>OX467285.1:92701962-95228927 GCA_950108345.1 Malthinus flaveolus
ATAACTCCTAAGTATTTGGCTTCTCCCACTGCTTCCAGGGGTATATCAAATAGGTATACTTTCCTGTTGCCATCAGTCTGATTTATTCTTCTTGTGAATGGATTAGCGAGGTCTTAGCCGGATTAACCGTCAGGCCCTTTTCCAAACACCATTTCTCTACAAGATTCAGGGCTCTTTGCATTCTTTCAAATACGGTAGCCCCAAACTTTCCCGTCGTTGTTATGGCTATGTCGTCGGCATAACCTACGACTTTTAGCCCCTCTTCCTCTAAACGTTTGAGGAGAGTGTCAACTACGAGGGACCAAAGCACCCAAAGTGAAAGCACCCCTCCTTGTGGACAGCCTCGGTTTACTTTTGCTGCTACTGCTGCTGTGTGACTTAAAGTAGCCACTTTAACCAAATTAAATGATATCGAGACAGGGGATCAGGCGATCAGGGCCTTACAGATAAAATGTGTGGATCCGGGACTAATATTTTAGGGGCTCTTCACAATTTAAGTTTTCGGGATTAGGCCAGGTATTAGGCATAGACACTTAAAAGTAGTGCTTCATTAGAAATAAAATTTTGATTGTTCAAGGTGAAGCGGCTTAAAATGAAGTTTAAGGATTGTAGTAGCGATTGATAGTGTCTCCAAAAAAGATGTTTTACAAAAACAAAGTAGGAAAATTAGGAATTAAATTTCTATATTATTTCTGATAAACGTAAAATATTATTGGGGCATTACAGAGCACCTGTATTTGTATTTTTATCTAGCATATCCAGTTGCCAAGTTGAAGTCCCTAATATTACAACCTCGGGGGGCGCCAGCCTCCCCCTTGCCCGACTGCTCTTTATTTATTTACTGTTTTTTGCGATAATAGAACAAAGTTAAATCCTTATGGGTTTGGTATAGTTCCTTAACCTTTTTGCTACTCTGATTACCTCTTTATATTTCACATTTGCAACCTTGGCGCTTTAAGCAGCACCGTCACTTTTGTATTCAGTAACAATTTGCGCTCTGCAGTTCATGGATAATTTTCTTGGTTTTTTCGGTTTTGATATTGGCTTCATCTCAAGCGCTGAGTATTTCAGTAAAAGACCAGTTCATAGAGTCATCTCTTAATTTGAATCATCACGCAAACTAAAGTTTGAATCTGAGTCACAACTATCCTCACGCCTAGAAGGTCCTTTTTTTTTTTTTTTTTTGTAAACCTGATGTCAACGGTTGTGAGTCGGCTGCTAACGGCTCCGGTACCGCTTCCAGTGGCTGTAAATGTTGTCTTTACGGAACTAAGGACAAACGCATTTCTGGAATTGCAGTTTTATCAGTTTTTAAATTTTATATTCGAAGGATTCATTGCCTTCCGCTACACTTTGGAAAATATGGTCCCAAAACGTTGTTTGGTAATGGCAAATATCAAAGTTCATAATCAAACTCCGTTTGTGTGATTCGTTTGCTATTGGCAGAACCGAAGTTAAGCTTTCTTGAAGGATGGTTATAGGGTGGTTGAGTACGGTTTTAGATTGGTAGTTCTAAGTTCTCCTCCAAAAGGGTTTTATCACGATGAACCAAAAATAAAACTTTTTAGATGGTGGAAATTTATTTTTGGGATACGTTACAAGGACAATAATTTGAATCATTGCAAGCAATTAATTGGCAGCCCATATTGGGGGCAATTGGTTATAAATAAATTTAATATTATTTACGGTTTAAAACAGCATGGTCCTTCCTTTATTTACAAATTAATTACATACCCTAACAACAAAAATTAATTTAGGGATGCTTAGCACACCAACTTAAAAGTGGTTCTATGACGTATTGGACGAATTGGGAGTGATCCTTTCCAGATTGCTCTTTTATCGAGTTTATTACGCAAGTTTGGAAATGCTCCATATCGCTAAAATTAGAGCACGCGAATTTTATTTTGTTAATGCAAAAATAAAAATAAAGTGCTCTTACCCACAAATCTCCGACTCTTTTACAATAAATGTTTTTCCGTCTAAATCATTGGCGGATTTAAATATTGCTAAGACAGGAAAACAAGCTCTGCCCAAAACATGAATATCTATATCGTTAAAGCCATTATGACAGTCTTGGAAGGTTGCTCGTATGTCTAAAAATGTAATTTTTAATATCATTCCTAACTTTTTAATTTTACTCTTTTCTTACAATCGTATTTTATTTGGCCTGCAGATCCACAAAATTCAAGTACTGTGTGATTAAAGGCACCATACAAGAACTCTGGCAAGTACGATTCTTCTTCGTCTAAACAAGCGCGGATTTTTTCACCAATTGGAGTTGCACATCCGTAAATTTCGGGATTATTTGAAAAACCCTCACAAAATTCCTGCAGATCGTACGTATTCACGTTACTACGCACTCTCTTCAAACACCTGGACGACTCATCTAGTGCTTCCTGAATAAAAAATGTATGACATTACTACTACGTTTATAAGAGTATTTTCGATTTTAATCATACATGTAGCTCTTCAAATGCATCTGGACCTGATTTTCTTTCGCATTTAGCTTTGATTATATTTCCAAGTCCGTCTATACTCAAATCTTGATCTACAGAAGCACTAACGTCTTAAAATAAAAAATTATTTAAATACATTACATTCGGGATTACCCCACACAAAATTCTTACATGCTGTTAGGAGGAGTACGAAATAGAAGAGTTTCATTTTGGCGCCTTTCTTTTTCTGCAATAGTTAGAATTTCTTCTTTTTATAACCAAACTTTATCAACATTCTATCAATTGAATTAATTAAAAAAATGATAACCTTGTTAATTTGAAGGAAAAAAAATTACAAATCAATGCAAATATTTTGACTAAACATGGTTTGTAATAATTATTACATAATGATTGGGAAATATTTAATTTTGGAATTTTTCCTTAGGTATGTAATTGAAAGTTGGCCTCGGGGACACTAGTATAAATTTTTTCAAATTCTGAAAAGTTAGTTGAATTAATTGGCAATTCTTTTCCAGGTTTTTTGCAGGATTTGCAAAATTTCGAACACCTCTCCTACTACCTCAATTCCCTTTGCAGTCCTTTTTGCGTTTGCATGAAATCTGCTGCAAAAGTTTGTTTCTAGGTAATAATTGGCATCATTTTTGATTTTCCACCCCAGCCACAGTCACTGTATGTGAGGTAAAAAAGGAACAACAGCGCCTGTTTGTAGAAACATTTTACTGAGATCTTTGACCATAACTCCCACTAACTCCATCTTGGGCAGCTTTGACCTTTCCAAGCTTTTCTGCTGATGGCATATCTTTTAACCGAGGAATACTCGAACCATACCACCCATAACGTGTAAAGTATCTTGAAGTCTGCAATAGTTGTTTCTCTACAGTTAGAGGTGGGTGCATGATTGAGGGCACTTCAAAACATGTAGCTTCTTTATAAGATGAACAAAAACAGAGGAACTGCAACATGTCAATCAGTATACGGGATCCGTACTTTTTATCTAAAAGTGCTGGCAAATCAATTTGCAGAGGAGAGAGAAATGGTTGTGGCCTCGTGGCAGTATTTGAGATTGTCGTAGACTGCTTTCTCCATTTCTCAATATTTCCACGCTTCTAGTTCAATACCACAGCATATGTGAAAACTTTCATTTCAGGGATGAGAGCATCGCACTCTTCCAAAAACTGATCTGGCGGGGGTATTCTGTTAGGTTGTGTACTTTAGACCTTATATCCTCAACAATAATTATTGCTGCTGCTCTTTCAATAATGCGACGTTGGGATTAGTCTTTGAAATGAGTGGACGTGGATTAACTATAGATTTTTGAGGCCAAAATAATACAAATGAAAGTTTTGAATGTGGTTTAAATGAAAGTGGTTTAGAATCGGCACTAGGTGGGATACTTTAATGGAGTGTTTGTGTTCTCCCTGGGTCCTAGGTCAACCCCCAAAGGGGAGGGGGACTAGACTTAACTCCCTAATTTTAAATGTGAAGGGAGGTCGAGTGACCCTTTTTCTAAGAACTCCTTCAATGATATGAATCCTTTGAAATGAGTGGACACGGCTTAACTATTGATTTTTAGGGCCAAAATAATACAAAAATATTGGAAGTGGAACGTTATCAAATTGACACCCTGCATACACTTCTACAGCCTGTTATTAACGAGCTGGGTAGTTGATTGGCGAATTAATGAGAAAAAATGCGTAATAACTTCATTTATTCACAAATAACAACTTAATTAGCTTAATCATGTTTAGCGCACCAACTCAAAAGCGATTCCAAGACGTATTGGACGAATAGGGAGTGATCCTTTCCAGATTGCTCTTTTATCGAGTTTGTTACGCAAGTTTGGAAATTCTCCATATCGCTAAAATTGCAATGCGTGATTATCTTTTGTTAATGCAAAAATAAAAATTAAATGCTCTTACCTACAAATTTCCGATTCTTTTACAATAAAACTTTTTCCATCTAACGCATTTGCGGATTTAAATATAGCCAAATGAGGAAAACAAGTTTTGCCCAAAAGGTGAAGATCTATATTCTTGAAACCATTAGTACTGTCTTGGAGAGTTGCTCTTATGTCTGAAAATGCAATTTTTAATTATTTGTAACTTTTTAATTTTGTTCTTTACGTACGATCGTATTTTGCTTGGCCTGCAGGTCCACAAAATTCATTTACGGTGTGATTGAAGGCGCCATATAAGAAACCTGGCAAATACGATTCTTCTTCGTCTAAACAGGCTCTGAGTTTTTCACCAATTGGGGTTACACATCCGTAAGTTTCGGGATTATTTGTAAAACCCTCACAGAAGTCATTGAGATCGTACGTATTCACGCTTCTACGGATCTTCTTCAAACACCTATTCGATTCATCTACAGCTTCCTTAATTTAAAATGCACTCGATTAGTAACTTTGTAAGACTATTTTAGATTTAATCGTACGTGTAATTCTTCAAATGCATCTGGGCCTGATTTTCTTTCGCATTTTGTTTTGAATATATTTCCAAGTCCATCTATACTCAAATCTTGATCAACAGCACTCACATCTTAAAGAAAATAATTAATTAAATACGTTACGTTCAGGATTACTTTACACAAAATGATTACTATAAAAGGATTACTTACAGGCTGTTGTTAGAAGAAGGGCGAAATAGAAGAGTTTCATTTTGGCACTTTTCGTTTTCTGTAATGCCTACTTGAATGTTTGCTTTATATAGCCAAATTTTACCAAATTATATCAATCGAATTAATTTAAAAAATGACAACCTTTTTAATTTAAAACTGAAAATAACAAACTAATTCGATGCAAATATTTTGGCTAAGATTGGTTTGCAATTTATTATTATGTAACGATTGGGAAATATTTAAATTTGCATTTTGTTACTTAGGTAATAATTGAAAGTTGATTTTGGGGCTTTGGGGAACTAGAATAAATTTATCGCAATTCTTAAAAGTGATTTGAAGTTATTGGCAATTAATTTGCCATAATAGTTCAGTAATTTTTAAACACCCTACCTTGCTTAAAATGGGGTGATCTGTTGTACGTCTGACAGGGGCCCAATGAAAAGTTCAAAACCTCGGAAGAACCCCGGATCTTTGTTAAAAATCCTGAAAACTGCAGAAATCTTTTCTTCTTTCCAGTTCTTCTCAATTATGACCTAAAACGCCAGATTTTATTTTTTTGTAGGCCTCTCTACTTTTAAAAAATATTAGTATACTAGGTAAAAGTAATCAAAACAATTTTTTTTATATTTTTTTTCTTGACGTTTTTGGCCCTCCTGTATCCAAAACGTTAAAAAAACTAAAACCTTTAGAAAATGTCTGTCTGTCTGGATGTATGTACTACTATGTTTTTGTTAAAATTTGGTTTGAGCCACTTTAACAGGGTGGCCCAAAATACAGGGGTTATTTTGGTCGCATTTCCTTAGTCTAAATAATTTATTTTTAGTGTGTACCTAGTCATAAAACTCTTTCAAACGCGAACTTATAGCTATCGATCTAAAAATAGTCAAACTGTCAGCGATTAGTAGCTTTTCTGGCGGCTACAATATTTCAGTTTGATTAATGAGGCTGGCATTAGTAGCCATTTATGTCGGATAAAAGTCATTGAGGGGTATTCTGTATCATAACCTTTAAGGATAGTGGTCAAACTTTTACGTTAAAATAACGTTCTATGTCGTTCTATCACAGCTAAATAAAAAGGATAGAACGTTACTTTAAACGTAAAAGTTTGGCCACTGTCTTAAAGTTTATGATACAGAATAGGCCTGATTATTTCAAAGCACGTAACAAGAATATTTAAAGAAAATTTCGGTAACACTGTCAAACAAATAACCAATTATAAAAAGGGGACCAAGATGGATAGCGCAGGACGCAAGCAGGAGTTTTCATAAAGAGTGGATTTTTTTGGAGAAATCAAAAATGATAATATTTCATTTCCTTTAAGAAACTGATAAAAACTAACATGATGTGTTAGGGGAGTTTGAAAACAAGGAAGAACTTTGATATGAAGTGAATTTTTTGGAGAAAATAAAAGAAGTTTCCTTCTTTGCAACCCCGTCCGTAGACATACTGTATCTCTATACTATGAGGGATGCTGATCTATGTTTGTATTGGGGTGTTTTAATGCTAAGAAAAATTCAGATTTACATTACAAATACAAATTACATCAAATAAAATTCTTACAGGCTGTTAGAAGGACTACCAAATATAACAGTTTCATGTTGCTTCCTTTGTTCATGTGCATTGCTACTTATTAGAATTAGCTTTTTAAACTCAAATTTTATCAACATCACATTGAGTGACTTAATTAAAGAAATGATAACCTTTTATTAATGGTAAGCATCACAAAAACAACTAATCCCATGCAAATATTTTGACTAACATGGTTTGGAACTATTACGGAATAATTGAAAAATTAATATTAAATGATTATATCAATTCTAGTAGTTCGTTAGGCTGCCCCCGCCATAATTGAGAGTTCATTTTGGGGCACAAATAAATTTTTCCTGACGTCTGCAAAATTATTTCAATTTATTGGCAAGTAATTCGCCAAATTAATATTAGCATTTTGAATTAGATGCTCAATCGATGTAGAACTACTTAAAGGTCACTAAGGATTCAAAGTCGATTTTGTTTAAAAGCTTATTTTGTCGATGAAAGTAGCTGAAAGTCTCCAAAAAAGTGAAATTGTCTCAAAAACATGTTGATTTGAACCGAAATTCCACCTCGGTCTGTTAAACCAATGAGCCCTTCAATGTCATAAATTTAGCGCACGTCCTTCCTGTAGGGTTAACAATTTTAAAATTTCTGATTTCATTTATCCAAAAAATCCACTCTTTATGAAAACTCTCGTAGCACAAACTACAGGAAATCAGATACTAATTTAAATATAATACTGATAAAAGACAATATTTATGTAGCAAGCAGGACTTTTCATAAAGAGTGGATCTTTTAGGAAAAAAAAGAAGTTTCCTTCTTTGTAACCCCCGTCCGTAGACATACTGTATCTGTATATTCTGAGGGATGATGATTATGTTTGTTTTGGTGTGTTGTAATTCTAAAAAAATTCATATTTATGTAACTTCCTTTATTTACAAATTACGTATTAATCAAAAACTAGTTTGTACGTTTAGCACACCAACTTAAAAGTGGCTCCATGATGTAGTGGACGAGTTGGGAGTGGTTCTTTTTAGATTGCTCTTTTATCGAGTTTATTACGCAAGTTTGGAAATTCTCCATATCGCTAAAATTGCAACACGTGAATTATATTTTGTTAATGTAAAACTAAGAGAAAAATTAATTCTTACCTACAAATTTCCGACTCTTTTACCATAAAAGTTTTTCCGTCTAAATAATTTGCGGATTTAAATATTGCTAAGACAGGAAAACAAGTTTTGCCCATACTTTCATAATCTATATGCTGGAGCCCATTATCTCTATATTGGAGCATTGCCATTATATCTGAAAATGTAATTTTTAATTATTCGTAACTTTTTAGTTTTGCTCTTCCCGTACAATCGAATTTTGTTTCGCCGTCAGGTCCACAAAATTCAGTTACGGTGTGATTAAAGGCGCCGTACAAGAAACTTGGCAAGTACGCTTCTTCGTCTTCTAAACAGGCCCTGAGCTTTTCACCAATTGGAGTTACGCATCCGTAAACCTCGGGATTATTTGAAAAACCCTCACAAAATTGTTGGAGATTATTCGCATTTTTATTATCTTTTCTAGCCTCCTTCGTCAAACATGTAAATGCGTCATTTATTGATTCCTGAATTTAAAGTACCTACATGCGATTAATACGTCGTTTACAAGACTCTTTTCGACATAATCTTACCCCCAAGTCTTCAAATGCGTTTGCAACTGATTTTCTTTCGCATTTCGCTTTGATTATATTAACCAATCCTTCTATACTCAAATCTTGATCTACAGCACTAACATCTTAAAAGAAAATAATTAATTAAATAAATTTTGGTTAAAATTATATCAAATAAAATTCTTACAGGCTGTTAGAAGAACTACCAAATATAACAGTTTCATTTTGCTACCTTTTTTAGTGTGCATTGCTACTTATCAGAATTAGCTTTTTATACTCAAATTTATCAACATCAAGTTAATCGACTTAATTATAGAAATGATAACCTTTTATTAATGGTAAGCATCACAAAAACAACTAATCCGATGCAAATATTTTGACTAACATGGTTTGGAACTATTACGTAATAATTGCAAAATTAATATTAAATCAATTCTATAGTAGTTAGTTAGGCTGCCCCCGCCATAATTGAGAGTTAATTTTGGGGCTCAAATAAATTTTTCCTAACGTCTGGAACATTATTTCAATTTATTGGCAAGTAATTTGGCCAAATTAATATTGGCATTTTGAATTAGATGCTCAATCGATGTAGAACTACTTATAGGTCACTTAAGAAGTGGATTCAAAGTCGATTTCGTTTAGAAGCTTATTTTGTCGATGAAAGTAGCTGAAAGTCTACAAAAAAGTCGACCCCTCGGCTGCGCCTACTGCAGGGGACAACGTCGATTATTATGTTGAGGCACATTCAATATCAATTTCAGACATTTCCAAAGATAGTATTGCTACTGTAATTAATTGTCTGGATGTAGATAAAGGAGCAGGTCCGGACGGAATTCATCCACTTTTAATAAAAAACACACCTTCAACTATAGACCCTCGTAGACCCTCTTTACATTATTACAATAAATCTATCAGGGCCGGACACTTTCCCACGATTTGGAAATTGGCTCATATCACTCCTATTCCAAAAACCACACCTAGAAATTTAATTAATAATTATAAGCCGATTTCTAAACTATCAGTTCTGGGAAAGGTATTAGAGAAGATCATATGCAATCTGCTACGACCTCATATACAGTCCTTAATCATTCCGCAGCAAAATGGTTTCTGTCCAGGTCGTTCCACAATCACAAACCTCCTACCGTACACGGAGTACATTTTTAATCATATAAACCTAAATATTCAAACAGAAGTGATATTTACAAATATGTCGAAGGCTTTTGATAAAGTCAATCACTCTATCCTCATCCAGAAACTTGAAAAATTCGGTATTCATGGTGATCTCTTGCGTTGGTTGGCTTCCTACATTACCGGTAGATCTCAGGCAGTGGTGCTAGGTGGCAGTATATCGAGCTTTAGTTATTTAACATCGGGGGCTTTTCAAGGCGGTCACCTTGGGCCTATTATAT
Source organism: Malthinus flaveolus (assembly GCA_950108345.1). Classification (NCBI taxonomy): domain Eukaryota; kingdom Metazoa; phylum Arthropoda; class Insecta; order Coleoptera; family Cantharidae; genus Malthinus; species Malthinus flaveolus. Next base: position 92,711,634 of record OX467285.1, read on the forward strand.
TCAATATTTTTATTAATGATATTCATACATGGTTTTTAAATAGCCAGTTTGCACTCTACGCCAATGATCTCAAAGTTTATTTGGGAGTCGCCGACGCTTGGGACGCTTTGAAACTGCAATCCGACCTGGACCGCCTTTCTGCTTATTGTGTGAAAAATGAACTGAAACTGAATGGAGATAAGCGTAGTCACGTCACTTTCACCCGCAAACTGTTTCCTATAAAAACTATATTTAAACTCAACGACGCTCCTCTGAGACAGGTACAGACGGTCAGGGATCTGGGAATCTTATTCGATAGAAAACTTACCTTCGAGGCTCACGTTAATGATTTATCTAACAGGACTTCTAAGACTCTGGGGTTTATAATTAGGCTATTGTATCCTTTTAAAAAGTTTTAGACTCCGCTGTTCTTGTTCAGGACACTGGTGTTGGGCTTCTGGAATATGGCTCTCCAATTTGGTCTCCACAGTTAGTGTGAGGTGCGTGTCTTCCGCTTGGAAGTAGTTCAAAAAAGGTTTGTTAGGTATCTGGACAGCAAATACTTTAAAAATGATAAAAAGAACAGCTATTGCCACTTTGCCACTTTGCCAATTTAAAGGCTTCGTTCAGCTTTCTGTGTCACTGGCTGTTCAATAGTTGAATGTATTATTATAATTTACAAATCTTGAAGAATTCACTGTTAGCGATTTTCTTTTGTTTGTAATCGAATTGCTTCGATATGGATATTTTTGTATATATATTTTCTTTGTTTTCGCGGAGCCGCTAAGCTCCTTATAAGTGGCGTCTTAGGTTTGGGCCTTATGGCTCGTTTCAGACCTTTAAATAAATAAATAAATAAAAAGTAAAATTGTCCCAAAAACATGTTGATTTGAACCGAAATTCCACCTCTGTCTGTTAAACCGACGCGCCCTTCAATGTCGTAAAATTTAGCGCACGTCCTTCCTGTTGTAGGGTTAACAATTCAAAACTTTTTATTTGATTTATTAAAAAAATCCACTCTTTATGAAAATTCTCGTAGCACAAACTACAGGAAATTAAATACTAATTTGTTAATTAAATTTTTTCTGACTGATAAAAGATAATATTTATGTAGCATGAGACTTTCAAAGCAATCAGGACTTTTCATAAAGAGTGGATCTTTTGGGGGAAAAAAAGGAGTTTCCTTTTTTGTAACCCCCGTCCGTAGACATACTGTATATGTATGTTATAAGGGATGCTGATCTATGTTTGTTTTAGCGTGTTCGAATTCTAAGAAAAATTCATATTTTTGTAACTTTCTTTATTCAAAAATTACATCTCAATCAAAAATTAGTTTGTACGTTTAGCACACCAACTTAAAAGTGGCTCCATGATGTAGTGGACGAGTTGGGAGTGATTCTTTTTCGTTTGCTCTTTTATGGAGTTTATTACGCAAGTTTGGAAGTTCTCCATATCGCTAAAATTGCAGCACGTAAATTATATTTTTTTAATGCAAAAATAAAAATAAAATGCTCTTACCCACAAATCTCCGACTCTTTTACCATAAAAGTTTTTCCGTCTAAATAATTTGCAGATTTAAATATTGCTAAGACAGGAAAACAAGTTCTGCCCATACTTTCAAAATCTATATGTTTGAGCCCATTATCGGTATATTGGAGCATTGCCATTATATCTGAAAATGTAATTTTTAATTATTCGTAACTTTTTAGTTTTGCTCTTCCCGTACAATCGAATTTTGTTTCGCCGTCAGGTCCACAAAATTCAGTTACGGTGTGATTAAAGGCGCCGTACAAGAAACTTGGCAAGTACGCTTCTTCGTCTTCTAAACAGGCCCTGAGCTTTTCACCAATTGGAGTTACACATCCGTAAACCTCGGGATTGTTTGAAAAACTCTCACAAAATTGTTGGAGATTATTCGCATTTTTATTATCTTTTCTAGCCTCCTTCTTCAAACATGTAAATGCATCATCTATTGAGTCCTGAATTTACGTGCGATTAATACGTCGTTTATAAGACTCATTTCGACCTAATCTTACCCCCAAGTCTTCAAATGCGTTTGCAACTGATTTTCTTTCGCATTTCGCTTTGATTATATTAACCAATCCTTCTATACTCAAATCTTGATCTACAGCACTCACATCTTAAAAAAAATAATCAGTTAAATAAATTACGGTTAAAATTACATCAAATAAAATTCTTACAGGCTGTTAGAAGGACTACCAAATATAACAGTTTCATGTTGCTACCTTTGTTAATGTGCATTGCTACTTATTAGAATTAGCTTTTTATACTCAAATTTTATCAACATCACATTGAGTGACTTAATTAAAGGAATGATAACCTTTTATTAATGGTAGTAAGCATCACAAAAACAACTAATCCGATGCAATAATTTTGACTAACATGGCTTGGAACTATTTTGTAATAATTGCAAAATTAGTATTAAATCAATTCTAGTAGTTAGTTAGGCTGCCCCCGACATAATTGAGAGTTAATATTGGGGCACAAATAAATTTTTCCTAACGTCTGGAAAATGATTTCAATTTATTGGCAAGTAAATTAATATTGGCATTTTGAATTTTTTTTTATAAGATATTTATTTATTGTAAGTTAATAATATTCTACATGCATGATAATATATAATATTACATATTTTACAAAGAATAAAAATTAATGTAAATGCGCCATTTAAACCATTTGGTTTGTGTGTGGCCTATCAGTAACGAAATACAAAATACAAAATACCAAGCTCAGTGAGCACACAGAATACACAATAGTTAATAGTTAGATGTCTCAACAGATAATATTGATCCACTACAAAATCAATCTAATCCAATCTAATCACGCAGGAGGACCTGCAGTTCAGCCTGATATATGAATACAAACTTTTTTATTACCGAATTAACATTTTTTAGACCTTCGTTCACATCATAACGGTCTTTATACTGTCTTAAGAGATTGTACAGCTTCGGCGCAAAATAAGTGAAAGATCTATGGCCAATTGCCTTGTTAGTACGTAGGGGATTTGCATCTCCCCTACCCCGTGTATCATGTACGTGTGATGGGAGGCGCAGCTCTATCGATCCTCTGTTTAAAAATCTCAACACGTCCACGGCATACAGCTGGAAAACCCTCATTACCCCCGCGTCAAGAAACAAGAGGGAGGTCGGGTATCTATAACCCTTCCCCAGCAAGATCCTCAGTATAATGTTCTGTGTCTTTTCCACTCTGAGCAGATAAGCTCTAGCTGCACCACCCCAACCTATTATTCCGCAACTTAGCAGTGACTGGGCCAGGCTATAATACAGTATGTAAAGTGATCTTTTGGGTGCTATGTTTCTCATGATTTTGAAGAGATAAAAAGTTTTGCGTAGTTTCCTACATAGTTCGCAAAGGTGCTCATTCCACCTCATATGCTATGCACTATCACTCCCAAATATTTAACATGACTCTTTTTTTGAATGTGGAGCTTACCGAACTCACCCAGACTCAGCGTGTTGAATTGTGGCAAGCCACTTCCATAGATACTAAACGGTATAAATACTGTCTTACACTCATTTATTACTATGCGATTAAGAGTGGACTACTTTGCAAAGTTCACAAGGTCTGCTTCAGCTATTTCTCTCACTCTGCCCCAATCACTGCCAGAAACCACAAGTACCGTGTCGTCCGCGTATGAGAAAATTTCGCCCCCAAAGCCGCTAAACCTAAGTAGGTCATTTGTATACAGAATAAATAGTACAGGCTCCAATATTGTACCCTGAGGGACTCCGCATTTTACCAATGTTTCGTCGCTCAGAGTGCCATCGAGATTCATCGACTGCGACCTTCCAACCAAGTAGCTCTCAAATAACTTCAGTGGCAACCCTCTCACACCGTATCTTTCAAGCTTTCGCAACAGAAGATCGTGGTTCACAGTGTCAAAAGCCTTCGAGAAATCGAAAAATATTGCTAGACATTTCTTTGAGTTGTCCAGGCAGGAGTACAAGTAATTCGTCAAGGATGCTATAGCATCTGAGGCACTGCGTCCTCCAACAAATCCAAACTGATTTTTAGAGATAACGGAATTTTTTGTTAGATAAGATGTGAGTCTTTCAAGTATAATTTTTTCAAATAACTTAGCAAAAGTGGATATTATTGAAATTGGGCGATAATTACCGACGCTTTCCCTATTTCCTCCCTTGTACACCGGTTTGATTATTGACTTTTTAAATGAGACGGGAAAATATCCCATTAGTAAACATCTATTAAATATGTCAGCAAGAGGATCAGAAATAATACTCCCAATCCTCTTTATTAGTACTGCTGAGAGCTCATCCCATCCACTAGATTTTTTATTTTTTAGGGAACGGATATGCGACTCTACCTCAAAACCATCGGTTGGGGCAAGAAATAACGAGTCACGACTTTCCTCTATATTCCGCAGCATACTTTCCTGAAGGTCCCCATCAAGCCCCAGAGCAACCGCGGCATTTGAGAAATAGTCATTCATGGTATTAGCTATATCTCTCCCATCAGTACTCATTACGTCATTGACCACCATTCGCTCTACCCTGAAACCATCTCCCTCCCTATTCGATACCTGGTTTATAACCATTAGATGCTCAATCGATGTAGAACTACGTATAGGTCACTTAAGAAGTGGATTCAAAGTCGATTTCGTTTAAAAGCCTATTTTGTCGATGAAAATAGCTGAAAGTTTACAAAAAAGTAAAATTGTCTTAAAAACAAGTTGATTTGAACCGAAATTTCATCTCGGTCTGTTAAGCCGACGTCGCCCTTCAATGTCATAAAATTTAGCGCTCGTCCTTCCTGTAGGGTTAAAAATTCAAAAATTTTTGATTTCATTTATTAAAAAAATTTATAAATTTATAAAAAAAAGTTTGAAAACAAGGAAGAACTTTGATTAGAAGTTAATTTTTTGGAGAAAAAAAAAGAAGTTTTCTTCTTTGTAACCCCGTCCGTAGACATAGTATCTGTTGGTATCTACATATTATGAGGGATGCTGATCTACGTTTGTTTTAGCGTGTTCGAATTATAAGAAAAATTCATATTTATGTAACTTCCTTTATTTACAAATTACGTATTAATCAAAAACTAGTTTGTACGTTTAGCACACCAACTTAAAAGTGGCTCCATGATGTAGTGGACGAGTTGGGAGTGATTCTTTTTAGATTGCTCTTTTATCGAGTTTATTATGCAAGTTTGGAAATTCTCCATATCGCTAAAATTGCAACACGTGAATTATATTTTGTTAATGTAAAACTAAGAGAAAAATTAATTCTTACCTACAAATTTCCGACTCTTTTACCATAAAAGTTTTTCCGTCTAAATAATTTGCGGATTTAAATATTGCTAATACGGGAAAACAAGTTCTGCCCATACTTTCAAAATTTATACGCTGGAGACCATTATCGCTGTATTCGAGCATTGCCATTATATCTGAAAATGTAATTTTTAATTATTCCAAACTTTTTAGTTTTACTCTTCCCGTACAATCGAATTTTGTTTCGCCGTCAGGTCCACAAAATTCAGTTACGGTGTGATTAAAGGCGCCGTACAAGAAACTTGGCAAGTACGATTCTTCGTCTTCTAAACAGGCCCTGAGCTTTTCACCAATTGGAGTTACACATCCATAAATTTCGGGATTGTTTGAAAAACCCTCACAAAACTCTTGGAGATCATCTGTATTTACATTATTCTTCCTAACCTCCTTCTTTAAACAGGTAAATGCCTCATCTATTGAGTCCTGAATTTACGTGCGATTAATAAGTCGTTTATAAGTCTATTTTCGACCGAATCTTACACTCAATTCTCCAAATGCGGTTGCACCTGATTTCCTTTCGCATTTCGCTCTGATTATATTTTCCAACCCTTTGAAACTCAAATCTTGATCTACAGCACTCACATCTTAAAAGAAAATAATTAATTAAATAAAATCCGGTTAAAATTACATCAAATAAAATTCTTACAGGTTGTTAGAAGAGCTACAAAATATAACAGTTTCATTTTGCTACCTTTTTTAGTGTGCATTGCTACTTATCAGAATTAGCTTTTTATACTCAAATTTATCAACATCAAGTTAATCGACTTAATTATAGAAATGATAACCTTTTATTAATGGTAAGCATCACAAAAACAACTAATCCGATGCAAATATTTTGACTGACATGATTTAGAACTATTAAGTAATAATTGCAAAATTAATATTAAATCAATTCTATAGTAGTTAGTTAGGCTGCCCCGCCATAATTGAGAGTTAATTTTGGGGCTCAAATAAATTTTTCCTAACGTCTGGAACATTATTTCAATTTATTGGCAAGTAATTTGGCCAAATTAATATTGGCATTTTGAATTAGATGCTCAATCGATGTAGAACTACTTATAGGTCACTTAAGAAGTGGATTCAAAGTCGATTTCGTTTAGAAGCTTATTTTCTCGATGAAAGTAGCTGAAAGTCTACAAAAAAGTCGACCCCTCGGCTGCGCCTACTGCAGGGGACAACGTCGATTATTATTACACATTTTTAAATATTTAGGGTTAATTAGTTAGATAGATCTAATACGTTGTAAATGAACCCCAACATACACACATAAGTGAAAAAACTTTAAATGAGAAAATTTGTTTTCCACAGAGTGCCTCGGGAATCGAACCCAAGACTTTGCTATTTCCGGTAGCACGCTTATACCCAATACACTACGGAGGCCAACATACTTTCAACAAGCCATCCGGCATTGTTTAAATGCGTCGAGACAGCGAAATATATATAAATCAAATTAGTATGGATACAACAATCATACGTGAATAAATTACACATTTTTAAATATTTAGGGTTAATTAGTTAGATAGATCTAATACGTTGTAAATGAACCCCAACATACACACATAAGTGAAAAAACTTTAAATGAGAAAATTTGTTTTCCACCGAGTGCCTCGGGAATCGAACCCAAGACTTTGCTATTTCCGGTAGCACGCCTATACCCAATACACTACGGAGGCCAACATACTTTCAACAAGCCATCCGGCATTGTTTAAATGCGTCGAGACAGCGAAATATATATAAATCAAATTAGTATGGATACAACAATCATACGTGAATAAATTACACATTTTTAAATATTTAGGGTTAATTAGTTAGATAGATCTAATACGTTGTAAATGAACCCCAACATACACACATAAGTGAAAAAACTTTAAATGAGAAAATTTGTTTTCCACCGAGTGCCTCGGGAATCGAACCCAAGACTTTGCTATTTCCGGTAGCACGCCTATACCCAATACACTACGGAGGCCAACATACTTTCAACAAGCCATCCGGCATTGTTTAAATGCGTCGAGACAGCGAAATATATATAAATCAAATTAGTATGGATACAACAATCATACGTGAATAAATTACACATTTTTAAATATTTAGGGTTAATTAGTTAGATAGATCCAATACGTTGTAAATGAACCCCAACATACACACATAAGTGAAAAAACTTTAAATGAGAAAATTTGTTTTCCACCGAGTGCCTCGGGAATCGAACCCAAGACTTTGCTATTTCCGGTAGCACGCCTATACCCAATACACTACGGAGGCCAACATACTTTCAACAAGCCATCCGGCATTGTTTAAATGCGTCGAGACAGCGAAATATATATAAATCAAATTAGTATGGATACAACAATCATACGTGAATAAATTACACATTTTTAAATATTTAGGGTTAATTAGTTAGATAGATCTAATACGTTGTAAATGAACCCCAACATACACACATAAGTGAAAAAACTTTAAATGAGAAAATTTGTTTTCCACCGAGTGCCTCGGGAATCGAACCCAAGACTTTGCTATTTCCGGTAGCACGCCTATACCCAAAGTTGAAAGTATGTTGGCCTCCGAAGTGTATTGGGTATAGGCGTGCTACCGGAAATAGCAAAGTCTTGGGTTCGATTCCCGAGGCACTCGGTGGAAAACAAATTTTCTCATTTAAAGTTTTTTCACTTATGTGTGTATGTTGGGGTTCATTTACAACGTATTAGATCTATCTAACTAATTAACCCTAAATATTTAAAAATGTGTAATTTATTCACGTATGATTGTTGTATCCATACTAATTTGATTTATATATATTTCGCTGTCTCGACGCATTTAAACAATGCCGGATGGCTTGTTGAAAGTATGTTGGCCTCCGTAGTGTATTGGGTATAGGCGTGCTACCGGAAATAGCAAAGTCTTGGGTTCGATTCCCGAGGCACTCGGTGGAAAACAAATTTTCTCATTTAAAGTTTTTTCACTTATGTGTGTATGTTGGGGTTCATTTACAACGTATTAGGTCGATTATTATGTTGAGGCACATTCAATATCAATTTCAGACATTTCCAAAGAGAGTATTGCTACTGTAATTAATTGTCTGGATGTAGATAAAGGAGCAGGTCCGGACGGAATTCATCCACTTTTTATAAAAAACACACCTTCAACTATAGACCCTCGTAGACCCTCTTTACATTATTACAATAAATCTATCAGGGCCGGACACTTTCCCACGATTTGGAAATTGGCTCATATTACTCCTATTCCAAAAACCACACCTAGAAATTTAATTAATAATTATAAGCCGATTTCTATGCTATCAGTTCTGGGAAAGGTATTCGAGAAGATCATATGCAATCTGCTACGACCTCATATACAGTCCTTAATCATTCCGCAGCAAAATGGTTTCTGTCCAGGTCGTTCCACAATCACAAACCTCCTACCGTACACGGAGTACATTTTTAATCATATAAACCTAAATATTCAAACAGAAGTGATATTTACAAATATGTCGAAGGCTTTTGATAAAGTCAATCACTGTATCCTCATCCAGAAACTTGAAAAATTTGGTATTCATGGTGATCTCTTGCGTTGGTTGGCTTCCTACATTTCCGGTAGATCTCAGGCAGTGGTGCTAGGTGGCAGTATATCGAGCTTTAGTTATTTAACATTGGGGGTTCCTCAAGGCAGTCACCTTGGGCCTATTTCATTCAATATTTTTATTAATGATATTCATACATGCTTTTTAAATAGCCAGTTTGCACTCTACGCCGATGATCTTAAAGTTTATTTGGGAATCGCCGACGCTTGGGACGCTTTGAAACTGCAATCCGACCTGGACCGCCTTTCTGATTATTGTGTGAAAAATGAACTGAAACTGAATGGAGATAAGCGTAGTCACGTCACTTTCACCCGCAAACTGTTTCCTATAAAAACTATATTTAAACTCAACGACGCTCCTCTGAGGCAGGTACAGACGGTCAGGGATCTGGGAATCTTATTCGATAGAAAACTTACCTTCGAGGCTCACGTTAATGATTTATCTAACAGGACTTCTAAGACGCTGGGGTTTATAATTAGGCTATTGTATCCTTTTAAAAAGTTTTAGACTCCGCTGTTCTTGTTCAGGACACTGGTGTTGGGCTTCTGGAATATGGCTCTCCAATTTGGTCTCCACAGTTAGTGTGAGGTGCATGTCTTCCGCTTGGAAGTAGTTCAAAAAAGGTTTGTTAAGTATCTGGACAGCAAATACTTTAGAAGTGATAAAAAGAACAGCTATATCGAGAGATGTTCACGCTATGGCCTCATGCCTCTCCGGTCACGTCGTATTGTAAATGATATGTGCTTAGTGTACAAAATTGTCAATAATTGTTATGATGTTAGTATTATTGATTTCATCGGCCTTCATGTGTTGTCTTTTAATAGTCGTGTTGTGGCAACTTTCCATCTTAAGTACTGTAGAACCTTACTTGCTTCCAATTCCGTTATCAATCGTTGTACCCACTCTTTCAATGTTGGCTTTGGTGACTTTGATCTTTTTCTTCTAACACTTTGCCAATTTAAAGGCTTTGTTCAGCTTTCTGTGTCACGGGCTGTTCAATAGTTGAATGTATTATTATAATTTACAAATCTTGAAGAATTCACTGTTAGCGATTTTCTTTTGTTTGTAATCGAATTGCTTCGATATGGATATTTTTGTATATATATTTTCTTTGTTTTCGCGGAGCCGCCAAGCTCCTTATAAGTGGCGTCTTAGTTTTGGGCCTTATGGCTCGTTTAAGACCTTTAAATAAATAAATAAAAAGTAAAACTGTCCCAAAAACATGTTGATTTGAACTGAAATTCCACCTCTGTCTGTTAAACCGACGCGCCCTTCAATGTCGTAAAATTTAGCGCACGTCCTTCCTGTTGTAGGGTTAACAATTCAAAACTTTTTATTTGATTTATTAAAAAAATCCACTCTTTATGAAAACTCTCGTAGCACAAACTACAGGAAATTAAATACTAATTTGTTAATTAAATTTTTTCTGACTGATAAAAGATAATATTTATGTAGCATGAGACTTTCAAAGCAATCAGGACTTTTCATAAAGAGTGGATCTTTTGGGGGAAAAAAAGGAGTTTCCTTTTTTGTAACTCCCGTCCGTAGACATACTGTATATGTATGTTATAAGGGATGCTGATCTATGTTTGTTTTAGCGTGTTCGAATTCTAAGAAAAATTCATATTTTTGTAACTTTCTTTATTCAAAAATTACATCTCAATCAAAAATTAGTTTGTACGTTTAGCACACCAACTTAAAAGTGGCTCCATGATGTAGTGGACGAGTTGGGAGTGATTCTTTTTCGTTTGCTCTTTTATGGAGTTTATTACGCAAGTTTGGAAGTTCTCCATATCGCTAAAATTGCAACACGTAAATTATATTTTTTTAATGCAAAAATAAAAATAAAATGCCCTTACCCACAAATCTCCGACTCTTTTACCATAAAAGTTTTTCCGTCTAAATAATTTGCAGATTTAAATATTGCTAAGACAGGAAAACAAGTTTTGCCCATACTTTCAAAATCTATATGCTTGAACCCATTATCGCTATATTGGAGCATTGCCATTATATCTGAAAATGTAATTGTTAATTATTCGTAACTTTTTAGCTTTGCTCCTCCCGTACAATCGAATTTTGTTTCGCCGTCAGGTCCACAAAATTCAGTTACGGTGTGATTAAAGGCGCCGTACAAGAAACTTGGCAAGTACGATTCTTCGTCTTCTAAACAGGCCCTGAGCTTTTCACCAATTGGAGTTACGCATCCGTAAACCTCGGGATTATTTGAAAAACCTTCACAAAATTGTTGGAGATCATTCGCATTTTTATTATCTTTTCTAGCCTCCTTCTTCAAACATGTAAATGCATCATCTATTGAGTCCTGAATTTACGTGCGATTAATACGTCGTTTATAAGTCTATTTTCGACCAAATCTTACACTCAATTCTCTAAATGCAGTTGCACCTGATTTTCTTTCGCATTTCACTCTGATTATATTTTCCAATCCTTCCATACTCAAATCTTGATCTACAGCACTAACATCTTAAAATAAAATAATTAAAACAAATTGCGGTCGAAATTACTTTATATAAAATTCTTACAGGCTGTTAGAAGAACTACCAAATATAACAGTTTCATTTTGCTACCTTTTTTATTGTGCATTGCTACTTATCAGAATTAGCTTTTTATACTCAAATTACATCAACATTATATTAATTAACTTTTAAATTTAAAAAATGATAACCTTTTATTAATGGTAATAAGCATCACAAAAACAACTAATCCGATGTAAATATTTTGACTAAAATGATTTGGAACTATTAAGTAATAATTGCAAAATTAATATTAAATCAATTATGTAGTAGTTAGTTAGGCTGCCCCCGCCATAATTAAGAGTTAATTTTGGGCTACAAATAAATTTTTCCTAACGTTTGGAAAATTATTTCAATTTATTGGCAAATAACTTATTCTCAAGTCTCTAAAACGCTCGTGAGTCTTGCCGAGGAAATTCGAAATTCATTTTTTTATTGAATACCAGAATGTGTTGTGGAGAGAAAGTGTCAGACAGATTCACATATTTGGTTGGAGCCGGTTGTATTACATTGAATTGCATTGGCTTCGCTCAGACAATCTCATGCCAATTTGATTTAAATTCTTCGTTACGATTCTTCTGAGTCTGACACAACATAATGCTATTGTTTGAAGATCATGTCTGATGTTGTTACACTTGATTAGGTTGTTTTCATACAACAAAACAAAAATATTAGCCTATCGCGATAGGTTGTGTCTTGTGTTTCTCCAGGTGTAACGCTCAAACTATTGGTTTTGTTGACGACGACTGAGTTTATGCAGTTTGGGAAGCATACACCTCTGCCACCCTGGTGTTTAATTTTCTTAAAAACGCCATGAGTGACTTTGTCGAATGCTAAATAAGTCAATATAAACCACGTCGATTGACTTCGACTGATTCAGGAAGTGGGGTCATATATCGACAAAACAAATTAATGGTAATAGTAGAACGGCGACTCTATACAAAACTGTGTTACAGGGATGGTACCTACTATATAAATTGTTAACCGTAATAAATTCTAATAGTAGTTGTTAGACTATACGCTCTAGAAGCTTGCAGTATATTGATACGAGACTGATTATGTGATTATAGATCTAAAGTTGATGTCAACGGTGTGCTAGAGCTTTTCTCCAGTCTTAAATATGGGTGTTATAACTACTTATATCGTATTTGTCACTAACCAGTTCAGCTGGTAGAATACCTTCAGTGAGACTCTTTCAAAATAAGATGCTCAGGCATTATTTTTATGTTTTTAACTAATTTGGGCAGCTTGTTGGGTATGTTTTTACACCAGGTGATGCTGATTCTGTTTTTAATGCTAATAGGATCTACATGACATCGTTATCTCAAGTATAAATATCTAACTAGAAGTAATGCCTCTGGTTATGGGTGCGTTGGGGGGAGGGTGGGCATAAGTGTAATCATTTTCCGAGTACGAATCGGTTCAAAAATGTCTTTGACAGACGACAGTGCTCGTTTTGTTTATATTTAGGTATACGGTGTACAACGGCCAATATTTCAAGGTTATTAGGTCGGGACCTACAGCTTTAGATGGGTTTTTCTAAACTTTGTCTCACTTTTGGCGCGCTGTGCCTGTTTTGAAAGTTCGGCAAGAGTTTGTTACAATCCCATCTTTCTTTGAAGCTTCAAACATCTCTAAAATTTATTGATCTATTAAATTTGTAAAGAATTGAAACTTAATTATGTTTTCTTTTGTTTCAGCACCGACAACCGACAGTCTTCTTTTTAGAAATTTGGACATCTTGATTTACTATCGGCTTCAACTTTTTATCTCTAAAGGTGAGTCACTTTTTAAATTATTTATTGAATTCGTAAAATTGATTAGACCTTCAATTGGTTTTCAAAAATGTAAGCCTTTTAGGCATTTTTATAACACAAACTCAAAAACGGTTCTAAAATGTATTGTACCATTTTGCCATGATCTTTACCAAAACACTGCTCTTTTATGGAATTGTCGATGCAGTTTTGTAAATTGACCACGTCACTAAAAGAAAATTTTGTTTTAAAGAAAATTTCTGCAAAAAACTTGACGTTTAAGAACTTACACGCAAATGTCTGACTTTTGTTCTGTGAAACTCTTTTCGTTTAAACCATTTGCCGTTTTAAATATGGCAAAATTAGGGAAGCAATCGTTTGCCATTTTTTGGGTATTAAAATTACTCGAGAAGCATTGAGTGTCTTCCAAAGATTCCATTATGTCTACAACCCCAACTGTTTTTTTTTAATTTTAACTTTTGAAGAATTTACATACAGTCCAATTTTTGTCGCCCTTCGTCTCCACAAAACTCTACTAGTGCATAGTTCAACGCACTAAATAAGAAGTCTGGTAAATACGACTCTTCTTCTTCCAAACAGTCGAGAAGCTTTTCACCAACTGGCTTTACACACTCGTAAACTAGATTGGGAATGGATGCGTCCTCGCAATACCCTTGAAAAGTTTCTTCGGACTTATTTTCTTTTACTATATTTAAACAACATTTTGCTTTGTGCGCTGCGGCCTATAATTTTTAAATTTGATTATAGTGCCCTTTTGTAAAAATAAGCTTTTGTTACTAGTAAACTTGGATACGCATGTTCGCCCGAAATCTTTTCGCATTTCATTTTGATTATGTCCGTCGCCTCGACTTCCTCATTTAGCTCAGTGATATTAGCATAAGTGGCGAGAGCTTCAAATAAACAAACACTTTAATTAGTAGAAAAATTTGTTGTTAAAAATTACTCACTCAGCGTTAACCAAAAAGTGTAAAACAACTTCATTTTGTTTTTAATTCGCATAACTCGTTGATAAATTTCTTTTTATACAACTCATATCTTATTTCTGGAAGGCGATATTTGATGACCCCGTTGTAGTTGATATTAATAGTTGTTTATTATAAACAAAATAAATTATTAAATTAATTAAAAGCAACAATGCAAACTTTAGACTAGGGGTTTATGATGGCAATTTATTATAACTACCCATCATACTCGCCTGGGTATGTCGAGAAAGCAGAGCACACCCTGTTGGTAAGTGTCAACCGAACCCTGGGGCACTTCACTGGTTACGAGATTACAATCATACCACACAAGTATCTTATAGCCTAGAATTGTGCATGTGAGCGAATCCCTCGCACGCGCATAACCCCGTAACTTTTACCATAGCGACTAATGCCGTGCTAACAACTGATCCAATTTTGAACCGATCCAATTAATAGTTTGATTACCTTTAAATGGCACATAACATTTTAAGTTGAAGTAAAGGATGAAGGTAATGAGTAACGAACTAAAGAGAAAACTTCAAATGATATTTTATTAAAAACGCAATTAAAAGCAATTTTTGCGTAAGATTAGGATAGACATCTATAGACGTAACGTAAAAAATAATATTTTAGTTCAAATACAATAATTCAAAATTTACAATTTATTTTAGTGTAGCTCTTGTTCGCCACACCAACGAAGGTATGGATGAAGTAGCATATCAACTAAATCCGGTAAATTTGTTAAGCATTCACTAATTATTGGTTCGTGTCCACACTCTTTCAGCAACTGTAGATCCCTAAAAAGAATAAGGATTAATTTATAAAGTGTGTCCGTAGATGGGTCTTACAATACTTGTGAACTGCTTTACCTTTCATTTTTAGAAAAAGTATCACAATTAATAGAGAGTTAATTTCTAATATTTACGGTTGCGGATAAAGCATAGTATTCTACTTGCCGAAGGCGAATGTCTTAATCTTTACCCGCTCGTTAAATAATATACTATTTCTCACCAACTGGTACGTTTTTGTTATTGCTATTTAACATTTTACTAGTTTTCTGATTACGACAAAGAACCTTCAGAAGAAGTCAAGAATGAAAGTTTCTCTTAAAATAAAAGTGTGGTTAAGTCCATTCGTAGATACTACAAATATTATGCCCAATAGAGCGACAAAGTGTCTCTGTTCTGCTCTTAGTCGCTCTCTACAATTTTCAACTAAATATTAACTTACTTGCACACGTCCATTGCTTTAACAGTGATAGGACTACGACTAACCATAACTTGATTAAAAATACTTGTTCTTTCTATACATTTAAATCCCGTTTCATGCAACGTTTGTATCTTGCAACGATTGTCACGAAATGTTGTGATTAAATCTACGGAAAAATTAATTTTAAAAGAAGACAAAACGTCGATATTGCACTTACCAATTAATTTTAAACTGCCATCTTCGCTACAAATGTCTTCTACACCATAAGTGTAAGTTTTCAATATGAAGTCGCCGATAAAAGCTTCCTCTTCGTCCAGAC
Organism: Malthinus flaveolus; assembly: GCA_950108345.1. Lineage (NCBI taxonomy): Eukaryota > Metazoa > Arthropoda > Insecta > Coleoptera > Cantharidae > Malthinus > Malthinus flaveolus. Next base: position 92,727,309 of record OX467285.1, read on the forward strand.
AACGCGATAATTTTTGTGTAAAACTTTCGAGGCCGTTATAGATGGTCGATTGAAATGAAGGACTGCAAAATAATTTTATATCGCCCATGATGTCGCCTGTTGAATTTCTGGTTTGATTTTGAAAAGTGTTTCTTACATCGCGCATCGAGTCCTAGAATAGTTCGTTTTTAAATTTATTTACAGGTGGCAAATTATTTTTTTTTACATAAAGCTCCGCCGCTGTTAAGGTTCCGCCAGAGTTCTTCATACATTTTTGTTCCATCATTTCTTTTTCTGTAAGTCTTCTACTGGTTGTCCCATTTAGAGATTTGGCTCCAACACTGAGACCTACAAAAACATATTTTAATAGAAAACAAATATAGTTTTGTGGCTACTACTTACAAAGTGACATAAGTAAGATCAAATAAAACGACTCCATTGTTAATGTTTAATGGGGAAATGTACAAATTAATTTATACAAGTTCTCAATAATATCAAAGGCTATATAAAGGACTGATAAGTGATAACCTAACAAAACGTAACAAATTCTTGGTGTTAAATTTTTTAGCAATAATAAACAGCAATAAAATTAGAATACAAATTTCGTAGAATTTGTAAGTACTGCTTGGTCATATTGTGAATTAAACGAATCGATAAAAGTGACAATTAGTGATAATTGAAGAATTCTTGATGTTAATGACTGGAAGTTCCGAAAAAGCTGGACTGTTGTTGTCAGAACTATTATTTCTAAACACAAAAAAGTGTTGATTTCTGCAAGTTTGTATTTGTTTCCTAAACAATTCCAAGATTTACACAACAACCTTTCCGTGCTTATTTCTCTTCATTCTACAGGGTCTTAATAACAATGAGCCACCGTATAGTCCTTATGCGATTAAACCTAATACACACTAGTGTAAAATATAGCCGTTAAGAACTTACTTATAAGGCCACAAAGGTCAATTTTCATATATGCGTCACTGTACGAGGCACTTAACCTACCTTTTCAGTTTTATATTATTAGCTATAAATTTCTCAGCTGTGACTATTTTTAAATTTAAGGTTATCGTCTAAAAGAGAACAAATGAGCATATCGTTGTAAAAGCAATTGAAAGTGCTTTTAGAAAAAGTCACTCGATCCCCCTTCCCATTTCAGATTTACGGGATTAAGCCTACCGCACTTTAGGGGTTCATCTAAGGAGAACGCAAATACTCCATAAAGGTGCCCCCTCGCTAATAAAATTGACGGGTCTTGCGAAATTTTAATATTCTATGCTAAGGCGAAGATATTGGAGGTGGGATGTTTTTAAATTGACACCCTGTATAGAATACCTAAGTAAAGTAAGGCCGTACTAACTTTAAACTCGAGTCACGGTTAATTGAAAAATCTCCGTTAACTGATGAGGTGATAGGTATGTGGAAAGTGTCGCTAATGTGACTGAGAGCTTAGCGGAAAATCTAGATTCGTCTATCAGAAGATGATCACAGATATTGAGCATATCTAGGTGCAGCTCGTACAAGAATTGTAACCGGTAGGCCGTGCACAACGCCGTAATTTCGCCATGTTGCGTGAAAAATTTCCTGGGCGAGAGATCTTGCGCAGAGCAGACATCAATGAGTGCATCTTTGTAAACTTCTGCGCCAAATATTGAGCTTGCTGTAGGGGTTGTTTGTCTCCAGCCTCGTACTTCGCACTTTTATTTTCCAGTCATTTGCCACGAAATCATCCGGTCTAGTTGCCTACTAGGGACATGGTTTCATCGGTCGTTAGATGGCGGTCGGATATGGCCCAAGTTCTCACCAGAATACCCGACCGCTACTACTGGAGATCCGAGCCTTGCACAACAGCAACCTCAGTTTTCGTAATAGGAATCGGACCTTTCCTGTTTCTGGACTGATCTGTTTCACGTCGTAACGGATGATTTGCAAGCGATTTTGTGGCCCCTGTTGGTAGGGTGAAGGCTTTCCTGATCTCGAACTGTTACCAATCACATTAGGGTGAGCAAGTGAACAAGGTTCCGCTCTTCACCCGTCCGTTTGAAGGTAATGTCGGGGGGCGCCGCTGAGCTGGGGCTCAGCGGCACGTGGGAAGTTGCCTTAAGCATGCTCACTCTGACATTGGTACTGCGGGCAGAAGATTGCATTCTGGAGACGTTGGATTCTAGTGGGTCCCTGCTTTTCTAGGGAGTGAGTAACGCAATTGCTCTACTCTCTGTATTCTGGTGTTTAAATTATACGTACAGGGTATCATAGATCTAAAATCTGAAAATACTGATACTTATTGGGATCGTATCATACCTCGAAACCACTCGAAGCAGGCTCTGTTTAGAGTTACAAGCACTCTACACTTCGGGCTAAAATTCCAATTCGAAACTCTCACAACCTTTAGAAAATCAAATTCAATTTCTATTCTTAATTTTTTAATTTTGTATTATTTTTTGTTTTATGGGCTTACAGATCTGATTGGCTTTAGTTCTGCTTATAGTCTCAATGGTTTTGAGTTTTGAGGGGTTTCTAGTTTCGAAAGGTTTTGAGTTTCGAGAGGATTCGAGTTTCAAGAGGTTGCCAGTTTCGAGAGGTTTCGAGCTTCAAGAAGTTTTGAGTTTTGAGAGCCCCCAAAATTTCGGTTTTGTCCTACTTCTAATTAGTACGTTTGTCAGTCATAGAAATTAAATCACTGTCTTTAACGTTTTATGTATTATGGGTTTGCATGTCTGATTGGCTTTGATTCTGCTTATAGTTATGAAGATTTCAAATTTCAAAGGTTTCGAGTTTCGAGAGGTTTTGAGTCTTTAGAAGTTTTGAGTTTCGAGAGGTTTTGAGACGTTCGATTTTTGAGAGGTTTTGAGTTTTGAGTCCATTTAAGTTTCGGGTGCGAATTTTGGTTTCCTCCTATCTCTAACTAGTAAGTCTTAGAAAATAAATCATGTACAGTCCATTTCAGCGTCTTCAGCCAGGTTCCTAAATCATCCCGCAGAAGTACCTATAATTGTGGGCGTTCTCCATTGCGGTTTTCATCGATAATCAGTCTATTGATCTCCGGCGGGCTCTATTAGCAGCGGATGGCCTGCTCTGGCCCTCCACGTAGTCACCGCTGGGAAACCTAGGCCCTTAGCCGAAGCCACGTCTCTTAATCTTACCACAACTTTTAGGACCTTCTAATACTCTTATCTCGCTTATCTCTTGTTTGATATTTAAAATTTTTACATTATTCGATTCGTCTGTTTATTTTACGTTACCTCACTACTTCGAAAACAATTTACTTTTCCTATACGCATATATGACGGTGTTGGCGAGACTGCATAATCAAAACTCTGCATTATCGTGAAGAACGCAACAAAACTACCCTTTGTAAACGATTTTTATAGTTTTTAAGTTTTGCAAACGGATTAATTAAAATTGGTAATAGTTTTAAAAACGAGTAGTACCTACCATACAATAGTAGGTACTTAAGTAGAAAACAAATTTATAGAGTTTGATCAAGATTTAATTTCTATTACACCAATCGAGCGCCGGTGCCATCGTAAACTTCACCATCGAAGGTAAATATTCTCCGCATCTTTCAAAAATTTGCCTGCTGCAGTCTTGAAGACTTTCCAAATCACTGTAATTGAAGATAATCGTAAACAGGTTTATTCCTAAAGTTGTGCTCCTATAATAGTTAGTACTTACCTACAAAGTTCATTTTGCGTCAGCACATAATTGTTGCTTACCAAATTTTTTTTTGCGTTAAGCTTAGGTATGCAAATGTTTTTAATAGCCTGAACACTATAGAGGGAACAGTTGCTGTTAGCTATTTCGTCGGTAAATTCTAAAAAAAATTGATTTAAAAACGTTGCTGGAAGAAGTTCATGTAGTCAGAAACACTAACCCCACACTTGCGTCCATCCATCCGATTTACAAAACTCTCCCATGGAGTTGTTGAAAGTTCCTAGGAGAAAGTCGGGTAGGTACAGTTCCTCTTCGCTTAAGCACAGCAAAATTTTTTCAGCGAAACTAACTGTAAGCGTATAAAGCTGATCTCGAGCCACGGGCTCGCATAATTTCATGTAATCTTTGTTGGACGATGTAGGCACTTGGGTTATATTTAATACGGCATTCGCTAAATTTTCTCCTGCCATCTAAAATACACAAATTTAAATTTAGCATGTTATGCGATCAAAACTAATATGCATCTGGTAGTCTTTCTTCCAGTTTTCAGATCAATTATAGTTTTGATTACTCTGTAGAACTATTACATGAATATCAGTAAAAGTTGTTAGTTCTCGGTCATCGTGGCACTTCTCGTGTATTGCGTAATTAATTGACGGATTTGCATAGCTACTCCTTGTATAAAGATCTGAAAAACATTTAGCTCGTAAGGGGAATAATACACAAAATATAATTCTAGTGTTTTAAGTGTCATTGTTTATTCACTTAGACGACAATACAAGAGAGCTAATACTTACAAAATACACATATCCCTAGTAAATTTAGAACCTTCATTTTGAACAAGCTGTGCTGTTCAAGAATAACGTAAATTTAATGAGATCTCCGTTTTATATCCGTACGACCAATTTATCGATAGCCTTGACTTTGTCGGATTAACCAAAAAATATGATATTATCAGTTTATTTTTTATTATCACATTTTTGAACTAGTGAACGATTAACTTATTTATAAAATGTGTTACAAAACGCTTCGTACATATTTGAATACAATGCACGTATTTAATTAACACCCTGTATAATTGAGGCCAGTGTGATATCAATTACAGTCTGACAACTGCTTGTCACGAAAGTCGGTTCACATCCGTGGTTAATGTTTTCTAGTTTCGTACTGGACAGTCCATGCTCCCCCAAATGTTGTGCTGGGTATTGAAATCACAATTCATGATACGATTTTTATTGTTTATGTGCTCGCAATAAACTACCAGATCCGTCATTCTAGTTGAAATCGACAATATCAGGGCTAATGGGCCGTGGTCGAAAGGTTCTAAAGCCCCATTTACATAGAACTTAGTGCAGATTGATGGTGTAGTTTGCTGGTCTAGAACTAGCCACGTGTGCAACGTGGCGTAAAAACCATTTACATAGACTTTAGTGGTAATTATTTTTTTTTCTTGTTTGTTTCTTACTTGAACGATGAGATTAAAATAGTACTACCGAAAACCAAAATGAAGAAATAAAATCAAAGCAACTATTTTGTCAGCTTTTTGTTCAAATTTCATATAGGTGGGCCACGCGGGAGAGATGCGCTTCTAGGTTTGTTCGTTAGACTTGCACTAAGTTGTTCAGAACAGTTAAATAGAGTAAAACAAGTTGGTATTAACGTACGACGTTAATAAAACAACTGACTGACTACTTTTAACTGTTCGGAACAACTCAGTGCAAGTCCAACGAACAAACCTTCTATGATTTAGTAAGAAAAGTGGTCTAGAAGTTTAAACATTGCAAGCTTTCTGACCATTGTTAGCAACGACCTTACCAAATATACCTCATTGTAAACGCGCACATTGAAAAACCCCTATTCAAGCTTCTAGACGATTCTTGCCCTTACTAAAACGATTAGCCGACTGTCTATGTAAATGGCACTTAAGAGTGACACCCGACGTTTCTCCAACTTCTATGGTGGTCATCTTTAAAAGTTGATTTGGGCTAATCTCGTAGCGGATTATTGGGTCTGCTACTTGCAGTCTCGTCAAGTACCTAACAACTCTTTTGAAACCACATATCGGGCAAAGTCTTTTATTTGTAAAAGGCTCGACGCAATTCGTGGAGAAGATCAAAGACATCCGCCTGTGACCCAATGACATCTTAATCAGCCTTGATATAGTCTCACTATTCACATCCTGGAAATCATAACACTCACGGCTGTGAGTGCACTTTTCCACTGTACCTTAACTACAAGAGCATTAAATTCAGCCACGTTAAAACCCAGAGTATGGCTGAGATGCGTAGAGGACACTTTGCAGTGTTGAAAGTTGAGATGTTTGATTGGGAGGTTGTTCAATGTTCAAAGTTGCGCTGAACGCACGGCCTGGAAGTTACCTTCATTCTGTCTTTAGAGCAGCCTGCATGCGGAAACGGCTACTGGGGCTGTTTCCATTGGAGTTTCCCCAATGGAAGTGACACCCGTCCCCACATTTCACGTTGTTCGGAATTTTCTGCTTTGGGCAGTACCTGCTGCTATTCTTTATGCAATTTAATAGAGAAGAAGGGCCCATAGGTGGCAGTGTGTCTATAGTGGACGCTCCCGCAGTGCTTGGCATAGCTGTTGGCGCAGCTTTTTAATTAGCGATAGTAATCTGGAGATTCTCATGAGTTTGGAGGATAAACGTTGTTCTGTAAAATCCATATTAGGTTTCGTTGATTCGTCTTTTAGTCTCCCCATCTACAACGGAGCCCAACAAGGGGACGTCGCACTGTGACGTCAGGGCTACCGAGAGGATATAGCTTCCGGGAACGGTAACGCAAAGTTTGGAGAGGTTTCCTTCCAAAGATTTTTTTTTACTATTATAATACTCATAATACTCAACTTTCAGGTAAAGTAAAAGCCTTCTTTGAGCAAGAAGGACGCATACAAATGATCTCTTTAAAAACTGCTAAATTGGAAGAAAGTAATAAAACTACTCTTTGCAAATAAAGCTTTTATAGTGTTGCAGACGGGTTAATTAAAATTAGTAATCAAAACCGAGATCATACGATAGTGAAAAACAAATTTATAGACTTTGATGGAGGTTTAATTTCTATTACACCAATCGAGTGCTGGTGCCATCGTAAATTTCATCATCGATGGTAAATATTTTCCACATTTTGCAAAAAGGTCAGTGCTGCAGGTTTCAAAAGTTTCCAAATCACTGAAATAATAACAACCTTAAATTGGTTTATTCCTAAAGTTGTGCTCCTAGCTGGTGTTGTACTTACCTACAAAACTCATTTTGCGTCAGCGTATTACTGTGGTTTTCCATATTTTTCTTTATGTTAAGGTTAAGTGTACAAGTTTTTTCAATATCTTGAATAGCATACAAGGCACAGTTTCTGTTAGCTATTTCGTCGGTAAATTCTAAAAAAAAGATGAATTGTAAACGTTTCTGAGAGAAACAACAAATTTTAAGTAGTTACAAACACTCACCCCATATATGTGTCCATCCATCCGACTTACAAAACTCTTCCATGGAGTTGTTGAAAGTTCCTAGGAAAAAATCGGGAAAGTACAGTTCCTCTTCAGTTAAGCAGAGCGAAAGTTTTTCAACAAAACTAACTAAAATCGTATAAAGCTGATCGCTAGCCGCGGGCTCGCATATTTGCATATAATTTTTGTTATAAGATGTGGGTACTTTGGATATGCTTGATACGGCAGTCGAAAAATTTTCCGCCGTCATCTAAAATACGCACAAATTTAAATTTATAATGTGATGCGATCAAAACTAATATGCGCCTGAGTGGGCTACTGTTCTTCCAGTTTTCAGGTTAATGTTAGTTTTGATTTATCTGTAGAAGTGTTACATAAATATCTATATAAGTAGTTAGGTCTTGACCATTAGAATGGCACTTCTCCTGCATCATGGAATTAATTGTCGGATCTGCATGGCCCCTCCTTGTGTAGAGAACTGAAAGGTATTAACATCGTAAGTGGAATAATGCACAATACGTAATTCTACAAATAAAGCGATGGATAATACTTACAAAGTACACATACTCCTAGTAAACTTAAAACCTTCATTTTAAACAATGCAGTTTACGAATAAAAAATATTTTAACGAGATATCTGTTTTATATTCGTGCAACAGGTTTATCGATAACCTTGACTTCTTAAAAATTAATTGCGACCATTTCTTCAAAACCGCAAAATTTTAAATAAGATAATCAGTGTATTTATCACATTTTTGAACTAGCCAACGATTAACTTAATTATCAAATGTGTCACGGAACACTACTTAAATGGTTACTCTTTATACAGAGTAGGAGGTTACACCAGTGCTTGATATCATTTATTAACCCCCAGTTGTATAATTTGTACATATGTGATTTAAAGCACTCGATAACTAGCCCTGGCAATGAATCGAAAGCGATTTATATAGTTAACTACCCTGATATTGCGGGCTTCTGGCATCGCCAACCGACTGGTTACCAAACTGTTAAAAGTTCGTTTTTGTTGTGTGGGAGGATGTAGGACTTCTGCTATGATCAGATGCGAGACTATTGGCTTGGCTGTAACATTTTTCTCTAGAATTGCGTAGTCTTCCAATTATAAACGAATAACTAAAAATAAAGTTTCTTGGCAGATCTTTTAACTTTTTGTCAAACTTTATCGCACTGTGGCGCCTAAACTGTTTGTATGATGGCAAAACCGAACAGACATAATTTGTAGGGAATTTAATTTACTTTCTTTTTGTATAGAAGCACTTTGCTCTGAAAGTGCGTAATTTCAGAGTTAGAAGCTTCAAACTAAAAAAAAAGTTTTTGCAGATTTTGGAATTTTTGTGCAACTTTAAAGGTCTCGCCACATAGCTTATGCCATGCTATGTCAATGTTCAAGTGCTATGTAAAAACCGCATGTGACATGACATAAAGGTCACGTGGTTTTGCTGCCAAATACACTATGCGCGCGCCGCGTAAATAGCATAGAAGTTGGACAACGGTCGACTCTTGTGCTATGTAAAAATTTAGAAAACATGTGCAAATTTCGCATAGCCGCATAGCATAGCAAATGTGAACATCTATTATTAAATCATATAACTCTACTTCTGTGTTTTACATTGACATAGCATAGCATAAGCTATGTGGCGAGACCTTTATGCGCTGTAGCACCTAAACCGTTTGTCTGGTGGCAAAAACTGAACAGACTTAATTTGTAAGGAATTTAATTTACTTTCTTTTTGTATATAAACACTTTGCTCTGAAAGTGCCTAATTTTCGAGTTAGAAGCTTCAAACTAAAAAAAAGTTTTTAGCAGATTTTGGAATTTTTGTCGAACTTTAGTGCGCTGTAGCGCCTAAGCCGTTTATCTGGTGGCAAAAACTGAACAGGCTTAATTTGTAGGGAATTTAATTTACTTTCTTTTTGTATAGAAGCACTTTGCTCTGAAAGTACCTAATTTCCGAGTTAGAAGCTTCAAACTAAAAAATGGCAAATTTTGGAGTTTTTGTCAAACTTTAATGCGCTGTAGCGCCTAAACCGTTTGTCTGGTGGCAAAAACTGAACAGGCTTAATTTGTAGGGAATTTAAGTTACTTTCGTTTTGTATAGAAACACTTTGCTTTGGAAGTGCTTAGTTTTTGCGCTATAAGCTAAAAACTAAAAAAGAGTTTTTTAGGCAGATTTTGGAATTTTTGTAAAACTTTAATGCACTCTAGCGTCTAACCCGTCATCTGACAAACAAGCATAAAGCACGTAATGTGTATAACTCTAAATTTACTTTATTTTTGTATAGAGACACTTTCCTCTAGAATTGCAAAGTTTTTGAATTATAAGCTAATAACTAAAAGTAGTTTTTTGGCATACTTTTAAACTTTCGGCAAACTTTAACGCTCTCTAGGACCTAAACCGTTTGTCTGGTGGCAAAAACTGAACAGACATAATTTGTAGGGAATTTAATTTACTTTCTTTTTGTATAGAATCACTTTGCTCTGAAAGTGCCTAATTTCCGAGTTAGAAGCTTCAGACTAAAAAAAAAAGTTTTGGGCAAATTTTGGAATTTTTGTCAAACTTTAATGCGCTGTAGCGCCTAAGCCGTTTGTCTGGTGGCAAAAACTGAACAGACTTAATTTGTAGGGAATTTAAGTTACTTTCGTTTTATATAGAAACACTTTGCTCTGGAAGTGCTTAGTTTTTGCGCTATAAGCTAAAAACTGAAAAAGAGTTTTTTAGGCAGATTTTGGAATTTTTGTAAAACTTTAATGCACTCTAGCGCCTAACCCGTCATCTGGCAAACAAGCATAACGCACGTAATGTGTATAACTCTAAATTTACTTTATTTTTCTATAGAGACACTTTCCTCTAGAATTGCAAAGTTTTTGAATTATAAGCTAATAACTAAAAGTAGTTTTTTGGCATACTTTTAAACTTTCGGCAAACTTTAACGCTCTCTAGGACCTAAACCGTTTGTCTGGTGGCAAAAACTGAACAGACATAATTTGTAGGGAATTTAATTTACTTTCTTTTTGTATAGAATCACTTTGCTCTGAAAGTGCCTAATTTCCGAGTTAGAAGCTTCAGACTAAAAAAAAAAGTTTTGGGCAAATTTTGGAATTTTTGTCAAACTTTAATGCGCTGTAGCGCCTAAGCCGTTTGTCTGGTGGCAAAAACTGAACAGACTTAATTTGTAGGGAATTTAAGTTACTTTCGTTTTATATAGAAACACTTTGCTCTGGAAGTGCTTAGTTTTTGCGCTATAAGCTAAAAACTGAAAAAGAGTTTTTTAGGCAGATTTTGGAATTTTTGTAAAACTTTAATGCACTCTAGCGTCTAACCCGTCATCTGACAAACAAGCATAAAGCACGTAATGTGTATAACTCTAAATGTACTTTATTTTTGTATAGAGACACTTTCCTCTAGAATTGCAAAGTTTTTGAATTATAAGCTAATAACTAAAAGTAGTTTTTTGGCATACTTTTAAACTTTTCGCAAACTTTAACGCTCTCTAGGACCTAAACCGTTTGTCTGGTGGCAAAAACTAAACAGACATAATTTGTAGGGAATTTCATTTACTTTTTTTTTGTATTTTAACACTTTGCTCTGAAAGTGCCTAATTTCCGAGTTAGAAGCTTAAAACTAAAAGAAAAGTTTTTGGCAGATTTTGGAATTTTTGTGCAACTTTAATGCGCTGTAGCGCCTAAACGGCTTGTCTGGTGACAAAAACTGGACAGACTTAATTTGTAGGGAATTTAAGTTAGTTTCGTTTTGTATAGAAACACTTTGCTCTGGAAGTGCTTAGTTTTTGCGCTATAAGCTAAAAACTAAAAAAGAGTTTTTTAGGCAGATTTTGGAATTTTTGTAAAACTTTATCGCTCTCTAGCGCCTAAACCGTTTGTCTGGTGGCAAAAACTGAACAGACTTAATTTGTAGGAAACTTAAGTTACTTTCGTTTTATATAAGAACACTTTGCTCTGAAAGTGCCTAATTTTCGAGTTAGAAGCTTCAAACTAAAAAAAAGTTTTTAGCAGATTTTGGAATTTTTGTGCAACTTTAATGCGCTGTAGCACCTAAACCGTTTGTCTGGTGGCAAAAACTGAACAGACTTAATTTGTAAGGAATTTAATTTACTTTCTTTTTGTATATAAACACTTTGCTCTGAAAGTGCCTAATTTTCGAGTTAGAAGCTTCAAACTAAAAAAAAGTTTTTAGCTGATTTTGGAATTTTTGTCGAACTTTAGTGCGCTGTAGCGCCTAAACCGTTTATCTGGTGGCAAAAACTGAACAGACTTAATTTGTAGGGAATTTAATTTACTTTTTTTTTGTATAGAAGCACTTTGCTCTAAAAGTACCTAATTTCCGAGTTAGAAGTTTCAAACTAAAAAATGGCAAATTTTGGAGTTTTTGTCAAACTTTAATGCGCTGTAGCGCCTAAACCGTTTGTCTGGTGGCAAAAACTGAACAGGCTTAATTTGTAGGGAATTTAAGTTACTTTCGTTTTGTATAGAAACACTTTGCTTTGGAAGTGCTTAGTTTTTGCGCTATAAGCTAAAAACTAAAAAAGAGTTTTTTAGGCAGATTTTGGAATTTTTGTAAAACTTTATCGCTCTCTAGCGCCTAAACCGTTTGTCTGGTGGCAAAAACTGAACAGACTTAATTTGTAGGAAACTTAAGTTACTTTCGTTTTATATAAGAACACTTTGCTCTGGAAGTGCTTAGTTTTCGAGTTATAAGCTAAGAACTAAAAAAAAAGGTTTTGGTTCCAGGTTTTGGAATTATTGTCAAACTTGAATGCGCTTTACAGCCTAAATCGCTTATCTGAAAAACCAGCACTACAAACATAATTTGTTTAGAATTAAATTTACTTTATTTTTTTATAAGAAAACTTTTCTCTTGAAGTGCGTCGTTTTTTTAATTATAAGCGAAGATCTGAAAAATAGCATTTCTTTCTCAATTTTTCGCAGTTTGCTCAGAACGTCTCACTCTTAAGGTAGTTACAGACTATTCACGTTTTGCATTTCGTGTTTTATCTCTTTATGAATAGTGTATCCGACTTTTGTTAATAATTTAATACAGTAATTGCTCAATTATACAAAAATAAAGAGCGCGAATCTTCAAAAATTTGTTTTGCTGTATTATTTTATTTGGGTTCCATCTAAAGAAAAGTTTGGAGTCACTAAATTGAAAACTATTGAAAGATTATCCAAAAATTCCAGTTTACAGTTTAGTAAAACAAACCCATATTTGGTCTAGTTTCTATTACACCAATCGAGTGCCGGTGCCATCGAAAATATCGTCATTGAAGAAAAGTATTTTCTGCATCTTTCAAAAATTCTAGTAATGCACGTTTGATAAACTTCCAAGTCACTAAAACAGCAACTTGTATCTATTTCGTTCTAAAGCACTATTAGCTGACACCGTACTTACCTACAAAGTTCGTTTTGTGTCAGTACGTAGATATGGTTGACTATGTTTTTGTTTACGTTAAGGTCTGTTCCACAATTTTTTTCAATGTCTGGAATAGAACGACGAGAGCAGTTCTGACTTAATATTTCTTCGGTAAATTCTAAAAGTTTTGGTACACAAAAATGTTTCTACGGTGTCAAGTAAAACTCACGCATTACACGTTTCCAACCATCTGATTTACAGAAGCTTTCCATCGAATTATTAAAAGTGCCCATAACAAAATTTGGCAAATATAGCAGTTCATCTTCAGTTAAACACAGCGAAAGGTGATCTGTGAAATTTTGTAAAGTCGTGTAAAGTTGGTCTTGAGCCGCAGGCTCACACAATCGCATGTAATTCTTGTCTAAGGACTCTGGTATTCGTGACAGATTGGTCATGCTGTTCAAAAAATTAGAGAGGAGCATCTAAAATGGGCATAAATTGAAATTTAGGCCCATTTTAGTTTTGATTGTTTTGTAGACGTTACCTCAATTTTTTGAAAAGTCAACGGATCTTGACCGTTAGAACTGCACTTTGTAAGCAGCGCTTCTTCGTATGACGGGGGCGGGGGCTCATCTGCATAACTACTCCTTGTGTGAAAGTCTGAAAAGTATTATCTTCTCAAATTGTATAGATATAGTTAGGAGATATAGTCAAAACCAGGAGAGGTGTCCTATGACTCATTCCCAAAAACTACGTAACTATCCTTGTTTATAAGTTTGTTTTTACTTTGTGGGAATGCAACAGAATATTTTAATACGTCATTTGTAAGTCATTGTAGCGATGATTTATAGGACACCTCTCCTGGTTTTGACTATAACACGAAATTCTAGTATAGTGGTACAGGGTACAGTTATCTCTGGTATTTGTAGAAATAGAGGCATTTTTTATTAATTTAAATAGGTACTTACAAATGACACAAAGTGTTAATAAACTTAGAACTTTCATTTTCAATAATACAATTTTAGAACGACAACAACAACAATTTAACTAGATCCCTTGTTTTATATCTACGCTACAAACGATAACCTTGACTTCTATCTATTAATGTTAACTGCTTCTTCGTATTAACCACAGAATATAAATGAGATACATAATCAATTTATTATACTTTTGAACCAACGGACCATTTACCCTCGTATAAAATGTGAGAGATGGCACTGGAAGTGGCTTTACTTTATTTCAACAGAATGCAAGTATTCTGTGGACAAACGCGATGAGCGCTTGACTAGGGATCGAATTTGCTTAATTCGGAAACGAGAGACCAGGGTTCGTTTTTCGAGTGATTTTTATTGGTACAGAGGTCCAACGTCTAAAATATTGAAAGGTGAACTAAAATTAAATTACATCTCTAGTTAATGCTCGTCTGAAGCCAAGAGAAATAGTACCTAACAATAGTATTATGCTCAAGAGCTCTCCCTGATTTCAAAAAATTAAAATTATAACGGGCGTCTCTATTTTGAAATAAGAAGCTAAGCTCATTTCTGGTTGAACCATCGAAGCTCGACGCTCGAAGCAATTGAAGCATTTTTGGATGTTGCCAGCTTCCTCTACTCTACATCCCATCCATCCTATGCTTATCCTCTTTCTTTTTAGCACGTAGAGCGCGGCTTCCACAGTCAATTCCGCGAATGCGAACTTGGCTGTATCCCCTTCTTTGGTGTTTGGTATAGAAATCTTAATATCTGCCTCCGTGTATGGGCTGTTCTCCAAGGCTTTCCGCAGCCCTGCTTGAATGTCTTGTGAGTCCTGGTGTGCCATCAGATCTTTGATGAAGATCGTTTTCTTTTTCTCTATCATGGTTGCCTTTACCTGCCCACCAAGATTTTGTTGTAGGCTGGTTTTAAAGGCTTCCCTTGACTTTTTAGTTCCCTCCGTGGTAACACTGATGCCTCCGCGTGGGTTTTCCCTAATTCTTCTTATTGTAATACCAGTCCCCGAATGTCTACTTTAGAGTTTCTGAAAGCAATGTCAAAGAGCTTCCGTTGCATGGTGATTTCCATACTATTAATTTTTGGTATTGATACTGCTTTTTTTTTCATCTTCCAAACTCGCTTTTAATTGCCTCATGGTCTCGAATATGTCTTCTGCTTCAGTTCCCCGTGGCTGTATTTTGTATATCATTTTGATGTTTTCTTCTGTTTTGCCGTTTCTTCTAAGTTTAATTGTCTCGATAATGTAGTCGATTTCATTTCCCTCCAGTAACCGCAGCTCAAGGTATCTTTCGTAGTATTTCTTGACAATACCTTTGTTACTGTCTGCCTCGGTTTCGCTGATGAACACTGCTAGCTCCGTGGGTTTGTTACCTGTCAGCGGGTTTCCTTTTACAACTCGCGTGTTTAAGTATGCTTCCTCAGGCCACTTGGTATCTAGTATGCGTTCTGTATCAAAGTAGTTAGTACTACCTGCTATGTCTTGGTTTACTTTGTTCTCTACTTATTGTTTTCTGTCTAGTTGCCTCTGCATATTCTTTTTTGCTCTTTTCGAGTTTCCTCTCCAGCTCGTCGCGTTCCTGTTTGGTTTGTTCTAATATTACATTGTTTATTTTTATTTCTTTTCCTAGATTTTCTTTTAGTCGTTTCTCCTGAATTAGGTTTGTCTCAATTGAGAGCATTTTAATTATGGTCTCTTTATATTCGGAAGTGACTCGCCTGGCAGTGATTTGCATATCCTGGCCTAATTTTTTAATTCTTTATGCGTATTCTTATTGGCTTTGCCGAATTGTATCAAATGCTCTATTTGTTTCTTTAGGCCAATTAGTGCCTTGCTAGGGTCTACCGACTTTATTTCGGGAGAGCACTTCATTCTTCTTTTTTTATTAAGTCTTTCGCCTCTTTTTTCTGGTGTATCTAGCTCGATTAGGTTACTTTCTTCACTCTCTCCCCCTGGGCTAGTGTCCCCGATCTCGGAGACGGCCCATATTGGTGGGATTCTTTTAAGAGCGCTTTGGCGCACGCTTACGTCCCCTTCTACGTCTTCTGGGCCAGTAGCAATCTACTAGATCACTAGTAATAGCTAATTTTTCAATCTTTCAAACCACCTAAAATATACAGTGTTATATTTAAAATAAAAACAACTAACCCCATTTTCGGTTAAATCGGAAGCTAAGATTTTACATGTTTGGTAGTATTTGGCAGACTATTGCATACGTATGTCAAGAACCAATAAGAAAACTTTTATTTCATAATTCAGACCAATCCCAGACCACTTATAACGATAAGTGTAAGGTGAACACTTATCGGTGTGCACTTATCGTTTTCGGGTTATCGCCAGGAGTGCGTTCAAGGACATCACCCGGGTAGAGTAGGATTGACCCCTCTAGACAACCTATGTCCTATAGCCATTTGGTTCGACGTCTGACTTTAACGTCTCACCTGCCCGACAGCTTTCTAATAAAAATAAGTGTACGTTAAGCCAAGTAACTAGAAATACTCATTTATTAATGTTAAAAACACAATTATTATAATTAATATTTTTTGTAACGTTGGTGCAGTCTTCGAGACATGTCGACGTTGAAGTGATTGTCGAGTGAACCAGGTTTTTAGAACTGTTACGCTGGCTTCTCATTTTTTCAACAAGGTTGAGATGGTGCTCTGCATCCAGCTGCAAATAGGGCTTGATGGACCCCGCACTTGAGTGACCGGTCATTTTAATGATTTCCTGATCTTGCACACCCGCCATTGCAAGATGAGAAACCGACGAAGAGCGCAGAGAATGATTTGTAATCTTAACTTTCTTCACATCAATCCCAATTTTACTTGCAGCCTCCACAGTCCACTTCGAAAGTTCATTCCTGCCTAATACTGGGATATTTTTATACCACAATGACTGTCCTGTTTGCCATTTCGAATTTGGTGTTAGAAAAACCGGTCAATGGTTATCTGAGGCGTCCTCTTGCTCAATAGCTTCTTGTAGAGCCTAAAATAATGAAAAATATTATTATTTCGAACATTATTATTTATTTATTGGTGTAACTTACCTCACAGGGCATAAATTGGGATTTTCTGTATTCGTTACTAGCCACTTTGTTTCTGCCAGCCGCTTGTCTCCACCTTGAGCAGTCTTGCTGAAGATAGTATTATATGCTATTCGTCCTGTAGGGGCACTTGTATTTGTGACCTCTTCATGAAAGTGTTGCAAAATACATTTGGATGCTTCTCCGCCCCTCCATGCCAATTCTAGGGCAGCCAGGTAGTAAAATTTTCTTTGTAACCCTATTGGTGTGTCTTCATCCCAAAGCTTAACAATTTTTGTGTGTTCCTCTGGAGTAATCGCCGCCGAACTGGTTTTTCTTTTTTCTGGTATTTGCTGCAATTGACGGCGCTTTGAATTTCTGGCATCTCGGGCTAATTTGAAGGTAACATCCTTGAAAGGATCAAACACTGTTCCATAATTTTTGTAATAATTTTCCTGTACTAGCTTTGCCACACTGTTCCACAAGAGCTTAACGACACTTTCCTTGTACTCAGTTCCGTCTTCTTTCCTCATGTTGAAAGCCCAATCAGCCAAAACTGCGGCGATTTTCACTACCGACAAGTTTTCATCCAGTATGTAGTTTTTTTCTTGGCAGAACTTTTCAAATTGCCTCCATATATATTTTTTGGACTTCTTGGTGTTTTCTGGCATCGTAAAACTCACAATTTTTTCTATATTTAGCACAGATTTATCACCAAAACGTTTTGCCATTTTCGCTTTGGCTTTACAGAAAAAATGATTTGTTTACTTGTTGCTATGTTTAGGCTATGTTGTCAAAGCGACCCACAAATTGTTACTACTAGATTTCAAAAGCAGTTTTAATTTTTTCTCTAGCTTTTTCTTTTTACTTATGCAATAGTCACGCAAAATGCATTTCGTGCATAGCGACTTGCTTCGATAATACTGACCGGAGACGCATTCTTGCTTGTTGCTTTGGAAAATTTGCACTCCTGCTTCGCAGTCGTGCAAATTTTCGTCGCAACATGCAGTCGTGCATCTCTCCTGTCAGTATTATCGGCAAGTCGCTATGCACTTAATACATTACTGTTGATAATCTTACGATATTAAAAAAATTATAAAATATAGCGGACGTTTTTAAAAAACCGTTCTACTTGGCTAATTTCCAGTTTAACCGATAGTGTTTTGTAAACTAAAATTATAACAAATAATATACATTTATAGAGTAAGTCAATATACCAACTAGCAATTACTAATTTTAGTTGAAAAATAAATTATAAATTTTTGATATTTTGACCTGCAAAAAATCATAACTCCGGATCTGATCATAGCAAATGAACCAAACACACGGCGTTTGATTTAGAACTTCAATATCTACAACATATAAAAATATAAACCAAACCACCATAGCCGATTTTGAGAAAACCCGTTTTAAAACTTTAGTCAACTTTGGTCCATAAAAGTAGTCAATTTGGAAATTGGTTTTAAAATCGACTACATCAAAAATAAAGCCCTATATTTTGCCTATAAGATCCTGTTTTTAGATTTTATTAATGATAATAATACCCAAAGTTATAATAAAAAAACTAGAAAATGGGTCGATCGTTATACTGGCCGCCATTTTGGAGTTAAAAATTTGAAAAGGTATTTTTTGAATTAGGGCCGACGTGTACTAACTTATAGCATAATAGCCTAGTATAAATAATGTAGGTCAAGGCCACCCTGTATAGATTTATTTGTCAATGAAATTCTGTTAAAGTGACCGAAACCAAATTTCAACAACATCGCTTTGCTCGATTGTTCGATTAATCGATTGTCCGATTAATCTATTGCTCGATTGTTCAATTAAACGATTCATCGATTGTTCACTTAATCGATTGTTTGATTAATCGATTGTCGATCCAGACAAACATTTTCTGTTTTTAATTTTTTTGCGCGGTTTGGATTTAGAAGGACCCGAGAACTTTGATAGCGGTTTCACAGAAAAAAAATATTAGTTACTAATTTGCACACGTTTATAGATTAAAGATTATTCAAGGATCAATAGAACATTCAAATTTACAGTTTAGTGCCTTTTTTACAAATAAAATTATAGATTTAATACGTCATCAAGTTATCACAAACGGCATAGAAGAAATCCATCGAGTTTGATCGAAGTTTTAATTTCTATTACACCAATCGAGTGCTGGTGCAAATATAAACTTAATCGTGGATGAGAAGTATTCTCCGCATTTTTCATAAATTTTAGTACTGCAGGTTTGAGAAACGTCCAAGTCACTAAAATAATAAGTCGCAAATAAATTTCGCTGTAAAGCTATGCTCGGATACAATACTTACCTACACAATTCCTTTTGTGTTAATACGTAATTCTTCTTTAATAAATTTTTGTAGAAATTAAGCTGAGGTATACATATGGCTGCAATATGTTGAGCAGAAGAACGGGCACAGTCACTTTTGGAAATTTTGTCGGTATATTCTGAAAAACGGTTATAACAAAAAATATTTCGTGCGCCAAATTATAAATCGACTCACGGGTTAAACGTGTCAAGCCATCCGATTTACAAATTATGCCATCCATCGTATTATTTAAAGTTCCTAAAAGAAAGTTTGAAAGATATAGTTCTTCTTCGGTTAAACACAGCGAAAGATACTCGGTAAAACTTTTTAGACTCGCATAAAGCTTGTCTCGACTCAAAGCTGTGCACAACGCCAGCTTAGAAGACGAGGATGGTTGAAGAACGGCCATTATTCTTAACCAAAACAAAGTTCCAGTCAACTAAAATATTTAAAAAACTTAAAATTTTCAACACTACACCGTCAAAACTAATATGGATTTGAGAAGACTCTCCTGCATAATATACAGTGTGTTCATTTTAAAACTTGCCACCAGCCTAATCGATACACGCTTTTAAGAAAAAACACGTTGATTTAAGACGCGGAGGGGGAACTTTAAAGGCACCGTTGATAAACTTTTATGTTGCACCCTTTCACCCCCAGCAACCCCCTACTTGGAAATATCTAATGGCAACCCCTAATGTGTGCTATTCTTCAAAGACATTATATTGTTCTGTATCTCAAAAAATTTTGATCCGATTTCGATTTTATTTTTATTCAATGATTAGGTTTTCGATGCCCTTTAAAATTATGTTTTACACATTAGGGGTTGCCAATAGAGATTTCCAAGTAGGGGCTGCTGGGGTGAAAGGGTGGAAAATAAAAATTAATCAACGGCATTTTGAAGTTCCCTCTCCAAATCTAAATCGACGTGTTTTTTTAAAGCGTGTATTAATCGAGATGGGAAATTTGCAAATGAGCACCCTGTACATATATATTTCTTTTTTTACGTCCATTGTAGTTTCGACTTGTGGAAATTTTACCTCAAGGTTTACCAAAGTGGCAGGACCTTCGCCATTAGACTTGCACTTCTCTTCCATCACTTCCCCAATCGAAGCATGTCCATAACTAGTACTTGCATTAACATCTGAAAAGTATTAAGTATTATTAACCTCTCAAATACTAAATACATAGTTGAAGTAATGGCTAATGACGTGTTCACATACAGTGTGTCCAAAAGTTATGGAAAATGCTACATATCTCAGTAAAGGTCCAACTTAGAGAAAAATATTTCAAATAAAAGGTGTTTGGTTTTGAGTTTTCCACCATAAAACAAAATTAAAATTTTATTTTTTTGAATAACAAAGAAAGCGCAATAAATAATACTTTCGTTTTTTAAATTACAAGGTATCTCTTCATTATACTCATTTGACAGAGAATTTATTTCTCTTTTCAATGATGCAAAACTTTAATATCCTCACTTAAGTGACTTTTCGACAAAAAACAATCTGAGGTGTGATAGCCATTTTGAGTTACGCGCTAAATAATTTTAATACTTACAAAATACACAACATATCCCTAATAAAAAACACAGAACCTTCATTTTCAATGGTAGTATTGATTTGAAAATAACCCAAATTTTATTACATCTCTCGCTATTTATATCTTTTCAACAGGTTTTTTTGACAACCTGTATTTCTCGAAACTAAAAACTATTCGCAATTTTTCTTCGTAGCCATAGAATATTAATTAAGTTTATTTATCATAGTCTCGCACTAAACAACTACCTAAATCTGTTTTATAAAAGTTGCTAAAAGCATTAAACCACCTGGAGTATCTTCTTATACTTTTTTTACAAGAGTTCAAGTGAGGACAGGAACTGATGTTTTGGAAGTATAAAATATTTTATCTATTTGAGCTGATTGAGAAATTGGCAACTCGTTATAAACCGCGGACATTGCTCGCTCGAATTAATTTGATTTCGTTGTGTGTCTTGAAACTTGAAACTGCCCCCACACTGGGCGTCTGATGGGCAACGAACGACACTTTTGTACATTAATAAAGCCCAGTCTATTTTTAATTTGTTTATTATTGGGTAGAGTTTATTGGACCTCCTATAGCATACTCGCAAGTTCTAATAAACTCACAAGTATTTTACACTTTTATCTTTGGGGGCCCCAAACTTTTTCAATATCCACAATGATTCTGAGAGGTTTAATCGCTCTGTTTAGCGTGAAGATTTTTGCCCATTTATGACATTAGTCCATTTGCTCAACCAGCTCTTCGTACATTTATGGGAAGAGTGAGTGCAGCTAATACGTTACCTGTAAAGGAGTAGCCCCATCGTGCACTTGTACCCATCAAGTAAAAGGCACAAGAATGGTATTTTTTGTATCGTGGAATGTAGAACGATCGATAATTATTGAGAACAACGCTCTTTTAGTACAACTTAGAACAACTTATTTACTCATCTTTGGTATTATGTAATAGAATGGAGTAAAGGATATCTTAGATTTTGGAAGTGAAGCATTTTCTCCAAATTCGCTATGAAGAATGGAGTCACTTAACTGCAAATTATTATTTGTTTTTTTACTTACATTCGGTTTTAATTTTTCTGAATTTATTTATTGGAACAAGGCCACTTACACCTAAAATAAATATATTACATTAACTCGTATAGACAAATTTCTATCGCGATTATCAAATTATTGCTCTCGCATTTGGTGTTTACTGATTAATTTTACAATTCGACCTCAGTTGGCTTTGTGATTTTGATGTGAAAAGGTGAAAAATTGTTAAAATATTGTTTTGGTTTTAGTGGCGTCTGTTGGATTATTACAATTGCTGCTGGCTTGTGCAATCTACAATGACGATGGGTTACATAACGAAGCATTTCGGGAAGAAGCACACGGCTTATAAATCGTAAGTAATTAATTACATTGGTGATTGGTGATTGTTTATTATTTTCAAATTGATTTATCTGGTAAAAACTAGAGACTTTTTTGCTGACAAACTTCTTTCTGGTGATTGGCCGTTGGCATAAGCCACACACAATATAGCGTAATACACCAGTGTTATTTAAAAGAACTTTTTTTATTTTGTTAGTTTCCGGTTTAATTGGAAGTTTTTGAAATTAATGCGCCAAATTGAAAATTTAATTTTATTTATAGTCCGTTCTCAAATGTACATCCGTGGGATCCTAGATGAAGCAAGTGTGGCATTAATCTCAATCTCTTTATTTGAACTTGGAGAAACATAATTTTGATGTTGGTACTCTCGAAAATGATGCGTTTGAGGGCAGCACTCAAGAAAAAAATGGCCGATATCGCAAACACTATTTAATCTATATAAATAGTTCTGATTTTTTGGTACCTTGTCTATTACGTAGGCCTACTGATATATTGAAATTTTGGACTTCGGCAGACCTCCAGATCTTTGTCAAAAATCCAAGAAACAGCGAAATTTTAAAAACTTTTTTAGTTTCTGTCAATTTTGACCCCGAAGGATTAATTTTTCGGCAAAGATAGTTTCATACTTTTTAAAAGTACCTACACTAAAGTTTTTACAATTTGAGACTAGATTGGTCTCTATAAACCTTAGTGGTCTCCGAGATACAAGTGCACAAAAGTTGACAAATTTTTCCTATTTTGTTATTTTTAGCGACACAGCGATTCGGATTATTTACCTTGCACAAAATGCAGCAGATATGATTTTTTGATGTCTTATATGATGAAGATGTAATGATAAATCCACGTTTTGGTCTTCGGTGGATCTCGGGATCTTGGTCAAATATTCAAAAATATATACGATTTAGTTTTGCTTTACTTTTGGATATTTGACGAAGATCCGGAGATCCGTTAAAGACCAAAACTTAAATTTATCATTTGACCTCCGTCACATAGAACATACCAAAAAATTATAACTACTTCATTTGCTGATAGGTAAATAATACGAACCCGTCTCAAAAATCTAAAACTAAAACGTATATATCTAGATCCGGATTATTTACCTTACATTAAATGGGGTAGTTATGATTTTTTGGTATGTTGTACATGATGAAGGTCTAATGATAAATCCAAGTTTTTGTTCTCGATGGAACTCCGGATGTTTCTCAAAAATTCAAAACAACAGCAGATCTAAATCGTATATATTTTTGAAGATTTGACAAAGATCCGGAGATCCACCGAGGTCAAAAACTTAGATTGGTCATTAGACCTTCATCATGAACAACATACCAGAAAATCTTAACTACCCTATTTCATACAAGGTGCATAATCCGGATCTTTGTCAAAAGCTGTATCGCCAAAATGTGACAAAATTGCAAACTTTTGTACACTTGTATCTGAGATACTATTAGGTTTGCAGAGACCATTCTAATTTCAAATGGTAGAAAATTTTGTCTATTTAAAAAAGTATTCAACTATCTTTGCCACCAAATTAATTTTTTGCGGTCAAAATTGACAGCCACTGAAAAAAGATGTAAAATTTAGCAGTTTCTTGGATTTTTGACAAAGATCCGCAGGTCTGTCAAGGTTGAAAACTTAGATTTAGATTAGGCCTCCGTAATAGACAAGATACCAAAAATTGGAACTGCTAAGATAAATTGGAAAGTATTTGAGGTCTTAGCCATTTTGTTTCTCGCGTGCAGCACTCAAACGCATCACTTTCGAGAGTGCCAACATCGAAATTATGTTTCTCCAAGGTCAAACAAAGAGATTGAAACTACTGTCACACTTGCTTCATCAATAGCCCACGAGTGCCTGTTTTTGCACAATTGCAAAAGATCAGTCCTCTTTTTGAGGAAACGGTTAATCCTACATAAAAATTTATAATAACCTATTTTATGTAGAATTGATGTATCAATATTTTTTGTATAAAACTTTTTTTTTGTGATCCCAATAAATAACTAGAAAAGTGTTGCCATGTTGGTCATTTTCTTTCGCGCACAGCTCTCGAACGCATCACTTTCGAGAGTGCCAACATGGAAATTATGTTTCTCCAAGGTCAAACAAAGATATTGAGACTACTGTCACACTTGCTTCATCAAGGATCCCACGGGAACCTGTTTTTGTACACTTGAAAACGGACTATTTGACTTTCAAAAAATCGTAACTCCGGTCCTGGTCATAGCAAACAAACTAAACAAACGGCCTTTGATTAGGAACTTCAATATCTACAACATTTCCAAATGTGGAAAAAACAGCCAAAGCCAATTTTGATAAAATCTTTTTTTAATTTTAATTAATTTTGGGTTAATTTTGAAATTATTTGATCAAACCTATTGTCCTATATTTTTCCTATTTATTCCTCTTTTAAGATTTTTATAATTCATAATAGTAATTATCTGCAAACTGAGTTTAATTTAAATCGTATAAAAGTATACTATATTTCCGGTCAGATTAGAAGCGAAAAATGAGATTACAAAGAATTTGAAGTTTCGCATTGCCTTTCTATTTAATTATTTGATAACAAAAAGTTACAGTGTGTTACCTGACCTCGTGGTCACGAGCATAACTTTATTATAATAGCACTACTCATAATAATATAATCAAATTATTTCAACAATTTTTTGTTTATATTGGCGAGATACTGCAAACGTCAATAGTTGGTTTTAAAATCGCTGTTAAAAGTTCAAAATAAGCTTCCCTGCATACTCTCGGCCATATTTGAGTTAGACAAGTGTTCATTCTTTCGACATCTCTAAAATACAAAGCGAAATCAATTAAAATTATGAATCTTGTATTAGGCACTTAACAAAAACTTACAAACAAACATTCTTTATTTCCGCTCCGATGGTTAGCGCACTCATTTTTAAACTACACCTTCTAAAAATTTTTGAATCTAGTTGCTTCTGTTCAATACATTGGTTGCGTTTAAGGGCTGAAAAGAGCTCTAAACAAAATAAAGTTATATTTTTTAATAAAACAATAATTCATACGGCTTACTCTTAATTTTATCAATCTTCTTGGGGGTACATGTTCTCTCCGCGATTGTATTATAAAGCCGAGTCATGAAAGCGCGCAAATATTTTTCTTGTTCACTTTCCACTTTTTTTATCGGTTTAGTTAAACAACTGACAATATTCCTCGAAATAAATTTACAAAAACCTTCTGAATCTTTTGGTGCAACTACGGGTTTGCCATTTAGTCTTTCTTGAAAACAGTTGTCAAGTTTAATCAAGAAATTATACTGCAAATCAATTTGAAAATTAAAAATTTCAGCCATATTTATTTAAAAAAAACCTCCGAATCGCAGTGTTCGTTTTCATGACAAGAATTTGTGGCGCATTGTTCCCTCATAGTATGTTGAAATTGGGTTTCTCCAGGAGCGCCTAAAAAATGTAAATGTTACGCAACTCGGCAAATTAACAAAAAATTTAATAAATTCTTACCTACTATCAAGACAATCGTAAACATAAAATGTAAGATCTTCATTTTAATTATAATCACAAGTACTTCGTAACAGTAGCGATGCAATAATAACTTATAGTTGCGGGTCTTGTATCTTAATACGATTATCAACTGCTGTGATTCACGGGCGTATAAAGTTGCATGCACTTCCAAAATGTTTATAATATCCGTGTAACTACAATAGAAGGTTTGGAATTGTGTCATTGTATGAATAAATATTTATTTTAGTTATCTGAAAAATAGCGCTATCCGGAACTTTACCTGGAAATGAATGAACCCGGGCTTAGAGTGGGTTTATTCATCATTAAGTATTTAAACTCGGGTCCTGGGTTAAAAAAGGTTCCATAATTATTCCATAATATTGTTTGTTTATTTAAAAAAAGAAATTGAGTTCGTTCTTAATTTTCAGCCCTTGTTTTTGGGAAACATCTTATTTTGAGACACTATCAATCGCTATTTAATTCAGAAACTTCGTTTTAAGTCGTTTGATCTAGAACCATTAAAACTTTTTACCTGCGACCCTATTGCATTTTACTTTTAACACACTTTACACCCCCCCTCAAAGAAAAAAATATTTTTGGCCACGCCAAGGATTCCCTGACTTAGCAATTTGATCAGAAGTCGAGTGGTCGTCGATTTTTATAACCGGTGTAGCAACTGCAATTGAAAGTTTTGAATTGTACTACTGCAAATTCTACTGTACACTGTACAGTGTACTATACAGCTTTAAGGCATGTTAATACTATTTTAGGGTGCGATTCTTTAGCCCATTTTATCAAGAGTAGTTTATATTAAGAACGTAATATGTCAGGTGGATTCAGTGGAGGTTTGAGTGAGATAAGGAGGGTTAATTGCGGGGTTCCATCGACTACTCTTCTGACTCCAATGTTATTTTATATCTACTTCAATGATCTTTTGCTGCAAACGTCTATTAATAGCGATCTCTTCTACGCGGAAAACTTACTTTTGTTAGTGGGGGTAGTTTTGTGGTCCAAAGTGTATGCGTCGGTTACTGCCAACCTGCGAGTGATTAAAACATGTCTCGATTGTTATAAAGTGTCACTAAAGTTGAATAAAACTGGTTTCATTAATTTTAGTGCTTATGTCACCACTCAGCAGGAACTCATTTCTATTGTTGGGCATTCTCCTCTTTGTTAGCAGTCGGCGCGTCGGTTTTATTAAGTATATGGGAGTTTGTGTGGATCAGATTCTTAGATGTAATCGTCACCTGACCACATTAAGAAAGAGACTAGAAGTATCATGTACTGAAATTCTCTATTATAACCACATATGAAGAGTTTTTATCTCGCTATGGTTCAGTCAATGCTTTCTTATGGTGTGCTATATTAGGGTGGTGCTCCGGAAAAATTATTTAAAAACTTAAAGTTTACAAAATATCTGTCACCGTGGGATTTTTATTTGTGGGTTTGTATAAAGACCATGGTATACAATACCTAGTAGTAGCCTACTAGATTTAAAAAAAAATAAATTGTTTATTGTAAAAACTAAAAGAATAAATGATGAATGAAACGGCCTGGAGATACTATCAAGAATGGTTTCTAAAAAACCTTTAACTACGTCCTTATTCTATATGATGTGGTATAAGAAATCTTTATCGTGCCTCTAAGTCGCGAATAAAAAGCTCTTGAAGTTGAATAGCGCACTTCTTGATTTTTCAATTTTGATAAAAACTTTTTTTTTAATTCTTCATAAAATGCAAAGGAGGGACCTGGTACCACTTTGTTTCTAAAAAACCTTTAACTACGTCCTTATTCTATCAGATGTGATATGGGAAATCTTTATCGTGGCTCTAAGTTGTGAATAAGAAGCTCTTGAAGTAGAATAGCGCGCTTACTAAGTGTCACAATTTCGAACTATCTGTTTTTTAAATTTTTTTGCAATATGTCAAGACGAGACCTAACACCATTTTTACTTTCATAAATCGTTAATTACATCCTTTATTCAACTTCATACAGTGCCACATTATTTATCAGTCGGTAAGTTTAGTGGCTGACTCCTTTATAAGACTTACGTGTCTTACTCCGGAGTTTATCCATAACCAGAATTCCCCCCTTCTCCGCGCTATATCTCGAAAAGGGTTAAACTTATGAAAAAAATGTGTATAACCAATCTTGTAACTAATAATGTTTTCTATAATTTTGATAATAACCTTCATCAACGTACGATCTATAGAAGGCGAGTCATTTGCCAAAAACAATTTTTTTAGCCTTTGACCTTGAATATCTCAAATTGCTCCGCCGAAATTCGACGAAATTCGACGCAGAGTTTAATGCTCTTTAATTTGTTATAGAGATACTTTTTCGTAAAGATGCTCCATTTAGGAGTTATAGGCGAAAAAACAAAGCAAGTCCTAAAATTTTGGGGTTTCTTGGCTGCCAAAAAGTCTCCCGAAGTCGCCGGTGTTAGCATTTTTGTTTGCTACATGTTTACACCCATATAAACAATTTTAAAAAATAAAAGCTTCTACCCCATTTACTGCATCATAGAAGGGTGTTTTGGAGCTCTACTGACTGGCCTATAAAGTAAATGACGACTTTAGGTTAAAGTTGATTATGAAAATGGACGTTAGCCACTCTCGATTTTTCAGAATTTGTGGTGTACCTTGTGTTTTATTGTAAAATGTTTATCACTTGTTTTGAAATTATAGCAAAGCAATAAAATACCTTATTATTATTATTATAGTGCAATTATTGCACTATTTATTTCTATTGTTCAAATTTTTAATCTTCTAAGACAAGTCAACAACGCTTCCGCACATTCTCTGCGTAAAGTCTTCTTCTAGTGCCATCGTATACAGGTCCTTTTTAAGCTGGCAATGTCCCGTTATCAGTGCCGTTACCAGTCGCAGCTCACGTTTACTCATTCTGAGTAGAGAGTGGGTTCTTTGTCAGATGATTTCTCCAGTAGGACTTTAAAATTGCCTTGTTCGGGAGTCTTTCTCCAGTGTTTAATATTCCACTTTGCTAGAAGTGACTGCATTTCTCTCTTAGCTATTTTATAAGGTATGCCAAACGCGCTGGTTCAGGTCCGATGGGTCTTATTTCGCTGCCATCTTTAGCCAGACCGTCCGCTTTCTTGTTCCCTAGTAGGTCTGCATGAGCTGGTACCCAAAGCAGGTTGGCAAAAATTTTTCCCCTAGCTCGTTCAGTCTACGGATGTGTGCGTCACTAGTCCGGACCCCACCTCACAGGCGTTCAGCGCCTTAAGGGCTGCTTGACTGTCAGATGCTACAAAGATTCTTTGATTGTGATTTAATTGATCTAACAGTATTTGCGCACACGTTAAAATGGCGTACATTTCTGCTTGGAAGACGGTTACGAGCTCCCGGAGGCTTAAGCTTACCCCTTGTCCTCAAGGTTCCGTCCCCGATGATTCCAGCTCCTGTGCCTATTGAACTTTTAGAGCCGCTTGTGTAAAATACAAGTCCATTTATTTTGACTGCATTGCATTCCCATTCTTCCCTTGTCGGAATTTTACTTCCGTATAGGTTCCTCTGGTTATTCTATGAGACCTCACACTAAGTATGGTGTGTTCTGCCATCTCTCTTAGGATTGAGAAATGTCCCTGCACATTCTTTCCTGAGGATGATTGAATTTTCCATCTGTAAGCCTCCAAAGCGATGCTTTGGATTTCACTACCAAATGTAAGGGTGGATGGTTTAGCAGTTTCCAATGCTGCTGTAGGCGTCATACGCATTGCTCCAGTGCGCTCTAGAATGGTATATTGTATTTTCTCTATTTTTGTTTGAGCCAATTTTACTGAACTGTTTCCCTCGTCGTATTTTCAGTAAAACGTTGACTCGGTGCCGTTAATCCGTTAAATAAAATTGAAACCTCATACAAAAATGACTAATAGCTGTGTGACTTAAGAATGCTTCTGATAAAAATAAAGTAAAATGTTTATTATTTATTTTTTATTACATAAACATTCAAATATGTACGTAAGTTGCTAGTAGGGCAATTGATTAAATTCGCTTTATTTTTAATTTACTTATGTATACAAGCGACTCTTATAGGGCCCGACATCATAGTTATGACTTTCTTGAAGACTCCGAGGCAATCCGGAATTGCCTCCATCACGCATTTATACGAGATGTCGACATCGCTTAAATAAAAGTTTGAATTGAGTAAATGTAATTATGAGAATTTCAAAAGTTTAACTTACGAGCAATAATCTTCTTTGGTCATAACATAAGCTTTGTCAGAGAACCATTTCTTCCAGTTCATTGGCTGCTTTGCGCACTTTTCAATTAATTCTATATTTGCCTCTTCTACGGTACATGAGGTATTGGTATTACCCATTAGCGCCAATGTAAAATCTAAATTGAAACTTAAAACTGGTGATGAAACTAACCGAAGAAACTTACTCTTAAGTATTTCTTTTTCTTCGGCGCTACACATGACGTCGAGGGTTAAAACGAAAGGATTTAAGATGAAGTCGGCCGTTTTTTCTTCTTCTTGGTATAAACAAGGTTTCAATTTTGTTATCAAGTTGTCTGTACAAGGAATGATTTTCGAATTTTTAATAAATCTACAAGCACTTTCAACACTGTGATCTGCTATTAACTCTACTATATCCTCCCATAATCCTTTCTTGATGGAGGTGATGCATGTTGGTAGCCCAATCAGTGTACCCTATGAAAAACGAAATAGTTTTGAAAAGTGCATGTCAATTTTACGAGAAAATACCGACCAATAACTTGGGGAAAGCAGATGAGCTATTAGAATTCAAGGCACATCTTTCTTTCACTACGTCTACAGGTGAGATATGGAGTTGTGCATGAGCACCTAAATTGAAAGACTTGAAAAAAATGGGGCAATTTAATAATTCAAATAATTCTTACACGCTGCCCAGACAATTATAAAGTATACGAACTTCATTTTAATTAGAACAGGTACTTAGCACTTGCGATTGTAAATGCAAATATTTATGAACTATTTGTAATTTGCACTTGATTGAGCTTTATATTAAATCCTTGGCGTAGCACGTAACCGAGTTGTCGTCGAATTTTAAAATATTTTTATGACCGGTGTAGCAACTGGAATTGAAGGTTTGAATTGTAGTACTACAATTCTATTATACAGTGTGTTCCTTAATGGCATACTAATATTTTAGGGTGTGATTCCTTAGGCCATTTTATAAAAAATATTTCATATTATGAACATACGTCCGCAACCGCTGAAATTTTTAGCTACAGGGTGCTGAAGTTTTAATTTCCTCGTATACCTTGGAAAAAAAGTCTCGGGGGTCACACAAGGTTTGATTAAATCTATCAGTATTAGGAACACTTTCTACACACCACATAGGGGGGCGCCTGCTAAAGGGCAAATAAAAAAATATATTTGTGACATAGTAAGTTTCGGAAAGGCCTATGAAGACCGATAAACATGAATAATTGATAACAGATAAACGCGTCATGGCTGAGAAGTTAAATGAATATTTTAGTAGTTTCGGTGCGATGCTTGCTAGCAAAATTCCGTATGCCAGCGGAGTTGCGATGTTGTTGTCTGGTCCGGAGGATAGTTGCTCACTTTTCTTTGCGCTGGCCTGTTCCTTCGAGGTCGTGGTTGTCATTAGTTCTTAAAAGAGTAGCTCAGGCCTTGATCTGGTGTCCTTTCTTGGTCGGGCCGCCAATTTGGTTTTATATGTGGAAGGAGTGCTGAGGACAGCAAGAACTTACTCTTCTTTAGATAAATCCAAGCCCCATGCCTTGCCGTATTTTTTGACGTGAATAAAGCTTTTGCTATGGTTGATCACTATCTTGAAATAATTGGGATTAGCTTACGGCTCATAGAGTCGTATTTATTTGGTAGACAGCAGATGGTTTCAGTGAGAAGTTTTAGGAAGATTGGTTACGAGGTTCCACAGAGTACCTTTCTAGGGCCAATCTTATGTTTTATCTACCTTTGCTTTTTATCTAGCTTTTGAAGTTCAATAGTCCTCTTACAAATGTTACAATTTCGAAAAAAAGTTTTCTTCAACCTCTTCACGAAAAGGGAAGACTAAGCCTGGCACGATTTTAGCTTTAAAATATCTTTAGCTACGTCCTTTTTCTATTTGACGTAGTATAGGAAATCTTTATAGTACCACCAAGTCGAGAATAAGAAGCTTTTGAAGTTCAATAGCACTTTCATAAGCGTTACAATTTTGAAAAAAAAAATTTTTAATTGCTTTACAATAGGTGAAGACGAAACCCAATACGACTTTTGTTTTCTGACTTCTTTAATTACATCATTATTCTACCTCATCTAGTACCGGATTATCCAGAAGTTGTTACGTAGGATCTGTAGAAGGCGAGTTATTTGCACGAAATAGAACAGGTCGCTCTTAAACAACTCCCCCCTCTTGCACCCACCTTCCGAGACTTTTAGTATGTTGTACTGCAGGTTATAACGAATAACGATACCAATTTTCAACTCTCCTGGGTGGTTTTTCCTTAAATGCCATCCATTTATCTAATTTGATTGGGCTAATATTGAGGGATATTTACAAAAAAACGATTTTTCGCCCTTTGTCTTTGAATAAAATTTTTAGCACAAGTAGGATCGATGGGGACTTTTGACATTTCATTTATAATAGTGTATTTAAGGTCTACGCCAATTTTCAGCTTTATGCGAATTTTTCCAAAGCGTCATCTCGTAAACAAATTCACTGTAACCCCTTCTCTGCTATTTCCCTTCTCTTATATTACGAAAAGAGTTACACTTATGGCAAAATTCATATAACAAAGCTTGTAACTAATAATGTTTTCTATAACTTTTATAACAACATTCATTAACCTGCGATCTATAGGAGGCGGCAGGCGAGTTATTTGCAAGAAATAGAAAAGGTCGATTTTAAACAGCTCTCTTTCCCCGCTCTTGCCCCCCACTTTCCGGGACTTTTAGTATGTTGTACTGCCGGTTCTAATAAACAAGTACACCAATTTTCAAAACTCCTGGATGTTTTCCCCTCAAGTGATATCCATTTATCTAATTTGGCTGGATTAATATTGGCAAAAACCGATTTTTAGACCTTTGTCTTTGAATAAAATTTTTAGCACAAGTCGGATCGATGGGGACTTTTGACATTTCATTTGTAATAGTGTATTTAAGGTCTGTACCAATTTTCAGCTCTATGTGAGTTTTTCCGAAGTTGAATGTCTATTTTGACTGGACTATCAGTTTTGTTTGTGGGGGTAGTTTTGTGGTCCGACGTTTATGCTTCGGTTACTGCTAACTTGTGTTATAGAGTGTCACTGAATTTGAATAAAACTGGTCTCACTAATTTCAGTGCTTATGTCACCACTCAGCAGGAATTCAGTTATATTGCTTTGCATTCTCCTCCTTATGAGGAGAATAAATATACACGTGACAGTCGGCGCGTCGGTTTTATTAAGTATATGGGAGTCTGTGTGGATCAGCTTCTTAGATAGAATCGGCACCTGACCGCATTAAGAAAGGAACTACAGAAGTATCGAGTACTTGTTTCAGGAAATTTCTGAAATTCTCGATTATAACCTCTTAAAAGTTTTCTTTTCGCTTTGGTTCAGTCTGTGCTTTCTTATGGTCTGATATATTGGGGTGGTACTCCGGAAAAATTATTAAAAAAATTAAAGTTTCCAAAATATCTGTCTCCGTTGGACTTTTATTTGTGGGTTTGTATAAAGACCATGGTATACAGTGCCTACTAGATTTTTAAACAAATAAATCGTTTATTGTAAAAACTAAGAGAATAAATTATTATATCGCTTAGGCCCAGTTGTATAAACGAGCTAATCTGGGAGTCCGAGTTAACTCCACGATCTGAATATAAGGTTAAATCATAGCGTAGATTAGATTAGGTTAGCTCGTAGACACTTGGTTCAGGGTTAACTCATCAATAGGAGAAAACTTTTATTAGGTGTTTTAAGGTTTTTCAACTTTTTTTGACAGCTAGTATTTTATCCCTTAAAAAGTTGTAGAGAAGGCCGTAACCACCCTGTATGCTAGCTTAGAGCGATTATCTGCAACGTCATATCGAGGTTACTTTTTTATTATTGTTAGCCACTCTCGATTTTTCAGAATTTGTGGGTAACTTGTGTTTTATTGTAAAATGTTTATCACTTGTATTGAAATTATAGCAATAGCAGTAAAATACTTATTATTATGATTATTATTACTGTAGTTCTATTGTTTCAATTTTTAATATTTTAAGACAAGTCAACAATTAGCTGGAGGAAATATATACAGTGTGTCCCGGGATAGGTGGAACACGGACGATCTTGCCTATTGGTTATTTTATCTAAAAATTAGGGATGGAACATTCGAATCCTTGATACCTCGAAACCACTCGAAACAGGGTCAGTCAATCAGGGTAGAATTGCAAATCGAAACTCTAATTTTTCTAAAATTGTTTTTACATGTTTTCTATGTTCTTCCATTGAGTTACTGTAAATTAGTATATTATCTATTGAATACTACATTATACTCTCTATGCATCCTTAATATGCTCTGCATCGCTCGAACTAATGCAGCCGACGAAGTTGACAAGCCAAACGGCATCACTTTGAATTGAAATGTGTGTTAGTCCATTCTAAGCCTGTGTACTTTCTTGACTCCTTTTCTAAATGTCTCATAAATATCTTTGGATTTATTCGTTTGTCCCCATAAAACTTTCCTATTAACTCACCATTCGAATGATTGCATTCAAAGTGCCTATGTTGTCCCATACTGTGGATACGTTTTAACTCATCTATCTCATTCTCCAAAGCCACCTTATTACTTACTCCTTTTCAACCCTTACTTCTTGCACTATTCGTTCATCGCTCTTTCTGGCTTCCGTGTCTACTTCAATTTCAACCTTATTTTGTTCCTCACTTTCAACATCTCCACCACCAGCATTCTTTTTACCTTTCCGAGTATTCATTTATGAAAATGAAAAAATATTCTGTGACAAACGCCACCTTGCCAGATATGCAATTTTAAATTATGATTTAGAAATTTTTGGTAAATTTGGGTCCTTAGCTTTGTTTTCCGCTCAAATAAGCCCCACGTTGGGCGCCAATTTTAATATGCTACACAATAAGCAATATTCTTTTAATCTCAGGGTTCTACATGGTTTTACCAACCGATCGCGCCCTGTCGGCTTGTAATTCTTTTATATTTTGTTAAATTTAAAAAAAGCTCGTTTTTATTGTTTAAAATTTATTACTAAATATTAATTAATATCATGCTTTTAGAAGATACGTTGCAAAGTTTTTAAATAGAAAAGATTCTTCGTCTAATGGAAGAAGTTTCAACGGACGATGACATAAAATGTGACTATGGGTCTGAAATTTAACCGCCTTAATCATTTAATTTTTTGAGCTGTTTTTGACTAGGTATAAATAAATATTACTTTTTGAAATCAATTGCTTTATTATTCAGTACTAGAGCTATTGGCCCGAAGGCCCTATTGTCGACGAGATTGTCGACGTTTATCAGCACGCGCAAGTACCGCATACTTTTTGCTCGAAAATAGGTTCTTTTTTTTCGGCGTCAAATACAAAATTAATTTCTTTAATTAACACATTTTTATGAATCTATATTTATGTTGATCTATAATTTTCCGTTGTGCGCTACCCCGATTTAGCCCCGTAGCCAAATTACAAATCCTCGAAATTGCGTCTTCGCGAAAGCTATTAGAATTGCACGACCTGCAGGTTACGGGTCCGCCACTCTACCGCCCGAAACTTTAGCCGTCCCACGAAACATTCTAATTTCCTTGCCGGACCTCCTCTTTCCGCACGATTTAAAAATTTACCAAAAAACCGTCCGCAACCTCTTCAAGACGGTATATCTCACTTATTGATCCAAGAGGGCCATTTAACGTCGCTAGTGAGTATTTGGATGACTGTAATAAAAAAATTGTTCCTAAAAGCTGTTGATTTGAATCGAAATTCCGCCTCGGTAGGGTTAAGAATGATGTTGATAAAAATAAAGTAAATTATTTATTATTTATTTAATACATAAACATTCGAATATGTAAGTAAGTTGCTCGTAGAGCAATTGATTAAATTTGCTTTATTTTCGATTTAGTTAATGAGACGATGACACGCGTCTATTTTAGGAGCGTACATCATAGCTATGAATTCTCTGACGGGTTTTTGGCAGTCCAAAAGAAAAAACTCTATCAAGCATTTATACGTGATCTCGACATCGCTTAAATAAAAATTTGAATTGAGTAAACGTATTTTCGAAAATTTTCAAAGTTATACTTACGAGCAATAATCTTCCTTGGTCAGAACATAATATTTGTCAACGAACCATTTCACTAAGTTCGTTTGCTCGTAGCATGATTGATTTACTTCTACAGCAGCAGGCGTCGTTTCGTGACATTGGCCGCTAGCCGACAATATATCTAAATTAAAACTTAAAACTGGTGATGAAACTAACCGAAGAAACTTACTCTCAAGTATTTCTTTTCCTTCAGCGCTACACATGACGTCGAGGGTTAAAACGAAAGGAATAAAATAGAACTCGACCGTAGATTTTTCTTCTCCGTATAAACAGGGTTTCAATTTTGTTATGAAGTGGGCTATACAAGGGATGATATTCAATTTTTTAATATATTGACAAGTACCTTCTACATCTTGAAGAACTATTAAATCCATTATATTACCCTCTACCCCTTCCTTGATACATTCTGGTAGCCCAAGCAGTGCGTCCTGTGAAAAACGAGATAGTTTAGGTATCTAAATTTTACGAGAAAGTACAGACCTCTAAGTCTAGGACATCAAATGAGTTATTAGAATTCAAGGCACATCTTTCTTCCACAATGGGTGGTAATGTGGATATGGGTTGTTGAAAAAAATCGAAATTGAAAGAGTTAACAAAATTTAAATAATCATTTGACACAGTCCAGACAATTATAAAATATAAGAACTTCATTTTAATTAGAACAGGTACTTAACACTGATAAAATAAGAACTACTTGTAGTTTTTAGCACTTGATTGAGCTATATATATATCCTTGGCGTATCAATTCGATCAGTAGTCGAGTTGTCGGTCATAATTTTATGACCGGTGTAGCAAAACTATAATTGAAAGTTTCGAGTTCTACTACTGCACTTCTACTATACAGGGTGTTCCATGGCATGATAACATTTTTGGGTGTGGGGAAAATTAATGAATATTTCACCAGTGTCGGTACGCCTTTTGTTAGCAGAATTCCGGGCGTCCGGGAAGATGGGATGTTGTTGTCTGGTTCGGAACAGCTGCTGTCATTGCACTTTCTTTGGTATCCATATTTAATAATTATTTTTTTCACGCCACTTTTCCTGATATATATTTAAGGTTGATTATATGACGCCGGTTCGTAAAGATGGCTCAACTGCTGATATGGGAAATTATAGACCAATATCAATCATTTCAAACCTGGCTAAGGTTTTCGATCTGGTGCCTTTTCTTGAAAAAATTAATTCTTTGTCGGATCGCCACTTTGGTTTTAGATGTGGAAAAACTGTTAAGGATGCTATGGCACATTTGGTAGCTACAATTTCTCTTCCTTACAGCCTGTACACATGAGGGCGTTAGACGCCGCGTTGAGCGCGCGTTAGCAAAACGCGCGTAGCCAAGTACCTAGGAACAAATGGGATCGTTCACATGCCAACGCGCGCTTTGAACCAACGCGCGGTCAACGCGGCGGTTGTAGTTTTCACTTCAACCGCCGCGTTTGCCGCGCGCTTCGAGTTACTAGACTGAGCCTTGCCTTGTACCTACGGTATAACAACCAAAGACATGTAACTTCTTCTAGCTCCATAGTCGCACTGAAGTAGTAAGAAGTAGTAAGACTGGTTCAACCGCCGCGTTAACGCCGCGTCTACCGCTGTCATGTGTACGAGATCACATTTTGCTAACGCGCGCTCAACGCGGCGTCTAACGCCCTCATGTGTACATGCCCTTAGATGAATCCAAGCCATGCCTTGCAGTATTTATTGATATGGTTAATGACTACCTTGAAAGAATGGTAATTAGAGGGCTTTGTTTACGACTCGTGAGTGATATTATTTGAAGACCTTAAACACCCTGTATACTATAGTCCATTCAAATTCAAGGTGCAGTGGATAAACAAATATGCGCAGGCTGCACGTGATAATGGCGGGCACATGGAAGGGCTAATAGATTGAACAGAAGCGCATTTTGGTACTATTGGGTTTTATTATCTATTACTAAGAAAACATTTTTTTGTTCTTTAATCTAACCGCCGTGACTTTAATCTTAAAGGGTTTTATAATCTTTTTAATTTTAGAAACATTTCTAAATGAAACATTCCCATCACTAACTACTACTACATAATACATCTGAAAATTCTCACTCAGTACGGCCATGCACGGCCTTGATATTTAGAGGACGGGACTAATACCTGTAGCCAATTGCAATCGAGTACGATGCTAACATGCAGTGATCAATTGTTAGCCACGCGCAATTCTTCGAAATTAGTGGTGTAACTTGTGTTTTATTGTAAAATATTTATCACTTGTATTGAAATTATAGCAATAGCGATAAAGTCCATTATTCTTATTATAATACAATTGCACTAATTGTTTCTATTGTTCTAATTTTTAACGTTTTAGCACAACTTACTATATAGCATATACAAGGTCTCAATTTGAGAACTTCCCACTTCCTCGCGTTTGTATAAAATATTGTACTTCCGCGATATCCGTCAATTTTTATATCGAAGAGGACCACTTTTATCGAGTACTTGGGTTCTTCCTAGATCAATCCTCAACAAGGGGGGGGGGGTAAACTTAGCCCCTTATTAAATGGGAAGGGGAATCGAGTGGCACCTTTTTAGAAAGCTCCTTCAATCTTTTTTACAAGGATATGCTAGTTTGTATGTTTGGAGTGGTAGTGTTCACGATATTGTGTTCTGAAAAGTAATAACCGCGTTCGAGAAGGTAAAGAAGGGAATAACTGTCGAGAACAAACCAATTATATTGGTTGGGAGACAGCACGCAAATATACTAAAACAATGAGTGCCTACTAAATTTTTGACAATTCTAGGTAAAAGAACATTATAAATAAATAGTAAAGCCCACCATCTGCCACTCTGAAGTGGCAGCAATAAGAAAGGTGAGCTTTTTTTCTTCTCTGTTTCGCACTTTGTAACGATGTGGATTTCTTATACAGCTCAGAGTGATATGAATCCCAAGATTCTAGCTCTGAGCTGGTCCAAATCCGCATCCGTTTTGGTTGTCAACTCACTACCTCTAAACCACGACCTAATATTTCTCCCTTGTTCATTTTCCCTGTTGTTAATTCTTAACAAAAATTAACAATTATTAAATTAGACCGACATCTGACTGTTATCTAGCGTACGTTCGTTCAAGGCGCACGAGGTCAATCATTTTCACGTTCGATCTTCCTATACAGAATTTAATAATTTAAAAACTTTGAATTAATTTTGTCCAAATATTAAATTCTAAACTTCGCCCTCAATTTCTTTTGCTCCCCTAATCTTCTATTGACGTCCCCTGATGATCCGTAATTAATTTTATTAATTTATTACTGGCTATGAATTTAATTTTTATTTCTTTTGCGTCCCCCGACCCCGACGAGACTTACACCATTCGAATGCCCTTTTAACAACGCATTTTTCCTGCGCCAGCATTTTTCCCAAAGGCCACTAATTGCATTTTTATAATTATAATTAGCTAGTGGATGATAACCCGACCGCTAATTAATCCCACTATTTCGACCTCAGCTTGCGGTGTGATTGATTGTTTCCCAGGAAGGGGAATAATTAATAAATAGCCGCGCGACAGGAGAGTCTGGGTAGTTCCTGGCAGTTCATGGCAGTTCGTAGCAGTCCCCGTGTAGTCCCCATGCAGTCCCATAGCAGTCGTTCCGTGTAAAGTGTGTGGAGTCTCGTCTTTACACCAGTGTGACAAACAAATACTTCCAGCTTCCGAGTGGCTACTGTTCTTTGGTGGTCCTCAAGGGCCGTCGTAGAGCCATATAGCCGTCCCCCCTCACTTCCGTGTGGATTCTGTTTTGTGGTAGTCCGCAAGGGCCGTCGTAGAGCCATATAGCCGCCACCCTTGCCCCTTCACCTGGTCCCGGCGTCCCGGTCCCTGCCCCTGTATATAATTTATCGCTGCTTTCCTTTCAGAATATTTTGTTAATAATTAAATCTGAATTGTATTTAACACTAATATTTTGAATCCTCTTGAATTATTATTTGGGTGAATAAGACATTTTTCATTTTGTGGTATGTGTGTACATTTTATTTCGACGCCGAACCTACCCCCTTCACCGACGGAGCG
Source organism: Malthinus flaveolus (assembly GCA_950108345.1). Lineage (NCBI taxonomy): Eukaryota > Metazoa > Arthropoda > Insecta > Coleoptera > Cantharidae > Malthinus > Malthinus flaveolus. Next base: position 92,766,811 of record OX467285.1, read on the forward strand.
ACGCTAAAGGGAGATTTGGTAAACTACCGATTTTCGGTTCTACAACTTATAACTAGGAAACTGGACTAATATGCAATTGTAATACAAAACTCATTTTGATTAATAAAAATATGATTTTCAACACTGCAAAAGCTTTCAGCTTTTCGGCCAACATTTTGTTTTTTATTTTGATTTTGTAAAACCAATTTCATAATCTATTTCAGCATGAAATTTTCTGTAATTTGATACCACACGCGATTTTTTTTAAATTTTTTTTTAAATTTGTCAAGATCGACGCCAAAAACCCGCATTTCGCACACTTAGATTTCTCTAGACTTTTAGTATGTCAAAAAAATTCAAACCGCGTCTCTGTGGGAACTAGTTCCACCTATCAGCTATTTTTTGCGTATATATCTCCTACAATAAAAATGAACTCTTTCAATATTCACTTCTTAAAAGCCAACACTTGTCTTCCTTTCTCTCTTTTTTCTTTTGCACTTTCTTTATGGGGATAATCTGAGTCCATTCGAGTAATTTGTGGTTTGATGGGGATATTCGTGATTAATTCAAAACGCCAAACATTTTTTTATAGCAGACAGTATTTCTTTTGACTTATTAGTCGTCGTCTTTAAATGAAAATAGATTTTTTGTATTCTCATGGATTTCCAATCGCGAACTAATTGAATTTCGTTTTAATTGGTAAAAATTTGATGAGTAATATTTTGAACAAGGTCACTTATACCTAAAATGCAATTTAAAAATATATTAAGTCGAGGTAAAGACAAATTTTTATCGAGCTTATCAAGTTATTGTTCTCGCATTTGGGTTTTACTTATTAACTTTACAATTCGAGCCCAGTTGGTCATGTGCTTTTGAAATGAAAAGGTGAAAAATTGTTAAAATATTGTTTTGGTTTTAGTGGCGTCTGTTGGATTATTACAATTGCTGCTGGCTTGTGCAATCTACAATGACGATGGGTTACATTACGAAGCATTTCGCGAAGAAGCTCGCGGCTTATAAATCGTAAGTAATTCTAATTATATTGGTGATTGGTGATTGTTTATAATGTTCAAATTGATTTCTTTGGTAAAAACGATGGAGACTTTTTGCTGTCCAGCTTCTTTCTGGTGATTGGACGTTGGCATAATAAAGCCACGCACTGTAGCGTAATACCGTAATACACAGGGTGGTTTAAAAAAGCTTTTTCTATTTGCTTAGTTTCCGTGGTGTTGATATAATGGTATCAAATAATCAAAATTCGTCGAGTAAATTAATGCGCCAAATTGCAATTACAAAAAGAAAATTGTGTATTTTTAAAGTTTCGACCTTCAAAAAATCATAACTCCGGCCCTGACTGATGGTCATGGAGCGAATATTACTGGAAGCTTTTTAAATCGCAAGGTATGGCGTTATTATACTCATTCGATAGAGGTATTTTTTCTGTTTTCTACCATGTAAAACTAGAGAGCCTTCACATAAGAAAATTTTAGTGAAAAACAAAAAAAAGTTTACGACATTTATTTTATGGTTCAGTAATAATAGATTTTGATATCAAAATGAAACAATCTAATGGGCATAAAATAATAACTTTTTCGATTTTATTTAAAATCAAATAATAGGTTAACGATCAACTTACAAAAAATAAATTTAGTTGCATTCAAATCATTCAAATTTCAATCAAAAGCGAAAAATGACATTCCACATAGTGTATTGTCTTTCAAATTTAATGATTTGATATCAAAAAGTTACCTAATGCTCATGGTCACAAGCGTAACTTTAATACATAGGTAATATACAATGTCTTACAATAATATTATCGGTATTTTAATTAATTTTTATTTATAAGGAAGTATTACTGATGCAGGCGTTTATAGTAGGTCTAAAAATCGCTGTTAAAAGTTCTAAATAAGCTCCTATGCACACTTTCGGCAATATTTTAGTTAAACAAGTGCCAATTGTTTCGACATCTCTAAAACACAAAGTGAAATGAATTAAAATGATAGAATTGGTAGTGGGTACTTGAGAAAAACTTACAAACACACATTTTTGTTAACAAAACTGCTGCCTATTGAACTCGTTTTTAAACTACACGCTTTAAAAATTTCAGAATTTTGCTGCATACGTTCAATACATTTGTTACGTTTAAGGGTCAAATAAAGCACTAAACAAAATAAAATTACTTACGTTTTTAATATAAATATTAATTTCTACGACTCACCCTTAATTTCATCGATCTTCTTATAGGTACATGTTGTTTCTGCGATTTTATTACAAACTTGAATTATGAAGTCGTGAAATTGCTGTTCTTCGTGACTAATAGATGGTTTTAATTGGGTGTATTTATTAATCACGTTGGTTATACAAATGGCAACATTCCTGGTAATAAATGTACATAAATCTTCTGAACTTTTTATTAGACTAAATGGCACGAACTCACTCGCTAGCCTTTCTTTAAAACATTGGTCTAGTCCACTCAAATCATACTGAAAATAATTATAAAGTTAAGTCTTATTTTTTCTTAACTAAACTCTAAGAAAAAATACCTCTAAGTCAAAGTAATTGGCGGGACACTTTTCTCTGGGAGTTTGTTGAAATTGAGCTTCTCCAGGAGCGCCTACAAATTTATAAACTACGAAATACGGCAAATTAACAAAATTTTATTAATTCTTACCCACTCTGAAGGCAATTATTATTAACGTGAAATATAATATGAACTTCATTTTGATTACTTACAAGAAGACGTAACAGTCTCGATTTACTAGGTACTTGAAATGTTATGCACTTAGTTGGGCTTTATATATTTATTTATTTAAATGTTATCAACTGATGTGATTCACGGGCGTATAAAGTTTACACGGACTTTCAAAATATTTATAATAGCACGTAACTGCAATCGAAGGAGTTGAATTGTGTGAACTATTTTATCTACGAGAACATTTTAAAAATGAGTAAAGTAATCTGATCCAAAACTAAAAGAATGTTATTAGTTGGATTTTGAATATTGTTAGTGGGGATTTCACTGCCTAAATTTAATGATGCGGTTCTAATAGAACTTTTTCGTACCTGTTAATGCTCTCAAAATATGAAAAAACATACTGAAATTAGTATCAAACAATAGTATGCTCATAATCTCTCCCTCATTTCCAAAATCTAAAATTATACGGGGTGCTCTATTTGAAACATTAAAGCTAATCTCATTTTTGATTAAGTCGGGAGTCAAAATATACATTTTTTGCTATTCTGAGGGCCCCAGGAAAATCTTCAAATTTGGGGACATACTTATGAGATACATATTTATGGAGAGTTTACTAGTAAATCGATCTTCAAGTTTGAAGACAAATAACTTTTAATGGGGTACCAGAATGATTATTAAATTTTATGACATGATGAGGCGCTCCTTTAGCTTTAATCGGTTTAATTTTAAAATTTTTCTGTTTATTGGATTGTGTTTAATGCACTGTTTTTTGAACCGTCTAATTATACGGAGCTTACCAGTAAATCGGTCTTCAAGTTTAAAGACAAATAACTTTTTATGGGGTGCCAGAATAATTTTCAAATTTTTGGACATAGTGTATCGCTCCTTTAGCTTTAATCGCTGTAGTTTTTTAATTTTCCTGTTCTCATTGGATTATGTTTGAGGCACTGTTTTTTGAACCGTCTAATTATGCGGAGTTTACCAGTAAAGCGGTCTTCAAGTTTGAAGGCAAATAACTTTTAATGGGGTGCCAGAATAATTTTCAAATTTTTGGACATAGTGTAGCGCTCCTTTAGCTTTAATCGCTTTCATTTTGAAATTTTTCTGTTCATTGGATTGTGTTTAATGCACTCTTTTTTGAACCGTCTAATTATGCGGAGTTTACCAGTAAATCAGTCTTCAAGTTTGAAGGCAAATAACTTTTTATGGGGTACCAGAATTAAATTTAAATTTTAGGACATAGTGTAGCACTCCTTTAGCTTTATTCGCTTTAATTTTGAAATTTTGCTGTTCATTAGATTGAGTTTAATGCACTGTTTTTTGAACCGTCTAATTATGCGGAGTTTACCAGTAAAGCGGTCTTCAAGTTTGAAAACAAATAACTTTTAATGGGGTGCCAAAACAATTTACAAATTTTAGGACATAGTGTAGGGCTCTTTTAGCTTTAATCGCTTTAATTTTGAAATTTTTCTGTTTATTGGATTGTATTTAATGCACTGTTTTTTGAGCCGCCTAATTATGCGGACTTTACCAGTAAATCGGTCTTCAAGTTTAAAGACAAATAACTTTTAATGGGGTGCTAAAACAATTTGCAAATTTTAGGACATAGTGTAGGGCTCCTTTAGCTTTAATCGCTTTAATTTTGAAATTTTTCTGTTTATTGGATTGTGTTTAATGCACTGTTTTTTGAACCGTCTAATTATACGGAGCTTACCAGTAAATCGGTCTTCAAGTTTAAAGACAAATAACTTTTAATGGGGTGCCAGAATAATTTTCAAATTTTTGGACATAGTGTATCGCTCCTTTAGCTTTAATCGCTGTAGTTTTTTAATTTTCCTGTTCTCATTGGATTATGTTTGAGGCACTGTTTTTTGAACCGTCTAATTATGCGGAGTTTACCAGTAAAGCGGTCTTTAAGTTTGAAAACAAATAACTTTTAATGGGGTGCCAAAACAATTTACAAATTTTAGGACATAGTGTAGAGCTCTTTTAGCTTTAATCGCTTTAATTTTGAAATTTTTCTGTTTATTGGATTGTATTTAATGCACTGTTTTTTGAGCCGTTTAATTATGCGGACTTTACCAGTAAATCGGTCTTCAAGTTTGAAGACAAATAACTTTTAATGGGGTGCTAAAACAATTTGCAAATTTTAGGACATAGTGTAGGGCTCCTTTAGCTTTAATCGCTTTAATTTTGAAATTTTTCTGTTTATTGGATTGTGTTTAATGCACTGTTTTTTGAACCGTCTAACTATGCGGAGTTTACCAGTAAATCGGTCTTCAAGTTTGAAGACAAATAACTTTTAATGGGGTGCTAAAACAATTTGCAAATTTTTGGACATAGTGTAGGGCTCCTTTAGCTTTAATCGCTTTAATTTTGAAATTTTTCTGTTTATTGGATTGTATTTAATGCACTGTTTTTTGAGCCGTTTAATTATGCGGACTTTACCAGTAAATCGGTCTTCAAGTTTGAAGGCAAATAACTTTTTATGGGGTACCAGAATCAAATTTAAATTTTAGGACATAGTGTAGCACTCCTTTAGCTTTAATCGCTTTAATTTTAAAATTTTTCTGTTTATTGGATTGTGTTTAATGCACTGTTTTTTAAATCGTCTAATTATGCGGACTTTTCCAGTAAATCGGTCTTCTAGTTTGAAGGCAAATAACTTTTAATAGAGTGCCAGAATATTTTTCAAATTTTAGGACATAGTGTAGCGCTTCTTTAGCTTTAATCGCTTTAGTTTTGAAATTTTTCTGTTCATTGGATTGTGTTTAAGGCACTGTTTTTTGAACCGTCTAACTATGCGGAGTTTACCAGTAAATCGGTCTTCAAGTTTGAAGGCAAATAACTTTTAATGGGGTGCCAGAATAATTTTCAAATTTTTGGACATAGTGTAGCCCTCTTTTAGCTTTAATCGCTTTCATTTTGAAATTTTTCTGTTCATTGGATTGTGTTTAATGCACTCTTTTTTGAACCGTCTAATTATGCGGAGTTTACCAGTAAATCAGTCTTCAAGTTTGAAGGCAAATAACTTTTTATGGGGTACCAGATTTAAATTTAAATTTTAGGACATAGTGTAGCACTCCTTTAGCTTTATTCGCTTTAATTTTGAAATTTTTCTGTTCATTAGATTGAGTTTAATGCACTGTTTTTTGAACCGTCTAATTATGCGGAGTTTACCAGTAAATCGGTCTTCAAGTTTAAAGGCGAATAACTTTTAATGGGGTAGGTACTAGAATAACTTTCAAATTTTAGGACATGATGGTGTAGTGCTTCTTTAACTTCCTGGTTAAGTAGTGAAAAAAGCCCATCTTTAAAAAAACAGTTTCGTGTTTTATTTTTAATGTTATACTGGGATAAAAAGCAGACCACGGCAAATAAATTTTCCAAGCTTCAATACGAGTCTGATGAAATTTTTCGAAATAACTGTTATTTTTAAGTATTTTAGTCAAAATTCAACATTTCTTGCATTTCTCCCTCTCAACGACTTCGCGGTTATATATTTTATTTTACGAGTTTATTTAGAGCCAAGCTTACTGTACTATTACCTTCAATCATATTTTTTAGTCGGACGTTGATTCGGTACGTCAGAAATCTGAAACTAACTGCAAATGACTAATAGCGATAATTTATGAATGCTGCTGATAAAAGTGGAATTAAATAGAATAAATTATTTATGATTTATTTAATATTAATACATAATCATTCAAACATGGAAATTGCGGGTGTAAAAATTGATTAAATTGGCTTTATTTTCGATTTATTTAATTACTACAAGCGTCTGTCATAGGGCCGAGAATCGTAGTCACGATTTCTGTGTAGTCTGCTTTGCATTCTTCCTGCAATACTTTAACCATACATGTGTTTAAAAAGTCGACATCGCTTAAATAAAAGTTTGAATTAAGTAAACGTAATTTCGAAAAATTTTTCATTTAACTTACGAACACAAATCTTCTTTGGTTAAAATATTGTTGTTTTCAAAAAGCCATTTGGCCAATTTCGTTTTCAAGTAACATTTGGACAATACTATTGGATCACTTGGATCTCCTCCGTCACATTTGTCACTGTAGCTAGCCGATGTAAATTCTAAATTGCGAAACTTAAAACTCGCGATGAAACTAACTAACGAAACTTACTCTTCAATTTTTCCCTACCGTAGGCACTACACATAACGTCTAGGGTTGAAACGAAAGAATGAAAAATGAAGTCGATCAAAGACTTTTCTTCTGGGTGTAAACAAGGTGCCAATTTATTTCTTAGTAGGTAATTGACACACGGAATGCTGCTCGTTTTTTTAAGATATTCACAAGTGCCATCTACAGTACCTAGTAGTATTTCTGGTCTTAAACCCTCTCCTCCTATCTTATTACATTCTGGTAGCTTGGCCATTGCGTACTGTGAAAAAAACAAAGAGTTGAAAGATGCACTCAAATTTTACTAAAAAATACCGACCTGTAACTCGAAGTAAGCAAATTTGTTATTAGAATTCATAGCGCATCTTTCCTTCATTGCGTCTGGAAACTTCGAGAGTCCACGAGTACCTAAATTTAAAGAGTTGAAATAATTTCTCACTTAAACAAATTCCAATAATTCTTACACATTGCATAGACAATTATTAACAAATATAAGAGCTTCATTTTAATTAGAACAGGTACTTAACACTCGCAATAGAATATGAACTACTTGTAATTTGTAGCACTTGGTTGAGCTTTATATATAGGTACGTGGCTTATCTATTCTATGATTCGCTCAGGAGTCGGGTTGTAAATTTTTTAAATATCTTTACGGCCGATGAAGCTACTATTAATCATAGTGTAGTGCACAGTCGCATCAAAGTCGTTTAGAAATGATTTATGTTTAAATTTGATTGTCGTCAAAATGTCGTCGTGTACAAAAATTCAAATAAATTTATGTTTTTTCAGTTATTGTCAATTTTCACCCAGAACAGCTAATTTTTCGGTAAAGACAGTTTTATATTTTCTAGAAGTAGACTAAATTATCTACAATTTAAGATCGGAATGGTCTCGGTAGACCTAATGGTGCCCGAGATACAAGTCTACAAAAATTTGCAAATCCGGAGGTCCATTGAAGACAAAAATTTGGATTTTCTATCAGGCATATGCGTACAACATGCCAAAAATTATAACTACCCAATTTGACGCAAGGTAAATAATCCGATCTTTGTCAAAAATCCAAAACAAAACAATAGTACTAAATTGTGCATTAGTATGAGTAGTCGACCGAGGTCGAGAGGTCCTTTGAGAAATTCCTGACGTTTCGTTTGCTGCTGTGGCAAACATCTTCATAGGTGTTTTATCCTGTGTGGTAAAGGTCGAAATGACCGTACCGAAAGTTGAAGAGCAGATTTTTGTCACAGCAGCCAACGAAACGACAGGAATCTCTCAAACAACCTCTCGGCCACGGCTCATTAGCCCAGAGACCACTCACACTAATGACGTCGCGTAAAAGTTTAAACTTTCTGAATTGTATCTCGGATACCATTAGGTCTACAGAGACCATAATGGTCTCAAATTGTAGAAAATATAGTCTACTTTTAAATAGTGTAGAACTGTCTTTGGCGAAAAATTAGTCCTTCTGGGTCAAAATTGACCAAAACTGAAAAATGTAAAGAATTTGGCGTCTTCTTGGACTTTTAAGCAACCTTTACAGAACGATGTTTTGAATCATTTTAAAAGGTTCCAGTGTACTCCACAACTATCAATGTAATAGAAGGTGGAGATAATATACAGTATCTCGATAGAACGAGACGTCTGTCGTCTGTACTGTAAGGGGCAGCGCGTGAGTTGGTTGGGAGGCAGCTTCAAAATATACATAATTAAGCAATTAGTACAAATGCAGGTTGAATGAGCATTACAAGTGAGTAATAAAACCGACTGTCTGTTACTCATTAGTTACAGCATTTACTTAGGGGAGGCTCGAGAAGCGTAGGTTTTTACTCTCCTCAATTTTTCCCGTATAGCTTGCTACAAATTATGTCTGTTAGGTTTTTTGTGAATTCGCACGATTTAGGCGCTAGAGTGCGTTAAAATTTCCCGAAAGTTCAAAAATCTGCAAGAAAACGTTTATTTTAGTTTCTCGTTTATAATTCGAAAACTACGCACTTTAAGAGAAAAGTCTCCTTATAGAAAAACAAAGTTATTTTAATTTTCTATAAGTTATGTCTCTTATGTTTTTTGCATCGGATAAACGGTTTAGCTAGAGCGCGTTGAAGTTTAGTGCAGAGAACCGCCCGGCACGAGTTTTCTTCGATTTCAAAGGCGTAAAACGAAAAACTCGTGCAAATTTACTCCCCGACACTAACTTCCCGTCGACTTACCATGATTTTGAGTGTACACTTCAACTTGTCAGATATTTAGACCGTTTTTGCGAGTTTAGTTGCCTTGTCTTCGGCAAAATTCGGCAGGTTTGATAACGATCTGAAAGTTTTAGTAACATTATTCGAAAAAAAATCGTATGTAGTGGAGTTTTATGGACAGGGGGGGGGGGGATATTAGACGAAAATTTTGTCGCATCTTGACCTTATTTTGTACTTGACTTCTTTAAGGGAGACCCCTATTCACTATTGTAGCCTCTATGCGGGTAACGAAATTCACCACCAACCCTGAAACAGAACGGCTCGAGTATACCTAGTCGAGCCTTCTTAATTTTGAAATTAAATTTGTAAAAGCTTCATAATTATTTCGTTTCAATATCCACTTCTTAACTAAACACTTCCCTTTGCTTTTGTATCTTTGCTTTTTCTTTCTAAGGGCGATCTGAGTCTGTTGGCGCAATTCTTGATGTGTTTACTTCAAAACGACACTATTTATTTTGATGAGACTTAACAATTTTAGTCAAAATCTTTGTTTTATTTAATGTTGAGAATGTGCAGTTGGGGGAGAGCAGGGGTGGATTTAGGCTGGGAACCCAGCGCACCGTTCAAGGCCTCTTCGCGACAGTACAGTTTCCTTTCGAAGTTACGTCTCTCTAAGGGAAAGACTAAAATTACAGTGTCGGCGCTAGGGGTGGGCAGGGATGGGCGGCAGTTCTTCTGCCACTCCATCGCCCACTTTAGAAAAAGTTATTGGAATTTTTTTTAACACCGAATTGGTATCACTTTGGTATTGAAGAATCCTTCTAATAGTTTCGACTTTTTTTCTAATTGTAGAATTAATTTGATTCTAAAAAATAGCTACAAAGCAGGCCCGGACTGGTCAGGGGCGCTGGGCACTAGAGCGTCCTAAAGCCTAAGGTTCTCCAGCTTTATTATTTATTTATTTATGTTCAGCAATTGTGTATAACTACTTTTGATTTGAATTGATTAGAAAGGGCGACAAATTGGAGGCTACCCCACCAGGAACGCATGGGTAAGCCACCATACAGGGTTAGCCCAGGGCCTCCAAAGTACTCTACTACAATTTTTTTTAATTTTTTTTACCATACCACTGTTGGTAAAAAATTGTTAAGCTTTTCTGGTATAAACCCATTTAGACTAAAAATAGAACAAAATTGCGAAAAACTAAAATAGCAGAAGCATGGATTTGAATTTTAACTTTAGCACAGTTTGTAGTCTTATCTTTATAGATGGTATTGTTTAGAAGTAATCATGGGACTCCCAACTTCCTAAATTCGTCCTTTTTAACATGCGTGAACTGACTCAATAACTGTTTTGCTTTCACTTTCATTTGTCTACGAGACTATACAGATACAGTGTATCCAACAATTATTGCACAAAGACATTTTCCTGGCGTATAGTTAAAGAAATATGGGTCGTCGTTAATCGGACTGGTATAAAAGTGAAAATAAAAATTATTTACGAACGACATAAATTTAATATTGGACGTTTCTTAATATACAAAGTGATTTAAATATTAATTTAAACTTTTATTTACTACAAAGCTCCATAGCAGGTTCAAATATCATTGTCACGAGTTCTGTGTGGTCTACTTTGCATTCTTCCAATAATTCCTCAATGGCACACGTTTTCATGGTTTGGATGTCACTTTAAAAAAATTTCGATCACAACTACTATTAGTAAAATTAAAAAAAATAAACTTACGAGCACATATCTTCTTTCGTCACCATGTAATCGCCTTCGTTGTCGTTTATCATTGTAACCATTTTCAATTTTTGACTACATTTCTTACTTATTACTCTTCTCAAATCGTCTCTTCCTATACATTGGCATCCGTCAAGAGTGGATAGAATTTCTAAATAAGGACATTTAAAAACTCTCTACAAAAGTAACCGATGCAGAAACTTACTATTGTATTTTTCCACCCCTTCGGTCGAACAAAGAGTGTTTAATGTCGCAGTGTAAGCACCGACTATGAAATCTGGCATGTATTTTTCTTTTTCTGGTAAACAAGGGGCCATTTTTTTCCCCATGTCGGCTAAACAAGACACTGCGTCTGTTTGTCTCCAATATGTGCAGAAACCCTCCAAGTCTCCCATCATACTTGGTGCTTTGCCTTCGACTCCTTCCGTTATACAATCTGGTAGTCTCCCTACTGTAGCCTGCAATAAATTCAAACAAAATAGAAAATTAAATCGAAACGTACAGTAGTAAGAAGACGCACCTCTAATTCCGTGTAGGCGTTTTCATCTTTGGAATTTTCCGCACATTTTGCTTTTACGATATCTTCGAATTTTGTGTTTAGATTTGATTTTTCCACCACAACCATTCCGTAAGCGCCTAAGTTAGTTTGTTAGAAAAATGTTTAATTTAACAAAAGGGAAATACTTACAAGCTGCGAAAACAATTGTGAGATAGAACCAGTACATTTTGATTTGGATTATGCTCGAGTGTTTTGGAAAACTATGATTTGATCTTGTACCGATTTGCCTTTATATATTCGTATGTTATCACTTATCAGTTAGTGGTCATATACGGATCAAGTTCATACGAATTTTTTAGAAAGCTCACGGTAAACAGATATTTATGAAATTGACGTAACTTCATACTAATTTTTTGTTTAATAAATTAATACATTTCCGCGAGTGCACTGAAAAATATTGTTGTCGTGGATGTTATGTCTGGTATCTTTTTATTATATTGTGTCTTGTCAGCTAGACAAACAACTAATAAATTAATAATAATAACATTTAAATTTAAAATATCACAGTCTAAGATCACAAATTTATCAAAATATCACAGATTTTCTAGTAATTTCGATTCTTTTAAATATTCGAAAACCCTTTTAATAACGTCCTCTCTATTTATTTATTTATTTATTTAGCTATTTTATATAGGAGGGACCGACAGTATGTGTTCTCAATAGATTGAGATCACAACCAAAAAAGGTCCCTCACTCAATAATACAAAACAGATGCGTAACTACACATAAGAATACAAATTATTAGGCAATTGAAGTAACAATCAAATTACAAATTAAGCAGTACATTATTAATAGTAGCAGATCTAAACTGAGACAATGTACCCCCAAACAGAATCGACAGTACCAAAGCGCCTGTTATACCAGTTATACATATCCGCCAGTCGATAGGATGGGGAACTCTCAATGAAAGTCTTACTATGGGCTTCATGATAAAAAGTGAATGTTTGTCTAGTATTGAAAGACGGAACGCGGAAGTCAAACTGATCAATTAACATCACATCATAATGATTGTTAACGATTTTATACGAGGCTATATTGAAAAATTCTTAGCGTACTATAGAACCAAACAAAATTTCAATATCAAAATATTTTATTACTCAAAATATTCTCCTCTTCATTGGATACATTTATTACAGCGAACCTGCAACGTCGCTAGACCTTTAAAAAAAATGTTTCTTCTTGCTCTGCAATCCAGACTTCCACAGCTTTTATTACCTCCTCGTTGGAAGATAATTTACGGCTTTTTAAACTTTTTTTCAGTTGAGGAAAGAGACGATAGTCGGACGGAGCAAAATCTGGAGAATAAGGGGGGTGTTCTAGTAATTCAAACCCTAAATCACGAGTTTTTTGCATGGCAACATGAGATTTGTGTGCAGGGGCGTTGTCCTGCAAAAACAAAACACCTTTGGATAGCTTTCCGCGTCTTTTCTCTTTAATTTTTTCCCGTAGAGTGGTCAGTAATGTCGAGTAGTAATCTCCAGTTATTGTTCTACCCTTATCCAAAAATCAATCATGATTACTCCATGGCAATCCCAAAAAACTGAAGCAAGAACTTTTCGATCGGTCATCATCTTCAATTGAAAATTTACCTCTTTTGAAGCTTGCAGTCCAATTTTTCACGGTCGCATACGAAGGACATTGATCACCAAGGGTATTAACCTTATCTTCGTAAATCTGCTTACCTCTTAACCCTTTTAAATACAGGTACTTGATGATGGCTCCATACTCCAATTTTTCGATTTTCACAATTTCGGTGGACATCTTTTTTCTTTTAATTTATTGCTTAACTCTGGTTTACTTTTTTGACGTCAAACTTTACACTGACACTTCTAATAAGTTATTGTTCGTTGCTATGGTAACGCAATATTTTTTTGCGTGGAACTGGTCTAGGCTAACTAGTTATCAATACATCCTCGTATAGAACTATTATGTCGCTTCTCAGTCGTCTCTGATAGAGACTGGTCAAGTGGTATCTCAACAATCTATCGTCATAACTTGGGCACATATCACGTGGGGAAAACATGAAAACATAAAACAAAAATCTTCTTTGGAGCGACTCCAGCATACCAACATAGTGGTTGTAGTGCGGGGTCCAAATAACAGACGCGTAATCCAACCTACTCAGTATCAATGACTTAAATAAAGCAATAAATGTAGAGTGACGACGTAAAGGTCTACATACTCTCTTTATGAAACCAATCTTCCTGTAGGTCTCATTGCCGATGAAAGCAGCGTGAAGATTAAATGACAGTTTAGCATCAATAATAGCGCCCAAATCTTTCACCTCGGTAACCTGTTTCAGCGGAGTATTATTAATAGTGTAATCGAAGGTCATTGGGGATCTTTTTCTAGAGAAACTAATACACTCGTCACAATAATTGAAGGATATTAAAAAAAAGCCAAATTTTAGGGCGATTTTCAACAAAGGACAACTCGGCGAAAAATGGTCGTGCAGAAAATTTAAAAAAAGAAAATTGTAGTCTTAAGTGTCTAGTTTTCAGATCTGAACAGTAAAATTTTTTAACGTGGGCGGTTTTTACGTAATCATCCGAAAACCAACTCAAAATAATTTTCCAAATTTTTTCTCGTCTTTGAAATGGTCTGTGGACTTCAAAAAATTTTTTTTCATTTTGCGACCATAAAACTCGTTTAGACAATTTAAACAGCTTTAATTTGACTTTGTAATGAGTTGCGTACGATTTTTTGCCGCGAAGTAATCGTGGATCAAAGCAAAAAAGGCTATTTTAACTTTGACAATCGATTACTCGGGAACTAATGATCGTACAGAAAGTAAAGGTAGGTTTTTGGAAACTGCAAGACATTCTCTATAAGACTCAATCGGTGGCGATTGATAAAAAAAAATTTTTTAAGCGATGATGAGGGCAGAAAAAAAGTTAAAAATTTGCGAATTAAAGGATATTTGGAAAATTTGGTATAACTTTGGATATAGTGGATGAACAAAGGATATCGTCGGTAATTTTTTACCCTCAAAGTGTCTCTAATTAACTTTTTAAGTTGCAAAGATCTGCGACTTTTTTTCATAGCGCCCCGAAGGTTTAAAATTATAGTATCGGCGGAACAAGCAATTTTTCGATTTTTTGGCATTTTTTCGACTTCAATATGGTTTTTTTTGGCGACAATCCATATTTTTGGCTTAAAAACCTAACACCTTGGACAAAATCGAAAAAGAAAATGTTTCATTAGTTTCCGAGTAATCGATTGTCAAAATTAAAATAGCCTTTTGTGCTTTGATCGACGATTACTTCGCGGCAAAAAATCGTACGCAGCTCATTAAGAGGTCAAATTAAAGCTGATTAAATTGTCTAAACGAATTTTATGGTCGCAAGATGAAAAAAAAATTTTTCGACGTCGACAGACCATATCAAAAACGAGAAAAAATTTGGAAAATTATTTTTAGTTGGTTTTCGGATGATTACGTAAAAACCGCCCACGTTAAAAAATTTTACTGTTTAGATCTGAAAACTAGACACTTGAGGCTACAATTTCCTTTTTTTAAATTAACTATACGACCATTTTTCTCCGAGTTATCCCTTGTTGAAAATAGCCCTAAAATTTGGAGTTTTTTTAATATCCTTCAATTTATGTGCCTAGTGTATAAAGGCACTTATAAATATTCAAATGCAAATCATTGACCACACAGTAGCTTTCGAACTTATCAATATTACGCTGTAAGTCACAGGCGTCGCCTAGGCAGGAAATACTTTTATAAATTTTTAAATCATCGGCAAAAAGAACGAATCTGCAGCCATCGAAACACTTCCCAATATCGTTAATAAAAATATTAAAAAGGGGGTAGGGCCCAAATGACTGCCCTGAGCAACACCCGATGTTAAATTAGTATAATTAGAAATCGTCCCATTTAATGCTACAGCCTGTGATCTATTTTTTATATAGGAAGCGAACCAACGCAACAAGTCCCCGTGGATTCCAAACATGTCTAGCTTATTTATAAGTATGGAGTGGTTAACCTTATCAAAAACTTTCTTAAAGTCGGGAAAAATAACGTCTACCTGTTGGTTTTTATTTAGTGGCCGGTAGATATAATTACAATACGGCATCAGGTTCGTCACGACGGACCGGTTCGCAGCGAAGCCATTTTGTTCATTTATAATGAAGCCTTTTAGGTAAGGGCGTAGAAAGTTGTAAAGAATTTTTTCAAACATCTTACTGAAAACGCTCAACTTGGAGATCGGCCTATAATTTTTAATATTGGTTCTATCACCACTTTTAAGAATAGGGGTAATCAGGGCAGTTTTTCAGATGGATGGGAAACATCCCAATCTAAGTGATTTATTAAATAAGATATGAAGTGGTTTGCTTAGGGAGGGACAAGATTTAATAAATAGAGGATTTATTTTATCAGAACCAGGTGAACTACCAACGTTAACGCCGATTAGAGCTTCCAAAATAACTGCCTCTGGGATTTCATTAATAATTATAACGTTGGCACTCGTATTTAAATTGTGAACGGATTTAGCAGACTCGGGTTCAAACACGGATGAAAAAAAGGAATTGAAGAGATTACACATTACAGATAGACGTACTATCATCTGCAGATTCGTCACCGAGATGCATGGCCGATGGGATGCCATTTGAATTACGCTTACGAGAGACATATCTCCAAAACGTCCTGATGTCCCCCCCTATACCCTCCTCACATGACTCAATATAGAGTTTGTAATCATTTTTATATTCCATTTTAAACCTTCGCCGGTAAAAAGAAAATTCATCATAGAAAACAGCGTTGTGATATCTTTTCCACTTTTTATGAGCCCTTTGTTTACTTTTAAAAAGTTTCTTCGTCGAGAGCCGAACCCAATGGGGAAACTGTGACGGCTTAACGACTACTTGTGGAACGTATTTATCGATTAAATCATAAATTCGCGTGTAAAAAACATTCACATCATTATCAATAGAGTCGTCAACAAACAAATCAACCCAATTGATCGACTCTAGCCTCTCATTAATGACTGCATAATCAGCCCTGCCAAACAGATATTTATTATATTTCGACTTGGGTAAAAAGTTATCAAATGCCAAACCAACAACATTTAGAGCAGGATGATATACATCCTCCCCAACCAGCGGATCCACACATCGATCCAGGTGTACAACATTTTTAGAATTACATAAAACAAGATCCAATATATTACCGCTTACATTATTAACAAAATTGTATTGACATAAACCAAAAAGCATAAAGGTATCGACAAAAGGAGCAGCACTATCGCTAAGTTGTTCTCCTAATTGAGGCGGCAAGTTGTATTTTATTCGAAGCGGCATTAAAGTAGGACAATCCACCATAAAGTGTGGCTCACAGTAAGAGTCATCCCACAGTCGCAAACTGGAGGATCGTTTCCTTCAAATTAGTAACCGCGGGTCAACTTCGTATGTCCAATTCTTAAATGGCATAATGCCACCTCTTCCCGGCGGGATCACGAACAGAGGTCTTCCAGGGCGACAAATTATCCCTAACATTTCGAAGATTGTTTTTTTTGTATTTTACGTCTTCATCAACTATTGTGGTTATTAGCAGACGGGACCTACAGCTTTAGGTGGGTTCCGAACTACCAGGATCGGGTATTTGACACATAGAAACACTCCAGTGGTGTCAGCCGGCTTTGAACCTACGACCTTTACATCCGCATGCAACGAGGCTAGCCTCTAGACCACCCCGGTCCTTTGGAAGATTGTTATTTTGCAAATCATGCTATTGGCTATGCCAACAAGCTCTTATTTTTTCTTGATTGTGGGAGATGAGTCTCTAATACAGGGGCTTGTAAGTTATTTTTTGCAGCTAAATCTGCTCGAACATTCCCAGGTATATTAACATGTCCTGGCACCCAACAAAAAACAACCTGAATTTCCCGGGTTAGAGCCCCCACATAGTACCGCACTCGCCGCACTAACGGATGTTTTGCATATAAATTAAGCAATGCAGTGATAGCACTGAGAGAGTCAGTGCATATTAATAAATTTTGGTTCAATAATAAGCCCATTTGGAGACCTTGGCAAAGAGCGTTTACTTCTGCAGTATATATAGATGCTTCATCTGATGTACGTTTTTACATCTTCTGCATCTGCCACTCCACAACCCACAGATGCTGCCGTCCTAGACCCATCTGTGTAGATATCTTTATAAAAACGATATTTAGGTATTTCGAATGCGGAGAAATTCTTTTTGAAAAACTGATTCTGAAGTATATTGTTTTCCAAGTTTTGGAAGAGATATATCAACTGTTAAATTTGTTCTTCTTCCACGGAGGGGTCACGTTCTGCAGCACGGTAGGAATAGTTATTTTGAAGTCTCTTAACAATCGAGACAACGGGACAGAACTACGCGGCTTACGAACAAATCTGTCCGCACCTACAGCACCATCTTCCGCCAACCCTTGGTTCGGATGATCTACGTTTCCAATTATGGTCGTGAAATATGCGGACATGAGCTGACTTCTACGATGTCATAGACTAGGCTCTACAACATCTGCAAGAATGCTAACCGTAGGACTAGTGCGAAAGGCGCCTGTCGCCAATCGAATACCTCTGCGATGTACTGAATCCAGCAATTTTAAAGCGGTCTGATTGGCTGAGCTGTAGGCAACAGCTCCGTAATTCACAACAGAACGAACCCGAATTTTCTAAAAATTTAGGTGACAAGATCGATCTGCTCCCCAATTAGTCCCACCCAAGACCCTAAGAATATCTAACACTTTCGAAGCTCATGTCAAAATTGGTAAATTAGTTTTCAACTAATATGATCATCATTGATGGAATTTTAATTGAGAAGTCTCAATATTGCTCTGCCAGTTAGTTGTTAGATTTTTTGGTTAATTCAATGTCTCTTCTTATCGCCTCTTTTCTTAAACTCCTTTATTTCTCATTAACTTTTTATTCCTTCCTTAATCCAAAACTTGCCCTTTTGCCCTTTATGTTGAGAGTGCATTACTGCGATTTGACGTAAAGCTGTATATATTCGTGCTACGCTCATCTTGAGCACATATTGTCAGTAACAGATTTTCGTTAGCGTTCGCAATGACTTCCTCAATTTTCTGCATAACTTCCCACTTCCGAAACAATAAAGTGCTAACTAGCCTCGAGTTGTAATCAGAGGGTACACTATCTCACGTAAATTTTCTCTTTGTCTCTAATAGTACCTACAGTGTAGGTGCGCTTATTTCCTTATTTGGACACCCCGGACTCCCCGGATATTTTTAAAAAGCGTTTTTTAGGGTTTTCCAACTGTGCAAGGACTTAAATGATTATGGGGTAAATTAATGTAGGCTGTTGGGACATCCTGTATTATTGGTAATTATTTCAATAGCAATAAAATATAAAAACCTTTTTCAAATTCTCGTTATAAAGCCTTTTGAGGAAGACTCGCAACACTCAAAAAAATTGAGCTGCCATTCGAATCCCAGGCAGTTGTTAATTATTTTCCTTACTTAATTAAGTTATTTTCCGTAATTATTATTAATACTGTTGTCAAGATTATTACGATATTAATTTTATTGGGAATTTTCTTTCGTGTACGCTTTCAAAATTCTATGAACTTATATAACGTTCGATTACAACAAAGTTTCCTATTGCATCTCCCGATAGCATCGAACTTGAGATGTGTATTCGTAAACATCTCTCTTGCCTTTGAAAATTTCTTGACTTATATTTATTTTAATTATCTAAACGAAATGTTTATTTTGTTTATGCTCTAACCTACACAATTTATTTTATATTCGACTATAGATAATTGTGTTTTGTAAAATACGGATATCAACAAGTGGAGTTTTAGTCAACTTTTAACCTCTCCAGAGCTAAGTTCAGTGTGAGATTAGGTGTCCTGTCGGCCCTCTTCGACCTATGCATTTTTCAGGCAAACTTAAGTTTAATCACTCTCTCGTGAGCAAAACTATAATGAGGTGGAGCACCACTTTGTGCCTTAATGGCATCTATCGTGACCGATGCAGTTTAATTCTATTGCGTGCAGTTTTGTACCAAATGCAATTTTGCATTTTGATTCGAATTTACTGCTATTTTCTTGAAATACGTATTTCATTTGCTTATTTGCTGGTTTACGGCGCACTTATATGCACTTATTGGCATACTACGTTACTTGCACAAGTGGTGTATTGGGGCTCGCTTTGAATAAAAGTGTAGCTGTCCCTCCCATTTTGAAATTTAAAAATGGTTCTAAGCCTCTTCTTCTCTTCTAAGCTTCTAAGCCCTAACTGTTGGGTTGTTGACATGAATGAAATTTAATAAAACGTTTGTGACGAAAACCGTTCTCATATAAAACAGAAGGAGGGCGGCCCCATAATTGAGCCTTGTGGTGCATCACTTTTAATTGCAGTCCAATTTCAATCATTTTCAATACAAAGCAGTTGTTTTAAATACGTCAAGTAAGAAGTCAACAGGTCTGTAGCAAGCTAGGTACTCTCTTATTGCACAACCCTTAAAGTTGCTTTTCGGGAGATGAGCAAAAGAAGTCGGGATTAGCTTAGTCTTGGCAGGTTGCGTCAGTCTTCTAATATCGGTGTCGATTGGCTTTTGCCAATGGATGAAACTGTTTATCGAATAAATGGCTAGCGATTTTCAGAGTGCAGTACCTGAGTATCGGCTTAGCAAAATAAATAAATCAACAACGTATTATTTATTCAACTTAAAAATACAATAATTGAAAATCTCGAGTGCCAAATTACTCGCATAGATGCACAGTATTTCTCAAAATGTACCTGATCTCTTCTAATTAATTATTTTTACACCATTCCAAATACGGTTTAAAAACTATCCTTGTAACTTCTGAGTAATCTTTGTCGCATTGTTTTTGTAAATTATCATTCGCACATTCGTTTATTGACGTAAAATCGCTATAAAAAATTGTAAAATCAATAAGTGACCGACTTTCTGGAATTTAATTGTGCGTATTAGTCCGCGAGGCAGCTTGCAAATAAATATACTAAACCATGAGTATATTTTGTTGAATTTTTTATCTAGACGTCTGCCTCTGCCACTTCTAAGTGAAAGCGACTCGAGAAAAGTGAGTTTTTGCTCTTTTTTAAGTTTTTCGCTTATAACTCGAAAACTACGCACTTCTTACAAAAGTATTTTTATATAAAAATTAACTACAGAAAATTTCCTATAAATTATATCTTTTGAGTTTTTTCCTCGAGATGAACGTTTAAATTTAAGAAAAATTCCTAAATCGGCTCAAAATCTGTTTTTAGTTTATCGCGTATAACTCGAAAACTACGCATTTTTTTACAAAAGTATCTCTATATGAAAATAAACTACAGAAAATTTCCTATAAATTATATCTTTTGAGGTTTTTCCTCCAGATAAACCGTTCAGGTGCTAGAGCGCGTTTAAATTTAACAAAAATTCCTAAATCGGCTCAAAATCTGTTCTTTAGTTTATCGCGTATAACTCGAAAACTACGCATTTTTTTACAAAAGTATTTCTATATAAAAATAAACTACAGAAAATTTCCTATAAATTATATCTTTTGAGTTTTTTCCTCCAGAAGAACCTTTCAGGTGCTAGAGCGCGTTTAAATTTAACAAAAATTCCTAAATCGGCTCAAAATCTGTTCTTTAGTTTATCGCGTATAACTCGAAAACTACGCATTTTTTTACAAAAGTATTTCTATATAAAAATAAACTACAGAAAATTTCCTATAAATTATATCTTTTGAGTTTTTTCCTCCAGAAGAACCTTTCAGGTGCTAGAGCGCGTTTAAATTTAACAAAAATTCCTAAATCGGCTCAAAATCTGTTCTTTAGTTTATCGCGTATAACTCGAAAACTACGCATTTTTTTACAAAAGTATTTCTATATAAAAATAAACTACAGAAAATTTCCTATAAATTATATCTTTTGAGTTTTTTCCTCCAGAAGAACCTTTCAGGTGCTAGAGCGCGTTTAAATTTAACAAAAATTCCTAAATCGGCTCAAAATCTGTTCTTTAGTTTATCGCGTATAACTCGAAAACTACGCATTTTTTTACAAAAGTATTTCTATATAAAAATAAACTACAGAAAATTTCCTATAAATTATATCTTTTGAGTTTTTTCCTCCAAAAGAACCTTTCAGGTGCTAGAGCGCGTATAAATTTAACAAAAATTCCAAAATCGGCTCAAAATCTGTTCTTTAGTTTATCGCGTATAACTCGAAAACTACGCAATTTTTTACAAAAGTATGTCTATATAAAAATAAACTACAGAAAATTTCCTATAAATTATATCTTTTGAGTTTTTTCCTCCAGAAGAACCTTTCAGGTGCTAGAGCGCGTTTAAATTTAACAAAAATTTCTAAATCGGCTCAAAATCTGTTCTTTAGTTTATCGCGTATAACTCGAAAACTACGCATTTTTTTACAAAAGTATTTCTATATAAAAATAAACTACAGAAAATTTCCTATAAATTATATATTTTGAGTTTTTTCCTCCAAAAGAACCTTTCAGGTGCTAGAGCGCGTTTAAATTTAACAAAAATTCCAAAATCGGCTCAAAATCTGTTTTTAGTTTATCGCGTATAACTCGAAAACTACGCATTGTTTTACAAAAGTATCTCTATATGAAAATAAACTACAGAAAATTTCCTATAAATTATATCTTTTGAGGTTTCTCCTCCAGATAAACCGTTCAGGTGCTAGAGCGCGTTTAAATTTAACAAAAATTCCTAAATCGGCTCAAAATCTGTTCTTTAGTTTATCGCGTATAACTCAAAAACTACGCACTTTTTTACAAAAGTATCTCTATATAAAAATAAACTACAGAAAATTTCCAATAAATTATGTTTTTTGAGTTTTTTCTCCAGATGAACCGTTCAGGTGCTGGAGCGCGTTTAAATTTAACAAAAATCCCAAAATCGGCTCAAAATCTGTTATTTAGTTTATCGCGTATAACTCGAAAACTACGCACTTTTTTGCAAAAGTATTTCTATATAAAAATAAACTACAGAAAATTTCCTATAAGTATATCTTTTGAGGTTTTTTCTCCAGACAAACAGTTTAGGTCTTAGAGCGAGTTTAAGTTTGACAAAAATTCCAAAATCGGTCATAATTTAGTATATTGCTTATAACTCGAAAACTACGCACTTTTAGAGAAAAATGATTCTATACAAAAATAAAGTGAAATTACTTTTCTACAAATTATGTCTCTTATGTTTTTTACATCAAACAAACGATTTAGGTTAGACGCTATTATAGCGCGTTGAAGTTTAGCGTACATTATCAAATTATCAGACATAGCGGCTAAGCCAAGAACAATTTTCTCGTTTCTCATATGTACCTAATTATTTAAATACATACACATTTAATTAACTTTTTAAATTGATTGATTACGTAATGTTTGACTTTACCCAATATTCAGAGCGTTTATGGTAACTTTGCTTCTACCCAATGTCTCTGTACAAAGTAGACCCTGTCCCCTTCAGGAAAAATAAATCGTCTGTTGCACATTTTTGCCTCGCTGCGCTCGGCGAACCGGTTGTCAATTCTTTTGAAACACGCTGCTGCGCATAAACTTTCGACCTAGTATAACTTACCTACACAAATCGTCTTTTCTGATTACATAATCGCCTTTTTGGATGTTATTTACGATTTTTAAGTTTGGCGTAATACAACTATTGAAAACGACTGGTATAGCGCCACCTACGCACTTATCATCCTTTAGCAGTTCTAAAAAATAGTTGAATTTTTAATTATGCGAGGTGTCGCAAGAGTAAAGAGCAAAGGATAACGGTCATTATTTGAAACCTTACCTACCAGTAATAATTCTAAAATTGTTGAAGTCGCAACAAGCGTCTTTGAGGCTCGAATTGAAAGTACTTAGCACAAAATCGGGCAAATAAGCCTCTTCGGCGTCTAAGCAGCCTTCAATTTTCTCTGCAAGTTGAACCAAACAGTTGTAGTAATTTGAATTCGAAAAAATTTCACACAAGACGGCGGGATCTTTTAGAGGTGACTGCAAGTCCATTTTATTTTTCATCGATGTTTGAAATGGTGTTGTGCAATTTTGAAATTCTACGAGGCCCTCCTAAAATATATCTTATAATTTTTTTTAATTACCGGTAAATATACATTTACTGTAAATTGTAGGAATGCATTGGGATCGTTATTGGATTTGGAAGAACATTTTTCTTGATAAATATTCTGCCACAGCTGATTATTTGGAATTTCTTGTACTATAACTTCTTGTAAATTGATACCTACAACAAAAATATGTTTTGCATTTTATCCGATACTAAAGTTGTGCCAAAATACTTACAAAATATTACAATGAGAACACCGCGTAACCACATTTTTTAAGTTTTTGAAACGCTCGAGAATAAATTTCTTAACTCAACTATTTTAATCTACAGAAGTTTCTTTAGATAACCTCACAATTTGATTATTACGTTTTTGCTAACTTTGCCTACTTAAAAAAAAAAGATCTAGAAAACCATCTCCAAGAGATCGATACAGGGTGGCCCAATGTAATTAAATTACAAGTCCTCTTACAGCCACACATCTGCCGTTCATGAGATAAACAATTGTTCAAGGGGGTTACAATTAGAAGGGGAAGTGAGAAAGCGGTAGAAAATGGCTCATAATCCGTTTGTTCAGAAACTAAGTGGAAGAGTTGGACGCGCGAAGAACATGAAGCGTCTGGCGAAGAACAAGTTGTCAGTTGCATAAAGAAGTTACGAGAATTTTGTAGTAGGGAAGAGTGAAAGTATACTGGCGTATTCTTCTGCGCACACTTACTGAGTAACCCCCTACTTTTAGATACCCTCAAACTAGCTTAAAACCCCTCCACTTATTTCTTAGTTCCATGGATACGACGCCGTACCTTTTCGTTTGGTTTTCTGCGCAAGTCTCTACGGTTTTGAATGATGTCTACATTGTGATACTTGTTGTTGTTGAAACTCATCTTTCCATTGGGCCATGCATCACTGTTCACATCGCCATCACCTTTTACTCTTTTACCCTGAAGAACAACGTAGTTGTTCGAAACAATTGTTAGTTTTTAATACCACCAAGGGAGATTGTCATCATTCATCATGGTCTAATGGCCTTCTGTAGAAGCCAATGAGACACACTTAGTTTTGATTTTGGAAAAGTTCGCTCTCGGCGACTTCTCTATTTATTGCTAATAATACCTTCTTAATATGAATTACAAAAATTGTAATAAATTTACTGATTTAGTTTGCACCACTCCAAATACGGGTTGAAAAATAAGTTGACGTATCTTGAATAATCTGTCTTGCAGTGTTCGAGTATGGCTTCGTTGGTACAAGTAGAAATTGTTTCAAAATCCCTGCAACAAAGAACGCATTTTGTTTAAATTGTTTAGCGAAATACTTTAAGTTTTTGCCAGCTCCTGTTTTGGCAAGATCGTAAAGGTATAAGATGGTGGGAGCACATAATGTGAATGTGAAGGAGAGAGCTACTGCTACGAGCTGGGGCAGAAGTAAATAAAACAGAATGGGGTTGACTGAGGTTGAGATAGCAAAAAGGAGTTTGAGCGAGCCTGAAAGAACTTCAGGACGGCGATTTGGGGGGTACTCACCCACAAATATCGTTCTTCTTGATGACGTAATTATTTTTTTGAAAGTTTTTAACCAGCTTTAAGTCTTTGACACAAATGAGAAGAATAGTGCGCAATCCTCGGTTTAAACATGGGTCGTTATCAATGGTGCTGAGCAGTTCTGAAAGTTTTTTAAAAATCAGTTTGGTCGTTACTATAGAAGAGAATTTCTACCTGTCACTTTAGTCACGCCGTCATTTTCACAAAAGTCTTTCAAACTGGCATTGTAGGTATCGAGTATCATATTTGGTAGATACAACTCTTCCTTTCCTAAACAAGGCGCAAATGCTTTTGTAAAGCCATTTATGCAGTTGTAATAAATATTGCTATTCATCCTTTTGCAGTAGCCTTCGAAATCTTCCAAAGGCGTTGGTACCTTTTCTCCGAGTGCATTTTTAAAACAGTCTGGTAAATCGTGCGCAATTTTCTGAAAACAAAAATTTCTTTTTGCAACTATTGGGTAGTGCAAAACAAAACTTACGATTAAATCTAAAAACACCTTCTTATCGTTAGAATTTGTTTCGCATTTTGATCTAAAAATTTTGTCGAAATTGTCCTCACCAACGAGCTGGTCACATTGTACCCTGTAATCTTGAGAAAACAAACTAAATAATTTTTATAATCTGAGTTAAAGCTTACAAATTGCTATAAGAACAAAGAAATAGAAGAACTTCATGTTGCTTCGAGAAAGTTTTCTTTAATAATTTCTCGAGTCGCTTTGTAACTCGAACCAATTATTTTAAGAGCCTTTTTCCTGCGTCAATTGCACCAACTTATTATAATTTGCATCATTTCAATTATCGAGTTTATTCACTTAATATTTAAATGGGTTGTAATAATAGGCACAATACGTAGCGCGAAATGTAGTGGTGGAATTAATAGGACGAGAGGCAGCGGGCAAGGAAACTCAACCATACGTTACACAGTCTTTGACGATGCAGGATGCAGACTGAAACAACATTCCAAATGCATTATAAAAACAACCGTCTGCTACTCCTAAGTTGCAGCATTAACTTGGAGACGACTCGGGAAAAGTGGGGTTTTGCTCTTGTTTTCAGTTTCTTGCTTATAACTTGAAAACTACGCACTTTTGGAGAAAAATGCTCCTATACAAAAATAAACCAAATCAAATTTACTATGGATTATATTTCCTAAGATTTTTCAATCAGACAAACAGTTTAGGCGTTAGAACGTGTTAAAGTTTTACAAAAACTCCGAAATCGGTGAAAAAACTGTTTTTAGTTTTGCTTATAACTCAAAAACTACGCACTTTTGGAGAAAAACGGTTCTATACAAAAGTAAACCAAATCAAATTTACTATGCATTATATTTTCTAAGATTTTTCAATCAGGCAAACAGTTTTGGCGTTAGAACGTGTTAAAGTTTTACAAAAATTCCGAATTCGGTGAAAAAGCTGTTTTTTAGTTTTTTGCTTATAACTCAAAACTACGCACTTTTGGAGAAAAACGGTTCTATACAAAAGTAAACCAAATCAAATTTACTATGCATTATATTTTTTAAGATTTTTCAATCAGACAAACAGTTTAGGCGTTAGAACGTGTTAAAGTTTTACAAAAATTCCGAATTCGGTGAAAAAGCTGTTTTTTAGTTTTTTGCTTATAACTCAAAACTACGCACTTTTGGAGAAAAACGGTTCTATACAAAAGTAAACCAAATCAAATTTACTATGCCATATATTTTTTAAGATTTTTCAATCAGACAAACAGTTTAGGCGTTAGAACGTGTTAAAGTTTTACAAAAATTCCGAAATCGGTGAAAAAGCTGTTTTTAGTTTTTCGTATAACTCAAAAACTACGCACTTTTGGAGACAAATGGTTCTATACAAAAGTAAACCAAATCAAATTTACTATGCATTATATTTTCTAAGATTTTTCAATCAGACAAACAGTTTTGGCGTTAGAACGTGTTAAAGTTTTACAAAAATTCCGAAATCGGTGAAAAAGCTGTTTTTAGTTTTTCGCTTATAACTCAAAAACTACGGAGTTTTGGAGAAAAATGGTTCTATACAAAAGTAAACCAAATCAAATTTACTATGCATTATATTTTCTAAGATTTTTCAATCAGACAAACAGTTTTGGCGTTAGAACGTGTTAAAGTTTTACAAAAATTCCGAATTCGGTGAAAAAGCTGTTTTTTAGTTTTTTGCTTATAACTCAAAACTACGCACTTTTGGAGAAAAACGGTTCTATACAAAAGTAAACCAAATCAAATTTACTATGCCATATATTTTTTAAGATTTTTCAATCAGACAAACAGTTTAGGCGTTAGAACGTGTTAAAGTTTTACAAAAATTCCGAAATCGGTGAAAAAGCTGTTTTTAGTTTTTCGTATAACTCAAAAACTACGCACTTTTGGAGAAAAATGGTTCTATACAAAAGTAAACCAAATCAAATTTACTATGCATTATATTTTCTAAGATTTTTCAATCAGACAAACAGTTTTGGCGTTAGAACGTGTTAAAGTTTTACAAAAATTCCGAATTCGGTGAAAAAGCTGTTTTTTAGTTTTTTGCTTATAACTCAAAACTACGCACTTTTGGAGAAAAACGGTTCTATACAAAAGTAAACCAAATCAAATTTACTATGCCATATATTTTTTAAGATTTTTCAATCAGACAAACAGTTTAGGCGTTAGAACGTGTTAAAGTTTTACAAAAATTCCGAAATCGGTGAAAAAGCTGTTTTTAGTTTTTCGTATAACTCAAAAACTACGCACTTTTGCAGACAAATGGTTCTATACAAAAGTAAACCAAATCAAATTTACTATGCATTATATTTTCTAAGATTTTTCAATCAGACAAACAGCTTAGGCGTTAGAACGTGTTAAAGTTTTACAAAAATTCCGAATTCGGTGAAAAAGCTGTTTTTTAGTTTTTTGCTTATAACTCAAAAACTACGCACTTTTGGAGAAAAACGGTTCTATACAAAAGTAAACCAAATCAAATTTACTATGCATTATATTTTCTAAGATTTTTCAATCAGACAAACAGTTTTGGCGTTAGAACGTGTTAAAGTTTTACAAAAATTCCGAAATCGGTGAAAAAGCTGTTTTTTAGTTTTTTGCTTATAACTCAAAACTACGCACTTTTGGAGAAAAACGGTTCTATACAAAAGTAAACCAAATCAAATTTACTATGCCATATATTTTTTAAGATTTTTCAATCAGACAAACAGTTTAGGCGTTAGAACGTGTTAAAGTTTTACAAAAATTCCGAAATCGGTGAAAAAGCTGTTTTTAGTTTTTCGTATAACTCAAAAACTACGCACTTTTGCAGACAAATGGTTCTATACAAAAGTAAACCAAATCAAATTTACTATGCATTATATTTTCTAAGATTTTTCAATCAGACAAACAGTTTTGGCGTTAGAACGTGTTAAAGTTTTACAAAAATTCCGAATTCGGTGAAAAAGCTGTTTTTTAGTTTTTTGCTTATAACTCAAAACTACGCACTTTTGGAGAAAAACGGTTCTATACAAAAGTAAACCAAATCAAATTTACTATGCCATATATTTTTTAAGATTTTTCAATCAGACAAACAGTTTAGGCGTTAGAACGTGTTAAAGTTTTACAAAAATTCCGAAATCGGTGAAAAAGCTGTTTTTAGTTTTTCGTATAACTCAAAAACTACGCACTTTTGCAGACAAATGGTTCTATACAAAAGTAAACCAAATCAAATTTACTATGCATTATATTTTCTAAGATTTTTCAATCAGACAAACAGCTTAGGCGTTAGAACGTGTTAAAGTTTTACAAAAATTCCGAATTCGGTGAAAAAGCTGTTTTTTAGTTTTTTGCTTATAACTCAAAAACTACGCACTTTTGGAGAAAAACGGTTCTATACAAAAGTAAACCAAATCAAATTTACTATGCATTATATTTTCTAAGATTTTTCAATCAGACAAACAGTTTTGGCGTTAGAACGTGTTAAAGTTTTACAAAAATTCCGAAATCGGTGAAAAAGCTGTTTTTAGTTTTTCGCTTATAACTCAAAAACTACGGAGTTTTGGAGAAAAATGGTTCTATACAAAAGTAAACCAAATAAAATTTACTATGGATTATATATCTTAAGATTTTTCAATCAGACAAACAGTTTAGGCGTTAGAACGTGTTAAAGTTTTACAAAAATTCCGAAATCGGTGAAAAAGCTGTTTTTTAGTTTATCGCTTATAACTCAAAAACTACGCACTTTTAGGGAAAAATGCTTGTATACAGAAGTATACCAAATTAAATTTACTATGGATTATATTTCATAAGATTTTTCAATCAGACAAACAGTTTAAGCGTTAGACCGCGTAAAGTTATACAAAAATTCCAAAATCAGTGAAAAAGTTGTTTTTTAGTTTTTCGCTTATAACTCAAAAACTACGGAGTTTTGGAGAAAAATGGTTCTATACAAAAGTAAACCAAATAAAATTTACTATGGATTATATATCTTAAGATTTTTCAATCAGACAAACAGTTTAGGCGTTAGAACGTGTTAAAGTTTTACAAAAATTCCGAAATCGGTGAAAAAGCTGTTTTTTAGTTTATCGCTTATAACTCAAAAACTACGCACTTTTAGGGAAAAATGCTTGTATACAGAAGTATACCAAATTAAATTTACTATGGATTATATTTCATAAGATTTTTCAATCAGACAAACAGTTTAAGCGTTAGACCGCGTAAAGTTATACAAAAATTCCAAAATCAGTGAAAAAGTTGTTTTTTAGTTTTTCGCTTATAACTCAAAAACTACGCACTTTTTGAGAAAAATGCTCCTATATAAAAATATACAAAATGAAATTTACTGTGGATTATATTTCTTAAGATTTTTCAATCAGACAAACAGTTTAGGCGTTAGACCGCGTTAAAGTTTTACAAAAATTCCAAAATCAATCAAAAAAACTGTTTTTTAGTTTTTTGCTTATAAAAAAGTGCTTTTATACAAAACTAAAGTACATTAAATATTCTATAAATAATATCTTCTTGGTTTTTTACGGCAGACCAACGGCTTAGGCGCTCGGGTGCGTTGAATTTTAGTTTTTATGGGACATTGAGAAAAACAGTGTATATTAAGTTGCCTAACGTTAGGCGTAGTTATTTATTTTACACCAGTCTACAAATTAATAATTCGAATATTGTCGTGATCCTCTTCGCAAATTTCTAGTATTGATTGTTTCGAACAGGAAGAGGCACTATTTTGTTAGTGTGTAGAGCACCAGTCCAAATAACTTCCCAAAGATACGTTCAAAAGATCTGAATAATCATCGCCCGAATTTCCGTTAAGAGTTTCCACAGTACAATCAAAAACTGTTTGTAAGTCGCTAAAAATATTAATTTGGCGTAATCGTAAAAAAATTTTGATCGTTATTTACCTGCACAAATACTTTTTCTTAAGAACAAAATTAATTGTTTGCAGCCTATTTATATGTAACTTTGATGTGAGCAAGCACGCATGAAGAGCTTCGTGTAAATTAGCGTACCCAATATTTTTCCAATTATTCGCTCTTGCGGCAATAGCTGCAAAAATCGTTTCATTACTTAAGTACGTACTAACAGTTGTTAACTAACGTTCAAGTTTAGCCCTTTCTTCAGGATCACACACTGATTTTCTTGTTTTATTATAAGAAGTTAATATCATTTCTGGCAGATAATCTTCATCTGGTCCTAAACAAGGTTGAGCTTTTTCGGCCAGGCTTGTTAAACATTCGTAAGCACCGGAATTTGTTAGAGAGTTGCAGTCTTCGTCAAAATCTGTTATGGGGTGGCGTACTACTTTTTTCTTGGCCTTTCTAATGCACGGTAAAATATTTTCCAAACCGTCCTAAAAAATTAAAATACGCAATTAATTGTTATAAACAATATTTTATATTATAAATCCGTGTTAAAGTGTTTAATGTTTCTTTAACAGCACTGACGTAATCAGTAAGTTAGTCACTACCCCTAGTCAAGTCAAAGAGGGCCTAAAATGGGCTTTATTTTCAAAAAATCCAATAGTTGTGAAACTTCTCATACTCGAAAGGTCTAATGATCAAATAAATTAAAAATAGCTTAGCAGAAAACCATAGTGGCTAAATTCGGCTAGTCCCTCTACATTAAATCTGGGAGAAATGTTGCAGCAGCTTCACTTGGCCTACTTCTGTCTACATAGTCAGGTTGGGTTGATTCCACCTTTTAATGTCTTACATTGGGCGTATTGGGTTTCTGATGAGTGGAAGTGGTCTACAGAAGCCTGTAGAAAAGATGCTTCAAGGGAAAGCTTGACTAGAGCTGTGCGCGCTCTGCTGCTAATTCAGGGAGCTCTCGCAAGCATACTATTGGAGCAAATCGACTCAACTAGTCAAGACTAGCGGAAAGATATTTATGAACTTCCAACAAGTTGCTTGGAACAGTCTGCTTCACTGTGCAAACTGCTGAAAACCGTCATTTAATAAGCTTTGACTGAGAAATTTTAAGACCAATTGAATTGGCTAAAAACAAATGGACGAGCAGCAACTCTTTGGGTCTAGTGATTACATTCTGAAGGGTTACATTCACTCAGAATGCTCAAGTGATTGGGATGGCTATCTAAAATGTTTCAAGATTATGATGCGAAGAACTAGTCAATTTTGGAATGGATTTTGGTCGGATATGACTAATGAAGGGCATGGGTGGCTTTACGCGAGGGCGTAGCATAATGGACAATGTTTTGATCGAATGGGACCTAGGGACGACTGCTACCCTTATATTTGCACATCGCTTGAAGAATTTACCGGAGTTCTGTTCTCTACAAGCGAGCGATATGAAGATTTGCTCAAATTTTAAATACTTACAGTAAACTTGTCAATAACTGCCCCATCTAAGATATTGACGTCGTTACATTTGGATTCTGCTACATGTCTTGCAGTAGTAAGAGGGGTGTACTTTTTAATTATGGAACAGTCTCCAACTAAAATCATAAATCTGTGTAAAAATATATCAAATGCTAATAGTATCTAGGTAAGGTAGTACTTACGTAAAACACTTACGAGGATTGTAAAACAAAAGAGAAAATTCGCTTTCATTTTTGTAGGTTTCTCTGGGAGTAGTGGTCAAAAAATACAATACGCTTTTGTCGTAAATAAGTGAACGAGTAATATGTAGATAGCTTCTATAAACTTGTCGATAACCTATTGCTATTATTAAGATTATTATGGTAAACGCCAGAGTATTTATATCTTTGCTAATCAAATTTGTGGAATTTCCAGTTGACCAGCATTTGAGGAAATGTTGTAAATTGAAGATTTAGGTATGGGGAAAGTGAAAAAAAATGTTTATTATCAAAAAATAATTTTGGGAAACAATTTTATGGTGATTTGTACTGTGAATGAAACTATTTCTGATCTCGATAATTGGCCAGCTGCATCTGTCGCGTGTTGAATCTGCTTTCTCTATTAATGATTGTATAGGCTCTAAGCTCTAAGGGCTCAACTCACGTTTGTCTCGAGCTTTTACTATCTCCACCAACTTTCGCAAACTGCACACCACTGTACCAATACCAAATAATCTAGTATAACAAATTTTTTTAAGTGGGCGGAGCTAAGATAACTTGAGACAACCGTGAGTTGAGTTTAATTTAGCAATTTGGTCTTGATAGTCCGGGCGGCAGCGAACACTTTTACTAAACCTCCAAAAACTACCCTTCATACTTCAACGCGCTCTAGCACTTAAACTGTTTGTTTGACTAAAAAAATATAAGAGACATAATTTGTAGAAAAGTGAGTATACTCTATTTTTGTATAGAAACACTATTCACTAAAAGGGAGCTGTTTTTAAGTTATAACCGATAAACAAAAAAACAGTGTTTTTAGAATTTTTGTCAAACTTTAACGCCCGATTGCACCTAAATTGTTTAGCTAAAGAAAAACACCTATAAGATATAATTTGTAGAAAATTTGATCTAGTTTACTTTTACATAGATCGACTTTTCTCGAAAAGTGTGCAGTTCAGAAGCTATAAGCGAAAAACTGAGAAAGAAAGAAAACCCAGCCTTTTCGAGCTGTCTCCAAATTAAAGTCCCCTACACACGACCTGATTTGGTCAGGCGGTCGGGCCGATTTGGTCAGATCAGGTAGAATATTAGGTCGTGTGTAGGCTTGTCATCTGACATTTATTGTGTCGGGTCGTCGGGTGTTGTCAGATGGCCCGTCCACCTGACTACCCAACCGCCTGACCAAATTAGGTCGTGTGGAGCGTTGTCAGACGATTTAGCGTGTAGGCAACACCTGATTTGGTCGGACCGACTGTCAGGCCGACCGCGTCAGGTTGTCTGTAGGAGGCTGGTTGGATCACAAGTTGGGTCATATGTAGGCCACACCTGATTTGGTCGGACCGATTGTCAGGCCGACCGCGTCAGGTCGTCTGTAGGAGGCTGGTTGGATCACAAGTTGGGTCATGTGTAGGCAACACCTGATTTGGTCGGACCGACTGTCAGGCCGACCGCGTCAGGTCGTCTGTAGGAGGCTGGTTGGATCACAAGTTGGGTCATGTGTAGGCAACACCTGATTTGGTCGGACCGACTGTCAGGTCGTGTGTAGGAGGCTGTTTGTATGACGAGTTGGGTCATGTGTAGGCAACATCTGATTTGGTCGGACCGACTGTCAGGCCGACCGCGTCAGGTCGTCTGTAGGAGGCTGGTTGGATCACAAATTGGGTCATGTGTAGGCAACACCTGATTTGGTCGGACCGACTGTCAGGTCGTGTGTAGGAGGCTGTTTGTATGACGAGTTGGGTCATGTGCAGGCAACATCTGATTTGGTCGGACCTACTGTCAGGCCGACCGCGTCAGGTCGTCTGTAGGAGGCTGGTTGGATCACAAATTGGGTCATGTGTAGGCAACACCTGATTTGGTCGGACCGACTGTCAGGCCGACCGCGTCAGGTCGTCTGTAGGAGGCTGGTTGGATCACAAATTGGGTCATGTGTAGGCAACACCTGATTTGGTCGGACCGACTGTCAGGCCGACCGCGTCAGGTCGTCTGTAGGAGGCTGGTTGGATCACAAGTTGGGTCATGTGTAGGCAACACCTGATTTGGTCGACCGACTGTCAGGCCGACCGCGTCAGGTCGTCTGTAGGAGGCTGGTTGGATCACAAGTTGGGTCATGTGTAGGCAACACCTGATTTGGTCGACCGACTGTCAGACCGACCGCGTCAGGTCGTCTGTAGGAGGCTGGTTGGATCACAAGCTGGGTCATGTGTAGGCAACATCTGATTTGGTAGGACCGCCGCGGCAGGTCGTCTGTAGGGGACTTAATGCTTCAACTTTTAAGAGGCAGAAAATTTACACAAAGAATGCAAATTTTTGGTATAAAAATTTTTTATCTACCCCATTTGGTTTAGTTTTACCCCCCTTACATACTTCAAACGCGCTCTAGCACCTAAACTGTTCGTTTGACGAAGAAAATTTATGAGACATAATTTATAGGAAATTAAATGCACTTTATTTTTTTATGTAAACACTTTTTACTAAAAGTGCGTAGTTTTTGAGTTATAAGCCATAAACCAAAAAATAGTTTGTTTTTTTTACTTTTTGTCAAATTTTAACACACTCTGGCGCCTAAGCCGTTTGTCTGAGGAGAAAACCTTTCGGATATATTTTGTGGGAAATTTTATTTAGTTTATTTTGCAAATGAACACTTTTCTAAAAAAACGTGTAGTTTTGAAAATATATGCGAAAAACTGAAAAAAAGAGCAAAAACCCATCCTTCTCGAACTGCCCCCAAGTTAATGCTGCCATTTTTAACAGGCAGACAGCCGGTTTTATTCATTCTGCATAGTCAAAAATTGTACTTTATAGTTTTGTAAAAGTAATCAAACAACAATATAACAAATTTACGTCTTAGTTAGGAGGACATTGACTATTTAACCTCTGACCCATTTATTTTTAATAAGATATTTAGAAACTTCTTAGTACACATCGTACATCGTTTAGGTACTACATGGTACTACTTACTGCGGAATTCTCGCAAACTGTAAAAATGACCGTATTGCTGTACCTTGTCAAAAATGGGAACAGTTTTATTAATCGTGCTGATTTGTAGCGCTATTAGTGCAAAGCCGCCACGAGACCTTACAGAGAGTAATATTGGCAGAACACCGACTGGTGTTGAATGACAAACTTACATTTTATTTGTTTAAACGTTTTTTTTTAATTACAATAATAATTTAATACTTAGCCTACAATTATAGTTTACAATATTACTAATACAATATTATTAACTTAATTTAGTTAATTAATACAGACGTATGTTCATTTATTATTGGCATGGGCATATTGGGTAAGTAATATTTTATCGAACTAAATTTTCATCTTGAGGTGTATTCTCTCGACACCAGCTTAAGAAGGGCTCAAAAACTTTGCTCAAAATGTTGGAGTAACCACCACCACATTGTTGTTGTATATTTTCATCCAAACAATCCTTAATAGACATCATGTCGCTATACAAATAAAATTATTAAATTAGGCAATTCTTTTCAATTTGGAGTTACTTACCCACAAACGTCTTCTTGTCTCAAAACAAAGCGAGTCGAATTTAACGTTTCAAAAAATTTTAGATTTATCAAACAATTTGTGTTTAGTATCTCGCCTAGTTGGGCGCTGGTATCGCTGCAATTGCTGTTTAGAAATGTTTCCGCAATTTCTGAAAATGTTCACTGAATTAGTATTTTGTAACATCCCAACAGACGAACAGAGGACTTTCTTTTAAGTGGTTATTTGTATCTCAATAGGAAGAGGGTCCAAGCGAGAGATAGTTACTCACGCTCTCCTAATTGTGTTTGGTGGAATTTATCATCAAACAACGTTAAGTCCGAGGGCGCTGTCGTGGAGCCGCAGCAGTCAGCGCAGTACGTATACCTAAATCTAGCTATATTTGTTAGTTTATACAGTTGAGCTAATCAAGAGCTAATCAAACAATTGATATTGGCGCCTCGGTGCAAATCAATGGCACTTGATTTGCGTTGTTCGGTAACGTTAATGCATTATCGAGTCAAAGGGCTCCGCCGTAATAATTATAGCAGAATAGGCTTTTTTTTCTAGTGGGAAAAATCCCGTGGCAGTGCCCTCGGGTTTAGTTTAGTGGAGAGTTTGATAACAAATTTAAAGTTCTTTCGTTTTGGCCTGACTTACCACTAACATTTAGTGCATTATCCCCACACAAGTTTTCGAAAGTTGCATTAAAACCAGTCGTAATAAAATCGCCCAAGAACTTCTCCTCTTCTTCCAAACAATGAGTTAACTTTTTGGCAAAAGTTTTAACACGCTTATAACCTCTCATTTGCACAAGTCGGCAAAATTCGTCAATTTGATCCGATACGTTTGCAGTTAGAGTAAACATCGGCACACATTCTTCGAGTCTATTGCTAGCGATCTAAAATTGAGCTTTTAGCCAAAATTTAATTTTTTTGATATTATCAACTTGCCAAAAGTTCGAAAGCGGCAAAAAAACTTTGGGAATTATGCGCGCATTTGTCGCTAAAAATGTCTTTTAGTCGCTCCCCTACAGGAAGTTGCTCTATCGCGCTCAGTCTAGCAACTGAAAAAAGATTTTTTCATTCAGGCACTTCGGCAATTCGACACTTACCGCTAAATACTGCTATTAAAATAAACAAACTGTTCGAGTTCGTGTTCATTGTAGAAAATAATTGAAACTGCCGACAAAATAACTATTACTCTTGTAATTTCAATTTTGTATTGAACAGTCGATTCTAAACTGAAGTAGTATCGCTGATGCTTTCGTAACTCATCGATAACCTTTCAAAAGTTTAACAATCGACGTATACAATGTTTTTCTACTTTAGGTAATTTTTTGTTTTTAAATTTCCTAATATTTTCAAATTTCTGAATTTTAGCCCAAGTCGCATTGCTACCCTGGGCGCCATCTATTGGGCAGTAGCTCGACTCGCGTGCTTACCTTTTTTAGCTACGTACTCCCTAACTTTCAAACGAAACGAAGAAAAAAGCGTTAGGGTTTTGTAGGATAGGGTGTCAGAGGCTCCGCCCTTAATATGGCTTCTTAGGGGTTGTTTTTAAAATTCTAGATTGGAATTTAGATAAGCTTAGACTGCTTTTCTAAAACAAACGTTGCTTTCGTTTTAGCGTAGTGTTGCACCGTTACACTATCTGACTCCTAAGAAACTTTAAGTATGTTAAACAAAAATTTTAATTTGTTTCAACTTTGCGTTTGTTAATTTTCCAGCTAAGGGCTGGTAATTTAACTCAATTACGGCGCTTTTTAACAATTCATTGCGATATTTTGAAGTGTCTCCCGATTGTAGTAACAAGACTACTACGTAGCCGTACTACCCGTACTACGTAGTTTGCGGAATCGAACCCGTATACTGCACCCCCGTTCTGGTCGATGTAAGCGGGATGCTGCAGATTCTGGTTACATTAGGACATAAGTCTTCCAACTGGATCTTAGAGTACCCTCTGTATTGACTCGCACTACTACTGATGACGTTTTCAGCTCTTTAGGACGATATTCTCACTTAGTCACTCACTGATCAAGATAACTGGGCGTGTTGAGTTGTCATTTCTTAAAGTATTGGCCCATAAAGTCATAATTGAGTCAAATACCATTTAAAATGTATTGAGCCAGATGTTAAACTTATACGGCCACATTCAAGAATCAGACTCAACTTTTACACTCTTCTCAAATTCTCACTTAGCTAATAAGTGATCAAGATAACTGGGTATTTTGGGTTATCATTTCTTTAAGTATTGGCCCATAAAGTCATAATTGAGTCATATG
Source organism: Malthinus flaveolus (assembly GCA_950108345.1). Classification (NCBI taxonomy): domain Eukaryota; kingdom Metazoa; phylum Arthropoda; class Insecta; order Coleoptera; family Cantharidae; genus Malthinus; species Malthinus flaveolus. Next base: position 92,804,454 of record OX467285.1, read on the forward strand.
CCATTTAAAATGTATTGAGTCCCGTTATCAAGATAACTAGGCATTTTGGGACGTCGTTTCTTAAAGTACTGGCTCATAAAGTCATATTAAGTCATACGCTATTTAAATGTATTGAGCCAGATGGTAAACTTATACGGCCAAATTCAAGAATCAGACTCAACTTTTACACTCTTCTCAAATTCTCACTTAGCTAATAAGTGATCAAGATAACTGGGTATTTTGGGTTATCATTTCTTTAAGTATTGGCCCATAAAGTCATAATTGAGTCATATGCCATTTAAAATGTATTGAGTCCCGTTATCAAGATAACTAGGCATTTTGGGACGTCGTTTCTTAAAGTACTGGCTCATAAAGTCATATTAAGTCATACGCTATTTAAATGTATTGAGCCAGATGGTAAACTTAGACGGCCAAATTCAAGAATCAGACTCAACTTTTACACTCTTCTCAAATTCTCACTTAGCTAATAAGTGATCAAGATAACTGGGTATTTTGGGTTGTCATTTCTTTAAGTATTGGTCCATAAAGTCATAATTGAGTCATATGCCATTTAAAATGTATTGAGTCCCGTTATCAAGATAACTAAGCATTTTGGGACGTCGTTTCTTAAAGTACTGGCTTATAAAGTCACGCTATTTTAATGTATTGAGCCAGATGGTAAACTTATACGGCCAAATTCAAGAATCAGACTCAACTTTTACACTCTTCTCAAATTCTCACGTAGCTACTAAGTGATCAAAATAACTGGGTATTTTGGGTTGTCATTTCTTCAAGTATTGGCCCATAAAGTCATAATTGAGTCATATGCCATTTAAAATGTATTGAGTCCCGTTATCAAGATAACTAAGCATTTTGGGACGTCGTTTCTTAAAGTACTGGCTTATAAAGTCATATTAAGTCATACGCTATTTTAATGTATTGAGCCAGATGGTAAACTTATACGGCCAAATTCAAGAATCAGACTCAACTTTTACACTCTTCTCAAATTCTCACTTAGCTAATAAGTGATCATGATAACTGGGTATTTTGGGTTATCATTTCTTTAAGTATTGGCCCATAAAGTCATAATTGAGTCATATGCCATTTAAAATGTATTGAGTCCCGTTATCAAGATAACTAGGCATTTTGGGACGTCGTTTCTTAAAGTACTGGCTCATAAAGTCATATTAAGTCATACGCTATTTAAATGTATTGAGCCAGATGGTAAACTTAGACAGCCAAATTCAAGAATCAGACTCAACTTTTACACTCTTCTCAAATTCTCACTTAGCTAATAAGTGATCAAGATAACTGGGTATTTTGGGTTGTCATTTCTTTAAGTATTGGTCCATAAAGTCATAATTGAGTCATATGCCATTTAAAATGTATTGAGTCCCGTTATCAAGATAACTAAGCATTTTGGGACGTCGTTTCTTAAAGTACTGGCTTATAAAGTCATATTAAGTCATACGCTATTTTAATGTATTGAGCCAGATGGTAAACTTATACCGCCAAATTCAAGAATCAGACTCAACTTTTACACTCTTCTCAAATTCTCACATAGCTACTAAGTGATCAAAATAACTGGGTATTTTGGGTTGTCATTTCTTCAAGTATTGGCCCATAAAGTCATAATTGAGTCATATGCCATTTAAAATGTATTGAGTCCCGTTATCAAGATAACTAGGCATTTTGAGACGTCGTTTCTTAAAGTACTGGCTCATAAAGTCATATTAAGTCATACGCTATTTAAATGTATTGAGCCAGATGGTAAACTTATACAGTAAAATTCAAGAATCAGACTCAACTTTTACACTCTTCAAGTTCTCATTTAGCTGCTAAGTGATCAAGATAACTGGATATTTTTGGTTGTCATTTCTTACAGTATTGGCCCATAAAGTCATACACTTCTTGGTACTTACTCTTACTACTGCTGATGACGTTTGCAGCTCTTCGGGACGATATTCTGACTTAGCTACTAAGTGATCAAGATAACTGGGTAATTTGGGATGTAATTTCTTCAAGTATTGGCCGATCAAATCATAATTGAATCATTGCCACTTAAAATGGCAATGTACAGGGTGTTTACTTTTCAGTTTTTAACTTTTTGTAACATTTGCGAGCTCCCTTGAAACGAATTATCAAACTTTTACATTAAATTTGTCTGCTCGAAGCATCCTATTCAAACTCGCCTTGTTCTCGGTCACTAATTCAAAGCCTTTCTAAGCGCGTACAATTTATCTATGAATACACAAAAGAGGGAGAATCTTGTTTAGAATTTTTAACCAGTTTTGTCTTTTATATTTTAAAAATCGCGAGACTAATCGAGCAGATGTGCATCGGGAGGATGCTGTTGCATTTTTTATAATACTAGCTGGACCAGTTTTAACGGCTACTGACCACTGTCCACTAAAACTTAAATGGGCATTATTGTCGAGTTCTAGTAAGTAGCGCGTATAGTAGTAGGTATTTATGTTTTATTCATCGTCATTATTCGGAAATGAGATTTTACTCTCTGCTCTCTGTGCGAGAAGAATAAAAATAAAATGAAAGGAACTCGTTTTTGGTTATTAAATAAAACCGTTAAACAACCCGATGCTTTTGGGGGTTAAATGAGAAGTTTTGGATTTTAGTCGTGGTGTGCAAGAGCGCGAAGAAGTAATGAATTTTTTCTCAGCAACTAATAAATTTCGTTGTTTTTTTTTCTATTTTGTGTTTTAATTTTTGTAAGTACCTACTCGTTCAGTTTTTCTCTTAAGACCGTTTTAAGTTATAATTGGAAATTATTTATTTTGCCTTTTTCTCTTTTTAAGAAGGGTAAAGAGGCAAATTTCCAGAAAGCGCGAGATTAAAATTTCCCAGAAAATGCATAATAGTGTCACCTAGTGAGACTTTCCTACAACACTTTGGAAATTTTCGAGTCGAACAAGCAGGAAACCGGAAAATCAATACTCTCCCTTCCGGAAAACTTATAAAAACGCCAAGAAATATTTTTAAAACTTTCAATTTACTCTTTTACGTGCTCTATGCATATTTAAAAACATTTTTCGCGTAGAAAATTAACATAATTCAGGCGTTAATTCGAAGGAAATTCCACAACTTTTATAAACCAAACAAAAACGCGCGGAGAAGGCTTGGAAAATTTTTTTATTTCGTTTTATATTTAGTCACAACAGCCTTGTGTTTCTAATAATTCTTCTCGCAATGAAAAAACTTTTTGTCAAAATATCTTTTTGCATTTTCCGAAAGCACTTAAACTGCTCGATAATAAAACAGTAAACGAAGTTTTCACAATATGATGGCTGTGAAATTCATAAACGAACATAAAATCTTTAATGGGCTGTTAAATGGACTTTCATGATATACCGTAAAGTATGTGCAATTAAATTAAGGGCGTAATGAAGAAAGCAGAGCAAAGTTTTTCTACTTCACCGTCGTTTATGAATACCACCCAAGTTTCGTGAGACTCAAATAAATGTTTTTGAGAAGAAAATTTTTGTACTCCGGGTGACTAAAGAATCATAGAACGTAGGGAAATTACCTACATAAAACCTAAAAAACCTTTAACTACGTCCTTATTCTACATGATGTGGTATGGGAAAGCTTAATCGTGCCACTAAGTCGTAAATAAGAAGCTCTTGAAGTTGAATAGCGCACTTCTTGATTTTTCAATTTCGAAAAAACTTTTTTTTAATTCTTCATAAAATGAAAGGGGGGGGGACCTGGCACCACTTTGTTTCTAAAAAACCTTTAACTACGTCCTTATTCTATCAGATGTGATATGGGAAATCTTTATCGTGGCTCTAAGTCGTGAATAAGAAGCTCTTGAAGTTGAATAGCGCGCTTACAAAGTGTCACAATTTCGAATTATCTGTTTTTTTAAATTTTTTCGCAATATGTTAAGACGAGACCTAACACCATTTTTACTTTCATAAATCTTTAATTACATCCTTTATTCAACTTCATACAGTGCCACATTATTTATCAGTCGGTAAGTTTAGTGGCTGACTGCTTTATAAGACTTACGCGTCTTACTCCGGGGTTTATCCATAACCAGAATTTGACCCTTCTCCGCGCTATATCTCGAAAAGGGTTAAACTTATGAAAAAAATTTGTATAACTAATCTTGCAGCTAATAACGTTTTATATAATTTTTATAATAACCTTCATCAACGTACGATGTATAGAAGGCGAGTTATTTGCCAAAAACCATTTTTGTAACCTTTGACCTTGAATATCTCAAATTGCTCCGCCGAAATTTTTCTGATTTTGTGATATACTTATTTGGAACATTTTAATGTACGTGTATACCAATATCCAGCTTCGTAGGAATTATTCTGACCAAAAATCCTTATTCGACTGGACTATTTTCTTACTATAACAACTGCCGGACATCAGAATATTGCCAATTTGGGAGAGGTATGCTTGACCGAATTTAAAAATTTTAATACAGATGAACGCAGACTTAGATGCTCTACAACTTTCATTTAATGAGTTTTTCTCTTAGAGTACTAATTTCTAAACAGCAGACTCGTATATAATGCAATATGTCAGTTTTTGGAAAAAGTTGGGGAAAATCGTCGTTTTTTGACCGCGGTTGGCGACCATACCACTTGACCGAATTATTAAGTGTTGGTACTCATTCGACGCAGAGTTTAATGCTCTTTAATTTGTTATAGAAATACTTTTTTGTTAAGATGCTCCATTTAGGAGTTATAGGCGAAAAAACAAAACAAGTTCTAAAATTTTGGGTTTTTTGGGTGCCAAAAAGTCTCCCGAGGTTGCCGGGGTTAGCATTTTTGTTTTTTACATGTTTACACCCATATAAACAATTTAAAAAAATAAAAGCTTCTACCCCATTTATTGCATCGTAGAAACCCTGTACTGACTGGCCTATAGTTATTTTGGATGGATTCGTAGTTCATAAACAAACAAAGAGGCTCAAATAAACCCCCTATTTGCCAGTACCCCGAGCGATTGTAAAATGATTTTCTGCCATTTGATAAAACGTTAAATCTGTTCCTGTAATTCCAAGCGTTTCGTGAACCTTGAGAAAAACTTGTGTTTCCCTTTTATTGCATTTACGGTCGTACTTATTTTAAAATGCACAAACCAACGAATTGTTAGGACGTGATGCTGAAACACGCTGTATATTTTGGTATACGTAACCTTTTCTTGTTGACATGTAACGCTTAATGTAGAAATTGAATTTATGGGAACCTTACACTTTTTTTGACACTTAGGATAACTACGCGCCACCTGTGATTGTACTCAATTTGGCCTAATTTCCTCCAAATGACGTCGGAAGCCTTTTGGTCTTCATTCTCAACTTATCTCCATGTATCTCTTTTGCACTTGTACATACTTCATATAATTCTCTCTACTGGATATTTTTTTTACAATTTTAGGTGATTCATCTTTTATGTTTTTCTGTTGGTGGCCATGCCAAATAGATAATACTGTTTAAAGTGACAAAGTGAGGTTATGAAATACCGTTGGTGATATTAAATTGTCTTTTTATTCATTGGTTGAAGTCGTGTGGGAGCCCGTGTCTAAGCCAGATGCATTGAAACTCTTTGTGTGTATACTCCTCGTTAATTGAGGTCAAATTCAATACTTGAACTCAACTCACGCTTGCCTCAAGTTTTAATTAGCTCCACCCACTTTCACGAATTTTCCACTAAGCACCAATAAGGAATATTTTAGAACTGTTAGTTTAAACGAGCGATATGGCCATAACAGGACCTTTTTGTAGGCTTTAAAAATAGTTAAAAAGGTATTAAAAATAGTACTTAACACTAGTATGCTCAGAAGCTTTGGCTTAACTTAAATTATACCGGGCGTTTCTATTTAAAATTGAAATAGGAAGCTAAGTCTTATTTTCGGTTGAACCGGATGTTAAAATAACAAATGTTTTGTATCACTAGATAACTAACTTTACAATCTTCCGAACAACTTAAAATATACAGGGTGTTACATTAAAAATAAAAAATCTAGCCTCATTTCCGGTTAAACCCGAAATTAAAATTTAACATGTTTGGTATCATTTGATAGCTAAACTTACGATATTTAAAAAAATCATAAAATATACTGGGTGTTTTAAAAATCTCTTTTGATTTGAATAATTTCCGGTTGAACCGGAAGTGTTTTTGAAACAAAAATTGTAACAAATAATAGAAATTTATAGCATAAATTAATGCACCAACTTGCAATTATAAATTTTATTTACAAAAGAAATTATATATTTTTGAAGTTTTGACCCTCAAAAAATCTTAGCTCCGGATCTGCTCATAGCAAATTAACCAAACAACGGTGTTTAATTGAGAACCTCGATATGTACAATAAACCAAAATATAGACAAAACGGCTACAGTCGATTTTGAGAAAATCAACTTTGGTCCTTTAAAAGTAGTCAAATTGATGATTATGTCATTAATCGATCATATCAATCCTAAAGCTCTATATTTTGCGTATATATTCCTCTTTTAAGATTTTTATAATAATAATAATTATCTCTAAAGTTAAAATAAAAAGACTTGCCGACATTTTGAATTTAAAACTTTGAAAAGGTATTTTTTTAAATTAATTAAGTTGGACTTAACAACGTGTTGGGGACGCAAAAGTGCGAGATGTGTTTGTTAGCTTTTCAAAAAAAAATCCATTTTAGTAAGAATAAAGCCATAAATTTTCCCTCTTATTTTCTCAAAACTTTTTACCATAAAAGAGCTATTTATTAAAAATGTAAAAGTAAACAAATAAATTTGAAGTTAAGAATTAAAACGTATATATCACTGCGAAAAACGAAATTTTCGTCCGAATTTGTGGATATAAATCAAAATTTCTTGCATCTTGGGGGCGCCTAGACGCCCGTTGAAATTGGACGCCAAATAGAACTCGAGATGCCATCTCCTGGTTAAGATGTAAAGCCATATTTAATATCTCGATACTCATCCTTAATTCTGTTTAAACTAAGGATTATTATCGTAGACTGTATTATCCTTACATTGTGAGCAAATTGTACTTTATAAATCACTAAAATTGTCGGTTGTCTCTTTTACAACCACTTTAATGCATTATTCAAAAGATATACTTGAGATTTTGCCAGTGGTGGAGTTACACAATATGAGATTACTTTACAATTTAAAAAAAACAGCTTTGTCTTAAGAAGTTTGTCAGTTTTATTTGTTTCGATACGACGTCGTGCAGCGATTTTTAAAACTTTTGCGAAAAAAAGTTCGGCAATAAATCCAACAGCCATTTTGCTTCTTGTTTAGATCAATACGACCCCAATCTGAGATGCAGCATTTGTATATTTGAGTCCGTGCGTCTTATCTTCTCTTTGGTGCACGCTTTGTGCAATTATTATTTTAAGGGGTGGTCGAGTCAAACCCTAACTTTATGTTTAAAGTTTATATACATCTGGATTTGATAAGAGAGAAAATAATTACGGTTTAATTTTAAGTCGTTTCATTTTAATTGATTTTTCAAAACGTAAGGCTGTAGTAACGGGAAGAAATGATCGGTTATGGACAGGGACAGCACAGGGATGTTGCTATAAATTATAAATGATATGAAGTAAGACGTATTTAAAATGAGTTTTCCTAAAATAATTCGTTTATTTTTAACTCAATATTTAGAAAAACGACTGATGCGGCCATAATGGGACTTTGCGTTGAAAATATTTTTAAATAAATATATCAGAGATAGTACGATCAGGGCCGCCCAATAGGGGGGGGGGGGGGGCAGGCCCTGGGCCTCGCGCTTTTTTGCTTAATTTAGGGCCTCGCGCTACCGATAGTTAACCATCATATTCTTTAGGAAAAATTTTCTTAATAGTCGTTTTGGCTCTACAATCGTTACTTGAAAAGGTACGAGAACTTTTCCTGTTCTTTCAGATATAGCCAATAAATTTTCACTTAGAAAATCAAAAAAATTTTGTCATAAAACACCTTTTTTGGAGACAATATCAATCGCATAATTTCTGATCACGACCTTAGTTTTCACTAAAAACCGTTAAATTAGGCCACGCCCTTTTTTGAAAAAATTGCCTGCGGCGCAGTCATGTGGGCCTCGCTATTATTTTTACCGTGGGCCTCGCAAATCCTAAGGACGGCCCTGAGTACGATAGTACCTAACAATGGTATTCTCAGAAACTCCCCCAGATTTTGAAAAACTAAAATTATACGAGGGGCGTTTCTATTTGGAATAGGAAACTATTAGTCTCATTTTTGGTTGAACCGAAAGTCAAAATATTAAGTGTTTAGTGTCACTAGATAGCTAATTTTACAATCTTTCAAAACACTTAAAATATACAGGGTGCTGTATTTAAAATAGAAAAGCTAGCCCCATTTCTGGTTAAACCAGAAGTTAGTATTTACCACGTTTGCTATCATTGGACAGGTAATCTTACGATATTTTAAAAATTCATAAACTATACAGGGTGTTTTTAAAAAAATCCTTCTAATTGGCTAATTTCCGGATTAATCGGAAGTGTTTTTTTAACCAAAATTGTAGCAAATAATATAAATTTATTGAATAAATTATAATATCAACTTGCAATTACCAAATTTGAATTACAAAAGAAATTATCAGTTTTTAAAATTTTGACTTTCAAAAAATCATAGCTCCGGAACTGGTCATAGCAAATGAACCAAACAAACGGCGTTTGATTTAGAACTTCGATATCTACAACATAGTAAACTATAGACAAAACTACCATAGCTGATTTTGAGAGAATTCGTTTTTAAAGTTTAGTCAACTTTGGTCTTTTAAAAGTAGTCAATTTTGAAATTATTTCAAAAATCAAAAAAATATTATATATATTCCTGTGTTTAAATTTTCGTAAAAATAATTATCTTCAAAGTTATAATAAAAAAACTAGATAATGAGCCGATCTTTATACTGGCCGCCATTTTGAATTTAAAATTTTGATAAGTCATTTTTTTATTAGGGCCGATGTGTACTAACTTATAGGCAAGTATAAATACCGTGGGTCAAGATTTTCCGCAATACCCCCTTATTTTGCGCCACCCTGTATCGATTTCGTTTAAATGCTTATTTTGTCAATGAATTTCTATTTCAACAAAATCGCTTTTGTAGTTTTTGATTTGATGCGTTATTTTTCGGCGTTTTGGATTCAGGGGAGCTCAAAACGAAAACAAAATAGACAGCCCGTATACAGCGTGTAGAGATAAGTGCATGGTTTTCGTGAGCTCTTGGCAGGAGCCTTATGCAGCGTTAATTACGAAAACAAAATAGTTTTTGACGTATCATTTAAAATAATCTTGATATTATATTATGTACAGGGTGATAATATACAAGATGAGGCACCAAAAGACCATCTTTCTGCCTAACTGTAACACCCGTGAGTAATGAGAACTATTTATAACCCAATAGGAACTAGTTAGCAGAAGACTAGTTAAATCCGACACATAAGGATGTTTTTACGATTGTTATGATCTATAATCATCATTAGTGGCCTGAACTGATGGCTTAACGTGCCCGTCAAAAAACTTCTGTTATTGTATCCAAGGAATACACCCGTTTGCCACATTATTTTTGTTAGTTATTCTTTGACGCTTCGAGGGAGACGAAAATCTATTTGCTCAAGGGGCAGAGGGGAGTGAGGAGTTACGAGAAGTGCCTCTTATAATTTTCTGTACTAAACCTTTAATTTCTGATTCATGCCTCCTTTAAAGTAACACAATTTCAGAAATTTGAATTAGTATAAAGTACCGACCGAAAGACACATTTTTTGTCGTTTAAAATGGGTCTCACTTTCATTTATTGGGGCAGTCATAGTCTCTTAGTTTGCGTAGTTTGCCGCTGTTCTTCTCCATTGCTGACGTCCACCGTGTATACTCATCCTACTGACGGGATTCCAATACGTTTGTTTTAAACTATTCTAGCATTAAAACCTGCAGTTTCTAGTAAACAAGGGCTGCGAGATTTGATAATCGATTTTCGATGTTACTCCATAATCGATATTTTTCACATAATCGATTTTAGAAAAATATTTGATTTTTAGATAATCGATTTGAGTAAAATAGTCGTATTTTAGATACCTATCAATAGATGTTGATAATCAATTTTTTAAATTATTGGAAATAATTGATTAGTATATAAAAATCGATTGTGAAACAATCGATTATTAATTTACAAACGATTTTTGTGGTAGCCCTATTGTAGACCAATCTCTCTCCTCCTTTTCCTATTAGATAAAAAACTAGATTAGAATAAATTAATAAGCTTACAGTCAGAAGTCTGAAGTCAATCCTATCGAGCTCTCAATTAACTTAATTTCAGAGTGAACAAACGACGTCTTCACTATTGCAAAATGAGAACATTAACATTAGTTAGATAAATCTAATACGTTGTAAATGAACCCCAACATACACACATAAGTGAAAAAACTTTAAACGAGAAAATTTGTTTTCCGCTAAGCGCCTCGGGAATCGAACCCAAGACTTTGCTATTTCCGGTAGCACGCCTATACCTAATACGCCAGCAGATTACATAATTTTCTTTGCGATCCGGCATTGTTTTAAATGCGTCGTGAAAGCGAAATATATTTAAATCAAAGTAGTATGCATACAACAATCATACGTGAATAAATTACAAATTTTTAAATATTTAGGGTTAATTAGTTAGATAAATCTAATACGTTGTAAATGAACCCCAACATACACACATAAGTGAAAAAACTTTAAACGAGAAAATTTGTTTTCCGCTAAGCGCCTCGGGAATCGAATCCAAGACTTTGCTATTTCCGGTAGCACGCCTATACCTAATACGCCAGCAGATTACATAATTTTCTTTGCGATCCGGCATTGTTTTAAATGCGTCGTGAAAGCGAAATATATTTAAATCAAAGTAGTATGCATACAACAATCATACGTGAATAAATTACAAATTTTTAAATATTTAGGGTTAATTAGTTAGATAAATCTAATACGTTGTAAATGAACCCCAACATACACACATAAGTGAAAAATACTGCTGGCGTATTAGGTATAGGCATGCTACCGGAAATAGCAAAGTCTTGGGTTCGATTCCCGAGGCGCTTAGCGGAAAACAAATTTTCTCGTTTAAAGTTTTTTCACTTATGTGTGTATGTTGGGGTTCATTTACAACGTATTAGATTTATCTAACTAATTAACCCTAAATATTTAAAAATTTGTAATTAACATTAGTCTTATAGTGATTTTTACAAAACTTGCACTCTTCAGTTCTCGTCTTTTAGTGGAATGCCCTACAGGCAAAAACAATTGGCAACATTTAAGAAGTGAACGTAGCAACACTCCGGCTATAAAGAATGAAATCTCACGAATTTTGAGAATGGGTGAGAGAAATGCCTAAAATTTAATAAAATTTTACTCGAATTGCTCATTTCTGTGGTGCACTAGGGGATTCCCTTGTAGAAGTGCCGTAACTCACCAATGGCTTGGGCAAAATAATTTAAATTTGCTAAGTTTATTGCTGACAACGCGAGCACCGAAGCGTAATACATCGATAAAAATTGAACGAGGGTAGGGGGTGTTTAAGTATTGGAAATTAATTCCAATTACGCATTACAAAACTTTTTAGACAATTAGACTTTCTACTTACGTTATTCTTTTGCAAGAAACAACCCCTCTCAACCAAAGAGGCTCAATTTAAGTAGCAATCAGCGAAAATAAAGAAAATTGGGCCTTGTTAACAATTCTGCTGTAAAAAGTACAACATTTGAGAAAGGGTGGCTAAAGAAGGGTTAGTTATTGAGAAATTATTTTGTAGTAGTAGTACGTGCTTAGACTGGACGTCTTTTAGAGACGATGAATGAAAACAAACTCTGGGTTTTTTCCTGAAAAATACGTTCAAAACAACTAACTGATGCACTGGAGGCGCTGCTCTCCATTTTTTCTTCTAGCGCCTTTCTTGTAACTCTTTCAAATTTTTTTTTACTTTTAAGTTCGCCTCAGTTAGTGCTAATAGTAACTTAAACTTAATTTTTTTTTAAATTCGAAAACTTGAAAAGTAAATCGATTCAGTGAAAAGTGAAAAGCGACATTTTTTTAAAGTAAGTAAATCAATTAACATTTAAGAAAGCTGAATATAATTTTAGCGTAGTTGTCAAAACGGTAGTTTGTTGCTGACTTGTGCAATGAAGAGAAGACATTCGCCTCAGCTACTTTGGTTAAGGGGGAAAGAGAATTTAATTACACCCTACACACAGATAGAGTAATCATGTTATGAACGGTTGCTTCTCGTCTTAGACGTCTCTTACAAAAATATCTTACTCCCTTAAGGCTTAAACATGATGAAAGGGAATGTTATATTACGTACGTTTATAAGTAAATTTCAAACTTAACCCAACTTATATGGCGGTTTGGACGTTAAGAACATTTTAAGTTTTAAATAAGTTTTTCTTTTTTATTTCAAAATTTCAAATGCCGAATTAAGCCATGTTCGATGTATGTGTGTGTGTGTGTAATCAAAACTATTACCAATGCTATTACTAATCATAACTATAGAGGGTTAGAAGAGGAAGTAACCCTTAGAAATGCAACCCCTCCCAAACTTGATTCGACCCTCAGATTGTAGCCAAGAAAGGGGGTTTATGTATTGGAAATATTACCCTCGATAAAGAATTTTCATAAAGAGCAATTTTGACCTTTATATTTACCACCACTAAGGACCATTTTGTTCACTAAAAATCGTCATTTTCTCAAGTAGAACAGCTATAATTTACAAATTACGTTATATTTTCCATTTTTGCTTGTTTTTTATTGTTCTGTTTTGATATTTTTTTCATTTTTATCTTTTGTGTATATTGAGGCTTGTTATTGTAATTTGAATTGTGTTAAATTTTCCCAAACAAAAGCTTTTCTTTCGTTATTGAAAAATTTCAGATTTTCTCCAAACATTTTTTTTTAATCTTCGGATTGCTTTGGTCAAAATATCGATCTGCATACTACCTCACAACATCTGCTCTCAAGAATTACCGGTTTTTGGTCCATTCAAAGAGTCCAGTTTTTCATCTTTTATTAATTCAGTTTGTGCGAGTGTGTGAGGCTTATAAGTGCAAGTTTGGGATTTTTTAATGTTTTCTATTAGGAGCTACGAGTTGCTAAAGCTACTACTGCCTACTAGAAGAAAGTTTAAAGTTAGTGTGTATAGCACATCTCGTAAACTCTGAAAATGGCGCTTTTCACCTACGTCTATTTTGCCCTGAACTAATTAATAATCAAAGTTCACTGTAAGTATATTGGATCTCCCTGTATTAAAAGTTTTTTGATTTGCTTTTTATAAGCAATACTCGTATAATATAAGAACAAGGTTAGAGCACCTATTCATTAAGCTATTAAGCATTAAGCAGTAAATAGAGTATTAAATCGAGTCTAGATGCCTTTGAAAGTTATGAAAATGAATCAGTGACAGTGTTGCCAAAAAAATGGCCGAAAATAAACAGAACGTTTCGAGCATAAATGCGCCCTATCAGTTTTGTGACTGAAAGAATGTTAATATCGTATTATAGGAAAATTTTTCCTTAAAGATTAGATTATTGGGAAAATTGGGAAAAGTGTTAAAGCGAAAATTATTCGAAATGTAAATTTTCAGAACAAATTTCAGGAAATAGATTACTAAAATAAATTATAACTACACTAGGCACATAAATTGAAGGATATTAAAAGAAACTCAAAATTTTAAGGCTATTTTCAACAAAGGATAACTCTGAGAAAAATGGTTGTATAGATAATTTAAAAAAGGAAATTGTAGCCTCAAGTGTCTAGTTTTCAGATCCGAACAGTAAAATTTTTTAACGTGGACGGTTTTTACGTAATCATCCGAAAACCAACTAAAAATAATTTTCCAAATTTTTTCTCGTTTTTGAAATGGTCTGTCGACGTCGAAAAATTTTTTTTCATCTTGCGACTATAAAATTCGTTTAGACAATTTAATCAGCTTTAATTTTATCTTTTAATGAGCTGCGTACGATTTTTTGCCGCGAAGTAATCGTCGATCAAAGCAAAAAAGGCCATTTTAATTTTGACAATCGATTACTCGGGAACTAATGAATCGTACATTTTTTTTCGATTTTGTCCAAGGTGTTATGTTTTTAAGCCAAAAATATGAATTGTCGCAAAAAAAAACATATTGAAGTCGAAAAAATGTAAAAAAATCGAAAAATTGCTTGTTACGCCGATACTATAATTTTAAACCTTAGGGGCGCTAAAAAAAAAAGTTGCAGATCCTTGCAACTTTAAAAGTTTTTTAGAGACACTTTGAGGGTAAAAAATTACTGACGATATCCTTTGTTCATCCACTATATCCAAAGTTATACCAAATTTTCCAAATATCCTTAAATTCGCAAATTTTTAACTTTTTTTCTGCCCTCATCATCGCTTTAAAAAAATGTTTTATCAATCGCCACCAACTGCGTCTTATAGAGAATATCTTGCAGTTTCCAAAAACCCACCTTTATTTTCTGTACGATCATTAGTTCCCGAGTAATCGATTGTCAAAATTAAAATGACCTTTTTTGCTTTGATCGACGATTACTTCGCGGCAAAAAATCGTACGCAGCTCATTAAAAGATCAAATTAAAGCTGATTAAATTGTCCAAAGGAATTTTATAGTCGCAAGATGAAAAATTTTTTCGACGTCGACAGACCATTTCAAAAACAAGAAAAAACTTTTTTTTAAATTTAATTTCTCGACGTTTCGGTCCCCCCTGAATCCAAAACGCTAAAAAAACTCAAAGAGTCTGTCTGAGTGGGTGTGTAATTGTATATGCCCGGCAAACAAAAAATATAAAGCGATTTTGTTGAAATTGGGTTTGAGTCACTTGAATAAAATTTCATAGACAAATAAATTTTTTTAACGCCATTAATACAGTGTGGCGCAAAATAAAGGTGTTATTTTGCTCGCATTTTGCAAAAATCTTGACTTACAATATTTATATTCGGCTATAGGTTAGTACACATCGGCGTATTTCAAAAAATATCTTTTCAAGTTTTTAAATGCAAAATGGCGGCCCGTAAAACGACCGTCCCATTTTCTAGCTTTTTTATTACAACTTTTGAGAACATTATTATTATAAAAATCTAAACTTGGGAATATGTAGGAAAAATATAGGGCTTTAATTTGAATACGGTCCATTTTAAAAACAATTTCAAAATTGCCTATTTTTAAAGGTCTAAAGTTGAGTAAAATTTTAAAACGGACTTTCTCAAAATCGGCTGCGGCCATTTTGCCTATATTTAAAAATGTAGTAGAGATCGAAGCTCTTTAATTTATCAACTTAGTTTTATTTTCCGCAATGCGTTAGTTTCGGAGCTGTAATTTTTTGAAAGTCAACATTTCAAAACTTTATAATTTCTTTCGTAATTAAAATTTGTAATTGCAATTCGGTATATTAATTCGTTCTATGAATTTCTATTATTTGTCACAATTTTGGTTAAAAAACCACTTCCGGTTAAACCGAAAATTTACCCAGCAAAAGGAGTTTTTGATAACATCCTGTATATTTTATGATTTTTTAAAATATCGTAAGATTACCTGTTCAACGATACCATACATGTTAAATACTAACTTCTGGTTTAACCAGAAATGGGTTTAGCTTTTCAATTTTGAATACAACACCCTGTATATTTTAAGGTTTTCCCTACACTAAAAAGTTAGCTATCTAGTGATACTAAACACTTAATATTTTGACTTGCGGTTCAGCCGAAAATTGGTCTCGTTTCCTATTCGAAATAGAAACGCCCGGTATAATTTGAGTTTTTTGAAATCAGGGAAAACTTCTGAGCATACTATTGTTAAGTAATACGTATGATATATTTTCAAATATTTACAATACAAAGTACCGTTATGGCCACATCAGTTTAGAATGTTTAGATAATAGACAGAAAATTTCCTTTACGAGTTTCTGTACGGCGTTGCCAAATGCCTCAAGATATTTAAAACTATTTGAAAGGTAACAGGTTGTGGTATACAGGGCGTATCGATTTGGCATATACAAACTCATAGAGCTTGTAGTTTTTAAAAAAATACTTTTTTAAGTTTTTCGATTTAGACCCCTATTTTCAGGTTTTTCATTTTGTCCCAATTCTTTCTTTTAGTTTTGATTTTTCGACAACACGAAAAACATTTCTTCTACAACTTATACGTCAAGTATAATTTTCTATCTCCATTGGATTCAAAATGGCGCAAATTGATAAGTTTGAACATTTTGCAGTTTCGAAAATGTTCATAGCCACACTTTTCAATTTTAATTTTTTAAATGCGGCACCAAGTATTTTATTACGTAAGTTTGCAGCACTTTTAAAAAGTGTTTTACAGGGTGTCCAAATAAACGCTCGGTTTCTTGGAACTCCTTCAGTTTAAGAGCTAAAGTGAAAATTTAAAAAAGAATCCTTAACTGCTCTCGTCCAGTTATTTAAAATAATTTTTTAATTTTCCCACATAGCGAACAAGTACAGGGTGAGACATCAAACCGTCTTTATTTGACATTGAACGATGATTTTCTTGCCATCTTGAGCTATCCAAATTGTAAATACTTAATAAGTGTAGGATGTTTGTAAAAAATATTAAAATAGTTCCAACAGCCAGATCTTTATAGTAATACCGTTCAAATTCTAATTTTATTTTATTTTTTGTTCACCTGTTTTTGTCTATAAGCATGCCCGTTGCCCGTCTCTTTCCACCTATCAGTCTACCCGTGTACATAAGTGTATAGTGTGCGTCTGCCTAGAGTCATACGGAATTAAAAATTTGGATTTTAGCCTGAAACTGAAGTGACTAGGCCTCCACTTACTCTGAAGAAAATTGAAATGGTGGTTTTGAGGGAAATTTCTTAATATTTGGATTGTCATTTTTGAATTTTTACTTATATTGTGAACCTGAGTAAATGTAGAAAGTTTGATCTTTTGGACCATTAACCAGTTTTTTAATTTTAAGCGAGTTTTTTTCTAACTCTTTTGCTACAGTTTTGGTTTCAACTATTCTTAACTAAATTAGCAAAAGTTTGCCGAGACATTTTTTTTAAATAACAATGTTACTACGTCTAAAAACTTAAGGGTTGGAATGTTGGAAAATGAATTAAACGGTTTGAGTCGTACCTATGACTTGTCTTAAAATTTTTCAATCTTTACGGCAACGAAAGAAAGTCGCTGCTAAATTCTAGAGCGTAAAACTCAAAACTAAAATGTAACTTGCAACTTTTTAGCTCACGCTGTATAATTGTTTTTTTTATTTTTCAAAGCTCCTTCTTACCAGAAACTTCGCTACTTATAGGAAAAGATAATTTATACAATTTCGCCAATTTTAAGGGAAGATTGTTAGAATTATTATAGTAAGGAAATTAAACGTAAATTTCTTAAAGTTAAAATTAAGGGAGAATTGCTATCAGATTGATGCGAAGTGAGTAGATCTAACCAACCACAAAACGAGCAATAATAATGACAACTATAACGACAGTAGACGATAACATCTAGGCATCTTTGTCCTCTCAAGTTCACAAAGCTAGAGAACAGTTGGTTTTATGTATATTTTAAGGGCCTAGCAGGCAATTAAGTGTAGATAGCGAACGGGTTGTAAGACGCGTCCTGAAAGTGTTCCCCAAGGATGAGGAAGGGGCCGCTAATCTACAAGACTCTGGGCTCGACCCCGCCATGTTATGGTCCCTAATTTATTCATAGCAGTTCTCGACATGACTGTTTGAATCGGTCTGCAAGAGATTTCAACTTGGATTAACTCGAGTCATAATCACATGGCAGTGTCTCTTTACCCAACTTCGTCGCTATGTTAGTCCACTTCAATGACAGTTGTTTTATTACTCGATTTATTCGATCGTTTACCTCGAATTATATATATTTTACGTTAACGAATTATTTTATTCGCGCGGTTATAACCGGATCGAAATGCTTTTAGTGCGGTAAATTAAAAAACACCCTGTACGAGGTATTCGATCAGCTTCAATATCAATCATAAATAAAAATGCTTTTACCCTAGTCGACCCTTCCAATGGGTTCAAGTTAGAAACTAGCTCGTAATTATTAAAGCTCCCATCCTAAATGTTGGGAATATTGAGACGGCCACAAGCAATAATTAACATAAGATCTAAATTCCTCCACGAACTTCTACACAATCTCCAACTAATACATACTTTGGTTATTGATTAAGGTATATATAAGTGCATACTTAGACAATGGCCAAAACTTGCGGTTACTTGTAAAATTTGTGGTTATGTTTAGACAATAAAGGCAATTTGCCTAAATTAATTCGAATATACCTGAGGCTATATTTTTAGTTACCCAACTACGCTGACCCACGTGTAATTTATAGTTGATGTAGGTATTTAAAAAATGTCTTACGTCACACCTAACTTTGCTATTTACATTTTATATCGATAAAAAATAATTCGACACCTATAATACTACGTTATGAAGTTTAGAAAGCCACACGGATGAGCACACAGACAAATTTACAAACCAACAGATGAAAAAAACGGCAGGCCAATGACAATTAACAGGTAGACAATCGGAGAGAAGACAGCCAGACAAACAGACTCGTAGATAACCAAACAGAGACCAGCCACGTTGATCAGCTAGATGCACAAGCAGCTCGATGAGGCGCTTCGGTGAACCAACGCTTGGTTCCGCTCCGGGTTAATTGAAATAAATCTTGCGAAATGACCTATGAAGAAGACCACTGAGGCTTAAACAGGCCCGGTTCTTTATAAATGAAGCGCCCTTGGCCACATTAGACCAAACGGTTACGTCTGAGAACGGCGATAGGCCACTGACGGGCCACTGCTTTCTCAATTATCAATGAAGCTCTGCACACTTTTCTAGGCGTCTAAAAGTACTCTACGCTTAGAGGCTGCAGGAAAGAGACAGTCTCTTCTGGATTTTGCTTATTAATAAGGCCCTAAAACTGACGGGCCAATGAGTATGGGTAGATAGGCAATATGCAGGCAATATGCAGGCAATAAGCAGACAGGCCAGGTAAGAAGACAGACAAACAAACAGGGCCGTAGATACCAAAACAAAGACCACCCACGTAAATCAGCCGGTAGATAGGCTAGCCGTCAGACTAAGTTCACAAGCAGTTAGCTGAGAAGCTCTCACTGGACGCTTCAGTGGACCACCGTATGACAGCAAATGAAACTTTGAGATAAAACTGGAACTTAACTTAAATATTAGACAAATTTTGTCTGTCTTCTGTTTTATCTTCGCCCAGTCTGGAGGCTTACCGGTCTGCTTGTCTTCTCTCTTTTGTATGTTTATTTTTGTTTTTCCCCTGATGTCCTTAGGCTAAACGGCTCTTTGTACATCCCGGTTGTATTATGGGCCGATCCGTACTAGAAAAAAACATAAGCCTGCACTGATCGATTCTTTGTATGTTCAGTAGCTTGAATTCGGGAGAGACTATCTCTTTCCCGCAGCCTCTACGCGTAGAGTCCTTTAGAACGCCTAGAATAGTGTGTAGAGTTTCATTTCGAAGAGAGTAGTCCGTCAGTGGCTTATTGTCGTTTCTAGATGAAACCTTTTTGCCTGAGTGAGCACGCTTCATTTATAAAGAGCCACGCCCGTTTAAGCCTCCGTAGGCTCTTTTAGAAGCCATTTTGCAAAGTTTGTTTCGATGAAGCCGTATAGAAAAGCCCAAAAGCAAGTTTGGGGCCGCTTGAGGCGCTGAAGGTACTCCGCGAAGCGGAGTCATACGGTGGTCCACCGAAGCTCCTAGGCGTAACTTTTCATGTATCTGCTTGGACATCTAGTCTGAAGATTAGTCTATCTATCGGCTGATCAACGTGATTGTTCTCTGTTTCGTTATCTACGGGCCTGTTTTTCTGACTGTCTTCTTAACTGGCCTGTCGGCACCCGCCTGCTAATGGTAAGCCGCGAAGCGGAGTCATACGGTGGTCCATCGAAGCGCCCAGTCGTAGCTTCTCATCTAGATGCTTGGACATCTAGTCCGACGACTAGTCTATCTAACCGGCTGATCAACGTGGTTTTTCTCTGTTTTGTTATGTAGGGGCCTGTTTTTCTGACTGTCTTCTTAACTGGCCTGTCTGCACCCGCCTGCAAAAGGTAAGCCGCGAAGCGGAGTCATACGGTGGTCCATCGAAGCGCCCAGTCGTAGCTTCTCATCTAGATGCTTGGGCATCTAGTCCGACGACTAGTCTATCTAACCGGCTGATCAACGTGGTTTTTCTCTGTTTTGTTATCTAGGGGCCTGTTTTTCTGACTGTCTTCTTAACTGGCCTGTCTGCACCCGCCTGCAAAAGGTAAGCCGCGAAGCGGAGTCATACGGTGGTCCATCGAAGCGCCCAGTCGTAGCTTCTCATCTAGATGCTTGGGCATCTAGTCCGACGACTAGTCTATCTAACCGGCTGATCAACGTGGTGTTTCTCTGTTTTGTTATCTAGGGGCCTGTTTTTCTGACTGTCTTCTTAACTGGCCTGTCTGCACCCGCCTGCAAAAGGTAAGCCGCGAAGCGGAGTCATACGGTGGTCCATCGAAGCGCCCAGTCGTAGCTTCTCATCTAGATGCTTGGGCATCTAGTCCGACGACTAGTCTATCTAACCGGCTGATCAACGTGGTTTTTCTCTGTTTTGTTATCTACGGGCCTGTTTTTCTGACTGTCTTCTTAACTGGCCTGTCTGCACCCGCCTGCAAAAGGTAAGCCGCGAAGCGGAGTCATACGGTGGTCCATCGAAGCGCCCAGTCGTAGCTTCTCATCTAGATGCTTGGGCATCTAGTCCGACGACTAGTCTATCTAACCGGCTGATCAACGTGGTTTTTCTCTGTTCTGTTATCTAGGGGCCTGTTTTTCTGACTGTCTTCTTAACTGGCCTGTCTGCACCCGCCTGCAAAAGGTAAGCCGCGAAGCGGAGTCATACGGTGGTCCATCGAAGCGCCCAGTCGTAGCTTCTCATCTAGATGCTTGGGCATCTAGTCCGACGACTAGTCTATCTAACCGGCTGATCAACGTGGTTTTTCTCTGTTTTGTTATCTACGGGCCTGTTTTTCTGACTGTCTTCTTAACTGGCCTGTCGGCACCCGCCTGCTAAAGGTAAGCCGCGAAGCGGAGTCATACGGTGGTCCATCGAAGCGCCCAGTCGTAGCTTCTCATCTAGATGCTTGGGCATCTAGTCCGACGACTAGTCTATCTAACCGGCTGATCAACGTGGTTTTTCTCTGTTTTGTTATCTACGGGCCTGTTTTTCTGACTGTCTTCTTAACTGGCCTGTCGGCACCCGCCTGCTAAAGGTAAGCCGCGAAGCGGAGTCATACGGTGGTCCATCGAAGCGCCCAGTCGTAGCTTCTCATCTAGATGCTTGGGCATCTAGTCCGACGACTAGTCTATCTAACCGGCTGATCAACGTGGTTTTTCTCTGTTTTGTTATCTAGGGGCCTGTTTTTCTGACTGTCTTCTTAACTGGCCTGTCTGCACCCGCCTGCAAAAGGTAAGCCGCGAAGCGGAGTCATACGGTGGTCTATCGAAGCGCCCAGTCGTAGCTTCTCATCTAGATGCTTGGGCATCTAGTCCGACGACTAGTCTATCTAACCGGCTGATCAACGTGGTGTTTCTCTGTTTTGTTATCTAGGGGCCTGTTTTTCTGACTGTCTTCTTAACTGGCCTGTCTGCACCCGCCTGCAAAAGGTAAGCCGCGAAGCGGAGTCATACGGTGGTCCATCGAAGCGCCCAGTCGTAGCTTCTCATCTAGATGCTTGGGCATCTAGTCCGACGACTAGTCTATCTAACCGGCTGATCAACGTGGTTTTTCTCTGTTCTGTTATCTAGGGGCCTGTTTTTCTGACTGTCTTCTTAACTGGCCTGTCTGCACCCGCCTGCAAAAGGTAAGCCGCGAAGCGGAGTCATACGGTGGTCCATCGAAGCGCCCAGTCGTAGCTTCTCATCTAGATGCTTGGGCATCTAGTCCGACGACTAGTCTATCTAACCGGCTGATCAACGTGGTTTTTCTCTGTTTTGTTATCTACGGGCCTGTTTTTCTGACTGTCTTCTTAACTGGCCTGTCGGCACCCGCCTGCTAAAGGTAAGCCGCGAAGCGGAGTCATACGGTGGTCCATCGAAGCGCCCAGTCGTAGCTTCTCATCTAGATGCTTGGGCATCTAGTCCGACGACTAGTCTATCTAACCGGCTGATCAACGTGGTTTTTCTCTGTTTTGTTATCTACGGGCCTGTTTTTCTGACTGTCTTCTTAACTGGCCTGTCTGCACCCGCCTGCAAAAGGTAAGCCGCGAAGCGGAGTCATACGGTGGTCCATCGAAGCGCCCAGTCGTAGCTTCTCATCTAGATGCTTGGGCATCTAGTCCGACGACTAGTCTATCTAACCGGCTGATCAACGTGGTTTTTCTCTGTTTGGTTATCTACGGGCCTGTTTTTCTGACTGTCTTCTTAACTGGCCTGTCGGCACCCGCCTGCTAAAGGTAAGCCGCGAAGCGGAGTCATACGGTGGTCCATCGAAGCGCCCAGTCGTAGCTTCTCATCTAGATGCTTGGGCATCTAGTCCGACGACTAGTCTATCTAACCGGCTGATCAACGTGGTTTTTCTCTGTTTTGTTATCTACGGGCCTGTTTTTCTGACTGTCTTCTTAACTGGCCTGTCGGCACCCGCCTGCTAAAGGTAAGCCGCGAAGCGGAGTCATACGGTGGTCCATCGAAGCGCCCAGTCGTAGCTTCTCATCTAGATGCTTGGGCATCTAGTCCGACGACTAGTCTATCTAACCGGCTGATCAACGTGGTTTTTCTCTGTTTTGTTATCTAGGGGCCTGTTTTTCTGACTGTCTTCTTAACTGGCCTGTCTGCACCCGCCTGCAAAAGGTAAGCCGCGAAGCGGAGTCATACGGTGGTCTATCGAAGCGCCCAGTCGTAGCTTCTCATCTAGATGCTTGGGCATCTAGTCCGACGACTAGTCTATCTAACCGGCTGATCAACGTGGTGTTTCTCTGTTTTGTTATCTAGGGGCCTGTTTTTCTGACTGTCTTCTTAACTGGCCTGTCTGCACCCGCCTGCAAAAGGTAAGCCGCGAAGCGGAGTCATACGGTGGTCCATCGAAGCGCCCAGTCGTAGCTTCTCATCTAGATGCTTGGGCATCTAGTCCGACGACTAGTCTATCTAACCGGCTGATCAACGTGGTTTTTCTCTGTTCTGTTATCTAGGGGCCTGTTTTTCTGACTGTCTTCTTAACTGGCCTGTCTGCACCCGCCTGCAAAAGGTAAGCCGCGAAGCGGAGTCATACGGTGGTCCATCGAAGCGCCCAGTCGTAGCTTCTCATCTAGATGCTTGGGCATCTAGTCCGACGACTAGTCTATCTAACCGGCTGATCAACGTGGTTTTTCTCTGTTTTGTTATCTACGGGCCTGTTTTTCTGACTGTCTTCTTAACTGGCCTGTCGGCACCCGCCTGCTAAAGGTAAGCCGCGAAGCGGAGTCATACGGTGGTCCATCGAAGCGCCCAGTCGTAGCTTCTCATCTAGATGCTTGGGCATCTAGTCCGACGACTAGTCTATCTAACCGGCTGATCAACGTGGTTTTTCTCTGTTTTGTTATCTACGGGCCTGTTTTTCTGACTGTCTTCTTAACTGGCCTGTCGGCACCCGCCTGCTAAAGGTAAGCCGCGAAGCGGAGTCATACGGTGGTCCATCGAAGCGCCCAGTCGTAGCTTCTCATCTAGATGCTTGGGCATCTAGTCCGACGACTAGTCTATCTAACCGGCTGATCAACGTGGTTTTTCTCTGTTTTGTTATCTACGGGCCTGTTTTTCTGACTGTCTTCTTAACTGGCCTGTCTGCACCCGCCTGCAAAAGGTAAGCCGCGAAGCGGAGTCATACGGTGGTCCATCGAAGCGCCCAGTCGTAGCTTCTCATCTAGATGCTTGGGCATCTAGTCCGACGACTAGTCTATCTAACCGGCTGATCAACGTGGTTGTTCTCTGTTTCGTTATCTAGGGGCCTGTTTTTCTGACTGTCTTTTTACCTGGCCTGTCTGTTTACTCGTCTGCCTTAGGTACTCCGCAAAGCGGAGTGCTCTAGACTCATTTCTTCCCCCATTAAAAAATGAGAGGGACTCAAAAATTGAATAAGACCTTTTATGGAAAATTAAATTAGAAAAAAAATGGCACAAATTTTGTTAATTTTAAATAATACATTAATATATCATTTCCGAAGACAACCAAAAACAATTTACAAACAGTTTGAGGTTTGCCTTTTGTTAATCCATTCTATGATTTCAAGACAAATAAGCACAGTTGCGTTCCAAATTTACTGTGATTAATCTTCTTAATTGTGTTTTAGTTACGAATCGTCACCACTATTCGTCTTAATTATACGTACATAACTTAGAGCAAAAACTAATGAAGTGGTAACATAAATGTTAATTTGTATTTTGCACAATTTCAATTTAATTGGTTTCGCGTTTAAAAAAATGTTTCGCCAAAAGTTTCGAGAGCGCGCGTGGTAGCGTTCCGAATGGGCTCATAAAAGGGTGTCGTTTGTCCTGTGCTCGCATTCAACGCGCGTTCTTTGTCGGAGCGTTGAAAAATTCTCATTAAGGCCCTATGTATCGTGCCCTCTAAACAGTATACTTAGCAAATTATTATTATTCTTCTTCAAGTTATTTGGGGGTTGTGTCTCTTATTCTGTTATTTTTTATTTTTGGCTATTTTTCACATGATTTTGCTGACATCCGGTAGAAATATAAATATTGAAGTTGGCTCTCGAATAGCTCATGTTGATTTTTTATTGCCTGGGGGCAATTTTAAGAGTTTATAAATTAAATATCGTACAACAAACTATAAGCCGAGTTGCCGGGTAGAGAAAGGCCTCACCAGCCTCACCTATAAAAAATTAAATTTCAAACAATTTTGGTCTCGTAAAAATAAAACCGAAGCCAAATTAAAGGAAATTTTAAAAGCTTCAAAAAATAGCTGATGATATTTTTTGATAAAACCCTTATTTTTTCGATAATGCTAATATTTTGGATTTTTCAAAAACACCCCCTTTGATTTTGAACCGTAACCCAACCAATTTTTATCTTACGGTAGGGCGACACAAATAAAATTTGATACCCTTTAATCTTCATTAAGAAGTCTTTTTGCGTAAAACTTTTTATTTTTAAGTGAATTTACAAAGGAGCGAGTCGAACTAGTATTAAACTGGTGGAGAAAAGCCTCACCTTTAAAAAATTGTATCTCTGCCAATTTTTATCGGGGAGAAATAAAATATGAACCGAATTGAAGGAAATTTTAAAGTCTTCAAGAAAGGACTGGTGGTGTTTTTTGATAAAACTCTTATTTTATCGATATTGTAATTATTTAAATTTTTTTAAAAAGACCACTTTTCTTTCGAGCCGTAACTCATGCAATTTTAATTTTGAGGTTATGCGAAGCAGCCTAAATTGAATACAATTTCATTAGCTTTAATATTTATATTTAGTCTTTTTACGTAAAACTCTTCATTTTTGTGTAAATTTATAAACAGCCGTAGAACAACCTATTAAGACGGGTGGAGAAAAGCTCCGCCTTAAAAAAATTGTATCTCTGCCAATTTTTATCGGGGAGAAATAAAATATGAACCGAATTGAAGGAAATTTTAAAGTCTTCAAGAAAGGACTGGTGGTGTTTTTTGATAAAACTCTTATTTTATCGATATTGTAATTATTTAAATTTTTTTAAAAAGACCACTTTTCTTTCGAGCCGTAACTCATGCAATTTTAATTTTGAGGTTATGCGAAGCAGCCTAAATTGAATACAATTTCATTAGCTTTAATATTTATATTTAGTCTTTTTACGTAAAACTCTTCATTTTTGTGTAAATTTATAAACAGCCGTAGAACAACCTATTAAGACGGGTGGAGAAAAGCTCCGCCTTAAAAAAATTGTATCTCTGCCAATTTTTATCGGGGAGAAATAAAATATGAACCGAATTGAAGGAAATTTTAAAGTCTTCAAGAAAGGACTGGTGGTGTTTTTTGATAAAACTCTTATTTTATCGATATTGTAATTATTTAAATTTTTTTAAAAAGACCACTTTTCTTTCGAGCCGTAACTCATGCAATTTTAATTTTGAGGTTATGCGAAGCAGCCTAAATTGAATACAATTTCATTAGCTTTAATATTTATATTTAGTCTTTTTACGTAAAACTCTTCATTTTTGTGTAAATTTATAAACAGCCGTAGAACAACCTATTAAGACGGGTGGAGAAAAGCCTCACCTTTAAAAAATTGTATCTCTGCCAATTTTTATCGGGGAGAAATAAAATATGAACCGAATTGAAGGAAATTTTAAAGTCTTCAAGAAAGGACTGGTGGTGTTTTTTGATAAAACTCTTATTTTATCGATATTGTAATTATTTAAATTTTTTTAAAAAGACCACTTTTCTTTCGAGCCGTAACTCATGCAATTTTAATTTTGAGGTTATGCGAAGCAGCCTAAATTGAATACAATTTCATTAGCTTTAATATTTATATTAAGTCTTTTTACGTAAAACTCTTCATTTTTGTGTAAATTTATAAACAGCCGTAGAACAACCTATTAAGACGGGTGGAGAAAAGCTCCGCCTTAAAAAAATTGTATCTCTACCAATTTTTATCATGCAGGAATAAAATTAATGTAAACCAAATTAAAGGAAATTTTAAAAACTTTAAAAAAGGGCTGGTGATGTTTTTGATGCAACCCTAATTTTTTCGTTATTGTTAATATTTTTGATTTTTTAACCACCCCCACTTTCATTTTGAGCCGTGACTTAACCAATCTTAATCGTGAAGTTATAGGAATTAGGCTAAATTGAAGAAAATTTCATATGCTTTAATTTTTATACGAAGTCTTTTTATGTAAAACTCTTCATTTTTGAGTAAATTTGGAAAAAACGCGTAGAACAACCTATTAAGACGGGTGGAGAAAAGCTCCGCCCTAAAAAATTGTATCTTCACCAATTTTTATCATGCAGGAATTAAATGTAAACCAAATTAAAGGAAATTTATAAATTTTCAAAAAAGGGCTGGTAGTGTTTTTTGATACAACTCTTATTTTTTCGTTATTGTTAATATTTTTGATTTTTCAAGAACCCCCACTTTCATTTGGAGCCGTGACCTAATCAATCTTAATCGTGAAGTTATGCGAAATAGGCCAAATTAAAGAAAATTTCATAGGCTTCAATCTTTATACGAAGTCTTTTTACGTAAAACTCTTCATTTTTGAGTAAATTTGGAAAAAGCGCGTAGAAGAACCTATTAAGACGGGTGGAGAAAAGCTCCACCTTAAAAAAATTATATCTCGGTCAAATTTTATCACGCAGAAATAAAATTCACACAGAATTAAAGGAAATTCGGAAAGGTTCAAAAAAGTACTGATGACATTTTTTGCTAAAACCCTTATTATTTCGTTGATTTTTCAAAAACGTCCACTTTCATTTTGAACCGTAACTCAACCGATTTTTATTTTACGTTAAAGTGAAATATACCTAAAAATTGAAAAAAATTTGATAAAAAATCGTGTAGAACCTTATAAGACGGGTGGAGAAAAGCCTAACCTTTGAAAATTTGTATCTCGGCCAACTTTTATCACGCAGACTTAAAATGCATACCAAATTAATAGCAATTCTAAAAGCTTCAAAAAAGTACTGGTACTTGTGCTGAAACCCATATTTTTTCGATATTCTGAATATTTTTGATTTTTCAAAAACTTCCACTTTCATTTTTAACCAATTTTAATCTTACAATAATGCGAAGTACACTAAATTAAAGAAAACTTCATAACTTTTGATTTTTATACAAAGCCTTTTATGCAAAACTCTTTATTTCAAAGTGAATTTAGTAAAAAGCGCGCATTTCTAAAATGGGTGGTGAAAAGCCTCGCCTTAAAAAAACTTCATCTTGGTGAATTTTTATCAAATTATTCTGACGACATTTTCCGATCAACCTCTTACTTTTTTAAATATTGGCCAACACTCGATTACGCCATTAAATGGTGGGAGAATTCTCCCCTAAACTCGCCCTGTTTTTCAATAATCTCGATGTTGTACGTATGCGTACAATCTGAGGGTAATATAAATTTTTTCTAGTTCAACAATATTCAACTACTTGCAGATTTGTTGGAAAGTTATTACGTAAACAAAACAAAAGGAAAAGGCGGCGTGTTGCTGTAGGTTGTTCTCGGGGCTCTCCTCCTGGTTTACTAACAAATTAGAAACTAAAGGAGCTTTAGGTGAGATTATTAAGTTATAAACTTGCTGGAGGTGTATAGTGCCTATAAATATAGTTACCAAACATTGGCACAGTTTGTTTTATGGTTGTCTTAGTAGTTGCTGTACAAGCACACA
Source organism: Malthinus flaveolus (assembly GCA_950108345.1). Classification (NCBI taxonomy): domain Eukaryota; kingdom Metazoa; phylum Arthropoda; class Insecta; order Coleoptera; family Cantharidae; genus Malthinus; species Malthinus flaveolus. The sequence continues at coordinate 92,832,760 of OX467285.1, forward strand.
ATCGATGTTGAGATGCTCAACCAAGCATTACAAGGGTTGGAGTTATAGTTTTCGGAAATAAATTGAAAATGATTAACATCGCTTAATATTTAATTAGTTTCACATCGCGTGGCTCATTTTAAAATGGGGCCTCTCGTAGAGAAAATACTAAATTGGAAATTAAAAACAAATTTCCATCTTGAGCAGTTCTCTCGAGTTGAACCTATTTTAAGGGATGTCAGAAACACATAATTTAAGTGAATCTTGCCTATTTACTTAGACGTTGACTAGTACAGAGCACTTTACGTTAAGGGATGCTTTGAAGTGAGTAAACGGAAGACACTACAAACCTGCAAAAGTGTAGAAGGGTTGGTTGCATCTAAGCAAACGTAACCTACCATATTAAATCTAATTATCCTTAACTATTACATGATAACGTAATGGAGAAATAATTATCTCTAAATTGTATTCGCTATACCTACTTTGTTTTTAATTTTAAATTAAATATCGGGAGAATTGAAATCGACTGTCTTTTTTTTCGGTAAATTGCTTTAATTATTTTTAAGTGTCCAACTTTGGAACGTGTGCACAAAAAAAGCAACGGTTTCTCTAATTACAAAACTGAGCCGTTGTAAACAAAATTTTTGTGGGTTGTTGTAGTAAATATGTGCCGCAATTCACCTTAATTAATGAAAACTCGTAGCTGTTGCTTTTTTTTATTAGTGTAACATATCGCGAGAATGTCTTTTTAGGTGAATTCTGAACGTTTGCGTCAAAATTAAAGTTCGGGACCTCATTTTTTATTGAGAGGGGTGAAGAGGTGTCACCTTTTTTTCTTTTTTGTTACGTCAAACTAAAGGAGACTCTAAAAATTCGCGGTAATGAAGTAAATGAAAAGCAGATTGGGCTGTGGGTCCAATTGGGAATGGACAAGTAACACGAGCTGCCTTCGAGGTAAAAAATCTGGAGCTTCCCAATAACTGATAAGCAGTTAACAAAATATTGTTAAAATCTGTCTCTAAACTGGTCTCCTGATAAATTTAAAGGATTTTTTTCTTTTACGCCCAACGGGTTTCTTAAAAGGGCCCCTTGCCTCTTGTACTGGAGCCAGTCGGTCATATATGTCCGCCCAAGGTCCTGTCTTTTCAAAGAAGGCTACAGTCATGCTCAGATGGGTCCTTTTCATATCCACTGGTTGACTGGTTCCAAATAAGAAGAACTAAGGGTATATATAGATTTTGTCTAAGTTCCACAAAATGAAGGTATCTGTTTAAAAAGTGTATATTAGTTCTCGTCTCCGTAGCCTCTACGAGTAGTGTCTCCTCGTAAATCTTATAGTAGGTAGAAGATTCATCCCTTTCTCCGCATAGTCCGCAGTCTCTACATGCAGGGTCCTTTTGGGACACTTTATAGTGCCTATATTATGAAGGGTTTTGAGACGAGGTTCTCTCCATAGATCTCTCATTGCGTAAAAATCTGCAGGAGGCATCTCTATGTATCGCTTCATATTAGTGCAGCGAACACTAAGCCGGCAAATAGGTACTTACCTAGAGAAACAGTAATTATTTTTAATTGTTTGTCTATGGCGTTCTCCTGACGTCTGAAAATTTTTGGGAAAGGTACAAGCCCCGTTAATCTCGTCCCTCTCTACTACGGTCTTGATATGACGTAATAAGGTTAAACCGCGCTTTAAAATCTACCGACAAGTACATTTTGGTAGCCCACCCAGTTTCCGGTGAGCCCTTTTTGCTATAAAAAGTGGGAAATATTTTTATTGGTTCCATTATCGGTTTCACGAGTCTCTAGGGAAAAACGGCTTACGCATACAAGACCTGGATACAACGGGGTTTGTCTGGAAACCCTGAAGAAGGTTAATATTGGACTTACTCTGGAAGAGTAAGCTAAAACTCTAGTTTTTTCTGGCTATACTTACCTGTAGTTTGAGCCCACGGAGGCAGTCGACTATATGTGCTATGCCACTGCTAGTCCTAATGCTGGATAACTTTATTTTGGTGGTACACCCAATTTTCACCGAGTCCTCCCGATGCCCCCCCCCCAAATGATCTAGTTACGTAGCTGGCCCTTTTTGCTGTACAAAGTGGGAAATATTTTCACTAGTTCTATTATCTTCCATATAAGACCAGAATACAACGGGGTTCGTCTGGAAACCCTGAAGAAGGTTTATCATAGACTTACTCTGACAGAGTAAGCTAAGATAAAACTCCAGTTCTTCCTGGCTATTTGTACCTGTGGTTTAGTCCCACGGAGGCAGGCAAACATGTGCTATGCTACTGTCCAGTTCTACTGCTGGAGGACTTTTGGCTCGACCAGAATAATTGCTTCTTCCAGCTCAATAACTATTTTAGAAACACAGAGTGTCTACTAGTCTAGTCTTGAGACTTAACTCTAAGCCAGATGTTGGTTGTTTCGAAGTGAAAAACTATTCCCATCAAGTGTCGAGATATTCTCCTACGCCTGTTATAGCTGTGCCGTCGTTTCTGACTAAAACCCCACTATTATATTTTGTGTAGATCTGAAGAGTATTTTTGATCTTCTTTCGCTGATTCAAGGTGCTTGTTTTTCCTGAGGCTATTTCATCTCTTGACTCTTCACACTTTGCGTTAAACCATTTCTATTTCGTCCGATGAATTAGCGTATATTTTAACAAATTGGGGTGCAAAGTATTGGTATTCGCTCGAGTGCGAGTTTCTCCTAAACTCGATATTTATCTGTGATTGTTTACAAGTTCTTATTTGTTGCATCATGGGATGAATTTTACTGTTTATCCATTTTTACTGCCAGCAGCTCCAAATTACGTTTTTTCAAGATGAAAAGTTATTTATGAAACGATGGTTTACGTTGAGTCTTTACTTAGAAACCGCTATTCAAAATACGAATTCTCCAGGAGCCCAAAACCCAAAATGAATAATTTACGTTTACTTTGAGAAGGGCTTTTGACTTTTTTAAATAAATCGCAGCGTACATTTATATACTGGGACGGCTAGACAGACATCTGGGGCGATCAAACTTTTCCTAGACAGATTACTTACATTACTGCGTCCATCAAAAATTAAAAAGTGGAGGCTTCATGAACATTTAAAAAAATTTGCTTAATTTGTTGTGATTGTTACGAATATGATGAAGATGGCGGAAAACTAATGTTTTTGATATTAAATTTTAACTTGGAAAATAAATAAATGTTTGAGAATTGCATACATACGTCATCTATAGAAATGTGACGTAAGCTATAAATGGAAATTGTGTTACCATTTCAGGAGTTTAGCTATTTTTGTCTACACTTTATTCATTTTACATGATTTTCTAAAGTAACGGATAAAATAGATCACGAAGTGACTTGATAACAAGTCATTACACATCAATGTTCTGAAAATACGTGCATTAACAACTTTATTATTTTTACGCCTACAAGCAGGCAACTTTGCGTACATATTAGTATTGCGGGTTGCCTAACGTAAAACGTAAAATTATTACGGATTCTTTTACTGTTTATTAATTTGAACATTTTAATAGGTAATTTTTCTAAACTGCAGTACAAAAACATAATTGACCCCAAAATTTTATTTTATTAAACCAATGTTTTGATTTCATTACACAAAACGCCAACCACAGATTTAACAATAGCCCAAAATAACAAATTAGTTTATCCTTAAAAATTAAATTAACAGCTATTAGTACAAAGAAACAAATTAATAACAGTAACCTATTAATTTAGTGTTTTAAATGCAAATTATTCGCAGCGTTGTTCGTAATTGTGCACTACTAATTTAGTCTTCATCTTACTCCAACCACGTAAGGAAGCCACCACACTGTTTAGGCTCTTTTCCCACGAACTCAACTCGTCTGCATTGTCGGCTGACAAAAAGTGCATCTTAATTGTATACTCTGGTATGCGAATTATTAATAAGGAGTCTTCATCTTCGGGTTTCGGTTTATACGCTGTTAGAATATGCAACGTGCGTGGTTTCGGACAGTACTCTCGTTTTGCAAGAGTAATGGACTCGTTGGTGCAGTAACACAAATCGATCGTTCCGTCGGGCTGTTCTTGCGACTCGTACTTGTAGAATTTAAAAAACTGTCCTTGCAAACGACAAAAATAGCGGTTCCAATTTAAACGGCCTTTTGTTTCGGTGGCGATCGTCAAGAAGCCCTCGCAGGCGTTTTCAAACGTCAATTTGCTTTGAAAATCGAAATAAAAATTCGTGTTTAGTGTGCAAGAGTCGTGGACTTTTTCTAGGACGTGCAGGGTGTTTTTGCGTAAGTTTGAAATGTTTATGACGCTCGTAGCCCACAGTACGAAAGACGATTCTTGAAAATGATTGCGGTTGGAGCGACGCAGTTTGATCAACTCTTTCAGTTTGTGAAAGATATTTCTCGGACTCTCTTTTGTTTCCAAACAGTAGAGTTTTAGTACAACCTCAAATTCGTTTCTTAAGTTGTTAAAAATCATCTCGTCTGGTATTTTTATGTTTCCATTTGCGTCCGAAGACACCAGTTCTGTATACAAAACTTTACATCCGCTGATTACTAAAAGCATGTAACTTCGATTTGGAGTTAAGCGTCTTACGTTTGACGCGAATTTAAAATTTTTTAAAGTCAAAGACACCGATTCGTTCATCTCAAGTTCATCGTTTCCAACGCTGGTGTTGCTTCTGCGAAGTTGTCTTAGAACGTTGTTTCGTTTATGAGCTGAAAAAAATGTTCGTAATTAGCGTCTGTTAAAAATGTTGGGACATTTTACTGACTCGCTATCAAGATAAGTTTTTTGGCCTCCCTATAATGTAAGCTCGCGCAGCTGCCAAAGTTACAAACTTGTAAAGCTTTTCGAAGTTGGGCTATTATACGCAACTGGTGAGAAGCCTCGTTATTCAATAGTATGTTGAGATAGTAGTTCGAATCTATCGTCGTTTGCGAACTTACAGATCTGCTTTTTATCAAATTTTCGGTTGATAAAAGAACTGAAACTTGCGATGTTCCGACACTACAATTGGCAATTTCTGGAAAGTCCGAATAGTCCGTCTAAAGAAGAAAGTTTTAGTGAACAAAAGTTCAGTCGAGCATCTAGTTACTTACTCCAATGGAATAAGCGCTTCGTGGCCTGCTAATGATGGAACTTGTCTCGTCTTTGGATGGGTTTGATTTCATTTTGCTGCCTTTTGATTTGTTAGTCTGCAAGTGTAAAAAAGTTGATCATCAGAGTGAAATTTGCGCTCTAAATGGCCTACATAAGTTCTTAGAAAATGTCTGTGCGGATGTGTGTGTGGGTTTACCTGTAGTATTCTGCGAGAAAAGCGGCGCTATTCATTTAAAAAAATTAATATTAGACTTGGGCCCCCCATAAAAAACTCATCTTCCGCCACTAGTTACCCTGAGTAGTAAAATTAAATTGAGCCGCGTCAAATATTTCCCGGGTCGGTCATTTGTTGCCAGTCCGCCTCTGTACACGTATAGGCGTATGCAACGCCGTCAAATAAAAACTACTAAAGCAATTTTGTTGAAATTTTGTTTAAGCCACTTTAACAGAATTTCAGTGACAACATAAGCATTTAAACGAAATCGATAGTGTGGCCCAAAATAAGGGGGTTATTTTAGTCGCATTTCGGAAAATCTTCACTCGTTGTATTTACACTCGGCTATAAGTTAGTACACATTGGTCCTAATTAAAAAAATACCTTTTCAAATTTGTAAGTTTAAAATGGCGGCCAGTATAACGATCGGCTCATTTCCTAGTTTTTTAATTATAACTTTGTAGATAATTATTATTATCAAAATCTAAAACCAGGAATATGCAGGCAAAATATGAGGCTTTAGTTTTGTTAGAGTCGATTTTGAAAATAATTTCAAACTTTTCTACTTTTAAAGGACCAAAGTTAACTAACATTTAAAAACGAATTTTCTCAAAATCGTCCCTGGTCATTTTGTCTATATTTTGTTATGTTGTAGATATTGAAGTTTCTTAATTAAACACCGTTTTTTGATTCATTTGCTATGAGCATACCCGAAGCTATGATTTTTTGAAGTTCAAAGTTTTAAAAATTTATAATTTCTTTTGTAATTAAAATTTGTAATTGCAAGTTGTTATCATAATTTATTTCATAAATTTCTCTTATTTATTACAATTTTGGTTTAAAAGCACTTCTGGTTAAACCGGAAATTAGCCAAGCAAAAATAGTTTTTTAAAACGCCCTGTATATTTTATGATTTTTTAAAATATCGTAAGATTAGCTCTCTAATGATACCAAACATGTTAAATTTTAACTTCCAGTTTAAGCGGAAATGGGGTTAACTTTTCTATTTTAAATACAACACCCTGTATATTATAAGTGTTTTGGACTAGTTTTAAAAGAACTTTTAACTTACCTTGAAACTGCCTCTTTTTACTATTTTAGATTTGATAAACGAAATTTATTTTAAAGATACGATCTAAAAATTAAGAAATCCAATTTTGGGCACACACACAACACTAAAAAAATTTTCTAGCAAAAATTTAAACTTCTTTACATGTTCGCCCAGCAATTTCTAATTTAAAACTGCAATAACTAACCATAAAATCTCTTTACCTAAGGGACGAAAAAATATAAGTTGGGACCGTAAACCGTTAATCCTTCTTCGTAAATAGTATAATGAATGACCTTTTTAAAAAGTTGATTGAAAATTGGAATAAAAGTGTCGGTCTCGGTGCCAGGGTAATTTTCCTCGAATAGCTATAATTTTTTCAAGTTATTCCATACGCAAAGTGCAAACATTTTAAGACTTTAGGAGTCAGGTATAGTCTCTTTTGAATAACACAAAGACCTTATTGTTGACGAAATGTACACAAAGTAAATTCAAAGTGTATTATTCGGTGTAATTATTCTTGAAATGCCTTAAAGTTAAAAAGAATTTTATTTTGATCTCTAATTTCCAAAATTTATCTAAAAGGCTTTACCACCAATATCCAATGACCATTAATGCTCTATAAATTTTGATCTGCTTGGTCTACTGCTCGAGTTATACATATACAAATGTATCAAATTATAGCTTATCGTTTGGAGTTTCGATTATGAAAGTTGTGCACGGACAGACAGAGCCGGATTTGTGAAATCCGTCGAATAGCACTCGTTGACGCTAAGGCTTGGTGGGTTTAGTAACTTATAACTTCGCTTGTAACTTGCAAACTACGCACTTTATGAAAAAAGTTCTTCTATATAAAAATAAAGTACATTAAATTTCCTACAAATTATATTTTTTTGATGTTTTGCTTCAGGTGAACGATATAGGCGCGAGCGCGCGTTATAGTTAGAAAAACTTTCAAAATCTGCCGAAAAATTATTATATGGCTCATAACTCAAAAACAACGCACTTTTAGATGAAAGTCTTCCTATACAATAATAAAGTACATTAAATTTCCTACAAATTATATCTTATGTTTTTTGTCTTCAGGTAAACGATATAGGCGCGAGCGCGCATTAAAGTTAAAAAAACTTCCAAAATTTGCCTAAAAATTATTATATCGCTCATAAATTATGACAGACATTCTTTGGCGGCTCAAGATTCAGATTCAGATGTCAGTAGTTCAAGTTCAAGTTTCAAGGCTTGGAAACGTACGTTCTAGGCACTCGCATCCCGTGCAGGCAACCCTGATGATGATGATGAATGAAGATTTTGGAAATGAACGATTATGACTCACCGAAGAACGTTTACTTTAATTATTTGCTGCCAATAATTGGAAATGGTAAGAAAAGTTAATTTAAAAATTAATGTATTTTAATTGCCATTTTTAGATTTCGTTAGCAACTACAAACTGCAGTCTCTTATGTCCGAAATGTAGGAATGTTTACTTGAAATTTTCTTAATTCGTCAGAGAAGCTGGTGTGGAAACTAAAAATGAGACTAGGGATAATGTGCAGTATAAAAAGTAGAGCTTATTTGAAATATGCCACAAGATTTCTGTTTGAAGATTCTTAGTAGAAGATATATTTAGCTATTAGCATTACATTTACACCGAATTCTGTTTTTGGTGTATTAAAACAGAGAAAAAATGTTTATTACTAAGTGTGTTTAAATTCTCAATAATTTTAAATTGTAAGATGTTAATCATCATTAAATATTAAAATTTTTTATCATTCAACAAATTACGATGCCTTCTGATTGTCGAATCAGTTTTCAACTAAATTTATAGAGTGCTAGAAAAATCACAAAGTCTCTTCTGGAGCAATTGAAACTGATCGACGCAATATCGTATCTTGGTCTTTGAAACGCAGTGAATGTGTAAAGGTTATAGGCACAGTCATCTTTAAGTAATTTACATTTAAATTGTTTTTCTTTAGTCCATTTTAATAATGGCAAGTTTATCTAAACCCAAATATATTGCAGTTAAATGATTGATTTTTAATAGTAGTTCAAAAGTAGTAGTAGTCACAATGCAAATCTGCAGTAGTTCAACTTAACAAAATGTAGTTCAAATGCGTAATGTCAGTTAACGTTTCTAGCGGAAAAATTGATCAAATTTTGTAGTAATAACAAAATAACATTGGTAATAACTTAATTTTTTAAATTTTATTAAACAAAAATGCAATCTAATAACAATAATTTACAGAATACTACACAAGAAATTTGAACGATGGCAGCAGTGGGCCCTACGTGGGGCGCCAGATATAACGGAGATACTAATTGATCACGTTTGTTTTAATTTTAATTTAAGAAGTCTCGCGGACAAAGTTTGAAACAAAATAAAGGAATATGTTGCAGCTCTAGGTAAAAACTGAAATGAACTCTTTTTAATTGAATATTAATTTCAGAGCCCAACGCCTCCTCAATACGTCTTCTGGTAACCCAATAACAATATGATAAATTACGACACATCGAGAGGCGCAATAAACGTAGAAACTCTACCCGGACACCCGACCCAAAGTCGTTTAACAATCACCGACACCCACGAAGCCGATTCTGGAAATTACACGTGTTCTGCATCGAATACAGAAATAACCGGCTTCACGTTACGTATATGCGTCTGAAGGTATGTAGTGATCATCGTCGAGTACACATAAACTTTTACAATAATTAAATTTAGTTCTAGGTGATAACGTAGATGCAATTTTAATGCGTAAATCGTGCGGAATGTGTGTTGCGAGTCAACTATTGTTACTTCTACTAGCGACGGTAGCTTCTGCTATGCGATAGAAGATATTTCATTTTTAGCTCAAGTGCAAGTTGATTTTTGCACAAGAATTGTAAATGTGGACTTTAAAACCCAAGACTAGAAATTTTGTTTATAGTGTCTATGTGTTAAAATATCTACCAAAAAATTGATATTGGAAAAAGTTTTTTCGCAGAGTACCATGAAACTAAACTTATAAATATAAACAAGTACCTGAAAACTGCAATGTGTGTAATGAACTTTGATAGAGAAAATGTGCGTGTATGAAGTGTTTACAATTTGTGTAATGTGTGTCTAAATCTGATGCTTGAAAATTAATAATAGGAAAAATTTAAAATCTAGAATTATCAATTTTGGCCTGTAGAGTTAATTACACCGTAGGGTTACTTACTATAGTAAGTAGATTTCTTTGAAATCATAGTTCTAATGCGATCACATAAGTAGTGGTAGTGCAAGTGTTTATAGAGTAGTAGTTCAAGTGTTTAGAGCGTAGTAGTTCAACTGCTCATTTTATATTTTATTTGACGTTTCTGATTGTGAACTGTGTGAAGGTGATATGTACAAAATTCAAAAGAAAAGCAAAACTTTATTAATTGGCGAAGTACATCTTCATGCTACGTATTTTATTTTATATTCTAGCGTTGGAGTTTGTGGAAAATGTATAATTTAGAACAACAAAAATGTTTAAATGTGCAACATAACCTAAAAGGGCTTCTCATTCAAAAATTCCGAATTGAAGGTTTGCAGTTTATTTATTTATTTCTAAAACAAAGTATTTAGTTTTTCTAGTGTTTAATCCAACTTTTATAATTGCAGCTTAAATCTAAAGAACTGTGTTCTCTTTGACTTGGAAAAATGTTGAAAAAACTTGAAGTAAATGTTTATCAACAAACAAATGTTCTCGATGTAAAGAGAATCTGTCAAAGATGCTTTTAAAACTAACGGTATACAGGATCTTAAACAGAAACAAATGTGTGAACAAAAACTTGATGATAGTAAAGGAGAGTGTTCTAGGACAGAACAGCAACATATTCCACGCGTAAAGCGTTGCAAGATTCTAAAAATGCGTTGCAAGTTCTCAGAGATGAAATGAAACTAATAAAGAAGCAATTGAAATTTGAAACTGTTACTGAAGTTAATAATGCAAAAGATAAATTAGCACATTTTTTAGATAAAACCAATAAAGTGCAAGACGTTGTTGGTCATACTTACGACTTACGACTCTCCAGAAATTGATGATGACGAATTCGTTGCTTTAGGTGATGAAATTGCGCTTGATGATGATACAAGCTATTTGGACGGTTTATTGAAAATTTCAAAAGCGCCTAGCAATAAACTTGAATTGGATGAAGAAAATAGTACTCACGTAATAGAAGTAGATGAACTGTGAGTTAAATTATTCTTAAAATTTAAATTCTCAATAATTTTAAATTGTAAGATGTTAATCATCATTAAATATTAAAATCTTATATCATTCAACAAATTACGATGCCTTCTGATTGTCGAATCAGTTTTCAACTAAATTTATAGAGTGCTAGAAAAATCACAAAGTCTCTTCTGGAGCAATTGAAACTGATCGACGCAATATCGTATCTTGGTCTTTGAAATGCAGTGAATATGTAAAGGTTATAGGCACAGTCATCTTTAAGTAATTTACATTTAAATTGTTTTTTTTAGTCCGTTTTAATAATGGCAAGTTTATCTAAACCCAAATATATTGCAGTTTAAATGATTGATTTTTAATAGTAGTTCAAAACTAGTAGTAGTCACAATGCAAATCTGCAGTAGTTCAACTTAACAAAATGTAGTTCAAATGCGTAATGTCAGTTGACGTTTCTTGCGGAAAAATTGATCAAATTTTGTAGTAATAACAAAATAACATTGGTAATAACTTAATTTTTTAAATTTTATTAAACAAAAATGCAATCTAATAACAATAATTTACAGAATACCACACAAGAAATTTGAACGATAACAGCAGTGGGCTATATCTAAACATTTCAAAAGGACAAAGTTTAATAATGCTGGCAAAGAGACGGGCTTCTGTCAAATACTCTTCTGTACTTAGGTATGTTGTTTAAATCGGAAACCAATGTTGAAAACTTAACAGATCTATCAATTAATTTTTGAGTGTTAGGATAAGTCGAGCTAATAATTCTCGCATCATTAGTTGTATTTATGAATTTAGAACCGACACTGACGTGGTAACACCAAACTTTACTTGTTTGCATTTGACATTTGTATTTGAACGCCGAAATAATTTGAAATGCTTAAAAAAGCTGCGTATGCAAAATTATTGTAACTGCTTGCATCTATGGGTGTAAGTAACACATCTTGCGAATGTTAAAGAAAATCGAGTCACGTCCACGAGTGTTGTAATAACATTTCATTATTACATTATTTTATTTTGTACTTACTTTGGACTGACAAAACAGAAATTTGAGGTCAAATAATTCGTAAGGTTATAGACCATCAAATAGCATCCATGTTCCTAGTTTGATAGGAATACGTTTATTAATTGTTTTAGATTCCGCACCTAGGGGTTGATTTTTCCAAAAATATCAATTTGAATTAATTTATCGATTAATCACCAAAGACTAGTGCGAGTGGTTTAAGAAAATTGGATTTGAAAAAGATAATTTGTTATTTGTATGGCTTTAGCATGGTAGTTTCTACTAACGCTAACTGTTTTTAATCCTATATTCGGATAAAATCCTTATTTGACGGGACTTCTTATGTTAGAATGAAGAATATAAAGAACAACAACTGTATGACTGGTATGACAAAGTTTAAACGACAATGTCGTTTCATTCGTTGGATTACTGGAGAGAACTTATTTGACATCTTTAAAAAAATGATTTATGAATTTGAAAGGTAAATAACAATGTCATTGTAAAAATACCTAAGAAAAGCAACCCTTGTATCTATTTATTTAGTAGTAAGAAATCTCTAATTTTAGACAGAAGAATTAAGAATATTCCAACCTACCTACTGCAAATCAAAGTGTGGTGAATGTCGTTCCTTTGAGAGAGCTTTCCAAAAAATTCGTCGGTTAGTAGGAAATTGGATAATTTTGATAGCAAATCTAGGTACTAGACCGAACAACAAATATTTGAAAGTGATCTGTAAAAATTCCAAAACTGGAAGGGGAAAAAAGAAGAATGGGACAACTACAAGGGAAGGAGGTCAACAACTGCAATTGGAGGTCAATAGGACTGCATTTTTTATCAAACTGGAAAACGCTTACTATTGCCATTTTTTATTAATTGAGTCTTTGTTTTAGCACACTAACTTGTTATAAGTAGGAAAATCTGTAATTTGGGAATGTTTTTAAAATATTGGTCGCAATAAGAGTGGATGGCATACAACTTGCAACAATGTAACAACATCCAAAAGTTATTTCAACTGGTCATTAAAGCTAATTTTCGTAGTTAGCAATTTTTAGAGCTTTAGCCTTCTTGGTTTGATACTTAATGTTAAAATTTTTTATTCTTGGGTAGTTATAACATATTGACTCTATGTTGGGCACTGTAATTAATTAGATTTTAAATTTTACACGTGTAAAAGTGCACAGTTTATTTTAAACTTGTACATGTAATCGCAGTCGGCTATCAATACACCGCTGTACGATGGGTTGCATATACCAAAAATTAAATGTCCTTGTACGCGCCCCCTTTTAATAAAGTTACGGTGCCTCGTGCCTGGTACTAAAAATACCCATTAGGTTAGGTGTAAATTTACAGTTTGGATAATTAATTTGTGGTTTAATTATTGTTTTATAAGTTATAAAAAGTCAATTACTTTACCGAAGTAATTTCTTTTGAAAGCGTAAAAACTCCAATAGAGTAAATACTAGGAATGACGAAAAACTGTAGATGGATGTCTGTTACTATTCTGCTGTGCTACTCCAGGATCTGCCGAAGTTTGGTCTTTTTTTAAACTTCTCTACTTTCCTCGTGGTTTTAATTTTGTGTTATTTAATTAATCGGTGAACTTTTTTTAAATTATTTGAATTCTATTTACTTTTGTGGTTATAATAATTAATGAATTTTTTGTTTTAGAGTATCGTTTTATACTAATTGGAAGAAATATTCTGTTTGCCGGTCCCAGGTTGTATAGTAAAAACAGTGGATATTATCAAAGAATGTAAAAACCAAAGCATTCCTTCTGGAAAATGTTAAGTAAAGGTGACTGCTTTCATTTTTATATAATTTTTAACGCTTCAGCATTGGCTGTGGGGTTCTAGGGTATGTTTATGTTGATGGAATATAGTGACGTAGCATCTAGATGAACATAACATGTGTGTTCACATTAGCGAGGCATACACAAGTGGATTATCAGTGCAGATCAGATGCGTAGAGATTTGATTTGACAGTTTTGGTTCGAATGAACTAAATCTTACGATTCCCACTAACTATAATACCAAGTAAGTGCATCAGATGTTCTGGTTGGTTTGAGGTATAAAGTCTGTCTTTTAGTGAAGAAAAATTCGACATTTTAGACGTATTTGATGTGGCGGGTGGTATTTTAGACAAGCTAAGCGAGTTTTGTCTAATCACACATGATGATAGGAATAAAAATAAAACTATTATTTGCGCTTACCCACTAACGATATGATTCGCACCGATATATTTATGAATCTGGCTCACTATGTATCAGATATGGCAGATATTTAGTGCGTGAACAGCAACTGCATGAAGAGTGCCCATTACGTATGACTGGTATGACTAAATGCTAAAGTTTAAACTTTGTTACGACAATTTCATTTTACACGTAGGATTACTGGAGACAACTTATTTGACATCTTTAAAAAAATCATTTATGAATTCGAAAGGTAAATAGCAATGTCATTATAAAAAAAGCAACCTTTGTTTAATCCATTTATATAGTAGTAAGAAATCTCTAATTTTAGACAGAAGAATATTGAGAATATCCCAACCTACCTACGCGATTAAAATATCCCTACACAAAATATTGTATATATGCTTTACAAGATGGTTTAGTTTAAAATAGGAGACAACTTGTATTTAAAGGGGTAAATATTATTTGACATTTATTTAAATATTTTATTCAAATCAAGAAAAAGTATTTTTAATGTAGAAATTGGATATTAGTTTTACGCCTAAGTGCAAGCAACCCGAACGTAGAATTACCTATATGTTAGGCGCATTTAAACTTTTTTCTCTTCGGTATGATCGTATTTTATACTTTTGTTGTTCTAGAAATTAGAATTCCGAAAGGCGTAAGAAGCTATACAACTATTTGGATATTACTGTCATGCTACGACTGAAACTTGTGATGATTGATGATAAATGATGATTTTGGAAATGGTTAGAAAAGTTATTTTAAAAAAAGTATTTTAATTGCGATTTTTAGATTACGTTTCCAACAGCAAACTGTAGTCTCTTATGTCCTAAATATAGGAATGTTTACTTGAAATTTTCCTAATTCGTTAAAGCGCATTGGAAAGCTGCTTTGGAACATAACAATAGAACATAATTTCTATTTGAAGATTCTTAGAAGATATTTATTTACTATTTCCGTTACGTTAAGCGAATTCTGTTTTTTGTGTATTAAAAATAAGCACAAATGTTTATTATCAAGTGTCTAGCTGTCTAGTGGTCAATATCCTAAAAGACCTGCTTAATCAGAGGTGAGCTTTACCCCGTCAGTGGCCTAAGACATGGCACTTTTTTGTTTTTTTCTTAATATCTCGAAAACCATGGGTTCGAGCTGAAACGTGATTATATACTAAATTAAAGCTGAAAAAATTTGCCACAAATTTGAAAGGATGCTTGTTTTTGGTAATACCATATTAGCCCGAATATAACGTGACATTTTTCGACCATTTATTTTTTGTTAAAAACTCGACTCGCGCTAAATTTGGGGTTTAAGTAATGTAATATAACCGAACTACGTCAAACAACCATGTGATCATGTCCTGCGCTTTTGTTTGCATAGCGCTACTGCAGGATTATTTTTTTTCTAAATATCTTTATGAAAATTTCCGAGTCGCGTTATATTCGGGCTAATACGGTACCTACTTACAAAAAATATGCTTATATTCAATTTTGTAGCTAATTTTATCAGCTTTAATTTTGTATGCACTAACGTTTCAGCTCCAAACCAGAGTTTCGAGATATTAACGAAAAAGGTAAAACAGTGACATGTATTTAGCCACTGCCGCTAAAGCTCATTTCTGATTTATCGGAATTTTTAGGACAATCTTCATTAGACACCTACAAAGAATTATGTAAAATTTCGAAACTATTTGATGTTTTTGAAGGTGAAACGCTGTAATTTTTAGTTGACTGAACTAGAAATACTTTGTCCTGCACTTTGATTGTTCTACAGCAGGCTAATATTAGTTATAATGTTATTGTAACAAATCTTAATAATTGTTAAGTCTTTTAAAGCAAATATGTAATATTATAATTTACTCTTGAACTACCCCTCTTCTGATAAACTAGATTTAGCTATTAGAAAAATTAATATTGTTAATTACTGTGGTAACAGTTTTAGTTTCAATGTTTCTCTTTTCAATTTGTGAATGAAACGTTTTGCTCATGAAAAATGAAAATTTAAATTAGTAAATAGTAATTGATAATAAATTATTTATCGATTTTGTGCCTCTAAGGACACCTAAAGGGCCTAACCGAGCTCGCTCAATCCAGTGTATTAAGGAGTTTGCAAATTTGTTAAATTGCTTCTCGTTAAAGTGGTTTTCTTGTTTTACTATTTATTATAAATAATAAATCAGTAGTTGCACCATTGTTTATATGTTATGTATTAAAATTTATAATTATAACATTAATTTATTAATTAGTTAAAAGTATTATGTATTTTTCCTTCTATATTGGCTACTTTCTAAGTTGAAATAATGTAAAAGTCTAAATTTGTTAAAACTCCCAACTTTTTACGCCTAGTAATACATAGGCAACACTTGTTACTCTCCCACTACATTATAAATTTTGAAGTAGGCTAAAAATTTACAGAGTGGGGTGATCACATGACCACCAAAAATTTATATAAGGCCGAGTTTTGCCATTCGAAAATTTTGTAATCTCCACTTCAAATCAGCTTCGAAGAGAAAATTTTTGGTTTGCTCGTGTGAAAAATGAACTTCAACTTTTAGAACTTTTTTTTTTTGGAAGTTGTTAGAGGCATTGTTCTGAATATCTTTGGCGACTTTTAGATCATTTGGTCGAATATTAATGCGGCAAATTAAGTTTTAAAAAATTAATTATTTATTCGTACCACAATATTAATTAACTCAGCGTTCTTGTTTGGAAGGTGCTTGGCGCTTCTTAAGACGCTGTTATTTCTCTCTTCTGAGGAGAATTTATTTTTAAATTTATTTTTGTCTTATAATTATTATTGTATGTATGTAAATTACGTTGAAAAAAATAAACGATAGAAAGCAATAATTTCTAATTTTTGGACAAGGTAGTAGGAGAGTAGAAGTGCGATAAGGTAATCGAATTAAATTAGAGAGAAATATTTATTTAAAAGAATTTCAAAAGTATTGCAAAAGTTAAAATATCTTAAAAGTCGAATATCTTCTAAACTAGAAGAGCAGACGCGCTAAAATTATACAAGGATGTTTGCCGCTAGTAGGGCTGAAGAATCGCACCCTCAAAATTGCGTAATTCAAACCTTTAAGAACCATTTTTTCGAAAGTTGCTTTTAAAATTTACAATTTTCCGGCTAGGTAGTAGGAGAGCAGAAGGCGGATAAGGTAGACAAAATAAATTAAAGAGAAATATTTATTTAAAAGAATTTCAAAAGTATTGCGATGTATTGCGAAAGTTAAAATATCTTAAAAGTCGAATATCTTCTAAACTAGAAGAGCAGACGCGCTAAAATTATACAAGGATGTTTGCCGCTAGTAGGGCTGAAGAATCGCACCCTCAAAATTGCGTAATTCAAACCTTTAAGAACCATTTTTTCGAAAGTTGCTTTTAAAATTTACAATTTTCCGGCTAGGTAGTAGGAGAGCAGAAGTCGGATAAGGTAGACAAAATAAATTAAAGAGAAATATTTATTTAAGAGAATTTCAAAAGTATTGCGATGTCAGCGATAACGCCTCGTTTCATAACATATTGTCAGTGTCTTTAAAATTCTTTTAAATAAATATTTCTCTCTAATTTAATTCGATTACCTTATCGCACTTCTACTCTCCTACTACCTTGTCCGAAAATTGTAAATTTGAAGGAAATTTTTAAAAACTTAGTTTTAAAAAAATCGAAATTGCGCAATTCTGAGGGTGCAAATCTTTAGCTTTACTATCGGGGAGTATACTTGTTAAATTTGGGCGCTCCTGGTCCTCTAGTTTAGAAGATATTCAACATAATACACAAAATTTGAAAAATTATAAAAGTTAAAATATCTTAAAACTCGAATATCTTCTAAACTAGAAGAGCAGACGCGCTAAAATTATACAAGGATGTTTGCCGCTAGTAGGGCTGAAGAATCGCACCCTCAAAATTGCGTAATTCAAACCTTTAAGAACCATTTTTTCGAAAGTTGCTTTTAAAATTTACAATTTTCCGGCTAGGTAGTAGGAGAGCAGAAGGCGGATAAGGTAGACAAAATAAATTAAAGAGAAATATTTATTTAAAAGAATTTCAAAAGTATTGCGATGTATTGCGAAAGTTAAAATATCTTAAAAGTCGAATATCTTCTAAACTAGAAGAGCAGACGCGCTAAAATTATACAAGGATGTTTGCCGCTAGTAGGGCTGAAGAATCGCACCCTCAAAATTGCGTAATTCAAACCTTTAAGAGCCATTTTTTCGAAAGTTGCTTTTAAAATTTACAATTTTCCGGCTAGGTAGTAGGAGAGCAGAAGTCGGATAAGGTAGACAAAATAAATTAAAGGGGAATATTTATTTAAGAGAATTTCAAAAGTATTGCGATGTCAGCGATAACGCCTCGTTTCATAACATATTGTCAGTGTCTTTAAAATTCTTTTAAATAAATATTTCTCTCTAATTTAATTCAATTACCTTATCGCACTTCTACTCTCCTACTACCTTGTCCGAAAATTGTAAATTTGAAGGAAATTTTTAAAAACTTAGTTTTAAAAAAATCGAAATTGCGCAATTCTGAGGGTGCAAATCTTTAGCTTTACTATCGGGGAGTATACTTGTTAAATTTGGGCGCTCCTGGTCCTCTAGTTTAGAAGATATTCAACATAATACACAAAATTTGAAAAATTATAAAAGTTAAAATATCTTAAAAGTCGAATATCTTTTAAACTAGAAGAGCAGACGCGCTAAAATTATACAAGGATGTTTGCCGCTAATAGGGCTGAAGAATCGCACCCTCAAAATTGCGTAATTCAAACCTTTAAGAACCATTTTTTCGAAAGTTGCCTTTAAAATTTACAATTTTCCGGCTAGGTAGTAGGAGAGCAGAAGGCGGATAAGGTAGACAAAATATATTAAAGAGAAATATTTATTTAAAAGAATTTCAAAAGTATTGCGATGTCAGCGATAACGCCTCGTTTCATAACATATTGTCAGTGTCTTTAAAATTCTTTTAAATAAATATTTCCCTCTAATTTAATTCGATTACCTTATCGCACTTCTACTCTCCTACTACCTTGTCCGAAAATTGTAAATTTGAAGGAAATTTTTAAAAACTTAGTTTTAAAAAAATCGAAATTGCGCAATTCTGAGGGTGCAAATCTTTAGCTTTACTATCGGGGAGTATACTTGTTAAATTTGGGCGCTCCTGGTCCTCTAGTTTAGAAGATATTCAACATAATACACAAAATTTGAAAAATTATAAAAGTTAAAATATCTTAAAAGTCGAATATCTTTTAAACTAGAAGAGCAGACGCGCTAAAATTATACAAGGATGTTTGCCGCTAGTAGGGCTGAAGAATCGCACCCTCAAAATTGCGTAATTCAAACCTTTAAGAGCCATTTTTTCGAAAGTTGCTTTTAAAATTTACAATTTTCCGGCTAGGTAGTAGGAGAGCAGAAGTCGGATAAGGTAGACAAAATAAATTAAAGAGAAATATTTATTTAAGAGAATTTCAAAAGTATTGCGATGTCAGCGATAACGCCTCGTTTCATAACATATTGTCAGTGTCTTTAAAATTCTTTTAAATAAATATTTCTCTCTAATTTAATTCAATTACCTTATCGCACTTCTACTCTCCTACTACCTTGTCCGAAAATTGTAAATTTGAAGGAAATTTTTAAAAACTTAGTTTTAAAAAAATCGAAATTGCGCAATTCTGAGGGTGCAAATCTTTAGCTTTACTATCGGGGAGTATACTTGTTAAATTTGGGCGCTCCTGGTCCTCTAGTTTAGAAGATATTCAACATAATACACAAAATTTGAAAAATTATAAAAGTTAAAATATCTTAAAAGTCGAATATCTTTTAAACTAGAAGAGCAGACGCGCTAAAATTATACAAGGATGTTTGCCGCTAGTAGGGCTGAAGAATCGCACCCTCAAAATTGCGTAATTCAAACCTTTAAGAACCATTTTTTCGAAAGTTGCCTTTGAAATTTACAATTTTCCGGCTAGGTAGTAGGAGAGCAGAAGGCGGATAAGGTAGACAAAATATATTAAAGAGAAATATTTATTTAAAAGAATTTCAAAAGTATTGCGATGTCAGCGATAACGCCTCGTTTCATAACATATTGTCAGTGTCTTTAAAATTCTTTTAAATAAATATTTCCCTCTAATTTAATTCGATTACCTTATCGCACTTCTACTCTCCTACTACCTTGTCCGAAAATTGTAAATTTGAAGGAAATTTTTAAAAACTTAGTTTTAAAAAAATCGAAATTGCGCAATTCTGAGGGTGCAAATCTTTAGCTTTACTATCGGGGAGTATACTTGTTAAATTTGGGCGCTCCTGGTCCTCTAGTTTAGAAGATATTCAACATAATACACAAAATTTGAAAAATTATAAAAGTTAAAATATCTTAAAAGTCGAATATCTTTTAAACTAGAAGAGCAGCCGCGCTAAAATTATACAAGGATGTTTGCCGCTAGTAGGGCTGAAGAATCGCACCCTCAAAATTGCGTAATTCAAACCTTTAAGAACCATTTTTTCGAAAGTTGCTTTTAAAATTTACAATTTTCCGGCTAGGTAGTAGGAGAGCAGAAGTCGGATAAGGTAGACAAAATAAATTAAAGAGAAATATTTATTTAAGAGAATTTCAAAAGTATTGCGATGTCAGCGATAACGCCTCGTTTCATAACATATTGTCAGTGTCTTTAAAATTCTTTTAAATAAATATTTCTCTCTAATTTAATTCAATTACCTTATCGCACTTCTACTCTCCTACTACCTTGTCCGAAAATTGTAAATTTGAAGGAAATTTTTAAAAACTTAGTTTTAAAAAAATCGAAATTGCGCAATTCTGAGGGTGCAAATCTTTAGCTTTACTATCGGGGAGTATACTTGTTAAATTTGGGCGCTCCTGGTCCTCTAGTTTAGAAGATATTCAACATAATACACAAAATTTGAAAAATTATAAAAGTTAAAATATCTTAAAAGTCGAATATCTTTTAAACTAGAAGAGCAGACGCGCTAAAATTATACAAGGATGTTTGCCGCTAGTAGGGCTGAAGAATCGCACCCTCAAAATTGCGTAATTCAAACCTTTAAGAACCATTTTTTCGAAAGTTGCCTTTGAAATTTACAATTTTCCGGCTAGGTAGTAGGAGAGCAGAAGGCGGATAAGGTAGACAAAATATATTAAAGAGAAATATTTATTTAAAAGAATTTCAAAAGTATTGCGATGTCAGCGATAACGCCTCGTTTCATAACATATTGTCAGTGTCTTTAAAATTCTTTTAAATAAATATTTCCCTCTAATTTAATTCGATTACCTTATCGCACTTCTACTCTCCTACTACCTTGTCCGAAAATTGTAAATTTGAAGGAAATTTTTAAAAACTTAGTTTTAAAAAAATCGAAATTGCGCAATTCTGAGGGTGCAAATCTTTAGCTTTACTATCGGGGAGTATACTTGTTAAATTTGGGCGCTCCTGGTCCTCTAGTTTAGAAGATATTCAACATAATACACAAAATTTGAAAAATTATAAAAGTTAAAATATCTTAAAAGTCGAATATCTTCTAAACTAGAAGAGCAGCCGCGCTAAAATTATACAAGGATGTTTGCCGCTAGTAGGGCTGAAGAATCGCACCCTCAAAATTGCGTAATTCAAACCTTTAAGAACCATTTTTTCGAAAGTTGCCTTTGAAATTTACAATTTTCCGGCTAGGTAGTAGGAGAGCAGAAGGCGGATAAGGTAGACAAAATATATTAAAGAGAAATATTTATTTAAAAGAATTTCAAAAGTATTGCGATGTCAGCGATAACGCCTCGTTTCATAACATATTGTCAGTGTCTTTAAAATTCTTTTAAATAAATATTTCTCTCTAATTTAATTCGATTACCTTATCGCACTTCTACTCTCCTACTACCTTGTCCGTAAATTGTAAATTTGAAGGAAATTTTTAAAAACTTAGTTTAAAAAGAATCGAAATTGCGCAATTCTGAGGGTGCAAATCTTTAGCTTTACTATCGGGGAGTATACTTGTTAAATTTGGGCGCTCCTGGTCCTCTAGTTTAGAAGATATTCAACATAATACACAAAATTTGAAAAATTATAAAAGTTAAAATATCTTAAAAGTCGAATATCTTTTAAACTAGAAGAGCAGACGCGCTAAAATTATACAAGGATGTTTGCCGCTAGTAGGGCTGAAGAATCGCACCCTCAAAATTGCGTAATTCAAACCTTTAAGAACCATTTTTTCGAAAGTTGCCTTTAAAATTTACAATTTTCCGGCTAGGTAGTAGGAGAGCAGAAGGCGGATAAGGTAGACAAAATATATTAAAGAGAAATATTTATTTAAAAGAATTTCAAAAGTATTGCGATGTCAGCGATAACGCCTCGTTTCATAACATATTGTCAGTGTCTTTAAAATTCTTTTAAATAAATATTTCTCTCTAATTTAATTCGATTACCTTATCGCACTTCTACTCTCCTACTACCTTGTCCGAAAATTGTAAATTTGAAGGAAATTTTTAAAAACTTAGTTTAAAAAGAATCGAA
This sequence comes from Malthinus flaveolus, assembly GCA_950108345.1. Lineage (NCBI taxonomy): Eukaryota > Metazoa > Arthropoda > Insecta > Coleoptera > Cantharidae > Malthinus > Malthinus flaveolus. The sequence continues at coordinate 92,854,988 of OX467285.1, forward strand.
ATTGCGCAATTCTGAGGGTGCAAATCTTTAGCTTTACTATCGGGGAGTATACTTGTTAAATTTGGGCGCTCCTGGTCCTCTAGTTTAGAAGATATTCAACATAATACACAAAATTTGAAAAATTATAAAAGTTAAAATATCTTAAAAGTCGAATATCTTCTAAACTAGAAGAGCAGCCGCGCTAAAATTAAACAAGGATGTTTGCCGCTAGTAGGGCTGAAGAATCGCACCCTCAAAATTGCGTAATTCAAACCTTTAAGAACCATTTTTTCGAAAGTTGCTTTTAAAATTTACAATTTTCCGGCTAGGTAGTAGGAGAGCAGAAGTCGGATAAGGTAGACAAAATAAATTAAAGAGAAATATTTATTTAAGAGAATTTCAAAAGTATTGCGATGTCAGCGATAACGCCTCGTTTCATAACATATTGTCAGTGTCTTTAAAATTCTTTTAAATAAATATTTCTCTCTAATTTAATTCGATTACCTTATCGCACTTCTACTCTCCTACTACCTTGTCCGAAAATTGTAAATTTGAAGGAAATTTTTAAAAACTTAGTTTTAAAAAAATCGAAATTGCGCAATTCTGAGGGTGCAAATCTTTAGCTTTACTATCGGGGAGTATACTTGTTAAATTTGGGCGCTCCTGGTCCTCTAGTTTAGAAGATATTCAACATAATACACAAAATTTGAAAAATTATAAAAGTTAAAATATCTTAAAAGTCGAATATCTTCTAAACTAGAAGAGCAGACGCGCTAAAATTATACAAGGATGTTTGCCGCTAGTAGGGCTGAAGAATCGCACCCTCAAAATTGCGTAATTCAAACCTTTAAGAACCATTTTTTCGAAAGTTGCTTTTAAAATTTACAATTTTCCGGCTAGGTAGTAGGAGAGCAGAAGTCGGATAAGGTAGACAAAATAAATTAAAGAGAAATATTTAAACGAATTTTAAAAGCATTGCTATTATGTTATGAAACGAGGCGTTATCGCTTATAGGATTTGAAGTGTTTTTTTGATCAAAAAGTATCTTCTTAAATAAAAATTTATTTCCAAAACCCTATCACCCTTTGGCTTTTCAACTATCTAGTCCGAAAATGAGGATTTTTCTTGTAAATAGGGTGGCTTATAATAAAAGAAATTATTGCTTTTTATCGTTTATTTTTTTCAACGTAATTTACATACATACAATAATAATTATATGACAAATATAAATTTAAAAATAAATTCTTCTCAGAAGAGAGAAATAACAGCGTCTTAAGAAGCGCCAAGCACCTTCCAAACAAGAACGCTGAGTTAATTAATATTGTGGTACGAATAAATAATTGATTTTTTAGAACTTAATTTGCCGCATTAATATTTGACCAAATGATCCAAAAGTCGCTAAAGATATTCAGAACAATGCCTCTAACAACTTCCAAAAAAAAAGTTCAAAAAGTTGAAGTTCATTTTTCACACGAGCAAACCAAAAATTTTCTCTTCGAAGCTGATTTGAAGTGGAGATTACAAAATTTTCGAATGGCAAAACTCGGCCTTATATAAACTTGTGGTGGTCATGTGATTACCCCACTCTGTAAATTTTTAGCCTACTTCAAAATTTATAATGTAGTGGGAGAGTAACAAGTGTTGCCTATGTATTACTAGGCGTAAAAAGTTGGGAGTTTTAACAAATTTAGACTTTTACATTATTTCAACTTAGAAAGTAGCCAATATAGAAGGAAAAATACATAATACTTTTAACTAATTAATAAACTAATGTTATAATTATAAATTTTAATACATAACATATAAACAATGGTGCAACTACTGATTTATAATTTATAATAAATAGTAAAACAAGAAAACCACTTTAACGAGAAGCAATTTAACAAATTTGCAAACTCCTTAATACACTGGATTGAGCGAGCTCGGTTAGGCCCTTTAGGTGTCCTTAGAGGCACAAAATCGATAAATAATTTATTATCAATAAATTACTATTTACCAATTTAAATTTTCATTTTTCATGAGCAAAACGTTTCATTCACAAATTGAAAAGAGAAACATTGAAACTAAAACTGTTACCACAGTAATTAACAATATTAATTTTTCTAATAGCTAAATCTAGTTTATCAGAAGAGGGGTAGTTCAAAAGTAAATTATAATATTACATATTTGCTTTAAAAGACTTAACAATTATTAAGATTTGTTACAATAACATTATAACTAATATTAGCCTGCTGTAGAACAATCAAAGTGCAGGACAAAGTATTTCTAGTTCAGTCAACTAAAAATTACAGCGTTTCACCTTCAAAACCTCAAATAGTTTCGAAATTTTACATAATTCTTTGTAGGTGTCTACTGATGAATATCCTAAAAGTCCCGATGAACCAGAAATGAGCTCTAGCGGCAGTGGCCAAACACATGTCACTGTTTTAGATTTTTCGTTAATGTCTTGAAACTCTAGGTGGAAACTGAAATGTGACTACATACAAAATTAAAGCTGATAAAATTAGCTACAAAATTATTATATTTAGTATGCAACATTCGAAATTAAATGCAGTTGTACCAATGTAATTTTCGAGGTAGAATTAATAGTTAGTCCTTCGTTAAGCAGGTTGTATGACAAACAGACGTAAACTGTTAAATAATTAATTGTAGTGGAGGAAAACTAAAAAATATCTTTTGTAATATTACGTGTTAGGTCTCGTCTTTGTCTAAATTAACACGTTTACTACCGCTACAAATTATAAGCTCTCTTCCCGTGAACCGCAATGGAAAAAGTATTGTATACGTATCCAAGAAATACGCCATCTCTAGCAAAAATATACTGACAAAAAGGTACCATCGCCCAGTATAGTGGCCCCAACTGTTCAGCTACACGTATTGTAAACCGACAAAGTTTTCTCTATCACCATTCGTGTACCACATTATATTTAAACGTAAAGAAATAGCTTTGAAAATATGGCCATTATACTGGCCGCGGTTCATCACGGCACCAACTAATGGCCAGTATAGTGGCCGCCGGTAGTGAACGTCTTTGATAAATTGCTAAAATTTAACTTTTGTTGATTTTTGGATTAAAAAAGTTTAAGGAAATTATACTTACCCCTTTAAATAGACGTCGTCTCCTATTTTAAACGAAGCTATCTTGTAAAACATCTTCAATATCAGTATTCGGATAGGTGAGTGTCAATCATAACCAGTTGTCTTCAGGTAGCTCGTTGGGATATTCGCAATTCTTCTGTATAAAATTAGAGATTTCTTATTAAACCTAATACATTGTGACTTCTGATTTCTAATACCACCAGCTCTAATATAATAAGCAGATCTGGTGTAATAAGTATACTTACTTTGCAAAACTGCAGAATTACTTTAGTTATAACGAACAATTTCTAATACAAGAAAAACATTCTTTAAAACTTCACAAGTCATCGGACGATTAGAGTCGGTTACAACGTGAGATAATGATAACAAACTTGTTGTAACTCGTCGTAAGCGATTTTAAACATATATTTCACATACAGCCGTCAATAGTTCTTGTTGCTTGGTGTTATTCTTGCCATAATGAAGCTTAAACCCAATAAATAACAAATCGGTTAAAAAGAGCATGTTCGTTATAACAGATTCATTCAAAATCTTTTACAGCGAGAGGTCAGATATAGCGAGCACATTTTGTTAGCACAAGTGCACTCGTTATAAGCGGACTTGACTGTACTAAAAGGAATATAAAATTCAAAAGCACAAGATCACAAAATAAGAATTTCAAGTCCAACAACCTTATTTACATTCGGTGGTCCTGCGGTAGTAACTAGTAGTATACGGTTTTGCAAACATCAGTACAGCAAACATCGGTCCAAATCACAAAATAAGAATTTCAAAAGTCGAACAACTTTATTTACATTTGGTGGTCCTGCGGTAGTAACTAGTATACTGTTTTTCATCAAACATCGGCCCACGGGCAACGTAGGTTTGTCATCTATCTATGTACGAGCTAAACCTAATGTAAATTTCGTAACATTTTCAATTGTCACAAATAAGGTTATAATTTTTGTAACTTACCGTTTATGATGCTCTTTCCACTCTGTCATATTTGTAAGTATCCAATATGGAATTTGGGCGATGGTTAGAAGATTCCGTGGCTAAAAGTTTTTAAAATCCACTACGTAAGATCTAAGGTTAGAAACGTATGTACATGATGACAGTTGACATGTATTTACAGCAAGTACGATTGAAATCTTGCATCTGCAACCCATCGTACAACGCTGCATTTACGGTTGATGCAATTTATTATTTGATCGAATAGAAATTTGAATTTTATCAGTTTTATTAAGGAGTTTGTTATTTATTATTCTTAATAACTCAAAAGCACAAAAAACTATCACATTATATACATAGATTTCCACTTGTAAAAATTAATCCTATATCACATCACATACAATAAGGGCGTAGTTCGCGTAGTTAAAGATTTTTTAAAACAAACATTTTATCATATCTATCTTCCACTAAATGATGAATAAAAAGATTTTAAATTCCAATTCACAATTTTGAACAGAAGTGTTTTTTTAATTCTTCATAAAAGGCGAAAACGAAGCCTGGGATGACTTTTATTTTAAGAAATCTTTAACTACGTCCTTATCCTTATTCTATCTGATGTGATATAAGAAAATATAATTAACGTACCTCTAAGTTGTGAATTAGAAGCTTCTTAAATACAATAGTGGGCTTACTAATATAATCTTACAATTTAGAACAAAGATGATGACGAAACCTACACTACTTTTGTTTTCACTACTCTATAATTCATCCTTATTCTAGCTCATTCAGTGCCGGATTATCGATGAGTGGGTGACTTTGGCGACTGATTCCTTTCGTGAAACTTCCTCGGAATTTGAACCGAGTTATCCTGTAAACGAATCATTGTTAACAGTTCTTCGCTCTGTATCTCCAAAAGGGTTAAACTTAACAGTTAAACATTTTGGACGTGGAATATCGTAGGGCTATAGCCCAGGCTATAACCTTCCGTATTTGCAAGACTAAATTGCAAAATTTTAAACTTGAATTTTACTCGAAAAAAATCGTAAGTTAACCCCTTACGATTTTTTTTGGGCCAAAAAATAAAGGTTGTCGAAATGCATTTTTGACGTCAAATATCAAGAGGCTATAGAGCTCAGGCTATAACCTTTCGTATTTGCGAGAATAAATTGCAAAATTTTAAACTCGATTTTTACTCGAAAAAATCGTAAGGTTAACCCCTTACGATTTTTTTTGGGCCAAAAAATGAAGGTTGTCAAAATGCATTTTTGACGTGGAATGGTTACAGTGAAACCATTTCGTAAAGTTTTTTCTAACTTACGCCATCGGCAGAGATTACAATAGTGAATAGAGGCCTCCCGTAGAGAAGTTAAGTAAGTAGGTAATTGTTGAAATCATTTTAAGGATTTTTACTGCTTATTTGCCATAAATCTGCTAAATCTGCCAATATGCTATGAGGAAGTACAAAAAAAACTTATTTTCTAGTTCCATTAGCTGCTAGTAGTGCAGTTAAGCAAGAAAATATAAAAGGATGGACTGCAGAAAATATTTGCCTACCGACACCCCAGATGTTGTCTTTTCAAACACAACCACATTTAAAATTTAGATACAAGTTTTGTTGAAAAAAATTAAATTTCTTTGAAACCCGCATTTTCAAAATGCAGGTCTACCAGATTTCAGCAATTACCTACCTACTTTGACTTCTCTAAGAGAGGCATCTACTCACTATTGTAACTCCCTGCAGTGGTGTGTGGCATAAGTCAGAAAAAACTTTACAAAACGTTTTTACCGTTTTTTAAGTATGTTATTAGTGATACGAGTTTTTAAGCTACACTTTTTTATTGTATTCGTCCATCCGTTTGAGCATAAGAGCCCGATACGGCAATAATAGGTTACATTAATTAATTTTAACAATCTAAATTCATCCTGGAATGTTACGTCATTTGGAGAAAAACGTATGTGTATTTTAGTATATTGGGAATGCAGATACGGCTTTTGAAGTTTAAAAAAAATAGGTTCTCCACATTCGAATTAGTAAGAATAGATAGGTACTCACAATCGTAGAAAATGTAGGCAAGATACTCTTCAATAACTTTCCAACAAAGTCTGTGTTCTTGACGTCCACATACTTTGTAGTTGCGTTCTTCTTTTCTCCACTTCCTGTTGTTTTGGAATTTTTACAATCATATCCAAACAGCTGTTAGTCTAGTAGATTTTGTTTCAAAATTATGTAATTCGTTACTAACAACTTTGTCAAAGGGTTGACCCCATGTTGACAATTGTACCAAATTAAATTAGCAAATCATCTTGCACTGCTGGTAACACTTTTCATTTCTGCATTAAGTATTATTAGTAGATGTAATGTGTAAAGCTTTACAATTTAAAGATAATACTGACTTTTTCAAATTATTTGACTTTTAAGTTGGTGGGTCTGGGTCCTTATCCTACATTCTCCCGTTTTATCCACTCCTTATACTAAGCGTAATACTACATCCTTCTAAGATCCCAAGTGCAACATTGGGTATTTTCTCCGATTAGCACGAAATGGCACTTCTAGAACAAAAATTCGTTAATTGAAACGACTGAATTAAAGCACTTGACATACTAAACATTCTCTAAACCAATTTACCAGCATTTGCTATCCCCCAAGTATCTAAAGTATGTATCCCGAAGTTAAATGATCTTTCATAAGCCATAAGTAGCTAGTACAGAAAACCAGCGCTTTCCACTAAAAAGAACACTGTAAATTCCATCAAAAATTATTATAGGTTTTATGTAGACAAAATATAGGTCTGTACTTTAATAACGTATTAAATAGACGCCTTCAAAACTGAAGCACTTATTAACCACACACAAAGCATTGAAAACTGATTGACAGATAAATTAAAGTGAATAACAATAATTGCAGACTTTGGATTTACCTTAAACTAACTACAGCGCTCCTTCATAATATAAACACAGTACAATAACACAAATTCGACACGATTCTCAAACTTAACCTCATTATTTTAGTTGTTTATGTTTATCAAGTCAGGGTAGGTCAAGTTCAAGTTGAAGGTTGAAGTGAAGCGCCTCGCGTAATAATAATAAGCACGCTTGGAAGGAGAGAGAGCAAACAAATTAATGGGTATGCAACCTCTCATACACGCGTGTAGTTAAGGTTAACGAACATAACAATAATATGTAATAACTAATAACAATAAATACAGCAAATTAATATTAACCTACTCTCTTCAAACTTGAAGCATAAATACTTCAAAAAATAAAGGTTGTAGAAATGCATTTTTGACGTGGAATATCGTGAGGCTATACTCTAGGTTATAACCTTCCGTATTTGCAAGATAAAATTGCAAAATTTTAAATTTGAATTTTTACTCGAAAAAATCGTAAGGTTAACCCCTTACGATTTTTTGGGCCAAAAAATTAAGGTTGTAGAAATGCATTTTTGACGTGGAATATTGTAGGGCTACACCCTAGGCCCCCACCCTAGGCTATATACCTAATAAAATAAAAAGATTTACGTAAAAACATTTTTCAACTGAGATCCAACACATGAGTATTTTCTTCTTTCCCAAACTCTCAAAAAGTTTCCAAAGTGTTTCAGTTTTCTGCAGAGATGAATTTAAATTTAAACTAAGCTTAGATTAGAAAAACATTTTCATCAGAGGGGAGGCCTCAGTACGTATTTAAGGAGAAACGTGAAGATTATTACTTATAGCAAAACCTATTAGGCGTTTGATAAAAAAAAAGGATTTATAACTTACTCTTTACTTAGACCTTAGGAATTTTTCTTTTATGTAGTGTTTGGAAGAGATTAACGTTAAACAGATACAGGTAGTTGTTGTAAAAATAAATCCTCGTATTCCCAATCCCAATAGATTTGAATTCATAATACATTTCTGTTCCATAGCATTCCACTCGGTCGGTTTATTTGCTGAAAATAGTATAGAAAAAAAATCAACTTTAAGCGCTGTGTAAATCTGTATTTGGATAAACTCATAAAACAAGTTGATTTTCAAAGACGTAATTTGTAAGAAATTAAATGTACTTTATTTTTGTATAGGCAGTGCGTCGTTTTTGAGTTATGAGCAATATAATAATTTTTCCGGCAGATTAGAAAAAAAATTTTTAACTTTAACGCGCGCTTGCTCCTATTTAGTTCACCTGAAGAAAAAAAGCTAAGAGATATAATTTGTAGAAAATTTAATGTACTTTATTTTTGTATAGAAAAACTTTTATCTAAAAGAGTGTCGTTTTCAAGTTATTAGCAATATATTAATTTTTTCGCTGAGTTTGAAAGTTTCTTTAACTTTAACGCGCGCTCGCGCCTATATCGTTTACCTGAAGAAAAAAATCTCAGACATATAATTTGTAGATAATTTTATTCTTGTATAGAAAGACTTTCATTTAAAACTGCGTCGTTTGTGAGTTATGAGCGATATAAAAATTTTTTGGCAGATTTTTGAAGTTTTCTTAACTTTAACGCGTGCTCGCGCCTATATCGTTCGCCTGAAGAAAAAACACTAAGAAATATAACTTGTAGATAATTTATTTTATTTTATTCTTGTATAGAAAGACTTTCATCTAAAAGGGCGTCGTTTGTGAGTTATGAGCGATATAATAATTTTTTGGCAGATTTTTGAAGTTTTCTTAACTTTAACGCGTGCTCGCGCCTATATCGTTCACCTGAAGAAAAAACACTAAGAAATATAACTTGTAGATAATTTATTTTATTTTATTCTTGTATAGAAAGACTCATCTAAAAGTGCGTCGTTTGTGAGTTATGAGCGATATAATAAATGTTTGACAGATAGTTATTTTTGTCGAGCTCCGAGATAGTCTAATGTTAGTAAAATCTGATCCATTCTGAATTCTGATCCAAAAAATTTGAAAACGCTCGAGATCTAAGCTAAAGGAGCCACTGCGTCTTGTCCAGAAAGTTAAATAAGATTTCGGGCGTCGAGTCTCGAGATCTTCAGATAATAGTTATATTTGTCGAGCTCCGAGATAGTCTAATGTTAGTAAAATCGCGTTTTCTGCAATTTTTGAAAAATAAAAATTTTTCTGATCCAAAAAATTTGAAAACGCTCGAGATCTAAGCTAAAGGAACCACTGCGTCTTGTCCAGAAAGTTAAATAAGATTTCGGGCGTCGGGTCTCGAGATCTTCAGATAATAGTTATTTCTGTCGAGCTCCGAGATACTCTAATATTAGTAAAATCGCGTTTTCTGCAATTTTTAAAAAATAACAATTTTTCTGAGCCAAAAGATTGGAAAACGCTCGAGATCTAAGCTAAAGGAACCACTGCGTCTTGTCTAGAAAGTTAAATAAGATTTCGGGCGTCGGGTCTCGAGATCTTCAGATAAGTTATTTCTGTCGAGCTCCGAGATACTCCAATGTTAGTAAAATCGCGTTTTCTGCAATTTTTGAAAAATAAACATTTTTCTGATCCAAAAAATTTGAAAACGCTCGAGATCTAAGCTAAAGGAACCACTGCGTCTTGTCTAGAAAGTTAAATAAGATTTCGGGCGTCGGGTCTCGAGATCTTCAGATAATAGTTATTTCTGTCGAGCTCCGAGATACTCCAATGTTAGTAAAATCGCGTTTTCTGCAATTTTTGAAAAATAAAAATTTTTCTGATCCAAAAAATTTGAAAACGCTCGAGATCTAAGCTAAAGGAACCACTGCGTCTTGTCCAGAAAGTTAAGTAAGATTTCGGGCGTCGGGTCTCGAGATCTTCAGATAAGTTATTTCTGTCGAGCTCCGAGATACTCCAATGTTAGTAAAATCGCGTTTTCTGCAATTTTTGAAAAATAAAAATTTTTCTGATCCAAAAAATTTGAAAACGCTCGAGATCTAAGCTAAAGGAACCACTGCGTCTTGTCCAGAAAGTTAAGTAAGATTTCGGGCGTCGGGTCTCGAGATCTTCAGATAATAGTTATTTCTGTCGAGCTCCGAGATACTCTAATATTAGTAAAATCGCGTTTTCTGCGCTTTTTGAAAATACGAAATCTAATGAACGACAAAATTCGAAAACTCACGACAGGACAGCTAAAGGATTACTACTTAAATAAAGTAAGTTATATAAAGCTGTCGTAAAGCTAAAGGCGTACTACTTCTGCGAAGTTAGTTCCCGTCAACCGCGACGATCGAATTGCTAGTAAAATCGCAGATTTTTTCGGTGTCTAAAATGACGCGTAAAACAAAATCTAATGTACGAAAAAAAAAAGAAAATTCACGAGAGTAATGCTAAAGGGTTACTACTGAAATAAAGAAAGAAAGATAAACAATAAAGAATTAGCCCCAATTGTGGGGACTTACTTATTTCGTTTGTAGTTAGCATTCAAGATTGCGTTTTTCTTATCGTAAACTGAAACTTTCATTCAATATTGAAATGTGGTAGGGTTTCTTGTACTCGCGCCTATATCGTTCACCTGAAGAAAAAACACTAAAAAATATAATTTGTAGATAATTTAATTTATTTTATTCTTGTATAGAAAGACTTTCATCTAAAAGTGCGTCGTTTGTGAGTTATGAGCAATATAATAATTTTTTGGCAGATTTTTGAAGTTTTCTTAACTTTAACGCGTGCTCGCGCCTATATCGTTCACCTGAAGAAAAAACACTAAGAAATATAACTTGTAGATAATTTATTTTATTTTATTCTTGTATAGAAAGACTTTCATCTAAAAGTGCGTCGTTTGTGAGTTATGAGCGATATAATAAATGTTTGACAGATAGTTATTTTTGTCGAGCTCCGAGATAGTCTAATGTTAGTAAAATCTGATCCATTCTGAATTCTGATCCAAAAAATTTGAAAACGCTCGAGATCTAAGCTAAAGGAGCCACTGCGTCTTGTCCAAAAAGTTAAATAAGATTTCGGGCGTCGAGTCTCGAGATCTTCAGATAATAGTTATATTTGTCGAGCTCCGAGATAGTCTAATGTTAGTAAAATCGCGTTTTCTGCAATTTTTGAAAAATAAACATTTTTCTGATCCAAAAAATTTGAAAACGCTCGAGATCTAAGCTAAAGGAACCACTGCGTCTTGTCCAGAAAGTTAAATAAGATTTCGGGCGTCGGGTCTCGAGATCTTCAGATAATAGTTATTTCTGTCGAGCTCCGAGATACTCCAATGTTAGTAAAATCGCGTTTTCTGCAATTTTTGAAAAATAAAAATTTTTCTGATCCAAAAAATTTGAAAACGCTCGAGATCTAAGCTAAAGGAACCACTGCGTCTTGTCCAGAAAGTTAAGTAAGATTTCGGGCGTCGGGTCTCGAGATCTTCAGATAATAGTTATTTCTGTCGAGCTCCGAGATACTCTAATATTAGTAAAATCGCGTTTTCTGCGCTTTTTGAAAATACGAAATCTAATGAACGACAAAATTCGAAAACTCACGACAGGACAGCTAAAGGATTACTACTTAAATAAAGTAAGTTATATAAAGCTGTCGTAAAGCTAAAGGCGTACTACTTCTGCGAAGTTAGTTCCCGTCAACCGCGACGATCGAATTGCTAGTAAAATCGCAGATTTTTTCGGTGTCTAAAATGACGCGTAAAACAAAATCTAATGTACGAAAAAAAAAAGAAAATTCACGAGAGTAATGCTAAAGGGTTACTACTGAAATAAAGAAAGAAAGATAAACAATAAAGAATTAGCCCCAATTGTGGGGACTTACTTATTTCGTTTGTAGTTAGCATTCAAGATTGCGTTTTTCTTATCGTAAACTGAAACTTTCATTCAATATTGAAATGTGGTAGGGTTTCTTGTACTCGCGCCTATATCGTTCACCTGAAGAAAAAACACTAAAAAATATAATTTGTAGATAATTTAATTTATTTTATTCTTGTATAGAAAGACTTTCATCTAAAAGTGCGTCGTTTGTGAGTTATGAGCAATATAATAATTTTTTGGCAGATTTTTGAAGTTTTCTTAACTTTAACGCGTGCTCGCGCCTATATCGTTCACCTGAAGAAAAAACACTAAGAAATATAACTTGTAGATAATTTATTTTATTTTATTCTTGTATAGAAAGACTCATCTAAAAGTGCGTCGTTTGTGAGTTATGAGCGATATAATAAATGTTTGACAGATAGTTATTTTTGTCGAGCTCCGAGATAGTCTAATGTTAGTAAAATCTGATCCATTCTGAATTCTGATCCAAAAAATTTGAAAACGCTCGAGATCTAAGCTAAAGGAGCCACTGCGTCTTGTCCAGAAAGTTAAATAAGATTTCGGGCGTCGAGTCTCGAGATCTTCAGATAATAGTTATATTTGTCGAGCTCCGAGATAGTCTAATGTTAGTAAAATCGCGTTTTCTGCAATTTTTGAAAAATAAAAATTTTTCTGATCCAAAAAATTTGAAAACGCTCGAGATCTAAGCTAAAGGAACCACTGCGTCTTGTCCAGAAAGTTAAATAAGATTTCGGGCGTCGGGTCTCGAGATCTTCAGATAATAGTTATTTCTGTCGAGCTCCGAGATACTCTAATATTAGTAAAATCGCGTTTTCTGCAATTTTTAAAAAATAACAATTTTTCTGAGCCAAAAGATTGGAAAACGCTCGAGATCTAAGCTAAAGGAACCACTGCGTCTTGTCTAGAAAGTTAAATAAGATTTCGGGCGTCGGGTCTCGAGATCTTCAGATAATAGTTATTTCTGTCGAGCTCCGAGATACTCCAATGTTAGTAAAATCGCGTTTTCTGCAATTTTTGAAAAATAAACATTTTTCTGATCCAAAAAATTTGAAAACGCTCGAGATCTAAGCTAAAGGAACCACTGCGTCTTGTCTAGAAAGTTAAATAAGATTTCGGGCGTCGGGTCTCGAGATCTTCAGATAATAGTTATTTCTGTCGAGCTCCGAGATACTCCAATGTTAGTAAAATCGCGTTTTCTGCAATTTTTGAAAAATAAAAATTTTTCTGATCCAAAAAATTTGAAAACGCTCGAGATCTAAGCTAAAGGAACCACTGCGTCTTGTCCAGAAAGTTAAGTAAGATTTCGGGCGTCGGGTCTCGAGATCTTCAGATAATAGTTATTTCTGTCGAGCTCCGAGATACTCTAATATTAGTAAAATCGCGTTTTCTGCGCTTTTTGAAAATACGAAATCTAATGAACGACAAAATTCGAAAACTCACGACAGGACAGCTAAAGGATTACTACTTAAATAAAGTAAGTTATATAAAGCTGTCGTAAAGCTAAAGGCGTACTACTTCTGCGAAGTTAGTTCCCGTCAACCGCGACGATCGAATTGCTAGTAAAATCGCAGATTTTTTCGGTGTCTAAAATGACGCGTAAAACAAAATCTAATGTACGAAAAAAAAAAGAAAATTCACGAGAGTAATGCTAAAGGGTTACTACTGAAATAAAGAAAGAAAGATAAACAATAAAGAATTAGCCCCAATTGTGGGGACTTACTTATTTCGTTTGTAGTTAGCATTCAAGATTGCGTTTTTCTTATCGTAAACTGAAACTTTCATTCAATATTGAAATGTGGTAGGGTTTCTTGTACTCGCGCCTATATCGTTCACCTGAAGAAAAAACACTAAAAAATATAATTTGTAGATAATTTAATTTATTTTATTCTTGTATAGAAAGACTTTCATCTAAAAGTGCGTCGTTTGTGAGTTATGAGCAATATAATAATTTTTTGGCAGATTTTTGAAGTTTTCTTAACTTTAACGCGTGCTCGCGCCTATATCGTTCACCTGAAGAAAAAACACTAAGAAATATAACTTGTAGATAATTTATTTTATTTTATTCTTGTATAGAAAGACTTTCATCTAAAAGTGCGTCGTTTGTGAGTTATGAGCGATATAATAAATGTTTGACAGATAGTTATTTTTGTCGAGCTCCGAGATAGTCTAATGTTAGTAAAATCTGATCCATTCTGAATTCTGATCCAAAAAATTTGAAAACGCTCGAGATCTAAGCTAAAGGAGCCACTGCGTCTTGTCCAAAAAGTTAAATAAGATTTCGGGCGTCGAGTCTCGAGATCTTCAGATAATAGTTATATTTGTCGAGCTCCGAGATAGTCTAATGTTAGTAAAATCGCGTTTTCTGCAATTTTTGAAAAATAAACATTTTTCTGATCCAAAAAATTTGAAAACGCTCGAGATCTAAGCTAAAGGAACCACTGCGTCTTGTCCAGAAAGTTAAATAAGATTTCGGGCGTCGGGTCTCGAGATCTTCAGATAATAGTTATTTCTGTCGAGCTCCGAGATACTCCAATGTTAGTAAAATCGCGTTTTCTGCAATTTTTGAAAAATAAAAATTTTTCTGATCCAAAAAATTTGAAAACGCTCGAGATCTAAGCTAAAGGAGCCACTGCGTCTTGTCCAAAAAGTTAAATAAGATTTCGGGCGTCGAGTCTCGAGATCTTCAGATAATAGTTATATTTGTCGAGCTCCGAGATAGTCTAATGTTAGTAAAATCGCGTTTTCTGCAATTTTTGAAAAATAAACATTTTTCTGATCCAAAAAATTTGAAAACGCTCGAGATCTAAGCTAAAGGAACCACTGCGTCTTGTCCAGAAAGTTAAATAAGATTTCGGGCGTCGGGTCTCGAGATCTTCAGATAATAGTTATTTCTGTCGAGCTCCGAGATACTCCAATGTTAGTAAAATCGCGTTTTCTGCAATTTTTGAAAAATAAAAATTTTTCTGATCCAAAAAATTTGAAAACGCTCGAGATCTAAGCTAAAGGAGCCACTGCGTCTTGTCCAAAAAGTTAAATAAGATTTCGGGCGTCGAGTCTCGAGATCTTCAGATAATAGTTATATTTGTCGAGCTCCGAGATAGTCTAATGTTAGTAAAATCGCGTTTTCTGCAATTTTTGAAAAATAAACATTTTTCTGATCCAAAAAATTTGAAAACGCTCGAGATCTAAGCTAAAGGAACCACTGCGTCTTGTCCAGAAAGTTAAATAAGATTTCGGGCGTCGGGTCTCGAGATCTTCAGATAATAGTTATTTCTGTCGAGCTCCGAGATACTCCAATGTTAGTAAAATCGCGTTTTCTGCAATTTTTGAAAAATAAAAATTTTTCTGATCCAAAAAATTTGAAAACGCTCGAGATCTAAGCTAAAGGAACCACTGCGTCTTGTCCAGAAAGTTAAGTAAGATTTCGGGCGTCGGGTCTCGAGATCTTCAGATAATAGTTATTTCTGTCGAGCTCCGAGATACTCTAATATTAGTAAAATCGCGTTTTCTGCGCTTTTTGAAAATACGAAATCTAATGAACGACAAAATTCGAAAACTCACGACAGGACAGCTAAAGGATTACTACTTAAATAAAGTAAGTTATATAAAGCTGTCGTAAAGCTAAAGGCGTACTACTTCTGCGAAGTTAGTTCCCGTCAACCGCGACGATCGAATTGCTAGTAAAATCGCAGATTTTTTCGGTGTCTAAAATGACGCGTAAAACAAAATCTAATGTACGAAAAAAAAAAGAAAATTCACGAGAGTAATGCTAAAGGGTTACTACTGAAATAAAGAAAGAAAGATAAACAATAAAGAATTAGCCCCAATTGTGGGGACTTACTTATTTCGTTTGTAGTTAGCATTCAAGATTGCGTTTTTCTTATCGTAAACTGAAACTTTCATTCAATATTGAAATGTGGTAGGGTTTCTTGTACTCGCGCCTATATCGTTCACCTGAAGAAAAAACACTAAAAAATATAATTTGTAGATAATTTAATTTATTTTATTCTTGTATAGAAAGACTTTCATCTAAAAGTGCGTCGTTTGTGAGTTATGAGCAATATAATAATTTTTTGGCAGATTTTTGAAGTTTTCTTAACTTTAACGCGTGCTCGCGCCTATATCGTTCACCTGAAGAAAAAACACTAAGAAATATAACTTGTAGATAATTTATTTTATTTTATTCTTGTATAGAAAGACTTTCATCTAAAAGTGCGTCGTTTGTGAGTTATGAGCGATATAATAAATGTTTGACAGATAGTTATTTTTGTCGAGCTCCGAGATAGTCTAATGTTAGTAAAATCTGATCCATTCTGAATTCTGATCCAAAAAATTTGAAAACGCTCGAGATCTAAGCTAAAGGAGCCACTGCGTCTTGTCCAAAAAGTTAAATAAGATTTCGGGCGTCGAGTCTCGAGATCTTCAGATAATAGTTATATTTGTCGAGCTCCGAGATAGTCTAATGTTAGTAAAATCGCGTTTTCTGCAATTTTTGAAAAATAAACATTTTTCTGATCCAAAAAATTTGAAAACGCTCGAGATCTAAGCTAAAGGAACCACTGCGTCTTGTCCAGAAAGTTAAATAAGATTTCGGGCGTCGGGTCTCGAGATCTTCAGATAATAGTTATTTCTGTCGAGCTCCGAGATACTCCAATGTTAGTAAAATCGCGTTTTCTGCAATTTTTGAAAAATAAAAATTTTTCTGATCCAAAAAATTTGAAAACGCTCGAGATCTAAGCTAAAGGAACCACTGCGTCTTGTCCAGAAAGTTAAGTAAGATTTCGGGCGTCGGGTCTCGAGATCTTCAGATAATAGTTATTTCTGTCGAGCTCCGAGATACTCTAATATTAGTAAAATCGCGTTTTCTGCGCTTTTTGAGAATACGAAATCTAATGAACGACAAAATTCGAAAACTCACGACAGGACAGCTAAAGGATTACTACTTAAATAAAGTAAGTTATATAAAGCTGTCGTAAAGCTAAAGGCGTACTACTTCTGCGAAGTTAGTTCCCGTCAACCGCGACGATCGAATTGCTAGTAAAATCGCAGATTTTTTCGGTGTCTAAAATGACGCGTAAAACAAAATCTAATGTACGAAAAAAAAAAGAAAATTCACGAGAGTAATGCTAAAGGGTTACTACTGAAATAAAGAAAGAAAGATAAACAATAAAGAATTAGCCCCAATTGTGGGGACTTACTTATTTCGTTTGTAGTTAGCATTCAAGATTGCGTTTTTCTTATCGTAAACTGAAACTTTCATTCAATATTGAAATGTGGTAGGGTTTCTTGTACTTGTAACTACTTGTCTTCCACAATCTGCAGTAATTTAAAGAAAAAGCATTAACTATCCAAAAATTTTAGTTACGAATGTTTAGGGGACTTAACCGCTTAACGGCTTAACCCTTGATTAACTATAAGTTTTAGAATTAAAAAATAAAGAAAGTAAATAATTCAATATTTACTCCCAATTTTGAGGACTTACTTTTTCGTTTGTAGCTGGCATTCAAAATTGCGTTTTTGTTATTGTAAGCTGGAGTTTCCATCCAAGACTAGGTATACGTGTAATTGATAGAAATCTGGTAGGTCATCTTGTAGTATTTTGTCTGTAATAATTTAATGAAAAAACACGATGCAGTATCCAAATATTAGGTACAATGGTGAATATTATTGTTAGGTGATTTAGCTCTTGATTAAATGTCGATTTGTCAATAGAGTACATGCATTAATATGTAATTAAAATTTAAATTGCAATATAAAATTGAATTTTTTATTCAGAAACGTAGAAAAATATTTTTATCCGATTGACGTACCAATAATTACCGATAACAATTTGAATGTGGTCTAAATGTTTTTAATTTGAATTAAAAAAATCACAATCAATTGTTTAGAATGAGTCCTCTTAAGACCATTAAACAATTAAATTTCAAAGGGTAGTTGTAAAGCCTATTATTAATAATTATCACTACGGTGAAACGACGAGAAAGTTATAAACTAAAATTTTAATTGCAAGAAGAACTGATACAACATAAAACTGCTAATATTACAAATAATTAAACAGCAATTTAATAAACAAGTGCTTACCTACTAATTAATATTTTACTATTCGAACTCTTGGTGCCCTTAAACAAGGGTGGAGGGTAGATTTAAATAATTATATTTGAACACCTAAGAACCACGAACAGCTTATTAAACCAAACATCCAAACAAACTACTGTACTAATGTATAAATTCTAAATTGTATCGACTCACAAGTGGAACTTGCAGGTGTGATCAACACGTGATTAGACAATATGCGGCTTTAGCGTAAAATTCGAATTGACGGATCAAATAATTTATAATGTGTTCCGTTTTTTAACACACATTCGTTTCAAAAGTTTAAATATTGGCAATTCCCAGTCTAAAAACAGGATAATACACAACACATTCACACACTCATTACACATTCTGTAATGAACCTCACGGGTGAACGCCTATTAGTTATGCAACCAACAGTACGCATATGTGTGTTATCCTCTATTATGGGGACGTTAGAGACAATCGATAAATTGATGTTAAAATTTTGTTTTCTTGTACTATAAGTACACCCTCCAGTGTGGGGTTGTTAATCCCTCTTTGATGCCTCCTCGGGTGAGTAAGGTAACTAAGAAAATCAAATATATTCGGAGCGTATCAAAAATAAGATCTACCGATTGACTGGCGGTATGGCCTTTTGACAATCAATGACTTTGAGTAGAAGAAACATGGGCACCCTCTTGTCCATGAACAGAGAAATCATCCCTAAAGGCAGATGAGCCAACGATTGATTGGTTGATGGCATGAACATGCAGATGGGAATGGCAATCCACAACATTCAAGATCTTGATGGCTATACCTCTTATAATCGGCAAGGCTTTGAATGTGACTACAAAGAAAAAGACACCAAGATAAGTATAAATGTAGAACGTGGAATGTTATGAAGCAGAAAAAATCTACAATGTGCTGCCAGAAACCAGACTGCCTACCGGAGAAATGTAAATATTATGTAGTAGTGTGTTGCTTAGAAGCAATGTATGTTACACCTTATATTAACACGTTCACTACCGCTACAAATTATAAGGTCTCTCCCGTGAACCTCAACTGTGAATCAAAAAATATACATATAATATATAAATTGCAAAAATATACTGACAAAAGATACCATGGTTCAGTATAGTGGCCCCAACTGTTCAGCTACGCGTAATGTAAACCGACAAAGTTTTCTCTATCACCATTCGTGTACCACATTATATTTAAACGTAAAGAAATAGCTTTCAAAATATGGCCATTATACTGGTCGCGGTTCACCACGGCACCAACCAATAACCAGTATAGTGGCCGCCTGTAGCGAACGTGTTAAAAGTATCTTTACTAGAGAAAACTTTATAAAATGTTATTTTGAAATAAATTAAACAATTTTCCATATAAGTTATGTAGTATATTCTTTTAATTTAAAAAAATAACAATAAGCATGCAACAATTGACATTTGTGTACGAATAAAAATTCCAATCTAAACAACTGATATATTGTAAATATGTAAATGTAAAAATTTCGTAAAGTAATAAATATAATACAATATGCTATGTACAAATATTCTGACATTAAGTTCTTAAAAAGGTTATCTTTCCTATTTTTACGCATAAATTCTAGCAAAACTACTGGCAAAAATTGGCAAAAAATACATTAGTTTTCGATATTGCTCATTATAAGTATAAAAACATAACAAAATTAAAATTTAACATACGTAAATTATGACTTAGGTCCACTTTGGAAAAATATCCGCCTTATAAATGCCTTCTTCCAACTTTCGGCTTGTAACTTTCGAAGCAAAAATAGATTTTCGTAAGCAGAAAAATATTAGCACCGATTTAACAAAATATAAAAACTCAAAAATCCCAGCACTCTTCTCTTTTTCTACATGGCACAAAAAAAACTGACACAAACTGCACCCAAAATTTCATAAATGCCTAAAAATACGGGATGATGTTTTTTAACAGCCAACGAATCGTTCGAGTTTCTTCAACAGTTTAGATTTTACGAGACAGTTTTAAAACCTTACACCTTGTCGAAGAAGCGAACATTTTAATTACCTAATGTTAAATTACATTTCCAAAAGTGTCATCCTTTTTCGCAAGAGGCCATTCTCTATTTACATTACCGAGGTTGTCTCGCAACAGCAAATTAAGAATAGTCTCGCGTTAATTAATCAAAACAATTGGCGCAAAAAAAGCATATTCTAAATTTCGTGAAACGCTATTCTATTTTTATTTATTGATACATTGAAAAATCAGATAACCCTCGTTTTTATACAAAATCAATTCGATATTTATTTAGTGCAGTGGAGAAACTCTCGGAATAAATAAAAGTTGAGCGAGCGACTAGAAAAATTTGAACTGTACCACAACTTTGATAAATTTAATGTATGGTTATTTTTCAACAAATACTTCGCGGCTAGGGAACTTTTCTCAAGCCACTTGCTCGATTAATTCGTCAAATTTCCGCAACTGCACGCGAGATTCCATTACAAATTGAGTCAAGTATATTTTATATTTCGTAAAACGTTGTAAAAATTAAGTAGTACATTCTATTGACATCATGAATGATGAATGATTACACGAATGTGACAGAGAGCCATTCAAAAGTTTTTTTTTTACACTTACTGTTTATAATTTATAATTTGGATATTTTTTTATGTCTCCACGTGTCACGTTTTGAGCAAAAAATTAAAAATTTTCGTACAAAATTTATACAAACTTTGGTTGTGCGTTATTTTCTAGTGTTTTTATATTTAATAATTAAACCCAGGCAACAAGACAGAAAGATTTTCTTGAATTTGTGCAACGTACAAGGAAACTATCAAATGAGATCAGAGATATGTTTTAACATCAGAAATAATTCGTCTTTTATGGTACAAAAGCACAAAATAACTTTGGAACAATTACAAAAAAATCTTTTTGTAAAATCTCAGTAAATGAGGCGCCGTTTATGACATTAAATGGCTCAAAAGGCGCCTCATAAGTATCTTACGGTTTTCAAGTCGTCATTTTGAACTTAAGTAACTTGGTGCACCATTGGAATAAATTAGCCAATTACTTTTGATATAATCTTTAGGTTTGTTCATTGGACTTGTACTAAGTTGCTCAGAACAGTTAACTAGAGTAAATCAAGTTAGTTATTAATGTAGTTAACAAAACAACTGACTGACAGCTGGTAACTGTTCGGAGCAACTTAGTGCACGTCTAACGAACAAACCTTTTGTATCTTTGTGCTCAACACTGACTTAGGTATTTTCAACAAAAATTAAGAACTCTTTAAGAATTGTTTATAATATTGCACCGTGAGTAACTAAACTTAAATTAAATTAAACCGATATCGTCCTTTGCGCCATTTTTACATTAATAAATTGTCCTCGCCCTTTCAACGGCGCAAAAGAACAACATCTTCATACCGACTTGTGTTTTTAAACTGTTCTGTATTACATACAGCACAAAATTTTGTATTAAAGCCTCACAAATAATTTTGAAACGTTCAACATGTCCAATAGCTGTCTATATACAATTAAACAATATATGACATCGGTAAATGTAAGTAAATAAAGCAATTGATACAGGGTGGCTCAATACTGCAACAGAATCGAAGTTAACTAGTAGACAACACAAAAACTTTCAAAAATAGTCTAAACAGTCCGGTAAAACTTGACCCGGTAAGAGCTATTTTTTTTAAACTTTCACCCTTTATATTTTTAAATAATTAAGGTGGCCGCCCACCTCGTGCGAGTAAAACTATTCCCTGCTTTTTACTTTTTCGCCGACTTGGTCTACTTTGAAAAAGTAATAATTTATGTTGCGCCTAACAAAAAAGATATGCGACCCTGTCGCACTACTGGGCCACTCTGTACATAAAAAAGAATGTAACTCGAATAAAAAATTGACGATTAATGCGGTTGAACAATTAATTAGTTAATAACACATTTAATTTGAGATTATTTTTTAATTCATACAGGAACTTGATTACTTTAACTTTAAATTTGAGTTACATTCAAATTATCTTCTACATAAAATAATAAAATCGATCAACATTTTATATAAGTATATACAATTTATCTAAAACATTAAAATTTAAAATAATATTTTGTACAAACACCACTAAAATTTAACTAAAGCTAAATCGTCACGTTAATTATTTATTTATTTATTACAAAAAATGTCTTCTTATATTTAAATTTTTTTATTGTATATAATTGAATTTTATAAGCCTATAAATATGAAAAATCTAACCCAAAATCGTTTTTCTTTTATCTTTTATTCACTCAAAGGCTCGTTTTACTCACACAATTTATCCACTCAAATTTTCCACTAAATGACTTTGCTTTTCAATCACCAAAAATAAATCAAAATAACTTTCCTATTTCTATTTGCATTAATAACCTTCCATTGATATGCTCTAATAAGAAAATCTTTCAATTTTTCTCGCAAGTAACAAGAAACCAGGCAACCGACCAGATCTGAAAGTATAGGCTTGGTGATGATAATTGTTCAAACACTAGAAGCATAAGACACTCAGGTGGCATTGTATTTCAGGTTAAGTTAAATAGAGCAAAGTGAGGGAACTCTAACCAGGCGGGTGATTTTACCCATAATTTTTAAGCAGCTCACAATGTGTAGAAAGAAGCAAACTTACTTATGACGAATTTCAAATTTATATCAGATGGTTAATAGCAAGAATCAACTACATGAAATTTCAGATTGCAATGATAGTGCTAGCCACGCCTTCTTCTATACAAATAACTAGAAAAGCAAAACAAATCCAGACAGCCAAGTGGGCGAGCGGCTAGGAGTATCAAAAATTCAAATTAGAGTTGGTTCAAATCCGACTGACACCTCGAGACACTTCATGTGCCAGTGTCTTGATTGATTGGGTAGATTAATATCCACCTAAAGGTGTAGGTTCCGTCCTTGGTAGTTGAATGGGAAAAACATTTTTTACTGTAAGTATCTACAGAACAGACATCTTCCCTGTCACACCACACTTCTCCTTAGTGCTCGAGTACAAGCAATGGAAGCGTAGGTTACGTGACGTTCATGCCTTACAAAAGAAGGTGATTTGGAGTTCCGACCTTACAGAGAGGGTTCTCTCTCAAATCCTACAATTTCAAAAGCCGCCTGGAGAGTGGTGTGGAATAGTGAAGTGTTGGACCTAATTAAATAGAGAAGAGCGAGATTAGGATCTTTAACTACAACTCCAACCTGACTAAGACTTAATGACGCAAAGCAGTATCCAGGGAGAAGGAATCCAGTGGGGTCCCACAGGGATCTGTCCTCGGGTCCCTGTAGTGGAACATCCTCTAAGGTCTAAAGCCTCGTGTTTCCAAAGGACGAATAGGAGAAATACACAAATGAAGCGTCCACGATGTGAGTTTACTCTTCAATACGGGACAGTCTTCTTTGAGCCTGGTAAAGTGTGAAATTCGGCATTTCGTCCACGGTTTACAAAGTAATTCAAGGTTCCGTTGCTTTACCAGGATCAACTTCAATCATTATAGAAGCGTACCCCAGTCGCGAATGCTGATATAGGGCTTGTTGAAAGTTATCTTCGCCAAGCAAGCCCCAGGAACATTGTACGAAATGTGAGATCATATATTGTCACAGATTCATATTGCAAAATTGTATAGTGTGGTGCTGTTGCTCTGACACGTAGGGAACAAATAACTTGTGGCTACATGAGAATAGGTCAGACTCGAGCATCAGACTTACACCTACTTTTACTTGAAAATCATCTAAATTTGTAATTAAATCAATCTCTTGTTGTTCCATTACGAAGCAAAATCTTTTCAAATTGAATTTGTTAATTAAATAACATTGTGTAATAAAAACGAGCCCATTGCAGTTATAAAAAGTATTCGTTTTTTTTGGGTCACACAAAGTGTTGTAATCAGTCTTTCTAAATTACCATCGTCGTCTCTTGGTGATGAAAGACAATATAGGACATTTAAAATAATAACAAAAAACAAAAAACAACCAGGTACATAAAATAAATTACTTGGATTTAATTAAAATCATCACCAAGTAAATTATAACATATTAGTCACTATGTTGGCCACACTGTAGGAAGTCACTAATTCTACAAATCACACTTAAAAGTTTTTTTTATAAAACAGGAGATACTACATTATGTCATAAAATTAAGATCTTTTAACTTATAGACACATTCTGTAAATATAAAAATAAATTAATTTGAAATTAAAAAAGCATATAAGCTACTCACCACTGTTATGAACGATCCAGTCGAAAATTATCCTCAACTCCATCCGAAATAAAATTTACCGTAGGATCCGACAACATCTGCAAACCGTCCAAATCCAAAGGACCTAGACCTTCCCTCAAACTCTCCTCTGAAAGCAATTCGGCCTCTAGCTGTTTAGAAAATGAAAGTTCTTGTCTCGTAATATCGTCCGCTGTTGAAAAGTCTACAATTTCACGTAAATAAATCGACAAAGTCAAAAAAAATTAGTAACAATTTACCAGTTAATATAATATCAGGTATACTTGTTGGAGTATTTGGTGTAGTATGTAAACTCGTAGGAGCAGTAGGATAAACCAGTTGAGATGGTGATGTGCTATAGTAACCGCCGTCACCTGATATTTCCGTATTTCCAACTCCAGAAATATCTTGTAATGTTTGAGATTGCGTCTGTGAGAGATGAATACTTCCTGAGTGATCAACATATGATACGTTATTTACTGGACTAAGAGGTTGGTCCACCTTAAAAATTGTTACACTTTATAACCAGAACTATAAATCGACACAACAACAAAAAAGTGCATGCAATCAATAATATTTAATCGATGCATCAAAATAATGAACTATAATAAACTATACAAAGAGTATTATGTGTGCAGGGTTTTGTATAAAAATCATGGCAATTGCTTGCAGTCGGACTTAGAGCTACCGCACACGACACAGTCGATGACCGTCAAAATAGTCGGTTACAATGCTCAGTACAGATTCTAGGCCCGTCATTTTAGTCGGTTGTGTGCGGTGCTACATAACAATCTCTACTGAGAATTCTAACCGACTATTTTGATGATCACCGACTGTCTGTTGTGTGCGGCAGATCTTAAGGGCGAGTTGTACATTAGTAGCTCAAAACAAACTCAACAGTAAGCCAGTCTTATCATTGTCAATGAACTTGCCAGGTAGGTTTATTGACAATGATAAGGCAGGTTTACCGTTGAGCTTGCATTGAGCTACTAATGTACAACTTGCCCTTAGGAATCAAAACTTGCTTCAGGGCATAGTTTGCTCCTATTAAAAATGTTTGACATAACGATGCTAAATTCTTTCAGGGTCGATAAAGTTACAACCCTCCAGAATTCTGTTTCATCGCCCTACATTTAGTTTTTGTTTCTGAAGAGACCACTGTTGACATTCTTTTCTTGCAAACCGTGCGTGGATTAGTAGGTGTAGCAACTTTGTATACAACCGAAGACCCCACGGTAGTCCAACAACAACTGACCTCATGTTTAAAGGCCCTACGGTAGACTAACAACAACCGACTCCATGACCGAAGGCCCTTTGGTAGTCCAACAAAATCTGGCCCCATGACGGTTTCTAGCTCACAGCACTTAGACCACGTATTTTGACCCATTTTACCTCCGCGAAGCAGCCTTAGAGAGTCTCCCAGACCTCTAACCAAACCACTTCTTGATGAACTCGAGAACTCGGAAAGATCCGTGTTAGGAGACTTGTGGTTCGACAACGATCATTTACAGCTGAGGCTATTTATAACCACTACAACTGTAAGTAACTTTCATACCATCAATGCTGTCCAATTCTGCCATTGTGGCCTTCAGGAATAATTCCCCGTGCTAATGATCTAATGACAGCCTCATCAATCGCTTAATTCGATCATCCGATAGTGATTAACAATCTCCCGTACAGCTGGAGTTATCGTACAGTAAGTCTTCAAGGATAATTCTCTAGTCGTCTCATAATCAACTAATGACAACCCCACGAATTACATAGTCTCCGGTCATCCAGGAGTAGTTAAGGAGTGAGAAAAACAAGTCGGTGGTGTATAAGTAATTGAAAATACACTATTATCTACCACTTTTAAGCTCTTCGTTCAACTTATAAAAAGTGGAGTTTCAAGAAAATTAATCTTCAGGAATTTTTTCTACAAACACCCTGTACACCAAACTAATATTTTATTAAAACCAAATTTGGTAATAATTGGACCAAAATTGATTTTAATAAAACTTTCTTTACTATTTATAATACATAAAATAAATATATTATACAGAGTGGTCATAGTGCGGCATAGTCGAACATTTCTTTTGTTACAAAAAATCAAAATACCACCCTAAACCGTTCGTCTGATAAAAAACTTGGCAGACATAATTTATAGTAAATTGAATCTTCTTTATTTTTCTCGAATTACGGCGATAAACTAAAAAAATTTATTTTTATGCCCGATTTTGGAATTTTTGTCAAACTTTAACGCGCTCTAGCCCCTAAACCGTGTGTCGGAAGAAAAAAAACCGAAGAGATATAATTTGTAAGAAATTTAATGTACTTCAGTTTGGTATAGAAGAACTTTTCTCCTAAAGTGCGTAGTTTTCGAGTTATAGGCGAAAAACCGAAAATGAGCCAGAATAACAGTTTTTAGACAGATTTTGGAACATTTGTCAAACTTTAAAATACGCTCTAGCGCATAAGCCGCTCGTTTGAAGAAAAAAGCCGAAGAGATATAATTTGGAGGAAATTTAATGTAGTTTATTTTTATATCGAAACATTTTTCTCAAAAAATGGGTAGTTTTCGAATTATAAGCGATAAATTAAAAAACAGTCTTGATAGATTTTTGAACTTTTGGCAAACTTTAACGCGCTCTAGCGCTGAAACCGTTTGTCTAAAGAAAAAAACCTAAGAAATATAATTTGGAGGAAATTTAATGTACTTCAGTTTGGTATAGTGGAACTTTTCTCCTAAAGTGCGTAGTTTTCGAGTTATAAGCGAAAACCCTAAAATGAGCCAGAATAACAGTTTTTAGACAAATTTTAGAACTTTTGTCAAACTTTAAAACACGCTCTAGCGCCTAAACCGCTTGTCTGAAGAAAACAACCAAAAAATATAATTTGTAGGAAATTGAATGTAATTTATTTTTATAAACCCACCCTTCTTGAGCCTCCCCTACGTGAATGTTGGCAGTCAGCAGTGGCACGGTCGGTTTTACTATTCATTTGCAATGTTCTTTTAGCCTGCATTGTCATAAACTGAGATGAAATGAGAATCTTTAGCTTGTCTGCAGGACAAACGCTGTCATCTGCCTGAATTTTGTTTCAACAGAACGTTTTTTGGCAATTAGAGTGCGTACCCACCTACTGTAACTCGGCCACTATACCCCAGCAGAATAGTATCATACATCCTGTCGCTATTAGAAAAAGTTGAATTTAGTTTCTTTTTGTCACAGATCATAGACAACCAGAAAAATCAGAAGTGGCGTAAAATATGTAAGAGTCAATTTTGTGATGAGAAAAATTAAAGTTCCGTTTGAAAAATCATAACGGAGCCTATAGCGATCTTACCCTCAGTAGTTTGCCATTGCTATCGGAGAGATTAATGATACTCTTTTCTATTGTCTACGTGTATAACAAAAAGGAAATATTCGACTTCTTGACACTATTGGCCATTCTGTATTACCAAAGACGTGCAAAAGTTGAGCTGTTTAATGAAACGATCGAAACAAATTTACAAAAATACATTCATAACTAATAATAATTATAGATAAATTAAACCTAAACGATGAAATTACCACAAGATGAAAAAAAAAGCAACACAAATTATGCAATTGTTTCAAATAGGTACCTCAAATATGCATTAACAGAACAGTTATGAAACAATTGTTTTAAGGGTCATCACGATCGTGTCTTATGAACTGAATATATGTCCATGAAACATAAACGTGGTAAAATTAAAGACAAATTACGAAGCTGGTTATATGCTTAGAAAAATAGTAGGTAAGTACTATAATGATATATAGGGTGTTTTCTTAAAAGTATAACACCGCAAAATATATTTAAAAAAATGCAGAAGCCAAAGCGCTAATAAGTGAAGAAATAAATTATAAAATTCAATGTCAAAAGTTTGCTTAATAATTAGTCACCTGCACTTGAGCAGTCCATGTGCAACCTGACTCGACAAGGCTGGCAACCAGCTGTGCCCAGTCCTAACAACAATCACAATATGTAACCGAACCGACACACAACAAACAAAACAACACACCGTTATAAGAGTTACTATTTATAATAAACGACTACAGTTTAGGCCGACAATAGTTAGCAGGAAAAACCAACTTGACACAAATCCAATAAATAAATAAATTTGGACGCCTACCCGGCTCCTCTTCCAGTAGTTTAGATCATGCATTAAGTACATCAAATAATCTCGTCCTACACAACCAAGAAGTTTCCTTTTTAGTCGTTCAATACACCGAGATTAGAAATTGGTTTTTCCTGATGATGCATAGTTCTTTCTGACTCATTTAAATTTCTTATTTGTTCTTATAAAAATATTTTGATTTACAATAGGGAAAAATTCCAAATCAACATGTTTCTATTAAACAGCACAACCAAACATTTTTTTAATTGTGTTAGTAACTATATTGTTACCTAAGCTGCGAGTGCTATTCCAACTGCATTATGCACAATAAATATTAATGATTTGTGTTGGATTGAGGAAGATCCTTTGATGGAATTATAATTCCGGTAACATACCTTCCGACAGAGAATTAAAATTTTTATCTGCCATTTCATCGAGAGGTGTGTAGACAAGGGTATCACAATTTAAATGTGAGATACTTAGAAACTAGTTGTGAATTATCGAGCATTGACTTGAAAAAGCTCTCATCCAACTATTTGAATTTTCTGTAAAACGTGAAAAAGAAACTTAAAATACAATTGTCCAAAAGTGACTACAATCAACACTAGTTAGTAGGTGAGCTTAGGTAAATACGAAAGTAGTTGGCTTTACGAAACCTCTCTTTAACGGTTCTACCCAATCCAACTCAAACTATATGATGGTAGCAATGACATATTTTAAAGAAATTGTGATCTATGGACATACACCCTACTTACCACACCCTGATAGCGAAAAATAATACAAAAATATGAGAATGAAAAATGTCAAACAAAATCGTGATACACTCACCATAGAAAATTGTGCAAAATCGTGTTGAAGTTGATTTGCTTGGTGTTGATTTAATAAGTGATAATCGTTGCCTAACGGACTCGGTGCACCCGGACTACAAGGCGCCGAATGATGTCCCAAACCTGGCGAAGACTGCGGACTTGGACGGGGACTTCTATAACTTGTCGGTTGTTGTAACTACAAGCAAAACTAGTCAAACAAACGGTAGCTAAACAAAAAACGAACACTTACAGTTGGTGATGGTGATTGTGGAGGTATTTGTTGTTGATATATTGCTCCTATACCACTAAGTTGTCCATAATCCTTTTCTAGTAATCCTATTAAGTTGTTTTCTAACGTAACGCCCTGCAATTATTAAAAATTAAATTACAAATTGATCCAAAGAAGTATAAAATCAACAACAAACGAAAACAAAGTGAGTGCTTTAAAAATTACCTTATTGTGATGAAGATACCTAGAATTAACGGGAACAGACAAATGGTTCTGAAACAACACCAAAAGAAAACATGCAAAATAAAAAAAACGAAAGAAAATAAATAAAATGCGTGCAATAACATTAGTTGGCTTAAATTCTTACTTGATGATGAGAAACTGGGTGATTCGAAAAAAAGCGACCCTGATGTCTGCTACCTTGAGGAACACTAGTAGGTGATAAAGTAGACGGACTTGTATTTGCAGGACTCTAAAATTTGAAACGATTATTTAACTAATTTTCTTTAACTACTGATGGCTTACAGAACTATATGGTGAACTTCCTTGGTCCTGATCTTGGTCGAGAGGAGTATGAATGGGCGACGGAAAATGAACACTTGTAAGATCAGGTAATGAACCCGTATTGTTACCTATCGGTATTTGTATTGTACCTGGTTCGTGGGCCGAAGGGTAAATGCTGAAAAAATAAAAAGATAATATTTATAATTTAATTAGTTATAATAGTTTTTTAGCTTTATTGTTGATGATAATAATATTTTGAAGATAAAAAAGCCAATTTTTAAAATAAAAATAAGCCTTAAGGCTTCATCAGATGAAGCCTTAAGGCGAAACGCGTCATATTATATTTTTATTTTAAAAATTGGCTTTTTTATCTTCAAAATATTTTTATAATTCAACCTAAGCACTTCAATAAGTCAAGATTTTTTTTGCAAAATGAAGAACCTACAACCTAAAGAGATAAGGACCTCTAAATCTTCAATGGAAGGGAATAAAAATACAAGAAGACTAGTCGTCACCGTTTGGACTATAAGTATAACACCACCAAATATATCTTGTTCTTCAGGAAAATGATTTAGGCGCCAACGCGCGTCAAGTCTAAAAAACTTCCAAAATCGGCCAAAAAATTGTTTTATCGCTCATAACTCGAAAACTACGCACTTTTAGAAAAAAGTGTTGTTATACAAAAATAAGGTACATTTAATTTCCTACAAATTATGCTTCTTAAATTTTTTTGTCAAACAAACAGTTGAGATGGTAGAGCGCGTTGAAGTTTAGAGTATATCGGACAAGGATGTCCAGGAGGCAAAATGCCAATATACTAAAATACAAGAATTTTTATTTTGACCGATGCAGGCTAAAAGAGCATACTAAAGGTGTAATAAAACCGGCCGTCTGCCATTCCTAAGTGGCTGCATTAATTCGAAGACAGCTCGAGAAGGGTGTGGCTTTGCTCTTTTTTCATACTTTCGCTTATAACTTCAAAATTATACACTTTTGGAGAAAAGTACTTCTGTATAAAAGTAAACTACATCAAATTTCCTACAAACCATATCAGGCGCGTTTTTTCCACAGACGATCGGTTTAGGAACTAGAGCGCGTTAAAATTTGAGAAAATTTTAAATATATACAAAAAATGCAATTTAACGCGCTCTAGTGCTTAAACAGTTTGCCTGCGGAAAAACCCTGCGAGATATAATTTGTAGGAAATTGAATGTAGTTTATTTTTGCATAGAAGAACTTTTCTCCAAAAGTGCCTATTTTTCGAGTTATTAGCAATAAAACAATTTTTTAGTTAATTTTAGAAACTTTTTAAGTTTAACGCGCGCTAGCGCCTAAATTGTTCTCCTGAGAAAAAAACTTGGCAGATATAATTTGTAGGAAATTTAATGTAGTTTATTTTTACATATAAGAACTTTTTTCCAAAAGTGCGTAGTTTTCGAGTTATTAGCAATAAAACAATTTTTTGGCTGATTTTGGAAACTTTTTAACTTTAACGCGCGCTAGCGCCTAAATTATTTTCCTGAGAAAAAAACTTAAGAGATATAATTTGTAGGAAATTGAATGTAGTTTATTTTTGCATAGAAGAACTTTTCTCCAAAAGTGCCTATTTTTCGAGTTATTAGCAATAAAACAATTTTTTAGTTAATTTTAGAAACTTTTTAAGTTTAACGCGCGCTAGCGCCTAAATTGTTCTCCTGAGAAAAAAACTTGGCAGATATAATTTGTAGGAAATTTAATGTAGTTTATTTTTACATATAAGAATTTTTTTCCAAAAGTGCGTAGTTTTCGAGTTATTAGCAATAAAACAATTTTTTGGCTGATTTTGGAAACTTTTTAACTTTAACGCGCGCTAGCGCCTAAATTGTTTTCCTGAGAAAAAAACTTAAGAGATATAATTTGTAGGAAATTCAATGTAGTTTATTTTTGCATAGAAGAACTGTCCTCATAAAGTGCATAGTTTTCGAGTTCTCAGAAAAAACCGAAAAAAGAGCAAAAATCCACCCTTCTCAAGCTATCCCCAAGTTAATGCTGCCACTTTTAAGAGACAGATGGTTGGTTTTATTACTATTTGCAATGTTCTTTCATTCTGCATGGTCAAAAATCATGTAATTTATGTTTTAGTAAAGTGTTCACTGCCTTGCGGACTATCAATAATTAATGACCAAAAAATACGGATAAAAGCCTTTCCAAACTACTCTAGAGCACACTGATGACTGTAAGATGAATTATGGAAATAAAGCAGGTGTTTAAGGAGTAAGACAACGGCAAGGTCTTAAAATATCTCGCGATCTTTTAGAAATACACTCAATTTTACAGCAACGGCTTAGTTAGCGTACCAACGACAAAATTGTAGACTAAACATGTGGTGCGCTCATTGTAAACACTCTTGTATCAAGTTGGTTTGCCTTTGGTTCGGTACTCGGAAGATTGTGCACCAGACTAAATTAGTTTGCACTTTGGTCAAGTTCGATGTGACACAACCGTGCGAATGAGGATGTAAAATGTAAACACTAAAATGTTTGTTGTGTTTGAAAAGATAGCAGTAAATAAGCGAGGTTAAGGTTGGTAAACAAACAGGTAATTATTATAAACAATTCTTTTTTGTTCAGAAGTTAGAATTTCTTAGTCCACTTTTAGTCCGTAACTTCTTTATGGCGCGTGATGGAAACATACTCAATCGGGTGAACCATCCTCGCTGCCCGAGTACTCAAGAACAAGGCCAAATGATTGTTCGCTGTAAACATGGCTAAAGTTTTAGTAAAAAAGACAAAAGTCAAAATTTATAATGCCTCTTACAAGGCAGAAATTACAACTGAAACTATAAAGATGATAAGACGACCGAAATGAGGAATCCGAGACAAATTATGAACAGAACAGATGAGATGGGTTGAGCAGGCAGAATCAGAAATACATAATAGGGGCGTGTAACGCAACACCTAGAAGAGATTGGGTAATGGCAATGGTAATGGGTACTCATCTTGCTTAGTATATCTCCAACTGTACCACACAGTACTAGTACAACATAAATATTATATTTTCTCACTAAGGAGCATCGGTCTAAAAACAAAAACGGTAGATGTGGCCATAACAGGACTTTTTTATGTGTTGAAGCTAATCCTACAAGCTCTCACAATATTTAAAAAGATACCGAAAGTTGTGCCAAACAATAATATGCTCAAAATTTCACCCCATTTCGAAATTATACGAGGTGTTCTATTTGAAATAGGAACTGGTTAAACCGGAAATACAAAGATAAAATGATTAGTTATCATTACAGATAATTTTACAATATTTTATAAGCACATGAAATATACAGAGTGTTTTAAAAACTCTTTTGAAAACTAGTTCAACAACAATGATCAATATTTGAAATTTTGACCTTCAAAAAATCATAACTCCGGTTCTGGCCATAGCAAGCAAACCAAACAAACAGCGTTTGATTAAAAACTTCGGTATCTACCACATAGACAACAATAGAAAAAAAACAGCCAAAGCTGATTTTAAGAAATCCTTTTTTAAATGCTAATCAACTGTGGTCCTGTTTAAAACGTTAAACACACTATACAAACAGACAGGCAGGCAGGTGGAAAGGCAGACCTTTTCAAAGAGATTAATTTTTTTACACTTTTGGATTCAGGGAGCTAAAAAAGTCGAGAAATTGAATTTAAAAAATAACTTTTTTCCGATCGAAGTAGACGAAGTCGACGAAAAAGCAAAACTTACTGAATTCCAGGTACCCTTGGTACTTCACACGATCTTGGTCGATTATCGTGTTGTTCTGGACCATTCATAGTTTGTATCATCCATCTATTATTTGAATTATCGTTTCTTTTATCAACACCCATTCCTCCCTAAAAATTCCAAGTGTCATCGAAAGGTTAAAAAATGCATAAAAAAATTAAAGCCGTACCTGCATGGCACTTTGGTGCAAGGCAGAATCACTATTTGTGCGTCTCCATCCTGTATCAGATGGTGGGCTCAAAAATGGACTAGTTGAATAAGGTGATGTGTCGTGTTTCCTATCGGGTGGCCTTCTCATAGGACCACCTTGAGGACGTGATCTACATTCTCTATATGTAATTTTCGTTTGCATACCATCTTCTGGCTGTAAAAAACCAATAAAAATTTTAATTAAAATGCAATTACAAAAATTTGTTTTTCTAAAAAAGTAATAAAAGCAAGGTCACTTATTTAAAACAATAAACTATTAAAACACGAAAATAATTAACCCACCATTCATTAATTCAAAACAAATAATATCTAAATACAAACAACTACTCACTAATAATAATTAATACTGAAATAACTTAAAATACTTTTCAAGCAATTATGATACTACAATTCAAACTTCAAAGTTCAGCTTCGTTCAGAATTTTTCTTAGTGTAGCTGGTAGATAAATCAGTACCAAAAGCTGCTTAAGAAAATCGAGGTAGATTCTTTTACTCCATAAAGGAGAGTTGGAAAACACTGAGTTACTGCCAAAGTAGGCCTCTCTTATTTTAATCCCCAGAAATGAGTTGAAAGATCAACTCGTTCAGAGATTAAAACGAAGCCGATTTTACTATTTGTTATATCTCAGATGCTCGGAAGCCTCTCAGACTAATATTCGTACCTAAAACTGAGCATAACTTGTTGTGCTGGATAAGTCATTTGGTTTCTCGTCGTTCATATTAAATGAATGAGAAAACTGATAGAAGAGCATCTTATCTGACGAGAAGGAATCAGCTACTAACGTTAATCTTTGAATAACTTTTCCGACATATCAGCCTGGGAACGGATCTGAGAGGAGAGGTACAATAAGCTGCAATGCCGTCAATTAATAATGGAGGCTAGGAGATGGGACCCTGTGGAACGCCGTGAAGACAACGAAGATTAACTACTGTCATGAGTCATTAGTGGAGAGAGACTGCCTCATGTGTAGCAGGCATATGTTGAAGTGAACCCAGGCTAAAGGTTAAACTTGTCATTTTTGTGTTAATATGTCTCATTCTACAGACTTCTCCGAAGTCGCTTTGTAATGCAAGTAGCAAATTCTAGGATTTTTACGAGCCATTGAAATAAAAAAATGTACTTTTATCGTAGCTATTGGAAGTTTATTATTCAATTTCGTGGTTTTAATGAGAAGTAGTAGACTGCTTGGTACCGCCCATTAAAACTCAACAACCTTCCATCGCTTCCAGTTTACTGCCTCGCCAAATTGTAACAGGAAATACCTATCTATCTAAGAATCAAATGAAAATAAAAACTCCAGTTAGGTAACTTTCAAACAAGTATCCACTTACAATACAACAACTGGTTTAAGTTTAAATATTCTATTCAACTCTAAAAATAATTTTGAATTAATTGTCGTCTTAAAGAGGCGAGTGCATGGTATTTAGGTATTTAAGTGTCATTTTAAGACGCTTGTACGAGTACAAAAAAAGTGTTTTAAAAACATCTTAAAATGGGGTTTTTATGTGAAAATCAAGGTTTATTATTTTAATAACGACGCCTTTTAATGTTAAACAACTTTTTTTTTATTCGGCACATTTTGTTCTCGGTTAGTTTTAGATAATTATAAATCTGATGATTATTATGTTAATTATATCCTCGAAACGGGTTTTTTTTTCCTAATAAACTACGGGTTAATTTATAACGTGGACCGTAACAAACCCATATGAAACTAGACAAAAATGTGGATTTCTTCCTGCTATTATAGAATTATTAAATTTAATTCATTCGATCGAATATAGAAAACAAATATATGGTAAATTACAATAAATGAGAGAGAAAGGTGCTCTTATTACGTATGTGGGTTTTTTTTAGTACCATCAACAAGATTTGAGGGTCAATTTTTACATAATTTTGTTTTAAAAACAATCAAAATAAGTCTTTTGTTTTTTATTCGATGAGAAATTTTGGAAGAGAAGGTGCCATCAGAAATGGAATTGACTCTCGAGACTCTCGATAGCTTGATACAATAAAATTTTCGCTTCGAAAACAATTTTTCAAACTATTTCACGTAGATTGAATATAAACCATAGGTTAGCAACATTTTTGGCACACTGCCACATATTCTAGTAGAAGTTTTAAGGGAAAAATTGAGCGTTACTCCCTCCACTATTGGATACTATCAACAAACTCGGCTTGTCTTTTTAAAACTGCGATTAAAATAGTAAAATAATCGAGTTTGAAGAAAAAGAACAATTGGACTGTTAAAAAATTACTTGGAAGGAAAAACAATTGAACTGTTAAACAATCGATTCGAAACAAACAATTGTAATTAATACAGTGGATATAAAAACAAAATGTAAACAAATTCATCTGAAGAAAGTAAACTTCGAACTTGAACAATATGCACCTTGCACTTGAATTAATTAAGTAATTGCACTTAATATATTAATATAAAAATAATCATTGGAACGTATTGCATCCTATAGATTCGTTTCCCTTTAGTTGTCGATAAAATTATTGTGTGAAAAGTACAAGCATTTAAAAAGTATTCAGCTGTTGGCAATAAATTAGAGAAAACAAATTAAATTGTAATTAAAAATAACTTTTAACCAAAAAAAAAGTTATAATTACACATCCGTGCAGAAATATGGTCCATTATAAAATTTGGCGAAAATTCTAAAAATTACGAAAAAAAAGGTATCGACAAAAGTATATGAACGTGCCCTTGAAAAAAAAACTAATTATTACACACACGAACATGAGAAAAAATTTTTTTCTCTAAATAATTAACATGCTGTAACTCGAACTAAGGACCACATTGAAAATATCACCTTAGGATCGTCATTATTTGGTGTAGTCTTGACAGTAGGGGCTCCTGCAGATACGTTAGGCAGCGAGCCCCCTCTAAACGAGCCCAAACCTTGACCGGTGTTTACTCGCAGCGCATTTTTACCAGAAGATTTATCAGGCTGAACCTGTAATCGACCTTACACAATTAAGCAACAAACACAATTATTACATAACAAAATTTTCAAAATTGGCGCCAATTTTTTTTTTCAAAAGAATTATCAAAAAAAGGAATATCGTAAACTGTCGGTTTGTTAAGTCTTCGATGCGAAATTGTCGTAGAAAAAAAGCCAAAAACCTAAAAAAAATTGTTTAAAAAGAGAAGACGAAAAAAATTGATAAATATAGGGTCGAGATGAAAAACAAAAGGCAAACGAGGACGAAACTAAAGAAAACGTAAAAAAACGCTCAAAGAAAATTCGTTTTATTATTGTTGTTGCTTGTTTTGTTCTGTCAAAAACTATAAAACAGAATTATTGATTGCAATAAATTTATAGAAAATCGGTCAACAGGTCGGTTAAAAATTAAAACAAATGAAAGGGACTTTGAAATTTTCACAAATTATTTGTTTACAACTAATTGTTTATCTGTTAATTGTATGCACGATCGAGCTATTGCAACAGAAGTAAAATGTTGTTTACGTCGTCATCTGACCATTTATTTGATAACATTAGGGCGGCCACATGGGCTCTTAACATACCCGAGCAGTAGCGTCCGAAACTTCTTTCATAATTTGTTCGAAACGGGCCGTTTCCTCTGCCTGTCTATGGGTATGAAGCGCTATTTTTTCACTAAATTTTCTCGGATTCGCCATGATTGTATTTCACTACACTCGTACACTGCACTGCGCGAGAAACCACGACTAAACGCGCCGTTCAGGGTCGCGATCAGTCGATATCTTCGCTCGCGATTTTTCCCACCCAGTGGCGGAACCGCGGCGAGCCACATAAACTTTTTAACACTTAAAACGACAGTAATTTCAAAAACTGTTTTATTTAATTACCAACGAGCGGCCTTAAATCGGAATAATTTAAATTAAAAAAACTTTGCTCAACTACAAGCTACCCGACCTAAACACTTCCGCGATGAATTATTTGAAATGGCTGCACCACCGACCGCCACTGGTTTGAACCTTCCCGCTTAATTCACTTATTATAAAAAATAGCAGCGATTTTCCTCATCTTTAAAATGAATCCAACGGCCGGTGCACCATTGGAAAAACTTCCAAATCCACAATTCAAACAATTAATTATGGCCTTATCGAAAGACGACGGTTGGAAAAAAATTGCAGAATTTTCCCAAATATTTAGGTAAATACAACACTTTTATTTAATTATTTGGCTATATTGTACGTTAAATATGCCATTCTTATCAGCAAATACGAGATATCAACGTTATCAAATAGTCCTTGCCCTTCCGAAAAGCTTTTGAACGAATTTATCACAAAATTATGGACCGTGGACTTTTTAAAAATTATCCTAAAAGAATGCCGCCTTAACGAAGCCCTAGAGGTCATTTCAGAGCCAGGTAAGGTTAACTTCAAAAAAAACTTTTTGAAAAAGCAGTGGCGTACTGATCCGATTATAGAACCGATGCAAATAATCGCCCAACCGACGCAAATCTTGGAGGGTAAAAATAAACTGCAAGTCTCCCCTGGGGGCTCTTTTACAATTGAATTTAAGGTCACGGGAGTCCCTTATCCGAAATTTCAATGGTTTAAAAACAACGAAGCTTTATTAGACGAAACTGCCGCCATTTTAAATTACGAAAATTTCGAGTAGGTAAAAATGGGCGTTTTTAAGGAAATTTACCTACTAATTAGTTTTAGCCTTGGAATGAAAGGGCGCTTCCATTGTATCGCGACGCAAAACCGTAACGAGCTCACTTCCGACGTAGTGGAGATTGATATGCTTCCCATATCTTGCACGCTCCTCGAAGAGCCGGAAAGGATCGTATGTTTGTGTGAAGGATCTTCACTTTGCCTACGACTAAAAGCTCTAGCTTACCCAGACCCGACGTACCAATGGGTGTACGAAAACACAGTCTTAGAAGAAGAAAAAAAAAGCTCCCTTCTGGTTGTTTCCTAACTTATCCACTAACCATTTGAAGGACTTACTCGAAACTGCTTTTCAGATCAGAAACGTGACGAGAGAGCGTAGTGGAGATTACAGATGCTTCATATCCAACCAAATTAGCGAGCTGGTGGTTAAGATAACGGTCGTTATTTATTCTGAAAACAAAATTGAAGTTTATAAAGGTCCCATTTCGAACAAACTCGCCCTTTTGATAGGAAACGAAAGTTACGACCACCTAACAACCTTGGTGAACCCATCCAATGACGTCAAGTCGCTAGCGCGAACGCTTCAAACTTTCGGTTTTCAAACTTTGTGTTTGTTAAATTTAAACTTGAGAGAAATTAAACTGGCGATCGAGTTGTTTTCAGATGTAGTGGACGAAGAGACGTTTGTTTTTTTGTATTACGCTGGGCATGGTTTTCAAATGGGAGACCCATTTTTGTTACCAGTCGATGCACCAAATTGGGAGAACTTTATGAAAAGTGACGCGGTGTCGGAATCATTTATATTAAATCGTATTTTAAACAAAAAACCTGTCGTGTGTATTCTATTGCTGGACATGTGCTTAAAGATGCCTAACAAGTGAATTGTGGATCTTGGAGAAAAGCTCGAGCGAATACTTATAACTAATTTAATTTTAGATTAGAAAATCCTTCAATCTACAAAGAAGTTTTTATTCCACATACTTACGAGTCCAAGAGAAATTTAATAAGAGGATACTCGACTACAAGTCATCTTTCATCGTACGAAATCGAAGGAAATTCAAATGGGATTTATATGGGAATATTGAAAAGATACTTGAGAGACAACGCCTCAATTTTGACGATTTTGTCCAAAGTGAACTCAGGTTATTTTGTTTAATTATAATATTGGTATATTTGAGTAGTACTACAGACTGAATGCTTTCATCTTACCCCTTATGGAAAGTTGTAAAGGACCACGATAGGAAAAAATGTCAAAAATTTGACAAACAACCCGGTCCTAATTTTCGATGACTAGTTTGCGTAGTATTAAATTCTGCAGCATTCCCGCTCCATGGCGAAGAAAACGACAAAATTGAAGAAACAATAGAATGACGAAACAAATCAATAATAAATTGGCATTATTGACAAATGAATAGCGTGTATTGCCTCTGCTTCTCACTAATACATTTATGCGCCTAGACGTGCTTCTAATGAAATTGTCGAGCACGTCCTGTGGAATGTTCTCCTATTTTGCAAGAACTGAATTTTCAAGTTCTCTCAGGTTCGCAGCTGCAAGTGTATGACGTCTCACGTTTCCAATAATAGCCGGACTTTTCGGTAGCAAATTGTTTGAAAACGTTCATCTCATACGTCAGTGCATCGTTTTCGCCATTGTTCTAACCTTTTAGATCCCAATCGACAATCATAAGGAGTGACAAACGCAGCTTCTCTTACGGATTGCCTATGATTTTGAAAAAAATATGATGGTTGGCTGCAAGAACATTGCAAATGAGTAATAAAACCGACCGTCTGCCACTCATAAGCAGTAGCATTAACTTAAGAACGATTTGAGAAGGGCGGATTTTTGCTCTGCTAATAATTCGAAAACTACGCACCTTTTGAGAAAAGTGCCTCTATACAAAAACGAACTGCATCAAGTTTTCTACAAATTGTATCCGTTATGTTTTTTTCTTCAGACGCACGGTTTAGGCGCTAGAGCGCGTTAAAGTTTGAAACAAATTTCAAAATCGACCAAAACTGTTTTTTTAGTTTATTGCTTATACCTCGAAAACTACCCACTTTTTGAGAAAAATGCCTCTATATAAAAATGAACAGCATTAAATTTCCTACAAATTATATCCGTTAGGTTTTTTGCTTCAGACGCACGGTTTAGGCGCTAGAGCGCGTAAAATTTGACAAAAATTCCAAAATTGGCCATAAAAATTGATTTTTTTAGTTTCTCGCCTCTAACTCGAAATCTACGCACTTCAAGAGAAAAGTATCTCTATAGAAAAATAAAACACATTAAATTTCCTACAAATTATGAACAGAAACTTAGCCTTCTCGAGCCTCCCCTAAGTTCGTACTACCACTTAGGCGTGGCAAACGGTCGGTTTAATTACTCATTTACATTGTACTTTCAGGCTGCATTGTTAAAAAGCTTGGACTAATTATTTAGTGTATTTGCACGCTGCCTCCGAACCAACTGACGCGCTGCCCTGCGGAAGTTTCGCTCTATCAAGTTACGGCTTAAGCGCTAAACCGCGACAAAATAGGCGTCTGCCGGACAAACGCTGTCGTCTGCCCAACTTATGTAGTGACAGAAAGATTCATATTTTTTCTTTTTTAATATTATAATTTCAATCTGGAATAGCCTTGATCTCCACCCTGTATAAGGAGAATTGAATTATTTTAAAATTAACAAAATATTATAGTTGCTACCACTTTTATATCTAGTGTGGTCCCTAATTTTAAAAAAACCGCCTTTTCAATTTTTGGGTTCGGAATGGGCATACTGAATTGAATATTTTCAGCCACTGGAGTAAACTAGTCATAAAAAACGAGGAGCAAAATGAAAAGAGTCTGTACACCTTCCTTTCACAAAAATTTACACATTACTCACTAAACCTTTTCTTCCAATTTACACATTTATCCACTAATGTCTAGCTGACAAATGTACTATCTAATAACAATATTTTTTAGAAATCTCTTCAACGTGTCCGGATCAAATGCCTTGCATTTCTTATATTACTTCCCAAGATTTTTATTTAAATATTCAAGCCGATTCAAAATCAGACAACAAATTCTTCAACATTTTGAAAATAAAAGACGAAATAATACATATAAATGACATAAAAATTCAATTACAACAATATAAAAAAGTTTTCAATAATTTTCTCGAAATTATTATATCAAACGTTTCGAGCCTTCAATATAAATTACTAACAGATTGTGAGGTTTACGAAACTGAGGGCGATAATGGTACAATATTAGAAATAGGAAACTTGCAAAGGATGGAAAACGACGAATTTGCAATTTCATTACAAACTGAAAACGTCACCCTTACTATTAAGAAAAATTTTCAAATTGTTCTTATGTTCCACTGTGAAGATTGTTCTTCCATTTAATTAAACTTTTTCAAAATCATAAACTAGATACAAATCAATTCTCATTCCTTTCCTTTAACCTTTTGGCAAGGGTTAAAATCCCTACGACAAAATTAAACAATTTGTTTTAATTCTAAATGTGAAAAGAAAATAATTTTACATCTTACGATTACAATTGAGAACAAAATAAAATTTACTGTTGATCGGCAGGTTTAAAATGGTTAAGTAAGTTAATCGTCCATTCACTATCGACGCCTTTTGTAAATTCGCGAATAAATCTATAATTACAAATCGAAATACGCCCTTGATATTCGGGTATTGTACCCATATTTAGTGGTGGCTCGCTACCCTGGGATCGCATCTGTTCCAAACCTTTTAAAATGTGATAAACCATAGTAATTTCGACAAACCGCTTATTATTTTGTTGCTCTTCAAAAATAACACCGATCTACAACAAATTCATCAATACAAACAGCAGTAAAAGAAATTATCGGTACTACTTCGTATGGGAAGGAAAAATAAATATCTTCGGCATTAATAGCGAGTTGTTCCCGTTGAGTCATCGACATAACAGACACAGATTTATGTAAATCGGATACAATATCGGCATCGACTAAACCATCTAAAGTTTTCATATCACCTTCCGACAACTTATTCGAAACTACCTATAAAACACAACAAAATTATTTTGACAACCCTTCAATCCACTACTCACCTCTACCGCCTTTTTAGATCCTTTAACAAAATCAGGTATATTAAAGTCCCTATCCATGTATGGTTTAATTATAAAAGTAGTAAAAATAAATATACGTAACGATTTCAACAACGAAGGCCATACAATTTCGGGAAATTGCATCAACGGTGGTAGTTTTTGAGTTGGTGGCCCAGTATTTGAGCTAAACAGTCGTTTACAAACCTCCAACACATTAATTTTAGCTTCATTTTTTACTTGCTTATTTGTAGAGTACAATTTTGAGGTTATATTTGAACAACACAAAATTCTCGTGTAATTTAAATACGAACTATTTAGTAGAACTAAATTTTTACTATAGTTTTTTAAAAAGCACCTCGTTAATAAATTTACGTTCATTTTAAACAATTATTTTTAGAACTTATAAATTTTGAACTTTATTAAAAAGAGTTTTCGCATTACGTCAGTAGATGGCGCTTTTAT
Source organism: Malthinus flaveolus (assembly GCA_950108345.1). Lineage (NCBI taxonomy): Eukaryota > Metazoa > Arthropoda > Insecta > Coleoptera > Cantharidae > Malthinus > Malthinus flaveolus. Next base: position 92,897,723 of record OX467285.1, read on the forward strand.
TCAAAATTGGCGGCGGTTTTAATTACTTGTACATACTAACATACTGTAATGTTGCTATCAAATTGGTTTTAATTTAGTTTTAAAATGCAAAAATGATTAAATTATTTGAATATGCCAAATTCCTTACAGACGGAGACAACTATTGTTAGCCCAAATTGTCGTAGGTGGCGCTTGGGTGTCATTATTTGATGTTTTGATATAGAAGTGCGCATCAAATTTGCGCAGTAAATAAAACCAGCTGTTTAGGTGGTCCAAAAGCAAAAATTATCATGCAAAGAAGTGAGATAGATTGTGTTAGTGGTGGAGGTCTGTTTTTGTTATGTGTCGTCATTGAGTCATAAGTAGTCGAAAGTTAATTTTCAATTCGTTTTCGAAAAAAAAAATTACAGAAGGAAACGCATTCGTGGCCCTCGCGTTGTTATTTTAGTTTGCGAGGGATATCGTACGTGAATTTTAACGTTTTTGAGAATTTCTTAGTTTCAATGGCGTCATAATACGTTTCAACTTGTGGTCCCCTTTGTGATTGTGTGGACAAAGTGTCAGTTAAATTATTTCAAAATGGCAAATCTTAGAACAAGTAGTGCCCTACGTGCTTTAGCTGTCGAATATAAATCGTTACAAGAAGAGCCTGTCGAAGGTTTTTGTGTCAAACTTGTTAATGAAGACAATCTTTTTGAATGGGAAGTTGCAATTTTTGGACCCCCAGATACTTTGTACATGGGTGGATATTTTAAGGTAATTAAATTTTATTAACAATTTTTTTACATTATTATGCTTTTGCTAATTTTCTTCGTGGAATCAATTTTTAGGGAGAAGGGTGAAATTTGCGAAAGTGAAAGTGAATGAAAAAAAAACAAAAAACAAACAGTTAAAGGGGTTAAAAAGAAAGGTTGTAAAAAAGGCCATGGGCTTGAATGGAATCATCGAGGGGGCCTACTAAAATATAATTTGTTAATTCCTGGTATAAGTTTGTATATCTCGGTATATATTTAGACAGAAATTCCCAATGCTCATCTGTGAATCATTAATTTTCACTAAAACGCTTTTTTACTATTTATTTTGGAAAAGTTAAATTAGATGCAATTAATTAAGGGAATCTTCGTTTTATTTTTGGTTTCATTGTGATGTCTCAATACAGAAATCAGGTCGCATTACACTTTTAAATACGAATACGACTTACTTTCTATTATTAAAATGAAATTTTAACTTAACTTTCGTTCAATGACTTTTAATTTCATGTTAAATGGAGTGTATTTATGTTAGAAGTTAATTAATTTAAACTAGGGTCGTTCCTAGAGAAAATACTGTTGGAAGCCAAACAATTTAAATTTGTCACTGTAATAATTTTGATACTCGTAACAATCATAATCACGTTGCTAAAAGTTCATTTTGCTCTTGAAAACGTGTTCTTTGTATTTTATATTGAATTTGTAGGGATTTTGAAAGTATTCCTTAACCTTTTTCAAAATGTTGCCCAAACTACTCAGAATGGGACTCCTACTAGAAATTTCATGATGTGCCCCTTGAGGAGAAGCAAACCCTCCTGTTGTAATAGCTAGAACTAGGGATTTTAGCTCAAAATTTGAAAAAATGGCCAACTATTAATATCTCACTTTGGGGCCTTAGTTGAAGAAATTGGTTGTTGGTTTTGTAATATAAGTAACGAGGAGTTCTGAGAAAGAAATTTGCTTATTTCGAAATGACTTTAGCCACAGGGAGCAACACTGTTGAAAAGGGCCATAAATAAAATAACAAAGACCCATAATACATTCGAAAACCTTACAATAATCCCTGAATTTATTACCTGAAATATTTATTTCTAAGTTGAGGTTATACTTAATTGTCTTTTAGGTCAAATTTTGAACAAATTAATGTATTAGGTGAAGTCGAGGTGGGGTGCCTTTGTTAATTTTATTTATGACCCTTTTCAACCCCACTAAAGCTAAAGAGACAAGGCCGTTTCGAAATAGTGCGAAATGGGCCGTACTTGAGGTCTCGAGCTGCATCCAACCACACTGTGAGAGAAGCAGAACCAAACAAAAGATGGTTAAGCAATTTCTAAATGATGCAACTTTTAAATGTCTTGCTGGACGCATTTCTTCTGATAACAAAGATAGGAGGTTATGCCACGTCCTGTGAGACACAATGCACTTATTTAAATCGGTTTTGAAGAAGTTCAATTTTAACTAGACGTTTTAAATTTGCCACAGAGAACTTTGATGTTCGTTTAGATTCTAATTATTGATCTACGTAGGACTAACCTTCACTAAAAGTTTCATCAAACGAACGTCTTAAATTTGCAATCAATTCCCCATACTTTAAGACTTGTATGTCCCGTACAAAGCTCCATAAAATATTCAAAGCTCCACAGGTATGTTTCAAACACCAAAATTAGCATACTCGGGTATAGTGTTGTAGATGAATTTATGCTAAATGTGCTAGGTATGGCATTAAATTAATAAAATGACAAAACAAAAGAAATGTTTGAACTTTATCGCGAACTTAGGGCTGTTGTAACAGTAGAAAGTCGTGTTTTGACGAAAGAACAGATCCGGACTAACGAAAACTGATTTGGGTGGCAGATTGAAACAAATGGTTTTTTTTATCAAAAATGTCGGTTTTTGAACTAAAAACTTCCTACGCATCTGTCTATGTGTTCGTAGCCGTAACAACTTGCCAACTCACTTGAAGGGGGAGGGCGAAACTTGATTTACAATACGACAATGATTTTTTTGTATTGCAAGTTGATTACTCGGTATCAAAAAATTGCTTTGATTTATAATTTACCATGACAAGTGTCGGTTGGCATCGTGGCCAAAAATGTTTGCGATGGTGTGCCAAATTTCGTGGTTTTATCATCAAAGGCAGTTGTTTCTTTCACCTGTCTGCAATACTAACTATCCCATCCGGATAATCAAGTTTTTCATAAGTTATTTTTAAAACTTCATTTTTAATCGTATGGCTGGACGATTGTCTCGATTAATCGATTAAAACATCGATTAATCGACCTTTTTTCCCATCCCCGATAACATACTAATTTTGGGCGATAATTGAATTGCCTTAATGAGAAAGAAGCGGCGTAATACTCGTTTGAGCTAACATTGCTTCTGTTTTATTTTTTTAAATCAATTTGGGTTAATCGTGTCACAGTGAAGTAACTTTTTTGTACGGTGAATGAAATTGTGCGTTATTGTTCATCATTGCTACAATTAATTGACCTGTTTTTTTTTCGAGGACGTCTTTTTAATTTCTAACCATTTTTTTTTCTTTTTTACGTTACAGGCTCGGATGAAATTTCCATCGGATTATCCTTATTCACCTCCGTCGATTCGATTTTTAACCAAAGTTTGGCATCCAAACGTATACGAGGTAAGAATTAGAAATTCAATTTTTATGCCATTGCTGTGAAATAATTTTTGGTAACTTTCTCTAATTTTTTTGCTTCGAGAAAAATTTGTTTCTGTGAAGACGAATTAATTTTTGATGGTTCCCAAATTTTATTTTTGAATTTTTATTCAAAATCGATAAATGAGTAATTTGCAAATTGATGATGTGAGTGTGGAATAATTACAAGTTTACACTTTACAACAATCAAGTTACACTCTATTTAACTTTTGCTACGAAAGTAATAAGTAATAAAATGAAAGCAAAAATTGTAATATCGTATGTGGTAAAATGCCTACGCAAAACTAAAATTTGTAATAGTATAAAAGAATTAATTTCAACTTTCTATTTCTTTTTGTAATTTGAAATTACAAGCTTTTGAATCTTAAAACCGACTGTAACTTTTAACTTTTGAGAAATTGGCTACTATTGTCTCCAAACCTTTCTGTCCCAAAATAAACAAATTGTGGCGACGACTCTTTGGTGGTGGGTTTCATTTTTACAACGTCCTACCTACTTTTGAACAGCTTCAAATTCACAAGAAAATTAATGTGTTCGACTCTCCCAATTAATAAGTAAATTTAATTTAACGGTAATTATCAATTTCGTTCTTAACCCAAAAAGATGAAAAATATCTCGAAACAAAGAAGTATTGCAAAATGTAAATTGGAGATCAATTCAAGGTAATTACTGTTTTCATTATGACTCGCTTAATTGTGTGTATAGAAATAAATACATCAAATAAGCACATCAAGAAACAATTTGAACAGAACTAAAAAATTCGGGCGCCTAGGAACATAAGCTGGTGAGATAGAGTATACTTTAGTGATATTATTGAATTTGCTGGCAACTTCTTTTTCTTTTAGACACACCTTTTGCATTTCCAATGCCTTGTTGTAGATTTCATTTCTAACCTTCGCGAAAAGATCAAGATCTTACCTATTTTATTGTAACCAATTAATTAATTACAAATTACAATAAAGTGCAAGAAATAATTACCAACACTCAAAACTTCAAAGGAGTCATTTTTATTTGTTTAGCGCTAACGCAGATTCTTGCGATTGTAACGTTGCCGGTTCTTGTATCCGCAAAATAAGCTTTAGATGAAATCGATACAGGGTGGCCCAAAATCCTAAATAATGAGGTTATTTTGGTCGCATTTCGGAATTTCTTGATCTATAGTATTTATACTCGGCTATAAGTTAGTACACATTGGCCCTAATTAAAAAAATACCTTTTCAAATTTTTAAATTCAAAATGGCGGCCAGTATAACGATCGTCCCATTTCCTAGTTTTTTTATTATAACTTTGGAGATAATTATTATGATGAAAATATAAAACCAGGAATATACAGGCAAAATATGGGGCATTAGTTTTGTTAGAGTCGATTTTTAAAATAATTTCAAAATTGACTACTCTTAAAGGACCAAAGTTAGCTAAGATTTTAAAACGGATTTGCCCGAAATCGGCTCCGGCCGTTGTGTCTATAGTTTGATATGTTGTAGATATCAAAGTTCTTAATTAACCACCGTTGTTTAGTTCATTTGCTATGAGCAGATGCGGAGTTATGATTTTTTGAAGTTCAAAATTTCAAAAATCTAGCATTTTTTTTGTAATTAAAATTTGTAATTGCAAGTTGGTATATCAATTCATTCTATCAATTTCTCTTATTTGTTACAATTTTTGTTAAAAAAACACTTCCGCTTAAACCGGAAATTAACTAAGCAAAATGAATTTTTGATAACATCCTGTATATTTTATGATTTTTTTAAATATCTTAAGATTACCTATCCAATGATACCAAACATGTTAAATTTTACCTTCCGGCTTAACCGGAAAATGGGTGAACTTTTCTCGTTTAAATACAACACCCTGTATATTTTGAGTGGTTTGGAAGATTGTAAAATTAGCTATCTAGCGATACCAAACATTTAATATTTTGGCTTCCGGTTCAACCGGAAACGAGATTAGCTCCCTATTTCGCATAGAAACGCCCCGTATAATTTTAGTTTTTTGAAATCGGCACTTCCGAGCATACTATTGCTAGGTACTATTTCTGGTGCCTTTTTAGATATTTTCAACGCGTACGAAAAAGTCCTGTTATGGCCACATCAGCGACACGGACGGAGAGAGCAAATAATTCCATTTGAAACTACACAACTCCCGAACTAACCGTCAAAGCACATTAATCGGTCTTCTGCGCTAGTTCTCATTGTTATACTTTTAATTAGCAATCGTCGATTTGAACGAGCAAGGCGACCTCGTTTCATTTATTTTATGTTAAGTCGCGAACTTTTGAAGGCTTTTCCTTAAACAAACGTCTGCTTAATATGGAAGTCGTACGTCTTATTACAAATATTTAATTCCTGTTCAATAAAAATTCTTCACAAACAATCGAGTTTTGTGGTGGTGAAAATTGTTTTAAAAAATTTAGCGTGAGTTGACGTTGTTGAATTTCGTTCTGGGAAAAAAAATGAACAAATTTTGTTCCTAGTAATTTGTCATTATAGTCAATTGATATTATTGATCCATTTGGGGTAATTTGACTTGAATAATAATGTTTCGTTAACCGTTGCCTCTTCTAGAAATAGAGTTTACTTCATTATGTTTCAAAAATTACGAAACTATAATCGTGAAAGTGTTACGACTATTTTCATTAGTCGTCGAGATCGAGAAATAAATATTTTCAATTTCACTACACAAATTCTTAAGAATTCGTCAGGAAATTGCCTTGTGGTATTATTAATGTAAAAAATCATCTCACCTCGATGATGTTCCACCCATTTTCGTATATATTAATATTATAATATATTAAATGCATGCCCGTACTTAGATGTTTAGTTGATGATGGTCACTCAAACACGAAACGTCGTAATAAAAAATTTGTTGTATCAATTACCAAACTCTCCGCATCGAGAGCCCTATTCCGTCAACTGTTTGACGATCAGTTTGGAGCTCTTCTGTAGTTTGGCCTCTTGGCCGTTTTCGTAGAATCTTCAGTTGCTGCAAAAATTTCTTCTGCTGTAAATAGCTGTCCGAAAAGAGAACTCTCTCAGTCCCAGTTAGGATAGAATTTGCTCGGTGGTCTTGTGGAAAAGGAAGATTACCGCGTGGCTTGGAAATTACCAAGTCATGATTTTAGGAAAATGTATGTACCTTAGGACTGCATTGTACTAAATTTTCCACCAAAGGGTTCCATCACAATTCGATTGACTAGTTGAACTAGGGCTTAGTCTATTTGACTCGTTATTTAAACCAGGGGCAAAAATAGCCAATGGTTCACGCGCTTTGGTACAACGGGGCCTTGCGTTCTACTCTCCCTTTAATTAATAATCTACTACAAGTGAAAATTTAATAGGCCTGGGCTGCGGTTGAACTGCATTTGTTGCGCCGTCCACATTGGCGTAGGCGTTCATTTTGGTGGTTTTAATCCTAAATTTAGTACTTTTTTTTCATATTTTCCAAACCGGCACCATGGCCCTAACTCTGTTATCAATTATTGATTTTTAATTTCTTTTCGTGTGCTGAAAGTTCGTTAGCGTTACTTACTTGTATTCTCATGTTGCAGAACCGCGAAAATCACGTCGATTTTAAATAATAGCGGATATAAGCGACAACCTCGTTATATCATTATTTCCGTCGTCCGATTTGTTTTGTCGTACTTTTTATTTATAGTCACAGAGAAATGAAGTCTTTACATTTTCTTTTTGATTTTTATCGCTTGTTACAATTTACACTATCCCGGCGAAATTATTATTAAATGTCGCCTCTCGAAAGCAATGACAAACTACCGAGAATTAAAACCCTATACGTACATTTCGTACATATCGTAGAAATTTTAACGCGCTCTAGCGCCTAAACCGTTTGTCTGAAGCAAAAAATCGAAGAGGTATAATTTGTAGAAAATTTGATGTAGATTATTATTATATCCAAGCACTTTTCTCTAAAAGTGGGTAGTTTTGGAATTATAAGCGTCATAAGCGATAAACTAAAAACACAGTTTTTTGGCAGCTTTTTAAATTTTTGTCAAAGTTTAACGCGCTCTTGCGCCTAAACCATTTGTCTGAAGCAAAAAACCGAAGTGATATAATTTGTAGAAAATTTGATTTAGATTATTATTATATCCAAGCACTTTTCTCTAAAAGTGCGTAGTTTTGGAATTATAAGCGTCATAAGCGTGGCAGCTTTTTAAATTTTTGTCAAACTTTAACGTGCTCTTGCGCCTAAACCATTTGTCTGAAGCAAAAAACCGAAGAGATATAATTTGTAGAAAATTTGATGTAGATTATTATTATATCCAAGCACTTTTCTCTAAAAGTGCGTAGTTTTAGAATTATAAGCGTCATAAGCGATAAACTAAAAAAACAGTTTTGGTAGATTTTTGTCAAACTTTAACGCGCTCTAGCGCCTAAACCGTTTGTCTGAAGCAAAAAACCGAAGTGATATAATTTGTAGAAAATTTGATATAGATTATTATTATATCCAAGCACTTTTCTCTAAAAGTGCGTAGTTTTGGAATTATAAGCATCATAAGCGATAAACTAAAAACACAGTTTTGGTGGATTTTTGTCAAACTTTAACGCGCTCTAGCGCCTAAACCGTTTGTCTGAAGCAAAAAATCGAAGAGGTATAATTTTTAGAAAATATGATGTAGATTATTATTATATCCAAGCACTTTTCTCTAAAAGTGGGTAGTTTTGGAATTATAAGCGTCATAAGCGATAAACTAAAAACACAGTTTTGGTGGATTTTTGTCAAACTTTAACGCGCTCTAGCGCCTAAACCGTTTGTCTGAAGCAAAAAATCGAAGAGGTATAATTTGTAGAAAATTTGATGTAGATTATTATTATATCCAAGCACTTTTCTCTAAAAGTGCGTAGTTTTGGAATTATAAGCGTCATAAGCGTGGCAGCTTTTTAAATTTTTGTCAAACTTTAACGTGCTCTTGCGCCTAAACCATTTGTCTGAAGCAAAAAACCGAAGAGATATAATTTGTAGAAAATTTGATGTAGATTATTATTATATCCAAGCACTTTTCTCTAAAAGTGCGTAGTTTTGGAATTATAAGCGTCATAAGCGATAAACTAAAAAAACAGTTTTGGTAGATTTTTGTCAAACTTTAACGCGCTCTAGCGCCTAAACCGTTTGTCTAAAGAAAAAACCAAATTGATATAATACGTAGGAAATTTGATGTCGATTATTTTTATATCGAAGCACTTTTCTCTAAAAGTGCGTAGTTTTCAAGTTATAAGCGAGAAATTGAAATCTACTTTTCCCGAGGTAATGTTGCCGCTTAGGAGTGGCTGACGGTCGGTTTTATTACTCATTTGCAGGATTTTTTCAGCCTGCATTCAGCGGCATCCTTATGCTTTAGTATATTTGCATGCTGCCTCTCGGACAATAAATTTGGGAATTGAATTGGCTGTGGCTATCATTTTCATATTACCCACATAAATCTTCTACGAGCAGGCACTTCACATTCGAGCAATTACTAATTAGTTCTTAATTATTTGCGCATTGTTTAATGTGTAAGGAAATGATGAAATTACTTTTGCAATAATTGTAATTAAAGCACCTTAAGTGGGTCGTGTAATCGGGCCCCTATTGTGCCATTATTTTGAAAATGTATTTGTATCGACTTTTTATTGCGATTTTATTATTTCGTGTCGAGGTCAGGAATCTTTCGATTTTCATCGCTTTTTTGTTGCTTTGAAAGAAAAGCGATTTATCGTGAGTCATGTGCGAACTAGAGTTTTTCCTTGAAAACCCACACGTGCCCAAAATATCCTTAAAAATTATTTATAAAATATTTTTTATACCAAGTTGCAGCCTATCTACCTACCTTTCCGCTTTTCCTACAATAATTATTATTGCGTGGGTTAATGTTCGATGATGAAAATTGGAACGTCATTCGTCAACCCGCTGTAGTAGCTGTAGACGAACTTATTTCATTTCCAATCGTTTGATCGAGTAAGATTAATTTGTTGTCGTTTAAATATTTAAATAAACTACTCTATTTTTACGTTTTTGTTTATGTTTTTATTTTTTATACCATTGAAATACCTTTGTTTCTCTTTTCTCTTTCTTAGAAACTTTGGCAAATTATTGCGAGTGCACAAAGGTCTAAAGGGCAACGTTCTAAACGAAGTTCATAAAGGCGCCCAGCTTTTGGCTCGATGAAGGTTCGAGTTTCGGGTATATAAATTTTATAATTCGTGCTAGACGGCGAGATCGTTTTTGAACAACTTGCTTCGTCTTTCTTTTGAACTCGTTTATAAGGAGAGAGAGACTCCGTTAACAAATTGAGGTTAAAAAGAAAATCTTTACTTTTTTGGGGCCGTCTATTTTTCCTAAATTTTTGTTTTGTTGTCTCGTAGAAGTTTGTTCTTTATGCCACATACACACGTGTCACGGTCAACATTCGATTTTTATAAATAAATTATTAAGAGAGGTTTGATGCTTGTTCTTGGTCACTTTTCAAGTCATTTGCCTTTACAAGGACGAAGTTGGCCATTGTTTGTCTAATTATCATTTGTAATAATAATCGACTTTTGTTATTAATTTCGTATTAGTCAAATACTCAATATTTACGAGGCCCCTTCTGAAAGTAACGCGAGCTCTAATTCATAAGATGATTACCTATTATTTACACGGGGTGTTCCATTAACGCGAATCAAAGACACCTTTCCTTCATTGCTCACGAAATTAAGTTCGTAAATTATTTTTAGTTCGATAGATTCTTGAGCTATTTATAAGTTTGTATTGAGTTCAGGCCGAGCACCAGAAGTAAAACGCGTGTTTTCTTTTCATTTTCCTAAAAAGTAACACCCTGTATATTATTTTATATTACCATACTTTATAAATTAACGTAGTTTACAAATTGACGAGAATTTGGTATGCACGCACCAAGTGGCGAATAACCTCTACTGTATCTTTTAGATTATTTTAAGTCCAGAATTAAATTTGTTTTGTGTTATTTTCAGAATGGCGATTTGTGCATTAGCATTTTACATCCGCCGGTGGATGATCCACAGTCTGGAGAACTGCCCTGCGAGCGCTGGAATCCAACGCAAAATGTTCGCACGATACTTCTCAGCGTAATTTCGCTTCTCAACGAACCAAATACCTTCAGTCCTGCCAATGTTGATGCATCCGTTATGTACCGCCGTTGGAGAGATTCCAAAGGACGAGATAAGGAATACGAAAATATTATAAGGTAGGTAGAGTTATTCCCCTTTTTAAACTTTATTTTCACGAATCATAAATTCGAACTTGGCCTTGTACCTTGCAAGTTTAGTAACGATTTTTCTAAACAAACGCCTGATATCTATAGAGTTTTTCTCGTGAATTTTTAAGGTCGGTAAACTTGTACACTTGTACAGGTGTCATTAAGGATTATTTTTAATTCTTTCCAGGTTGTTGTCGTACGCCTTTTGTGACTCATTGCATTATTTAGATTTAAAACTAAATATGTATGACTCCTACAGTGACCTTAAATTCGAATTAAAACTTTTGTTTTTTATTAGGAAGCAAGCCATGGCTGCGCGTGCAGAAGCTGAACGAGAAGGTATACAAGTACCTCTAACGCTCGAAGATTATTGTATTAAAACTCAAGTAAAACCAAATAACGATAATCAAGTTGAAATGACAGACTTTTATGATGACGATTATGATGAAGACTACGACGATCCTTCGGACGAATCCGACTGCCCCGAAGACGACGAAAATGATAGTGGAAATGGAGAATCGTGATCTCAATAGACACCTAATCTGCAGATACTATCCATCAAAGTGTATTCTTATATAGTTTTAAAATTTTTTATAAGTAACCCCTTTTGCCACATTATTGTGCAGGTTGTAACTCAAATTATTTTAAGTAATTACTTTTTTGGTAAATGTTAAAAAAAAAATAAAAAGTGATCGATCGATGGAAATGCTAAACAAAGTGCAACTTTAAATTTCATTACTAGCTCTACTAAATAGTCCACTATTTTCTCACGTTTGAATAGACAAGATTAACTTTAACAGAGCCCTAAATAGCGTTTTCCATTAATTTGCCTCGCCTAAATTAGGTGTAGAGGTGGCAGATTTTTTTCCCTGTACATAACAGTTTGTAATTTCAACAGTAAATTAATTTATGACGTAGAAATTTTCTAGTTCTATTAATTCAACGCCTTTCGTGGTAAGCTTACAAAAACAATCGTTGTAAATAATATTTAGGTTATTATTATTTATTTAGATATTAATTAATAGGTTTAGATAAAAGTATTAGGATTTCATTAGGTGAATTTGATGTTGGAACAGTCAGCAGCTTAATTTTCGAATAACGTGCAAATTATATTAGTGCATGGAGATTATTTTTGTGGTAAAAACATTGTTATTGTGCAACAAGATGGCCTTCTCTTATTTGTATTGCATTGTGTGATTTAATTTTTGTGTATACAAAGAGGTATCAACAATAAATGATGATAAGTGTTAATAATTGTTTCATTTTTCTTTTATTCCCAAAACAATTGGGGGGGCTGGATCTCCAAGTCTGTAGATGGAAATGAAGTCATTAATTTTTTGTAATTGGTCAACGTTATCAACTTACCAGCCAAAATAGCTATCAATTGCCATATAAACAACAAGTTCTTATTATTAGGTAATGCAAGTTGAGGCAGTTAAGCTCCATGCAGTAAATTGTGAATACCTTACGTAGGTTTTGAATAGAATGAAGTTGAAAATTATAGTTAAAGTAATACATAAGGCGGCTGAAGATGCCTGTCTCCCTCTCATTCCTTTTTCGAAAATTTCGTGCTTGCAAAATCAGAATTGATTAAAAAGTCCAGTATAAATAAAATCCAGTATAAGCTATGTCGCCAAATCTCGGCTGACGTGTCGTAACGTCGTCGTGACGTGTCGGCGAACTTTTTGGCACTTGACATTAGAAGTGCCAGCTGTCACATTCAAACAATTTTTCATAAATTTTATTTTTAATTTAATTTACTTTTTAAAATGTCCGGTCAGTGGGAAGTTGTTGGACGTAAAAAGGGAAAAGAAAATATTGTTTCTAACAAAAAAATAGTTAAAGAAAATAAGAAAACTTCAGTACCTTATACACCTAAAATTGAAGACGTTTGTACGTGAGTTTACGAGCTTGAATGAAACTTGACTAAAAATTAAAATTCCAGTGTCGGCGCAGCAAGTAAAAAGTTTGTACAGTAAGGAGAGCAAGAAACCGCAAGAAAAAGAGAAGCTTAAAAATGACAACGTTAAAAAAGTTCAAAAAAAGGAACCTATTCGAGAGGCTCCTAAACCTAAATCACCTAAAACAATCGAAAGTGCCCTTAAAGCTGTAAGAAACTCTTTTTTAAATAGACGTATCGAAATAACACTTACTTTCAGATTGATTTAGAGGAGTTTAAATCCATACACGAATCGAACAAACTTAAATTTCCCGATGCACCCATAATTTGGTTGAAACAGCTGGCACAATTTTTAAACCTACGTGTACCTATTGAAATACAAGACTGCACTTTTTATTCGCGTCCCGAAACATATCCTTTTTCAGTTGTATGTAACCGTGTAGGAAACGAAAGCTGGTTTTTAATGATTGTTTTTCAGATTCCTTCTCCGTTGCAAGCCATAATGGAGCAATCGTTGAAGGAAGCTGGAGATAGTAATGCACAGCTATTTTTTGATATATCATTAACTGCGATGGCAAATGATATGAGTAAGAATTTGTCATCGTTGGGGCACAAGTTTTTTATTCAGTGCTTAGCTTTGAATTATCCTAGTTTAGTTTTGAGAAATTTAGAAAAATACACCACTTTGAGAATTTCGTATCAAAATCGTCAAAACATTGGACTTTCTATTTTGTGGTCGATCGGACAGGTTGGCGTTCGAGATTTAAGCAACGGTTTGAAAGGTAAAATTTGTGTGAAGACTCTGGAAGGTTTGAAAGCTTTGTGTAGTTTTTCAGGATATTTTTTTGCCAGTCATCGAAATGAAGAGCTATTCTAGATACGTAATTCAGTACCTCATCGCTTTGATAAAAAGACACGAAAAGGCTTCTATTACTGTGGAGCAGTATTTACTCATTTTGGATGTTGCATTTGCGGATTACAAAAATTTTCCTAATGATCTGAAGAACGATCTTTTGAAAAGTGTAGGAAGTTTAGATTGTATGCTTTTACGTAACTTTAAAAGTGATAATTATCATGTTTTAATCGAACCGTTGCTTAATAAGCTACAAAGTAGTAACAAGGTGATTTACACAAAGCAAATTTGTGATGTGTTGGTTACTTGTTTGAGTAAGGATAAGAGTGCTTTCGGATTTTGGAGTAAGTGTTACACGAGTTGTGTGGCGCCGAGTACAACTTTACTCCAATATATTGGTAAATAGCAATTATTTGTAATAAAATTGATTTTAATTGACAAGTTTTAGACACCAACTGGTCTACTTTGAGTGGTAAATTCAAAAACACCGCATTTAAGAACTTACTTAATTCGTATGCTGTTACTAATGAAGAGTTGAAAGTGAAGAGGAAAAAAGAACCAAGTCTTGCAGGGAGTGTTGCGGTTATCGAAGTGAGTTGAAAAACTTTTTGCTTGCCCCCTGTAATAATAGAAATCGAATTTACCTGCACATGCGCGTCTTTGAATTTAACATTAATTTGATGTAATGGTCGGTCTGTCATTAGTTTTTACTTCAATTTTAAATCATTTTAAGCTTTCTTAATGGAAAGTCTTTAATTTTAATGAAACTGTGCTAGTCTCGTGTCGTCCCGTTGTTAAAATTTAGAGAAAGTAATAGAAGATACGGTCATCAAATTTGTGTAAGTTTTTTACTAGTAGTACTGGAGGATGTTTTTGCTTATAAATGCCTTATCAGCCTCGTGATTTTATGTTTTTGAGTTATTCAAAACTATAAAAACGATAGCAAGCTAAATTTATGCTAATTTATGACTACTTTTGGAGTTTTTTTTTAATTGTTGAAAGTTCAGTTCCAAATTTCAACTTCGAAGCCCACATCCCACACCGCAGCACGTTTTTGAGTACAGCTGCAGTAGTAGGTGTATATGTTACGGACAATGTAGCTAATTGGCCAATGTCGTTAACGGCCGGCCATATTCGTCAGTGGCTATTTGAAGTGGTCAAAGACGTTAAAAACCGGACATTAACGTAAACCATCAGAAATCTTGGGCAATGTTGTATGTTTTATTTAGAAAACAAACATTGACCGGGTATTAACGTTAGTGACCGTCTGGAAATGGACAATACTGAAAATAAAGGCAGAAAAAGATTTGTATAAGTTTTAATGAGGAACTTTATTACTACAAGGTAGACTCCCGTGACACTTAGAATTGCACATTAGACCGTTATTGCGACAAGCACATTTTTTGTTGTTACATTTAGTTTTGCATTGACATCGTTTGTAACCTTGTTTTCCTAATGTAGTATTGCACGCCGCGGCTTCTCTAAGACTTATCTCTTTTTCTTTTACATTATCGGATATGTCGTCCAATTTTAACAAATTCTCTTTGCAGGGATTAAATTCCGCACGCGTGTATTTGTGTTTCAATAATCCATTGGTAGTAACTAAAATTAATAAAATTAATTAGTGCTCGGAAGAAACTGTAGCATATTTAAACCTTACTTAGCTTATATATGTTATCCGCCTTATCAGTAATTACTGCTAAAATATTCCTGGAAGCACCTCGAGCTCGATCTACATCCGGAATTGGAACGCGGACTGTTGTACCTATGTCAACTTCAGAAAATTTCTCGTGGGACAATTTCAACATGTTTTTTGCTTGCTGTTCCAAACATTCTCTTGACCTTTTTCTTGCTGTCATTATGTTTTTCTGTTGAATACAAGTTTGACATACTCCATGTTGATTAAGATTTTCTTGAGGAAATTCCGTAGAGCAAAGAGTGCATGTCATGACCACATTCAGTTCTGGAAATAAACCTTAATCGTTATCTACTTTTATAGGCATAATTTAAGAGGACCTTACCAGAAATATTTAGATTGTCAGTGGTGACGTCTTCAGCTATTTCCAATATAACGTTCTCAACATATGACCCACTTTCACTTTCTATTTGAACTTCTACCTGATTTTCACTATCCTCCTTTTCAGTCTCTTTATTATCCTGCAATAAAGCTGTATAATCTTCTTCTGAATGAACCTTTTCAGTCTCTTTATTATCCTGTAATAAAGCTGTAACATCTTCTTCTGAATGAACGTTAAGGATTTCATCTTGTGGAATACTAAAAGATTTTAAGCCAACTTTAGCCGAACAACCAAACATGGCTTCGTAAGGTGATCTTCCAATTCCTAAAAAATGTTGATATTATTAGTAAATAATACCTACATACCTACGTCAATTATTTATTCTCCAAGTATAGTGTAATAGCCATTTTACTCAAAGTACATACCTGAATGAAGAGCTCGGTTTTTTTGAAACTGTGTAAATTTAAGTGCCGACGGCCAATCTGCTGTTTGATTCTGAGATAACCATGCACCCAACATTTCTTCTACATCCCTGTTGGCTCTTTCAATGGAGCCTTGGCTCTGGCTGTGGCGTGGCTTACCGTGTACAATTTTGATACCGTCCCACATAGTATGCAATTCTGTTATAACCGCGTTTACAAACTCTCTGCCATTATCTGAGTGGAGAATAGCCGGTGCACCAAAAATTAAATAAATTTCTAACAAAGCAGATGCCACTTCCTTTGCACTTTTGGTTTTCAAAGCCCTCAATTGTACAAATTTTGTTAAATGATCTTGGTAATTCATTATGAATCGGAAGTCATTAAAGCTTTGCGATTGCATGTCAATTAGATCTATTTGAGCTCTTGAATTAAAACAGGAATGTAAAATGGGCTTCACAACTAATCCTCTCTTGGGATGGCTTGATTTCTTTTGACATTCAGCACACAAACGCAAATACACCATAACAGTCTCCTTAGTTACATTGGCATATTGATTCTTTATTTCGGCACACATACGATTTCGACCTCCATGTCCTATGTCCAAGTGTACTGAATGAAAAATATCGAATAATTCTTCATTGGTAGTGTAGTACAATAATTTATTCGAATTTTCATTCACAGGCCGTATCAAACGATCTTTGCCATTTATATTCATAACATCGAATTTACCAACATTTCTATAATCTTTTACAGTTTTTATTGAGCCTGGCGTCTTCAGTTTAATTTTTGAATTCTTAACCTCAAAAATTTTACGTTGATATTCTTCGTTATTAAGGAATGCTTTGTTGTCATCACGTTTTTTGTCAATAATAGATAATATTATCTCATTAAATTTAGTTTTCATTTTGTCCACATTCATTTTTCTTTTTCACTCTTTTTAAAATTGCACTAATCACAAAAATTTATTACTAAATGCTAATAGTTGGAAACAACCTTTAAACTTAAGTATTACAACTTTTCCCGGTCAATGTTGTATAAAATCTTCTAGACAACCATCTTTTACCAATCCACTAGTCATTATCGTCATTGGCCGGGCTTTATCGATAATTGCCAAAACAGACGGGAACACACGATATTGTCCGGTTATTTACGTCATTGTCCGAATTTACCTCTTTGACCGTAACATATACATTAAATCATTGAATGTTTACAAATTCTTTTTTAAACATTTGCGAATTTAATTTCAAGTGTCTCTTTTGACACATCTTTATATATACTATTATTTTCAGAGCTTACAAGAAAAAATGACCACAAAAAGAGATTACAACTTCTTATGTAACCTAGTTATAGCAATAGGCATACTCGTTATCGTTTGGGCAGTTTATACAGATGTACAAGAGCACGGTTCCTGGAAAGGTAAAGCGATTGCCAGTTTGTAATTGTGTATATTAAAACGCTTTTTCAGCATGTAAGATTCGCCAGGGATTACAAAAAAGTGGAGTCTTAAAGTATTATAGGAAGACAACCGAATATGTATCGGACGGGTTCCACTGGACACATTCTCGTATAGACGAACAGTTTCCAGGTTATTACGATGCTTATGTGGAACCGTACGTTAAATTATCTGGCGACCTGGCGCTGATAAGTTGTAATCTATTCAACAATGCTAAAAACTCTGCAATAAAAAGTTACCCAGCAGTTAGAGAATCTGTAAGACGCCGATTTGTCTAATTAAACTCGATTTAAGACTTTATTTTTAGATCGAGTCGTATGCTCCTGGCTTAATTGAAGGTTCGCAGAAAGTTGTAATCCAAACTTGGGATGGTGGTAAATTTTATTTTTATCAGAGTGTGGATTATTTAAGGAATGACGTTTTTGTGTAAGTTAAATCTTTTGCGCGAAAAGCAATGCGAATAAATAAAATTTTGTAGGGGACAATTAGCACCAGAAAACATCCAAAAAGTCGTTTTCGAAGCGTTTAACACAACCCAACAAAAAGCGTCCGATTGTTACTATTGGTTGTACGAAAAAGTTCAATCTGCCATCAAATAGATATTATACATTTATTTTTGTTATTAAGTAAAAAACTGACTTTTGTACTCTGTTGTTTTATGTTACAAAAATACATTCCTGTAAGTGTCTAAAAAATAAAACTTAGAACCTCATCAAGTTTATTTGTTAAAAAATAATTCATTAGTGTTCTGATAAACGACTTCACTTAATTCGACTTCATCCACCTTTTTAACTGCTGCTACAACGTTCAGCACTTGCCTGAAAAAATCGGTTGAACTATAATTATTGTTATGTTGATAATGCTTACGTAATTGCCCGTGGTTCATTTCTACCCTTAACCATGCAATCTTTCGACCACTTTTCTTTTTTTACACTTTTCAAGACATCTTTGGCTACAAATTTAAAACCAGCATGAGATGCCTTAATTTCGCACCAAGGACAATCGGTTTCTATAAGAATTTTATTGGTTGGTAAACCGGCAACGGTTTCTAAATTTTCATTAGTTTTCAAAGAACTACAAAAACATACCAAGGTAAGATTCGTAAAACTCAAATTTCAATTATTACCATCCATTAAGACCAATATAATAACCTAACTCGATAAATCTTTGAGCTTCTTCAAGAGTCCCATCGAATGAATGTACGACCCCTCGCAAATTGGAATATTTCGATAAAATAGAATACAAATCATCTGCTGCATTGCGACAATGTAAAAATAAGGGCAAACCTAAACTTTGGCTTAATGTAATTTGCATTTCAAAGTATCTGAAAAACAAAGTAAATTTTGCGAATTCTCGATTTAAATAGAAACTACTCTTTTTGAACTTCCTTAGGACAAAACTCTAACCGATCGTAATCCAACCCACACTCTCCAATAGCAACAATCTTAGGACTACTTCCAGCCAGTTCCTTTAACTGCTCTAAATATTTTTTTGGATCGTTTAAAAATTCAGAACAGCGCGTTGGATGGCAACCGGCCGTCGTAAAAAGCCTAGCTGTAAACACTTCAATAACTATCGAGTTGTAAAACTCAAAATAACTAAATTACGGTCACTTTGAGCTAATGTTAATGACAATCTACTGTCTTCTAAACTTCCACCTGTGATTATCATTTTTTGTAAACCAGCTGACCAGGATCGTTCTAGCACTTGTTGTAAATCTTCTTCATGTTTTTTACTACCGTGGTAAATCCCGGAGTACATTGCATCCGTTAAATTTGCGCCAATATCTAGGAATTTAGTTTATTTGAGGAGAAACGAACTTTTCTAGAACTCACCTATAAATCTTTTCATTTTCGCTAGCATAGATTTCTGAATTGGTGTGTATATTTCTAATAATTTCTAGGAAACAGAGAAGTGAGGTTAGGTGTACGTTACAAAACCGTACAAAGTGCATGAATTAGAAATTTAAATAAGTCTTGGCAACAGTTATGATTATAAATGTTCGAAAACGTTTAATTAGTTTACTACTTTCAATTTCCATCAATGCCCAATTTTCAAAAATAAAAAGTGTGGTTATCAATTGTGAATTTTGAAAGGTTATGTTATGTTCTGTTGATCGTTACTTTTCAATTTAGAATAAAATGCACTTAAAAATGTAAAACCAAGGAGAGCGAGTACGGCTAGGATGATACGTATTTTTAAATCGAGTTATTTTTATCTTATAATTCTTTTCGCTTCGCAAAAACTCGAAAATGAAAGTGAGGTTATGTGTGACGATGTAACTTAAATTTTCTTAAAATATTTCTTTCTTCTTTTTGAATTTACTTAATTAACTGTGCAAATGGAGAAGTTAAGCAGATATTTTAGTAAAGTTTACAAAAGCTGTAAGAAAACTCAGTTTTTATTTTATATAACCGCTACAATTTTTACGATGTTGATCATAATAACGTTGTATCGTATAAGAGTCTTAAATAGAAAACAAAGCGAAAACAAATTTGAGGAAACTATTGAAACAAAAATCGAACGAATAGTGCCTTTAGTATTGAAGTCATACAAATATATTGAACCTAAAGACGATCTTCTTATAGAAACTTTTATTTACAACATAAAAACTATTAGCAATACGTATAATAGTCAAGATTTGTGGAAACTAGCCAAATTGTGGCCATCTAACGCTCAAATGTACGATCCAACTAGTAAAGCATTAGGAAGCTTGGCTAAAGCGTTGAAAGATACAAAGATTGTCAAAGCCGATATCGATAGCAGAGGCACTCAGTTAAAATTGTTGTTAACTTTAGAAGTAGGTAAATGAGCTTAGTGCTAAATGAATGTTAAAAGTTTTATTTTAGGGTAACCAAAAGGTTGTTTTTAAACCAAAATGGTATCCTATCGAAAAAGTTATAAAAGGACCAGTTTATTCTGGAAAAGATCGTTACGGATCAGAAATTGTCGCTTTTTACTTGTCCGCTCTATTTAAAATGCCTTTGACGTCGGTGGTTAGCGAAAGAGAAGTTTCCTTGGAATACGAAATACTACCAGTTGCAACCAATAGGTTAAAAGAAACAATTTTTCAACGTACTAATTCAAATTGGTGTATTTATGGAAAGTGTTTTTATTGCAAAAAAGAAGATCCTATATGTGAGGGCGAGACAAAAAAAGTTATAACGGGAGTGGCTATATTAAATATAGATGCAAATTTTAAAAAGTATAGATCACCTTGGCAAAGAACGTATAAAACCGGTAAAAAAGCTGCGTGGGAAGTTAACGACGATTATTGCAAGTGAGTAGTACTGAATATAATTTTTTAGGTACAATTTTATTCTTTAGGTTGGTCAAGACCGAATTATCTGAAAAAAGACTTTTGGACTTAGTCGATGTAGCAGTGTTTGATTTTATGCTACAAAATGGTGACAGACATCATTACGAAACTTTCGAAGACAAAGTTGTTCTTATCGACAATGGAAAAGGATTGGGAAATCCCCATATTCACTACATCGACATTTTAGCTCCTTTGTATCAATGTTGCATGTAAGAAGGGTATATTGATAGGAATATAATATTTATTTTGAGTTTTAGTCTGAGACATTCGACTAAAAAAGCGTTGGAAGGACTTAGTGGTGGTTTGTTGAAAGAGAAATTACGAGAAATGCCAGAAATTTACAAAGTTTTAACCGAAGATCACTTTAATGCTCTGGAAGAAAGATTGTTAATTATTTATGCTACTATTGAGTATTGTAAAACGATGAGCAATAAAATTGAGCACGATATTTTTTAACACTGCCGGTAAATATATTTATCTGTGACTGATGAGTAATTTGTTAATTATCCATATTTTTCTTGAATAAAACTTAAATACTTAGGCCGAAAAGGAGTTGTGCAGAAAGCAAAGTATCTCATTTGTGTGTAGTGGCCATTACTAATTGGGTTACATTGTGGTTCGAGCCCCAATACATCCACACTCGGAATAACTACTGTAATAATAATTATTAATGAAAGAACACATATCGAAAATACGATAAACTGTAACTGAACAGTGTACACGGAACATCCCATTAAATATATATATGCAGTGTAAAACATGCTCCTATTATTCTGTCAAGTGTAAATGTCGGTTTTGGCAATTTTTCAAATTTTCACGTGTAGCAATAGATTAGACTTGTTATCCTAATTCTACAACTATGTTTCGTCTTAGAAGTATAATTTTGGTACAGCATTCGGGTAGAGGACATTTGTGGTATCAGCAAACGCAAAGTTTTGAAAATGGAAATATATTTAGTCGTTCTAACCTACAAATTTTCCAAAATTTATTAAATTCTAATAACGTAATCGAAAACTATTTGATTATGACTCGCAAACGGCGAAGAAAGGGCTCTACTTCAAATGCTTTAGGTATTTTGAGCGAATCAAAGTTGAGAAAATTGGAACGAAAAAAGAAGTTGACGGAAACCGATCCGAAAACGACGTTGCATAATTATTACGTTAAAATTGCATCTTATGAAAAGAAACCTCAATTGCTACTACGATCCCCAATTTATTGTAAATATTCGTGGTTCGATTATCTTTGTACTTACAAATTTATTTGGCCGAAGCTCTATTGTGTTACAGAAGATGGTTTTACTAAGCGAGAGGCTTCTTTTAATGCGGCAACATGTGCAGTTAGTTGGCTTAGAAAGTCGACTCTTATGGATGATTACGGAAATCCACTTACTCGTAACCGTGTCGGCAATCTCGTAGGTCCTTATTGTGGGCAAGTGGTTCGAACTTTCTGTACAGTTTCGAACACCGATGTAAAGAAATTAATTGCAGAAAACGCCGAAATTGAAAGCGTTAAAGCGTTGTATCCGGCACCTAAAAATGTTTTACACAACTGTTTGCATTTAGTAAGCGAGGAACTAAAACAAAAGGATTTAGAAATTGTTCCCCAGTTTAAGTTTATTAAAAATAAACGCGATAGTTTGTGGACGTGTACCTACAACTTAAAATGGCCCGAACAATTGAAATTTTCAGAAAATGGGTACACTAAACAAGACGCTTCTTACAAGGCCTCACTAGCTGCTCTTGCGTGGCTTAAAGCTAACAATAAAATCGGAAACGATGGTAAACCGATTATTTATAATAAAGAAGCAATTTCTACCATAACGAAACATGCTCATACAATTTTGATTTTGAATGATGTGACCGAAACAAAATTGAATAATATCGGCGAGATTTTTTCGAAAAACTTATCTAAACACTTGTCTGTAGAGGTTAAAGAGGAAAGATTGAAGGGGAAGGATGGTTTTGGCGTAGAAAATGAGTGGCCCGAGATGGATTCAAGAAGATTTCAACAAAAATTCAGAGGTGCCAGTTTTTATCAAACCACAGAACCTACTCAGTTGCCTATTTCAAAATACAAGTGAGTCTTCGTGTTAACTTCGGCGTTTTTAATTCTTATGCAATTTTTTAGGGAAAATATCGTTAACATGTTGGAAAATACTAGAGTTTTAATTATAAGAGGCGAGCCCGGGTGCGGAAAAAGTACCAGAGTTCCACAGTACGTTTTGGAAGCTTGGGCCAAAAGCGAAAATGCCTCGGAAGAAACTTGTCGTATTGTGATAACGCAACCACGCCGTATTGCTGCCATTTCCTTAGCAGAACGTGTGGCTAACGAGCGAGATGAGAGAGTAAGTTAGTAGTCCATGCACTACCCAACATTATATCACTTCATATTATGCCAAAGATACATTATTTTTATTTAAAAGGACTTTCCATAGCCAATACAATATCACTTGTCTGCCTGGCTATACTATTGGCCACGTTGCCGAAACGTTATCATTCGCCTGACAAAAAACCTAACAGACATAATTTGTAGGAAATTTAATGTGCTTTATTTTTCTATGAAAAACTTGTCTCTAAAAGTGTGTAGTTTTCGAGTTGTAAGCGATAAACTAAAAAACTGTTTTTTTGCCGATTTTGGAATTTTATCAAACTTTAACCTGTTCTAGCACCTAAACCGCTCGTTTGAAGAAAAAATATAGCAAATATAATATGTAGAAAATTTGATGTAGTTTATTTTTATATAGAACTACTTTTCTTAAAAAGTGCGTAGTTTCAAGTTATAAGAGAAAAACTGAAAAAGAGCAGAAACCCACCCTCTCTTCTTCTCGAGCTCTCGAGCCTTCCCTAAGTTAACGCTGCAGTTTAGGAGTGGCAGACAGTTGGTTTTATTGATCATTTGCAATGTTCTTTCAGTCTGCATTGTCTCGAAAATTGTGTACTAATTGTTTAGTATATTTTCACGCTGTAACCAACTCACGTGCTGCCCGCTGCAGACGTGTGATTTAATATTTGCTATGAAAAGTCTTTAAATAAAAATAATGAATCTCTAGAATAGTATCAAGTGGTATAATGTTTGCTAGGTCTTGAACTATTTATAGTTAATTTTCCATCACCCTTTTTGGCAAATTCTTGAATTTTCCCTCTCACTTTGACGAGCTTTAACTTTGTTTAATTGTTTTATCAGGTTGGAAATACGGTCGGTTATCAAGTTCGCCTAAAATCTAACTTTAATAATGATACAGGCCGCATCTTATACTGCACGACCGGAATTCTTTTGCGACGAATACAATCCGATCCGACACTAAGAGATTGTTCTCACGTAATCTTAGATGAAGCTCACGAACGTGATGTAAACACTGACTTATTGATGAACTTGTTGAGAAAAGCGTTAAAGTTAAATCCTCGCTTAAAGTTATTAGTAATGAGCGCAACAATAGACACCACCATATTTCAAGACTATTTCGAGGACTCGAAAACTTTACACGTACCCGGGTTTACTTATCCAGTCCAAGAGCACTTTTTAGATGATAATAATAATTCTAAACTTCCAAAAACCATCCATATGTGCTCAACTCAATACCCGGCAATAATCCACGAAGATGTAGCTTGGATGATCGAGTCCATTCACAGAGCAAAACCAGAAGGCGCAATTTTGTGTTTTCTTTCTGGATGGGACGACATTTTAAAAGTTAAAAACTTGCTATCGACTAAAAGAAATATGGCCGTGTTATGTCTTCATTCCAGACTTCAAGTTTGGGAACAACAAAAAATTTTTAATCGCCCCCCGCACGGACTTAGAAAAGTTATTTTATCAACCAACATTGCCGAAACTTCTGTCACCATCGACGATGTAGTTTATGTCATCGATACTGGAATTCATAAAGAAGAGAGGTTCGATGCTAAAAAAGGTACGTCGTTGTTTTTGGTGTGGAACTATGGCTAATTGTTATGTTTCAGGTGTTATATGCATCGATAATCATTGGATATCGAAAGCTAGTGCAACTCAACGGAAAGGCAGAGCTGGACGTTGTCGCCCCGGCGAATGTTACCACTTGTACCCAAAATCCAAATATCTTGAAATGGAGTCTTATTCCATACCCGAAATTTTAAGAACTTCTCTAACAAAAATCGTCCTCGATTCCAAAGTTTACAGCAATAACATGAACGCCGTTGACTTCCTCGAAGAACTCGTTTGTCCTCCCGACACAAAAGCCATAACTAAAGCAGTTTTAGAATTGAAAGAATTGGAAATGTTGGACGAAGAAGAAAATTTGACGCCTTTAGGAAAAACTGTTTCGGAATTTCAAATGGCGCCTAAACTTTCGAAAGCTATGATCAATGCAATTATATTTAAATGTGTAACGCCTATAGTTGATATTGCGACTTTGTTTTCGTCCGAAACTGCGCTCTTTTCAAAGGACTTGATGGACAAAGAGGCCGCTAAAAAAATTAAAAATAGCTATTGTAAAGATAGCGACCATTTGGCCTTGATGGTTGTATTGGAAGAGTGGCTCAATTATGTTGAAAATCACGATTATAATGGAGCCGATCAGTTTTGTGCTGAAACTGGTCTTATCAACCATAAATTACAAACTTTACAAAGTATGTTGCGAGCTTTGAAACACTTTGAAAACTTATCTTTTTACTTTATTTGTAGAACTTCGAAGTATCCACTTTGATTACCTCACAAAAGGTCTCAAATCAGTCATACCAATAATCTCGGACGATTTTTCTGATAATGATGAATTAGTGAAGGGAGTTTTATTATCTGGCGTCGGTACTTTATTGCAATATCGAAATTGGGACATCTCGAAGGGGCGTCTTAAAAAAACTAACGTATTCATTTCGAGGTTTTTAGTTCGATTGTTTGTTATAGAATTAAATTAATGCGACTATTTTAGGCATAATCAAAAAGCTACGATTACTTCAGAAAGTGTTAATAGCAAACGAATTAAATTTTCGTCCAATTTCCTAATGCATATAAATGAGACCATCTCGAATTTAAGACACACAACTCTGGTTAGGGAAACGAGTGTCATTTCACCTCTTTCTGTATTATTATTTAAGAATGGGGTTTTGGAAATTGAAGAAATAGGTCAGGAGTATTTTTCCAATAAGATTCTTTCGGATAAACAGGTTTTCTTGAGATTTAAAAATTCGGATATAGTATTTTTGTGTGATAAACAGTAAGTGTGGTTCGAGTTTTATTTTATTTTTCTAATCAAATTTAATTTTAGGCATGCTGAGGCTATCATCAAGTGCCGGGATGCTCTTCATGCCTGTATTCGGCACTATGTGTATCAGTTAACTCTGGGAGGTTCTTATCATTCTGATGTAAATAAAAACTGGCAGCAAATCTTAGTTAATTTGAATAATATTTTAAGTACCAAAAATGTTGAAACTACTAGATAAATTTAAATTATTAGAAGCGAGTCTGAAATTGTGATGTTTACCAGTTTTATTTTTAATGTAGCCATAAGCATAATAAAATAATTTTCATTTAAATGTATAATCAAGCATTTTAATTACTTTGCAGATTCAGCTCTATGCAGTATGTCCCTAGATTGAGTCACAAAGAGGAAAACAATATTTATTTTTGATTTCAAAGTCTTTCTTTACAAGTTTCAAGACAAGGAGTAAAATTCTGTCTATTTGAAACTCAATCTGGGGACACACTAGTTGGGATTTTGTAAAGAAAAAATGTCAAATCTAATTTTTGTGCCTTGGCAAGATATTTATTTAATGCAGTAATAAACAACTGTATGTTAATTTTGTATGTCTTGAAATTATTTTTCCATAAATATGGTATTTACAAAATGAAATTGTTAGTTAACTTGAAATGAAACCCAAAACATTTAATAAATTGCTTTATTAAAACACCTTATCTAAATATAAATTTAACGTTTCTTGAAACTCTTCTTCGATCCACTCTGTTTCGTAACTTTCAAGACGTTGAATCGAACAGTTTTCGATAATGGTCTGCATTCACCAATGGTCACAATATCTCCAGGTTCCACATCCCTATAACAAACAAAATTACAAATAGCGACAAAAATAACAACAAAAAAAGAAGACAAACCTGAAGCAGGGCGAAATATGCACGGACATATTGCGATGTCTCTTCTCAAAACGGTTGTACTTTCTAATGTAATGAAGATAATCGCGACGAATTACAATCGTACGCTGCATCTTCATTTTCATTACTAATCCGGTTAGAATACGCCCCCGAATCGAAACATTTCCAGTAAATGGACATTTCTTATCGATATAAGAACCTTCAATAGCCTAAATTTGAAAAACTAAGTTAAATTTCCCCAAAAAACAATAGTTAACAGTTAAAGATACCACCAGTTAGTATATAAAATTTATGTTATGTTAAATTCAAGCAATAAAGCAACAAACACCATGTTAGACCCTTCACCGATGTTGACTGCCTTTTTACACCACCTTTTTTTAACTGAAAAATATCACAAACCTCACGTGGAGTCTTAAACCCTAAACCGACACTACGATGTAGACGTAGAGACTTCTTCTTCAAATTACTTTTCCGATTGACATTGATACTACTTTGCTTTTGGAAAGCTTTTTCGGTCTGTTAAATAGAAAAAGCACACGTTAGCAAAGTACAAAAACGAAACGTACCTCTCGTGGAGTCTTAAAGCCGAGCCCCACATCACGGTGATAACGTAGAGACTTACGCCTCTTGGCGCCAACACCTTTTTTACGATTTAAAAATATCGTAGGCTGACGTTGGAATGATCTCTCATTCTGGAAAATTATTAAAAAGTTTATTAATAAAATATAACCCAACTTTGAGAAAGCTTTTAACACGTGTTTACCTAACGTAAAAGAAAAGTGCGTTTTGTAATGGTACGATTAATTAAACGGTAAATGAATATACGAATTAATCGTAGTTATTAAAAGAAAGTTTATTTTGCATTTTAATTCGATATATTAAAGAAAAACTTACTTGATCCGCCATTTCGACAAACTAAAAGAATTTATACGAAAAAGTAACTATAAAATATGTCGGATGCGACTTAGGGAATTTTGGCTGGTGTTGGTGTGCTGTGTGCTGGTAATAGTTTGGGTAGGACTATAACCAATAAATGTGCGGGAGTTTTATTTATTTATTTTAAATAAGGACTTTTCTGTGTTTAAATTATTATGTTTGTATTTTTAAACTGTTAATCAGTTTAATAACAAATGTTAAATTCTATTTACTTGCTTCGATTTTTAAAAATAATTAAACTCTGTTGCATACAACTTTATTTAAGGGAACTATGCATTTTTCATTTACAGTATATACATGGTGTTAACTATGGTTATGGTCACACTTTAATGTTGTGGTGTTGTGTTTTAAGTTTTAACCGGGATGTACACTGGCCAGTGCAAAGGGCCTTTCTAAAGAAGATAACCAAACAGAAGGGTGTTTGCTGCCACTTGGAATTATATAATTTCATTTGGTAAGTACCTACTTTATAAATTAAATTCAAATTCCGATCGTGTTTTTGGTATGTGTACCGACTATTATACCATTTGATTTTACGTTAACTCATTACTATTACACAATTCGTTTATTTATTTCTTACTTGGCGTAAAACCATAAAAAATGAGTAAGATTGTTGCAGGATCTGAAAGAATAAACATTTGCTTCTATATTGAATTAGTTTAGTTGTAATTTTACCCAAATGTAACTGCTAATTGACACTGGTAAAATCATTCCAGCTTTGATAATTACCGGTCTTCTACATCTCATTACAACAAAACGCATTAAATGTTGTGTCTTGGGTGCATGCATATACCAACGACCATAAAAAACTCCATTAGTAACCAATTCACTCTAAAAACAATAATTGTTTCAGAGCAAAAGTTATTATTTGATTCTTACATAATCGGTAACTTTATTAGCAAACCAACAAAATATATAAAGTTCGGATAATTCCAAAAATATGTGATTTAACAAATTTATAAAAGCTCCACTAAATGCGTTCATCTGAAATGAAACAAATTCTTATTGATATCACGAAGATGCGTATAAAATTGATTACCGAAAACGAAGCAAGAGCTGCAAAACATAAACTTATGCCAAAACAGTATTGGCACACTAAAATTCCGCTCAAGCACACTTGGAGCTTTTTGCACGTTCTGAAACAATAAAATTTAATTTAATTGTGAAATTACCGCCAGTAGAACTCACTCTCATAATAGTTATGTTTGTTCGTGTGGGCCTAAATTATAAGAGCTAAAGAGTCTAAAATTGAAATTACTGTGCATAACTTAAATAGAAAAGGATTACAATTTAAATGCTGGTTCATAGGTCGTTGGAATCAATCGATTTTTTGATTTTAAAGCCCATCAACAGAATTCAAATTCAAAACCGCAACACACAATACACGTTTGTATTGCGGGTTGCCTAGTTTGTCAAAAATTTGGAACGCTAATTTTTGCACCAGTAACTATTATTACTTGCCATTTTCTGTCTGAAATAGTGTTCGTGGGGGCATAATGAAAGTGCCCCCTTTTTCCGATTTAATGAAACTACCGTTTACCGTTGTGATATTAGTCGGTTTATAAATTTAATTAATAGAAATTTCTTTCGTTTTTGATTAGGTAGAACGTAGAACAATAAAATGCAACTACTATTAAGTTACTACTTACTACGGCGTTTTTCTCAATTATTTTACAATTACTCACAATTTGTTATGCAATTAAAAGTCTCGACTCCCTATTTTTTGTGTAAAATTCAAGTTCTGTCTTATGAAAGATATTATCGAATCCAATAACACAAAAGCAATGCTAAAGTAAAAATTAAGGCACTAATGCCTCATTCTCTATTTAAATTGAAATTGTAAATGGGAATCCTTAAAAAATGTAAGATTGTACGGAACTTCCTATTTTGTTCCACATTTCGAATCTTCAACAGTAAGACTGATTAGTGACCGACGTAATTATTGAGACCTTTGTCGGCTTTGAAACTGAAACAATAGCATTTATCTTTAGTGTGATTTCTTCTTTTTTTGGTTTTTTATTTTTCCCACCATTAAAATCACGATCAAGAAAACCCGCATCTCTTACTTTAACCTAAACTCGATTTAAAATTTAAGAAACTTCATGGCTTTTACGAGTTACGACAACGGTTCTTTAAGTTGTTTTGAAATAGCGAGAACACATATTGAAGGCACGAGCATTTTTTAAAGTATCAAACTGCATGTTTGATCTACGCGCGGCGTTTCTCAAGGTCACGGCTCACAAGTTTTGGTCAAAAATATACAGCTCTTAAAATCACTTCAATTACTTACATGAGAATCCTTTGATGATATTTAATACACTCTTTGGTTCTGTAGTAAATAATGTCTTCAACGTCTCTTCTTCCAAACTCCCCTACCCGTTCGTCGACATTGTGTAGAGCGTTTCTCAAAATATCAAATTGTTCGCAAATGACGGCCATGATTTTTCCGTAAAAAATGTGTATGTTGATGGTATTAATCGTGCCCAAAATTGCCACGTACGACTGAAACAACCATAAGTAAATGTAATATTTATTAATGTCGAGTGGAAACCAAGGATTTCCAAAAGGATATTTTCTCGGATGAGATAAGAATGGCCTTATTATCCACATTATTACACAAAACAATCCAAAAAGAACATTCATCAAACCAAACTTATCGAGCTTTTCGACGATTGTCCCCATAAACGATTTTTGAAAAGTATCTTTTCCGAAACTCGGCTCGTGTTTTTCAATGGTAGTCGCAATGTAATCCAGGAGTTCTTCAATATTTTCTTTCTGAACTATTATATTGTAAAATTCGTACGTAACCATTAAAAAAGCCATCGTCATAGGAATATCTTCGCATAACCTTTGAAAATCTCGAAGTCCGTTCAAAAGCAAGTCGATAACTAAAGTAATTTCGAAAATAATCGTTAAAATTAGCGAAATCCACACTATGGAAGTTGATACAATTCCCATTTTTTGCCCAATGTGGACGTTAGCGCATATTTTGAAGACTTTAATGTTGAAAGCGAACAAACTTTTAGACGACATTGTGATGAATAGTTCGGCGTACCTTATCAGATAATGTAAAAGTTACTTAATTAAAGGATTGCATGCCACTTTATAATTACGTAATATTTCATTTGCCTTCGTTTAAAACTCGTCCTTTTAATGTTTCTTGCATTTTTCTCTAATAATCTTAATTATTTTGAAATGAAAATCAAGGCGATTAGTTTTATGTTTTGTTAACGACGCCATTTGGCGTTTTATTTTGTAAATAATAAACGAGGTACTTTCTAGCCTTTAATAACTCTAATACAGGGGTTGACACGACGAGCGTCGGTTAGAAGTTTGTTGAGAAAAGGGCAGCTCAGAGTTTAAAATTCGGAAATCGCATAGACGGGTTTCTGAATAATATAGAAAAGTATCTAGCCCATGGTCTTATTTATAGAAAAATTACACCTGGTATACTTTTCATTTCGGGGCTTGGAAACTAAGGAGTTCTTAGTCTCTAAACTAGCAAAGCATCGATACTTATTCGAAGTATCGATACTTTCGGCGGTATCGCCTAATGATCAAAAGTAATGAGGTATCGTAAGTATCGAGGTATAGAAAGTATCGAGGTATCGAAAGAATTGAGGTATCTAAAGTATCGAGATACCAAAAGTATCAAGGTGCCAAAAGTATCGAGGTATCGACAGTATTGAGGTATTGAAAGTATCGAGGTATCAAAGGTATTGAGGTATCGAAAGTATTGAGGTATCGAAATTATTGAGGTATCGAAAGTATCAAGATATCGAAGGTATCAAGATATCGAAGGTATTAAGATATCGAAGGTATCTAGGTATTGAAAGTATAGAAAGTATCGAAAGTATCAAAAGTATCGAGGTATCAAAATAATTGAGGTATCTAAAGTATCGAGATACCAAAAGTATCAAGGTGCCAAAAGTATCGGGGTATCGACAGTATTGAGGTATTGAAAGTATTGAGGTATCAAAGGTATTGAGGTATCAAAAGTATTGAGGTATTGAAATTACTGAGGTATCGAAAGTATCAAGATATCAAAGGTATCAAGATATCGAAGGTATTAAGATATCGAAGGTATCTAGGTATTGAAAGTATAGAAAGTTTCGAAAGTATCAAAAGTATTGAGGTATCTAAAGAATTGAGGTATCTAAAGTATCGAGATACCAAAAGTATCAAGGTGCCAAAAGTATCGAGGTATCGACAGTATTGAGGTATTGAAAGTATCGAGGTATCAAAGGTATTGAGGTATCGAAAGTATTGAGGTATCGAAAGTATCAAGATATCGAAGGTATCAAGATATCGAAGGTATCTAGGTATCGAAAGTATCGAAAGTATCAAAAGTATCGAGGTATCAAAGGTATTGAGGTATCGAAAGTATCGAGGTATCGAAAGTATTGAGGTATAGAATGTATTGAGGTACAGTATAAATTTTAAGAGATGAGGTACGGTTTGCGCAGCATTTCAGCAGAAGAGGTGCTAAAAAGAGCCTTCTATAGCCGTGCCAATTTTATCACGCTTTCTACAATGTACCTCTTTTTTTTCGGTATGCCACTGGCATCAACTGTTTTGGTTAGGGTGGAGCTTGAGACAGCTAGTGCGCATCGAAGGTCACTTCATCTCTTAAAATTTGTACTGAATCGAGTTATCGAAAGTATTGACGTATTGAAAGTATCCAAAGTATCGAATATATTGAGTTATCGATTTATCGAAAGTATTGAGGCATTAAAAGTATTGAGATTATCAAAAGTATCGAGGTATCGAAAGTATCGAGGTATCAAACTTATTGAAGTAAAGGTATTGAGGTATCAAAAGTATTGAAGTATCGGAAGCATCGAGATATCGAAAGTATTGAGGTATCGAAGGTGTTGAAGATTTCTAAAAAAACCGTAATCCACATACTATACAACATATTCTTTCGGAAGAGGAAATACTACAGTTCTTCGAAAAATATGAAGTGTTTGTAACTAAAGAACTTTTTTAAATAATTCGATACCCTCAATACCTTCAATTCTTTAGAACTATCGATAATTCGATACTTTTGATACCTTGATACTTACGATACCTCGGTACCTTCAAATACCTCGATACTTTGGATATCTCAAAACTTTTTAACCCTTCGATAGGTTTCGATACTTCGATACTTCGATTAGGGACCTCAACTTGGTAACTCTATATGTTGAACAAAAATAAAGAGGAAAGAAATTAGGACAAGTAGAAAAAATCTTTTAGGGAGGTAGGTACTATGAATTTATTGTTACTAAAATTCCTGAGCTTCATTTAAAGCCGTTTCAAGATTTCAATAATCGTTATTTCATTTTATTGCTAACACATGGACCAACTTCATTTTATCAGTCTAGAACCTCCTCAAAAATAACCCCGAGCCTGTTTGACTACAGTTTTATTTAAAATTTTGAAGGATCCCTAAAATATTAGTTGTCCCGGATCTCGCATATTCTCTGAAAGGCCCTGACCACTGATCATCATTATTCCTCCCAACGCGTCTATTCTACGATAATCTGGATTATCGAACGTGAATTCTACTCCAATTGTAGTTTGGCCTGCATTCGTCCACTCGCTTCAGATAGCTCATGTCAGGACTGTATTCTTAAACTGGCAATTATTAAAAATTTGCAAACTTTTGTATACGTGTATCTGGGGCATCAGTAGGTCTACAAAAACGGTTCTGATCCCAAATTGTAGCAAATTTAATCGACTTTTAGAAAGCATAAAACGGCCCTTGCAGAAAATTTAGTGCTTAAGAGTCAAAATTAAGAAAAACTGAAAAACGAGAAACATTTCCAGATTTTTTGGATTTTTGACAAAGATCCGGGCTGCAAAGGTCGAAAACTTGAATTTATCATTAGGCATCCGTCATCATAGTCAATGTAGCAAAAAATCATAATTACCCCATTTGATGCAAGGTAGGATGCTTGAAATTGCTGCACTAATATGTATACAGTGTGCTCGTGTGCTGTTTCAAAACATGCGGTTACCGCGTTACCGGAAGCTCTGTTGAGTCCAAATTATTTTTAATTTTTAAACATAGGCTGATCGCGACAAACCCTGTATATAAGCAAACAAAGTAGAAATTTTACGAAGTTCTAAATTTAAATTAATGTGAAATTAAATAACCGAACCAGGTGCTTACGCCATTAAGATTTTTAATATTTTAATAACCGTTATAAAGCTGAAAGATACTAATGAGAAATTAATATTTGAACGCATTAGGAAGGTAGGACATACATAAGTCGGCAAATCCTAGGTCAGTTTTTAATTAGGTATTTCTTTACTATTATCGTCATTAATTTTAATGAACTCTGACGAGTTTAATTTGGAAGCGAATTAACTGTCTTATAACTCTTTGTTTTAAGAACGTTTTCAAAATTTTTTGAGAGAGTTTGTATAATTAGCCATAAAAGTAAATTGAAAACAGGGGTGTATTGTATATTTTCGCCATATATTTGTTAAGATTTTGTCTTAGAGGTTGTCTCTCGTCTCTCTGTGGTGTAAGCTTACAGTGACCCTTATTTGGCACTCTCAAATTACTCTGTATTCTGTCTCAATTAATTGGAAATAAGTCTCTGAGAGACTAAAGGCACTAAAAGTCATAGTTGCAGTTATTTTATACAGTGTGTGTAAAAAGTATAAACACTCCTTATCAGGAACCTCGGCAGACCTCCGGATACTTGTCAAAAATCGAACACAAAATTAATTTTTTTTCTTTGTTTGTTCATTTTCGCTCTTAAAGATTAATTTTTCGGCAAAAACCATCTCATATTTTCTAAAAGTAGACAAAATTTGCTACAATTTGATACCAGAACAGTCTTTGTAGGCCTACTGGTGTCCGAGATACAAGTATACAAAAGTTTGTAAATTTTTCATATTTTGCCAGTTTTAGCGACAAGGCATGATATATCTGAAGGGAGTGGCTCGATATCTTCAGGTGGTGGATGAATATTGGCCAAACTACAATTGTAGTAGAATTATTTTTTGCAATTCACATTCGATAATGCAGATTATCGTGCAATGGGAGGGGGTCCTAGACTGATAAAATGGGGCCCATGTCATGTGTTAGAAATAAAATGAAATAGCGATTGTTGAAATTTTGATTGTTCAAGGTCAAACGGCTTAAAATTAAGGTCAGGAATTTTAGTAACGATTCATAGTGCTTCCTAAAAAGATATTCCACAAAAACAAAATAGAAAATTTAAGAATTAAATTCTTATGGTATTTCAAATAAATTAAGGGCCCCCCTGAGTTTGACCATTTAATTCTTTTACTCGTCTTAATTTCTGTCTTAGTCTTCTTCTTTAGTTTTGTTCAACACACTGAGTTGGAAAGTTGAGGCCCTTATTGTTCTCTCTTGTTCCCCTCTGATAAGTCCTGCTCCTTATAATTTCCTAATATTTGGGTAATGTTTCTTTTATACTAAAGTTTTACAATTTTCATTAATTTCTGAAACCAGAAGTGCTGTTTGTTTAAATAGATTGTTAGTGTAGTCTGTGCAAGAAATTTGCCATGAATGTGTCTAAAGGATAACAATAAAGTCCTTGAGAACTACCTGATATTGTAGGTAATCACTTAATCACGTAATCACCCACTTGTCAAAATTAAAATTCGTTTACTAAATTACATATTATTGAAGTGGATACTATCTATACTAGCTATTATTAGAAAATGTGCGAATTGTATGCGAGAGGGCCTCAGAAGCCCGGAACATGAAATTTGTGCTCACTAGGACTTAGTTAGTTAATCAATTCAGTTCTGTCGCGATTACAACTTCGAATTATTGCTTACGCCAAGCACTAGTTATTCGCAGAGCCGTATTAAAGGAGGGCCTAATTGAACTGAGCTGCTCCGGGCCTTTAAGTTTACAAGGGCCTCAGAGAGATGGGATGTTATAATAAAAATTCAAAAGTTTTCTACAAGAGACTTAATACAGCATGTCCACGGATGGGGTTACAAAGAAGGAAAAAACAATAGTGTGCTCAGAGCTCTCCCCGATCCTAAAATTCTAAAATTATACGGAATGTTTCTATTTAAAATGGGAAAGCTGATCTCATTTCCGGTTGAACTGGAGGTCAAAATATTCAATGTTTAGAATCAATAGATAGCTAATTTAACAATCTTACAAGCCTCTTAAAATATACAGGGTGTGGTATTTAAAATAGAAAAGCTAAGCCTCTTTCCGGTTAAACCAGAAGTTCAAATTTAACGTTTTTGGTATCATTAGACAGCGAATCTTACGATATAAAAAATTATATACAGGGTGTTTTCAAAAATCTTCTTTGGCTTGGCCAATTTCCGGTTTAGCCGGAAGTGATTTTTAAAAAAAATTATCATTACAAAAGATAGAAATTTATAGAATGAATTAATATACTAACTCGCAATAACAAATTTTAATTACAAAAGAAATTATAAATTTCTAAATTTTGATCATCTTTAAAAAATCGTACCTTCAAAACTACCGCGTAGCGGAACATCAAACTAAGTTTACAATTTAAGCGCTTTGATATCTACAACATATCAAAATATAGACAAAACGGCCCAAACCGATTTCGAGAAAATCCGTTTTAAAATTTTAGTCAACTTTGGTCTTTTAAAAGTAGTCAATTTTGAAATTATTTTAAAATTCGACTATATTAAAACTAAAGCTCTATATCTTGCCTATATATTCCTGTTTTTAGTTTTTTGTAATAATTATTATCTTCAAAGTTATAATAAAAGAAGTAGAAAATGAGACAATCGTTATACTAGCCGCCATTTTGAATTTAAAAATTTGAAAAGATATTTTTAAAATTCGGGTTGATGCATACGAACTTATAGCCGAGTATAAATACTGTGAGTCAAGATTTTCCTAATTGCGACCAAAATAACCCCCTTATATTGGGCCACCCTGTATCGATTTCGCTTAAAAGTTTGTGGTGTTGACAAAATCTTGCAGTATACAAGATGTCCTTGGATAGGCGCAACAATAAAATGTAAATTATCGTCTTAAATAGCGTAAACCCACAACGACAAACGATGGTCAATAGAATATCAGCATTTGATCCAACCACCCGAGCTTGAATTTTAATTTGATGCTTCCACATTTAATAGTAGAAGTTGAATTCAATGGAATAATTTTATGCATCTCGTCCCTAAGTACGAACCTGGTGAAAAATTATTTATTTAAAATTATCAAAAGACGATCGTTATCGGTTTTGGCGTATTGAAGAATTGTTAATTATGTATAGGTACAGTTCAATAACACATTAGTACTTGTTATTAAATAACTAATTAATTTAAATGAAGACTTCTTCTGTCATATTTCAGTTTTGGAAAAAATTAAGGTACACTAGCTTTATAGGAATTTCAATAATTAACTATTAAATAATACTTTGGTGTATCGCGTGTGTGATACAATTTATAAATTTCAATTTTTTTCCACAATTTATATTTTTTACCAAAAAAAAAAACTTTTCAATTTAACGTAGTCCTATTATTAAATCTTCGTGATCCGTATAAGCACAAACACATAAAAATTTACATTTCAGAATGTATATGTTTTTATCTTTTTTCAATATTGTAAATAAATGGTTATTTTATATGTTTATGGGTGTTTTAGGTGAGAAAGGAAAATTGATGGGCGTTTAGAAGATTTCGAACGTAAAATAAACTTTTCGTCTTCATCACGCTATTTAACTGTGATTTTTGTATCGTTTTGATAAATGTTTTCGTCAAGTTTTTATACAACTTTTTTTAGTTTTTACTTAGTTGCCTTATATTTGCTTGAAAAAGTGATTTTCTGATTTTTACTCCAAAAACTTGCTTTATGATTCTTGGAGTCTTTTGCAATTTTTATTTTTTGTCGCAAAGTGTCATGATATTCGAGTATTCTCGCTCTCTCAAATTTTTTTTAACGATTTCGTCATCTCGCTATCATCTATCATTTCGTATTTCGTCAATTTTTCGTTTCCGGGCCTCCCCGAATTCAAAACGCGAAAAAATAGAACTGTCTGTCTGTCTATGTATGTGTGTGTCATCATCGGCCTTAATTAAAAAAATATCTTTTTAAGTTTTTAAATTCAAAATGGCGGCTAGTATAACGATCGTCCCTTTTTCTAGTTATTTTATTATAACTTTGGAGAGAGCTTGTATTATAAAAATCTAAAAACAGGAATATTTAGGCAAAATATAGGGCTTTAGTTTTCATATAGTTGATTTTTAAAATAATTTCAAAATGGACTACTGTTGAAGGACCAAAGTTGACTCAAATTTTAAAACGGATTTTCTCGAAATCGGCTTCGGCCGTTTTGTCTATATTTCGATATGTTGTAGATATCAAAGTTCCTAATTAAACACCGTTGTTTGGTTCATATGCTATGAGCAGATCCGGAGCTATGGTTTTTTAAAAGTCAAAAATTCAAAAATTAATAATTTCTTTTATAATAAAAATTTGTAATTGCAAGTTGGTATGTTAATTTATTTAATAAATTTCTATTATTTGTTAACATTTTATTTTGAAAACGCTTCCGGTTAAACCGGAAATTAGCCAAGCAGGAGTAGTTTTTAAAACACTCTGTATATATTTTATGATTTTTGACAGTATCGTAAAATCAGCTGTCTAATTATACTAAACATGCTAAATTTTAACTTCCGGTTTAACCGTAAATGAGGTTAAATTCCCTATTTTAAATACAACACCCTGTATATTTTAAATGGCTTTTGGAGATTGTAAAATTATCTATCAAATGATACCAAATATTTAATATTTTGACTTCAAGTTCAACCGGAAATAAGATTAACTTCCTATTTCTTTTAGAAACGCCCAGTATAATTTTAGTATTTTGAAATCCTGAAGAGCTTCTGAGCATACTATTGTTAGGTAGTATTTGCGGTATCTTATTAGAAGACCTTTAATACGCCCGAAATGTCTTTGTTTTGGCCACATCAGTCCCAGTTTAGCTCTTTGTATTTTCATGAGAGTTACCTATGCAGGTATTATTCATGTGATAACGAGAGCGAATAATGCTGTTATCACTAAACGTATTTAAAGTTATTCAATGTTGAAAAGTCATTTTGAAAATAGGAGTGTATAAGAGTCATCAGTTATCAGAAATCGCTACGTGTACTTTAAGTTTAATTCATTCTTGGAATGAGTTTCGAAGTGTTAGCATTGCAGTAGAACGATTATAAATTATATGACCTATTAGTCCAAGTAATTAAATAATTATATTGCATATTAACGATATTTTACTCTTTTTCTTACAA
Organism: Malthinus flaveolus; assembly: GCA_950108345.1. Lineage (NCBI taxonomy): Eukaryota > Metazoa > Arthropoda > Insecta > Coleoptera > Cantharidae > Malthinus > Malthinus flaveolus. The sequence goes on from OX467285.1 coordinate 92,936,573, forward strand.
TTGCTTCGAATGGCGCAGTGTATAGAATAGTAGTGACGGTTGCCCTGTAGTAACATAAGATGCATCATAAATGTTTAAATGAATAAATTTATAAAGACTTTAAGAACCTCTGCTAGAAATCGTTATTAAAGCTGCATTTTTAAAGTTTTACAACCTCAGAATCCAGCCTCATCAATCTGTAATAGCCTTCATTTATTTACTGCCTTACTTTAATAGAATACATAAATTTTTAACTTCTGGCACAGAAAGATAGAATCAGCACTACTAAAAGTAAATAAATTGATACCTTAAAAAAAGTAATAGTGGATGTAAGCGCTTAATATTTTTTCCTATCAAAAAAGTGGCATAGTCTTCTGAATTCTTCTTGTAATGGGTTTTCAAATGAGATATCACAAGAAAAATTGCGAAAAAAATCCAAAAAAATTTTTTTTTCAATAGAAACAACAGTTGGAGATTATATATTTAAATAGAATTTTTTATGCTCTTTTCAATGATATATAACAAATGGGGTCTAGATTTCAGTTATATCCCATTTTATTAAAAAATGTTAAATAAAAACGAAAAAAAAAATAACAATAATAAAATTTTTTTCAAAAAAAAAAAAAAATATATCATTGAAAAGAGAATAAAAAACGCTATTTAAATATGTTGCATCCAACTATGGTTGCTAGTAAAAAAAAAACAAATTTGTGTTATAAATCGAAAACTAACGAAGATATTTAAAATCCCTTCGGCTCATTTTATTGTCCTTAAAAAGATGTCTGACGAACGTGCTAATATTTTTTTTGTAACTTTACAACAACCGAGATATCGACATTTAGCGAAAAACTGAAAAATCGAACTTTTTGCTTATATCTACAAAACAAAAGAAGATCGCGAATTCAGGTTTTCGCCATTGAGTTCCTCTCAAAAAAAGAGAAAAAGGATGCGCCATCCACTTTTCCATATCTCTTATAGTTTCGATTTCTCAAACCATCGAATTCTGCCCACTCTGTACATTCGAGACTTTAATTTGAAACACACAGTACAACGTAACGACATCCAGACCAGACTACTAACTTGATATTTGCAATTTCTAAAAACGATGCTAAACCTCCAGAGAATAAAGCGATTATCTTTGCTCCGTGAACAAAATCGATCATCGCGTCTATCATTTAAAAAAGTATTTTGCTTTTTGATAACGATACCTTCTACACCTACCTCTACATTAATTTAATAAAATAAGTTAAACTTGGCGCTTTTATTTTCATGGAATGTGGTCGTAGATCGTACAACTTCGTCGTAGCAAGAGCACGCAGGAGGAAGTTGTTTAAGCTTTCGCTATTGGACAGACTCAGACAACTTCACCGTAGCTTTTATCGGTTCACCGGTAGTATCGAGTCGTTACGTATTTTCCGTTTAGTGTATCGGCGGTACGTATGTGGTGTAGTCCGAGTGCATGTTATTTGCCAAAGAGGCACCTGTATCGTTAATTAATTATGTAACGAAATTTTATGAATTAAACTCACTTGTGATTTTTGTTTTCGATTAAGTGCCACTAAAATTTGGAATTTATTATCTTTGTTCATTAAAAAAAGAATTTAAGACAATTAACGCTAAGTTTTTTTTTTAATTATTAGGTAAGTTTTTGATTAATTTATTTGAAATTATTTCGGAGTGTTCGAAAAACACGAACGACTCGAATAGCTGGGGGTGGTTAAACACGCAGTCGTTTAATTTATCTAAATTTCGAGTAAGGTAAAATTAGGGGTTGCTAACCCTATCTATTAAATTTTAATTTAATTCTTTTAGGGGTTTTGAATTACTTTTATACGTATAAAATGGAGTGAAAGGGTGTACGTTTCGTGCTGACGTAACGTAAAAAATTGACGGCTAAAATCGATTTGCAAAATTTTCGTGATACGCCACTGGCCTATTTTGAAGTTTTCTTCGACTTCCTTTTCTCGATACTCTTTTAAGTGGAGAATTATATTTTTTTAAACGTCCCTCTAATACTCCTACCGCCTCCCAATTTTGGGATTAGTGTGGATGGCGAGTTTTTTTGAATGAAGGGAAAACTCGTCTTTTTATCTTTTATCGTAGACATTTTCAGCGACTTTCCTTCAGAATCTGACCGAGCGCACGGCCGCCCCTACCCTTTCAGCTCATGAAACTGCCCACTTAGAGAAGAAGTTTTTTAATTACGTATTCGTCTTCGGTCTAAATAACTAAAAAAGTGTCGCAACTTTTATTTTTATCGATCGAATAAAATATTTTTGATTAGCTCAGTGTTAAACAACATTTAACTAATCCGTCCATTGGAGCGTATAGTTAGAGAGCTGGAGGAGAAAATTGTCAGTAACATCACGAAAACGTTCTCTTTTAAACTATTTATTTAATGCTATAAACAATTTCGTAAAAGTAAACTGTTTAATTATACACGTATAGTTTCAAACTAATAATTATAAATTGAAATTGAAACAGCAATTATTTGCCGAAATTTCGTTTAAATTAAATTAATTGACTTAAATTTTTGCCTTGTAAGAATAAAGTATTAAGTTTTGAATTTACAAGTTTCCAAGTTTGGCGTGCCTTCGAGCAGTTTCCTGTAACTTTTATTTAAACTTCTCCAAACAGTTAATTTTAGATTTGGTGCAACGTTTATTATTTTTGGTGTCCTTATGTGAACCGTAATAAATTTCTTGTAAAATTCCATACGAGGGACTTACCGAAACCCTTTTTGACATCCCCTAATATCTCTTTGAATTGAATGGGTTAATGTGATAGACTTAGGCCACTTGATATTGCTCTTACTCTTCATTATTTGAACTATATCTGGATTGTGGAATATTTTGTGGAGAGATATTTGATCCCATTGATGCATCTCATCCAAGCAGATCAGCCTACCCTATCAACCTATCAGACTTTAAAGCAACCTCTAGGTTCTAGGTGCTTGTAAGGCGAATTCTAGAGCTCTCTTTAAACCATTGTAACGTATGAACGTTGATGAACTGAAGACGTTTATGTAAAATTTTAAATGTATTTTTGCCCCATCGTCCCATCTCTTTGACTGGTAATGGGTTGGATATAGAAGAATTTAGAACACCGAATGGTGGACTAGCTAAAGCTCCTTTTGGACAAACTGATTGGTTTTAATGAGTAAAGTGCCACTTAAGATCGCCATCTGTCATTTCTTTACAAGTTTTCTGCATCAGTTTCCAGTGAACTCATCCGTCTAATTGTCTAATTGATTGAGAAATCTATTGTCATCTTATCCTTCTGCCTTCTGATGACTGATGACACTTTTACTAAACCATAAAGTACAACATTTTTGACTATGCAGGACGAAAGAGCATTACAAATGAGTAATAATACGATAATACCGACCGTGTTACAAGTGGCAGCATTAACTTGGAGAAAGCTCAAGAAGGGTGGATTTCGACTCTTTTTAAGGTTTTTCGCGTATAACTCGAAAACTACGCACTTTTGGAGAAAAATATTTATATTAAAAAATAAAGTACATTTAATTTCCAACAAATTGTGCCTCTGGAGTATTTTCCATAAAATAAAGAGTAAAAGAGTAAAGAGTAAAAAAAAGGTAGAGCGCGTTAAAGTTTAGGGTATATCGGACATAACGTGTCCGAGAGGCAGAATGACTAAATTCAAAAATACAAAATTTCGGATTTTGAGCGATGCAGGCTGAAAGAACATTGCAAGTGAGTAGTAAAACCGACAGTCTGCCTCTTAAAAGAGACAGCGTTAACTTGGGAGCGGCTCGAGAATGGTGGGGTTTTTGCTCGTTTTTCAGTTATTCCCTAATAACTTCAAAACTACACACTTTGTGAGAAAAGTGCATTCATGCAAAATTAAACTTCATACAATTTTCTACAAACTCTATTCGAGAGGCTTTCTTCTCAGACGAAGAGCTTAGGTGTTAGAGTCCGTTAAAATTAGACAAAAATTAAAAAAAATTACTCTTTTTGTTTATTGCTTATAACTCGAGAACTATGCACTTTTAGTAAATAGTACTTTAATACAAAAATAAAGCACATTCAATTTCCTACAAATTATGCCTCTTTGATTTTTTTTCTCAAGTGACCAGTTTAGGTGCTAGAACGCGTTGAAATATGTAAGTAAGCTGAAGTATTAACTTTGGGGCTGCTCGAGAAAGGTGGGTTTTTCCTCTTTTCTGTTTTTGCTAATAACTTCAAAACTACACACTTTTTTTAGAAAAGTACATCAATGTAAAAATGAACTAGATAAAATTTTCTACAAACTATATTCGAGAGATTTTTTTCTCAGACAAAGATCTTAGGCGCTAGAGTGCGTTAAAACTGGACAAAAATAAAAAAACAAACTCTTTTCGTTTATCGCTTATAACTCGAGAACTATGCACTTTTAGTAAATAGCCTTTTAATACAAAAATAAATTGCATTCAATTTCCTACAAATTATGTCTCTTTGATTTTTTTCGCCAAGCAAACAGTTTAGGTGCTAGAGCGCGTTGAAGTATTTAAGGAAGTTGAAGCATTAACTTGGGTCTGCTCGAGTGTGGGTTTTCCTCTTTTTTCAGTTTTTTGCTTGTAACTTCACAACTACACCCTCTTTGAGAAAAGTGCACCTATGTAAAAGTAAACTAGATCAAATTTTCTACAAATTATATCTCTTAAGTTGTTTTCTTCAGGTGATCGATTTAGGCGCGAGAGCACGTTAAAGTTAATGCTGCAACTTTAAGCAGGCATATGGTCGGTTTTGAAAATTTTGAACTTATGGTTTAGTAAACCTCCCCAACTATAGACTTGTAGTCTCATAGCAACGTCCTTCTCTTAGACGTAATAAACATTAATAAAATCACGATTCGGAGGAAATCAGAAACCCATTAATGGGTCTAATTGACCAAGAAATTTTGATTCTCGTTTAAAATAGTAGCATACCGTGCTAATAGTTCCTCCCTTAGGCCCACGTTTAATAAGATCTTTGTTTGGTTGGCTACTTGTAGAACACTTTTCAACCTTTACCGATTTATTAAAAGAGAATGCTCTCGTAAATTTTGATAAAAATTCTTATAAAACTTGAATTAGGGTTTACTTATCGGATTTGAGCAGACTCGGGTCACACGGCCGGGTTCATTGTATTCCTAGTCGATACTGTACCTGTGTACCTGCTCTCTGAGCCCGTATACGCTTTTGATTAATTAAATAGTTCTTGAATTTAATTTCTAATTTTAATCACGCTTCAACGTGGTGCTTGTTTTAGCTAAATGAAAATGTCAGTTTGAGTATATTGGGTTGCATAACGTAGAGCACGAACGCAGTATAGTTTATGAATTTTCCAAGTGATAATTCACAGTTACGCCAACATCCGTCTTCTGTCTTCTGCTATGGTTTCAATTTTTGATTTTTGAGCATTTGCAAATAAGTTCAAGCTTTTGACTTTATAAGCGAGATCCTCCGCGTTCCACCTATCCCGGGACACACTGTATAATCAATTTTCAATAGTCCAACTAACGATTGTGTGGGTTCAGTCGATACTTGGGTGAAAATTGTCGAACATATTGAACTCTCTTAGACCCCCTTTCACTACTCTGATTTTTTCCAATATTTTGCAGTTCCGTTCTCGTGCTGTAATAAATCCAAACGCCAATTTTAAAACGCGCTCTTTTACTGTTTAAATCCTTCATGAGTTGATAGTATTTACATACAGGTCCACAGGATATGATATTTTTGGGCAGAGAAGCCTCAAAGCGTTTTTTTTCATTTTTTTTTTGGATTTGATGGATTTTTGATTATTTATTGATCTCGAGATGAACTCGAATTCTGAGTTTAAAACTCCAATTAATCAGAATTAGTAAAATGGCGAGCTAGTTTTTCTAAGGAACTATCGAAATACGATAGTATCGAGAAGGCTGGAAGTCAAATGGAAAGTGCTCTTAGAATCCAACTTTTGTCTTTTTTGTGATGCCACTTTATCATTTTAATAACGCGTAACAGTTTCGTTGGAATTTTTGAAACGCAAACGACAATATCTCTGCCTGTAATCTTCTAATGGACTCCCAAGTCATTATTTGCAAATGTTAATTAACAAATTTTGCGTGTTTTTGTATCGTTATCTTAATTTTTCTACAAAAAGAGTAATTATCTGATTTGTAATAATTAGGAGAAAAAGGGATGGTTTTGTGCGTATCGGAGGGTTTTTTCCACGGAAATTACGAAAAACCTGATCTAAAAATAAACTGTTTTTCATTTACAATATGTTAATTATTTTATATTATTTTAATAAACACATTTGATTCGAGCTAGTATATCAATTTGCATATTATACATATATTTTGTAAGTCTTCGAAGCGCGATCGATTAATTTTTTCTAACCGCACCCATCGATTTCCCACTGTCATATAAGCTGTTATAACAGTATTTTCATGTAATATCACTAATGTTTAACCAAGGAAGGCATTTTCTCATGCTTTTGGTATTTAGATGATTGGAGTCTTGTACTTGGTAGGAGCAATTACAAATCCAATAACCACGGTATGTCATGTAACTATTTTAATAGCTGTATTTCAATACAATCGATAATAATGGATGTGTACTTTGTCAAGATATTCAATGCCCGTACTTACTTACCAATTCACAAAAAATTGATTTTAAACGTTTACTTGCCCAACTGTCAAGTTTACGGCTTGTTTTAATGAAGTTTGACTTAAACTTTAATTATTCAGAATCTCGGTTGAGTTCTCTCTAGACTGAAAACAAAAGACTGCCTGTGCTACAAGATCTAATTTAAGATGAGTGTTTTTCATTGTGATTTGTGATTTTATAAATTTTAACTGAAGGCAAGTTTTCAATTTTTTCGAAACGATGCAAGCAACAGGACAACTGCGACACTTTTTTAAACGAGATGTGGCGAAAGTTCTTCTTGAAATCTGCATTAAACGCAAGTTTTTACGTACTTCCTCCCGCCACAAATTGATGGCTAATTGAAATGATGGATTATTTTGGGATCGTCCTCTTTTAAGAATTTTTTAAATCCGCCTCTGTAAGGAACTTACATTCGAAGACTTAAGTCAAAACAGGCTCAACTATATAGCTTTTGATATCAATAAACAGATTATTTTACAATATTCCAATAAACTTAAAATATACAGGGTGTTGTATTTCTAATCGGAAAGCTAACCAAGTTTCCGGTTAAACCGGAAGTCAAAATATATCATGCTTAGTGTCATTAGATAGATAACTTTATAATAATTTAAAAAATTTTAAAATATTGCAATCTTCCGGTTAAACCGGAAGCTTTTTTTGAACCAAAATAGTGTTAAATAATAGAAATTTATAGAATAAATTAATGTGTCAACTTACAGTTGCAAATTATAATTCCAAAAAAAATTATGAAAGTTTTAAAATCTTAATTTTCAAAAAAACATAACTCCGGTTCTGGCCATAGCAAACAAACGAAACAAACTGCGTTTGATTAAGAACTTTGATATCTATAACGTTTCCAAAAATAGACAAAACGGCCACAGCCGATTTCGCAAAAATCCGTTTTAAAATTTTAGTCAACTTTGGTCTTTTAAAAGTAGTCACTTTTGAAATTATTTTATATATCTACTATATTGTAACTAAAGCCCTATATTTTTTCCATTTATTACTGTTTGTAATTTTGTATAATGATTATTATCTCAAAAGTTATAATAAAAAAACTAGAAACTTGGAGAATTGCTATACTAGGCCGCCATTTTGAATTTAAAAATTTTAAAATGCATTTTTTTAATTAGGGCCGCTATGTGCTAACCTATAACCTAGTATTATTACTGTGGCTCAATATTTTCCGAATGGCGACCAAATTAACCCCCTTATTTTGGACCACCCTGTATAGATTTTGTTTAAAAGCTTATTTTGTCGATGAAATTGTCCAAAAGTAGCTGGAACAGAATTTCGTTAAAATTGCTTCGGTAGTTTTTGTTTTCAGACTTTGCACACAGACCCACTTACAGACAGACTTTTTCAAACTTATATTGTTTAACGTTTTTTGAGACGGGGGGTTCGTCGATTTAAGTTTAGAAAACTAATCAATTTGAAAAAAACATTCAGACACATAGTACAGTGAAATGTAGGACACGCTGTATTAGGTGTAGTATTTGAAAAGAAGATCGAGTATAAAATTAAATTTATTTGCCATAAATTCTTTTCAAGTAGTGACTATTTTCGTGTTGATAACAGCCATTGCATGTGCACTTTTATTACATTTCAATTGAATATAAAATTTTCTCTGAGAGTTCGTGAATTTATTTATTTTATTTTTATTTTATTATGTGAAGATGATATATTTCTATTATTTAATAAAAATATTTACAATCATTTAATTCGAAACGTATATAAACAGTTATCAGATTATACATAAAACATTATTATGTAACTAATAATTTGGAAAGTTTCTCTTATAATAGATTTATAAAAATTAATAAGAACAAAGTTATGTGGAGCGTTTAAATATTTAAATTTATTTAAAAGGGCCAGTAGAACTACGTTTTTGGAATAATAAACATTTTTTTCCCTACAACTTTGGTTTATGTCAAATTTAAAACTATCTAAATAGTAACCGTCAAACTTGCGTCTTCACCACAGCTATTAGACTGGCGTACTCTGCAGGTTGCGAGTCCACTACTTTACCACCTCAATAATTCGCCACTCCTTGAAATATTTCATTTTCTTGCCGGATCTGCTGTCCGCGCACTATACAAAAATTATCCCAAAACCGCCCGTGACCTCTTCAAAATCTTACATTTCACTTTTGAATCCAAGAGGGCCTTTTAACGTTAAAAGTCAGTTCTGCTGTTTATATAATATGGAAAATCATGACGATAATCGACTGTGATGCTACCTACTATGGGCAAGTTTGTAACAGGGCTGTGAAAAGCCAATATAAATCTGAAGGCGGTGAAGGTATGCGTTCGCAGAAGGGCGGTGGTATTAAGAGACGCAAATCTTATTACGTCAAAGTTATCTATAAAAAAGCAATTTCTGCAATGAATTGCTTGCCAATTGAATTATAATTGATCGACAGACACTTTTGAGGTCAAATAAGTTTATGTTTATAATTCGGTAGCAACATAACCTTGCGACTAATTTAATGGTTTCGTAACTCTCCACATTTTTGTAAAACATTATATAAATGCGTCAACCGTGAAAAAATACACAATTAGAAAAATACCACGAAAGAACAATAACCTAACTCGTTTTCGTATATATGATGTACTTATAGAATAATTTTGTTTAGTTACCGTAATTTAAACACTTACACTTGCGGTACTTTCACGTTCAACGCGAGCAATAAACTTCAAAACTTTTTTTTATATCATTATAATTTTAAAAAGACGCTCGAAATATTTTTGCATATTAAGCGAGTTCCAAAAGTGCAGTCATGGTGATGAACTTGAATTCTTTCTTATGGTCCACGCTGCCGTGTAAAGTTATTAATCCCGGATAAAGAGTTCTTGAACTCTCAAGTGACTCAAATATGATGATTTTGAAATTTTCTTTAAGTGTATAACAATAATTTTTTTTAATGGTTAATGCCATTTGTTTATTATTAAAATGGCGCGTGTTTTAATAAGGTGCAGCTTCGTGATGTAATTAGCAAATTGCGAACGCTCAAAAATGTCAGATTTTTTTTCGCGTCTATTATTTTGTTGTAAAATGATTTTAATTAATTTATTATTACGGCGCTTAATTATTAAAATTTATTACTTTTCCATTTTTAAATAGGTACGAGTTATTGCAAATTAACTATTTGAGCGTTTGATTTCTTTTTGAGGCGACATCTGTTGTCGATAGAGTAATTCGTCCTCTGAGATTTCCTGGAGAGAAACTGAAAAATACGTCGGTTAGAAATAGTGCGACAAAAAACAATTTCCGCGCTACAACTTCCTCGAGAAGACCGTTCCAATAGTCCACCACGCAGTTGAAAAGTTTCCATTAACTATTATAGATGGAGGAACACCCTGTAACAAATAATAAAATGTTATATTTGCCTTACTGTCATGTAGCATGTTAATTCGGCAAACGGCAAGTAACATTGGGTTGAAGCTATCTTGATGATTTATCAAAGTGACAAAAACATCGCAGCTTACAGCATTTTACTTTTTTGTTGACTTCGTCTACTTTGTCGTAATATTTAATCGAAAAAAAAAAGTTTTTATAAATATAATTTGTTAAAGTTGGGAGTTCTTCTGGACAGAAGCGGGATTTAGCGGTGGCACGGAGGGGGGGGGGGTAATTTCCATCCCAACATAACACCAAAAATAAAGATTTTAAACCTGCGACGCTATTTCGTCTTTCCCCTCAAAGGCTGGGCCCAAAATTAATCGGCGCCCTCTCAGAAAAATATACCAGTATCTCTTTGCTTTCCCTTAACAGAGATGCTAAAGTCCCGCTTACGTCTCTGAATCCAAAACAATCAAACTGTTAGAAAAATTCTGTGTGTATATGTAGCGCCGTTAAATAAAAACTACTAAAGCAATTTTGTTGAAATTTAGTTTCAGTTCCTTTAACCAAATTTCATTGACAAAACAGGCTTTTAAACAAAATCTATACAGGGTGAACCAAAATAAGAGGGTTATTTTGGTCGCATTTCGGAAAATCTTGACCTGTAGTATTTATACTCAGCTATAAGTTAGTACACATCGACGTTAATTTAAAAAAATAATTTTCAAATTTCTAAATTCAAAATGGCGGCCAGTATAATGATCGGCCCATTTTCTAGTTTTTTTATTATAACTTTGAAGATAATAATTATTTTAAAAAACTAAAAACAGGAATATCTAGGCCAGATATAAGGCTTTAGCTCTGATGTAGTCGGATTTTAAAATAATTTCAAAATTGACTACTTTTGAAAGGCCAAAGTTGACTAAAATTTAAAAGCTGATTATCTCAAAATCGGCTCCGGCCGTTTTGTTTATATTTTGATATGTTGTAGATATTGAAGTTCTTAATTAAACACGGTTGTTTGGTTCGTTTTCTATGAGCAGATCCGGAGTTACGATTTTTTGAAGGTCAAAATTTAAAAAATGCTTAATTTCTTTATTGGAATTAAAATTAGTAATTGTAAGTTGGTAAATTAATTTATTCCATAAATTCCTAGTAATTTTAAAGATTTTTGTTTAAAAATCACTTCCGGTTAAACCAGAAATTAGGCAAGCAAATAGAATTTGTGAAAACACGCAGTATATTTTATAATTTTTTTAAATATCGTAAGATTAGTTGTCAAATGATACCAAAATTTGTTAAGTTTTACCTTCCGGTTTAACCGGAAATGGCGTTAGATTTTCTATTTTTAAGACAACACCCTGTATATTTTAAGTGGGTTGGAGTGGTTGTAAAATTATCTATCTATTGATACCTAATAATTTTGGTTTTCGTGTTTCACATACGTTTTTCATACGTTTTACATTTTAACGTTTTACACACAGTCGTTTTTCACATAGGTACGAATTAATTTTTCAGAATTTGTAACATTAAATTATTTAAAACAGTAAAATAACTACTTATTCGTTATTATGTTGGCTAGAAAAAAGTTATAGAATTACGTGCTTCACATGAGTGTGTAGTGTGTATAATAATATAAAGTTGGATCTGGTAGTTACGAAATTTTCCCATGGCTCATAACCATAATGGTTATGAAGTTGACCATTTTTCCTTCAGATTAAATCAGCTTTAAAATTGAATGGCTAATATTTAAAAAAAAATTGTAAGTAATCGATTACAAAACTTTGCTTAATCTCCAAGGCGTTACCTGCCCATCTAAGGTGAAGGTTAAAAGAAGTGAAATTGTGAGCCTAAAAGGCAATACTATTGCAATAAATAATACTTATAACGTACCCAACAAAGAATCGTAAATAAATAATTTATCGAATTGCATAAGCAATTTTCCTTTTATGTAAGGAAAATTTTCAAGATTATCGATAACGACTTTCTAAGACAGTGAACTCGTTAGTCAAATTTCTAGGACATCCGGTAAACCGGATTAAATCCTTTGTCTCATTGTCTCGTCTCATTGGTAATGTCAAAAGGTTAAAATTGCATCTAGAAAAATAAATCGACGCCACTTTCACTACTTCCATGAGTTATACCTCCAATACAATATTATTGTGGTAGTATCGATTGTGTAAAAATCACTTAGGCTTGTCACGACAGTACGAATTATAGGTGATGCGCTTTGTTTCGCAATACGTTTTACTTACGAAGCACCGAGCAGAGGCGGAATTTGACAAAAAAAGCTACTTTTTGATAAAACTCAATTTGAGTCGGAAATTGGACTAATTCTCAACTGTTTGTTTGTTCCTAATAACGTCGCGTGGGTAGGACAATATCGTTAAATGAGACACAAAATTCAATTGACCTCAATTAAAAACTTTCCACTCAATCTTTATAATCTACAAATTACTTTCAATTTTTTCGAAGAGTAACAATGAAATGCATCGGTGAACTCATTGAAACGCCAAACAAAAATGACAATAGTTTTAGAACTACAATAGATTAATCGAGTCGTGGACTCACAAAAAGGCCCATCGTCACATCGAGTATACGTAAGAAGAGCAGACTCGGCCACAGCGATCTTTTTTACATAAAATTTATGTAAAATGGAACTTGGATTGTTAGACGAAGACAAGAACTGAAATCGTGTGATTAAAATTCAAGGTTGATTCTTGTAAAAGATTCAGAAATAAAGTCTCAAGAGTCGTTGTAGTTTTCAAGATTTTATTCGATAAGACTTTGAGTGGTATTTTAAAATTTATTTATTGTATATCGAAATACTCTTTGTGGAATATTCGTTTTGTTTTTGACATTTAAATGACCTAAAAAATTATCGATTTGTCTTTAAATTAGGTTTCACACACAATTTAAAAAATTTTTTTACCTTACAAGCATATCTTGAAACCTTTCAGAATTTTAAGTGATGAGCGCACGTAGAGATGACATTCCGATACAGTAAGAATTGTTGCTACATTCGCAATTCTATAAAGGTTGATTTCGTTTGAGCTTAAAGGGGAGTTTTAATTATAAATTATAACTTAACTTACCTTATTCTTATTTATTCGCTCACCTGTTAGCTTTTACTCAACAAAATAGGGCTGAGAGAGACAATGGATTACTCGATGTTTTAATCGATTAATCGATGTTTGATTAAGTTTTAAAATAATCGATTGTCTGATTAATCGTGTATTTGATTAATCGATTGTTAGATTAATCGATTGTCCGTTCGATTAATAGATTTTCCGCGTAATCCATTATCCGATTAATCGACTGTTTAATGCATCGTTAGCAGTCACTAGTTAGGCGCACTCAACGATTTCTTTCTCTAGTTTTGAGACTCGCCTCTTGGTAGTTTCTCTAGTACAATCGTACTATACGCTTGTCTGAGGAAAACCTCATACTCTCATAGTTTTTATTCAACGAGTCTTGAGACTCGTCTCTTGTTGTCTCGTACAATGAAAGTATGTGCTTGTCTGGGCAAAACTACTACCCATCTCTGCAAAACCACATCTATCCAGTCATGTTCCATAAAGAAACTCACTGGCAATAACGAAGACGATTGGCTTTGGAGGTCTTGGAAAGGGCATCAGCTTTACTTAGACCATTCGGTCTCTTGTACATTCCTTATACACAATCCTGTCTCCTCGAAGAATACTGCAAGGCTACTCGGATGGATTCTTTGTATATTCACTGGTTCACTGGCTCATATGAAAAATGTGTTGGGAAGATTCATCCTCTTTCCCACGCCTTCTACAGGTAGGATCCTTTTGGACACCTATTAATTGTAGATTTTGGGACGAGGTTCCAATTACGGAGCCCTCATCTTTGTAAAATACAATTATTTTACCGACTCCATTTCCAGGAAGAAATGCTGTACCTCTACGGGGTCTGGGGTGTCGTCTCTGGTATTCTGAGGAAGGTTTTTAAGGCACTACTTGGTCCACGTAGTCCGGGAAGGCTTTTAGGGCTATTCTAATGTATAGTATACAGGCAAAGACGCCTGCTAGCTCTAGTCTTCCATTTTAATGCTCCATGAGTATTATTAGAAGCCGCACTAACATTTTCCTACGAAGAAGTTTTCTCAGAACCTTTTTGCAGGGCCATTCAGTGGCAGCATCAATCACTAAAAGTTATCGTGGATGCCACCGATGCTTTACTTCTTTTGAATTTTCTACTTAATGTGTATGTACACATTTCGCCAATATTTTTGTTATTAGCGGAGATAAACTTACTGTACTGACTTCTAACGTTAAAAGGCCTTCTTGGATCCAAAAGTTACATGTATACCGATATACCGCATACCGGAAAATTATGGATGCATCTCACAGATCCATCAAAGTGTGTAAATTAATGAAATGAATCGGCTGAGGGCCGACTATTGAGGGCTGCGGAGATAGCTCGTTATTAGGGATATACCACAGTCACTAAAGCACTTTGTCCATTTTAATGGCAGTTGGTTTAAGGTGCGATTTTGTTGCTACGCCCAGCGGTCGCAGCCGGTCGCGACGTCCAGCAGTCGAGCACACGGTCGAGCACTGCTACAATGCACTTTGTGTAAGTGCAAGACGAGCCGCTGCTCGATCGTGTGCTCGACTGCTGGACGTCGCGCCCGGCCGCGACCGCTGGACGCCGCAACGAAATCGCACCTTTAGGTGGCTGTTGTATAAGACTAAAGGACTATGAAGTCTCGGAAGCCACTTCAGTGAGGTAGCCTCTTCCAGAAAGATTGGGGAATACGGTGGGTGCAGTGTGGTGAAGTTTAGTTTGCAGTTCCTGGCAGTGTTAGTTCCTTGCAGTGTGAGTTCCTTGCAGCTTGAGCTCCTTGCTGCAGTTTTCAGTTCTTTGCAGTTTGAATTCCTTCCATTTTTTTATTTTCTCAGAAGCTGTAGAAGCTTAAAATAAAAAATGGCGGCAACTGAAAGCGTTAAAAGTTTTTCTCGGCCAGTTCCCTTCTTAGGTGCGATATTGAGAGTGAAATAAATAAAGTTGTAGTGGTTTTATTCGAACTTTTTTTTTTTAATAAAAATTTTGCACGGTTAGGTGCGCATGACAGGTAAAATTTATTGCAATATGTCGCCATATTATATTATAAAATAAGCATGAAGGTCATGCTCTATTAACTGTCAAACCATATATCTGCATTATTTATTAATTTTAATCGACGTATATGAATTCGAAATATTTTGCAAGTGCACGACGTCGTAATTTGGGGTAAAAACGTCACTTCCTAATAGAAATTATTTTTTTGCGAATCACAGTTATTTTTATTGTTCCATCGAAATTATAGATGAGTCATTTTATTTAGTTTTATTGATTTCTCTTTATTTGCCGTGATTTAACACTTTATTTTTGTTACAAATTCTTAAATTGGAAAAGCTCTCTTTGATTGTTCGAATTTTTCAAATTTTATTGTCGAATTAATCGTTTCGTTTCGCACCTTTTTTCCCACCTTTTATCCCGAAAACTTTGCTATTTGTTCTCAGACATTAGTCTACCAAAATTAGTTCCGATGGAACTTTGATTTATTTTTATTGCCGATGGTTCCCATCGATGATGTCCGCTACAGCAGTATCTGCTTCCGATTTGGCTTCTTCTTTTCGTTGCCTTTAATTGACGTGAATATTGCGATTGCCGCTCCATCGTGTCCAAAGAAGCCCATACGGCCAAATCGTGATTTATCGAGAAGATTTGGACTAAAACTCTGACTGTTACCAATATCTAGATTTTTCGATTGTATTTGATAACTTATTTGTTCTGTTCGGTGCCATATTGGCAGAAAACAATGTGACAAACCACAAAAGCTTTAGGTAGCTTTCAAAATTACCTGAAAATTGCCATTTGCAACCCTTATATCAATCTAGAGTTGATAAGTAAGCCATCCAGATACGTTTCAGGTACTTTTCAGAACGTCCTGAAAGTTGTCATTAGTGATCCTATACGAATGAGACATGAGACGTAATGTTGTGGTATGAAGTGCTCTAATATGTGGTACAATCGAATTTCAACATAAATTGAACCTACTTATGCCAAAAGCTTTCACTAAAAACTTGAACTTGACTTAAATTACATTAAAAAAACAAATGCAATCGAAATCGTTTCATAAATAATCTTTTTGCTTTCAAAAAAATCCAAATTAGGTACAAATTACAACAATTTCAATGAATTTCCATAATTTCGAGCAGTTTCCAAATTATTAAATTACAATTTGTACTTTTGATTTCGTCAACTTAATTAAGAGAGGTATTACGGTCATAATTTATTTTGGTGATTGTATCGTCGCCAATAATTTAGCACACGAACATAAGGGTACGATCATTATTTACAAACATGTAAAGCATGTATGCCATGTATTCGCATAGATACAATTTCTGCGTGCAGATAAACGCCAAGGTTGTCGACCCTCATAAGGTGAAACCCCACTAAATTGGATCTTGTTGCCTTTTGCCAAATTTTAAAGCCGGAAATATTTCAGTTTATACCGAGGTGCTATTTTAATGGCACCAATTAAATATTCGCAAGACGAGAAAATCGCCAAATTAGTATAACTGTAAACGAGTCTTATTATTTTTGTACCTTGCAGCACAAAAATATTTTTTTCGGCGTATTTTTTTGACAATTTGATAATATATTGCATGTCATGGTGGGTATTGGAATCGAATCGACCAAATGTTACCAATTATAAGAGGAGACATGGGGAGACCAAATTGTTTTTTAATGCTCTTCGACTTTTGGAAAATGCGTTTCGAATCCAAATATTGAAAAACCAGTCAACTTAATCCAAATTTTACATTAAAGTGACAATATCTCTAGAACAGCTTGTTTGGCGCGCATCAGATCTATATTTCTCGAGTTCTCATTAACCGCTCGTCTGATGTAAAAAAACCAAAAAACCTAAGAGACATAATTTGTAACAAATCTAATTTACTTTATTTTGCTATAGGACTACCTTTCTCAAAAAGTGCGTAGTTTTCGAGTTATAAACGTTAAACTAAAAGAATCAGTTTGTGGTCCGATTTTGGAATTTTTTTCCAACTGTAACGCGCTCTAGCGTCTAAGCCGTTCGTCTGACGAAAAAACCTAGGACATATAATTTGTAGGACATATAATGCACTTTATTTTTTATAAAACTACTCTTCTCAGAAGAGCGTAGTTTTTGAGTTATAAGCGTCAAACTAAGAAAATCACTCTTTTGGTCGATTTTGGAATTTTTGTCAAACTTTGACGCACTCTAGCGCCTAAACCGTTTGTCTGACGGACAAAACCTAGGAAACTTTGAAGTAGTCTATTTTTATAACGGAACGCTTTTCTCAAAAAGTGCGTAGTTTTCGAG
The DNA here is from genome assembly GCA_950108345.1 of Malthinus flaveolus. NCBI lineage: Eukaryota > Metazoa > Arthropoda > Insecta > Coleoptera > Cantharidae > Malthinus > Malthinus flaveolus. The sequence continues at coordinate 92,953,909 of OX467285.1, forward strand.
TTATAAACGTTAAACTAAAAGAATCAGTTTGTGGTCCGATTTTGGAATTTTTGTCCAACTGTAACGCGCTCTAGCGTCTAAGCCGTTTGTCTGACGAAAAAACCTAGGACATATAATTTGTAGGAAATATAATGCACTTTATTTTTTATAAAACTACTCTTCTCAAAAGAGCGTAGTTTTTGAGTTACAAGCGTCAAACTAAGAAAATCAGTTTTTTGGTCGATTTTGGAATTTTTGTCAAACTTTGACGCACTCTAGCGCCTAAACCGTTTGTCTGACGGACAAAACCTAAGAAACATAATTTATAGTAAATTTGAAGTAGTCTATTTTTATAACGGAACGCCTTTCTCAAAAAGTGCGTATTTTCGAGTTATATACGTTAAACTAAAAGAATCAGTTTGTGGTCCGATTTTGGAATTTTTCTCCAACTGTAACGCGCTCTAGCGTCTAAGCCGTTTGTCTGACGAAAAAACCTAGGACATATAATTTGTAGGAAATATAATGCACTTTATTTTTTATAAAACTACTCTTCTCAAAAGAGCGTAGTTTTTGAGTTACAAGCGTCAAACTAAGAAAATCAGTTTTTTGGTCGATTTTGGAATTTTTGTCAAACTTTGACGCACTCTAGCACCTAAACCGTTTGTCTGACGGACAAAACCTAAGAAACATAATTTATAGTAAATTTGAAGTAGTCTATTTTTATAACGGAACGCTTTTCTCAAAAAGTGCGTAGTTTTTGAGTTATAAGCGTCAAACTAAGAAAATCAGTTTTTTGGTCGATTTTGGAATTTTTGTCAAACTTTGACGTACTCTAGCGTCTAAACCGTTTGTCTGACGGACAAAACCTAAGAAACATAATTTATATTAAATTTGAAGTAGTCTATTTTTATAACGGAACGCTTTTCTCAAAAAGTGCGTAGTTTTCGAGTTATAAACGTTAAACTAAAAGAATCAGTTTGTGGTCCGATTTTGGAATTTTTGTCCAACTGTAACGCGCTCTAGCGTCTAAGCCGTTTGTCTGACGAAAAAACCTAGGACATATAATTTGTAGGAAATATAATGCACTTTATTTTTATAAAACTACTCTTCTCAAAAGAGCGTAGTTTTTAAGTTACAAACGTCAAACTAAGAAAATCAGTTTTTTGGTCGATTTTGGAATTTTTGTCAAACTTTGACACACTCTAGCACCTAAACCGTTTGTCTGACGGACAAAACCTAAGAAACATAATTTATAGTAAATTTGAAGTAGTCTATTTTTATAACGGAACGCTTTTCTCAAAAAGTGCGTAGTTTTTGAGTTATAAGCGTCAAACTAAGAAAATCAGTTTTCGGCCAATTTTGGAATTTTTTCAAACTTTAACGCGCTCTGGCGCTTAAACCGTTTGTTGGACACAAAAAATGAAGAGACATAATTTGTAGAAAATTTAATGTAGTTTATTTTTATATACTAGAAACACTTTTCTCAAAAAGTGCGTAGTTTTTGAATTGTAAGCGAAAAACTGAAAAAGAGCAGAAGCTCACCCTTCTCGAGCTTCCCCTAAGTTGATGCTCTCACTTAGGAGTGTCAGACGGTCGGTTTTATTACTCATTTGCAATGTTATTTTAGCTTGCATTGTCAAAATTTTGTATTAATAATTATTTTAGTAGCTTTGCACGCTGCTTCCCAACCAACTCATTTGCTGCCCGCTGCAGACGTCTCGTTACCGCTTATGCGCTAAACATAAGTGATTTTGTATTGGTTATGGAGACTACTTTGAAATAATATCAAGTAGTTGTATGTTTGCCATCAGCTCATCTTGGACTACACCGAATACGACGTGCGTTCGCTATTAAACCAACAAAACCGAACCTCATTTAAGACGTGAAAAGTACCAGTCACGCATTTAATTTAGAATATACAATTACTCGAAAAAATCGCAATTCACAGTAAATTGTTCTGCATGGCTAATTAACAAAGTTAAATTTTCTCATTATTGAATGACATTAAATCGGTGTTTGTAAATGGTGCGTGAGCGATACGGAAGAAAAGTAAATGCGATTAGCAACCGCACGTCTAACTAATGAGCACAAAGGTAAACAAACAAACGTTTACATTTTCACTTTTTTTTTCTCCTCCTATTCTACGTGAAATGATGTCATAGCCTACTTTGTGAACTTTAAAATTTGAGTGCTAATTCACCTTGGTCATGAACGAAATCGTGTTTTGTTTACACCCTAAAAAGCACACTTACGTGCCTTGACAATATGGCAATTACCGACCATGCTCGTAGCTGACTAATTATAAATAAAGCGCTCTCTTAAACGATTTTCCGCCACCTTTTTTGCTTTTTGCGGTAATTGAGAATCGAGCTCCCGAGTGCCTCGTTTGTGATGTTCCCTTCAAAGTGTCTACAAAGACAAAGAAGGGCACCATCTACGATTGAAATGGACCTGCCAATCATTCCAGTTCTTCTCGTTATTGGCGAGCAGGAAAAATAATACGGATGGTGGCTTTCGTCGTCAGTTTTTCTCTAAATTGCAAGTTTGGATTGATAGACAAGAAATTGCTAGGTTATGACACCATCACGGACCTCTGGCTTTTCTGGCTTTTCTATCCAAGATGTGCAAGTGTTTTAAATTTGAGCTTTCCAGCTCTTATGGTGTGGTCTGTGGTGCTATGAAATATTTGTATCGCTATATCGATACTTCAATATATGGGTATTCCAATATTCCGATATACTGATATTTCGATATTTCAATATTTTGATACTATCGCCCAGCCCTAGTGGTCTGGGAAAGCTGTTAACGGGAGACAAAGCCAAATCGATGCCCTTCCACATTTATAAAATCATTTTTTATACAGTCATGACGTAATGACCAATCAGTTGTTCTTTATTCTCTGTTCCTACTTTGAGGGAAGAAGTGCGTGCTTTAAATTTTTAAGTCTTTTCCAATAACCCCATATTCACAGCTGTGTGGATTCTACTCGAGGACTGTGCTTCTCATCCTTTACTATCTCGGACGAGACCAAAAGTATCAACAGATCGACGACGAATAAAATTTCTTAGAATCACCCTGAAGCTTATTGTTATTCAAGCCAATGAAAGTGTGTATACTGTATACAAAAAGGTCTAAAATAGTCGAGAAACCCATCGACCTGACAACTAGGGCTGGGAGAAAAAATCGATTAATCAATGTTTTAATCGATGTTCGATTAAGTTTCTAAGATAATTGATTAATTGATTGTCCGATTAATCAATTTTACGATTATTCGTTAATTGATTGTACGATTAGTCAATTTTACGATGATTCGTTAATTGATTGTTTAATTAATCGATTGTTTGATTACTCGATTCCCTGAGATTAATCGATCCTACGATTATTCGTTAATCGATTCTACGATTATTCGTTAATCGATTCTACGATTATTTGTTAATCGATTCTACAATTATTCGTTAATCGATTCTACGATGCTTCGTTAATCGATTCTACGATGCTTCGTTAATCGATTCCGCGATTATTCGTTAATCGATTCTACGATTTTTCGTCCGATTAATCGATGGTTTTGAAATAATATATTGTCGATTGTGAAATTTACCAATCGCCCAGCACTGACAACAGCAAACATAGGCGTCCGACTTTTTGAGCAGTGAAGTTTGTTGCTAAGCAGATGACAACTTTAATAACTCGAAAGGCCAAAGAAGTCAAGTTGAGGTGCTCTCGAGACGATTGGTTATGCATTGTGTCTATGCATCCATATTAGTCGACTCCATGGTATTGAAAACACTAAAAAGCTCAAACATAATTTATGATACAAGATTATTCAATTATGAAAATTATAGATAACGTCCTATTCACCTAGTGATACTTGAGCAATAAAACATGTATTTGTCGGAACGGGTCAAGCTATACGTGACCGCCCGCATAGAATTTTATTCGTCGTCGACCGCAAAAATTCAAAGAAGACGTATCGGAGATATAACAGAAATAAAAAAAAAAGCACAAAGTTGGGTTCGGTTAGGAATTTAAGCGTGGATTATTTATGGCACATGTTTAAAATCTTATAAGGAATAAAATCAGCATATAGCGCTCTTTTGAGGACGTCCTTTTCAATCAAGTTTCTCTCTCTTTTGATTATCTGTGGGAGTTAAAAAAAATTGTAGTTTTCAAAGAAGAAGAGAAAAAAATAACACTCGCGTATATATCATGCCACAAAATCATCATCGTTGGCCAATAACCCTTTCAGTCGTCGCCGCATGCATGCACATGCACTTCATTATATCCATTATGATGCATTGACCAAGCGGACGGGCGTTTCTTAATAATTCAAAAATTAAACTCTTTTACGTGTTCAAAAGTTTTTTTTATTATTTGTTTAAATCAAAATTATATCGACAAGGTTCACTGAACGGATTTTGATGGAATATTTCCACTTGGCAACCAATCAATGTCCATTAAATTTTTTTCAAAAAAGACCTCCGATACAGATAATTATTGATGAAGTGGCGTTTCTCGCCCCAGTCTTAGATTAAAAAATATTTTAACACATTTTTTGGCTGGTCCCTTTTATCCATTTTTGGATAGCATGGGGTACAATGGGCCACTTGTACCTTCTATGTTGTCCACTTCAGTACTATTAAGTACTATTTGGGAACTTTTAAAATTTACTCAAATTTCTGGGTGAAATTTATTTTGTGGAAAGGGCACACTTATCGGTTAAGATGCGGCCTGAGCCCATCCCAAAAAGATATGCCTTTTCGTAGCATTTCTGTAGGACTCTGGCATATATTGGTGTGTCCGCAGACTCCATATCTTGTGCAGCGCAGTCTGAAGATTCTCGCAGTTATAGTTGATAAGGAGGCAAAGTAACGCCTCCAGAGCGTTCTATTTTATCAGTTTTTCGGTTCTAACTTGAAAAATACGCGCTTTGTGAGAAAACAGCTTCTATAAAAAAATGAACTGCATTGAATTACCGACAAATTATGTGTTGAGATTTTTTTTGCTACACAAGCGGCGTAGGCGCTAGAGCTTATTAAAGTTTGACAAAAAATTCTGAAATCGGTCAAAAAAGCGTTTTTTTAAGTTTCTCGCTAATAACTCGAAAACTACCCACTTTTAGAGAAAAATACACCTATCTAAAAAGAAAGTGCATTAAATTTTCTATAAATTATATCTCCAAGCTTTTCTACACCAGACGAACGGTTTAGGTTAGGAGCACCGATGATTGTAGGGTTGATGTTATGCGTTCTGGCGAAAGTTAAACAAATACTCCATTTCCTTCCTCTAATTTTAATGTTATCTCCATCTCGTACATGCGTTGTTAAAATAATTTGAAGACCAACTTAATTTCCTTATTAATTTAATTACGAAATTTACGGCGCGTGAAAAAATAATTATTGTTCGTAATAAATTAAACCAAATAGCGTAATTTAGCCTTTTTAGCAAGAGAAGATTCATCCAAGTTTGACGAAATTTGAGGTTTTACGAAAGGAAGCCGTATTTGCGCAATAGGAAAATTTAAATTTCAATTCCAGCGCGTGTGAGAAGTGTATTTTTGTTTTTTCTACGAGATTAGTTACTTTTAGCCGTCGCTTTGATTCGAGTGTAATTACGAAATTCAATTGTTGGATTAGAATGATAACTCAATATAAGTAGATAATGTAGTATTTATACTGTTGGGATAGTCGACACGATATACCTACCAAATAAATTAATTCATTTTCCATTCGTGTGCGATTAGAAATTTATATCTATTGTATAAATATGTCTAAGTACATTAGTATTTCCTTTATCATTTATAACAAAGTGGGCTTTGATATGCAAACAATTGTCATTAAATTCCTTATAAAATATTCCACGTCATTGATAGTAATTGTAGTAAATATATACAAGGTGTACATGCATTTCGTGCATTAGTAATCATTTGTTAATTTGGAAGCGAGATGGCCGTCCTGTAAGAGAAAGTTTTGTAACGAAACCCCTTGTTTACCCACCACTGGACAGAATGACATGATAACGGAATTATGGCGTTTATAACGATGCCACACTTCAATGATTCAGTAAGAGAGCCCATTTAGACATTGTTAGACAGGAATTATGGAAAGAGCATTGGCCGAAACTCTGGTATAGGTATTACCAAAACGAGCAACTCTTAAAATTGACAGGGGGGTACTTGCTGACGCACTTCTCTACATGCGGGTATTAATTATTTGCGTTAGAAAAAAATCATCGTAGATGAATGAGGCAAAAGGGTAGTTCAAAATTTGCTAAAACTTCCTCAATATAACGTGGTGAAGTCTGCGAACCTCCATTGGTAAATACCAATTCGGTAGAGACTGATATTCCTGCCCACATCATCAGTACATCTCCTTCATGACCAAGTTTGAAGTAAACGTGCACTCGTTCCCTCGTTCTTCTTCATTATCCATGTTCGTTTTCGCTCTTCTGGCCAATGTAAACAGAATAGAGACTTATCGGTGAAGAGTACAGTACCTCATTATTCCAATTTCAATGCTCAAGAGATACTTGTAACTTGCCTACCCGATGATGTAGGAGTAGTGTAAGTCCAGTTGTTGGTTGGAACTGCACGTGCAGTTTTTGAAGAATTCTTAATGGGCTGCTTGTAAGTGTTTGTCTTCTATCGTTTGAGTAATTCCACGTCAATGCAGCTATGACTACTATCAGTTACCCCAGGTATCTCCGATTTTGATCAAGTTTTGAATACAGGTGGACTGCACTGACTGTAGACCGCCTTCATCTTTGCGATTTGTTGTTAATTTGTACGCCTCTCCAACTACCTGCAACCGACTTAACGAGAAACAAGAACCTACTCCTTTCCTTTGAAATGATACAAGATACAACTTCCTAAATGTAGAATTAATTATATCTCGATTGAGTCAATTTCAATGAACTTTGCGAAGTTTATTTTAATTACATTTACCAAAAGGTGTAATAAACTCACTTGAATAAATAAAGTAAAACTTATTTCTATAAGATCTCATTAGATAAGAATATTATTTTGCACACACATGAAGTCGTAATTTAGAAAAAAAATAATTTGTATTTAAAACGCCACGCTTTAAATGGTATAAAGTGCAAGTTAAAAATAAGAATGTAGCCTACTTTCAAAGAAGCAATTAAACGTTTAATTGTAAAACTATGAAAAGAGATAATCACACATTTATAGAAGGAAATAATTGAGCTCCGTTACACCAATTAATACCGTACTAAATTGGTTCATTTGGCAGAAAATTGCCTAAGCTAATTCTAACCATCAAAGTGCAATTTCGATGCATGATGCATTCTTTTAGACTATAAAATGTTGACCTTAAGCGACGTTCTATATTGAAAAACTTAACACAGCATGTTAAATTACGAAAGATATAACGCGCCTGGTCCTTCGAATTGGATTCATTTTAATGTCCAAGGTGTACAGATTATGAAATTTGTTTAGTTTTATTTATAGAATAAAAACCGTTTGTCTGACACAAAAACCTAAGAAACATAATTTGTAGGAAATTTAATGCACTTTATTCTTTTATAGGAACGCTTTTCTCTAAAAGTGCGTAGTTTTTGAGTTATAAGCGAGAAACTAAAAACTAAGTTTAGTTGGCTGATTTTGGAATTTTTGTCAAACTTTAATGCGCTCTAGCGCCTGAACCGTCCGTTTAGGAAAAAACTTATGCGACGTAATTTGTAGGAAATTTAATGTAATTTATTTTTTTATAAGAACGCTTTTCTCTAAAAGTGCGTAGTTTTCGAATTAAAAGCAAGAAATTAAAAAGGAAGTTTTTCTGGCTGATTTGGGAATTTTTGACAAACTTGAGAGCGCGCTAGCGCCTAAACCGCACGTTTAGGGAAAAGAATCCAAGGGACGGAATTTGTAGGAAATAAAATGCACTTTATTTTGTTATAGAAAAGCTTTTCCCTAAAAGTACGTAGTTTTCGAGTTATAAGCAAGAAACTAAAAAACTAAGTTTTGTTGGCTGATTTTGGAATTTTTGCCAAACTTTAATGCGCGCTAGCGCCTAAACCGCACGTTTAGGAAAAAAACCCAAGGGACGTAATTTGTAGGAAATAAAATGCACTTTATTTTGTTATAGAAAAACTTTTCCCTAAAAGTACGTAGTTTTCGAGTTATAAGCAAGAAACTAAAAAACTAAGTTTTGTTGGCTGATTTTGGAATTTTTGTCAAACTTTAATGCGCTCTAGAGCCTAAACCGCGCGTTTCAGAAAAAAACCCAAGATACATAATTTGTCGAAATCTTTCGAATATCATCAAATCAAGCTAGTGCGGACATTTTTTATTATACGAGGAGAGCGAAAACTTGCAGTTTTTGATGAGTGAAAATTTTTTAATTGGCCCTTTGTTCGTACACCTTTGTTTTTGACATTTGTAAATTTTGGTAATTAGCACAACAAAGTGACATTGAAAAACTGGGTCAAATGGTAGAGGTTTTTCAGTTAATTAAAAAAGAATTTGATTGGCCATTTAACACAATAAAAAGAGTCATTTGGAAAACAAAAACGTAATAAGACAAGGACAATTTCAATTATAGTGTGAAGTTGTAAATATTATAATGTACTTTTAAAGATATATCAGAAAATAAAAACATTAGTGGATTTAAAGAATACGATACGCACAAAAATCTAAAAATATACTTGGTTTCTAATGTTTACTCACTTTTCTGTCTGTCTGTGTTTGGGTGTGTGTTTTTATGTAACGCCGTCAAATAAAAACTACTGAAGCGATTGTGTTGAAATTTGGTTTCGATCACTTTAACAAAATTTCATCGATAAAAGAAGTTTTTAAACAAAATCGAGACAGGGTGGCCCAAAATAAGGGGGCTATTTTGATCGCATCTTGGAAAATCTTGACCCACAGTATTTATATTCGGTTATAAGTTAGTACACCTCGGTTTTTTATAAAAAAATATCTTTTAAATTTTATAAATTCAAAATGGCGGTCAGTATAACGATTGTCCAATTTTCTAGTTTTTTTATTGTAACTTTGGAGATAATTATTATTATAAAAATCTAAAAAGAGAAATATATACGCACGATATAGGGCTTTAGTTTTGTTAGAGTCAATTTTTAAAATGTTATCAAAATTGACTACTTTTAAAAGACCAAAGTTGACTAAAATTTGAAAATGATATTTCTCGAAATCGGCTTCGGCGGTTTTGGCTATATTTTGATATGTTGTAGATATCGAAGTTCTTAATTTATCAACTTAGTTTAAGTTTTCGCTATCCGCTAGTTTCGGAGCTAAGATTTTATGAAGGTCAAAATTTCAAAAATTTTAAATTTCTTTTGTAACTAAAATTGTAAGTTTGTACATTAATTTCTTTCATAAATCTCTATTACTTGTTATATTTTGGTTTCAAAAACACTTCCGGTTAAACCGGAAACAAGCCAAGCAGAACGAGTTTTAGAAAACACCCTGTATACTTTATTATTTTTTTAAATATCGCAATATTAGCTGCCCAATGAGACCAAACATTTAAAAATTTTACTTCCGGTTTAACCGGAAATGAGGCTAAATTTCCTATTTTAAATACAACACCCTGTATATTTAAAGTGGTTTGAAAGATTGTAAAATTAGCTATTTAATGATATCAAACATTTTATATTTTGGCTTCCGGTTCAACCGGAAATGAGTTACGCCCCGCCTCATATAATTAGTTTTTTGAAATCTGGGAGAGCTTTTGAATACCTACACTATTTTTATGACGCCAATTGTTCGTGATAATGTGAATCTTTGTGTTTTTTAATTCTCTTTCAAATAATAACTTAAAATTTGGACTGCATGAGCTCGTTGTCGAGCAAAAAAAAGTCCATCCGCAGACACACTGTATACAGTGCGTTCTAGTTAATAAAATGCCGCCTTGTTATGATATTATGATATACTAACCTACTACTGAATTTTTGACAAATCTCACCAACTACCCAAGACGGTTTCTATTGTAGGAAGAACGATGGCTGTTTTTTGTGAAACCCCCAATTAAGGCTAATACGTATCTACAAAAAGATGTTCGAACAAAAATACGAGTTGACATTTGAGAATGTTTCGAGACATTTTCCATTTCATTATTGCTGCGAAGCAGCCAGCAATCAAATTTATTAAGCAGGCCGTGACTAAACCAATCTTCGTGATCCATAATTTTTCTTCTCGTTAATAATTTTTCATAATAAAAATGCATTTTTACTTTTCTGCTCGTCTGCGCGTGAATATACGTAGTGTCTTTTAAAATTCTCACGCGAAGCTAAAACAGGAAAAAACAACTAGTTGGACAAATACTTGATTAAGGAATAAATTGTGCCGCTTGTTATCCTAACATGGTTATTGTCAAGCAAATATGGAATTATGTTAATGCGTTTTACTTTTTCTTTGACAATCGCTTAATCGTTTTAGTGGATTAAAGTAGTAGGTACTACGTAATTTGAAATTTATTTGATAATCTCTTTTAGTTTAAGGGGGGCCCTACAATAATATGATATTTGTCCCACAGGGATTTGCTTTTAATGCGATATTTAAAAAATTAACGGAATATTTAAAGACCTTAATATAGGTACAGTTAAGTTTCCTGATGGTCAAATCGTGACCAGCATATCGTTTTTTATCCATCATCAATAATTTTGCTCCTATCTCAAATCTTACTGAAATATTAACCATTTTTAAACTAAAACTTTTTTGACTAAAACTTTTGTTGTTAAATTAGTTTAAAACAAGTTAACAACTGTTGCCTCTGCCTACATAAGAATGTGCCGTTACACGCACGAAATTCGAACATAAACCTACTTTTCCGAATTGATTTTAAAAGCAATTTTATTGTTTTGATTATATTTCGGCTTTTTCATTATCGTACTTATGGCACGGGATGAGGCAATCTGTTAAGAATATTACCATTTTATTCAAGATTTTGTCTAAAAATTTTATTGACTATTTATATGGTTATATCATATTTCCACACGCAATGTGCAGTTGGTCTCGATTTGTTTATACAGGTACACCAGGGATGATTTCTGATTCTCGTTTTTTATATCTCTGGTTGAAAAAATCAAATAATCGATGTTCGGTTAAGTTTTTTTTTGTATTTTACGTCCGCATCAACTACTGTGGTTATTAGCAGACGGGACCTACTGCTTTAGGTGGGTTCCAAACCACCTGGACCGAGTATTTGACACATGGAAACACTCCAGTGGTGTCAGCCGGCTGACAAATGCTAGCCTCTAGACCACCCCGGTCCTAGATTAAGTTTTTTAAATAATCGATTGTCCGATTAATCGAATTTTTTATCAATCGTTTGTCCTATTATCGATTGTTTGATTGTTCAATTAATCGATTGTTCGATTAATCGATGGAAAAGACAACTTAAGTCAATGGGAGGGGTTACGGTATCTCCGGTCCTTCAATCTGACCTCGTAATCAGCATATATTTGGACCTTAATTAGCACTTTTTCAAGAATTGAAAAGTGACGAGCTGATCGAAGTCGCGTCGGATAGCGACGATGAGTAGGAGATGTAAGGTGTAGAACCATGTAGAGCGTTTTGAGTGGTTTGGAGTCGTTACCTACTGCAGAATCCACATCCACAACGTCTCGCACTCGCACCAGAACGCATACACACACATATCCATCGTATACGAAATGTCTAGGTTAGGCTAGATTAGTTTTTTTTTAAATTTTTTAAGAGGGGGAGGAATCTTCAAAAAATGCCTCCTGCAGTACTAGAGGGGAGGGTTAGATTCAGTAGGGAAAATAACCCTACCGCCTACCAACTAAACCCTGTCCTCTGTGGAAGTTTAACTCCCCCTGGGCCGTTGCCATGTGCCAGGAGAGGAGTCTAAGCTAGACTAGGTTAGTTTAGATTAGGTTATGTTAGGTTAGGTAGGATTTGCAACCAATGGAAACGAAATCGATTGTTTTCTTCGAAGCATCAAACTAGGGCTCTAAAAAAATATTACTCTTCAAACGTTATTTTTTTGGTCACGATTTTCAGCAAAACCGTAAGTTTTATCATAAAAGTACCTCAGACAAAAATTGTAGATCATAATATTATCTATAAAAAATGTATCAATACTTTTTTCCCTACGAGCCACCGTTTCTGAGATATAACGATTCAAAAAGTTGTAAAAGTTGCGCTAAGTACACTACCTCATAGGTGGCGTGGAAACGTGTGCATATTACGTAATAACTTTTAAAGGGCTCATACGAATTAGTTCAAATTTTAGCACAAGGAGAAGTGGTCTTTTATCTTTGTAACCGTGTTTTTTAAATTATAATCGTTTTATTGCAATTTCTTTAAGCGACGTTTTTGAAGCCGCAGATTTACTCATTTAACTCGAAATGCGTTCTTCGTGTTTGACGGCGAATAACTTTTAAACGGCTCATACGAATTACTTCAAATTGTAGTAAAAGGAGAAGTGGTTCTTTATCTTTGTAACCGTGTTTTTAAAATTAAAATCGTTTTAGTGCAATTTGTTTAAGCGACGTTTTTGAAGCCGCAGATTTTCAGCTTGTTGGGACATATGCACCTTCACTTTCATTTTTTGGTCTAGATTGACCGGCCTATATATAGGTTAGGTTAGCTTAGGTTGGGTAGGGATCTTTCAAAACCTCACCGACTTTAGATGCGCCGAAGGGGAAATGAGAAAGCGGTTAAAAGAGATGCCCAATTGCCCAATCCGTGTGTTTAGGTTGGTGTGTAACCTTGGTTACGGCGCTGTACGAAGTTTGGTTGTTTTGCGCAGGTCGGTGAGGTTTTGAATCAGGTCTACTAATTCTGATATTTTTTTAAATATTTTCACATATCCAACACCTTGTAGGTATATAGCCATATTTGTTTAATTCTGCCATATCTGTTTCATAATGTCTGCACGTGTTGTTGAACATTCCAGAAAGACAATTTCCCGACCATGGACCAAAAAAATAACGACTTTATGCACCTTCGAATGTGTAAATTGACCGGACTACTAGGTACTACCTATGCTCAGAAGCTCTCCCTAATATACTTTCAAAAATCAAAAATAGGAAAGCTAATCTCATTTCGGGCTGAACTGGAAGTCAAAATATTAAATGTTTTGTATCACTTAGATAGATAAGTTTACAATCTTCTATACCACTTTAAATATACAAGGTGTTGTATTGAAAATAGAAATGCTAATTCCAATTCCGTTTAAATCGGAAGTTAAAATTTAACTTGTTTGGTATAATTGGGCAGCTAATTATACGATATTTTTAAAAATCATAAAATATACAGAGTGTTTCCAAAAGCTTCTTCTGCTTGGCTAATAAATTTTGGAAATTTGACCTCCACAAAATGATAGCTCCGGATCTGCTTCTAGCAAATGAACCAAATAGGGGCATCTAAATCGCCTTAGTTGTTTTTATATTAAGACACACACCACACAGACAGACTTTTCCAAAAATATACATTTTATAATTTTAAATTTTGGGATTCGGGGGATTTTTTTTTCGATCATAGTACTTTTTCAAAGCAGGCGGAGTAAACTAAAACGTACAAATTTATAAAGGAATTCATTGCTAGTTTTTCAGGATCAATTTAAACTACAATTTCAATTGTTTTTAAATTGCCAATAGGTCAATTGTATTCGTTTTTTGAGTTCTTTGAGCATTTTTATTAGTTGAAATATTGAAAAAGTGTGCTTTGCCTACTTTTGCTTTTGTTTAGAGTCTATTTTCGCGATGGAAAATTTAAAACGAAATGAAAAATATTTCTCCGTAGTAAATAAAAACGTTGATGAAACTGATTTTTGATATCTATTTTATCTATTTATACTTATTATAATAATTGAGCGTAGTATCGAAAATGTAAAATGGCGTCCTTGAATTAATTACTCTCTCAAAACTGCACTACTTTCCCCATTTAAACGATTTTCTAATTCTTACAATAATAGCGAGCTCCCCGTAGCAAAGAATTATTTTTGATTGATCATCTCAAATTCTCCTGTAAGAAGAGACAAATGCCTAACACCCACAATGTTAGGCATGAATAAATCTGCGTTACAGCCCATTTAACCAACTTTGTATTTCTTGTAGTTTGAGAAATGTACATTGTGTCCTGTGCACGTTGAAAAATACACTCTGTATTTCATTAATGGTGCGTTTCGCTGTGTCTCTTTAGTCTCCTCGGATGCAGGCCCAGAAGTGAATGAACGAAAAAAGAAAACAAAACTGTCCTCGATTAATAAAAAGAAAGACTTTTCTAAACCAACCTGTATAAATTAAATAGTGCTTGTGTTTACTGTTAGAGAATATTTTCTTGTTAAAATCAGATCCATATTTTAATTGCAAAACAAACGTAAAAAAATTTAAATCCACAACCATCATGAATAATAAAAATATTTTGATTTTAACCGCCTTACATATAAACAACAAACTCGCCAAAATTTGCATATTCAAATACCGTTAGAACTTATAATTTCGTTTGATTGATTATTCGATCAAAATTTTACTTTTCTTTAATCTTTTTTTTTGTGTTTTTTTTATTTTAAAAACTTAACGGCTTCTAATTACTTATGATAAATGGCTTTATCGTAAATTGTTGAATTTGAGTAATAATTATTATGAATTTACTCGCACGGATGACACTTAAAAAAAAAAAAACTTAATCAAACGTTAAATATTTGCTTTTTCAAATTCAACTGATAAAATTACTGGGTGGAAGTGGAGTGGATGAGAAATGAGGATCCCTCACCTACTATCATACCGGACTGATTATTATTTGAAGTGACTATAAATTGTGGATGAGTCTCGAATCTAAAAATTAACGACGTACTTTGACGAGGTGATTTAAAAAGCAAGTCGAAGATAATTTATTATTAATTTCATATTTTTGTTCCACCACGGTTTCACTAAGTTTTGGGCATTTGGAGGTTTAACGGAAGATTTAGGGAAAATACCTCGCATAGTTAAAAAGTAAATACATCCCTCATTTAAAGATTAGTGTAAGTTTCACCTATACTCTCGAATAAATCTCCATTTAATCCCCTGAGAGTCGTTTTAATCCAAAAACGTTTAAAGTGAACACATTCCAAGTTTCGAATTTCCATCGCCAACCTTGTGTGTTGAAGTGGCCCTTTTTCGACAACTATTGCAACTATTCGACTTAAAATTTCTATTTAGATATTCAAATTCAGAAAATGAGCCTCTAGAAACACCAAATGTGACGACAATTAAAAGCGCGAGATGATTTCTTCAGAAACCTTAAAAGATACACACTGTGTCGTTAAGAAGGAACGAAAAAATTTTTAATTTTACCAAAAGGAAATCCAAAATCACCCACTGAAATGGAGCATTTTATTACCTCCCAAAACATTTTAAACCGCCCTGTACATTTATTTTTACAATTGAATATTTTAAAATTACCTCTTTATATACAGTGTGTTCATTTGAAAACTTCCCACCTGAAATAACTCAGAATTTAATAATTGATTGACGCCTTTAAGAAAAACACGTTGATTTAGATGCGGAGGGGGAACTTCAAAGCCACCGTTGATTACTTTTTATGTTGCACCCTTTCACCCCCAGCAACCCCTACTTGGAAATATCGGTAAAGACTCGTTTTAGCGGTCCACCGCAAGGGGACAACACTATATATATTTGGACTCTACTCTTCGAGTAGAGTCGATTGGCGTGACCTTCAAGGTCCGCCAAGGTCAAATAAAAAAGTTGCTCGAAAACGTCTAATTTCACTAAAAACCGGCTCCGCACCTAATCTGACCAAACTAACCTAACCTAACCTAACCTGGAACTAATCATACTTGGATCATCCCGATCATTATTATCCCATACAAAAAAATCCTATTACAATAATGTCCCAGAACTATATTATCCTAATCAGAAAAGATTTCGTTGCTTTAAAAAAAATCGGTTCTTTTCTCGTAACCTAACGCGGGGGCCTCGGCTATCGTGAATAATCAAATACGCCAGAATTTCGATGTGGACAAAAATCACTTTTTCCGTTGTTCTAAAAAAAATCGGTTCCTTCCTCGTAACCGTAACCTAACGCGGGGGGCCTCCGATTGCGTGAATAATCGAATACGCCAGAATCTCGATGTGAACAAAAATCACTTTTTCCGTTGTTCTAAAAAAAAATCGGGAAAAAGCAGCCAACTTTTTTATTTGATCTTGGCGGACGTTGAAGGTCACGGGGATCGACTCTAAATCAAAAACCAAGTCGATTGGTATATAGGTTGGCCCTCTAAAGGTGGACCGGTAAAACGAGTGTGACCCGAAATATCTAATGGCAACCTCTAATGTGCGTTACATCATTTTAAAGGGCATCTAAAACCTAATACTTCCTTGAAAAAAAATTGAAATTGGATCGTAATTAGAAATTTCCAAGTAGGGGTTGCTGGGGGTGAAATGGGTCAACCTAAAAATTAATCAACTGTGGCTTTGAAGTTTCCTCTCCGCATCTAAATCGGCATGTCTTTTCTTAAAGGCGTGTATCAATTAAATTTATCCCGAGTTGTTTCAAGCGGGAAGTTTTCAAACGAACACACTGTATATCTGTATATACGCATATTAAATGCAAATGCTTTCCAGACCCGGTTTATGTACCCTTGAGTTTTGAGGTAATATTATTTCAACCCCTGTCTGGTATTCCTCTAATAAACACATTCAAATTAGTAGGTGCGGAATGATTATATTGAAACTAAAACGGATAATTATACCTACCCTAAAGGAGAGAATAGATTTATTTTGTTGCAAAAGGGTGAGTTAGGAAGCTTTTGTTTTCCTCTCTTGTCCTTCAATTAATTTCGTTTTTATTAGCGAAGCGTAGGTTTTAGACGCTTTTTTATTATTTTTTACAGTTTGACGTAAAATCAAACTCATCTACTGCGAGGGTAGATTTATCGAACAACAATGTAAGTCAACATTAATTAGAAAGGTGTGTTTATAATCAATGTAGCAAAGTTAAAATGGGTCACATCGTGCAATAACGTAACAGGAAAATGCATTTATTGGATGTACGCTAAATAATTATTTTGCTTAATGGGCTGTAAAGAGTGAAGGTTTACGAGGGTTATTTTTATCGAAAAACAAATGGGAAAGGGTGGAGGATTTTATGCTAGTTTCAATTTTTACCAATATGTTTGTTGTTTTGCACAGATTATTGTAATTGTTTTTTCACAATATGGCGTGATTTGACGCCATGATAATAAATTGCAAATTTGATTTTGTATGTCGTTAAGGGCATGAGCAGATCAGCACTATGGGCAGTGCGCGATTTAAAAAAGTGTAAAGGTGCGTCGTTTAAAATAAATTACAAAATGTTTCATTCAACACATTGTGATTTAATTCAATTGTTTTACCCTATAAGTGTAAGAGCCTTAACAAACTAAAATATACAGAGTGTTTTTATTTAAAATAAGAAAGTTAACCTAATTTCCGGATAAACCGGCAGTAAAAATATGAAATGTTTAGTATCGTTTGACAGATAACTTTACAGTATTTTATAAAAAAAATTAATATACAGGGTGTTGTATTTAAAATGAGAAAACTACCCCCTTTCTGGTTAAACCGGAAATAAAACTATATAAAATGTTTAGTATCATTAGACAGAAAACTTTTCAATATTTTGAAAAATCAAAAAATATACAGAGTGTTTTTAAAAACTCTGTTTGCTGGGCTAACTTCTGGCTTAACCGGAAGTGTTTTCTACCAAAATAGTATCAAATAATTAAAACTTATAGAACACACTCATGTACCAACTTGCATTTACAAAAACAATTATAAAGTTTCGAAATTTTGATTTTCAAATAATCATTTCTGATCATATAAAACCTCCAGAGCCGATTTTGAGAAAATATTTTTTTAAATTAATCAACTTTGGTCCTTTGAAGTAGCCAATTTTTGACTCATTTTAAAAATCTACTATATCAAAACTAAAGTCCTATGCCTTAATGGCATACTGGCTGCCATTTTGAATTAAAAATTTTAAAAAGGTATTTTACTTTTTCGATGACTTCGTTTACTTTGAAAAAAGATTGACCAAAACAAAATTTATTTTTAATTTAATTTTTCCACGTTTAGGGTCCTTCCGAATACAAAATTCTTAGAAAATGTCTGTCTGTGTGTGGGTGGCTAGTGTGAGTTTTTGTGTGTGACGCCTGAAAATAAAAACTACTGAAGCGATTTTTATGAAATTTGGTGTCGGTGACTTTAACAGAATTTCATTGACAAAATAAGTTTTTAAACAAAATCGATACAGGGTGGCCTAAAATAAGGAGGTTATTTTAGTAGCATTTCGGAAAATATTGAGCCACAGTATTTATACTCTGCTATAAGTTAGTACACATCGGTTCTAATTAAAAAAATACGTTTTTAAATTTTTAAATTCAAAATGGCGGCCAGTATAACGATTGGCTCATTTTCTAGTTTTTTTATTATAACTTTGGAGATAATTCTTTTTATAAAAATTTAAAAATAGGAAAATATAGGTAAAATATAGGGCTTTAGTTTGACATAGTTGATTTTGTAAATAATTTCAAAATTGCCTACTTTTTAAGAACCAAAGTTGACTAAAATTTTAAAACGAATTTTCTCCAAATGGGCCCCGGCTGTTTTATCTATATTTTGATATGTTTTAGATATTGAAGTTTGGTTCATTTGCTATGAGCAGATCCGGAGCTATGATTTTTTGAAGTACAAACTTTAAAAAATTTATAACTTCTTTTGTAATTAAAATTGGCAATTGGAAGTTGGTATGTTAATTTATTTCATAAATATCTATAAGTTGTTACAAGTTTGGTTTAAAAATCACTTCCGGTTAAACCGGAAATTACCTAAGCCGAAGGAGTTTTTGCAAACACCCTGTATATTTTAATATTTTAAAAAGTATCGTAAGATTAGCTATCCAATGATACCAAACATGTTGAATTTTAACTTCCAGTTTAACCGGAAATGGGGTTAGCTTCTCTATTTTAAATACAACACCCTGTATGTTTTAGGTGGTTTGGGAGATTGTAAAATGAGATATCTAGTGATATCAAAGATTTAATATTTTGACTTCTGGTTCAACCGGAAATGAATGAGCTTCCTATTTAAAGTAGAATGCTCAGCATAATTTTATTTTTTTGAAATCAGGGAGAGCTTCTGAGCATACTGCTGTGTGGTATCCACTATTTCTGGTGTATTTTTAAATATTTTTAACGCGTACGAAAAAGTCCTGTTATGGCCACATCGGGCGTTTTACTTTTTCAGTTGCAAAGCAACATTTGAAAAAGTATTGAAATGAAAATGGATGAAAAAAAAATTTTTATTTTTTTTATTTCATTTCTCGACGTTTCAGGTCATTCTGAGTAGAAAAAAGCAAAAAAAAATTTTTGTCTGTATGTGTGTGTGTGTGTGTGTGTGTGTATGTAACGCCGTAAATCCAAAACTACTGAACCGATTTAGATGAAATTTGGTTTGAGGCAATTTAACAAAACTTCATCGAAAAAACAAGTTTATAAATCAAATCCGTGCAGAGCGAAGCAAAATAAGGGGGTTATTTTGGGCGCATTTTATCAAATTTAAACTTGCGTCGTTTTAACTTGGCTATAAGTTAGTATATCTCAGATCTAATCGAATAAAAATTTTTTCAAATTTTTAAATTTAAAATGGCGGCCAGTATTACGATTGTCCCATTGATCGGTTTTTCTGTTATAACTTTGCCGGTAATTAGTATTTTGAAAATATCAAAACGGTATTATAAAGGCAAAATATAAGCCTTTCATCCTAATCTAATAAATTTATAAAATTGTATTAAAATTGCTTATCTTTCAGGAGTTAAAGTTGACCAAAATTTTAAAGCCGTTTTTCTCAAAATTCCTTCCGGCCGTTTTTTTCATTTTTGGATATGTTTTAGCAATCATAGTTCTTAATAGAATGTCAAAGTTTAATTCGTTTGCTATGAAGAATTTTTGAGTTATTATTTTTTGAAGTCCAAAAGTTTAAAAATGCGTACTTTTTTTGGTAATGAAAATGAAAATTTGAAAGTTGGCAATTGTATTATTCTTATCAATCCTTATTATTCGACATTATTTAAGAGTCAAAATCACTTCCGGTTTAACCGGAAATTGAAGAAATTTTTAGATTGTTTAGAAACATTTTGTATATTTCTTATTATTTTGAAAGAACGTAAAATTAGCATTTGAAAAAAACTAAAAACTTTGTATTTTGAGTTCCGGTTTAACCGGAAATAACGCCAATTTTCTTAATTTAAATAAAACGCCCTGTATATTTTTAAATATTTGAGAGGCTGTAAAAGAAGCTTTCAAATACAAAAAAAAAACTCGGATGTGGCCATACCAGGACTTTGTCAATTGAACTGAAAAAGTCCTGGTATGGCCACATCCGAGTTTTTTTAATTAGGCTTGAAATAGTAATATCACTTTCATATCAACTGGCAATGTATTCCATCTACCTATTTTTGAAGCTGAAGCCGCGGTTTTCTTCAAAATTACTCCACCATCCAACAAGCGGTAGCACAAAAATGAAATAAGCAATTATTCACTTTTTTGATTTAGGAAATCATCGTTTAAATGAATAAAGGTTGTTGGTATAATTGTACCTATTCCAAAATGTTCGTCAAATTGAAAGTTTATAATAAACTTATAATTTTTCAATTAAGGTCGCCAATTTGGCTGTCTTGAGTGTCAGACCTATATACTTTCATTTATTAATCTAAAAATTTATTAGAAAAAAAATAAAGTTTGCAAATTAACCTAAAATTCTTTTACCACAATTCTAATGTTAACTCTTAATTAAGTTAGCTCAAACTGTCTGTGCTAATGCAAAGGCTCATTAAGGTTATCAATTTTTAAAACTTTTTAATGATTAATCGAGATGCGTTTTACTCGTTAATACTTAAAGAAGGAAGTTGGAGCTTACCAATTAATAAATTTTTATTTTTTGTTTCAGATACACCATTTTGGATATCTCACTTCGAACAGATTTATAAAGGACGGAGGTAAATAAAGTTTTTTTTACTTTAAATTAGTCGAATTAGACGTACTTAATTAAAACCATGCGTATTTGATTAGATGATTAGATTCAATCTAACCTCCACGTGTTTAATTGTCCTTTACAATTTTTCCGTCTTGGTTTAAATTAGCTCTAGCGCGCGTAAAATTTAAAGTCCCACGTTGGGCTCCAGTTTTATTTCCTCATGGGAGAAAATTACGCAACTGTTAATAGGCGAGGAATTTTGTAAATTATCAATCATTTTAATTAAAAAAATTGCATTTCACGACCTCTTGTCGGTCTTTCTAAACAATAGTTCAAGTATTGCATGGTCAAATAGTTGCACAAACGCGCGTTTTGTCTACGTAAAATGATGAATTACGGCCTGTTATTGAAAAAGTGCTACCTATTTACTCGCTTAGCCAATAATTTTTATTTTATGCGCTCGCAGTAAATTAGGCCACTTTTATTAAACTTGAGCCTTTAAGAGCCGCAATTCAGTAACTTTTTTTTAAAGTTGACGATTGCGTTTTTATTTTCCAAGGTAATGTAATGAGAAAAAAAAAAGTGCGATGACGTGTGAAACAATCACGTTGTTGGAAAATAATAGGGTAAACCTTAAAGGTCTTTAAGCGACATTTAAGCGTTGCATAGGCATACATAAAAGTATCGATTGTGTAGATGCGACAAGTAATACCAAGGCTACTACTTCTCTTTATATTCCCATCAATTATTCGAAATAGAAATATTTTTCGTTACTTTCAAAAAAAGTGCAATCGTGTGTATCTAATGACGTGAGATGACTCTTTTTGACTTTTTGTCGCTTCGTCAATTCATTAAAATTCCAATTGCTAAAATATTTCAAGTTCAATGACACTCTAAGTGCATTGGCAAAATAATGATGTGCCTCAATTTACAACACACAAAAAAAATACTTTTATTTTTAAGTTTGTTTGCATTAAACAAAAAGTACGCTGAACTCTCTACTAAACACTGACATTCTTACGTAATTATTTATCTCGTTTTAAGTTTTTTTTTCTAAATTTAATTCGCAACTTTGTACTTACCTTGTGTTGATTGATTCAAATTGCTAGGTAGTCATTTTATTCCACGTATATACGTGCCTTATTTGGTTACTTATTTTGGCTCGATTAAATCGTTATATAATTGATCATTAAGTCCTAACTGTGATTATTGCGTTTTCGTACATGTAAATAATAGAGGACCGTCGTATCTACCCCGTGGGCCCATTTCTTTATCATCGCCGTAAGCACTGTCGATATTACTTAACATTATTTTTATGAATAGTACCCAAGAATGCTTTTCACTATTTTTCACGGTCACCTGATTATTTAAATTTCCCTATTTAGTTATTACATTACAGTGCCGAATTGTACCGTTTTTACAGACTCAAAAAACTGTCGTTTTAATTTTACGCGTATAACTCGAAAACTATGCATGTTTTGAGAAAAGTGTTCCTAGACAAAAATATATTAAATTCAATTTTCTACAAACTATATCTCCTGAATTTTTTACATAAGGCTAACGCTGTCGGTGCTAGAGCGCGTTAAAGTTTGATACAAATTTTAAAATCGGCCTAAAAACTGTTTTTAAAATTTTTCGCGTGTGACTCAAAAACTACGCACTTTTTGTGAAAAGTATTGTAATAAAAAAATAAAGTTTATTAAATTTCCTATAAATTATTTACCTTAGATATTTTCATTTGACAAACGTTTTAGGCGCTACCGCGTATTAAAGTTTAAGAAAAATTCCAAAATTGTCCTACAACTGCATTTCTGATTTTTCGTTTATAACTCGAAAACTGCGCACTTTTTGAGAGCACTATTTCTGAACTAAAATAAAGGTTATTAAATTTTCTACAAATTATGTTTGTAGATATTTTTCATTTGATAAATGCTTTAGCCGCTAGCGCGCTTTAAAGTTTAACAAAAATTCCAAAACTGTCTTAAAAACTACATTTCTGATTTTTTGCTTATAACTCAAAAACTACGCACTTTTTTCTAAAAAGAGTTACTATTAAAAATAAAGTTCATTAAATCTCCTATAATTTATGTATCTTGGAAATTTTTTGTTTGACAACCGCTCTAGGCGCTAGCGTGCATTAAAGTTTGACAAAACGTCCAAAATCGCCTTGAAATCTGCATTTTTAATTTTTTGCTTATAACTCAAAAACTACGCACTTTTAGAGAAAAATGTGTCTATATAAAACTAAGTATATTCAATTTTCTACAATTTACTTCTGGTAGATATTTTCGTTTGACAAACACTCTAGGCGCTAGCGCGCATTGAAGTTTGACAAAAATTCCCAAACTATCTCAAAAACTGCATTTACGATTTTTCGCTTATAACTCGAAAACTACGCACTTTTCGAGAACACAATTTATAAACTAAAATAAAGTGCATTAAATTTTCTACAAATTATGTCTCTTAGAGATTTTTTATTTTACGATCACTTTAGGCGCTGGCGCGCATTAAAGTTTGACAAAAATTCCAAACTGACCTTAAAAGTTGCATTTTTAATTGTTTGCTTGTAACTCAAAAACTACGCACTTTTAGA
Organism: Malthinus flaveolus; assembly: GCA_950108345.1. NCBI lineage: Eukaryota > Metazoa > Arthropoda > Insecta > Coleoptera > Cantharidae > Malthinus > Malthinus flaveolus. The sequence goes on from OX467285.1 coordinate 92,977,442, forward strand.
GAAAAATGTGTCTATATAAAACTAAGTATGTTCAATTTTCTACAAATTATTTCTGATAAATATTTTCGTTTGACTATCTCAAAAACTGCATTTACGATTTTTCGCTTATAACTCGAAAACTACGCACTTTTCGAGAACACCATTTATATACTAAAGTAAAGTGCATTAAATTTTCTACAAATTATGTCTCTTAGAGATTTTTTATTTGACGGTCACTTTAGGCGCTGGCGCGCATTAAAGTCTAACAAAAATTCCAAACTGGCCTTAAAAATTGCATTTTTAATTGTTTGCTTATAACTCAAAAACTAAGCACTTTTCGAGAAAAGTATTTCTATAAAAAAATAAAGTATATCAAATTTTCTAAAAATTATGTTTCTTATTTTTTTTTGTTAGACCCACGCTCTAGGCGCTAGACCATGTTAAAGTTAAAGAATAGTATTCAAGAATGCCGACACTATTATTCACTATTTTTCACGGCTACCTGCTTATTTGAATTTCCCTATTTAGTTATCACAGTGCCGAATTGTACCGTTTTTACAACTCCAATCATTTTGCATGTACAGTTTCAGCTTTTCAGTTAGTCACAATCTTCTAACAAGCTAAAGCTTGTGGTTTTGTGAGTTGTGAGCCACCGAATAATGGAGAATCACACATAAACGTTTCGTTGCTCTCGGACATTCTAAATAAATAGTATTTTCGTAACATAACAAACGATCTTTATTGTTTGTAGTTGGAAGATAAAAAATTTGATTGTGCGAAAAACCGTTAAAAAATTTGTAAAGTAAATATTTTCGAGGCATATACAAAAGGTGTGCAATTATTATTACAAATCTGATTAGACTAAAAGCTTAGACTGGGCTTATATAATAACTAACAGTTCCAGATAGAGAACACCGCACCTTAATCATTGTCGTTAACGTGACCGTATTTTTTCGTATACGAACTTTTAATATCGTAATACATACGCTGCTGCACTGTGTCTTTTTACCTATATCGTGATTGAAAAACGGTTTTTGTCATTTTTATGTATTAAATGTTACTTATTGTGTTTACCTTATATAAGGTCAGTAACATCCTATTTTATGTTACTTTTTTTTATTAAATTAAAATTAAATTATAGGATGAATTACGATGAAGATTAAAAATTAATTCGTGATGGGATTGTCTTTTTAATGCTTTAAGGTGTTTTTATTTCTTGCTTTAATTGTATAATGAACGTAATTGTGTTATATAGGACATACTGAAAATATTGGATCTAAATATCACAGTCACTATCTCAAGAACGATTCGCTTCAAGCGAACGTACGAGTGACACGGGGTGCTACATTGGAATTAATAGAGGAAAGTATTAATTTACTATTAACAAACATCTCAAGTAGGCCGGAGTTTATTAAATTTTCTAAAATTATTGCAAAAGCTTTTGGAAATGTAGATATCTACAACTACGCACAGAGTTTTAGGAAGTTTCTACAGGTAGTGTCATTAATACATCAAGTAGGCTAGGGGTTTACTAAATTTTTGTGAACTGTTTTGAGATTTTTGATAAGACGAAAGCCAAATCCAGCCACTAGGAGAAAAAACGCGGCAAATCTCTATCAAATCTCCGTTATTTATATATTTTCTTTTTTGAGGTGCTGAATCCGTATTTCAACTTTGCCATCTCGTAAAAATCCTCAGAAAATTACGAAACAATTCTCCTTTTTCAGTTTTTCATTTATAACCTCAAAACTACACAATTTTGAAAAAAAATTTGTTTAATAAAAATAAACTACATTCAATTTCCTACAAATTATTTATCTTGTTTTTTTTTGTCAGACCAAAAGTTTACGCGCTAGAGCGCGTTAAAGTTTGACAAATATTCCAGAATTGGCTATAAAACTGTTTTAAGTTTTTCGCGTATAACTCCAGAACTACTCACTTTTAGAGAAAATAGTTTCTAAACAAAAATAAAGTACATTAAATTTTCTATAAATTAGTTCTTTTAATTTTTTTTCAGATGAACGTTTTAGGCGCTAGAGCGCGTTAAATTTTGACGAAAATTGCGAAACTGCCCAAAAAACTATTTTAAGTTTTTTGCTTATAATTCTAAAACTACTAACTTTTAGAGAAAATTGTTTTTATACATAAAATTGAAGTACATTAAAATTCCTACAAATTACTTCTCTTGCATTTTTTCGTCAGACGAGCGGTTTAGGCGCTAGAGCGTGTTAAAGTTTGACGAAAATTGCAAAATTGGTCAAAAAACTGTTTTTTAGTTTTTTGCTAATAACTCCAGAACTACTCACTTTTAGAGAAAATCGTGTGTTTACAAAAATGAAGTACATTTAATTGTCTACAAATTATTTCTGTTTGGTTTTTTTCGTCAGACAAACGGTTTAGGTGCTAGAGCGCGTTCAAGTTTGGCGAAAAATCCAAAATCGACTTTAAGCTGGTTTTTAGGTTTTCACGCATAATTTGTAAAACGCACTTTTTGAGAAGTGTTCGTAAACAAAAATAAACTTCATTAAATTTCATACAAATTATGTTTCTTAGAGTTTTTGCATATGACACACGTTCTAGGCGTTAGATCGCGTTAAAGTTTGAAGAAAATTACAAAATCAGCCGAAAGACTCATTTAAATTTTTCGCTTATAACTCCAGAACTACTCACATTTAAAGAAAATCGTTTGTACCCTAAATAAAGTACATTCAATTTCCTACAAATTATTTCTCTTAAGTTTTATTCGGTAGAAGGGCGGTTTAGACGCTAGAGCTCGTTAATGTTTGATAATAATTCAAAAGTCGGCTTAAAAACTGTTTTTAAGTTTTCACCCTTAATTTGAAAACCACGCACTTTTTAAGAAGTTTTTGTACACGAAAATAAACTTTATTAAATTTCATAAAAATTACGTCTTCTATATTTTTTACATTAGACAAACTTCCTAGGCATTAGAGCGCTCGTTAAAGTTTGACACAAATTCCAAAATTGACCGAAAAGCTGTTCGTTTCATTTTTCGCTTATGACTCAAAAACTACGCACTTTTAGATAAAAATGTCTTGATAGGTACAAACTGCAATAAATTTCCCAGAAATTATACCTCTTAATTTTTTTTTGTTAGACCAACAGTTTAGGCGCTAAAGAGCGTTAAAGTTTGAAATTAATTCTAAAGTCGGCCTAAAAATTGTTTTTATATTTATTTTTCGCCCATGACTCGAAAACTACGCACCTTTAGAGAAAAGTGGTTCTATATGAAAATAAACGACATTCGATTTCCTACAAATTAAATCTCTTAGATATTTTCGTCAGATGAACGGTTTTGTCACTAGAGCGCGTTGAAGTCTCAGCCAAGAATAACTCAAAGCACTATTTAAGGGAAGGTATGGTTGACTACATCAGTTTGTGGTACCTACCTACTGTTTTCGTTGTTTTTAAACTGAATCTAGATAATATACAAATATACAATGGGCGCTACATTTTAATAACATTGAGAATAGTAGAATAGAGCACTTTTGATGGGTAGGTCGACATTTTCTACAATAAAAAGAGAAAATCACAACTAGGCTAGGGCTGTCGAATTTTGTTTTATCTGTTTATTTGTTCATAAATCTAAGCGTCGTTGATGGCACTTTTTGTCGGCTGAACAATCTCTACTACACAGGACAGTATCTCAAGAACTGATTTTTCGCATCACAGAGACAACGGCTGAAGACGCTTTGGCTTAAGTCTAATTTTTAAAACTTTTATAAGGTGGTATAACATTAAAAATTCAAAAACCGATACTTTAATGGTTGTGAATCAACCACATTTGTTAAGAATAGCTGCGCAGTTTAATTAATTCTGTTCTTATATAGTTTTTATCACATAATTAAAATTAATGTGTATAATTGTGTTTTTTCCTTGATCTGACGATAAGTTGAAATTACCTACAATGAAAATTAATTTAATTTTTATATCAAAATTGATAACGTAATTAATGTTAATAAAAAAATGCTTTAATAACCTAAAGCTAAAGGTATAGTACATTAATTTGAGCTTCGCTTTTATAATGTAGCACCTTTCACATTAGAATTTGCTTTCTCCGAGTGTATGTCGACCATAACAATTTAATAAAAGCGTATTACAAAAAATGCAATAGTAGCAAATTAATGGGCGAACCTTTTTGCACAACGTTTTGAACCTATTTTTACGTCTCAACTTTCTTATAATGTACTACAGTGTGTGTAAAAGCTTGCAAATGGCTTATTACCTTATTCAGTAAAGGCTATCAGTGTATCGGTGATTTATTTAGTAGCTCAAGGACTTGAAGTTTAATTTGATGTCTCGGTACCTAACGCTTACAATGTTCCATTTAGTTTGCAAATTATCCCATCAAATCGTCTAATATATACAAGGTAGTTGTTCACTGTATGGACGGAGCATTCCTCCTAAACCAATTTTGCCAAAATATCACAATCGACCAAAAACTGCTTTTTTAGTTTCTCGCTTATAACTCAAAAATTACGTACTTTTAGAGAAAAGTGTTCCCATACAAAAAGTAATCTCATTAACTTATGTACGTATTATGTCGGGTGGGATTTTTTGTAAGACGGACGCCCTATGCGCCAGAGTGCGTTAAAGGTTAACAAAAGTTCTAAAATCGACCGAAAACAAATTTTTTAGTTTCGCGCTTTTAACTCGAAAGCTACGCACTTTTAGAGAAAAGCGTTTCTATACGAAAAGTAATCTCATTCAATTTCCTACAAATTATATCCGGTAGGTTTTTTTGTAAGACGAACGCCCTATGCGCTAGAGCGCGCTAAAGTTTGACAAAATAACAAAATCGACTAAAAACTGCTTTTTTAGTTTCTCGTTTATAATTCGAAAGCTACGCACTTTTAGAGAAAAGCGTTTCTATACGAAAAGTAATTCCATTCAATTTCCTACAAATTATATCGGGTACGTTTTTTTTGTAAGACGAACGCCCTATGCGCTAGAGCGCGCTAAAGTTTGACAAAAATAACAAAATCGACTAAAAACTGCTTTTTTAGTTTCTCGTTTATAATTCGAAAGCTACGCACTTTTAGAGAAAAGCGTTTCTATACGAAAAGTAATTCCATTCAATTTCCTACAAATTATATCGGGTACTTTTTTTTGTAAGACGAACGCCCTATGCGCTAGAGCGCGCTAAAGTTTGACAAAAATAACAAAATCGACTAAAAACTGCTTTTTTAGTTTCGCGCTTTTAACTCGAAAGCTACGCACTTTTAGAGAAAAGCGTTTCTATACGAAAAGTAATTTTATTGAATTTCCTACAAATTATATCGGGTATGTTTTTTTGTAAGACGAACGCCCTATGCGCTAGAGCGCGCTAAAGTTTGACAAAAATAACAAAATCGACTAAAAACTGCTTTTTTAGTTTCGCGCTTTTAACTCGAAAGCTACGCACTTTTAGAGAAAAGCGTTTCTATACGAAAAGTAATTTTATTGAATTTCCTACAAATTATATCGGGTATGTTTTTTTGTAAGACGAACGCCCTATGCGCTAGAGCGCGCTAAAGTGTGACAAAAATAACATAATCGACTAAAAACTGCTTTTTTAGTTTCTCGCTTATAACTCGATAACTACGCACTTTTAGAGAAAAGTGTTCCTATACAAATAGTAATCTCATTAAATTTCCTATCAATTGAGTCTGACGAACAGTTTAGGCACTACAGCGCCTTGAAATTTAGTGTACTATATCGCACGTAGAGACTAAGCCGAGAACAACTCTCTCATTTCTCAATTTATACCTGAAGCTCATGTCAAACGAAGCACATCCTCTGTCATGTGCTTGCTAAAATAACGAGAAAATGATTGTAATAAATTGTCTGTAAATAGTGCAATTTACTAATGATTATGCCTTGTAGCGCTTTTAAAAAATTCGTATTAAATTGGTTCGAAAGGAATTTGGAGAATTTTAAGTAATTAAGGTAATTTAAACTAATTATTAATTAAAAATCGATCTTAAAGGTGTTTGATTATAAAATTATGCAACTTTGAAAATTAATTATATGTAAGTAATAGTTGTGAAATTAACCAACACATACACGTAAACACCAACCGTACAATCTTTCAAATGCAAACTTATTTCTAATTCTTGTATAATTGTCGTAATTTCTAACAATAATAACATTGTACGGTTGTTGAACAGTGGATTTCTGATTTTTATTTTGTAACTTATATAGGTACTTATTATTATCGCCACCAACACATACAACACTTGATAAAAACAATGATAATTTGAATATAATTGTTCACGATTTTACTTTAATGTTGTCGACTATTAATTAAATGGAAATTGTCGCCGATTTCTATGTTTAAAGTAGAATAACATATCTCCTGTTTAAGTAATACCGGTGCTTTATTTAATACAGGGTGTTTCGCATTGTTTCGAGAAGTTTAGACTAGCAAACATGCCCTAGTTTGTGAGAGCCGCTACAAAACGCTTGAACTGCTAACGAAATAGATTATTGGCCCACATTAAAAAAGTAGGCATTTTATCAAAAAATGCCATTAGGACATTTTGGAAGCTTTTTAAATTTCCTTGAAATTGGTGTATTTTTTATTTTGGTAGGGTTAAAATTGGCCGTGATACAAGCACTTGACGGTACGGTTCTGTTTTTCAGCCCTTTTAGTTCTACGCGCGTTTCTCGATCTACTTGAATAAGAAGGGGCTGTACGTAAAAATTCTTTATATAAAGTTGAAACGTTGTTAAATTGTCCTCAATTTGGTTACCTTGGCAACATTGTAAAATTAAAATCAGTTGAGTTACAGACGAAAATATCCAGAAAGTGCGTGTTAGTTCTGCAAAATTAGTTGCGCTCCCATTTGGTCTTCATTTCGGCATGATTATTTCCAGAGCCGTCTCGGATTTTTTCTCATTTGTGCAAAAAATTGTCAAATATCTTTTGAAAGCGTTGTTTAAACTGTAGGGTTGACTAATAGATTGACAAAAATTTTAAAATCTTCTATAGCGAGTCAAGCAATTTTTTGAAATTGCCAAAGGTGTTTTCCAGAAAGATGTTCGGCCCTCCCTGTGCTTCCAGGCACTTAAAAAAATTTGAAATATAACCAAGACCTCCGACTGTGTTCCTTTAACGTAGGACCCAAATTAGTCCCAAAAATAGACCTTGGTTGCAGTCTGATAATTTTCAAAGTCCAACCCATATAATCAAGTCATATTCATTTTGTATAACTAACATGACGATGCATTATCAAAAAGTCAATGCTAATTGAAGAAATAATTTATTAAATATAAATAATAGGCTACAACCTAGCAATGTATGTTACAACAAGAGCATGATATAAAAGAGGTGTGGCATGTAAAGTAATTACTTAATAAATTCTTTACACAAAACACGATGACATTTTTGAAAAAAAAATCATATAGTCTACTTCATTAATGGGTCGCACGCAAGTTTATGTTTTAATTACTTCTTATTATCAAACAAACACCTACTATTATTACCTACTTTAATGTAATATCAAAATAATACGGCGTAAAAATTAACAACAATTTTTTTAATTGTTGTCAGGGTCGAAGTGAGTTGTGTGATTTTAATTCTCGTTGAATTAGAAAGTCGCTACCTTTAATAAAAGAATCGTTTAGGATTAATTTTTTGAGTAACTTCGAAATTAAAATTAATGGGCGCAGTGTGTGATAATTGATTTGCACCGTAAAGGCGATCAGGAGAAGGAGAAGGGGGACTTAATTTCCGTGAAAATTCAAGTTTTGATAATATAGTAGGTACTAAAGGGTCTTTCAACAAGAACGGGTCGATGTTGAAATTGAATAAAACGAGCTGTGTGTGAGATATTAAGGTAATTATTGTTTTATTTCAAAGGCACATTAATTTATGCCATTTAGGTACGGAATATGACATCGTTCAAATGTCCGCCGCGGCTTCGAACGGTGGCACGGATCCGAGAGGTCCAATTTTCAATGACTCTGCTGCATAGATCCGACTGAATCTGGGCGATGGCCTGCGTTATGTTGACTTTCAGGGCATCAGTCGATTTTGTCTTATTGGCATAGACCTGCGACTTCAGAAAACCCCACAAGAAAAAGTCTAGCGGAGTCAAATCGAACGATCTTGGTGGCCAATTCACGTAACCTTTGCGAGAGATAACCCTACCCTCAAATCGTTCATGCAGAATGTCCATTGTGTCGTTCGATGTGTGGCACGTAGCGCCGGCTTGCTGGAACCACATGTCGTCCACGTCCATATCGTTCAATTAAAGCCAAAAGAAATTGTTAATCATTGATCTGTGGCGTTCGCCGTTGACGGTGATGGCCTCGCCAACATCGTTTTCGAAGAAGTACGGACCAATGACGCCGCCAGACCAAAATCCGCACCAACCAGTAACTTTTTGTGGGTACCTGGTGAACCTCATGTGGATTGTGGTCGTCCCATATACGGCAATTTTGCTTATTAACAAAACCATTCATCCAAAAATGCGCCTCGTCGCTAAAGATTATTTTTCGGCCAAAATCGGGATCTTCTTCCAAACGTTCCGAAGCCCAGTCAGCGAACAAACGGCGTTATCTATGGTCATTAACTTTGAGCTCCTGGGTCATTTGGATCTTGTACGGGTGCAGGCTCAAGTCCCGACGCAAAATTCTCCAATTTGAAGTCTGTGAAAGGCCGAGTTCTTGTGCACTGCGAGTAATTGACTGCCTCGGAGTCGCCTGCACTCTCACGGACAGCGGCTATGTTCTCGGCCGATCTGGCGTTCCTTTGGTGTAAGGGTATTGGTTGATTGTTTAACGAACCGGTCGTCTCAAATTTGGCCACCAAACTTTGGAGAGTCGACTTTGAAGGGCCACCGCGTCTGTCGTAAAATGGACGCAATGCGCACATCGTTTGCACTAACGAACATTGATTTTGATAATAAAGTTTTATCATTTGGACATGCTGCTCAATCGTGTAACTTGCCATGATGATTTGGCATTAGTGACTGAATAAGAAACTACAGATTTGACAGATGCCGCCAAGACAACGTGGCCGCCACAAACTGTTAACATCGACCCGCTCTATTTGAAAGACCCATTAGATAATGGAACAAAATTTCTCTTACAGCAAATGATTGTGTTCGTAGGACGTATAACACCCTGTATCTTGTGCAGCAGAATATTTAAAAATTACTTTGTGGTGTACAGGGTGCTTTACAAAATACTTTGAGTTACTAGGGTAGGTACTATTGAACAGATAATTATACGATACTTCACACAATTTAAAAATATACAGGGTGTTTTTAAAAGTATGTTTATTTGGCTATTTTCCGGCTTAACCGGAAGCTTTTCTAATTAATTTATGTGCCAAGTTTTAATTACAAAAGAAATTATGAATTTTTGAAAATTAGACCTTCCAAAAATCATAGCTCTGGTTCTGGCCCTAGCAAGCAAACCAAACAAACAAATTTTGCCTTATAAACCGGAAACTAACGAAGATATTAAAAAGCCTTTCGGTTCATTTTATTGTCCTTAAAAAAGTGCCTGAAGAATGTGCTAATATTTTTTTCTGTAACCTTACAACTCACGACAACCGAGATATCGAAATTTAGCGAAAAATCTTTTTTGCTTATAGCTCCAAAACAAAAGAAGATGGCAAAAAAAATATCGAAGATACATTCATTTTTCCATATCTCTTCTAGTTATCAATTTCTCCATAAGACCCATAGAATTTTTCCCACCCTGTACTCTGTATGTCACAATGTCTACCTTTGAGAGAAGTATTACTAAAATCTGATTTTCAATAAATTGAAGTCTCTAATAACAATAATTGTTAATTAAATAAATTGTTTAATATATTTTTTTAATGTTTTATAAATTGAAACGGTAAATTTAACATTAAAAGATAAATGACCTTCTTATGGTTATTATTTTTATTAATAAATTAATTCGCAATAATTTTATATTTTTGGCAATGATTTAATGAAAAATAAAAGAAAACAGTAATTATTGATTCACCAAACAGTAATTTGCTTGGATAATAAACTAAAAACCTTAAAATTCACCTCTTGAAAATGAATAACAATAAAGAAATAAAAACAACAATAAAAATTATTATTTTAATAGATATTCAATAATTAAGTGAAACCTCATCACGATTTAAACTTTTTTCCTAATATTGGCGTACGACAAGGACATTTTATTATGGCCTTTCTATACCTTTAAAAACAAATTACTTAATGGTTTTTGGAAAGGTTTAATTGCAGCCATAATGATGAATTAAACTTGTCGAATTTCTGACTGTATCGGTCGAAAAAATGACGTGGATTAATTTATTTTGATGAATGTGTTTAAATTGCAGAATGAAACGATAACAAAATATTGTTTAACCTCTAATTTTTTAAAAGATGTTTACTTGTTTGTAAACTGATGGTTGATGGGGCCATAACAAGCTCTCCATAAATATATGAAAAAGATCCCGAAAGCAATACCGAACAATCTCATCTCTACCTGGTTTCAAAAATCTAAAACTATACGGGGGTGCTCTGTTTGAATTAGGAATAGGCTGAAAGTGAAGTCAACAGATAATTTTACAACCTTCCAAACATCTCAAAATATACAGGGTGTTTAGTATCATTAGACAGATAACGTTACATATTACCTATACAGGGTGTTTTCAAAAAATTTTTCTGTTTGACTAATTTCCGGTTTAACCGGAAGCTTTCTTTGTAACTAAAACAGTACTATCAAATTATGAAAATTTGAATAAACTGTTGTGCTACTTGCAATTACAAAAAAGTTAGATATCTTTGAAATTTTGTTCTTCAAAAAATCAGAACTCCGGTTCTAGCCATAGTAAGCAAACCAAGCAAACGGCCTTTGATTAACAACTTCAATATACGAAATACAACTTCGAAATAAATAATTAACGCGATTCACCCCCACTAACTGAAAATTTTGACAATAGATAGGTAATAATACCGTAATTAATTTAAGAAGACAATAGCGCTCACTAAATAATCGGCATTTCGTAGATTCATTCATCACTCCTACGCTCGTTTAGTTCGGTCTGACCGACCAAGAAGATTGTCATAAGTCCGATTATCATGATCGAGTTCGAACAATCAAAAATTTCTTCACTATAATTTTAATGGTACTGTTATTCTTTACCTTTTTTTTTCGACTACCCAACCTCAAAAACGGTATTTCCTTAAACGTCTATACAAATTCGAAAAAGTTTTTCGAGTTGCACGAGGCTATTTTATTATGTTTGTGGTTTGTTCTTCAATAAATTGCAATTTTGTCTGCGGATTTGTTGGTGGTCGAGGACTCGAGGAGAGATTTAAAAAAAATTATTTATATACACTGCGAAGGTACATCCACATAAATTCTTATACAACACATCGCGTGCAGTTTAAAGTTTGCTATCATGCAACAAATGTATCTTGAAGCTAATAAAAAAGTCAACATGAAAATGTACTTCTTTGAATTAATGGAAACTTTTTTTTTCTGCGGCGATAAAGTGTGGACATTTTTTCCCCTTTTAATTTTTTAGGTTACTCAGTTTGCTGTGGAGTTAAATAAATTAGAAGTGTTTGTGAAACAACTCTGAGGAATTTGTATGTGAGGACATCCTGTATATTTAATCATACCATCATGTACGATATGTAGGTACCGAACATTTCTCTAGAACTCTGTGGATAATAATTCTTTAAATTCTTTCTTGAAGAAGCGTTAGTTTCAAAATTTTTGACAATTATTTTTGAGTTATTTCAATAACACCTAATATGGTACTTTCAATATTAGGACGTAGTACGAAAGTAGTACTATAAGGTGCACAATAATTTTCCCTTTCTATTGATACCCTTAGTTTCCCTGTAGGAAGAACTGGTAAGCAGGAATGAGCAGAAACGTTTGATACAATGTTAAACTCTCACGTTCGCCTTTGGCGGTTCACACCCGGTATAATTGACTAAAATACAATATGAGAGATAGTTGACTCTTTTGCATTGGTCATAGTTTTTGTAAATGTTTAGGTAAATTGCTGATGTTGTTTAGTTTTTGTACAGAAGCGCTTTTTTAAAAAGCGCGTAGTTTTTGAGTATTAAGTAAAAACCTAAAAAGCACAGTTTTTGACCGATTTTGAAACTTTTGTCAAATTTTAAAACGCTCTAGCGACTAAAGCGTTCGTTTTAAGAAAAAACCTCATAAACAAAAGATGTAGAAAATTTGAAGAAGTTTATTTTTGGATAAAAGACCTTCTCAAAAAGTGCGTAGTTTTTGAGTATTAAGCAAAAACCTAAAAAACCCAGTTTTTGATTGATTTTGAGACTTGTCAAATTTTGAAACGCTCTAGCGACTGAAGTGTTCGATTGGAGAAAAAACCTTAAAAACATAATATGTAAAATATTTGATGAAGTTTATTTTTGGATAAAAGCCCTTTTCTCAAAAGGTGCGTAGGGTTTGAGTATTAAGCAAAAACCTAAAAAACACAGTTTTTGACCGATTTTGAAACTTTTGTCAAATTTTAAAACGCTATAGCGACTAAAGCGTCCGTTTGGAGAAAAAACCTTACAAGCATAATATGTAGCAAATTTGAAGAAGTTAATTTTTGGATAAAAGCCATTTTCTCAAAAAGTGCGTAGTTTTTGAGTTTTAAGAGAAAAACTAAAAACCAGTTTTTATCCTATTTTGAAATTTTTTGAAAGAGTTCTAGCGGCTAAAGCATTTATCTCACCAAAAAACCTAAGAGGAATAATTTGTAGGAAAATTAATGTCCTTTATTTTTGCATGTAAACAATTTTTTCTAAAAGTGAGTAGTTCTGGAGTTATAAGCAAAAAACTTAAAACAGCTTTATAACTACTTTTGAAATTTTTGTAAAATTTTAACGCTCGGTAGCGCCTAAGCCGTTTGTCTGACAAAAAACTAAGAGCAATAATTTCTAGCAAATTTAATGTACTTTATTTTTGTATATAAACGATTTTTCTAAAAGTGAGTAAGTTCTGGAGTTATAAGCGGAAAACTTAAAATAGTTTTTTATCAAATTTTGGAATTTTTTTTCCAATTTTAAAGCGTTCTAGCGACTATAAAACGTTCGTCTGAAGAGAAAAATGAAAAGTACAATTTGTAGAAAATTTGGGGTAGTCTATTTTTGTATAGCATCACTTTTCTCAAAAAGTGCCCAGTTTTTGAGTTTCAAGCGAAAAACTAAAAAACACAGTTTTTGACCGATTTTAAAACTTTTTCCTAATTTTACTACGTTGTAGCGGCTAAAGCGTTCGTTTGGAGAAAAAAACCTTAACAAACATAACATGTAAAAAATTTGATGTAGTTTATTTCGGTGCTGATGCGCTATTGTCAAAAATTGTGTAATTTTCGAGTTGTAAGCGGAAAACTAAAAAAACACAATTTTTGGCCGATTTAAAAATCGTTGCCAAACTTTAACGCACCCTAGCGCCTAAACTATGCATTTGGAGAAAAAAATCTAAGAAACGTAATTTGTAGGAAATTTGACAAAGTTTATATTTGGATAGAAGACTTTTTCTTAAAAATGCGTAGTTTTCGGGTTATAAACAAAAAACTAAAAATACATAAATTTGACCGATTTTCAAATTCTGGTCAAACTTAAAGACGCTGTAGCGACTAAACCGTTTGACTCAAGAAAAAGGCTCAAGAAACCTTATTTGACCGAAATTTGATGTAGTTTATTTCGGTGCTGATGCTCTATTGTCAAAAATTGTGTAATTTTCGAGTTGTAAGCGAAAAACTAAAAAAACACAATTTTTGGCCGATTTAAAAATCGTTGCCAAACTTTAACGCACTCTAGCGCCTAAACTATGCATTTGGAGAAAAAAATCTAAGAAACGTAATTTGTAGGAAATTTGACAAAGTTTATATTTGGATAGAAGACTTTTTCTTAAAAATGCGTAGTTTTCGGGTTATAAACAAAAAACTAAAAATACATAAATTTGACCGATTTTCAAATTCTGGTCAAACTTAAAGACGCTGTAGCGACTAAACCGTTTGACTCAAGAAAAAGGCTCAAGAAACCTTATTTGACCGAAATTTGATGTAGTTTCTTTTATGAGTATAAGATCTCTCAAAAAGTCTCCCATTCAGATCAAGGATCGCATATCTTCTGCTATACCTACATTATTTAAATTAAAATTGTGTATAGTTACTTTCGCTAACAGGTAATTAAAATTAGTCATTCTCCAATCTCATTTTAATATATTAAAATTCGACGGTATAATAATATATTCATAGTCGTATACGGCGGAGACTCAAATGCTTCGTCAGACCACAAACCCGCTATTCGCCCCAAGTTCTTTTGTAACAAGTAACAATACAAGCTATTTTGTGTTTTTACCTAATAATTAATTTCCAAGTTCAATGTGGATTTAATTAACCTTGATCTAAATAAAAATTTGGGTTGGATGCAAAATAAATTCCACCTACGCTCTCTATCCGTACGTGCTGCAAATTTACAATTTTGATTTCAACACGCAACAATCGAGATCATATATTGATGTAGCTAAAAATTACATGTTTATAGCTTCTACTACGCGAAAACTTGCAGCTCGAGTGCACCTTTATTAATTTTGTACGTTATTTTATTTATAATTATTGAGGTACAATTCACCGTGTCATTGTTCCACATTGATTATAAGGTGCAGTTGAATTTTACGAGTACATAATTTTTTCCAACTAACGTACCTTATCGTAGAGGGCGTACTTGTCGGAAAGAAAAAGTACCAAAAGAAGCGTATAGGGTCAATAATCTTTTGAGCGAAAGAACTTCCATCTTAATAAACAATTAATCAAAAAATTATTATCGTTCGATATATTAAAACAAAATATAGCTTAAAGGCTTAAAGCGATCGTGTCGTATATCCAGCGTATAAAATTTTTTTTACACAGACTCATCGCATAACTGTTGTCTTAACACGTGACGACGTGTCTAACAAGTTAATGTTTAATTTATAACAGGACAAATATACAATACATGAATACATACACGCCACACACATGTACACACAAAGACATAGGTGGAGTCACTTATGCATATTCAGTGTTATTATACAGTGCGTTCGAAACGTAGCAATGGAAATAGAAAAGAGCCAAATAAGTTTTTGAAAACATCCTGTATATTTTGAATTATTTAAAAATGTTGCTAAATGATGGGGGAATCGGAAGACCAGCATTCATAGCTAAGATAAATAAATGAAATGAAAAGATCTGTGGAGCTCTTGAGAGGAAACACGACATTGGAGAGCATCAGGGTCCGGGAGAGGGTTCAGTCTAAAAAAGGGTTGGTGAATATTATTATAAACAAAATTCGCTTACAATGAGCTCAAAATTAAATAAAATAAAGATCAATTAAGATCATGTCAAGATAACCAAACTAAATCGCAGTATTAAAGCCGATGATTATCTCATTTCTCAACTTGAAAAATTTCATGGCGGTCATGATCTTGATTCTTGATTTGAGAAGAATAAAAGTGTCCTTAAATAAACTTTTTAACAATGGTCTATTTTAACTAAAATTGTAATCTCCAGATCTTCTGGATACAACTAAATCGTTACTTGTTACTATTGTTTGAGAAGATTTTTTTAAAAAATTTTTCTTCGAAAAGGCGCGCACTTAAATCCACTCTCGATCAAATTTACATAATTCGTTAAGTGCTTGCTCATTATTTATATTTAAATTTAAATCTCCCAGGCGCTATAGCCGCTTATTAAATTGCATTTTATGCATGCATAAACATGAAGTTAATAATAAACTACAAAATATCTTTTATGGAAATTGGAATTTGTTTATTTCTCTTAAACTTGATAAGTTTTTGGATTTAAATAAAAATGCGCGAACATCACATGTCGTACATCCTGTATATAGGGCGTTTGTAATCTGCAGTACACTCTATCTCACACATCTGCACTCGACAGTAACTCAACCCAACTATATACCCCGTTATCTGTGTCGTCGTGTCAGTTGCACGTTTTATTCCAGAAAATTGTAGAATAAATTTGATCTTGACTCTAGTCTTGACCAATGAGAATACAATTTTCTGAAGCTCGCAAAAAATCTTGTACGTCAAATGCGCTCTGTATCCCATTTAAATTAAATATACCTGTGGCGGTTTCAGGTAGGGTAACTCGAAAAGAATTATTTGATAGAAGCCTCTGAATAGAATTAAAATTTCTTTTTTTTCCTTCAAAGCAATCTTAGAGATGTCATGTTGCCGGATAACGAACCCAAACTCGGAATTTCACTTGACAATAAGAATTCACATGACCGTGACTTTTACCTTCTATTCGTTTTTTTAATAATTAAATTAACTTATTTTTTTAATTTCATTGTAATTATAATTTGAGACTCTTTAAAAGAACAGGGTTATCCAAAGTGGGGTTAATGTTAAAGCAGCTCCACTATGATCATTGCTTGGGACTAGTGAAGTAAGTAACCAAGAGGTCGATTTTCTAAAGCAAATTCAGTGTCTTAAATCAGATTTCACATGAGATGAGACTAAAAAACTTATTTTCAACTTTCCAAATACTTGCTGTCATTTATTTTAACAGTGTAAAAATAAAATTAAACGCACCAACCCTGTAGGTACGAAATTGCCAGTCTTATGGAGATGCTACTTAAAGTTTTTGACATCCGATTTAATCACAAACGACACGAACTTTTTTTTTGTAAATATAACACCCTGTATATTTATACACTTCTAGAATCAGGGAACAACTCAGAACATGTTTAGACAACTTTGACAACTTAAACGTGAAATTTCTTGTATTTCAGTTGTAATTCATTTCGTTTCGACTGCTTGTGAAAGCCTCGCCGTGTAGCAGAAGATAAATTGGAGTTTTCTTTTCTTCTACACATCTTCTGCATAATGGGTCTTCTTCTAGTCCTCAATGACACGTTATTAGTGGCGTTGCCAGACCTCTGCTCATTCTGAGTAGAGAGCGAGTTCTTTTGTCAGAAGATTTCTCCAGTAGGACTTTAGAATGTCCCTGTTTAGGAGTATCCCTCCAGTGTTTAATAAGCCACTTCACCAGAAGTTACTTAATTTCTTCTCTTTGCCATTTTTTAGAGAATGCCAAAGGCTGGTTTTTTCTTTCTCGTTCGTTGGTATGTCGGCATGAGCTGACACCCATCATACCAGGTTGACAAAAATTTACCCCCTAGCTCGTTCAGTCTGCGGATGCAGTCGGTTACTAGTTCGGACTCCACCTCACAGGCATTTAGCCACAGGCCACAGTATTTCCGCACTTGTTAGAATGGCGTCATTGTCTGTGCTTGGAAGACAGCTGCGTGCTTCCCGAGGCTTAACCTTACCCCTTGTCTCAAGTTGCCGCCTCTAATGATTCCATATTCTGTGCCTGTTGGATTTTTAGGGCCGTCTGTGTAGAACACAAGTCTATTTGTCATGAATATTGACTGCCTTGTATTTCCATTCTTCCAACCATTCCATAGATTTTTTAATGGTATGTGCTCTGGCTATTCTTTCAGACATCATATCAAGTATCGGGTATTCTGCCATCTCTCTTAGGATTGAGGCATGTCCTTGCACATTCCTTCCTGGGGAGTAGTGAGTTTTTAAACTGTAAGTTATCCTTAATGCTTTTGATTTCACTACCAAATGTAAGGCCGGCAGGTTTAGCATTGTTTCCATTGCAGCTGTAGACGTAGTATCTAGCCTGGTTTGTTTTTGCAGGTTTGCATCCGATTTAATCACAAACGGCACAAACGTTCTTATTGTAAATAGAACACCCTGTATATTTTTACATTTATAGGATCAGGCAACAACTCTGAACATGTTTAGATAACTTTTACGGCTAAAATATGATATTACTTGTATTTCAGTTGTCTTTCTTTCGTTTTCTGCGTCTAATCTAGGCGACCTCTATTTACTACGCAGGAGAAAATCAAGTGGGGTCAAGCAGAACGAGCGTGGAATTTTTAAGCCTTTTTCTACCTATTCAGAGGTCTAAAAATTGTTCGTTTCTATTTCGAGAAATTTTCTGTTACACGAGGAGGTCCTCCAAGTATTGCCGAAACCATATCGGAACGTATTAGATCAATCAATTCTGGGATTGTCATCTTGGGTAAATGCTCAACAAGATGGCATAATTCGGATTTGTAGAAAATGTAGCTTTTGATCATTGGTTCTACCTATCTATCGCCTGCCTACCTCTCTGTCCGTCCGGGTGTTCGTCTGCTTGTTTGCCTGCCTGTCGCTATGTACCTACCTGCCTGACTGTCTGTCTCCTATATGTCTACCTGCCTGCCTGCTTGTGGTCTGTTATTTAGACATACAGGCAGACAAACGGGCATACATGCAGACAAACTAACAGATAGACAAACAGTCAGATGGATAGAGCTTCCCTGCCTTTTCTTCTCTATCCAAATCACTCTCAATTTGTTTGGTTGCAGCTTTTCTGTTGGAATAGTCACTTCGGTGTGATACCTCAAAATTCATTGCTACCCCCCGCTAAACGATTCTGCGGTTTTCCTGAACTAAAAGTATTTACTGCATTATTTGTCTCCTACTCTTGATATAGCTTTATATCGTTTCACGTGTCTGACATTTTTATCACTTTGGTTATGATTAAGAAATGGGTGGAATTTTTGAAATATCTTAACTTTATCATCCCCATCCTGCAGGAAAAATATCGGAGCTTATGAAAATCGATAAGTTCATCTTTTAGTCATGTAAATTAATTAATGAAGTGAAACGGAACTGTTTGAACATATCTACTTCATTTAAAGTTTGTGACACTCCATCTACTCCAATGTCTAGCTCACAAATTCTATACTTATTTCGGTGTTGAAATTTGAAGATGTCGAAAGGAAACTCTGAACATAAATATATTCGATGCAATGATAACTTTGAAATGCTTGGGAGAAGGTAGATAAAAACGCGCGCGCTATCAAAGAGACAAAAGCATCGCAGCTTATCGGATTTCGTACGCGCGAATTAAATTATGATTTATGATCAAATTTAATCAAAACACATCTGTGAGGAAATAACGATGCGGAAATAGAAGGACATCTAAAGCTTTTTACTCATTATCCATTTCGATGAGCTCGTTAACATTTAAAGTTAGGTACCTGGTAATTATTATAAACGCTTTTGTTTTTGTTGTTGTTTAGACGCTTAAAAAATTTTCAATACCGTGCAAAATATACGCTACCGATTTTTATTTGAAATTGAACTTAAAGGTTTAAAATATTACACGGCTCATTTAGTATGTAAGGTAATTAAATGGTCGACTTGCTAATCGAGATTTATTGTAATTACAATACTTTCTATACTCTATACGTTACCACCAACTAACAACAAAATGAAAAGAGAAAAAAAAAGATTTTTTTGTGCCAATTTTTTTAATTAAAAATTTTTATGTATTACATGACCGTGATGCTTCCTCATGGTCAAATTTTGTAAGTTTTTTGGAAGACAAGGTTACGTTTTGCACCCATGAACAAATTATTATGACTAATTTATTTTACTATATTAGTAGTATTTGTTTGTATGTTACGTAACTATCGTTTAAAATAATAATGATAAAGTAGGAAACGATATTAAAATGGGGAATCATTATTTGCGATGAAACAATGAAAATTAACTTAATTGACATATTATTCTCAAAGGAAGGTTAGTCCTCCAAATTAATAATTTCCAATTATAATTGCCAAATAATAGACCAGAATAATTGGAACGGCCAATTATCTCGTATCTTTTATCGGAACGATCTTTGTTCGTTCGGTGTGCTCTAAACCATCAGGTTGGGGTCATTGCCGATCTGGTTGCTTCCAATAGGAAAAGTTGAATTTGTTATCTGAAAGAGACGAGAAGCTTCCTGGAATCCCGAAATGGTCTATGGAGTCCCTGGGCTTGACCCTGACCCTCTTCATCGGTCGGATCTGATACGTAAAACAATGGGAAATTAAAAAAATTAGTGTAGTGTGAAGTACGACCGAAGTCGCTGACGATACTTGGCCCAGCGTGACTTCGTGGAACTTGGTGACGGCTTTTAGAATGAAATTTTGGTTGATGATCATCTGGAGGTCCAGTGGGATGTTTATGTTCTGGCGAGCTGACCCATTTTCTTGATTTGAGACGGAGCGGCACAACCCCATGCAGGAGTGGTATATGTCGTCGATAGCGATGTCTTCATTTGCTTTATCGATGGTGAGTCCCAAGTATTGATAAGTCCCAAGAGGCTGGTGGCTTCCGTTTCCGGCATGTCGCTGGTGAAAATGGTGAATAGGTAAGGAGGCTTCTTGCAGATACTCTGGTGAGTACCCGTCTCAGCGTGGACTTCTCGTCTTCGATCTTGACCCTGAAATACGACGAGTTTAGAAATGGAGCGATTAATTTGACCAATGATCCCACACTTTGTGTGGGACTTTCGAATGAAAATTTTCTTACGAATTGTGCTCTCTTTCACAGCTCAGCACGTTGCATATGTTTTCTCGTTGTTGTCGCCACGCAATTAAGTTTACATCCAATGGGCCCATGTGTATAGTGACATAAAATAAGAACTATATGCAATACTTCCGAAGACTCTGAAGTCTCCAATACTTCAGCAAGTATAATTGCAAACTGAGAGTTCTCAGAATGGTCGGGCGTAGGAGACCCTTGATCTTGACCTGATCAGATCAGTTGGGTTAAAGCAGCCCCTGGTAGTTAATGGATTCCAAGCATTGTTAGCAAATTTGGAGGTAATCTTCAAGGATACTTGTCTTAATTATGGCGTTGGGTGGATTTCTTGTGAAACGTACTACTTCTTCGAAGCGGAGAGCTTCGTTGAGGTTGAGCGCTATAAATAGAACTAGAACTGTATGTAACTTTTGGTCCAACGATCCAAAGAATCGCAGTGTATGGGTAGATGGGCTTTTGTTCCACTTCTCCGACCTCAATGGTAAAAAAGAGAACGACATAGATATTAATTTTATGATACTGCCCAACTTTGCACTTTTATTTTTAAAGTTGAAGAAAATTGTTTTGTGTCGCTTACAGTTTAAAATTGCAGTTAATTAAATAAATTTGTTCGAGATACTTAAATTGCAAAAAATGCGTAATTATACGAATGGAAGTAGTACATTGGTGATACTTTTCGATTTGAAAATCGTGACGGATTTTGAATTTGTGGTTAGAAAATGCAATAGGCGTTATAATATCAAATGGTCAATAAATTTTTCCACTTAGTTTGATGTTGGCGCATTATGTAGCAGGCCACTAACGAGGTATTTATTAGTGTTTGATTGTGCACCGTTGCATGCCATTGAACAGTGCCAGAAAAATGTAACACAAACCACATAATGAACGCCTCTCAATGTCAACGCCAATACCGCGCCTTTTGCTACCGCCTGTTGCACTTTCTTATTATTATTGTTATTACATCTATTAACCAGATTAACTGGATTTATTTGAGGCGTTCCCCATTTACCTTCGACTAAGAATAAATTTTAAATTAATCGTTTATTGTTGTATAATTATTTCTAATCTTCCTCTAATCAAATACTTAACTCAAGATGCTCATTAAATAACATGGAAAAAGGTCTAATAACTACCGGTCTTTAGTTGCGTAGGCTCCATCTTAACTTTTAAATATTACGTTGCAAAAATTATATTCTCAAGCAACTCGATTTGACTTATTAGCAATTTTAGATAGTTGTATGTCTTAGCTCTCTACTCCGGCGTTAAAGTCTACCATTAAATAATGCAATAAACACTTAAGTGACACCTAAAGAAGTTTTAGAGCTTAGCCGCACTTAAGTTAAGCGGCTCCCGTGGTTAGGTTTAAGTGTCACTTAGGTAAAGTGTCTCTTACTGTAATGGACGCCTCCTCGGACGCTCCTCCCTATGTGTCGCCACACACTCACGTCCATTCATGAACACTTGGACGAGCATCGTCGCTAGGCATCCAATGCATCCTCAATTCCCTCCTGTATGTAGTTCTTGCGGCTCGTAAAGTGCCCGACTGTTCGACCCAATTCTTCTTTTGCTTGATTCAAATTTTAGTCTAAAACACACCCCTATATTTCTCAACAATGTGCCATTTTCCCCATAACTATTGATTTTTGTAGTTGGCAGCCATTCCAAATAAACGCCTGGGGATCATTTACCATCATGAAATCTCTATACGTAAACGTCAGGTTTGTTCTCGAACGCAGCATCGAAGTCTCCAGCCTTCGAAGCCTATTTCTCTGCGTTGTAACAAGTAATTTCTCAAAAATGTATTTTTTTAATTTCTTTATGAAATCTAATCGTGTTCTTACCCACTCATTGTCAAGAAACATTTCGTTACATTAATGCATCATATTTATCATTATCATTATGAAGCACATGAAATTTGTTTTACATTTAAGAATCGTTAACAATATACGTTTAAGTAATGTGTAACTTGAGTTGGCATTAAATCACAGTCAACTCGAGCCATTTCCACGACGACACGACGACTGACCTCAAAGACCCCCGGATTAGAATTTCTTCAATAAGGTAGTACTACACGCGTACCGTTATCACGGCCGGATATTTGACTTGAGAAACTTTTTGATAAAATTTAAACTTCCGGTGGAACTTCGCGCATCGCGATTATCGGTTAATCACGCTTGGCTCAACATACATGCGTTTTCAAGGATGCACGGACTGTAGTACGGACGATATTATAAAAGCAAATAATTTAGCTCGAGGGACAGGAAAATGATACCTTTTGAAGTGGAGGTAATTGTTGGTTTTTGTTTATCTTTAAGATTATAAATTGTGCGTTTACAATATACAGGTAGAAAAATTACGAAATTAATTTGAATTTAGTTACGATACGAAACGAGTTATGATGAACAACTTGAGGCGTTGATGTTACTTAGAAGTAGCCAACGGTTTGTAGCAAAAAAATATTGTTTCTCGCCTCACTTTTAACTTTGATGTTTAAAACTATTTAAGAAAACATTAATCTATTGGGGAGCTGCCCCAAGGCATTGCCTTGTACCTTTTGACATCAAACTCAAGGTCTCGTTAAACAGACGGCTGGTCTAAAGTGAAGGAACAGCTTAGAAGGTTCTTCATCAATTTGCAATTGTAAGATTTTTTCAAATGTTTGTTGTCTAAAGGCGCAATATATTCAAAGTGGTCTCTTCAATTGGAATTTGCATCAATGGGCAAACCCATGAACTTGAGACTGGAGCAATTATGAGAAAGTGACCTACTATATCATCTGTATATAATGCAAACAGTTCACTTTTGTTTACCTACCAAGGCCATAAAAATAAACAAGGAAACGCCCAGAACCCAACATTGAACCCTGAGGGACTCCCATCCCGACTTCGAGACAATCCGAGAGAACTTCCTGGAACAAATTAGTATAGCTCACGCTCTCAAACTGTCTACGAGGCTTTATAAATGAGATTCTGCCATACCGACTCTGATGGTGACTCACGCCGTGATGATATCACAAAATGTCAACAGAGCACTATCCAGTGTCTAGTAAGGAAACAACTTTATTAGCACTCTAAAGGGGCTCCTTCCACTTCGGCCTTGCCAGTTCTGGACTAGTGACCGAAGTCGATCCAAAAACCCGTACTTAAAGTTTCTGAAAACTCGGATGGAAACGTAACTGGCTGTAGTTCTCCAGTTGTAAAATTTTTTGAAAATAATAAAGTCCAATGAATTTATTTTTATGAAAGCTCCTCAACTGTCGGATAGTGAAGGAGGACCGCTTGTTCACATCCAGAGAATGTTTTTGCTTCTGGTAGTTCTTTGGAAAGGTCCCTTGCTCTGCTCCAGGTAGCCAGGCTGCCCTTTGTTCGTCCAGGCCTTCTTATAGGCCCGTCCGCAAGTCCTGTCTGATGTAAGCCTGCTCGGATGGGCCCTTTGTATATCCACGCGTTCTGGATAAGCAAGGCCAAGTGTAAATAGTCCCAATGCCACCAAAACTGGACATCTTTTCCCTGCCATGCAGTGTCTTCTTGGACATCCGGACGTAGGATCTTATTGAGGGGGCATTGGCCCGTCAGTAGGCATATTATTGTCGTCAGATGTGTCCAGTTGAAACTTGGTAGTATTTTGAGAACGGTTAGTCCAGCCATATGTTCCTCAAGAAAGTTCTTTTTGGTGACGTTCGAGCTGAGAGCAGGAAGTATTTGTATAATCGCAGCATTTCTTATTATGTATTGGTTTCTTTTCTTGCGGTAGCTCGGCTTTGTGCTCTTAACCTTTAAAGAATTTTTCTCTGTCAATTATTCTGCAATTTCATGAGAAGCAACTGTAAACGGAAGCAAATGATTAAGAAAGTGTGAAAATATATGCACTTCGCTACTTTGAGAAAATTAAATATTGTCTTTACATCTATACGTATTATAATAAGAAATGCAAATATTAACAAATACACAACCTCGCCTCAAACACAAGTATTCACTATAAACCGTTAGCAAATCCTGCATGATTCATATGATTTTTAAATTTCAAAGTGGCGTAACCTGGTGACAAAGCAAATTCTAGCAAGACCGTTAAGAGTAAAGACAATACCCGCGACATTTATATTTAGAACTTCACACTTCGGGGAAATCAAAATTATCTAGATGTGTTATTATTCCTATTCAGTACAGGAAAAAAAAATTTGTTCGTCCTCCAAGCAGTTGGAGGATCCAGTTGTGCCCATTGAACATCGCCATCGTCTTAAAACTTCAAAAACATAATCTCAAAAATGGTGCGATCCATTTTCTTTGAACCGATTAAATTCGTACCTACACAAAAATAATCGTTAAACCAGTTTCGAATATTTTTCGGCCACTCGTCTTAATCGAAAGTCATCCAAGTATGTTATTGCAAAGTGACATTCCAATCGTTCTTTCTGAGTAACCCCCAATTTTGATGTTCATCAACCAACATCTTCGTCAGCGTTAAAGAATGCGAATATAATAGCGTCCTTGAACCTAAACAACAGGACAATATCGAATTGTTTCTTTTATTGCGTTTATTCGTCCATAAACGTTAAATTTAAAAATTTGGCCCACTTGATGAGTATAAGGAAATGAGTTGATGGATGGAAGGTTTCGAAAGAGTCGATGATTTAAAAGTGAAGTGGAAGGCGTTGAGGTAATGCTGTACGAAATGTTTATATTTCTAATAATTGCAACCAAAAAATAGGGCCCAACATATTGAGTGACAGCCATTAAAGTTGGTCATAAGGAAACGCTCCGAGAATTACGAGGCACTAAAGTTAATCTATACCAATAGTAAATGGTATCAACTCAATTATTATACATCAAACAATAAGTGAGTTTAGGGAAACTCTCAATCGAATGAATATTAATACGTAAAAAAATTTTCTTTATTTTTAAGTCGGTTTGTTTCATGAATCGGAAAATTGAAGATCAGAATGGAATGGTTTTAGAATTACAAGTTTTCAGACCCAAAAGTTTCTGGTGTTGGAGCCTCCTGAAGCTGTTCTCATAATTAGGACGTCTTTGCAAATGGAAGGTCTTAAAGTTTAGTTTCCCATGTCAAATGGAGAGATGTGGACGCCCTGTACGAACACACGTTGTTTAAGTAATTTATGGAGAATGCGATAAACCTACCTAATGTATATGCCATGTTTGTTGAAGCGAGTTTCCGTTTTGAGCAAATTCTCGAGCTATTGAAAATAATAAGTAATCATTTATAGAAATCTCAAACTGTTGTGCATTTACCTGAAAAAGTTAGGAACCGAGACGCGTATTTATCAGTTTTTTTCTTGTAAACGAGGCGCGCCTCGTTAATTAGTTGATTAAATTCTACTGCAACTTACGAGCATAAACATGCGGTCAGTACGATGAACTTGTTTCCTGTCAAACGTGTTTCCTAATCAACCTTCGTATTAGTATCACATCACTTCTTTGTTTACCGTTCGTACAACAATGACAACGAAAGTCCTGTAACTTAATTGCAATTAACATTACCGTTTAAAATATAAGATAACTAACAACCAACAATTCCACTTTTTAAATTCCACCTTTGAGCTTTGAGAACTCGCAAGGTTGTGTATAGAAATTGTACCAAGGAGAGATTGGAAATTTTTCCTATCCTTTTATAAGCTTAGCCTTTATGTCTCTTATATTTTGTCACACCCTGTTCGAGTCTCTTACCTCATTACTCATGCAACAATAATACAATACGTACTCGTTCGTCTCGTACGCTTTGTCCGCTGCAAAGACCTATAACTTTATAACGAGGGAAAAAGTTGTGCCATAAGAAGAAACCAGACGACCATATGGTTGGTGCGTTTAAGCAAAAATATTTAAAAATCCTCCTTTGACGTTGTATGGGAAACAATTTGTACTTGTAACTCACGTTAGAAGTAAGAACACCCATCACATTGCACTAAAGTGAAAATGATGGATTCATGATCGTAAAATAACCTTAACCTTTAAATGAAATGGCTCTACAACCAACTACTGAAGCGTATACCCGACTGTACATTAAGCATTTTTGTACTTTTTTTTCTGGCGAAGAACTCCACATGATCTACTTTACTTTACGTCTTTACGTCACGTACGAATGGAAGATGGCTACCCTACAATTACTTTTATTGGGTCGTACGTTGAGTTTAGGTCACACCATGTGAGATTTCTCACTGTTTATTTATTGATATTCGATACTAAAGTGACAGTATCTCAAGAACGACACATTCTATGTTTTCATTATGACGTGTATACCGAGTGCCATTTTTTTTGTAACGCAACATAGCACACACAATGTTTTCAAAGCTTTTTTTTTACTCCAATAGTGACGCCGGAAAATCCGATCCCTACAGAAAACCAAAAAGGTACCACTAGGAACGATGATTCAATGCGGGAAATCTCAAAGATGGAGAGCAAACTAAAATATAAAAAAGAGTGCACTCTGGACTTAGAGCCAAGAGTCAATGTGAGCGCCCCCGTTAGTTTAAGTCCATATATTCCATAACTCCGTTATGCTTTCCACTAGTGAAGATAATTAGAGCTTCTTAGAGAAACTGTTTCTCTTCTTACCGAAGAGTAAAGATTAGCTCTTATGTTAGTTTGAGCCCGTATATTCCCAATTCTAAAGTAAGCACTGCTTGGAATTGGTCGATAAATCATCTCACTTTATTTTTATGCTTTCCACTAGTGAAGATGATTAGAACTTCTTAGTGAAACTGGTTCTCTTCTTACCGAAGAGTAAAGATTAACTCTTATGTTAGTTTGAGCCCATATATTCCCAATTCTAAAGTAAGCACTGCTTGGAATTGGTCGATAAATTATCTCACTTTATTTTTATGCTTTCCACTAGTCAAGATGATTAGAACTTCTTAGTGAAACTGGTTCTCTTCTGACCGAAGAGTAAAGATTAACTCTTATGTTAGTTTGAGCCCATATATTTCCAATTCTAAAGTAAGCACTGCTTGGAATTGGTCGATAAATTATCTCACTTTATTTTTATGCTTTCCACTAGTCAAGATGATTAGAACTTCTTAGTGAAACTGGTTCTCTTCTGACCGAAGAGTAAAGATTAACTCTTATGTTAGTTTGAGCCCATATATTTCCAATTCTAAAGTAAGCACAGCTTGGAATTGGTCCATAAATCATCTCACTTCATTGTTATGCTTTCCACTAGTGAAGATGCTTAGAATCTCGCAGAGAAACTGTTTCTCTTTTTACCGAAGAGTAAAGATTAGCTTTTCTGTTAGTTTGAGTCCATAATATATATTCCAAATTCTAAAGCAAGCACTGCTTGGAATTGGTCCTTAAATCATCTCACTTTATTGTTATGCTTCCCACTAGTGAAGATGATTAGAAGCTCTTAGATAAACTGTTGCTCTTCTTACTGAAGAGTAAAGTGTAGATCTCCCGTTAGTTCGAATCCCTAGATTCCAAATTCTAAAGCACACACTGTCTGGAATTGATCCATAACTTTATTTTTATTCTTTTCACTAGTGAAGATGCTTCGAATTTCTTAGTGAAGCTATTGCTTTTACCCAAGAACAAAGATTAACTCTCCCGTTAGTCTGGGTCTGTTTATTCCTGACTCTAGAGCCAGCACTGCCTGGAATTGGTCTGTAAATCACTCAACTTTATTGTTCTGCTTACACAAGTGCATGAGCAATACGAGCTCTCTCATTAGTCTTCGTCCGTATATTCCAAATTTTGGACTGCTTGTCCTGACTTAGTCGTCTTCGTTGGTATGGCGGTAGTGGTTCCACTTGTGTGGCGTACCTCCACGTAGCACGTGGTGGTAATTCACCCTGTATATAATATTTTATCCAAAAATACTAAAGGAAAATTGACTCTTTGTGGTAAAAGATTAACAGTTACAGTTTACTCACATAAAACATTGTTCTTTTGACCACCAAAAGTTTCAATGATCTTGGATCTAGAAATTTTTGACCTCTAAGCTAATTTGTTATGGGAAATATTTATTTACTGCAATAAATTTGTAGGATTGTTGTTTTATTCGTGAATGTGGGGGCTAAAGTAATTAATATAGCACAAATTAATTTGAGTAACGGTTTTCCACACAAAACGACGCAATAAAAAATGGCGTCTAAAGCCAATTTGTTGAAACTTTTATTTTTATTTTTCCGGCGTAATTTACGATTTCCACTTTTCTTAATGTTAATTAATTAAAATGTTTATTAAATTAAAAGTACATTAAAAGCTACTGAAAAAAAGACTTTAGTACCATGCAAATAACCAGTTTTGTAGAGCTTGACAGGTCTTTGGTCGTTGGAAGATATCAACTACGAATTGAGCCTTAGGATATCGTGTAGGTTTTATTAATAACAGATCATTTTGATTCGAACTAAGTCATGTCATATAAGAATAGCGGTAATAATAAACGTTTTTTCTTTGCTCGTATTACAAATGGGATGGGCCCAAAAATGTGTGCAGATGTTACGGTACGTTTTTGGGACAAAAACATAACCTTTAGCTAAAATCGTGGCATTTTTCCCGTTTGATGGTTCTTCGTTTTGTAATAATAAACTATCTCGTCAATTATGTAATCTTTTGTATACAAACAAAGTGAAGTACGATGTAATAATATGGTGATCTTTGAAGAATTTCAATGCACTACAACCGGTAATTATGTAAAAACGTAGTGTGTTTAAGATTTCCTTGGTAAGACCATTTAGACTTTGGTGCCTATATTATTAACGGACGTAAAAGTAAAACGTTTTCCGATAAATATACCGTTCTTTGCAAAACATGTTGACATTGTGGAGCAATTTCAATTGTTCATAATCCAATAAAGGTTGTTAAATCGTGATTTATTTTCTTTTGACATAATTTTTTTGTAATTGGCATAGACGATCGTGAGTACAAGATGCATTTTGGAGGTCAAAATGGAGAAGAGGTCGAGGAACAAAAGTCATCTCGACGCGAAATTATGACGAGGCAGGCTTAAATTGAACGAAATGCTTCACGACACTAATTTTTAATTTCGAAGTATTAAAGCTTTGGTAATTTCGAGAAGATTAGAAGCCAAACTAACCCAGAAATGCTCAAGGGTTTACCAATAATAAGGAGACCGTTCAAAAAATCGATTTTATTTGAGCATAAGTTGTAGGATTTTGAGGGGGGTATTGTAACAATATGATTCACTAAAGAGATCATTGAAAAAATTGATTTTATTTGAGCATAAGTTGTAGGATTTTGAGGGGGATATTGTAACAATATGATTCACTAAAGAGATCATTGAAAAAATTGATTTTATTTGAGCATAAGTTGTAGGATTTTGAGGGGGGTATTGTAACAATATGATTCAGTAATGAGATCATTGAAAAAATTGATTTTATTTGAGCATAAGTTGTAGGATTTTGAGGGTGGTATTGTAACAATATGATTCAGTAATGAGATCATTGAAAAAATTGATTTTATTTGAGCATAAGTTGTAGGATTTTGAGGGGGGTATTGTAACAATATGATTCAGTAATGAGATCATTGAAAAAATTGATTTTATTTGAGCATAAGTTGTAGGATTTTGAGGGGGGTATTGTAACAATATGATTCAGTAATGAAATCATTGAAAAAATTGATTTTATTTGAGCAAAAGTTGCAGGATTTTGACGGGGGTATTGTAACAATATGATTTAGTAAAGAGATCATTTGAAAAAATTGATTTTATTTGAGCATAAGTTGTAGAATTTTGAGGGGGGTATTGTAACAATATGATTCAGTAAAGAGATCATTGAAAAAATTGATTTTATTTGAGCATAAGTTGTAGGATTTTGAGGGGAGTATTGTAACAATATGATTCAGTAATGAAATCATTGAAAAAATTGATTTTATTTGAGCTTAATTTGCAGGATTTTGAGGGGGTATTGTAACAATATGATTCAGTAAAGAGATCATTGAAAAAATTGATTTTATTTGAGCATAAGTTGCAGGATTTTGAGGGGGGTATTGTGACAATATGATTCAGTAAAGAGATCATTTGAAAAAATTGATTTTATTTGAGCATAAGTTGTAGGATTTTGAGGGGGGTATTGTAACAATATGATTCAGTAATGAGATCATTGAAAAAATTGATTTTATTTGAGCAAAAGTTGCAGGATTTTGACGGGGGTATTGTAACAATATGATTTAGTAAAGAGATCATTTGAAAAAATTGATTTTATTTGAGCATAAGTTGCAGGATTTTGAGGGGGGTATTGTAACAATATGATTCAGTAAAGAGATCAGTAAAAAATCGATTCTATTTGAGCATAACTGTTATGATTCAGTAATCAAATCATTGAAAAAATTGATTTTATTTTTGCATAAGTTGCAGGAGATTTTGAGGGGGGTATTGTAACAATATGATTCAGTAAAGAGATCATTTGAAAAAATTGATTTTATTGAGCATAAGTTGCAGGATTTTGAGGGGGATATTGTAACAATATGATTCAATAATGGGATCTTTTAAAAAATCGATTCTATTTGAGCATAATTGTTATGATTCAGTAATGAGATCATTGAAAAAATTGATTTTATTTGAGCATAAGTTGCAAGACTTTGAGGGGGTATTGTAGCAATATGATTTGGGATTTCTAGAGAAAAAAGCCATGGGCGGGTGTGTCTTCTGATCGGGGAATCGTTTTGTAACAGTTGCTTTATCCGATTTTGAAAATTTTACCGGAACTCGCCGGCCCATCACGTGGTTCATTGACGGTTCAAATAAGGGAACTTTCTTTTAATCGTAGGTTTCATTGTTTAGAGTATTTTTGAATTTTTTTATAACGTACGTCGTCACCATTAGAAAAGCGTGTCAATAGCCCGATTAAGAAAAAAATATTTCGAGTGTGGGCAAATGTGTGTCAATTCTAATAAGTCTGCAATTTTAGTTAAAATTATAAAGTTGATGAATTTATTTTAAACAAAAAACCACTTCCCATATAATAGTGGTCGTGGTCGTGGTCTCGAAGTTGCAGAAAGGTAAAACTTGCCGGTTGGGATTATTAGTAGCAGTTCGATGCGAGCATCGGAGCGTCGACCACGTTGCCGACCTTGGGATGGTCACACTTCTGACCAGCGATGGGCAAGGTCCGCCCAACCGGTGAAAATGTGGCCTTGACTCCGTCGAGTTCAAGCGGCTCTAAGCTTCATAATTGAGCGCACTTTCATTGCGAGTGTTCCTTAATAAATTTACTCAATTTTTGATTCTTCGTTTAATTTGTGATTGTGTTTAAAACGAATTCGTGGCGTCGCGATTTTTTTCACTGACATAATTTCGTCGCGAGTGGGTGTTTGGGTTTACAACCCGGATATAAAAAAAGGACAATATTATGCAAATGGTATTTTTTACTTCTACAATTTTAAAGGTACCTACTCAATGAATGAACTGTTATTCCATTTTTATATAAATATTTTCTTCCATTAGGTACACACATTATGTACGGAAGAATTTCATTTTTATTTAGTTACCGTTTGTTGACTCGACACCTCTAGCGAAAAAATTCGAAACAAAACACTTTTGTCAATTTTAATGTTTTTGACTCTCTTCACACCACCCGTTGAGGCATTTGCGCCTTCCGGTAGCCCCAAACGAATTTTTAAAAATTGTGACGGTTGAAGTAAACGTAGAATAAGAAAGCCGAACGAGTTAATTGATTTTCTTTTTCTTTTTGCAGAAATGTAAGAAGAGAACCAAAAAATGGCTGCTACAGACGGACAAATCACCGTGGCAGCCGCACGATGGACGGACGAAGGGAGCTACCTTCACGAGTTCGTCTCGAAGCATCGCTTACCTGCTGTAGTTAAAATTATTAAAGGCCAGTATGGTAGTTTGGGTGTGCCAACACTACCGAGTCCAGGTTTGCAGTCGACTGCTCTGCTAGTCTCAGCTGGAAAGCGCCAAAAAATTGTAGCACAAGCAGTTAAATTTAAAGAAGGACGTCGTATCGTCTAC
Source organism: Malthinus flaveolus (assembly GCA_950108345.1). NCBI lineage: Eukaryota > Metazoa > Arthropoda > Insecta > Coleoptera > Cantharidae > Malthinus > Malthinus flaveolus. Next base: position 93,009,788 of record OX467285.1, read on the forward strand.
GTAGGTCCTAGATTAGCAATACCGGATACATATACTGGATTCTTCGAAATATTAAGCGAAGAAGGTAGATCAGTTAGGTGCATAGAAAGCGTAAACGAATTAGCGAGGAGGAGGCCGGAAGAAGGGTGCTTAGTGAGAGATACTATTCGCGGAGTGCAAGCGAGGTTCGATACGGACGGAACCGTCACTCCGGAGGGAGCACGGACTATTCCACCCGGGGAAGTGTTGGTGCCTTCTGGAGAAGTCGTCTTGCCCGGTTCGAAAAGTCGCTATTTGAAATGTGTAGATTCGAAAGGTGATACGCTTCTGTTAGGAGTCGAACAGAGAGGAAAATTTTCCGCTTTAGCTCGAGAAGACAACATAAGCGGTGTTCACACGGCTAAGACTTTATTAAGCAAACGCTTACCGTTGACTGTTAGGTTAGTACACGGAACTGCGCCGCGAGGCTTGAAAAGTTCTAATCATTTTGTGCCAGAATTGAGGTTAATGTCTGTCTTTGAAGAAGAACACGTGTTCGCTCTCCCTCTTCAAAAAGAAGCCAATAGTGTGACGGCCTTACCTTTAGCGGCACCTTTAAAATTGTTGCGCACTAGAAACGACGAACAATTAAAAGTGACGCCCGAGTTTACGAGATTAGTAGAAAAGTGCACTAAATTAGCTAGTGACGTGGCCGATCGCGTGCAAGTCTTGGACGGTAAAGTTGGCGATCCGAAAAAGCAAACTACAGCGCCGAAAAACGGGTTCGTGTTACGCCGGAGTGCGTCGTCCGATTCGGCGAACCACCGCACCAAACATTCGCACCACCGTAAAGACGAAAATCGCGTGCCTTTACCAGACTACGACGAAATCGACCAAATTTACGATTACGTGAGAGGTTTCGCGCCTCTTCCGAAAACCATAAAATCGCCTTTTTCCGAACCATCTTTTCCATTAACTTCGCATAGTTCTACTCCTACCCAACCGTCTTCGGAATCGACCAAACCCGAACCACCGCCCATAGAGACCATCCCAACTAAAAAATTACAAGCCGAAAAACGAAATCGAAAAACGGCGTCTTCGACTGTACGCGAAAACCCTCCAAAGTTGCACGTAAACAGCGATAAAATTCCTCCAGGTCTTCCGAAATTATACGTCAAAAACGGCCAGTCGCAAAGAAGTCGTCTCTTTCGCCAAAAAAGTTCTTCTCCAATGAAGGAAACTCCCCCGAGTCCTCTATCTAAATCGGGATCTCCTCTATTTAACATTAGATATAAATCTCTTAGCAATCTCCAGCAAGCCATGGAATTAGACGGTACTTTAGATTCGAGTCATTCCGGTGGACGCGCATCCGGCGACTCGGGCGTAGGAATGAAACAACCCGAGAAGAGGTCTCGAAAATTGTCGCGACCGCGAAGTCTAACGAATATAGTTTGGGAAATTAGAGAGCATCCCGATATTTCGATGATGGAAAAACCAAAAAAGATGGATCCACCAACGATCATTTACAAAAGGCACCCAAAATTTGCAGTAAGTGGACACAATCGTCGAGGGACGTTGTACTTGTAAATTTAAAGCTTGAAAATGCGAGAGCTGATAATTGTGATTTTTTTGTGTCTAGTATTTTTTGAAATGTAGGACTTGTGATTTTTAGATTTTAAGTAAAGTTTATTTTTTAATCGATAAGTGATATTTTGATAATTGAAATACAACTATTGATCTCTATAAATGCACTTTTCTGATAAGCTTTTTGTATCACACCCGTTGTTTTTTCTTTGCTGGAGCTTTTTGTTTTCAAACGCAGTATTCGATACCTGTAACACCCTGTATACGGAAAAGGTATAATTTCGAGAACGAGTAATTAATTTGCTGTTTTTAAAGATTTTTCAGAAACGATTTGGATACCTCTAGAGAAGCCAATTTAAACGAGAATAAATTATTTACGATCTTCTCGAGGTGTATAATTTGGTTAATAAAAAATGTCAGTTGTTTTGACGAAAGTACAGTTTAAACAAAACAATACGAATCAAAAACGGCATCGTTACGAGACTCGGAGAATTTGGTTGGTGAACCAACCCATATAATACAATCCATCAGGGTCGTTGCCAAATGAGCTGAAAGGAAGTGTGGGGTCTTTGACTGCTGCAGTTGCTTTCTTATACGACGAGCTGCATACATTATCGAGTCTGTCTTGCATCCTAATTATTGTTGTTAGTACATACGTTTAAGTTGAATTTATTATTAGTTGCCATTTATAGTCAACTTATTCAAACGTACGTAACGTTAACTCTAACAGTTTTTTTAAAAACTATTTTTCGACTTTATCCAAGTACCCCGTATGCACCACCCAACTGCCACTTGTTGCAAATCGACAAAAATCTTGTACAATCCCCCAAAAGTTTTTGCAGTTTTCAAAAACAAGTGGCCAATTTTTTTTTCAAAAACAGAAACTTACAATAAATTAGTGTACGAGGGTCACGCCAATAGTTCTATTCGAGCATTTAAAAAAGTATACGGGATGCTTACAGGAAGTAAATTTTTGATTCATCTAAGTTTGTAAATAATTGGTATACTGCCTAAGGGTGCCATATTTTTTTGTAATTTTACTCACGCTTTACTTTTTCGCCCCTTCCATCCATTTCCATTTTTTTACTCTTGTAATCTTTCAGGTACCATTTACGTCATTTAATTATATGCCATATGTTAGATAGCAGTTTAGAAATAAAAAAAATAGTTTGTTTCTCATTTGTGATTAAATTAGATTATTGCTATTGTTTTATTACGGTGGCGTAACCAAAACGTCAACTGAAAATTGTATGGAAGTAGCTTTGAATGTTAAATTTTGAATTTTTAAATTGTTATTAGTGTTAATTTTTTTGTTAAAGTCACGTTTGTAAGATTATTGATTACGTATTAATAATTTTTTCCAACATTTGTAATATATTTATTCAATAAATGTGAAGAAGTTTCGATTAATTCTATAAAATATTTTCAACTTTTCATCGATCTTAATAGTTTTAGTGTAATCCGATAGAATCTAGAGGCACAAGTGGTAACGAGTGATTGCTCTATTCTTTATGCCATTAGTAACAGTCATCAGTAGAAGGCGGAATTCATGTACTTTGCATACCTTTTGAACTGTATTTTAGTAAAGAACAATGAAGTGGAGCCCATGGAGTACCATTACCATGTAACAGTTGTATAAATTACTTTGTTTTGGAAACCCTGGAAGAGTTCCAGCTTGGGAGTTGGCAACTGAATCTCAATTTGCCGTAAATCCAAATTGGCTATTGGGTATATCTTCTATACCCTGTTAATAGTGAGAACCGTCTAGCTCAGGGACCGGCAACCTGGTGCCCGCCAGACTTTTTGAAAGTGCCCGCCTCGAACCTGGTCAAATAAATGCAAAAACCCTTTTAAGTACACAATGTACATTTTACAGAATTATAGTAACGGCGGTAATGAACAATACATGTTTTTACCTCTTTTCCACCCGTATCACTAAGGGTTTTATAGAACTACGGACTAGGGTGGGGGGTTTAGAAAAATATTTTCAATAAAATAAGGTAGGATACAATGATTAAGACGATTTTAACAAAAATCACGAAATGAAGAGTGAAAAAATCTTAGATGCCGGGGAAATTTATAATTTTTTAAATTGCGATCTTGCATTTCGCCGAGTACAGTGAGTAGGTACCTAGATATTTAGTTGTTGTGAAACACCTTCTTTGGAGACACTATCAATCGCTTCTAAAATTTCTTAACTTCGTTTTAAGTTGTTTGACCTTGAACAATCGAAAGTTTTCGCCTGCGGCGCTATTTTTTCTCACATTTTTTGCTCGCCCCCCCCCCCTGCATCCGAGGTGCCCGCCGCTATTTCAAAATTCTTAAATGTGCCCGCCAGTACAAATAGGTTGCCAACCCCTGGGTCTAGCTCCTCAAAATAGCCATTAACCGCAGCCTCCACCTCTTAATTGTTGACAAATCTTCTACCAATAAACTATTTTTCCAAATTTGGGAAGAGAAAATAATCCGAGAGGACTAAATTTGTATAATAGGGTGCTTGAGGAATCAATTTGAACTTTGTTTAATTGATTTTTGCCACCACGATAAAGGATGTGTGAACTGGCGCATTGTTTGATGAAACAACACTTTAGTTTTTGCCAAATGTGGTCGTTTTTTCTCGATTTCATCACTCAAACGCCCCAATAAATTTGCATAATATTTGTTTTTGAAGATAATCAATGAAAATTATCGCACGTGTTTTCGAAAAAACGGACGTCATGACCTTGCCTGCAAATGGAACTGTTTTCGCCTTCTTTGGGACCGATTCTCTCCATTCAGTCTATTGTTTTGATTATTACTTCTTCTCCAATGTAAAGTGATGAGCCCATGTTTCATCCATGGTTATGAATCGACGCAAAAACTGAACTTTATTGCTGTGAAACATTGTTAAACATTCGATTGAATATTGAGTACTTCTGGGACTACCCTCGTATTACCTTGTTTTTCGTAAATGCTTGTAAGCGGTTGCTTAATCTATAAGACGAAAGAATAGTGATATTAGGTATCTGTATTGGTGTTGTTGGATCGTCTGTATACAGTAGGTTTAAAATAGGACCTAGGACGCTGCTCTGTGGTACTCCAAACTTCAGCCATGGCTTGTTACTGCAAGATGGACAAGAAACGTAAGCTGCCGACAAAGCAAAAGAACTTTATAGGCTCCTAAAAGGCTGGCAAAATATTTCTACAGCTGCTGTTCCGAACTAATCGACTACTGCCGACTACACAAACATCTCCAAACGCTAGGGTTGGTAGATAATAATAATATGTTGTAGATGCAAACTATAAGACGAAACGATTGAATATGTGCTTTGTCACTCTTCAGCCGTAACACCGATAAGAAGATCCATGTTGGGGAACTTTAGGCTCGACATGGCCAGAACAAGCACCATCCCTCCCGCCAGAATTCTAGAGTTCATTCTACAAGTAGGATGGCTCAATATCTAATGGGCACGGGGAGGCCGCTTGGAGAAATTACAATGAGCCCGATTAAGTGTCCTAACTGCAGGGAGCTAGCTCGTCCTCTCTAAATGATCTAGATCCCGATTGGTCTTGTTACTTAACAAGAAAGTTAGTCAGAAATGATCTGAGGATCCTGCAGTAACATTGACACTTTTTCATCGCGACACTTTACCAGCGAATTGCCTTATGTCCAAAAATATGGTTGAACAAAGGTTTTGAGTTCGAGATCTCTATTAATTATTCTCGCCACCCAACTTTATCTCAGTCAAAATCAACCCGGCTTACATACATGACACTTTCCGAGAGTTTCTATGTTGGCTAATTCTAGTGTCCTCATGGAAAAGTGGCTTAACTCTTACAAAGTTCTCTCCCAGACAAATCAGATTCTGGCGCTTTTCTAAATTTTTTTTTACCTAAACGGTTTACCTAAGGTTTGCCTAAACGTTTTAATGCGAAAATCCAGTTGGTAGCACTCTTCAAAATATTCTTGGATTTTGCTTCTACTGTCTCGCTGTCGCTGGGATGGGCTGAAAATTGAAAAGTGTCAGCCGATTTGATCGTCAGTGTCTGGTGTTGGTCTGGAGCCTTTTCAGTAATCTAGAACACCTTAGCTTCTTGTTTTTTTGAGCTTTTTTAAAACTTTGTTCGGTTTATGAATCCAGGGCATAGAATAGCCATTCAATGTTAACCTATTAAGTGCTTCATCTAGCTCGTAGTAGGAGATTTCTTAGTTGGTTCGCTTACTGAATGGTATTCGTTGGTTCTCTTTATCTAATATCTGAGCGAGCACAGCAACAATTAACAGTGAAATGGAGAGGAGGCCAGCAATCATCTGCCACGAGTCTCATTGTGTCCATTCCCATTGTAACGCAAAATTCAATTACATCAGATATTTCTTCCCTGTAGAATGACTACTAGGTTTATTAGCTTATTACATGGTTTTGGCAAATTCTTGCCATTTTAGCGTTTAGACTTATAACTCCGCCCCTTATTATGAGCTTGTTTTAAAGTTTGACAAAATCACAATGTCCGCTTAAAAAGCTCGAAATACGATCTCGAGTTAACGTAAAACAAGGGCGTACTGTGTCTATCTGAGCCTAGTGCCAGGATACTAGTAGAGCGGAAGGAAATGAAAACAGAAATTAACCATTTAGACAAGGATCTGAATCATCATTCACTGAGCCAGAACGTCGGAAGGTCAGGACCAGAGTTTGGAATTAAAAAAATTGAGCTGTGTAGTAGGACCGTGTTATGCAAGAAAACACCACAGTTACAGTTAAATCCGGAGATCATTGTTTGGCTATTTTGTCGGCTCTGATTGTCCCGTAGTCCTATCCATCTATTTCTAAACATATCGTCTGGTAAGAGTATTAAGACTTTCACAGTCGACGTCATTAGAAGTAGGGGTTTTAGGGTTAATGGGCTGCGGTAGGCATTTTTAAATAGAAATTGGGTAAATCCTGTGCAGTAGCAGTCGAGGTACGCGTACCAGTGGTTCAGGAGTGACTTATGCGCGTCGGTCGGATGTTTCAGTATTTATAGTCGCAATATTGTTTAATTCTCTACTTACGTCCGATTGGTCGATTTTCTGGGTGTTTTCTGGATTCGATTTCGGTGTGGAGGTCTTGTTAACCGACACGTAATTATTAATCTACAGGTCTACAGCTTTTGCTCGTGGAAGGGGAAGGGCTGAAGCTTTAATACCGACTTTGGGACTATTTCAAAAGTTGGCCAAAGTGCCATTTTACCAGTTCACCGGTCAACGTACATATTATTTGGAAACGGTTCTTCGTACTAGTAGAGAGAGCCTACGTGTATGTGCTGGCAAAACGTTATCAAGTGACAATATGTATTTCTCTTCACCCTTGAAGTATATTAAAATGAGTTTTCTGCTTTAATTACCAAGAATTATGACACCATCGAAGGTCAATATCTTGTAAAAATAAATCACAACATCTAATAATCCGTAAAAATTACGATGACGAAATTATCGATGGGGTCTTAGGTAATTACTTCGTAATCGTTTGTAATTAAAGTAATAATTTACATCTTAAATTAAAGCGTCACGATTAATTAGTAATTATTTGCGGAAAGGATTAATCCTCTTAAGAAATATCCAACAAGGACGACAAGAAATAGTTTGATGAGTTCAGAATGATGTAGTAAATTAAAAGAAAACAAATTATTTAAACGATTAACTAATTAATGTTTTTTCATTAATTTATTTAACCATCTTAGGTCATTGATTAGTTAGAGTTAATTAAAAATAAAATTTTACGACCCCTACGTATAAGGATGAAAATATTTTTTCAGGCAAAGTTTGAGCTTCCAAGCACAGGAACTTACGAGTATGTCTGTCCAAGCACTGGAAGGGCTCCTATTGAAAATGAATGAAATTGTCTACCTGTTCGAAAGAGGAAAACGGTGGTTTAAATTTACTGTTATGGGATACACCTAGATTTGAAGAGACAACGCGGTTCGAAAAGTCGTGTGGATGGACACTTGTTGGATGTTAAAACTTATTAGTAAAGAAGTTGAAAGGGGTAACAAGTAACAAATTTATTTATAACTCACTATTATTACACTATAAATATATAAAAAAAAAATTGGGAACTTAAAATGAAGGCCGTTAATAATTGTTTTGTTTTTGTGAATTCGATGTCCAAAAATAGTAACGTACCGTTAATGAGTTTCTATTTTTGTTATAAAAATTGTATAAATTATGTATTATGATGTTACGAGATGATTAATTATCTTTTTTTGATATTTAAATTAATTTTTGTTCATTGTAAAAAAGTGGCAACCTCGCGATTTAAAAAAACCAGTTACAGGGCAGCACTAAAGTAAAATAAGCCGCATCGAAATTGGTATTTTGTGGATACTTTTAGATGGATAACTCTTTCGAAACATTTTTCTCACTTCTTCATCAAGTATTAAGGGTACGCCTGGTGAGCAGGCAACCAGCTGTACGAATAAACGCAAGCGCTACCTATGGATGGCGCGTTAGAAATTCGCCGTTATTGATCGTGTGATACAAGATACTACATTAATTTGTCTTTAACTCTTCTAAATTCTAATAGAAGGCACCACTCGTCATGTTAAGCCTTTTTGTCAATAGTACGAATCGTCTAAGTTGTTTCTACTTTATGCTGCTTGCCAGCTTCGATAACTTCTGCAAATTACGATGTGAAGTTATTGCATGGCATCATGGCAACCTTATTTTTCTTATTCAAATCATAATCATTTCATTAATATTGTGTGTATAATGTATACAGGCACGTAACCAGATCATCTTTTAGGGGGCCCGAAAACTGGATGAGCTACAAAAGTATACTTATGTTAGTAGATTTTAACATCGTATCGAGTTTTCATAGAAGCGCTGCTTAACCTTATTACGGCATATCAAGACCGTAGTCAAGGGAGGCGAGATCAATGGGGTGTGAACTCTTCCCAAAAAATTTCAGAGGTCAGGAGAACGCAATTAATAAATCATTAACGCCTCTGCAGATTTTCCCGCAATTAGGGATTCATAGAGAGAACATCGTTTCAAAATCTTTTATATTATAGGCACTGTAAGGGTCCAAGAGGATCCTGCACGTAAGGACTGCGGACTACGCGAAGAAAAGCGATGAATCTTCTCAACGCATTATAAGCCCCAGTTGCCCAGTTTTGCGGCATTGAGAGAGTCTACGCTGAGTTTTGCTTTTTTTACTGTCTTTAAAAAACAGACTAAGTGCACGGAGCTACGGTCGTGCATCATAATATGATAGCTGCTAGCCAGCCCCACTGCCCATAGTTACGTGCCTGAATGTATAAAGTGCCTCCTATAATAATTCCCTATTACTTCTCAAAACTTTCTCCCTCTCTCTCCCTCTCTCTCCCCCCCCCCTCTCCCCCTCTCTCCCCCTCTCCCCCCTCTCTCTCTTTCTCTCTCTCTCTCCCCCTTTTTCTCCCTCTCTCTCTCCTTCACCCTCTCTCCCCCTCTCCCCCTCTCTCCCCCTCTTCCCCTCTCTCCCCCTCTCTCCCCCTCTCTCCCTCTCTTTCTCTCCCCTCTCCCCCCCTCTCTTCCTTAACAACTTATCGTTGTCCATTAAGATTGGTTCACCGTTTAAGCAAGTAATGTATGTAGTACAATCGACCTTAAGTAAAATAAAAGATTTCAAAATAGAATGAACACACCGTAAGACGCCAGTTGACCGTGCAATGGCCCTATGGACTTAAATCACGGTTCCGTACAGCCTCGGGCACGGAGGTGTTGGTCTAATCGTAATCGGATTACGTGGATGAGGTACCATCACAAAAACCTTGCTCGTAGCATCAGGAGAGACTTTAGTCTGATTTCATAACCATGCCCTGCAAAGGTGGACCTTGTGACCGGTAAGAAATCAATGAAAAATTTTCTACTTTCGAGCGATAATGCTCTGCAAAGAGCACCTCATTCTATAATTCTACATAAGTAAGATACACGATTATAGGTGTCTTAGAGGACTCTGCCTCTACATAGAGGGACTGCGAGGTAACAAACATTCCCAACTCGTTTTAGGCAGATGTCGAGCTTTTGAAAACGCCAGATAGTTTATAGTCTAGAGTCTAGACCAGTGGTGCCCAACCTTTAACTTGGCGCGAGTCAATTTAAAATTTATTGGGGAGCCGTAATCAGTAATCAGTGGCGGGTTTTGATTTTGTGGGGCTTCAAACGCAACCTGATCTGGAGGCCCCTCATTGACTCAATCTGATATTATTTTCGGGGGCCTTAGGCTAAAAATTTTACGGGAAATAGCGTCGCAGGCTTAAATTGTTGTTTGTTCAAGGTCAAGCGGCTTTAAGTAAAGAAGTTTATGAATTTTAGTAGTGATTTATGTGTCTCCAAAAAAGATGTTTAACAAAAAAGTAGGAAAATCAGGATAGTTTTAATAAACAAATTACGGGGCCCCTTTTAACTCAGGGTCTTAGGCTTGCCACTGGCAGCAATTATACAGTGTGTCTATGGATGGAGTTACAAAGACGGAAAAGTGATTTATCAAAAGTATCCGCTCTTTATAAAAACTTTGCTTGTTTGGAAACTCTGCTTGGTATACACGCGCCCACTGTCTACTACGCGTGTATCGCCTTATCTTTTTTTACTGAGCAATTGTTCAATTCATGGCACTGTAGACTTAAGAAGAAAGACTATGCATTTTTGTAAACCATCATGCGAGTCACATCTAAAGGGCACGCGAGCCACGTGTGGGTCGCGAGCTACCGGTTGGGTATCCCTGGTCTAGACTGACTCCTACTTATCCAGAACCAGTGGATATACGAAGGGTCCATCGAAGTCCACTAGTAGCTTTAGTCAAGGCTTTATTTAAGCTTTAGCTTTATTGTCCAAGCTGTACGATTTTAAGACCCTTTCGTCACCGTTCATCAAGGCGTCAAACGCCTTTGAAAATTAGACGGTCGATTTCGACGACTTATTGAGTAATTACGTCAGTTTATTTAATTGTTATATCTATTTCATTGTGTAAGCTTTCGGCCATTTAATTATTGTTAACTAAACTCAGGTGTTTTCTAAGCCATTTACATTTATTTTTGAATTTTTGGAGAAGCCTAACGATTTTATTTCGCTAACAAAGAGACGTACGCCACATTTAATTGCTTTATTTTTACAATAATTTATACACAGTTCGATTAATCAAAATGTAGCTACATTACATTTGTTTAGAAATACCAAGACTTTAATAAATTTACCTAAATATTTAATAATTCCATCATAAAGCTCTTCGTTTTCTTTTGAAACCTTTTTGCGACTTTTCACCTCGACCTATACGTTAATTTTAAATGAACAAATCAATAGATTACAGGGTGGGTTAAAAGTTAAAATATTGTAAGAAAAATTAATTTTTGTACATATCACATAAAACTTTTTCCATTGGGGTATTTCCTATTGTTCTTTGAAAAAATACACCCTCGACACGCGATGCCGGTACAATTCTTAATAAGGGCAACATTAACAATAAACGTCCAAAGCGTGCAAGTTGACTTAGACAATGCGTGCGGCAGTGTTGACATAGCATCACTTGGGCTTGATCTTGAAGATTTTCTATTTGACTTGGGTCCTTTAGGCCACGAGTTTCTAAAAAAAATCGTTTCAGTAAACTTTTGTGGAAAAGAAAAGCTCCTTCGTGCACTTATGTGCTCGTTAAGTGTTTTTTACCTGCTCTAAACAAGACAATCGCTTTTAAACAAGCAAATTCGGCGGGGTCCACACGAACGGCTTTGAAGCGTAACAAAATATCAGCCAAAACTCTAATATCTCCAGTGGAGTGGCCAAGTTTTGAATGCTCGTTTGGATTAAATAGGGAACTCGTTGTCGCGTCTAAAGGCATACACCACTGAATAGCGTTTAATAAAAATAGCTCGCTCCACGCTTCTTCGAGAAGAATAACCTGCAATTTCTTCTCGTTAAACAAATACGCTTTTTGAGGTTTTTACTCGACGTACTTGATCTCTGAAGGGTAGACTGGCAAAGCTTGGTAGATTTTTAGCCCACTTGACCGCCATAAAAAGTAACCTCGCTGATGTTTCGTAAACAGTTTCTTGAGTGTTTGAATATAAAGACCCCAAAGTCGTTAAACTCGCCTGTTGCGGTTCTGGACGTAAAGGGCCACTACTCGACGAAACGCCACATCCAGAAGACGGCGTATCTTCCTCTTCGTTGGTGACGTCTATGCTTTCCTCTGTAAAAATAATTAATTTGCTCAACTTTTAATTTTACTATAATAATTAAATGAGGCGAAATTTATTCGGCGGCGTATTTTATTTAAATTAATTTTATTCATCCGTGCCTTTTGCGATTTTTCTGCCTGATGTAGTCCTTAGAGAGGGCATTTTAAATGTAACTCGTCTGAATCGGCCACCATCCCTAAAGAGTAATTAGTGCGACTTTTTTAATCCGAAGAATTTTATACGTAGCAATTTAGTAATTTTATTTTACTCCCACTTCAATTTAAAGAAAAAGCGCCACATACTTGTAAAAAATATCTACGTACGGAGCAAGGGTGGAATCGATTTTAATTTCGCCTCATTAAAATTTATATCATTTGATGATGACTTACCGTCGTTATCGCTATTTTCTTGTTTTGGACTTGGTTCTCGATGAATTATCGGAGGTGGAGGTACTGGTGGTAGAAGTGCCGGTCCGTATCTAACGGGTGAAAGAGCCATCGTTAGAGATACAGGTGGTCTAAAACGATCAAAAGGAAAATTAATATTTTTGCAGCAAAGGGGACGAAATTTAAGTGTCTTCCTTGATGAAGATTGAATGATTGCGAGTACCACGAATGTACGGGGAACCACTAAATGGACAAATAATGTGGAGGAGTGTGGACAGAATGAAGACGAAAAGGCTCCTCAGTCGACAATCAAATTAATGGCAGGAAAGCTCTGGAACTGCAGTTCTCAGGAGATTTAAAAAGGGGGTAGTAAGAAAACACTTTATCTTAATAAATAGGTTCCAAGAAGATATTGCTTTGGACTACCCTGTATAACGCAAAAATTTAAAAACGCGTTTTCAATGACCCTCCATCATAACCTGTTAATATTCCGCCTCCTGACCCTCCACATTAATTATTGGGGTTTTGAAGTAAATTGTTATTATTTATTAAATTATTTTCCTACAAAAGTGCATCAGTTTTCACTAAATTTTGTATTTGACTGGAAAATAAATGGATAAAAACTTGTGTATCGATCAAAATTGCCAAGCGAGCTGAAAATATTTTCCACGGCTTTAAACATTGTATGGTTCAAAAGGATGTGATTCCGCGATCTGACGAGTTCCATCATACATTATTTACTTTGTGAAAAGCTTTGTAAATATGAGCTTTTCAGTCTTTGACAAAGGGCACCTCACCTTTTGATCGATGTTAAAATGTTATACTCGCTGACGTATTAACTTTAAATCGTGCGTAAAATTTAATTTTGTTTTATTTTTAAAGAGACATACCCAAAAACGCCAACTGCGACGGCGGCCTCTCTTAGTGCCCTTTCTTGTTCTGCGCTCATCTCTCGTAACGATTCCGGTCGAATTGTGGCGGTATTTCGTGGCTGTCTTTCATTTTGTACAGCTGGAAGATCGTAAGAAGCTACTATTACTGAAAAAGTTTAATTACGTTGTAGGATTCTATTACGTGCAACATCTAACTTGTTGAATTTTTGTAAAAAAAAAATTTGGCCACAAGCTGTCATAGTTTTCACAGTTGGGGTTCATATTTTCCGTGCCAAATTACCCCTTTCTCAAATCATATAGGGCTCTTTGCGGCTGACACGTGTTTTACGCGCGTGTTACGTTTGCGTTCGTCATTTAAATTTATGTAAAATAATTGAGCGTTATATTTAAATGATGTTCTCTCATGTCACTCATTTAACGCTTTTTGAGTTTGTAAAAAGTAAAAAATTACGCCTACTCAGTTTGGAACTATATTTTCTTCTTAAATCGCTTGGGGAGCAATGAAATGTTTCATCTTCCTCTTAGTCGAAGAGTTAGCAAACATTATACTACTTGATTTACTGTTTGTAAAATTACTCGTTACCGTAGGGCACGTACTCAAATTTCCAAAAAATGTTAAATTACTACGTCATTTATACCAGATGAAAACTGGCGTCGTCCTGCCGAAACAGAATTTGGGCAGACGACAGCGTTTGTACGGCAAACGCTGTTAAAGATTCTCATTTCATCTCAGTTTAGCGCATAAGCGGTAACTAGATAGAGAGAGACGTCTTCATCAGGCAGCACGAGAGAAATAAAAAAGTAATAAAATCGACGGTCTGTCACTCGAAGCTTGAGGAGAGTGGATTTTTGTTCTTTTTTGGGTTTTTCACTTATACGAAAACTACGCACTTTTTGTATCGATTGATTAAAACTTGATAGGTAGGTAGTCATTTTACACCACTATACGTGACTTTGTCGGATATGTATTTTGGCTCGATTAAATCGTTATTTAATTGATCATTAAGTCCTAACTGTGATTATTTCGGTTTGGTACATGTAAATAATAGAGGACCGTCGTAACTACCCCGTGGGCCCATTTCTTTATTATTGCCGTAAGCACTGTCGATATTACCTAACATTATTTTTATGAATAGTACCCAAGAATTCTTTTTACTGTTTTTCACGATTACCCGATTATTAATAAATTTCCCTATTTATAGTGCCGAATTATATCGTTTTCACAGACTCAAAAATTAACCAAAAAACTGTCGTCTTAATTTTTCGCTTATAACTTGAAAGTTGAGCACTTTTTGAGAAACGTGCTCTTATACAGAAATATATTAAATTAAATTTCCTACAAATGATATCAAGGCCAACGGTCTAGGCGCTAGAGCGTTTTAAAATTTAATAAAAATTCCAAAATTGACCTAAAAACTGTTTTTACCATTTTTCGCGCGTTACTCGAAAAATATGCGCTTTTTGTAAAAAGTGATGCAATAAGAAAATAAAGCTCATTAAATTTCCTGCAAATTATATCTACTAGATATTTTTCGTGTGAGGAACGCTGTTAGCGCTAGCGTGCATTAAAGTTTGACTAAAATTCCAAAGTCGTCTTAAATAATGCATTTTTAATTTTTTGCTTTTAACTTGAAAATTGTGCATTTTTCGAAAATATTGCTTTTATACAAAAATATACTAAATTCAATTTCCTACAAACTATATTTCTTGGTTCTTTCTATAAGGCTTACGCTGTAGGCGCTAGAGCGTTTTAAAATTTAACAAAAATTCTAAAATCGACCTAAAATCTGTTTTTACCATTTTTCGCGTGTGACTCGAAAAATATGAGCTTTTTGTAAAAAGTGATGCAATAATAAAATAAAGCTCATTAAATTTCCTGCAAATTATGTCTACTAGATATTTTTCGTTAGAAGAATGCTCTAGGCGCTAGCGTGCATTAAAGTTTGGCTAAAATTCCAAAGTCGTCTTAAACAATGCATTTTCAATTTTTTGCTTATAACTTGAAAATTGTGCATATTTTGAGAAAATTGCTTTTATACAAAAACATACTAAATTCAATTTCCTACAAACTATGTCTCTTAGTTTTTTCTATAAGACTTACGCTCTAGGCGCTAGAGCGTTTTAAAGTTTAACAAAAATTCTAAAATCGACCTAAAAACTGTTTTTACCATTTTTCACGTATGACTCGAAAAATACGCACTTATCTAAAAAGGTTTGAATTAAAAAGTAAAGTTCATTAAATTTCCTGCAAATTAGGTCTACTAGATATTTTTCGTTGGACGAACGCTCTAGGCGCTAGCGTGCATTAAAGGTTGGTAAAAATTCCTAAGTCGTCTTAAACAATACATTTTTAATTTTTTGCTTATAACTTGAAAGTTGTGCACTTTTTAGAAAAGTGTTCTTATATAAAAATATATTAAATTTAATTTCCTACAAATTATATTTTTTGGTTTTTTCTATAAGGCTTACGCTCTAGGCGCTAGAGCGTTTTAAAGTTTGACAAAAGTTCTAAAATTGACCTAAAAACTGTTTTCACCATTTTTCGCGTATGAATCGAAAACTACCCACTTTTTGTAAAAAGTGATGCCATAAGAAAATAAAGCTCATTAAATTCTCTACAAATTATGTTTATTAAATATTTTTCGTTTGACAAACGCTCTAGGCGCTGGCGCGCATTAAAGTTTGACAAAAACTCCAAAATCTGCCAAAAAAACTGTTTTTTTGTTTATCGCTTATAACTCGTAAACTACGCACGTATTGAAAAAAGTGTTTGTGTAAAAAATAAAGTACATTTAATTTTTTACAAATTATGTTCCTTAGGTTTTTTTGTCAGACGAGAGGTTTAGATCGAGAAAAATGAATTAGGGTCAATCTAAATTCTAAACAATATTTATGATACACGTCAAATTAACATATCAAAAAATTGCATTTCTTGTGTCGAGTTCAAATATACTTTGTTAGATGGTCTTAAAAAGACGCGTCGATAGCGGAAAACGGTTTTAAAACTGAAGAAAATTCGTGCCAAGCGCTTCTCTACACCAAACTGCATAGGTTTTAAGTTATACCCGATAAACTAACAATCTCAGGTTTTTGTTCTATTTTGGAATCTTTGTTAAACTTTAGCGCGCTTTAGCGCCTAAACTGTTCATCTTACAAAAAAACCTAAGAGATACAATTTGTAGAAAATTTGATGTCGTTTATTTTCGTATAGAAGCACTTTTCCCAAAAAAGGCGTATTTTTGCAGTTATAAGCGAAAAACTGAAGAGCAAAAACACACCCCTGCTTAAACCTCTCCTTAAGTTAATGCTGCCACTTATGAGTGGCATTTGTCTTTCTCCCTTTTTAAATTATAATTTTAATATAGAATAACTGACGTAATTTGACATTTTTTGAAAATTGTAGTACGTACCCTACTGTAACGCGTCCAATATAATCCAAAAAGTACTTTTAAATAAAAATAACGAATCTTTGGAGTAATACCAGGTGGTATAGTGCCTGCTAGCTCTTGGACTACCCCTATTTTAATCTGTGGGAATAACTCTGAACTTATGTTAATATAGTGGTAAATAAATAGGAATAACAAAATTAATGAAAATTGAAGATTGATGTCGTAGACGGTCTCAAGACGGATAGAGGTACACTACATTGTTTTAATTTCCATCTTACGCTTCACCGACTATTGATTTCATTGGAGGTTTTAAAAAAATTTAAATGATTTTATGTAAACATTATGTGGTGTAGAGAGTTCTTATTTGAAAATAAAACAAACATTTTGAGTACCTACGGTAAAACTTAACAAAATTAGAGCAAGTTTAAATTTGTACCCTGACAAAGGAAGTATCTCCAACAAACAACTTTTCAGTTTTCCTTTAGTTATTACTCATTCAAATTTATAAAATCCTTTGTGTTGCTCAAGTTACCCTTAAAAATAATTTCCGCGCCGTGTGGTCGGTACAAAGACGCAAAATAAAACAGTTAACGACAGTAAAGCACGTCGTTGTTCGTTGTTGATTCATATTTAATTTCTTCGAGTTAACTCGACGTCTCCTTTTTCAAAATAAAAAGCTAAAAAAGGACGAAAAATTGTAACTTAAAAGCTTTACTCGTGAACCGAACTGCTTGAGGTGTAATTGGTAGAGTTAGAATGACAAAGGATGGGATGCAAATGTAAAGGGTGTTAGAGGCGTTGGCTGACGCAGGCGACGCTAAGCGTCGGTGGCATCGTGTGTTTGCTCGAGGCTCGCTTTATACCTACTGGTCTTATTAGCTTCGTTTATTTGGAAATTTGTACTCTGATAAAACACATTTTCCTTTTCGTCATTATCGGATTTATGTCTAACCTCAAGCGTTTAGCTAAACAAACTTTAAGCACATCCCGAGTCTTAATTATTTCTAAAAAAAACATCTACCTATTCCCCGTTAAAATAAATTGATATAAAATACTCCCTCTTAATCCGAGTAAAAAAGAGAACGGAGGATCAAAAACAATTCCGTTAAAGCAAATCGCAGGACTCCATGACCATTTCACAGCCATCTATTCAAGATTGTAAATTACGACAACGTAATACGCATGCGATTTTAGTTTCCTTCATTAGAATGTTGCAGAGTGGGGTTTCGGCGTCGGAAAATAGACGTCGTTTTGCGCCCTTAAAGTTAGATTCTAATAAGTCGTCCCCTGGAATTTTGGTAGAGCGTTTGGTGGGAATTAACTGGCTTTGAATCGCATTAATCAGCGTCTTCTAAATCCATGCTATGGGTGTTTGTTGCAGATCTCCTCCACCCTCACGGTTTTCGCTCTTACACTTACCGGAATAAAATCGAGAAAACTTTATAGTCGTTTAATTAAACAAATTACTCTTTAACCGTGCTAATTTTTTCCTCTTGTTGTACTAACTCACTTTTCAGTTAAAATTAGGAATAAATTAGATTTTGTTCCAATTTTATTCTTGTAAAACCTTTAAACTGTTTAGTATTCAAAGGACGCCGATGTTGAGGAACTTCTCTGCTCGGTAATGTTCATGAAAAGCTTTATCACTTCTCCCAAGACCTCGCATTTCTAACTTTCATCTTTTATCTCGCCCTCTCCCTCTTTTAGTTTTCCAACGACGACGCCATTTCTCAAACGTCTCTTTACAATAAAATTATTTTGAAAAAACACCTTTCTTACCTGACTCTAATTATAAAATTTATTTACCTTAACGAACATAATCAAAAAGAATTAATTGCGCTCACCATCTTTGTTCATTCCCATCGTTAAACATTTTTTTAGTCGACAAGCTTGACATTGATTTCTGTGAGCTTTGTCCACTATACAGCGTCCAGTTCCAGCTTGGCATCTGTAAAAATGGCAATTAAAAGCAAAACTGAATTACATTATAAATGCACTTCCAAAAGAACGCCCATTGTGGCTTTCTTGCATCCAGGTCATTGAGCTTTGAACGTTGGGCTCGAGTAGTCTCTTGGACTACTAGTGGACTTATACGTCGACAACGAGCACAAAAAATGGTCTAAAGAGTGAAGGAAAATAGTTGAAAACACTGGAAGAATTATTTAATATGCAACAAGAGACTAAAAGGGTCTGCTGGAAAATGACAGCGGGACAGGCTGGCAATGGGTAGGAGCGAGACAAGATAGGTACTGAGATAGGCTAACAACTTCGAGATGAGGATCAATCCAGGCCTCGCTAACAGAGAAAGATTACCAAAAGGATACCACCATAGATAAGAGATGTTGTGCAATTAGCAAGTTTCAATAATAGTAAATCTTCTGAACCGGGCGATGAAGGAGTGTGGAGAGGCTGCATGTACAAGTTAAAAAGAGGAGATTTGGAGATCTGGATCTGGATCTGGATCTGGAGGTGAGTAAAAGTTCCAACTACTTAGGGTTTTAATGCCCTTGAGAAGGGAAGCCACCAATAACTTTGTCTTGGAAAAAACTGTCAACACATCAAGAGTGTGCATTGGAGAACGAGGCGCCAGATCTGGACAGGATGTGGTAATAGATAGAGAGATGATAATATAGGGAATGTGTTGAGGCGTTTTTGGGCTATTGAGACAGTTGAACAACAAATGAGACAGACATGTTCTGGTTACAATGGCCATCTAAAGCTACGGATCCTAATCTTGAGCGCTAACAAGAAATAATGAGCAAAAACTTGGAACTTACGAAAGAAGGTGACGAGACACCAATATGGAGACGTCTGTAAAGATTGCAGAGGACGGATATTGTTAAGGTCGTGTAAATCGCCAGATTGCAAAAGTTGAGAATTGTCGAAAGAACAAAGGATTGACATTCAGCAGAAATTAAAGCCACAGAAAAGCCAACCGCAGGGAAGGGGCGTGGATAAGCTGTAAATCAGTACGTGATGAGTCAGTTTTGGGGAAGGACTTCCAAAAACTAGAAGTTATGAGACGGAGAGTCTCATTAATTGTTGTAAAGCCAATAATGGCGTATAAAAAAAAAGTCAGCATAGCAATACTTACAACTGTTCAAGCGGTTCTAAGTAGTAGACCAATCAACTTTTGAACAATTTTTAACCTATTCAAAAAATTTCATATTAAGTTACATAATTGGTTGCTACTTGCGACGTTAAATGTTAAGGAAACTTATAGTTTAGACATAACTCTTGATTAATGGAGAGCCCGAACGAATTTCAGCACGAATTAGAGTTACAGAAAATCTAACCGCTTTGCTGCGTTTGTAAGCTGTAAATCAGTACATGAGCCAGTTGGAGCAGCTACTTTTGAATGATTTCTAATCCATTCTAAAAATTTCATATTAAGTTACATAATTGGTTACTACTTACAAGCGCTTTGAGAGGTGTAAAAAGTTGTTTTGTTGCAAAATGGTCAGTTTTAAGTCTTACAAATGCAGAGATGCCACAATCAGGTTTTAAAAAAGATGTTAAATGTTAAGGAAACTTATAGTTTAGACATAACTCTTGATTAACGGAGAGCCCGAACGAATTTCAGCACAAATTAGAGCCACAGAAAATCTAACCGCTTTACTGCGTTTGTAAGCTGTAAATCAGTACATGAGCCAGTTGGAGAAGCTACTTTTGAATGATTTCTAATCCATTCTAAAAATTTCATACTAAGTTACATAATTGGTTACTACTTACAAGCGCTTTGAGAGGTGTAAAAAGTTGTTTTGTTGCAAAATGGTCAGTTTTAAGTCTTACAAATGCAGAGATGTCACAATCAGGTTTTAAAAAAGATGTTAAATGTTAAGGGAACTTATAGTTTAGACATAACTCTTGATTAACGGAGAGCCCGAACGAATTTCAGCACAAATTAGAGCCACAGAAAATCTAACCGCTTTGCTGCATTTGTAAGCTGTAAATCAGTACATGAGCCAGTTGGAGAAGCTACTTTTGAATGATTTCTAATCCATTCTAAAAATTTCATACTAAGTTACATAATTGGTTACTACTTACAAGCGCTTTGAGAGGTGTAAAAAGTTGTTTTGTTGCAAAATGGTCAGTTTTAAGTCTTAAAAATGCAGAGATGCCACAATCAGCTTTTAAAAAAGATGTTAAATGTTAAGGAAACTTATAGTTTAGACATAACTCTTGATTAACGGAGAGCCCGAACGAATTTCAGCACGAATTAGAGCCACAGAAAATCTAACCCCTTTGCTGCGTTTGTAAGCTGTAAATCAGTACATGAGCCAGTTGAAGAAGCTACTTTTGAATGATTTCTAATCCATTCTAAAAATTTCATACTAAGTTACATAATTGGTTACTACTTACAAGCGCTTTGAGAGGTGTAAAAAGTTGTTTTGTTGCAAAATGGTCAGTTTTAAGTCTTACAAATGCAGAGATGCCACAAGCAGGTTTTAAAAAAGATGTTAAATGTTAAGGGAGCTTATAGTTTAGACATAACTCTTGATTAACGGAGAGCCCGAACGAATTTCAGCACGAATTAGAGCCACAGAAAATCTAACCGCTTTGCTGCGTTTGTAAGCTGTAAATCAGTACATGAGCCAGTTGAAGAAGCTACTTTTGAATGATTTCTAATCCATTCTAAAAATTTCATACTAAGTTACATAATTGGTTACTACTTACAAGCGCTTTGAGAGGTGTAAAAAGTTGTTTTGTTGCAAAATGGTCAGTTTTAAGTCTTACAAATGCAGAGATGCCACAATCAGGTCTTAAAAAAGATGTTAAATGTTAAGGGAACTTATAGTTTAGACATAACTCTTGATTAACGGAGAGCCCGAACGAATTTCAGCACAAATTAGAGCCACAGAAAATCTAACCGCTTTGCTGCGTTTGTAAGCTGTAAATCAGTACATGAGCCAGTTGGAGAAGCTACTTTTGAATGATTTCTAATCCATTCTAAAAATTTCATACTAAGTTACATAATTGGTTACTACTTACAAGCGCTTTGAGAGGTGTAAAAAGTTGTTTTGTTGCAAAATGGTCAGTTTTAAGTCTTAAAAATGCAGAGATGCCACAAGCAGGTTTTAAAAAAGATGTTAAATGTTAAGGGAACTTATAGTTTAGACATAACTCTTGATTAACGGAGAGCCCGAACGAATTTCAGCACGAATTAGAGCCACAGAAAATCTAACCGCTTTGCTGCGTTTGTAAGCTGTAAATCAGTACATGAGCCAGTTGGAGAAGCTACTTTTGAATGATTTCTAATCCATTCTAAAAATTTCATATTGTTACATAATTGGTCGGCTACTTACAAACGCTTTGAGAGACTTAATAAGTCGTTTTGTTGCAAAATGGACATTTTTAAGTCCTAAAACTGCAGAGAGGCCACAATTCGGTGTGAAGAAAGATGATAAATACTAAGAGAACTTATACTTTAGATATAGACACATCTTTTGATTAATGGAGAACTCGAATACTAATCACTTGAACAGCAGAATAGGTTTTACGATTGAAACAAATCTGAAAAAGGATCTGTAAGAAAAGTATCAAACTTTTGTCTATGCGAGCGACGCTTAAGCGAGATTCAAACTTTGGCACACCTTGTACAAATATTAAAGACGTCTTTAGCGTAGCGGAGGACAATTTTTTTAAAACGGGTAATTAAGTTCCGTTACCTTTTCTTAAACGTTCAACAAAGAGCCATCAACTGAGAATAAGCAAAATACAAAGAAACTAAATAAAAAATAATTTTACACAGAAAAGTACTTTTCTGGAAGGGGGTGGAAGAAGAAATTACTATATCATCGTATACGGCTAAGAAGTAAAAGAAAGTTTATGTAAAAAGTTTCGTTCAATTGATTTAAATGACATTTTTGCGCAAGTTTTTCTTCTTCTTAAGTAAAAGTTATGTATCATTGGGTCGTTTATGACAGACTTTTAGATAAAGCTTTCAAAAAATGATGTAATTTTGTAGCTTTGGTCTGAAATTGCTTTTCTTTCTGATAGGATTTTCAAATTTAGTCTTCTTTGATAGGTTTTGGAGACGAGATATCGTACGACAAAACTTTTATATTGCAATATTGTATTTGTGGGCGACGTTAAAAACGTACAAGGGAAGAAAAACGCCGTAGAAGGGGGATCGAGAATGTAACTTTAATTGTATTTTTGAGTAGAGATTTATATTTACCATTTATTCTTAATACTTTATGATTGCTGCCTCGTGAAATTTGCATATTTTTTTCTCTTTCAAAAGAAGATTCGCGAGTAAATTTTGGACGCAGTATTTTTCCTTCTTTGTGTACAAGTATAATTTGAGTTTCATTATGATTGAAGTGAAGTAGAATAGTGTGAACCACAATCAATTAGGGGATACATAATCCTGGAAGAGCTGACCCATGCGCCCTTTGTCCTCTAATCTGGTTACAGAAATCGCGTCTGCTGCTTTTATAAATCGATACATTATGATATAAAGTGTATGCTGGGATTGACGCACGACGTAGGATTTAATTTGTCTAAAGAAAAATGTTGTAAATTGTTATTAAAAAAAAGATTTAAAACAATTCAAAAGTAGGATAAATGATGTCTGTTTAAATTTTAAAAGTGTAGCAAGCGAGTAATCCTTATTGGGGAGCATCAGGTGTTAGTGTAGCGCTAGAAGCGACAGTTGCTGTTCTGACTAAAGGATAATACCGTAATACATATGTAAATATACTGCAGTTAAAAATCCCTTTAAAAATAGGGAGCTACTATATAAAATATTGAACAAATTCAATTTACTCGATTTGATTTTCTTTGCAGTTTTTTCGTAAAAAATATTTTTCACAACCAACGATCTTGAAGATGATATTCGACTTCAAAACGTCGTGAACTTCAATTGACTAATATAAAACTTCCTTTTACGTTTCCGAGTCAGTCTGTCGGTCTGCTTATCTGTGTGTCTAATATTGCCTATCTGTCCAAGAAGGGGCTTAAATTAGGAAAAAATCCGTTTTCAAATCTTAGTTAACTGTGATCCTTAAAAAGTAGTTAGTCATTTTTGAAACTATTCAATAATCTACTATATCAAGACTTAAGTCGTATATTCTGCCTATTTAGTCCCGTTTTTAGATTTGTATAGTAGTCCGTTCTCAAATGTACATCCGTGGGATCCTAGATGAAGCAAGTGTGGCATTGATCTCAATCTCTATATTTGAACTTGGAGAAACATAATTTTGATGTTGGCACTCTCGAAAATGATGCGTTTGGGGGCAGCACTCGAGAAAAAAATGGCCGATATCGCAAACACTATTTAATATATCTAAATAGTTTTGAATTTTTGGTACCTTGTCTATTACGTAGGCCTAATGATATATTGAAATTTTGGACCTCGGCAGACCTCCGGATCTTTGTCAAAAATCCAAGAAACAGCGAAATTTTAAAAACTTTTTTAGTTTCTGTCAATTTTTACCCCGAAGGATAGTTTAATACTTTTTAAAAGTAGACTAAATTTTTTACAATTTGAGACTAGATTGGTCTCTATAAACCTAGTGGTCTCCGAGATACAAGTGCACAAAAGTTGACAAATTTTTCCTATTTTGTTATTTTTAGCGATACAGCGATTCGGATTATTTACCTTGCACAAAATGCAGCAGTTATGATTTTTTGATATGTCTTATATGATGAAGCTGTAATGATAAATCCACGTTTTGGTCTTCGGTGGATCTCCGGATCTTGGTCAAATATTCAAAAATATATACGATTTAGTTTTGCTTTACTTTTGGATATTTGACAAAGATCCGGAGATCCGCCAAAGACCAAAACTTGAATTTATCATTAGGCCTCCATCATATAGAACATACCAAAAAAGTATAACTACTCCATTTGCTGATAGGTAAATAATACGAACCCGTCTCAAAAATCTAAAACTAAAACGTACATATCTAGATCCGGATTATTTACCTTACATTAAATGGGGTAGTTATGATTTTTTTGGTATGTTGTACATGATGAAGGTCTTATGATAAATGGAACTCCGGATGTTTCTCAAAAATTCAAAACAACAGCAGATCTAAATCGCATATATTTTTGAAGATTTGACAAAGATCCGGAGATACACCGAGGTCAAAAACTTAGATTTGTCATTAGACCTTCATCATGTACATCATACCAAAAAATCTTAACTACCCTATTTGATACAAGGTACATAATCCGGATCTTTGTCAAAAGCTGTATCGCCAAAATGTGACAAAATTGCAAACTTTTGTACACTTGTATCTGAGATACTATTAGGGTTGCAGAGACCATTCTAATCGTAAATGGTAGAAAATTTTGTCTATTTAAAAAAGTATTCAATTATCTTTGCCACCAAATTAATCTTTCGCGGTCAAAATTGACAGCGACCGAAAAAAGGTGTAAAATTTAGCAGTTTCTTGGATTTTTGACAAAGATCCGGAGGTCTGTCGAGGTTGAAAACTTAGATTTAGATTAGGCCTCCGTAATAGACAAGATACCAAAAATTGGAACTGCTAAGATAAATTGGAAAGTATTTGAGGTCTTAGCCATTTTGTTTCTTGCGTGCAGCACTCAAACGCATCACTTTCGAGAGTGCCAACATCGAAATTATGTTTCTCCAAGGTCAAACAAAGAGATTGAGACTACTGTCACACTTGCTTCATCAATAGCCCACGAGTGCCTGTTTTTGCACAATTGCAAAAGATCAGTCCTCTTTTTGAGGAAACGGTTAATCCTACATAAAAACTTATAATAACCTTTTTTATGTAGAATTGACGTATCAATATTTTTTGTATAGAACTTTTTTTTGTAATCCCAATAGATAAATAGAAAAGTGTTGCGATGTTGGCCATTTTCTTTCGCGCACAGTACTCGAACGCATAATTTTCGAGAGTGCCAACATTGAAATTATGTTTCTCCAAGGTCAAACAAAGAGATTGAGACTAGTGCTACACTTGCTTCATCAAGGATCCCACGGGAACCTGTTTTTGTACACTTGAAAAAACGGACTATAGTACCTAATAATTATCTGCAAAGTTATAATAAAACAACTAGAAAATGGGACAATCGTTATCCTGACCGCCATTTTGAATTTGAAAATTTGAATATGCATATACGTGAATATACGTGAGTTTAGCAGTCGGTGTGTGTCAGATCGAGCTCAAATTTTATAGACCTTTAGATAATCATTAGCAAATGACTGTAAGTCCAATTCTGACATTAGTCAGCTTACAGTTACAGTCAGAGAAAAATTATTGCCTAACTTGGAGGAAGTTTCTTCTTAATTTCTTCACAGTTGTGTCTATTGGTAAGGTTACCCACGACTGGTGCAGGTAATTTAGTATTTTAAGGCCAAATTCAAGAATCAAACTCAACTCACACTTAGTTTAAGTTTGCGTTAGCCCTTAGAGCAGGGGTCGGCAACCTATTTGTACTGGCGGGCACATTTCAGAATTTTGAATTCGCGGCGGGCACCTTGAATTTGGGGGGGGGGGGGAATTTGAGCGAAAATAGCGCTGTAAGCGAAAATTTTTGATTGTTCAAGGACATATTGCCTAAAATGAAGTGCAGAAATTTTAGTAGCGATTGTCAAAAAGTCTGGCGGGCACAACTTTGCGGCTCGCTGCTTTAGAGGCACCCAATGCAAGAGTTGTGTAGCTGATCTTTGTGTATTCAGGATGTAGCCGTGCTTCGATATATGCTTTCTATAGACTCGTTCAAGTTGTACAATAATAGTGTACTTGACTCGCGCCAAATTTACCAAAAACTGATGGCAAAAGTCACTGGTCACCATTTATACAGCAAATCATTTCCACAAAGTGGCAAGTATCACTTACTATCACTTAGAAATTCTAAGTTACACTGCTAACTTCACACTAGTTTTTGGTTTGCAACGTGCCTATTATTGACGACTTAATTTCGTCGAAATTTGACTTCTTATTTCTCAATACTATGACCCTATCACTAACGATCATTTACAGGGCTCAAATTTAAGCTCAAACCGGGCACACTCCTATGACTAACTTCACGTTAGTTTTGGCTTACTGATGTCCGGAATTGACTTACTATTAACACTAACGATCGCCTATTTCATTTTATAAGTTTATTCTCCTTAATTTGGCCATCTTTGTTATTTTTGCTGTTTTGAATAAAAACGCGCATATCAAAAAATTAAATATTATTCAATAAATAATTAATTAGGCGTAACCATGTCTCTAATAAATTAATTTTGTGATTATGAAAAATACAAATTTTCCTGAAAACGTCTCTGTATCCAATAGCTTTTCAATAGTTTAGTTGACGGCAAATCCGGGCTCGCCAAATGATTCCCAGTGTTCCCGAGGGACGTAAGGATGAGCCGGTATATATATAAAGTGATTCCACTAGAACACATGTCCCGTCCCAACGGTTGCTCTTCTATACACACGTATTCTAGCAAGAGGATGATATGTCCTGAAGTTCGCTCGTTACTAGTTCATGTGGGATTTGGATTTTACTGTATTTTACCCACTCTCAACCTCGACAAGTTTAATTGAATTTAGTTTAAATTTTGTAGTTTCGTTATAAAACGATTTAAACTTCTACCCTCGTGCACACGTTCGAGATAAATTCAAATTTTTAACTTAACTCACCTGTAAATTAATTTTCTTCTAACTGACCGCTTAAAAAATCCAGAACAGCCGTTACACGCCAAAATGCCGTAATGTTTACCGGAACTTGTGTCGCCACAGACGACACAAACTAGTCCTGGAGTGCCTTTTTTGGTCGGAAAACTCCACGGCGGAGGTGGCGTTCTCGACGCTTGCACTAAAGTTTGCGAGCTTTGCAAACTTAAAGATAAGGGGTGGTCGTCAGGTGCGGAAGAATAACAATCGACGCTTCCTGGAGAGCCTCTAATATCTGTAAAAATAAATCGATCTTTAATTTGTCCGACCACATGGTATGTAATTTAGCAGGTCTCTCAAATTCTATTTATACAATAGTGAGCTTGCGAATTTACCGTCCCCTAACCCTAAAATTTATTTCATAATACCACCACTTTATCCCGGATAATACAAATTAATACACTACCATTATAAGGAGACACCCTGTAATCTCCTAGCAAATGTTACTTCAATGCAACTTGGCGTATCTATTACCTACAATTTGCAAAAATTTAAATTTCTTAAAATTTGTTTCAAATTATTCCCCAATCATCCCTTTACAAGTGATAGAAATAAATAAATTAATCGAAATCACTTTATAATTCTAATTGTATCGTAGTTAATCCAAGGGCTCGAATCGAAAACACCATCGTGACCCTATACTACGATCTGACATATGGGACCATACAGAGGCCATTCACATGATAATTTTAGCACACTTGATTAATACTCTAACGTCAATTTGACTGGAATTGATTTCATAAGCTCGATACTCTTTAGCATCTGAGGGACCACTTCAACAATATGTAATTTGACAGATAACTTAAACAACTCGTTGTCTATTACGAGTGTAATTTTTGAAGGGATTTCGAATTAAAAAAATAAGGGGGTTGATTTTATAAAAATTGATGTTTTTTAAAAGACTCGATTAAATTGCGAGGGGAGAATTTACGAAAAAATGTAACGTTTTTTTGTTGTCAGTTATTTGAACACATTGGTCCATCTATTGGATTATACGCCTCTCTGGCCCACTGGAACTGTGTTGTTTAAAAATGGTAGATTTTATAATAAATTATCGAATTATTTTAAAAGACAGAGGTGTTATCAACCAAAACTGATTATTTGTATATTTTCGTCTAAAAGCACAAAGCAACACAACGCATAATTCGGCGAGCCTATCTCGACGCACCACGAACCACGCACAAGCAACTCTCTATGATTCGCTCTATGCTCGTGTAGGCACATTATATTAATGACACTGGTTGTTATTCTTAAATTGGATAGCAGATAAGAGTTTGAAGTTTTTAGAAAAACGACAATTATTAGAAGATATGGTATGGAATCCAAAACCGGAGGGTCTAAAAGGATATAAAATGCGCCATGAGCCATGAGTCTCGTCTAGTACTGATAAGCAAGTTTGAAAGCAACTACCTTAGCAGCTACAGTTTGATGAGTTGCTCGATTTTGTATATTCTCCCATGCCACTCTCACCAAACAGATACATTGGGTGCATTTAGCGGACAAAGCTGCTTAACAGTCAACCATGCTGAGTATGCTGACATTGAGCTGCTTACAATCCGCTACATAGTCAGCACAACAGCACTCTAGCGATTCTCACCATACAGTTTAGCGGATTGGAAACAGTTGAATGTTAGCATTCTCAGTATAGTTGTCTGATTACTTTAAGCAGCTTTGTTCGCTTAACGCACCCATTGAGTAGAAACAGAGTTTCCGTAAACAATCTAGATATTGCGTGAAGCCAAAAATCAAGTCAATCAAATTAAG
Source organism: Malthinus flaveolus (assembly GCA_950108345.1). Taxonomy (NCBI): domain Eukaryota; kingdom Metazoa; phylum Arthropoda; class Insecta; order Coleoptera; family Cantharidae; genus Malthinus; species Malthinus flaveolus. The sequence continues at coordinate 93,038,575 of OX467285.1, forward strand.
GAATAAGGTAAGTAATTAATTACATAATATGTAGGTAATTAATTTAATTAAATATTAACTAATTCAATTGTTTTAAATAAAGATAAATTGTGGAAATAATTAAAGCTCACCATTAGAAATGAGAGAGTTGCTTTGACGGCTTAGCTGCTACGTTCGATCTACACTAAAACTCAACGCGATCTAGCGCCTAACCTAAACCGTTCGTCTAACAAAAAAACCTAGGAGACATAATTTGTAGAAAATTTATTGTACTTTATTTTTGTATAAAAACAATTTTCTGTAAAAGTGCGTAGTTTTCGAGTTATAAGCAAAAAACTAAACAAACAGCTTTTTGGCCGATTTTTGAATGGTTATTAAACTTTAACGCCCTCTAACGCCTAAAATGTTTGTCTAAAGAAAATAATTTAAGAGACGTAATTTGTATAAAATTTGATGTAGTTTATCTTTGTATAGAAGCACTATTTTAAAAAAATGCCTAGTTTTGAAGTTATAAGCGAAAACCCACCTTTATCGAGTCGCCTCCCGGTCGGTTTTATAACTCATTCGCAATGTTCTTTCAGCCCGTACCTTAAAGTTTAGTAAATTATTTGCATACTTCACTTACTCTTGTAAAAGTCCCCCCCCTCTAGAGCAATTTTTAAAATTTATCTTTACAAAGAGAACTAGATTAAAAATCGCATCACAAGGGCGCCAGGCGGCGACCCTCAACTTCTGAACTAAATTCCGAGACACACTGTATAAAGAAGAGTGTCATTGTAAGAAAATGTTTGTACATTCTTCGCCTTAGTGTTTCCCGGTTTTCAAAATTTTAAAACAAAGGCCAGATAAGTCATCAAACCCGCCGGGTTAGAGCCGCTGTATATTATAAGCTTTTAAAGTCAAGACTCCAGGTCCACAATCCAGGCGTACAGACTGAGAACTGGTTCTAGAATTCTAAAATTGCTCAAAACCGTCTGAAAACTCTCGTTGAAAATCTAGCAGTTTTGGCGCGCACGCCTGAAACACGCGGAAACTGTGTGAAAAACACTTTATCTGTACCTAACAGCAAAAATAATAATTTTTTCATCTACCGTTTTTGGGATAAGGAGCTCAGGAGTGTCCAAGTGTCCATATTTTGTTCAAAAATCGGGCATGAAAAATTCAATTCGCGCTATTGGTATTATGTAAATCCAGTGGAATTGAGGAACTTTTTTATTGGAAGTCTTACTTATAGGGGTACTTAATATTTCATATACTCTGTTTCTATATAGCATGGTAAATGCTAGAATGGATTGCGGGAATATTCTTCATATGATCGGGTTTAGGGTTCCGAAAACTATAAACAGCCGAACGAGAGATCCATCGGTCTCTCGCATGCATCCCTCTGTCAGGCGTCGGTCGCTGGGTTCGGAGGCTGATCTGTCCATGTGTGGCAAAATATCTTTCGTGGAGTGCAGGAGTTTCTTTAGATAGAGTACCCGATGTGTTCTGTGATCATCACTGGGTGCAGGTGCCTTACACAAAAATTATGTATAATATGCTTAAATGTGCAGGCCATGTAATATTAGTGCTAGTCTCTGTTTTTAGAGCATAAGTTCAATAGTAGAAGCTCGTTTTTATAGACGAAAACGAAATTTTTCATCGTAGGTGGTCTTTTTACCTCTTAAGTCAGTAAAGTAGCTTTATATAGTGTTATTATGTATATTTAATCATCCTGCAGGTATAATAAAACTAATTTTTAAATGTCCTTGATTTATACTAACCTGATCACAGCATGTATTGTATACCTAGTGAAATAGCTAAATATTTATTTTTGTATGTGTAGACGTCGCTAAGATTATCGGGTGTGACACAGAAAAACATGGAATGACTTGGAGTCAAAACACAAGAAACAAGAGACAGAGACAGAGTGGTATACATAAAGCGACTTGTATACATTTAAAATCACAACATATGACAACCAGGCGTGTTTAGGGACGAACAGGCCGACAGACATACCGACGAACAGACCGATGGACACCCAATAGACAGACCGATGGACAACCAATGGACAGACCGATGAACCGACCGACGAATAGACCGATGGACAGAACAATGGAGAGATCGGTGAAAGATCGGTTGACAGACAGATGTTACTGTTGAACATACCTATTCGGCAGTTCTCAAAATTTAAACCGAGTGTGAGCATCGCGACGGAAGTTTCTGTAGAATTAATGCTTTTTTCTAGTTAATTAATTATAATCGGTCAAGAAGTGCTATCACTTACTTTATTGTTTCTCACATACAGATGAACAGACAGATCGACAGAACAATCAGTGATTAACTTAATAAGGAATTTGATGGTAAATTTAATACGATTTCTGTACAGAGTCGGCTTAAGCTGTGCGTAACTATTTCATTTTACGTTTTTTATTCCTTCACTAGGCTTTTTCAAATAACTTCGCTAAAAAGGGGCATCAGTAAGTCACTATTAGGTACGTTAATCTCCCACAATTTTACTTTCAAACAACCGCTCATCTATTTCTCTACAATTCCACACTTGTGGAGTTAAATTCTTAACAAAAAATTAATTAAAGTGAAACTTACCACCGTGCAGATGAAGATTTTCGTTTGGAGACGAGCAGGGTTGATGATGTGGAGGCAAAATTGCACTAGGTTGTTCCATGGCGGCTGTCGATAGGTTCATTTTTAAAAAAGCGCGAGAAAGCGTCCAAATTTTACTAACAAACTCAATTTTGGAAATGTGTAGCTTTCAAAAAAAAATTTTTTCGAGTCGACACAACAGGTTTTTTTTAAAAAAACAAAATTTTTTAATCGTTGTCCGATTTCTTCCCTCTTTTAATTAATTTAAGTTTTGTCTAAATATGTAAGGATATAAATGAAGGGTTTACGAGATCACTACAGATTTGTTTAACTGGTGGTTAGATTGTAAAGTGAGGGATTTTGAGCAAGAACCAGGGTAGTGTATTACGCGAATGTCATTCATGGGCGGGATCAGAATTTGCTACCCCGTGTTTAACTTCTGTCATAGCATGCGACTGCGCTTACTACCCCTTCACCTTTATCATCCCCTCACGATAGCATATATATTAGTTTAGAATGCTCTTATTTATTATTTATTACAATATTCTATTGTTACATCTTTAATTTTTAAACAAAACCCCCACTAAAGTTTAAATTTTTCCCCAAAAAATATTAAAAAAAACAAACGCAAAAATTGTTTGTTCTAAAAGTCGTCTTCTTTATTAATGGTAGTATGCAGTTCACAATTTTTTTTTAAATTAAAAACATTTTTTTGGTTAAAAAGAACATTTTTGAAATTAATTGAAAAGAAAGGTCACAGTCTAAATATATTTGATTTGTGAGTCGTGGTGGTTGCTCGAGTGCGCCGCCATTGGCAAGCATCCCCTAATCCCATTGGTCTGACATGCTCTTTAGCTACATTGGAGCCCCTCCACAGCCCTCTGTTGACCTGCACCTCGTTTTCAAATCTATAGAATGTGCTTACTAAATCAAAAAATTGTAAAAATTTAAAAAAAAAACACTAAAAGTAATTAAAAGAAGGAAAGGGCCTAATTGTAAAAATCAACAGAACTGACGTTCAATAAGTATTAGTTTCGGTTCTAGTATTTAGGATGGGGATGGAAATTATTTTAACTTTTTGTTCCTCGTTTTAAAATTGCCCTCCAATGTACTGCATGTCGAAAACAAGTAAATGAAAACCACGCCCTTTAATAGTATGTGACTAGTGAGATAATGGACATTATTGTAACACTAGTGTTATAATGGCCATATTCCACATGTATACTCAAATTGCCCTACAATTCATAAAATTTGATTTTTGGCTTAAAATTATTAATTCGACATTTTAATAGCATATTAAGTATCTATAATGGCGGCAAGTGTCATTTTGCAGTATAGGTTTTAGTTTTCTAAGTAATTGAGATCCCAAAGTTCACTTACAGCGTGTGGTGTAAATTAAAAACTTGTGAGTGTGCCGTATGCCGTAGTACCATAGCCACTTAACAAAAATCATGACAACTAGGTATGTAATATTCACTTACGGCCCATGGTCAGTAAGTAAATATTACGTCCCTGTCAATTATAAATGTCACTTACTTCACTAAAAAGTCGTTAAAAATGACATACGAGTACTTACTATGTAGGTAGGTAGTTCAAAAATTAATTTTTTGGCAAAAAAGTACCATGGCAACCAGTTTAGCAGTAAATAAAATAGCGTTGCGTAATGAGTTCATTACACTGCATTTCGTAACGCAAATGAACGCCACTGCGTGACGTACCAAGTCCTTATCTAACCAGTGGTAGATCAATAAATTATTATTTTAACAAATCTGCCCAAATGGCATTTTTTCGGATATTTCGGACATCAAAAGGGTGGCGAATCGAAGGTTAATTTAAAAGTTCAGGCAACTCTGGTATAACGTGTAATCTTATAGAGAAAGAAACGGGATTGTGTTCAAAATATGTGGCAAAATCCAACTCTAGGTAGGTATTGAATATGAACGAAAGTGGTTCATAAAATTAGGCTTTAGGCTAATCGGCATTCAGCTATTATACACGAAGCTACTTTTGCTAATCTGATCATATTTTGGTGTGTTTAGGAGTTACAAGATGCCAAGATTTGATCAAAGAGGATAAGGAGGAAACGACAACTTCAGTAAGTGTGAGTTGAGTTTGAATCTTGAATCTGACGAATCTCGATACTCTAGATGAATTTATTAGCAATTGCTGACAAATCATCAGTTGAAACGAATCTAGCCGAATTACGCTTCAATCATTTAACATGGTGAAAGCTGCTGGCGTCGAGTGTACTAAAAATTCGCCGACTATTGCTAAAGTGGATGGTTCGATTCCGTGGATATGGCAATAGTAAAGAGAGACATTGGAATCTGAATAAATGAGCCCAAGGTGATTGTTCAGTAATAAGAGGAAGAAGACCTTTCAACAACTGTACATATTATACTTCATCGATTGGATTGGAGTCGTGCACCCTGACTGCAGAAACTTTTTTGAACAAGATTAGTCATAAAAATTCTTTTGGAAAAAGTAGCTAACTGTTGGTGTTCCCAGTGATGTAGTTTACTAATTTGGTTGCTTTCCCACTTCACAAATCGCTTTTAGTATAGGGCTGGACGATTGTAAAATGTTTCAATCGACAATCGATTGTTTCAAAGACATCGATTAATCGATCAACCGGTTAACCGGACGATCTTTTAAACTAACGATCGATTAATTGAACAATCGTTTTGTCAAACAATCAATTAATTGTGGAACGATTAATCAAACAATCGATTAATCAGACAATCGATTAATCAGACAATCGATTAATCGGACAATCGATTAGTCGGACTATCGAGTATTTTCAAAACTTAATCAAACATCGATAATCGATTTTTTCACTTACTACGAATTAACAACGCATAAACGCACTCTAAAATTACGTTGATAATAAGTGTTCTTTTTCAATATCCTTCCTGGTGACTGCTAACGATGCATTAAATAACCTTGTAAACAAACTTTTGATATAAAATAGCAAATAATGGGTCATAGGTTAGGTACGGTACAATTTAAAGAAACCGTCGTCGTAAAATAGCTAATTAATCCAATAATCATTAGACACGCAATCGCTAAGCGAGGCATCAATTAATATGACAATCGATTAACCGAACAATCGATTAATTGAACAATCGATTAACTGAACAATCGATTAGTAGATCAATCGATTAATCGTATAATCAATTCATCAAACAATTGATTAATAGGACAACCAAATTATTTTAATAACCTAATCGAACATCGATTAATCGATTAAAACATCGATTGGTTGCTCAGTCCTACTTTACCCAGTGTAGTTTTTTGGCTACTTGTTTATCTTGGACCTCCGTTGTTTTCCTTGCACGACATTGTCAACTGCTTAGATCACGTAAATGGTGAAAATGAAAATTTTATGACGCCGTTCGGGAAGACCCTGATTCAAAATAAACGGTTTAGCCGATCTGGCGCTTTATTGCGAAAATGGCCAGTTTTATTCACCCCATTGACTTCAATGCCAAACTTATCAGCACTAAAGTGACAAGTGAAGATATATAATATGTGTCACGTTGTAGTTTGTTTTCTGTCGCTTTTTGGAGAATCCCTGTATATACGAGTATCTGATGTGTATCAGCTTTGGCTATTTTGAAAATTGACCTCTATTTCTTCCTTCAAAATTGTTATTGTGAGCTATTTTTTAGCTTCACAAATTTACGAGCTCCCATCTTTAATTGTTCATTTTAGCTGGAGGGGGGGAGGAGTCTTGGTTAGGTATAAGGTCTTATAACTTATAACATACATACGGAATTTTAATTGGAAAGCATTGCTCCTCTTAGATCGTCTTCCTCCCCTTAGATCTCTACTATAACGTCTGAGGTTACGTTCTCGTATCGTCATATACTGTTTGCAGTTAAATCTTAGATCTCCAAAAAGTCACTATCTATATGAGTGGTCACCTTATACGGAAAATCGTTTTTGGATTGGGTTGTCATTACATTGTATTAGAGCTCACCGATGAAGCGAAATTAAAAAATAAAATTTTTTGAAGCGTAAACTCGCATTAACAATTTGTGCATTAAAATGTTATATGCAATTTGAAATCCAAACAAACCATTCGTTGCGCCAAATTAAATTCGTTGTGAATGATATGAGTAATTATAACGACATTACCTACCCTAACTGTATTTTACCAGTGCAAAACAATATAATGTATCTATTATAACTACGTATGCACTTGCTTCACATATCAAAGTGAATAAATAAAGGTTTAATTTGAATAAATTTTTTTAAAAAGTTTGTTTATACCCAACATACCGTATGATTACATTTTATATAGCCACTGAATAATGAATTCTTTTATACAAATTTGTTTTGTCCACCGCAACATGTAGACTGGTGTGGAGGAACTGCATTCGACTTTAATTTGAAAATTTGTTTTAGCAATTCACTTTTATTTAAGGGCATATTAAATTAAAATAATTTTGATAAATTACAGCTAGTTGTGATGTGGCACTGCCTCGCAGGATCCCAGATCTCGTTAACGAGCGCGAGCAACTTTCGATCGAAGTTAAATTTGATAAGCTTTCATTAAAAGCGAGTTGCCTAACACTCTGTATCTAGACACATTTGCAATTTTTGTTTATAATTCGAAACTTTTGTAATTAGGACATCCTGTATAAAGCTATGCCCTACGCCGCACTAACGAGCACAAGTCTCCATATTCGAGCAATTTAGGAAATGTGTCTTTGTACTTATCCTTTGAGCGGTAGATGTGAAATAAAAAAAAATTTTTTAATCCCCGTTTTGAGGTACAAATTAATTAATTTTAATTGAGAGAAAGAAAATTTTGGTTTATTATTTTCTCTCAATTTGAAACTTCTCCATTCACTCGGTATACCTACGTCTGTTCTATGACACGGCCAACGACTTGAGCTTCTGCAAGGATTCTAATCAATAAGTCCCAACTCTAAGTAGGGATTCAAACGCCGTGAATTTGAAGTTCAAAAGCTCCCACTACACACCTTCAACCCTTTTTTTGTCGTTTCAATACAAAACAATTTCCTAAATTAAACGAAAACGTAAAGAGAATTTTTGGCGATCGCAGGTGCGCACTTTTGGAATTTTATCTGTATGAGTATCGAGTCAAATTTAATAACTTTCGAACACGGATTACTATACAATCAAATCACATGATTGAGGGCCTGGCGGCAATCAAGGCTTAACTTCCCTTTTTTCGACCACCCTAACACACCAATAACTTTCAATCAACCCTACTTCTGATTGCTTTTGTGTGTAAAATGTATCTATTTATTAATATGTGCTATAACTAGAAACCATTTAATTCGTTTCTCTAATCAAATTTATTTTAATACGTAAGAGTTATAATAGTTGTGTTCATATTAGAATTTCTGCTCATATACCGTTTGTTTTTTTTATCAGAACTTTGGGGAGAGTTGAAATTTTCCAATTTCACAATATTTCCTTGAAAGCTCAACTTCTTTAAAAACTTTTTTTATTCTTTAATTTTTCCCGCAAAACTAACAGTTTCTGAGTAAAAAAATAAAATAAAATATAAAAGTAGTAGAATCTAACGAATGCTATTGAATTGAATGACTAAAATTGAATATTTGGTTCAATAAAGTAATTGTAACACAATTGCTGAAAAAGACAAAATTTGGGGTGGGGATGACTCTGAAAAGAGAAGTTTTGTGAAAATAATTTGTATAATACCCCTACCTCTCCCCCTGTTGACCAGCAATTTATTTGATGAGATAAAATTCGGGATTTTTTATCGGAGCAGTTTAAACACGCATTTTTTAGACTTGTGAACCGTAACTCAATTAATTTTGATCTTACAATTATGCGAAAGGGCCTAAAATGAAGGAAATTTAACCAGCTTTCCACTTTATTCGAAGTAATTTTACGTAAAACCGTCTAGTTTCAAGGAAATCAAGCGCAAAGAGGACTAATACACAACAGGGAAGAAAACAGTTGCACTTTCAAAAAATTATAACTTGTCTAATTTTAATTGTAGAGCAATAAAAAGTAAACCAAATTGAAGGAAATTTTGTAAGGTTCAAAAATTATCTGATGGCATTTTTTTGGAAAATGGCTACTTTTCGAAATATTTACCAAAACTCCTTTTCTCGTCTCGTCATCTCTTATATCGGACTCGTTGGTAACAAAAAGTGTTTTTCTTTTGTTTTACTTACTGTTAGAGACCTCATCAGTTACTGAAGTTCTTCATGTAAGTTCCTCAAAGCCCAATTGCATGAAATTAGATTGATTTAGTTTTCAAACCGATCTTCGGTCTGATATTCTCAACAGAAATCTTTTTTTTTTAATAATTACGTTTCGAGGAAAATAAAAATGTCCATCCACGCACTTTCGCCTCACTCAGTATACATTTGTAAAAATAGATTTATATAAATATACTTCTTTTTAATGTAACGATTTATATTGAGTAAATTTTATATAGAAAAGAAGCTAAAGCAATTGGCACGTTGAAAAGGAAATAGCAGTTGAGAAGCGGAAAGTGAAGTGCTCAGCTCCGCATTCTCGGTTCGACTTTATCGAATTAGCGGGTCAAATAAAATCATGCCCAAATCGAATCACCTCTAAAGAGATTGTCACCCATTACCATCACATTCAGTTCCCACTATGTTCGTTCCCTTAATTTATTTTAGTTTTCGCATTTGTATTCAAACTTTCGCGTTATTATATTATATAACATTTTTATTTACATACCCACTTAATGTGCCTACCCTTTTTATATAAATTTATTTAATAATAATAATAATAATTAGAATTTCTTACTGCGAGTTTTAATTGAAATTAAAGGAAGAGCTGATTTGCTCATTACAGGATTTTTTCGTGTTAAAGCTAATAATTCTACCCAATAAACACAGTTACGTGTAAAAGTTCCAGATGCCTAACGTTACTTTTCTTTGATAATTTCAACTTAACGTGGTTTTAGGAAAGCGTATCTCAATCGAAGAGCTGCCCACGGAGAAACAATATTGAAAGTCCTCGTTCTTGTCGTTAAAACGAAAATATTGAGCTTGTTTCGGGCTGATGCTCAGGCAGGACCCACAAACTTGTGATGTGAAGATGCGCGGTCTAATTAGGATTACCTTGAGCGAACTTTAAGAAGAATTTTGCACTTCCATAATAATGTATCCATACAAAATTCAAACTACGGCCAATTGATGCTCAATGACGTTTGCAATGATTCCAAACTTATAGTGGAAGCAAAATCTAATTTTTGTCAAAATTTGATAATGAGCGACGAAGCAAGTTTTTGCCTTTTTGCTCGTGTTAATATGCTCGTGATGTTTCTGGAGAACAGAAAACCTCGTTTTATTGAAGATAACGTGCAGTTTCATCAAAAAGTCGTTGTTTGGTGCACAATATGCTCAGAACGAACCATTAGACACTTATTTTTTGAAGCTGCCAGAGGCAATGCAGTTGTTAATGGAGAACGGCATGGAACAATGATACGTGAATTTTTGCAACCTTTAGTTAGAAGAACTAGGCATGGGGCATCGCTGCCAGGCTGATCTAAAAATGGAGATATTGAGTATTTTATAAAACCTTAAAATAGGTATACAGGGTGTTTTCTGTAACTCTATTTATATTAGTAATTTCCGGTATAACCGGAAGTTTCTTTAAAACTAAGAGTAGTCCAGTCAATGGGGAGAATAACAGGCCATTGCCCTACAAAAGGTGGTGTAGTTCTGCTTTTTGAATATGTTATTAAGTTAGGGGCCCTAATGAAAAATTCAAGTTTTCGACCATCGGCCATCTTGGATTAAAGGTACGAAAAATTGGTTTTTCAGATTTAACTTCTTAAGGGTTGATCCCACGACAAAACTGTCGTGGGATCAAAACAAAATCCAACTTTTGAGAGGACAAAATGCTCTACAATATTTGTTCCATTCATCTTCTTCCTATCTGTTACGGTTTCTGAGATATAAGCTAGAGAAAATCGCTATTTTTAGAAAAAATGAATTTTTTTGGTAAACTTTGCTTGGAGACTTTTTTACCGTACATTTGAGGGAAAATTCTTTAGAACAAAAGTTGTAGGATTTTAAATTGCCTTCAAACTGAGTGTATCAGTAATATTTTAGCTCAACCACATCCAAAGTTAGAGCAGTTTTATGATAACCTATAAATGTCGAAAAATGAGTCATGAGTCATGAGTGTTCGCAGCTCGAAGTTTTTGTTACAGCCCCCCCCCCCATATCAACCCATAACAATTTCTCTCACATTTCTACATTTATTCAATTTAAAATGATTATTAGAGGGAGGGGGGGGTAGAGATGTTAAGCAAATTTTCTCGTTTATATTGCCAACAACCTGTCTCATATGTCGACAATTCTAACGTTTTGGAGGGTAGTGGATGAGGAGAGGGAGGGGTCAACCTCATAATACCTTAAAATCGGTTCAGGGGTTTGGCAACCACGCGCGTTCAAAGATTGGCTAACTTTCGGTAAGTCTCACTTCTCCATAAAACCTGGTTTGTCGGTACTCTTTTGGCCATAACTCCAAAAATATTTGTGCAATCCGTAGTTTCTTTTTTTCATCTGAAAGCTGGTTAAATATTCCATCAGACCGCATATATGAGGTTTTAATCAAGTCCCATAAAATAAAAATCCTAGCACGTTAAAAACCGTGTAATTCTGTGGGATCCAAGTTTTCTTGGCACATTTTTTCCAATAACTCCGAAACCATTTGTCCGATGTTAAATTTATTTTTTTCATCTAAAAGCTGCTTAAATTTACTATCAGCCTTGTATATGAAATTTTGATTAAATGCCGTGAAATACTCACACCAGCACGCTAAATGAGTACGTTTTTGCAAAATATGACGATTTACACATGTTCAGTGGGCTAGCGTGGGTATTTTATACGATTTAATCAAAATTTTATAAAAAGGATCTCATAGTAAATTTAACCATCTTGGAGATGGAAAAAAGAAATTGCGGATCGGACAAAAAGTTTGGGAGTTATGGCCAAAAGAGTACTGACAAACCTGGTTTCATGGAGAAGTGCGACTTACCGCAATCTTTGAACGCGTGTGGTTGTCAAACCCCTGAACCGATTTTAATGTTATATGAGGTCGATCCCCCCCCCCCAATTCCCTCTTCTAAAACACCACTTTTTGTGTGGCAAAACCCCCCATTGACTGGACTAGAGAGCATCAAATAATAAAAATTTATATAATGAATCAGGCGACTTGTAATTACCAAAAAAGTTATACATTTTTGAAATTTTGACCTTGAAAAAATCATAACTTCGGTTCTGGTCACAGCAAACAAACCAAATAAACAAGGTTTGATCAAGAACTTCGACATCTACAACATATCCAAAAATGGAAAACACAACCGGGGCCGATTTTAAGAAAATCGTTATCAGAATCTTGATCACTTTTAGACATTTAAAAGTAGTCAATTTTTTTTTGAAAATGACCGTATAGCCCTATATTCAAAGCCCTATATTTTGCCTATATATTCATATTTTTATAATAATAATAATCCGCAAATCCGCAAAGTTATAATTAAAAAAACTATAAAATGAGCCGGTCGTTATCCTGGCCGCCATTTTGAATTTAAAAATGTTAAAAGATAATTTTTTAATTAGGGCCGATGCGTACTAACTTATAACTGAGTACAAATGGTATAAATGAAAATTTCCGAAATGCCACCAAAAGAGCCCCCTTATTTTGGGCCACTCTGTATATATTTCCTCCAAAAGCTTATTTTGTCAATGAAATTTTGTTGAACTGACCAAAACCAAATTTCGTCAAAATCGCTTTAGTAGTTTTTGTTTTACGGCGTTACACACAGACACACATCCTGACAGACTTTTTCAAAAATATTTATTTTTTTACATTTTTGGATTCAGGAGAACTGGAAACGTCGAGAAATTAAATTTAAAACAAGGTGAACTTATTGGTCGGTCGTATTGATCATTGAAGTTAAGAGTTTGGAAAAACGTGCTTGGGGAGATTTTTCAAAATTCATTTACATAGTGAAGGGGCTTAATAAGGGGCATGAAAACATTATGAACCCAGCCTCCAGCGACCACCCAACATCGTGATCTTCGGCCAAGACATACCTTGGAAGGACGACACACGATACTTGGGACTCACCATCGACAAAGACCTCACATGGAAGCCCCACATCGAGGGAGCAGTCGCCAGAGCGCGAGCCGCCTACTCCGCCCTCTACTCGCTCTTCTCAGGAACAACTCTGGACCTTAGGAACAAGTTGCTGCTGTACAAGACCGTCATCCGACCCATAATGACCTACGCCGCTCCGACTCACATCAAGAAGTTGCAGACAGTCCAAAACAAAATCCTACGAACTATAGTCAACGCACCATGGTTCGTACGGAATCGGAACATCCACGAGGACCTCCAGATGATCAGCATCCAGGAATTCATCCGAGAAGCCGCCGTCAAATTCCACGACTCAACAACGGACCACGACAACCTCACCATCCAATGATTGTGGGGTTACAACGTCAACGAGACGAGACTCCGAAAGAGACCCAAGTTGGTCCTGGACAGAGTCTAGTTCTCGCACACTAAGACCGACAAGGATTAATGTTCGCCTCCGGCGAACCAAGTAAGACGCGTATCGTCAGCGACTTCGGTCGCACTTCATTTTTAATTTTTACTGTAATTCTAATTACCCATGTTTTATCTTTTCAGATCCATCCGATGAAGAAGCAATGGACCCAGTTCCAAAGTTTCGTAGCCAATCAAGATTCACGATTCACGATTATGAGCCCTTATTACTCGCATAAAGAACTTTATTTTTTTATTAAAGCCCTTTGCTCTGTTTTTATGCAAATCAATTTTGAAAACCTTCGACTCATAGAGTTGAAACTCAAATCTCCAAGTTTTTATTTAAAACCGAAGGAAAACCAAAACTAGCGATTATCCAAAATTTCTGCAAAGTTTACCAAAAATATAAAGATTTGTGCAAATTTACCAAACAAATGAATGCTAGTTATACCGTGTTATTACCTCATTACATTTATTTTTATCGTAGTTCTGCAAATGACATAATTTACATTAGAATACACATTGGTTGTCTGTACAATAAAGAAATTAACTTGGGCGCTCATAAACTTGACGTCAGAATAGATGAGTTTTTGTGTGGGTTGTCTTCATCGTCCATAGAAAACATTTCTTAAAGGGATGTTATTTGTTATATAATCATCAGTAGCAGACTCTGCAGGTGGTAAAACATGCATTTGACGTATTTTCTGCAGTAGGTGCGCCATTGTTTGCTTTGATTTAACCATTATTGGGCACGTGTGGATGATTCGATTTGACAGCCAACTCAGACGCCAGTTTTAGAACAAAATTGTTATTTTTTTCGACATTCTCGAGCAAGAAATAAATAGAAATGATAAATTTAATAAAAATTCGTTGCTTGATTCAATTTTGTTTTTAGTTTTATTATGGAATGGGAATGGGGTTAAAATGTATCGACATCTATCGGTTATAGTAAGAGCGGAATCGACCTCCTGGTGGGACCCGTCAATGGCAATTATTGCCTGGTGCCAGAAACAGCTCTAGAATGTAAATTAGGGGAACTACGGTGTGCATCAAAGCAACAAGCCGAGAATTCGCCACTTCCACGATATTTCCTCCCTTACTCTTTGTTAACCCACTGTTCATTTCGGTTTCGATTGACTTATTATTAAATGAAACGATTTACTTTATTAATTAGTCCTCCTCTTCTCTCAAACTTATTCACGCTCCATACGTATTAAATTTTATTTTCTGATGATGAGTGTACCTATTAGATGATAGTTAAAGGCGCCTTCCCTTAAAAAAACGAACAAAATTCTCGCCCGTCGTCACAATGACACAACGCCGAATAAAACGTGGATAATAATCCAAATGGACTGTATTATTTTAAAAAAAATATCAATACCTACAATAAGCAAATGGTTGCGTTACAATATAAACGTGGGATTATTAAAAGCTATTAAATGATCCCGTCGTTGGTCAGCAAACATTGAAGTGCACTAACCATGATTAGTTTTCACTTACGCCCCAATGATGCATTGCGCCATCGACGCTCGGATCACATAAAGGCGCTCATTTCTATGTGCATTTTGATGCGAATTTTACATATTAAATCTCTTAGGTAGATGACTATATGCAAATAATACAAACTTGGTAAATATTGTCATGGGATTGCATAATACGGCGGTATTAAATGCTCTTTTGTCGTCTCCTAACGTCCTAATGGATTAGTTATTAAATTGAAATTTATGTAGAACACGAAATCATATTTATTTAATATCTACTAGAGGATTTGAGATTAGTTATTTGCATACGTTTAACATTTGCTCGTATACGTACAAGTACCACCGAGTTTATAACGATTTTAACGTAGAAAAACCACAGTCTGCATTTGATGTGCGGCTAACCGACGTCACTAGCGTCGTTTTGTAATCACAACAATCTATCGGAATTGTTACGTTCCATCAATTTTAAAACAACGGCCATCAACTATTTGTTTATTAATAAATTATTACTAATTCATTTTTATCAAAAGCGTTCACTTTGATGTATACCGGGTGTTGTTTCGAGCTAATTTGTGCTCACTTGATGCTAAATCTAAAGATCTGACTGGGACCTACCCAAGTGGCTGATGTTTCTAAATTGATATTTCCTTTCATTTTGCTATTAAAAATCCCAGCCCGAATATTAGTTTTTTGAGGATATTGAGGCCCTCTAGATTCTAGAGTTGGTTTGGGTCCAATAGCGCGTGTTTTGACAATCTGGTTCGCTGTTTAGAATTTGTTAGAGTACATGGACGATATAAAGTAGCGATCCGACTTTGTTTAAAAGGTTTCTAGATGGTGATATACTGATGGGCTTAAATGGTGTCTGTCTAGATTCTAGATCCACCGATCCACCTATTAATAGGAGTCTGTACAAGAATTGCCAGTCGGTCTTCCACGCGTATTATTGATGACATCTTTACCAGCTTTCCGGATCTTTCATACGAGACGGGAGTTTTTGATCCATGCTTGTCTGACCACCTAGGACAGTCCCCGGACAGAGTCTGAGGGTGAATGGCATAGAGCTATAAAGTGATGGTTGCTCCCGGTTCGGCGCTGTTTGGTGAGCTGCTCTCTGAGAGGTATTGTTGGGGTATTTTGTTCATAATCTGCATGATGTGAATCGTCTCGCAGATTTTCTTGCAAGTACCTATCAGTCTAGTAATCACAAATGCTTCGTTTCAGAAAAACGTAACTTAAAAATCGGCTAGCCTGTTAGATGGTTCACTAAAGACATGGCTCGGATGCGAGACTGTTTAACTACAAAAGTTACATTAAAAATTGTGGAGAACTTAGTGCACAATCTAGAGGAGGGCAAACACCCCATCTTAACAGAGGAGTAAGTGGAGGAGAAGAGTGCCTCTTAACCTATTCCGTTACGGAGAAAAATCCTATACCGTTGAGTTTGTAGAGCACGGAGTTCCT
Organism: Malthinus flaveolus; assembly: GCA_950108345.1. NCBI lineage: Eukaryota > Metazoa > Arthropoda > Insecta > Coleoptera > Cantharidae > Malthinus > Malthinus flaveolus. Next base: position 93,054,624 of record OX467285.1, read on the forward strand.
CAAGCCTCAAGGTTTCGTTCTCGGGCCTCTTTTATTCGTGTTGTACATACTACATCAATAATTTATGCCAATATATGGCTTCTGAGTGTGGATCTGTTTTATTCGCAAACGACACACATTCATTAATTCAGAAAAGAAATGCCGTAGTCTTACTTTGTTGTCGAATAAGAAGATTGAACGAGCTTCGCTGTGGTTCAGGGTTCAGAGCCAACAATTTGAGCCTGAACAACTCCAAAACACAATTTCTAACCGTTTTTAGCAATCTATTGGCTCTTTTCCAAGACTTTCGGTATACTGCCCTGTATATGTTCCATTCTCTTTTGGACATTCACTCGAAGGCCAAGCGATTGAATGTTTTGAATTTTCCAATAAGCTTTTTAAAGTTAAAGTTACATTTTAAATATTAGCATGTAGTACTATAAGATGCGCAATGATTTTACCTTTCCATTGATACTTTTATTTCTCGTTTTTGTTTGATAACATAGATTTTGAATGATAATTAATAAAAATTTAACTAGCGACGCCTAACGTATAGGCAGCACCCACAACAAACTCTAAAGTGCCTTTCTACACTTGTAGTTCGACGATCCGCACGGAGGTTGCGCCACGTGCGTAAATACCGATACGTTGAGTAATAAACACGAAATTGATAATAATTGATAAACATAACATTTCTAAATTATCTGTTAAAACGCATTTGATAGTTATGTGGTCTTTAAATAGTTTAATCAAAATGATTTAATTGGAACGTAAAAGTCGATTAAATTATTTATCTCGAATTATTAAAAATGGTGGACGAACATACAAGTGATGAGTCCGACAGTGAGAATTTAGAACGCCCAATTTTACAAGGAATTTTACATAAATGGACGAATTATATTCACGGTTGGCAAGATAGGTATATTGTTTTAAAGAATGGCACTTTGTCTTATTATAAAAGCGAGCAAGAAAGTGGATACGGTTGTCGTGGTGCACTGTCGTTAGCCAAAGCAACAATCAAGGTGGGTGTTGTAAGTTGTAAAAATGATTATGGTGTTTTAATTGTGTTTGTTTTTAGTCACACGAGTTTGACGATTGTCGATTCGATGTCGCCGTCAACGACTGTGTTTGGTACCTACGAGCGGACAGTGTCGATAATCGACAGCATTGGATCGATGCTTTAGAAGTTTATAAAGTTAGTTTCCTCTTGATACTTATTATAAGAACTATACTTTATGTTAGTTTAACTCGTTTTTAGGCCGAGTCTGGGTACGGTACAGGATCAGAAAACAGTTTAAAACGCCATGGATCGACAGTTAGTTTACAGTCGAACACGTATAGTAGCGCTTCGAGCAGCAGTTTCAAACGTTCTAGTCGTAACCTACGCGAGAAGTTGGCCGAAATGGAAACTTTTAAAGATATTTTGTGCAACCAAATGGATACCTTGCAACGTTACTTTGATGCTTGTTGCGAAACAACACTCCCTAACGGAATCGCTACTGATGTAACCTCAACCGAGATAAACAAAGTGCCTAACACCACATCGGTCGACTTTCGTGGGGAAGCCCTGACGTTTCGCGCCACAACTTCGGGGGTTTTGGATACGTTGGCCCACTGTATCGAATTGGTGAGTCAACGTGAAGACACTTGGAGGAAGAGATTGGAAAGAGAAACTGAAAGGCGTAGACGTTGCGAAAATTTGGCTAAAACGTATTTTGATCAGTTACAAACAGTTCGGAACGTCCATCCAGGGCCGGACTTAGAAGTAAGTTCCTGTCAAATTAATGTTAACAAAAACGTGTTTGCATAAAAATAAAAATTGAGGTAAGTTACGGTTCATTGAGTGGACCTTAACCCTTGAGTTGGCGATACTATTATCACTTTTTCTGATAATTTTAGCAGTTGAGACAGTTCTTAATTTAAGCGACCGGTCAAACAATAGCTTCTGTCGTAATCAACATAATGTAGAAATATTTGTTTAGCATAATAAATTTCGTGCAATTCATGCCTACTGACTACGAATAACAATCATTAGTCATTTCTCAAATATAATTTATTCATTCATGCATATAGGTTAGTTTGTCATCGTCGATTTTTTTTATTTAAAAAAAATGCAGTTTAGTAAGAGAAGCAGAGTTAAATTTTTATGCGTACGTAACGATATTTATTTTGAACCGTATAGTAATTTAATAATTTCAGGAGGGGCCTCATAGTACAATAGCGGATGATGAATTTTACGATGCCGTCGAGTCTGGTTTAGATAAAATCGAAGAGGAACAAGAATTGAGGGAGCGTATTAAGAGCGGTAGTGTCGTTCCTGTAACTCCACCTCCTTCGTCTCCAGCATGCCAACATAGATTATGGCCCGAGGTAAAATAAATCTTAAAAATGGTGTCACTTTTTAATGTTAAATTTTTTAAAGATCGATAATGTGGTTAAGCAGCAAGTTGCTTGGGCAAGGTTGGGTGTTGGGGAGTCCGGGACAGGTTGGCAGTTATTTGCCGAAGATGGAGAGATGCGGATGTATAGGAGAGAGGAAGAGGTCGACGGGATGGTAGTGGATCCTTTGAAAGCTGTCCATGTAGTTAAAGGCATTACAGGGCACGAAGTTTGTCACTATTTTTATAATCCCCAGTTTCGATATGATTGGGAAAGTAAGTTTTTCTACTTATTATTTGTAGTTTATTTATTTAAGGTAAAATCTTTTACTAATTGCACCAATCGAATTCTAATTTTAGCAACCCTCGAACAGATGACTGTTTTGGAAACGATATCAGAAGATACCTCTCTATTTTTGCAAACGCATAAACGAATTTGGCCTGCTAGTCAACGTGACGTCATATTTTGGTCCCACACACGTCAGTTACCAAACGATTTAGATCGCGACGGCCCCGACATATGGACTGTTGTAAATCATTCCACAGAAATTAAAGAATATCCCGTACGTAAATAGCTTGGTCTGAAAATATTTATTGTAAACCTAATTTACAGGCAAATGCCGGAAAGTGCGTTAGAATTTATCTAACCGTTTGCATGTTGTGTCAAACGAGGGTTAACCCACCTGCCGATGGAGGTCCTATAACGAGGGACGATTTATCTTGTAAAATAATTTATTGTTCTGTCGGTAAATATACAATCAAACACCTTAAGTTCTATAGTTAATACTTACTTTGTAGTTAATCCAGGGGGATGGGCACCGGCGTCCGTCTTAAGAGCTGTTTATAAAAGAGAATATCCTAAGTTTTTAAAACGTTTTACAGCTTACGTAACAAATCAAACGAAAGATCAAGAAATAATGTTTTAAGAAAATGGCTCTGATTATTTTATCGAAACTTTTTTAAATAATTTTAATTTTGTAAGTCTTCTTGGTGTAGTTGGTGGTAAGTATGGGGAAGAAGATTAAAAGAAATATTTACAGGAGCCTATAATGTATTATTAGTTCACAATTTTTTAGCACATTTTTTATTAAGTGAGGGGGAAGATTTATATTTCGGTGACAATCTATTTCTTTAAAAAAAATACTAAAATGTGCCGTCCTGCAGTAGCCGACTTGAATTATTTGGGCTTTATTTTTGATATTAAAACTGCAAGTTATTTTTTTAATTTAAAAATAAATAAAACTAGTGAAATTTTTGGGTAGAATAAATTTTATGTAGAATTTTTATCATGTGAAAGACTGCTTGATAAAGAAAACGTTGCCTTCATTTTTTTAAGTTTAGATTTTGTTATACGGTGTGTAACAAAAGTAGCGAAGTGATTCTCTAGTTTAGTTACAAACTGTTTTAAGGATGTTTGGTAAATTCTTACAAATTTCTCAAACGTCTTCTAAATGTCGTAGTTCCTGCTAAGAGGTGTTGTATTTTGTCTTCAAATTTTAATAAAAGTTTAAAATCGTTTACTAATCATACGCAAGCTTTTTCTGTGAGAGAAAGTTAAGTTTGACTAACTTCAAATTTGTTGTGCCTGAACTAAGTGTTAGAAAAACGGATGCTTCGGGTGTAACGTTGGTCTTAATAAAGTACAAAGCTATTTTTGATTCTCTTTTTTTCAAACTTTTTATATTCACTCGCTCGATGAAATTTTTTTCATACGTAATCTCACTTTTTTGTGCATTCTGCGATAAACTACTAATTATTGTTGAAACTTTTAGTATGTAAACTTTGATATTTGTTTGTTAATTTTATGTAATTATATTGGTAGATGTAATAAAGTTTTTGTAAACATTTAAAGACATTCTAAACTGGGCTTTACATTTACAATTACTTGGATCCGACTTACGCGGACTCTGACGTTAAACGTACAGCCCCTTTTAGATTAGAGCCAGTTATCTTTAAAAATTTTTGTCTTCACTTCACTTGACTAATCGAGGTAAATTAAAAGTGTATTCTAATCCCGCTCCGTAAAGTTCTTTTTGACTTATGCCACCAGCAGAGAGGTTCAATACAATCAATAGAAGAATAGAATAGAAAGAGATTATTCATTATTGTACCTCTCTGCTGGTGGTAAAGTTACCGACAACTTTACAGAGTGTTCTATATGATTTAAATTGGATTGTCAGTGGACGTATAAATATACCTACAAGACGCTCCATTAAAAAATTCAAGTTTATTGTACCACGTCCGAACTGGGCTTTCTGTATACCTGAAATCTGAGGCATTCACAGGCTTTAATTTTTAGTGATTCAGTTTACAGGGTCCTATGAAAAACACGAAGTGGACTACATTATAAGAAGTCAACAGAAGTCTATTCATCCCATCTCAATAGTTGGAATCTTATTGAGCAAACTTGGACATACTACCTAAAATGGATTAGGATACAAATAGATTGATATTATGTAAGTAATTAATTTAATATTAACTAATTGAATTGTTTTAAACCTAGATATTGTGAAAATAAACCTCACCACGAGAAATGCGAGTTATTGGCTTGCCAAATGCTACTTAAACCATTCGTCTGACGAAAAGAACCCATTGGGTTAATTTGTAAGAAATTTAATGTAGTTTAATTTTGTATAGGAGCACTTTTTGCTGAAAGTGAATAGTTTCCAATTTATAAACACAATAAGCCAAAAACTAAAAACAAAATGGTTGGCAGATTTTGGAATTTTTGTCAAACTTTAACGTGCTCTAGCGCCTAAACCGTTTGAGAGACGAAAGAAACCTTCAGATATAAGTTGAAGAAAATTGAATGTACTTTATTTTTGTATAGAAACATTTTTCTCGAAAAGTACGCAGTTTTCGAGTTATAAGCGAAAAACTTAAAAAACAGCTATTGGCGGATTTGGGAATTTTTGTCAAACTTGAACGCGCTTTACCGCCTAAACCGTTCTTCTAGAGAAAAAAGCACAAGAAACGTAATTTGTAGTTATTTTAATTTACATTATTCTTGTATTCGAGTACTTTTGCTGAAAAGTGCGCAGTTCCGAATTATAAACCAAATAAGCGAAAAACTAAAAAAAAAAACAGTTTGCAGATTTTGAAATTTTTATCAAAGCTTAACGCGTTCTAGAGTCTAAACGGGTGGAGCGACGAAAGAAACCTTCAGATATAATTTGTAGAAAATTGAATGTACTTTATTTTTATATAGGAACATTTTTCTCGAAAAGTACGCAGTTTTCGAGTTATAAGCGAAAAACTTAAAACCAGTTTAGCGAATTTGGGAATTTTTGACAAATTTTAACGCGCTTTAGCGCCTAAACCGTTTGTCTAAAGGAAAACCCCTAGGAAACGTAATTTGTGGCAAATTTAATGTACTTTATTTTTCTATGCGAGTACTTTTCCTAAAAAGTGCCTAGTTTACGAGTTATAAACAAAAGAAGCGAAAACCTATAAAAAAAAGCAGTTGGCAGATTGTGGAATTTTTCTCAAAGTTTAAAGCGCCCTAGCGCCTAAACCGTTTGTGTGACGAAATAAACCTTCAGATATAAATTGTACGAAATTAAATCTACTTTATTTTTGTATAAGAACACTTTTCTCTAAAAGTGCATTTTTTCGAGTTATAAGCAAAAACGGAAAAAAACAGTTTTTGGCGAAAACTTTAACGCGCTATAGCGCTGAAACCCTTCATCTAGAGATAAAACCCTAAGAAACGTAATTTGTAGGAAATTTAATGTATTTATTTTTATGTATGGCTACTTTCTTCCAAAAGTGCGCATTTTTCAAGTTATAAGCACAAAACCGAAAAATAGCATTTCTGCAGTTAAATTTTACGCCTTAGATGTAGGCAACCCTTCATACCAAACAATTTGCGACATCGCCAAAATCGATCTTATGTTCTGTAAGGACGTCAAGCGGCTCCAAAGCAACTTACCCAAAAACCTTCTCGCACTTCTAGCCCCCTGCTACCTAGGCAATTGTAAACTTTTAACGTAATTTTGATTTCTTTTTAGAAAATTTGAATTACTTGTAAAATTGTAAAACACGACTGCTGTTATTGTAGCTAAGCTATTGGAACTTTATAAATTGTAGGCGTTTTCTTACCATTCTTCTACTCTCCTGATACTCAAATCGTTCACCAACTACTTTATATCAAAAGGTGAAGGTGTCTTTAGATTTCTTATTTTAAAACAATCACGTGTTGGCACCTAACTCTTGAACTATAGTGGTAATAATAGGAGCACGAAATTGAACATGAGAACAGTCGAAGGGCTGAAGAAACCCACCCCGTTATTAAAATTTCAATAACTACCCCTTAGCCCCTAGCAAATGTTACACCTTCCTATAAAGTGAAGCCCATAAAAGACCCCTAGTGGAGTATATATGGGCGTGACTGGTTAGTGCACAAATAAGTTAGTTAATTAAATTTTTTAACAAACAATATTTATTTTGCAATAGAAAACAGTAACAATACTTATGGAAAATTAAAATAATTGTCTTAAATACTAATGAATACCTTCCAAAGGCGTGAAAGTTTTATATTGGTAGAGTTTATTGTCCCCATATCCATACAAAAGTCGTCCAACTCCATTTTCATCATAATATGGATATCTATACTTTGGCCTTTAACAATAAAAAATTATTAATTTTGGAAACAAAAATGTGCCTAAATCTAAATTATAAATTTTTTACTTTAACCCTTTGGAAAGATTTGAATTTTGGGGATTTTTACAACTATTTCGTAATTTTTAAGAGAAAACTTGTTGTTTCTCCAAGAGAGAAATACGTGTTTTAAACTTGCCTTTCGAAGTATTGAAAATTTGGAGCTTTAGGTGTGAAACTTAACGAAGCCAAAGCATATCCAAAAACTAAAAAAACCTTAAATAACATTTAATTAATTTAAATATTTTTTTTATAAATTTCTCAATAAAAAAACTTACGAAAATAGACACTTTAAACATTTTGCTACATCAATATTTTCACTTTCACTTCTGTGACTAAACTATCAAGGTAAATTATAGATAATTACAATGAACAAAAGTGAAAGTGGCCCCACTTTTTCCCCAAAGCCTTTTAAAAAAGAGTTTATTACACGAATGATAATCAAAATAAAAATTTATTAGTTACCTATAACATCTTTTGATCAAATTCTTGACCTCGTCACCTCGCGGCGACTTTTAAAATAAACTTCAAAAAATTTTTCCCAACCGAGTTTTTAATGTAAAATGTGTCAATATCTAAACGTAAGTAATCCAAAATGATGCCTTAAAAAATATAATAACGCCTTTTTAGGTTTGTAGCTTATTTTTGTTAATCGTCGGTTGTATTAACGCGACCATCAAATTGCCAATTGTGAGCGACTTTATTCGTTTTAATTTGGCCGGACATCCCGTGTTACATCAAGAGACTCGGTGGAATTTCGATCCTAACTTAGGTCCCAAACGCTCTGCTTATTATCAAGAAGCTAATGGAGTTCACGGCGAAAAGGCAATAGAGAGACTCGGTCTCGGAATCGACGGTAATCAAAATCAACGTTTGGTACAACAAAAGGCTCGTGATAAAAGACTTTTTAATCAAACAGATACAATTACATAATTTTTTATTTATTCGTTTATGTCTTAATAAATATTTATTTCAGATGGTTATAACATTTATGAAATTGTCACTATTTGGGCAACTTTTATGAAACACAAAAAAATTTGGTCTTTGCCAATATTGAAAGTGGCCTCGAGTAGGTACCTTGAAAGAATTTATCCTCGCACAATTAGTACCAATAATAGCTCGGCAATTTTTTATGTAATTATACAGGTTGTCTCTATAAGTACACCGGCAAACTTTTAAATAAATTGCTTGGATTCTTGAAAAGTACTGAAAATATCGTAATGATATTTAGAGAACTACTGGTGTAGTTCACATCTCGCAAAGAAGCGTGCTTCAGACTTCTTAAGTAGTACCTACGTTACCTAGTTACCTTATTTTGTGTCTCTTGCAATTTCTCTCTAAAACGGGCGATTTCTGAGTGAACGTGAAAAAGTGCGTCGACTTTTCAAATTATTTCGTTTTGTAAAGGCTTTTTCAATAAGTCCGGCCCAGGGCCTATCATTGGAGAGGAGCTAGAGGGGCTGGCACCCCGAGCATAGCAATATTAGGGTCCTCAACTTGGCAACTCAATATACCTAAGCTCGAGAAAAATAAAGGGGAAGACAACGACAGTCAGACATGAGACCCTATGAGTCGCTACTAAAATTCCTGAACTTTATTTTAAGCTGTTTAATCGTGTACAGCTTTTTTAGCCTAGGACCTAAAACCCTCGAACGTAAATCCGATCTGTTTAACCACAATTTTATTTTAAATCTTGAAGGGGCCCTAGAATATTAGTTGCCCCCGACCTTGCTTTTTCTCTTAAATGCCCTGATCGGACCTAATATCATAAATGCAGGGTCTCGATGTTTAATTTTTAATTATCGATGGACACCGAACACAACCAAAATGATAATTGTCCAAGAAGACGAATTTTTTTACCAAAATTAGGATCAATTCTGGGTGGCTCTAAAGCTCAATCGGAAAACTCACGACGGCTACGATGGTCTAGTTGCTTCAGTTCTAGGGTTAACACGATCTTATGAGAGGGTGTAAACGTGTAAACCCAAGTCGTTTCGCAAAAGACGCCAAGTGGTCGTTGTTGAAAGGCATAATTATTAAGAATGACAGGGAGTCGATAAATTTACATCTTCTGGAACAGTGGCTTGTATGCAGCACCAATATTCGCTTCACTTCTTGCATTTGGACATTTTGTTGGTGGTTGAGTACAACCCTTCTAGAACTTAGTAATGATCTAAGGCTGATGAATAGAAATCCAAGTTAGTAGATTATGTGGACCATAATTTTCACGAAGCGCACGCTGAGTATTGTGGGATGATTACCAAACGTTGTGGAAGGGTGTACTTGGTCAGGATGAATTAGCAGAGTTCAGAGTATGCTAAAAACAGACGACAGGTATAATTTCCCCTATTGGTAAACCCTTTATAATAACTATATACAGGGCTATTCAGGAAAAATTGGAGGGCCGGGGTAACTAATATTTTAGGGCCCTTCAACGGTTCTCTCTTACTCAAAATTTCTTGTTTCCTCGAGCTCCCCCGTATTCGTGTAATGAATTTTTTAATCAATTTACTCCTAACCCCTTCAAATCCAGCTACCATACTGCGATTGTTTCGAATAGATATTGGCTCTTCATCAGTCATCTATACTATTCAAATATCTATTTTTTATAGTATATATGGAAGGAAGGTCCAAACGTACCTACTACATTGTTTAAGTTTGTCGTGTATTTTAGAGACTCCCTGTATATAGAGAAAGCAGAGAGGGTCGACTAGCGACTAGTTTTCAGACTCCAGAGTAGAAAACAAAAGAGCCGACACTATTATATTCATTGCCATTTCAAATTTACGTTGCCCTTCAGGTTGTCCCAGGATAAGGAGATTCTTTTTCTAGCTCAAAAACCCAAATAAGGAAAATATTTGAGAAACTCGTTCAATAGTAAGGGAAGAATCCCTCTGTCTGTATTAGTTCAAGCGAAAAGGGTTCAACGGGTCGAATGATCGGCGACAAGTTGGAACAAATTTGGACGCCCAAAGACACTAATTTGGCGTCATTTACTGCATCCAGCTTTGGTCGTCATATTGAAAAATCCATAACGAGAAAAAGGCATTTCTTTCATGACTGTTCACTGTTTGTGTATCTCCATTTAGGTTAAATTTTAGACAAAAGCTCAAGTTCAAAGTAGAGTAAAAGAAGGGCATTCTTAATTTGCTTCGGATGATGAGCGTTTCTAAATATTCTTCAGTAGTGGGTATTTAGTACAGAAATAACAAGTCGCGACTGAATGGAGGTGGAATGATTCAATAACTGAACTTCTGCTCTTCTACAGATACTAAAAATGAACGACAAAACGCCGTACTCGAAGCTGTTAAAACTGCGTGTCTATAGACATAGCGAGAAGGTATTTGCAACAATAATTAATCATAATTATGTTAAGTCAATGTTAAATAATTAATAAATTTTAATTAAGGTAATAAAAACTAAGTTGTGCTAATTAAATCATTGACTCGATAAAGTTAACTTTCTTTACGGTTGAGTGTCGGACATACCTACGTTTATACTTATTATTATCTACTACTTATCTTTTATCTTGTAGCTTCACTAATCTGTTCTTCAGCTACGGCTAAATTGAGGGCCACCCTGTATACACGCTATAAGTCAAATTAGTTCTACTTGCATATCGGCAACGTTAAAATAACACAGAATAACACTGGTAAAATGTTAAGTCCCCTACTGTCCTCGCAACTCAAGTTGACCATCGATAGCTGAGGTAAGGCGGAAGGGGCGTGAAACAGTTTTGACGCTTATCGTACCATAATTGAGCGGCATAAGTTGAGCGAGTGGGAGAAAATTTAGAAGGTCACACCAGTCACACGTTGTTATTTGTTTATTCTAACCGGCAAATTTGAAATTACTTGGTAATCGCTCAACCCCGTGAATCCACGCTCGTCGATCCATGGCGTCGAGTTCTATGGCATCGTTGGCCAACTTGAGTTGCAACTTGAGCCTGCCAGTCAGTCCGACCAAATCAGGTAATGCCTACACATGACCCAACTTGTGATCCAACCAGCCTCCTACAGACGACCTGACGCGGTCGGCCTGACAGTCGGTTCGACCAAATCAGGTGTTGCCTACACGCTAAATCGTCTGACAACGCTCCACACGATCTGATTTGGTCAGGCGGTTAGGTAGTCAGGTGCCGGGCCATCCGACAACACCAGACCCAATAAATGTCAGACGACAAGCTTACACACGACCTGATATTCTACCTGGGGTGCGTTCGGGGAGCTCGCTTTAACGCTTTTAGCACCACACGCTATTATGACATATTACTGTGCGTTCGGGGAGGCTTTTAGCGTTTGACGCATAAGTTTACGTACTGGAACCGTGACGTCACGAAAGCTTTCATAGCATTGAAAGCGAGCTCCCCGAACTGCAAAATCGTGCTATTAGTACTAATAGCGAGCTCCCCGAACGCAGGGCTGATCTGACCAAATCGGCCCGACCGCCAGACCAAATCAGATCGTGTGTAGGGGACTTTACTCCTTAAGAATATACAGGATGTACTTTAACCTTCGCAGTCCCAAAATAAATTACAATCATAGTTTACCAAAACCGGGTCATCGATGACCCATTTTTTATTTTGTGTTTTCGGATGAAATAAGGACATTTTGGTTTCAATCTAATCTCGCTTATTAGTGATTTTATCAAAAAATGTCACTCTTCGTAAAAGTTTTTGCTCGTTTCAAATCTAATATTCATAGTTTCATTTCTGAAGATTTTTATACAGGGTGTTCTTTATTAACATTTTTCTAAAATTATACATTTTTCGATATTTTCCAGCAGTATACTATGTAGTTTAGTATTTTAGGAGAATACACAAAAAGAAGTTATATAAAAAATTTTATCATAGAAGTTATTCAAAAAAATATCGACTTTGGGTCAGTCGTGGCCCGGTTTCGGGCTGCGAGGGTTAAGTTGGGACTTTTCTTGGAGTCCTAGATATCTACTATACATTTTTTAAACGATTTTAGTCAAAGTCAGTACAGTAAAATGTTCGTAATAAGCGAGAACAAGTTTATTGAAGTTATTAAATATTTTAGAGCCGGCCCTGTCTAATATAACTATCAGAAAGTTAAAAATCTGGTAGCTTGCTTACTTCTATAGTTATTATAGGGTTTATACTTTAGTTTTGATTAAAATTTTAAAAAGGATTTTCTCCACATCTGTCCCGGTCATCATGCCCCGAACCGGAGTTACGATTTTTTTTGTAATTGCAAGTTGGCATATTAATTTATTCTGTATTTCTATTATTTGATACTATTTTAATTATATAAAAAACTTCCGGGAAAACACCCTGTATATTTTAAATTTTTATAAAATATTGTAAAATTATCTAGCTACCTCTACAAGTATTATTCATAATATGATATGAGAGCGAGTAATGCTATTATCACTAAACGTATTTATGGTTATTCAACATTAAAGTCATTTTGAAAATAGGAGTGCATACAGTCATCAGCCATCGCTTACGTGCATTTTAAGTTTAATTCATTATGTGGTTGAGTTTCGAAGTGTTGGGATCACTACTGAAGGTAACGTAAATTACCGTATTTTTCTAATTTAGTATTTCATTATAAATTAACTATTAGTACTATTATTATTATTACTTCCGGTTTAACCAGCAATGGGGTTAGCTTTCCAATTTTAAATAAAACATCCTGTGCTATAGTATTTTAAGATACGTATACGGAATATTCTAGAACGATATCGTTATCCCAAGACCTAAATGCGAGGCCTGAGACAACTAATATTTTAGGGGCCCTTCAAAATTTAAAATAAAATTGTGGGCAACGGGCTCGGATTTATTTTTGAGGGGGCCTATACTGATAAAATGGGACCCATGCCATGTGTAAGAAAGAAAATGAAATAGTGCCGCAGTGTAAAACTGATCATTCTTCAAGGTCACACGGCTTGCGAATGAAATTTATGAGTTTTAGTATACAGGGTGGTTGGTATTTCATTGTCTAGTGTAGATCTTCTGAAATACTACTGAATATTACGCAAAAAAGTTAAAAAAAACTTTAATGGGCATCATTAGAAAACAAAATGATACTTGTGACAACTGTTGAAAAGAGAAATTTATTTAGAATGAAAATCTGTACAAATATACAGGGTGTTCTATTTAAAAAAAAACAAAGTTACAAGCTATGAAACAAAATTGTTTGCGTCGTTTTGTAGAGCAAGTTTCGTTTGAAAAGTTTCTAATTTAACTTTTTTGCGTATCTTCAATAAAAAGTCAACTACCGTGTATAGCGATTCATAGTGTCCCCAAAAAAGATGTTTCACAAAAATAAAGTGGAAAAATTAAGAATTTTTGTCTAACATATTGAGTTGCCCAGTTGAGACTCTTAATATCGTGAGCCTTCTTATAGACCCTGGTTATACCCAAAATGTTATATTTTTACTTCCGATTGAGTTGGCAATCAGATTAGCTTTCCTATTTCAAATAGAACTTCTGTACTATTGATTGGCATTACTTCCGTGAGAGCTTGTCCTACGGCCACATCAGTTTTGTATATTTATTCCTACTACCTACAATACTTACCTACTTTTATTGGGTGTAAGGTGTAAGCTCCATATTATTACGTTTAATTCGATAGATATTGATTTTTTTGAAGTGCAAGGCGTTAAATTGAAAAAAATCTACAATTATTAATTTAATCCCTGCAAAAGGATTGGAAATAATAGCTATCCTGCGTCTTCTTATAACTACCCAAAATTGTAAATGAACTCAGGAAAAAAGTTAAACGTGTCGAATAATTTAATAAATACACAACAACTAGAAGAGTTTATTAAAGTCGGTTCAATCAAATTCTACAAAAAGTAACACGTAGTGTGCTAACTAAACTTATACAGGGTGGCCCCTGTAGATTATGGCTTTACTATTACTATTATTCATCAATTCCTATAAATAAATAAAAATCGTTTTAGTTTAGTCCCGAGAGTTTTGTACTTTTAAGAAAGTTTCTTGATACCTGTTGTAATAAAGCCATAATCCCAATAAAGCGCTACATTGGGCCATTTTGTATAATTTTACGTTTAGATAATTTTTAGCTATTTTTTCGATTTTAGTGTAGGTATCTTCAAAAAGTTCGAATTTCCTTTAGTACCTCGATATTTCTGATCTTGAGAAATTCATGTACATCGAGTTGCCTATTTTTAAGGGATTTAAGAACTAACAATAATTGCTAATTGGTCCTCGACAATTTTACTGTGACAATTATGGCATTGCACGTCAATTTATTAATAATCTATTAACTACAATTGAATCGGAAGTGGCATCTTTTCATAAAATGTGCAATTTTCGTTTCAAAAATATTAAGTCATATTTACCTAGTTAATTTTCGTCAATTTTCATTCCCCATTTCGACGATCACTGGTAATTAATATTCGAACTACTGCACACGCTTCTAAACCAAAGTTTTACTTTGAACTAGAAATGATGTAACGCAACGAGAATTAAACTAATTTTGTTAAATACAAAAATGTAACTAAAAGTTTGATTATTTATTCCAAGAAATGGAGTCCACATAAATTATTTAATAAAATTCCATTCACTTACACGTAATTTATTAAAAACCATACATAGTTTCTGAAGAAAATAATCACAAGCGCACTATTATAATTAATAATAAGCACAAATCTGTAATTTAATTCATAAAAACACCTTTATTAACTAAATTGTCAAGTGAACCGTCAAATGAAAAAACCGATAGTTTTAATTATTTCTTACACTAAAACATCACATTGAAGTTTGTTTTTAAAAATCAGTTTTAACCACTAGCAGTTTGTTTAAACAAATTACAGTCCTTTCACATATCGGCAAACTCAAAATGAAGTCAATGCTAATTTTTCAAATGCAAACTAATTCGAAAGGTTACTTTCACAATCACCAAACTTAAAAATAGCAACAATTTAAACAAAAATGGGAAAGAACTGCACCACTACAAAAATATAAACCACTGCACTAAACAATAACCAGATGATAACAATTTTACAAGTTTATAATGAGATATTTTTGGTATTTTTGAGTTTTAATCCAAACTGCACATCTCGAAATCGTTAAACAACATCAATAGTTAGTTGCACAAAAACTTAGCGTTGTTCTCCAATTTCCTGAAAATAACTCAAATGTGTTAGATTAATCATTCTTATAACTATAAAATTACTAAGTTTATCGCATTTATATAGAATGAGGCGAAATAATACGCCAATCTTAATTTTGGCTCATCCCATATAAAGTGTTGAACACTAAATTCAAAATAAAATTACCTACAAAATTAAACGTAAAAAAATAAAAGGAAAATGGGTAAGGGAAAATTTAAGCTGTTCCTCCACGTACCACGACAATTATCAAGTGATCTTCCTTCATCGCCTCGTCGGGTAAATTAGGACAAGTTCTTTTAAGGAGTTCCGTAGAAAAGGGACAAGGAGGGAACGAATACAAAACACCCGTCGCTTCCGTCTCTTTGTTAAGCAACGAAATCACCCCCGCCGCTTCTTTCTGCTTCAAATAAGATACGAGATTCCGCAACGGTCTAGTCTGAACACTACTATCTTCGTTCGTGATCGAAGCGGTCGATCCGGCGAGACCTAAAAATATGGCGTGAGAACTCGCGCTCGATATTCGCTTTTGCACGTCTTCTAATTTCGGCTGATCGAGCCTCAATCTTTGAGTAATCCTCAACTGGTGTTTACCGTCTTCGTCTTTCATCAACCCATCAACTATATCCGTATCGCCGTCGATCAAATGAAACTTGGCCGGAAACAAGGAATTTTTCAAAATGAGCGCTCCTTGCCAAACTGTGGAACATTTGCGGGCTACTTCCGGCAGAGTACGACTTGACGCCAACAAGCCAGCCCGACGAGAACCACCGTCAGAATCAGAGTCGGGAGAATGGCCGACCGAACGAGATCGAGACCTATCGGCCGCGCCCGAACCGGAGCGACGCCTTTCGTATTCTGGATCGCCAGGTTGACGATTCCACTCCTCTTCTGGATATCTATACGGGCCACGACTACCCCCGCGTCTTTCTGGGTAAGCTGGTCGACCCCTATAACCTCTATAACTCGTTTCGCCACCTTCGTAAGCGTCGTACTCGTACTCTACACCTCTTCTGTACTCGGCAGGCTCGTCGTGCGGAGGATAAACCTGTTTAGGCCTATGATACGGCACGGGTGGATTAACGTCCGAAAAATCAGTACGCAAACGTCTCTCGGACCCACCCAGAGGAAATCCGCGCATCTCCTTAACTGCAGCAGTAGCCGCATCAATGCTATCATACAAAATATACGCTTGATTATCTCCTTTAACATAATCGATCTTTTTTATAGCCCCAAAACGATCAAACTCTCTCTCTAATTGCGGCACCGACGTCCAAGGTCCCAAACCGCCAACCCAAATTCGAGTAGTCGGCGTCACTTTACCGTACCCAATTTTACACTGAAACTTGCCGATGTACTGCCCGGAAAGCTCCACTTTGGAACGATGCGCCATATCTAAAGTTTGAAATCGCACAAAAGCAAACGCATTTCCGGTCCCGGGAGGTGGTCTTTTAATATCGATGTCCTCCACAACGCCGTAACGACCAAAAATACGCCGCAATTCTTCGTCCGTTATGTTAATCTCCAAATTACCGGCAAACAAAGTACGAGTTGATAAAGGATCGTCTTCGGGAGAAATATGGTGCAGATAATTTGGGAATTTGTCTTTTTTATTTTCGGCTTTTTCAAACGGAGCTCGAGGAATAGTGTGCCTAGGAGGCCCATATGCGTGACCGGGTGGTAAATGAGGCGGTCCGTGGTGCACCGGCGGTCTAGCCAAGTATTCGTGGTGGGGAGCGGGTAACGCTTCCCTTCTGTAAGCGTCACGGTGCACCGGAACCCCCGGGGGTGGACCGTAAGCTCTTTCGTAACGATCCATAGGCCTTAAACGCTCAGGCCCAGGTGATCTAGCATAATAGTGTCTATCGTACTCGGGGCTGATAGACCTAGGTCTACTTCTGTAAACGTCAGTAGTTGCACGAGGAACTTCATAGACGGCCTCTACTAAAGCAACTTTATCATAAATTATAATTCTTGGTTTGGCGTGTTTAGCGTCACGTGCGTCTTCTGGGCTACGAAAACAAACATAAGCCACTCGTTCTTCTAAATCATGCGAAATTCTAATGCTCAACTCGCCAAACTTCTTATACTCTCGATATAAAGTATCTTTAATAAGTTCGTCACTCGCTTTAGGATGTAGCGCACTTATACATAACACTTTGTACGGCGGGTAACGTTCGGGTGGCCTCAAATATTCGTCACGATGTGGCGAAATGTATCTCGGACGGGGGCTCGGAGTTCTACTACGACGACGACGAATTCTTTCCGGTGTTATTCTTTCGTCAGAACTGTCGTCGTAACGCCCCATACTAGAACGCGATCTTTTGCTGCGAGGGGGTGTATCCCTATCACTACTTCGTTTCATATTTTGTATTCTGACGGTTATTCGGTCTCTTCCAGAAGCGATCATACGCACTCGGCACCGCTAAACGATAGACCACGACACTCCTTTTTTGACACCTCACCTAAAAACACAACACAAACACTCAGTTTTTTCAATACACAAATGTGAAAACAATATATAATAATAAAGGTTAACAAGAAACATACTTTTAAAAATAATACACGGCACAATTATTCCCTAAAGCACCGAAAAACTTACACAAAGCCACTTCACGGGATGTGCCTAATCAAAATGGTAGCTGTAGCTTGTCAAAAGAGCGTCACTACTTTAGATTTCTACCTTACCGTCCATAAAGAAGGATATTACACGGCCTCGTTAAAAGAAAAGTTGTGTAAATGAGTTTTTGATAATGTCAAAATAAACATAACATAACCTGCAAATCTCCAGATTTATTTAAAGTTTATTATTTGTTTAAAGAAGCAAGAAGTTAATTAATGTCGAATTTACGGCGTGTTCAGGTAAGGCGTAATAACAACGTTTGCTACAAAATATTTATTAATTTTTTCTGTGTAGCAATGGGCGACTTTTGCAAGAATTTGGCATCTCTTCGATGCTTCTTGGCAAAACCCGTTTGAAAGTGCAAAATTGCTAAGAAAATACCTCATGGGTTTACACAAACCAATTTACCATCCAATGAGTACGTACAATTCGAGTGCAAGTAGACGATACATTTAATTTTTTTTAGACGATTGTGGCGATCACGTCATCGTAATTAATAGTTTAGATATTGCTTTGCCTGGTAATGAATGGGACAAACGAGTTTATTTTCATCATACAGGATATCCGGGAGGAGCATCTTGGACAAAAGCATGGGAATTGCATCGTAAAGATCCTACTTTGGTGATTTAACTAGCGTACCTAGTGATTTCTTGACTTACAAGTGTCTTTATAGGTTTTAAAAAAAGCGGTTTATAATCATTTAGATAAAAATTTACAAAGAAGATACACCATGGAGAGATTGCATATTTTTCACAATGCCAATGTTCCAGCTAAGTTAATGGATAATGTTTCTAATCAAATTCGGCAAATTAGGCCAGTTCCAAAACGTTTGGATCATTATACAGAACAAGAAGTAAAGGAGTTTCCAAGATTAATCGATTTGCCACAAGATTATGTTTTGAAATGAGGTTTTAGTGTATAATTTGTAGTGCAACTTTTATAAAGTTTATAAATGAAGTTAATTATTGTAACATATTTAAAGTGTTTTTGTTTTTAACATAACTTTGCATGGCACGTTGGGCATTTACCTACATAAATTTATTATATTAATGTATGAATCTTGCCCCACACAAACACAGCAATGAAATTTTAAAGTTAAATGGTTGTAGCTGTAAGATCACTAACACAGAACTGGCAGATATGTTATTCGTTTATGAGTGTTGTGAAGGAAATGGTTGCAATAGTGTTAGAGTAAACAGCAAAAGGTGTCTTAATTGTTGTTTACCTTACCAAACCATCAAACATTTGCCGTTGTTGAGAGACGTTTTCTCCTGTAACTGCTGATTATGGACGTGAACATATGGTAAGAACTCCCGAGGTCAAAGAAGCAACTTTGGAACGAGTTGCCGATGGTCCGAAATTAAGTTCCAGATGTTTAGCTTTCGAAGTTGGATGAGTATCTAAGAATGTCGGTCATAGAGTTTTAAAGAAGCAACTTCTTCATCCATATCATAATCAGTGCAAGATCTTTAACCTCTTGATTCCGATCTACGCTTAGTTGCTTGGGTTTTTGCCAGTTCATTAACAAGCAAAGAGTCCAAAATATGAATTTCTGTAGCAACATTGTATTCACTGTTTCACCAAAGAGATAAGAGTATTTCACCAATGAAGCTTGTTTTACCAGGATTGGCTTAAGAAATTTGCACAACGAACATGTTTACGCTGATGAAAATACATATGCAACAACTAAGGTCACCCATTATCAACATGAATTCAGCATTAACGTATGTCCAGGAATCATTGGTAGTTTTATTATTGGTCCAGTCGTTTTATGGGTATGGGCCAAAGCTATTTGGAACATCTTCAAAACACATTGTCAGATTTATTGGTCGACTACGCCGAGATAAGGTTTGTGCATAAAGGTCGATTTATACTATCCGTTCATACACGTAACGTGATCGTAGCGTTTACAGCAAGACAAAGATTGTTACATGCTTTTTAAATGAAAGTATTTATACTTAGCGGAACTGCTCCGTTCATACACGTAGCGTATCATCCACTTGCCGTCCGGTATTCTTTCAAAGAATGTTTTGCATGATACGGTACGTGTATGACGACGTCTGATTATGTATTTAACTTAGTACTGATAGTATAAATTACCTTCGGACAATTTAATGCTTATATTGAATTATTTCACATTAATATTTTTCAATTTTCTGGGGTAAATTGTGGAAAGCGTTTTGCGACATTCGAAAATATTGGAAAAATTTTACTCCATCATCCATAAGTTCATGGAATAATGTATAAAATTCACCATGAGTTTTTCTTTTTCTTAAAATTTTGTGGACTCCGAAACGTCGGCGATGACGATTTTCGCTGTCTTCATCCAAAATCAATGCCATTATGCCTAAATCTTGTAATGATAAATGCGCAAACAGTGTTTTCAATAGAAGTGCTCAACTGCTCACACGTAACTGAATTAATGAATGTTTCTGTCTTTAACGTCTACCTGATAGTATAAACACTCGTGTATTTGTCTGAACGGTTACGCTACGAACACGTAACGTGTATGAACGGATAGTATAAATCGACCTTAATGGGGCTCGTATTTTACTGTAGTTGTTTGCAACCATCTAATACCCAAATAGATGGATCGGTATAGGAAATAATGCTCTTGTAAGTTGGCCACTGCGCTCTCCTGATATGACATAGTTGCGTAATTTTTTATGGGGAGCTTTAAAAGGCATGGTGTATTCCAGGACTCAACAAGAGTTGTGGAAACGACTAGAAACTCCCACAGACAAGCAGCAAGTTGGCTCAGGGCCACAGGAAAGGCTGTTTGAACCTTTCTTGACCATCTCGCCTGCTTCATCGCTACCCTCATTTCTTTGATGTCTTTGACCCAACAGAGTATAAGAACGTTGTTTTTGGTATCTGATTCAGTAGCTCGATGCACTCCTACAGACGACGAGAGGCTACCTTGCAAGTTGCAGGTGTTTAAGGCTTGCAAGATAGTTTTACTGTCCGTAGATATTAGGACTTTCTTGTTGACACTGTGTAATATTCCCATCAGTTCAGTTTGAAAAACTGAGGCCTATTTCCCCAGCGGTAGACTGAGTAAGTACGGCTGAACATAGGCTGAGCATTCCTTTTAATTTTTTAGATCCATTGGTAAAGACCTCTTTCGATGTTCTCAGTTAAATCCATTAGTTTGAAATTCTCTGTTGAATGTATATTACTGTTTGCATTCATCTCCAGGAGAGGCACCTTCTTGGAGCACTCTTTGACAATTTTGGTGTGTCCGTAAATTCCGTACCTGGCAGACCATAGCCCCAGCCCTGTAGTTCTAGAGCTGCTTTTGTTGCCATCTATTTCCTCCACATGTAGATCTAAGAAGTCATGGAACTCATAGCAGCACCTCCTGTGCTGCTGAGAGTGTGGTTTTCATGCCCTTGAGTATTACTTTCATATCTAGTGAAAAAAGTACCTTCTTTCATCTTGTTACATTAGTTATTTACGCTCTTGAAAGTAGAGCCATCGTATTCGCTTTTATATTATTTTATTCAAGCTTCGTTGACTCAAAACTGTGTGTACGTTTGGTTGCATACGTGTAAGGGGCAAAATTACAATAAATAAAAACTTTTTCAAATTTAAACGATTGTTTTCTCTTTGTTGCAGTTAATTTGGAGGCTACATACTCTTTCAGAAGCTTAAGGAAAACCAAAGGTAAGTCCTCAAATTTGATACCTTTTTAATGAAATTATGCCCATTGGAAAGTTCAGTTTTCAACATTTCTTCCTATTTTGTTATTTTAAATCTTTTAAGTTTACGAAATTCAGAAGAAAGATGATTTAATTCTTATCTTATTTTGACAAAATTAATTTAAATTAATTAATTGCCAAGTACATTACATAAATAGAAATTAAACATTCAATCGTTATACGAGTACATTTCTTAGTTTTGTTTTAAAACTTCAATATTTTCGCTTTTTCACACTTTTAGTTTTTTAAGAATTTGGAGGACCTTGAGGTTCTACACCTAAAAAAACTTTAATATAGATTTAATTTAGAAAAGTATTTAAATTTACCTGAATCTCCTTTGATATCGTAGGGCATTATTGATGTTTGACAATTGACTCCTCGGTCGCCTTTCTCACCTAAGATATCATTTTAATTAGAATTTCCTAGAAAAAGAAATTGAAATAATATAACCTTTCATTCCTATAAAGCCGACTCCGATTGAACCTTTTGAACCTGAAATAATAAATGTTTATTCATAATAATCTGGTAGTTTGATAGGCTAGAAATTATTTACCTGTTGGACCAGGTGCTCCAGGATAACCTAAAAGGCAAACAATTACAAAGTTGGTTTGAAATTATAACAAAAGTATTAACCTGGTTCTCCTGGAGGCCCATCTCGTCCTGGTATACCTGGATATCCTGCAATACCTGGGAAACCTAAAAAAAATTATTAGTAAATTTGCTTGCTATCAAACATTTTTTAATTGACCTGGAGGGCCTGGCTCGCCCGGTTCTCCTTTTGGCCCGACTAACCCAACATCTCTTTGTTGCCTCGAACGAAGACGACAATTTGACTTTAAATTTAAGCAAAAGCGTTCCACCAATTCAGGCTGTAATTAGAAACATTTTACGAGAATATTTTAGGAATTATTTACTGTGGGGCTCGTCTTTGGGCTTCTCAGAGGGAACCAACGAGTACTACGACAACAAGACGTCCGCAATTTCATTTTTCGTTTACAAATATTGTAAGAGTTTGGGGTAAATTGTAAAACTCCGATAATTTGATTCACTTTGTTCTGCACTATTAACTGCTCGAGCGCAAACGGCCTAGATAAAAGAGCAACTTTGTTGCTCTTTTATGAATGGTAAACAAATAAACTGAAACTGTTGAGCAATTGCGCAAAAGACTTGTTGAAAATGAATTCAAATTAACAAAAACGAACATTGATTAATATCTCATAGATAACTTTTTGACCTTTTAACGTGTACTGAAAAAGACAACTTACAGAAAGTTTATCATCGCCCAAAATGTTCAAATCGTCCACAGATCGTTTTTCTAAACCTAATCCTTGCCTCAACAATCGATTTTTGAACTTATTCGTTTCTCTTTCTTGCTCAATTTTTCGTTTTACTCCCGCAAACTGTGGTTCGTCCAAAACTTGTACGAGCTCTTCTTTACAAATTCCACTTTTAACTTGGTTTACGAACTCATTTTTGAAATCGATTTTCATTTGATTGTACATGTAGTGTCCCAATAGAACTTGTATCGATAGTACTAAGAAGACGAAACATATCAAACGAACTACATAATGGGTTGTCGGCAAAACTTTTTCTCTCTCGACCATTTTGTGTGTGGTGTAATGTTTTAATAACTAAATTTTCGTAACTGTTAACAATTTATGTATTTGATAAAAAAAAGTCGTGAACTTTGATAACAAAACATCATTCAATAAAGTCATTATCAATTATCATTGAGAAATGTTCGAATGTTTCGTTGGTCAATGTTATTGGTTTTGCAATTTTTGTGTTTACTCAATTTTTGATAACGTGATAGATTTTGACTTGATAAAAAGGACCTCCTCTAACTTTCTCAGCTTGATTAAAAGTGGCAGCTCACAAATTTAAAATCGAGCTCAATGTAGGGCAGTTTGATCGTCTCGACTCTGTCTCGGTTCAGTCTCTGTATCGCTGACATTTTGGTGCCAATTTGCAGCCGCTTTTAGAGAGAATTTACCTTTCAGAGAACAAAAATAAGTTTTAGTCATGAGAGTAATTTGAAGGTAATCGGCAGGAAAGTGATTAAAAAAGTCCTTCAAAGAGCTATTTGATTCACTTAGTCGATAACTGTCTAATGTTTACAGAATCGCGCTATAAACAAGGTCTCTAGATAACCTCTTACGCATCAGACGTACGAGGAACTTGCGGTTTGGCTATATCTGTAACTGAAATTTTCTTTGTGCCGCAAAAGAAGTTGCCGTCGGCTTGATCAAAATTCTTGGTCTTACTGAAATAACGAATGTTATCTATGAATAGATAACATGGAGTGAAAGACCTAGTGATATTTCATATACTTTGACCACGCCGTTCCATTGTGTCCCATTTGACAATTTGAGCATTTGTTTAACAGGCCAGTTGCTTAGCGCAAGCCAGGAGCCTTTTTAGACAGCTCCTGGAAGGTCTCAAGACCTGTAGGAGTAATCCAGGAGCTTGTCCAAATAGCTCCTTGATGGTTTCGGGGCTTGTAGGGGCAAACCAAAGTGTCTTTGTTTGTTGCCGTCGGCATGAACAAAATTCTTGGTCTTACAGAAATAACAAGTTCTAGCTATGAATAGATGCCATGGAGTGAAAGACCTAGTGATATTTCATATACTTTGACCACGCCGTTCCATTGTGCTCCATTTGACAATTTGAGCATTTGTTTAACAGGCCAGTTGCTTAGCGCAAGCCAGGAGCCTTTTTAGACAGCTCCTGGAAGGTCTCAAGACCTGTAGGAGTAATCCAGGAGCTTGTCCAAATAGCTCCTTGATGGTTTCGGGGCTTGTAGGGGCAAACCAAAGTGTCTATGTTTTTGCCGTCGGCCTGAACAAAATTCTTGGTTTTACTATAATAACGAGTGTTATCTATGAATACTCGTAGATGTCATTGAGTGAAAGACTTAGTGATATTTTATATACTTTTGCCGCGTCGTCTTATTGTGTCCCATTAGAGAATTTGAGAATTTTTTTTAACAGGCCAGTTGCTTAGGGTAAGCCAGGAGCTTGTCCAAATAGCTCCTGGATGGTTTCGGGGCTTGTAGGGGTAAACCCTAGTGTCTATGTTTGTTGCCGTCGGCATGAACAAAACTCTTGGTCTTACTGAAATAACGAGTGTTATCTATGAATAGATGCCATAGAGTGAAAGACTTAGTGATATTTTATATACTTTTGCCGCGCCGTCCCATTGTGTCCCATTAGAGAATTTGAGAATTTTTTTAACAGGCCAGTTGCTTAGGGTAAGCCAGGAGCTTGTCTAAATAGCTTCTGAATGGTTTCGGGGCTTGTAGGGGCAAACCAAAGTGTCTATGTTTTTGCCGTCGGCCTGAACAAAATTCTTGGTTTTACTATAATAACGAGTGTTATCTATGAATACTTGTAGATGTCATGGAGTGAAAGACTTAGTGATATTTTATATACTTTTGCCGCGTCGTCTTATTGTGTCCCATTAGAGAATTTGAGAATTTTTTTTAACAGGCCAGTTGCTTAGGGTAAGCCAGGAGCTTGTCCAAATAGCTTCTGGATGGTTTCGGGGTTTGTAGGGGCAAACCCAAGTGTCTATGTTTGTTGCCGTCGGCCTGAACAAAATTCTTGGTCTTACTGAAATAACGAGTTTCATCTATGAATAGATGCCACGGAGTAAAACACCAAGTGATATTTTATTTTATACTTTGGCCATGCCGTCCCATTGAGTTCCATTAGATAATTTGAACATTTTTTTAACAGGTCAGTTGCTTAGGGTAAGCCAGGAGCTTGTCCAAATAGCTCCTGGATGGTTTCGGGGCTTGTAGGGGTAAACCCTAGTGTCTATGTTTGTTGCCGTCGGCATGAACAAAACTCTTGGTCTTACTGAAATAACGAGTGTTATCTATGAATAGATGCCATAGAGTGAAAGACTTAGTGATATTTTATATACTTTTGCCGCGCCGTCCCATTGTGTCCCATTAGAGAATTTTAGAATTTTTTTAACAGGCCAGTTGCTTAGGGTAAGCCAGGAGCTTGTCCAAATAGCTTCTGGATGGTTTCGGGGTTTGTAGGGGCAAACCCAAGTGTCTATGTTTGTTGCCGTCGGCCTGAACAAAATTCTTGGTCTTACTGAAATAACGGGTTTCATCTATGAATAGATGCCACGGAGTAAAACACCAAGTGATATTTTATTTTATACTTTGGCCATGCCGTCCCATTGAGTTCCATTAGATAATTTGAACATTTTTTTAACAGGTCAGTTGCTTAGCGCCAACCAGGAGTCTACCCAAACAGCTCCTGGACGATTTCGGGACCAGTAGTGGTAAACCCACGTGCCTATGTTTGGTGAGGGACAAGTGCCATGCACTCACGCGGAAAGCATTGAGCAGTCTCATCTCAAACTCGCTTCTTCTTCTTAAAGTGCCATTGACGGATATTTCTTAGCCACGATAGTTTTTTTCTGCCTATTCCTCTTCTTCCTCATTCAATTTTACCTTGAAGAATGAGGCGCTGAAAGTGGTAACGTTCTCCACGTAGTATGTGTTTGAGAAAACCTATTTTTCTCTTCTTGATGTTTTCGAAAAGTTGTCGTTCTGCTAGACCGGCTCTTCGGAGAACTTCCTCGTTTTTCACGCGGCCGACCCACGACACCTTCAACATTCGTCGCAGGATCCACATTTCGAAGGCTTTAATTTTGTTGATGACTGGCCCACGCTCACGTCCATGCCTCAACTCCGTACAGGAGAACTGACCAAACTTGCTATTTACTGGAAAATCCAATATTTTCCTTGCCATTTACTGGAGAATCCAAGCCTCAAGAACGTCATTATGCTCATTTGTGCCAATTTCTAGTTCATATCACTCAATAGCTTACGTTTATCTTGCCTAAGCGTGCGAGCATTCCATGACTGCTTATGCTTGGTTGCCTGGTTTCTTCTACTTGAGAGGAACTCTGAAGGTGATGGGAGCGGGGCTTTAATAAGGAGGCGATATGGCGATGGCTTATGCTCATGCTCGGATTCACTATCTAGGGGGTCCTAGGCTGAAAAAGTGTAGATTGTTTAAGGTCAAACAATTGCCTCCGATAGACTCTAGCTAAAAGAATGAAGATTACCTACAACGGAGGGATGCCTGGTTTCCCTAGAAATATTTTTATTGTTGTACCTTATCTATGTAGTCCATACAATTAAGGCTCCGTGCCTCTCCTTAACTGTAAACCTTTGGCTTAGGTAAGCTTTGTAACAGCGCTGAAAATGGCTGATCTTATTCTCTCTTTTTCTTTAAAATAAATGGGTTTGTTGAATTCAAACTGGCCATCCATGTTCAGGGCGACAAGGAAACTCCGATTATATTAGAGCAAGATCTGTTCATGAAAAAGAAGTCGAATTTGGGAAGGGGGTGAAAATTACGACACACTTTTAAATTTTAATTTCAAAAAGCAAAAAAGACGCATTGCTTGGTAAATGGTAATCAGTAATCACTAGATTAGATTTACTTCGTACGCTGAATTCGTGACGATAGTAGTAATTATTAGCTATTAACGCGCTTTTCATGGTTGTTTTAATTAGAATTTATAATTAAAATAAATATTTTGTAGTTAAATTTATTATCTCGTGATCCCCAAAAACAGCTTATTCTAAAATTAAACTACTTATTAAACAATTCTAAGTGTGCTAGTCCTGGGGAATTTCGTGGACCACTCGGTTTTTCAACTTCTTGCTTTTTAGGGTTTCCTAAAATCAAATAAAGTACTAAATCAAACTTTCTCTAATTATCAAAAGACTCACCGATGGTCTACGTTAGTCTCTTTCGAAAACACCCCTATGTATATAAATACATTGGGGCTCGAAATCCTGGGTCACCTTTCTCGCCCTTTTTACCTACAAGTACCCTTCTAGGTTCTCCTACAAATAATGGCAAATCTGTTATTTGCTGTTGTACACGTTTGTCGAACTGCTTACCTATTGTTAGTCCTGGATAATTCGAAATGCCTAAAAAGTAAAATAATCAAAGTCGGTTTTTAAGAAATGCTTTTGAAGTGTTTCGAAGTTTTTTGAGAGTAATCTAACCAGGGGAAGCAAATTAGGGTCCTTTCAGACGGCGCGAGTTAAAACCGCTCGCTCCAATTATTAACCACCTCACGCATTCCATTAAAATTACAATAGCAAAGTGGTTAGTTGTCAAATAGTCCCTACTGAAGCTCAAACACGAGTCTGACTGACGTTTGAAGCGAGTCCCTATTTGAAAGAAATTCAGTTAACACGCACCTGCTTCTCCCTTCTCTCTTGGATATGCTTCTTCTCCTGGCATTCCCGGGCGCCCGGGGATTCCTTTAAAGTACATCATTTAAAAAGTTATTTTTAACGGATTACCTTAGCATACGAACCTGCAAGCCCTGGTTCACCCTTTTTTCCTGGAAATCCTTCTTCTCCTGGCATTCCCGGGGCCCCGGGGATTCCTTCGATGTGCACAATTTAAAAAATTATTTAAAACAGATTACCTTAACAAACGAACCTGCAAGTCCTGGTTCGCCCTTTGGACCTTTTAAGTTATCATTTGCGTCTCTTCTTCTACGAGAATAAGATAAACAATCCGAATTTTCATCGAAACAGTGTTTAAAGAATATTAACTGAAACAATCGTAAAATATCCCGAGTAATTAAATTTCGCAATTATGCGTGGCCTGTTGTGATAAGCGCGATAACCTCTTAAAACTTTTTGTATTAGCTGAGAATTACAAATAAATCAACTTACAGACAGTTGATCAAATTCTTCTTTTGGCGAATTTATCGCTCTTTTGGAACGATCCGAAGCCTCTTGATCTAATAAGAGAAATTGGACGAAACTCTTTCGTATTTCAGATTTACAAACGTCGCTTTTGATTTCGTCCGTGAAATTTTGTTCGAAATCTGTTCTCATTTGATTATACATGCAGTGGCCTAGAAAGACTTCGACGGAGAGCATCAAGAAACCAAAACATAGTAATTGAATCAACGATCGTGCAGTGGGTACGGCTTCGTCTTCATCTTGTACTATCATCTTTTCGCGATGTTCGTTACTTAACGTGCTTATACTGACTGTTTGTTATTTCGATAAAACCAAAGTTATGTAAATGAACTTCAACTTTTGATAATGTTTGACTCAATTCATTAATTTTAATTTGTTTATTGGATTTGTTTCGAGGGTGTGATAATGGAATTATTATTATTATTTTTCTTTTATTATTTCTTTTTATTTTCGTTTTCTAAGTGTAGCGCGTACGGGCCCTGTATTGGCTTCCATCGAAACTTCTTTAAAAACTTCTGTTTATTTGATGGACCACTCTCTAGATAAGGAAAGCTTTGTTGGAACTCGTCCACTGGCATCCTAATACCAAGTACATTTCGAAACTGTCTGTTTTGAATCAACACAATGTATGCGGTGGAAAGCCCGAAATATTCCTAATTGCCGAGGCCGACGTAATTGATAATCCGTGGTCAATAGCCTAGTCGAGTCCGGGGTATAGGTCGCATTCAGTCTTATGACAGATTAAGTATATGACGCTCTCCGCATTTAGGCCAATCTTGGCTATCGGGAAGGCGCGCATTGGTCATTGCTCTAATGCATTCTTAAGTTTTTAGCAATAAACTTTGTTTTCTCGAAACCGACATTTCTATAGATTTATTCAATTTTTACCGTGTTTTCTTTGAGTCCTAAGTCACATTTTAATATTTTACCTTTATAAACCCAATTAGTATTATATTGTACGCCAAATCATCGATTTGTAAGACGAGTAGTGTGATGAAAAGAATTTCTGTGTCCACGGATATAGGCCCAATCGATAAGGATGTAAATAAATCTTTTGTTCAGGACTACCCTGATCTGAAAGAGAAGTCTAGAGGTCTAAAAGAATTAATTCATCATCAAGACTAAATGATTTGAAGCAAATGACGAAATGACTATTAGATCTAAGAGGCCACCTCATTTGTGGTGCTCTTGTGCCTATAAAAATCCAATTATTTTACTTGAAGTTTCGCTACATCATGGATCATGAGTCATGAGTCATGGGGCCCGAGCTTCGATTTCAAATGACGTTTGAGCTAGGCTAAATCTACTGTTTCAGGATACCGTAAATTTTGAGTAGTGAAGATTTTGATCTAATGTTTTGGACTTCAAAACACGTCGGTATCATATCGAGCGCGCTCTTGAACTCCAATGAAGAATTAATTCGGAAGCTATTAGTCTAGGAGGCAGCGAACAGTTTTACTAAACCGTCAAGTGCAAAATGGTTGGTTATGCAGGATGAAAGAACATTGCAAATGACTTATAAAACAGACCTCTGCCTCTTAAAAGTGGCAGCATAAACTTGGAGGCGACTCGCTTCTTTTTTTTCTACCACCTTAACTGTTTGTGTGTAGAAAAAAAATTTGAGACATAATTTGTAGCAAATTGAATGTAATTTATTTTTGTATCAGAACACTTTTCTCTAAAGTGTGTAATTTTTGAGTTATAAGCGAAAAACAAAAAAAACAATTTTTTGACCAAATCTGGAATTTTTCTTAAAATTTAAGGCGTTCTAGCGCCTAAACCATTTGTCTGAAGGACAAAACGTAAGAGGTATATTTTGTAGAAAATTTAATGTACTTTATTGTTGTACAGAAGCATTTTTCTATAAAAATGCGTAATTTTTGAGTTATAAGCGTTAAACTAAGAAACAGTTTTTTGCCAATTCTGGAATTTGTGTCAAACTTTAAGACACTCTAGTGCCTAAACCATTCGTCTGAAGGACAAAACTTAAGAAGTATATTTTGTAGAAAATTTAATATGCTTTATTGTTGTACAAAAGCACTTCTCCATAAAAATGCGTAATTTTTGAGTTATAAGCGTTAAACTAAAAAACAGGTTTTTTGCCAATTCTGGAATTTGTGTCAAACTTTAAGACACTCTAGCGCCTAAGCCATTCGTCTGAAGGACAAAACTTAAGAAGTATATTTTGTAGGACATTTAATATGCTTTATTGTTGTACAAAAGCACTTTTCCATAAAAATGCGTAATTTTTGAGTTATAAGCGTTAAACTTGGTTAAACTAAAAAACAGTTTTTTTGCCAATTCTGGAATTTGTGTCAAACTTTAAGACACTCTAGCACCTAAACCATTCGTCTGAAGGACAAAACTTAAGAAGTATATTTTGTAGAAAATTTAATATACTTTATTGTTGTACAAAAGCACTTTTCTATAAAAATGCGTAATTTTTGAGTTATAAGCGATAAAACAAATGGTCGATTTTGAAAGTTTATTTTAAACTTGCCTCGCGCTAGCGCCTAAATGATTCACTTTAAGAAAAAAACTTTAGATATATAATTTATAGGGAATTCAATTTTCTTTATTTTTGTATAGAAGAACTTTTTTTTACAAAGTGCGTAGTTTTCAAGTTATAAGCAAAAAACCTATAAAAGAGCCAAGTCTAACCTTTCGAGCCTTTTGTATACATATTCAATTTTATAGCAAATTTTATGAGCTTTCATTTAATACATCGTCATGTTTTAGGTCTGACCCATAGTTTTTGAGATATTAACGAAAAACCGAAAAAAGTGGCCATTGCCGCGAAAGCTCACCACCGATTCTTCAGAACTTTTGGTTCATTCATCACTAGACAACTCCAAACGAGTGTGTAAAATTTTAAAACTATAGAATTTTTGAAGGTAAAATTCTTAGTTGACTGGACTATGCCCAAAGCCCTTGAAAATAAATTTTGACTTGCAAGTATTGTAAAAAGATTTGTATTTTTCACAAAGACATTAATCATTAGTATTTACAAATACAAATACAAAAAAAACTAAGTGTTAGGTCTAAGTAAATTGCAATTATTACAATAATAGAATAGAAATTTTAGTAGTTAGTCTTCTTTCTTGAATTATGTGTGTGACCATTCGTTCTGATCCTGTTTTTCAGTTTTTCCAGTAAAGTTATATCCAATCTCGTTATATCGAACAGGATACGTTAATTGATTGCCTCTATCCCAAGAGTACAATTCCTTAAACAAATTCTTCGAGCGATTTAAATAAATTTTTTATCGAGCACTTACCTTATTTCTGTGATTATATCCAACCATGGTAGTTTTTCTGAAAGGGTTTGTAAAGCCTAAATTGATGTCGAGAAGTTTGTTGGTATACAGATCTAATGCAAAGCGAATTTTAGAAGTTCGAGCAGAAACACTATCGATCGCGTAAAGGACTCCACAAACTATGAACATTTCGCCCACTTTTTGATGTTCTATGCTTATATTCCAAATGTATTGCACTTGCATGCTATTGACGTCCACCTAAAATGGCACTCTTGTACTATTGGAAAACTCGCCGCTCAAAGAAGGCCAAAAATGGGTTTGACCTTTCAAAAAATAAAATAGTTTTGAAACTTAACGTAGGTACCAATTTGTCTGTGTCTAGTGATGAACATCTTAAAAGTTCTGATGAGTCAGAGGCGAACTCTAGCGGCTGTGGCAGAAAGCATGCAAGGCTGATGAAAATTGCCACAAAACGATTAGATGATGTTAATCGAATTCCTACTAGTTAGTGAGTCATAGGGCTTAAAAACCCTTTGGATAGCAACGAAAGGGTTCAAAATAACTCGTATTCCTGAAGGAAGAGGATTCATTCAATTCATTACGAAAGGACTGCTTAGCTAAAGAGCTTGAGCCATTCCTGTTCCATTCATCAACTCGCCCCACCATCTGTACTATGCTGGCAGCTTATACAAGAAATCTGAGTTGAGATCCATGGTGACTACATCCTATCAGCCTTACTAACGCTAGTGAAATTATTGCATCAGCTCCACCTGGCCTGCCGCTGTCTACGGGTATAGTGAGGTTAGATGAATTGCATCATTTAATGTCTTACATTGGGTGTGTTAGGTTTTTGACGAGTAATAGAAGTGGCCTACATGACTGATGCTCCCATATCTCTAGAAAATATGCTTTAAGGGGAAGCTTGTGTAGCTCAACCTGACTCGCTGCTGTCTACTTGTATAGTCAGGTTGGATGGATTCCGCTTTTTAATGCGTTACATTGGGTGTGTTGGGTTTCTGACGAGTGGAAGTGGTCAACATGAACGATGCCCCCACGTCTTTAGAAAAGATGCTTCAAGGAAAAACTCTTGCAGATCCACTTGACTCGCCGCTGTCTACTTGTATAGTCAGGTTGGATGGATTTCGCTTTTTAATGCGTTACATTGGGTGTGTTGGGTTTCTAACAAGTGGAAGTGGTCAACATGAATGATGCCCTCACATCTTTAGAAAAGATGCTTCAAGGGAAAACTTTTGCAGATCCACTTGACTCGCCGCTGTCTACTTGTATAGTCAGGTTGGATGGATTCCGCTTTTTAATGCGTTACATTGGGTGTGTTGGGTTTCTAACGAGTGGAAGTGGTCAACATGAATGATGCTCCCACATCTTTAGAAAAGATGCTTCCAGGAAAAACTTTTGCAGATCCACTTGACTCGCCGCTGTCTACTTGTATAGTCAGGTTGGATGGATTCCGCTTTTTAATGCGTTACATTGGGTGTGTTGGGTTTTTAACGAGTGGAAGTGGTCAACATGAATGATGCTCCCACATCTTTAGAAAAGATGCTTCCAGGAAAAACTTTTGCAGATCCACTTGACTCGCCGCTGTCTACTTGTATAGTTAGGTTGGATGGATTCCGCTTTTTAATGCGTTACATTGGGTGTGTTGGGTTTCTAACGAGTGGAAGTGGTCAACATGAATGATGCCCCCACATCTTTAGAAAAGATGCTTCAAGGGAAAACTTTTGCAGATCCACTTGACTCGCCGCTGTCTACTTGTATAGTCAGGTTGGATGGATTCCGCTTTTTAATGCGTTACATTGGGTGTGTTGGGTTTCTAACGAGTGGAAGTGGTCAACATGAATGATGCCCCCACGTCTTTAGAAAAGATGCTTCCAGGAAAAACTTTTGCAGATCCACTTGACTCGCCGCTGTCTACTTGTATAGTTAGGTTGGATGGATTCCGCTTTTTAATGCGTTACATTGGGTGTGTTGGGTTTCTAACGAGTGGAAGTGGTCAACATGAATGATGCCCCCACGTCTTTAGAAAAGATGCTTCCAGGAAAAACTTTTGCAGATCCACTTGACTCGCCGCTGTCTACTTGTATAGTTAGGTTGGATGGATTCCGCTTTTTAATGCGTTACATTGGGTGTGTTGGGTTTCTAACGAGTGGAAGTGGTCAACATGAATGATGCCCCCACATCTTTAGAAAAGATGCTTCAAGGGAAAACTTTTGCAGATCCACTTGACTCGCCGCTGTCTACTTGTATAGTCAGGTTGGATGGATTCCGCTTTTTAATGCGTTACATTGGGTGTGTTGGGTTTCTAACGAGTGGAAGTGGTCAACATGAATGATGCCCCCACGTCTTTAGAAAAGATGCTTCCAGGAAAAACTTTTGCAGATCCACTTGACTCGCCGCTGTCTACTTGTATAGTTAGGTTGGATGGATTCCGCTTTTTAATGCGTTACATTGGGTGTGTTGGGTTTCTAACGAGTGGAAGTGGTCAACATGAATGATGCCCCCACGTCTTTAGAAAAGATGCTTCCAGGAAAAACTTTTGCAGATCCACTTGACTCGCCGCTGTCTACTTGTGTAGTCAGGTTGGATGGATTTCGCTTTTTAATGCGTTACATTGGGTGTGTTGGGTTTCTAACAAGTGGAAGTGGTCAACATGAATGATGCCCTCACATCTTTAGAAAAGATGCTTAAAGGAAAACCTTTTGCAGATCCACTTGACTCGCCGCTGTCTACTTGTATAGTTAGGTTGGATGGATTCCGCTTTTTAATGCGTTACATTGGGTGTGTTGGGTTTCTAACGAGTGGAAGTGGTCAACATGAATGATGCCCCACGTCTTTAGAAAAGATGCTTCCAGGAAAAACTTTTGCAGATCCACTTGACTCGCCGCTGTCTACTTGTATAGTCAGGTTGGATGGATTTCGCTTTTTAATGCGTTACATTGGGTGTGTTGGGTTTCTAACAAGTGGAAGTGGTCAACATGAATGATGCCCTCACATCTTTAGAAAAGATGCTTAAAGGAAAACCTTTTGCAGATCCACTTGACTCGCCGCTGTCTACTTGTATAGTTAGGTTGGATGGATTCCGCTTTTTAATGCGTTACATTGGGTGTGTTGGGTTTCTAACGAGTGGAAGTGGTCAACATGAATGATGCCCCCACGTCTTTAGAAAAGATGCTTCCAGGAAAAACTTTTGCAGATCCACTTGACTCGCCGCTGTCTACTTGTATAGTTAGGTTGGATGGATTCCGCTTTTTAATGCGTTACATTGGGTGTGTTGGGTTTCTAACGAGTGGAAGTGGTCAACATGAATGATGCCCCCACGTCTTTAGAAAAGATGCTTCCAGGAAAAACTTTTGCAGATTCACTTGACTCGCCGCTGTCTACTTGTATAGTCAGGTTGGATGGATTTCGCTTTTTAATGCGTTACATTGGGTGTGTTGGGTTTCTAACGAGTGGAAGTGGTCAACATGAATGATGCCCCCACGTCTTTAGAAAAGATGCTTCCAGGAAAAACTTTTGCAGATCCACTTGACTCGCCGCTGTCTACTTGTATAGTTAGGTTGGATGGATTCCGCTTTTTAATGCGTTACATTGGGTGTGTTGGGTTTCTAACGAGTGGAAGTGGTCAACATGAATGATGCCCCCACGTCTTTAGAAAAGATGCTTCCAGGAAAAACTTTTGCAGATCCACTTGACTCGCCGCTGTCTACTTGTATAGTTAGGTTGGATGGATTCCGCTTTTTAATGCGTTACATTGGGTGTGTTGGGTTTCTAACGAGTGGAAGTGGTCAACATGAATGATGCCCCCACATCTTTAGAAAAGATGCTTCAAGGGAAAACTTTTGCAGATCCACTTGACTCGCCGCTGTCTACTTGTATAGTCAGGTTGGATGGATTCCGCTTTTTAATGCGTTACATTGGGTGTGTTGGGTTTCTAACGAGTGGAAGTGGTCAACATGAATGATGCCCCCACGTCTTTAGAAAAGATGCTTCCAGGAAAAACTTTTGCAGATCCACTTGACTCGCCGCTGTCTACTTGTATAGTTAGGTTGGATGGATTCCGCTTTTTAATGCGTTACATTGGGTGTGTTGGGTTTCTAACGAGTGGAAGTGGTCAACATGAATGATGCCCCCAC
Source organism: Malthinus flaveolus (assembly GCA_950108345.1). Lineage (NCBI taxonomy): Eukaryota > Metazoa > Arthropoda > Insecta > Coleoptera > Cantharidae > Malthinus > Malthinus flaveolus. The sequence goes on from OX467285.1 coordinate 93,090,240, forward strand.
GTCTTTAGAAAAGATGCTTCCAGGAAAAACTTTTGCAGATCCACTTGACTCGCCGCTGTCTACTTGTATAGTCAGGTTGGATGGATTTCGCTTTTTAATGCGTTACATTGGGTGTGTTGGGTTTCTAACAAGTGGAAGTGGTCAACATGAATGATGCCCTCACATCTTTAGAAAAGATGCTTAAAGGAAAACCTTTTGCAGATCCACTTGACTCGCCGCTGTCTACTTGTATAGTTAGGTTGGATGGATTCCGCTTTTTAATGCCTTACATTGGGTGTGTTGGGTCTCTGACGAGTGGAAGTGGTCAACATGAATGATGCTCCCACATCTTTAGAAAAGATGCTTCAAGGGAAAACTTTTGCAGATCCACTTGACTCGCCGCTGTCTACTTGTATAGTCACGTTGGATGGGTGTGTTGGGTTTCTGACGAGTGGAAGTGGCCTACAGGAGCCGACGGGGACTATTTACGCTTCCACATCTTTAGAAAAGATGCTTCAGGGAACCTTTTGCTAGAGTCTTGAGCGTTCATACAATTTGAGCCAATCGAGGCCATTTATATTGTGTGCATTGTATGAATAGGTCTTTCGTTGCTTGATGACTCCTGCAGAATTTCAAAAATTTGTAAAAGACGGTTACTTCACAATGCAAAAAACTGGCCGATTTTGAACTGCAGTTTGGAGATATCTACCGGAAGATATAAAATAACATACGTTCGGTCATTGCCTCTAGACATGACCCCACGTTCCCGAGGAGTTTTGTTTTTCATCACTCTAGACTAGACATCTACGAACTACTCGTATTAGTATGTGGAGTTTTCATACTTTTGAATTTTTTGAAAGAGAAACCCTTACTTGACTAGACTGTAAAATGTGGATCCAAAGATTGCAAAACATCATTGTGGAGGTCACCTCGATTTTGTAAAAACTAATTTCTGAGGGTAGTTAGGCATCACTACACCGTGTTTGAACGATGTATACTTCCAAACGTGACATCCACATTCGTATTTTTCTAATCGAGATAACCTGCAGCTAAAATGTTTTCCGACCCCATGTCAGAGGTTTTGGCAATAATCGCTTACCTTCAAAACCGCCGTATTGTTAGATTGGTTGACCGGAAAAATGACCCATAGTCCATTGTCGTCGACACTAAAATCTAAATAATTGTACTTTGTACTATACAAATAATTTTTGGAATTGACGGAAAATTGAGAAACATTGATAGACTTGCTGGTTTGGTTATTTAAATAAAATCTCATTATTTCGGGCTTTCCTTTGGCGTGGTAATAAAACGATCCATTGTAAATTACGTGGGCGTTTCCTTGAAATTCGGCGTTTAATTTGTAAGACCTACAAATTGAAGAAATTAACATTATACGAAGTATACTGGGTGGAGTGATCAAAATAAGATGAGAATTTAGATAATTAGGGACGCTAAGGGCCAGTCCCACCAACTTTGCCAAAAGAATTTTATCACAGTTAATGGCAAATTGTCATGACAGCTCATTGTCATTCATTGACGAACTGCTATTAACCGTGGTAAAATTCTATAGAGTTGGTATAACTGACCCCAAAGTAACGAATGACAATGGGTTGTCATGGCAATTCATTGATTAACTATCATTAATCGTGATTAAAGGTCAGTACCACCAACTCTGATTAAAGAATTTAGTTACAGTTGATGGCAAATTGTCATGACAACTCATTGCCATTCACTGATTACTGCTATTAACCGTGATTAAATTCTTTAATCTGAGTTGATGGAACTGGCCCTTAATCAATGAATGACAATGAGTTGTCATGACAATTCATTGATTAACTGCCATAAGCCACGATTAAGTTCTTTAATCAAACTTGGTGGTACTGGCCCTTAATCACCGTTAATGGCAATTAAACAATGAATTGGCATGACAACTCATTGTCATTCATTGACGAACTGCTATTAACCGTGGTAAAATTCTTTAGAGTTGGTATAACTGACCCCAAAGCAACGAATGACAATGGGTTGTCATGGCAATTCATTGATTAACTATCATTAATCGTGATTAAAGGTCAGTACCACCAACTCTGATTAAAGAATTTAGTTACAGTTGATGGCAAATTGTCATGACAACTCATTGCCATTCACTGATTACTGCTATTAACCGTGATTAAATTCTTTAATCTGAGTTGATGGAACTGGCCCTTAATCAATGAATGACAATGAGTTGTCATGACAATTCATGGATTAACTGCCATTAGCCACGATTAAGTTCTTTAATCAAACTTGGTGGAACTGGCCCTTAATCACCGTTAATGGCAATTAAACAATGAATTGGCATGACAACTCATTGTCATTCACAGATTAACTACCATTAACCGTGATTAAATTCTTTAATCCGAGCTGGTGGGACTGGCCCTAAACATCTTAATTACTCTTATTACTCACACTCGATCGTTTTTTCTGAAAGCGCTTTTACTGGCGTATTCATATAAAATACTCGGTCTAGATTCGTTGGTGATCCAAAATTTTTCTCCTTCCAAATCGTTCGTGGCCGCCGAGTCTTTCATCCAAGAACCAAAACTTTCGTTAATGAAGCCGTGGTAGACCGGCTTACCCACAGCGTACAATTCGCAATCTGAAAAATTTAATTTTTAGCGAAGTTTGGCGTCGCGAGCATCGGTGTTAATAGGAAATCGAAGGGTGTTTTTAAAATAACTGTAAGCGTAAGCGCAAACTATACCAAATACCACCCTGGACAATTTGTGGATTTTCTACTTCAAATCACTTCTAATAAATAGCTTTTCGTCACTTTTCGTATCGCAAAATCGCTGGTGTGGACGTGGACATAACAGGGCTTTTTCAAGCTTTAAAAATATGAAAAAAGATACCGAAAGTAGTACTAAGCAATAGTACGCTCAGAATCTTTCCCTCATTTCCAAACTCTAAAATTATACGAAGTGTCCTATTTGAAAAAGGGGAGCTAATTTCATTTCCGAATGAACCGGAAGTCAAAATATCAAAAGTAAAGATAATTTTCTAGTCTTCTAAATAATTTAAAATATACATGGTGTTATATTTAAAATAGAACAGCTATAACCTCTTATTTGGTTTCTACATCTTCCTAAAGAAAAACGAAATTTGACTGCATCCTGTATAATCTAAATATTTTCTAAAATATTCAATAAATAAAAGAACACAATTATTTTTAAATAATTAAAATTGTTGCCTTGCATAGGTAAATAAGAGATAAGAGATAACAAACGTTCGGCTTAAATTCGCGAGGTGATTCGCACAGATGTTGTATTATGTGGTCAAATATTAATTTTATTTAGTACGACTTGCAACTTACCGGTGTGTTCAAGTCCGCGTTACTTTATTTTTGTGTTTTGTGCCCTTTTGGGATTTTTAAAGCGGCCATTTGATTTAACCAACTCAACAAATGGATAAAGGTCAGTTTTTAAATTTATTTTTCGTATTTGGGCTATTGTAGTGTGTAGATTTATTATTTCTAAAAATATTTACTAAAATGTGGGGGCTTTCTCATCTCTAAATTCTCGCAAAATTTTGAATTCGTCCAAATACCATTTTTACGAGATTTGCAAGCTTTTATGAAATCATCGTGTTGTGATATAATTTTTCTTTCTCCTTTTAAGAATGTTATAGTAGTTTATTTACTAGGAGGAGCACGCACTCTCTTATTTGAGTCTAAAATTTGCAATTAAAATGCAAAAGTAATTAATTTATTTGATTACATACGAAAAAGTGTCATTAAAGTCGTCCACAGACTTCGTGACTTTTTATCGGTCATCGGGTACGTTGTGACAAAACCGAGGTGTGTGGGATGACAACGCATCGGTGCATCGTGCTTTGCGATGAAACCAAGGTGGGTGGGGACTTCTTTTCAACGTGACAGTTTAAAGTTTAAATTCAGTATCGTCTCATCTCAACTGCTCACCTGCAATCCTGCAATACACCTCGTCACGATAAACCGATAAAAAATTGCGATGTCTATGGACTCATCGGGCGAGAAAACTAAACACGACGCCTAGTCCAGCTATTCGAACTTGGAAATTAGTAATTGCAGTCTGCTAACTTGCAATTACAAAAAATATTAATTTTTGAAATTTTGATCTTCGAAAAACCGTAACCGTAACTCCGGCTCTGGGTGTAGCAAGTAAACCAAACAAACGGCATTAGATTCAGAACTTCGAGATCTATTAGTTATTCAAAAACGGCTGATGTGGCCTTGCCTTAACAGGACCTTTTCGTAGGCATCAAAAATATTTAAAAAGATATCAGAAGTAGTTCTTAACAATAGTATGCTCAGATGCTCTCATTGATTTCAAAAAACTAAAATTATACCGGGCGTTTCTATTTGAAATAAGAAGTTAATATCATTTCCAGTTCAACCGGAAGTCAAAATATTAAATCTTTGGTTTCACTAGATAGCTAATTTTACAGTCTCCCAAACCACTTAAAATATACAGGGTGTTGTATTTAAAATAGAAAAGCTAACCCCATTTCCGATTAAACCGGAAGTTAAAATTTAACATGATTGGAATCACTGGACAGCTAATCTTACAATATTTTGAAAAATAACAAAATATACAGGGTGTTTTCAAAAACTCCTTTTGCTTGGCTAATTTCCGGATTAACCGGAAGTGTTTTTTAAACCCAAATTGTAACAAATAATAGAAACTTGTGGTATAAATTAATATACCAACTTGCAATTACATATTTTAATTACAAAAGAAGTTATAAATTTTTGAAAATATACCTCTTAAAACAATCATAGCTCCGAGTCTGCTCATATCAAACGAACCAAACATCGCTGTTTAATTAAAAATTTCGATATCTACAACATATCAAAATATAAACAAAACGACTGGGGCAGATTTGGAGAAAATTCGTTTTAAAATTTGAAAAACTTTGGTCTTGAAAAAGTAGTCAATTTTGAATTTTTTATAAAATCTACTACAGCAGAAGTAAAGCCCTATACTTTGCCTATATATTCCTGTTTTTATATTTTTATAATAATAATTAATTCCAACGTTATAATAAAAAAAAACTAGAAAATGGGCCAATCGTTATACTGACCGCCATTTTGAATTTAAAAATTTAAAAAGTAATTTTTTAAATTAAGGCCGATTTGTTCTAACTTATAGCCGAGTATAAATACTGTGGCTCAGTATTTTCCAAAGTGCGACTAAAATAACCCCCTTATTTTGGTCCACCCTGTATCGATTTTGTGTAAAAGCTTATTTTGTCAATGAAATTTTGTTAAAGTGGCGGAAACCAAATTTCAAGAAAATCGCTTGAGTAGTTTTTATTTGACGGAGTTACATACACACAGACAGACAGACATTTTAAATGAGTTTTATTTTGATCTCCATTTTGAATTAAAAATGTTTTGCAGTATTTTTTAAATGCGTAAAAATGTGGGCCAAGATTTTCCAAAGTGCCACCAAAATAACCCCCGTATTTAGGGCCACCCTGTATAAATTTCCTTTAAAAGCTTATTTTACTTGCATTTTTTGTCTAAATACTTACTCAGTTGTCTCTTTTTTGGGTAGCCCTTATACGTGTCCTCTCCATATTGTCTAATTTCCCATCTATAAATTAAATCGAAAAGAAATCCCGATTCTCTGCATTTCGTATTTTCTGGCTTTACGTTTGGACACTCTTCACAATGTACGGGAGGACAAAGTTGTTCTAACGAGACTATTTCGGGTGGTTGCACTCCAAATACGGCTACATTGCTGCCGTCCAAAATGGGAGGTGGTGTCGCCAAATTAGGATCGGCCTCTGCAATAAAAAGATTAAAATGGTCTAAATAAATACGCGAGTGGGAAATTATACCGTATATCGTGAAAGCGCCCTTTGTGATTCCCCTCTCATTTTTAGCGATGCAATGATACATGGTTAAATCGTGCGTGTTAATTCTCGTTATGTTCAAAAACATTTTAGCCTTGTAATTGCTTCTATCTTCTAAATTAATAATCCGATATTTATCTCCATTTTCCAAAAGTCTTCCATCCGAGCGCTCCCAATACCTTGAAAATAAAGAGGGGAAGTAAACGAAAAAATCAAAACTTATTTTATTACCTAACGGATTCGGGATACGCTTCTACTTCACATTCCAAAACTGCGGATGATCCAATAATTCCGCCAACCATTTGATTTCTTATGCGGATAAGTGGAGGAACTGCCAATAAATAATTTTTTTATTTAATTTTTAACCGACAAAAAAGTTTTTTTTTGCCTAGTTGATTTAAGGCATTACATTTTATTACTTCGTACGCCGCAATTCTCGAGAGTCGAATAAAGTTTTACCAAAAAAAATTTACAATTTCATGATGCAAATTGTCTTTTTACTGGAAGTGTCAAAAGTGCTAAAAGGGAACACTAAACTTTGTGGAGTAATCGCTTTTTCCATTTGAATTTTTTTGCTTTAAAACGCTAACTTATTATTGTATACGGGGTGGATTCCAAAAGGCACTACGTAACGTGATAATGTTTTTATAAGTCCGGGAGGTAGCGTGCAAATATACTAAAGTTGAAAGAGTATTGTATTTAAAATGAGGAATAAAACCAACTGTCTGTCACTCCTAATAAGTGGCAGCATTAACTTGGGGCTTGGGGGCGATTCGATAAAAGTGAGTTTTTGCTCTTTTTTCAGTTTTTCGCTTATAATTTGAAAACTTTGTGACAAAAAGTGTTTTTTAAAATCAAACTACATAAAATTTTCTACTAATTGTATCTCTTAGGTTTTTTCTTAAGACAACCGGTTTAGGCGCTACAGCGCATTAAAGTTTAACAAAAGTTCCAAAATCCAAAAAATAACTTTTTTTTTAGTTTTTCGCTTATAACTCCAAAGATACGCCCTTTTAGAGAAAAGTAATTCTATATAAAAATAAACTACATAAAATTTCCAACAAATTATAGTTCTTAGGTTTTTTTCCTCAGATAAATAGTTTAGGCGCTACAGCGCGTTAAAGCTTGACAAAAATTCCAAAATTGACAAAAAAATCGTTTTTTAGTTTTTTGCTTATAACTCCAAAAGTACGCCTTTTTAGAGAAAAGTAGTTTAATATAAAAATAAACTATTTCAAATTTCCTACAAATTATAGTTTTTAGGTTTTTTTCCTCAGACAAACGGTTTAGGCGCTACAGCGCGTTAAAGATTGACAAAAATTCCAAAATCTGACAAAAAACTCGTTTTTTTCAGTTTTTCACTTATAACTCCAAAACTACGCCTTTTTAGAAAAAAGTAATTTGGTATAAAAATAAACTACATCAAATTTCCTACAAATTATAGTTTTTAGGTTCTTTACCTCAGACAAACGGTTTAGGCGATACAGCGCGTTAAAGATTGACAAAAATTGCAAAATCTGACAAAAAACTCGTTTTTTTCAGTTTTTCACTTATAACTCCAAAACTACGCCCTTTTAGAGAAAAGTAATTTGGTATAAAAATAAACTACATAAAATTTTCAACAAATTATAGTTCTTAGGTTTTTTCCTCAGATATACAGTTTAGGCGCTACAGCGCGTTAAAGCTTGACAAAAATTCCAAAATTGACAAAAAACTCTTTGCTTAGTCTTTCGGTTATAACTCCAAAACTACGCCGTTTAGAGAAAATTAGTTTGATATAAAAATAAACTATTTTAAATTACCTACAAATTATAGTTCTTAGGTTCTTTTCCTCAGACAAACGGTTTAGGCTCTACAGCGCATTAAAGTTTGACAAAAATTTCAAAATCTAACAAAAAATTCTTTTTTTAGTTTTTCCCTTATAACTCCAAAACACGCCGTTTAAAGAAAAGTAATTTGATATAAAAATAAATTATTTTAAATTTTCTACAAATTATAGTTCTTAGGTTCTTTTCGTCAGGCAAACGGTTTAGGCTCTACAGCGCATTAAAGTTTGACAAAAATTACTAAATTAACAAAAAACTCGTTTTTTAGTTTTTCGGTTATAACTCCAAAAATACGCCCTTTTAGAGAAAAGTAGTTTAATATAAAAATAAACTATTTTAAATTTCCTACAAATTATATTTCATAGGTTCTTTTCCTCAGACAAATGGTTTAGGCTCTGCAGCGCATTAAAGTTTGACAAAAAATTTTAAATCTAACATAAAACTCGTTTTTTTTCAGTTTTTTTCACTTATAACTCCAAACTACGCCCTTTTAGAGAAAAGTAATTTGGTATAAAAATAAACTAAGTGCATCAAATTTTCTACAAATTATAGTTTTTAGGCTCTTTTCCACAGACAAACGGCTTAGACGCTACAACGCGTTAAATAATGACACAAATTTCTAAATCTGACAAAAAACTCTTTTTTTAGTTTGTTGTTTATAACTCAAAAACTACGCCCTTTTAGAAAAAATAAGTTACAAAAATAAGTTAAAATGTATTTCCAATAAATTATGTTTTGTAGAATTTTTACGTCAGATAAACGTCTTAGGCGCTATAGCGCATTGTTTCTTTCATACACTTTCCTAGATCCACGTGCTCAGCGCACGATACTGGCATCCTCTGTATAGTAATTTATTACACTTAACAACACGCCATATAGAACGTATCTGTGGCGTTATAAGTAACTTTTAGAAAAACTGAAAGGAAGCGATATAAGTTCATGGGCCGTGCGCCACGCGGAAGCTAAATTGAATACGGAACTAAAGTTGAACTGTATTAGCTGGCCCGGCACGCGTGTTTGTCACCTTAACTAAGCCTAATGCAAAAGCCATTTTGGCAATTTACCAATTTCCTGCGTGACATGCAATAAGTATACTTACAGTGAACTTCCAAGTTGAAGGTGTGGTTTGCTTGAGGCGGAATTCCATTGTTTGCTATACATTGATAACTTCCCATATGAACTCTATTGATTTGTGTTAAATTCAAAGACTCGCCAGCTATCGAAATTGCTGAAAAAATTTATTTTACGTTATTACGAGCTTAACTTCTTTTCAAATTGGCCTACAATTTTTCTTTTGCGCTTATTTCGAAGTTTGAATTGACTTTAAATTGCAAAGACTCTCGAAATTTCATTTTTTTTGTGTATATACGAAAACTTTTACAACATTAGCGCGTTCATTTTGAACTACACGTTTTCAAGTCAAACTTTCCCAAATACTTTAAACTCTTCCGCGTTTTGAGCACTAATTTGTGAGAAAAATAAAAATTTAGTTATTTGGTCCTGGATTTAAACCAATATGTACCATCAAGAGGTCGGTAATGAAGGTGTGGCTAACTGGCTAGCTCACGATGCTTTGGATATGAGCATTAAAAAAAATTAAAGTAAGGCCCTTCCGCCATTTTTTTCTAAAAACGGCTTGCAGAATTTGATTGTAAAACTCCCCTTCTCTCACCGACTGTTGCACAAAATTATTTTTTAAAGCTAAAGTTAAGACAAAGTTTAACACAAGCTAAGCAGTTTGTTGACAGTTCATACATATCTTAGTACCTCCGTCATAATGTAGAAAATCCAAAAGGAAGTGTTAAGTGTAAGACAGATAAGTAAAACACCCTGTATAGCAACCGTAATTTCCACCCCACCTATATTTTCTTCTCAACTTTGTTCGTTCATCCCTCTCTCTCTCTCTCTCCCCCCCTCTCTCTCGCCCCTCCCCCCCCCCTCTCTCTCTCTTTAGTATATTTCACAAGAACAAAAGTAAGTTTTCAAAAGTTAAGTTCGAAGTCAAACTACAGAAGTAAATTATTCCCTTATTAGAGTTCCTCAAAGGTCCCACTTGCGGTGATTAATTGCTTAAAATAGCATTCCCACCTTTTTAGCATTCTCTCGAAACTTTTGCCCACTTCATCAGTTTGTCAACTATCTGGTTAGTATACAAACAATCCAAAGTATAGATTAGTTTGGTATTTTAGTAGAAAACAAATGCACGGTGGCTTTGCAGTGTGCACTATAACAAAATAGTTGCACTCAACAACTTTTTCCTGTGCGACCACCCAGTAGACTTTTTGACGTCTACAGAGTACGGGTTCATTTTCACTTAGAAAATAGTCGGCGCTTTATAACTTCTCATACAAAGAAACTCGTATAATAAAGTGGCCAGTATGGTAGTATAAATCGGTCTTATAAAATGGAAACGGACGAAAATGGAACTTCTTTTCAAAAGGAACTTAGTTTAAAGGTTTCGACAAACGGCACGAATAGCGTGGGAGTATTAACAGACTCGCACGAAACTGCAATTATTTTTATTGAAGAAATTGTGTGCAGTTGTTATTTACTGGTACCACATACATTATAAAACTTGAAACTTATACAAAGCACACAGAGATATCTAGATACGGTTGACTTCTGGTACTTACTCGAAATATATATTCAAAGAGTCGAGTCTGTTAATACATTTGTAGGAGGAATGTTTTGAATCAGTTGCAAATAAATATATACAGGGTGTATTTTAAAATTATTTCAATGAAAAGAAACTTTAGCTTTAAAAAATAATTAAATAAAAATCAAAACTGCCAAATTTTGGTTTTGAGAGAGGGTTTGAAATTAGTTTTTGGGTTTTTAATGCTAGTTTTGGATAATTGTAATAACTCGTGGGCTGCTCTCCTAGCTCACAGTAGGATTCAGATGTTGTCTTACTTTTTGCTAATTTTCAAATTTTTTACGAGTAGACGGTTCTGATTTAAAAAAATCGTAGGAGTATAATTATACATCTGTTGCTTTTCTGATTTGTTGTAAAAACGGTTTTGGAGAAAGTGGCCTTAGAATGTACTTACGGCTCTGATTTTTGCAATTTATTTCTAGACTTTGGAATATTGTAAGAGCTCGTGAGTTTGTGATTTAATGAAGGGACGTGTTATTGAAGGATAATGTTTGTACATCTTTGTTTTTCGAACGTGCCGACTTTTAAATTTTTTGACTTAACGGTTTTAGAGAAACCGGCCTTAGAATGAACTAATAATTCTGATTTTTTTAAATTTACTCCTAAACTTTGGAATATTGTAAGAGCTCGTGAGTTTAACGAAGGGGTGTGTTATTGTAGGATTATGTTTGTACATCTTTGTTCTTCGCACGTGCCGACTTTTAAAATTTTTGACTTAACGGTGTTAGAGAAACCGGCCTAAGAATGAACTAATAATTCTGATTTTTTAAAATTTACTCCTAAACTTTGGAATATTGTAAGAGCTCGTGAGTTTAACGAAGGGGTGTGTTATTGTAGGATTATGTTTGTACTTCTTTGTTCTTCGCACGTGCCGACTTTTAAATTTTTTGACTTAACGGTTTTAGAGAAACCGGCCTTAGAATGAACTAATAATTCTGATTTTTTTAAATTTACTCCTAAACTTTGAAATATTTTAAGAGATCGTGAGTTTAATGAAGGCGTGTGTTATTGTAGGATTATGTTTATATATCTTTGTTCTTCGCACGTGCCAACTTTAAAATTTTTTTACTCAACGGTTTTAGAGAAACCGGCCTTAGAATGAACTAATAATTCTGATTTTTTTAAAATTACTCCTAAACTTTGAAATATTTTAAGAGATCGTGAGTTTAATGAAGGGGTGTGTTATTGTAGGATTATGTTTATATATCTTTGTTCTTCGCACGTGCCGACTTTAAAAATTTTTTACTCAACGGTTTTAGAGAAACCGGCCTTAGAATGAACTAATAATTCTAATTTTTAAAATTTACTCTTAAACTTTGGAATATTGTAAGAGCTCGTGAGTTTAACGAAGGGGTGTGTTATTGTAGGATGATGTTTGTATATCTTTGTTCTTTACACGTGCCGACTTTTAAATTTTTTGACTCAGCGGTTTTAGAGAAACCGGCCTTAGAATGAACTAATAATTCTGATTTTTTAAAATTTACTCCTAAACTTTGGAATATTGTAAGAGCTCGTGAGTTTAACAAAGGGGTGTGTTATTGTAGGATTATGTTTGTACATCTTTGTTGTTCGCACGTGCCGACTTTTAAAATTTTTGACTTAACGGTGTTAGAGAAACCGGCCTAAGAATGAACTAATAATTCTGATTTTTTTAAATTTACTCCTAAACTTTGGAATATTGTAAGAGCTCGTGAGTTTAACGAAGGGGTGTGTTATTGTAGGATTATGTTTGTACTTCTTTGTTCTTCTTTGTTCTTCGCACGTGCCGACTTTTAAATTTTTTGACTCAACGGTTTTAGAGAAACCGGCCTTAGAATGAACTAATAATTCTGATTTTTTAAATTTACTCCTAAACTTTGAAATATTTTAAGAGATCTTGAGTTTAATGAAGGCGTGTGTTATTGTAGGATTATGTTTATATATCTTTGTTCTTCGCACGTGCCGACTTTTAAAATTTTTGACTTAACGGTGTTAGAGAAACCGGCCTAAGAATGAACTAATGATTCTGATTTTTTAAAATTTACTCCTAAACTTTGGAATATTGTAAGAGCTCGTGAGTTTAACGAAGGGGTGTGTTATTGTAGGATGATGTTTGTACATCTTTGTTCTTCGCACGTGCTGACTTTTAAATTTTTTGACTTAACGGTTTTAGAGAAACCGGCCTTAGAATGAACTAATAATTCTAATTTTTTAAAATTGACTCCTAAACTTTGGAATATTGTAAGAGCTCGTGAGTTTAACGAAGGGGTGTGTTATTGTAGGATGATGTTTGTACATCTTTGTTCTTCGCACGTGCTGACTTTTAAATTTTTTGACTCAACAGTTTTAGAGAAACCGGCCTAAGAATGAACTAATGATTCTGATTTTTTAAAATTTACTCCTAAACTTTGGAATATTGTAAGAGCTCGTGAGTTTAACGAAGGGGTGTGTTATTGTAGGATGATGTTTGTACATCTTTGTTCTTCGCACGTGCTGACTTTTAAATTTTTTGACTTAACGGTTTTAGAGAAACCGGCCTTAGAATGAACTAATAATTCTAATTTTTTAAAATTGACTCCTAAACTTTGGAATATTGTAAGAGCTCGTGAGTTTAACGAAGGGGTGTGTTATTGTAGGATGATGTTTGTACATCTTTGTTCTTCGCACGTGCTGACTTTTAAATTTTTTGACTCAACAGTTTTAGAGAAACCGGCCTTAGAATGAACTAATAATTATAATTTTTTGGAATTTACTCCTAAACTTTGGAATATTGTAAGAGCTCGTGAGTTTAACAAAGGGGTGTGTTATTGTAGGATTATGTTTGTACATCTTTGTTCTTCGCACGTGCCGACTTTTAAAATTTTTGACTTAACGGTGTTAGAGAAACCGGCCTAAGAATGAACTAATAATTCTGATTTTTTAAAATTTACTCCTAAACTTTGGAATATTGTAAGAGCTCGTGAGTTTAACGAAGGGGTGTGTTATTGTAGGATTATGTTTGTACTTCTTTGTTCTTCGCACGTGCCGACTTTTAAATTTTTTTACTCAACGGTTTTAGAGAAACCGGCCTTAGAATGAACTAATAATTCTGATTTTTTAAAATTTACTCCTAAACTTTGAAATACTGTAAGAGTAAAATTGTTTTACTCAACGGTTTTAGAGAAACCGGCCTTAGAATGAACTAATAATTCTGATTTTTTAAAAATTACTCCTAAACTTTGAAATATTTTAAGAGATCGTGAGTTTAATGAAGGGGTGTGTTATTGTAGGATTATGTTTATATATCTTTGTTTTTCGCACGTGCCACTTTAAAATTTTTTTACTCAACGGTTTTAGAGAAACCGGCCTTAGAATGAACTAATAATTCTAATTTTTTAAAATTGACTCCTAAACTTTGAAATATTTTAAGAGATCGTGAGTTTAATGAAGGGGTGTGTTATTGTAGGATTATGTTTATATATCTTTGTTTTTCGCACGTGCCACTTTAAAATTTTTTTACTCAACGGTTTTAGAGAAACCGGCCTTAGAATGACCTAATAATTCTGATTTTTTTGGATTTACTCCTAAACTTTGAAATATTGTAAGAGCTTGTGAGCTTAACGAAGGGGTGTGTTATTGTCGGATTACGTTTGTTCAATGTACATCCTTTGTCTTATCCCGTTCCGACTTTCGAATTTTTTTACTACCCTTTTGGTGAAAATGGCTTCAACCGTATGTTTCTGAGTTTTGTGAATTTTATGTAAATTTTGGACAATATTTAGATTTCTACATCTTCATAGTTTTATTTAGGATTAATTGCAGTGCCCGTCAATCCCTTCACTTAGTGCTTGTACAACTTTGTAGAGCTTCGTCTTAAGCAACTAGAAGTCTCTCTCTCGTTTAAGCAACAGATCTAATTACTTATTGACCTAGATCAATGACTTAGCGTGGTTTGCATTTTTTATTAATGAATTTCAGAAGATCGCAAGTCGATTTTTTGAAACTGTTACTGCAAAATAATACTGAAAACTGTTCGAAATGCAGACGTTAAAAAAATTACCATTGAGCGAAGTTCTGGTATGTGTGTTTGGATATGGATGTGCTCGTAGTATGAACTAGTACAATCTCTAGTCAAATCTGAGCACATATTGCCAATTTATTCCCGTTATAATAAATAGAAGTGAAGTTTGTTGAACACAAATAAAGTCTCGAAACTCTTTTTATTTACTTACCCTTTATTGTTAGTTTTATGTTTTTTATTCTCAAGTTGTGTTTCCGAAGCAAAGTAAACGCAAATGTTATTTATTATCAAGAAAAATTGTTACAAATAAACTATTTTCATCTGAACATTCTCAAAAGATAAGGACCCAATCAACACCATTCATAAAGTTTGCTTTTCGTGACTTACGTTGTGAGGGTTCGTACTTTTTTCGAGTAATGATAAAGCTATGTTTAGCGCTGCAGTATGCCACTTAAAAAAATATTTACCTTGATAAGTTCCAGTAAAAATCAATTGTCCGTCTGTTCTGCGCCATTCCACGTGTGGTTTTGGGACACCGCTCGTAGCACATCTCAGACGAACGTTTTCTCCTTCGTAAACAATTATTGGATCTTTGGAGGAACCGTACATGTTTCCTAAAAACAAAATTACGCCCAATAAATTCAACATGAAGTACAATTAGTTAATTAGACGAAGTAGAGGTGGATATTATTAACTGTTGAAAACTCGAGATTAAGTTTAGTAATAGCGGTAAAGTTTTGTTACTTATTTGTTATTCCGCTCGTGACAGAAATTACTTTTGTCTTTTGTTTACAACAGTTCACCTAATTTTAAACAAATCAATAATTTTTCTATTTCATAAAGAGAGTGTATCAGGCGGGAAGCTTACTAATATCGATTTCAAACGAGGAAATTACGTGAAAACATCAAAGCTTGACTTCTTCCCCAAACCAAATCGCACTGCTACGAGCTACGATTATTGTAATAATTTTCTAATTTGGGGAAATCTTGAAGTAGTGTAGTTACGATGACAAATGATTAATACTGAACAACTGAATTATTTAAAAAGATTTTATTGGAGTTGAAATAGCGGCAATCAACCCTCAGATTTTTTATAGTATTAAACAGTTCAAATAATTTGAGAGCATTTTCTTAACTTTTTCGCAAAGTTACTTAAGTAAGGGTACATAAGTTTGATATCATTGAAAAGAGAAAAAAATTATCTATCAAATGAGTATAATGTAGGTATATCTTGTTTTTTTAAAAAATAGAAGTGTTACCCATTGCGCGTTTGTTATTCAAAAAAATAAAAGTTTTATTTTGTTTTATGGTGGAAAACTAAGTACCAAACAACTTTTATTTGAAACATTTTTACCTAAAGTGGACATTTACTGAAATAAAAATGTGTAGTGCATTCCATACCATTTGGACACACTGTATATTATGTTAATTTGCCATTATATTTTAATCGGCAATTGTTTTATTTTTGTTTCAATTATTGAACGAAACACTAAAAACAACGACTTTCTCATTGAAAAATTGACAGTATCGACTTTCTATGGATATCTAGTTTTCGCGCACGCACTGTATTTCTCCAAAAAAGTTATGATTTCCACATGTCTCGCTATAGAAAGTTTATATATCAAAAATATTAAGCACGCAAAGAATTACCTGGCAATATAAATAAGACGTATATTGGAATTTCAGGCAAGGGGCTAAAGTGCGTGCGTGTCGCTGACATCTTTTTTGATGAAAATCATTTAAATTTTTCGTGTACACAAAAATGAAAACGATTTTTATTTGATATGCGTAAGTTTAACCCTACAAGATTTTTTACGCATAAGTAAATAAATGCACCGCTCTTATTATTAATAATATCTACTACTCAAACTCCAATAATAAACAAAGCAGTCACTTACGAGAATTTAATTCTTATTTTGGAAAAGTAGAAAATTTCTTTGTTTCGACTTATTTTTTTTAAACTTATGTTTTGGCTTGACGAATATTAAATTGGCTTATAAATTATTTCTCGTTATTATCCTTATTAAAGTATTCTTTTTTTGTTTTAAAACAAAATGCGACATTTTTAAAGATGCTTCAGTAAACGACTAGATGCCTTGGGCAGGAATGAAAAGAAAATAAAGAAAGACGTGATACTATGAGAAAAGCAAAAACGTACAAGAGAGATAAAAGTAGAAAAACTTGTGGATCTATGATGCTTAGACGTAAAGCGGCTAAGACGATCGTGCAATACAATTTTATGCTGTTTTCCAATTTGTTGAGCCGCTAGAGTCACTGACAAGTTCATAGTGGTCAATTTTAGTTTTTTTTTGTAAATAACCGACTTGCTTGAAGGTTCTGGATTTTGGATTAGGGCTGCGAGATTTCAAAATTTCGTAATCAATTTTTTTCACATATTTACCTAATCGATTTTAGAAAAATAATCGATTTATAGATATTTAATCGATTTGAGTTAAATACAATCAATGTTAATAATCTTTTTTTTAATCATGTAAATAATCAATTTTTAAAATCATGTAGACACTCGAAATTGAAAAAGTTCTGAAAATCGATTATTTTGAAATAATCGATTATCAACTTTACAATCGATTTTCGTCGCAGCTCTATTATTCTAAATTATTCAGGGAGAACTTAGGCCACCCAATCGGGTTCATTCTACTTCTTCTAACCAGGAACTTGTAGGCAGGACTTGTAGGGAAATCTCTAAAATTCTGACGGGAGGGATGGTGCTAATACTGGCCATATCGAGCCAGAAGTCTCCTAGCACGGATTTGCTTGCTGACCCAAGAGCTGGACAGAGGCATAGTATGCGTTCAGCTGCTTCGTCTGTTAGTTCGCATTCTCCACGGCATATTATGTGGTTGTCTGAATGCCTACCAACCCCAGTGTGTAAAGGCGTTTCTGTAGTCGGCCCGTCGGCTGTGTATAGTATTCCTGAAATATCTCCAAGACTATTTCAGAATAACTTTAGGCAATATTTTACGAACTTGCCAAAAATCGTCGCTATGACTCTTTTATCATCCTGACGATAGCTTCTGTATTGGCCCGCTCGTCTGCTTTATCATTACCCTGTCCTTTGACGCAGTAGAGTAGAGTATAAGACCAGTATCCTTGAATACCTGGTTAGGCAGCTCTACTCAATCTCATAGAAAACCAGAGGCACGCTTAGGTTAGTGCACAGTTATTAGTTGGATCCACTAGAGTTATTTCCATCTCCAAAATATGCAGATTCTTAGAGCTCGAGCACCTCGAGAACTTTGTGTGTTCGTAATCCCATTTTTGATAGATTACAATCCCCATCCTTGCATCCGAAGGGCTACTTTTGTTACCATCTTCTCCACATATAAGTAGGGGAAGAGAAAACAGCAATGTATTGAATAATTTTGACTTTTACTGGGTGCAATTCGAGATTGATTTTTGTAGGAACTAAATTGGAATAGCCATTTGCACTAATTTTATCAGTTTGGTTGCTGACAACTGTTTCGATACACTGTATCATCTTCGGAGCGAGTTTTTAACTTAGTTAACTCTAACTCTAACTCAGTTAACTCAGTCTTACTCAGTTAAAAACTCGCTCCGAAGATGATACAGTGTATCGAAACAGCTGTCAGCAACCAAACTGACAAAATTAGTGCAAATGGCTATTCTAATTTAGTTTCTACAAAAAAAAAAGAAAGCAGCACCTCGAGAGCTTCTGAGGGTGTGGTTTTCATGGCTCCTACTACCATAAGGTAGAAGAGCATCTAAGCTTTGTCTAATATACTTTTCGTAGTGAACTTTCTGGTTTTGGGTCACAAGATTTGACCTCCATGACAAATCAGAGGTCTAGTCCAGTCGAATAAGCGAAAAACAGGGCTGAAATTGTGTTAATTCGAAGTTTGATGAAATTTTAATGGTAGGTAGGGATTTCTGCTAGAACACTCCAGCCAAGTTTCCCCCCTCGGCTCGCATTCCACATCGTGTGACCGCCATCTTGAATTTAAGAAATGAAATCATGTATCTCGGTAAATATTGGTTGTACGTGACAATTTATTGTTACGAAAATTGTCAAGGAGGATATATCCAACAACTTTTGTTTGGAACTTTTCTTGAAATTTTTTTATTGCTGAAAAGTTATGTTTACAAAAATGACTCAAAAATTTTTTTCAACGCAAGTATATTGTAGCTATACTCTAAAGCTACAACTTTTGTCATAATAATTTTTTGCCCCTGATGAGCCGTTTTGTTTTAAAATCGAAAAAACCGTTTCCACCCCTAAAAGTGTCATTTTTGAAAATTTATAACTTTTGAACAATAAGAAATTTAAAAAAAAGTTTCAAACAAAAGTTGTTGGATATATCCTCCTTAACAATTTTTGTAATAATCATTTTTCACGTAAAACCAGTATTTCATCTCTTAAATTCAAGATGGCGGCCACCCCTTGCTGAATCAGAGGGGGGAAACTTGGTTGGAGTGTCTTAGTAGCACCCCCTTCCTACACTTAAAATTTCGTCAAACTTCTAATTAACGCAATATAAAATTCCCATTTGACTGTCCCATGACGGTAGCTTGACGGTATAATAAATACAAGCACTATTCTGCCAATTTAACTAACTTTTGCTTGCGTTTTGTAAGATACATTGTATAAGAAGCAGTAGAAATATATTATTAAGTAGGGAGTATCGAATATCGGAATGTTAGCTTCTCAATTTTCTAAATCGATGCCACAAGATCGTACTATTACTAATAGTTATTATTTTTTTTAGGTTTCAACAGCTCCCCATCTCGTGAAACTTAAAGGTATATAAACGAACTTTTATTATGATATGATAACGTAGTTTACTTCTAAATAAATCTAAGATTAGCAAGACTCGAGAGAATAAAGTTCTTAACGAGGCCATAAGACCAACGTAACGCGGAGAAGGTGGTGCAAAATTTAGTTGTAAGAATAGCGTATTTTTCTAGCAGCGTAGTACCAGCAATAATTTCGCAAAAATGAAAAATTTCTTATCTCGAACATTATTATAGCATCAAAGTTACGGTTATTGTGCTGAGTGGGGTATTACGGCTCTTTATTATTATAAAATAGCAACTTGAAAAGTTAAAAATTTTGACTCTTACAAAACTTGCAAATGCTTAAATTGGTCTCCTTTTTGGTATGTTAAAAAAATTCTTTTACTCCACAAAAAACTGTCATTACCACGGATGTTAATTTCCGGTTTAAAATTGGTAGATATAAGGGTAGATATATCTAGTCATATAGTAAACTTAGAATATGATTTTAAAACACATCGATAAAAAGACTGAGCTTTTCAAAAACCCATTTCTGTGAGGCAAGTAGCTACTTTTTCAGTGAAAATCACGATGCTGAAGTTGCAAACTTCATGTAAAATTTATGTAACGCAACATCTTTGTTTTTATTTTCATTTTAGCAAGAAAGTAATATTTTTTGCTTTGTAGAATTATTTATTTGGAGCATACAGGGCGAGCTTTAAAAGTGCTACTGTAAAATTTCGGTGCACTTTCCAAAAGATGGAAATGCAACACCTCAATATTAAACTACAACAACAGCAATATCGCTGCTGTTATACAGTGAGCACTCGCGAGTTTAAAAGACAAGAAAATCAGCAACAGCCTTTCTCTTACAGTGTGGAAGGTAAACGATTAAATATTTTTGGTCCCAGAATGTTCCGAAACTTCTTAACTAATTTGACTTTGTAGGGGTGCTTATGTTCTGGTTCTTGGTCTCGTTGGAGAAAATGGAGATTCTCATTTCTAAATTCAACAAAGCTGGTGGGTTAATATTTTAGAATTTGAGATATCGTTGATATCCACAAAAGTAGGCCTTCTTGCTATTGTTCAAAGTATAACAAGTAGTATTCGTTTGTCAAAATTTTTAAATACGCCCCTGTTAGTTTAAGATATCGATTCGTAAATTAACTTTCTTACCAGCTATCGAAGGAGCAATAAGTAATTCAGAACTTCCATTCACCCTCGTCTTCCAAGCTGTAATTCCTGGAATTCCGGGAGTACCGTGGTTTCCTGGTTTTCCGGGTCTTCCCCTAGGACCAGTCATTCCTAAACACACATTTTAATACGTGAAATTTTCTAATTTATATGTTTGTAAATTTTTTTACGTACCTGTGGGCCCTTGTGGTCCTGGAGGACCTTGAGGTCCCGTTAAACCTGACCGACCTGCAACACACGAAATTGTGATCAAAAATTTGTTTTACTTAACGTAGGACTTTTATAGGAGAGCGCTCGGGCGCATTTTTGTTAAAACTTTTTAGTCGAACTCGCAATTTTGTATTTTCTGTGTAAGTATACGAACTAATTCGTTTATTTTTGTTATTTTTGACGAAAATTTAATAACAAAGGTGTAAAGTAAATTCAACGTCGAGTTTAACGTTATTGGAAGTTAGGACTGTGAAGTGACTGCACTTCGTTTTAAATTACTGCAGGGTAATTTGTTATTAATTTGGTAAAATTACTTCGTTGTTGTGCACAATACGTGCTTTACATTTTAAAATTGAATTTAAATTAATTTACCGAGACTCTTAATTTTAATTACCTACACCAACCTACGTTAATTAATTAACTTTTAAACAAACTTTTGTTGTTTCGGTTACGTAGTCAATTCAAAAAGTTATACGGTTATTGGTACGTTATTATCTGTTTGTTAAAAAAAACGGCAAATTGGGCTAAAGTTACTGTGTTTGACGTTAAATTTATTTACTAATCTGATTTATTAATGTTTGCTTCTTGTTTAAATTACCGTCTGTTCCGTTGCGTCCATTTTTGCCGGATTCGCCTGGTCGTCCGTGTTCACCTGGAAGGCCATCGTAACCGTTTCTTCCGGGTACGCCGTCGAATCCGGGCTCGCCCGGTACCCCGTCTCGACCGTCTAAGCCAGGTCTTCCTTGTACACCTTTTTCGCCCGTATTTCCAGGATAACCTGTAAAATTAATTTTTATTCAGACGTTTACCATAACGATGGTTGCCTTTGGGTCGTTTACACAATATTTGGAGAGACATCAAAAAACATTTTTGTTTTTGACTACTTTTTGAGCGCCCCGTGTATTTTTGCAACGCAATTTTGGCCCTATTAAAAAAGTAATAAAGAGAAAATATAATATTAGAAGTCTCGTGAGGCACTTGTATGATTAACTTCATTGACATCCTCTACAATTTTCAATATAAATCCATTCGATTTCCATTTACCAATAGAAATTCTATTTAGGGGAGAAAATAATTAAATAAATTTAAGATCCAATTAGTAATTTAATGACCTATTTGTGTACAACCTAATTGCAATTTATAAATGACTAATTTTAGTTTTCTTCATTACTATTATTACTACATTACAATCGTAGGTACGATCTAAACTCTTTTAGTTCTTCCGCACAGCTCTTGCTTAAAACTTGGCGTTTCGTATATGCGCCTTCAAACTTTTCCATCGTAAAATGTAGCTTACCAATCGCGATCAAATTTAATGACGATAATTATAATTATTCTCTTGATGGGCGCTCAAAAGTCAATCGGTTTATTGGTTCTCAAGAAATGTCTTTGCGAACTCTTTTAGTTGTCCCGCAGAGCTCTTATCTAGAGCTTGGATTAACTTGGCGACTTCAAACGTTTCCATCGTCAAATGTAGTGTACCCATCGCGATAAAATTTTATGACGATAATTATCATTATTCTCTTGATTGACGCTCAAAATTTCAAGTCAATTGGTTCATTGGTTCTCAAGAAATGTCTTTGTGAACTCTTTTAGTTCTCCCGCAGAGCTCTTATTTAGAGCTTGGGTTAACTTGGCGACTTCAAACGTTTTCATCGTCAAATGTAGTGTACCAATCGTGATAAAATTTAATGACGATAATTATCATTCTTTTTTTGATGGGCGCTCAAAATTTCAAGTCAATTGGTTCATTGGTTCTCAAGAAATGTCTTCGCGAACTCTTTTAGTTTTCCCGGAGAGCTCTTATCTAGAGCTTGGGTTAACTTGGCGACTTCAAACTTTTCCTTCGCCAAATTTAGTGTACCCATCGCGATCAAATTTTATGACAATAATTATCATTATTCTCTTGATGAACGCTCAAAATTTCAAGTCAATTGGTTCATTGGTTCTCAAGAAATGTCTTCGCGAACTCTTTTAGTTCTCCCGCAGAGCTCTTGTTTAGAACTTGGATTAACTTGGCGACTTCAAACTTTTCCTTCGCCAAATTTAGTGTACCCATCGCGATCTAATTTTATGACGATAATTATCATTATTCTCTTGATGGACGCTCAAAATTTCAAGTCAATTGGTTCATTGGTTCTCAAGAAATGTCTTTGTGAACTCTTTTAGTTCTCCCGCAGAGCTCTTATTTAGAGCTTGGGTTAACTTGGCGACTTCAAACGTTTCCATCGTCAAATGTAAATGTACCAATCGTGATAAAATTTAATGACGATAATTATCATTTTTTTTTGATAGGCGCTCAAAATTTCAAGTCAATTGGTTCATTGGTTCTCAAGAAATGTCTTCGCGAACTCTTTTAGTTTTCCCGCAGAGCTCTTATCTAGAACTTGGGTTAACTTGGCGACTTCAAACTTTTCCTTCGCCAAATTTAGTGTACCCATCGCGATCAAATTTTATGACAATAATTATCATTATTCTCTTGATGAACGCTCAAAATTTCAAGTCAATTGGTTCATTGGTTCTCAAGAAATGTCTTCGCGAACTCTTTTAGTTCTCCCGCAGAGCTCTTGTTTAGAACTTGGATTAACTTGGCGACTTCAAACTTTTCCTTCGCCAAATTTAGTGTACCCATCGCGATCTAATTTTATGACGATAATTATCATTATTCTCTTGATGGACGCTCAAAATTTCAAGTCAATTGGTTCATTGGTTCTCAAGAAATGTCTTTGTGAACTCTTTTAGTTCTCCCGCAGAGCTCTTATTTAGAGCTTCGGTTAACTTGGCGACTTCAAACGTTTCCATCGTCAAATGTAGTGTACCAATCGTGATCAAATTTAATGACGATAATTATCATTATTCTCTTTAGAATTTAAGTATCCAAATGCAACTTCAACATTTTCTGTCGTCAAATCTAGCCTACCAATGGCGATTAAATTTTATAACTATAATGATCTTAATTGTCTGGTGTCACCTTCTTAATTTCAAGGTAATCGGTTCATTAGTTTTTAAGAAATAATATGGCGAGAGTATTCGATTACTTTACCTCTAGGGCCGATAGGGCCAGGAATACCCGGAAATCCAGTATCACCTCGATCGCCCTTTACCCCAGGGTTGCCACGAGGTCCATCCGGCCCCGGAAGTCCCGCTGGACAATACTCCTTTGTCTTAGCACAAAATCCTTGTATGGCAGCCAACTAAAATTAAAAATAACAAATTATCATCCAAATCAAAACCACTTTAGCGCAAAATTTAATGAACTAAGTCAAAAAGAAAGCAGTCTTTTGTTAAAAAGTCGCGACATTATTAATTAAAACTGAAACTTTGTTAGCAGTTGATAAATTAAATATAAATTGGGTTTTCTTTTAACATTAATGTTATCTTAAAACTCTAGTGGTATCGTAAAACTTTGGCTATAAATTCCATTAAGTTGTCTCTGTCTAAGATAATCGATTTACTCCAATCAATGGAGGATTTTCAAAACGTCTAGTCAATTTGTATTCTGTTTTAACTGAACAAAATTGTCCTCACTGTTCTTTTCGTCTCACTTCTACCTGCTGTCGTTTGAAAGCAATTTCTTTTAGGTTTAACGTATGGGAAAAACTATCTCGACCGATGATTTTCTCTACACTTCAGATTGTTCATTTAATTCACTTACAGATTGGTATTGACTTTGGAAGATTGTACTTTATGGTTCAGGTTATAAGGGGCGAAATTAATGCTTTTTAAAATTTTCAATCGCGTATTAAGGTTTTTATAATCCAATTCGATTTTAATCATGGATTTGTTGCGGAAAAATTGTACTTTTGGTATAAGATTTCAACATTTTATGTTCTTTTAGAGTTCGCCTATTACAAAATACGAGTCGAGGTGAAAAATTACGGGATCGATTCAGAATGCTTCACTGGATATTTTCCACGTAGGAAATTTATCGGAAATTATTTTTTAAACAATTTACCGAAATTATTTAAGGTCTCGTCTTAAATCGCTGGCGTATTGAAAAGTAAGAAGTAATAATTCAGATTAGGCGCAATTGTATAGAATATAGGACATTTTTTATAGAGTGTAAATTTTCTTTCAAAAAAGTATTTGGAAATTCGAAGAGAATTATTATACATCTATACACTTAGGTTTTGACCAACAATTTTAAGCCATTTGCGCTAATACGCACTTTTAGAAAAAGGTGCTTCTGAACAAAAATAAAGATCATTATATTGCCTACAAATTATATTTCTTAAGTTTTTTCTTTAGACGATTGGTTTAGGCGCTAGAGCGTCTTAAAGTTTCACAAAAATTTCAGGATTGGTCAAAAAACTGTCATTTGGTTTATCGCTTTTAACTCGATAATCTCGCACTTTTAGAGAAAGTACTTTTATACACCTGTAATATCTTGTAATATCCAAAATATATATATTTAATAATAAAAAAATAATGTTTCATTTAGTCGCAACACGACTCAAATACAACTTAAATACGACTGACGAAAACAATACTCTCTGCGCATTTTATCATATCTCACATCTCCCTCCTTAACTACCGACTATTACAACAATTACAAACAATTATTCATAATTCAATCTATCAGGAGGACGAACAATTCGCTTCGGTCTGCTTTCCTGCTCCTGATCTACATGTATCTCAGTGACGACCACATCACTTGAATTTGAATTTACCGAATTTGAAAAATTTTTTGCGGCAACATATTTGAGAATTTGATTCGCATGTCTTTTCCATGGTTTCTCAAATTTTGGCACCTTTACAAAATAAATACATTTTCCAACTCTTTTAACAATTTTTCCTTTCGTCCAAATCCTATTATTACTAGAAAAATCCTTCACTAGTACATTTTCATTGTTTTCAAAATTCGCTACCCTATTGCCTTTAAAATACATCTTTTGGGACATTTGTTTAGTAATAACATGATTTTGAACTTTTTGCACATTCTCATAATTTACAATTTTAGCTTCAGGTTTCAAATTGTCGAAACGCGTTCGCAATTTTCTATTGAACATTAAAACACTAGGTGCTAACCCTGTGGTTGCATGAGTTGCGTTACGGTAATCAAATAGAAAATTGTTTAGCGTCAAATTAACATCAATAGATTGTTTATTAAAAAAATTCTTTTTTAACGCATTCTTAACAGTTTTTACTGAATTTTCAGCAGCACCATTCGACATAGGACAATATGGAGCTGATGTTACATGAGTGATACAGTTTTTATTTAAAAACGTTTGAAATTCCTTAGACGTAAATTGTGTACCATTATCACTAACTATTGTATGGGGTAAACCAAATCTTGCAATTAAACTCCTAATTGCGTTAATAGTAAAACTTGAAGTTATGTCTTTAGTGACAAAAACTTCTAACCACTTAGTGTGGGCATCCACAACAATTAAAAAATACTTCCCTAAAAATGGACCCATATAATCAATGTGAAGTCTTGACCAAGGTTTCTCAGGCCACTTCCAAACATTTACTTTAATTTTTTCAGGATTATTCCTATTATTATTACAGCTGTCACAACTTTTACTTATATTTTCTATATCGACATTTAAATTTGGCCACCAAAAATACGAACGAGCCAAACTTTTCATTTTGAAAACCCCCAAATGATTCTTATGTACTTCGTCTAACATACGAGCTCGTAACTTACGTGGTACAATAATTTTGTTATTCCACAATAAAACGTTTTGCTCAACAGTAATTTCATTTTGTAACTTAAAATAAGGTTTCAAAACTTTATCTTTTACCAATTTCGGCCACCCATTTAAAACAAATTTCTTGACCATTTTTAAATCTTTATCTAAATTAGTATACTTTTTAATTAAATTAAAATCTAGTTGAACATCATCGTTCAGTTTAAAATAATTCAAAGTTTCTACGCTTTCATCATGCATATCCGAATTTTCAACTAGCGGCAATCTCGATAAACCATCGGCTAAATTTTTATCTGACCTAACAAACTCAATCGAATATTCGTAATTACTTAAAATAACTGCCCACCGTCTTAAACGGTTTGCCGAATATTGAGGAATGCCCTTAGTTGGATTAAAAATAGTCACTAATGGTCTATTATCGGTTACCAATGTAAATTTTTTACCAAAAACATAATTATGAAACTTTTTTAAACCAAAAATAATACTCAAGGCTTCTTTTTCAATCTGTGAATAACCTTTCTCAGGTTTGGATAACGTCCGTGATGCGTAAGCGATCGGTCGTTGCATACCATCAATTTCGTGGACTAAAACTGCTCCCAGACCATATTGACTTGCGTCCGTGATTAATTTCACCGGTAAACTCGGATCGAAATGCACTAAAATTTTAGCTGAAACCAACAAATTTTTTATTTCACTAAACGCACTTTCACAATTTTGATCCCATTTCCATTTAATATTGGATTGCAGCAGATTATATAAAGGATGTAATACTGATGCCATATTTGAGACGAATTTTGCGTAGTAATTAACTAAGCCTAAAAAACTCTTCAATTGTGACACGTTCTCAGGTTTTGGTGCATTTTGAATAGCTTTAATTTTCTGATCCGTTGTATGAATTCCTTTTGAATCAATTTTATATCCTAAATATTCGACACAATTTTTGGAAAAGTAACACTTTTCTTTAGCTAATTTCAACCCTGAATCTTGCATAATTTTTAAAACTTTTTCTAATCTGGCTCCGTGTTCTTCCAAACTTCTACCGCTAATTAGGATGTCGTCTAGAAAAACTACAACTCCATCTATGCCTAATAGCAGTGACTCCATCATTTGCTGAAATTTGGCAGGTGCGGAAGCTATACCGTAAGGTAATCTGTTATATACGAACAATCCCCTATGGGTACTAATAGTCGTTAACTTTTTCGAATCGTCGTTCAACAAAACTTGCTGATACGCCTGCGATAAATCCAGTTTGCTAAATATTGCACTATTTGCTACTTTATTTAATAAATCTTCAACTTTAGGAATTGGATATTGATCAATTTCGATAAATGGGTTGATTGTAACCTTATAGTCACCACAAATTCGAATCGAACCATTTTTCTTTATAATAGGTACTATAGGTGTTCCCCATTCGCTGTAATTAACGGAAGAAATTATTTTCAAAGATTCGAGTCGCTTAAGCTCTTGCTCGACTTTATCTCTTAACGCATATGGTAATGGTCGAGGCCTAAAAAACTTCGAAACAGTTGAACCATTGCTCTTTAATTGTAACGACAACTTTCCTCGATTAAAAGTGCCCAGCTCCTGGGTAAAAATATCCCTATATTTTTCTAAAATGTGATCAACATTAAAATTATTAGCATCATCCCCTAAAGTTCTAATTTCTTTTATTTCCATATTAAATAATCTTAAAAAATCGCGACCAAATATCGGTGCTCCGCCATCTTTAATCACGTAAATGTTAATAACATTTTTACGGTTATTGAAACAGACTTGTAAACTACAATATCCCAATGGCTTAATCGACGTTTGATTATATAACAAAAGAACTTTATCGGTAACTTGTAAAATTTCGCCAGTAAAATAATGGTTAAACGTTTTGTCCGAAATAGCGGACACACTTGCGCCAGTGTCGATTTGGAATTTGAATTTAATATTATTAATCGAAACATCAACACAAAAAGGCTTATTTCCAGTGTCCAACCCAAACAGACTACTTAAATTAAAAATCTCACCACTATCTTCGACCGACTCAATATTATAATTACGATCCATACTTTTAATTCGACAAACAGGTGCTAAATGCCCTGGTTTGTTACATTTGTTGCATTTGTAATTTTTGTATCTACAATTTTCCGTCTTATGTGTCTTCCAGCCACAAACTGCACATGGCCGCCTCAACTTCTGCGGCTCATCTTGTTTTCGAGGTTTTATCGTACGCTGTCGCTGCATAAAATTTATGTCCGCTTCAGCTTTGATTCGAATTTGATGTTCGTTAACAATTGACATCTTATTAGACGCTATGTCGACCATCTGCGCAAAAGTTGTTGTCGATTTTTCCTCGAATAGACGTTCTTGTACCGAACCAGTACCAAATCCTACAACGAAAATATCACGAAGTAGTACTCCTAATTCCGTTGAAAAACAACAATTAGAAGCCAAACTGCGTAATCTAGCTCCCCACTCTTTAGCGCTTTCATTGACTCCACGTGTAGCGGTATAAAATTTATACCTTTCGCTGAAAACTGAGGTTTGCGGAGCAAAGTAATCGCCAAGCAAGGCAATTAAATCAGAAAATTTCTTCTCTTCCGGCTTCGCCGGCATGCATAAATTAAAAATTAATTTATACGATTCCTCACTTAATATGTTCAACAGAATCGCACGTTTTTTCTCCAAATTGGTTATTGAATTTGCTACAAAATAGTTTTCCAAACGTGGTTTAAACATAATCCATTCGTCCGTATTTGCATTAAATTCTCTTAAGTGTCCG
Source organism: Malthinus flaveolus (assembly GCA_950108345.1). Lineage (NCBI taxonomy): Eukaryota > Metazoa > Arthropoda > Insecta > Coleoptera > Cantharidae > Malthinus > Malthinus flaveolus. The sequence goes on from OX467285.1 coordinate 93,119,134, forward strand.
ATACCATGAACGATAGTACCAGATGATTGTGCTTCAGATTCTGTAGGCATTTTGTTTAAAATTTAAACAAATTTAACAAATTTATCTAAAATAAAATATTTTAAATATAATAAATTTTTTTTCTCTTCTTCCTCGTCGCCAATGTAATATCTTGTAATATCCAAAATATATATATTTAATAATAAAAAAATAATGTTTCATTTAGTCGCAACACGACTCAAATACAACTTAAATACGACTGACGAAAACAATACTCTCTGCGCATTTTATCATATCTCACAACACCAATAAAGTGCATTAAATTTCCTACAAAATATACATTTTAAGTTTGGTCGTTTATATAAATGTTTTGGGCTCTAGAGCGTCTTAAAGTTTGACAAAATTTTCAGAAAAACTGTTCTTTGGTTTATGGCTAATAACTCGAAAATTACGCATTTTTGGTGAAAAGTTCTTCAATAGAACAATAAAGTAGATTAAATTTTCAACAAAATATATCTCTTAAATTTTTTTTTTAAGGCAAATGGTTTAGGCTCTAAAGCGCCTTACAGTTTGACAAATTCCAGAATTGGTTCAAAAACTTCTTTTTAGTTTATTGTTCATAACTCGAAAATTACGCACTTTTAGAGTAAAGTTGTTCTATATGACAATAAAGTACATTAAATTTTCTACAAAATATATCTCCTAGATGTTTTCCTTAAGGCGAATGGTTTAGGTTCTAGGCACCTTAAAGTTGCATAAAACTTTAAGAATTGGTCAGATAAACTACTTTTTGGTTTCTAGCTCATAACTCTAAAATCACGCACTTGTAGAGAAAAGTGCGTCTATACGGCAATAAAGTACATTAAGTTTCCTTGGTCCTTTAGACAAATAGTTTAGGCTCTAGAGAGTCTTAAAGTTGCACAAAAATTTCAGCATTGGTCAAAAAATTGCTTTTTGGTTTATCGCTCATAACTCCAAAATGAAGCGCTTTTTGAGAAAAGTTCTTTTAAACAATAATAAAGTGCATTAAATTTCCTACTAAATACGTCTCTTAGATGTTTTTCTTCAGGCGAATGGTTTAGGCTCTAGAGAGTCTTAAAGTTGCACAAAAATTTCAGCATTGGTCAAAAAATTGCTTTTTGGTTTATCGCTCATAACTCCAAAATGAAGCGTTTTTTGAGAAAAGTGCTTCTAAACAATAATAAAGTGCATTAAATTTCCTACTAAATACGTCTCTTAGATGTTTTTCTTCAGGCGAATGGTTTAGGCTCTAGAGAGTCTTAAAGTTGCACAAGAATTTCAGCATTGGTAAAAAAATTGATTTTTGGTTTATCGCTCATAACTCCAAAATGACGCGCTTTTTGAGAAAAGTGCTTCTAAACAATAATAAAGTGCATTAAATTTCCTACCAAATATGTCTCTTAGATGTTTTTCTTCAGGCGAATGGTTTAGGCTCTAGAGAGTCTTAAAGTTGCACAAGAATTTCAGCATTGGTAAAAAAATTGATTTTTGGTTTATCGCTCATAACTCCAAAATGACGCGCTTTTTGAGAAAAGTGCTTCTAAACAATAATAAAGTGCATTAAATTTCCTACTAAATACGTATCTTAAATGTTTTTCTTCAGGCGAATGGTTTAGGCTCTAGAAAGTCTTAAAGTTGCACAAAAATTTCAGCATTGGTTAAAAAATTGCTTTTTGGTTTATCGCTCATAACTCCAAAATGACGCGCTTTTTGAGAAAAGTGCTTCTAAACAATAATAAAGTGCATTAAATTTCCTACTAAATACGTCTCTTAGATGTTTTTCTTCAGGCGAATGGTTTAGGCTCTAGAGAGTCTTAAAGTTGCACAAAAATTTCAGCACTGGTCAAAAAATTGCTTTTTGGTTTATTGCCCATAACTCCAAAATGACGCGCTTTTTGAGAAAAGTGCTTCTAAACAATAATAAAGTGCATTAAATTTCCTACTAAATATGTCTCTTAGATGTTTTTCTTCAGGCGAATGGTTTAGGCTCTAGAGAGTCTTAAAGTTGCACAAAAATTTCAGCACTGGTCAAAAAATTGCTTTTTGGTTTATCTCTCATAACTCTAAAATGGCTCGCTTTTTGAGAAAAGTGCTTCTAAACAATAATGAAGTGCATTAAATTTCCTACTAAATGTGTCTCCTAGATGTTTTTCTTCAGGCGAATGGTTTAGGCACTAGAGCGCCTTAAAATTTCTCCAAAATTCTAAAATTGGTCAAAAAACTGTTTTTGGGTTACATTTACATTGAACAGTTACTGAATCGAGTAACATCGTGCGTGGTATAGGTATAGATGAACAACATTTTCTACGTCTATGAGATTTACAACGAGATATCACAACGCGGGCGTAACCATTATAATTTTTTTTTGTTTGGGTGGCTAAAACCACCCACAAAAAAACAAGTGTAATGGAAATGGTTACCTTATGATTATGAGATGAGTTATGAGTAACGATCAGTTCAAATGGGTCTTTGATTTTCAGAGATTGTTTTGTATCGTAGATTTTCTTATTTTCAAATTGACACCTTCTATGCGAAAGTCAAAAACTGGGCTATCAAAAATTGTCTGATAATGACACGAGAATGGAACTGCAAACTGGCAGGAAAAATCAAAATAGTGAGAAAGGGGTAGGGTCTTAACACTCAAAGTATTTGGTCGTTTTCTTCTCTATTCCCCAGATCTTTTACAGCTCGTTTTGGAACATATCGTATATAACTCGTTAGAGACCATATCAGCATACCAAACATCAGTGATACCTTTCTATTCTAAATTTATCCATCTTATATCGAACCACTTTGTTCATTTTATTTAATTAACCGCACCTTTAATTAATTTTGTAATTAACTTTTAAAAAAAACACAAAACGTACGGTAAAATTTTACATTAACAACTAATTACCCCATTTACTTTAGAGCAAAAGCAACAAAAGTTTAGATACGCTCGAAATTTAATATCTAAAAGTTTCACGAAACTCGAAATAAATTAAAAGTTGATATTTTGTCAAGTCTAAATACTTTTCTTTTTTTTTCTTTTGCTTCTTTAAATTTTTTGGTTTATTTAACATAATTTATTACGCAAGTTTCTAGTTATTACTTTTTTTCTGTATAAATGAGTATGGAATTTGTTTTTTAAAAGCTCGGAAATTTGCTAAAACCATCAAGTGACTAGTCATAGAAGAGTTAATTAGTAGTAGATAATCAAAGAGACTTTCAAATGTTGTTGATATAATATGAGGAAATTAAACATTTAATTCGGTAACATTTTTCAAGCAAAAATTGTGCTAACAAGAAAGGGGCTCGACATCTTCTGCAAATGAACTGTTAAAGCCTCCGTGATAGTCTCTCGAAAGTGTTTCCAGTTTCCACTCCACTAATTCTTAGACAATTTCAAATTTTATGGGTTGGAAATTCACATAAGAGAGACTTTGTTTGTGTCTTGTTTTAAACAATGTTTTGATTTATTCGAGAAATACACAAACTTGAAAATTTTTTAAAAAGTTTTCGAAGCTTTTGGTTAGTGGATATTTCAAACTTATTTTATAAATTTTTAATTTCATAATTTTTGTCACTATAAATTCAAATTTTGAATGATTCAATTGACAATCGTAGTGACGATTGCAATCGACACTATATTATCACAACGATCTACTGCTAGATAAGAACTATTTGGCTTCTCTCATCAAATATGTGATGTACAGTTTCTATAGTATCGAATTCCAATCGGTATTTAGTCTTCCAACGACCTTTCATCTCGTTGTAAGTTTTAAGCATTCGTTCCACTATTCTTTTTGTCCTTATTAGGCAGGTAATTTACCAAATTAAATATTAACTAATTGGATTGTTTTAAATAAGAATATTATTAAAATAAAGCGAGAAATGAAAGAGTAAGTGAGTAACTATTTCCGATATAGAGGTACACTAAACTCCAAAAGCGCTCTAGCGCCTAAACCGAAAAAAACTTAAAATACTTAATTTGCAGAAATTTTAACTTAGTTGAGTTCGTATTTTTGGAGCTATAGGTAAAAAACTAAAAAGAAAATTTTGGGTCCAAGATTGAACTTCTTGTCAAATTTTTAATCACTCTAGCGCCTAAATCGTTGGTATTAAAACGTACCAGAAATGTAATTATTTGTTGTAAATTTAGTTTGGTATTTTTCATACACAACCAATTGTCTCTAAAAGTGCATAATTTTCTAGTTATAAGCAAAAAACCTATCTTCGTCCTTTTTTGGAATGTGCGTCAAACTTTAACGCGCTCTAGCGCCTAAACCCGTAATCTAACAAAAAAAACAAAATATACAATTTGTAGTAAATTTAATGTGGCATTTTTCATAATATAACAAGTAACAAGCAATGTGCTGCAAAAGTGCGTAGTTTTCGACTTAGAAAAAACCTTTTTTCATTCGTTTTTTAAATATTTCTCAAACTTTAACGTGCTCTAGCGCCTAAACAGGTTGTATGACGAAATAACCCTAGAAGACATAATTTGTAGTAAATTTAATTTAATTTATTTTTATATAGTAACACTTTTATCTAAAAGTGCGTAGTTTTCGAGTTACAGACAAAAAACATACTTATTGGATCAATTTTGGAATTCTTGTCACACTTTATGGCGCTCTAGCGCCGAAACCATTCATCTGAAGGTAAAAAACAGCAAATATAATTTGTAATAAATTAAATGTCGTATTTTTTATAAACAAACAATTTTCTCATAAGGTGCGTAGTTTTCGAGTTACAAGCAAAAAACCTTTTTTTGTCCGTTTTTGGAATACTCGTCAAACTTAACGCGCTCTAGCGCCTAAACCGTTCGTATGGCGAAAAAAAGTCTAAAGGCATAATTTGTAGAAAATTGAACTTCATTTATTTTTATATTGCAACACTTTTTTCTTAAAGTGCGTGGTTTGGGAGTTATAGGTAAAAAAGTATAAAAACATTTGTTTGTCTAATTTTGAACTTTTAGTCAAACTTTAACGCGTTCTAGCGCCTAAACCCTACACCTGAAGAAAAGAATAAGAAATGTAATTTGCATTAAATTGAATTTAATGTTTTTTATATATAAGAAATTTTCTCCCAAAGTGTGTAATTTTCGAGTTATGCAAAAAATAGCAAACAACGGTTTTTTGTCCATTTTTGGAATATTTGTCAAACTTTAAGGCGCTCTAGCGCCTAAACCGTTCATGTGAAGAAATAAACTACCAGATATAATTTGTAGAAAATTTAAGGTGCATTATTTTAGGATAGAAACGTTTTTCTCTAAAAGTGCGCCGTTTTTGAGTTAGAGGCGCAAAACTAAAAAAAGTTTTTTACCCGATTTTAGAATTTTTGCCAAACTTTAACGCGCTCTAGAGTCTAGACCATTTGCCTAAACAAAATGAACTAAAACTTAGGTTAGGTTAGGTGCTTAGGTTTCAAGTTTTAAGCGAAAGACTGAAAGAGAGCAGATTTCTTGGGAGGCAGCACTTTTATGAGGGTGCAAAGTTGAAATTCGGATTCATGTCCCCAAAAATATAGAAGGTAATTATAACTTACAACTTTGGCGTTTCCTATAACTTAAAATGTTTCATTTCTGACAAATTTTACCCACCAATGCATATATTTATCAAATCTTGTGCATATTTATGAGTAAACTTCTGCTTCGAGTTTGAGTTATATTCACTTTGCGCATCGTCTAAAACGTTCAAATAATAATCAAATGGTCTACTTCTAGAAGTTTTTGGCAGAATAAACAAGAATTTTGGTTTTTGAGCCAAAAATAACGTCGAGTCGGTCATGACGTCCTGTATATTCTGTGGAACGGCATGCTCTCTCGTTTTTTTCAGAAGTTTTGCTTTTCGCATTGCTTTAGCGACTCCATGAAAACGCGGTAATTAGAGTTTCCTATTTATAACCCACCTCTATAAGCTCAAAGAATTGTGTCAAAAGCACGAAACACCGACGTAATTCAACAGCGTTCCAATTATGCACTTACAAACGAAATGGGGCAAAAATTTAACTTTTTATAATTCAAGTGTGTAGCATAATAAACCGTCAAGTCGCGATTATTAATTTTTGTATAGACGAGAGTTTTAATAAACAAATTTAAGAAAGCATTTGGGCCTCTTATAAATTAATTTTGTGAAAACTTCACCTAAGCAATTGATCGATGACGCTTTTACTGTGATGAAATTGAGAAGATGTGTGTATATTTAAAAAAAATTACATTAAAGTAAAACTACCAGACCCTACATCAATTTAAAACAGACAAACAGTCGTCCAAATGTACTTGACGTTACAAAATTGACTCGAACTTTTTCATCTCGAACAAATCGCTTTAAGATTGCCATTTTAGAAATGATCTTTTTATAATTCACAAACTTGAAGTGATATATGGGATCCATCAAAGATGGCACTTGAAAAATGGTAAAGCATAAACCACGTGTTTTAGGTACCAAAGGCTTTCTAATAATAATAGTTCTTCAAACTGTCCTGTAGAAATGGCTTTATAGACCAGTTAATGAGTGCTCAAAAGAGGGGTGTAGAGTGCATGAAATATGCGAAAATTTTTGACTTCAGGCCTTCGTTAGGAGTAGTTAGTAGATCAACATACTAAAAGTCCCCGCCCCTAGGAGGCGAGCATACGGCGGGAGGGAGGGGAGAAGGTACAATTTTTTGGTTTTTCGATTATATCTTCGAAACGGTGCACTCTAGGAAAATATGTTTTAAATAAAAATGAAAGCTAATTAAATTTCCTACAATATTTATTCTATTCATTTTGTTCCTATCTGTTACGGTTTCTGAGATATAAGTGGCAGAAAATAGCTATTTTTAGAAAAAATTAATTTTTTGGTAAACTTCGCTTGGGGACTTTTTTACCGTTCATTTGAGAAAAAATTCTTTCGAACAAAAGTTGTAGGATTTTAAATTGCCTTCAAATTGAGTGTATCACTGATATTTTAGCTCAACCAGATCCAAAGTTAGAGCAGTTTTATGATAACCTATAAATGTCGAAAAATGAGTCATGAGTGTTCGCAGCTCGAAGTTTTCGTTGCAATCCCTCCCCCCTCCCTCCATATCAACCCATAACAATTTATCTCACATTTTAATATTAATTCAATTTAAAATGGAGATGGGGGGGGGGGGTTATAAATGTTGAGCTAATTTTCTCGTTTATATTGCCAACAACCTGTCTCATATGTTAACAATTATTCATTCTAACGTTCTGGAAAGTAGTGTTTGAGGAGAGATGGGGGGGGGGACCTCATATAACATTAAAATCGGTTCAAGGACTTGCCAACCACACGCGTTCAAAGATTGGCTAACTTGCGGTAAGTCGCACTTCTCCATGAAACCAGCTTTGTCGGTACTCTTTTGGCTATAACTCCAAAAATATTTGTCCGATCCGCAGTTTATTTTTTTCATCTAAAAGCTGGTTAAATTTCCTATGAGACCCTGTATATAAAATTTTGATTAAATACCGTAAAATACTCACACTAGCCCACTGAACATGTGGAAATCGTCATATTTTGCAAAAACCGTTGTACCGTTGTAAGTTTAACAGGCGAGTATTACATTGTGATATTTTCCCCCATTATACAGGAAATTTAGATGAACAGGGTGTAAATCGCAATACTCTTTTTAAGTTTACTCACCTATTAAACTTACAATGGCACAACAATAATAGCCCTTTATCAATTGACACCCACCAAAGTCATTTCTACAAGAAATTAATTTTCTAAATGGCAACTCCTTCATTTTATTCGGTTTAGTATGATCGTTTTTCCACCATAAGATACTCCATCTGAGCTTAGAAAGCTCACATTGTTGTAAGCCGTAATTGCTGTAACACCTTAGTATACCTATCTTTTTCATAAAGCAAGCATCTGTATAATATTGTCTTTTAAAAAAGAAAAAAAGCGTTAACCCGAAACGTAAACTAAAAAGGAGATTTTCTCTTTAAAGATAGCGTGAATTGAAAAATAAGAAATTGAAAATGTTAACAATAATGACACTTAAAAAAATGTTTGCTCAACTTTATCTTTGTGAAGCTTACGCTTAGAAAATAGAACGAGTCTTTGCTTGAAGTTTAAAGAGATATAACTCTCTCTTTTTTATTCGCGCGATTTTATGATTTCTCTTTATACGCTACGAGTCTGCATACAATTTAAAAGAAATGTATTATGTAGCATTTTATTCTTGACAAACGACAAACATATATACTGCGTGTTAAAAATATTTGGGGCACTGACTTCATTTGTGTAATTATGAATATGAAGTCTTAAAGACTCAAATTGCAATTTTCATGTTTGATAAATTTCGATTATGTATTTCCATTCCGGCTTCGACAAAAATAGAACTCTATTTTTGAAATTTTTAAATGGGACACCCGGTACTTCAGAACTGTTTTCGTGGTGATCTGGTGATTCGAATGGTTCTACGATTATCAGACGAGAGCTTCATAATTCATAAGAAATCATAAGTAGAGACAAGGGAGTAAGCGAGAGTGCGTGACAGAGAGAGGTAGGGGGAAAGGGGGGAGAGTTGGTGGGGGGGGGGGAATAAATAAAAATAAAAATTTGGAGTTAATTGTGCTTTTCCGTACAAAGTAGACGTCCGATACACACTAAACTTCAACACGCTCTAGCGCCTATTCTGTATGTCTGAACCCAAAAACCTAATGACCTATTTTGCAGGAAATTTAATTGAGTTCAATTTTATATGGATACGATTTTCCCGAAACGTACGTAGTTCCCGAGTTATAAGCAAAATAATAGAACAACTTCAAAAAAACGTTTAGCAGATTTTGCAATTTTTGTCAAACTTTAACGCGCTAAACCTAAACCATTCGTCTGACGAAAAAACCTAGGAAATATAACTTGTAGAAAATTTCAAGTGCGTTATTTTTGTATAGTAAAACTTGTCTGTGTAGGTTTGTAGTTTTCGAGTTATTCGCGAAAAACTAAGAAAACAGGTTTTTGGTAATTTTTAGAATTTTGTTAAACTTTATGGCACCCTGGCGCCTAAACCGTTCGTCTTACGAAAAAACCTAGCAGAAATGAATTATAGAAAATTAAATGTACGTTGGTTTTGTATATAAGCCAATTTTTTTAAATGTGTGTAGGTTTTGAGTTATAAGCAAAATGAGAGAAAAACTTTAATAAAAGTTTTTTGGCAGGTTTTGATATGTTTGTCAAGCTTTAACGCGCTCTACCGTTTAAATCATTTGTCTAACGCACGAAACATACAAACATGACTTGTAGAAAATTTAAGGTGCTTGATTTTGGTATAAGAACACTTTTCTCTGAAAGTGCGTAATTTTCGGGTTATAAGCGATAAGCCAAAAAATAATTTTGTTGCCAGTCTTGGAATTTTGTCAAACTTTAACGCTCTCTAGCGCCTAAACCGTTTGTCTGAAGAAAAAACTTTAGTAGATATAATTTAGAGAAAATTTAATTTACCTGATTTTTGTATGAACATGATTTTTTTCAACGTAGTTTTTGAGTTATAAGCGAAAAACTAAAAAAACAATTTTTTGGTCAGTTTTGAAATTGTGTTAAACTTTACCGCGCTCTAGCGCCTAAACCGTTTGTCTTAGAAACAAAACCTAAGAAAAATAAATTATGAAAAATTGAATTTTATTTGGTTTTGTATAGAAGCCATTTTTTCTAAATGTGGATCGTTTTTGAGTTATGAGCCAAAAACTAAGGGAAAACCTTTTACTGGACAATTTTGGAATTTTTGTCTAACTTTAATGCCCTCTATCGCCTAAACCGTTCGTCTGAAGAAAAAACTTGAGTAGATATAATTTAGATAAAATTTAATTTACCTGATTTCTGTATGGACTTGATTTTTTTAAACGTGGTAGTTTTTGAGTTATAAGCGAAAAACTAAAAAAACAGTTTTTTGGTCAGTTTTGAAATTATGTTAAACTTTACCGCGCTCTAGCGCCTAAACCGTTTGTCTTAGGAAAAAACCTAGGAAAAATAAATTATGAAAAATGTAATTTTATTTGGTTTTGTATAGAAGCCATTTTTTCTAAAGTGGATAGTTTTTGAGTTATGAGCCAAAACCTAAGAGAAAACCTTTTACTGGACAATTTTGGAGTTTTTGTCTAACTTTAATGCCCTCTATCGCCTAAACCGTTCGTCTGAAGAAAAAACTTGCGTAGATATAATTTAGATAAAATTTAATTTACCTGATTTTTGTATGGACATGATTTTTTTAAACGTGGTAGTTTTTGAGTTATAAGCAAAAAACTAAAAAAACAGTTTTTTGGTCAGTTTTGAAATTGTGTTAAACTTTACCGCGCTCTAGCGCCTAAACCGTTTGTCTTAGGAAAAAACCTAAGAAAAATAAATTATGAAAAATTGAATTTTATTTGGTTTTGTATAGAAGCAATTTTTTCTAAATGTGGATAGTTTTTGAGTTATGAGCCAAAAACTAAGGGAAAACCTTTTACTGGACAATTTTGGAATTTTTGTCTAACTTTAATGCCCTCTATTGCCTAAACCGTTCGTCTGAAGAAAAAACTTGAGTAGATATAATTTAGATTAAATTTAATTTACCTGATTTCTGTATGGACTTGATTTTTTTAAACGTGGTAGTTTTTGAGTTATAAGCGAAAAACTAAAAAAACAGTTTTTTGATCAGTTTTGAAATTGTGTTAAACTTTACCGCCCTCTAGCGCCTAAACCGTTTGTCTTAGGAAAAAACCTAAGAAAAATAAATTATGAAAAATTGAATTTTATTTGGTTTTGTATAGAAGCCATTTTTTCTAAATGTGGATAGTTGTTGAGTTATGAGCCAAAAACTAAGAGAAAACCTTTTAGTGGACAATTTTGGAATTTTTGTCTAACTTTAATGCCCTCTATTGCCTAAACCGTTCGTCTGAAGAAAAAACTTGAGTAGATATAATTTAGATTAAATTTAATTTACCTGATTTCTGTATGGACTTGATTTTTTTAAACGTGGTAGTTTTTGAGTTATAAGCGAAAAACTAAAAAAACAGTTTTTTGATCAGTTTTGAAATTGTGTTAAACTTTACCGCCCTCTAGCGCCTAAACCGTTTGTCTTAGGAAAAAACCTAAGAAAAATAAATTATGAAAAATTGAATTTTATTTGGTTTTGTATAGAAGCCATTTTTTCTAAATGTGGATAGTTGTTGAGTTATGAGCCAAAAACTAAGAGAAAACCTTTTAGTGGACAATTTTGGAATTTTTGTCTAACTTTAATGCCCTCTATTGCCTAAACCGTTCGTCTGAAGAAAAAACTTGAGTAGATATAATTTAGATTAAATTTAATTTACCTGATTTCTGTATGGACTTGATTTTTTTAAACGTGGTAGTTTTTGAGTTATAAGCGAAAAACTAAAAAAACAGTTTTTTGATCAGTTTTGAAATTGTGTTAAACTTTACCGCCCTCTAGCGCCTAAACCGTTTGTCTTAGGAAAAAACCTAAGAAAAATAAATTATGAAAAATTGAATTTTATTTGGTTTTGTATAGAAGCCATTTTTTCTAAATGTGGATAGTTGTTGAGTTATGAGCCAAAAACTAAGAGAAAACCTTTTAGTGGACAATTTTGGAATTTTTGTCTAACTTTAATGCCCTCTATTGCCTAAACCGTTCGTCTGAAGAAAAAACTTGAGTAGATATAATTTAGATTAAATTTAATTTACCTGATTTCTGTATGGACTTGATTTTTTTAAACGTGGTAGTTTTTGAGTTATAAGCGAAAAACTAAAAAAACAGTTTTTTGATCAGTTTTGAAATTGTGTTAAACTTTACCGCCCTCTAGCGCCTAAACCGTTTGTCTTAGGAAAAAACCTAAGAAAAATAAATTATGAAAAATTGAATTTTATTTGGTTTTGTATAGAAGCAATTTTTTCTAAATGTGGATAGTTTTTGAGTTATGAGCCAAAAACTAAGGGAAAACCTTTTACTGGACAATTTTGGAATTTTTGTCTAACTTTAATGCCCTCTATTGCCTAAACCGTTCGTCTGAAGAAAAAACTTGAGTAGATATAATTTAGATTAAATTTAATTTACCTGATTTCTGTATGGACTTGATTTTTTTAAACGTGGTAGTTTTTGAGTTATAAGCGAAAAACTAAAAAAACAGTTTTTTGATCAGTTTTGAAATTGTGTTAAACTTTACCGCGCTCTAGCGCCTAAACCGTTTGTCTTAGGAAAAAACCTAAGAAAAATAAATTATGAAAAATTGAATTTTATTTGGTTTTGTATAGAAGCAATTTTTTCTAAATGTGGATAGTTTTTGAGTTATGAGCCAAAAACTAAGGGAAAACCTTTTACTGGACAATTTTGGAATTTTTGTCTAACTTTAATGCCCTCTATTGCCTAAACCGTTCGTCTGAAGAAAAAACTTGAGTAGATATAATTTAGATTAAATTTAATTTACCTGATTTCTGTATGGACTTGATTTTTTTAAACGTGGTAGTTTTTGAGTTATAAGCGAAAAACTAAAAAAACAGTTTTTTGATCAGTTTTGAAATTGTGTTAAACTTTACCGCCCTCTAGCGCCTAAACCGTTTGTCTTAGGAAAAAACCTAAGAAAAATAAATTATGAAAAATTGAATTTTATTTGGTTTTGTATAGAAGCCATTTTTTCTAAATGTGGATAGTTGTTGAGTTATGAGCCAAAAACTAAGAGAAAACCTTTTACTGGACAATTTTGGAATTTTTGTCTAACTTTAATGCCCTCTATCGCCTAAACCGTTTACATAATAGAAAAAACCTTAAAGATATAGTTTGTTTGGAATTTAATTCAATTTATTTTTGTGAAGAACGACTATTCTAAAAATGTTCGTAGTTTTCAAGTTATAAGCGAAAAACAGAAAGACGAGCAGGTTAATTGTGATTTTCCGTAACGAAATGGTGTTTAGAAAGGCTAGGTGCCCAACTGCCCAACAACTGAGCGAATTAAAAATTTCTTCTTATTGATATTAAACTACAAAATAGTAATATTGGCAACAATTAAAAACTAAGTATGTAGCCACGTTGCCTAATTTAAGCAACCTCGCAATACTAACTGCTCTTATTATAGTTCTCGAGACAAACTAAAATGAACACCCTGTATAAGGCAAAAGTTTCTTAATTACAAAAGCGGTCGATTGTTTCGTTTAAACTTATTTTTTCCTCCTCATTTATTTTTAATTTTTTTATTTTTGAGCGCGTATTGTGAAATTTTCAGATCCCTCAGACGATGTAATATTTCTATTTCAAAGTTAAGTGAGATATATGTGGGGAAGATTTTTCCTTAACTCGCGAGTTGATGAAAGCTCTCAAGTGTTGGAAATATGTGAAGATATACGAAAATATTTTTATACTAAAAGAGAAAATACGTAAAACGAATTAGAAGTTTCATGTAAAATAGGGATGAAGTTATCCTTTGTGAGGGGATTTGTTAGAAGAAAAAGTTTATTGTTGAAAAAATATTAGAGGGATAAAAAATGTAATACAAGCGATGAATTGGTATTAATATTTTACTAGTTTTTTTCCCTAACCGTGTTTGGTGGACTTGGAAAGTTTTTGTTTTTAAATAAAATCAAAATGGGGGATAAAAAATTATTAAAGAGAGATTACTCTTATATTTTTTGTAGCTTTTGAGGGTTGTTGAACAATGGCAAGCACATACTACGAGGGATTATACCAGGTGACGGGTGACAATTAGACTCGCGAACGTAGAAATTGGGGAAATAGGATAAATTGATCGATCGTATTTTATAAGATTTCCCTTTTTTTCCCACTTTAACATACCGGGTGGCAAAAATAAAAACAACACTCTCCTACAATTCATATACAATATAAACAGCCAGGACTGACTTCAGACTTTAAAACGCCCTCTTGGATCCAAAAGTGAAATGTGCGTATTTGAAAAAGTCGCGGACGGGTTTGGCACAATTTTTTTTGTCGTGTGGGGCGGCAAAACATTCGGGTGGTAAAGCTACACCAATCTAGAGTTGCCGGGACTCTAAAAAGTTATGCGGAGAATATTATGTAGAATCTAAGAAAAATAGCCGTAACAAAGTTAGTGTTACATAAATAGTGTTTAGAACACTCGCAAAAAATACGTAATATGAGCAACAAAAGAGCATTTTATAATTTTTAATTAAAAAATTCTTTAAGCCGCAAAATTCCAAAATGCTACAATTTTCCGACTCTCGCCACTACCTGGTAGGTAGGTGTAAGGGAATTCTTTTATTTTTAGTTAAAAGCGTTTAAAATCGCCCTGGAAAAGCTTCAACTCGTTAAATTTTAACACTTCGACGATTACCAATAATAAAAGAACGTGCCAAAACGACCAAAATGATTAATTTTAAGTTAAAAGCAAAACGTATCTGTTGCGGTATTAAATTTTTTTATTGCTCATTCCATAAAAGTAAAGAGAAGACGCCTAGCGCAATAACAACGGACCTAACTAAACGCGCGAAACCTGACAAGAAATTCATGACAAAGACAAAAAAAATAATGACAACATAAACCCCTTAATCCTAACGTCAAACTAAATCCGCTCGAAAGAAAAGCTTGAAAGATTTGTGGAGAAATAGAATTCGGATTCGTTTACTTTAAAAGCTTGTTTCGAGTCGATTTTATTAATATTATTATTACTATTATTGTTTTCCACCATTGCTTCACTGAAAAACGACGTTCTTTTTCGATTATTTCTGATGATGGTAGTAATTTAATTTTTTTCCACACACATTACGTAATGCAATTACGTAGTGATTACCACACTGAATCCTGTAGGGTGAGTTTTGCTACGAAAATGACAGCTTGGCATCAAACGTTTAACAATAAATGAAAATTTTCGATTATTTTCTTGCTTATTTTATGAAAGTAGGTTGGTAGTAGTTGTAAAGTAGATCGTACTAGGGAAATAACATTTGGACATTTATTAGTTTTCACGAGAGTAACTTAAGTACATAATTAGGGTAATTAATACTGCTTACTCACGTCGCTACGGGCGTAATTAATTATAGCCAATAAGCAATAACCAGTGACCATCGACAAGGCAAATTCAACCTAGGCTCATTTACGTACATCTGAATCCATAAATGCCATACCACCATATCGGTATTAATTATTATGTCAATTAAATATTGGGATGCGTCTACGCCTTATCATTTTCTATAGACAATTGCCGGAGAGTTTTGATACCATTTTAGTAATAGAAAAACTTCTGGTTAAACCGGAAGTTGGACAAATAAAAAAAAGTTTCTTAAAACACCTTGTACATTTAAAATTGTTATAAAACAGTAAAATGACATCAAACATGTTATAATTTCGGCTAGTACTACCTGTGTATCCGGAAACGAGATTAGCTTACCCGTAAAATTCTAAAAATAAGAAATTTCGAGTAGGCAGAAATAATTTCAAAAGTGTAATCAACATTTTCCGCCCTGTTAAAAATTCATCGAGGGTAAGAAATAACCGAGGTTTTTAAAATTAGCTCTAATTATAACAAGTTTAGTTGTTTTAATTAAGCTCCGAATTAATTCGTTCGCTTTTTTGTATTTAAAGAAGCGCTTCTTTTGTTTAAAATTGTAGCGTAAACGTAATAATTAACTACACTTTTAATGAATAAATAGTAAATTGAAATGATATAGTATTACGGGCGTTTAGGTAATTCGTTTCGTTAATTGGGGGTTGAAAAAGTTTTTATGGAAATAAATGGCCCTTTAATAGGGTAGTTTTAAAATTTTATTTAATTTTCCTCTATAGGGAGTCGCAATGTTTGCCAATTGTAGTTTTAGTATTATGTAAAAAGAGAGAACGATTGAGCCCTGTGTATGAGTACTTTTAATCAAACAGTTTAACGGCTTCGAGTGTTGAAATAGGGTGAATAGGTAAACTTGAGGGTTGCTCTTTACCGAACTAACCCAAAAGTAGGTTCACACGATATTATTTCTAGTGTGGCTTATCATAAGAGAAGTATAAATATTTAAGTGCGCACTATAAGATTTAATTTTGCCACAGAATTTTGCGTAGCGTACCAGTGATTCTATCGTCGACTTTGACAGCGACTAACTAAAAAGTGGGTTACACAAAATAGTTAAAATATTTGGACAAGAATTAGTAGTTTTTTATCTGTGCCCTGCCACGTTTTCAAAATTTTCACTTCATTAGATTTTGTTTTACGCCCCATTTTAAGAGCCGCAGAGTTTTGCGTAGCGTACTAGGGATTCTATCGTCGACTTTGACAGCGACTAACTAAAAAATTAGTTATACAAAGTAGTTAAAATTTTTGGACAAGAATTAATTATTTTTTAGCACTGCCTTAGCACGTTTTCAAAATTTTCAGTTTATTAGATTTTGTTTTACGACCCATTTTAAGAACCGCAGAGTTTTGCGTAGCGTACCAGTGATTCTATCGTCCACTTTGACAGTGACTAACTAAAAAATGGATTATACAAAGTAGTTAAAATTTTTGGACAAGAATTAGTAGGCCTTTAGCTCTGCCCTGGCACGTTTTCAAAATTTTCAGTTTATTAGATTTTGTGTTACGCCCCATTTTAAGAACCGCAGAGTTTGCGTAGCGTACTAGTGATTCTATTGTTAACTTTGACAGTGACTAACTAAAAAATGGATTATACAAAGTAGTTAACATTTTTGGACAAGAATTAGTAGGCCTTTAGGTCTGCCCTGGCACGTTTTCAAAATTTTCAGTTCATTAGATTTTGTTTGACGCTCCATTTTAAGAACCGTAGAGTTTGCGTAGCGTACTAGTGATTCTATCGTCGACTTTGACAGCGACTAACTAAAAAATGGATTACACAAAGTGGTTAAAATTTTTGGACAAGAATAAGTAGTCTTTTAGCTGTGCCCTGGCACGTTTTCAAAATTTTCGGTTCATTAGATTTTGTTGTACGCCCCATTTTAAGAACCGCAGAATTTTGCGTAGCGTACCAGTGATTGTATCGTCGACTTTGACAGCGACTAACTAACAAATGGGTTACACAAAGTGGTTAAAATTTTTGGACAAGAATAAGTAGGCTTTTAGCTCTGCCCTGGCACGTTTTCAAAATTTTCAGTTCATTAGATTTTGTTTTACGCTCCATTTTAAGAACCGCAGAGTTTGCGTAGCGTACTAGTGATTCTATCGTCGACTCTGACAGCGACTAACTAAAAAATGGATTACACAAAGTGGTTAAAATTTTTGGACAAGAATAAGTAGTCTTTTAGCTCTGCCCTGGCACGTTTTCAAAATTTTCGGTTCATTAGATTTTGTTTTACGCTCCATTTTAAGAACCGCAGAATTTTGCGTAGCGTACCAGTGATTGTATCGTCGACTTTGACAGCGACTAACTAACAAATGGGTTACACAAAGTGGTTAAAATTTTTGGACAAGAATAAGTAGGCTTTTAGCTCTGCCCTGGCACGTTTTCAAAATTTTCAGTTCATTAGATTTTGTTTGACGCTCCATTTTAAGAACCGTAGAGTTTGCGTAGCGTACTAGTGATTCTATCGTCGACTTTGACAGCGACTAACTAAAAAATGGATTACACAAAGTGGTTAAAATTTTTGGACAAGAATAAGTAGTCTTTTAGCTCTGCCCTGGCACGTTTTCAAAATTTTCGGTTCATTAGATTTTGTTGTACGCCCCATTTTAAGAACCGCAGAATTTTGCGTAGCGTACCAGTGATTGTATCGTCGACTTTGACAGCGACTAACTAACAAATGGGTTACACAAAGTGGTTAAAATTTTTGGACAAGAATAAGTAGGCTTTTAGCTCTGCCCTGGCACGTTTTCAAAATTTTCAGTTCATTAGATTTTGTTTTACGCTCCATTTTAAGAACCGCAGAGTTTGCGTAGCGTACTAGTGATTCTATCGTCGACTCTGACAGCGACTAACTAAAAAATGGATTACACAAAGTGGTTAAAATTTTTGGACAAGAATAAGTAGTCTTTTAGCTCTGCCCTGGCACGTTTTCAAAATTTTCAGTTCATTAGATTTTGTTTTACGCTCCATTTTAAGAACCGCAGAGTTTGCGTAGCGTACTAGTGATTCTATCGTCGACTCTGACAGCGACTAACTAAAAAATGGATTACACAAAGTGGTTAAAATTTTTGGACAAGAATAAGTAGTCTTTTAGCTCTGCCCTGGCACGTTTTCAAAATTTTCAGTTCATTAGATTTTGTTTTACGCTCCATTTTAAGAACCGCAGAGTTTGCGTAGCGTACTAGTGATTCTATCGTCGACTCTGACAGCGACTAACTAAAAAATGGATTACACAAAGTGGTTAAAATTTTTGGACAAGAATAAGTAGTCTTTTAGCTCTGCCCTGGCACGTTTTCAAAATTTTCGGTTCATTAGATTTTGTTTTACGCTCCATTTTAAGAACCGCAGAATTTTGCGTAGCGTACTAGTGATTCTATCGTCGACTTTGACAGCGACTAACTAAAAAATGGATTACACAAAGTGGTTAAAATTTTTGGACAAGAATAAGTAGTCTTTTAGCTCTGCCCTGGCACGTTTTCAAAATTTTCGGTTCATTAGATTTTGTTGTACGCCCCATTTTAAGAACCGCAGAATTTTGCGTAGCGTACCAGTGATTGTATCGTCGACTTTGACAGCGACTAACTAACAAATGGGTTACACAAAGTGGTTAAAATTTTTGGACAAGAATAAGTAGGCTTTTAGCTCTGCCCTGGCACGTTTTCAAAATTTTCAGTTCATTAGATTTTGTTTTACGCTCCATTTTAAGAACCGCAGAGTTTGCGTAGCGTACTAGTGATTCTATCGTCGACTCTGACAGCGACTAACTAAAAAATGGATTACACAAAGTGGTTAAAATTTTTGGACAAGAATAAGTAGTCTTTTAGCTCTGCCCTGGCACGTTTTCAAAATTTTCGGTTCATTAGATTTTGTTTTACGCTCCATTTTAAGAACCGCAGAATTTTGCGTAGCGTACTAGTGATTCTATCGTCGACTTTGACAGCGACTAACTAAAAAATGGATTACACAAAGTGGTTAAAATTTTTGGACAAGAATAAGTAGTTTTTTAGCTCTGCCCTGGCACGTTTTCAAAATTTTCGGTTCATTAGATTTTGTTGTACGCCCCATTTTAAGAACCGCAGAATTTTGCGTAGCGTACCAGTGATTGTATCGTCGACTTTGACAGCGACTAACTAACAAATGGGTTACACAAAGTGGTTAAAATTTTTGGACAAGAATAAGTAGGCTTTTAGCTCTGCCCTGGCACGTTTTCAAAATTTTCAGTTCATTAGATTTTGTTTTACGCTCCATTTTAAGAACCGCAGAGTTTGCGTAGCGTACTAGTGATTCTATCGTCGACTCTGACAGCGACTAACTAAAAAATGGATTACACAAAGTGGTTAAAATTTTTGGACAAGAATAAGTAGTCTTTTAGCTCTGCCCTGGCACGTTTTCAAAATTTTCAGTTCATTAGATTTTGTTTTACGCTCCATTTTAAGAACCGCAGAGTTTGCGTAGCGTACTAGTGATTCTATCGTCGACTCTGACAGCGACTAACTAAAAAATGGATTACACAAAGTGGTTAAAATTTTTGGACAAGAATAAGTAGGCTTTTAGCTCTGCCCTGGCACGTTTTCAAAATTTTCAGTTCATTAGATTTTGTTTTACGCTCCATTTTAAGAACCGTAGAGTTTGCGTAGCGTACTAGTGATTCTATCGTCGACTTTGACAGCGACTAACTAAAAAATGGATTACACAAAGTGGTTAAAATTTTTGGACAAGAATAAGTAGTCTTTTAGCTCTGCCCTGGCACGTTTTCAAAATTTTCGGTTCATTAGATTTTGTTGTACGCCCCATTTTAAGAACCGCAGAATTTTGCGTAGCGTACCAGTGATTGTATCGTCGACTTTGACAGCGACTAACTAACAAATGGGTTACACAAAGTGGTTAAAATTTTTGGACAAGAATAAGTAGGCTTTTAGCTCTGCCCTGGCACGTTTTCAAAATTTTCAGTTCATTAGATTTTGTTTTACGCTCCATTTTAAGAACCGCAGAGTTTGCGTAGCGTACTAGTGATTCTATCGTCGACTCTGACAGCGACTAACTAAAAAATGGATTACACAAAGTGGTTAAAATTTTTGGACAAGAATAAGTAGTCTTTTAGCTCTGCCCTGGCACGTTTTCAAAATTTTCAGTTCATTAGATTTTGTTTTACGCTCCATTTTAAGAACCGCAGAGTTTGCGTAGCGTACTAGTGATTCTATCGTCGACTCTGACAGCGACTAACTAAAAAATGGATTACACAAAGTGGTTAAAATTTTTGGACAAGAATAAGTAGGCTTTTAGCTCTGCCCTGGCACGTTTTCAAAATTTTCAGTTCATTAGATTTTGTTTTACGCTCCATTTTAAGAACCGCAGAGTTTGCGGAGCGTACTAGTGATTCTATGGTCGACTTTGACAGCGACTAACTAAAAAATGGATTACACAAAGTGGTTAAAATTTTTGGACAAGAATAAGTAGTCTTTTAGCTCTGCCCTGGCACGTTTTCAAAATTTTCGGTTCATTAGATTTTGTTGTACGCCCCATTTTAAGAACCGCAGAATTTTGCGTAGCGTACCAGTGATTGTATCGTCGACTTTGACAGCGACTAACTAACAAATGGGTTACACAAAGTGGTTAAAATTTTTGGACAAGAATAAGTAGGCTTTTAGCTCTGCCCTGGCACGTTTTCAAAATTTTCAGTTCATTAGATTTTGTTTTACGCTCCATTTTAAGAACCGCAGAGTTTGCGTAGCGTACTAGTGATTCTATCGTCGACTCTGACAGCGACTAACTAAAAAATGGATTACACAAAGTGGTTAAAATTTTTGGACAAGAATAAGTAGTCTTTTAGCTCTGCCCTGGCACGTTTTCAAAATTTTCAGTTCATTAGATTTTGTTTTACGCTCCATTTTAAGAACCGCAGAGTTTGCGTAGCGTACTAGTGATTCTATCGTCGACTCTGACAGCGACTAACTAAAAAATGGATTACACAAAGTGGTTAAAATTTTTGGACAAGAATAAGTAGGCTTTTAGCTCTGCCCTGGCACGTTTTCAAAATTTTCAGTTCATTAGATTTTGTTTTACGCTCCATTTTAAGAACCGCAGAGTTTGCGGAGCGTACTAGTGATTCTATGGTCGACTTTGACAGCGACTAACTAAAAAATGGATTACACAAAGTGGTTAAAATTTTTGGACAAGAATAAGTAGCTTTGTTTTAATACACGATAGCTAATTGGTCAGTAAAAAGTAAAAAGCATAAATTTGTTTAGGGTGTTCAGTCTACAGAGTGCGACATGGAAACTTATTATTTTTTGCTTCTATAACCGCCTTCCCTATGATTTCACCCAAAATATTTTTTGGCCCATCTTCACATTCTGGCACATTCTGTTAAAATTTGTAAATCTAGTAGATATACCTAGCACGTTCAAATTTCAATATTGCGGTAATTATTTATCTTTAATATTTCAAAGTGAAATATAAACAACCAAAGTACGCTCCAAGAAATTTTCTATTAAGATGTGTAAGTAAGATACGCCGAGTTGAGTTCACTTGGTGAATAACAAAGTATTAAAAAATAAAACTAAAAGATTCTTTTATACATAAAATTACTTTAAAAAGTTTAAGTTTTATATTATCATAGAATCATTCTCAGATATTCATCTTTTTAAAAACAATATCTCCCATCGTTCGCATCGTTTCAATTTACTACTCGAAAAAAGCGCAACTTTGTTTCGTCTTACAACTAGGAGAAAAGTTCTCTAATTTCCTTCACCGAAAAGAGTGAAAATTTGCGAGTTTATTTATGTGGGGTCGTTTGTTCTGTTAAACCTTAAAATTCACGCGTTATTTTTTACGGTAGTAGGTATAATAATAGAGTTCGAATTTTAGCTTTAAAAAAGGGGGCTATTATCGGCATTTTGTTATCTTGGCAGAATTATGGATTCTTGAGTTCGTTTTAGGGTATTTTTTTTAAACTCAAATTTATAACGGTTGCTTCGAAACATTTAAGAGTCGATATTTACGTCAGCTTTTCGGCAGAACTGTAGAGACTGTCCCCAATAATTCGATAACGGCTTGTAGGAGTTCGCTTAATAGAGGACGACAAATTTAATCGTTTCGTTTCGTGTAAAAGGAAAGTTTTGATTTTAATTCTTTTTCTTTTACTACATTAAGTTTTTATAAACGATCAATGTGTATATGTGTACTGTGCTCTCATTTGTGTTGCTTCGGGGCCGTTTAGGACCTTTTTTGGTAGCGATTTTCCTAATATAACACCCTGTATGATTTTTTGACGCGTTTTTAAAAATGTTATTGGCTCCTAATTATTGCTCTAATCTTATCTGTGCCCATATTGAAAATTTTAGTAACACATTGATTCTTCAAAGGTCCAATGAAGACGTATCGGCTTGAAAACCAATAAATTTTGATTACAATTTAAAACGACGATTTAACAAGTTGCTACTTACTTTTTCGGCAAAATACGTCTAAAGCGCGAGCTATCGTAACTTTTTCTTTAAACATTTATTTATAACTCAATCATGGCATTCATTACGTGCCACAATTCCCATTGGAATCTCTCGATGTATTTTATTAAATATTTCAATATTAAATCAAAAAGAAAACTTAACAAAGTACATTTTATCAAAATCAAAAACAAAATTTGAAACTTTTCAACCGTTGAACTTTTACGATCTTATTTTCGTTTCAAAAATATTTTTATTAATTCAATTATCGAAGGAACTTTATATAAACATTTACCAATCCGATCTGTGTTATAAGCGTTTTCATGAAACTTTTTTCAAACTTTGGTTCAAAATTATTTTGTATTCGTATTTTTTCGAATAATATCTCCCACTTTTACGAGATTAAATACTCACTTAGTTTGTTGCAAAAAAGTTTCCAAACTTTTTCTTTCAATCGTCTAGTGTGAAATGGAAAACTTTTTGTAGCCAATTTCGTCACATGGCTCTAATGAGCATTTATATCGTGAATAGTTCACCTCACTGGCTCACTGCATTACGTCGCGACAACAGTCGTTAGACTCATTCATCATTTTTATCACCTCATTGTATCGGCTAATCGCATGAAAATGTTCGACGATACGTGTTTCTGTTAATTTTGCAAAAAAAAGTTCAAATGAAGAGGCGATTCTGTCCTTGGACTTCACTCAAGTTTTACAGAGATCACTTTTTACCTTGCAAAGGCTAATGTGGTGACGATGTAGACCGCTTCTACTATATGATGCCATCAGCTCACAACCGATTCGTTCCTGATGTTTTTAGGGGAACTTTTAATATGACCAATGGTCACCTTCCTCTGCAGACCCACAACAAATTTGTTCCAACAGTTCATTTCTTTTCTAATAAATAGTGAAGAGAGCCTATTTAGTGAACCAAATATTTGCAAATGAGCGTTTTCAATAGAACAATGTAGAAGCCCACCAAATATATGTTCTCGAAAGCAAAATTTGAAATTTTCAAAATCCACTGCACTTCAGCGAGAGAGGGGACACCCCCTACCATCGGGATTGAAATTAAGTCGAAAAACGTTATTTTTATTCAATTTATGAAGATAATTTTGTTCTTTTAGAAGTCGGGGGGGGGGGGGTCATATGACGCTTCACAGAACGTTATATGATGGTACTTGTAGTCAAGTAGTTCACGTAGTCTAAGAGATCAAGTCAAGACGTGTACATTCATGGGTAAGCGGTTTCAGGTGTGTTCATTCTTCTTGGAAGATTTTACTTCTTCCAGGTTCAAGGTAGGGTTATTCACATTTCAACCGGTAAAGGGGGGGGGGTTACGCTGTTTTATATATTACAATAGAACATTGAAGTTTTCGACCATTGGTCTCCGACAATTGGTAGAGAAATACTAACTATTGTCGATTTTGCTCGCGACTAACTAAAAAATTGGCTATAGATAGTAGTTCAAATGTTTGGACAAGAATTTGTAGTCTTTTAGCTCTACCCTGGCACGTTTTCAAATTTTTCAGTTTATTAGATTTTGTTTTATGTCCCATATTGAGAAGCGCAGAATTTTACGGAGCGTACCAGTAACTCTATCGTCGACTTTGACGGCGACTAACTGAAAAATGGACTCTACAAAGTAGTTCAAATTGTTAGACAAGAAGTCGTAGTCTTTTAGCTTTACCCTGGTACGTTTTCAAATTTTTCAGTTCATTAGATTTTGTTTGATGCCCCATTTTGAGTTTGAACATTTTGAACATTGAAGTTTTCGATCATTGGTCTTCGACAATTGGTAGAGTGACTATTTCTTTTAAGATATTTCAATGGCATTTTTCCCGAGATCTGCAAACTGGGGGGAGGGGGACACACATTTTGCATAATATTACTTTTACTACAGATTAAAATTCCTTTTTCTTTGGATTTTATAGCTGATTAATTGTTTTGCTGCTTGGAGATTTTGTTACATCAGCTAATTTTCTTTTTTAATTAATGAAAGTTTTTTAATAACTCATTCATCAATTTAATCGATTTTTAATAATATAAACGTTAAATATTTTGCCTCAAATTGAAGCCTAAAACAATGTAAAGGCCTACAATATTTAAAAAATTATTGCTTCTAACATTTCGCTAACTTTACGATAATAAAAGTCGCGACTTATAACTCGAAAACCGTTGGTATGACGTATGCGGCCTTGACGGCACTAATTAAGCACTTTTGAATGCCAAAGAAATTTTTTTTGATATCCTAAAAGTGAGAAGTTGGCATCAAAAAAAATCGCAGCTTGTATCTCGAAATGTAGAAGCATTTTTGAAATTTTTATAAAGATACTAAAGGGCACTAATTGAGCACTTTCGATGTATCAGTGTAAATAATTAATGCTTTCAACTTTTCGCCAACTTCACGCACCCAAAACACACTGTTGGACCCAGGTACCTGATTCGGCAAAAAAGATTTCCCAAATATTTTTTGGGGGCGTTTTAAGGTTCTTTTATACCGGGTGATTCTTAAATAATGCGAAAAACGTCCAAGGCGTATTTTTTGTCTAAAATTAAGGTCTCGTAACATTTCTATCTCTTATCATTACCGCCAGGGGTTGTAAACTGCAGGTCCTGTTGATTTTCGTATCGTAACTTTGAAGAGGATTGCAATTAGAGAATTGCACAACCTTCGTTTGAAAGTTTGAGTTATTTAGAAACTTTTTTATTCTTTAGTTTTTCCCGCCAAACTGACAGTTTTTGAATAAAATAATAAACGTTTGCTTGCTAATAGTACTTCTCGAAAATGAAGTTTTATGAAAATAATTTATATTTTTTATAAAGACCCCCCCCCCTTTAATTTTCGGCAAGGAATCTCTCAGATGTTTTTCGCTCTATTTACGAATTATCCTGTAGGCACGTAAAAATAACTTTTCCGAAAAAATGTTTTGTCTCCGACTCTGAACGATTAGAATAAAACAATTAAAGTTAGTCCATAGATTCATATTAACGGAACGAGAACGAAACTGCAAGATGGTGATACAAATCTTAACGGAGAATTAGTAGGTATACTAGATGGGGGGGGGGCTTTTTAATTAACATTCTAAATGTTCGTTACTAGAAGTATAAGAAGTTTTTTGTCTTGAAACGCTTTTTTGGGCACGCGTTAAGGTACTATGGCACCCCCTTCTGTTAGCACTGTAACTCACAAACCACAAACCAGTTTACATAAAACACTTTTAATTTAGTAGGTTTATGAATTCCCAAATGACACGGGAACTGGAGTGAAAAATAAATAAATCGGAATAGGAGGGGAAGGTTTAGGGGGGTCTTTTAACTTTGCATTCTAAATAATAGTCTACCTGGGACACACTGTATTTTGTTTATATTAGAAATTTTCAAGAAATTGTCATTTGATGAACCAATCTAGTACCTAGGCAATACCAGATAATACAAAGTGGCGTGGAATTTAATCAAACTTTTTAATAGAAACAAACGGATTTGTTTCAATTACATTCTACAAAAGTACCGTAGTACCTACTACATATTATTTAATAGTAGGCACTTACATAAATATATTAATAAATTTGTTTGCGATTGTAATCCTCAAAAGGGCAATTGCAAGTTTGTAAGCATCAGGGTATATAAAAGGATTACAAACCATGAATTTATAATTTGTCTTAATCTAATGGAAACAACTCCTCTCCAACTCGAAGGTTGCATTTCAATTTAAACTTTAAACTTTATGCTTCCTTATTGTTTTAATTATTTACGGCCCTTAAACACACAAAACTGTGCCACAAATTCCTTCACAAAAATTTTTATCCTTTTTATTTCTCCTCTAAAAATTATATTACCCAATCCGATCTTTTCTTTAATGAGAGAACTTT
Source organism: Malthinus flaveolus (assembly GCA_950108345.1). Classification (NCBI taxonomy): domain Eukaryota; kingdom Metazoa; phylum Arthropoda; class Insecta; order Coleoptera; family Cantharidae; genus Malthinus; species Malthinus flaveolus. The sequence continues at coordinate 93,145,437 of OX467285.1, forward strand.
TACGTTATTAAAGAAGGCATAAAGCCCAATTATCGTCCCTCTTTGGTTTTTGGGTTGATTTAACTTGGTGTACTTTTCTTTTTTTTTAAACGTCGCCTTTTTACTTTTTTTATCGAACCATTAAGGGTTTTAGTACATCATTAAAGAGCTTTCACTTTACGCGTGTTCCGGAAAAGATGTTTTCGAGATGAGATTGGCGAAGCACAAGACCTGATAATACTTATTCGTTTAACATAAATTATTTTCTCCTAATATCTCGAGATGAATCTTAAAAGCTCCTACTTGAGATTTAAATTACTCCCGCTAAAAGTTTAGGAAATTTGTTGACTTTGATTTAATTACCTACGTTTTATTTAGTTTTCGTTAAAAGAAGTATTAGCATTTATCTTTTTAATAAGTCTAGTAGTGGAGTGCCGTTTTAATATTAATATAGGTGGAGCGCGTGGGCTTAAAGGTCATAATATTGCTAAATTTAATTAGGTTATAGTAGCATAGACCTATCATAGACCGACGGCTTAAGAGGGAGACTCAATTAGCTACGAAAGTAGTACTTCCGTGAGGTGTACAAAAAAGTAACTATTGTTTTACGAAAACAAATGATTGTTGGTACGCCACTGCACTTTTTATAATATGGCAGAAAACTAACTTTAAAATTAAAATTTGTTTTTTTTTTGCTGAATGAAACAGCAGAGTTGCGAACCTGACCGTTCAAACTGGCAAACTGAAATAGGAAGCAAATGCCATTTCCGGTTGAACTGGAAGTCAAAATTTTAAATGTTTAGTATCACTAGATAGCTAATTTTACAGTCTAACAAACTACTTAAAATATACAGGGTGTTGTTTGTAAAATAGAAAAGCTAATCTCATTTCGGATAAAACCGGAAGTTAAGATTTAACATGGTTGGTATCATTGGACAGGTAATCTTACGATATTTAAAAAAATCATAAAATATACAGGGTGTTTTCAAAACCTTTGTTTGCTTGGCTAATTTCCGGTTTAACCGGAAGTGGGTTTTAAACCAAAATTGTAACAAATAATAGGAATTTATGGAATCAATTAATATACCAACTTGCAATTAAAAATTTTGATTAGAGAGGAAATTATAAATTTTTGAAATTTTGACCTTCAAAAAATCATATCTCCGGATCTGCTCATAGCAAAAGAACCAAACCACGGTATTTAATTAACAACTGCGATATCTATAGCATATCAGAGTATGAACAAAATCGCCTGAGCCGATTTTGAGAAAATCCGTTTTAAAATTTTTGTCAAGTTTGGTCCTTAAAAAGTAGTCAATTTTGAAATTATTTTGAAAATCGACTCTAACAAAACTAAAGCCCCATATTTTTCCTGTATATTCCTGGTTTTAAATTTTTATAATACTAATTATCGCCAAAGTTATAAATAATAAAACTAGAAAATGGGTCGAGCGGTATACTGGCCGCCATTTTGAATTTAAAAATTTGAAAAGGTATTTTTTTTATTAAGGCCAATGTGTACTAACTTATATCCGAGTATAAATAAAGTATGTCGAGATTTCCGAAATGCCACCAAAAAGGGACCACCCTGTATCGATTTCATTTATAAAATCTTATTATGTATTTAGTAATTATTATGTAATTAATGACTGAAAGCTGTCTTTTAGTATAACCATTGGTATAACTTACTAAAACATGTTATTACACAGGGTGTGTTTAAATAAAAATTCGTGTAAACACCCTGTATTTAATAGTTTATAATAGCAGTGCTGAAAAGCAAAAGCACGTAACAGATAATTTTGTAATTCTCACTCGTTATTTTTCTTCCGTCCTCCTTTCTATACCGTTCGGTGGCACAATAAAGAAAATTGCCTATGAAAATAACATTTACTCTTAACTGCTCGTACTACCAACTTCTTCTTGATTAGTCTCACTAATTATCCGCGCTATCTTGTATTTATAAACACAAGCAGCGGACCTATTAGAATTAACGGGACAAAAACAAAAGTTTGTTAATTAAAAAAAGACAAATTTCCATAATTTTATTTAAAAACTAATTCTGATTATAACACATCCAAATTACTTTGCCCGGGGTGGCACGAAAAGATATACTACTCCAACTGTTTATTAGTTTGTTCATTAACAAAACCGTATAAATTAATAGGGAATTACATCTCCAGAACCATTTAGACCTTATCTATTGTTTTAGTTTATATACGAATTTATTGTGCAGAAATGCCATAATATTATATTCGTATGGCAAAATCTATTCTGATTGCAACTCACGTGTATATAGCTATCAAATCGATAATTATCGAGAAAAGTTGATTTCATTGTGTAGAGAAATATAAAAGTTTTTGGGTTTGCGCCTCGTTATGTCATAATCGAAATGTAATTTAACGCAAACTTTCATCATCCAACCATGTTGTGTATTTAGTAGTAATCTACGTTTCATAGTGAAACAATTACAATTAAATTACACTTTGGAGGTTAATGACATGCGTCAATCTAATACACGGAGCTACAAAAATTTATTCTCTCTCCGAGGGAGAAGGGTTCAAGTCTGTTTGTTTTAAGACTTTAGCAGTGAGTTGCCCGATTTTGGAATTTTTGGCAAGCTTTGACGCGCTCTCACGCCTAAACCGTTCGTCTGAAGAAAAAAACCTAAGAAACATAATATGTTGAAGATTTAAGGTATTTTATTTTTGTGTAGATACAATTTTTTCTAAAAGTGCTTAGTTGTTGCGTTATAGGCGGAAAACTTATTTTGGCGAATTTGGGAATTTTGTTAAACTTTAACGTGATCTAGCACCTAAACCTTTTGTCTAAATGAGAAAACCAAAGAAAGATAATTTGTAGGAAATTTATCGTACTATATTTTTCTATAGATGAAATTTTCTCTAAAAGTGCTTAGCTTTTGCGTTACCGGTGGAAAAACTTACAAAACATTTTTATGTCGAATTTGGGAATTTTGTCTAACTTTAACGGGCTCGAGCGCCTAAACCGTTTATCTGAAAGAGAAAACCTAAGAAACATAATATGTAGAAAATGTATTATACTTTATTTTTCTATAGATACATTTTTTTCTTAAAGTGCTTAGCTTTTGCGTTACAGGCGGAAAAACTTACAAAACAATTTTTTGGTGAATATGGGAATTTTGTTAAATTTTAAGGCGCTCTCACGCCTAAACCGTTTGTCTAACGAAGAAAACCTAAGAAACATAATATGTAGGAAATTTATTATTTATTATTTTTTGTATGAATACTTTTTCCTAAAAGTGCTTAGATTTTGGATTACAGACAGAAAAACGTACCAAACGTTTTCTTTCGGCGATTTTGGAATTTTGGTAAACTTTAACGCGCTCTAGCGCCTAAACCGTTCGTCTAAAGAAAAAAACTTAAGAGACATAATATGTAGCAAATTTATTATTTATTATTTTTTGTATAAATACTTTTTATAAAAGTGCTTAGATTTTGGATTATAGACAGAAAAACGTACTAAACGTTTTCTTTCGGCGATTTTGGAATTTTGGTAAACTTTAACGCGCTCTAGCGCCTAAACCGTTCGTCTAAAGAAAAAAACCTAAGAGACATAATATGTAGCAAATTTATTATTTATTATTTTTTGTATAAATACTTTTTCCTAAAAGTGCTTAGATTTTGGATTATAGACAGAAAAACGTACCAAACGTTTTCTTTCGGCGATTTTGGAATTTTGGTAAACTTTAACGCGCTCTAGCACCTAAACCGTTCGTCTAAAGAAAAAAACCTAAGAGACATAATATGTAGCAAATTTATTATTTATTATTTTTTGTATAAATACTTTTTCCTAAAAGTGCTTAGATTTTGGATTATAGACAGAAAAACGTACCAAACGTTTTCTTTCAGCAATTTGGGAATTTTGGTAAACTTTAACGCGCTCTAGCGCCTAAACCGCTCGTCTAAAGAAAAAAAACCTAAGAGGCATAATATGTAGGAAATTTACTATTCTTCATTTTTTGTATAAATACTTTTTTCTAAAAGTGCTTAGATTTTGGATTACAGACAGAAAAACGTACCAAACGTTTTCTTTCGGCGATTTTGGAATTTTGGTAAACTTTAACGCGCTCTAACGCCTAAACTGCTCGTCTAAAGAAAAAATCCTAAGAGGCATAATATGTAGGAAATTTACTATTCTTCATTTTTTGTATAAATACTTTTTTCTAAAAGTGCTTAGATTTTGGATTATAGACAGAAAAACGTACCAAACGTTTTCTTTCGGCGATTTTGGAATTTTGGTAAACTTTAACGCGCTCTAACGCCTAAACTGCTCGTCTAAAGAAAAAATCCTAAGAGGCATAATATGTAGGAAATTTACTATTCTTTATTTTTTGTAAAAATACTTTTTTCTAAAAGTGCTTAGATTTTGGATTATAGACAGAAAAACGTACCAAACGTTTTCTTTCGGCGATTTTGGAATTTTGGTAAACTTTAACGCGCTCTAACGCCTAAACTGCTCGTCTAAAGAAAAAATCCTAAGAGGCATAATATGTAGGAAATTTACTATTCTTTATTTTTTGTATAAATACTTTTTTCTAAAAGTGCTTAGATTTTGGATTATAGACAGAAAAACGTACCAAACGTTTTCTTTCGGCGATTTTGGAATTTTGGTAAACTTTAACGCGCTCTAACGCCTAAACTGCTCGTCTAAAGAAAAAATCCTAAGAGGCATAATATGTAGGAAATTTACTATTCTTTATTTTTTGTATAAATACTTTTTCCTAAAAGTGCTTAGATTTTGGATTATAGACAGAAAAACGTACTAAACGTTTTCTTTCAGCAATTTGGGAATTTTGGTAAACTTTAACGCGCTCTAGCGCCTAAACCGCTCGTCTAAAGAAAAAAAACCTAAGAGGCATAATATGTAGGAAATTTACTATTCTTTATTTTTTGTATAAATACTTTTTTCTAAAAGTGCTTAGATTGTGGGTTATAGGTGGAAAAACATAAAAAACGTATTTTTTTGCCAATTTTGGAGTTTTGTTAAACTTTAACACGCGCTAGCGCCTAAACCGTTTGTCTGAGAATAAAATCTTAGAAATATCATTTATTGGAAATTGCATGTATTTTTATTTTCTATAGAAGCATTTTTCTCAAAAAGTGCGTATTTTTCAATTTATAAGCAAGAAACTTTAAAACGAGCACTTCTTTGCAATTCTCTTAAAACGCTTCACTTTTAAGGGGTGGTCTAGTTCAAATTCGGATTAAACACCCCAAATTAAATTTTCCTAGATTTGTCCTTTATTTTGCCCTAATACCCCGGACTAATTGATAATAATCGATATACTATATATTTGGGGCCCAAAAAGTCAGAAACTGGCTAAACGTCTGCTGAAAACCCCACACCACAAGAGTTCCAAAAGGAAACAACTTAAGAATTTCAATAAACTTTTCTTATAAGAGAAATTTCTCTGACCAGTCAGTGTGGCCATTCATTATTTATACGTTGTAAATTGTACATTTCCTTCTTTCTCGACTCACTAAAAGCTTAAGAGACCGATCAGCCCCCATTGCGGCCCTGTACGAGACGATCATTTACGCGTTGTCAAGTGACACGGCAAAACGCTTTGGACTTTATTTCGTTATTTACTCGACCTATTAAGAATTAAATGGAAAATGGCAAGTGACCAATTCTCACACGAGTATTCTTTGAGTGAACCGGATAACACTCCAGGTTGGGAAACTCTCAATAAATTTATTGAAATTCGCCCACACTTTTCCGAACTCTGGAAGTTAAGTCGCTAAAATCGCTTGCGAATGTAATATTCGACTTCACTTCCAATTAAATTATTGCCGGAATAAATTGGGTTAAATTTTCCTTAGCTAATTTGTCGACTTTTTTTTAAAAGGTCAACTCTTATTTTGCTTTTTTTTATAAATAAATTTCGTAAATCAATCGCCTTTAGTCATCGTAGGTATCGATTGTTTTAATATTTATTCTCGTGATTTATTGTACGATTACGCATTATGATACTACATTTACATTTAACTTTGTTAGGCTTCGATAAAAAATATTTTAGAGAGTAATTTAATCAACAACCCATCGGGCGTTCCCTGCTTCTATTTACCTTTAGTATTTATTCGGGTAAAGTAGTAAAGTTTACTGTCTTAGTTTTAAATTAATAGGTGTTTTAGTTCCTTTCCTATAGCCCTAGAGGAGAAACCATCAGTTCGAGTTATTGTAAATTTTATTACACAACATTACGAGATCGATTGGGCAGGGTCGTAGTAATAGGGTAGGCAATATGAGGACCGCCCAAGCTTCCGAAAATTTGGGGTGCTTTTAAGTACTTAATTAAGGGTAGTAAATTTTTACATTAATGAAAAGAGAAAAAAATTGTCTATCATATGAGTATAATATAGGGATACTTTGACATTAAAAAAAATTTTTTTTATTCATTGCGCTTTTGTTATTTTAAAAAATAAAATTTTAATTTTGCCTCATCGTGAAAAAGTAAGTACCAGGCAACTTTTATTTGAAACATTTTTCCCTAAAGTGGATATTTACTGAGATATTGTAGCATAGTCTATACCTCTATACCTTGTGGACACACTGTATAAATACTCATTACAATCATTAGCAGAAATACGGCCATTATTCGAGTAATGTAAGGATTACTTTTCAACAAAATTAGATTGGATTCAATAGAACGTTATTGAAGTGATAGTGGAAATCCAACTTTTCTATTTAAGAACACCTTAAAAGGGCGTCTCTTTTCCTACATTCAAATAATAATTGGGTAGTCGAAGAAGAAAACGCTTGCTTCAGAATTTCATTGTAATGTAAACAGCTTACGTTGTTGAAGTTTTATCCTAGTATTTACATTACTGTTATTGTAAAGAAGTCCTCGACTTACACAACCGTGAACGGGATAGATTGTGTAGTTAAATTGCTTTCGCGTACACACAAAGTGGAAAAGCTCTGTTTTTGGAAAAGAATTTTCTTGTGGAAGTATCAATTGAGAAATTGATAAATTTACGGAGGATTAATTTCCTGCGAGGAAACGTTTTTAACACTCTAGCTATAAGATCGAACCCGAGTCTCCACGCTGTCGCGCCGAGTGCTTTACCCACTAAGCTACCCCAGTTCCTACCTTCAAATTCGTGTTTCACGTGTGCTCACCTGAGTCGTTACACGTTAACTCACAAACGGTTAAAGTGAAACACTTGAAACACTCGGAGTGTGCAAGAAGAAGGGGGGGGGGGCTTTTTTCCACATTTGAATATTGAAAACACAAGCTACTGTAAAGCGATTTTGATGATATTTGGTTTCAGCCGCAAAAATAGGCCTTTAAATGAAATCTATATGTAAAGGGTGGCTCTCTTTCTGTTTGACGTTAAGAATGAATCTAATAATTGCTCTTTTTTGCAGAATAAACACTTATGAGAGCTCTGCGTCCGGTCCCAATTATACCATACGCTAGTAGGCTGTGAAAATTGGCATGATAGCAAGCTGTTGCCGCCCTGTCCGTTGCACAGTTTTTAATGGTCATGCTCATTAAGCCTACTATTCAGAGAAATTCCCCAGGAGGAAACTCATGTATGTACGTATGTTCTGTTTTATATGCAAATTACAGGCACTGTATTTTCTATGCTTAATTTTAGGCTATTACTATTCATTCATGAGCCTGGTGTGGAAGAACAGCCGTCCTTCTGGAGCCTTAGGTCGTTCGGAATCGCTGCACACAACCAAAAGGAAGTGCCGTCCGCAATCAGGCGTCCGCTCCAGGCTTCCATGTTTTGACTAATAAATAAGAGACACCCCCAATATTGAGCCCTGCCGCACACCACGCAGACACGACGATTCTCTCGACATCGCCTCCCCAGTAGACGCATTGGACTCGGGCACTCAGGTATGACTCAAATAAAAAATATTACACTTGTCCTCTCACACCGTAGTGCTCGGGCTCTCTCAGTAGGGCAGAGTGAGACTCTCGATATTACCTTTTGAAAATTTCCTTGATTTTTTTTTAAATGACAGTGTTCTTCTTTGTATGATGGTTTAAAATATTTTTGATATTGATGGTAAGATAGTAATGGGCCTATAGTTTTCGCATTTGTCGTGATCGCCCCTCTTGAACACTGACATGACTTTACCCACTTAGCTTTCTCGCGAATTATCCTTTATCTATTGATGAGTAGAGTTTAATCAGAGCTTTGCGCTTATTCTTTTCTTTTACGAATTGAAAAATAAAAAATTAATTTCATTAATTGACACATTTTTATGAATCTGTGAGGCTGATCCATAATTTTCCGGTGTGCGGTACATGGATTTACCCATAGAATCCTCAAAAATACGTCTTCACCACTATTGCGACCCCGCCACTCGACTACCCGAATATGCCGCCTCCCTTCGAAACATTATAATTGTTTTGCTGGGCCTTCTCTCTGCGCACGACGGAAAAAATTGTCCCAAAACCGTCCGAGACCTCTTCTAAATCGTACATTTCACTTTTGGATCCAAGAGGGCCTTTTAACGTTGTGAGTGAGGTGTGGTTGTTTATGCATTACGCAGACTCATTGATGATAACAGCCGAGGGCTACGCCAGTTTTTCTGCTCCATTTTTTTTATTTTAGTCTTCGATCCATAAACATCTTGATAATTTCTTAACTTTTTACTCCCTTATTTGTGGGTGGAAGGCACGCGCGAAAGAACATCGATGATGGCAAAATTTGCAACCCTTTCTTATTCATTAAAAGGTTTAAATCGATTAGGTACCTGTTGTAGGTAAATTTCGATAAAAGTTTCTGTAGGTAAATCTAATAATTTATTCGCGGTAAATGGAATAACAAATTACATTAATTTTGAAGAGAAGGGCGCAATTTTTTGTTTAAATTGCGTAATATTTAGTGAACGAATACCGAAAGAGAGCACTAATTATGAATTTCTAAAATTTGTTAAGTTAATCCAATTATTTATTAATGGGTTTGTATAATATCTGATATTTATTTGTACAGCATGCACAATTTTTTTCTTCCGCCAAAATTTCATTAGTATAATTAAACTTTCCCAATTAACACCGTTTCGGAATTTCTAAAAGAGTAGCGAAAACATTGAAGTGTAATAAAACGACTAAAAAGAGGGACGAAATTCGCTCAAAATATTCACCAACAAACATGGAATTGCTTTTCATTAACTTTTAGGACTTGGTGTGTATCAGACATTTAATTAGTACCTAAATTGCAAATTATAAAAAAAATGTCTTAAATACTACGGCGCTCGAAGGACCAGATTTTTATTTTATTTAGTTGCACCTAATGTAGCACCAGTACTGCATGGATAAATCAAGAGCATTTCTTTGTCGAATAATGAAACAGCTGGTTGGTACATTCATTAATTAAAAAAGTAAATTTGAAAAACTCAAATCGAATTAACATGTCGACTCTGACCTCCTAAGACCTCCTCCACTGCATTTTTTCCCCCAGATGGCACTTATTCCTGTTTTTAGATTTTTATAATAATAATTATCTCCAAAGTTATAATTAAAAAACTAGAAAATGGGCCGATCGTTATACTGGCCGCCATTTTGAATTTTAAAATTTGAAACAGTTTTTTTTTTAAATTCCGGTCGTTGAGTATAAACTTATAGCAGAGTATAAGCACTGTGGGTCAAGATTTTCCAAAACGCGACCAAAATAACCCCCTTATTTTGGGTCACCCTGTATAGATTTTATTGAAAAGCTTATTTCGTCGATAAAATTTTGTTTCAACAAAATCGCTTTAGCAGTTATTGTTGGCCGGGGATTCATACACACACACACAGACACCGATGTTTTTACTCTTTAGGAAATTTGGGGGGGGGGATGTCGAAACGTCGATAAATTAAATTAAAAAAAAAAACTTTTTCAAAGTATATAAATTCATCGAAAAAGTAAAAGTGATATCTGTCTTTGTTTATTTTAGAAGTTAGTCCCGTTCTGTAAGTTTCAACCCAAATTTTAACCCCCTTAGAGTCCGATGATTTTGCTCAAACGCAATTCAAATATTTGTTTTACGCTTATTCAGACAAATTGTTCCATAATTTTCCGGTGTGTGGTACATCGATTTACCTCCTCTGTATTTCTAACCGCCAAAATTACGTCTTCGCCAAAGCTATCGGTTTAGCGATACCTGCAGATTGCGACCTCACTACTCCACCACCAGAATATTCCGCCACCCCCCGAAACATTACAATTTTCTTGCTGGGCCTACTCTGTCCACAACAAAAAACTTTTTTTCAAAATCGTACATTTTACTTTCGGATCTAAGAGGGCCTTTTAACGTTAGAAGTCAGTTATGGCTGTTTATGTATATGGAATTAGGCAGATCATTTTTTATGCTTTAAAAAAGTGTTTAGCGCTCTAAAATGTGAAGATTCGTGAAGAGCAAGGTATCAGCGAATGCTACGCCGGGTATTGCTCGTCTGTTCGGTGTGTCAAGACCAACTGTGCGAGATGCAAGGATACGTTATTGTGATAATATGAGTCCTTATACACAAAGACTAGTCCAAAATCCTAAAAGGTGCGCTTCGGCTTATGACGACCGTTTTAGCGTCATGTGCCTATGTAAGGCTATCGTGCTTTTAGACGACTCAAGAATCAAGAATCTCGTCAAAGGTTCAAGATGGCCGCCAGCGAGTGTACCCAACAAACTATTCGGTGCGCTATAACGAAAACGGTGGGTTACAATATGGTGGATTCTTAACGATATGGGAAGGCATTTTTTATGCCGTCCGCGCAGATCTGGTAAGAGGTAGAATTAATGCAGAAAGGTATCTGGAGATGCATTTAGCTCAAATTGGAGCAGGGAAGGCCACTCCGCGTATTTAAAAAAAACTAAATTTTTTGTTTGGCCCCTATTTCTGAGCTTAGCTCGACGCTTGTCCAAGCGGACTGAAATATAGCGAGAGTAGTCTACTTAAAATAAGTTTTTAAACGAACCCTCTCTCAAGCGCCCTTTGGTTGGCGATTTTCACTTTACCTTTCGTCCGCGTCTTAAATGAATTTATTAAAACAGAAAAACTTTCAAAGTAACGATTATGTAGAAGATGAAAGTCAGGTCACCTCACATCTTGTTTTCATTTAAAGAAAAACTTTTTCGACCCCAAAAATGCCCGTATGTGGTTTGCTCTAAGTAGAGAATCTGAATTTATCGTATAATCAATACCAGCGTAATAGACATCCCCTATAATTGTGTGGTTTTGAATCAGCAAAAAACTTTCTTTTTCATTAACAAATTGTATTGGTCTTTTGTATTCGTTTTGCACACTTTTAGGGTCTTATTTTGAGATACCCAAGACAAGAAGAGTACCAAGCTACTTATTAGCAGTTTGCTACCCTTATAATTTATAATACACTCGTTAACGATTACAATTAGTGTTAACGCAATTGTTGCTATTTAATCTTAAACATAACCAAACAAATAGTTAAGTTCTATTCGCTCGATTATGTTTGCTTACACAAGACACAAAAGCGTTTTTGGTGTGTTTCGTGTTTGTGTTTGGAGATTATTATTGTTGGGTGTAGACTTAACGTTGATACAATAATAATAGCAGCATCGGTAGGCTTACGTCCGAATATACGAGTATGTGTGTAGTAACACCCACTATTTCTATTATCTCCCAAACCCATTTTCATAAAACGCTTTGTTCAAATGTCACGTGTGTACTTTGTGTTATTACAAACATTCATTTTTTAAAACAAACGCGTACGGTTGTAATTGCGAGAGATTAAAAACGAAGTGTGACGATAGGTGTTGGAAAATAAAAAAAATTACGGGAATTCGAGGCAGCTTTAACTATATTGATCTTCTCTTGTTTTTCTGCAATTTCACGATTTTACATTCGATGTAAAGCCGCCGCTTTCAATAAGTTTATTCTGCTCCTTGTTTAGCGACCGCGTTGCCGTATAACTCGCACTCTCTCGCATATGGTCTGAACGTATTAGTTAATCTACGTGGTTCTATAAAACTGACCTTAGAAATTTTATTTTTGAAACGCGACTATAACTATGTTATGCGAGATAATGTGTTGTCAAAACCCAATGGGATAAACAACTAAATTTCATATCATTAGAAGAAAAGTTGAGCGTGTTTAAAGCCGAAAAAGATAATTTTATCGAAAGAACTTCTTATAGAAATGAAAGCTTGTTGAATTGTCTCCCATTTAGTTCCTTTCGTATCAGTGCAAGATAAAAATCACACGAGTTACGGGTGTTACGGCCACAAATTTACAGAAAGTGCGCTTTACGAAAACTCATTAATATTGATAAAATCGACGAACTGATAATTTTATCGAAAAACATCATCAGGCCCTTTTTGAAGCTTATGAAATTTCCTTTAATTTAGTTTCCTTTTTATTTCTGTACTATAACAACTGGGCGAGATAGAATTTTTTGAAGGTGCGGCTTTTCCCCACTTTTAATATATAGTCGTCGCTACTTTCTTAAGTTTCTGAAAAACAAAGGCTTCTCAGTAAAAAAACTTCTAATAGAAATGAAAGCTTGTTGAATTGTCTCCCATTTAGTTCCTTTCGTATTAGTGCAAGATAAAAATCACACGAGTTACGAGCGTTACGGGCACAAATTTACAGAAAGTGCACTTTACGAAAACTCATTAATATTGATAAAATCGACGTAGTGATAATTTTATCGAAAAATATCATAAAGCCCTTTTTGAAGCTTATGAAAGTTCCTTTAATTTGGTATTCTTCTTATTTCTCTCCTATAACAATTAGCCGAGATAGAATTGTTTGAAAGTGCGACTTTTCACCACTCTTATTATAGTTCTCGTCGCTACATTCTTAAGTTTCTGAAAAACAAAGGCTTCTCAGTGGAAAAACTTCTTATAGAAATGGAAGCTTGTTGAATTGTCTCCCATTTAATTCCTTTCGTATCAGTGCAAGATAAAGGTCACACGAGATACGGGCGTTACGGCCACAAATTTACAGAAAGTGCGCTTTACGAAAACTCATTAATATTGATAAAATCGACGAAGTGATAATTTTATCGAAAAATATCATAAGGCCCTTTTTGAAGCTTATGAAATTTCCTTTAATTTAGGTTTCTTCTTATTTCTCTACTATAACAATTAGCCGAGATAGAATTTTTTGAAGGTGCGCCTTTTCACCACTTTTATTATAGTTCTCGTCGCTACATTCTTAAGTTTCTGCAAAAAAAAGGCTTCTCAGTAAAAAAACTTCTTATAGAAATGAAAGCTTGTTGAATTGTCTCCCATTTAGTTCCTTTCGTATCAGTGCAAGATAAAGATCACACGAGATACGGGCGTTACGGCCACAAATTTACAGAAAGTGCACTTTACGAAAACTCATTAATATTGATAAAATCGACGTAGTGATAATTTTATCGAAAAATATCATAAGGCCCTTTTTTAAGCTTATGAAATTTCCTTTAATTTAGTTTCCTTTTTAGTTCTGTACTATAACAATTGGGCGAGATAGAATTTTTTTAAGGTGCGGCTTTTCCCCACTTTTAATATATAGTCGTCGCTACTTTCTTAAGTTTCTGAAAAACAAAGGCTTCTCAGTAAAAAAAACTTCTAATAGAAATGAAAGCTTGTTGAATTGTCTCCCATTTAGTTCCTTTCGTATTAGTGCAAGATAAAAATCACACGAGTTACGAGCGTTACGGCCACAAATTTACAGAAAGTGCGCTTTACGAAAACTCATTAATATTGATAAAATCGACGTAGTGATAATTTTATCGAAAAATATCATAAGGCCCTTTTTGAAGCTTATGAAATTTCCTTTAATTTAGTTTCCTTTTTATTTCTCTACTATAACAATTAGCCGAGATAGAATTTTTTGAAGGTGCGCCTTTTCACCACTCTTATTATAGTTCTCGTCGCTACATTCTTAAGTTTCTGAAAAACAAAGGCTTCTCAGTAAAAAAACTTCTTATAGAAATGAAAGCTTGTTGAATTGTCTCCCATTTAGTTCCTTTCGTATCAGTGCAAGATAAAAATCACACGAGTTACGGGCGTTACGGCCACAAATTTACAGAAAGTGCGCTTTACGAAAACTCATTAATATTGATAAAAGCGACGAAGTGATAATTTTATCGAAAAATATCATCAGACTCTTTTTGAAGCTTATGAAAGTTCCTTTAATTTGGTTTTCTTCTTATTTCTCTACTATAACAATTAGCCGAGATAGAATTTTTTGAAGGTGCGCCTTTTCACCACTCTTATTATAGTTCTCGTCGCTACATTCTTAAGTTTCTGAAAAACAAAGGCTTCTCAGTAAAAAAACTTCTTATAGAAATGAAAGCTTGTTGAATTGTCTCCCATTTAGTTCCTTTCGTATCAGTGCAAGATAAAAATCACACGAGTTACGGGCGTTACGGCCACAAATTTACAGAAAGTGCGCTTTACGAAAACTCATTAATATTGATAAAAGCGACGAAGTGATAATTTTATCGAAAAATATCATCAGACTCTTTTTGAAGCTTATGAAAGTTTCTTTAATTTGGTTTTCTTCTTATTTCTCTACTATAACAATTAGCCGAGATAGAATTTTTTGAAGGTGCGCCTTTTCACCACTCTTATTATAGTCCTCGTCGCTACTTTTTTAAGTTCCTGAAAAACAAAGGCTTTTCCGCAAAGAAAAGTTTTTAGAAAAATAAAAGCTAGTCAAATTGTCTCCCGTTTACTTAGTTTCTTTGATACCAGTGCAAAATAAAAATCACACTAGTTACGGACGTTACGGCTACAAATTTACAGAAAGTGCGACTTGAACAAACTTATGTCAAGTTATTGACTTGAATAGCATATATTATATCACGCGAATTATACTAATGTTGCATAAAGCAATTTTTCCAGTCGGTAGTAGAAGTGTTATCAGTAGACTAAACGAGACGGCGAGGGACAATAAAATTTTCCCCATATCTTTCTATTCCGAAAACTTTTACTACCTTATAGGCGACTTTTCACTGTTTATCCGCTGCCATCGATTACAATTGACGGATCAAAATTGAATAATCGATGACCATCGATTAATTGATGAAAGGTAGTTATATTGTCTACCGATAACAAAATTCAATTATCGCACAGGTCTAGTTGGTACCATATTTTTATGGACGCCTTTCTAATTTTAGATATCTCCACAGAAATAGGAAATCTGTCAGCTTTGACGTATTGCTCACACACACACACTACCTACCTGCATATTCCATTTCCATTCTATAGAAATCGACTTGGAATTTTCTTATTTTGTCCCGAAACTACTACCTAAAGAAAGAAGTTTTCCAACTCTTTAAGGATTAACAACCCAAACGACTAATTTATAGTGTAACGAAAGTCAAACAATTGAATTTAAAAATTGTTGAAGCGTAGCGATTGGTTTTTCAATTTATTTCCAAGTCGAAAATGTTAAAAGTATTCGTCGTCTATAGTTTTATCTAAAAAAACAAAACCTAAACTGCATTGCGTCATGTTTTTTCTAAAAAAAAAGGAGCAAGTAACGTGTGAAGTAAAGTGAAATAAACCAGATGACTGCTGTTATTGGCATTTAAAAAAGCCGTTCGATGTTTATTAACTTCGCCTTAACTTTTAAACTAATACGTTAGGTAATGAATAGATTAGTGAGGTTAAGGTGTGCGCGAGAAATTGAAAGAAAGTAAAAATGTGAAAATGCCGGTGATTGAAATGTTAAATGTCAACTGCAGAGGAAAATTGGAAAAATTTTTAATAAGGAAATGTCTATTTATTGCCTACATATTTACTAGCTTTTTTTCCGCACAACTCAATAAATTCATTTTTTTAATATACAGGGTGTACAGATAAGCGAGCGGCCTTCGTAAGTTTCTACAGCATTTAAGATATATAAAAATGCCTTTAAATTTACCATTTTTACAGTTATTGTGAAACGAACAAAGTGATAAGTGATAACCTACAGGGTGATACTTCAAAAAACTTTCTTTTTAATTAAGCATCTCATCTAGTGGGAAGTGAAGTTTACACATACAGGTTGTTCCATATTTCTACTCGGCTATAAGTTAGTACGCATCAGCCCTAACTAAAATAATACATCTTCAAATTTTTAAATTCAAAATGGCGGCCAGTATAACGGTCGGCTCATTTTCTAGTTTTTTTATTATAACTTTGTAGATAATTATTATTCTAAAAATATAAAAATAGGAATACATAGACAAAATATAGGGCTTTAGTTCTATTAGAGTCGATTTTTAAAATAATTTCAAAATTGACTACTTTTTAAGGACCAAAGTTGACTACAATTTTAAAACAGATTTTCTCAAAATTGGCTCCGGCTGTTTTATCTATATTTTGTAATGTTGTAGATATGGAAGCTCTTAATTAAACACCGTTGTTTGGTCTATTTGCTATGAGCAGATCCGGAGCTATAATTTTTTGAAAGTCAAAATTTCAAAAATTTATAATTTCTTTTGTAATTAAAATTTGTAATTGTAAGTTGGTATATTAATTTACGCTATAAATTTCTTTCATTTGTAGCAATTTTGATTAAAAAAACTCTTCTGGTTAAACCGGAAATTAACCAAGCAGAAGGAGTTTTTGAAAACACCCTGTATATTTTATAATTTTTTAAAATATCGTGAGATTAGCTGTCTAATGATTTCAAACATGTTAAATTTTAACTTCCGGTCCAACCGGAAATAAGGTTAGGTTTCGTATTTTAAATACAACACCCTGTATATTTTAAGTTGTTTTTAAAATTGTAAAATAGTCTGTCTAGTGATGCCAATAGTTTTATATTTTGACCTCTCCATTCTCTACTTCTTGCAGTCCACGACGGCAGGAACCCATTTGGCTCTTTTCAAAATTTTAAATCCACCCCAAGCCCCAAGCAAAACTTACAGATAATTGAATTACAAGACACTACAAATTTAATTTTATGGACAATTAATAATGAAAGTAAAATATAATTTTCCTAACGTTTAATTTATGTGGATTGGTGGGTACAAAGGCAAAACCAACGTTTAAGTGGATGATGCATCAATTTGTAATTAACGAAGTAGACCGCCACCGCATCGTTTAAATAAAAGTATAACTCCATTACTCAAGTGTTTACATTAATTTTAACTAAATCTACCAATTTTAGCTTCTGTAATAGCAAAATTTAAATTCGTGTTTGTATAACCATCATTTATAAACCTCAATTTGCCATAAAAATTCACTTTAAACGCTACATTTTTGAAAACTTTTCCAACGGTTGGAAGTATTTTGTTTTGCTTTGCGTCTCGAATATGAGACTGCCTAGTGGGTAAAGAATTAAAAAATACACGCATCTGCTACATTTTTTACCCCATCACTGTTTGTTGTTTTCAAATTCTATATAATGTGCCTGAAAGGTATGCAATTGCACGGCTTAAATTGTAGCATTGTTTCACACGTCTCGTATTTAGGTGATCAATGGTAGTGAGTAATGATCAGTGAGCACAACTAAGGTATGCCTGTTTTTTTATTTTCCGAAAAAGCTCTGTTGAACAACATTTTCACCTTTCCAAGCCGATAAGTAATCATCTTTCCCGACCAAACAAAGCGTCAAACAAAAACCCTCCATTTTTATTTTCGCCGATAATTTCCCAATTTCCGTGCAATCTCGAAACAGCTTCGCAAAATAACGTTCTTGCACGAAAATTTCTTCGAGTCATGAAATATTTAATATTTTGTACAACTCGTAGTTTATTTTTCAAAGTGTCTTATTTATTTAACGAGGGATATTTAAAATACAATTCTGCTACTTTTTCACGAGTTCTCGAGATGAGATTTCAGAATTTGTAGTTTCGTGTAAAAAGTTGCTCTAGACATGCTATTTCGCTTCTTCATTACGTTCACTGATATTTGCAGAGTTAAATAGGTATACCGCCTAGTCTTATGTTGTAAAATCAATCAATATAGTGTAGGTATACTACACCGGGTGTAGAACTAGCATCTTGGCGTAGCGACTTACACATTTTTTTGTTTAGTTTTTTATTTCAAATTGTCTGCTCCTTAAAATGTTTAGGTAATAAAATATATATAAAAATGTGCTATAGTAGCTCAAACCACAATGGCCCCAACTTTGCTACCTCGTAAAAAGTGATGCGTTTTGAAATAACAGCGAGAAAATTCTATTTTCTCAGTTTTCTATTTATAACTTGGAGCCTACACTTTTAGAGAAACGTATCTCTGTAGAAAACTGAATTAGATTAAATTTACTACAAATTGTGTTTCATTGGTTTTTTACGTCATATGTACAATTTAGGTGCTAGAGCGCGTTGAATTTTAGTGTAGTATATTGGACGTAGAGGCTAAGCCAAAAACAACTCTGTCATTTCCTTCTTACTTCATTTCATTCTCACTTGAAAACTACATTTTTAGAGAAAAATATTTCTATAGTAAAACTAAAGTACATTAAATTTTCTACAAACTATGATTCTTAACTTTTTTTCTTCAGATGACTGGTTTAGGCGCTAGAGCGCGCTAGAGTTAGGCAAAAATTCCAAAATCGACCCAAAACTTGTTTTCCTTTCAGTTCTCTTGCCTCTAGCTCAAAACTACCCATTTTAGGTAAAATTGTTTTTATACATTAATAAAGTACAGTAAATTTCCTACAAATTATGTTTTTAAGCTTTTTATACTGATGCACGGTTTACGCGCCAGAGCGCAATAGATTAAGACAAAAAAATCAAAATCGACCCAAAAATTGTTTTCCCTTTAGTGCTTCTTTTGCTTATAGCTCCAACAACTACTCGCTTTAGAGAAAATTGTCTTTATACATAATTAAAGCATATTTAATTTCTTACGAATTATATTGCTTCTGTTTTTTCTTCAGACGACTAGTTTAGGCGCTAGAGCGCGGTAGAGTGAGACAAAATTTAAAATCGACCCCAAAAATAGTTTTCTTATTAGTTCTCTTGCTTATAGCTCAACAACTACTCGCTTTAGAGAAAACTGTCTTTATACATAATTAAAGCATATTAAATTTCCAACAAACTATGTTTTTTATGTTTTTTCTTCAGATGACTAGTTTAGCCGCTAGAGCGCGGTAGATTGTGACAAAATCCAAAATCGACCCAAAAATTGTTTTCCTTTTAGTTCTCTTGCTTATTGCTCACCAACTACCCACTTTAGAGAAAACTGTCTTTATACATAAGTAAAGCATTTTAAATTTCCAACAAATTATGTTTTAGAGCACGGTAGATTGAGACAAAATCCAAAATCGACCTAAAAATTGTTTTCTTATTAGTTCTCTTGCTTATTGCTCAACAACTACCCACTTTAGAGAAAACTGTCTTTATACATAAGTAAAGGATATTAAATTTCCTACGAATTATGTTGCTCCTGTTTTTTCTTCAGATGACTAGTTTAGGCGCTAGAGCGCGGTAGAGTGAGACAAAATTTAAAATCGACCCCAAAAATTGTTTTCTTATTAGTTCTCTTGCTTATAGCTCAACAACTACTGGCTTTAGAGAAAACTGTCTTTATACATAATTAAAGCATAATAAATTTTCTACGAATTATGTTTCTTCTGTTTTTTCTTCAGATGACTAGTTTAGGCGCTAGAGCGCGGTAGAGTGAGACAAAATTTAAAATCGACCCAAAAAATGTTTTCTTATTAGTTCTTTTGCTTATAGCTCAACAACTACTTACTTTAGAGAAAACTGTTTTTATACATAAGTAAAGGATATTAAATTTCCTCCGAATTATGTTTCTTTTGTTTTTTCTTCAGATGACTAGTTTAGCCGCTAGAGCACGGTAAATTGAGACAAAATCCAAAAGCGACCCAAAATTTGTTCTCCATTTAGTTCTCTTGCTTATAGCTCCAACAACTACTCGCTTTAGAGAAAATTGTCTTTATACATAATTAAAGCATATTAAATTTTCAACAAATTATGTTTCTTATGTTTTTTCTTCAGATGACTAGTTTAGCCGCTAGAGCGCGGTAGATTGAGACAAAATCCCAAATCGACTCAAAAATTGTTTTCCTTTTAGTTCTCTTGCTCTTAGCTCAACAGCTACTCACTTTAGAGAAAATTATCTTTATACATAAGTAAAGCATATTAAATTTCCTACGAATTATGTTTCTTATGTTTTTTCTTCAGATGACTAGTTTAGCCGCTAGAGCACGGTAGAGTGAGACAAAATCCAAAAGCGACCCAAAAATTGTTTTAGTTTTAGTTTTCTTGCTTATAGCTCCACAACTCCTCACTTTAGAGAAAACTGTCTTGATACATAATTAAAGCATATTAAATTTCCTACGAATTATGTTTCTTCTGTTTTTTCTTCAGATGACTAGTTTAGACGCTAGAGCGCGGTAGAGTGAGACAAAATTTAAAATCGACCCAAAAAATTGTTTTCTTATTAGTTCTTTTGCTTATAGCTCAACAACTACTCGCTTTAGAGAAAACTGTCTTTATAAATAATTTAAGCATATTAAATTTCCTACGAATTATGTTTCTTATATTTTTTCTTCAGAGGACTAGTTTAGCCGCTAGAGCGCGGTAGAATGAGACAAAATTCTAAATTGACCCAAAAATTTAGGTCTCTTGTTTATAGCTCAACAACTCCCCACTTTAGAGAAAACTGTCTTTATACATAAGGAAAGGATATTAAATTTCCTCCGACTTATGTTTCTTCTGTTTTTTTCTTCAAATGACTAGTTTAGCCGCTAGAGCGCGGTAGAGTGACACAAAATCCAAAATCGACCCAAAAATTGTTTTCCTTTTAGTTCTCTTGCTTATTGCTCAACAACTACTTACTTTAGAGAAAACTGTCTTCATACATAAGGAAACCATATTAAATTTCCAACAAACTATGTTTTTTATGTTTTTTCTTCAGATGACTAGTTTAGCCGCTAGAGCGCGGTAGATTGAGACAAAATCCAAAATCGACCCAAAAATTGTTTTCCTTTTAGTTCTCTTGCTTATTGCTCACCAACTACCCACTTTAGAGAAAACTGTCTTTATACATACGTAAAGCATTTTAAATTTCCAACAAATTATGTTTTTTATGTTTTTTCTTCAGGTGACTAGTTTAGCCGCTAGAGCACGGTAGATTGAGACAAAATCCAAAATCGACCTAAAATTGTTTTCTTATTAGTTCTCTTGCTTATTGCTCAACAACTACCCACTTTAGAGAAAACTGTCTTTATACATAAGTAAAGGATATTAAATTTCCTATGAATTGTGTTTGTTCTGTTTTTTCTTCAGATGACTAGTTTAGCCGCTAGACCGCGGCAGAGTGAGACAAAATCTAAAATCGACCCAAAAAATTGTTTTCTTATTAGTTCTTTTGCTTATAGCTCAACAACTACTCGCTTTAGAGAAAACTGTCTTTATAAATAATTTAAGCATATTAAATTTCCTACGAATTATGTTTCTTATATTTTTTCTTCAGAGGACTAGTTTAGCCGCTAGAGCGCGGTAGAATGAGACAAAATTCTAAATTGACCCAAAAATTTAGGTCTCTTGTTTATAGCTCAACAACTCCCCACTTTAGAGAAAACTGTCTTTATACATAAGGAAAGGATATTAAATTTCCTCCGACTTATGTTTCTTCTGTTTTTTTCTTCAAATGACTAGTTTAGCCGCTAGAGCGCGGTAGAGTGACACAAAATCCAAAATCGACCCAAAAATTGTTTTCCTTTTAGTTCTCTTGCTTATTGCTCAACAACTACTTACTTTAGAGAAAACTGTCTTCATACATAAGGAAACCATATTAAATTTCCAACAAACTATGTTTTTTATGTTTTTTCTTCAGATGACTAGTTTAGCCGCTAGAGCGCGGTAGATTGAGACAAAATCCAAAATCGACCCAAAAATTGTTTTCCTTTTAGTTCTCTTGCTTATTGCTCACCAACTACCCACTTTAGAGAAAACTGTCTTTATACATACGTAAAGCATTTTAAATTTCCAACAAATTATGTTTTTTATGTTTTTTCTTCAGGTGACTAGTTTAGCCGCTAGAGCACGGTAGATTGAGACAAAATCCAAAATCGACCTAAAATTGTTTTCTTATTAGTTCTCTTGCTTATTGCTCAACAACTACCCACTTTAGAGAAAACTGTCTTTATACATAAGTAAAGGATATTAAATTTCCTATGAATTGTGTTTGTTCTGTTTTTTCTTCAGATGACTAGTTTAGCCGCTAGACCGCGGCAGAGTGAGACAAAATCTAAAATCGACCCAAAAATTGTTTTCTTATTAGTTCTCTTGCTTATAGCTCAACAACTACTTATTTTAGAGAAAACTGTCTTTATACATAAGTAAAGGATAATAAATTTTCTCCGAATTATGTTTCTTCTGTTTTTTTCTTCAGATGACTAGTTTAGCCGCTAGAGCGCGTTAGAGTCGGACAAAACCCAAAATCTACCCAAAAATTGTTTTCCTTTTAGTTCTCTTGCTTATAGCTCAACAACTACTTACTTTAGAGAAAACTGTCTTCATACATAAGGAAAGCATATTAAATTTCCAACAACCTATGTTTTTTATGTTTTTTCTTCAGATGACTAGTTTAGCCGCTAGAGCGCATTAGAGTCGGACAAAATCCAAAATCGACCTAAAAATTGTTTTCTTATTAGTTCTCTTGCTTATTGCTCAACAACTACCCACTTTAGAGAAAACTGTCTTTATACATAAGTAAAGGATATTAAATTTCCTATGAATTGTGTTTGTTCTGTTTTTTCTTCAGATGACTAGTTTAGCCGCTAGAACGCGGTAGAGTGAGACAAAATTTAAAATCGACCCCAAAAATTGTTTTCTTATTAGTTCTTTTGCTTATAACTCAACAACTACTCGCTTTAGAGAAAACTGTCCTTATACGTAATTAAAGCATAATAAATTTCCTACGAATTATGTTTTTTATGTTTTTTCTTAAGATGACTAGTTTAGCCGCTAGAGCGCGGTAGAGTTAGGCAAAAATTCATAAATCGACTCAAAATTTGTATGGACTACAATAGGAAATAGGACATATTTAGCCTGAAAGACGAAACGGATACAGAACCACCGCGAAAAGCTCAAGTTGATACCGCCCCCTGCTATACTTAATATTCGCACGGCTGTTCCTATTCTTCACAAGATGTAACTTACTTGTTCCGAAATGGGCGTTTCTTTGTATTGGTGTCGCTCGTGTACTACGCAGCAATATCTAAAGCAATTTTGTTCCGTAAACTTTTTTCTGGGGATTAAAAGTTTTGAGCGACAACCAAATTAATGAGCCATCGAAAAAACTTTCGATAATTTAATTCGTATCCCTCGCAGACGTTTTCTAATTTTTTTTTCTAAAAAAAAAAAAAGTTTGGCGAATCACATGTCTCATGTTAAAACTTTTTAATATTGAATTTAATTTTACTACCCATACTACTCAGTGAATGGCAAGTGAACTTTCGGTTTTCAAATTTTCGCATGTTA
The DNA here is from genome assembly GCA_950108345.1 of Malthinus flaveolus. Taxonomy (NCBI): domain Eukaryota; kingdom Metazoa; phylum Arthropoda; class Insecta; order Coleoptera; family Cantharidae; genus Malthinus; species Malthinus flaveolus. Next base: position 93,168,818 of record OX467285.1, read on the forward strand.
AAAAAAATGAAAAGTTTGGACGTTTTAATTTGTAACTAAAATGGCATTTATTTGTAAACGGTAAGCTATTTCGTGGTTCATTTGATGGCTCTAACGTGTAAAACAACGAAAAATAATTATTCGAACAATGTTCTGTTGTAGAAGCGTTGCAGCTGTAGCTGGTGGGATTAGACATTAGACAGTCGACTGCTTTTCTTATAAACCACCAAGTGTTCGTCTTAAATCTTCCGACTTAAAGGGCTTCGAACATTACGTAGTTTTATGGGATACTAATCGATAATCGATAGTTATCAGCTTATCAGTCGCACGACCACCCGAATATTGTCGTTTGACCCAAATGCAGAATGCTTGCTGCATTTTATGGTTATGGTATGAAATCTTGCATTACACATTTCATACTGATCATAAGTATAAGTACCTAACATAAGTACTCACCAAACAACCTATAGTGGCTAATAATTATTTCTCCGGCTGTACAACTAACCATTATTCTAATTTAGCTGGCTCTACCATTAGTACTACGGTCATTGGTCTTTTTTAATAATTGTCAGTGGAACAATAACTATCTTCAGTGCATGAGAACGAGCCGTGCGCTGCACACGCGCGTCTAATTTTGAAGGCGTGAGTTAAAACGTATTTAATTATACGCTTCGCTAATTAATAGTGCACTATCGAACAAAATTTATACGAGTATACATCAGTAACCAAATTAGCGTATTTTATTAAGTTACAAAACACAACTAACTACTTCTCAATACCGCCTAAATGGCTTATTGACATAGAATAAATTAGACGTCTATTTCAATAAAATGATCCAAACTTTAGTTGCTGCTATTTTATCGAATTACAATTTAATTATATACAAAATAATTAGTACTACCAACTACCAGTAGAACGTTCTAAGAGACGACTTGAGCGAAATGTATGTTAATAGTTTAAAAGGTTTTTTTTCAGATCTTTTTAATGCGTTTAGGGCGAAAGCTTTTAAAAAGTAAATCTGTATTAAATTAGGATTTACTTAATCTTTTCGATTTAGGCGGCGTCCGAGTTGAAGAGTCGCTTGATACGTGCCCTTATTTCTTAAATTTTTAAAAATCCACCTTTTGTTGTTTTGAAATAGGAAATTTTTGTTTGTTGGAGCTCTCAATTTGTTGAATTTTTGAGATAAACGTTTATCTTTGTGGTCTCTATACGATTTAGTTTAAGGATCAATAGCCAATAAAATTGTACGATTGTTTAGTTTTCTTTGTGTTTATTGTTCTTTTGAAGGTTTTTTTTTCTCTTTTCGTTAAGACGTCGGATGTAATTTTATATCATATCAATAAAAGTACAACCTGAAATTTCAACTTGCTCCAAACATTTCGTTATCTGGAAAACTCGTATCTAACAAATAATTGGTAGAGATTCATCACGAGTTAAAAAGAAAACTATTTTGCTATGGGAGTACTCCAATAGAAAGGCTTGACTTGCAATTATTGCAAATTTTGTTTACAAAAAATTATACATGTTTGAAAATTTGCCCTTCAAAAAAATACTAAAACTCCGGTTTTGGCCAAAGTAAACAAACCAAAGTTTGGGCTTGTAAAGGCAGTTCATTTTGAAATTATTTAATAGCGACTGATGTGGCAATAATAGGCCTTTTAAATACGCGTTAAAAATATTAAAGAATATATCAGAAATCAAAATCTCTCCCTGATTTCAAAAACCTAAAATTATACGGAGTGTTTCTATATGAAATAGGAAGCTAATCTCGTTCTTGGTTGAATCGGAAGTCAAAATATTAAATGTTTGGTATTACTAAATAGCTAACATTACAATCTTCCAAACCATTTAAAATATACAGCGTGTTGTATTTAAAATAGAAAAGCTAATCCCGTTTCCGGTTTAACCGGAAGTGTTTTTTAAACAAAAATTAGAACAAATAATAGAAATTTATGGAATAAATTAATATACCAACTTTCAATTACAAATTTTAATTACAAAAGAAATTATAAATTTTTAAAATTTTGACTTTCAAAAAATTATAGCTCCGGATCTGCTCATAGCAAATGGACCAAACAACGGTGTTTAATTTAAAAACTTCCATATCTACAACATTTCAAAATATAGATAAAACAGCCGGAGCCGATTTTGAGAACATCTGTTTTAAAATTTTAGTCAACTTTGGTCCTTAAAAAGTAGTTAATTTTGAAATTATTTTAAAAATCGACTCTAACAGAACTAAAGCCCTATATTTTGTCTACGTATTCCTGTTTTTATATTTTTATAATAATAATTATCTTCAAAGTTATAATAAAAAAACTATAAAATGAGCCGATTGTTATACTGGCCGCCATTTTGAATTTAAAAATTTGAAAAAGTAGTTTTTTAATTAGGGCCGTTGTGTACTAACTTATAGAAGAGTATAAATACTGTGGCTCAATATTTTCCGAAATGCGACCAAAGTAACCCTATTATTTTGGACCACCCTGTATCGATTTTGTTTAAAAGTTTATTTTGTCAATGAAATTTTGTTAAAGTGGCCGAAATCAATTTTCAACAAATTTAGTGGTTTGAACTGCGTTACATACACAGATACACACTGACATCCGCGCAGACAGACCTTTTTTAAAAGTCGAGAAATTAAAGCATGTTTTTATTTTTCGATTGCTACTCTTTCGAAGTAGACGAAATCAACGAAAAATTAAAACAAAAGTCGTTTATATTTCGCTTATATCTATTGCTCCCGTAAACTGTTACGGTGACACTTTTAAAAGGGCTAAATTAATTGAAAATTTGGGTCGTTTAACTTTATAAAGTTTTAACGCATTCTTCGACGTTAATTAAATTGCTACGGCATTTTGTTGTTTAAATGTAAAACAAAAATTGTATAATTTATTCGGTACAATACTCGTACACTCGTATCTATGCAATAAAATTAAATACGAATTATATTATTCGAAGTTGAGAATTTTAATTTTAAATTTTACATAATCGTTTGGACCGAAAATGAAATTGCCCGTCATTTGTTTGAGCTACGTTTTCCAATTTATGCATTTTCACATTTTCACTAATCAAAATGAATAATGAAACAGAGAGATTGTTAAATGTTTTTTACTACTAGCACGGAATGCCCTGGGGGTCCTTCGGTCTATTGCGTTTTTCCATATTTTAGCTAGTCGATTGGCCTCTCTTCAACACAACCCCCTTTTATTAAATTGGCAGTTTGGCATGCAGACTGTTGTAACTCTTGGTAAAGATAGTGCTCTAACTAATAAGAAAATTACCCTAGACGCCCTAGACCCTACCTAGCCTAACCTAACCTAATCTAACCTATAGGAGTTACTTATTAGTTAGAACGTGTGGCACAATAGTTAAATAGAGCCAACGGTGGCATTACGAGCGACGAGTAATGTTTCACTATCGACTGCCAAAAGCGTTAGGTTAGGTTCTATATTTTGAGATCAAGACAAATACCAGAGATTCAAAAACCTTCTTTTTGACTTATCCGTCGCTACGCCCGTACACTAAACTGCAACGCGCTCTAGCGCCTAACCTAAACCGTACGGCTGATCGTTTGATGTAACAAACCTGGGATAATTAACATAATAAACCTTTTATCTGAAGAAGAAAACCTAAAAGATATAATTTGTAGAAAATTTGGGAAACTTCAGTTTCAGATTAAAGTACTTTACTCAAAAAGTTCGCAGTTTTCAAGTTATAAGCGAAAAACTAAAAATACAGTTTTTTGGTCGATTTTGGAATATTTGTCAAATTTTAACGCGCCCTAGCGCATAAACCTTCCATCTGACGAAGAAAACCTAAGACATATAAATTGTAGGAAATTTACAAAACTTTAGTTTCACATTAAAGTATTTTACTCAAAAAGTGCGTAGTTTTCAAGTTATAAGCGAAAAACTAAAAAAATAGTTTTTTGGTCGATTTTTGAATCTTTGTCAAACTTTAACGCGCCCTAGCGCATAAACCTTCTATCGGACGAAGAAAACCTAAGACATATAAATTGTAGGAAATTTGGAAAACTTTAGTTTCATGTTGAAGTACTTTATTCAAAAAGTGCGTAGTTTTCAAGTTATAAGCGAAAAACTAAAAAAATAGTTTTTTGGTCGATTTTGGAATCTTTGTCAAACTTTAACGCGCCCTAGCGTATAAACCTTCTATCTGACAAAAAAACCTAGGAGATATAATTTGTAGGATATTTGGAAAGCTTTAGTTTCATATTGAAGTACTTTACTCAAAAAGTGCGTAGTTTTCAAGTTATAAGCGAAAAACTAAAAAAAACAGTTTTTTGGTCGATTTTTGAATCTTTGTCAAACTTTAACGCGCCCTAGCGCATAAACCTTCTATCTGACGAAGAAAACCTAAGAGATATAATTTGTAGGAAATTTAGGGAACTTTGGTTTCAGGTTGAAGTACTTTACTCAAAAAGTGCGTAGTTTTCAAGTTACAAGCGAAAAACTAAAAAAATAGTTTTTTAGTCGAGTTTGGAATCTTTGTCAAACTTTAACGCGCCCTAGCGCATAAACCTTCTATCTGACGAAGAAAACCTAGGAAATATAATTTGTAGGAAATTTGGGAAACTTTAGTTTCATGTTGAAGTACTTTATTCAAAAAGTGCATAGTTTTCAAGTTATAAGCGAAAAATTAAAAAAACAGTTTTTTGGTCGATTTTTGAATCTTTGTCAAACTTTAACGCGCCCTAGCGCATAAACCTTCTATCTGACGAAGAAAACCTAAGAGATATAATTTGTAGGAAATTTAGGAAACTTTAGTTTCAGGTTGAAGTACTTTACTCAAAAAGTGCGTAGTTTTCAAGTTACAAGCGAAAAACTAAAAAAATAGTTTTTTAGTCGAGTTTGGAATCTTTGTCAAACTTTAACGCGCCCTAGCGCATAAACCTTCTATCTGACAAAGAAAACCTAGGAAATATAATTTGTAGGAAATTTGGGAAACTTTAGTTCCATGTTGAAATACTTTACTCAAAAAGTGCGTAGTTTTCAAGTTATAAGCGAAAAACTAAAAAAACAGTTTTTTGGTCGATTTTTGAATCTTTGTCAAACTTTAACGCGCCCTAGCGCATAAACCTTCTATCTGACGAAGAAAACCTAAGAAATATAATTTGTAGGAAATTTGGGAAACTTTAGTTTCATGTTGAAGTACTTTACTCAAAAAGTGCGTAGTTTTCAAGTTATAAGCGAAACACTAAAAAATCAGCTTTTTGGTCGATTTTTGAATCTTTGTCAAACTTTAACGCGCCCTAGCGCATAAACCTTCTATCGGACGAAGAAAACCTAAGACATATAAATTGTAGGAAATTTGGAAAACTTTAGTTTCATGTTGAAGTACTTTATTCAAAAAGTGCGTAGTTTTCAAGTTATAAGCGAAAAATTAAAAAAAACAGTTTTTTGGTCGATTTTGGAATCTTTGTCAAACTTTAACGCGCCCTAGCGTATAAACCTTCTATCTGACAAAAAAACCTAGGAGATATAATTTGTAGGATATTTGGAAAGCTTTAGTTTCATATTGAAGTACTTTACTCAAAAAGTGCGTAGTTTTCAAGTTATAAGCGAAAAACTAAAAAAAACAGTTTTTTGGTCGATTTTTGAATCTTTGTCAAACTTTAACGCGCCCTAGCGCATAAACCTTCTATCTGACGAAGAAAACCTAAGAGATATAATTTGTAGGAAATTTAGGAAGCTTTAGTTTCAGGTTGAAGTACTTTACTCAAAAAGTGCGTAGTTTTCAAGTTACAAGCGAAAAACTAAAAAAATAGTTTTTTAGTCGAGTTTGGAATCTATGTCAAACTTTAACGCGCCCTAGCGCATAAACCTTCTATCTGACGAAGAAAACCTAGGAAATATAATTTGTAGGATATTTGGAAAGCTTTAGTTTCATATTGAAGTACTTTACTCAAAAAGTGCGTAGTTTTCAAGTTATAAGCGAAAAACTAAAAAAAACAGTTTTTTGGTCGATTTTTGAATCTTTGTCAAACTTTAACGCGCCCTAGCGCATAAACCTTCTATCTGACGAAGAAAACCTAAGAGATATAATTTGTAGGAAATTTAGGGAACTTTGGTTTCAGGTTGAAGTACTTTACTCAAAAAGTGCGTAGTTTTCAAGTTACAAGCGAAAAACTAAAAAAATAGTTTTTTAGTCGAGTTTGGAATCTTTGTCAAACTTTAACGCGCCCTAGCGCATAAACCTTCTATCTGACGAAGAAAACCTAGGAAATATAATTTGTAGGAAATTTGGGAAACTTTAGTTTCATGTTGAAGTACTTTACTCAAAAAGTGCGTAGTTTTCAAGTTTTAAGCGAAACACTAAAAAATCAGCTTTTTGGTCGATTTTTGAATCTTTGTCAAACTTTAACGCGCCCTAGCGCATAAACCTTCTATCGGACGAAGAAAACCTAAGACATATAAATTGTAGGAAATTTGGAAAACTTTAGTTTCATGTTGAAGTACTTTATTCAAAAAGTGCGTAGTTTTCAAGTTATAAGCGAAAAATTAAAAAAAACAGTTTTTTGGTCGATTTTGGAATCTTTGTCAAACTTTAACGCGCCCTAGCGTATAAACCTTCTATCTGACAAAAAAACCTAGGAGATATAATTTGTAGGATATTTGGAAAGCTTTAGTTTCATATTGAAGTACTTTACTCAAAAAGTGCGTAGTTTTCAAGTTATAAGCGAAAAACTAAAAAAAACAGTTTTTTGGTCGATTTTTGAATCTTTGTCAAACTTTAACGCGCCCTAGCGCATAAACCTTCTATCTGACGAAGAAAACCTAGGAAATATAATTTGTAGGAAATTTGGGAAACTTTAGTTTCATGTTGAAGTACTTTATTCAAAAAGTGCATAGTTTTCAAGTTATAAGCGAAAAATTAAAAAAACAGTTTTTTGGTCGATTTTTGAATCTTTGTCAAACTTTAACGCGCCCTAGCGCATAAACCTTCTATCTGACGAAGAAAACCTAAGAGATATAATTTGTAGGAAATTTAGGAAACTTTAGTTTCAGGTTGAAGTACTTTACTCAAAAAGTGCGTAGTTTTCAAGTTACAAGCGAAAAACTAAAAAAATAGTTTTTTAGTCGAGTTTGGAATCTTTGTCAAACTTTAACGCGCCCTAGCGCATAAACCTTCTATCTGACAAAGAAAACCTAGGAAATATAATTTGTAGGAAATTTGGGAAACTTTAGTTCCATGTTGAAATACTTTACTCAAAAAGTGCGTAGTTTTCAAGTTATAAGCGAAAAACTAAAAAAACAGTTTTTTGGTCGATTTTTGAATCTTTGTCAAACTTTAACGCGCCCTAGCGCATAAACCTTCTATCTGACGAAGAAAACCTAAGAAATATAATTTGTAGGAAATTTGGGAAACTTTAGTTTCATGTTGAAGTACTTTACTCAAAAAGTGCGTAGTTTTCAAGTTATAAGCGAAACACTAAAAAATCAGCTTTTTGGTCGATTTTTGAATCTTTGTCAAACTTTAACGCGCCCTAGCGCATAAACCTTCTATCGGACGAAGAAAACCTAAGACATATAAATTGTAGGAAATTTGGAAAACTTTAGTTTCATGTTGAAGTACTTTATTCAAAAAGTGCGTAGTTTTCAAGTTATAAGCGAAAAATTAAAAAAACAGTTTTTTGGTCGATTTTGGAATCTTTGTCAAACTTTAACGCGCCCTAGCGTATAAACCTTCTATCTGACAAAAAAACCTAGGAGATTTAATTTGTAGGATATTTGGAAAGCTTTAGTTTCATATTGAAGTACTTTACTCAAAAAGTGCGTAGTTTTCAAGTTATAAGCGAAAAACTAAAAAAAACAGTTTTTTGGTCGATTTTTGAATCTTTGTCAAACTTTAACGCGCCCTAGCGCATAAACCTTCTATCTGACGAAGAAAACCTAAGAGATATAATTTGTAGGAAATTTAGGAAACTTTAGTTTCAGGTTGAAGTACTTTACTCAAAAAGTGCGTAGTTTTCAAGTTACAAGCGAAAAACTAAAAAAATAGTTTTTTAGTCGAGTTTGGAATCTTTGTCAAACTTTAACGCGTCCTAGCGCATAAACCTTCTATCTGACGAAGAAAACCTAGGAAATATAATTTGTAGGAAATTTGGGAAACTTTAGTTCCATGTTGAAATACTTTACTCAAAAAGTGCGTAGTTTTCAAGTTATAAGTGAAAAACTAAAAAAACAGTTTTTTGGTCGTTTTTGGAATAATTATTCAAACTTTATCGCACCCTAGCGCATAAACCTTCTATCTGACGAAGAAAACCTAAGAAATGTAATTTGTAAAAAACTGCGTAGCTTGAATCACTTTATCCTTTTTTATAAGTTTGTTTTTACTTTGTGGGAATGCAACAGAATATTTTAATACGTCATTTTTAAGTCATTTTAGCGATGAGTCATAGGACAACTCTCCTGGTTTTGACTATACCTGGCTTATGAACGCGATTTTTTACAGGAGTTCAGAACTTCTTCTTCAATCTAATACCTTCCCATACATACCTACATACCTACTCTCAAGCTTCTATGAAGCCCGTGAATCGTGCCGGGAAAATTGTATAAATTCAATTTATTATTTAAGGACCCGCTGGAGTATTTGGAAATACTATCTCGTGTCATGGTCACCCAGGATACTCGAGAATGACGCAAAAGAAACAAAACTGGCTCGCCGCCTTGCATTTTGCCCAAAAAACAAACAATCGACGTAGCCGTCCACTCAAGTAAGTAACGTCTTTTCTAGCGAGTGCCATTTGTTGTTCTGAAATAGTAATAATTCAAAAAAGGAGTTTGGAAGCTTTTTTGGATCTTTTGCCTTGTAACTTAAATTAGGTTTTTCTTAAATTGAATTTACATGCTAGGTGTCAAAAACAATAATAAGGTACATAGTATAACTCCCGACAACTTGACAGTTTTAATTTTCACGTCCCTATGCAGAGAAGAGAGAAGGCATATGCATTAGTAGCAGCAGCAGGAGGATCATATTTTATTTTTCAATTGTGCGCAATCAATTTCTTTTTTTTAAGAAAACTAGCACTTAATATATTTATTTTTTTAATACAGAAGGATCATAAAGAAAGGAGTTTTTTTTCATTATAAAATTTAATTTATTATTCTGTCGTGTGTTGTGGCAAATTCACAACCATTTTTACATATATTTTTTAAAAAAATATTAAATATGGTTGTGAAACTGACACTTGATGCCAAAATAAAATATTAGTCTTTCAAAACTTTACGACAGTTAATTTTTTTATTCTTCTACTTTTCAATATTACTTCGTTGTGAGCAAAATTGAATTGCGGATGAGGTCAGAGGTTGAATATACAGGCTGATTCAAAAACTATTATTGTTTGACATTAAGCAAAAGCTTTATTAAAACTAAAGTTGTAGGTATCAATACTTCGTGAATTAAAGTACCAACTTGCGAATACAAATTTGAATTTCTTTTTTCAAAAATTGTGACTCCGGTTCTGGCACAACTCGCCGCTACGCGGGTTGCATCTTAAACTGTAAGTCTTCCTATATTACGTAGCTTGTGAAATTCGTTCTTTAATATACTATAATAACTGCCTTAACTACCTGTTTACGTTTGGCTTTTGGCATACTCGAAGTGAAACACCCTGTATACGAAATCTCGGAGACTACAAATAATACTAACCTCTGTGTCAAGCTTTCTGAAATCGTTCTTAATTATGGCATATTTAATAAGTAAACAACACGCTATGTTATGTCACCAAGAGGTGTCGATAAATTTGATTGTTTTGAACAATCATTTTTGATTTTGAACAATCAACATTTTTTGATTTGAAAATTTATGGCTATGTTGGTTGTCACAACCAACTAGCGGAATCAGCACTTATGAAGCCTGTGAAACGAAGGTCAATCATTTAAGGTCAATTATTTACCCAATAATATACAGGCTGTTTAACAAAAATGCCCAAGCTCGTAAATCGGCTATTCTTTGTAATATTTAAATTATCTTCATTTTATCAATTGTATTGCTTTGCGTGTACCTACCTACAACTTATTAGTTTTTCCCTTATTTCCAAAATCTAAAATTATACAGCGTGTTTATATTTAAAATGGAAGAGCTGATCTTATTTCCGGCTGAACCGGAAGTCAAAATATTAAATGTTTGGTATAGCTAATTTTACAATCTCCAAAACTAGCTAAGATATACAGGGTATGCAAAAATCTTAAAATATACAGGGTGTTTTTAAAAATTCCTTTTGCTTGATTAGTATCCGGTTTAACCGAAAGTTTAAATTAGGCTTGTTTAGTATCATTAGATAGCTAATCTTACGATATTTTTAAAAATCATAAAATATACAGGGTATTTTTTAAAATTCCTTTTGCTTGACTAGTTTCCAGTTTAACCTAAATTTCAAATTGAACATGTTTAGTATCACTAGACAGCTAATTTCACGATATTTTAAAAAATTATATAATATACAGGGTGTTTTAAAAAAATCCTTTTCCTTGACTAATTTCCGGTTTAACCAGAAGTTTAAATTGAGCATGTGTGGTATCATTAGACAGCTACTATTACGATATTTAAAAATGTCATAAAATATACAGGGTGTTTTTAAAAACTTCTTTTGCTTGACCAATTTGCAGTTTAACCGGAAGTTCAAATTGAACATGTTTAGTATCAATAGACAGCTAATCTTACGATATTTAAAACAGTATATAATATACAGGGTGTTTTCAAAAGCTCATTTTCCTTGACTAATTTCCGGTTTAACCAGAAGTTTAAATTGAGGATGTTTGGTATCATTAGACAGCTACTTTTGCGATATTTAAAAGTGTCATAAAATATACAGGGTGTTTTTAAAAACTCTTTTTCTTTGACTAGTTTCTGGTTTAACCGGAAGTTCGAATTGAACATGTTTAGTATCACTAGACAGCTAATCTTACGATATTTTAAAAAAATTATATAATATACAGGGTGTTCTCAAAAACTCCTTTTCCTTGTCTAATTTTCGGTTTAACCAGAAGTTTAACTTGAACATGTTTGGTATCATTGGACAGCTAATCTTACGATATTTAAAAAAATTTGAAAATATACAGGGTGTTTGTGGAAACTCCTTCTCCTTGACTAGTTTTCGGTTTAATCGAAAGTTCAAATTGAACATGTTTGGTATGTTAGACAGCTAATCTTACGATACTTTAAAAAATTATATTATATACAGGGTGTTTTCAAAAACTCCCTTTCTTTGACTAATTTCCTGTTTAACCGGAAGCTTAAATTTAACGTGTTTAGTATCGTTAGATAGCTAATTTTATATTATTTAAAAAAATCAATAAATATACCGGGTGTTCTCAAAAACTCATTTTCCTTGACTAATTTCCGATTTAATCGGAAGTTCAAATTGAACATGTTTGGTATGTTAGACAGCTAATCTTACGATACTTTAAAAAATTATAAAATATACGGGGTGTTTTCAAAAACTCCCTTTCTTTGACTAATTTCCTGTTTAACCGGAAGCTTAAATTTAACGTGTTTAGTATCGTTAGATAGCTAATTTTACGATATTTTAAAAAATCATTAATATACCGGGTGTTCTCAAAAACTCGTTTTCCTTGACTAATTTCCGATTTAATCGGAAGTTCAAATTGAACATGTTTGGTATCATTAGACAGCTAATCTTACGATATTTTAAAAAAGCATAAAATATACAGGGTGTTTTTAAAAGCTCAGACAAACAGACATTTTCTAAGAGTTTAATTTTTAGCGTTTTGGATTCAAGGAGTTGTTTCAGGAAGGGAATTGTCAAATTAGACAAAAAAATAACGAGGCAAACAGCCTGTACACATAATACCGATTAATTTAGTTTTTATTTCTACTGCCCTGTTCAACGAAGCCCGTAATTGGAACACCCTGTATTTAAGGATTGTACAAAAAAATTCATTTTCTGAAAAAAAAAGAAACGAATGAATAGTTTTTAGTTTTAGTTCGGGTAGTGATAGTAATTAATGACCAGAAGTTTTTGCACTACCCACCAAAAGAACAAAGCATTTTTCATCCCCAAGTCTGTTTAAAACCTAATTTTTACAAATTTAATTCGCACGAAATAAAAAATTTGTTTTTTACTATTATCATAAGTTAATTTATCGAATTGCCTGAAAAATAAAAAAATTTATAACTGGAAGTATAAAATATTTACAAGAGAGCAAAAGTTTATAACGCCGAAAATGATGACAGATTTTCTGTAAGAAAAGTTGCCCGGATATTTCCGTGGAGAACGAATTTGATCTCAATTTTACAACATCCTTTTTTATCCCCCATTGGTCAATGCGTGATCCAAATAAATAAAACTTAAAGAGCTCTGAAAACTGCTTTTTTTTTCACGACTCCCAATTGATAAGTGTCGTTTCGATCAACTAATTGAAAAAAAAATTTGGGCAATTAAAGTCTGCTTAGTCTAGTTTTCCCTAATTGTCGCGAATAACCGAGTAGGTACTTAGCAAAAGAGAGCCGTAATACAATTTCAAAGTAATCAAAAAGTTTGTCGTAGTAAACCATTCCATCTCAACTTTATAAATTAAAGGCAAGAAACTAGACTACAACAACCGACTACAACTTTAATTAACACAACTTACAGGTATTCTGCTGTAGCTCGTAAGCCAAACCCACGGATCGCCTCCAGGGGCAGCTCCCTTATTTCCACTTTTTTGTCTTTCAATTTCATCTTTGGCTTCCAATTCGCTTCTCAGTTTTGGATTAAAAAATTCGACGTTGGGCCCATCGTTAGGTAAATTCAACAAGTTGTCATCGTCGACCAGAAGAGCTTCTCGTTTTTGTCTACTCGCATTACGCGCCTCGTGTTCGTGAACTTCCAATTCTTTCAAAATGTTTCGAATTTCGTCCTTTATTATGGCGCTCCTAATTTCGTTTAAAAAATTTTGACGAAAGTCTCTTTTAGTTACAAATTCTTCATTTATGTCTGATTTTATTAGCCTATAAACGTAATGGGCCAGGCAAATTTCTGTGAGGAATATAAAAACGACACAACATATAACTCGAACTGTGTAACTTGGATTTATTTGATAATAAGGAAGTCTCTTAGTTAAATTAGGTTCGTTCGGTTGGGGTTTAGTTTCTGTAGCCGACATAGTTCGATATTGTATTTTGTTACATCGCGATATTACGGAATGAAGTTCGTACGTCGATCCTCTTACGCGTCCCAAATATAACTGACGCGCTCCAGGCGCTCTCAAAGCGTCTATTCGTGCGTACTTTTTAACTTTTTGCAGCGGCGCCTACTGAACAGTTTTGGCCGATTTTGAGCGCAAAACTATTATTTTAAGACTAAAAGTTGATTTTATAAAAAATTGCCTTGGCATACTGGAATATAAGGGCTGTATAGGGGTGGGAAAATAGTATGATGTGTACCGACACATGTGTACCGTGTGACCACGATCCGAGAGAACATTACAACATTTTTCTTTAAATTATTTAAACTTTAAACTTGAAAATAAGGCGCATCATCTAAATAGGTAACTTCAAACGCTTGGCATATTACATCATTTTTCGTTTCGGGTTTTACCGGAAGCGGTATAATGAACCCTTACTTTTTCGTCGACATTCGACATGGTGGTCAAAATACATTGTTTGGGATATTCTTATTTTGGGGATTGTAGTAATTCGTGGAGTTTGTTCTAGCAGTGTCATAGAAAATCGTAGGAAGTACCAAATGTTCCAATTAGCATCTGAAAAGGGCACAATTTGTATACCAAAAAGAGACGACGGCATCAAAAAATGTAACAACCTACTACTTGCCAGCATTTGTTTGAAGAAATAGAGATGGGATGGTAAAGAAGGTAATTTTCTACATTTTCTTACTGTTTGGGCTTTAGCATGGCAGTTGTGGCTTATGGTGGTCCTCTGTCTCCCACCACTGAATCTATATGTGGAGGAGACGGCAATAAAAAACAGCCATTGACGATTTGACTGCTTGGATGGGGCTTGTGCTTGTGGTTCATGAAATATGGAATTTACGGACACACCAAAACCCTACCCTAGTACTAGTAGAATGCTATAAGAAGTAACCTCTTCTGAAGATAGACGTAGATCATATCTCTCGAAATTATACATTCAATACACACTTTGAAACTCTAATGAATCCAACGGAGAACATATCGTAGCTGTGCATATAACTGCCAAACCAGGTATCCAACAATCCAACGGCAATGTTCTTATTATATTATGCTGGGTCAATGGACACTACAGAAGCGAGGATAATGAATAATGAGAAAGCAAACGATCTGGCCAAGAAGGGCTCAAATAGTCTTCCCTGCGGCCCTAAGCCAATCTTAAAACCAGCTGTAAATATAGTTAATACTTTTCTCAAAAAGAATACCCGTCTATTACGCACTGTAAGAAGAAAAAGCAACACAAGGTGCCGCCATCGTAGAAAAGACATTACCACATTACGGTTCACTCTAAAAAGTTTGTAAAATATTGTTTGAAGCTGTCCTAAACTACTCTACGAACAATCGCAGGGATTCTCACGAGACACTACAGACCAAAGAAGCATCTCTACACACTGGGAATAATAGCAGAAAATTCCACATGCCGTGGATTCAAACCTCCCCTTCCGCCAAAATTCTAGAGTTTATTCTGCTAGTAGGATGGCTCAAGATCTGATGAGCCTGGCAAGGATACACGAAGGAAGCACTTTTTGTTATTGTTAGGGCTTCAGCAAGGTAGTTTTCTACTATTACAGTTAGTAGAAATATGAAATATATAAGTATTTTAAGTTTTACAAGTGGATAAGCTTATAATGTAATAGTTTTGTGCTTTTAGATACAAATGAATACAAGGACTTACTGGAAATCAAATGTGGCCTGAAAGACAATTCGAGAACTGTATTCGTAATGAGACCTACTTATCACTTAACAGATTTACAGACTAAATGGCTCTTGAGCAGATGTAATGTTTCTTGATATAAGATTTTTGAATAGTGGAAAGAAAGTTCTCCAGAAATGCTAGGGTTAAGTCGAGCTAATAATCCGCATTAGTTTCATTTATGAATTCGGAACCTGACATTATTTGGAGTATCATTATTTAAATAAAATAGTGGTCATAGCTGTAGAGAAACAATATACCAAAATTACTAGAAGATTATAATAAACTGCTTACAAAAATAAAACTCAAATTACTATTCGGTTAACGACAAATTGCGTCAACCGTAAATACACAATTGTACGATGGGTTGCATATACAAAAGTTCTCAAACTTATTTTACTGTCGAATAGAAAAACTGTCAACTTGTGTAAGTTTCTAACCTTAGATTCTTAGATTTTGAATATTTCCAATCCTTGAAAATTTCCTACTGGGTATTGGATATTATACTTACAAATGCCGAAATATTTAAAAGGAACCTCATAAGCGGCAAGTGACAAGTGATAGGTATATTTCTAATCATTTATTTTTAGCTATCGTTATCGTCCATTATTACTTGTCCGATGATTTGGGAAGTCCTTATAATCTCAGCAGTTGATTTTCACGTACTAGAAATTGTTCGTTACAAGTTATAAGTCCACAGTTTGGTAAAGGAAATATGCTTGTTATAACCGATCTGCTCTTTTTATACAAGCTCATTGTAGCGGAACTGAAAATGGGTTAAGTTTATTGGTTGATTTTTAGTAACTTGTCCATTATTTGCTGTAAGAGTCGTGCAAGCGTGCATGCAGGGGAGACAAATGTGCTAGATTTTCTGAAGCAAAAATTCTCGGAAAGAGACTTTCATGTTGAAATGCTATACCAAAGCACGATGATTCGAACAGAGTATTGTTCAAGGGTGGTGCGGACATGGACATTCTCGATAAGTTGAATAAACCCGAGAACTGACCTAGAGGGGTTGTCGTAAAACGTTTTGCGTTTCTTCGTGTCAAAACAATAGACCGAACTCTCAAAGCGAAAGTGTTTTCAGTGACTTGCGGAGAAGCGAACTTAACTAAGGACGTTATACACGAAGGTCATTTTAAAAAGGAATGTAAACCAAGGCAACACTTACTTAATGTGGATTGGGCCTTGCTGCTACAGAAAAACGCAGCTACGACTTATACGAAGTTCCATAGTCATCTTTAATTTCGAATGTTTTTTGTTGCGACGTATTCTGCTCGTTGAGTACCACTTACGTTCCAAGTTTTATAAATTTGTGTGATTTAGTTTGGACAGAATTGGCGCGAATCCGTTAAAACTTTCGTGGCGCTTTTGGGACCGCTGGCACATTTAATTTTGAATGTTTTTTATTGCGACGTATTCTCCTCGTTGAGTACCACTTACGTTCCAAGTTTTATAAATTTGTGTGATTTAGTTTTGACAGAATTGGCGCGAATCCGTTAAAACTTTCGTGGCGCTTTTGGGACCGCTGGCACATTTAATTTCGAATGTTTTTTATTGCGACGTATTCTGCTCGTTGAGTACCACTTACGTTCCAAGTTTTATAAATTTATGTGATTTAGTTTGGAGAGAATTGGCTCGAAACCGTTAAAACTTTAGAGACGCGTTTGGGACCGTGGTTAGAGGATAGAACTCTAATGAGAACGAAGCTACGTTTAGGGTTTACAATAGGTCTGTTTATTTGTCTGGTAGATCTGCTCTAATTGATCCAAAATGGTTTGTTTGTCCTGCTCTTTTGCACTAATTCTACCTATGTGTCCTGCTCTAATGACGTCACACTTGGAGCAATTGGAGTAAATAGAGCAAACAAATAAACAGACGTATTGAGACAAACATGTCTCTTGTACTTTTGATACGGTTTCATCTAGTGTGTTGGCAGAAAATTCGTAAATTAATTCCGCTACTTCGCAATTTGCGAGATTCTCTTTAGCCATCGAAATTCCGCAGTCAGCTTAAAAAGTTTTAGGCGGAAAAAGACGTAGCTCGCAATAGGTGAAGAATTTGTGGCCATAAATTTAAACGGTGTTATTTTTGTTACACGTATGTCCATCTATTATGAAATTAAGCAACTAACAGTACTAATTCATGAGAATTACAGGTTCCTTATTTGACTTGACGAACACTTACAGGTTTCTCTTTTAAAATTACAGGTGTCTTTTGTGGCGCTAGACGTCCCTATAAAACCCAACATAACCTCAAATATAATAAAATTATTATTTTTAAATCGTGTTTATTTACGTTGAAATAGTAACTTTAAATAATTTTTTAGTCAATACATAGTTAATTATGTTTAATAGTTTAAAGCGGATTTGTAAATGCTTTAGATTAGGTTTGTATCAAATTAGTTTTAAAATAAACGACGCTTTCTTGTAGCTCCTCGATTTAAATCCTTTCGATTGAGTATGTCGACCTTTGAAGTCGGGCGTTTAGTTTGGATGGATATGGAAGTATGGCAATCGTAAGCAATTTTACAATGAATTACATTTAGTAAATTTGCTTTTAGATGACTGGATTAAATATCGATACGGATAAAATAATGGAAGTTGCTTGTATCGTTACGGATTACAAGCTTAATGTAGTTGCAGAAGGATCGCACTTCATTTTACATCAGCCAGATACTATTTTAAACAGTATGGACGAATGATGTACTCAACATCACAGCAAGGTTTGTTGTAAGTTTAAAAAAATAAAAAGTTGACTAATTGTTTCAGAGTGGGCTTACCGATGCGTGTCGTATTTCAAGTGTATCTGTGACGGAAGCGGAGGATTGCATTTATGATTTTTTAAAGCGACATATTAATGAAAAATCGAGTCCACTTGATAGCAATTTGGTATATAGGCTCTTTTTGGGAAAGTTTATGCCTCGAGTTGACGAATACTTACATAATAGGATAATCGATGTGTCGACAGTTAAAGAATTGTGTCGGTTTTGGAATTTTAATTTAGTTAAAAGCTTACCAGCAAAAACATTTCAACATAGGGCTTTGGACGATATTAAAGAAAGTATAGAAGAAATGAAGTTTTATAGAGAAAAATTTTTTAAGGTAGTAAACGACTGATTTTCAATTAATTTTTTAAATGAATTTAATTGAGAACGAGAAATGTTTTTTATTTGGTAGTGGGCACCTACCAGTAGTACTTATTATGGGTTGTAATTCGAAAACAAGTTAAAATTGGGTAACAACTCGGTTGGTTTGCCTTATATTATTTATGTGTAGAATCCGCTCCTTGAGTTTGGTGCATTCCTCCCGACTCATTGTGTATAACAAGTCTTGATAACTTACATCTCAAATCTTAACCGCATTTTACGGTATGGAATATTTACGAAGACAATAATACTATACTTTGATCATTTATTTGGAATTGTTGATTCATGTGAAGAAAGGTACGTAAAAAATTGGTAATTGTTGGTTGTAAATTTTTGATTTCAACTTATCCTCTTATTTTGGAAAGATCAGAATGCATTATAAAAGGCGAACTTTGAGATATCATTATTGTAATAAAAATGTGGTCGTAAGTGACGGTAAAAATATATCTAATCAATAAAACTCAAATTACTATTCGCCTAACAATAAGGCGCATCAACCGTAAATACAACATTGTATGATGGGTTGCATATATGCATATGTAAACGATTTCAAATATAGTAAGTACGTAAGTAGTTTCGGGCTGTTCACGTTTCTTATTTGCGCGTTCCTTTTACACAGGAATAGCCCAGAGCTACTCCTAATGGTAAAAGGAATGCGCCTCTTATTTTAGTGTTGAGCCATCTGAAGTCGAAGGACACATGCAATTATTAGTAGATCATTGGACACATGTCGACGTTCTAACCTTAAATTCTGTGCTTGGATTTTTGATTTCTAAAACTTCCACCCCTCACACAACTTGTGTACTGGATACTTACAAATCCCGACCTAGTTGAAAGGAGCCTCATAAACGGTAAGTGTCAAAACTAATAGCCAAATTTGTGAAAATTTATTGTCTTACGGAATTTATGTTAAGTTTAGCTCATACGTTGCCCATGGACCGATGTTAGCTGCAAAACAATATACTAGTTGCTACCACAGGTCCTCAGGATATGAAGAAGGTTGTTCTACGTTTGAATTTGTCCCAATTTTGTTGTTGGTTCTTTTGAATTTTATATTACTTTTAGTAGTCGGGTTTGATTTCAAGGAGTGCGCTTGTGCTAACAAAATGCACTTGCTATAATATCCGATCGCTCGCTGTAAAATATTATGAATAAGATCTGTTATAACGAACGTGCTCTTTGTTCGATTAATTATTTATTGGATTTAGGCTGATTATTAGAGTAGAGTAATACTAAGCAACAAGAAACAATGATGGCTGTGTGTGAAATATACATTTTTAAAATCTCTTACGATGAGATACAAGTTTGTCATCATTATCACCCTTTATAACCGAAACTAAACGCCCGATGAATTATCAAGTCCTTCTTGTAATGGCAGTAGTTAAGAATGTTTCATTTATTAAAAATTGTTCGTTATTAGTTCGTTTCACAGTTTTGCAAAGAAAATACTAGAACTAAACATTTGCTATAAGAAGGGCTTGTTCTAAGGAGATCCGACTGTATTAATATTAATTTTAGTATATTTTGGTGATTGTAGTAATTCCTGGATTTTTCATGTCATTTTCTGCTAATCGGAAATCTGAGGAAGTACCACATATTCTCACTGGCATCTGAGAAGGGCTCAATTTGTATACTAAAAGGAAAGGACGGCATCAAAAGATGTAGCAACTTAATAGCATTGGATAGCAATGGATGGGATGTTGAAGAAAGGTATGTTACCACATTTTGTTATTGTTAGGACTTTAGCATTTTACTTGTGTTATAAATATTTATTTAGTAGAAATATGAAACATGTAGGTATTTTAATTACAAATAATGGGAAACCTTTAATGTAGTAGTTTTGTGTTGTTAGACACAAATGAATACAAGGACGTAATGGAAATCAAATGCGGCCTGGACTAGCTGAGAACTGTATTCGTAATGAAACCTACTTAACCAATCTTCCGACTAAATAGCTTTTAGATTTAATGTTTCTCACTTTAAGAGTTTTGAATAGTGGATATGTCCCTAGGCTAGAAAATTTCAAGTTTTTGGATGTTTAAGTTGTAGAAAAATTAAGTTGAGCTAATAATTCTCGCAGCATTTATGAATTTAGAACAGACACTGAAATTGTTGGTATTTTTTGATAGTATAATAACTTAGAGTACTCCCAACGAAAGAACGACATCCCACATGACATACAAAGTCGGATAAGCATTATCACTTGGTGATGTTCTTTGTTGGAACAATTTTACAATAAATAAGACTTCACTGCATGTTTGAGAAGGCCATAAAATTTTAAATTATGATCCCCCTAAGCTTATTTTGGATTTTAACAAAATAATTGAAGTTGTTATTTTTTATAGATTTAACCGGAAGGATTCTCTGAACGTATCGTGCCATCGCTTCTAATGGAAACCTACCCCTGACGAAATATACTCCAGACTAATTGGATGATAGACTACTTGTAGAACGAAAATTAGTATTTTAAGAAATAGTATAAGCTTCTAATGTTTGATTTATTTTTAAATGTTTAAAGTTTAATTGAAAAACATTAGTTGAAGACCAGTTGATTATTTTGAAAATAATTTTAATGTCCCTATTAATCTACGAATAATTGAAAGTTATAGCTGCGATGGGTTGCAATTACTTCAACTAACTTTAAAATTTTAAAGTACCTGTTAAAATATGCCTGTATACAAAAAAATGAAATTTATTTTAACCTGTAACCACAGACGAGAATGTTTGTTGCACCAACACAAATGTGGATTCAGATTGACTCCTCTCCTATGCAACTTAATAATAATTAGTACATTTTATTAATTGAGCAGTCGGTTCGGCAGTTCGGCTATGGTTACGGATTAACTTCAATGTAGTTGTGTTGAACTGAATTAGTGTAAACATTATTTTGTTTGTCCTTTATTATGTAACATTTTGAAAATAACAAAAATTAAAAATAATTAGTTAATAATTATGGTTGTCGAAATAGTTATTAAGTGTTTCAATTATCAAATCGTTAATGAATAGGGTATTAATTTTACAAAAAGACGTGTATTATATTATGTTTTTTTGCATAATCGAGTGTAAGCGTGTAACTGGTAGTAGTAGTAGTAGTTTATTATTCACTGCAATAAAGATTACCAGAAACGTCTTCCAAGTACAAATATAAAAAGACTGACAAACACACGACAAGTGTCTCAGACGACTAGCAGGTACAAATAGAACAGATTAATTTATATACTTTAACTGGTGGGGTTCCTTATATGATTGCAGACAAAGTTCTCATAATTATGTCCTATAAAGTCATTCCCCAAGGAGAGATTACTCTCTAGAGAGGTATAGTAAAACTGACATTAACATTTTTGGATCCATTCTAAGACTAAATTTGACTTGTCAACATTCGTTAATAAAATTGAGAATTAATAAATCGATGTGGTTCTAATAATTTTTCATCAATCGATTACTACTTGGTCTACTATTAAACTTAAAGTTTAAAGTCAATAATATTGACTTAATATTATTTACTATAAGTACATCTTGAGGGGGCCACAACTTTTAAGAAAATATGTTTATGGAAACTTCGTACTTCCGACCATGTAAGGAACAGCTAACCAAAGTTTGTACTGGGTATCAATTACACCCTGTGATGTGTGATCTTGTATAAGAACTTAAAATTGGATTCTTTGGCGTAATTTTAGGTTTTGTGAGTTTTTATGATTAAGAGTATAAAATTGCGCCTAGCATTGAAGCAACCCCTCATACACCAGCGCATACGATGTACTGTAATTGATTATTAAATCACATGTTATTAATGTTTGTATATGATTGGTCGATTGAATTTTATTGGTAGGGAAAGAGGTAATATAAGGCCGAGTTTCGTCAATAGTTTAGATTTTTATCTCTACTTCAAATCTAGCTCCGAGCCGGAATTTTCAGGTTGCTCGTGTCGAAAATCAAGTTCAAGTTTTTGAATTTTTTTTTCTTGGAAGTTGTTAAGGGCATTGTCCCGAGTATCTGTAGCGACTTTTGTATCATTTTGTCGAATATTAATTGCAGGAAATTAAATTTTTAAGGAACAATTATTTATTCATACCACAGCAATAGAATCCAGTATTTTCGTTTGGAGGACACTTACAATGTTTGTTATTTTGCTTTTCTGTTGTTAATGTATTATCGTATTATTTATATTCAAACTTGGAGGCTTGGTTAACACAATAGTTTGTATTTATTTATACATAAAGAAAAGTTATTTTAAAATTTATTTTTCTCTTGTAATTATTGTATTACGTATTACTGTTATATGTTGAAAAAAATAAACGCTAGAAAACTATTATTAATTTCTTTTATTAAAATAATGAAATAAAATTTGAAAAATTGTAATAGTCCGAAGACTTTAAATTCGAATGTTTTTAAACTAGAGAACCAGAAGCGCCCAAATTGTACAAAAACATTAAGCCGCTAGTAGAGCGCAGAAAGGCGATAAGGAGTTGGTTGGAATAAATTTTAAATTAAGTGAACAATTATTTAATATTAAACAATTTATATTCACACTTTTATTATAAGCGATAACGCCTCGTTTCATAACATAATATCAGATGCTTTTTGAATAAATATTTCTCTTTAATTTATTTCGATTACCTTATCGCACTTCTGCTCTCCTACTACCTTGTCCGAAAATTGTAAAATTAGAAGCAAATTTTTAAAAACCTAGTTTTAAAAAAATCGAAATTATGCAATTCTGAGGGTGCAAATCTTTAGCCCTACTATCAGGGAATATACTTGTTAAATTTGGGCGCTGCTGGTCCTCTAGTCTAAAAGATATTCGACTTTAAACTTATTTTGAATGTTTTAATTCTTAAAATTTTATGCTTTATGTCGAATATCTTCTAAACTAGAGGACCAACCGCGTCCAACTTAAACAAGTATATTCCCCGATAGTAGAGCTAAAGATTCGCACCCTCCGAATTGCATAATTTCGATTTTTATAAAACTAGGTTTTTAAAAATTTGCTTCAAATTTTACACTTTTCAGACAAGGTAGTAGGAGAGCAGAAGGTCGATAAAGTGTTGAAAACAAATTTTAAATTAAGGCAACAATAATTTTATATATTAAAGAATTTATATTCACACTCTTATCATAAGCAATAAGCCTCGTTTCATAACATATCAGATGCTTTTTGAATAAATATTTCTCTTTAATTTATTTTGATTACCTTATCGCACTTCTGCTCTCCTACTACCTTGCCCGAAAATTGTAAAATTTGAAGGAAATTTTTAAAAACCTAGTTTTAAAAAAATCGAAATTATGCAATTCGGAGGGTGCGAATCTTTAGCTCTACTATCGGGGAATATACTTGTTTAATTTGGACGCGGTTGGTCCTCTAGTTTAGAAGATATTCGACATAAAGCATAAAATTTTAAGAATTAAAACATTCAAAATAAGTTTAAAGTCGAATATCTTTTAAACTAGAGGACCAGCAGCGCCCAAATTTAACAAGTATATTCCCTGATAGTAGGGCTAAAGATTTGCACCCTCAGAATTGCATAATTTCGATTTTTTTAAAACTAGGTTTTTAAAAATTTGCTTCAAATTTTACAATTTTCGGACAAGGTAGTAGGAGAGCAGAAGTGCGATAAGGTAATCAAAATAAATTAAAGAGAAATATTTATTCAAAAAGCATCTGATAATATTATGTTATGAAACGAGGCGTTATCGCTTATAATAAAAGTGTGAATATAAATTGTTTAATATTAAATAATATTGTTGGCTTTGGACTATTATAAGTTTTCAACTTTTATTTCATTTTTTTAAATAAAAGAAATTAATATTAGTTTTCTGACGTTTATTTTTTTCAACATATAATAGTAATAAGTAATAACATAATAATTACAAGACAAAAATAAATTTAAAAATAATTAATCATTATGTATAAATAAATTGTATAAACTATTGTATTAACCAAGCTTTCAAGTTTGAATATAATTAGTACGATAACACATTAACAACAGAAAAGCAAAATAACAAACATTGTAAGTGCCCTCCAAACGAAAATACTGGATTCTATTGCTGTGGTACGAATAAATAATTGTTCCTTAAAAATTTAATTTCCTGCAATTAATATTCGACAAAATGATACAAAAGTCGCTACAGATACTCGGTACAATGCCCTTAACAACTTCCAAGAAAAAAAAATTCAAAAAGTTGAACTTGATTTTTGACACGAGCAACCTGAAAATTCCGGCTCGGAGCTAGATTTGAAGTAGAGATAAAAATCTAAACTATTGACGAAACTTGGCCTTATATTACCTCTTTCCCTACCAATAAAATTCAATCGACCAATCATATACAAACATTAATAACATGTGATATAGTAATCAATTACAGTACATCGTATGCGCTGGTGTATGAGGGGTTGCTTCAATGCTAGGCGCAATTTTATACTCGATCTTAAAACTCACGAGACTTAAAATTATACCAAGTATTATAATTTCAAGTACTTATACAGGATCACAGGGTGTAATTGAATACCCAGTACTAACTTTGATAAGCTGTTCCTTACATGGTTGTACAAAAGTTTCCATAAACAAAATTGTTCTCTAAAAAGAAGTACTTCTAGTAAGTATTGACTTTAAGGTTAATAGTGGACCAACTGTTGAAAAATTCAAACTAAAAGAACCACATCGATTTATTGATTACTCTCAAATTTGTCAACGAAAACTCACAAGTCAAAATTTGTCTTAAGGTACATCCGAACACATTAAAGTCACTTTTACTATAGGGTAGTAGTACCTCTTTAGAGCAATCTCTCCTTGGGGAATGACTTTACGACATCATTACGAGAACTTTGCCTGTAATTATACAAGGAACCGCCCGTTACAGTTTATAATAGATATTCAGTTACTCATAAAATGTACACATCTCTTTGGAAAAATAATAACCTAATTAAAATACTTGATAATTTTGGTGAGAAGTTTCTTACATGGTTCGAAATAAGAAAGTTTCCACAAGCATAAAATCATTCTCTAAAAAGTTGTTGCCCTTTAAAGAGCTACTTATAGTAAATACTAATATAAAAAAATAAAAGTAATATAAAAAAAAATAAAGTAAATAATATAAAAAGTACGAAACTTAACTTTAATTAATATCTTGCAGGTAGTTGCAAGTTTCAAATTATTCTGATGGAGAATTTAGAGCTAATCTAAATCTAAATTTAGAGCTAATATAAGTCCAAAGAAACATCTTGTATTTTTATAGTTTGCTGGGCACCAAACTAGTTCATATCGTGATGTGGCAGACCTTTTTAATCTATCGTTAAGTTCATTGTTTGATGTTATCACAAGAATATCATCTTTTTGAGTCATATGGCATCTAACGTTATTAAACTATACCTTTGCAGGCTGAAAAAAAGAAAACAGCTGATCACAATTCTCTGAAAACTGGTCGGGCATTTCGGTCTCAGGCTACCTACTATGTTGACTACTTGAGACATAATATTTAAGTCCGAGTCTTGTTCTTCAATATTAATACGTTGGCTATAGTATAGTCGTAGTTGGCAAACTGGGCTAACTTGCCAGCTACGAGGTAACTCATTATTGACTGCCTTATTCAAATCTCCAAATACGAGTAAACTCGTAGCAAATGCATGAAATTTTTTGGTGTCTAGCGTACAGTAATGAACTAGGAAAGAGACCACTGGCATACTGAACTGAATTATTTATTTCTCACACAAATTTTCCTTCAAAAATAAAGATATTTTTAAGTAAGCAAGTCCGGCTGTGATGGGCGCACCATATTATACTCGGCAGCGAACGTGTAATATGAACTCTCAAATAATTGTTATCCCCGATAGCAATTAAGACACCATCTTCCATTGGTATTGTACCAACGGGTATTTGATAAGTACAGCCACCTAAAATAAATATTAATTTGTATATATTGGGATAAAACTCCAAAAATGTTCAAACCTGCTGTAAATTCTTACTCCACCTCGCGAGGTGGTGTAAGATTTCTCTGCTTTATATGATTTCTGTAATTTAATTCAGACAAAACGAACACTCGAAAAACATCTGCTTTTTTGTAACGTGTCGTTCAAGAAAAAATCCAAGACCTTAAAAGGAGTAAATAGTACAAATAGTGTTTCTTTTGTGTATTAAACTTTAATTAGGTATAGTTGAATCATAAGGTAAAACTTGAAAGACATAGGAAGGCGAAAATTTTATAAATTTAATTCCAATGATCACAGTTTTTGAGTACGCAATACTCAACACGTAATAGAGCTTTACTATAAATACTTTGGCATTTTTTTGGCATAAATGCAGATATAATATCCATAGGTAGAGGAAAAACAATTGTCGAATTTTTCTCCGCCGATATAGTACTGAGAGTTTGTAAATACCTCAACTAAAAACAAACATTTTTTTAAAGAATTCGTGTTCATTGAGAAAATATTAACCTGTAAGGCGGCAGGATTCTCATTAATAACTTCGGCGGCTTCTCTCAACGCCCTAGACGCTTTCATTTCGCCTTCGGCAGCGATAACTTTAGCTCTTGCTTCCCTAGAAGCTTCAGCTTCGGTCGCCATCGCTCTTTGAATCTGTTGGGGAAGACTCACGTCTTTTCTAAAAAATATTAGTTGAGCAAAATGCGCGAGTTCAAAGGAGTTGAGGAGTTACATTTCGACCCTTTCCACTTTTACGCCCCATGGATCGGTGGCCACATCTAAAGTTGTTTGCATGGCGTGTGAAATTGCTTCACGATCAGATAAGACTTCGGCTAGCTTACGAGTTCCTAGGATGTTTCTCAATGTTGTAATTGCTTGTAAATCGAGTTGAATTGCTGGAATTTATTTTTATTAGGCTCGTTTTTGTGTATGTGTAAGGATTAGTTTCACCTATAATTGGTAACTTTAATTTGTATGATAATTTACTGCAGGTTTTTTTGGTTATTTGTTTAACTTTTATTTGGAAACTAAATTTTCCTGCAAATGGGTTCTTTCTAAATTTTTTAGAATGAACAATTATTGGTTGGTTCCTTCTTTTGAAGGTGTCGTCATTTATATTTTATTTTTACGTTTCGCCATACTTTTTTTCATTTGTCTTCTGGCTTCTTAATACAAAAGATGAATGATTAAAAAAGAAACCATTATATCAAAAATATATAAAAAAAAAACAAAAAACAAGAGAAAGAGAAAAAATACAAGTTTCAAAGTAAGCATGAGTTTTTATAAAGAGTAGGTATCAAAAATAGGCATTTTTTTCCTTCTTGGGAACCTCTTCCATGAACATAATACTGTATAGGAAGATTATTCCTTGATTTTTTTAATAAGAGATTCTAATAAGTCGTTAAATCTACGTTTTTCTTGCATCTCGTCTTCATGGTGCTTTTCATTTTGTTGCAGCAACAGTTCAGTCATTGATGAAATCGATTGTTTACTACGGTGTTCTTTTTTTCTTTTTCTTGCTATGCATTTTTCTAAATTATTTATTATTATTACTGTTACAGACATTACCTCTTTCTGGCGAATCGTTTCTACTGTCCCCTACAGTGTTTAGTATCAGTGGACGAGTCCTCTGAAATTGTGGTTTCTTGTGTAGAAGTTCGATTCTCAGACACAGTCAACTTTCCATTATGTACCAAAATTAGTGGTTCAATTGCTGGATTTCTAATCATAAGCTCATCGATTGCATCAAAAAAATTCCAACTCTTGCGACTTCTTCCTGACCCATTGTTATTATCTTTTATACTTTTGTACGTCCTTAGCAAACTTTTCCATTTGTTTTGTGTTTGGTCCCAAGTATAAAATATGAATGCTTCTTCGTATCAGTAGCGATTCTAAAATTTATTCACAGTATACTAATTAGTTTCATACGAGTTTAAATATATACCTACTTTTACCAAGTGTTTTTTCATGCTGTTCTTTTTTTCTAATTCAACTTTATAACAACGACATTCATCTACATACAAATTATGCCTTTTAGATTTTTTTGTATTAATAGCAGAACAGCAGCATTTTGCCAATCTGTTTTTCCAGGTTGTTTGTCAAGTTCTTCTGTACTTCTCGGTTCTGACATCGCAGCCTCTGATAATTCGCCTAGTGATTCTGCTGAATAGGTATCTTCAAGGAAGATAATTCATATTACTAAATATCTGTCTATATATTATTCATATTTACCTTGATCACGTTCACGATAAACAACGTTGTTGTCGTCTCCATACTAAGAGTCTCATCACCATCAAAACACAGGTGTTGTGGGATTTCCTCCCAAGTTAATTTTTCAAACTTACAATAATAGCATTGAAAGTAAGTCTCGCCCATTTTCAAGAAAGTTGAGACAGCCGTAATCTAAGAGACGAACGCAGTCTTTTGTCTCCGCAATTAGCTGAACAAATTACTTCCACAAAAAAGTTGAGACAGCCGTAATCTAAGAGACACGCGCAGCCTTTTCTTAAGGAAGATATTTGACAATATTCTGTTTATCGCTTGCTTAATCGCTTGTAGTAAAATGGAAATTACACTCCCCTCTTCACAAACTCCCTGAAGTGGACCCTACCTGCAAATAAACATAAGAATCATCACCAAATGTAAAGAACTGTACAGTAAATGCGTGTGAACCTTTATTAATTCTTGTAGTCCTTTTGCCATGATAGCTCGTTCACTGTTTCTTTATCTTTCCCATAGCTCAAACTTTCTGGTAGGTGTCTCAACTTTCCATGAGACGGTTCTCTAGAAATAAAATGACTATACGGGTGACGCGGATCTAAATGAACATACTTCAACACAAGACAAAGAATACCTTGGGGGTTCTTAATCATCTATCTTTGATAGTTCAATTGTCGATAGTTAATAAGATACAGGGTCTTTTATGAACTTCAGCAATTTTTTGTTCTTGTCATATTTTTTAATGCACTCCGTATAAAATTTTCATATTGGGTCAACATCTGTAACCTATCTGTCGCTTAAAATTGCAGTATCAGAAAATTTTAAATTCCAGGCCCGTATTAAAAAAAGTTGACATTTTCAATTTTTACATTTTTAACACCCTGTAGATCAATTTTTTCAAAATATTATTTTTTTATTGGAAAGAGCATAAAGAATTGACCCTAACGGCATAATTTTCAAAGTTCCCGCACTCATCACTTGATTAGAATAAATGGTTGTTTTGTAAAAAATTTCAAAATGGTGCATATTTGGAAATTAGAAATTAAGAAAATAACAATAAAAAAGCAAAAACTGCTTCCGACAATTGAACTATCAAAGATGGGTGATTAAGAACCCCCAAGGTATTCTTTGTCTTGTGTTGAAGTATGTTCATTTAGATCCGCGTCACCCTGTATATAGAAGACTGTTGTAATAAAATTAAAAGACCTAAAAGTTTTGATTAGAAGTTCTTTTAGGAGAAATAATAAATGTCGAAATTTATTCTCTTATTTGAGACACAATCCAGGGTGTAGGCAAATCCACAGGTTAGTTTTTAATTTTTATTAGTCGCAATTGTTGGTTTCAGGTATTAGGGTTTGTTTACGTTTGTTTAGCTATTTTCAGCGGTGGTTTACATACCCGTAATAGGTTAGTTTTATAAGGTTATTTGTAATGGCGACGCCTTTTTGGCGTAATAAAAACTCTTACGTTGGACGCCAATTGTAACGTAACGTCTTATTTGTTGAAATATCTATTTGACTACTAAATAAAATTGATTATTACACTTTGAAAATGCTTAGGGCGCCAGTGTATTTTGGAGTTGAATACACAAACTAGCTCACGTCGGTATCGCCGTCAACTCTCTCCCTGGCCGTTGAAGAAGCAGAAAAACACAGTTCAAATTATAAGTCGGGTATAATGATCAAATAGAATGGACTAACTCGTCCACAACACATACATAAATTAAATAAATCAAAATCCGCCAAAAGACACGAAATACCAAAATACATTAAATACACGAACATACAAAAAAATCCGTTACGGGAAGCCGCGAATCCGTTGCACATTTAATCTACGACCTTCTTAGTCTAGCAACGTATTCTCGTCTCCCGCAAAAACACAAAAATGAGCAATTCCCAGATTCCCAACTCAGGTAAATACTGGCGGGTTTCTGGAAATTATCAGTACAAAAACTTAACAGATCTTACTCTTAACTATCCTTCCTACGGCGCCCTTACGGCCGTATCTACTCTAAGTAACAACCTCCTCCGGATGGTCTACACTCCTAGAGCTCTACACCTTCTCCGTTGACCATCCACGCAGCAGTTTGACCTCCCGAAAACGACAGCTTGTACTCCGTTGAACTGAGGGGTTCACACTCTTTATTTGACCAATGCGAGATGATTAATACGAGTTACTTTTATCCCGTTGCGATTACTATATGGTCTTATTTAATTGGTTGCCTGAAGGCGCGTCTTCACCGACCGACTGTTTTTTATCTATATCGGATATTTCGCGTGTTCAAAATCAGTGATACTAATAACTGTACTGTCTCAACTGGACCGTTAACGCTAAGTGTCTTTATTTTGGGTTGACACTTCTATCAAGCACACCCGCGAACAATCCAACTACTAATTGTGGCTTCCCGAGCCAGCACTTTAACTTTGTTTTAATTCGATGCGTCCGAATTTATTATAATTTCGACCGGTTCGTGCTTTGCCCGAAAACGACTTACTCACTTTACTTATTCTTGACTTTTACTTGAGACCTTTTTCCAGGACTTTACTTTTACTGGTCTCTCTTACACCGTACTTAATTTAGATTCTCCTTTTTGAGAATCCCTTGAATCACTAATCTACTCTTGGAAAATCTTTCCGCACTACTCGTTTAAACTTTACTTCTTTAATCTTTTTTTGCGACCAACTTCCGTTGAATGGTCTGGGATTACTTAACTTTTCTTTACTCTTTGAGAGGCTTATGGAAACTTAACTTCTCCCTTTGGGAGTCTCACGAAGACTTCTTCTCCCTTTGGGAGGCGTACGAAGACTTAACTATTTTCTTACTTAACGCGACCGAGATTACTTAATTTTCCTCCCCTCGGCGCGCGCAATCGGCCTTTGCCCAATCAACGCCCGTCCTGTTTGCGACTTAGCGGCGCTACGGATAATTTATGAGTTTGTTTCCTCGGAGATCTTAATTTCATGTGCGTCTGCACTTTTGGTAATTATCGTTTCTCCGAAACTCTAACGGATATGCTGACATTTACCGCTGAGAGATCGTTTTTTATTATTAATCCCAGGACCTTTGGCTTGTTTATTTAAAATATATTATTTCGAGAACTCTCTTATTCCGTCTTACTGGCGCCGGTGTTTTATTACTACGTTTCCTTATTCAAACTAAGTAACTAAAATTTGGGGTCGTTACAGTTACTCCCCCCAATTTTCGGTTAGATTGGTACAATGTACCCGAAAATTGCCAAAGTCGTTCACAAATTTTGAACTTGCTAACATATTTACATTCCTTACTACCTACTCTTACTAATCTATATAAAAAAATTCCTAACCTATCTTAACTATCTCAAAATCATAACTGAAAATGGGTACTCTTGCCCTAACTTATCTTAAAAAAATTAGAAAAACTCCATTGCCGGACTACCGTAGGCATGGGGTACTAAAACCTAAACTTAAAACTTAAATAATTGTTCCTGCTAATATAATTAGCAGCTTAAAAATGGTTTTATTGACCTAAAGTCTTTGAATCGCGTGTTCAATACATTTCTATCGGTTATTTCCCGACATGTCAAGCTCCTTCTGACTAAAAATGTCCAAATCCTTATTGATACCAGGATCGAGTTACTACTTAACACTTTATTTCGTGTATTGATAATCCATAACTCTTTCTTTTCGTCAAATCCAAAATTATTTTTCCTATTCGTAAATCCGTTCTTCGTAAAATCTCCTACTCCCCCTAACCTTTCTTTAAATTTATCTCCTTGGTTTATTTGTTTACCAAAGCTCAAAACTTTTATAATAAAATTCATCAACAATAATAGAATGGTCATCATTATTTTTACAAACGACTCTACAGGCAAGCGTTTATATTTCGTATTTACGACCCACAATCTCTCGGTTCTCCCAAACTTATCTTGTTCCTTAAACCGGTCCTGTATCTTATTAATCTTGAAATCGTCAATCACCTTATATTCAGCAGCCTTTAACAACATTCTTTGTTTAATTATTATATTAATAAGCACGACTAAAATCAATTGATAACGGTAATTATTATCACTAGCCTTAACGCATAACTCATTGTGCGCCCCTGTTTGAAAATTATTTTGAAGCCGGACCTGTTTTGTATTTAAATCGTCCTCATTAACTTCATTCGTTACTATCTGAACCTCCTTTATTAAGTTTACTTCATCTTTACTTCGTACCATTTTCAACTCTGCATTAAACGTTTCTAAAATTTTCATTAATCTTACGTCCTCTACTGGACGCTCCTCATATTTGATCTCTTTACTTGAGACCCTACTAACCTCCTTTTTTGAGACCTTACTAATCTCCTCATTTATTTCATTATTTGAGACCTTACTAATCTCCTCATTAATTTCATTATTCGAGACCTCACTAATCTCATTATTTACTTCATTATTCGAGACCTCACTAATCTCCTTATTTATTTCATTATTTGAGACCCTACTAATCTCGTTATTTACTTTATAGTCCGAGACCTTACTAATCTCCTTATTTACTTCATTACTTCCAATTACTTCATCTACTGCTCCTTCTATTGCAGTTACTTCTTCAAAATTAAAAACGTTATCTTTTACTACCTTGGTACGCTTCTCGTCAATGATCAAAACTTCCTCTACTACTTCTAAAATCGGTTCCTCATTATAACTAATCGTAGCTTCATGAACTTCAAAATTGTTTGCTACTAAACTTTCTACCTCATCTAAACCGTTATCATCAATTTCCTTAATACCTTCCTGCTTAACTATTAACAATTTCTCTCCTACATCTGCTTGAATCTGTTTTACTTCTACTAAGTCTGTCTCCAAGCTAACTTTAACTTCAGTGTGAGCAACAATCTCACAAACTTCCTCTTTAAATCCCTCTACCTCTTCTAATTCTAAAAACTCTTTACTAATTTCATTTATTTGCGCCTGGTTTACTATTAAAACCTCGCTTGTCTCTACTACTTTAACAAAATTTTCCTGAATACTGCTCTGTGCTTCCTCCTGAATATTAATTTTAACTTTATTTCTACTAACTACTTCGCAAATTTCTGCTTTAAACGCCTTTACTTTAAAGGATTCTAAAACTTCTTTTGTTTTCCGAATATTTTCCTGCCTTATTTTATCAAAATGCAATTTTACTAAATTTATTGCTTCTAATTGTTCATCACTTCTAAACTTAACATTATTTTGTTCATAATATTCACGTTCATAATCGTACGGTTTATGCGTTAATTGCTCCTGTGTTCGGTTCCGAGTCCGAGAGAAAGGAGCTACTCCCCCCGAACTACTTAGTTTTCCGTATTATTGTTTGTGATCGGTGCCACCCGTGCTGGCACTTCGGTCACTTCGTTCGATCTCTCATGGAAATTATTCCTGAAACCGCCGCGTCCGCGGTAATTATTTCCTCTGAAATTATTATTTTCTCTGCTAAAACCGTTATCTCTCCTAAAGTTAGGGTTATACGTGTTTCGATTATTAAAATTCTCCGCTCGATTTGAATTTCTAGCCGGTTCTTCGCGACGGATTTCTTCGCGCTCATTTTGATTCTGTGAATTTACTACTACCTGTTGGTTATGATAACCACGGTTGCGATAATTATTTCTCTGATTGTTCTCTCGGTTTACTATCTTTAACCTCCCGAGGCAATTTACTAACTCAATTCGATCACTAATGTTAGCTGACCTTAAATGTCGTGCAATTTCTTCCGGAAACTGATCACGGATAATCATCACAAATCTGTCCTCTGCTATATGGTGTTTTAAATACCGTATTTTTTCCCACCATTTCATCACATATTCTTCGTAACTACCTTCACTAGGACTATATTTACTAACGCGAAACTCATTATCAAGTTCCACCTGGTCCGCCGCCGACCAAAATTTTTCCAAAAATGCCTCCTCGAAATCGTTTAACGTATTAAACTTATCTACTATAAACGTGACCCACCTTAATGCGTGGCCCTTTAAACATGACTTTACTTCTTTTATCTTTTTGGGTTCCGCCGCAATTCCTTCAGAACTTAGATATTCAACTACTTCTTTCCAAAATAATACTGGATGAAGTTTTCCTGGATATGACGTAAAAGTGGGTTTTTCTACTATTACTTGCCTGTTGTGACAAGGCCCTACACATTCATTAACCCGTCCACGCTTAAGTTCAACTACTTGTTCATTCAAACCTTCAAAATTTTTTTGAATTTCACCTAAAGAGCTTCCTATTCTACTTTTAACTTTTCCTACTACCTTTTCTAATTCTTCACACTTTTCCGCGTTTCCATCGACCTTCTCCTCTATTCTGTCTATGTCATTACTAAAACTTGACTCTACGGTACAAATTTTCCTATTTACGTTACCTATTTCGTTTTCTATGTCAACCCTAATCTTTATTTCTGCCTGACTAATTAACTCTACTTCTTTTCCTTTCCAATCCTCTAGCTCATCTTTTATTTCCTTGCGTAACTCGCCTAACTGTACTTTGGTTGTTTCTCTCATCTCCTTTTTTAATTGTTCACCAATAACCAGCATTTTCTTCTCTAACTGCATGTTACTTTCATGCATTTCCTCTCTTAACCCTTCTTGAACCAAATCTAACTTTAAATTTGTCTCATTTTGTCCCTTTTCTAGCTTTACATTTCCTTCAATAATTTTCGTATTTAAATCCGCAAACGCTTTGGTCATATAAACCAACAACACGTCATATCCGCCTGGGTTCGCGTTTTCTTTTATTTCACCAGTTTGTGGAACTGGTGTTGAACTAATTAATGTTTGTTCAAATTCCGCGCTTTCTCCCGTTTCCACGCCGCTATCCTTAACTACGTTATTTCCTTCATCTACCTCTTTATCTGCCATTTTTGCAATATTTAAAATTTTACCGGTACGTAACTCCATAAACCGCGTTAATTTCGCGCCTATTTTGTACCGACGGATTCGTGAATAGTAATTATTTTCCGCGTTTATTTACCGCTAACTTCCGAATAAAAAAATCAAAACTTTACGTTACTTATATCCGACGCTTCTCGACAAAATAGATTTTTTAAACTTTACTTGAAATGGGTTATTTTCAAAATTTACTTTTACTCGCATTTACCAAAAAAAGATTTCTTAATTTGACTTGCTTACACTTCTTCCTAAAAACTGTCGTTCCCTTTGTCAAACTGCTCGTTTACAAAATCTTTAACCTTTTTTACACAAATC
The DNA here is from genome assembly GCA_950108345.1 of Malthinus flaveolus. Lineage (NCBI taxonomy): Eukaryota > Metazoa > Arthropoda > Insecta > Coleoptera > Cantharidae > Malthinus > Malthinus flaveolus. The sequence goes on from OX467285.1 coordinate 93,204,142, forward strand.
AAATTTTACCGCTAAGAAAAAAATTAACTTTCCGACCCATAATCCGAACCTGTGCCTTTCTTTCAGAGCTCCACGTTGATGCGACAATTGTAATGGCGACGCCTTTTTGGCGTAATAAAAACTCTTACGTTGGACGCCAATTGTAACGTAACGTCTTATTTGTTGAAATATCTATTTGACTACTAAATAAAATTGATTATTACACTTTGAAAATGCTTAGGGCGCCAGTGTATTTTGGAGTTGAATACACAAACTAGCTCACGTCGGTATCGCCGTCAACTCTCTCCCTGGCCGTTGAAGAAGCAGAAAAACACAGTTCAAATTATAAGTCGGGTATAATGATCAAATAGAATGGACTAACTCGTCCACAACACATACATAAATTAAATAAATCAAAATCCGCCAAAAGACACGAAATACCAAAATACATTAAATACACGAACATACAAAAAAATCCGTTACGGGAAGCCGCGAATCCGTTGCACATTTAATCTACGACCTTCTTAGTCTAGCAACGTATTCTCGTCTCCCGCAAAAACACAAAAATGAGCAATTCCCAGATTCCCAACTCAGGTAAATACTGGCGGGTTTCTGGAAATTATCAGTACAAAAACTTAACAGATCTTACTCTTAACTATCCTTCCTACGGCGCCCTTACGGCCGTATCTACTCTAAGTAACAACCTCCTCCGGATGGTCTACACTCCTAGAGCTCTACACCTTCTCCGTTGACCATCCACGCAGCAGTTTGACCTCCCGAAAACGACAGCTTGTACTCCGTTGAACTGAGGGGTTCACACTCTTTATTTGACCAATGCGAGATGATTAATACGAGTTACTTTTATCCCGTTGCGATTACTATATGGTCTTATTTAATTGGTTGCCTGAAGGCGCGTCTTCACCGACCGACTGTTTTTTATCTATATCGGATATTTCGCGTGTTCAAAATCAGTGATACTAATAACTGTACTGTCTCAACTGGACCGTTAACGCTAAGTGTCTTTATTTTGGGTTGACACTTCTATCAAGCACACCCGCGAACAATCCAACTACTAATTGTGGCTTCCCGAGCCAGCACTTTAACTTTGTTTTAATTCGATGCGTCCGAATTTATTATAATTTCGACCGGTTCGTGCTTTGCCCGAAAACGACTTACTCACTTTACTTATTCTTGACTTTTACTTGAGACCTTTTTCCAGGACTTTACTTTTACTGGTCTCTCTTACACCGTACTTAATTTAGATTCTCCTTTTTGAGAATCCCTTGAATCACTAATCTACTCTTGGAAAATCTTTCCGCACTACTCGTTTAAACTTTACTTCTTTAATCTTTTTTTGCGACCAACTTCCGTTGAATGGTCTGGGATTACTTAACTTTTCTTTACTCTTTGAGAGGCTTATGGAAACTTAACTTCTCCCTTTGGGAGTCTCACGAAGACTTCTTCTCCCTTTGGGAGGCGTACGAAGACTTAACTATTTTCTTACTTAACGCGACCGAGATTACTTAATTTTCCTCCCCTCGGCGCGCGCAATCGGCCTTTGCCCAATCAACGCCCGTCCTGTTTGCGACTTAGCGGCGCTACGGATAATTTATGAGTTTGTTTCCTCGGAGATCTTAATTTCATGTGCGTCTGCACTTTTGGTAATTATCGTTTCTCCGAAACTCTAACGGATATGCTGACATTTACCGCTGAGAGATCGTTTTTTATTATTAATCCCAGGACCTTTGGCTTGTTTATTTAAAATATATTATTTCGAGAACTCTCTTATTCCGTCTTACTGGCGCCGGTGTTTTATTACTACGTTTCCTTATTCAAACTAAGTAACTAAAATTTGGGGTCGTTACATATTACGTTACAAATTATAAAACTGGCCAATTTTCTACAATATATATGCAGTATAATATCGAGGTCTAACAGTATTTTGTGTTTCAGAAATTTGTTTCACATATTCACATATTTTGGGAAGATTGATATTTTTGTCTGTAAAAGGTCCATTTTAACGCTCATGCAATTTGCTCATTCAAATCGATTCATTATAACTGGGGGTTCCGAGGTAAAAGTCTAATTGTAACGTAAATCCTACTGGACTAGAAAAGTACGAAATGAAATTATTTCGTACCTCTTTTTTGGCATTATTCAACATTACGATGCAAAAATGCGAAAAATTAAATATTCCTCAGATATTTGAAATACAAACATTGTAAAATAAAATCAAAATTTTGAAATATTACCTTTAATTTCTTCAAAAAGGCCTTCATTATTGCACTAAAATCACATTTAAGTTCAAATAATTACCGACTAATAATAATAGTAATTTAATAATTATTAGAAACAGGTCAGAACTTGTTCGACGCGTCACTAGTAAAACAAAGGACAAAAATTTTTTGAACATACGATTTTTGTTTTTAAATGACGTCACATTTTGGCGTCTATTAAATTTTAAATTACAAATTTTTAAATATTTAGGGTTAATTAGTTAGATAGATCTAATACGTTGTAAATGAACCCCAACATACACACATAAGTGAAAAAACTTTAAATGAGAAAATTTGTTTTTGTTTACAACGTATTAGATCTATCTAACTAATTAACCCTAAATATTTAAAAATTTGTAATTTATTCACGTATGATTGTTGTACGCATACTAATTTGATTTAATTATATTTCGCTTTCTCGACGCATTTAAAACAATGCCGGATCGCTAAGAAAATTATGTAATCTGCCTGGCGTATTAGGTATAGGCGTGCTACCGGAAATAGCAAAGTCTTGGGTTCGATTCCCGAGGCGCTTTGGTCGAAAACAAATTTTCTCATTTAAAGTTTTTTCACTTATGTGTGTATGTTGGGGTTCATTTACAACGTATTAGATCTATTTAAATTTTAAACATACGAACAATTTTCAAACGTCAAATTTCAAATTTGACACTAGGAAAGTGAGGTTAGAATTAATTTATATTTGTTAACTTCAAAATTTGTGTATAAGCCGTTTAATAGCATGAATTTACTCAAAAATTATTGTAAACAATTGGTAATTGTTGGTATTTTTTAATTAAGTCATAATAATATCTAACCAAAATTTTAGTTTTCGAAAAAATTTGACTTCGTTTGACTTCGTTTGAATTGAGTTTGAATTCGTTCAAACGTCAGAACTTGTTAGACGCGTGAAATAAATACAAAATTTAAAAAATATGTTTGAGTTCTTATGACACTAGAATTTTTCAAATATTTTTCCCGTCACCTGCGACCACTTTTTATTAAAATAATGATTTCCAAAAGTGGGCTCCTTATAATGTATTCTTACCGGAGTGCAAAAACGAATAACCCGTTGTCTTGGAACTTCCTTCGGGTGGTCATCCTGGAGCCTTGGAGTCTTCCCCGCTTCACCATACGACCCACTTATCTATAAATATTCACTAAATTAACCAAACCTGTAATTATAAATGAAAACGCAGGGTAACTGTCATCTGTCATGACAATTTGCTATTTTTAAATGCAATTTTAAATTTTGAGGTTATGTTGCGCCGTGTTCGAACAGGATCTATACGCACCACCTATGCCCGTACTAATGCCCATACTAATAGTCGAGAATTGAACCGGGATTGACAAATGATTCTCGGATTGACTCGGATTCTTACCAATAGTCGATATAATCCGAGATTCGAACGAGATCAATCCTTACTTGAATAATCTTACCCTCAACCACGCTCAATCCTAGATTATTTCGTTGCGTATGCGCGTTGTGACTCTTTTGAATTTTTGTGTATTGAAATTAAATTTATTACTAATTATTTAATCATAATAAATATAATGGATGAAGCTGATTTTAGAGACGAATTCTTTAATTATTTAGATGATATTGAAAACGACCAACACCCAACTATATAACTACAATAATTAATAAATAGAATAATATAATAGAATACTAATAATATAATTGAATAATAATAATAGAATAGAATAACAATAATAGAATAAAATAATAATAAATGAAAACAAACAATACAGAATAAACGAAAATTGAAACTTGACTACGCTTCTCACACTTGTTTACGATTTTAAATAAACGCGCTGCCACAAAACTTGAAACAGGTACGCATGTCAATGTCAGATTTACTTTTATCACCAACTTTGCTTAGTAACATATTCAATTTCACTAGAAATCACTAGAAATAACACTAAATCTAGGATTGAAATAAAGATTCACCGATACTACCCGAAGCAACGACTATTTGTCAACACGAGTTTGATTGATGGATCTAGGATTGCTTAATCCTGGTTTAATCCTAGAATTGAGCTACGACTATTAGTACGGGCATAATAGTCGTAGCTCGTAGCTCAATTCTCGGATTAAACCCGGATTGAACAATCCTAGATCCATCAATCAAACTCGTGTTGACGGTGTTGACAAATAGTCGTGGCTTCGGGTAGTATCGGTGAATCTTTATTTCAATCCTAGATTTAGTGTTATTTCTAGTGAAATTGAATATGCAAAGTTGGTGTTAAAAGTAAATCTGACATTGACATGTGTACCTACTTCAAGTTTTGTGTTATCGTGGTTATGTAGTTATGTTTATTTTAAATCAAGCATTTTCAATTTTTGTTTTATTAGTATTGTTTGTTTTCATTTACATTTGCTAGTTAAATTTTTAAGTATGGATAAAAAAACCGTGCATTATACCGAAAGGGAAAAAATGCTCCTAGCGGTTCTAGTAAAGGAGCATCCTATATTGGAGAGTAAAAAAACTGATGCTGCAACAACGCAGGAGAAGCAGCGTGAGTGGGAAATTTTGTGTGAGGAATATAACAGTCAGCCCGACACAAGCACCAAAAGAAATCCCACTCAGCTTAAAAATTTATGGAAGAATTTAAAGCAAAAGTGAGTATGCTACGTTAATTTTTATAGTCCTAGGCATACACTTGCAATTCATAAAGTTGAATCATTTATAAAAATGTGACAAATCTTACAGAAAAAGAAAACAAACGATATCATTGAGGCACGAGGCCCTTTTAACGGGAGGAGGACCACCGGCAAAGGCAGTAGACGATCCACTGTTTTTACTAATCGATGATGCTGCTCCACATATGGATGTGGTATTAGACAATCCATATGACAGCATGGCCACTTTTAATCTCCCGTTAAAAATGAGCCCTCAAGAAGAGGAAGATGGTACATAAAAAATGTTTTTGCGTTCCAACTTTATTAATTTTAATTTTTGTTTGTAGTGCCCTCGGTCCAAATGGACTTAGATACCGTTGAATCTTGTAGGGGTAATGCGAGTGAGTTCTTATTATCATTTAACTAATTGTGTATGTAATAACCTATTTTTTTGTTAGGTATACCAAAGAAAAGTGTTGAGTTCTTAAATCAACCAACTACAAGCCACTGTAGGATTAATACAAGTGAGTTATTACTTACTTTTAATTTACTGTTACTATTAATTTTGTGAATAAACAATTTTTTTTTATTAGGTTTATCTCGGAAAAAAACTGTGGGACAAGAAGCTAGCTTACGGGTGAAGCTAGTTAAAAGTGTCATAGAAGGAGAGGGTGAAATTCACAAAATAAAATTGGAAATTTTGGAATTAGAAAGAGAGAAGGCAGTAGCTCAACGCAATAAAGCAAGGAACGAGGAGGAGCTTTCCGAGCTCATTTTGGAAAATTACAAAAAACAAAATAATTGTTAAAAAATAAAAGTTCATTTAAAATTTTTTTATTTTTATTATAAGTACTTAAAAATGACGAGTAATAAATTGTCGGCGAAATGCAAGCCCTATATTGTTTTGAGGGGCGTTAAGAACTTCTATTGGTACTTCTTCAAAATGTTCTTCGACATCATCGATTTGATTGTGGTGAACTCAAATATTATACAACACTGCAGTTGGACATATTACAACTACGGAAGTGTTTAATTGGGTTGTTAATCCTTTCTGTAAACAAGGAAATCTCTTTTTCCACACTCCAAATACCCTCTCGACAATATTTCTGGTACGTATATGTGCATAATTGTAACGTTCTTCATGGTCATTGCCTAAAAAAAAGTAATTATTAATTCCAGAAACCACGTTGTGTAAACATGGAACATACTTGGTAGTAAAACTGGAGTTAAAAGATAAGGTCTGCATGGATAATCGCTGTCCCCAAGCAAAATTCCTATTACTTCGCCTCTTTCAAAACGCAACTTTGATGTTCGAGTACTCGAACAGTTGTTAGAGCAATTATAAAACACCCTAATTAACAACACATAACACTTACTCAACAATTGACAATCAACTAAACGACGACCACGCTGAGACGTACATAACGGATATCTATCATATAATATAAGGCACAAAAATTCCAACTTTAAGGAGGGAAGGTACCCGATAATTTTAGAACTTAAAAATTTTTTTTCTAGCTTATAAAAAACTTATTTTCAGAAATCGATGATGTGGGGAATATTAGCTAGGGCTGTAGTTAATATCTGTATAATATAAAAGTCATAATCATTATAGTTTAAAAGATAGATTTTTAGATATTCACGGACTTAATATCAGTTTAATTAAATCGGCGTTTAAACCATGTTATAGAGAATCCCTTACTCCAGGGTATGACATATTTAAAATTTTGTTTATTATTTTGATACTTGTACAATTCAACTTTATTAGAGTTGTAATATGTCTCACTAACACAAAAGTAGTCATATTATCTTACCTAATTGCCCAATTTGCTTCAAATTTTGTTATACCCTGAACTGAATCACGATGATAAGATATACTTTTAAAATTTTATATTCGATAGGTAATTAAAGCCGTACTTATCTAAAATAATTTAGTAAAATATCGCAGAGTAAGTGTGGTAGAGCCCAGAAAAGGATAGAGAAGTACACGAATTTCGGCACTTTACCTGCGATATAAAGGACACAACCCTTCTCGCCCGGGGTCATTTTCTAAGTTTTTGAAGAATTACAACAAAAATGTATTTTATGAGACTACGAGACTTCCAATTTCATATTCAATGAAATTAGATTTTTAGCCTATTTTTTTTCATTTTTTAAACCTTTATGCTAATTTCATTTATCGTGCTATTTTGATGTATTCTAATGAATCGCATTTTCATACTTTCTTACTGACTAATGACTAAAAGTCTACTCTCAACAGCTAATCAAACTACTCAAAAACAATGATAATAATACAAATATTAAAAAACTGAGCAGATGTTTCAAACGGATAGATTCTATTCTTAAAACTCTTAAAAACAATTAAAGATGATAATTATATGCCTTTGCTACAAACAAGTGCATTGTTTGAAGAGATTTGCAAAGTAATGACAACGTTGTTCAATCAAATCGTCTTTCTAGAAATGTCACTACCAATTATACGGAGAGGTATTTATACGAGTCTTGTGGCAAAATTTTCTAGTGGAAATTTTATGGTAGAACACACGAAAATGTTGCTATAGAAAAATATGAGGAAATCTAGAAAGTGGAAAGTCAAGTCAAGCAGCTTTTTTATACCTAAAGAATACCCTCACTTATGTTGTAGCCCTGATAGACTAGTGAATGATAATGAATTGGTGGAAGTCAAGTGTTTGTATTCGATAAGAACCCAAAAAATTAAGGAAAGTTAAAAAAATAAGCAAAACAATATGTGTGTAAAACTTGAGCGGTGTAAATAGTATTTTAAAAGAATTACCAATATTTTTTATCAAATTCAAGGTCAATTAAATATATTAGATCGAACTTGTGATTTAATTTAATGAGATTAAAGTGCTAGTAGCAAAAATAAACGTGTATACACTAACGTTGCAAAGACTATTATAGACCACGCGTCTTGTAACACTAGGCGCTTCGCACTTCAGGCTACAATCCTGGAGCTAAATCTATAATAGTACGTATATAAATTAGGAAACGTAAATACATGTATAAAATGATAATTTGATAATAAATACTATAATATGGTATCATTCAGCGTTCTTGGCGTGTGCGTCATTATATATTATCGGGCATAATTCATAAAATACGGAAAAATAAGGGAACCTGACAAACATAAAATCAAAAACGTAAGTCATTTATTGTATCAACTCACTTCTAACGCTAAGTAACGTTGGGATGAGAGTGGAAACAATAATGAAACTCATAAATTGATGCATGTACGCGCCAAGATTGCTGAATAATACTATAACAACTAGGTAATCTTTGCTATTGGCATAAGTACTTGGCACTTTTACTGTTCTTATACAATGCAACGAAAAGTCGCCACCTGTTTGGTACATACAAAAGATTATGTGTACCTGCTTGTCGATTTTATTTTCTTCATTGTTATCGGTAAAGTTGGCTATTTCTTTTATATTTTATGCTACTTAGCCTTACACGATGTATACGTAGGCTTAAATAAGGCAAGTAAGTTGGGTTGCCTATTTAAAATGTTACGAATTTAGCTAGGGTACCTTCCACCCTTAATTTAATTGCATCGAGCGTTGGGTTGCCTATCTCTCAGGCGTAAAAATCGAGCCAGACTATCTGCAATAGTGAAAAGATCACTTAAAAATACTTATAAAAGTTTACATGGTAGTGCATTGCAACATACATGTAACCACTGTACCCTGGAACCTGTAACAGAAACCCTACAATACTAATTGTAACAAGTCTACAAGTATAAGCAATCTGCCTGTGCCTACAAGTTTTAAATTATCCGTGTATGAGCTCTGTAGAAACTGTTCTGAGCTGGATTTAATAGATCTTCATAATATGTTGGTAAAATCAATCGTAGTTGCTTTAGCACAGAAGCGAAGTCTCCCAAAATTATAGTATTGGGATAAGGTCTCCAACCATTTCCATTCTCTGGAATAAATTATATTATTACAAAGTACTCGTAAGTCTCTCTACCGAACTGGCACTAATGTAGTAGAATTTTCAGGACTACAAACAGTCATGCAGTGGATTGAATGTTTACCTTGACGCACTACATAAGTGGGTTCCTTAATGACGGGAGTGAATGTTCACTGCACCACATACTTCATAGAAGAGAGACTGCATGAAATCATACTATTTACCCACAGTTGGAGATAGAAGGAAGATAGGTAAAACATTACCTACACTTGTAGAAAATACTGTATCACAATCATACCAGTGACGGCGCCAGGGTGGGCCTCAACTGTACAGGTTATATACAGACGGAACCTATAGCTTTAGGTGGCTTCCAAATCATTAGGGGCAAGGCATTTGACACATAGAAAAATCTAGTGGTGTCAGCTGGTCTCAAACCGACTACATCCAGACCTAAATCCAATGCTTGATTCGCTCAGCCACCCTGGCCCCTTACAGAATTTTCAGATATTGCTTTTAAAGACTTGGTAAGTTGACTTCTACTAGTTTTGAGCTAATCGTTCCAAGACTATTATGACAACTTGGCTGTTGGATCGGGTGTACACGTGTCTGCTGTGCTCTTAAATCTTTCACGAACTTTTCTTGCAAATAGGACAGAACACGGGACAACTTTCAGCTTCAACTCGTTCCCTAAGATTCTAGAAACCACAGCCTTCTTGTAACTTTAATAAATAAAACTAGGTATCACAATCAGGATATTTTTACTTATTCTCTCGATTGGTTACAGGTAATGTTCACAAATTGCAAAACAATTATACCTACCTCATGTAAGCAAATCAAATAGTTATTTTGTATCTAAAGCTTATAGGAATATTACCATCTTAGGGTTCGTGCCATTCCAAAACATGAATGAGGTGGGACCGTTACCTGGCCAGTGTCCTATCAAAGATCGGCATTCAGTTCATAAGCGTACTTGATTGACATTCAAACATTCATGTTTCTATATGGCACAAAGTCTAAACGCTATAACATTTTAGCAAATTTTCTAGCTCTGATTGAGCAACAGCCAATGAACTTGCTTCTTCTAAGCAGATTCTTAGTGTGAGATAATTTTTCTCTTAAAATTAGAAATGCTCTTTCTTTAAAAAAGGTGGCTTTCCCTTAAAACAAGGTTTTCAAAATGAGGTCCTAAAAATCTCCAGCAAACGCTTAAAACTGTTAATACGTACAAAAAATTTCCCACGGCTGCAAAATTATAAGAAAATAAGATTGTTATAATTTCAATTCTTTAAATTCGTGCTCTAATTAGTCTCCTCCTATTCCTTTACTGGAATAAAATTAATTCAATGAATTCACAAATTACCATCCTCCACTCAAATATTTCGGCATGAGATCTTGCACTCCACGCTTTGTGCAAACTCCTAATTACGTAACTACACGTTCCTAAATTAAGACTTTTTACTACCTGTGTGAACTAACATATGACTTTTTAGCTGAAATTTACGCGAACACTTAAAATCGCACACTGTACATTGATACGGCTTTTCACCAGTATGAGTCATCATGTGATTCTTAAAATCGTAACTACGGACAGTTTTATAGCCACATTGTGTGCATTGATGTCGATACTCGCCCATATGAATTAAAAGGTGATTTTTTAAGCGAACTCTATGTGAACATTTGAAATCACAAGTGGGGCATTGATACGGCTTTTCACCAGTATGAACTCTCATGTGATTTTTTAAGTCGTAACCGCGTGCAGTTTTATAGTCACATTGCGTGCATTGATAACGTTTTTCATTCGTGTGAATCAACATGTGGTTTTTTAATTGAAATTTACGCGAAGCTTTAAAATCGCACGTCGTACATTGATATGGTTTCACTCCTGTATGAATCATCATGTGGGTGTTTAAATCACAACCACGTATTGTCTTATAGTCGCACTGTGTGCAATGGTGTCTCTTTTCACCCATGTGAATTAACATGTGATTTTTTAATTGAAATTTACGCGAACTTTTAAAATCGCACGTTAAACATTCGTATGGCTTTTCACCGGTATGAATCATCATGTGGTTTTTTAAGTCGTAAGCACGCTCGGTTTGATAGTTACACTGTGTGCATCGATAACGTTTTTTACTACACAAATCAGTCTTCACGTGGATAAGCATGTGAGTTTCTAAACTGCTACTGCTAGAATATACTGAGTTACATACAGGACATTGATGGTGCTTCTCGCTATCGGAAGACTTTTTGTCAGAATCGATTGTTTCATGCTTCACCAAAGTTTGTATATTTACAAATTCGTGCTCAAAAGTTGTTTCTTGAATTCCGTCGTGGTTTTCGGTACATTTTTTAAGGCACTTAAACTCACAATTATTATAAGGATGATACAGTTCCTCGCTTGTTAAATCTTCGTCGCGATTTAATACGTTTACATCTAGTACGGTTGTTTCTTCCTTAACGTTTACTAAATTACATTCTTCAACTTGGATTGGATCTACAAATACCAGATTTGAGTATAACGAAGACAACTAGTGAACTACTTATCGGAAATCGTCTTACCTTGGTAGGAAAAATCGTTCGGTTCTTGTTTAATTTCTACATTGTAATCAATAGCGTGGTTTGGCTCTTCTTTAATATCTGTATTGTGATCAAATGCGTTAGTCGTTCATGGATTAATTATATTTTTTGTTTTTACTTACAAACGCTTCCATCTCCAACGACGACAAAGTTTTCAGTTTTGATTGTATTGTCCATTATTCTTTTATAAAGGAATTGCTTACTTCCTTAAAATTTAAACCAAATGCACTGTAATAAAATACATTGTAAATGTCATGTTATGTGTTATGATGTTATATCAGTTATATGTCATAAGTCATAATAGAACACGATATTTACGAAAATGCGGTATTGCCACTGAAGCGTTAAAATGCGGACAAAATTTACGGTTGTGGCGCTGCGATCGCTTGTAGTACCCTATTTGGTTAGCTCTGATCCTGGTTTGACCTTTTAAATTCAAATTTGACGCTTGGTTTGTTAGAATTTTATAAAAATGAACTTATAATAATTACTCCAAATACTTTTCACCTTTATAAGCATAATAAGCAATTGGGAAACGACTTTTTAGCAGAAAAATTTCGCTACCACTCCTCTTCAATGAATGAGTGAAGGCCTGGGCATTACTCTACTCTAAATCTCTAGATCCCAATAAGCTTACATGGAAAAACCACGTCAAAAACAAATTATACACAGCAAGTCTCGCTTTTTGGCAGTGCCGCAGAGCAGTGGGAAAGACGTGGGGTTTGTCTTCTAACATTCCCTTTGGCTCCACACTGTCATTATTAGACTTATGATCTGCTATGGAATCTTATCTTATCTGTAGGTCCAAACCAGACAGATCACTACGAAAAGTCTACTGGATAAAACGCAGAGACTATTTTATCTCATGGTCATAGAAGCTATGGGAACCACGCCCTCAGCTATGTCTTCTGTGTAGTTTAGTGAATGCTTGTTTTATTAATGGTAAATTTCGAGAGAGATTAAAAGTAGCTAAAGTTCGAGCTATCATAAGAGGGGCGACCTCGAGAACATGAATAATTACCGGCCTGTGTCTATGCTGTCCGTATTTGCCAAAATAATCGAAAAAATAATAGGTACCTACCAGAATTATTAAATTTCTGGACAAGTACAAAATCTTAAATAGTAAGCAGTATGGATTCAGGCCGGGTCTATCGACTGCGGCCGCACTTTTTGAATTGAACGAATTTATATCGAGAAATCTTGACTGCGGAAGAATTGTCGTCGAACTGTTTTTCGACCTTACGGCAGCTTTTGACACAGTAAAGCATTCATTTTTGGTTAAAAAACTAGATACAATGGGATAAGGGGACAATGTAACAGGTTGATAGAAAGCTATTTGAGTAAACGTATGCTTTATGTTCAACTAGGGAATAGCAAGTCTAAGCTAAAAGAGATGCAAACAGGAGTTCTCCAGGGAAGTAAGTAATCTGGGACCATTGTTATTTAACTGTTTTGTAAACGAAATGTCAGAGAAAGTAGTAGGTGATAAAATTTTTTGGCGGCATCTTCGATACACGAGTTAACTCTAAAGTAAATACTGTGGTGCAAACTTTTGAGGACTGGTGTCAAAGAAACCAGTTGATAGTGAATGTCGGGAAAACCAAATGTCTGCTTTTTAGCATAAAGGGGAAGTTTGATCCTGGTCGTTTGATTAGAAGTAGTGTAGACGTAGAGATAAGTGAAACGGTAAACTACTTGGGGCTAACAATAGATAGCAACTTGAAATAGATAAGCCACATACAGGTTCTCTGTAAAAAAACTATGCCGATATTATTTTCAGTTAACACGAGTGAAACAGTATTACAACGTGAGAAGTTTAATGTTGATCTATAATGCGTTCGTCAATGAGATACGGAATAATTAACTGGTTCAGATCGACATAACATGACAGAATTTTTCGCATGCAAAAGCGTATTCTCAGATGCATTTTTAATTTAAAGTATAGAGAATCTTGTAGAGAAGTTTTTAAAAAAGAGAAAATTCTCACGTTGTATGGTGTATATGCATATGAGCTAATCGTCTATATGTTAAAAAATAACTATTTTTGTGAACCAAGTAGGGCTCCTGGACTGCGGGATACTGCATCGAGATGGGTTGCGATAAAACACCAGACAACTTTTTATGAAAAAAGTCCATTATACAGTGGACATAAGATGTGTATAAAACTACCTACAACAGTAAAAAGCATGTCGAAAGACATTCAAAAATTTAAAATATTTATCAAAGAACATCTAATTGATGCAGTACCCTACTGTCTCGGTGATTTGACATATACTGTTTCAATCTTATGATTGTGTTTTGTAACTTTTTGTATCCTGTTCTGACAGGCTCAACAAATAAAAATGGCTTTATTATTTATTACTGTCTACAGCTGCCACAAACTAATCTACAAAGAATAGCAGAGACACTCATAGGACACTTTCTACCACACAAACATCTGCACACACTAGGCTTGGTAGATAATCCCATATGCTGTGACTTCTGGCTCAACATGGCCAGAATAAGAGCCACCCCTTCCGCCAGAATCCTGGGGTTCGTCCTACAAGTAGGACGGTTCGAGATCTGATGGGCACGGGGAGGCCGCTTGGAAGAAGAACAACGGGCTCGATTAAGTGGCCTAAATGCAGGAAGGCTGAAATCCAGATCCAAAAGCCATAGACATAAATAAATCCATTTTAAGATCAAAGTATATTACTCAGGACTAATCGAAAACGTTGATGGAAAATAATCAAACCACAGAGTTTTTTTTCATACTCATAATCTTTATACCATTTCCGTCTCTTCTACAAATTCTGGAATGTCAACTTGTTCTATTTTAGTTAAATCTAAAATATAAAATATCTGTAAAGACAAACTACAAATTATTATATTCACATTACTCCCACCTTTGTGCCGCCTCCTAAAAACGTGCCGTCTCAAATAACGTCTTACAGAAAATTTATGACTGCACTTTGGACATTTATAAGCCGTCTTATTTGCATGGATCATCAAGTGTTCTTTTAAACTAAACTTAATCAAAGTTTCATATTCGCATAAATTACACCAAAACGGTTTTTCTCCAGTATGAGTAATTAGGCACTTTTTTAAAGTCGACTTGCGCGAAAATTTCAATTCGCACCTATCACACACATAGGGTTTTTCTCCCAGGTGAATTTTGATGTGAGCCGATAAAGATCCCTTACGTGTGAACTTGAAGTTACGCATTGTACATTCAAAGGACTTTTCACCAGTGTGGATCATCGAGTGTTGTTTAAGTTCCTTTACGAGTACATTTAAATTCACACATGGTGCACGCAAATGGTTTCACATTTTTATGAATGAGATTGTGGTCACTGAAACACTTGAAGTCTCATATGTTACATTTGTAAGTTTTTTTCCAGTGTGAGTCTTTTGGTGACTTCTCAGAATGTCTCTTTCCAAACATTTAAATTCGCACACTGCACATTCGAAGGGTTTATCATTTGTGTGTGTTAACAAGTGTTCTTTTAATAGGTTTATGGTCAAACATCTAAACTTACATAGATTACAGCCGCACGACTTTTCACCAGTGTGAGTTGCAATGTGCCTTTTTAACACGTTCGCTGCAGAGTATAATATTATGGTGCACCCATCATAACCTTCTTTATTCGTGAAGGAAAATTTATGTGAGAAATAAATAATTCAGTTCAGTATGCCAGTGGTCTCTTTCCTCGTCCATTCCTGGACGTTAGACACCAATTTCATGCATTTGCTACAAGTTTATATATAACGAGTTATCTCGTAGCTGGCAAGTTAGCGTTACTACGAGTATAGTCGTAGTTGGAAGCCAACATATTAAATATTGTTTTCTGAACGGCTTCTCACCAGTATGGATCTGCATGTGTGTTTCTAAAGACGCCTTCCTCGTGAATTTAAATTCGCATATAGTGCATTGAAAGGGCTCTTCACCTGTACGAGTAACCATGTGTTGCTTTAAACTTGTATTACAGGTGCACTTGACCTTATACAAAGTACATTTGAAAGGCTTTAAATTTTCATGGATAAGCATATGATCTATCAAAGTATTGGTAAGTAAACACTTCAACTTATGTAAGTTGCATTGATAGAGTTTTCCATTGGTGTGAGTAAACATGTACAGTTTTAACAGATCCTTACGTAGGCACCAATATTCACAAACTCTACAGTAATGAGGTTTTTCACCGGTGTGAATCGTAATGTGCTTTTTCAAATCCTGCTCTTGCGTAAACTTAGCCTTGCACAATGGGCATTCATGAGGCTTGTCTAAGCGGCTACAAGTATGTGTTTGTAGACCGCATCTATTTGAACACTGAAAATTACAATTATTACAAAAGTATGGCTCATCGGTTTCCAAATTTCTTGATTTCATTAATTCCTGTATCTTCCTTAGTAGGTGATTGTGAGTCACATCGTTCGATTTTAATTAAATCTGAAAAGATACACCGAGTCAATTTTTCAATGAAACTACTAAACTGTACCTTTGCTATAAATGTCATCATCGAATTCTTCTTTAAGAGCACTTCCCACAATATCTATTTAAAATTAAATTACAAAAGTCGAGGTATCGTTGTCAGTTGTGACTTACCACTGTTAAAAGAGAATTGATTCAAACATTGAACAAAGGTATCTTCAATGTACTCTTCTTTTATTTTTGTATGCATCGCTTTCATTATTTGTAAGTCTTAAATTAGCCTGGATAAAAGAAAGCATTAGTTAGTATATTATTTGTCCTAGCATTTCAAAATTTCGTGGAAAAACTTGTAAACTTTAAACTAACCCTAAAAATAATAAGTTTATATTTACCACCACAATGGTGACAACAACGATAACACGTCCGTCCGGAGTATGCGAGTATCATCCGTTTTAAATAGATACAGATGTACAGCTCACCTCTATATAAATAAATTTAGACAAAAATTATACTATACGTTACTGAAAAAACTGAAAAGGCGTAGCCATAAATAAACTAACTATAGTTAGTTATATAGATAGTTAGTTTATTTATGGGCGTAGCACACAACCATAGAACACATTGGAACACGTATGGTAGGCATGTAATGGGCATGTAGGCAAAGGCAACACACCTTACTAAAATGCAAAGTGGGTTAAC
The DNA here is from genome assembly GCA_950108345.1 of Malthinus flaveolus. NCBI lineage: Eukaryota > Metazoa > Arthropoda > Insecta > Coleoptera > Cantharidae > Malthinus > Malthinus flaveolus. The sequence continues at coordinate 93,220,631 of OX467285.1, forward strand.
ATAAAAGTGTAGTTTCAACTGGTGGCCCCACTCGCGAAAAATACGATCGTTTCATCGTTTCAAATTGCACAATTCAAGTTGTACATCAAAAGACAGACAAACCTACAAATTTAAATTTGAATCTTCTGGCCAGTAAGTAAGAGTAAGTGTTATGTGTCTTCTGGCTGTACTATCGAAGCTAAGCAATTTTACCAACTTTCAGCGTACCTACTAGTTTGGGCTGTGAAACTCGTCAAAGACTGGATTTTCAGGTCGCATATTATTATACAATCCTCACGACATATGAATGTGAATCCACCTTGTCCGACATAATATGAATACAAGCCGTTGGTGACCGACTCTCTGAACGAGTAGCTCATGCCCATCCTAACCTGAAAGGCACGTTCTGAGTTTGCGATCTACATTTATTTAAATTGTTGCGATTACCGTCGACTCCTCGTGTTCATATATTGGTGCAATACAGACGATTTGTAATCGTATAGATCTTCTTGGAACGAATTCATGCTGATGATCCGAAATAGCCTTTTCCTGTAGTAAGAAAGAAAGCATTACCTCCCGTATGATCGAGTCCATCAACTTACAAACTATAAGTAGATTTTTGTCTTACTTTCATAAGCACGAAGACTAATTAATCGATTTGATTCAATTCAAATAGTCTTAAATTGCCGAAGCCTAGCTGCAATGTGAGACATGCCGACCAACCATCGAGTGTCGGTTTTTAGAGCGAATACAAAGGGGCAAAACTGTTGCAGTGTGGATGGGAAAAGAGCAATGTGAACGGTGCACAGAGCGCGCACAAACACTATTTCAAAAATCTTTTTAAATAACAATTTAATTAGCAAACTACTCATTTAAATTGAAGATTTACATTACAATTTACTAACTTAAGTGTTATACGTACTTATATAATTATTATACTTCTATTTATTGCAAATTTAATAAAAACAAAATTATTTAACGCCTAATCGAAGGAAATATTCAAAGTTAGTAGTCGACATTCGAATAAAAGTCTTGTACTGGCCACTCAACTCCTTTTAAAGAAATTACTAGCCTTCCACATCTTCGACATTTTGGATACATCGCTAAGAGTTGGTTCATTAGCAGAAACACACCACACGCGACATTTAAATGTTGGTACGGCTCCATCTTTTGCGAATTTCTATTTAAATAATTAAAATAAAATTCTTATAAATTTAAAGGGACCGTTCCTATTACGCCGAACAACTGTGGATTGAGCTAAAGCGTCTTGATGAATGGTTCGCAAGCCGTTCACTTTGCAGCCGTAGTCTGGACGAGGCTTAAGGTTACATATTTTTTTATTCTTCCTAAACTTAATAAAATTCGAGAAAATACAATTTTATTGTTTATTTAATTGACTAATATCGTTTTTTAATTTATTAATAATAAAAATGAATAATAACCTTAAAAAATAAAAATTGTTCGTTTGTTTAAAATTTAAATACGCCAAAATGTGACGTCATTCAAAAATCGTATGTCAAAAAACTTTTGTTTGTTTTAATAGACGCGTCGCGGTTAACAAGTTTTGTCCTGTTTAATAACTATTAAATTAATTATTGTTAGTATTAGTAATTATTTGAACTTAAATGTGATTTTTATGCAATAATGAAGGCCTTTTTGAAGAAATTAAAGGTAATATTTCGAAATTTTGATTTTATTTTACAATGTTTGTATTTAAAGTATATAATATGACGAATATTAATAGCTATTTTATCTACCGAGATACGAAATTTTGATTTTTGCTTAACTAGTGGGAAATTTACAGCACGAGGCGTAACCAAGTGTGATAACTCTGCGTGTGATGAAAAAATCCACATTTCGTACCAATTTGCATGCAATATTTTTCGCAATTTTGCATCGTAATGTTGAATAATGTCAAAAAAGAAGTACGAACTAATTTCATAGTCTAGGAGGATTTACGTTACAATTAGATTTTTACCTCGGAACCCAGTTATAATTAATCGATTTGAATGATTTTTTCATTTTTGGATTCCTAATACCATAAACTAAAAATTTTACCTATTAAAAATTACCGCAATTTCGAAAATCCGTAAATTAAAAAAATGATAATACCTCAAATTTTTTAGAAGTCAACTAAAAATATAATCTGAATTTTAAAATGAAATATTTTTTAAACGTCTTCGTTCATGTTGTTAGCAATATGCAGTTTCAATTTTGTTTATTTACACTCAAAGGCACAAAATTCGATCCATCGACAATTTCGATCAAAATGTGCTTATTTTTTAATTTAACGGTTTTATTGTACTTTATTATCGAGTAGGTACACATTTGTACAGTTTTTGTCAACAAATGAAAGTCAAACGATTTGTTAATCGCATTAAAGTTGATAAAATTAGAAATATCTTAAAATTTGATTAATTTTCGTTGCATTAGTATCAATAATTTTTGCTCTATCAAACGTCAGGTTGTTAGCCGTCGTACTGAATACTGTTTTTAATTGGTGCCTGAAGAAATTAAATATGGTTTTGAATCCAACCGATACTGCCAAAGCCATTGCTTTAATTGAAGATGGGCGATCTCAGTACTACGCGGCTCAAGTTCTTGGTGTTACCAGATGCAGCGTTCAAAGAGCTGTATAAAGGTTTCGAGAAACTGGAGGCTACACCAGGAGAGTTGGATCAGGCAGAGAAAGGTGTACAGCTGCTCAAGACGACCATTTTATTCGTCTGAGAGTTTTACGAAACAGAGGCACTACTGCGGTTAGTGTCCGTAATGAACTGCAAGATGTACGAGGAGTAGCAGTTAGTGAAAGAACCGTGAGAAGAAGGTTGCATGAATACGGATTGAGCGCAAGAAGACCTGCAAATGGTCCGGAACTGACCAGGGAACATCGAGTGAAGCGAATGCTCTTTGCTCGTGAACACCAAAACTGGGGTATTCAAGAATGGAGACATATCCTTTTCACCAACGAGTCCAGGTTTTGCCTAAAATCTTCAAATGGCCGTCAAAGAATATGGCGAAGGACTGGTGAAAGGTTTGCCCAATGTAATATTGTGCCAAAGCTTAGTTTTGGTGGTGGGTCAACTATGGTATGGGGTGGGATAACTTTAACAGCTCGTACTGAATTAGTCGTCGTAAATGGAGGATCTATGACTGGAGACAGGTACATTAGGGACATCCTCGAACCACATGTGGTACCTTTTGCTCCATTTGTATGAGGCGATTTCATGCTGATGCATGATAATGCCCGTCCACACATTGCTAGAATCGTTCACGAGTACTTGGATGAAGTTGAATTACCCCGTATGATATGGCCTGCAAGAAGTCCCGATCTGAACCCTATCGAACATGTCTGGGACATGGTAGGAAGACGAGTTAGATCCCAAATACCTGCTCCTGCAAACTTACAACAGCTAAGTGCCGCAGTAGTACAAGAATGGGAAGAAATCGACCAGCATGACATTAGACGCCTTATTGTGAGCATGCCAAGACGAATGAATGCCGTAATTCATGTAAGGGGGGGGGGGTAATACGCGTTATTAATTGTGTTTATAAAATATTTGATTCTTGAATTTATAAAAAAATTTTTTCGATTTTATCAGTTGTGAAGAAATATCGCATTGCTTTTGTAATTGAGGAAATAAAAATATCCGTGTTAGTTTACTTAAATTAGAATTTGATACACGTCTTGCAGCGTGAACTGCAGCTCCAAAAAAGTAAAAATAAACAAGCTTTGATTAAAATTGTCTGTGGATCGAATTTTGTGCCCTTGAGTGTATAATCGCATGAGATGGCGTAGCCTTTTAGTTTGTCTCATTTATTTTTCTTATCTTCAATTTTCTTCGTATCACATCAGGTGAAAAGCAGCTCACATTATTAAAGATTCGACTTTCAGTGGTGTAACAAGACATGATCTGTTTGTGATAAAGCAGCTTTATCATGTTTGTGCGCTATTGCTCAGGTGTTTCGTGCACTCGATTGCACAGATGTCCCTTGAAGCCAAAAATGCTGCACTCCTTTGGGTCTTCGATGGGGTTCTACCTACAATAAGTAATAAAATTTCAACTAACTACATAAGCGTAAAAATTTTTCTATTGGAGATATCCGCACGTTTGAGGTGGCATTTGAAAGCTAAAAGATAGTAGTTTTTGTACAAAAAATAAAAATTCACACAATAGTTACCCAAAAAAATAACACGCGGTGCTGAAAATATGTGTATTTTAGTAATTTTTCGTGATTTTTAACTGACTTCAGTGTCTTGACTGTTGAAGGCAAACAACTAATATTTCTCAGAGATCAAGTACACATCTCGTGGAAGAAGTTGAACCTACAATTATTGACTCGTTCGGCCTACTCCTTTATAAAAAAAATCACTGCTTGAAATTTTGAAATTTTCAAAAATCGCATTATTCAGGCCATAATATGAGCGTGTGAACTACAAGATAAAAACTTTAAACTTTGAGTTCTTACCTTGAACTTAAAGAGCCTCTAATATCGTTTTGTTATTTTGATCCTTTATGCATATCAGTTTTTGTTAATTTTGACCCAGAAGGACTAATTTTTCGGCAAAAGCGGTTTTATACTTTTTAAAAGTAGACTTTCTACAATTTGAGACCTCTCTATAGACCTAATGGTACCTATCTGCGATACAAAGTGTACAGAAGTTTGCAAATGTGGAGGTCCGCCTAGGACAAAAACTTGGATTTATTATTAGGCCTTTATCATAACCCACATACCTACCAAAAAATGATAACCATCCCATTTGACGCATTGTTTGTCAAAAATTAAAAACTAAATCGTGTATTTATTAGTGCAAGTGGTTTCTGAGCTAATGAGTCGAGGTTGAGAGGTTTTTTGAAAGATTCTTGATGTGTCATTTGCTCCTGTGAAAAACGTCTTCAGAGGTGTTTTGTCCTGTAAGGTAAACGTCGAAGTGACCGTACCGAAAGTTTACGAAAAGATGTTTGCCACAGCAGGCAATGAAACGTCAGGAATCTTTCTAACAACCTCTCGACCACAGCCCATTAACCCAGACACCACCCGCATTAATGAGGCAGGCCGCGAAAGCTTAAATTCTCAAATAAATAATCTACATTTTGGTAAACTTTTGTACACTTGTATCTCGTATACCATTAGTCCATTGGGTCGATAGATACCATTCTGGTGTCAAATTGTAGAAAATATAGCTTTTAAATCGTATAAAACTGCCTTTGTCGAAAAGTTAGTTCTCTGGGTCAAAATGCATAAAACCTGAAAGGTAAGAATATCGCAGTTTCTTGGATTTTTGAGACACCCCGTACAGGATGAAATTTTTACGACCATCGGATTTTGGTATCCCAGAAGGTAAAAAATCATTTGAAAAAGGTTCGAGCTTTAAATCTCGAAGTGAAAATAGATATCACAATTTAATACCCCGTGCAGTCTACTATAAGCACCTTATGACAAAAGATCCTTAAAAAACGTTTTTTTATCTTTCATAACTCGAAAACTGCGCACTTTTGGAGAAAAGCATTCTTATACAAAAATAAGGTATATTCAATTTTTTACAAATTATCAGTTTACAAACAAACAGTTGAGGTGGTGGAGTTGAAGTTTAGGGTATATCGGACATAGCGTGATTGGAAGACAGAATGCCGAAATACAAACTTTTAATTTTGACTAATGCAGGCTGAAAGAAAATTGCACTCTTAAAAGTGGCAGCAAGAACTTGGGGGCGTCTCGAGAAGTGTGGGTTTCAGTTTTTTGGTTATAAACTAAATAAGGAGCTTGAAGGAGGTGAATAAGGAGCTCTTAAAGTTTTTCTAAATCTTTCTTAAAATAAAAAGGGGGGGACCTGGTACCACTTTGTTTCTAAAAAACCTTTAACTACGTCCTGATTCTATTAGATGTGATATGGGAAATCTTTATCGTGGCTCTAAGTTGTGAATAAGAAGCTCTTGAAGTTGAAAAGCGCGCTTACTAATGCCCGTACTAATAGTCGAGAATTGAACCGGGGTTGACAAATAATTCTCGGATTGACTCGGATTCTTACCAATAGTCGATATAATCCGAGATTCGAGCGAGATCAATCCTTACTTTTCCTTACTAGAAAAACTTTTTATCGAAATTGAAAAATCAAGAGGCGCGCTATTCAACTTTAAGAGCTCCTTATTCACGACTTAGAGGCACGATAAAGATTTCTCATACCACATCATGTAGAATAAGAACGTAGTTAAAGGTTTTTCAGAAACCATTCTTGATAGTATCTCCAGGCCGTGAATAAAAAGCTTTTGAAGTTGAATAGCGCGCCTCTTAATGTTACAGTTTCGAAAAAACCTTTTTCTAAATCTTTCTTAAAATGAAAAGGGGGGGTACCACTGGTATCACTTTGTTTCTAAAAAACCTTTAACTACGTCCTGATTCTATCAGATGTGATATGGGAAATCTTTATCGTGGCTCTAAGTTGTGAATAAGAAGCTCTTGAAGTTGAATAGCGCGCTTACTAAGTGTCACAATTTCGAACTATCTGTTTTTTAAATTTCTTTGCAATATGTCAAGACGAGACCTAACACCATTTTTACTTTCATAAATCTTTAATTACATCCTTTATTCAACTTCATACAGTGCCACATTATTTATCAGTCGGTAAGTTTAGTGGCTGACTCCTTTATAAGACTTACGCGTCTTACTTCGGAGTTTATCCATAACCAGAATTCCCCCCTTCTCCGCGCTATATCTCGAAAAGGGTTAAACTTATGAAAAAAATGTGTATAACCAATCTTGTAACTAATAATGTTTTTTATAATTTTGACTATTGCATACGTATGTCAAGAACCAATAAGAAAACTTTTATTTCATAATTCAGACCAATCCCAGACCACTTATAACGATAAGTGTAAGGTGAACACTTATCGGTGTGCACTTATCGTTTTCGGGTTATCGCCAGGAGTGCGTTCAAGGACATCACCCGGGTAGAGTAGGATTGACCCCTCTAGACAACCTATGTCCTATAGCCATTTGGTTCGACGTCTGACTTTAACGTCTCACCTGCCCGACAGCTTTCTAATAAAAATAAGTGTACGTTAAGCCAAGTAACTATATAGAAATGCTCATTTATTAATGTTAAAAACACAATTATTATAATTAATATTTTTTGTAACGTTGGTGCAGTCTTCGAGACATGTCGACGTTGAAGTGATTGTCGAGTGAACCAGGTTTTTAGAACTGTTACGCTGGCTTTTCATTTTTTCAACAAGGTTGAGATGGTGCTCTGCATCCAGCTGCAAATAGGGCTTGATGGACCCCGCACTTGAGTGACCGGTCATTTTAATGATTTCCTGATCTTGCACACCCGCCTTTACAAGATGAGAAACCGACGAAGAGCGCAGAGAATGATTTGTAATCTTAACTTTCTTCACATCAATCCCAATTTTACTTGCAGCCTCCACAGTCCACTTCGAAAGTTCATTCCTGCCTACTGGGATATTTTTATACCACAATGACTGTCCTGTTTGCCATTTCGAATTTGGTGTTAGAAAAAACCGGTCAATGGTTATCTGAGGCGTCCTCTTGCTCAATAGCTTCTTGTAGAGCCTAAAATAATGAAAAATATTATTATTTCGAACATTATTATTTATTTATTGGTGTAACTTACCTCACAGGGCATAAATTGGGATTTTCTGTATTCGTTACTAGCCACTTTGTTTCTGCCAGCCGCTTGTCTCCACCTTGAGCAGTCTTGCTGAAGATAGTATTATATGCTATTCGTCCTGTAGGGGCACTTGTATTCGTGACCTCTTCATGAAAGTGTTGCAAAATACATTTGGATGCTTCTCCGCCCCTCCATGCCAATTCTAGGGCAGCCAGGTAGTCAAATTTTCTTTGTAACCCTATTGGTGTGTCTTCATCCCAAAGCTTAACAATTTTTGTGTGTTCCTCTGGAGTAATCGCCGCCGAACTGGTTTTTCTTTTTTCTGGTATTTGCTGCAATTGACGGCGCTTTGAATTTCTGGCATCTCGGGCTAATTTGAAGGTAACATCCTTGAAAGGATCAAACACTGTTCCATAATTTTTGTAATAATTTTCCTGTACTAGCTTTGCCACACTGTTCCACAAGAGCTTAACGACACTTTCCTTGTACTCAGTTCCGTCTTCTTTCCTCATGTTGAAAGCCCAATCAGCCAAAACTGCGGCGATTTTCACTACCGACAAGTTTTCATCCAGTATGTAGTTTTTTTCTTGGCAGAACTTTTCAAATTGCCTCCATATATATTTTTTGGACTTCTTGGTGTTTTCTGGCATCGTAAAACTCTTTAGTAAAACTATTTAGCACAGATTTATCACCAAAACGTTTTGCCATTTTCGCTTTGGCTTTACAGAAAAAATGATTTGTTTACTTGTTGCTATGTTTAGGCTATGTTGTCAAAGCGACCCACAAATTGTTACTACTAGATTTCAAAAGCAGTTTTAATTTTTTCTCTAGCTTTTTCTTTTTACTTATGCAATAGTCACGCAAAATGCATTTCGTGCATAGCGACTTGCTTCGATAATACTGACCGGAGACGCACTCTTGCTTGTTGCTTTGGAAAATTTGCACTCCTGCTTCGCAGTCGTGCAAATTTTCGTCGCAACATGCAGTCGTGCATCTCTCCTGTCAGTATTATCGGCAAGTCGCTATGCACTTAATACATTACTGTTGATAATAACCTTCATCAACGTACGATCTATAGAAGGCGAGTCATTTGCCAAAAACAATTTTTTTAGCCTTTGACCTTGAATATCTCAAATTGCTCCGCCAAAATTTTTCTGATTTTGTGATATACTTATTTGGAACATCTTAATGTACGTGTAGACCAATATCCAGCTTCGTAGGAATTATTCTGACCAAAAATCCTCATTCGACTGGACTATTTTCTTACTATACCAACTGCCGGGCATCAGAATATTGCCAATTTGGGAGAGGTATGCTTGACCGAATTTAAAAATTTTAATATACATGAACGCAGAATTAGATGCTCTACAACTTTTATTTAATGAGTTTTTCTGTTAAAGTACTAATTTCTAAACAGCAGACTCATATATAATGCAATATGTCAGTTTTTGAAAAAGTTGGGAAAAATCGTCGTTTTTTGACCGCGGTTGGCGACCATACCGCTTGACCAAATTATTAAGTGTTGCTACTCATTCGACGCAGAGTTTAATGCTCTTTAATTTGTTATAGAGCTACTTTTTCGTGAAGATGCTCCATTTAGGAGTTATAAGCGAAAAAACAAAGCAAGTCCTAAAATTTTGGGGTTTTTTGAGTGCCAAAAAGTCTCCCGAGGTCGCCGGTGTTAGCATTTTTGTTTTTTACATTTTTACACCCATATAAACAGTTTAAAAAAATAAAAGCTTCTACCCCATTTATTGCATCATAGAAACCCTCTACTGACTGGCCTATAGTCCAATTACTAAATTGTCAGTCAGTGTTAACAATGATTTTGATAAAGAAACTAAAGGCAAATGACAAAAATATTTTTGATAGTAAGTACTTATCAATAATCTAATTACGGTAACACACGCTTCTGTGTCGACTTCAAACTGAATTTGAATACTGTCCACGTACACCTCTGCCATGACAGCCTCTTCCTGAACTCCATTTACTTTCGAGATTTCATCTGTATTTAATCTCATTCGGCATTTGAGTTCCTAAAACTCGGAGATCTAAAGCTGTTTCTTCTATTGAAACTTAGACTTCTACAAAAAATTCGTCTAATCTCTTGTTGATCTCTTCTCTAACTAGGACTTAGACTTCTTCTAAAGTTGTTAAAATTGCCTCTCCTTGTTCGACAGTTTCGCGTCATATGTCCTTTCCTTCCCCAATTGAAGCACGCAATTTCGACATTATTATTTATGGCCAATTTATTAGTAAAAGAACCGACTTGTGACAACGTGTTTTCCCTATCTACGGCTTCCCAACTTAACGCCAACTCGCAAGCACTTTTAAAAGTAACATTTTGTTCCTTTAATCTATCCCTCAAAACCTCCAAATTTACAATTGGACGCCTTCGATTTTAAGGCTAAACCGGACAGCTCGGTAATCTATTTCTAGCACGGTAGATGGCGCGGAAACTAATTAGCTATTTGTATAAAAACCATTTGATTAATTTTAGGTTTTATTGCTCGAATGTACCTACAAACATAATAGAATTCACGCTGACGGAGTACTTTTGTAATTTTCCTTTTTTCTTAAAAAATATATCAATTATCTCTTTTATAGGGAAAAAAAATCAAAAAACTGGGGGCCAGCAATGAAAGAGCATTCGTTACTGAAGCTATCCAAATTTTCAATTTAATTTAATTTTTAATTTTTGTCCATCAAAACAGCAAAATAAACTTTTCTTTGACCATTTTACGCGCCGCCAAGATTGAACCGACAGAATTATGCAAATTTGCGATAACGTGCTAACTTGTTTATGCTTCAAGGGTGTCTTTTAATTCAACTGTGTAGAGATAAGTGCATTTTAAAATTTGTATTCTTTCCTCTTCATTTCGTCTAATATTGTGCTATGGATTATAAATAGACATACAACAAAAAGTAAACGCCAGCTTCGGCTAGGAAATAAATAATTTGGTTTTAAAAACTCGATTGTTCGATTGTTGTGATATCAGTAATTGTACCCTCAGTATTATCAACTTTTTAAGTCGCCTTTAAAAATTAAAACCCCATTTAATTCAAAATCTAGCCATGCTATTGGTGGATATTTGACATAAATGGAGTTTAAATTTTTAAAGGCAGTTTTAAAAGTTGATAATACTAGCGGTAAGAGCAGAAATTTAAATTATCCGATTTTCTGATCCGAAGGTCTGTACAACGCTGTACCACATATACCTGAGATTAAAATATGCCGATTAAATTTTTTGTTAAATAAAAAAACACTTTTTAAAAACTTGTCCTCTTTTAGAAATGCACTTTTGTAATTTTCTTTCTTTCTTAAAAAATATATCAATTATCTCTTTTATAGGAAAAAAAATTAAAAAACTGGGGTCCAGCAATGAAAGGGCCTTCGTTACAGAAGCTAACCCAATTTTCAATTTAATTTAATTTTTAATTTTTATCCATCAGAACAGCAAAATGAATTTTGCTTTGACTATTTCATGCGCCGCCCAGATGGTAGTAGACAGATTTTACAAATTTGCGATAACGCGAACTTGTTTATTCGTCGTTACGATAAGTTTTTCGCGTAAGGGTGTTATTTCATTCAAGTGGTAACTACTGTGTAGTTACTCATTTGCAACGTATTAGCTATGGTTGTTATTATTATTTCTAAGAGCACTTATTTAAATTATCCGATTTTCAATGTACCCAAAACGGTGGGACACCCATATGAACTAGTGTTTGTACTAGTGTACCTATGGTCCAGTCAGCAAAAACTAAAAATGGGCTTCACTTTCAAAATATCCAATATATGTATAGTTTTGAAACTTTGCATACTCATTTGTCTAGTGATGAATGGTAAATATCCTAAAAGTCCTGATGAATCGAAAGTGAGCTTTAACGGCAGTGGCCTAAGACATGCCACTTTAGGAATACAAAAAAGATGCATATATTCAATTTTGTAGAAAATTTTATTGGCTTTATTTTATATACAATAACGTTTTAGCTGCAACCCATAGTTTTCGAGATATTTACGAAAAACTGAGAAAAATTATGTCTTCGTCCACTGCCGCTAAAGCTCACCTCTGATTCATCAAGATTTTTTGGATATTCATCACTAGACGTTTACAAATACATATGTGAAGTTTCAAAACTATTGAATTTTTTTGAAGGTAAAACCCTTAATTGACTGGACTACAACTAACGTTCATAATACTGATACATACTAAAATTCGTTTTTGGCATAGCATTTGTTGTGGTTTTAGTTGCATATACAATCAGTACGATTTTTTAAAGGTCAAAATTTCAAAAATTTATAATTTCTTTTGTAATTAAAATTTCTAATTGCAACTTGGTATAAAACAAAAAACCGGGAGGTTCTTAGCGAGAGACCCAAAAGAACCTAGTTATTAATTATATTATAGTACTTAGGAATACTTTTAAACAATTTTATAATTCAAAGATTTGTAGAAACATTTATTATTGAAGATGCTATGTGATAAAACTAAACTATCCCTGTAGGTAAGCTTGTATTATTTTGTAATGTTATGTTTATATTTGCCAATTCAAATCTTTATAAAAAGGACGCACGACGTACGTGACGTAGTGAACCGAATCGTCACGAGCGGCGTAAAATTAGTCAAAGTGAAGTTTATTCTTCTGTTTAGATTAACAAAGAGTGAAAAAAAAATTTTTTTTTAAACTGAATTGTACTCAGAAAACATGCTTCTTTATATGCTGGCTAACACTTTTTTTCAAAAAAATTTCCAAAAAGAATTATTTTCAAAATTTTTGAAAAAAAAAGCTAAATTTAAAAAAATAGTCCGTCAGCGTGAATTCTAATAGTGTTATAAGTCATTTGGCCATTTCAGAACAAAGAAAATTTTTTCAATGTGCTTAGAAATAGCTAATTACTTTTCCGATATATTTGTCTCTCTTTCACACTTGGTCGATTTGGTTGTCCGGATTCGCGCGATTGACGCACCAACCTGCTGTGGTCCACCTGTGGTCTTCTTAACTTAAATCTCTCGGGTCGTTTTATCGCCGCTTTAAAATAATTTTTCAACGTTTCAATTAATGTTTTGTAATCCTTCGTCTTCGGTTCAACTGGCATCATCATCATCCCATCATCATCCTGTCCAATAAACGTCAACAACGACGCTACTTTTTTCACAGACGTATTCGGTAGCAATACATATTACGAATGAATTTTATTAGAATTTTAGAAAGACCTAATTTTCTAAGTTTTCCAAATAGGATATTGAGATCGACATTATCATAAGCGCCTTGAATATTCACAAACAGAGCTACCAGACTTTTGTTATTTGCAAAAGAGATTTGAATATCTGTTACTAGATTGGCTAACGCGTCTTGAGTACTATATCTTTTTCTAAAACCATACTGAGTTCTAGGGATTTTATTGCGAGTTTCCACCCACCATAACAGTCTGGCTAAAATCATGCGTTTTAGAACTTTTAAGACCCAAGATGACAATGCAATAGGACGATAAAATGAAGCCAATTTATGATTTTTTCCTGGTTTTAAAATAGGAATGACTTTATACTCCTTTAATTGCTCCGGAATATTCGCCGAAAACCACATCTCATTATAAACAGAGAGCAGATGAAGTTTCCCATTCTCGGGCAAATTATATAGAATGGAATAATGAATGGCATCTAATCCAGGGGCTGAATTGTTCGTCGATTTTAAACTATTCTCCAGTTCTAACTAGTAAACCAAACGGATTATTAAATAGCCTAAGAGTATCATCATCGGATGAATCAGTATCCATTGTAACTTGGTTTACAGCCATGGAGGGCGTCAATTTATTTAAAAAATCGGTACACCATTCGCCAGACACGAAGGGACTTTATTTTCGTAAGAAATATTTTTGGTTTTTTTAACTTCATTCCATATGGTCTTAATTGGCGTATTTCTATTTAGACTGGAGCAAAATTTAGCCCACGATTATTTTTTATTTTTTAAAACGGCTCTCTTGCAAACCGCTAGCGATTTCTTATATAAAACCAGCTTTTCTAACGTTGGGTCTCTTTTGAAATTCAATAGAGCCGACTTTTGATTTTTGATTATCCACAGCTTGTTTGCAGTCTGGGGACCACCATGGTTTAGAAAATTTTTTCCACCTAAGACCGGGTTTATATTGTGGGATCTTTTAAAAAAAAGTTATTACCACAATAATAAAAAAGCGTAAGTTTAAAAAGAAGAATAACATTTCAAGCATTTAAACGCAAATATTTCTCTTGTTGGAGTAAATTTACTCCCCACTGAACTATAAAACAGCCATTTTGAAATTATTTAAATATAGTAACGCTTCAGTTGCCTTTAAACTAGAACAAAAATGCCATTAAGTCAAAGCATCTCTTAAATAAATTATTCAACAACTTTTTTTCCCTTAATATTTCATTATCGTTACTCAGTTAGGTACTCGAATTATCTATTGTTATTACGACTACCATTTTGTAACAATAATAGCTAATAATTTAAATAATGATAGTTGATTGTACAGGGTAGGCAAAATTCGATGGTTTTTATGAGGAAATCGATAACTAGAAGAGATATGGAAAAATGGATGACGCATCTTCGATCTCTTTTTTTGAGAGAAACCCAATGGTGAAAACAGAAATTTGCGATCTTTTTTTGTTTTTGAGCTATAAGCAGGTCCGGATTGGCCCACCGGATTTTCCCGGTAGGCCTTAGCCCTATCGGGGGCCTATGGCTGATTTCTTCAAATTTTTTTATTAAAATTATGAGTTTAAATTAAAAGATAACCAAATGTCGAGTACGAAAGAGTGATAACCTATCTGTGTATCGTGTATCAGGCCCAAATCCGGGCCTGCTTATAGCTCAAAAACAAAAGAAGATCGCAAATTCCGGTTTTAGCTATTGGGTTTCTCTCAAAAAAAGAGAAAGAGAATGCGTCATCCATTTTTCCATATCTCTTATAGTAGTTATCGATTTCTCCATAATAACCATTGAATTTTGCCCACCCTGTACATAATAATTATTTTGATATTGATATCATCGATGTGATTTTCGTACAGATGGTATTACGTAAAATAAAAGCTATTGTCGAGGTTTCCATCAAAATGAGAGGAGTGCCCGATTTTACGGACATTTATTGTAATTTGGATATTTGGTATCCCTATGCGCGTATAGTGGGAATGGTACCCTTCGAAAGAAAATTTGTTAATAATAAATATAAATATAAAACAAGAAAAGTAACATTACGAGAAGTTGGAATTATAATAGGTAGGTAAGGCAAAGCAATTTTTCGAGCATCCTCACTTATGGGCGCCGGCAAGAGACTGCAAGACGGTGCACTTGCACCCCCCTGGTTTTTGAAAAACTCTTTTAAATTACACTTTCATTTTTATTTATTAATAAATATAACCTATAACATAATAAATATGTCGTACAGCGACAATATCGTTAAATTTGGCGCTGGGTCACATACCTAATAAAATAGGCCCAGTGCAGCGTTCAAGCCTAGGCACGCGCTCATTTTATAAAAATTATATCCAGTTAAAATTTCTTTCTACCTATTTCAATTGTTTTAATTATTGGAAAATGCGTAAGAGCTTTTTCACCCGGGTAAGTCATTTAGATGTAAACTATAAATTAAAATTGATACCTAATAAGAAAATGGAGCCCAGGCTCCATTTAGCCTAGGTTAAAAGGAGCCTCGGAATTCTCCAATAATATATATTTTGTTTACTACTTGAAATAATTTCCCTAGTTTGTTTTTGTAAAACATCTTTTTTTGGAGACACTATCAATTGCTCCTAAAATTTCTAAACTTCATTTTAAGCCGTTTGACCTTGAACAATCAAAAATTTAATTCTATTTGCTATTTAATTCTACTCTTTTCTTTAAACAAGGAGCCCCAAATTTTAACAACGCCTAGAGCTTCAAAAACTATAAACGCGCCTTTAAATATGCCACGCCCCTTGCTCGACTCTTAAAACAAATTTACACCCCCTAGCAAATTTTTTTGCCGACGCCCATGTCCTCACTGTAGTTCTGATTTACTCCACACGTGTAGTTTTCTCGATTTCCGACAATTCGGCGCATTGTAGTTTCAGCACCTGAGGGTAACTTACCGGTAGAGTGTTCTTTTTGGTGCTGAGACGGCTGGTGCTCAGCAACTAGGCGCTAAAACGGCCTTAGATCAAAATATTCTAAGAATAACATCAAATTTATTTTGAAATCTTTCTCCGCTCGTGACTTTCGATAAAAATTCTAATAGTATACCTATTTCTTGCAGTACGCTCCTTATTGATATATTACGCCGTTGTCAAACTAATCGAGAGCCTTCTTGCAAACTCAACTTCATTATCGACGCAATTATTGGCTAGCTTCTTCATTTTGATAGCAACCGCAAATACCGTCACAATTACGTCTTTCTTATTTCGACAAGACGCTTTTCTCGAGACTTTCAAACAAATTAAATGCGTCGGCGAAACATTAAAAGGCTGGAATATGACAGTTTATTATCACAAAGAATACTTTTCCTTCTTTTCAATTTCGTGCGCTTTTCCGTTTATGTGGATCATTATTGAAATAATTACGATGCGCATTGTCCCACGAAAATTTAATTATAGAATATGCGAATGGATCGGGATTGGTTGTCCTATGCTCGTACGTGCATTTATTTTAATATACATCAACTATTTGATTAATGCGATTTATAAACACTTGAAGATAATTAACGACGTTTTGGAAAAAATGGACGACGATCCGCGACTTTTAACTTACGGCAAGATTAAACTAATTTTGAAAATGCACGGCATCTTATGCTCTGCCTCTAGAAATTTAGTCAAATGCTTTAGAGTGTCCTTAGTGGCCATTTTCGTTACGAATTTCGCAATGGCCATTTTTCTATTGTGTCAAAGTTTGCGGCAAGACGAGGGAATGACGTTTTTAGAACTGGTAAATCACTATTGCTTTGCTGCGTGTTTCGGTTTGCCTCAATTTTTCTTACTGCATTTCGGAAAACGATTGGAAGATGAGGTAGGTATTTTCAGAGATTGAATTTGTTCCGTACGTTATTAGGTAACTGTTTCCTTTTAGGGACAACGTACGAGACGTCTCATAAGATTGTTACCTCACATCCATCACGACCGTAGAATCACATTTTTGGTTATTATTATTACTATTTTTTCATCCAAAAAATTTTTCTGAAAATGTTTTTTCAGTTAAACAAGTTTGTGTTACAAACCATACGAAACAATATTAATTTAAGTATTTACGGAATTTTCAACTTAAATTACTCAGTCGTCACAAGGGTAAGTTACTAAAATGGGTGTTTTACACTTTCGTTATTGAAAAATATTTCAAGATGGCTGATATGGCCGTAAGAGGACTTTTTTGTATGATGTGTTGAGGCTAATTCCACAAGCTCTTAAAATATGAAAAAGATATCGGAAGTAATACCAAACAATAGTGTGCTCAGAAGTTCCCCTTCATTTCCAAAATAGAAAATTATACGGGGTGTTCTATTTCAAATAGGAAACCTCAACTCATTTCCGGTTTTTAAGATATCGTAAGATTAGTTTTCCAATGATACCAAACATGTTCAATCTTGTCTTCCGGTTTAACCGGCAATGGGATTAGAAGATTGTAAACTTATCTATCTAGCGATACCAAACATTTAATATTTTGGCTGCTGGTTCAACCAGAAATGAGATCCGCTTCCTATTTCCAAGAAGAAACGCCTCGCCTCGTATAATTTTAGTTTTTGAAATCAGGGAGAGCTTCTGAGCATACTATTGCTACGTACTATTTCTGATATGTTTTTTAATATTTTCAATGCGTACGAAAAATCCTGTTATGCTGGCCTGTTATCACGTAATCAGCCGTTTTTATTATAATAATTAATAAAAAAATGAAAATGGGACAATTGATAGTTATATTGGTTCCCATTAGAAAATGTCCCAATTCTAGCTTGTATGGACTAAGTATACAGGATGTATCAAATTCTCTCTTCAAAGGTATCATTTCTTGTTAAGGACTAGTATATTTTTTATTTCATACTGTACGGGTATTGCTACTTTCCGTCATTAATTTGAGTCCGGGAAATGGCACATTACATCACTAGGCCGGGAAGTGTTGCTAAGTAACGAAATTTTCGTAAAAGATTTTATTTTTTAAATTTTTGCTTGAAAAAAGCTTGCCGGCAGTAAGGTTCGAACCCAAGAACCTCTGGGTGAAATACAAGGCTGCTAACCCTTACAGCAAACGAACACCTACATCAATGTATGTAAAGCGTGAAGTTATAAAGTAGTTATTTGTTGCTAAGTAACGAATATAAAGTGGATGATGTGATTAAAAATAAAATACCTACAGCGGATGTATAATTTGACATTTCTAAAATAACGTTTTTATACAAAGAAATATTTAAATAAAAAAACTGTTTTTACAGTATGAAATAATAGTTATTTACGTCATTAGTCCGGGAAGTGACCTATTAAAGCATGAGTAAGATGCTCAGATGCAGAGAAGAAGCTGAGTCCAGAATTTCGAATTTATATTCGTTACTTAGCAACAAATAACTACTTTATAACTTCAATCTTGATATACATTAATATAGGCGTTCGTATAGTGTATTGGATAACACCCTTGCATTTCACCCAGAGGTTCATAGGTTTGATCCCCGCTGCCGGAAAGCTTTTTTCAAGCAAAAATTTAAAAATAAAATCCTTTTCAAAAATTTCGCTAAACAATCCGGGAAGTGTTACTTAAGGTACGTTTCCATTCCTACAAAACACTCCTGCGACATGTCGTGCGACAAGTCCCTGGGACAAGTCGCAGAATGGAAACGGTCTACGACAAGTCGCGCGACATGTTCCAGGGACAAAAATGTCGCAGCCGAACGCGCAACAAAACATGTCCCCGCGACTTGTCGCACGGGCAATAAAACGGTCTGCGACTTGTTCCGGGACACGCGCATGCGCAGGAGCACTGTATACATTCCCCGACCACGAAATCTAAGCTTCTCTGTTCACCGGTGCGATACAAAATTTGCAAGATGGGTAACTTTGACCCAAGGGAGCGTGCTGACGGGTTAATACTTAACGTAGTATACTGGTCGTCAAAACATAATGGGATGTAGATAATTATCATTTCAGCTCATTTGTCGATACTGCTATGTAATTTTAAAAAGGTTCAGTTTCAAAATTTAGTATCGTGAATTGAGTTACCTTAATGTATAGTCTTTCAATGATGCAGAGTCCAAACTAAGAGTCTTGCCTCCAAATCATCTGCGACATGTTGCAGGGAATGGAAACACCAAAACAAAAACGGTGTGACATGTCCCGAGTACATGTCGCGCGACATGTCCCCGGGACTTGTAAGAATGGAAACGTACCTTTAAGGTACGTTTTTATTCCTACAAAACACTCCTGCGACATGTCGTGCGACAAGTCCCTGGGACAAGTCGCAGAATAGAAACGGTCTACGACAAGTCGCGCGACATGTTCCAGGGACAAAAATGTCGCAGCCGACCGCGCAACAAACATGTCCCCGCGACTTGTCGCACGGGCAATAAAACGGTCTGCGACTTGTTCCGGGACACGCGCATGCGTAGGAGTACTATATACACTCCCCGACCACGAAACCTAACCTTCTCTGTCACAGATTCATAGAAAATACCGCACTCGTCAGGAACTGCTTTTTAGAAATTCTTGAATTGTTCGTTAAATAATGACGCGAAACGTTAATTTTCTAATTATTTTGAAGTGTGAGCTATGCCTATTCCTTTTTCTTTTTGGATTAAGAAATAATATTGCGAGAGCTACAATTGTCACAACCACATGCTTTAAAGCACCTAAATGAGATATTTGCTGTGGAGGCAGCGACAGGCATATTATGCAATAAATGTAGAGCACTCTCAAATATTTGTGACTGCGGTTATCATCACAAGCGATTCTCGCCTGCCACAGTCACATGAGAGGTATTATTGGAAGTCTTTCAATAATGCAACAATCTTGAAATAGCAGACTTGGAGATTCTATGTAGGTACATGATAGAACTGTAGCTATCCCCTGTGGCTAAGTAACGTAGAGTGGCCGCCAACATCTCGCCAGGAGAAATAGTCATTCGACATGATCTGCTTTTGGCGATCTCCGGTCCGATAAGATTCAATAGAAATTCGAAATCTTCTGCTGTCATTCGATCAAAATCCGCTTTGAAGACGTAGGTCTCTCATTAAAGAATTATACGCCCCTTCTGATTGTCGTTTTGCTAAAAAACTTCTAACCCACCATCTCGGTCGTTTACGTCTTTTTTCTTAAGTTCATAGTAGGCGCCCGCCATTACTACAAACGCGGAAGCAGCTTTCTATAATTTGCACAGCATGCAGAGTCCAAACTGAGAGTCTTGCCTCCAAATCATCTGCGACATGTTGCAGGGAATGGAAACACCAAAACAAAATATGTGCAACATGCCCCGGAGACATGTCGCGTACCTTTAGCAACACTTTCCGGCCTAGTGATGTAATAGGCCATTTCCCGGACTCAAATTAATGACGGAAAGTAGCAATACCCGTACAGTATAAAATAAAATTTTATACGATATACGTCCGTGAAGTGATTATTAAAGCATTCGTTTTGAAATTCCGGACTCAGCTTCGCTTCGTCCGTAAACATCTAACTCATGCTTTAATAGGTCACTTCCCGGACTAATGACGTAGATAACTATGTTGAAGAAAGAACAACCGTTTCTGAAACATTCTGTATATTAACACTAATTTTATCTTAATTTAAATATTTCTTTGTTGCCTCCAGTAATATGTTATATTATTATATGACATATCAATAGGTAGTTAATTTATAATTTGCCACAACTATAATTGATTTATTTTCAGGATGCTGAAAAGTACGTCTCGTTTGTCATATTTCTAATAAAACTACCTTAATTAGCTTTGCGTCAAAATTTTGGAAGGGCACAAAGTGGATAATACGTACATTTTTTCACAGAAATTAGCACCGCGACGTTTTGATAAGCAAATCCTTTGCGAAGACACGTTTCACAAATAAAGCATTTTTATAACAGTCCGGGCGGTTCAGGTAAAACTTGTATCCGTCCTCTTTTAGCACAAATAAGGAAATGTAATATTTTTTTTAAAAGGAGGTTAGAAAAATAAACGTATCTAATTTATCAAACTGTCGTTTATATAAAGTGGTTTCGCTTTTCACCGTACATCTATCTGTATACATTGTTCGTTAGTTCGTGGTTTTGCCCTAGTCACATTTATTAAACAGAACAATAAACCGATCCGATGTCGCGTCTTTTGAAATTAAATTAAATTTTGATTTCAATAAAAGGAAACAAAAAGAAAAAGCGCCTTTGGAAAATATCTTCGAAAACTGGAAAATGCTTTCAAAAGAAGGAAAATCTACTGAGTGAGTTCCGAACGATGACGAAAATTACAAAAAAATTGTGCAGACCCACACTGCAAAAATATTTTTAATATACAGGGTGTGCTGTAAAAGCACTACATACCCTATTTTATTATTGTAAACAATACAATAATATTTTACGAGTACATACAGGGTCCAGGGTGCTTCCAATATACGCTTATTTTCCCCCATCTTCAATAGTTAATAAGTCCCGATTTTTACATAGTACATAGTTATTTTTCTACCACCATTGGATGAAAAATTCAATTCTCTTTCGATTGAGTGTAGTATTCCCTATAGCTAAAGTTAGTCGCTTGCAAGTTACGGAAGAATATATAAATGTAGTTCAAGTTTTTAACGTAAAATGCATCTGTCTCAAGTTGCCGTAGCTTAAGTCACGTCTATCGCGGCCAATTTTGATCGAAAATATAAAAATAAAAGACCATTTTAGCGTAAATTTTATGGCCTTCAAAAAAGGCCTGATGACATTTTTTGATAAAAGTGTTACTTTTTTAACTGTGGCCTAAAGAGGAAATATGACCACAGTACGGAGCTCAGGGATGAACAAATACACCTGAAGGGTAAAATAAATTTAAATAAAGTCGTGGTAGGGTAACATTGGTAACATACGCCTCGAGAGAGCACAAAAATGCAAAATAAGGCGTTTGAAATATCTTTATAATTTTTTCGTCCACATAAATAATCTCAATTGTCACCCCTAACACATTAGTCGTCTTTATACGACGCACATAACGTACCGTGTGAATTAAGCATCAACCCTTATCGTAACATTAAACATTAAAAGTGCAATTTTCTATTTTTTACGTAAATTTTTGATGTTTATATGCAAGTTTTGGCTCGTTTACCCGGAGCATGCTCACAAGTTAGTAATACTCCGGTGAGCGTAGTGGGATTCTCCGGTGACAAGTGTTTGGCAATACTCGTTCTCGTGTCATTCGATTACGCTCGCGTTTTCGCCTGCTGCTTCAAGTTACGTAAATTGAAATAAAAGCGTTCGCTAAAAAAAATTTTTTTTCGCTTAAAAATGTTGAGAAAAAAATTAATTTAAAGGAGTGAAAAGGTTCGGGAAAAAATTAATTTGGTGTTGTTTGTAATAACGATGTGATGACAAATATTGGCGTTTAGTGACGCAAAGTGAAAAAAGTTAATATGAACTTCACAGTTTGTTCAAATCCGTATTATTGAAAATCGCTTCCAATTAAAAGTAAGTTTCTTTTTTACCAAAATAAGCTTTTGTTTTCCTTTCTCGATTGAGACGAATCCCCGGGCAATTTTTGATTAAAAATTACGCTTATTTTTACTTTTTACTTTATTTTGTTGTTCTTTTTTTTTAAATTGTTAATAGAAAACAAATCCCAAAAGATTAAACGTTGGACGCGAAGTGGGAAGTTTGGAAAAATAAGTTAATGACAAATTAACTAAAAATGGGCAAAAGAAATGTTCACCCTCACTTCCGATTTTACCAATCTTTTTTAATTAAATGAAAGTGTCGGTTTATATGAAGTTACATATATCAATTTAATTAAATTTTCGTTTTAAGGTTTGCCCGCATCCTCGTGTACTTTATGAAATGTTACAAAATAAATGATCAATTTTAGAGTGAGGCACGGCCTTATATTTCTGAATTTCGATATGATGAATTACATTCGTAGTCGTAGAGAGGCCGTAATATTACAAATGTCTCTCTTTTGTTACGTTAATGATTGATTGATGCTTCTGTTTTAATATTTAATCGATAATTGGGTGATTTTGTACAACAAATTAATGAATAATGGAATTAAACTCCTAACTCCCTGAATTTGGAAATTTTGTATACGGGCATATACGGGGGAACCCAACCAAACGAGTACAATATAATACACATCTTATATTTATGAAAGTGTAATTTACGGTTTTCTTTCACAATCTCGAAATTTTCCCGAAGATTTCAATTTGCTAGAACTTTTCATTAGAAGACAAAGCTTGTCGAAAAACGTGACACAAAGCGCTTCTTGAACATTTGCAATTTTTGCTAGCGGATACCTTGCAAGGTGTTGGGAATAGAAAAAAATGAATACTAACAATTTTGTAGCATATTTTATCAACTTTAATTTTGAATAGAATAAACTTTTCGCTGTGAAGCACCATTTTCGAGATATAGACAGAAAACCAAAACAAGTGACCTTTTAGTCGGCGACTTTTAAGTATCTTGTAAAATATTGCTACCTACTCCTTCTACACCTCCTTGATTGGCTATTAAATTTTCGTGCCTCATCTAGAAATAGAGGCGTTAGTAATCCTCTAATTCGAAGCAAAATTGGCCACCCTGTACATTTTTAATCGTGGATCTGAGTCTTCTTAAAATAAATATTTAATCAGATCGTTAAATTATTTACATTTCGAGAACATTCTTTGTTTGGACACCCTGTAAGTTTATTCATCATATCACCATTCGTAAAAAGATATGAATAAGAGATAATGTTTAAAATAGTCGCAGCTAACAGCCATCCTTTTCCAAACCACCAATGCAAATTTAATATCTATTTCGTTTTGCTTCAACTTGTTGCAATCGTGTCGTTATCGCCGCAGTCGAATTAAATTTTATTGATTATATCGAGCCAAATTGGATTTAAGTATCAAATAAATTATTTTAGGCATCTTCTTTAAATTTATCACTTACGTATTGCTTAATTTATATCAATTACCTAACATCGGTGCGGAAGCGTCGTAAATTGCGATGAATATGTTTTTTTTTCATTTAAAAGGACTTTTAGGTGCGAGAAGTCGAAATTAAATTTTTTTAATATCGGTTGACCAAAAAAATGTCAATAAGGAGAAAAAAAGTAATTTTGGGCCATCAAATAAGAGTCTCGGGAGTTGGATATTAAAAATCGCCATATCTTTACATCATAAATGTCGAATTTACAAAAGCCAAAGCTTCGAAAAATATTATAAGGAGGAGGCTATTACAAAAATTTGAATAAATCGCGAGACTTTTATTTTTAAATTTGGAATCTGAGCTATTTGTTAATTTTGTGTTAAATTAATATCAGGGTCGTATTCAAATTCGCAATTTTGTCGCTTTACAATCTAATGCAATTAAATCTCGCATCGGATAAAACTTTATAAGTAATATGAACTTGCAGTACTCATTAACGATGTTGAAAGACCTACAATTTTAAACTAAAAGCGACTGTTGTGGCCGTAACAGGACTTTGTCGTACGCGTTAAAAAAATATCAGTAGTAGTACCTTACAATAGTATGCTCAGAGACTTTCCTGATTTAAAAAAACTAAAATAATTATACCGGGTGTTTCTATTTGAAATAAGAGACTAAGCTCGTTTCTGGTTGAACCAGAACTCAAAATATTAAATGTTTGGTATTGCTAGATAGCTAATTTTACAATCTTCCAAACAACATAAAATATACAGGGTGTTGTATTTAAAATAGAAAAGTTAACCCCATTTCCGGTTAAATCGGGAGTTAAAATTTAACATGTTTGGTATCATTGGACAGCTAATCTTGCGATATTTTTAAAAATCATAAAACATACAGGGTGGTTTTAAAAATTCCTTCTGCTTGATTAATTTTTAGTGTAACCGGAAGTGATTTTAATTCAAAATTGTAACAAACGGAAATTTATAGAATAAATTAATATACCAACTTGCAATTATAAATTTTAATTACAAAAAAAATAATAAATTTTTGAAATTTTAACCTTTAAAAAATCATAGCGTTGCAGACGTGCGCATTTAGTCAAAAATAGTCCAGTCATAACGTCGGAAAAAAAGGTATATAAATGCAAGTGAACCGAGAAAGCTGATTTTTGGATATGTTGTAGAGGGGGCTCAAAAAAGCATAACTTCAAATTTTCGACCAAGATTTCCTATGAGCTTTTGCCGCCATCTTGAAAAAGGGGTCAAATTTGCTTTTTTCTCGATAACTCGGTTCTACTTTACGATACGAAAATTGTGCTTATGTACTTTTTCGTTGCTTTTTTTACGCTCTACAATTAAGGTTATATAAACTTTTTACCTACCGTTGATAGTTGTTGAGATATCGAGCGCGAAAGTGAGCTTGTTTGTAGTCCTGTCAAATTAGAAAAAATAAAAACATTAACCGATAAAAATCTGGATTTTGGCAAGCTGATTAAGGCTTCCGGATAAACATACTAAAGTGCCCAATCGATAACTATTGCGCTTGGACCGCCATCTTAGAAAAAAGGTACACTTTTTTAGTTTTTCGCCTATATCTCAGGAACTATTAACGATATTAGAAAAATAGTTTAGGTAAAAACCATAGCTTATTAAGTTTACTATCAAAAAGCTTCCATACATTTTTTCTCTATCTCCAATACTTCAGCTGTAATTTGCCGTTGAATTCAGAGAAATGTCTTTTGGACTCGTTAGGTCGAAGTCTCTCACTCTCAAGTTTTCATTTTCGCGCTCGATATCTCAACAACGATCAACGATAGGTAAAAAATTTATATAACCTTAATTGTAGAGTGTAAAAAAGGCAACAAAAAAGTATACGAGCACAATTTTTGTATCGTGAAGACAATTTGAAGTTAAGCTTTTTTGAGCCCCCTCTACAACATATCCAAAAATCAGCTTTTTCGGTTCACTTGCATTTTCAAATGTTTATAATGACTGGACTATAATAGGTAATATTAAACCACATCTCAGTTATTGAAATGACGTCTTTATTTAGTCGGATATATTATGGCGTTTTTAATACGTCTTTAATAGGTCGATTGACGTCGCCGTCGAATTATCACCATTAAACGACGTTATTATGATGTAATAAACGTCAGCGTGCTACCGGTGACATCTTTTCATGAATTTTAAAGTGTTAACCTAGAAAAATCAATCTTTTCGTTGGAATTACATAAGTTGAGAAATTATACTACACTTATTACTGAAGTTTCGCTCTCCTAACGTCTTTTATTGTACCTTTAGACAACTACCAAACGGTTCATCGACTAACAGTCGTCAATTTTTGTTAAATTTAGCGCAGCGTAACAAGGTCTTCGAAAATAAACGATCCTTCTAGTTGTAAAGTACGTTCGGATATTCGTTTATCTAACGCAAAAGTCGTCAATGCAGCAATGGGCGCCCGGAAGGGAGAGGAGAGAGGGGCATGCTTGGAACTTCTAAACAAAACCAAAAAATCAAAATCGTACCTACCACAAACAGGGTGGGCATTTGAGCTAAATACAAAAAGACGATCTCCATAAAGAGGAATAAGAATCCTTACTATACAGGATGTCAGTTTATAAACTTACTACCTCCAATATCTTCGCTTCTACTAATTCAAAAATAACAAATTAGCATATCGTTGTAAAGGCAATTGAAGGGGATTTCTAAAAAGGTGCCAATTAACTCTCTTTCCATTTAAGATTTTAGGGGTTACGGTAGGGGTTGATCTTTTTTTTTTGGATGTGGAAATCTGCAGAAAGACACCTCCGCTTTCCGTGGAGGTAGTGTGAGGTTGAACAGAATGGTGTTGTCCGACTCACTAAAACCACACCCGAACCCTCACTATCTGTGGGGTGATTCTGTTCCGCGAGGTGATTGGGAATTCGCGTAAGCATTGCTTCCAATTCACCTCGCCAGAGTAAAACTCTTCTCTCCAGTGCCGCTTTTCCGGTCTTGTTCAGATGCACGTTTTTCTTCCGTGCCTTTCCACAGTTTGTCCTACCGTTGCTGTGCGTTCAGCTTCTTCCTCGGCTCAGAGAAGTTAGTGCCGAGGGCGTTGAATCGCGTCGCTCCTCTGCTTTGCCTTCTCCTCTTCCTCCTTCGACCTCAAGATGTTCGAGGCCAGGTTGGCAATGATCCGTCAATCTTCTTCCGATCTGATAATGACCATGATTGAGACCAGGTTAGTGGGGTTCAGATCTTCTCCCACTGCTAGGGCTACAGAGACTCTTTGTCTTTCCCAGCGGACACAGTGAAATAGTGTGTGTTCCGCTGTGTCGTCGTGTTCGCAATACTTGCATTTGGGTGCTGTCCGCTTCTAGGGGTAGATCTAGAGGAACACAAACACTCGCTTCAAGGGTCTCCCTCAGTTTATACTAAGACAAAGATATTGGAGGTGGGAAGTTTTCAAATTGACACCCTGTATACATCTAATTAAAAATAAATGCAGTTCATACTGAGCGAGATTTGTAGACCTCGCTTTACGAGTGAGTGAAAAACTGAGACACTGGTGGCAAGAATTTAGTGGCCGTAACGCAGCAGCCTTACCGAAGAACTGCAACTAACGACGTTCCGCGGCACTGTGCCGCTGTGCCAAAAATGTAAACAGATGACGCCTGATGATAGTCAGCAGGCCGTCCAGTAGTTGTCTGATAAACGATAGATGACGCTGATGGCGGAGCGAGTGGACCCACGGCTGTTTATTAGCAAACGGCCCTTACTTTTTCAATGCCCCTCGTATCGCGATTTCGTTCTTTTAAGGATCAATACTTGGATGAGAAGTGAGGAGTGTTACAAATATTGCTGTTAAGATGAGCTCACAAGAAAAATTCGCACGGTGCCATCTTAGTCATGGCTACCCAATTTATAGTGCCATCGTGGCCAATCTTGGTTACTATTACTACTTTTTTGAGTTCAGTTTCATTTTTTTTAAACACTGAACTAAAACGTCTGGTTCTTCTTACAGCTTTAGCTATGAGGTCATTTTGCACACACTCGATGAGGAGCCGTTTATAGATGCCACGCGACTTAAACAAAACTACCGTTTGTAAATAATCGTAAAATTTTCGGCCAAATTTACGATTTATATAAAAGTTAAAAAAGACGCAAGGTTTTGTTTTATGAAAACGAGTAAATAAACTTTTGAAATTTATTTAAATTTGTATAACTCGAATACAAACGTAAGTGGGTTTTTAAAATGAAATTTGCATACTGGCTCTCTTTGGTAATTCGTCTATAACAATACTAAAGAGAAACAACTGAATCTATGGATTATTTCTTATGCTACTAAATAAAAATTTTAAATAGGCGTAGGTGTTAAAGTTTACAACACCCACTATAATGTTATATAGATAGAAATGAAATAAATGAATTTATTAATCGTCGGATTTTGTTGTAAGGAAACAATAAAAGGTGTGCGTTAAGTGTGGACGAGGAAATGAACCGTAGGGGTGCTAATGTGAAATATACACCCTATAGGGCACAATTAGTATGTAAATTTGGTAAATTTATCACCAGATTTAAAATTCCATACATATTTTTCCGCTTTTAGATTTTTATATTCTCAAAGGTACAATTTTTCACTATGAGAACTGAGAACAAAACTAAAAAAATCTGAAAAAGATAAAAAGTCGATAGTTGAGCCTTCGGGGAATTAATTTTTAACTTTGAGTAAAGTCCAACTTGTGTATTTAGAACAAATCTAACTTCCGACGTTGTATTTTACAAAATATTGTTAGTTGCCCTGGGTGAAATTATAAATTTATCGCACATGTGGTAGTGGAGTTTATACGTTCCGTTCCGGTACGAATTCACATCCTCGCTATCCTATGCTGCTTACGTATAACCGTATAACGTGAATAGTTGCCAGCGTTTGACGCTATTTCACTTTGTAATATCGATATGTTAGCAAGAAGAGGTATGTGGCCATTAAACAAAACGAAAAATAAAAACAACGATTTGATGAAAAAATGAAAATGACGTTGAATGCATTACTATTGCGATATTAATTTCACATACAGGATGTTTCATTACGAAGACCGCTAGTTCGAAATTTTTAAGGTAGACCCCCCATAGAAATAAGTTGCAACGTGTTAATTCCGCAGATCTGACTTACTAATTGATAGTACCACCTCCATCAATCCAACGGGTTGAAAATCAATGCAAACTAGTAATTCTAAACATTTCTAAATTTGAATATTCACATTCATTAAAGCCTAAAAACATTGGGTGCGAAGAAGTATTGATATTCTTTCGAGTGCGACTTCCTCTTAAACTTAAACTTATACTTTTAAGGAAGAGCTAGAAAAGTCCACCCAATCCACCTAATGCGATGGCCTAATCACTGGGGTTTGAATTATGTTCCAAAGCTTGATGGGCATCATTAAAAAGTTTCTCAATAAAATTGGCTTTTCATTGAACTTGTCACTCATATCGCGTGTTTGTTTCCTCCGTGTTTTACCGCGATCTTCAAGACTAAATTATTGCGTTCTCTCCAGAGTTGATTGGTTTCTTTACATTCTTCCGATATCAAATATTCCTTAGCATCGCAAATTTGACTTCTAGGGTAGCTTTTTGGTACCTATCGAAAGTTGTTCTTCTCGGACCAGAAGCGTCTCTGTTTCAATTTCAGATAGTTCCAGGTTCCAGGTAGACATCGTTCAAAACCTTATCGACCTGCCCAAAACACCAAATCTCGTACAACATCGTAATTAAGGTTACACACCAACCTGAATACACAGATTGGGCGTCTTCTTCTATCGCTTTCTCACTTCCTCTTCTGTGCTTCTATAGGGTCGGTGAGATTTTGAGAAATGTCTACAGGATGTTCTAGAATCGACGTGACCGTTTAACTGTTGTAATCCCTTTCGCTCTACTTTCTACCTTTTTTCTAATCTTCTATATCATCGATTTTGTTGATTAAAGCAGTTTTGAACTGACCTCTTATGGTGCCCACCAGGGCTGGGCAAAATACCGATACTTATTCTAAGTATCGATACCTTTGACGGTATCGCCTAATGGTACCAAGACGTAAAGGTATCGAAGTATCGAAAGTATCGAGCTATCGAAGTAGTATCGAAAGTATCGAGGTATCGAAGTAGTATCGAAAGTATCGAGGTATTGAAGTAGTATTGAGATATCGAAAGTATTGAGGTACCTATTGAAAGTATCGAGGTATCGAAAGTATTGAGGTATCTAAAGGATCTAAGTATTGAAAATATCGAGGTATTGAAACTATCGGTATTGAAATTTTCAAAGGAACCGTAATCCACAGACTTTTGATACCTCGACACTTTCGATTTTTCGATACCTTCGATACTATCGATATCTCAATGCTTTCGATACCTCGGTACTTTCGATATCCCCACACTTTCGATACCTCGATTTTTTTGATACCTCGACACTTTCGATTTCTCGATACCTTCGATACTATCGATATCTCAATGCTTTCGATACCTCGGTACTTTCGATATCCCCACACTTTCAATACCTCGATTTTTTTGATACCTCGACACTTTCGATTTCTCGATACCTTCGATACTATCGATATCTCAATGCTTTCGATACCTCGGTACTTTCGATATCCCCACACTTTCAATACCTCGATTTTTTTGATACCTCGACACTTTCGATTTCTCGATACCTTCGATACTATCGATATCTCAATGCTTTCGATACCTCGGTACTTTCGATATCCCCACACTTTCAATACCTCGATTTTTTTGATACCTCGACACTTTCGATTTCTCGATACCTTCGATACTATCGATATCTCAATGCTTTCGATACCTCGGTACTTTCGATATCCCCACACTTTCAATACCTCGATTTTTTTGGTACCTCGACACTTTCGATTTCTCGATACCTTCGATACTATCGATATCTCAATGCTTTCGATACCTCGGTACTTTCGATATCCCCACACTTTCGATACCTCGATTGTTTAGATACCTCGACACTTTCGATTTCTCGATACCTTCGATACTATCGATATCTCAATGCATTCGATACTTCGGTACTTTCGATATCCCCACACTTTCGATACCTCGATATTTTTGATACCTCGACACTTTTGATTTCTCGATACCTTCGATACTATCGATATCTCAATCTTTTCGATACCTCGGTACTTTCGATATCCCCACACTTTCAATACCTCGATTTTTTTGGTACCTCGACACTTTCGATTTCTCGATACCTTCGATACTATCGATATCTCAATGCTTTCGATACTTCGGTACTTTCGATATCCCCACACTTTCGATACTTCGATTTTTTTGATACCTCAACACTTTCGATACCTCGATACTTAGATTTTGAATAGTATCGATACTGTTAGAGCTATATTTTTATTGACGTCCTAAAAGACTTCCTGAAACGTGTTGAGTTCGATACATATGTACTGAATAATTGAATTATCGGCACATCGGCAGTGTACTCCGATGGAGATTTCCAATCCTATACGCGTCCGAGTGAAATTTGGACGTTTTAAAAACGCGTCCCAAGCACGAGGATCATTTTCTTGATATAACATCGTTTCTTCTCGAGTTCGAGCCCACGCCAATCTGCCCACTGGGTCACCAGTCTGTCCCTGACCTACTTTTGCCTTGAAATCCTTCATTTTTTTTGCTTCGTTCATGCAAAAATCTTAGTACCAATGCTCAGCAGCTTTAAACTTTACAAAAAGTCTAAGGTGGTAAGCTCTTGATCTTGACAACTAGTGTGAATCGAGAGCCGAGTGTTTTCGGACTCGGATACATCAAAAGATCCGAATAATTTCACCATCTTATACCATCTGGGGGCTCATTTTTACTTCTAACGCACTGCATCTTAAGACGCCGGAAGGGCGGAAGGAAGAAATGGAATGTTTGGGTTAAGTGCATCTTAACCTAGTAAAATTTGTTTGCGACTCGTGGTACGCTTATGATTTAATTCTGCATGAGGAAAAGCGCAACCGATGACGTCAAGTGCAGCGGTGCAGCGACGCTCGGCGAATTAATGCAACGGCCTTCGTGGATCTATTTCATTTTTCGAATATATTTTTCAACGATTTCGCAACAATTTAATTTCTCGCGTTAACCTTTTTTGATATAATTTAATTAGGGAAGATAATATCGTAATAAAAATAAAAGTTGCGGTTTGGAGCGTTATTAAAAATGCGCGCGCACCTTTTTCATGCAAATTTTTGCACTTCTCTGGTTATTCTTCGAAATCTTTGAGTTCGTTAATGAAGAGGACTTGTAAATCTTGTTAATTTTAAACTTTTACCCATTCACGTTCTATCTTGATACCATTTTGGACGTTTCTTGAATACATAATTTTAAACATTGGCATATTCTAAGACCCCAAAGATGTTTATCTGTATACGCATCGATCTTAAAATTTTAAACTGCACTTAAACGAAAAATTGCGAGAAGAATATAATTTTTTTGGGAAAAAATTTAAGACAGTTTATGCATAAAAGGACGAGTTTAATAATTTAGAAATATTTAACATCAAAGGAACCAATTTGAGACGGAGTTTTATAAATCGAAAAGTTTCGTCTTTTCCCGAGGGACTCGAATTTAATTTGTCGCAGTATGCTTTTTTAAAATACAAGTAATAAGCTGTCTCTTTTTAAATAAAACGAAATTTGCATAACAAAGACTTAACCACCTACAAAACGTTATTTATTTTAAAACAACAATAAATTTTTACAAAACGTTAGAAGTAACAGCTTGGTGGAAGTGTTTGCCTACAATTTATTCACACACAAACTCTCTCCAATTTCACAACATTTGAGAATTAAAAAAAAAAACTTAATTAGGTATTCATCAGCTTCTTGTAAGTTGTGTTCATAATTTCCAGGGCCGTAAGGTAAAGTTTTGTACGTTTACGTGGGCCAAACGCGTGTGGGATGTAACTACAGACACTCCTAGCACAAATATGTCGTGTAATATATGTTTAAAAATGAATAAAAGTTTACCGGAGTGTTTGTTGTCTCTTTCACACTCGTTTAAAATCAATTAACGTATATAATATATTGTTTATAGTCTGTTTTAAAACTATATTAAACTTTATAGCATCCAAATTTAGTATAAACTGTTTTGTAAAGGCTTTTTGAAAGTCTTTTTTTGTCGATGAATTATTTAATTAATTTCTGATTAATTATGCTTATCCACTTGTGAATTTGTCTATAAACAAGTACACTTTTTTTTTAATAAAACAAATATTATTCGAATTAATTTTGAAATACTTGAATTATATTACCAATTGCCAGTGTCTCCAAGCGTGGCTTAATTCGAACTAGAGGGAGTATTTATTTAAAGTTATGGAACTGTATAATACTGATTGTGTTCTCATCTCGTTAATTTTACTTATAGTTGAGGAGAAAATATTATAATATACAGGATGCTCAATTTTAATTGTCCACTATTATTGGACAAATTGAAATAAATTGGAAGATTGCGGTTATCTTGTCATGTAAAGCTACGCCTTATTTTTATTGTGGAATTCAGAATAAAATACTCAATAAAAATAAAAATATATGTGCTCCCATTAAAAGTAAGAAAGTTAGGTACATGGTATATTTTGAGAACCGCTGGTCAAAACCAACAATTGACTGCTTCATTGATATTCTCTCATAAAATTGGTGTCTAGTCTAAGTAGTTCGGTCAATCTAGACCAAAAAATAAGAGTGAAGGTGCATAAAGTCCCAACAAGCTGAAAATCAGTAAAATTGTTCAAAACATAATTATAAATAAAATTTAAAAATTGTATTTGAGGTTAAAGGTCAAAAAAATGAGTTTTTTACGATTTTCAGCAAAACGGTAAGTTTTATCATAAAAGTACTTTTGACAAAAATTGTAGATCATAAAATTATCTACAAAAAATGTATCAATACTTTTTTCTCTACGAGCGACTGTTTCTGAGATATAACGATACAAAAAGTTGTAAAAGTTGCGCTAAGTACACTACCTCATAGGTGTGCGTGGAAACGTGTACATATTATGTAATAACTTTGAAAGGGCTCATACGAATTAGTTCAAATTTTAGTACAAGGAGAAGTGGTCTTTTATCTTTGTAACCGTGTTTTTTAAATTATAATCGTTTTATTGCAATTTCTTAAGCGACGTTTTTGAAGCCACAGATTTACTCATTTAACTTGAAATGCGTTCTTCGTGTTTGACGGCGAATAACTTTTAAAGGGCTCATACGAATTAGTTCAAATTTTAGTACAAGGAGAAGTGGTTCTTTATCTTTGTAACCGTGATCGTTTTATTGCAATTTCTTTAAACGACGTTTTTGAAGCCACAGATTTTCTCATTTAACTCGAAATGCGTTCTTTGTGTTTGACGGCGAATAACTTTTAAACGGCTCATACGAATTAGTTCAAATTTTAGTACAAGGAGAAGTGGTTCTTTATCTTTGTAACCGTGTTTTTTAAATTAAAATCGTTTCATTGCAATTTCTTTAAGCGACGTTTTTGAAGCCACAGATTTACTCATTTAACTCGAAATGCGTTCTTCGTCTTTGACGGCGAATAACTTTTAAACGGCTCATACGAATTAGTTGAAATTTTAGTACAAGGAAAAGTGGTCCTTTATCTTTGTAACCGTGTTTTTTAAATTATAATCGTTTCATTGCAATTTCTTTAAGCGACGTTTTTAAAGCCACAGATTTACTCATTTAACTCGAAATGCGTTCTTCGTGTTTGACGGCGAATAACTTTTAAACGGCTCATACGAATTAGTTCAAATTTTAGTACAAGGAGAAATGATCCTTTATCTTTGTAACCGTGTTTTTTAAATTAAAATCGTTTTATTGCAATTTCTTTAAGCGACGTTTTTGAAGCCACAGATTTACTCATTTAACTCGAAATGCGTTCTTCGTGTTTGACGGCGAATAACTTTTAAACGGCTCATATGAATTAGTTCAAATTTTAGTACAAGGAGAAGTAGTCCTTTATCTTTGTAACCGTGTTTTTAAAATTATAATTAGTCCGGTCAATCTAGATCAAAAAATGAGAGTGAAGGTGCATAAAGTCCCAACAAGCTGAAAATCGGTTACAAAGATAAAGGACCACTTCTCCTTATACTAAAATTTGAACTAATTCGTATGAGCCCTTTCAAAGTTATTACATAATATGCACACGGTTTCACGCCGCCTATGAGGTAGTGTACTTAGCGCAACTTTTACAACTTTTTGAATCGTTATATCTCAGAAACGGTGGCTCGTGGGGAAAAAAGTATCGATACATTTTTGTAGATAATTTTATGATCTACAATTTTTGTCTGAAGTATTTTTATGATAAAACTTATCGTTTTGCTGAAAATCGCGAGAAACTTATTTTTTTGACCTTTAACCTCAAATAAAATTTTTTCCATACACGGGAATGATGGGGAACTTTTAAATTTGTTTATAATTATGTTTTGAACAATTTTACTGATTTTTAGCTTGTTGGGACTTATGCACCTTCGAATGTTTAAATTGACCGGGCTAAAGCAAACTCGTAGCCTTTATAGTTCTCGAGATAACAATAAATTGTGGGCACTTAAAATTAAACACCCTGTATAGGTACACAGGAAACTCCAGGTCAAATTTTAAATACTTTAACGAAAGATTCCGCCCAGTATTCCTCACCATTTAGGCATCTCTTTAGCGAGTAGTAATAAATTGAAGATGCGGTGCAAAATCTAGAAACTTTTAGCTTCAAAAATAACATTCTCCGCTAAACTGACTGTCTGACTAAAAAAACTGTTGAACAAAATTTGTTCTAAATTAAATTGTCTATAAAAAACATTCCATTGATTTTTGACAAATTTGCAACCCTTAAAAAGTTACACTTTCTAAAAGACGCATTTTTGATAATTCTATGACATTTTTCTTTCGTTTCTCTTGAAAACTAAACGTATTAAACCAGACTTGGAAGATCAAAGGCAATGGATTAATTTGAGTAAAAAATTATGCTCATCATTGATGCAAAATTTTACCCCACACAGACGATGAAAAATGAGACATTTACACATGAGAAATTTACATTATTATTAGCAGGTTCCAATTTTTGGGTTAGAGATCCCTCAAAGATTTAAAACTGTGCCTGATTTAGAAAATACTAATTTATCTTAGACTATACACAGTGGCCACCAACTTTAATGAGTTTTCTTGTTTTCAAGTAATTAGTTTGAAAGAGCCTTTGTCGGTCTAAAACTAACCGGTCTTTAGCTGTATTCGGTTAAGTTTCCGTGACTCGACCGTTTTAAGTCCATTTTTTCAACGTTTTTAATGAGCCACTCTGTATATTATCGCTTGCTTGATTTTTAATATTAATTAGGACAAAATTTGTCAAAGACTTTATTGGTATCAAGCAAACTGGCGTTGAAATATTGCCACTTTAGCTGTATTCGGTTATGTTTCCGTGACTTGCTCGTTCTAACTCAATTTTTTCAACTGTTTTAATGAGCCACTCTGTATATTATCGCTTGCTTGAATTTTTAATATTAATTAGGACAGAATTTACCAAAAACTTTATCGGTATCAAGCAAACCAGCGTTGAAACATTGCTACATTTGCTATGTTCGGTTAAATTTCCGTACTAACCGCTCTCTCTCTTACTTCATGTTTTCCACATTTTTTTATTAAACCACTCTGTATATTGTCACTTGTGCAAATTCTTAACATTATTATGGACAGAATTTGCAAAATACTCTACCGATCCAAATCAGCCGACCTCCGACCAATAACTCGATCTGATGTACTTAATTTTTTTTGAGCATGTCGGTGGCACTCCCACTTCCGAATTTTTGGTGGTGAATTAATTAATGGATTCGTTTGTCATTTAAATTCCGTCGTTTGTTGCACTTATTTTTTTGACATTTTCTAACCATTCACTGTATATTAAGGCTTGTTTATTTCTTATTACTATTTAAGAAAAAATATGCAAAATGCTTTGTCGTTCTAAAACAAACTAGTGTTGAGATATTGTCACTTTTCCTATATTCGGTTAAATTTCCGTAACTGACTCCTAAGTCCACTTTCTCAACATTTTTAAGTTTACTGCTCTGTGTATTATCACTTTCTCACGATGCCGGTATAACCCTTGATTTCATCTGGTAATTTGTGAAAAATCCTTTTGGATTTCCATTTGAAGATCTAAGACCTACATTATACTTTCCAAATGGCTATTATAGTATGGGGCATGTCGCTGTCGCGTTCTCATTCACAACGTGCACAAGTCAGAATCTTGAAAGTCTTCTAATAGGTCTCACATGAAGTTTTAGTAGATACTCCAACATACTAGATACTTTTGACACGGTTTTAAGATAGAAACACATTTTAGTAAGCTGACCCTCCCCAGAAACAAATTCAATAGCTCAGGTGAGAAAAGCTGAGTAGGCGTCAGAAGCGACTTTAGACGCTTAACAAAAATACTTAAATAACCTACTAGCTTCTCATTCAGATATTTGCAGTATGTGTGTTCTCAAACTGAGACACTTATACTCGGGCCCATTGTACATCCTCCAAGCAGCCTCTCCGTACTCATCAGATCTCGAGCCATCCAATTTGTAAGATGAAATCCAGGATTCTGCCGGGAGGGATGGTGCTTATTGTGGCCATGTCGACCCAAAAATCCTTCACCACGAATCTTCTTGTCAACGGTAGAGCTACGAAGTTACCTTTCAGCTGTTTAAGGCTTGCAGGACGGCTTTGCTGCACGTCAATATCAGTATTTTTTTGTATTCATTTGCGCTGTGTAGTACTTCCATGAGTTCGGTTTGAAAAATTGAGGCATGTTTCCCCAGCGGTAGGCTACCATCGAGGTCAAAAGATCAGATTATGTCTGCTTCAATGTTCTCGGTTGAATGCATTAGAGTTAAGAAATCGTTGTTCAATAAATGTTTTGAGGAGATAGGGTCTGCATCCATCTCCACGTGGGGTAGTTTCTTGTAGCACTCCTCGGGGATTAAGGTGTATCCGACAGTTATGTCTGCTTTCATTTTCTCAGTTGAATCCATTAGAGTTAGGTAGTCTCTTTTAAATGAATATTTTGGGGAGATGGGGTCAGCGTCCATCGCCAGCTGGGATAACTTCTTGTAGCACTTCTCGAGTATTTTGGTGTGTTCGACAGTTATGTCTGCTTTGATGTTCTCAGTTGAATCCATTAGAGTTAGAAAGTCTCTGTTAAATGGATATTTTGGGGAGATACGGTCTGCATCGATCTCCAAGAGAGGTAGCTTCTTGAAGCACGCCTTGAAGATTTTAGTGTGTCCGTAAATTCCATATTTGATGCACCATCTCGCAGTCGAAGGGCTCCGTTTGTTGAGTGGAAAATGAAAGCTACATTGTAATCCCCATAATAGTGTTCTGTGAGACTCTGGACGACCACACGCGACTCGGCCACCTTATATTCCGACGTGACGCAATATTCAAGTCGTCTCAAAAACAATTAAGTTCATTCGAGTGCAAGATCTGAAATTCCCCCGTTCTCTAAAATGCAAAAATCGCTATAAATATTTTTTTAAATTTGTGATCTGCACTAGAAGTTACAACAGAACTCGTATACAGAGTGATATTAGAAATGTAAAACATTTTATAAATATTTAAAAGAAGAGATTAAAAGAAACTTGTAAGAACATAAATGGCGGCTATTAAAATCGCATAAAGCATCTCAGTTACAGATTTCAAGTATAAGTTTAGAGATAAAAATGCAATCAATTCGATCGGGTCGATAAATATCGTCGATATCGAATCAATTTAAAATTAATACACATAAATTAATGCGAGTTAATAAAGTTGAAAAATTTGCAAACAAAACTATTGTTTGTTCTTGGGCGGCGAACGCGTTGTTAAAACGAAATCTTTTTCGAAAAAGAAGCAAAAAAAGAGGCAGTCATCTTTGCGGATATATACTTTGTAAGCTATCCTTATTAAGATTTAATGAAATAAGAGATTGCTTCGGATGTTGCTTGAATGAAAAAAGTTTTTTTTTAAATTCGTATGAATTATAGATAATGTATTGTATTCTATAAAACCGATTTTATTCGCTTCATATGCCAACTAAATTGAATTAAAACAGATATATTGTCTCTTTAGTTTTAGTATTTATTGTCTCTACGGCCAACTTAAATTACAACAACTGTTAGTTTTAATAATTAAATTCGCGACTAATTAACGTTTTAGGACAAAATTTATTGGTAAATCGAGTCGGTTGGGCGAAAAATTATGTGGGGCAATTTTTTAAATGTTGAAATTATACAAAATGTATCGCTTTTAGTCGGGGCGAGAAGTTTCGACTTCGATTTCTTAATATAGCAATTTTGTGGAATTGCCGCACATTTTTTATTCATACAGTAACATAAAAATACTTGTCAATTTCTATATTATACTGCACGTCGGTTACGTCATGCAATATGGATACAGCGATACAGTCAGAGACGTACGAAAAATTCTTAGCCTACTATAGAACCAAACAAAATTTCAATGTCAAAATATTTTATTACTCAACATATTCTCCTCTTAATTGGATACATTTATTACAGCCAACCTGCAACGTCTCTAGACCTTTCAAAAAAAATGTTTCTTCTTGCTCTGCAAACCAGACCTCCACAGCTTTTATTACCTCCTTGTTGGAAAAAAATTTACGACCTTTTAAACTTTTTTTCAGTTGAGGAAAGAGATGATAGTCGGACGGAGCCAAATCTGGAGAATAAGGGGGGGTGTTCTAGTAATTCAAACCCTAATCACGAATTTTTTGCATGGCAACATGAGATTTGTGTGCAGGGGCGTTGTCCTGCAAAATCAAAACACCTTTGGATAACTTTCCGCGTCTTTTCTCTTTAATTTTTTCCCGTAGAGTGGTCAGTAATGTCGAATAGTAATCTCCAGTTATTGTTCTACTCTTATCCAAAAAATCAATCATGATTACTTCATGGCAATTCCAAAAAACTGAAGCAAGAACTTTTCCAGCAGATTTTTGGACACGAAACTTCTTAGGTCTTGGAGAACCAGAGTGTCGTCATTCCATCGATTGTTGCTTTGTTTCTGGATCGTAGAAATGTACCCAAGTCTCATCCATAGTAACAATTCGGTTTAAAAAGTCTACATCGTTTTCAAATCGAGCACAGATCGAACGCGATGTTTCTACCCTTGCACGCTTTTGGTCAACATTCAAACATTTGGGGATCCATTTTGCATAACTTTTTCTCATGTCCAAATTGACGTGAACTATATGATGAACGCGTTCGTATGAAATATTCAGTGCTTCAGATATCCGTTTTAGCCCAATTCGACGGTCTAATAAAATCATGTCATGAACTGCATCAATATTTTCGGGGACTGACACAGAAACTGGCCTTCCCGATCGGTCATCATCTTCAATTGAAAATTTACCTCTTTTGAAGCTTGCAGTCCAATTTTTCACGGTCGCATACGAAGGACATTGATCACCAAGGGTATTAACCATATCTTCGTAAATCTGCTTACCTCTTAACCCTTTTAAATACAGGTACTCGATGATGGCTCGATACTCCAATTTTTCGATTTTCACAATTTCGGTGGACATCTTTTTTCTTTTAATTTATTACTTAACTCTGGTTTACTTTTTTGACGTCAAACTTTACACTGACACTTCTAATAAGTTATTGTTCGTTGCTATGGTAACGCAATATTTTGTTTATGCATGGAACTGGTCTAGGCTAACTAGATATCAATACATCCTCGTATAGCTACCATCGGGCAAGAGTTATGAGCCCAACAGAATTCCCATTTTGTGCACATATTTAATAATAATAATAACACGTATTTACTTCCAATAAACAAAAGAAAGCACCAAGTTTTAATTTGCTTGGAAAAAGGGGGCAGGTTCAGTTCCTCTTGGTAAG
This sequence comes from Malthinus flaveolus, assembly GCA_950108345.1. Taxonomy (NCBI): domain Eukaryota; kingdom Metazoa; phylum Arthropoda; class Insecta; order Coleoptera; family Cantharidae; genus Malthinus; species Malthinus flaveolus. Next base: position 93,261,199 of record OX467285.1, read on the forward strand.
CAAAGAAGAAACTGTTCTTGGACCTGTCTACAATTTACAACTATCGCACTGTACATACGGTATGTCATCAACACGTGATGTTATCAACCGAAATTCTAAATATCTGACAGGTACTAAAAAATAAATCAAAGAAAACTTGCCCTATCGCATCACCGCTGGCTCAAAACTGTCAGTCATCTCTTTCTAAATTCTAAACAAACTCAGAGGCAGTTTAAAGGTGTAAGGTATCAATGTTATACCGGTTATACATAGCAATAGACCCAAAATCTAACCATGATGTCCTGAGGAACACCGCACGAAACTCTAGAAGGGTTGGAGAATTCCCCGTCCAACTTAACTATTGCCTCGTTCAGTTCAAGATACTTCAAGACCGCTAATGGAAGATCCTGATTGCCTACAGGTTCTTACAACTTGACTGGCAGAAAATTCAAGTATCCCCCCCCCCCCAAACTACGATGGAGCTTAGTTACGGAGCGTCAATATATCTTATCTGAGCTTCAGTCGGTGTATATTCTACCCTCAGTATTTCCTCGTGCTTCCATAAGCTACCGTAATATCGTGCTTCCACTTCATGGTTGAGCTGTTACTTAATTGTCAATCCTAATTCCTAGAGGGAATCAAACCATTGATGCGTTCCATGGTTGGTTCTATGGCTTGCCTCGCTTTCCAGAATCGTACGTCGGATAGTTGTAGTGTGCTGTGTGGCCACATTATCATCCACGGATTTAATCTCCACGTTTTTTTTAACTGCACTGTACACTGTATGGGTGGCATTTTAGCTTGAATGGTGAGCTTCTCTAGGTGTTTTGTTAAAATTTTGTTTAACTCAATTCGCACTTGTCTTAAGTCTTCGTTAAATCCTTCCGCTAATTGATGGGTACGAACTGTTACACAGTGGTTCGCTGGATCGACCGGATGTTGGACGCAACGCCATTTCCCCCTTATCGCCTATTTAGGTCATTTCTTCGAGAGTTAATTCACGTAATTGGTAGTTTGGAGGGGTATATTCGCAATTACTTCAAAACTGCACTATTTATTTTGATGAGACTAAACATTTTAGTGAAAATATTTGTGTTATTTAATAATTTAAACATGTATACATCTTTCAAAACCTCACCGACCCTAGATGTGCAGAAGGGGAAGTGAGGAAAAGGTTAAAAGAGATGCCCAATCTCTGTGTTTAGGTTGGTATGTAACCTTGGTTACGTCGCTGTGGGAAATTTGGTTGTTCGCGCAGGTCGGTGAGGTTTTGAAAGATGTATACTTAAGCCAGTCAAAATAGACAAAAAATGATCAAAAAATTGGTCTTTCGCAAATATCTCATAATATTAGTCCTGTCAAATTAGACAAATGGATGCCATTTGAGAGAAAAGCGTCCAGCGGTTTTGAAAATGAGTACGGTTGTTAGTTAGAGCCTGCAGTACAACATACTAAAAGTCCCGGAGCGTGGGAAGTAAGAGGCGGGAGGGGCAGCTGTTTAAAGGTATAGTCGAAACCAGCAGAGGTGTCCTATGACTCATTCCTAAAAACTACGTAACAATCACGCTATCCTTGTTTATAAGTTTGTTTTTACTTTGTGGGAATGCAACAGAATATTTGATTACGTCATTTTTAAGTAATTTTAGCGATGAGTCATAGGACACCTCTCCTGGTTTTGACTATAACCTGTTCTATTTCGTGCAAATAACTCGCCTCCTATAAGATCCTAAGTTGATGAAGTTTTTGATGAAAGTTATATAAAACACTCTAGCTACGAAATTAGTTATATGAATTTTTTCCACAATTTTACCCTTTTTGAGATATAGCTCGTAGAAGGGGTTACAGTTCATTACAGTTTTACAGTACATTTATTGTAACTCTTTCTCTGCGCTATATCTCTAAAAGGGTTAAACTTATGGAAAAAATGCATATAACCAATCCTGTAGCTAATCCTGTTGTCTATAACTTTCATAAGAAGCTTTATCAACGCAGGATCTATAGGAGGCGAGTTATTTGTTCGAAATAGAAAAGGTCGCTTTCAAACACTTACCCCTCCCCTTCCCTTCTCAACCCCTATTGTCCACCTCCGGGATTTTTAGTATGTTTACTACAGGTTGTAATGAACAATCATACTAATTTTTAAAACTCCTGGATGTTTTTCCCTCTAATGTCGTCCGTTGTCTAATTTGACTGAACTCGCAAAAAAAACGATTTTTTGACTTTTGACTTTGAATAAAGTTTTTTACAGAAGTGAAATCGATGGGGACTTTTGACATTTCGTTTATAATAATGCATTTGAGGTCTGTACTAATTTTCAGCTCTATGCGAATTTTTCCGAAGCTGATTGTCTATTTTGACTGGACTACTGCAGTTGTGTGAGAGCTCTAAATAACAATTTTAATCCGAATTAAATTGATTACAAGGATTTGGAAGCCCTCATGGAATTTGTACTAATTTTTATTCAATAAATTTGAAATTCGGACCAAACAAAAGTTAAAAGGGTCCGGATATTTGCCAGAAATCCAAGAAACTTTTTTTAGTTTTGCTTAATTTTGACCCCAAAGGACTACTTTTTTGGCAAAGACCGTTTAATTTTTTCTAAAAGTAGACTAAATTTTCTATATGTTAGCAGTATTTATAGAAATGGATGAACGCTGGCCTCACTATAATTGGAGTAGAATTCCTTTTGCAATCCACATTCGATAATGCAGATTATTGTACGTTGGGCTCGTTGGGAGGTATAGTCAAAACCAGGAGAGGTGTCCTATGACTCATTCCAAATAACTACGTAACTTGAATCACGCTATCCTTGTTTATAAGTTTGTTTTTACTTTGCGGAAATGCGACAGAATATTTTAATACGTCATTTTAAAGTCATTTTAGCGATGAGTTATAGGACACTTCTCCTGGCTTTGACTATACCTATAATGATTGATGACTATACCCATTTTCAAATGGGGTGTAGTTATGATTTTTTGGTATGCTGTATAATATGACTCCACAACATCTAAATACATGTGTTTTAGATTGCGCGAACCCGCAAACAGACTTTTAAGGCACGTTGAATGCTATACTTACCTCCTGGGGTATGCCAACGGATTTTCCGTATCTTAAAGGGATTAGCTGATCAGTGATCACATAAATATAAATCACAAGAATTCGAATTGGGATTGGGGGACCTAATAGGTAAAAATTCGAATTTCACCGACAATGGCTGTTCAATATATAGGACGCAATATAGGTCAAAACGAATTTCAGTCTGAAAATCGTATAAGAACGAGTACTTGAGCACGGGATTTCACTACCACCAGGGAGCTTAACTACTGACTTTTTTGAAAAGTCACAAAATCAATTTTTTAACAAAATAAATTCTAAACAAGAAAAGTAGGTAGGTAATTAAATAGGGGCGGAGTTTAAAAAACAATTTATTAAAGTAATGTGGAGGAGAGAATAAGGAGCAAAATAAAGAAGTGGGAGGCGGCAGTTTTAATTTATTTTAGAGTTAATTACTTATATTTATAAATCTATTGTTTTGTCATCCTACATTATTAGAAGGAATAAAGAATTTCAACCAACAATTTTGTAATTTATGGATTCCAATTAAATTGAGCAAAATATTACTTAAGCCAAATTGAACTTCTCTACTATTTTTTTCCTATTAATGTTAGATGCATTTCGACTCTTATTTATATTTTATTTATTTTATTATTGAGCAAATGCAATAAAATTAAAATACTTGGAGATATCAGTTGGTTCGATGTCGTATTAAGTATATGGAGGCGTCGTTCAAATGCTATATAAAACGAGAAATTCAAAAGTGGGCCGAAAGATATTACAATAAGAATAACTTTTTCTGTAGGCAGACCTACAGCACTTTTTGACTTTTTATTTCGGTACATCGTGTGAAATAAAAATAATATTTTATTTTATTTAGTTCCATAACGCACTTTTACGTTCCTTGCTTCAACTTTTGCGCATACAGCGTGTCTTAAAACGACGTAAAACTCGATTTTTCGGTAAATACCTCAACAACTGTTATGTCACCTCACGTGTGTTCTCTCATTCGATTGGATTTTTAAAATGCGCTTTTTCCAGAGTGTTGAGATCAAATTGTCCCAAAATTATCCATTTTCGGACTCGAAGTGAGAATTTTTGTGGTACGTTAAGACGTGCATTTTTAAACACCCTATACAATACATATTTAAAATTTTTACCTTTCTATAATACTATTTTTGTTCCAAGCGGTTGCTCCAGTTTAGAGAAATGTGACTGCGTTACGAAACTAAAAATGCTAACAAAAAGGGCAAAGTACACACCACACACTAGAAGAATTTAAAATAATATTTAAGGGATCGTAAAGAAAATTTTAGTAGGTTCATCAGAAAAATTTTCCTTTCCTCTCTTTGAGGCCAATAAAATCTAATTTTCTTGACCCTAGTAGTTTAGATAACGATTTTTTATCACTTTCGTCATTCACTCGCCCTTTAATATAATTTTCTTTATTTGGAACTCTTTTTCCTTCCTCGGAAAGAAAATATTAGAAAAGCGAATATTTAATAATTCATAAAGGTTTCTTTCCTCCCTCTCGTATTGTCTTCATCAATCCGTTTCGAGTGTGAGTGAACAACGTTAATATAATAATAAAAACGCGAAATATAAAATATTCGTTTTAAGGCTCTTTCTAGATGGCAAAAAGAAAAGGTATCCCGTAGGGAGAAAGAATAAAATGCATTTGAAAGTTAAAGGAGACCACTCGGTGTAACTTTACAGCTTCTTTGATGGCGCTTAAAAATCAGGACACGTTATGTTATACTTATGAATCTTATGATAGTGCCAAACATATAAAAACAATACAAAAAAATATTTATTATATCAATCTCAAAGATATTTCAGAATTGCGTTTACAAAATAAAATAAATTATTGAAATCGACACATTTTCAAGCGAAAAAAAGGCGAGATGTGTCATCACGGGATTATTCGCTCCAAACTGTTAAAAGTAGGTATTTTTACTTTTCCTTAGTCGTTGATTTTTTTTCAAGTTTAATTTCACAACGTTTTAGTACCCCTGAATTTTAAACGCTAAAAAAATCAAACCGTCAAGCAATGTCTGTCTGGATGTGTGTGTGCATGTAACGCTGTCCAATAAAAACTACTGAAGCGATTTTGTTGAAATTTGTTTTCGGTCACTTTAACAAAATTTTATAGACAAAATAATTTTTTAAACGAAATCGATACAGGGCGGTCCAAAATAAGAGGGTTAATTTGGTCACATTTAGGAAAATGTTGACCCAAAGTATTTAGACTCGGCTATAAGTTAGTACACATCGGCTTTAATTAAAAAAAACATATTTTCAAATTTTTTAATTTAAAATGGTGGCCAGTATAACCATCGGCTCATTTTCTAGTTTTTTTATTATAACTTTAAGGATAATTATTATTATGAAAATCTAATAACAGGAAAATATAGGGCTTTAAGTTTGATATAATCGATTTTTAAAATAATTTTAAAATTGACTACTAAAAATAAACCAGAGTTGACTAGATTTTTAAAATGGATTTTCTCGAAATTGGCTCCGGCAGTTTTGTCTATATTTTGATATGTTGTAGATATCGAAGTTCTTAAATTAAACCCCATTTTTTGGTTCATTTGCTATGAGTAGATCCAGAGCTATGCATTTTAGAAGGTCAAAATTTCTAAAATTTATTATTGAATAGATTTAGCTTTTACTGTGTGCAAATCGAGATTGATTTTTGTATGAACTAAATTAAAATAGCCATTTGCACTAATTTTGTCATTTTGTCTTTGTCTTGTCAGTTTTTAACTGTCTACGTAAGGGTTGCGTCCGGTATTTATATGTTCAAAGTAACGGTATTTTTCCTTATCTCGTGTTCCGTTAAGACTTTTATTATCGGAGAATTGTTGAGATCAATCTGGTCGTTTAATAATGTGTAGTTACTATTGTTGTGTTTCATGATTTCTATGGTTTCTAGGTAACTTAGTTTAGTACCTTTAGTGGATATATGTAGAATCTCGGGTTTGTGAGTGAATGTGTGGTTGTGGTTGAAGATGTGTTCGGCATAGTTGGAGTCAGGTTTTCTGTGTCTGTTACTTCTTGAGTGTTCTTTGAACGTTTGTTCTATGTATACTGCATTGCAGTTGGGGCAGGAGAGTTTGTAGACTCCTGATTTTTTCATAGGGCCTATTTTGGTTTTGGTGTTGGTTATAATAGAGCTGAGGGTGTTGTCAGTTTTGAATGCTACTTTTTTGTTGCTGTTTTTGGTGATGAATTTGTTCAGTTTTTCGGATAGAAGTCCGAGGTAAGTGAAAGCGGTGTATTCTTTTTTGGTATCATGGTGTGTCTGTTGTGCGTAGACCATAGCCAAAAGTGGAGTTTTTTCTTGAGGATGTTGGTGATTATGTTAGGACTGTATGCATTATTTTTAGCGATTATGTATATTCGGTTTAGCTCTTTTTTGTAGTTTTTGTCCGTCATTGGGACGGAAAGTAGTCTGTGAATCATAGAGTGGAAAGCGGCTAGTTTATGTGAGATGAGGTGTGCGGAGCTGTTGTGTATAGTCGTGTCTGTGTGGGTCGGTTTATGGAAAATAGCAAAAGAGTGTTTATTGAGCTCTCTGGATATGGAGAGGTCTAGAAAGTTGAGGGTTTTGTTGTCCTCTTTTTCCATAGTGAAAGTGATGTTTTTGTGGAGTGTGTTGAGGTATTGAAGGAAAGTATCTAATTGCCTGTTCGTGCCATTCCAGCAGACTATTATGTCGTCGACGTATCTGTACCAGTTGGTAGCTAAAGTTTGATGTATGTTTGGAGTTGTGTATTTGTTTTTCTAAGTGATTTATTGAAGATTTCGAGAGGAGATAGAGGAGAGCCCATGGGTAGTCCTTCTTTCTGTAAGTAGAATTTGGTATCGAAGGTGAAGTAGTTGTGTTTAAGGCATGTAGTTGTAAGTTCTAGGATTTCTTCGATAACTCCAGGTAGGGCTTTATTTGTGGTTTAGTAGCGTTTCGATTAGATTCGGTAGTTCGTCGGTGGGAACGCTTGGGAACAGGTTTTTTTACGTCGAAGGAGATGAGGCGGCTATTGTTGAGTTTAAGATTTTTTATTTTGTTTATTAATTTTAGAGAGTTTTTGACTGCATATTTAGGAGTAAAATTTGTGTGCTTTTTAAGGGTGGTCGTAAGGTTTTTGACTATTTTGTTGCATGGTGCGTTGATGTAAGAGCATACTGGTCTGATCGGTTGTTCTGCTTTATGGAGTTTTACAGTGGTGGGGCTTTGGGGTTCATGCAAGTGAGGTGTCGTTTATCCAAGTCTGTGAATAATAGATTGACTTTGTTAAGGGTGGTTTTGATGTCGTTTTGGAATTTGTTTATGGGATCAGTTTTTAGTTGGAGGAACGTGTTAGGGTCTAGGAAGGCTTTGACTTTATCTGTGTAGGTGTTTTAAGGAAGAGCTACTATGGTGTTGCCTTTGTCTGCTTTGGTGAAGATAATGTTGTGGTCGGTTGCCTTTTTGTTAATACTTTTGGGTGTTTGGAGTTTATTAGTTATGGGTTTTTGAGGTGTTTGTAAGATGATTTTATGATGGAGGAGGCTTGTGCTTTTGTTACAATATTGGTTTAGTGCAAATGGCTATTCTAATCTAAAATTTATCATTTCTTTTGTAATTAAAATTTGTAATTGCAAGTTGGTATAATAATGTATTCCGTAAATTTCTATTATTTGTTGCAATTTTGGTTTTAAAAACACTTCTGGTTAAACCGGAAATTAGCCAAGCTAACGGAGTTTTTGAAAACACCTTGTATATTTTATAATTTTTTAAAATATCATAAGATTAACTGTCAAATGATACCAAGCATGTTAAATTTGAACTTCCGGTTTAACCGGAAATAGTATTCGCTTTTATATTTTAAATTCAACACCCTGTATGTTTTAGGTGGTTTGGAAGATTGTCAAATTAGCTATCTAGCGATACCAAACATTTAATATTTTGTCTTCAGGTTCAACCGGAAATGAGATTAGCTTCCAATTTCAAATAGAATCATCTCGTATAATTTTAGTTTTTTAAAATCAAGGAAAGCTTCTGAGCGTCAGTCGTTTTTAAGTTTGCTTCACTTAGCACTTCCAATGGGAGGCTCTCATATGAAAAAGTTTGGAACTCCTGGCGTAGTAGATATCGTGGTAGATTGATTGAAGTATATCTCGGCCAATTTTCATCGTTCTGGAAATAAATAAGAACAGCAGCATTACAGGACATTTTATAAGCTTCGAGAAGGGTCTAATGGCCTTATTTGATAAAACCATTACGCGTAAAATCCATTTTGTGCCCCATTTTTTTCCTGTGATTACTGATTACACTTCTTCCTTTGCGGGAAAAAATCCCCAAAAATTGCAATCACTTTTTTAAGCATCCGTGATGACCCGATGACACTGTTCGCACATGCCTTCACTTTTAATCTTTGAAAATTTAGTCTAGTAGTTTACAGAGAGTTTTAAGGCTTGTCACGCTAATTTTTACTCACGCTACACAAACATAAATACTATCGGCGGCAAAAGTATATACAGTGCCCCTAGCTACTCAGTATCGATGGTAAGGGGTGGTTAAATAAAAGATCGAAAATTTTAGGCGCCACGCTATTTAGTATCCACTGTATATTTAATCGAATTTAATATAAATAGCGAAATCGGATGCGAAAATACTAGTACCGATAACATTCATGAAAACAAATAAATAAGTAATCAAATGGATAATTATCGTACCCCAAAAATACAAATAGCTAAATTCCAACGAGTCGAAGATCATACGCTTAAAAGAAAATAATGATGATAATGAATGTAAACGGCGAATATATGATAAAAAAATTATAATGAGGAAATTTTCCTCCAAAAAAAATTGTTAGGTATGACTGAGCTCAGCCGTGCCTGTACATCAGTACTACACGACGTTGATAATTATATTTAATTTTGTAAATAACGATAATTATTGTATGAAAACCAAAATGGATGATTAATGTAATTAATGAATATGATGATAAATTGTAATGAGATTATTTCTTATCTGCGTTTCAATCTTCTACTCCGATGTACGATTTGTCGGCTTAGTCCGAAAATCCAACTCGAAGAATTGGAGGTATGTAAGTAGGTATACGACAATTTTTCCCAATTACCACTTCAACGATAACATTAACGAATATAAATGAATTTGTTTAACATTCAATTGGATTGAAATTGTCCACGACAATCCAAAAAAACTCAAAAAAAGGCTCGACTACAGCCCAAGAATAGCCTAACGGTTTTTAACGGCTACACGTGTTAATTTTTCAATAATTGAAATTTGAAAATCCCGAAAATAACGGATGTGCGAATTAATTTGGATCAAACACCAAAAACAACTAACTGCACCGAAAATTTATCAACTTATATCCCTTATAAATAAGGCTGATTTTTTAAATTAAATCACTAAGTTTCTAAATTGAAAATTTCAATATGAAGGCTTGGACCTCAATCTCCAATAAATTTTTCAAAACAATCAACCGCGATAACGATAATGCAAATTCAATTAAAAGACCGCAGGCCTATGCCATCTCGGTGGAAAATTAATAACTTTAACTAAATTTGACGAATAATTAAATTTGAAAACCAAACACTATCGGCACCATAATACTATTCCCATTTTTAAACCGTAACAGGCTTTACACACGTATTTTGCGCCTTTACGCAGACCCAGTTAGTCCAAAAAAATTAATTTCTTATATTTCTGGTAAAAATATCGACAACCTATAAATTATAGAAAAAATGTTATAGAAATTTTTATTTAATGAGACGTTATCTTAATTTAAAAAACATGACAAGTTGTGTTATCGAAATGGCCGAAATTTATTCAAATGAACTCCTTTTTTTACCTTTTACAAAAGAACAAAATTTTATTTTATTGATTTGATTTCAGTTGTGACATCCGAGTATAAAAACGAACACAAAAAACTTGCCAAACACTCAATAATAAGAACTAATTTATAGCTCTAATAGTCGTTAAGATATAACTATTAATTTAAGTAAAATCAGTGGCGGACGTCACCACGGGTCGTACATGGGTCGCTTTGAAGTAAATCAGTTTGTTTTGAGAAGACTCATCTTTCGCGTTATTAAAATAATAAAATATGTAAAGTGGTGGGAAAATATTAAAATTTGTGCTTTTACCACGCAATTTTATTTGAAGTGGTGCTTGTGAAAATAAATCAAATAAATTGCATCCCCTTCGATTTACATATCCAATATACTTATTTATCAATTTACTTTCTAAATGTATTCTTGTTTATTTAACATTTTATTGCGTTTCGCAAAATTGCCGGGCAATTTGAGGTTTGTTTCGAGCATTAAGATGAAAAGAGATGCGACGATATTAAGGGATGAACGTCGTTTAACGAAAATTACTTCTTTTGCCTATTATTTTCCCATTTAACGTATAAACTAAAAGAAAGTTTGGGTTGCGCCTATCCGTTTGGAAGCTTTCCGAATCGATCCGGAACAGTTTGAGGAATAAAGTCTGTCTGTCTCAAGCCTTCGAGCAATTGATTTGACTGTTGAAATGCATTTTCATCAGCTCATAACCTCATCAGGCACACCAACGCGCGTTTCGATTAAAATTAGTTTGCTAGAAAGCTAGAGGGCTCAATTTTTAAATCCACGTCCAATATAGTCACTACTGATTTTACTTTTTCGTTTCCTTTTTATTTGGTTTTATATGGTTTTATCCATCATTTCATTTTTGCTCTTCTGTTTTAACTGGAAATGCGTTAAACTTTTTTATTTTAAGCACAACACCCTCTATATTTAAAGTTGTTTGGAAGATTGCAAAATTATCTTTCTAGTGACATCAGAAATTTTCGATTTTGACTTCCGCTTCAGCTGCAAATGTGATTAGCTCTACTATTTCAAATGGAACACCTCGTATAATTTTCGATTAGATTTTTTCGATTGTTATTAATAGTCCAGTCAATAAGTGCTCAAAAGAGGGGTGTAGAGTGCATGAAATATGCGAGAATTTTTGACTTCAGGGCTTCGTTAGGAGTAGTTAGTAGATCAACATACTAAAAGTCCCCGCCCCTGGGAGGCGAGAATACGGCGGGAGGGAGAAGGGAAGGTACAATTTTTTGGTTTTTCGATTATATCTTCGAAATGGTGCACTCTAGAAAAATATGTTTTAAATAAAAATGAAAGCTAATTAAATTTCCTGCAATATTTATTCTATTTATTTTGTTCCTATCTGTTACGGTTTCTGAGATATAAGCTGGAGAAAATAGCTCTTTTTAGAAAAATTAATTTTTTGGTAAACTTCGCTTGGGGACTTTTTTACCGTTCATTTGAGAGAAAATTCTTTCGAACAAAAGTTGTAGGATTTTAAATTGCCTTCAAATTGAGTCCATCACTGATACTTTAGCTCAACCAGATCCAAAGTTAGAGCAGTTTTATGATAGCCTAGCAATGTCGAAAAATGAGTCATGAGTGTTTGCAGCTCGAAGTTTTCGTTACAACCTCTCCCCCCTCCTTCCATATCAACCCATAAAAATTTCTTTCATATTTCAACATTAATTCAATTTAAAATGGAGATGGGGGGGGGGTAGAAATGTTGAGCGAATTTTCTCATTTATATTGCCAACAACCTGTCTGATATGTCAACAATTATTCATTCTAACGTTCTGGAAAGTAGTGTTTGAGGAGAGATAAGGGGGGGACCTCATATAACATGAAAATCGGTTCAAGGGCTTGCCAACCACACGCGTTCAAAGATTGGCTAACTTGCGGTAAGTCGCACTACTCCATGAAACCAGGTTTGCCGGTACTCTTTTGGCTATAACTCCAAAAATATTTGTCCGATCCGCAGTTTCTTTTTTTCATCTGAAAGCTGGTTAAATTTCCCATCAGACTTCATATATAAAATTTTGATCAAGCCCCATAAAATAAAAATTCTATTACGCTAAAAACCGCGCACTGTTCTGAGATCCAAGTTTTCTTGGTACATTTTTCTCAATAACTCTGAAACTATTTGTCCGATCCAAAATTTAATTTTTTCATCTAAAAGCTGGTTAAAGTTACTATCAGATCCTGTATACAAAATTTTGATTAAATACCGTAAAATACTTACTGGTTCTGGATCTGGTTGAGCTAAAATATCAGTGATACACTCAATTTGAAGGCAATTTAAAATCCTACAACTTTTGTTCGAATGAATTTTCTCTTAAATGAACGGTAAAAAAGTCCCCAAGCGAAGTTTACAAAAAAATTAATTTTTTCTAAAAATAGCTATTTTCTCCAGCTTATATCTCAGAAACCGTAACAGATAGGAACAAAATAAATAGAATAAATATTGCAGGAAATTTAATTAGCTTTCATTTTTATTTAAAACATATTTTTCTAGAGTGCACCGTTTCGAAAATATAATCGAAAAACCAAAAAATTGTATTTTCCCCCCTCCCTCCCGCCGTATGCTCGCCTCTCAGGGGCGGGGACTTTTAGTATGTTGATCTACTAACTACTCCTAACGAAGCCCTGAAGTCAAAAATTCTCGCATATTTCATGCACTCTACAATATGTTTATTGGCTGGAATATAAGTAAATCGAAGATTTTGGCGAGCGCATTCGTACGCCTTTTATTTTTACTTTACAATACTAATTGTTATTTCAAAACTTTTTGGCACAAAGTGAGCAGTTCCACAAATAATTTTCTTTCCCTCTTTCTACGTTTCTTTATTTGTAATTTTAACAAAAATTCTTACCCAAAGATTATATATAAATCATGTAAAACATTGAGTTGCACAAAGAAATTTGTTGCTTCCGAATTCCTTTCTTGCTTTTGTACCTAAAGCAGTATGATGATAACATATCATTAGTCATTGTTGTACTAAATTTGTCATGGTAGTTATAAATCAGTGGCGGAGTCAAAATTTATGTTCGAAAGGAATTTAAGGCTTGATATTGTTATAATGAAAGATGGAAGCCTAATGTGTTTTCACGCGTAATTTGCGCTTATAAAAAATAACAAATTTTAGTTACGCCAATGGATGGAATTTTTTATTTTTTATTGTAATCGTTCAGTGAATAATTTTGCATGGAATTCAAATAATAAAGTTTTATACTTGCAAATTGTTAAATTGAAAGAAATCTGTTTTACAATTTAAAAGTGAATCGGATTCGCTCGATAATTTATTTTGAAAGCCCAAGATTTTGATTTCGATGTCGTTTTAGTTGTCTCTCTTCCAACGTTACACCACCCACATAATATATCCAAGAAAACGATGTATAGCCCCTTTAAAATACAAAAAAATAAAACCAATTTGAATACCACTTATTGAGTTTTGAATGAGATTAAGTTCATTTAAAAATCCCGTGATGACACATCGACTCTTTTATTTTTAATTAAAAAAATCTGCGAATTTCGTCTTCTAATTTGATTAAACGTTATCATAATGGACAACGGTTTTTGGGGTTCGGGAAAGCATTTTAATGAGTTTCGCAAATTCCGCTAGAAAATTACGGATGAAAAGCACATCACTCCCTTAAAACTTGACGACTCGAAAACCGAGACATAATTTTAATTTCCTCCCCACTTCTTCTTCCACTTTTCTAGACGACATTCGTGCAAATGATTTTTACGCGACTTTAATGAAATTAAAAAAATGTTCGTCTCCTTAATGAGACTGTTATTTTTAAACAATTTCGCCTAATTTTTTAATTGGGCGCCGCTTATAAAATTTAATTATGAAAAATGGAGGTTTACTGCTTGTTTCGGTTTACATTTTTCGTATAAGGAGCGTTTATGTTAAATTATTTTGTTCTATTTAAAGGTATTAGAGACTTATTTATGTCTATATTTAAAAGATGCCTACAAATGGTATGAAATCTTGGTACAAATTCGTTCAACTTGACGTTATCGGTTTCTCTAGAGCTTTCCAAATAAGCTTCACTCTAACGAAGTAAATAATTCATTTAATTCACTTTAGCGTTTTAATTAAATCATTGTTTTAATTGTAATGATGTTGATCATAAAGTATGCTATTATTAAACAAGTTATTATTTCAAGAATTTTCAATTATTTTACGATTATACAATAGGCGATTTGCATTAAAGAAATGGGAAATTGGTTTGGTTTGTTACCATTACCACACATCACAGGCGTTCAAAAATTAATGTTTCTGCCAAATTCGCAAACGCACTTTTGGAGATAAGTGTTTTTATAGAACAATCAAGTACCTTACATTTTCTACAAACTATACATCCTAGGTTTTTTTCTTTAAGCGAACGGTTTAGGTTCTGGAGGGCGTTACAGTTCGACGAAAATTCCACAATTTACCAAAAAACTGTCTTTTTAGTTTCCCACTTCTCACTCAAAAACTATACACTTTTAGAGAAAACTGCTTTTATTAAAAATTAAAGCCCTTTAAATTTTCTACAAATTATATATCTTAGGTTTTTTTCTTAAAACGAACGGTTTAGGTTGTGGAGCACTTTAAGGTTTGACAAAAATTCCAAAATTAAACAAAAAACTGTTTTTTCAGTTTCCTACTTATCACTCAAAAAGTATGCACTTTTAGAGAAAAATGCAGCTATTCAAGAATAAAGTTCCTTAAATTTTCTACAAATTATATCTCGTAGGTTTTTTTGTCAAAAAACGGCTTAGGTTCTGGAGGGCGTTAAAGTTCGACAAAAATTCCACAATTTGCCTAAAACCTGTCTTTTCAGTTTCTCAGTTATCACTTAAAAACCACGCACTTGTAGACAAAACTACTTCTATTTAAAAATAAAGCTTCTTAAATTTACTACAAATTATATCTCCTAGGTTTTGTTCTCCAAACGAACGGTTTAGGTTCTGCAGCTCGTCAAAATTTGACAAAAATTGCAAAATTAGTCAAAATATTGTTTTTTTAGTTTCTTACATATAACTTAAAAACTACGCACTTGTAGACAAAACTACTTTTATTCAAAAATAAAGCTTCTTAAATTTGCTACAAATCATATATCTTAGGTTTTTTTGTTAAAGAGTTAGGTTCTGGAGCTCGTTAAAGTTTGACAAAAATTGCAAAATTAGGACAAAAAATTGTTTCTTCAGTTTCTCACTTATAATTCGAAAACTACGGACTTTTAGGAAAAATTGTTTCTACTCAAAAATAAGGTACATTAAATTTCCTACAAATTATGTCACCCAGGTTTTCTACATCAGACGAACGGATTTGGTTAGGCGTTAGAGCGCGTTGAAGATTAGTATAGTCTTGCGCCCGAAATGCTAGTTTTCTTCAGCTTCCAGACTTTTGCCACTATGAATGCTTCATGTAGTATATTTGAAATTTACACAAGAAATACACATTTTTGGTATAACAATTTTTTGTGTGCCTACTCTATGGCTTAATTTGAAAAGTAAAACCCATTTTTCTGGAGCCGTCCTAAACCGTTTGCCTGTCAAAAAATCCTAAAAGACATAATTTGTACTAAATTTATTGTGCTTTATTTTTCTATAGCAACACTTTTCTCTAAAAGTGCGTAATTTTCGAGTTATAAGCGATAAACTAAAAATATCGGTTTTTTGTAGATTTTGGAATTTTGGTCAAACTTTAGGGTGCTCTATCGCTTAAACCGTTTATCTGTCAAAAAAAACCTAAAAAACGTAATTTGTACTAAATTTAATGTGCTTTATTTTTCTATAGCAACACTTTTCTCTAAAAGTGCGTAATTTTCGAGTTATAAGCGATAAACTAAAAATATCGATTTTTTGCAGATTTTGGAATTTTAGTCAAACTTTAGGGTGCTCTATCGCTTAAACCGTTTATCTGTCAAAAAAACCTAAAAGACATAATTTGTACCAAATTTAATGTGCTTTATTTTTCTATAGCAACACTTTTCTCTAAAAGTGCGTAATTTTTGAGTTATAAGCGATAAACTAAAAATGTCGGTTTTTTGCAGATTTTGGAATTTTAGTCAAACTTTAGGGTGCTCTATCGCTTAAACCGTTTATCTGTCAAAAAAACCTAAAAAACATAATTAGTACCAAATTTAATGTGCTTTATTTTTCTATAGCAACACTTTTCTCTAAAAGTGCGTAATTTTCGAGTTATAAGCGATAAACTAAAAATGTCGGTTTTTTGCAGATTTTGGAATTTTGGTCAAACTTTAGGGTGCTCTATCGCTTAAACCGTTTATCTGTCAAAAAAACCTAAAAAACGTAATTTGTACTAAATTTAATGTGCTTTATTTTTCTATAGCAACACTTTTCTCTAAAAGTGCGTAATTTTCGAGTTATAAGCGATAAACTAAAAATGTCGGTTTTTTGCAGATTATGGAATTTTGTTCAAACTTTAGGGTGCTCTATCGCTTAAACCGTTTATCTGTCAAAAAAACCTAAAAGACATAATTTGTACCAAATTTAATGTGCTTTATTTTTCTATAGCAACACTTTTCTTTAAAAGTGCGCAATTTTCGAGTTATAAGCGATAAACTAAAAATGTCGGTTTTTTACAGATTTTGGAATTTTAGTCAAACTTTAGGGTGCTCTATCGCTTAAACCGTTTATCTGTCAAAAAAACCTAAAAGACATAATTTGTACCAAATTTAATGTGCTTTATTTTTCTATAGCAACACTTTTCTTTAAAAGTGCGTAATTTTCGAGTTATAAGCGATAAACTAAAAATGTCGGTTTTTTGCAGATTTTGGAATTTTAGTCAAACTTTAGGGTGCTCTATCGCTTAAACCGTTTATCTGTCAAAAAAACCTAAAAGACATAATTAGTACCAAATTTAATGTGCTTTATTTTTCTATAGCAACACTTTTCTCTAAAAGTGCGTAATTTTCGAGTTATAAGCGATAAACTAAAAATGTCGGTTTTTTGCAGATTTTGGAATTTTGGTCAAACTTTAGGGTGCTCTATCGCTTAAACCGTTTATCTGTCAAAAAAACCTAAAAAACGTAATTTGTACTAAATTTAATGTGCTTTATTTTTCTATAGCAACACTTTTCTCTAAAAGTGCGTAATTTTCGAGTTATAAGCGATAAACTAAAAATGTCGGTTTTTTGCAGATTATGGAATTTTGGTCAAACTTTAGGGTGCTCTATCGCTTAAACCGTTTATCTGTCAAAAAAACCTAAAAGACATAATTAGTACCAAATTTAATGTGCTTTATTTTTCTATAGCAACACTTTTCTCTAAAAGTGCGTAATTTTCGAGTTATAAGCGATAAACTAAAAATGTCGGTTTTTTGCAGATTTTGGAATTTTGGTCAAACTTTAGGGTGCTCTATCGCTTAAACCGTTTATCTGTCAAAAAAACCTAAAAAACGTAATTTGTACTAAATTTAATGTGCTTTATTTTTCTATAGCAACACTTTTCTCTAAAAGTGCGTAATTTTCGAGTTATAAGCGATAAACTAAAAATGTCGGTTTTTTGCAGATTATGGAATTTTGGTCAAACTTTAGGGTGCTCTATCGCTTAAACCGTTTATCTGTCAAAAAAACCTAAAAGACATAATTTGTACCAAATTTAATGTGCTTTATTTTTCTATAGCAACACTTTTCTTTAAAAGTGCGTAATTTTCGAGTTATAAGCGATAAACTAAAAATGTCGGTTTTTTGCAGATTTTGGAATTTTAGTCAAACTTTAGGGTGCTCTATCGCTTAAACCGTTTATCTGTCAAAAAATCCTAAAAGACATAATTTGTACTAAATTTAATGTGCTTTATTTTTCTATAGCAACACTTTTTTCTAAAAGTGCGTAATTTTCGAGTTCTAAGCGATAAACTAAAAATATCGGTTTTTTGTAGATTTTGGAATTTTGGTCTAACTTTAGGGTGCTCTATCGCTTAAACCAGGAAAAACCTAAGAGACATAACTTGTAGAAAATTTAATGTAGTTTATTTTTTTATAAAAGCACTTTTTTTTTAAATTACGTAGCATTTAAGTTAAAGGTAAGCGCAAAACTGAAAAAATATTAAAAACTAATGCTAAGCTAATACTACCACTTAGGAGTGACGGTTGGTTTTATTACTCATTTGCATGATTTGCATGTTATTTCCGCCTTCATTATTAATAAAATGTTTACTAACTGTTTTAGTACCTATATTTACACGCTACCTTCCAACCAACTCAGGCGCTTAACGAGAAACTGGAACCAGCGCTAGCTAAGTCTATTGAGTTACCATTGAGAATTGGATCATATTTACATTATTTATTTAAATCTCAATATCTAAAATGCACTTATGCAATACGTGGAAATAGAAATCTCTAGAGGTGGTGTTTTGTTGGTTTTGTATCTTCAATACTTTTCGAATTTAAACTCGACATAAACTTTCGCACAACTACTCTCTTGCAAATTTAGGAAGATATCTCGGGGGTTTTATTTTTATGTTTAGATCCTACCCTACTCCCTACTACCCTTATTAAAAGCAATTACTTAAAGCTCGAAATGAGTTTATTTTCGGACAAATGATACTGAAATAAGAGAACCTTTAAAGATTTTAACTTATTATGTATTATGCAAATCTAAAGTGATTCTTTGAAACGTGAACTGATTTTTAAAAGAGAGTCAATACTCAATATAGTTAAATGGCGAACTTGGCACGTGTCAAAGAATTGGTGAATTGTAATTGTAGATTCGACTTTAGTGTATACCTTATCGTATAGTTTGAATTGACTGCTCGAACTAAAATCGCATTCAAAATACTTCGTTATTCCTTTTACTAAGGAGCCGCTTTTTATTTTTCTCGACTTTTGCCTATTATTTTTATTATTTGGTTTTCTTTTTTGCGTGATTCTCATTTTATATTTCGAATGCAATTTTTTGTCTTAATTTTACTCTAAATGTTAGCAACCACCACAGAGTCTCACAACGTGGAGATTTTTTTAATGTTGGGAGACGACGAGGTCTTAAGTCGTGTTCTCGCTCTAGTTTAGGGGTTCTTTTAAAGTAACGACTCAACTGGGCCTCATTTGGATTATAAATCGTTAGTTAAAATCAAAAGACACCCCACTTAAGTGAGGGCGCGAATCGAAAACCACGCAATTTGAAAGATGGGTTGGAGTTTCTGTCCGCTAACAGCTTCTTCCAGTTGTTTATTTCTTTCTCGAATATAGTCTAGTCACTAGGGAAAAACGAGACAAATCCAGAAAAAATATATACACATTTTCTTCTCTATCATTCTTTATGTTTTAGGGGTGCTGCATCCAAATTTGAACTTGGCCATCTCGACATCGCGTAAAAGTGATACGTTCTGAGAAAACTGCAAAGAAAATATTATGTTTTTCAGTTTCTCGCTTACAACTTTTTGAGAAAAGCGAATTTATAGGTACTTACATAATATTTCCTACAAATTATGTTTGTTAGATTTTTCCATTAGACACACGGTTTAGGCGCTAGAGCGCGTTCAAGTTTGAAATAAATTCGAATACTGGACAAAACCTTGTTTTTTAGTTTCTCACTTATAACTCGAAAACTACGCATTTTTAGAGAAAATTGTTTTTATTTAAAAACAAAGCTCCTTAAATTTATTACAAATTATGTCTTTTAGGTTTTTACCTCAAACAAACGGCTTAGGTCTTGGAGCGGGCTAATGTTTGAGAAACATTCCAAAATTGGACAAAAATTTGTTTCATTAGTTTCTCACTTATAACTCAAAAACTACGCCCTTTGAGAGAAAACTGCGTCTATTCAAAAACAAAGCCCCTTAAATTTATTACAAATTATGTATCTTAGGTTTTTTCCTCAAACAAGCGGCTTAGGTCTTGGAGCGGGCTAATGTTTGAGAAACATTCCAAAATTGGACAAGAATTTGTTTTATTAGTTTCTCACTTATAACTCAAAAACTACGCACTTTTAGAGAAAATTGTTTCTATTTAAAAACGAAGCTCCTTAAATTTATAACAAATTATGTCTTTTAGGTTTTTTCCTCAAACAAACGGCTTAGGTCTTGGAGCGGGCTAATGTTTGAGAAACATTCCAAAATTGGACAAAAATTTGTTTCATTAGTTTCTCACTTATAACTCAAAAACTACGCACTTTG
Organism: Malthinus flaveolus; assembly: GCA_950108345.1. NCBI lineage: Eukaryota > Metazoa > Arthropoda > Insecta > Coleoptera > Cantharidae > Malthinus > Malthinus flaveolus. Next base: position 93,281,229 of record OX467285.1, read on the forward strand.
AGAGAAAACTGCGTCTATTCAAAAACAAAGCCCCTTAAATTTATTACAAATTATGTATCTTAGGTTTTTTCCTCAAACAAGCGGCTTAGGTCTTGGAGCGGGCTAATGTTTGAGAAACATTCCAAAATTGGACAAGAATTTGTTTTATTAGTTTCTCACTTATAACTCAAAAACTACGCACTTTTAGAGAAAATTGTTTCTATTTAAAAACGAAGCTCCTTAAATTTATAACAAATTATGTCTTTTAGGTTTTTTCCTCAAACAAACGGCTTAGGTCTTGGAGCGGGCTAATGTTTGAGAAACATTCCAAAATTGGACAAAAATTTGTTTCATTAGTTTCTCACTTATAACTCAAAAACTACGCACTTTGAGAGAAAACTGCGTCTATTCAAAAACAAAGCCCCTTAAATTTATTACAAATTATGTATCTTAGGTTTTTTCCTCAAACAAGCGGCTTAGGTCTTGGAGCGGGCTAATGTTTGAGAAAGATTCCAAAATTGGACAAGAATTTGTTTTATTAGTTTCTCACTTATAACTCAAAAACTACGCACTTTTAGAGAAAATTGTTTCTATTTAAAAACGAGGCTCCTTAAATTTATAACAAATTATGTCTTTTAGGTTTTTTCCTCAAACAAACGGCTTAGGTCTTGGAGCGGGCTAATGTTTGAGAAACATTCCAAAATTGGACAAAAATTTGTTTCATTAGTTTCTCACTTATAACTCAAAAACTACGCACTTTGAGAGAAAACTGCGTCTATTCAAAAACAAAGCCCCTTAAATTTATTACAAATTATGTATCTTAGGTTTTTTCCTCAAACAAGCGGCTTAGGTCTTGGAGCGGGCTAATGTTTGAGAAACATTCCAAAATTGGACAAGAATTTGTTTTATTAGTTTCTCACTTATAACTCAAAAACTACGCACTTTTAGAGAAAATTGTTTCTATTTAAAAACGAAGCTCCTTAAATTTATAACAAATTATGTCTTTTAGGTTTTTTCCTCAAACAAACGGCTTAGGTCTTGGAGCGGGCTAATGTTTGAGAAACATTCCAAAATTGGACAAAAATTTGTTTCATTAGTTTCTCACTTATAACTCAAAAACTACGCACTTTGAGAGAAAACTGCGTCTATTCAAAAAGAAAGCCCCTTAAATTTATTACAAATTATGTATCTTAGGTTTTTTCCTCAAACAAGCGGCTTAGGTCTTGGAGCGGGCTAATGTTTGAGAAACATTCCAAAATTGGACAAGAATTTGTTTTATTAGTTTCTCACTTATAACTCAAAAACTACGCACTTTTAGAGAAAATTGTTTCTATTTAAAAACGAAGCTCCTTAAATTTATAACAAATTATGTCTTTTAGGTTTTTTCCTCAAACAAACGGCTTAGGTCTTGGAGCGGGCTAATGTTTGAGAAACATTCCAAAATTGGACAAGAATTTGTTTTATTAGTTTCTCACTTATAACTCAAAAACTACGCACTTTTAGAGAAAATTGTTTCTATTTAAAAACGAAGCTCCTTAAATTTATAACAAATTATATCTCTTAGGTTTGCTCTGCAAACAAACGGTTTAGGTTCTAGAGAGCGTCAACGTTTGACAAAAATTCCAAAATTGAACTAGAAATTGTTTTTTTTGGTTCTCACTTATAACTCGAAAACTACGCACTTTTAGAGAAAACTGGATCTATTCAATAATAAAACCAATTAAATTTCCTACAAATTAGGTTCTGGAGCGGGTTAAAGTTTGACAAAAATTCCTAAATCGTTTTTTTACTTTTCTCACGTATAACTCGGCAATAACTCGATTATATTGTTTTGTAAAGAAAAGCGACTTACTGCTCAAAGTAACAACTCCTAAGCCATGTTATCTGACGGCATATTCGAGATCCGTATTCTTCAAGCTTTTGCAACTAGGAAATGCGGCCTAATTTAATATATCTGATCAACCAGTTCCAGCTGAGACTCATAAAAGGGTGTGAAGACGCTCAACTTTCCCATCAAACTTTGTCTGTGGGTGAACCTGGGTGTATTAAGCACGCTCGATTGTTTCGTTCGTTTTCTGATAATTTTGATTTTAATTTTTGATAACACTGAAACGAGTGTCTCCACAGACGTCAAAGTGAAAGAATGGAACGGTTTCGGAAAGAAAACGATATCAAAGTTATTCCATCTACTATAATAATATGTGAAAATTTATTTATGAGAGTAAAGTTAAATTAATTTACATATAACACGCCTTGCTAAATTATTATAAAGTCATCCATTCACTTAAGCCACATTAAATTTGAGTGGGTTGGCCTTTTTATTCATACTTAATTAACATTCACCTCCTTCTCGACTCCCACTTTTATTTATTTATTATAATAATATTGCTAAATTCTTTAGCAACTCTTTAAAATTTTCCTAATTAATCGAATTTTTTTTATTTTATTAAAACAGGTCATTTGGTAGTAGGTATAACAACATGAGAGGTCAATTTGAACTGCTACTGCATTCTACCGACACATGTACTCTGTATTTGGACATGTCGCAGCGCCTGGTAATCAGATACGATAAGAACTTGGGTTACAAGAACTCGATTCATCTTTACTGTTTTATTTCTCCACATATCCACTCGAAACAAACTCGAATTACAAAAATGATTTGAATTAAAATTCTCCATACAATGGGTGGGCCAACGAAATCACGAATTTCTATCACTCGTCTTCGCACCATCCAATCGCTCGTCGATTAAATCAATTTTTTTTTCTTCCAAGCGTCGTTTACCGACGACTTCCAACTTTGGCGCAAATACTTTGTTGAATTATTTAAATTTAGGCTTGTTACAATCGTGTTAGAGATCAGTTGTTTTTCCGACATAAGAGATGCGGTATTTAAGCTAAATAAAAGTCGTGTCTTAAGGTGCTCCGACCCGATGTCTACTGGAGATACATCAATGGCATAAACAGCAATCGATCGAATAGCTCTCATGTCTTCCCATGCAAATCACATGGAAAAAGCCGCCGTTTCTCTTTGTTACTAGTTACTATTACTATACATCGATCTGCACGTATTTTTTTTTATTAGAAATTAGCGTCGGGTCGCCTTTTGAGATTTTGTGGAATAAACTTTATATGGAAATGGAAAAGCGAGGCTCTGCGCTCTCTCATATTAGTATGGAGTTCCAACGATCAACCCGATGTGCTTTCGATTTCAAATCGAGCGGATAACGGATAAGGCACACACGCGCGCACCACAGGCAGACGTACTCCATTTCGAAAGTGGGCCAGATCGATACGGAGAGCCTCCAAACGCAAATGGCCATATTATTATCCCAAATTGTTTAGCATCGATCATACTTTCCATTACCTTACGGTAAATGTGAAATCTTCTCTTATTACCCTTATCTAGAATTAATTACAAATTTTAACTGCAATTAGACAAAAGAATTTATTTAGAACAAACGATGTCCTCTTTAAAAGCACTTACACTTATAACATTTTGGGCAATTAATTTCTCGTTCAGTTTACGAGAACTTGGAAATTAGACTCGTTAAATAAAGGACCGTCACATTAAAACCAAACGGAGATCTAATCAAAATTTAAGTTTTGTTTGCTCTTTATTTAATGTTAGGTATTTACGAGAGATAATCTCTAATAACTTAAACAACACCTGAGGAGCTATAAGGAATAAGGACTATCTCGCAAATAAGTAAATACGCAATTTTTATAAAAATCCTTTGAAATTCGTTTAAAGTTCACCTAACAGTTTTTGGCGTAAAATTTTAATAAAACCATTACTACGTGTCACTTTAAAACTTTATGTATTTAGAGTTCGCGACTTCGAAAAACTTTTTTTTTGTTTTTGTTTAAACGAAGACCGCCTTTTGTAACTTGTTTTCGAGTTTATTGACCATACTTTTTTGTATAAATTTTCCTCATTCTTTTCCGAATGGGAAGTATTGTCTTCTTGTCTCAGTAGGTAATACTCTTTGTTTTTGCATAAATGGTGGTTTTATTGTTCTGGTATTATACGAGGTACTTTACGAAAGTTGCAATTGGCGTTTTTATTAACAAACCAGCCCATTAATTTTGTTCTATAACTTTTGGCATATTAATTTTAAGAGGTGCAGCTACAACTATAAAGGCGTGCATTCAGTTCTTGAAGAATTTTAATTGATGTAAACTTTAGATCCTAAATAGTAAAAGTCTGACAGGCCGGACCCTCAAAAATTTGTCGAAGTACGCTCACTTTAGGTTTGGTTCATACGCAAAATGGATATTCTCAATTTCCCTGATAGAACACCTTGTATATTTTTACAAAAATTGAATTGTTACACAACTAAGTTCAAAAACGATAGAAGGTTTAGTACGTCTACAACTAACCGTTCTCTAGATATTGTCACTTTAATCTCGCGCTTTGACTGAAGTGAGTCGATTGGCAAAATATGAATTTTCTCAATTTTTTTCTACGTATCGCCCTTTACATTTTTTAAAATTTGAATTACTGTAACGTTTAGCTTCTAAATGGTTAATGTCTGACAAGCGCAACCCAAAAAGTTCTCGAGATACGCTCACTTTATGCTAGGTTTTACACTTGACCAAACGCCTCATTACGCAAAATGGATATTCCTAATTTCTCTGATAGAACACCTTGTATATTTCTACAAAAATTGAATTGTTACACAACTAAGTTCAAAAACGATAGAAGGTTTAGTACGTCTACAACTAACCGTTCTCTAGATATTGTCACTTTAATCTCGTGCTTTGACTAAAGTGAGTCGATTGGCAAAATATGAATTTTCTCAATTTTTTTCTACGTGTCGCCCTTTACATTTTTTAAAATTTGAATTACTGTAAAGTTTAGCTTCTAAATGGTTATGGTCTGACAGGCGTAACCCAAAACGTTCTCGGGATATACTCACTTTAGGCTTGTTTTTACACTTGACCAAGCGCCCCATTACGCAAAATGGTTATTCTCCATTTTTCTGATAGAACACCTTGTATATTTTTACAAAAATTGAATTGCTATATAACTAAGTTCAAAAACGATAGAAGGTTTAGTACGTCTACAACTAACCGTTCTCTAGATATTGTCACTTTAATCTCGCGCTTTGACTGAAGTGAGTCGATTGGCAAAATATGAATTTTCTCAATTTTTTTCTACGTGTCGCCCTTTACATTTTTCAAAATTTGAATTACTGTAAAGTTAAGCTTCTAAATGGTTATGGTCTGACAGGCGTAACCCAAAACGTTCTCGAGATACACTCACTTTAGTCTTGTTTTTACACTTGACCAAGCGCCCCATTACGCAAAATGGTTATTCTCCATTTTTCTGATAGAACACCTTGTATATTTTTACAAAAATTGAATTGCTATATAACTAAGTTCAAAAACGATAGAAGGTTTAGTACGTCTACAACTAACCGTTCTCTAGATATTGTCACTTTAATCTCGTGCTTTGACTAAAGTGAATCGATTGGCAAAATGTCAATTTTCTCAGTTTTTTTCTATGTGTCGCCTTCTACATTTTTGACAATTTGTATAACTGTAAAGTTTAGCTTCTAAATGGTTAAAGTTTGACAGCCGTAGCTCAAAAAGTTCTCGAGATACGCTCACTTTATGCTAGGTTTTACACTTGACTAAGCGCCTCATTACGCAAAATGGATATTCCCAATTTCTCTGATAGAACACCTTGTATATTTCTACAAAAATTGAATTGTTACACAACTAAGTTCAAAAACGATAGAAGGTTTAGTACGTCTACAACTAACCGTTCTCTAGATATTGTCACTTTAATCTCGCGCTTTGACTGAAGTGAGTCGATTCGCAAAATATGAATTTTCTCAATTTTTTTCTACGTATCGCCCTTTACATTTTTCAAAATTTGAATTACTGTAACGTTTAGCTTCTAAATGGTTAATGTCTGACAAACGTAACCCAAAAAGTTCTCGAGATACGCTCACTTTATGCTAGGTTTTACACTTGACCAAGCGCCTCATTACGCAAAATGGATATTCCTAATTTCTCTGATAGAACACTTTCTATATTTTTACAAAAATTGAATTGCTACACAACTAAGTTCAAAAACGATAGAACGTTTAGTACCTCTACAACTAACTATTCTCAAGATATTGTCACTTTAATCTCGTGCTTTGACTAAAGTTAGTCGATTGCCAAAATGTGAATTTTCTCAAATTTTTTATACGTGTCGCCATCTACATTTTTGACAATTTGTATGACTGTAAAGTTTAGCTTCTAAATGGTTAAAGTTTGACAGCCGTAGCTCAAAAAGTTCTCGAGATACGCTCACTTTATGCTAGGTTTTACACTTGACCAAGCGCCTCATTACGCAAAATGGATATTCCTAATTTCTCTGATAGAACACCTTGTATATTTCTACAAAAATTGAATTGTTACACACCTAAGTTCAAAAACGATAGAAGGTTTAGTACGTCTACAACTAACCGTTCTCTAGATATTGTCACTTTAATCTCGCGCTTTGACTAAAGTAAATCGATTGGCAAAATGTGATTTTTCTCAGTTTTTTTCTATGTGTCGCCTTCTACATTTTTGACAATTTGTATAACTGTAAAGTTTAGCTTCTAAATGGTTAAAGTTTGACAGCCGTAGCTCAAAAAGTTCTCGAGATACGCTCACTTTATTCTAGGTTTTACACTTGACCAAGCGCCTCATTACGCAAAATGGCTATTCCTAATTTCTCTGATAGAACACCTTGTATATTTCTACAAAAATTGAATTGTTACACAACTAAGTTCAAAAACGATAGAAGGTTTAGTACGTCTACAACTAACCGTTCTCTAGATATTGTCACTTTAATCTCGCGCTTTGACTGAAGTGAGTCGATTGGCAAAATATGAATTTTCTCAATTTTTTTCTACGTGTCGCCCTTTACATTTTTCAAAATTTGAATTACTGTAAAGTTTAGCTTCTAAATGGTTATGGTCTGACAGGCGTAACCCAAAACGTTCTCGAGATATACTCACTTTAGGCTTGCTTGTACATTAACCAAGCGCCCCATTACGCAAAATGGTTATTCTCCATTTTTCTGATAGAACACCTTGTATATTTTTACAAAAATTGAATTGTTATATAACTAAGTTATAAACCGATAGGAATAGGAGGTTTAGTGCATCTACAACTAACCGTTCTCTAGATATTGTCACTTTAATCTCGTGCTTTGACTAAAGTGAATCGATTGGCAAAATGTCAATTTTCTCAATTTTTTTCTACGTATCGCCCTTTACATTTTTCAAAATTTGAATTACTGTAAAGTTAAGCTTCTAAATGGTTATGGTCTGACAGGCGTAACCCAAAACGTTCTCGAGATACACTCACTTTAGTCTTGTTTTTACACTTGACCAAGCGCCCCATTACGCAAAATGGTTATTCTCCATTTTTCTGATAGAACACCTTGTATATTTTTACAAAAATTGAATTGTTACACAACTAAGTTTAAAAACGATAGAAGGTTTAGTACGTCTACAACTAACCGTTCTCTAGATATTGTCACTTTAATCTCGCGCTTTGACTGAAGTGAGTCGATTGACAAAATATGAATTTTCTCAATTTTTTTCTACGTGTTGCCCTCTACATTTTTGAAAACTTATATTACTGTAAAGTTTAGCTTCTAAATGGTTAAGGTTTGACAGCCGTAGCTCAAAAAGTTCTCGAGATACGCTCACTTTAGCCTTGGTTGTACACTGACCAAGCGTCTCATTACGCAAAATGATTATTCTCCATTTTTCTGCCCGGACACCTTGTATGTTGTTACAAAAACTTAACTGTTACACAACTAAGTTCAAAAACGATAGGAGGTTTAGTACGTCTACAACTAACCGTTCTGTAGATATTGTCACTTTAATCTCGCGCTTTGACTAAAGTGAATCGATTGGCAAAATGTGATTTTTCTCAGTTTTTTTCTATGTGTCGCCGCCTACATTTTTGAAAACTTATATTACTGTAAAGTTTAGCTTCTAAATGGTTAAGGTTTGGCAGCCGTAGCTCAAAAAGTTCTCGAGATACGCTCACTTTAGGCTTAGTTGTACACTGACCAAGCGCGCATTACAAAAAATGGTTATTCTGCATTTTTCTGCCCGAGCACCTTGTATATTTTTGCAAAAGTTTAATTGTTACACAACTAAGTTTAAAAACGATATAAGGTGTAATGCATCTACAGCCAACCGTTCTCGAGATATTGTCACTTGAGTGTCGTGCTTTGACTAAATAGTGCATCGTTATAAGCGAAACGTGTGCTTGTTCCAGTGGCGCGTTGTTTGGGGTTTTTGAAGTAACCCTATCTTCTTTTTTCGAAAATCATTTGTTCTTTTATTATATTTTTCTCACGTTTTTTAAACTAATACTCATTTTTTATTGTCTATTGGTAATTATAAATTACCTGGTCTTAATATAGTACGTAAATGCTTTATTTTTGAAGTATAAAATCTCACTTTAGGCAGGACCGTCTATTCACTTTGGAAAGTTTAGTTTAACACACGTAAGAGTAATTATTCTTTTATGATAAGTTATCTAAATTTCCCGCAGGAGGTCGCAGGTTGCAGTTGTAACTTATTCTAATTAAACTTTAGTCTATTTACGTGAATTGTTACCAAATTGCGATTAATATTAAATTTATTGATTTTTAAGTATAGATAATCAAGATACGCGCAGCTAATTAATTTTAACCAGTCTAGAGGCGCTTTCGTATAATATTTAAGGTACAAATTATATAAAATTGAGTTATTATTAAGCCGTAATAATTTATTTTTAAGACAATAAATAAACTAAAAGGGAGAGACTCAAACGCTAAATGAGACAACAAACTTGCGGTAATTTGTAAGTAGCGGCTTCTGGTTGGTTACTTGATTAATTAGCGCCCGGTAATAAAATTTTGACAAATTGTACCGGACGTTTCTGGTGTTATAAAAAGCGAAATATTTAAACGAGTTAATAATGAAGAAATAAATTAGCATATATCGTGTCGATATAAAACTGATAGTTTATCTTATAATCTCTATAAGACTAAAAACGGCAAAACACGATTGTGCCCTTCTTACAGTTTTCATTAATAAATACACCAAACAATTTATTGCTAAAGCTCTCCGCTTCTATACAATTACATAAATAGATATAATTCAAAGTGTCTTACGTGTACAGAAAATTAATGCCCTTAAGCGATACAACGTTTAAATACTTCTTCCTCCTTGGTTTTGGTTTAACGACGTACTTTCAAACAACCGAATAGATTAATTACAACAATTTTATTTATCGAATCAGTGAAATTAGCTCTCTTTTATTAAAAGTTCGTAAATAAAAATTTGAAATCCATCTAACATCTAACACGTCGGTAAAGGCAAAGAGCGCCCATAACAGCTTCTCTTCCAACCGTTCCAAGCTTGAAATCCAAGTTCGTTGTACACTTTTTTAGCGCACAGAGAGTCGTCGACCAAATTTTCGTCAATCAACGCTAAAATAGTAATGTGATTAGTAATTAGGTGCGCTTTTATAGATGAATTTTTAAAAACCAACCTTCACACTTCACGTTGCATTTTCCGCCGGGTTTATTGTACGTGCACCATTCTTTGTTGTTGATCTAAAACGAAAATTAAACAAAAGTTTTGCAAATTAAGTTTATGGAGCGTGTGTAGTTTACGTTTCCGGTTAAAACGTACCTGAAAGATACCGAGATTTTTTGTTCCGTCGGCTTTAGATGTAACCTTTGATGTGTCTTTTTGACTTTCGCTCTCGACCAAGCACACCCCTGGAAAAGGATAATTTTTCGTTGATTTAAAATTAAACAAAAGGTAGGGATTGGAAATCTTGCAAAAAGAAACTGAGAGCTGGACCTTATTTAGTTTTATTCACGTTATCTATACAGTGTGTTCAAGAGGTATGGAGTATGGAACATATCTCCAAAAAATATTCAATTTATAAAAAAATGTTTCAAATAAAAGTTGTTTGGTACGTAGTTTTCCACCATAAAACAAAATTAAAATTTTATTTTTTCGCATAACAAAAACGTAATGAATAACACTTTTATTTTTTTAATGACAACATGTGCCTATATTATACTCATTTGAGAGAGAAATTATTTTATCTTTTTAATGATATCAAACTTTAGTAAAAATAATGACCATCAAACCTCAGAGTAAGACTGAACCAGTCTGGAGTCTTGAGTGTCTTGACTCGCCCTGTATAAGGCGCACCGACAAATATGCAAAATTATTCCCAACTTGTACATCTTAAACAAATTTTTTTACTTACAATTCCCAATGTAGGTCCTTGGAAAATTTCTCGTAATTAATTCTTGTGTAAGTCCACATCTCGTATAAATTTTAGCTCGAGTAAAAAATGAAAGCTCTCCAAAGAATATTATGAATATAAAAGCACACACTTTAAAACACTTCATGTTGCCCACTCGAGAATATTTGCAAAAATACTAACTGTTAATATTAAAAACTTTTTTATTAATTAAAAAAAATTACGTAAGTATTTTATCAGGATATATTTTAAGGAATACACTTCCTTATCTCTACAGATATTAAATTATTGACTTGAACTTGTGGTGTGTTTATACTTTGGACACCAAATTTTTTTTATAAGTTTGTGGTTTGCGCATTAATTTCAAGTCTATTATAATTCAAGGACTCGTTTTATTTTAATTGCGATTTATTGAATATTAATGAAGAAGTGAGATGCGTTTTTAAATGGTTCGATCGTTCCAAACTTCACTTGTGTTAAAATTAAAATGCTAATTTTACGTCAAAAAGTTTATTTTTTACGCTATTCTATAGTATCTAGACTTGGAGACGCGCAATAATTATTATTAAATCGCAAAAAACGTTATTTCAGTAAAAATTGTAATTGGCGTATGGTGGGTTGCCGAACTGCTAGGCGTAACGACAGCTTGTGCGATAAAATATTTATTTATTCTCAAAAGTAACTTCTGGATGTTTTGTGGTCGTTTTATTGAAAGAAAAACAATTGATTATGTATGTAGTTTTTTAAAAAATTCTTTATTGTTATTATAAGAGTCGTGGGAAACAGGAAATCGTGTGGCTTTACTCATATTCAGAGCAGGATAGGTACTATGGTACTACTGTACACAAGTTCGCCTTATTTGAAAATAGTTGTTTGACAAAATTAAAAATCGTCCTACTTTATTTGGCTATTTTTCAATCACTCTTGTTTGGAATTATTCGCAGAGCAACTGGTATACCAACTATAATGTGGATTTTTAACTTAGGGCTTGGAGATTTTCCGAGCTGTTTAAATCAAGTCAAACGGCTTGAGTACATGACCGCAATATGTAATTTTTCCTAAACGATTAATTTACAATGAAATGAGAGTTTCCATTCCATTTTATTTATTTATTTATTTACAGTAAAAGGCGAGGTCTGATTGTGGTGCCCCAAATTATCATTTTTCTTCAGAATTATTACTCTATTTATGTGACGTCGAAATCTCTTTAGATGAAAAATGCATACTACGTAAAGTTGTCTCGAACTCGCATTATACAAAGGGACAAAACGTGTATAGTAAAGAAAACGACATTTTTCAAACTTCCAGTTGTTGCATTACTTATGTTTATGTACTACTTTCGAATAAAAAGAAAAGAAGTCTTTCGAGAAAACTGAATAATATTCAAATTTTTTTTTATTAAATTTACAAGATTGATTTTTTCGCCTTTTTATCTCTACGCTATTACTTCGAGACATATCTGTCAAAAATTTCGATAGGGCGAATTTTTATTACCACCTCGAAAGTTTGTTTGCCTAGAGGTAAATGTAGAGGTAAATGTAGAGGTAAATTATCCAAGATCCAAAACTTGAAACTTTTACTAAAATAATGAACGGTGATAAGAGGTTATTTCGTTTTTTTGAAAAATTAGTCGATAGGTCCTTCTTCTTATTGCGAAGCATCTCAAGAACTCAAATTTTTTACGAAGCAAGTAATACAAAAGAAAACTCGTCCAACTAATTTTGTTGTGAACACGAAAAACTAAAAAACCGTTTATTGGCCGATTTTGGAATTTTTGTCAAACTTCAACGCGCTTCAGAGCCCTAAAACGTTTGTCTGAGAAAAAAATAAAAGATATATAATTTGTAGAAAATTTAATTTGCTTTGTTTTTGTGTTCATACACGTTTTTCCAGAACGGCGTTGTTTTCGAGTAATAAGTCAAAAACTAAAAGAACAGGTTTTCTGGCGATTTTGGAACTTGTGTCAAACTTTAACGCGCTCTAGAGCCTAAACTATTCGTCTGAAGAAAAAACTTTAAGAAATATAATTTGTAGAAAATTTAATGTGCTTAATTTTCCTATTCACCAACTTTTTTCCAAAAATGCGTTATTTTTGAGTTATAAGCGAAAAACTAAAAAAACAGCTTTTTTGCCGACTTTGGAATTTGTGTCAAATTTCAACGCGCTTCAGAGCCCTAAAACGTTTGTCTGAGAAAAAAATATAAGAAATATAATTTGTAGAAAATTTAATTTGCTTAATTTTTCTATTCACCAACTTTTTTCCAAAAATGCGTTATTTTTGAGTTATAAGCGAAAAACTACAAAAAACAGATTTTCGAGCGATTTTAGAATTTTTGTCAAACTTTAACGCGCTCTAGAGCCTAAACTATTCGTCTGAAGAAAAAACTTTAAGAAATATAATTTGTAGAAAATTGTATGTGCTTTATTTTTATATTCGGGAACTTTTGTCCAGAAAGGCGTAATTTTTCAATTATAAGCGAAAAACTACAAAAAACAGATTTTCGAGGAATTTTTAAATTTTTGTCAAACTTTAACGCGATAGAGCCTAAACCATTTGTCTGACGAAAAAAATTTAAGAAATATAATATGTAGAAAATTTAATGTGCTTAATTTTTCTATTCACCAACTTTTTTCCAAAAATGCGTTATTTTTGAGTTATAAGCGAAAAACTACAAAAAACAGATTTTCGAGCGATTTTAGAATTTTTGTCAAACTTTAACGCGCTCTAGAGCCTAAACCATTTGTCTGACAAAAAAAAAATTAAGAAATATAATATGTAGAAAATTTAATGTGCTTAATTTTCCTATTCACCAACTTTTTTCCAAAAATGCGTTATTTTTGAGTTATAAGCGAAAAACTAAAAAACAGCTTTTTGCCAACTTTGGAATTTGTGTCAAACTTCAACGCGCTTCAGAGCCTAAACCATTCGTCTGACGAAAAAAATTTAAGAAATATAATATGTAGAAAATTTAATTTTCTTAATTTTCCTATTCACCAACTTTATTCCAGAAAGGCGTAATTTTTGAGTTATAAGCGAAAAACTAAAAAAATAGCTTTTTTGCCGACTTTGGAATTTGTGTCAAATTTCAACGCGCTTCAGAGCCCTAAAACGTTTGTCTGAGAAAAAAATATAAGAAATATAATTTGTAGAAAATTTAATTTGCTCTATTTTTGTGTTCATACACGTTTTTCCAGAACGGCGTAGTTTTCGAGTAATAAATCAAAAACTAATAGAACAGGTTTTCGGCCAATTTTGGAACTTGTGTCAAACTTTAACACGCTCTAGAGCCTAAACTGTTTATTCTAAGAAAAAAACTTAAGAAACATAATTTGTAGAAAATTTACTGTAGTTTATTTCTTATGTGAACACTTTTCTTCAAAAGTGCGTAGTTTTCAAGTTAGAAGCGCAAAACAGAAAAAAAACATTTTTATCCCGTTTTTTTGTAAATTTGCTCAGATCGCACTGTTGAAATTCGGATTCAACCCCACAAAAAGCATAAAGAACGATGGAAATTTACCTCTTATTTTCCCTTAGCGACTGGACTATAATAAAGCGCAACATGGTCCATTTGCGGATTGATCATCTACACATTTTTTTCAACTAAAATATTTTAAATTACTCTCTCATTGTTCAAGTCTAAAAAATTTTTCTTTTTTAGGATGTTTTGGTTTTATTGGACACTGCTGTGGCTGGATGTATTATCACTTGCAACAGCTCCAGAACCGGACTTTTGGAAATGTCCGGAAATTCACCAAGAACCAATCGTCGAATGCAGCTGCGATATGCCACATACTTTGAGGTGTACTGGAGATCGCTCTGCTATCGAAATTATTGGTAAGTTATTCCACGGAATTAAATAAATTATTGATAGTATCATAAGCTGCGATGTTTTTGTCTCCTTAAGTATCAAACATTCAAACGTTTCAAAAAGTAGTGAATTTTAAATTAATTTCAGGACGGGCACTACGTTCGTTGGAGACTGCCGCAGTGTCGCTTCTCGATTGCACTATACAAAACGTGAGCTTACTCCAAGGATCTCTTTTAGAGGGAGTCACTTTACACGGTCTAGTCATATCATCCGGTGAAATAAAGGATGTCGAACCAAATGTATTCCAAGGACTTGCTGCTCCTTTACAAGCATTAGGCCTTCCAAATAATCAACTTACTTCAGTACCTACGAAAGCTTTAAAAGTTTTACCAGAACTCGATCGTCTCGATTTATCTGGGAATAAGTTAAAATTATTAGACACGGAATCGTTTAGAGTGAGTTTGGTTAATTAAAATATGTTTTGATTTATGTTAATTCTCTTATTTTAGGGCTTATACAATTTATCGTTCGTCGACTTAAACAATAATTTAATAACAAAAATTGGATCCAACGCATTCTCGAAACTTCCACAATTGAGAACGTTGAGGTTGAGAAGCAACCAGTTGACCATCAACACGGTATCAAAATTAGAACCTTTGACGACGTTGGAAGAATTCGATTTATCTGCCAACGACCTAATAGGACCGCTCGACTCGCACACTTTTCCCAAAATGCAATTTTTGAAAGTTCTACAACTATCCCACAACACCTTCAGTAGTATTCGTATGGGATTTTTGGAAGGTTTAAACAATTTGACTTCTCTAACTCTCCACCACAACCAAATTGACGTAATCGAAGACCACGCCTTTATTCACTTATCGAGTCTCGCGTATTTAGATTTATCGCACAATCGAATAGTAGCGGTCTCGGGAGCTTCCCTAGCTCACTTACCCAAAGTCGTCGACTTAGATTTACGCCATAACTTTCTTAGGGCTCTTACGGCGGACTTAATAGTCCCTTTGAGGAGTTTAGAAAACTTAAGGCTCGACGACAACGACATATCGATTGTTGCGAGCGACGCCTTAAAAATTGGGCGAGTTTTAAAAAAGTTAACTTTATCAGGTGAGTTTTCTTTTTTGAGTAAACTTCATCGACTAATTTTTCTCTTCCACAGAAAATCCTCTAAATTGCGATTGTAGCCTGGCGGAATTTTCGTCATGGCTCGGAAATTCGACTTTGTCGAAAGAAGATAAGTCGAGCGCAATTTGCGCAACTCCGCCATCGTTAGAAAATGGCGTACTTGTGGAAATTCCAACCACGGATTTGTTATGTGGGGAAGAGGAGCAAGAAGCGCAGTTGGCTTCACTTTCTGAGCCTGTTAAGGATCACATAAACTTGAAGAGTTTTCATTACGACGGTCAAATTGTAAGTCTCGAATGGGCCGTCGACGAAAAAGCAATACCGTATTCGTGCGACGCCATCTTTGTTTACGAAGAGGAGAGTCTGAACGAAGTTTTATTAGAGTCGACTCCACTTAAATGCAACTCTTCTTCCATGAAAGATCCACAAATTTTAAACGTTGCAGTTCCAAACTCTTCCCTACTCGTTCAACAGCGTCGTTATCGTTACTGTGTCGTTTTGTTGGAATCGACGGATAACACGGACGAGTTATCGTTGGTTTTGGGTTGCTCCGACGTCATACCGTTAAGCGAAACTTTTTCGAAAGCGCCCCATTTGGTCAATACGATCAACTTGCCGAATATAACTCAGATTTATGCGTCGATTAAATCTGACGGCTTAAAAGTGAGCGTCGCCGTAAATACTCAATACGATTGTGAACTTAACGTGGCAGTTTTTCGCAACAGTGGCCTTTTGGCTCAAAAGAGACTCAACTGCAATTCGACCGCGCACATTTTTGAGGGCCTCTGTGATAATTCTTATAAAGTTTGTGCGAACGTCGTGCGTTCGGGCGCAGGAATTATCGACTTGAATCAAAAACCGACTTGCGTTAAAGTTATCGAAAGTGCCAAAGTTTTCGATATAAGTATAGTTGGGTTTATATTAATTTTGTTGTCTTTAACGACGGGCGTATCGTTCGTCACTATCGTTTGGGTTTTGTTTAAAAATTCGAGACCTAAATTGACAACGCATCAATGTTTTAGACCGCCGGTTGACGCCGAAGATCATCAACAACATAACAAATATATTAAATTACAAGCAACTACTAAACTTTAAGTTCTTGTGTTTTTTTGAAAAATAATACAGGGTGTCCTAGTTAAGGACGCGGCTTTCGATAACTCTAGTTGTATTGTGGTTTGACTAAAAATTTTTAAAAGAAAGTTTGTGACGTTTACATAAGTCATTTAAAATTAATTTGAAAAATATACACAGTGATGTAATTTTCTACAGGGCAAAATCTAAAAATATATGTTTGTGTGTGAAGTGTAAAACACTTCAAAATAAGTTTAAATGACAAACATAAACGCCATACTATACAATTACTTTCTTAAATCTTTGCTTTATCTCTAATATTGTAGGAGCTAACTTTAACCGCGCGCCAATGTGGACACTCTGTATAGTTTTAATGTGCCATATTAAGTTGTTTAATACTCGAGGATTAATTACGGTGGCGGTGCCATACCGAGAAAGAAGTGTTGAGACCGCAAAACAAGAGTTTGTTGTGCCACTGATTTAATTGGTCTTTAACAGGACGATTATTTAAAAACCACTCTGTATATTATATATTGTTATTTATACACAGGGTGCTAACTTCGATTGAGCCGCTTTTTTAAAATTTACATTAAAAAATCTGTATCCAACTAATAATACAAAAAATTTACGTTGTGGACACACTGTATAGTCCATACCTATCCGAGATGTAGGTAATTCATATTTATTTTACTTCTAAAGTGCTCATGTTCTTTTAAAATGTCTACGTTTTTACCGACACAAGTATAAAAAGTTTGCATAACTGAAAGGCTGAAAGAAGAAAATAAGAATCTTTCTAAGTGCATGAACAACATATACAGGATGGCCCAACGTATCGCATTACTAAGACTACGACGATTATGAGATTATGACTTTGGGTATCCAAAAAACTTTTTTAACAAAAGTGTAGGGCACTAGCAGAATTATAACCTAAAATTATTTTTATATTTACAGGGTGTTTTCTAAAATTTAGAATAACAAACCGAAGTTAAATATTTTCTTATGGAACGCCCTACACCTATATTATTCGACTTTTGAAAATATGTAGAACATTTGCAGTATGACCCTAAAGTTAAAACTAGAGTTACTTGAATTTGGCTCAAAGAAAATTTTGAAAATTCTAAAAACAGTGTGTCCAAAGAAACGGAATATGCTACATATCTTAGTACATATCCACTTTAGGGGAAAATGTTTCAAATAAAAGTTGTTTGGTGCTTAGTTTTCCACCATAAAACAAAATCAAAATTATATTTTTTTTTATAAAAAGGCGCGATGAATAAAACTTTTGTTTTTTTTAATGGCGAAGTACCTCTACATCATACTCATTTGATAGAGAATTTATTTCTCTTTTCAATGATGCCAAACTTTAGTACCTTAATTAGGTAAATTTTCGAAAAAAATGCAATAATGTCTTCTCAAATTATTTTAATTGTTTAGTATTACTGGTATTACTCTGAGGGCTCAACGCTCAACGCCATTATTTCTACTCCGAGTAACTTAGTGGCTCTATTTGTATCGACACCCTGTGTTCACGAAATTAACCAAATTAGTTTGTACATAATAATTTGAATTTATTGCCATTTTGTAAATAGAATAACACTGTTGTTGAGAAAGATAAGAAACGTAGTAGTACCTTATACATAATTATACAGGAGGAGTGCTTTTTAATTGTACAAAAATTGTATTAAAATAGCGACCTTTTATGTAAAATACGTAACTAACGCTTATTTTTGTTGTTTTCTGTTGTATTTTTTTGTGCTGATTGTAAATTAAATTTGTATTTAAAAAACAATTCATTTTACTTGAGAGAACTTCCTTGTCGTTTTTTTTGATAAAATAGAAGGAAGTGCGATATTGATAACACGAGATTTAATTGGTACGTATTATAGTATTAATAACAGTGTCAAGTGCAACATGTATCTACTTTTGTGGTTATTTATACCACTTTGTGTCGGGAACATTTATCCCAATACTTTTACAGGTAACCTACAGTAGAAATCTAGATTCTCACTATACTTTTGCAAACTTAACGCGCTATAATAGCGTCTAAGCCGTTTATCTCGCAAAAAAACCAAAGAGATGTAATTTGTAGTAAATTTGATGTTATTTAATTTTGTATAGAAACACTTTTTTCCGGAAATGTGTAGTTTTCGAGTTATAAGCAAAATACTAAAAGAACCGTATTTTGGCCAATTTTGAAACTTTTGTCAAACTTTAACGCGCTCTAGCGCCTAAGCCGCTTATCTCGCAAAAAACCTAAGAGATGTAATTTGTAGTAAATTTGATGTTATTTAATTTTGTATAAAAACTCTTTTTTCCGGAAATGTGTAGTTTTTGACTTATAAGCGAAATACTAAAAGAACCGTATTTTGTCCGATTTTGAAACTTTTGGCAAACTTAAACGCGCTCTAGCGCCTAAGCCGCTTATCTCGCAAAAAAACCTAAGAGATGTAATTTGTAGTAAATTTGAATTTATTTAATTTTGTATAAAAACCCTTTTTTCCGGAAATGTGTAGTTTTCGAGTTATAAGCAAAATACTAAAAGAACCGTATTTTGGCCAATTTTGAAACTTTTGTCAAACTTTAACGCGCTCTAGCGCCTAAGCCGCTTATCTCGCAAAAAACCTAAGAGATGTAATTTGTAGTAAATTTGATGTTATTTAATTTTGTATAAAAACCCTTTTTTCCGGAAATGTGTAGTTTTTGACTTATAAGCGAAATACTAAAAGAACCGTATTTTGTCCGATTTTGAAACTTTTGGCAAACTTAAACGCGCTCTAGCGCCTAAGCCGCTTATCTCGCAAAAAAACCTAAGAGATGTAATTTGTAGTAAATTTGATGTTATTTAATTTTGTATAAAAACCCTTTTTTCCGGAAATGTGTAGTTTTTGACTTATAAGCGAAATACTAAAAGAACCGTATTTTGGCCCATTTTGAAACTTTTGTCAAACTTTAACGCGCTCTAGCGCCTAAGCCATTTATCTTGCAGAAAAACCTAAGAGATGTAATTTGTAGTAAATTTGATGTTATTTAATTTTGTATAGAAAAACTTTTTTCCGAAAATGTGTAGTTTTTGACTTATAAGCGAAATACTAAAAAAACCGTATTTTGGCCCATTTTGAAACTTTAGCTTAGCGCCTAAGCCGTTTATCTTGCAAAAAAACCTAGGAGATGTAATTTGTAGTAAATTTGATGTTATTTAATTTTGTATAGAAACACTTTTTCCGAAAATGTGTAGTTTTCGAGTTATAAGCGAAATACTAAAAGAACCGTATTTTAGCCGATTTTGAAACTTTTGTCAAACTTTAACGCGCTTTAGCGCCTAAGCCGCTTATCTCGCGAAAAACCTAAAAGATTTAATTTGTAGTAAATTTGATGTTATTTAATTTTGTATAGAAACGCTTTTTCCGGAAATGTGTAGTTTTCGAGTTATAAGCGAAATACTAAAAGAACCGTATTTTGGCCGATTTTGAAACTTTTGTCAAACTTTAACGCGCTCTAGCGCCTAAGCCGCTTATCTCGCAAAAAATCTAAGAGATGTAATTTGTAGTAAATTTGATGTTATTTAATTTTGTATAGAAACCCTTTTTTCCGGAAATGTGTAGTTTTCGAGTTATAAGCGAAATACTAAAAGAACCGTATTTTGGCCGATTTTGAAACTTTTGTCAAACTTTAACGCGCTCTAGCGCCTAAGCCGCTTATCTCGCAAAAAATCTAAGAGATGTAATTTGTAGTAAATTTGATGTTATTTAATTTTGTATAGAAACCCTTTTTTCCGGAAATGTGTAGTTTTTGACTTATAAGCGAAATACTAAAAGAACCGTATTTTGGCCGATTTTGAAACTTTTGTCAAACTTTAACGCGCTCTAGCGCCTAAGCCGCTTATCTCGCAAAAAATCTAAGAGATGTAATTTGTAGTAAATTTGATGTTATTTAATTTTGTATAAAAACCCTTTTTTCCGGAAATGTGTAGTTTTTGACTTATAAGCGAAATACTAAAAGAACCGTATTTTGGCCCATTTTGAAACTTTTGTCAAACTTTAACGCGCTCTAGCGCCTAAGCCATTTATCTTGCAGAAAAACCTAAGAGATGTAATTTGTAGTAAATTTGATGTTATTTAATTTTGTATAGAAAAACTTTTTTCCGAAAATGTGTAGTTTTTGACTTATAAGCGAAATACTAAAAAAACCGTATTTTGGCCCATTTTGAAACTTTAGCTTAGCGCCTAAGCCGTTTATCTTGCAAAAAACCTAGGAGATGTAATTTGTAGTAAATTTGATGTTATTTAATTTTGTATAGAAACACTTTTTCCGAAAATGTGTAGTTTTCGAGTTATAAGCGAAATACTAAAAGAACCGTATTTTAGCCGATTTTGAAACTTTTGTCAAACTTTAACGCGCTTTAGCGCCTAAGCCGCTTATCTCGCGAAAAACCTAAAAGATTTAATTTGTAGTAAATTTGATGTTATTTAATTTTGTATAGAAACGCTTTTTCCGGAAATGTGTAGTTTTCGAGTTATAAGCGAAATACTAAAAGAACCGTATTTTGGCCGATTTTAAAACTTTTGTCAAACTTTAACGCGCTCTAGCGCCTAAGCCGCTTATCTCGCAAAAAATCTAAGAGATGTAATTTTTAGTAAATTTGATGTTATTTAATTTTGTATAGAAACACGTTTTCCGGAAATGTGTAGTTTTTGAGTTATAAGCAAAATACTAAAAAACCGTATTTTGGCCCATTTTGAAACTTTTGTCAAACTTTAACGCGCTCTAGCACCAAAGCCGTTTATCTTGAAAAAAAACCTAAAAGATGTAATTTGTAGTAAATTTGATGTTATTTAATTTTTAATCGGAATACTTTTCTCTATAAACTTATAGGTTTCGAGTTATAAGCGAAATACTAAAAGAACAGTTTTTTGGCCGTTTATGGAATTTTTCTCAAGCTTTAAAGCGCTCTAGCGCCTAAGCCGTTTATCTCAAGAAAAAACCTAAGAGATATAACTGGTAGTAAATTTATTTTTATTTAATTTTGCATAGAAACACTTTTCTCCACAAGTGTGTAGATTTCCAGTTATAAGGAAAATACTAAAAACAAAGTTTTTTGGCCTATTTTGGATTTTTAACAAACTTTAACGCGCTCTAGCGCCTACGTCGTTTATCTGACGAAAAAACCTAAGAGATGTAATTTGTAGTAAATTTGATGTTATTTAATTTTGAATCGAAACATTTTTCTCTATAAACGTGTAGTTTTTGAGTTATAAGCGAAAAAGTGATAAATGAGCAAAAACCCACTTTCTTCTTATCTTTTCTTATTTTTTCTAGATTTCTCAAAATGTACGGTCCACTATTCACGCAACGACAATTCGTACAAGGATTTTTACGAAATTATAGACGAAACGCGCCACAATAACAAGACCTTACTCGATTTCCATTTTTCCGTATTAACACCCAGCGACGCTCATATTTTACTATCGCCAATCGCCAAACCAAATAAAACCGATCCAGTCTACGAAATTGTACTTGGAGCTGGCGGTAACTCATTTTCCGATATTAGAACTGCACAAAAAGCGGCAGTTAGAGCTTCGGTCAAACACGCCAAAGGAATCTTATCTGCTCTCGATATTCAGTCCTTTTGGATACACATAGGAAAAGGTTAAATTTCCAAAATTTAAATAAACAGATAATAAACGAAATTGGCTTTTAGACGGCTTAATTGAAGTGGGAAAAGAAGGAGAAGAATTAGCTTTTATTCATTGGCGAGATTCAAATCCTTTGGCTATTAAATTTTTTAGTTTCGGTACTTGGGAAGGCACCGAAGCTAAATGGTTTTTTGATTGTCCTCTCGGGAATACTACGGGCAATTCTAAGGTTGTAGTTGAAATTAATCAAAAAATTAATTTTTGAAGAGATGTTATTTATAAATTCGTACAGGAAATAAAACAACTAACGAACTTGGAACGATTAAGGGAGGATTTATTAAATAGTTACGATCCCTATGTGCGTCCGGTTTTAAATCCTACCGATCTTACTACTGTTACGTTAAAATTGTCGGTTAATTACGTTACTTTGAAGGAACGCAAATCACTTTTAGACGTAAAAGGTAAAATTCAGTTGGTAAGTTGTTAAAAAGTATTTAACAAGTAAAAAGTATTTATTTGCAGGGCTGGATTGACGCGAAAATGCGGTGGGATCCTAAAAAGTATGGAAACATAACTAATTTGCATTTGAAAGGAAGGCAAATATGGCAACCTGATTTAGTTTTATACAAGTAATTGTAAACAAATTTAAACTACCACAATAATGACGTTGACGGTGACGTTCAATTTTACAATGACGTTGACGGTGACGCATAAAATCGAAAATGACATTAATAAATAACATTTTAGTGCCGTCGATTTAATCGAAAATAATTTTTTGGGCAACACGATGATGATAGTCGATCATAACGGATCCGCTGTGTGGAACCCTCCTGCTTATATTAAAGTTTGGTGCGATGCCACCAAGCTAGGACACTGGCCGTCCGATAATCACGAGTGCGAAATATTTTTAGGCTTTTGGGCCGACGCTAATAATCTTCGATTAGATTTTGACGATCTCAATAGCGAAATAGTAAATCTCATTTTTGAAACTTTCCCGAAATAATATTTCTTTTTTGAGGTGGGAAAACAAACGAGCTCCGAATGGGAAGTTCTGGAAGTTGTGTCTCTATCAAACTTTGGTTCAGAGCGTAATGTTGATTCCAAACACCACATCGATGCTCCTTATTTGAAACTCGTCTTTACATTGAAACGAAGCACTGATTATTATACCGCGGTATTTTTTTCGCCATTTTTAGGTAAGTTAGGTATACTCCATTTCAGGACATTTTGAAACGACTTTGTCACTTTATCTACGGGGAGTAGGCTTGAAAACTAAGGAAGCCCATAGTTCCACCGTTGAACCATTTGAGTAGATTAAGTCAGAAAGTCGTTTTGGAATAGCTCGAAATGATTCTTTAATTTATTTTCAAGTTATAACAATTTCCATGCTGTCTACGTTTTGGGTTTCACCCTTTAGCCATTTGAAAATTTCCTTGGGTTGTCTTCCATTGATTATGGCATCGTTAGTGCTTATAAACGTCGGTGGCTTTATTCCAGTAAACCCTGACACAGTTCCATACATTGGTAAGTTTACTGCAACGTCTGACGTTAATTTCAATTTCTAAATTTTTAGTTTTGCTCTACGAGGTATCTTTATTTTTAAGCTTATTTTGCATTTCAATTTCCATCGTTGTCATCAATTTATCGAGGGAGGCACATAAAGAATCGTTACCGCACTGCTTGTCACAAACATTGAAATTTGTCGCGGTGCAACAAATTTTATGTTTGCCAAAGATCAAGGTGAGATTGCTAAAACTCATAGGAGGTATTCGTCTGATGCTGTGAGGGCTGTTGTTTCCACAGCACAAAGCATTTTTTATAAAAATAACAGCACCTGACGAGCGCCTTCCAGGTGGAGAAATCTTCTGGCTCATAGTCTGAACGTAACGAGACGTAATGTTCTGGCGTGAACGGATTGCCAAGTTCTCCTTGGACGTCTCCTTGGACGTTCCGTGGCATTTTCCGTTTCTCAGATACCTGAAAGGAAGTAGTCATTTTAACGTCAAAGCGGCACGTTTACGTAACGTCGAGACGTCGCGATATTACAAAAACGAAATTTATTTTTCAGATGACTAAAGAGTATGGAAATATCGATGGTGGTGATGAGATGAAAATTGACGAAAATACCCAAAACGGTTGGATTTTGTTAGGGATAGCCATCGATCGAATTGCATTTGCATTTCTTCTCATTTTTAACGCGATTTTAATTTCCCAAAAATACTAAAAGTATTTTAACAACAAATTTGAAACCTTAGCGCCATTTTAGTTATTACTTGATTTTCAAATAAATTTTTTTCCCTAAATTTATAAAACTTTACTTGCAGACGCCACTATACAGGGTGCTTGGCGGGTCGATCCGTCAATTAAATGAGGTGATATAAGAAGTCGTTTAGATCATACCACTATCCATTATGTAAAGTGCCACCTCCTTTAATTAACGCATCGACCTTCCAAACACTAACGTGGCCTTTCTGTTGCCCGCAAAACAATCTACAGACTTGCTAAAGCTTCAAACCAGGTTTTAAGGGGGTGCCCAAAACAGAAGAATCGTCCGATGGAGACACACAGTGTGCAAAAAATATACTGGAAGCAATTGAGTCCCTAGCGCTGATCTCTGGGCCAGCGATCGTCTATATTGCAACCCAGACTTCTGAAGATTAGTCTAACAAGCGCATGTGCTCAAATCATTTTTATTTACGTAGATAAAACTCCATTACAAATCAAACAACTGAAGTCATAAAGGGCGTAGTTTTCAAGAGTTATAAGCAATAACCTAAAACAATCAGTTTTTTGGTCAATTTTGGAATATTTTCGAACTTCAGCGCGCTCTAGCGCCTAAACTGTTCTTCTTGGGAAATAACCCAAGAGATATAATTTGTAGAAAATTTGATGTAATTTATTTTTGTATAGAAGCACTTTTTTATAGAAAAGCGTAGTTTTCAAGTTATAGGCAAAAAACTGAACAGATCAAAAACCCACCCTTCTCGAACCTCCTCTAAGTTGCCACTTTGGAGTGGTAGACGGTCGATGTTATTACTCATATACAGGATCTTAAAAAACAGTAATAATCTACCAAATCAAAAATTGATAAACACTAACGTGAAAATAGGCGAAAATAAAGATAATCCTTCCTGCTTTAACATCCTGAGTACAGGGTGGGCAAAATTCGATGGTTCTTATGATGGATTCACATGATGCGATTTGATACTATTGATATACATAACACATAACCCCAAAATGTCCAAAATAATTTTGACCTTACTGTTGACTCACTAACTTTAGCTTTATACAGGGTGTTTCCTATAAGTGCGTCATAAATTTAGGAGATGTTACAAGAACTTAAAAGAAGTCGTTTGAGCTCAATTTTCTTATACCGACAGTTCTTCCATTCAGAGATACAGTGAGTTTTAGCTGAAATTTACAAATTTTTAAAAAGTTATTGCGGTGAAACGAAAGCAGTTGAGAAAATAATTTTTGTGGGGATGCCTTCTGTATTTTTAAGTCTAATATGTGATAGATGTGGTACTTTTGTTTTTCAACTTCCAATATGGCGGATTCAAGATGGCGCTCGTCGAAATATCAGTGGGATTGCAATAAAATTTTAGATTTACTTTTAATTTACTTCCTTGCAGTCGGTCTGCAAGCTTTTCTTTCGTGCGACAAAAAGCTCTCTTGTGACACGTTTTTTAATATACTATTTCTCTAGGTACCGCTTTGGAAGTTAACACACGGTATACGGGTATACATTGTTTTTTACAAGTTACAAGTATTAGGTTAGGTAGGCTTGTTTATTTGTCTTTAGTCTGCTGGGCTCGGGCTCGGAATAAAAAGACCAAATTTAAAGCGTTTGTTGGTCCCGTTCTTTTGCACTATTTTTGTGTATTTGTCCTGCTCTAATGATGTCACACTTACCGGACACTTACCATGATCGAAGCTCGAGAAGCAGGCAAATAAAGAAACATATTATTTTTTATTTTCAAATAATTGCGTGAACCTTACTATAAATATCGCAAATAAAATACAGTACCTCACTCGCGATAATGTGAACAGAATAAAACCGAAGCTGTTCACACTATCGCATATTATATTCACACTAATGAAAAAACTTAAAAAAGTGTTAATTAAGTAATTTTTATAATTAAAAGTGGAGAACGATTAGATATAGTGATATAGTAAAGAATGGGGAGTCAGCGAAAACCCGAAAACCCCTAAAGAGATAAGACGTGTGGTGTTGTACAAACGAGTGTTTTTCTGATGTAAGTTAAAATAAAAATTTAATAATTGGGTGTAGTTGTGTGAGCTTAGTCCGCTGTCCAAAAAAGATAATTCCGGCCGTCACAGGACGTGACAATATCAGTACTAGATTATGAAGAATTTCAGTTTTAAAAGGAAGTGGTGAGATCATGCAGTACGCTTGCTTCGTTTATATTGAGAATAACATGAGAAAAATCATGTTCACGTTAACGGGTTTTTAAGTTTTTTCACGTTATAAGGTAGTCAATACGTCAATTGAACCAATCCGCGGTTTATATTACCGACATGTTCACATAATCGTAAGTTCACATTATCGCGCGTGTACTGTAATATCTGATATACTTTCAAAATGGAAACAAGTATCCAAGATGAACACATTGAAGATGCTGCTTTTGAGCATTCTGACCACTTGTATAATTGTGGTAAGTAACATAACTACATAACATATGTGTGAATTAGTTTTAATAGTAAAAGATATTGCAGACGTACCTGTTGAACAAGAACCTTGTTACGATGACCTTTCCGATGTCGGTAAGCATAATGATTCATTAATTTCTTAATGATCCAATGCATGCAAAACAATTTTAAGGCTCAATCAAAGTAGTAGAAAACGATCTGGAGCAAGCAATTCAAGAAATTGTTAAAGTAGAAGAAGTTGCCAAACATGAAAGTAGGTCAGAAAACAATAATTGCGATTATAATTTCTCTAAGACCTCAAGTATAATTGCCCATCTGGAAGTTGACTCACGTAAACTGCTACACCCAACTGAAAAAGCACTCTGCTCTACAGTTTGCGAATACAAATCCTCAACAAAGGGCGGATTAAAAACGCACTGTATGATGACTCATACTGGTGAAAAACCTTTCAGTTGCACAATTTGTGAATCCAAATTTTCACGTAAACGGACTTTAAATAACCATTTGTTATCTCACACGGGTCAAAAACCATTTCATTGTGCAGTTTACGAATACAAATCCTCAACAAAGGGCGGATTAAAAACGCACTGTATGATGACTCATACTGGTGAAAAACCTTTCAGTTGCACAATTTGTGAATCCAAATTTTCACATAAACAGACTTTAAATAACCATTTGTTATCTCATACCGGTCAAAAACCATTCCATTGTGCAGTTTGTGAATACAAATCTTCGACAAAGAGCGACTTAAAAAGGCACTTGATGACTCATACAGGTGAAAAGCCTTTCAGTTGCACAATTTGTGAATCCAAATTTTCACGTAAACGGACTTTAAATAACCATTTGTTATCTCACACGGGTCAAAAACCATTTCATTGTGCAGTTTGCGAATACAAATTCTCGACAAAGATCGGTTTAAAAGAGCACTTGAAAACTCATACAGGTGATAAGCCTTTCCATTGCACAATGTGTGAATCCAAATTTTCACGCAAACAGACTTTAAATCACCATTTGTTATCTCATACCGGTCAAAAACCATTCCATTGTGCAGTTTGTGAATACAAATCTTCGACAAAGAGCGACTTAAAAAGGCACTTGATGACTCATACAGGTGAAAAGCCTTTCCCTTGTACAATTTGTGTATCCAAATTTTCACATAAACAGACTTTAAATAACCATTTGTTATCTCATACCGGTCAAAAACCATTTCATTGTGCAATTTGTGAATACAAATCTTCGACAAAGAGCGGTTTAAAAGAGCACTTGAAAACTCATGCAGGTGATAAACCTTTCCATTGCACAATGTGTGAATCCAAATTTTCACGCCAACAGACTTTAAATAACCATTTGTTATCTCATACCGGTCAAAAACCATTCCATTGTGCAGTTTGTGAATACAAATCTTTGACAAAGAGCGAGTTAAAAAGGCACTTGATGACTCATACAGGTGAAAAGCCTTTCCCTTGTACAATTTGTGAATCCAAATTTTCACATAAACAGACTTTAAATAACCATTTGTTATCTCATACCGGTCAAAAACCATTCCATTGTGCAGTTTGTGAATACAAATCTTCGACAAAGAGCGGTTTAAAAGAGCACTTGAAAACTCATGCAGGTGATAAACCTTTCCATTGCACAATGTGTGAATCCAAATTTTCACGCAAACAGACTTTAAATCACCATTTGTTATCTCATACCGGTCAAAAACCATTCCATTGTGCAGTTTGTGAATACAAATCTTTGACAAAGAGCGAGTTAAAACGGCACTTGATGACTCATACAGGTGAAAAGCCTTTCCCTTGTACAATTTGAGAATCCAAATTTTCACATAAACACACTTTAAATAACCATTTGTTATCTCATACCGGTCAAAAACCATTTCATTGTGCAATTTGTGAATACAAATCTTCGACAAAGAGCGGTTTAAAAGAGCACTTGAAAACTCATGCAGGTGATAAACCTTTCCATTGCACAATGTGTGAATCCAAATTTTCACGCAAACAGACTTTAAATAACCATTTGTTATCTCATACCGGTGAAAAACCATTTCATTGTGCAATTTGTGAATACAAATCTTCGACAAAGAGCGGTTTAAAAGAGCACTTGAAAACTCATGCAGGTGATAAACCTTTCCATTGCACAATGTGTGAATCCAAATTTTCACGCAAACAGACTTTAAATAACCATTTGTTATCTCATACCGGTCAAAAACCATTCCATTGTGCAGTTTGTGAATACAAATCTTTGACAAAGAGCGAGTTAAAACGGCACTTGATGACTCATACAGGTGAAAAGCCTTTCCCTTGGACAATTTGAGAATCCAAATTTTCACATAAACACACTTTAAATAACCATTTGTTATCTCATACCGGTCAAAAACCATTTCATTGTGCAATTTGTGAATACAAATCTTCGACAAAGAGCGGTTTAAAAGAGCACTTGAAAACTCATACAGGTGATAAACCTTTCCATTGCACAATGTGTGAATCCAAATTTTCACGCAAACAGACTTTAAATCACCATTTGTTATCTCATACCGGTCAAAAACCATTCCATTGTGCAGTTTGTGAATACAAATCTTTGACAAAGAGCGAGTTAAAACGGCACTTGATGACTCATACAGGTGAAAAGCCTTTCCCTTGTACAATTTGAGAATCCAAATTTTCACATAAACACACTTTAAATAACCATTTGTTATCTCATACCGGTCAAAAACCATTTCATTGTGCAATTTGTGAATACAAATCTTCGACAAAGAGCGGTTTAAAAGAGCACTTGAAAACTCATGCAGGTGATAAACCTTTCCATTGCACAATGTGTGAATCCAAATTTTCACGCAAACAGACTTTAAATAACCATTTGTTATCTCATACCGGTCAAAAACCATTTCATTGTGCAATTTGTGAATACAAATCTTCGACAAAGAGCGGTTTAAAAGAGCACTTGAAAACTCATGCAGGTGATAAACCTTTCCATTGCACAATGTGTGAATCCAAATTTTCACGCAAACAGACTTTAAATAACCATTTGTTATCTCATACCGGTCAAAAACCATTCCATTGTGCAGTTTGTGAATACAAATCTTTGACAAAGAGCGAGTTAAAACGGCACTTGATGACTCATACAGGTGAAAAGCCTTTCCCTTGTACAATTTGAGAATCCAAATTTTCACATAAACACACTTTAAATAACCATTTGTTATCTCATACCGGTCAAAAACCATTTCATTGTGCAATTTGTGAATACAAATCTTCGACAAAGAGCGGTTTAAAAGAGCACTTGAAAACTCATACAGGTGATAAACCTTTCCATTGCACAATGTGTGAATCCAAATTTTCACGCAAACAGACTTTAAATAACCATTTGTTATCTCATACCGGTCAAAAACCATTTCATTGTGCAATTTGTGAATACAAATCTTCGACAAAGAGCGGTTTAAAAAAGCACTTGAAAACTCATACAGGTGAAAAACCTTTCCCTTGTACAATTTGTGAATCCAAATTTTCAAGCAAACGGACTTTAAATAACCATTTGTTATCTCACACCGGTCAACAACCATTCCATTGTGGAATTTGCGAATACAAATCTTCGCAAAAGCGTAATTTAAGAAAACATTTGTTATCTCACGCTGCTCAAAAACACAAAAATTGAAATTAAGCACATACTTGGCAAAGTCTAGATTAAATGCGCTTATGGTTAGTCATATTAGTGGAACAATTTTTTGTTCTAAACAGCTTGTGAATACAAATTTTCTCAAAGTTTACATTAAGCACCCGTATGTGGACTCGCGTATCTAATAAATCTCTCCATTGTACAATTGCCGAATCTAAAAGCAAGGAAAGTCAGCATACATATGTCATGTATACTCTTATCCTAATCATATTAATAAAACTGTTGTAATATGTATTATTTTTTATATAGGCTCTGGTCATATCATATTATGTTGATTCATACTATTGTAAGTGATTGTAAGCAGTAATTATTGTCGACATTACCTCATTAGGTTAATAAATATCTAAAAACTATTGCAAAAAGTAACAGTTGTTTTGTTTTAGTTTGTACAGAAAGACAAAGTTGTCCTTTAGTTTACAATCATTCGGATATCAGAGGAATACTTCCTTTGTTAAAACGCATAATATTCATACTGTGGCACTGTGGATATTTTTAAAAGAGAAATCACATCTAGCAAACACTCGCAATGTTCTTTCAGCCTTCAATTCCAAAAATTTTGTACTAATAATTATTGTATTGATGTATTTGTACACTGCCTCTGAACCAACTCACACGCTGTCCATTGCAGACGTCTCGTTCTATCGAGTTACCGCTATCATAAAACCATTTTATTTATAAAAAAGTATTTACATCGATCACTAAAATAAATTAATTTCTACGCCGTCGAACTCTCGATATTCTCCAAGCATTAGGTTCTTCATATTTATTATACAAAGGCTCGAGTTGTTGATTTTTCTTGAATTTGCTTAATTTAATCGGGTCAGAAAATTTAAAGAATGATGGTGCAAATTCCACCAGCCATTTTGGGTCAATCGTAGTGACTTCTCTCATGTACTCTTTTGTAGTTTGCACTAATTCGTTATAAATTACCCACTCTGGTTGTCTATTAAAGAGGGCACTGGAAGGATGAATATAAACGACTTGGCTGTCTACCAGCGTTCTATAGCCCTCTTGGGGATCTTTTTTTCCGGCATTTCTAAAAAAGCCAGAACAAACTGCCTTCTGAACTTGTACCGTATTTGTTTTGCAGGAAACAACATTTAATTTGTGCCTAAAATAAAATTCTTAACAACATTTTGTTATTAGAAATTGTACAAAATGACAAACCTATCCATGATTCCTAACAACTGCTTTCGTACATCTTGAGCCCCTTTTAAAGTTCTTATTTGCACAAAATTTTCATAACACCAAGCGTTGGAAAACTTGTTGTTCTTCCAACTATTATAAACGGCAAGAAGAGTCAAATGATCTCCTTCGGGTTGATTAAACTTGGCTTTTTTTTGATCGGCTAGTGCTTGTTTGTCTTTCGGCCGATAAAATACATTTTGCACCGATAACATGCTCACTATTGTTAAAATTTCGTCGGAACATTGCAAAGCCACCGACATAATCAACATTTTTGCAAGATTCGGTTCTAAAGGAAATTCCGCCATCTAAAATTATAACTAATTAGCAATTTGAAATTGACAAAGATATCGATACATTACCTTTCTTCCCAATCGAGTTAGTAATCCTTCGTCATCGAGCGCCGATAAAGAGTGCAGTTGCTCTAACGCCATGATTAGAGATTTAACGGGTGGGGCGTCCATAAAATCAAAATGCAAAAGATCATTGATACCCATAGTTTTAAGCTGAAGAACTGTGTAGGCTAAATTAGTACGCTGTATTTCAGGAACCGGGTTGAGCAACATTTCGTCTCGATATGCTCGTTCTGTATAAAGACGATAACATTTACCAGGACCTGTACGACCCGCTCTACCGGCTCTTTGTTTCGCTTGAGCTTGAGATATTGGGGTGACAACGAGGGAATCTATTCCAGTTTTCGAATTATAAACTTTTTGTTTAACAAATCCCGGATCTACCACATAAAAGATGCCGTCGATTGTTAAAGAAGTTTCGGCGATGTTTGTTGCTATGACAACTTTTCTACTTCCGAGTGGTGCTGGATCGAAAATTCTTGTCTGCATTTCGGTAGGTAATGCAGAGTACACGGGTAAGATTACGAGATCGGGTACGTCTGGTCCTAACGATTTCATTCTTTCGTACAAAATTTCACATGCAGTATCGATCTCTTCTTGGCCAGTTAAAAACAGCAAAATATCGCCCGGAGGCTCACGTAAGTGAATTTGCATCACAGTGATTAAACTTGCGTCTAAATAATCAGTCTCTGGTTTTTTTGTATATAAAACTTCAACTGGAAATGTTCGTCCAGGTATAGTAAAAATAGGCGCTTCGAAAAAATACTGAGAAAACTTTACGGCATCCAAAGTTGCCGAAGTTACGATAAGTTTCAATTCTGGCCGTTTGGTAACGGCTTGTTTTAAAAGCCCAAATAGTACGTCTGTATTTGTGGTACGTTCGTGAGCTTCATCCAGCATTATTATCGAATAATTTTTGAGATCAAGATCTATTACACATTCTCTTAGTAACATACCCTCCGTCATGTACCTAAAAATTATATGATTAGTAATTGTTAATTTAATAAACTACAGCAGAATTAGCTCGAAAATTCCAATAAGGAAAAAATTTAGAAGTTAATGAATGAATCACTTTGGTGGCCGACTCCTTTTATGAAAGTTACCAGAGAAAGGGTCGAACCCTAAGCTCCCCAATAAAAGTTATATGTGGTTATATCCTGTGGTAATAGCCTCCTCGTAATAAGTGATAAAAGTGATAGAGAATAGATCTTCAAGTTTTCGTGGGAGGGAGGAGGAGATAAAACACTACTCGAACACTACCATGTAGAAACTTAATCTACATTAAATTTGAAACAAAAAAGGCCACGCATTTTTGTGCTCCAGAGAAGGGTTATGGAGATATAGAGAGGTAAAGTCATTCTGGCTTTTTTACCAAACTGTAAAATAATGTCATTTTACCACTTCTATATCTCTGTAACCCTTGTCTGTAGCACAAAAATGCGTAGGACCTTTTTTGTCATAAATTTAATGGAGATTAATTTTGTACTGAATAATGTTTGCGCTAGACCTCATCGTTTTCGAGATATTTGCAGAAAACTGTTAAAACGTATCATTTTAACCTCTTTCCACTCCCACCCATAAAAACCCAAAGCTCTAGGTCGTGCAACTTTTAATCACTTATTACGAGGAGTAATAATTAATTTTATTATTAATTATCTCATTTAGAATGCATCCACTCACTTTATCGTTGTGTCCGAGCATGTACAATCTTCGAAACGAATAGTATATCCTACTTCTTGGCCCAATCGACATCCGAATTCTTCTGCTACTCTTTTGGCAACGGACATCGCAGCAACACGACGTGGTTGAGTACAACCAATTTTTCCTCGAGAGACAAATCCTGATTCTGCTAAATATTGTGTGATTTGAGTAGTTTTTCCACTACCAGTTTCACCGATCACAATTAAAATTTGATTATCAGTCACAGCCTAGAATAAACAACAATGTCACAAATAGATATTTTTTAATTAGCAATTTTTGCTTACCTTAATTAATTCGTCTCTTAATTTATAAATAGGAAGAGACTGCCTTTGTTCAATAATGGTTAGGTTAGTTTTTTTACCAAATGAAGACTCTTTTCCTCCTACGACGTGTTTTTTCCACTCTGGAAGATCTTGGGATGGGCCTCTTGTATTAACAATTGGAGCTCGATCGGCTACAAAAAAATGATTAGTAAACAAAAACCGGTACTTTATAGACTACATTGCTTTAAAATCACCAAACATCTAAGCAAAAATATTTAAATACCTTCAGGTAAGGGGTCGATCCAATCTTTATTTAATCCCGAAGGTAGCAATTTCATATCTTCTTTGCGCTGTACCATTTTTTGTTCCTTTCTTTCTTTAGCTAAAGCAGACTGCATCATAGCCGCTTGAGCCAATGATCCATCGGGATTTTTTACGATTCTAACAGGGTCGAGATCGTGCAGAGCTCGTCCATGGCCATGAAGAAATGACGGTTCATCTTTCACTAGCTCTATTTCAATGTCTTGTTCGCCATCTTCATCTTTTGGTAATAAACTGGTTTCGTCTTCAAAATTCGGTAATTCGCTTTTATCGATACAACTGGCAGAAATCATTTGTTTGATTTCCCATCGTTCGGGACTTGACAGCCTCGTAACAAGTTTACGAGAAGTATCGCCGTTTTCGTTTATGCCTATCGGCAGCTGTAAGACCGAAGTGCTATTGTAAGTCGGGGGATCGGGGTTTCTATCTTTGTCTTCTCTTCCTTGTGGCACATGGGAGCTCGGTACCTCACGCGTATCTTTCGATCTTGATATTTCTCGCCCGCCTTTTCTTGGCCTTTCTCTCCTACCTTTAGACCGTGATCTTTCACGCCTGCTTTTAGACCTGGATCTTGACCTACCATTTCTTCTACATCTATGCCGATCTCTACTTTTGCTTCGTGACCTTCGTTTTTCAACTTCTCTACTTCTGTGCTTACGTATAACTTCATCTTCCTTTTCAACTTCTTTTATTTTATTTTGGGCGGAAGGTGCTTGGGCATCAAGTTGCATCATCAAGTCCCCTATGTTGTCGTCATTGCTTCCTTGAAGCTTACTTTTGTTGGTATCGGCTTCGTTGCGAATAAATTCATTTGCATTTTTATCTCCTTTCATGTGATGGATAATCCGTAACAAATTTGAAATAAACGAGCCGGTAAATTCGGCACCATTTTCAAATAATGCCCGTTTAAACGTTTCAAACGTTAAATTCTTCTCGGATAAATGTATAATAAATTCGGCTGCAAATTGTAAAAGTTATTGCATTCAAAACTACAGTATATAACCTCAAAACTTACCAATATCTTTGTCTTTTAGTCCTAAATGATTTTCCAATTCTGTGCATACTTTTGAAACTAATGATAAATGTTCTAGCTTTTCCAATTCATTCATATTTGTGCTCTGCAATCTAACACCATACTCAATTATTTCATACAATTAAGTAATATTGCGACATATTAGCCAATTTAAGCTTATTTACCTAAATTAGAAAGATTAGATACGTATTAATCAAATCATCAATATTTTGGCAATATAATACGGTAAAGCATTTTACCTTTTACCCCTTAAATGAACGTTTATTGAAAATTCTTAATTAATTTTTGTAGGTGTAGGTTACGTTCCAAAATTGTTACTCCACTTCTATTAATTAATTATTCAATATTGTGAGATCCATTGATCCATAGTTTGAGAAGTATCTATTAGTTGTTCTGAGTATTACTACATTATTATTTCTTATCATTTCAATTTAGCCATTAGTAGTTCCCTTTCACTTTCAAGTGTACAAAGTGTTCAAGTGTTTTGGAAATTTTAAATTTCAAATTTTAACGCGCGCTAGCGCTTAAATAGTTTACCTCTGAGGAAAAAAACTTAAGAGAAATATTTTGTAGAAAATTTCATCTAGTTTACTTTTACATAGATACACTTTTCTCTAAAAGGGGGCAGTTTTGAAGTTATGAGCGATTAAAAAATTTGAGGGTTGATTTAGGAAGTTTTTATGACTTTAACGCGCGCTAGCGCCTAAATAGTTTACCTGAGGAAAAAAATTTAAGAAATATATTTTGTAGAAAATTTTATCTAGTTTACTTTTACATAGATACACTTTTTTCTAAAAGAGGGCAGTTTTGAAGTTATGAGCGATTAAAAAATTTGGGGGTTGATTTTGGAAGTTTTCTTACCTTTAACGCGCGCTAGCGTCTAAATAGTTTACCTGAGGAAAAAAACTTAGGAAATATATTTTGTAGAAAATTTTATCTAGTTTACTTTTACATAGATACACTTTTCTCTAAAAGGGAGCAGTTTTGAAGTTATGAGCGATTAAAAAATTTGGGGGTTGATTTAGGAAGTTTTTAAAACTTTAACGCCCGCTAGCGCCTAAATAGTTTACCTGAGAAAAAAAACTTAAGAAATATATTTTGTAGAAAATTTTATCTAGTTTACTTTTACATAGATACACTTTTCTCTAAAAGGGAGCAGTTTTGAAGTTATGAGCGATTAAAAAATTTGGGGGTTGATTTTGGAAGTTTTCATACCTTTAACGCGCGCTAGCGCCTAAATAGTTTACCTGAGGAAAAAAACTTAAGAAATATATTTTGTAGAAAATTTTATCTAGTTTACTTTTACATAGATACACTTTTCTCTAAAAGGGAGCAGTTTTGAAGTTATGAGCGATTAAAAAATTTGGGGGTTGATTTAGGAAGTTTTTATAACTTTAGCGCGCGCTAGCGCCTAAATAGTTTACCTGAGGAAAAAAACTTAGGAAATATATTTTGTAGAAAATTTTATCTAGTTTACTTTTACATAGATACACTTTTCTCTAAAAGGGAGCAGTTTTGAAGTTATGAGCGATTAAAAAATTTGGGGGTTGATTTAGGAAGTTTTTAAAACTTTAACGCCCGCTAGCGCCTAAATAGTTTACCTGAGAAAAAAAACTTAAGAAATATATTTTGTAGAAAATTTTATCTAGTTTACTTTTACATAGATACACTTTTCTCTAAAAGGGGGCAGTTTTGAAGTTATGAGCGATTAAAAAATTTGGGGGTTGATTTAGGAAGTTTTTATAATTTTAACGCGCGCTAGCGCCTAAATAGTTTACCTGAGGAAAAAAACTTAAGACGTATAATTTGTTTAAAATTTAATGTGCTTTATTTTTATGTAGATAAACTTTTGTTATAAAGTGCGTAGTTTTCGAGTTTTACGCGAAAAACCTAAAAATGGCCGAAATCCACCCTTCTCGAGCCTCACCCAAATTAATGCTGCCATTTTTAACAGGCAGACGATCGGTTTTATTATTCATTTGCAACGTTATTTCATCCTGCATAATCAAAAATTTTGTTCCTACTTTATTGTTTAGTGAAAGTGTTTGCTGCCTCTGTTGCTATTTACCTACTTTTTGTTAAATCGATAATTTTCTAATGAGTACCTACACCTACCCAATATAATGAATTTTACAAAATGTAGTACATCTTTAAGTAATTCCCAATTAAGGTGAGTAAAAAATTATTTTTTAAATAAGTACTTCCCTAATTGAAACAAGCAATTTAGTTTGGACTCGATTGAAGAAGACGAAACCGAACCATGGCATGGATTGTTTCACAAATTGTCAGCTTTTCACTTAGACTCGTTAAATGCCTGTTTTAAAGAAAGAGAATACTCAAAAAATGTAAAAGATGAAGAAATTGGACTTACAAAAGAAGAATTTGTTAATGCCATCGACGAGCTTTTTGGTACCCCATCTCATCTTCTCTTCCCCTTATGGGGTACTTTTGAAGATTAGTGACAACGTTACGTTTTAGGCAACTGCAAATATTCTCTGCAAGCCACCATTCTGTTTGATCGGATTAATAAGGAAGATGGCCATAAAATAACGTGGGATCAATTTTTGGATTTTATAATCCAAAATTCAAATTTAAGTATTGATGATAGGTTACAGTTGAAAGTATTGGAGATTTTCAGTCCTCCTCACGTAAAGGTAAAACTGCTCGTTTTTTAAAATCCCCATTTAAATTAAATTCACTTTTTTAAGAGAGAGACAATAGTCAAAATAGTTCAAATTGAAACCGATAAATATTTTTGTTACGCAATTTTATCTAAATACGGAAGAATTGGCATTTACGACGGCAACGTCAACTTTTTAACTTCTTATCATGTAATAATGACAAGAGAAGATATTAATCGAAAAGATGAAGAGAGAAGGAGGAGGAATAGGTGGGTCACCGATGCCATTTTTTTGGAAGACGCTCTCTATTTTGTGGTTACGACAACGGCTCGAAATATCACAATCTACGATGCTTCGAATTTAAAACACGTCATTTTGTGGTTGATTATAGGAGTCCCCAATGTAATCCAGGTATTGCTTTAGTCTTAGTACTTAATACAGAATACTGGGGGTAGGGGGTTTTAATAAATGGTAGTTCTTATGTTTCTTCTTAGAGAAGAATGCATACTTGTGCTTGTACTTATGCATGAAACTTTACAAATGGGACATCCTGTATTTGTTCAAATAATCTAATTGGTTTTCTATTTAGTGTTTTACATACCACCCCAAAGACGTCAATACTAAAATTTTATTTATGGGAGACGATAAGGGACAAATACTGTCACTTACCTTTACGCAACCCAAAAACGAATTTTTTCGAAGGAAACATAACGATAAGTTGAGCATTTTCTACTGGATTGTAAGTATCGTTTGATAATGCCTTCTATTGACCCATGCACTTATTGAGGCAAACACACCCCCACTAATATAGTCAAAACTTAAAAATCAGTATTTTAGGAGGTAGAAAATGAGAAAGATTACGTAACAATAAAAAATTACGGTCAACTATTTCAAGAGCCAGTGAGGAAAATAAAATTCTTATCCCACAACTTGACGATTGTTGCTTCGAGCCGTGATCCAAATGCGTCGGTTTTAATTAGACATTACGAAGAGCGTCGCGGCACTCGCAACCCATATTTGTTCAAAATAAGAAGGGTTAAATTAAACTCTCAATTATTTTCGAGTATTGATTTAACTTTTACAGGGCGCAACTTGCTTCGATTTGAGCACTCTTTTAAAAATTTTAATAACTGGTAGCGACGATGGAAGCATAAGCGTATGGAACATTTTTGGAACGGAAAAACCAAGTGCTACTTTAAAAGAACACAAAGCTGGCGTAATTGACGTAAAAATAATAGAATCGCTAGAAATTTTTCTCAGTTGCTCTCGAGATGGGGTAAATATAATTTCTGCACTGAAACCGTCGCGTAAACGTCTTGCCTCAAACTTATTTTCTGCCCCAACCACCTTTACTTTTAGATTTTAAAATTATGGCTTTTAACAGAAGAAATTTGCATCCAAACTCTCAACATTAAATTCCCCTCATTTCAAATTTTGGGTAAAACGATCGAGTGGGGTTCCGAATCCATCTATGCTGGTCCTAAACGAATCTCCAGTTGCGAAAATTCAAAATGGGAGAGATCTCACATTTTCGTCGCTTGTTGCAATTACGCTGCCAAAATTAGCTTAAAACTGAAGGGAAACGAAGATTTGGAAAATTCGGTTTTACCACCACCACCTCTACAGAACAGCGTTTTGATTCCTACCAATTGGAAAATTAATAAAGAGTGTGAACCGCTAAATGAGTATAATTGAGTCAAGCTTAAAGTCAATTTTTTAGTTTAATTTTAATTTGGAATTGTAGGCTCGAGAGAGAACCTGTAAATGAAGAGTTGCTGAAAAATCACTTGAAGTCGCTGGAGTTTATTTTAGACAAGAAATTTTTTACTGGCGGAGACGTAGCTACAAAAATAAACTATCAAATAGCAAATTTAGAATTTCAAAAACTTAAGGTATGGACCCAGAATAATAAACAAACTGTGGTATGGACTTGAACACCGATTTGAAAATATGCGTCGTGCTGGTTGCATACCAGTTAGGCGTTTATTACCACGAAATAGTTTATTTACAATGATTTTGGGGAGTTTCTACAGAAAATACGCATTTTCTAGTTGAACATAATTAAATAGTTTTTATCTTTTACAGATGCAGCCATTAGTTTCAAAATGTGCCCCATATTTGGCATTAGATTTACACGAATTAAAAACTATTGAATTATCTTCTTATCTACCTGCACCAAATAATAAAAAAATAAAAAATTTGATTGAAAAATTGCAGAAAAGGCTTTCAGACGCTAATTCGAGAGATCAAATATTTTCAGAACCGCTATCAAGCAGCAGAAGTCGTAGTTCTCGAAGTAGTTTGCTATCATTTGATTGAAGTCTCCTGTAAAAAATAAGAAGTAGATAGGTACCTATCTGATCATCCGATGATTGCAACATAATATATGAGCATGCCTTTGTATTTTGTATTATTTAAATTATATCGTTTGCCCAGAAGCATTGACATTTGTATAAACTATGATCCTTTAGGTCTTTAGGTGATGTTAAAACGGATCAGGCGAGCACTAGAAATATATTCAAAAAATTATGTAAGGCCCGGGGCACCTAAAATTGTAACTCATGGTTTCCCAATAACACGCAAGTTATCATTAAACGACTCTGCTATAGCTAAATCCGTTCAAATAAACGCAATAACGATATTACGTGAGGCGTGATTCTAATTTAATTGAAACTACGTGTATTGCATAGCAGAGCCAGTATTGGATAGTTTGATGACGAGCCATCTAGTAGCAACTTACTTATTACCAAAAATCTCAAAAAGGGCCTAATTGAAATAGTTTTTTAACAACGACAATCATCATTGTCTGAAATACGTGACTTTGTATACCTAGCATACGTGCACTTTTAAAACACCCTGTATGTATAAATTTACGTGTAGGATTTAGGTGTAGTAATACCAAATATTTGGCGGGAAACGCTTTTACTGTATTTAATTGTACATCTACACGAACATAATATTGCGTAAATTAACCATATTAGTTGATAATACAATCTTAATCCACTTGTTTATGCATCCGATTCGAAGAAATTTGCAATTTTTAGTGAAGGAAGTGAGGTTATGTAATCAGTCAACAACGCCGATAAAGTAGTACTGCCAAAAAGCGTACTTTAAACTTATTGTTTGCTTGATAAATATGCATTTGTTGGTTTTAATAAGTTACAATTGTGTAGTTTAAAGAATTACTTGATATCTAATTAGTTTTAATTTGTGGTAATATTTCCCGCTTATTTATTATTATTTGGGTTGGGTTTGCAGAGTATTTTCGTGTTTGGCCAGACGTAACTCAAAAGTGGTCGTATTTATGTTATTTGTGAATTTTTAACAAGCAAAATGGTACTATCAGAGGATTCCGACGATCATTTGTTTAAAAAGCATCTAGATTTGTGCAATAAATTGAATTTAGACAGTGATACAACGCAAGTTGCTTGGAAAAGCTTTCATAGCATTCAAACTAATTTCACCTTAGAGGTAAGACTCTTTTAAATGCTTTTATAGTGTTGCAAATAGATAAGTTATAGGGTGAGCCGTTACATTGGTTAGGGTGTGCCGTTTTTGTTGCTTGTAAGAAGACCACAACGCCTACTGTTGGTCGTTCGTACGTCGAAAGCAGCTGTGTTAGTCTTACGAGTCTCTTGCGAAACTGCAATTTAAGGTAAGTTTTTTATATAGATTGCTTCATTTATTTTACCTGCTTTTTGCAGCTTGACACAATTTTTTAATAAAATAACTAAATGGGCCGATATGGCCAATATGTCGAACGAGTTTCGTAGCTCGATTAAACGATTAGAAGGCAGTTTCGTCGTTTCTCACAACATTTTTAAAAAGTTCACTCCTATTTTTAACGAAATATTCAAGGGACCCATCGAGGTTGAGACCGTGAAACAACCAAGAAACCGTAAACAAAGGTAGCTAGAGTTTTTCATACTTTTTCTCTAGTTTTCTAATTTGCATTTAATAGATCTCCACCGTGTACACCTACTAAGCTGTTTGAATTTTGTTGGGTACTTTTTATAAGCGTTAAAGCGAAGAACTTGCAGTATAGTGAAGATCTGGTTGCATCCTTTCACCTTTTAGTTTCGTGTTGCGACTTGCTGTTTAAGAACGCCTTTTTGGACGATCGAAAGGATTTATTGAATCCGCACTTTGCCGAGCTACCTCAAAATTGGATGGAATCGTCTCTTCAGTCTCGTGGCGATGCTCCTTGCATAGTTAATTACTTATGCGACAAACATAATGGAACTGCCACCGAAGCAAAATATGTTAAAGAGTACAGCTGGAAAGAACTAGTCGACGATATGTTTCTCAAAAACGTGCTTCAAGGAAATCGCGAGAATTTCACAAATCTTTTAGAATCTGGGAATTTCGAAGCGAATTTGAAAAATGTAAATAGATTTTACGAAGCTCATTTGTTGAATCGTGGAGATTTCGATGAAAGAATATTTTTAGCCGACTATAGAAGACGTTTGTTATTGAAAGAACAAGCTTTAGTTAATTCAAATGGTGGTGTTCCATTTTCTCCTGGCTTTGTTTCTGGTATGTTTCCGAATTATCGAAAAATGAATTCTTAAAATAATTTTAACTTTTAGGAGATTCTCTCGTTAGCAGTTCACCACGAGGAGAGGTAATTTGTAATTAAATAAATCCAAAGAGTTTTACTTAAAGTTGACTTTGTAGGCCTCTGGAATGGGAAGACGGGTATCTGGTAGTAGAAGTATTATACTTTTACAAAGTTTGCTTTCTGGAAGTCAACCTTCACCGAGTGAAGCACTGACGCAAATCTTTAAGTAAGATCATTATTAAAGAAGCTCAATAATACCTGTAAAACTCCAAAAATTTAGCTTATGCCCTAGGAAATAAAGACGTCTGACGCAAAACCCCCACGTCCCTTTGGAAAGGGCGTTTTATTTGAAAAATACCATCAGACCTTTTTTAAGGCTTACAAAATTTGCTTTGCTTTGGTTTATTTTCTATTGCTTTAAGACAACAATTCGTTGAGATAGAAATTTTTCAAGGCGCAGTCTTTTATCATTAGTTTGTCATGTGCCTATTTCCACGCGTTGTTTTCACGATTTACTTAAAAACGAATAGTCTTGGGTTAAAAATTACCCCCTTCAAGCTTATAGTTTATTCAACCCCCTTTAATTTGGTTCACATCTGACCATTGCACGACAAAAATTAGCCAAGGTATAGGCAAATGTTTTCCAAAATGTGAAACGACGTATGAACTTTTGCAAATTTTTGACCGCCACTCAACTGATTTTCGTCTTACAATGATGAAGAAGGGATTAAATTGAAGATAGTTCAACGTGCTTTCAATTTTATACAAAGCATTTTTACGAAAAATTCTTAATTTTCCAGCAAATGAAGGAAATAGCGCGTATAACTGAAAGGGTTGGAAAAAACCTCACCTTGATAAAATTGTATCTTATCTAATTTGTGCCGTACAAAAATGAAAAGTGAACCACAGTAAAGGCTATTTTATAAGCTTTAAAAAAGGTCTGATGACATTTTTTGA
Organism: Malthinus flaveolus; assembly: GCA_950108345.1. Classification (NCBI taxonomy): domain Eukaryota; kingdom Metazoa; phylum Arthropoda; class Insecta; order Coleoptera; family Cantharidae; genus Malthinus; species Malthinus flaveolus. The sequence continues at coordinate 93,324,474 of OX467285.1, forward strand.
AAACCAATTATTTTTGAGAATTTTGACCAAAAATTCATTTTACTCCCTTTAGCATTGTATGAGGTTTAGCACATGGTATGTAGGTAATTGTGCTTTAACAGGTCCAATTTTTCTTTATTTCCTTGGCTATTAGGAGTGAAGTTCTTTTCAATCAAGTTGAAATTTGTTACCTTTGCTTCCATCTAATCTTATATTTTAACAGCTCGTGTGCGAGAGATCCAACCGAAAAAATTAAGGAAATAGTGGAAAAGGTGGCAGAAAAGTTCTGTGCAGAATTCAGTAAACAGAACACCAACACGACTATCTTATCACCAGAGCAGGCTCAGGTGACTGCAGTCACTCTATTTTATAAATTTATAGAAAACCTTTTCCTAAAAGAGAAGACTTTGAAAAATGATGTGTCAGTAAGTAGACTAACTGCAGTTTATATTTGTGTCCTAATAATACCCTTTTAGCGGCTAGCAGACAAAGAGATATTTTATCAGTGCACGTTAGCGTGCAGTTACGAAATTGTAATCGATTCTTATAATTGTCAAAAGAAATGTCCTTTTCCGTGGATTTTAAATGTTTTAAATTTACCTTCATTCGATTTTGTGAAAGTCATTGAATTAATTGTCCGTTCCACCGATAAATTGCCAAGAGAAGCGGTGAAGCACCTTAATATGGTAAGGTTGCTGGTTGATTGAAAAGATTTAAGGTAAATTAGTTTGTTATAGGTCGAACAAAAGATTTTTGAGTCGTTATTATGGAAGTCCGATAGTCGTTTATGGAAGGTCTTAACTAAAGAAAACTTTCCTAAATTTGAAGATACTGCCTTACCCGGCAATTTAGTTTATAACCATGAACAAGCGAGTTCTAGTGGTACACCACGGAGGGTACCGACGAGTGGTAAGATGATCAATTATTGCTAATTCTATTTTAAAATTGCATTTTAATGTAGATGCTTTGATGTCGCCTTCTCCTTCGGCCACAGAACGTTTTCAGTCACCAATTGTTGCTTCTTTATCTCAAGTTAAGACTCAACTTTTCAAGCCATCTAGTGCAAAGCACACCGGTACGTTTTCAAACTCTCAAAAGTACTTACAATTTATAAACTTTATCAATACTTCAGTTGATGGTGATGGCAATCAAATAATTGAAACAGCAAGCACCGACGTCACCGAAGTTTCGAAAATTAATTCCATTCCGAGTGGGAATGGCAAAGCTAAAAAGGGCGGTAGCTTAAATATTGTTTTGCGAAAATTTTACAACTTGGCTTACTCAAGAATGGAGCAACTGTGTAGTCAGTTGGATATACAAGACATGAAACTGACCCAAAAAATTTGGACCATATTTGAATATTCTGTGTGTGAACATACGGACCTAATGCGAGATCGCCATTTAGATCAATTGCTCATGTGTGCAGTGTATGTCGTATGTAAAGTCACTGGGGCTCGAGAACGAAAATTTGCAGAAATAATGGAGCACTACAGAAGTCAACCACAGGCCAACAGTCACATCTACAGAAATGTGCTTATATCCCGAGCTGGCGAACCTGGAAACAACGACTCTGGTAATTTTCCTAATTCCATTTTAAGATACTTCATTTTAAGCTTGTTTTTAATAGAAGGTGACACGAGAGGAGATTTAATTTCATTTTATAACACCGTCTACGTGCAAGCGATGAAAAGCTTTGCCCTACAGTTTTCATCTTCTTCAAATCAAGTGAGTTACTTTGTGTATTTTTAAAAATATACGTTTGATAACCGATACAATTTCAGGACTCCAACATTACTCTAAGTCCATTACCGTTGCTAATTAATAATAATTTTGTAAGCCCAAGATGTCACATTAGCAACAACTTATACATCACACCTTACGACACTCCTACAAATTGTTTTAGTAAAGGAAAGACTTTGGAGTATCACTTCAGTAGAAGTCCTTCGAGGGTTGGTATTTTTTTCTGCAGACGTTTAACTGTTGAATAGGTCTAAAATGTTTGTTTGTAGGATTTGGAAAAGATTAATAATGCAATTAATAAGAGTATAGTTGGAAAGCGTTTATTAGGAGATGATAATAGCACCGATGCTCCTAATAAAAGATTAGCCACTAAGATGATGTCTATGATGGAGCAAAGGCGCAATCATACAACGGAATAAATTATTTATTACTAACTTTTTAAACAGTTTCACGTATTCTTATAAGATTAGGAGTATAATTTCACTTAATAATTAAATTGCCAAGAAGATATAAATTTTTAATGCGAGATTTTACTAATTTTTGTAAATTAATCTAAAATTGCATCTCGAATGATACATGAATAGAAATGATTATTGTAAAACAAGTATTGTACTGTGAGTTTGTTTAGTTTTTTTTACAAATTTTGCTTTGTTATGATTATAATTGTAAATAAGTTAATAAACTATTTTAGGAAAATTACACAAATGGAAATAAACAAAATAGTGATGGTGAAGCAAATATGTATGAGAGGAATAATTATACAGTATGTCCACGAATGAGGTTACGGGTACAAAAAGGGATAAAATTCACTGTTTCAAAAACTTCTTGTTCTCAAATTCTTGTAAGAGATATTAGTTTTTATCCGTCTCTTACAGGAAATGAAATATTAACAATTTTGTGTTTGTTTTAAAATTAAAAATTTTTTATTTCAAAAAAGTCCACTTTTTATGAAAACTCTTGCTTGCTTTGAAACTCGTAACACAGATCATTTTTTACAGGAAATAAACTGTTCATAATTAGACTTACAAATTATTACTGAAACCCAAAATTATTGTTTCATTTCCTGTATAAGTTTGATAAATGGCACCAAAGAACATCTAGTAGTTAGTTTTGTTCTTTGATGGCACGTAGCACGAGAGTTTTAAGGCAAGCAAGGGCTTTTAAAAAGTTGATTTTTTTGAGAAATCAAAAATACAATTTTTCCCATCTCTTAACCCCATCCGTAGACATTGGACATACTACAGAATGAAGTACCTACAGTAAATGGGAATCTATATTCTATATTATGATACTCTGCATGAGAGGAGGGAAATAAATAGGAAAACACACGATCCAACATGTATACATCAATGCAAGTACATACATGTTTTCAAAAGTGCAACGGACTTTTTGTATGGACGTACATTTTCCAAGCGTTTTCAGTCCAACACCTATCACAAACATGTATGTGCGTACATTGTATTAAGACTAAGACATGTTTAATCGTGTGTTCCCTCCTTTATTAAGAAGTTAGGAATTAAGTTATTGAATCAATTATGTATGTATTTAGGCACATAACTACGGAGGGGCTCAGAAAATCTGTCTGGCCACCTCGCCACAAAACCGTAATGACTACAATATTTGATTGCTAAGATTTATCAGATTGAAAAGGGTTTTAAGTTTGGTTCATTACATCATTACGATGTAATTTAAAATATCTATAATTTACTTAAAACTCTTCGCTCGCTATCATATGACGCAACGCCTTAGCCCTTGCACATAGTATTGTCTTTTTAAAGACAGTAAGAGAAGCAGAACTCTGTGTAGACTCTCCCAATGCCGCAAAACGGCATATCCCATGTTATTCTTATAATGCGTTGAAAAGATTTATTCCGTACCCTGCAGTCTCTATATGCAGGGTCTTCTTGGACACCTATAGCAAAGAGATATTAGACTGTCTATATGTCTTTATGGAGCCCTTATTACGGGATAATAGGAAAGTTTTTACTTATTCTATTATTCTACGAGTCTCCAAGAAAAGAGTTCATCCCAGCAGGCCCTGGTTACGGGAGTAAAGTCCCCTCCACACGACCTGATTTGGTCAGGTGGTCGGGCCGATTTGGTCAGATCAGGTAGAATATTAGGTCGTGTGTAGGCTTGTCGTCTGACATTTATTGTGTCGGGAGTTGTCAGATGGCCCGTCCACCTGACTACCCAACCGCCTGACCAAATCAGGTCGTGTGGAGTGTTGTCAGACGATTTAGCGTGTAGGCAACACCTGATTTGGTCGGACCGACTGTCAGGTCGTGTGTAGGGGACTTTGTTGGGTCATGTGTAAGCCACACCTGATTTGGTCAGGCCGACCGCGTCAGGTCGTATGTAGGGGACTTAAGGCTGAAATACAACGAAGGGTCGAAAAATATTAGAAAGGGTTCAAACACCCTCCCCTATGGCCTTGATATGAAGTAACAAGATTAAACCGAGCTTCTATGAAAACTAGAGACAAAGTTTAAATTTACTGACATAAGTATATTTTTGTGCCCCATCCAGTTTTTTGTGAGCCCTCCCGATGGCTTATTTGGTTGATGAATTATCTAATTATGAAGTACGTGTCTGTACTGTATTTTGAATTTGTTGGAGTTGATGAAGTTTATTCAATTCCCTTTAATAATTTTATTTGCTCTAATCATTAAGGTCCAAAATAGCAAAAATCTATGAAGAAACTTATTGTTTGTACAGTGTGTCCAAAAGGTAACGAATGTTATGCTACGTAAATCTTGGTGAATATCCACTTTAGGGGAAAATATTTCAAATAAAAGTTGTTTGGTATAGAGCGTTCCGAGCTTTTCCGAAACGACTTCTTGACTACAAAGCCACAACTTGTTAAACAATAAGTTGATTTAGTTTCTTCATAGATTTTTGCTATTTTGGGCCTTAGAGACAATTTTAGACATTTGTTCACAATTTTACCTTTTTTCTATTAATATTATATCCCTACACCTACACATCTGAAAGATTTACAGAAAAGAGGTAAAATTGTGAACAAAAGTACCTATAATGTGGCTTTGTAAGTTTAATTTGACTCTTTCCACATGGATTGCAATAGATTGAGTCAAGTAGTCGTTTCGGAAGAACTCGGAACGCTCTATACTTAGTTTTCTATCAAGGGACAAAATTTAAATTTTACTTTTTCGGATAACAAAAGCGCAATGAATAACATTTCATTTTTTAAAATAACAAGCAAAACAGGTACCAAATTTCTTTCCAATGATGCAAAACTCGTACAGTAGACCTAAATAAGTCAATTTGCTTATGTTGCATCAGTTATTTATGGTATGGACCAAGGCACTAAAGTTAATCTTTTTATCACGAATGCGAATATTTGGTAAGGTGCTAGATGAAAATTTTTCTTATGTTTAATCACAATGTACAGCCACAGAAAAATGGATTGGCCACTAATAAGTGAATAAGTGGTAACTTTAATCTTTTCCAGTGGTGGCTGGTGAGCAATATCAAAATCCAAAATAATTTTGTTTTGTTTTCGTGAAATGCCTTCTTTGGAGACATTAATTGCTACAAAAATTTTTGAATTTCATTTTAAGTCGTTTGACCTTGAACGATCCAAAATTTCCGTCTGCGGCGCTATACATTTTTGTGAGACAATCAATATTAGACTTCAGCCCCCCAGGAAAAAATTTACCAGCCGCCACTGTTCTTTTCATATACGTTTTAGTAGATAATGGCATATAGGTCTATTATTATAGTGCTGTAACTATAAAACACTCCATTTGCAATTCGTAAAAATTCCATTGCAGAAATTGCGGCTGGCCAATAATCATTTCTCCGACTGTACCTACTTTACCAGCAAATGCGGGAGCGAAGACCGAAGGAGGTCAAAAGGTGTATCCCGAATCCTAGCCTTCTACTCCAACAGGATTTGGTTTATTGTTTACGTTTACTAGAGAAAGACGTGAGTTCTGATAGAAGCCTTAAAATTCCGTACAGTAGTTGCGTTCTAACGAAGTGGTTGAGCACCTGAGACCATCGGCATATATTCTGGATTGTCCACAAGACAGTTCCGTTGTGCATTTGTGTGTGGTTGATAGAACCTCGACACTTGCTCTTCGCTCTGCCATGTATGGTGTTGATGGTTAACCCTAACCGGGTAATAGTTGATGGGAGACTACGAAGAAGACAGAGGGATCACTCTTTAGATGTGCTTTGTTGGATGCCTGGGGCATCCACCCTGCAACACATGGTATTGATGGTGACTTGATCGTTCTTCCTGACCTAGTTGGCGATGATATGGGAAAGATGGTTATTGCCAGTCATCCAAATCGCGGTTTAGCTTAGAAGTAGGTAAGTTACCTCTCCGCTCTCCGTCCCGTTCTCTTCCTTACCTAATCATAGTATAGTGGGATTGAAACGAAGTAAACGAGTCGGTTATCAATATATCATGGGACCCTGAAAACTTACGAACCTCAATTTTAATTTTCTATCTTTGTTTACTAAACAATCGATTTAAAGTTCAGAAAAGAGGATCGGTGACAACATCGAATTTTAGATTTCCTGAATTTATTCCAAGTGTTTAAAAAGATCCAGGGTGATCAAATTAAATTTAAAAATCAGCTTATAGCTCGCCTAATTTAATTAAAAGACCCTGTATAATAAATAGTTCAAATTTTAAAAGATGCGCGTCGTTTACGTCGCATAAATTTTAAATTTAATATTTTTTACATAAAAATCTTTAATTTTAGCGCCGTATTGGACCACTCTGTATAATTAGACAATTAAATACTGGAAATGTTAAAATTGGGGGTGGTTTTGTTTTTATTTGATTTTACTGCGCAAGTCGTTAAAGAGCGTCGCGCCCTAGAGGGGCACCTGTTACTTGTTCATCTCGTCTGGTATTCTTCAGTTGCGTCCTGTCCGTAGCGTAGTGTGGTGAGACCGATATATCTAATAAGCCGGCAATTTCAATCTCGTACCTATCCTAACATATTTTACGCGTCACATTAAAAATGTCCGAAGAAAAAGAAACCGTAACTTCCGCGGACGAACAGAAAGTTGATAATGGCACTCCGGAGAAAAAAGAAGTTCAGGAAAACGGAACCGGCGAAAATACCGAACCTGTTGCGGAACCACCAAAAGAAATGAGAGCTGTAGTCCTCACCGGTTTTGGTGGATTGAAATCTGTTAAAATTATGAAGAAACAAGAACCTACCCTAAACGAGGGTGAAGTTTTAATTCGCGTGAAAGCCTGGTAAGAATTTTTATTATTTTTTTCAAAATTTACACATAATACGAGGGGGGTTTTTGAATTTTGAATATTTTAAATTAAAATATTTAACAATTGGCCAATTTTATCTAACAATTTTTCAATTTGTTTAATTTTTGCTTATCAGTTTCGTAAATAGCAACAGGCAACAGCTTGGGTGGTTGAATTAAAATTTTATTTAAATTATCTCAACTAGAGGCTTGCACTCACGGAATAATTTATTGGTTAAGGTGGGGCGATCGGTACCCCACGAAATTAAAATTTAAAAAAATATCCCAAGCACCCTCAGACGCTCACATATGGACGTTTTTGATTCCCTCTTTTAAAGCGGTTCTTTTGATCTTCAATTGAGCAATTGTAATTCAACAAAAATTTTAATTTATTTATCAATCAATATGTGGGATATAATTAAAAGTCATTTTTCGTAAGCGCTAATCATGCGGGTATGACTGTTTTATTGATATCTTTCGATTATTTACCAAATTCACGTGCTTCATACTTTTTGGTTTATTATTTCGTATCAATTTGCAGTGGAAAATTATTTTACCCGAAAATCGACAAATCTTTTTAAATTTTTTGTCGCTTAAAATCAGGTCCGGATTTAGAAATGTTTCATTGGTTTTACCAGTGACATAGCATGCCAATTTTAAGAGGGTAGGGTAGTTATCACGGGATCGTTGGTATCGAATACTTGGTTAATGCTGGACAATCCCCTCATTGGCTTAAGCTATGAGGGGCTTTCCTAGGAAGGCTCCTAGAATTTTTGGGATAATCGTATTGGTGGAATGGAAGGAGGAAAATATTTCCCCAATGTAAGCAAAATATTCCAATCTATAATAATAATTAAAATCGTGTTCGGCGCTTTATATTGAAGATGTTTGAAACGGTTCGATTGTAATTAATATTGAAATTTATAACACAGCGGCTGATGTGGCCTTAACGGGCCTTAACTTATTTTTAGTAATTCTCGAAATATGAAATAAGATACTGGAAGTAGTAACTAACAATAGTATGCTCAGAAGCTCTACCTCGTTTCCAAAATCTGTAATTATACGGGGTGTTCGGTTTTAAATAGGAAAGCCAATCTCATTTACGGCTAAACCGGAAGTCGAAATTTAAAATTTTTGATATCACTGCATAGATAATTTTACAATATTCCAAATAACTCAAAAATATACAGGGTGCTTTATTTAAAATAGAAATGCTAACCCCATTTCCGGTTAAACCGGTAGTTAAAATTTAACATGTTTGGTCTCGTTGGACAGCTAATCTTACGATATTTTTAAAAACTATAAAATATACAGGGTCTTTTTAAAAATTCCTTTTGCTTTGCTTATTTCCGGTTTAACCGGAAGTGTTTTTGAAACCAAAATTATAACAAATAATAGAAATTTATGTAATAAATTAATATGCCAACTTGCAATTACAAATTTGAATTACTAAATCTGCTCAATGGCGAAGCGCTTCTAGGAAGCTAATCTCACTTACGGTTAAACCGGAAGCCAAAATATTAATTATTAGGTATCACTAGATAGCTACTTTTACAATCTTCCAAACCACCTAAAATATACAGGGTGTTGTAATTAAAATAGAAAAGGCAACCTCATTTCCGGTTAAACCGGAAGTTAACATTTAACATGTTTGGTATCATTAGATAGCTAATCTTATAATAATTTAGAAAATTATAAAATATACAGGGTGTTTTCAAAAACTACTTTTGCTTAGCTAATTTCAGGTTTGACCGGAAGTGTTTTTTAAACAAAAATTATGACAAATAATAGAAATTTATGGAATAAGTTAATATACCAACTTGTAATTACAAATTTGAATTACAAAAGAAATGATACATTTTTGAAATTTTGACCTTCAAAAAATCGTAGCTCCGGATCTGCTCATATCAAACGAACCAAACAACGGTCTGTAACTAAGAACGATATCTACAACATATCAAAATGTAGACGAAACAGCCGGAGCAGATTTTGAGAAAACCCGTTTTCAAATTTTAGTCAACTTTGGTCTTTTAAAAGTAGTAAATTTTGAAATTATTTTACAAATCGACTATATTAGAACTAAAGCCCTATATTTTTTCAATATGTTCCTACTTTTAACTTTTTATAATAGTAATTATCTGCTAAGTTATAATTAAAAAACTAGAAAATGGGCCGATCGTTATACTGGCCGCCATTTTGAATTTAAAAATTTGCAAACATTTTTTTTTTAATTAGGGCCGGCGTGGACTAACTTATAGCCGAGTATAACTACTGTAGGTCAAAATTCTACGAAATGCGACCAAAATAACTCTCTTATTTTAGGCCCCCTTTTTTTGATTTTGTTTAAAAGCTTATTTTGTCAATGAAATTTTGTTAAGCGTGTCTAAAACCAAATTTCAACAAAATCGCTTTAGTAGTTTTTGTTTTAAAGCGTTACACACACACACACCCAGACGGACTTTTTCAAAAGTTTTTATTTTATTACATTTTTGGATTTAGGGGGACTAAAACCGGCTAGAAATTAAATTTTAATAGTTTTTTTTTTCGATCATATGTTATTTGTGTATTTATCGTCTTTTATCTACACAAAAGTGCATCTTAGTTCATGATAAAAAAATCAAAACGACATTATTTTTAAAAACTTATTTTGAAGTAAAAACCACGACAGAAATAACTTTCTTAAGATAAAAATAATTGAACAATGATCTGTTTTTTTGCAATAAGTAAACATTTGTGTAATTTTTTTTCTACACAATTTTGTTCCCTTATCAAATTTGTTAATGATACAACAACTTGTGGTTTTTTTTTCTATTTATCCAGTGAATCAGGGGATAGTCATTTGCACAAATTTTTCAGAAATTATTTATTTTATTTTTTGAGTCATACATTACAAGTAATTTGTTAATCGCGCTATTTTTATTAAACGAACATTTTTTTAAATAAAAACAAGTGCTTAACGAATTTATTGGGTCGATTAAACGTATCCTTTTTTTTTAAATAAATATGTAGAAAAGAACTATTCGTTATTAATATGTAAAACAATCACTTAATGGTTTAATATATCGTAACTGTGATAGTGTTATCTAAATACAAACTTGGGAAAATATAAATTATTGTGGGCGTCGATAAGCTTTATTTTTTAGTCAAATTGCGCAAAAATATTAGTTATTTTAGCTAAAAATACCTGTATCATTTTCCCGATAGTTTAATCCATATTATATAGGACGTTTCACAAGCTGCGATGTTTTTGCCACTCTGAGAGAGGTTAAAGTTTTATTCTACTTTTAAGTCGCTCCAAACGTTACTTACCTTTAGTTAACCTGACAACAACCATCAATTTAGTAATTTTACTTGTAAGTACCCTATATAGTAGGGTTCCCCATATTCCGAGACGACTTCTTAACTTCTCCTACCGGAAGCCGGCTTGAAAAGGATTATAAATTAAACCTACGAAGCCACCTAATACATTTGTCCAAAATTTGATAATATTTCTATCTGGCTTTCCGTATGTGAAGTCAAGAAGTCATTTCGGAATATTGTGAACCCTACTATACTCTAATGGTTATAAGGTAAAGTCTCTTAATATCGTGTTATCGAACATTTTCGTCTGTAGCCGGCTTTAGATTTTCAGGGGCGGTTGTCACGCCAGTGATCCGGTTGTAGTAACGGATCTACTTTTCTTTATCGGAAACTTCGATAGAACCCTTATCTACGTCAAGGCCATTTCATATCTTTCTTATGTCTATCTTTATTTGCGAAGACTCGACTTGTTTATTTTAAGAAGTTTTCAGCTTTTGCTCGACCTTATGTATTCATAACAAGCCATGGTTCTTTCCAACATACGTATAAGCTCTCGTGAAATTATAGCAATTCAAAGTGTGATGCGGAATTCCATCGTTGATGGTTAAGACGTTTTGACTTGTTGTGTTGGGTCCGTTTGGCACAGACATTTCTCTTTTGCGGACAAGGGCGGAGTCTGATTTAGTTTACACTCGGTATGTTACTAACTTGTGACATCTAAAGTAGGTGTAGGAGGGTGTAGGGTATAGTATGAGAGAGCCCATCCTGTACAATTGAAAAATAACGGTGTTCGAGCGTCGTTAGTAAAATTTATGCCTACCCACTACACGTAAATTTATTTCAGGTTAAAATGTAAATATGGAGGGTGGCGTTTGATGTTTTTAGAAGTGTAAATATTACCCTAACCACAACGATGCCACAACTCAAGAAAGCTGTATACAAATTTTGAAATTCACTTCAGGTTATAGATTAGGATTACATCGAATTGATACGTAGTTTATCGATAAAAAGACGATCAAAACGCGAGAGTATGAAAACGCCCCTAATTTAATTCCGTATATACCTTGAACAAAGTAAACATTTTTTTTTGAAATATCTAATTATAAATTGTTGTCTACAACACCTCGAGCAAGATCTCAAGAAAGAAATTAACAAACACCTTGAGAATACCATCGAGAGTTAATTAAAAGGCAAAATTACTCGAGATTTATTAACACTCAATTTATTACGCATCAGAAACGAACTGTTAGGGTGGAAAAATTTTTGTTATTTTAATTGAAAACTTGTTTACGAAAACTTACATTTTGATTTTCTTCCGTCGACACAAAAATGGAATATTTTATTCAGTTATATGTTCAGATTATCTCCGCGAAAATAACGATGAAATGATGGGGATGGGATTTTTATTACGAGATTCTCGTCACGATTTTCGAACACTCTCATGGAATGTATAAAACTGCAATAATTTTCATTTTAAAAGAAAATCTACTACAAAAGCTTGTCGACTTAATTAATTTTTGTTGTTTAGCACGAAAACAGGAATTTTTTTGAAGGATTTTATCCATTAGCGATGGATATATTGTGTTGGGAGTTGTGGGTTTGATTAATTGCGCGTGGAACTTCAATAACTATTGTTGTTGGTTATAGAGAGGGCAAATTTTTTATTTTCCAAAATTGCTGAACTTTCACGACAGCTTCGCCAAAAATTCGGCATTTTGTAGGCTGTAGGGTGTGGAATCAATGTTCGGCGCTTCAGTTAACGTTCTTATTGGAAATCAATTTTAAACTTCCCTTTAACCTCCTTATCCCGTTTCAGAATGACGCACGTCTCCAAAAAGTGTTTTGAATAAAAATTTCCCAGATGATGGTGGTGAGTTACCGAAACTGTGCTCTGATAATGCCAAGTATGTTAGTCCCACTTTATAGAGTAGAGGAGGGTGTTATCATCAGAATTTTTTTTAAAATTAGAGCCCCTACGCGTTCCTACGCGCGTTAAAGTTTGGCAAAAAATCCAAACTACTCCAAAAAACGGATTTTGTTAGTTTATCGCCTATAACTCAAAAACTACGCACTTTTTGGTAAAAGTGCTTCTGTATAAAAATGAACTACATCAAATTTCCTACACATTTTATCTCTTTATGTTTTTAATTTGGCCTAACGGTTTAGGTGCTAGAGCGCGTAAAAATTTGGCAAAAACTAACATTGGCTCAAAAAACTTTAGTTTATCGCTTATAATTTGAAATCAACTCGCTTCTTGAGAAAAGTGCTTCTATGTAAAAATAAAGTACATTAAATTTTCTACAAATTACATTTCTTAGGTTTTTTAATTGAGCCTAACGGTTTAGTCGCTAGAGCGCGTTAAAGTTGTGCAAAAACTCTAAACTCTGCTCAAAAAATGATTATTTTAGTTTATCGCTTGTAACTCGAAAACTGCGTACTTTTAAATAAAGTGTTCTTCTGCAAAACTTAATTACAGTAAATTTCCTACAAATTACATCTCTTAGGCGCTAGAGCGCGTTGAGGTTTGGGAAAAATTCCAAAATCGGCCATAAAAACTGATTTTTCTAGTTTATCGTTTATAACTCAAAAACGACGCACTTTTTGAGAAAAGTGCTCATATATAAAAAGAAACTACGTCACATTTCCTACCGATTATATCTCTTAGGCTTTTTAAATCAGATTAAAGGTTTAGGCGCTAGAGCGCGTTTAAGTTTGGCAAAAACTCTAAACTCGACCCAAAAAACGTCTTCTTTTAGTTCATCGCTTGTAAGTCGAAAACTGGGTACATTTAGAGAAAGTATTATTATGCAAAACTTAATTACGTTAAATTTCCTACACATTACATCTCTTAGGTTTTTAGTTCAGCCTAACGGTTTAGGTGCTAGAGCGCGTTTAAGTTTGGCAAAAACTCTAAAATCGGCCCAAAAATGATTTTTTTAAGTTGCTCGCTTGTAACTCGAAAACTGCGTACTTTTAGAGACAGTGTTATTATGCAAAACTTAATTATACTAAATTTCCTACAAATTATATATTTTACGTTTTTAATTCAGCCTAACGGTTTAGGCGCTAGAACGCGTTGAAGTTTGGAAACAATTCCAAAATCTTTCATAAAAACTAACTTTTTTAGTCTATCGCCTATAACTTGAAAACTACGCTCTTTTTGACAAAAGTGCTTCCATATCAAACTAAACTACATCAAATTTCCTACAAGTTACTCCATTTAGGTTTTTGAATCAGCCTAACCGTTTAGGCGCTAGAACGGTTTAAAGTTAGGCAAAAACTCTTAAAACTTAAAATCGGCCTAAAAAACTATTTTTTTAGTTTATCGCTTGTAACTTGAAAACTGCGAACTTTTAGAGAAAATGTTCTTATGCATGTTCAAATAATAGACTTTGAGGAGTGTTTTACAAAAAAAATGGGGGAATCTAGTTTGGTGAAAATGATAGTGTTAATAGTTTCTCATACTCTTCTTACATCCAGCTCCTTCTCTCAGACTAACTTGTAGAGTTGTAGATACCTAATATCTTGCGGTCCCGTTCTCGTGTCATCAGGAGCCAATATGTCACGCGCTTAGTCAAACCGTTAATGAGCTAGAATATGCACGGACGGGTACACTCTCCATAAATTCATTTTTAGGCGAAAAACTGGGTATTTGAAAAAAAGTTTTTTGCGGAAATATCTGTTTTGGGGGAATCTTAATTATATTTATGTAGAATGGTTAATTTGGGCATACATTTAGAAGGTTTCCCACCTAAGTCTTTCGTCGTGCAGTGCGTCTTCAGGCATCCCCAGACAGATTGACCCCGGCGGGCGAAGTTTTCACGCCCTACACCCTACTTCAAGAGCGTTACGGGTCATATAAGTTGGACAAACACAACGCCAAAGTGAGATTGAGAGACCTACGATGGTAAAATACCAATTAGAGACACCCTGTGTATTGACATTATGACATTTTTTGTATCACGTACGAACATAAAACTTTTTCATAATCACAATGAAAGCTTTTCTCGCATACACGACTTGATCTCGTTTTATTTTCTTTTAATAACCCATATCGGTTGTATTGCATTGAAGTAGAAGTGTGTGTTGGACGTTAAGTATATTATGAAAAGGTTATGAAAGAGGGGTTGGTGAACGTAAAAAGGGTTCGATCTTGAAAAAACCCCCGTCGACGTGACATGCACGTTTTACACGGGCAGACTACTGGCGCCCCAAAGGAACTTAAATCCAATATTTCAGTTACGCAAATTTAATCGATACCGCCTACTTATATAATTTAACTAAAATTATGTTAATTTCGATAAGTTGAACAATTTTCTTCGCGACTTGTTGAGGGAAAAAGATTTGGGCGAGTTCCAGAATGAAGGCAAATTGTGTATGACAACTCGGATTTTACGCATCGTCATTCTTTGTGCATCAAGAAATATGCAATTTAAAATTAATTAAACTTGGATTTTTGTACAACAAAAAGAAACTTAAAAGACTTTTTAATGTAAGAAAGAACAATAATGGAATTGTATTTGAAAATTAAGTGGACGTCCAGTCAACAGAGTTAATTAATAATTAATTAATACACGAGAATTCTTTACGCTTACTAACTATTAAATAAACTTGTGTAATTAAAAGGAAGCCTCTTCGAATTATTTTGAACGTTTTTTGTCTTCAAGCCATCGAAACGCGTTTGTATCGAGAAGGCGTTGCGTTGAAACTTTGAACTTGTTTGGTTTGTATCCAGACTTGATTTACTTATACGTGGTTAGATAGAGCTAAAGTAAGTCGAGTAATTATACAGAGTGATCACCTTATGCAAAATGCAATTTTTCTCATTTTAAATCCAAGCGTTACAAAATATACAGGGCGTTCTCCATTTGAAAAAAGCACCTTATATGCAACCTTATGGTTTATCGAAAACTTTACGTAGAATTTGCTAAGTTGAATACTGTCAATAGTCGGTTGAACAAAAATCTGGAATACTGACCAGTATTGTGGCTCAAAAGTTGACTTGATCATTAAAGTTTAAAGTGACAATCTCCAGAACTGTTAGCGATAGGCGCATAAAGCTTCATACAATTTTAATTCTAAATATCAAGGGGAATTCGAATTTGGAAGTATATACACATATACAGGGCGTCCCATTAAAAAACAAGTTTTGGTTGACATTTTTTTGTGAATGGCCCTGTATAATACACATAAGTATTTTTTAAACGTAGCTCTAATAATCTTGTATTAGTGTACCAAAACTGGTTTCAATATCTCTAAAAGTTTAGGAGGAATCATCCTATCAGTCAACACCCACCCTGTATAATAAGAATGGAAATTTAAGGAAAACTTTGCTGCTACTATTTCCTTTTTAATTTTAACCTAATTTATAACAATAATTTTTTTTTCAGTGGCCTAAACTTTCAAGATTTGATGGTACGTCAGGGTGCAATAGATTCGCCACCGAAATGCCCATTTATACTTGGATTTGAGTGTGCCGGCGAAATCGAGCAACTTGGCGAAGGGGTTGAAGGATTTGCGGTAAGTGTGTATTACTTTTTTTTAAACGACGCGCTTTTCACAATCTAAAGTCGACAAAAATTTAAAACGGAGGTTTTAAAAAAACTCAAAAATCGACCCAAAAAACGTTTTCGTTTTGTTGATCGCGTTTTTTGATAGTTGATAGAGAAAGGGTTTTCATGCAAAACTTAATTACGTTCAATTTCTTTCAAATTACATCTTTTTGGTTTTTAATTCAGCATTTCGGCGCTAGAATGCGTTGAAGTTTAAAAAAAATTCTAAAATCACCCCCAAAAATGTTTTCTCTTAGTTGATCTCTTCTTGGCGCTAGAGCGCGTTGGGTTTGGAAAAAATTCCAAAATCGGTCATAAAAACTGATTTTTCTAGTTTATCGTTTATAACTCGAAAACTATGCACTTTATGAGAAAAGTGTCCTTTTATAGAGATAAACTACATCACATTTCCTACAGATTATATCTCTTAGGCTTTTTAAATCAGATTAGGGGTTTAGGCGCTAGAGCGCGTTTAAGTTTGACAAAACTCTAAGCTCGACCCAAAAACGTTTTCTTCTAGTTGATCGCTTGTTAGGCCAAAAACTGGGTACTTTTAGAGAAAGTGTTCTTATGCAAAACTTAATTATGTTAAATTTTCTACACATTACATCTCTTAGGTTTTTAGTTTAGCCTAACGGTTTAGGTGGTAGAGCGCGTTTAAGTTTGGCAAAAACTCTAAAATCGGCCCAAAAATGATTTTTTTTAGTTGCTCGCTTGTAACTCTAAAACTGCGTACTTTTAGCGAAAGTGTTCTTATGCAAAACTTGATTACGTTAAATTTCCTACAAATTACGTTTTTTAGGTTTTTAAATGAGCCTAACGGTTTAGGCGCTAGAGCGGTTTAAAGTTTGTCAAACGACACGCTTTTCAGTTTTTTGCTATCCTAGGCGGCAAAAATTTAAAACTCAGGTTTTTGAACTTCGTTAGGATAAAAAGTTATTTTCAAATCATTTTAACCTGAAGATGACGTTAAAAATAAGGCGAAACGAATTGAGTAATTTAAAATTATTTATTCTAGTGTTGATGTAATACTCTCTTTTTTACTCCTCGTTCGGGAGTTGTAAAAAGAGTAATAAGAACTTTATCACTTCATCGACCCATGTTTCTTCATTCACTTACTCCATACTTGGATTTTAAAAAAAGGCGGTTTATAGTCGTCTGAAATGTCTTTTGTTTTTTTAATAATTACCGTGCAATGCCATGTTATTCTGGTAGGGGTTGAAATAAATTTTCCATCTCTGCAAGAGGGCTGTTTCAAAATTGAGAAAGAAAAATTTATTAGAAACTTAGAGGCGGCCGACTATAATTTTCAACTTTGCCTTATACAGGACCGTCCTTAAGTATGTTCGTTCTTAATCTTAATCCTTTGTCATACGCCCTTAACAAGACAAAAGGGCAGCTTTAAAAAGCTTGACTGATAACGGTTGTGATAGAAGGTCAAAGAGGCATATTTAACATTGTACAGAGCTCTCCAAAAAATTTCCAATAGCGGTTTAATGTCGTCTAGACCACTTAAAATCACCCATCTATCTTATTTATGGTTTTATTATCACGCCTGGGTCTCCACATCAGTGTGGTTCTTACGAGATGTTCGATCCAGTTCATCCTAGATGGACATCTTGTGCTCCTATTTTTTGCTGTTTGACTTTACTGTTTATTCTATCTCTAAGAGACGTCCCCAGCACAAGAGCTTCACGGCTCTCTGAACACCTGAACAGTTCGTAATTTGCCGATTGTTTGTGCTCCAATTATTGATAGACTACGTTGGTCTGCGATTGAAGACATGACCTGATTTAATCGTTAGTTGTTCTTCCTCTTTTCTTTTCCCTCCTCGCTAGTCTCGATATGATGATATCCCCAGCTGATATGGGAAAGTCCATGGAACTAGAAAATAAGTGGAAGGGTTGAACGCGCTAACAACACGATATACGAAGCGCTTGGTAACGAACAAGCTGTCAGTTTCATTAAGACGTTCGGAGAATTTCGTAATAGTAGGGAAAATTGAGAGTATGCCCACTTACTGAGTAACAACCCCTTCCGTTACTGATGCTTCACTTTGAGATGCCCTCAAACTAGCTTTTACATCCCTTCTACTTATTTTCTAATTCCATGGCAAGTCCTTTTAGTTTTAGCAGTGTCCACGTCTCTCTCTGTTAGTCCTGTCTTCCTTACTGGTGATTCCCTGTCTTGCACTGATCTTGTGCGCTGATGTGAAGACCTCGAAGGTCTCCATGTGGGATGTTAGCATTAGCACTTCTTTCAAGAGAACCGTCGATGCTAAGATTTCTCACTTTCCGTAAAACGGTCATTCATCGGTATGAGGACGAGATGTCATCGGAGCCTTGTTTTTCTTCTCATTTACCAGTGTGCACTGTTACTGGTACTGTCTTAGGCTATTACTCGAGCAGGCGAGATTGGCGTTTGGGCTGACATAAGCATTTGGCCATTTAGACTTTGCTCCTTCTTAAACTCTTTACTTCAGTGGGTATAATTCTCCACTGTCGAGACACAGTCACTTGAACATACCCTCGAAGCTATTTGAGTATTAAACTTTTTTAATTTTGAGTTTAATTTGTATTTTGAAGCTTTTAGTTACACAGTAAATGTTTACTTTTGATTAAGTTGTGAAAAGGAACTCGATATAGCTCATGTCTGGAACATGGGCAAAAGGCAATGTCTAATCCCAATCATCGGTTAAAATCGAATCGGATTTACTCTTTACACGCTCTCATCAAAAAGCTTAAAATGTTATGTTTGTCCTTCCTTCCTTCCTTCCCTAATAGGAACTCGAAAATGATAAATTCTACAAAATGGAATTTTTCGTCCAAGTGAACTTTACCCAGACCACTAAATTCGTTAAAAAATATAAAGTTAGTAAGGGCTGCATTATCTCTTTTTAAAGACGAGCTCAAGTTTACGAACTGGTAATTAAGGGTGTTATTACAAAATTTTTAGCCTTCAATTAAGGGTGAAACGAGGCAGTTCGAGCGAGAAGTGTTTAACTGCTACTCGAGGTACAATGGGGCATTCTTAATTTTACGCCACTAAAACATCGATCGAATTTATACTATTTAACTGGTACTTAGGGGATGTAAATTATTTAGACGTTTATAATATCATTTGGGTGTGTTATTTAAATTTTATTTCTTTGTAGGTTGGAGATCAAGTGGTGGCTCTACCGGAGTATAAGGCTTGGGCCGAACTAGTGGCAGTTCCATCGAAATATGTATTTAAGTTACCCCAAGGATTAAGTCCTCAAGATGCAGCAGCTATAACGATGAACTACACTGTTGCTTACATATTGCTATTTGAAATTGGAGGACTATCTAAAGGAAAAAGTGTATTTGTCCATTCGGCCGGAGGTGGTGTGGTAAGTGGAAAATTTTATCATTTTAAAATTAGTCTCGGAGTAAACGTAGACTTTTTGTAATTTGTAAGGGCGCATCAACAGGTGTGGGTGGATTGTACTATACGTATTGGGATTTCTTTATTTCGCTTGCACATGTTACAGGCGCCGAGACGCTAGGCGACTCTCTGTCTGCTAAGAATTGAATCGATTTGGCCGCACCCAAAGCGTTCGCTTTTATAAAATTCTAAAACATATGTCAATGTCTGTGGACGAGGTTTTAGGGGGTCGCCTTCGATTACTAAATGACTAGACTATTACGTTGTTTAGTTGGGGAAAATTGTACTAGTCACGTAAACTATTTCCTTTTGTTTTTTCAATTTTTTCACACGAGCGGCGAAAGTGCTAAATTACTGAATTACATCCAATTTTTTGGACTCTCAACACAAAATTGCTGCGCGGTATTCATTGTTTTTGCGTTTTTACTAAAAACAACTTGTGCTTTATCAATTTAATTGAAAATCGCCATTTTTTGTCTCTTTAATAATTTAGCACGTAATTAATTATTTCGGGCCACCCTTTTTTCAATTTAATATTGTTTCATGTCGGAGCAATGAGCTTTCACTTTCTTTGTACTTCAGCTATTCTATGCAGCATCGATTAGTATGAGATTTCGTCTTTTTCATACATTTTTTTTCAATTTCTTTAGAAAGTTGCTTTGCATTCGATAAGTGAACAAAAGATTCCAGATTTCAATATTAACTAGAAGTTGAAAAATTTTAGCAAATGAAATAACCGGCAAAGTGTTGGAAATCTAATTCTAAAGCGCACGAAAGGGCCGTAGGGTACTTATAAAAAGAGAGAAATTTAATAAAGAAAAGTGCCTCCATTGAGTAGTGTTTTTTTAATAAATTGGATGTTTCATATAAAATCAAAAACTTCAAAGGACAGCAGTAAGAAATTTTAAAGACATTTTCGAACTTTTCGATGTTTTTGTAATTTACCGGGCACGGAAAGCCTTCGGTCGTGGTTGATAATGACACGACGATAACAGACGTTCCCTTTCGAAGGGCACTGTTGATTTGAATACTAATTAAATACGTCTATCATTCTCGAGTGTTCTGTGTAATTTATTCGTATCGGCCGCGTCCACATAGTTCACAGTAGGGCTGGCCAAAGTATCGATACTTATTCGAAGTATTGATATCTTCGGCGGTATCGCCTAACGATACTAACAGTCAAAAGTATCGAGGTATCGAAGGTATCGAAAGTATCGAGTTATCGAAAGAATCTATGTTATCGAGGTACCGAAGGTATCGAGGTGTCTGGATCTGGATTATTAAGGAGGGGGAGCAAGCTCCCTGCACTTAGGCCACTTAATCGGGCCCATTGTACAGCCTCCAAGCAGCCTCCCCGTGCCCATCAGATCTCGAGCCATCCCACATGTAGGATGAACTTCAGAATTCTGGCGGGAGGGGTAGTGCTCATTCTAGCCATGTCGAGCCAGAAGTCCCCCAACACGTTAGAGCTGGACAGTGACATAGCACATGTTCAGCGGTTTCGTCTTCTAGTTCGCATCCACGGCATATGGGATTACCTACCAAGCCCAGAGTGTGGAGATGTTTGTGTAGTCGACAGTGTCCCTGCAATTATTCGTAGATTAGTTCGGGACAACTGTAGACAGTATTTTGCCAGCTTTTTGGAAGGAGCCAGTAAAGCTCTTTTGCTTTGGCGGCACCCTTCTTTGCTTCTCCATCTTTCAGTCTGTAAGGTATCGAGATGTTTGTAACTAAAAAATTTGTTTACTGCTCATTACGTCGTTACTTTCGAAACCTTTCATTACCTTCGATATCTCGATACTTTCGATACCCCAACACTTTTGATATATCAGTACTTTCGATACTTCGATACTTTTAACTTTTGAATACTATCGATACCGTTACGGTATCGTTACTTGATACCCGATTTACGATCAACCATCAGCGCTCTAGTTCACAGGGTTTGATAATAGACCAGTGCTATTCATTTTCATTTTTGGCTTAAGTCAAAATATCAAATTTTGGTATCACTAGACAGATAATTTTACAATCTTGTAAACAACTTATAATGTACAGGGTGTTGTATTTGAAATAGAAGAGCGAAGCCCATTTCATGTTAAACTGGAAGTGACATTAGAAAATGTTTAGTATAATTAGATCGATAATTTGTACAATATTGTACACAAAATTAAAATATATAGGGCGTTTTCAAAAACTTTTTTTATATACTAATTTTCGATTTTCAAGACGTTTTCTTAAAACTGAAATAGTATTAAATAATAGGGATTTATAAAATAAATGAATGCGCAACTTGCAATTGCAAATTTTAATTAAAAAAAAAAGATTTTTAAAAAGTTTTTACCTTCAAAAAATCCTAACTCCGGTTCTGACCATAGTAAACGAACCAAACAAACAGCGTTTGATTAAGAACTTCGATATCTACACCACATTCAAAAATAGAAAAAACAACCTCAGCCGATTTTGAGAAACTACTTTAAAAATTTTTTATCAACTTTGATCCTTTAAAAGTAGTCAATTTTGAAATTATTTTAAAAATCCATTATATTAAGGCGAACGTCCTATGTTTTGCCTATGTATTCCTGTTTTTAGATTTTTATTATAATGAGTATTTCCAAAGTTAGAATAAAAAGACTAGAAAATGGGATAATCGCTATTCTTGCCGCCATTTTGAATTTAAAAAGTATAAAAAATATTAGTTTATTTAGGGCTGATGCATACCAACGGTATAGCCGAGTATAAATAATAATAAAAATTTTTAGAAATGCCACCAAAATAACCACTTTATTTTGGGCCACCCTGTATCGATTTCATTTAAAAGCGTATTTTGTCGATAAAACTTCGTTAAAAGTTAAAAGTGACTGAAACCATATTTAATCAAAACATGTTTAGTAGTTTTTGTGTTTAGACACACATCCAGAAAGACATTTTCAAAAATTTATTTTTCTACATTTTTGGATTCTGATTACTTTTTGAACAGTTGGAATTTTAAAAGGGGCTCGAAAAACAGATATTTTTGCAAAGACTCCCCTTGGGCGAACTAAAAAACGAAATATGGTTGAATGAAAAAGAAAAAAATCTGCAAATATGTATGTCATTAGTCATTATACAATAAAGTGCTTTTATGCCTTATGTCTCATCCTGTATGTTATCACTTTTGTACATTTCAAAATGATTCACACTAATACTATAAACGGTTTCTTTTTTAAATTTCCAATTTAGAGCTATATAAAACCATGTCTTACTATCTAGACACCCTGTAGAAACATGACTACACAAAAAAAATTTATTTCAACCTCCAAGTCCAGTTGAGCCAATTTGCGCTACAGACAGACAGACTACTGATAGGTACGTCGAATTATTGTAGCGGATGTCTCGCGACATCAGCCGGTGAGACAGACTATAATAATTTCGTTAAAATCGTCCTCGTTTTTTACCACTCATTGTTTTGCTTTTTTTAATTAAACGGTTATTTGGGGCGTTGATTTAAATTTTTTTTAAAAGCCCCAACTAGAGTTGTAGGTAGTAGGTAGTCAAAATTTTCCGTTCGAGAGCTCTTTTAAGGTTCACCGCTGTTTGTTACACAAAACAAATTTTTAGTTTAAACTGATGCTGTTTTTTTTTTAAATTGTTGCCAATTAATTCAACTTTTTTTTTGTTTGTAGTAATTTTGGGTAATGATACGAAAAGTTTTTGTTATTGAGGTATTAAAAAAAATCAAGGCTGTAATTATGAGAGTTCGTTATTCTCGATATTTCCGGAAGCAAATTAGTCATCATAATAATAATTAGACTTTGTTTAAATTTGACTACATTATAATCGTCAAACAATTGTTGCAACAAGGAAAAGTGCAGTTAGGTGTTTTTTTTTCGTTGTTATTAGTGTTACGGTTAACGAGTTTGTGATTTTTAGTTATTTGGGTTAAAAGTTGGCGTGTAAAGAAACATTTACGCTCGTTGCCTTTTTTTGGGGTTAGCAACCATGCAGAATACCTTCCTCATTTCTCACATTTGAAACTCTTCAATCTCTTCCATCTGGTTTGTTTGTGGAGGTAATACGATTTTTGGGCCCGTATTAATATTGTTTATCGCTGGCAGGTTGCTCGCTTCTAAATTTTTTATTCTTTGATGAGGATGTGGTACTTGAGCTTTATAAAAAAATTATAGAGAGGAATTTCTTGTACACAAGAGACCAAATGATGGAACAATATTTCAGTGTTACGAGACTTAATTAAATATTATGGGGTAATCACCAATGTCTATCGTATTATGACTCTTTGTGTTATCTACACCACTACGAAGCGAGCTTTTCATATTAACTTCATTTGTTATTAACATTCATTAACTAATTAGTAATTCCAGAAATTCAATTATCAATTTTTTAAATGAATTCGAGTTTTGTAAAAAGTCCCCCTCTTTACCTACTATACAGGCTGTCTGCATGTCTACTCGTCTACTCTTCCAGTATCAGAAGGGGGATAACGCTTAAAAGTTGTACTCGTTTATGGTAAGAAGTTTGCGATTGAAGACTTCTGTTTTAGCTGTTTCTGAAAGAACAAATTTGTTGCAATTAGTTCGGGTGATCTTAGGACCATCGGAAGATTGCCTTCATCTGTTCAAATTTCTAATAATATCAAGTACTGTCATGAAATAAAAAAGTTGGTAACGCCGCCACTTAAAAGATATCCAATCAAATGGAAATTAGATGAAATTGCCAAGTTCTACTTCTGGCTCATTTGTAAGAGTTGTATTTAGCAGCAGCACACGCTTGTTGTCACTCCAAAGCAGCGTAGGAAGCGCAAAGTTTGTCGTCCGAGGCGGAAAGGTTGGAAAGGTTTTTGCACGTCGATCAGTTGGCCCGTTCACACTTTTCTCTTCTTGAGGACTGCTCGCATGAATTCTTTGTATATCCACTGATTCCGGATAATCCGGATATCCACTGCAGACAGTCTCAGTGCTGCAGAATCTGGGCACCTGGTTAAAGGTATAGCCATAGATACTCTCGCCTGTCTTGTGTATTACGCCATTAAGAATAAAAATTTTCGTCATTTAATTCGAAATTCCGCCTGCAAGAAAAACATCGTTTCGAGACAGGATTTGTGAATTTATTTAAGAACATGGCGTTACGCCTCGTGATTACATGTTTGGCGTCGTTTTTTTTGGTGACATCTGCCGTTGACGCCAAATCGATTTGCTCTAAAGTTGTTTTTGTATTAATAAAAATAAATATTTTAGGTTTTTATCAAAAAATAAAGTCCTGAAATCGGGATTAAACCCCCGAGAAAATGGAGGTTCCCTTCTGAGGTATAAAGCTGATATTTCGAGTCGATTTCTCGCGGTTTTAAATTTTACTTTTTCGTAGACTTTGGCCAATTTAACAAAATTTCATTGAAAAAAATTAGTTTTTAAACGAAATCGATACAGGGTGGCGCAAAATAAAGGGGCTATTTTGGCCTCATTTCCTGAAAATCTTGACCCACACTATTTATACTCGGCTATAAGTTAGTCCACATCGGCCCTAATTTAAAAAAATATTTTTTAAATTTTTAAAGTCAAAATGGCGGCCAGTACAACGATTGGCCCACTTTTCAGTTTTTTTATTATAACTTTGGAGATAATAATTATTAAAAAAATTTAAAAACAGGAATATATAGACAAAATATAGGACTTTCGTTTAGATATAGCCGATTTTAAAAATAATTTCAAAATTAGCTACTTTTAAAAGACCAAAGTTGACTAAAATTCTAAAACGGATTTTCTCAAAATCGTCTCCGGCTGTTTTGTCCATATTTTGATATGTTGTAGATATCGAAGTTTTTAATTAAACACCGTTGTTTCGTTCATTTGCTATGTGCAGGTCCGGAGCTATGATTTTTTGAAGGTCAAAATTTCAAAAATGTGTCATTTCTTTTGTAATTCAAATTTGTAATTACAAGTTGGTATATTAACTTATTCCATAAATTTCTATTATTTGTCATAATTTTTGTTTAAAAAACACTTCCGGTCAAACCGGAAATTAGTTAAGCAAAAGCAGTTTTTGAAAACACCCTGTATATTTTATAATTTTCTAAATTATTATAAGATTAGCTATCTAATGATACCAAACATGTTAAATTTTAACTTCCGGTTTAACCGGAAATGAGGTTGCCGTTTCTATTTTAAATACAACACCCTGTATATTTAGGCGGTTTGGAAGATTGTAAAAGTAGCTATTTAGTGATACCAAATATTTAATATTTTGGTTTCCGGTTTTACCGTAAGTGAGATTGGCTTCCTAGAAGCGCTTCACCATTGAGCAGATTTTGTTAAGTTCGGCAGCTCCAAAAGTTTCTTCCCGACTGTAGTGACCAGAGTTGGTAAGGCTTTGGAATGTGATCCTAATTTTGTATCTCCTGTACCTCTCGATGCTGTTGAATGGTGCACACGTTCAAAATCTGTGCAGTGTGCACTTGGTAATACTCGTCGGTTAATAACGTAGCGCCGGCCATGTTTTCTTTATTGGGTTGATGGAAGATTTACAGTGTCATGTGTGGGCGTTCTCTTTTGTATGGAACCAAGTATTTTTGGGTTGTTACTGTTGTAAAACTACTAACTACTCTTCGTATGTTTTGACTCCGAATCCAAATTTAATTCCCCTGGAAGCTGTAAGGTGCTATTAACAGAGAGCAAATAATTTCTTATTGGCGATGGCGTTTTCTTTCCAATAGCGAAAATCTCGTTCATCGGTTGCAGTTTCAAATTTACTTTTGGAACTAATATAATACTAAAGTGGCCGATTTGTAGGCAAATTATTTCTAACGAAAGTTCACTTTCCATGATATATGGTTTTGCATTTCGTATCCCTCAAGCTTCACACTAAGCATTATTTGGGGTTGAAACAAATGACTTTTAGGGCTGTTAACCTTTACGAGCGCGTATTTTAACTTGCGATCGAACTAACATATTCTCTCTCATTGTTGTAAAATAGTCGAAAACATTTTTTAAATTTTAACTATTATACCACGTAATACTTTATTCATTACCGAACAGTAGTGAACTTTAATCGAACTCCCGTAATGTCATGTCTCTGGTTTAATCGTTTTGCGTGTTTCGATCAATACCTGCGTCTGGTATCGCACATTTTCTTCTTCGCCCTGTCTGCCTGCTTTATATTGCGGACCTATAAATTATTAAGTCCTTAACGAAAAATTAACTCGCCAAAAATACCTTTCTTTTGTGGGTGAAATATCCTTTGAACTCTCTTTTCAATTGGAACATTTTTTTTTAAATATTGCAAATTTGTTTGTGCGTTTTATCCTCATTATTATACAGATAAGAGGTTGTTTGTCGGAAAGAGGCAAAATAAAAAAAAAATTATCTCTTAACGTATCATAAAAGTAAATATTAAAGTAATGGACAAAATTTAAATTAAACTGCGCCTATTAACAGGGCTATTATAAATTGACAGTCTTTGATGTGAGTGAGCTTACAACATGTAGTAAGTGTAAAGGGGACTTTATAGTTTATTCTGAAATTATACAGCGTGTTATGTTGTACCCACATTGTTTCCTTTTTAAAATTTCCATTTTCTCTAGAATTATCCTCTCACGCTGAAATCCGTATAAAGCAACGTAGGTATACTCAATCTCTATTAACCCTTTTAGACCTTTTGGCGTTTCTGTCACGAATTTCAGGAGCGGTTGCCAACCGCTCAGCTTAAATTGTTGCAGTAGAAAGGATTTGGAATGGCACGCGTAAATCTCAAGTTCCGAGACGCCGAGACCGTCAGTTCAAAGTTCGGACCTTTTGTCTTGAAGTTCGATTAACACAGAAACTAAAACGCTTAACTCAGGTTTTGGTGATAGCAAACAAACGACTTTTAATTGAGAACATCGAAATTATACCTAACAATAGTATGCTCTGAAGCTGATTTCAAAAACTAAAATTATAGGGGGCATTTTTATTTGAAGTAGGAAACTAATCTCATTTCCGGTTGAACCGGACGCCAAAATATTAAATGTTTGGTATTGCTAGATAGGTAATTTTATAATCTTCCAAACCACTTAAAATATACAGGGTGTTGTATTTAAAATAGAAAAGGCAACCTCATTTCCGGTTAAACCAAACCGGAAGTTTAAATATAACTTGTTTGGTATCATTAGATAGCTGATTTTATAATATTTTAGAAAATCATAAAATATACAGGGTGTTTTTAAAAACTGCTTCTGCTTAGCTAATTTCCGGTTTAACCGGAAGTGTTTTGCAAACCAAAATTATAACAAATAATAGAAATTTATGGAATAAATTATTATACTAACTTGCAATTACAAATTTTAATTACTAAAGAAATTATAAATTTTTAAAACTTTGACGGTCAAAAAATCATAGCTCCGGACCTGCATATAGCAAATGAACGAAACAACGGTGTTTAATTGAGAACTTTGATATCTACAACATATCAAAATATGGACAAAACAGCCGGAGCCGATTTCGAGAAAATCCGTTTTAGAATTTTAGTCAACTTTGGTCTTTTAAAAGTAGTCAATTGTGAAATTATTTAAAAAATCGGCTATGTCTAAACGTAAGCCCTATATTTTGTCTATATATTCCGGTTTTTAGATTTTTATTATAATTATTATCTTCAAAGTTATAATAAAAAAACTAAAAAGTGGGCCGATTGTTGTACTGGTCGCCATTTTGAATTTAAAAATTTGAAAAAATATTTTTTTAATTAGGGCCGATGTTTAATAACTTGTAGCCAATTATAAATACTGTAGGTCGAAATTTTCAGAAATGCGACCAAAATAACCTCCTCATTTTGGGACACTCTGTATCTATTCCGTTTAAAAGCTTATTTTGTCCATGAAATTTTGTTAAAGTGCCCGAAACCAAATTTTATTAAAATCGCTATAGTAGTTTTTGTTTTAAGGCACTACACACAGACATTCGCGAAGACAGACTGACAGACTTTTTCAAAATAATTAATTTTTTAACATTTTTGGATTCTGGGGGACTAAACGTCGAGACTTTAATTTTTTTTAATTCCACCTACTTCGAAAAGGTGCAATTATTGCCGGTACTGCTTCAGGGCCTCTGGAAAGGTATTGGAAGCTTTTTTAGCCGCATAAGCAGAGCAGCGCCCTTCGAGTCTCATACTAACAAGTGTTTCAACATTTCTCTCTTTGCTACCCCGAAAACACGGACTTTTTGGAAACCCTTAAAAGCCATTAAAGACTCGATGGGACTTTAGCAGCTTTTAAAAGTTCCAAAAAATCTTTCGTTATTGCTTCACTACTTAGGAACTTTTGTATTTGTTGTTTCCTAACCGAACCATTTCACTTTTTTCTAAGGAAAAAAAGTCTCAGGCGTTACAACTTCTACAATAGTCAACGATTGAATTGAGAAATAACAAAAATTTATTTTTTTCAATTTAAATCTCATCAGAAAATCCGCACAGCGACGCACAGTAACAATATGGTAATTTTAATAGCTCCTAAAGCTAATACAAGACGAGAAAAAAGTTTGTTTTGTTCATGAAAGCTTTCAGTTTGATTGTAGTAGTAGGTATCGCATACATTTGATCGAAATTCAAACTTTCATTTCAAATTGAAAATCACGCTACATTTCTCTCGCTCAACAAGTCTTCTTAAACGTCTTATTTGTGGAACAATTTATAAATACCTTTTCGCACGAACGTTTCTTACTTTAATTTCGTTAGTGTGTTGGTGAAAAGCTTTTATATAAGAAAAAAATTATTAACAACACGAGAGACTTTATTTATTAACGGCATACGCGCAGTATTGTAACCTTTACAAATGTAATTTACTCTACCGCATATGAAGCAAAATCTAATTTCCTAGCCCCCAAGAGCGAAACAAAAATGTCGTCTCTATTTTTCATTAAAATTCAACTCAATTAACTTTATTTTTTATTTTTTCAAGGGTCAAGCCGTTGCGCAATTAGCCAAAACAGTCGCCGATGTTACCGTATTTGGAGTATGCTCTAAGAGCAAACACGAAGCATTGAAGGCCTCAAATAATTTCATAGACCATCTAATCGAACGTGGATGCGACTATACTTCGGAAGTGCGTAAAGTTCTTCCAGATGGTGTAGATATCGTTTTGGATTGTCTCTGTGGCGAAGAATGTAATCGTGGATACTCAATTTTAAAACCGATGGGTCGATACATCTTATACGGTTCTTCCAACGTCGTAACTGGAGAAACGAAAAGCTTTTTCTCGGCCGCTCGTTCGGTAAGCTATTATAAACGGAGTAAAATAAGATAATAACGTTAATTGTTTTTTTATAGTGGTGGCAGGTGGATAAAGTATCCCCAATTAAGTTATTCGACGAGAATCGCACTCTCTCTGGATTTAATCTCAGGAGACTCATGTACCAACAAGGAGGAACTGATTTCGTTAAGGACGTCGTAGAAAAAATATTTTCTTTATACAAAGAGGGTAAAATCAAACCAGTCGTTGATTCCACATGGGCTCTTGAAGACGTAAGTATATTTTGCGTAACAATCAATAGAAAGAATACCAGTCTGGAAAAAGTACAACACCTACCTACGTTTTTTCCCCAATTTTTTTGTTATAAATTCATGACGCGATTTGTTCTCCTCTGCTCTATCTTTCCACACCACTATTACTATTAATCCAATGTGTGTTTTGTATTTTTCTAACTGTTCTTTTGACAACTTCTCTGTAAACTTCTTAGATACTTCAACTACTTTCAAGTTTGCCCCGTATGAGAAAACTACGGAAAATGTAGTTTTTTTTAGTTTTTCGCTTATAACGTCAAAACTATGCACTTTTAGAGAACAGTGTTTTTATAAAAACTTAAGTACATACAATTTTCTACAAATTACGCCTCTTAGACATTTTTCTTCAGATGAACGGTTTAAGTGATAGAGCGCGCTAAAATTTGATAAAAGTTCCAAAACTTCCAAAAAAACTTATTTTTCAATTCTTAGCTTATAACTTCAAACCTATGCACTTTTAGAGAAAAGTGTTCTTATAAAAAATTAAGTACATACAATTTTCTACAAATTACGCCTCTTAGATATTTTTCTTCAGATGAGCGGTTTAAGTGATAGAGCGCGCTAAAATTTGACAAAAATTCCAAAACTTCCAAAAAACGTTTTTTTCAATTTTTAGCTTATAACTTCAAAACTATGCACTTTTAGAGAAAAGTATTTTTATAAAAAATTAAGTATATACAATTTTCTACAAATTACGCCTCTTAGACATTTTTCTTCAGATGAGCGGTTTAAGTGATAGAGCGCGCTAAAATTTGATAAAAGTTCCAAAACTTCCAAAAAAACTTATTTTTCAATTCTTAGCTTATAACTTCAAACCTATGCACTTTTAGAGAAAAGTGTTTTTATAAAAAATTAAGTACATACAATTTTCTACAAATTACGCCTCTTAGACATTTTTCTTCAGATGAGCGGTTTAAGTGATAGAGCGCGCTAAAATTTGATAAAAGTTCCAAAACTTCCAAAAAAACTTATTTTTCAATTCTTAGCTTATAACTTCAAACCTATGCACTTTTAGAGAAAAGTGTTTTTATAAAAAATTAAGTACATACAATTTTCTACAAATTACGCCTCTTAGACATTTTTCTTCAGATGAGCGGTTTAAGTGATAGAGCGCGCTAAAATTTGACAAAAGTTCCAAAACTTCCAAAAAACGTTTTTTTCAATTTTTAGCTTATAACTTCAAAACTATGCACTTTTAGAGAAAAGTATTTTTATAAAAAATTAAGTACATACAATTTTCTACAAATTACGCCTCTTAGACATTTTTCTTCAGATGAGCGGTTTAAGTGATAGAGCGCGCTAAAATTTGATAAAAGTTCCAAAACTTCCAAAAAAACTTATTTTTCAATTCTTAGCTTATAACTTCAAACCTATGCACTTTTAGAGAAAAGTGTTCTTATAAAAAATTAAGTACATACAATTTTCTACAAATTACGCCTCTTAGACATTTGTCTTCAGATTAACGGTTTAAGTGATAGAGCGCGCTAAAATTTGATAAAAGTTCCAAAACTTCCAAAAAAACTTATTTTTCAATTCTTAGCTTATAACTTCAAACCTATGCACTTTTAGAGAAAAGTGTTTTTATAAAAAATTAAGTACATACAGTTTTCTACAAATTACGCCTCTTAGATATTTTTCTTCAGATGAACGGTTTAAGTGATAGAGCGCGCTAAAATTTGATAAAAGTTCCAAAACTTCCAAAAAAACTTATTTTTCAATTCTTAGCTTATAACTTCAAACCTATGCACTTTTAGAGAAAAGTGTTCTTATAAAAAATTAAGTACATACAATTTTCTACAAATTACGCCTCTTAGACATTTGTCTTCAGATTAACGGTTTAAGTGATAGAGCGCGCTAAAATTTGATAAAAGTTCCAAAACTTCCAAAAAACGTTTTTTTCAATTTTTAGCTTATAACTTCAAAACTATGCACTTTTAGAGAAAAGTGTTCTTATAAAAAATTAAGTACATGCAATTTTCTACAAATTAAGCCTCTTAGATATTTTTCTTCAGATGAACGGTTTAAGTGATAAAGCGTGTTAAAGTTTGATATAGTTGAATTTATTTTGAGCTCAGTTACTGAAATTTATCGTTGTAATTTTTTTAGGTTCACGAAGGTATGCAAAAGATGCACGAACGCAAAAATATTGGTAAAATCATTTTGGATCCGAGTCTCGAGCCTAAACCAAAACCCGCAACCCCCGCTAAAAGTAAAGATAAGAAGAAGCAGTCGTCGGAAGAAAAGAAAGATAATGATGAGAAGAAATCAGACGAAAATAAAGAAGAAGATAAGAAAGAGGAGAAGAAGGAGGAAGCTCTCACTAATGGGGAATCGGCTGGCGATTCGGGTTAGCATTTTATTTTTTAAATTCCTCACAATATTTTAGAAGTTTAAGGTTTGGAAGTCGTTTTTATTTTATTGCTTTCGACTAAATTTGAAAGTTTTGTCCTGTTTTACTAATGTACTAACGAATAATTTTTTGTTTTAGATTCCAAGGAGAAAGAAAATTCAAATTAATCATTTTAAAATACCATCAAAAAATTCTATGTTTTGTAAATATTTTTTTAATACATTTCCGAAGTATTTTGTTTTAATAAGTAATTAAAAGCTCTTGACAACGATCTCACTGATCTTTCTAAAAATAATTATTTAAAGAAACTGAATGGTGCACAAATTTATCATAAAATTAATTAGTCGGTAGTCTTATATATTTTTTTATTGTGTTTGTAATTTTAATATGTTTGTAAACTTAAAAAAAATTGCATATCCGTTAAATATATCTGACCAAAATGTAGCATTTGATACGATATATTTTTTCACGCTTAGTTAGTTTTTTACATACAATATAAAATGTAAGCAGCTTACTTATAGGGTTAAAAATGTAATTATTTTGAAACCCTTTTTGCTGCCTATCAAAACCTGGAAAAAGTTTTTTGAATGCTAATATTTCTATAACTTTTGATATCTTATTAACTAAAATTGCTCGCTTTTAATTAAACTTAAAAAAAAAGGTTTGCTGTTGTAGGTAATAATTGAAACAATGCTAATTGTGAATTAAACGAATGTAATTATTTAATCAAATAAATGTGTATAAACATAATATTTATGATGAAGCTTTGAAAAATATTTTAATTACGCCCTGTATCTAAAATTATACTAAGTGTTACGTAAATTATCGTGTAGTAATTTGATTTAGAAAACGCATGCAACGTAATTAAATTTTATTATCGAGCTTAACTAAAATATTATATTTTCTACTTTGTAATTTTTAAACCCAAATTAACAGCTTTTATCAGAAGAACAAGACTGATAATGTATGATTTCTTTCAAAATGCAAGATTAATAAATTATTTTATTGCAAAATGTGTGTTTAGTCCTTCAAAATTTGTTTTTAACTTTTAATTAGAAACCTCTATTGAATTTAGATTAAACTATATTTAACTTTCCATCTAAACTACGTTTAAAATTGCCGCCCCAGAAACTCGACTTTAGCGCTCCCCTTTTTACCGATAAGCGACTTAAATTTTGTGCGCTCTGTTTTACCGGCACTCGACTTTGCTAAGTTTGACATTTGTGTTTTTGATTGTCATAGCCGGTAATAAACGCACAGACATTCAAAACATTATCTTTACTTAAAAGGTAGCATTTCGCATATACGATTTCAGCAGTTTAGTTTTAAACTAACGTACATCGAAACTAAGGTATGTCTCGTTTAATTGTTTTGTAATCATTCGTTAATTTTAAAACAATGTCGAGTCATCCTATTAACATAACCTATTCTTTTTAGATGTTCTTAACGAGAAGCGAGTATGATAGAGGTGTAAATACATTCTCTCCAGAAGGACGTTTATTTCAAGTGGAATATGCGATAGAAGCGATAAAATTAGGTTCTACCGCGATTGGAATTTGTACCAGCGAAGGGGTAGTTCTTGCTGTCGAAAAACGTATTACTTCTTCTTTAATGGAACCAACTACCATCGAGAAGATCGTGGAAGTGGATAAGCACATTGGTTGTGCCGTTTCCGGTTTGATGGCAGATTCGAGAACCATGATCGATAGGTTTGTATACGGACAAAATTTAAATTAAAAATAACTTGTATTTATTTATTTAGGGCGCGTATCGAATGCCAAAATCATTGGTTCGTTTATAACGAGAAGATCACAGTAGAATCTTGTGCTCAAGCCGTTTCAAATTTGGCCATCCAATTTGGTGATTCAGACGATGACGGTGCCGCAATGTCGAGACCTTTTGGTGTAGCTATTTTGTTTGCCGGTATAGATGAAAAAGGACCTCAATTGTATCACATGGATCCTTCAGGTTAGTTTGACGAATTTAAAATAACAGTCTTAGTTTAATCGACGAATTAACGTAATTATAGGAACTTTTGTGGAGTTTGACGCAAAAGCGATTGGTTCAGGATCTGAAGGAGCTCAACAGAGTTTACAAGAAGTTTATCATCGTAGCATGACACTTGTCGAAGCTACAACATCTGCTCTAACAATTTTGAAGCAAGTTATGGAAGAAAAATTAAACTCGACTAATGTAGAAGTGATGACCATGACTCCTAGTAATTTATTTCAAATGTTTGCTAAAGAGCAAGTAGAAGAAGCGCTGAAGAATGTGGTGCCTTTAGAGCAATCTAAAGGTGATAGTGGTGTTAAAAGTGAAGCGACTTCTGCAAAAATTACCACTTAATTACTTTAAATTTTTTTTCTTAAAACTTAATCATAAATAAATTCAGTTTGCTACAATAATAATATTATTACGTGCTTTTATAAACTACTGCCTTGCTGCCTTTTTTGATCTTGGCAAATTAGCTCTAATTTTTTTAGCCGCTTTTCGTTAATATTCCTCATTTTGCAGTCACTAATTGTTGGCTATTCCCTGTAGGATGTCTGGTGGTAATTGAATAATAATTCAAAAGGAGTTCGTCTGGTTGTCTGATGAGCGAGTCTCTCAATCAACGATATCACATTGAACTAGTTTTAAGTGGTTGTCCCAGTCTCTACCTTCCTGCCATTCTCCTCGGTACTCATTGACACTATGGCACTCGTCAGCACCTGATTTACCCTCTAGTTGTCTATTTGTTCTTATCTGCAGCATGTTTCAAAAGCTGTGCCTTGAAACGCGTTTGAAACTATCTGTGATTACTACATGAGGCAGTTTATACACATATTATACTAGTTCTTATAAAAATGTTCTTGCATGCATAGATCCATTGTTACCCACTGCCTTCAAATTGACGTGTGACCATTGCTACAATGACATATAATACGTTGTACGTCATCTTTTACTAGAAACAAATGGTCCCAAATGATTGATAAGGATCGTGTGGTGGTATCCCTATTTTCTTTAAGAAATGTAACATTTTTGGCTTCGTTTCATTAGGCAATTTCTAATAAATATACTTTAACACATTGAATGCTATCGACGCATACGGTGCGTCTACACGGCGATATCGCCAATGCTGCCGACGCACATGATGCGTTTAAGGATGAATGGGTGATACAATCGGAGACAAAAGTACATGAAATTTGTATTAAACGATTATCTTTTTAAATATGGCACATATATGAAGCAATTTACTGTCATGAACTCGTTTTTAATATCAAGTTCCTAAAAGAACAAAAATTTTTTAACCATTACTTAATTTTTAAACAAAATTCGTAATATTTTTGTTTTTAATATTTACGACATTAGTAAAAAACTTTTGCCACTGACTATCCAAACTTGTGCTCGTTGCCATGGTTTCACTGTAATGCGTACTTAAATCACAGTTCTCCCTTCAAAAATAGCGGAAGTATCCCCAATCTTCAATTTTTATCTTTATAAACAATCCGGTGACCCCTAAATATTATTTGCCCATATGCTCTTTAGATACTTCATCTACTAGTTAACAAAGTTACAAATTTTTCTTAATATTTGTTCAATGACATTTTTCTATTTGAATTAATTTGATTATGAGTTTCCCATTTGACTACATGTTAATTTGTTATAAATGAAAACAGATAACTTTTGAACGGGTTAGTGAAACGATTCCAAATTTTTTGAGGGGCTTTAGGAAACTTGTTAGAATAATATATAATTTTTTTAACAAATTCTGAATATTTTAATATATCTCCCAATCATCCTTAAGTTGTTTACTACTTAAACCTCGTTTGGTAAGGTTAGCAATCTAGTTACGAATTTCAGATTTGGTAGCGTTGTCTATAGACAAAAAAGTAAAAAGTAAAGTAGACGTAAAAGTAATTATTGACTCTACAGTCGGTTGAGTAGCAGTGAACGTGTTAAACAAGTTCCAATATAACTCTTTACATAATCGTCTTCTATACATCACTTCGATTATACCACCTATACCTATACCACAGGGAGTTTGAAACTATATTTGTTTCAATCGGTCCTATTAACTTTGCAAGTCTGATGTAGATGGACTTTGCTATAATACAACGCCCTGTTATGATATTTATTCGTTTTAAATTTCGCGGGCAACGCAAGTATTGTTTGTAGTTCTAAAAAGATGGCGGTAACTGCCGTGCCGGATAAATTTCTCAAGGTGACGCGTGATGGTATGTTGATTTGTTGATGTTGGCGCCCGACGAGCTCTCCGTTTTCTAAAATAGTTAATTATATTCATTTCGTGGTTCAATTACTGTGATTTATTGACTACAATTAATAGCTGTCCAATTGTGAGCACACGAGTTTTAGTGAGCACCTGTTAAAAAAACCGAATGTTAGTTGACTCATAGAAAAGGATCGTAAATCGTAATGGAAAGAAAAATCAACGAAAAACAAGGTCAACATGTTACTTTGGATAACTTTGATAATATTTACAGCTACCCAAGTAAGTCGGTTTTCGGTTTTGAATGTAATAAACGAGTTGCAGGTGAGACTCCTAACCAAGAACCTTATTGCGGTAACTTTTCGAACGATGGTAAGAGTTTATTTACAAGTTTCTAACCCAAATTCCACTGTATACGTAAATTTAAGGCTCAATTAAGGTAGAAGAACGTGATGTTCAGAAATCGATTAAAGAGGCTATTAAAATTGACCAAATTTCAAAAAATAGTTTGGTAATCGACGAAGTATACAACTGCGCTAATTGCAATTTTAAATGTTCTGACAAACCGAGTTTAATTGTTCACGTGCAAACACATATTATGGAAACTTCTCTGGAAATGCCGTTTAAATGCAGTGTATGTGATTATACGTGTTTGCGAAAAGGTCAGTTAAAGAGACATGCATTACGACACACAGGAGAAAAGCCTTTTGAATGTAGTGTATGTGATTATACATGTTCGAAGAGTGATGGTTTAAAGAAACATGCTTTACGACACACATTGGAAAAACCTTTAAAATGCAGTGAATGTGATTATACATGTTCACAGAAACATCAATTGAATAGGCATGCGTTACGACACAAAAGTGAAAAGCGTTTGAAATGTAATGTGTGTGATTATACATGTTCGCAGAGGGGCCAGTTAACGGCTCATTCATTTCATCACTCAGGCGAAAAGTCTTTTAAATGTAATGTATGTGATTTTATGTGTTTTCAAAAACATCAGTTAAGGAAACATGCATTTCTACACACAGGTGAAAGACCTTTTAAATGCTACTTATGTGAGTACACTAGTGCACGTAAAAGTTCCTTACAGTTGCATTTACGAGTACACACCGGGGAAAAACCTTTTAAATGCAATGTATGTGAGTTCACATGTGCGCAGAAATCTCGCTTGAAAAGTCATGCACTAGTACATACAGGGGAAAGGCCTATTAAATGCAGTCTATGTGATTATACATGTGCAATTAAAAGTACCTTGAAGGTACATTTACTAAGACACACAGGTAAGAAACCTTTTAAATGTGGTGTATGTGAGTATAAATCTGCATATCAAAGTAACTTGAGGAAACATTTCCTAGTACATACAGGTGAAAAGCCTCATAAATGCAGTCTATGTGATTATTCATGTGCACGTAAAATTAGCTTAAAGAACGATTTACTAGAACACACGGGTGAAAAACCTTTTAAATGTTGTGTATGTGAGTATAAATCTACAAATCAAAGTAACTTGAAGAAACATTTACGAGTACATACAGGTGAAAAGCCTTATAAATGTAGCCCATGTGATTATTCATGTCCACATAAAAGTAACTTACAGTGTCATTTATTAATGCACACACATGAAGAGACGTTTATATGTAGTGTATGCGATTATAAATGTTCGAAAAAATTCCTCTTTGATAGACATGTATTTCGACACACAAGTGAAAGAATTTTCAAATGGAGTGTTAAACATGTTCCCAGCAAATTCGCTAACACACCCAGATGAAATGCCTTTTAATTGTAGTTTATACATGTACTCGTAAAAGGGACTTTAGGAATCGTTTGCTAGTACACACAGGAGAAAAGCCTTTGAAGTGCAATGTATGTGATTCAAGTGCAAATTAATAGAAGTAACTTGAGGGAACATTTACTAGCACATACAATGTAAATGTAAGTCTTCGAAATGTGATTATACATATACAATATACATGTTTGCTGAAAGCCTCTCTTATATACGATTAATCTCTTCTTCAACAAACCGCCAAAATATTTGTGCTTGATATCTTAGCATGTGTTTGTTCCTAACTTTGTTCATATAAGCTATTTTATGGTAATTATGTTTTATTTCGGTTATACTACTACTAACTGTTGTATTTGTTATCTTCATTTTCAAGCCAATAACTTTGGACGATGTTTTAAAAAATATAATGTAGGTACTTAATTAGTAAATAAACATTACTTTGTTTGAAACTTAACCGAGTGTTTTCCTAAATGTGTTTAAAATGCTTCAAAAAGTGTCAACTAACTTAAAATATTTAATTGTGTGATTGTAGCCATTTCTTATCGGAACCGAAAGAAAATATCTTGATAATAACCACTCCTGCTTCTTGAAGGGTGTGAAACGAAGTTAAATAGCATTGCAGTATTGCAGTCGGGGAAGCACTGATATAATGGAAAGCAAGCTGATAGCAATTGACAGGAGATGATGATCGTTTAATGGTTTAATATACTCCAAACTAGAAATGGAAATTAACAAAAGACTTAATCTTGACGACGGGTTTAGACACTACTAGTCGTTGTTTATTTGATTTTTCATTTCATCATTGACGTTGTAAGTTAATTGTTCTAAAAACCATCGTTTGTCGATTACTATATGGACATTTCGACGTGGAAATATTTTTAAATGACGCAAACTGTGAAATTTGCAAATTTTGTGTTGTATATTTTTGAACTATATTTGGGGATGATACCGTCCTTTTAGTATCTCACCACAATCCAGCAACGGCTATAAGCAATCTCCAGTTATTACATTATTCATTTTAAACTTCGAGTTCAATACTTAGTGTTATAAATTCTAAAGAGATGGCGGTAATAGTCGGGCGAGTAGCTAAGTAGATATCTACTGGGCGACCCTGTCAAGGTGTCAAGTTTTTCAAGGTTACGCACGCAAGTGTTATAACGGGTTGGCTAAAATAGTGAATTCGAATTTAGAATGTTAGAATCATTACTCGTTACATGATTAGAATCTATTTATTTGTTTATTTCATTTACTGACGACGAAAGCTTGCTGTACAATTGTGTGCTCCATGTAAGAGGTTCTGAAATGTCCTCCTTTTAATTCTTCATTGCAGTTTTGGCATTACTTCCCTTGATCAACGGTTCCTAATGCAGTTTTAAATGCAAGGTTTGATACTACACGATTTTAATCACAGTCGTACAAGACTGTTGTAGCATAAGTCCAAGAAGACTGCGGCGACACGACGCCGGAGTCGTATACAGGAACAGTAATATATGCAGATCTTGGGTCTATACAAGTTTACATACTTGCTGTGCATTGATACGGCACAATAAAATACTATTTAATTATTTAGTTCATATTTTCCCGTCAATTAGAACATTACAACTTCAGAAAATTACGCGACCGGGGCTTAGAATCATACTGTGTGAATACAAGCACGCTTTTTTTCGCAACACGATTACTGTACGACCACGACAGAAAATCGTGCGTGTGAAAGTAGACTTAATGTCGATCTATGTCGCAAGGCAAGTGGAATTCCCTCATAGTATTTCGTAGTTTTAATTATTGCTTTTTGTTACAGACTTTGTTTTGGTTTCTATTGGTAATTCAACTTTGTCCTTATGGGTGATTTTACTTATATTGGAGTACTTCAGTATTTTGGAGCAACTTATAGTCACATTTTATATTCTTCGGTATCTGGATTTTACTTACCATACCTATGGATTTTTTAAGATTATGGTATAAACTTTTTATCAAGATTTCAAAATTGTGGTTTTGGATTTGGAATGTTTTCAAGTGTCGTAATTGTGGAAATTCGAATTAGCTTTCTGGTATGGTGACAAATGATTACAGTGTAGAAATTTGAATGCTCTCAGTATTGCTGCAGCTTCGTTTATAATTTGTTTTGTTGAAACCTCTGAAAACTACTATCAAACAATACGATCATCGTAATTAAATGAACAAAGAGCATGCTTTGGTTTGATGTAAGTACACGTAGATTCTAAGATCTTTATTTTGAAAGTAATCTATCATTGAACAAGTAACTTTGAAAACAAAAGTTGAAGTCTTAACGTTATAAAATTTTGTTTAAGTGGGGCGATTGTATACAAATGATGAAGCATGGTTTCAGGTTAACCTGATCTTTAAGTAACATAAATAAATACATTAGGTGTATTTATTTGTCTGCTCGATCTACTCCAATTGCTCTAAATGTGACGTCATTAGAGCAGGACGCATAGGAAAAATTAGTTAAAAAAAGCTGGGCGAATAAACGCTTTAAATTTGTTCTTTTTACTCCGAGTAGACATATAAACAAGCCTATTGTGTGTGTGTCACTATCGATGAAGCAGAAGAGGTTAAGCATGAACTAGAGT
Source organism: Malthinus flaveolus (assembly GCA_950108345.1). Lineage (NCBI taxonomy): Eukaryota > Metazoa > Arthropoda > Insecta > Coleoptera > Cantharidae > Malthinus > Malthinus flaveolus. Next base: position 93,365,149 of record OX467285.1, read on the forward strand.
TTATACAACTGGCTCTTAGTGCTATTATACAGAGACATCAAAATAAGACGTTATTGATGGGACCTGGGAACGTTTCTGATGACAACGATTAGAGAAGGGTAATAATTTCTAATTATGTTCCCTTTTTACGTTTAAACTATCTTTATTCAACTTGGACAGAATTACATAGTAATAATCTTTAGACAATGATGATAATATGCGTCACTAATTAACATAGTCCTAAAACGACATATACCTACAATAGGGCCCTTCAATTTTTATTCATCTCCCTAAGCATAATTTATACTTTTATTAAAATAATTCATTGTATCGTTATTTTTTATAGGTTTGGCTCGAAGGATTCTCTGAACGTATGGTGCCATCGCTTCAAATGGAAACCTGCTCTTAAAGAAATATACTTCAGGCTAAAACTAAAATGATGGACTACCAGTGGGACGAAAATTAGTCTTTTAAGAAATAGTATAAGCTTTTAATGTTTGATTTATTTTTAATGCTCGCAGTTTAATTTTTTACAAAACACTAATTGAAGACCAGTTGGTTATTCTTATAATTCTAACGCCTGAGAAAGGGTTGCAATTGCTTTAATCGACTCTAGAATTAAGAGGTATTCCTGTTAACAAAATGTGTCCGTATTATAATATTAAAAAATAAAACTAGCGTTTAACTACAATGTTGTAGTGATATATATACTGAGTGAGAGTAAACGTTATTCTATTCGTCCTTTACCATGTAACATTCATACATGGCAAAAATTGTCAAAATAGTTATAGTGTAGTGTTATAATTTATAATTATTAAATAGTTAATGAATAAGATATTAATGTTATAAAAAGGCGTGTACATTTTATAACTAACGGAATACCTATTATAAATTTTTACGGGTGGTTTCTTATATGATTAAGCAATCAACAACATTCGACTGATTGGTTAACTTGCTTGAAAGAAGAAATGAAAAAAAAAAGATTGCTGGCAAATTTCTCATAATTATGTTCTAAAGCCATTCTCCAGGTAGAGGGTTCTCTAAAGAGTATAGTAAAGCTGACTTTAATATTTTCAGATCCATTTGAAGACAAAATTTGAGTTGCGAGTCTTTGTTGATAAACTTGAAAATGAACTTATTGATGTGTTCTTTTTGTTATAGTTTTTTAATTGATAATTAGTGGTCCACTATAAATAAAAGTCAGTATTTACTATAAGCAGCTCTTTAAAGGGCCACAACTTTTTAGAGAATGATTTTATGCTTATGGAAACTTTCTTATTTCCAACCATGTAAGAAACATCTCACCAAAATTGTCAAGTGTTTTAATTAGGTTATTAATTTTACAAAGAGATTTATACATTTTATAAGTAACTGAGTATCTATTATAAACTGTAACGGGCGGTTCCTTGTATAATTGCGGGTAAAGTTGTCGTAATGATGTCTTAAAGTCATTCCCCAAGGAGAGATTGCTCTCTAAAGAGGTACTACTACATTATAGTGAAAGTGACTTTAATTATGTTCGGATGTACCTTAAGACAAATACTTTGACTTGTGAGTTTTTGTTGACAAATTTGAGAATGATCAATAAATCTATGTTGTTCTTTTAGTTTGAATTTTTCAACAATTGGTCCACTATTAAACTTAAAGTCAATATTTACTAGAAGTACTTCTTTTTAGAGAATGATTTTGTTTATGGAAACTTTTGTACTACCATGTAAGAAACAGCAGTTAGTACTGGGTATTCAATTACATCCTGTGATCCTGTATAAGAACTTAAAATCGGATTCTTTGGCGTAATTTTAACTTGTGAGTTTTTATGTTCAAGAGTATAAAATTGCGCCTAGCATTGAAGCAACCCCTCATACACTAGCGCATACGATTTACTCAAATTGTTTACTGAATCACATGTTATTAATGTTTGTATATGATTGGTCGATTGAATTTTATTGGTAGGGAAAGAGGTAATATAAGGCCGAGTTTCGTCATTAGTTTAGATTCTTATCTCTACTTCAAATCTAGCTCCGAGCCGGAATTTTTAGGTTGCTCGTGTCGAAAATCAAGTTCAACTTTTTGAAATTTTTTTTCTTGGAAGTTGTTAAGGGCATCGTCTCGAGTATATGTAGCGACTTTTGTATCATTTTGTCGAATATTAATTGCAGGAAATCACATTTTTAAGGAACAATTATTTATTCATACCACAGCAGTAGAATCCAATATTTTTGTTTGGAAGGCACTTACAATGTTTGTTATTTTGCTCTTCTGTTGTTAATATGTTAATGTATTATCGTGTTATTTATATTCAAATTTGAAGGCTTGGTTAACACAATAGTTTGTATTTATTTATACATAATGAAAAATTATTTTTAAATTTATTTTTGTTTTGTAATTATTGTATTATTACTATTATATTATGTTGAAAAAAATAAACGCTAGAAAATTATTATTAATTTCTTTTATTAAAAAAATGAAATAAAATTTGAAAACACAACCGTCCTAAGACTTTTTAAATTCGAATGTCTTCTAAACTAGAGGACCTGAAGCGCCCAAATTGTACATGAACATTATGTCACTAGTAGGGCGCAGAAAGACGATAAGGGGTTGGAATAAATTTTAAATTAAGTGACTTAAACAATTTATATTCACACGTTTATTATAAGCGATAACGCCTCGTTTCATAACATAATATCAGATGCTTTTAGAATAAATATTTCTGTTTAATTTATTTCGATTTCCTTATCGCACTTCTGCTCTCCTACTACCTTGCCCGAAAATTGTAAAATTTGAAGCAAATTTTTAAAAACCTAGTTATAAAAAAATCGAAATTATGCAATTCTGAGGGTGCAAATCTTTAGCCCTACTATCGAAGAATATACTTATTAAATTTGGACGCTGCTGGTCTTCTAGTTTGGAAGATAATCGCTTTTAAAGTAATTTTGAATGTTTTAATTCTTAAAATTTTATGCTTTATGTGGAATATCTTCTAAACTAGAAGACCAGCAGCGCGCAAATTTAACAAGTATATTCCCAGATAGTAGAGCTACAGATTCGCACCCTCAGATTGGCGTAATTCCGATTTTTTTAAATTAAGTTTTTAAAAATTTCCTTTAAATTTTACAATTTTCGGACAAGGTAGTAGGAGAGTAGAAGGTCGATAAGGTAAACGAAATAAATTAAAGAGAAATATTTATTCAAAAAGCATCTAATATTAAGTTATGAAACGAGGCGTTATCGCTTATGATAAGCCTGTGTATATAAAATGTTTAAAATATAAAATTATTGTTGTCTGAATTTCAAATTTGTTTCCAACACCTTATCGGCCTTCTACTCTCCTACTACCTTGTCCGAAAATTGAAAAATTTAAAGGAAATTTTTAAAAACTTAATTTAAAAAAATCGGAATTACGCCAATCTGAGGGTGCGAATCTGTAGCTCTACTATCGGGGAATATACTTGTTAAATTTGCGCGCTGCTGGTCCTCTAGTTTAGAAGATATTCCACATAAAGCATAAAATTTTAAGAATTAAAACATTTAAAATTACTTTAAAAGCGATTATCTTCCAAACTAGAGGACCAGCAGCGTCCAAATTTAATAAGTATATTCCCCGATAGTAGGGCTAAAGATTTGCACCCTCAGAATTGCATAATTTCGATTTTTTTATAACTAGGTTTTTAAAAATTTGCTTCAAATTTTACAATTTTCGGGCAAGGTAGTAGGAGAGCAGAAGTGCGATAAGGTAATCGAAATAAATTAAAGAGAAATATTTATTCTAAAATCATCTGATATTATGTTATGAAACGAGGCGTTATCGCTTATAATAAACGTGTGAATATAAATTGTTTAAGTCACTTAATTTAAAATTTATTCCAACCCCTTATTGTCTTTCTGCGCCCTACTAGTGACATAATGTTCATGTACAATTTGGGCGCTTCAGGTCCTCTAGTTTAGAAGACATTCGAATTTAAAAAGTCTTAGGACGGTTGTGTTTTCAAATTTTATTTCATTTTTTTAATAAAAGAAATTAATAATAATTTTCTAGCGTTTATTTTTTTCAACATAATATAATAGTAATAATACAATAATTACAAAACAAAAATAAATTTAAAAATAATTTTTCATTATGTATAAATAAATACAAACTATTGTGTTAACCAAGCCTTCAAATTTGAATATAAATAATACTATAATACTTGTTCCTTAAAAATGTGATTTCCTGCAATTAATATTCGACAAAATGATACAAAAGTCGCTACATATACTCGAGACAATGCCCTTAACAACTTCCAAGAAAAAAAATTTCAAAAAGTTGAACTTGATTTTCGACACGAGCAACCTAAAAATTCCGGCTCGGAGCTAGATTTGAAGTAGAGATAAGAATCTAAACTAATGACGAAACTCGGCCTTATATTACCTCTTTCCCTACCAATAAAATTCAATCGACCAATCATATACAAACATTAATAACATGTGATTCAGTAAACAATTTGAGTAAATCGTATGCGCTAGTGTATGAGGGGTTGCTTCAATGCTAGGCGCAATTTTATACTCTTGAACATAAAAACTCACAAGTTAAAATTACGCAAAAGAATCCGATTTTAAGTTCTTATACAGGATCACACATCACAGGGTGTAATTGAATACCCAGTACTAACTTTGACAAGCTGTTCCTTACATGATGGGAAGTAAGAAGTTTCCATAAACATATTTTCTAAAAAGTTCTGGCCCCCCAAGATGTACTTTTAGTAAATATTGACTTTAAACTTTAAGTTTAATAGTAGACCAAGTAGTAATCGATTGATGAAAAATTATTAGGACCACATCGATTTATTAATTATTCTCAATTTTATTAACAAATGCTGGCAAATCAAATTTAGTCTTAAAATGGATCCAAAAATGTTAATGTCAGTTTTATTATAATACCTCTCTAGAGAGTAATCTCTCCTTGGGGAATGACTTTAGGACATAATTATGAGAACTTTGTCTGCAATCATATAAGGAACCACCAGTTAAAGTATATAAATTAATATGTTCTATTTGTACCTGCTAGTCGTCTGAGACACTTGTCGTGTGTTTGTCAGTCTTTTTATATTTGTACTTAGAAGACGTTTCTGGTAATCTTTATTGCAGTGAATAATAAACTACTACTACTACTACTACCAGTTACACGTTTACACTCGGTTATGCAAAAAAACATAATATAATACACGTCTTCTTGTAAAATTAATACCCTATTCATTAACGATTTGATAATTAAAACACTTAATAACTATTTCGACAACCGTAATTATTAACTATTTTTAGTTTTTGTTATTTTCAAAATGTTACATAATAAAGGACAAACAAAATAATGTTTACACTAATTCAGTTCAACACAACTACATTGAAGTTAATCAGTAACCATAGCCAGACCGACTCTGCTCTGTTAATAAAATGAACTAATTATTATTATTAAGTTGCATAGGAGTCAGTCTGACTTCACATCTATGTTGGTGCAACAAACATTCTCGTCTGTGGTTACAGGTTAAAATGAATTTCATTTTTTATATACGGGCATAATTTAACAGGTACTTTAAAATTTTAAAGTTAGTTGAAGTAATTGGAACCCATCGCAGCTATAACTTTCAATTATTCGTAGATTAATAGGGGCATTAAAAGTATTTTCAAAATAATCAACTGGTCTTCAACTAATGTTTGGCAATTAAACTTTAAACATTTAAAAATAAATCTAACATTAGAAGCTTATACTATTTCTTAAAATACTAATTTTCGTTCTACAAGTAGTCCATCATCTAATTAGTCTGGAGTATATTTCGTCAGGGGTAGGTTTCCATTAGAAGCGATGGCACGATACGTTCGAGAATCCTTCGGGTTAAATCTATAAAAAATAACAACTTCAATTATTTTGTTAAAATTCGAAATAAGCTTAGAGGGATCATATTTTAAAATTTTATGGCCTTCTCAAACATGCAGTGAAGTCTTATTTATTGTAAAACTGTTCCAACAAAGAACATCACCAAGTGATGATGCTTATCCGACTTTGTATGTCATATGGGATGACGTTCTTTCGTTGGGAGTACTCTAAGTTATTATACTATCAAAAAGTATCAACAATTTCAGTGTCTGTTCTAAATTCATAAATTAAACTAATGCTGCAAGAATTATTAGCTCGACTTAATTTTTCTACAACTTAAACATCCAAAAACTTGAAATTTTCTAGCCTAGGGACATATCCACTATTCAAAACTCTTAAAGTGAGAAACATTAAATCTAAAAGCTATTTAGTCGGTAGATTGGTTAAGTAGGTCTCATTACAAATACAGTTCTCAGCTAGTCCAGGCCGCATTTGATTTCGATTACGTCCTTGTATTCATTTGTGTCTAACAACACAAAACTACTACATTAAAGGTTTCCCATTATTTGTAACTAAAATACCTACATGTTTCATATTTCTACTAAATAAATATTTATAACACAAGTAAAATGCTAAAGTCCTAACAATAACAAAATATGGTAACATACTTTTCTTCAACATCCCATCCATTGCTATCCATCTATCCAATGCTAATAAGTTGCTACATCTTTTGATGCCGTCTTTTCCTTTTAGTATACAAATTGAGCCCTTCTCAGATGCCAGTGAGAATATGTGGTACTTCCTCAAATTTCCGATTAGCAGAAAATGACATGAAAAATCCAGGAATTACTACAATCACCAAAATAAACTAACATTAATATTAATACAGTCGGATCTCCTTAGAACAAGCCCTTCTTATAGCAAATGTTTAGTTCTAGTATTTTCCTTGCAAAACTGTGAAACGAACTAATAACGAACAATTTTTAATAAATGAAACATTCTTAACTACTGCCATTACAAGAAGGACTTGATAATTCATCGGGCGTTTAGTTTCGGTTATAAAGGGTGATAATGATGACAAACTTGTATCTCATCGTAAGCGATTTAAAAAACGTATATTTCACACGCAGCCATCATTGTTTCTTGTTGCTTAGTATTACTCTACTCTAATCAGCCTAAATCCAATAAATAATTAATCGAACAAAGAGCACGTTCGCTATAACAGATCTTATTCATAATATTTTACAGCGAGCGATCGGATATTATAGCAAGTGCATTTTGTTAGCACAAGCACACTCCTTAAACACTCCATCAAACCCGACTACTAAAAGTAATATAAAATTCAAAAAAACCAATAACAAAATTGGAACAAATTCAAATGTAAAAGAACCTTCTTAATATCCTGAGAAGCTGTGGTAGCAACTAGTATATTGTTTTGCAGCTAACATCGGTCCATGGGCAACGTACGAGCTAACTTAACATAAATTCCGTACAACATTAAATTTTCATAAATTTGGCTATTAGTTTCGACACTTACCGTTTATGAGGCTCCTTTCAACTAGGTCGGGATTTGTAAGTATCCAGTACACAAGTTGTGTGAGGGATGGAAGTTTTGGAAATCCAAAATCCAAGCACAGAATTTAAGGTTACAACGTCGACATGATGTGTCCTTCGACTTCAGATGGCTCAACACTAAAATAAGAGGCGCATAATATGATTTTATTAAGAAGTTTGTTAGATATATCATATATTTTTACCGTCACTTACGACCACATTTTTATTACAATAATGATTTCCCAAAGTTCACCTCTTATAATGCATTCTGATCTGTCCAAAATAAGAGGATAAGTTGAAATCAAAAATTTACTAATTTACATCCAACAATTACCAAGTTTTTTCGTTCTTTTCTTCACATGAATCAACAATTCCAAATAAATGATCCAAATATAGTATTATGTATTAGTATTATTGTCTTCGTAAATATTCCATACCGTAAAATAAGGTTAAGATTTGAGATGTAAGTTATCAAGACCTGTTATACACGATAAGTCGGGAGGAATGCACCAAACTCAAGAAGCGTATTCTACACATAAATAATATAAGGCAAACAAACCGACAAGTTGTTACCCCAATTTTAACTTGTTTTCGAATTACAACCCATAATAAGTAGGTAATACTGGTAGGTGCCCACTACCAAATAAAAAACATTTCTCGTTCTCAATTAAATTCATTTAAAAAATTAATTAAAAATCAGTCGTTTACCTTAAAAAATTTTTTCTTTATAAAACTTCATTTCTTCTATACTTTCTTTAATATCGTCCAAAGCCCTATGTTGAAATGTTTTTGCTGGTGAGCTTTTACCTAAATTAAAATTCCAAAACCGACACAATTTTTTAACCGTCGACACATCGAGTATCCTATAATGTAAGTATTCGTCAACTCGAGGTATAAACTTTCCCAAAAAGAGCCTATATACCGAATTGCCTTCGAGGGAACTCGATTTTTCATTAATGTGTCGCTTTAAAAAATCATAAATGCAATCCTCCGCTTCCGTCACAGATACACTTGAACTACGACACGCATCGGTAAGCCCACTCTGAAACAACTAGTCAACTTTTTATTTTTAAAAACTTACAACAAACTTTGCTGTGATGTTGAGTACATGATTCGTCCATACTGTTTAAAATAGTATCTAGCTGATGTAAATGAAGTGCCATCCTTCTGCAACTACATTAACCTTGTAATCCGTAACCATACAAGCAATTTATTTTCATTATTTTATCCCTATCGATATTTAATCCAGTCATCTAAAAGCAAACTTACTAAATTTAATTCATTGTAAAATTTCTTACAATTGCCATACTTCCATAATTAACTATGTATTTACTAAAAAATTATTTAAAGCTACTATTTCAACTTAAACAAACACGATTTAAAAAGAATAATTTAAACATTTGAGGTTATGTTATGTTTCATAGAAACGTCTAGAGCCACATGAGCTCTTGGCTGTAGCGGTAAAAAAGACACCTGTCATTTTTAATTTTCATTTTCAAAGAGAAATCTGTAATTCTTATGAATTAGTACTGTTAGTTGCTTTATTTCATAATAGATGGACATACGTGTTACAAAAATAATACCGTTTAAATTTATGGCCACAAATTCTTCAACTATTCACCTATTGCGAGCTACGTCTTTTTCCGCCTAAAACTTTTTAAGCTGACTGCGGAATTCCGATGGCTAAAGAGAATCTCGCAAATTGCGAAGTAGCGGAATTAATTTACGAGTTTTCTGTCGACACACTCAAAAGTGTCACGTCTCAAAAGTACAAGAGGTATGTTTGTCTCATTGTATACCGTAAACGTAGCTTCGTTCTCATTTTAGAGTTCTGTCCTCCAAGCACGGTCCCAAACGCGCCTCTAAAGTTTTAACGGTTTCGAGCCAATTCTGTCCAAACTAAATCACCGAAATTTATAAAACTTGTAACGTAAGTGGTACTCAACGAGCGGAATACGTGTCAACAAAAAAATTACGAAATTAAATTTGCCAGCGGTCCCAAACGCGCCTCTAAAGTTTTAACGGTTTTGAGCCAATTCTGTTCAAACTAAATCACCTAAATTTATAAAACTCGGAATGTAAGTGGTACTCAACGAGCGGAATACCAGCGGTCGCCTTTTCAAAGAGGGTCAAGAAAACGTAGATCCACTATGAATAACCTAATTGACCTTAAATGTGAAATAACTAAAGCCTATTCCTTAAAAGAACACGCCATCGGTGTTTTCTTCGATCTTCAAAAAGGGTTTGATACTGCACAAAAAGAAATTGTCTTAAAGAATTTGCATAGCTATGATATAAAAGGACACTCTCCAAACTTCATAAAAAACTATTTATCTGAAAGAAAAACTGCAGTAAGGATAGGCTCAAAAGTCTCATAAAATTATGAACTTAGATATGGAATTTCACAAGGCTCTATACTCAGCGCAACTCTATTTTCGATAGCCTTAAATGACATCACGAAATCAATCACAAACACAACACAATCATAAAATTAATCGATGGGTGATGGGTTGAGGAAAATGGTTTTAAATTCTCATTAAAGAAAACAAAGTGTATAGATTTCAACAGACAGAGATAAACACAATACACCCCGAAATTATTTTTAAACAACGCACAACTAGAATTCACTAAATCGGTCGACTTCCTAGGACTAACATTAGATAAAAAATTAAGCTGGCTACCACACTTTGATAAACTTAAAAACAAATGTAATAATTCGATTAATTTGCTAAACATAGTGGCAAATAAAAATTGGGGATCAGATAGATTGACAATGTTGAAATTATATAGAACTTTAGTGAGATCAAAATTAGACTACGGATCCATGTTATGTACATCGGCTAAACCTAGATAACTCAGAAAACTTGATGTCATTCATAATACAACATGTCTTCGTATTGTTACTGGATAAAAAAAAGTTTTGGTCTTTTTGGAAAATTTTTTAACTTTAACGCGCGCCAGCGCCTAAATCGTTTACCAGACGAATAAAACTTAAGAGAAGTCATTTGTAGAAAATTTATTGTACTTTATTTTTGTATAAAAAAACTTTTCTTATAAAGTGCGTAGTTTTCGAGTTATGAGCGATAAATAAAAGTTTTGGTCTTTTTGGAAATTTTTTTAACTTTAACGCGCGCCAGCGCCTAAATCGTTTACCAGACAAATAAAACTTGAGAGAAGTCATTTGTAGAAAATTTATTGTACTTTATTTTTGTATAAAAAAACTTTTCTTATAAAGTGCGTAGTTTTCGAGTTATGAGCGATAAATAAAAGTTTTGGTCTTTTTGGAAATTTTTTTAACTTTAACGCGCGCCAGCGCCTAAATCGTTTACCAGACAAATAAAACTTAAGAGAAGTCATTTGTAGAAAATTTATTGTACTTTATTTTTGTATAAAATAACTTTTCTTATAAAGTGCGTAGTTTTCGAGTTATGAGCGATAAATAAAAGTTTTGGTCTTTTTGGAAATTTTTTTAACTTTAACGCGCGCCAGCGCCTAAATCGTTTACCAGACGAATAAAACTTAAGAGAAGTCATTTGTAGAAAATTTATTGTACTTTATTTTTGTATAAAAAAACTTTTCTTATAAAGTGCGTAGTTTTCGAGTTATAAGCGATAAATAAAAGTTTTGGTCTTTTTGGAACTTTTTTTTAACTTTAACGCGCGCCAGCGCCTAAATCGTTTACCAGACAAATAAAACTTAAGAGAAGTCATTTGTAGAAAATTTATTGTACTTTATTTTTGTATAAAAAAACTTTTCTTATAAAGTGCGTAGTTTTCGAGTTATGAGCGATAAATAAAAGTTTTGGTCTTTTTGGAAATTTTTTTAACTTTAACGCGCGCCAGCGCCTAAATTGTTTACCAGACGAATAAAACTTAAGAGAAGTCATTTGTAGAAAATTTATTGTACTTTATTTTTGTATAAAATAACTTTTCTTATAAAGTGCGTAGTTTTCGAGTTATGAGCGATAAATAAAAGTTTTGGTCTTTTTGGAAATTTTTTTAACTTTAACGCGCGCCAGCGCCTAAATCGTTTACCAGACGAATAAAACTTAAGAGAAGTCATTTGTAGAAAATTTATTGTACTTTATTTTTGTATAAAAAAACTTTTCTTATAAAGTGCGTAGTTTTCGAGTTATGAGCGATAAATAAAAGTTTTGGTCTTTTTGGAAATTTTTTTAACTTTAACGCGCGCCAGCGCCTAAATCGTTTACCAGACAAATAAAACTTGAGAGAAGTCATTTGTAGAAAATTTATTGTACTTTATTTTTGTATAAAAAAACTTTTCTTATAAAGTGCGTAGTTTTCGAGTTATGAGCGATAAATAAAAGTTTTGGTCTTTTTGGAAATTTTTTTAACTTTAACGCGCGCCAGCGCCTAAATCGTTTACCAGACAAATAAAACTTAAGAGAAGTCATTTGTAGAAAATTTATTGTACTTTATTTTTGTATAAAATAACTTTTCTTATAAAGTGCGTAGTTTTCGAGTTATGAGCGATAAATAAAAGTTTTGGTCTTTTTGGAAATTTTTTTAACTTTAACGCGCGCCAGCGCCTAAATCGTTTACCAGACGAATAAAACTTAAGAGAAGTCATTTGTAGAAAATTTATTGTACTTTATTTTTGTATAAAAAAACTTTTCTTATAAAGTGCGTAGTTTTCGAGTTATAAGCGATAAATAAAAGTTTTGGTCTTTTTGGAACTTTTTTTTAACTTTAACGCGCGCCAGCGCCTAAATCGTTTACCAGACAAATAAAACTTAAGAGAAGTCATTTGTAGAAAATTTATTGTACTTTATTTTTGTATAAAAAAACTTTTCTTATAAAGTGCGTAGTTTTCGAGTTATGAGCGATAAATAAAAGTTTTGGTCTTTTTGGAAATTTTTTTAACTTTAACGCGCGCCAGCGCCTAAATTGTTTACCAGACGAATAAAACTTAAGAGAAGTCATTTGTAGAAAATTTATTGTACTTTATTTTTGTATAAAATAACTTTTCTTATAAAGTGCGTAGTTTTCGAGTTATGAGCGATAAATAAAAGTTTTGGTCTTTTTGGAAATTTTTTTAACTTTAACGCGCGCCAGCGCCTAAATCGTTTACCAGACGAATAAAACTTAAGAGAAGTCATTTGTAGAAAATTTATTGTACTTTATTTTTGTATAAAAAAACTTTTCTTATAAAGTGCGTAGTTTTCGAGTTATAAGCGATAAATAAAAGTTTTGGTCTTTTTGGAACTTTTTTTTAACTTTAACGCGCGCCAGCGCCTAAATCGTTTACCAGACAAATAAAACTTAAGAGAAGTCATTTGTAGAAAATTTATTGTACTTTATTTTTGTATAAAAAAACTTTTCTTATAAAGTGCGTAGTTTTCGAGTTATAAGCGATAAATAAAAGTTTTGGTCTTTTTGGAACTTTTTTTTAACTTTAACGCGCGCCAGCGCCTAAATCGTTTACCAGACAAATAAAACTTAAGAGAAGTCATTTGTAGAAAATTTATTGTACTTTATTTTTGTATAAAAAAACTTTTCTTATAAAGTGCGTAGTTTTCGAGTTATAAGCGATAAATAAAAGTTTTGGTCTTTTTGGAACTTTTTTTTAACTTTAACGCGCGCCAGCGCCTAAATCGTTTACCAGACAAATAAAACTTGAGAGAAGTCATTTGTAGAAAATTTATTGTACTTTATTTTTGTATAAAAAAACTTTTCTTATAAAGTGCGTAGTTTTCGAGTTATGAGCGATAAATAAAAGTTTTGGTCTTTTTGGAAAATTTTTTAACTTTAACGCGCGCCAGCGCCTAAATCGTTTACCAGACGAATAAAACTTAAGAGAAGTCATTTGTAGAAAATTTATTGTACTTTATTTTTGTATAAAAAAACTTTTCTTATAAAGTGCGTAGTTTTCGAGTTATGAGCGATAAATAAAAGTTTTGGTCTTTTTGGAAATTTTTTTAACTTTAACGCGCGCCAGCGCCTAAATCGTTTACCAGACAAATAAAACTTGAGAGAAGTCATTTGTAGAAAATTTATTGTACTTTATTTTTGTATAAAAAAACTTTTCTTATAAAGTGCGTAGTTTTCGAGTTATGAGCGATAAATAAAAGTTTTGGTCTTTTTGGAAATTTTTTTAACTTTAACGCGCGCCAGCGCCTAAATCGTTTACCAGACAAATAAAACTTAAGAGAAGTCATTTGTAGAAAATTTATTGTACTTTATTTTTGTATAAAATAACTTTTCTTATAAAGTGCGTAGTTTTCGAGTTATGAGCGATAAATAAAAGTTTTGGTCTTTTTGGAAATTTTTTTAACTTTAACGCGCGCCAGCGCCTAAATCGTTTACCAGACGAATAAAACTTAAGAGAAGTCATTTGTAGAAAATTTATTGTACTTTATTTTTGTATAAAAAAACTTTTCTTATAAAGTGCGTAGTTTTCGAGTTATAAGCGATAAATAAAAGTTTTGGTCTTTTTGGAACTTTTTTTTAACTTTAACGCGCGCCAGCGCCTAAATCGTTTACCAGACAAATAAAACTTAAGAGAAGTCATTTGTAGAAAATTTATTGTACTTTATTTTTGTATAAAAAAACTTTTCTTATAAAGTGCGTAGTTTTCGAGTTATGAGCGATAAATAAAAGTTTTGGTCTTTTTGGAAATTTTTTTAACTTTAACGCGCGCCGCGCCTAAATCGTTTACCAGACAAATAAAACTTAAGAGAAGTCATTTGTAGAAAATGTATTGTACTTTATTTTTGTATAAAAAAACTTTTCTTATAAAGTGCGTAGTTTTCGAGTTATGAGCGATAAATAAAAGTTTTGGTCTTTTTGGAAATTTTTTTTAACTTTAACGCTCGCCAGCGCCTAAATCGTTTACCAGACAAATAAAACTTAAGAGAAGTCATTTGTAGAAAATTTATTGTACTTTATTTTTGTATAAAAAAACTTTTCTTATAAAGTGCGTAGTTTTCGAGTTATGAGCGATAAATAAAAGTTTTGGTCTTTTTGGAAATTTTTTTAACTTTAAGGCGCGCCAGCGCCTAAATCGTTTACCAGACAAATAAAACTTAAGAGAAGTCATTTGTAGAAAATTTAATGTGCTTTATTTTTGTATAAAAAAACTTTTCTTAGAAAGTGCGTAGTTTTCGAGTTATGAGCGATAAATAAAAGTTTTGGTCTTTTTGGAAATTTTTTTAACTTTAACGCGCGCCGCGCCTAAATCGTTTACCAGACAAATAAAACTTAAGAGAAGTCATTTGTAGAAAATTTATTGTACTTTATTTTTGTATAAAAAAACTTTTCGTATAAAGTGCGTAGTTTTCGAGTTATGAGCGATAAATAAAAGTTTTGGTCTTTTTGGAAATTTTTTTTAACTTTAACGCGCGCCAGCGCCTAAATCGTTTACCAGACGAATAAAACTTAAGAGAAGTCATTTGTAGAAAATTTATTGTACTTTATTTTTGTAAAAAAAAACTTTTCTTATAAAGTGCGTAGTTTTCGAGTTATGAGCGATAAATAAAAGTTTTGGTCTTTTTGGAAATTTTTTTTAACTTTAACGCGCGCCAGCGCCTAAATCGTTTACCAGACGAATAAAACTTAAGAGAAGTCATTTGTAGAAAATTTATTGTACTTTATTTTTGTATAAAAAAACTTTTCTTATAAAGTGCGTAGTTTTCGAGTTATGAGCGATAAATAAAAGTTTTGGTCTTTTTGGAAATTTTTTTTAACTTTAACGCGCGCCAGCGCCTAAATCGTTTACCAGACGAATAAAACTTAAGAGAAGTCATTTGTAGAAAATTTATTGTACTTTATTTTTGTAAAAAAAAACTTTTCTTATAAAGTGCGTAGTTTTCGAGTTATGAGCGATAAATAAAAGTTTTGGTCTTTTTGGAAATTTTTTTTAACTTTAACGCGCGCCAGCGCCTAAATCGTTTACCAGACGAATAAAACTTAAGAGAAGTCATTTGTAGAAAATTTATTGTACTTTATTTTTGTATAAAAAAACTTTTCTTATAAAGTGCGTAGTTTTCGAGTTATGAGCGATAAATAAAAGTTTTGGTCTTTTTGGAAATTTTTTTTAACTTTAACGCGCGCCAGCGCCTAAATCGTTTACCAGACGAATAAAACTTAAGAGAAGTCATTTGTAGAAAATTTATTGTACTTTATTTTTGTATAAAAAAACTTTTCTTATAAAGTGCGTAGTTTTCGAGTTATGAGCGATAAATAAAAGTTTTGGTCTTTTTGGAAATTTTTTTAACTTTAAGGCGCGCCAGCGCCTAAATCGTTTACCAGACAAATAAAACTTAAGAGAAGTCATTTGTAGAAAATTTAATGTGCTTTATTTTTGTATAAAAAAACTTTTCTTAGAAAGTGCGTAGTTTTCGAGTTATGAGCGATAAATAAAAGTTTTGGTCTTTTTGGAAATTTTTTTAACTTTAACGCGCGCCGCGCCTAAATCGTTTACCAGACAAATAAAACTTAAGAGAAGTCATTTGTAGAAAATTTATTGTACTTTATTTTTGTATAAAAAAACTTTTCGTATAAAGTGCGTAGTTTTCGAGTTATGAGCGATAAATAAAAGTTTTGGTCTTTTTGGAAATTTTTTTTAACTTTAACGCTCGCCAGCGCCTAAATCGTTTACCAGACAAATAAAACTTAAGAGAAGTCATTTGTAGAAAATTTATTGTACTTTATTTTTGTATAAAAAAACTTTTCTTATAAAGTGCGTAGTTTTCGAGTTATGAGCGATAAATAAAAGTTTTGGTCTTTTTGGAAATTTTTTTAACTTTAAGGCGCGCCAGCGCCTAAATCGTTTACCAGACAAATAAAACTTAAGAGAAGTCATTTGTAGAAAATTTAATGTGCTTTATTTTTGTATAAAAAAACTTTTCTTAGAAAGTGCGTAGTTTTCGAGTTATGAGCGATAAATAAAAGTTTTGGTCTTTTTGGAAATTTTTTTAACTTTAACGCGCGCCGCGCCTAAATCGTTTACCAGACAAATAAAACTTAAGAGAAGTCATTTGTAGAAAATTTATTGTACTTTATTTTTGTATAAAAAAACTTTTCGTATAAAGTGCGTAGTTTTCGAGTTATGAGCGATAAATAAAAGTTTTGGTCTTTTTGGAAATTTTTTTTAACTTTAACGCGCGCCAGCGCCTAAATCGTTTACCAGACGAATAAAACTTAAGAGAAGTCATTTGTAGAAAATTTATTGTACTTTATTTTTGTAAAAAAAAACTTTTCTTATAAAGTGCGTAGTTTTCGAGTTATGAGCGATAAATAAAAGTTTTGGTCTTTTTGGAAATTTTTTTTAACTTTAACGCGCGCCAGCGCCTAAATCGTTTACCAGACGAATAAAACTTAAGAGAAGTCATTTGTAGAAAATTTATTGTACTTTATTTTTGTATAAAAAAACTTTTCTTATAAAGTGCGTAGTTTTCGAGTTATGAGCGATAAATAAAAGTTTTGGTCTTTTTGGAAATTTTTTTTAACTTTAACGCGCGCCAGCGCCTAAATCGTTTACCAGACGAATAAAACTTAAGAGAAGTCATTTGTAGAAAATTTATTGTACTTTATTTTTGTAAAAAAAAACTTTTCTTATAAAGTGCGTAGTTTTCGAGTTATGAGCGATAAATAAAAGTTTTGGTCTTTTTGGAAATTTTTTTTAACTTTAACGCGCGCCAGCGCCTAAATCGTTTACCAGACGAATAAAACTTAAGAGAAGTCATTTGTAGAAAATTTATTGTACTTTATTTTTGTATAAAAAAACTTTTCTTATAAAGTGCGTAGTTTTCGAGTTATGAGCGATAAATAAAAGTTTTGGTCTTTTTGGAAATTTTTTTTAACTTTAACGCGCGCCAGCGCCTAAATCGTTTACCAGACGAATAAAACTTAAGAGAAGTCATTTGTAGAAAATTTATTGTACTTTATTTTTGTATAAAAAAACTTTTCTTATAAAGTGCGTAGTTTTCGAGTTATGAGCGATAAATAAAAGTTTTGGTCTTCTTGGAAATTTTTTTTAACTTTAACGCGCGCCAGCGCCTAAATCGTTTACCAGACAAATAAAACTTAAGAGAAGTCATTTGTAGAAAATTTATTGTACTTTATTTTTGTATAAAAAAACTTTTCTTATAAAGTGCGTAGTTTTCGAGTTATGAGCGATAAATAAAAGTTTTGGTCTTTTTGGAAATTTTTTTTAACTTTAACGCGCGCCAGCGCCTAAATCGTTTACCAGACGAATAAAACTTAAGAGAAGTCATTTGTAGAAAATTTATTGTACTTTATTTTTGTAAAAAAAAACTTTTCTTATAAAGTGCGTAGTTTTCGAGTTATGAGCGATAAATAAAAGTTTTGGTCTTTTTGGAAATTTTTTTTAACTTTAACGCGCGCCAGCGCCTAAATCGTTTACCAGACGAATAAAACTTAAGAGAAGTCATTTGTAGAAAATTTATTGTACTTTATTTTTGTATAAAAAAACTTTTCTTATAAAGTGCGTAGTTTTCGAGTTATGAGCGATAAATAAAAGTTTTGGTCTTTTTGGAAATTTTTTTTAACTTTAACGCGCGCCAGCGCCTAAATCGTTTACCAGACGAATAAAACTTAAGAGAAGTCATTTGTAGAAAATTTATTGTACTTTATTTCTGTATAAAAAAACTTTTCTTATAAAGTGCGTAGTTTTCGAGTTATGAGCGATAAATAAAAGTTTTGGTCTTTTTGGAAATTTTTTTTAACTTTAACGCGCGCCAGCGCCTAAATCGTTTACCAGACAAATAAAACTTAAGAGAAGTCATTTGTAGAAAATTTATTGTACTTTATTTTTGTATAAAAAAACTTTTCTTATAAAGTGCGTAGTTTTCGAGTTATGAGCGATAAATAAAAGTTTTGGTCTTTTTGGAAATTTTTTTAACTTTAACGCGCGCCAGCGCCTAAATCGTTTACCAGACAAATAAAACTTAAGAGAAGTCATTTGTAGAAAATTTATTGTACTTTATTTTTGTATAAAAAAACTTTTCTTATAAAGTGCGTAGTTTTCGAGTTATGAGCGATAAATAAAAGTTTTGGTCTTTTTGGAAATTTTTTTAACTTTAACGCGCGCCAGCGCCTAAATCGTTTACCAGACCAATAAAACTTAAGAGAAGTCATTTGTAGAAAATTTATTGTACTTTATTTTTGTATAAAAAAACTTTTCGTATAAAGTGCGTAGTTTTCGAGTTATGAGCGATAAATAAAAGTTTTGGTCTTTTTGGAAATTTTTTTAACTTTAACGCGCGCCAGCGCCTAAATCGTTTACCAGACAAATAAAACTTAAGAGAAGTCATTTGTAGAAAATTTATTGTTCTTTATTTTTGTATAAAAAAACTTTTCTTATAAAGTGCGTAGTTTTCGAGTTATAAGCGAATAACCGAAAAAAGAGCTAAAATCCACTGTTGTCAATAATATCACCAAAAATTAGACACACAGACACCTGAGACGTTATCTAGTGTACGTTTGTCGACTGGTAATATAAGATCGGACATTTTTACGCGTCCTCGCTGTACAAATAAAAGTTAATAATTTCAAAATATTTAATTCATTGTGTTCAAAATAATAATTCGTTTAATTCTTCTGATCTTCAAATAACATCCCCTGATGATCCCCAGTTAATTATACTAATTAATTCTTCCGATTTTTGATTCCCTTTGCAACCCTAATTTAACCGAAAAATTAAAAAGGCATTTGTGTGCCCTTTTGCGGTTGTAAACTCGCCCAATATTATTAGCGCACAAATTTTAACGATAGGCAACCCTCGATACACCAAAGAAATCAAATTGCATAGCTAGCACGTTAATTTTGCCAACAAACTAAAACAGGTAATGGTGTTACCTGTGTCCTCCGAGTCTCCGACCGTGATTCTTTATTGTGGCTGTGAAAGGTGTGTTCGCAACAGTTTAGAAATGCCAGTGTAACAATTTTACGTTAATTATAAAAAAACACTACAATGGGCTCAAAAATTGAATACGTAGACTCTTCGCAAATTTACGCAACAAGTTACGCTAGAAATTCAAAAGCGATTGGTGTCTTGTGGGCCGTGTTTACAGTGTGTTATGTTATAATTGGAGTCGTATCTTTCATAACGCCAGAATGGATAGGCGACTCGGAGAGCGAATCTGCGGGTAAATTTGGCCTTTGGTCCGCTTGTTATGTTGAAGAAACTGGTGAAAAGTGCGAAGGGAGATTAGACGACGTTATAAACATGCCCAATTTGGCATTTCGTATAGCTACCATTGCCATCGGTTTAGCTGTAATTAGTGCCCTTATTACGGTCGGGGCTATGATTTTATTTTTCTTCTGTCACTCCACGACCGTGTATCATATTTGTGCCTGGCTACAGCTTATTTCTGGTAAGTTTAATGACAGGTATTAGGGAAACCTGTGACCTCCTTTTTTATATCCGATAGTTCCACTTACAATAAATAACTATTACGAAATATAAACAATAAAAAGAGCGTAATAATTACAATTACCAATCGATATTGTTACTTTTGTTACTTGTTCCAATTACAAAAACAAATACTAAAGTAAATTGAACTTCTTTGGTTTTCTAATTAATTAATTTAAATATTTATGACCTCTTAACATAAATTCGGTGGTCGAATATTAATATTCATATTATTCATTTTCTCACCATATATTGCCATTGTTTCGATAATTAGACATTGTTCTCTAAGTAAATAAATTTTTAGCCGCTTGCATGATCGCCGGTTGTGCTTGTTTTCCTGCGGGTTGGTCCGAGAACGACGTCCGTCGTATTTGTGGATCGTCCGACAGTTACATTTTGGGCCAATGCGGAATTAGATGGGCTTACTTATTGGCAGTTATTGGATCTCTAGATGCCATCATTTTATCTACCCTCGCCTTTATTTTGGCAACGCGACATGTTCGGCTACAACCAGACCCACATTACTCTTCTGCGAGTTTATACAAGGGTAAGTTAAGACGGATAACGACTATTTCTACTTTGGGAGCGAATTAACGCGAGTAAGTCGGTTAAATTGCGCTTCTTTACTAGGAATTATAAAAATATATCTATAGTTCTTGAACCGTAAATTCGTAAATCGTAAAGACCATCAGAGCAGTGTCCATTATTATTATTATAATTTCTCTGAGGCTGCCCCCCAGTGGTTCCTTGCGCCGGGACCTCTTGGATCTATTGTGCGCCTCGGATATACTCAAATACTCATCCGTTATGTGAGCTCTGTGCATTTGATAAAGTCCAGAATTTCCTCTATTGATAGTTTGGGCAATTCTCTTTGGAGCATCTTCTCCTTTCTTATAAGAGCAGTGTCCATTACATGCGAGCACAACTGTACAGAATCAGTGTACACTAGGACCCTCTAAGTCGCTACCCATCCCAATGTACAGGTTAGCAAACAGAAAGGTCTCCTAGAAGTGGATCTTTAAAGCCAAAACTACAGTTACAAGGCGCATTAATTCTAAAATTTAAAACCTAATTATGCGTTTTGCTATTGACTACCCGGGTATGGCTGGCAGAAAGGCGCGACCCAATAAACACTGCTACTAGGCCTGTCAGTAGAGGACCGAAACCTCCTTGTATGATGCAATAAATGATGTAGAAGCTTGTTTATATAATATAGGTGCAAACATGTAAAAAACAAAAATGCTAACACGGGCAACCTCAGGAGACTTTTTGGCAGCCAATAAGCCACAAAATTTTAAGGCTTGCTTTTGTTTCTTCGCCTATAACTCCTAAACGGTGCATCTTAGCAAACAAGTTTTTATGTAACAAATTAAAGAGCATTAAATTCTGCGTCGAATGAGTACCAACACTTAATAATTTGGTCAAGCGGTATGATCGAAAACCGTGGTCAAAGATTTTTTCCAACTTTTTCAAAAACTGAGATATAGCATTATATATGAGTCTGCAGCTTAAAAATTAGTACTTTAAGAAAAAAACTTATTAAATGAAAGTTGTAGAGCATCTAATTCTGCGTTCATGTGTACCAAAATTTTTTAATTCGGCCAAGGACACCTCTCCAAATTGGGAATATTCTAATGTTCGGCAATTGGCATACGAAGGTATAGTAGGAAAGCAGTCCAGGCGAATAAGGATTTTTGGTCAGAATAATTCATACAAAGCTGGATTTTGGTATACACGTACATTACGATGTTACAAATATCACAAAAACATAAACATTTCGGCGGCAATTTGAGATATTCAAGGTCAAAAGTCACAAAAATTGTTTTTTGCAAATAACTCGCCTCCTATGGATCGTAAGTTGATGAGGGATATTATAAAAGTTATAGAAAACATTATTAGCTACAAGATTGGTTCTATACATTTTTTTCATAAGGTTAACCCTTTTCGAGATATAGCGCGCAGAAGATAACGCTGTAAAAACTGCGGAGTGTGCGGAGTAAGACGCATAAGCTTCATAACAGAAGTCAGCCACCAAACTTATCGACTGATGGATAATGTAGCACTGCATGAAGTAGAATGAAGATGTAATTAAAGATTTACGAAAGTAAAAATGGTGTTGGTATCGTCTTGACCTATTGCAAAGAAATTTAAAAAACAGCTTGTTTGAAATTGCAACACTTAGTAAGCGCGCCATTGAAATTCAGAAGCTTCTTATTCAAGACTTGGAGGTGCCATAAAGATTTCCCATATCACATCAAATATAATAAGGACGTAGTTAAAGATTTTTTAAAAACAAATCTTGATTGTACCTCAAGTGGTTAATAAAAAGCTCTTAAAGTTGAATAGCGCGCCCCTTAATCTTACAATTTTTAACAAAACTGTCTTCATAAAATGAAAAGGCGGAACCTAGCACCACTTTGTTTCTAAAAAACCTTTAACTACCTCCTTATTCTATCAGATGTGATATGAGAAAATCTTTATCCTGCCTCTAGGTCGTGAATAAGAAGCTCTTGATGTTGGATACCGCATCTTACGCATCTTACTTCGCAGTTTATAAAGGGTTATCTTCTCCGAGCTATATCTCGAAAAGGCTTAAACTTATAAAAAAATGTATATAACCAATCTTGTAGCTAATAATGTTTTCTATAACTTTTATTATAACCTTCATCAACGTACGATCTATAGGAAGCGAGTTATTTGCAAAAAACAATTTTTGTGACTTTTGACCTTGAATATTTCAAATTGCTCCGCCGATATTTTTATGGTTTTGTGATATACTTATTTGGAACATCTTAATGTAACATGTATACCAAAATCCAGCTTTGTAGGAATTATTCTGACCAAAAATCCTTATTTGATTGGACTATTATCCTACAATACCAATTGCCAGACATCAGAATATTACCAATTTGGAAAGGTATCCTTGCCCGAATTAAAAAAATTTGATAACCATGAACGCAAAAATTAAATGCTTTACAACTTTCATTTAATGAGTTTTTCTCCTAGAGTACTAATTTTAAAACTGCCGACTCATATTATACAATAATGCTATATCTCAGTTTTTGAAAAAGTTGGAAAAAAAAAGACCGCGGTTTTCGATTATACCGCTTGACCAAATTTTTAAGTGTTGGTACTCATTCGACGCAGAATTTAATGCCGTTTAATTTGTTATATAAAAACTTTTTCGCTAAGATGCACCGTTTAGGAGTTATAGGCGAAAAAACAAAACAAGTCCTAAAATATTGAGGTTTTTTGGCTGTCAAAAAGTCTCCCGAGGTTAGCATTTTTGTTTCTTACATATTTGCACTCATATAAAAAAGTTAAAAAATAAAAGCTTCTACACCATTTATTGCATCATACAAGGAGGTTTCGGTCCTCTACTGACTGGCGGACTGGCCTAATTGGGGAGTGTCATCAAAATAGCAATTCAGCCTAAAACTGTTGTTGTTGTTTTTCCAATTTACCATTTCTAAAAACTGCTCTTGGTGTAGAACATGCGCTATATGGAATGAACCCTTGAAATACACATGTATACAACTCTACAGTGATTTTCTTGAACTTCCCCAATATATGTAGTACGTTTGAGCCTAATTTACTCTCATAAAAAGTTTCAGATCTTGAAACATTTCTAGCGCAGTTTAGAGACACCCTGTAGAACTAATTACTTACTATGGGGCTTGTAGTCAATAATAAATTCAAAAACTAACCAGGTCCAACGAGTAAACAAATTGGAGCATTATTTAGTGGCGTCGAACCCACGACCTCATAAATGCCCGCTAGTCCAACTTCTTAAGTTACTGTTAGCTACTATAGACGGTGAACGTAGTAATTATTAATTAACTAACTCCAATTTCGCCTAAGAATAATAAATCAGTAAACTAAAATCAGAAGCTTGAAAACGAGGACTTGTAATACATATTCAAGCGCTTATTATTTGGGCGTGAATTTTAATTAAAATAATTAACGCGTTTGCAACAATTCTAATTATAAGCTGAAAACAATGCCCACACTTGTGCTAAATACTAACTAATACGCTCGTGTATTAATATTAACTTTTTTTTAGGTGAAATGAACAATGGATTCCTAGGGGACTCGGCAAGTATTGCAGGCTCGCGAAAATCTCTAAATCTACATCCCGTATTAATGATGCATCCTGGACAAGACGATACTTATTCGCAGTTTTCGCAAAGAACAGTGCCGCGTTCCATTCATTCTGGACATTATTCGCATCCCATGCATAATAATTTTCAATTATAATTTATTATTAAATTAGTATCGTAAAATCGAAATCAAAAAGTCTCGAGAAGGTCAGGAAGGATAGTTCAAAGTTCTCCTACAGTCTACAGGGTGTCCTTTTTTATTTTTTAAACGCATCTTTATGTCGATTTTTGCAGAAGTAAAGAGAGGATTTTATGCATCGGCGTATTAAACTTTAAGTAGCCTTCTGAAACAATGACGTTAAACGTCAAAAATGCGAAAAACAATTGACGCATAGAAATTTTAGTTCTTCTCTATGTGGAACCTCGAACAAGACAAAAAATGATGTCACAACAATATCTACCAGCTCTCAAAATATGAAAAAAGATACCGGAAGTAGTACCAAACAATAGTATGATCAGAGGCTCTGCGTCATTCCCTAAACTAAAATTATACTGGGTGTTCTATTTGAAATGGGAAAGCTAATGTTATTTCCGGCTGAACCGAAAGTCAGATTTTAAAATTTTTAGTGTCACTGGATAGATAATTTTACAATATTACAAATCACTTCAAATATACAGGGTGTTGTATTTAAAATAGAAAAGCTAACCCCATTTCTGGTTGAACCGGAAGTTACAATTTAACATTTTTGATATCATTTTACAGCTAATATTATGATACTTTACAAAATCTTAAAATATACAGGGTGTTTTCAAAACCTTTTTTTATTTGGCTAGTTTCCAGTTAAATTTTAGAAATATCTTCAAAAAATCATAACTCCGGTTCTGGTCTTAGCAAACAAACCAAACAAATGGCGTTTGATTAAGAACCTCGATATCTACAACATATCAAAATATAGATAAAATAGCCAAAGAAGATTTTGAGAAAATCCGTTTTAAAATTTTCGACATTTTCGTCAACTTTGATTCTTTAACAGTAGTCAATTTTGAAATTATTTTAGAAATCGGTTTCATTCAAACTAAAGCTCTATATTTTGCGAATACATTCCTGTTTTTAGATTTTTATAATAATTAGTATCTTCAAAGTTATAATAAAAAAACTAGAAAATGAGCCAATCGTTATACTGGCCGCCATTTTGAATTTAGAAATTTGAAAAGCAATTCTTTAAATTAGGGCCGATGTGTACTAGTTTATACCCGAGCTTAAATACTGTGAGCCAAAACTTTCCGAAATTCGACCAAATTAACCCCCTTATTACTATAGCGACTATATCTGAAATAAAGAAGAGTTATTATTATTATTATTATTATTATTTTAAGCCTCCCCGTATCGATTTCATTTTTGTTTCTGAATTTTGTTGAAGTGACTAGTCAACGAAAAAATTAAATGAAAAAAAACCCTATTCGTAAGTAATTTGTTGTAGTACCACCATCACCTCTAGCCCTCTTGAGACCATTTAATTTTGGTAGCTACAAATATTTTGTTATACAAAGTATCACTTATTTATTTTTGTACTATAATACATAATATAATTACCTATATATTTTTTTACAATTTTATGTAAGCTAAAGTGTACGAAATTAAAAATGATCAATTAGAATTAGTTAATTTCCACAACAACAACTTTCTATTGCTAAGAGCGACATTCAACTATTTCTTTATGTTAAATTAAGTAAATAAACAATTATAAATTTTAACGTTAATTATCCGTTAATTACATAGGCACTACATTCCTTTGTAGTTTTCTTTTGTAATACCTATTTACGATATTTCACTATATGAAAATCGATTTGAATTGTAATTAATTAATAATTGTAAAATATTTATTGAATAAATCGAAAATATTGTGGTTTACAATGATAACTGACTCATTGTTAGTAAATCACACATCTATCACTATGGGAAGGGTGCTGTAAGCTGCGAGTGTTAATAGGTATATGAAGTGATGATTTCTCTAGTTATTATACCATCAAACTACATAAAAGTAGAGGGTTGCTAGTCAAAATAGACAAAAAATCGTGGACAATTCGGAAAAACTCGCATAGAGCTGAAAATTGGCACAGATTTTAAATACATAATTATAAATGAAATGTCAAAAATTACCATCGATCCCACCTGTGCTAAAAATTTTATTCAAAGTCAAAGGTCGAAAAAGTCGATTAGTCCAGTCAAATTAGACAAATGGATGGCATTTGCGAGAAAACCATCCAGGAGTTTTGAAAATTGGTATGGTTGTTCGTTATAACCTGCAGTACAACATATTAAAAGTCCCAGAGGGTGGGGTGCAAGAGGGGGAGGGGGAGCTGTTTAAAAGCGACCTTTTCAATTTCGTGCAAATAACTCGCCTCCTATAAATCTTATGTTGATGAAGCTTCTTATAAAAGTTATAGAAAACATTATTAGCTACAAGATTGGTTATATGCAATTTTTCCATAAATTTAACACTTTTTGAGATATAGCGCGGAGAAGGGATTACAGTGGATTTGTTTACGGAATGACGCTGTGGAAAGTGCGGAGTAAGACGCGTAAGTTTCATGAAAAGAGTCAGCCACCAAAGTTATCCACTCCTGAATGAGGTAGAATAAAGATGTAATTATATAATTCTGAAAACAAAAGTCGCATTGGGGTTCGTCTTCACCTATTGTAAAGAAATTAAAAAAATTTTTTTTTCGAAATTGTAACATTTGTGAGAGTGCTATTGAATTTCAAAAGCTTCTTATTCACAATTTGTAGATACGATAAAGATTTCCTATATCACGTCAGATACAAAAAGGACGTAGTTAAAGATATTTTAAAACAAAAGTCGTGCCAGGTTTAGTCTTCGCCTTTAGTGAAGAGGTTAAGAAAACGTTTTTTCGAAATTGTAAAATTAGTGAGCGCTTTATAGAACTTCAAAAGCTTCTTATTAACTGTTGTAAATAGAAAGAGCGACCTGAGTCGATTTTTAGAAATTTTTTTTTCAAATTTTAATCAATTTTTGGCCCTTAAATTTTAGTAATTGAGTTGTAATTATTAATTAGCATAGGTAGCGCTCAAAATGTTTCAAGTTTGCGCTATTTGTTAATAATAAATTGCAAATTAAGTTATTTCAATTAACATTACTACACAGTAGACGACATACCAAGTTAGGTAAACGGTTTTGTGTTTTTATTTGCCTTGAAAACCGTATTTAGCAAAGCTTCCGTCTCCGTATAGTTACTCAATTAAAAAAACTGCTATTTTACACTAGATATTAGAAATTAAAAATTTTTTCTGGTCCGTTTCTTCAATCGAATTATTTATAACCTTGTTGAAAAGGCGAAAGCAGTTTCAGAATCGTGATAGACAAAAAATGACGAAAGTAAATTGGTATTTACTCAAAATATGAACAATTCCTGCATTCATGGTCATTTTTGACATATCAATAGACAAGTGGGAATAATAATAACACGCCAAAAGGTCGGAAAAGAAAAAGTTTCATTTAGGAACAAAAATTCATCTCCAGCGTAGGTTTTATAAAAAATTTTTTAAATGTTAGATACACTGGATGATTCAAAGAAAAGCCACCATCTTCTCCCCCATTATTGGACTATGAGTATATACAGGGTGACCCCGAGTCCCGAAAAAGTCCCATAACTTTTTTTCTATGTGATATATCGACTTGATTTTTTTTTCAAAAGATACGTACAGCAATAATGCATAATTTAAAAATAGTCTCGTTCATATACAAGGTGTCCCAATGTTATAAATACACTAAAGTTAGGTTTTTTGAAATGGAACCCCCCTTTTTTTATTTTATTTCTGAATTATAAACTAAGTTGTGCGTAATATTCATCAAGGTTGTTTTCACGTACCTGTCCCAATTTTTGACTTAAGTCACTTTCTTGTTCAAAAATCCTAAATTCAAGGTTCGGCTCGAAAATTCATAACTTCCAAACCGTTCGAGATAAATTGATAATTCTTTCTCCTATGGATTCCTGAAGCTTTGCCAAATCTTTTGGCATGTGTTGGACTATTTCATCAAGTTTTATGAGGTTAGTGCGATTTTTTGAAAATGCCAACTTAATTAATCATGTCGAAAACTATTTTTTTTCAAATGGCAACCCCTGTATATTATTGCACTAATCGAAAGCTTTTTTGGCAAGCTTTCCAACAAGCTTTCAGTGAGTTGGAACAGTTCCCGGATATTTTTTCTTCGAGCCTGTCGACTTTCAAACGTTTTGTGCTGCTCCATTCGGGCACTGTTGATGCTATGCAGTGATTGTGTGTAATGTGTAATATTTGATCTTTTTGAATGGTTATTCCATATAGTATGTAGATACATTTTTGCCAGTCACACTATTATTTTAATTTTGTGCTACCTGTGTTTGAAATTCTTAAAAATGTATTGAATCTGCAAAGCATTGTACTATTCTCTTTTTTTTTGAAGTATTGTACGTAGACAACTGTTATTGGGTGTGCAATCGGCGAGCTAACGTGAGGTGATTGTGCACCCGTTGTTGTCCCAAATTTGTAAAATAAAAAATAAAATATACTATAAATATGGTCGAATGTGAAAATTCTGGCTGTTATGATGAAGAAACAAAATTTCGAACAACCCATACTTATAGTATATTGTTGAAAAGCTTGCTAAAAAAGCTTTCGATTAGTGCAATAATATACAGGGGGTGCCATTTGAAAAAAATAGTTTTCGACATGATTAAGTTGGCATTTTCAAAAAATCGCACTAACCTCATAGAACTTGATAAAATAGTCCAAGACATGCCAAAAGATTTGGCAAAGCTTCAGGAATCCATAGGAGAAAGAATTATCAATTTATCTCAAACGGTTTGGAAGTTATGACGAGCCGAACCTTGAATTTAGGATTTTTGAAAAAGAAAGTGACTTAAGTCAAAAATTGTGACAGGTACGTAAAAACAACCTTGATAAATATTACGCACAATTTAGTTTATAATTCAGAAATAAAATAAAAAAAGGGGGGTTCCATTTCAAAAAACCTAACTTTAGTGTATTTATAACATTGGAACACCCTGTATATAAACGAGTCTATTTTTAAATTATGCATTATTGCTGTACGTATCTTTTGAAAAAAAAAATCAAGTCGATATATCACATAGCAAAAAGTTATGGGACTTTTTCGGGACTCGGGGTCACCCTGTATATGCGAGAGCCATCACTTCTCTAAAGATGTGCTACAAAAGAAATCGTCCTCGTATTAAAATCTCTAGTTACGCCAAGTAATAATTAAACGATTTGCAACGAGTCACTTTCCTTCCCTTCATCACGAAAGGATCCACTATATACAGTACGTTCATTTAAAAACTTCCCATCACCCGGAATAACTCAAAATCTAACTGATACGCGCTTTTAAGAAAAACATGTCGATTTAGATGCGAAGGGGGAACTTCAAAACCACCGTTGATTAATTTTTAAGTTGCACTCTTTTACCCCCAGCAACCCCTACTTGAAAATATCTGATGGCAACCCCTAATGTGTGGCAAATCATTTTAAAGAGCATCAAGAACTTCAATCATTCCGTAAAAATAAAATCGAAATCGGATCATAATTTCTTGGGAAACAATAAATTCAAATTTATTACAAATTTTTAAATATTTAGGGTTAATTAGTTAGATTTATTCAAATTTATTGATTTTTAAAGTATACCTATCAATGACGTCTTCAGCTTTGCTGGCACATACGCACTCTTTTGTTGAAAATTGCCAATAATGGTCGTTTTGCATAAACGTGCCTGAATTTCGTTAATCCAGCGCTCAATTTCCTTCTTCTAGGCGAGGATGGTCATCGACTTATTGGAATAAACCTTCGAATTCAAAACAAAACAATGAAAGAAGTGCAACTGCTTTAAATTGCATGATCTGGGTGCCCAATTCTGATCATAATGCGAAATTACACGGCCAGGAAATGATGCATGCAGTAATTGATTCGTTTCTCGGGCTGTATCGCATGGTCTTGCGTGTGTGCTGATTTTTTGAACAAAATCATTTTCAGCGATGATGCTCATTTTCATCTTGAAGTTTTGTTTAAGCGAGAAAATTGTCCCATTTGGAGTTCAGAAAATCCACGAGCGATTGTTGAAAAACAAATGCATCCACAACGTATCACTGTTTGGTGCGAATTTTGGGCTAGAGACATCATCGGACCATTCTTTTTCGAAAATGCGGCTGGTCAAAAAATAACAATAAATT
Source organism: Malthinus flaveolus (assembly GCA_950108345.1). Classification (NCBI taxonomy): domain Eukaryota; kingdom Metazoa; phylum Arthropoda; class Insecta; order Coleoptera; family Cantharidae; genus Malthinus; species Malthinus flaveolus. The sequence goes on from OX467285.1 coordinate 93,395,269, forward strand.
AATGGCGCTCGTTATATCGTGATATGATAAGACAGTTTCTTGTAGTCCCTAAATTGCAAGATAAGGATGTGGACGACATGTGGTTTCACCAAGACGGTGCCACATGCCGTGCAACTCGAGAAACAATTCAATTACTGCATGAGCCGTTTCCTGGCCATGTAATTTCGAGTTTTGGTGATCAGAATTGGCTGCCCAGATCATGTGACTTAACACCGTTGGACTTTTTCTTTACTTTTGCTTCGAAGTCGAAGGTTTATGCCAACAAGCCCACGACCACACACTCATTGAATTTCAACAAAAGAGTGCGTATGTGTCAGCGGAGCCGTGGAAGCCAAACTTATCCGATATGCCAGTCCGTACATAGCCCTATAAATACTACGCCTATACTGTCAATCAATAAAAAATTTACAATTTTTAATTGTAAACCTGTGTTTTCTATCAAAATTACTTCTTGCGTAAATTTTGGAACACCATTTATAAGTAAATCCAAGGCTCTAAGGACAAATTAGCACTTGTACTAAAGTCTAGTAATGATTAGTGTTCGGAGTTGAAGGTCGCAGGTCGCAGGGTTATACTGAAATCTTAAATCCAGTAAAGCTCAAAATTTCCACTTTTAGGTAAGTACAGAAAAACTGATGGAAAAAAATTTGTTTGGAGTTACAATGTAACGACAAACTTGTGGAAGCATCACCCGAGGTTAGAACGTCAATTACGTGCCAAATTATTATTGTGTCGGTTTTTAAACTGTACAGATGCAAAATATATCGTGATGGTTGCTTTAAGAAAATTATCCCTTGCCATTAAGGGCTACTAATGACGTTATGTGTACGCCTGGGGCGTGATCGTTCCGGAAAGGTGTTTAGAAGTAGCTATTCTTTTCCCAATTTTTTTTCTAGTTTCGAGAATAACAACAAAAGTAGATTAAGATATCAATACGTAACCTGTCATCAAATGACAACTTTATATCAATCTAATATCGTCAGATCTAAAAACGATTTAAGTGAGCTGTTGCCGCAGGTCGCAGCCATAAAAAAATTAAATGAGAAAAATTAGAAAAAAGCTCTAAACCTCTCCTAACAACAAGTACTCGATACAAAAACAAATTGCTAATACAATTTTCCATTACAATTGTCACATTACCTCCCTCGAAGTACAAAGTATAAGGAAATGTGTATTGAGGTAAACAAAATGTTCTGTACTATACCGATACACAACTTTGCTACTACAATGTATACAGGGTTGGTTAAATTAGCAAATCTTAGCAGAATTACATGAAGATTCATCAGAATTCAGAATCCGTTAAGAGAATTAAGCATTGCCGCCAAGTTTCCAATTTATTAGAGAAAAACTGAAAATCGTTCAAATTTTCGATCAAAGCTGGCTCCCTAGTTTTAGTAGTATGATTGATTATTAATTATTATTAGGAAAACGTTATATCGCTGAACTCAGAAACTTTCGTACATGATAGCCATTCGTATCGTTCATTGAAAATTTGAACAATTTCCAGTTTTTCTCAAAAAAATTGGAAACTTGGCGACAATGCTTAATTTTTGTAACGGATTCTGAATCTTCACGTAATTCTGCCCAACTTTGCTAATTTAACCAACTCTGGATCTCTTATAATAACAAAGTTACACCCGGGCAACGTAGTGAGATACCTTTAGACACCTTTATACAGTATGTCCCAGGATGGAGTTAAAAATGAAGGAATACATTTTTGTTTTACAAATATTAGTCTAAAATAACAAATAAGGATACTTCTCTCTTGAAGCATAATCATATAATCAAGTTTTCTTAATTTATGAACACCCTATACATCTGAACTCAGATTATTATATTTTAAAGCCATTTTTTCGACATAAAAGCGTTTTTGTAAAGAACGAGTTTTTTCCCCTCTTGTCAACTCCATCCCGGGACACACTGTATAAGTTGTTTTTAAAGAATAGGTGTTCAGTCATTAGATTCCTTCTTTACAATTCTTTCATAAACACACAGTATAACTGTTTGAATGCCAACTATTAGCATGTAAACACTGTAACTTGCCAACATACTACTACGTAAAAACAAAAGCACACTAAACTAGTGTAGGTATATATACCTAACCTAACGACACGAGAACGAAACAGCAAGGTATGAGAAAAGAGAACTTAAGCAAAGATTAAATTAATGTGATTAAACCCAGTGACGTAGGTGCGTAGTTCTATATTATTCGGCGCCTTGGGGCAAGTAAAATTGATGTAATTTTGATTTTTAACAGCCTTCGCAACGCTTTTGGCATTTTCAAGGTCAGCAAAACTTAGATCAACTTTAGGCAATTTTAAACATATTTTTGTACTGATGCGAAATTAAGCAGTTTTTATACCCGAAAAAACTTTCTTGACAATTTATGTATTTATGCAGCTCTTTAATTAAGCACTTCGTATAACAATTTATGGACATAAAGCACTTTAATAGAGCGCTAAAGCGCTTTAACGGAGCGCTGCCAAGCTACACAGTACACAGTTCCCTGAATGCACCCAATAATATCAGAGAAGCTACTTTGAGACTGCGGTGTGAATAAAAAGTAGTTCAGCACAACTGCACAACTTCGCGTACTAAAAATAAGTAGTAGAAGTACATTGTTTTTAATTTTTATTTCACCCTCTCTAATTTGGCGTTCCATAGTACCTAACATCAGTAAGCTCAAAAGCTATCACTGATTTCAAAAAACTGTTTGCAATAGGAAGCTATAACATCATTTCCGGTTGAACCGAAAGTCAAAATACTAAATGTTTGATATCGCTAGATAGCTAATTATACAATCTTTCAAACCACTTAAAATATACAGGGTGTTATATTTAAAATGGAAAAGTTAACCCCATTTCCGGTTAAACCGGAAGTTCAAATTTAACATGTTTGGTATCATTGGACAGCTAATCTTACGATTTTTTTAAAAACCATAAAATATACAGGGTGTCTTAAAAAGCTTCTTCTACTTGGTTAATTTCCGGTGTAACCGGAAGTGATTTTTAAACCAAAACTGTAAAAAATAATAGACATTTATAGACTGAAGTAATGTGCCAACTTGCAATTACTAATTTTGTTAACAAACAAAATTATAAATTTTTGAAATTTTGATCTTCAGAAAATCATAGCTCCGGATCTGTTCATAGCAATTGAACTAAACAGCGGTTTTTAATTAAGAACTTCGATATCTACAATATATGAAAATATAAACAAAACAACCGAGGCAGATTTTGAGAAAATCAGTTTTAAAATTTTCGTCAGCTTTGGTCCTTTAAAAATAGTCAAATTTGCAATTATTTGAAAAATTGACTCTAACAAAACTAAATCCCTACATTTTGCCTATTTATTCCTCTTTTTAGATTTTTAAAATAATAATTATCTCCAAAGTTATAATTAAAAAACTAGAAAATGGGACGATCGTTATACTGGCCGCCATTTTCAATTTAAAAATTCTAAAAAATATTTTTTTCATTAGGCCCGATGTGTACTAAGCCGAGTATAAATACTGTGGGCCATGATTTTCCAAAATAACCCCTTTATTTTGAGCCACCCTGTACCAAAATTCTGTAAACGTGGCTGAAACCAAATTTTAAAATTTCAAGAATATATTTATTATGATTTAATAATTTTAGTTACCTATTACCTACTTCGTGTTCATTTTAATAAAAATACCTGTTTGCTGTTTATACAGGGTGTTTTGATAATCGCAGATACGAACAGTAAGTACATTAATCTACACAAAAAACTTTATCAATAGTTCCACAGCGATTTTTTGTTTTGACAAGTAGTTTTCCAGGTAGAAACTTAAGTAATTTCAAAATCAAGACACCTGCAAAAGTTCTAGTCAAAACAAAACATCGCAAAAGAGCTTTCCATTCAGTTTTTCTTGTAGATTAATGGGCTACTGCCCGTGTGCGCGAATATCGAAACACTCTGTATAGAAGTGCGTAATATGCAAAATACTTGAAACTGGCATACAACGCTAATTCCCTATGTTGGCCTTTGAGACCGTACACTCGGTATAATGAGGTTCCCGAGGCACTTAATTTACAGAAAAAGCATCCTGCTCCACGAGCCATAAAAAATTGAAGTTGGTGCACATTTGAAACTAAACTATTCCGAGCTTAATCTTGTCGTAAGTATATAGATCGGCAGCCCTATGGCAGTCTATACATTTTTTCAAATTCGTTGGTCATAAGGTAATAATTGTTAAGGGGTGTTCGGTGGTGTATAACAGTATGCGGTTTCGGTACACCGATTACATTTACACACTGTAACAGGTCACCATTTGCTAACTGTTGGCTCCAACATTAATAGTTACATAATGACACTCTGGGGCATTCTCGTATTATGTGCTCTCGTCACAAAAATATGCTATCCTATTAAACAAATCCACCCTTATTTTAATAAGAAAAAACCCATTACCTACTTACACAGTTTTGCGGTTTTCATCGAAAAAAACTTAAAAATACAGCAGCCACCAAAAAGTATTAAAAAACATTACCGACTTGCATAGTTAATGAATAAAAATAAAATAAAACGTATCCGACAATCAAATAGCAGGCGCAAAACCACCCTCGGTTATAAGACCAACTCATTGGTCGCCTCTAAGATCGACTACAAGTCTGATTGGCCGCGCGTGCCCTTACCGTGACACATTGGACGGAAGCTTTCCGCAAAAGCTCATCATATTTTGTCGACTTTATACTTTGCAGTCAGTTCACCAAAATTACCCCACATAAAAATACCTAATTTAACAAAAAAATTAAAAATTGATAAACAAATTCTCGAGACTCGCTTTAAGCGTTTCAAAATTGAAATTTTTTTCCCTCGTAAAATTAATTGAAATTCGCCCAAGTACTCGTACACGCGATTTTTTCGATTTAAATTAACTTTGGGTCGTAATTGAATTTTTTGGAAGAGGCAAGTCTGGACGATTGCAAACTAATCGTGGTCTCTTCGAGGGCGGGAAGTTACGACCCCCAAAATCGAGGCGCATCACCGTTACATTCGAATGTCCGTCAGTGCCACCGTGAACTTCGCCATCCTAATCAAATAATCAATTTTTGGAAAATATTTCCCAAAAGAGTGTTTTTTCGAAAAAACAATTTTTCTTCTCATCAGGTACGTAAAATTTGTCGCTTATACTTTTATTGTCAACTTATTTCGTCGAGGGATTTTGAACAAATGTATGTGTGAAATCTGAATCCAATAAGGGGAAATTAATGTTTTTATGTTAATGGAATGAATAATTTAAGATTTTACGAGTGATACGGTTCGTGTAGTGTGTTGAATGCCGGCTAATTTGTGTTTAACCGAATAGTACTCATTTTGCTCACCTGTACACGCGCCATTAAGCACTTTTGCTCCCAAAAAGTTTAATTTTGAACTCAAATTAAAACGTTACGACTTTGTGTCATTATACCGAATGTTGGAATTTTTTTAAGAAATTTCGTAAATTTGTTTTTTCAAAAAAACAAGACGAGAATACCTCGACTTTTCAACATAATCGAGATATCATCTGCGTGACCGTAGATGCAAATGTGAGTTAACTACCAGAATAATTTGGGCCGAATACGTCGCGGTTTGCGCTTATGATTCCGATTTACATTAATTTCAAATTTTTTTACCACGAAATAGTGTGTAAAATTAAGAAACGCCTTGTAATGCGTCACACTTACGTGTCAACTCATAATTGTTACCTATACGTGAAATTTTTTTTCTTAAATATTTTAAAATTCCATTCTTCTTTCCAGGGAGGTTACCACCCCCCTTCAAATCAATTATTTTCAATTAACCGCTAATAGGGCATTTTAAATGAAACGTTCGACTTGTTACTTGATGTACCTTATTTACGTATAATCGTATAGGTACGAGGTATTTTTCTACCTTTTTGTTTCGACTCAATCTTTCAAGGCCTCCTTTTTTTACAAACGAGAGACTTTGTAACGAGGGAATCTTAGCAACCCTAATTAGTTTATTGTTATTGACCAATTATAGCGTAAAACTTCTTTTGTATCAAAACGACTGATGTGGCCATAACAGGACTTTTTCGGACGCGTTTAAAATATTTAATACGTAGTCAGAAATAGTCCGTAACAATAGTATGCTCAGAAACTCACCCTGATTTCAAAAAACTAAAATTATACAGGATGATGCCTCTATTAATTTGAAATAAGAAGCTAACCTCATTTACGGTTGAAGCGGAAGCCAAAATATTGAGTGTTTGGTGTCACTAGACAGCTAATTTTACAATCTTCCAAATCACTTAAAATATACAGGGTGCTGTATTTAAAATAGAAAAGGTAACCCCATTTCCGGTTAAACCGGAAGTTCAAATTTAACGTGTTTGGTATCATTGGACAGCTAATCTTACGATATTTTAGGAAAGTATAAAAAATACAAAGTGTTCTCAAAAACTCCATCTGCTCGACTAATTTACGGCTTAACCGGAAGTGATTTTTAAACCAAAATTATAACAAATAAAGGACATTTATGGGATAAATTAATATACCAACTTACAATTAAAAATTGGAATTAACAAAAACTTTTTAAAATTTTGACCTTCAAAAAATCATAGCTCCGGATCTGGTCATAGAAAATAAACCAAAAAACGGGGTTTAATTAAAAACTTCGATATCTACAACATATCAAAATAGAGACAAAACGGCCGGAGCCGATTTTGAGAAAATCAGTTTTAAATTTTTAGTTAACTTTGGTTCTTTAAAAGTAGTCAATTTTGACATTATTTTAAAAATCCACCAAATCAAAACGAAAGCCCTATATTTTGCCTACATATTCCTGTTTTTAGATTTTCATAATAATAATTATCTGCAAAGTTATAATAAAAAAACTAGAAAATGAGCCAATCGTTATACTGGCCGCCATTTTGAATTAAAAAATTTGAAAAAGAATTTTTTTAATTAGGGCCGATGTGTACTAACTTATAGCCGAGTATAAATGCTTTTCAAAATTTTCCGAAATGCGACCAAAATAGCCCCCTTGTTTTGGGCCACCCTGTATTGATTTCGTTTAAAAGCTTATTTTGTCGATGAAATCTTGCTAATGGGACTAAGATCAAATTTCATCATAATCACCCTGATTGGAATAAAAATGTTAATACCGCTTAAAACAATCACCTTGTAAAGTAGGTTATATACAGGGTGAGTCGGAACTTCAACATCTAAAATGCCATAACTTGAAAACAAGTAAAAATTGGATAGCAACTTTTGTTTTTTTGTTCTTTATTTAAGGGTAAATAAATGAGAAAATGTTTGGAAGTCCGTTAAGATGTTTTTGAAAATTTTTTGTAGAAGTTTAAAAGGCTCTAACTCGAAAACAAGTGAAAATCGGATAACAACTTTTGGGTTTACCTATTTGTCCTTAGAAAACAAGTGAAAATTGGATAACAACTTTTGTTTCTCGCGATTCTCCAGACTCCCGACTCACCTTTATATGTATAGGTATACAGGGTGGCCAAACTCTTATGCCGGGCGGTTTTAAATAAAATCCAATAGTTAGAAAAAAATTTTTAGAATATAATTTACTTATGAAGGTGTGCTCCTCAACATACAATACATATATATTCATTTTATTGTTAATAGAAAAGCACTGACAACGCCTATTACACTTTTTTTAATAACACCATATCTAAATACTTATGTCAATCTATTGATAATCTTATTCTTTTTACAAGTGCGCAATTGTTTTTATCTTTACACAACTGTTTTTTGGAGGGGAGGACATTGGTTTTCATCTAAAACCGCCCGCAACATAAGTGTTTGACCACCCTGTATTATTATATTATTAAACAAAATTTGGGATTGTTTTTAATTATTACTAAATTACAACCTCCCACCAATCAATAAATATTAGAAGAAGGTTTAATAATAGAAATGATATGTATTAGGTAGGTACTTAAACAAAATAATGTGTATTATTAACTTCATCGATTGATTCTTATGTCCTCAAATGTAATTTAATATAATTTTTGCTACTGGGTGGCTTTATTAAGAAACAAATAAGACTCAACCTGTAATTTTCTATCATTTACAGAATTAGAATTAGAGTTAAGCACGAGACACAAGTCACCACTTCTTATGTAATTTTATATACTTAAAATACGTTACTTAATTGAAATTAGCGTCCATCCATTAGAAATAAAATTTTTTGTAGCTCTTTCAAAGATGAGTTGACTGCAAAATAACAATAACTATAGAGAAGTCGTCAAAATGAAACGAATTTTTGTTGTTTCAACTCTTTTTTTTTTAAATAAAATCGATTATGCAAATATTTTCATCAAATCATAATTTTCGTTATAATGATCCAATGAGGGTTAGGGTAAAATCTATAAACTATAAACATATTAAAGTGGGTCATTTGCATTTATTAACTTTTTCGGCTTTTCACGCAATATGTATTTTACATTTTACTTAAAATATATATTTTAATTCAATTAAAAGTTAAAATTGTTATTGAAGGTTTCTATTATGAAATAGACGAAAACGAAAGAGCTATACCCGGCTTTACCAGAGCAACGGGTTAGTATTTATATAAAAAGCGTAATACTAATTATTGAAAGTTCAATTTTTAAATAAAAAGATGTTTGTAAACAAACAAAAGAACATTTTTTTCAGTTTTTGGGGAAATCCTCTGAGATTTTATGAGACAGGTTGTTGGCAATATAAACGAGAAAATTGGCTCAACATTTCTACCCCCCCCCCCCCCAATAAACATTTTAAATTGAATAAATGTTGAAATGTGAGACAAATTGTTAAATTGTTATGGGTTGATATGGAGGGGGGGGGGCTGTAACGAAAACTTCGAGCTGCGAAAACTCATGACTCATTTTTCGACATTAATAGGTTATCATAAAACTGCTCTAACTTTGGATCTGGTTGAGCTAAAATATCAGTGATACATTCAATTTGAAGGCAATTTAAAATCCTGCAACTTTTGTTCGAAAGAATTTTCTCTCAAATGAACGTTAAAAAAGTCCCTATGCGAAGTTTACCAAAAAATATCATTTTTCTAAAAATAGCGATTTTCTCCAGCTTATATCTCAGAAACCGTAACAGATAGGAAGAAGATGAATGGAACAAATATTGTAGGGCATTTTGTCCTCTCCAAAGTTGGATTTGACAGTTTTGTTGTGGGATCAACCCTTCAGAAGTTAAATCTGAAAAACCAATTTTTCGTACCTTTAATCCAAGATAGCGGATCGCGCACCCCCACCCCCAGGTCGAAAACTTGGATTTTTCATCAGGGTCCCTAGCCCAATAACATATTTAAAAATCAGAACTACACCAACTTTTGTAGGGCGAAGGCCTTTTTTGCTCCCCATCAGAGGCGGACTGAGCCACAGGGACACGGGGAAAATTCCCGGTGGGCCGGCTGCTTTGGGGCCGGTTCTCTGGGGTTTATCTAAAAAATGTGGATCCGTTCCGACGAAAAATGGTAAAAATACTTTTAATTTAAGTCACCAGTGCACACAGGGGAAAGTCCTTGTTTTAACAAACAAGTTATAGAAAAATTTGCAAAGAATAGGGTTTCGCTAAGTATAGTGAGTCTATATTTTCCTTCGTGAAACATCTTCTTTGGAGGCATTATCAATTCCGCTACTAAAATTATTTCAAAACTTTATTTTAGGCCATTTGACCTTGAACAATCCCAAATTTTCGCCTGCGCCGCTTTACGTTTTCTAATCAAATCAATATTGCACTTAGGGCCCCGTCAAAAAATTCATCGTCCGCCACTGGTTACCCTGGGTAGTAAAATTAAATTGGGCTACGTCAAATATTTCCCGGGCCGGTCATTTGTAGCCAGTCCGCCCCTGCTTCTCATTGATTGGACTATAAAATCATACAGAGAATTAACTCAAACTGCTTACATTAAAGTTTTTAATGCAGTGTTGCCGTGTTTTAATGATAAGAAATCCCGCCAAACCACTCATGACATAAGTGTTTTGCACATGGATGTCACTAAATGCTGAGAATAGTTTACTAAGTGTTTGTTAAAATAATATACAACACCAGCTCTCACGCGCGCCGCCAAACGACAACGTTATGAATCTCATATACAAATTAAATTTTACATTACTTCAGAATGACATCCTTCTGAAATCAGTCAACAGGCCAATTTAACACTTAAAACTTTGTGGCATCCGATTTTGGATGCCACAACGTCAACGGATGTCAAAGAGATAGGAAAATTTTTACGTAAGGATGCCACATCAAGATGGAATATTATTTATAATAGTGAAGTCAATTCAGGAACACACTGTACTTTAGATAACCAAAAAGTTTTGTTGGAGATTACTATGGGGCCCCTTTAAATCCGGAGCCCTAATAGCCTGGAGATACTCGGTGTAGACCGGCGAAATTAAAAAATTCAAAAAATTTGTTCGAAAATTCAGTTTACAATTATGCTATAATGGGGGGGGGGGGCGGTTTAAACAGAAAAGGAAAGCTTTACGAAGAAAAGTACTGAAGTATACGTTTAATAAAAACATTTATACAGTATTTAGACTCCTTTCCGCCAATCTGATTTTCAGCAATATCTTGCTGTTTCGTTATTATACAGGGTGTTAATTTAAAAACTTCCAACCTTTAATATCTTCGCCTCAGTATAAAATATTAAAATTCCGCACAACCCGTTAATTTTATTACTAAGAGAGACAGCTTTATTGTGGATTTGCGTTCTCTTTACATCAAACCCCAAAGAGAGGTCAAACTTAACCCCTGAAATTCTTAAATGGGAAGAGAGTCGAGTATCACCATTTTTAAAAGCTCTAATTAATAGGTAGATACTAATAACAAACTAGGATATCATTGTAAAGATCATAGAGATTTTCAGAAAAAATGCCATTCGACCCCCTTCTTATTTGAAATTTAAAGGGTTGTTCTAGGGAGAACGCAAATATTCAATTAAAGTGCCCCTCTCGGAAATAAAATTGACTGGTCTCGCCGAATTTCAATATTTTATACTAATGCAAAGAGATTAGAGGAAAGAGGGGGAGTTTTCAAATTGACACCCTGTATGTTAGTTAGTTAGTCAATTTATAGTATTTTGTGTAATAGACCAAATTTTTCTCTTATGTTGCCAATTTTCAAGTGCTTCCAAGCTACACGTATTAGTTAAAATTTTTGAGTTGAAAAGAGGGTTACAAAAAGGGGAAATTATTATAGAATTTCGACTGATACCGAATTTGTTAAGATGGGCGGAGCTAGTAGAAACTTACTACTAATAGCCCGAGTGGAGTTCGATTCTTAAATTTAATCCTAATTTCGGTATTAAATTTAATAACAGAGCAAAGTGACGATTAAGAAGAAGAATTTTCGTCCCCCACCCTCACCCCTACTCCGATTCTTATTTTTTTCCCAACGTCGGGAATCCATACATTACATTTGAAGAGAGCCCCGCATTCTAAAAATAAAAAAGTCGGAGAATGAGAGTCTGAACACAAATTTGAAAGAATTTTTTTTAAATAACAACCTAACCCTGCCGGTTGGGGGGGGGGGGGGGGGTACAAAAAAATGAGGTCAAAAATCTAACTTTTGTAAGACGTTATTTGGTTATTTCTTACACTCAAAGTAACAATAAATTATTATTTAGAATATTAATTAAAACCGCTAGAGCTCCTTCCCTTTTTACCAGCACTTTGTGCAGTTCCGTTCTCTTGTCGTCAGAAGTTAATAAACTTAATTTCAAGGGTTTTACGGTTCGTGAGTTAGTGGCAGTTAGACTTACAAACAGATCGACACTTGGAGAGAAATTCTTTCTTCTCGAAATTATAATTACCGGACAAAATGGCTCCAAGCAGATGTAAAAACGTTTTTGAAAATAATTTTTTTGAACTCGTTCAGAATTTTTTTCCAAAGCACCGAATCAAGACAGGCTTAAAATTGTCGAAGTAGTTTCGCAAGATTCTAGACCGAGTGTATCCGGTGTCATTTAACATTTTTAAAAGGCGACCCCATTACTTTCTTTCCACCTGTGATAAATGGGAAAAGTAGAGATCTCAAAAATGCATAGATAAACCAAGTTTTTTTAATGGCACACCCTTTAATTATTACTCGTCAATTTCGATGTAACAATAGCACCAATTGACGCTAATATTAAAAGAAAAAAAACGCAAGTGCTTGCCTGCATAATTTTATTTTAACAAATGAAAGAAATCGGCACTTTGAAAAGGGAAAACTTTAAAATTTATTTACGAAATGAAGATGTGTAAATATTAGAAAGTTCGAGTACTGAAATTGAAATTTCGTGCAAATTCTTAATTTTTTTAAAAATTAAGTTTCATACTAAAACTAACAAAGTTAACTATTGGCCACTCTGTATATTTGCAAATATTTTTTGATTGTATTTGAGTTAAAACGTTGACAGCCTTGTTTAACTTAAACCAATAGAAAACCTTTAAACAGTTCATATTATAAGGCCTTGTTTTACTGTCTCAGATGGTTGGGACACCCTGTATATGTATACCTCTGTATAAAACATAAATAGCAGTTTTTAACAACTTACAACTTCAATTAAAAATTGACTTTAAAAAAAATCTTATTTATAAAGCGAAAAAAATTAAGACATCAATTACACTCACCCTGTATATATACGTCAAGCCAAACATTATAACTAAAACAAGGTAATTTAATTAATTAAAGGTACTCGAACCTTCGGTGCAATCTTCAACAGATTTGAACGCACGGCACGTGTTGTATATTTTAGATGGCAACATGAGATTTTTCCAAAATTTATTAATGGCCAAAATGAATAAATTATCTCGTAAAGATTTGCCTTAATTATAGGTTAAATTTAAATTTATAATTTCCTTGCGACTCAATTTAAAAAGCCTCTATCGGAACTCGCGATCAAACGAAATAATTGTTAATAATTTTAATTACCAATAATTCTTTTTGATCGTTACAAATCAAAAAGTAATCAATGCCAATACCATTACCATAATTATACAGGGTGGCTTTTTGATTTTTATATTTCTATACGGGGGACTTTGGTTGTTGTGCTGTGCATCAAAACTGATGGTCTTTGCCTTTACCATTACGAGTTGTCTGTCACGAGTCACGACTTTGAGCTTCACTGGCCCAATAAAGCAAAGCTTCGAACCGGAACTGAACCGAAATTTTTTCTCAGCAGGCCGTGGAACTGTCTAGGCCAGACAATTTTACTCATTGGCCCGTAGACTTTAGGATGAGACGTTTCATGACACATTATTTGCATATTTTTACTCTACCACCCAATATTTTCGTTTTTCGCGTAATACCGGGTGACGAAATAAGTTGGGACACCTCCACGACTTCTTTAATGGACTGGAAATTGAAAATAACTAATTTAAAAATCGGTTTAATAATAATAATTTTATTACAAATTTTTATATTAATTCAATTATCTGAACTAAAAAAATAGTAATTTCGCGCGTAATAAAATTAATTCAAAAGATTGAAAATAGAAATTCTAAAATTTTACTAATGGAATTCCTTATACATAATAGTATTATCTACCTATTTATTCCGCTAAATTAAATTTCACTTTAATTAATTCTTAATTTTTACTTCAAATTTTTTTTTTGCAGATCCGTCGTCACATTACAAGAATTTGGGATGCCACATACTGGTGAGTAAAAATGTTTGATTAGAATTAAAAGAAAATTAAAAAACGTATCCATTTTATGAGAATTATTTTTGGTTTAAAGAATTTCCCTCATAATAATAATAGTTAGTACCAACACTAACAACTGACTAAATAAGAACCCCCTGTATATGTTATCAAGCAGTCGAGTCGTTACGAAAGAAATTGATAGATTTGTAAATTTATTTGAATTCGAGATATGATTTAGTCAAAAATTAGATGGTTGTGACCCACTACTTATGTGGAATTTTTTTTTAATTCTAGCGGTGTGTGATGTCACACAAGCTTAACATACAGGATGTCTTTACAATATACCGATTTTAGCGATACACTTCTACAGTAATTTGGTAATTTCTTGTGTCAAATACTATAGTTAGTTAAGGCCGGCTAGCAAAAATATCATTATACAAAACGATTTACCTTTTACGCAAAATGCAATGCAGGAACACTGCATAGTATTTAAATATATAGGGCGTTTCATTAAAAAAATTGAAAAAATTGCATTTCACGTAAGGTGACCAGTGATCACACTGTACGTGTATAAATAGCCTTATATTAAATCGAAAAGTTTACTAACGAACTATTAAGGCTATTTTCAATAGTCTGTGAAATGAATAGTTTATAAAATCTGGAGTACAGACCTGACATCGTGGCTTGAAAGTTGACATCCATTTTAAAACTAAAGTGTCAATTTCTCCATAACTGCAACAAAAAATTTTATACTTATATTTTTAACTATCACAGAGACACTAAATTTTTAAAAATATACAGGGTTTTCCCTTACAAAAGCGCAAGTTTGTGTTACAATTTTTTTGTGAACGGCCCTGCAGGCCCTGAATGTACTCAAATCTTTTTAAAATGTAGGTCTAATAGTCTTGTGTTATTATACCAAAATTAGTCTCGATATCTTTAACAGTTTAGGAGCAGTTCTCCTTCGAGTAGTAAATACACCCTGTATATTTATTATAAGCCAAAGGAACTCACAGTAGTGAATTTAAATTATCTGTAACTTTGTTCTAGTTCAATCGTTGCATTAAAAGACTCTGACAAAAATATACAGTGTGTCCAAAAAGCGATATGCTACATATTTCAATAAATATCCACTTTAGGAAAAAATGTTTCAAATAAAAGTTGTTTCGTATTTAGTTTTCCTCCACCGTAAGGCAAAATTTAAATTTTATTTGTTCTAATAATAACCAAAGTGCAAAGAATAAACACTTTCAATTTTTAAATGACAAGATATTAAACTCATTTGTTTGCAATAATGCACTCCCAAACTATTTTAATTGTTTAGTATTATTCTGAGATGTGATGGCCATACTACAAGTAGACAGTCACGGCATTCTAAATACTATACTCGATCTCCAAAAATTAGTTTTTAGTATGAGGGGTTTCATGCTTCTCTGCATACAACTGAGGCGAGCATCTTCAGAGAAAGACATAATTAATTATACAGAGTGATTCATGAATAATGTGAAAATATCCGACGGGCGATTCCTTGTTAAAAACTAAAGGAGCCAGTTAGCCAGTTAAAACTAAATTTTTATTTCATGCATTGACATTTTTATGTATGTACAGGGTGAGCAAAATTCGATGGTTTTTATGGGGAAGTCGATAACTAGAAGAGATATGGAAAAATGGATGGCGCATCCTTGGTTTTTTTGAGAGGAGCTTAATGGGGAAAACTGGAATTCGCGATCTTCTTTTGTTTTGGACCTATAAGCAAAAGTTCAGTTTTTCAATTTTGGGGCTATTCAAGTATTACGTAAGCGCTTGAGGGGGGCGGGGGGGTCTTTGATTTGCTTATTTTTGATGACATGGGGGGTGGGGGGTCAATATCGTGATTACGTCAGCAGTTATTATTTACTTTTTTACACAAATGGCAAGAAAACAAAACACACATGTGTGAAAAAAATTAATTAAATTAAAAGAAAAATGCATATAGGTACCAATGATTACGTAAGCATTGGAGGGGGGGGGAGAGGTTTGCTTACTTTTGCTGACAAGGGGGAGGAGGGGGTAAATAATTGTAAAAAATCTGCTTACGTAATACTTGAATGGCCCCTTTTCGCTAAATATCGATATCGCGGTTGTGTTGAACTTACAGAATAAAATAAGGACAATAAAATGACCTGAATGGATTTTTCTATCTTTGTTAGTTTCCAGTTTATTACAAAAAATGGTGTGCTTTTTAAACCATTTAAACAGAAACCATAGTTAGATATGACATATTTAATTATAATTGTGTATGCTCTTGTCAATGATATATAACATACGAGGGCCATTATTTAAGCTCATACCATTTTATTAAAAATTTTTAAATAAAAAATAAAAGTAAAAAATATAAAGAGTTACAAAAAAACATATAATATTGAAAAGAGGATAAAAAACGCTATTATATATATACCGCATCAACTATAGTTGCCATTTAAGAAGCACCACTTTGTGTGTTATAAACCGAAAAGTAACGAGGATATTTAAAATTCCTTCAGATCATTTAGCGAAAAATTGAAAAATTGAACTTTTTCTTATAACCTCAAAACAAAAGAAGATCGCGAGTTCCTCTCAAAACAAGAGAATGAGAATGCGCCCATTTATCTAAATATATTATACGGGGTGATTAAAATTCGTTGTGCAGCATGTGGATCTCGCTTATCTGAAGAGCTGGATTATAGGTTTAAATTTGGCAAAGTTGCTAAATTCGACGCCGACAAATAATCTGAAATTGAATTTCAAATAAATTTACTGAAAACAAATGAAAATTCTCATTTTCTTTTTTTCTCTACTTAATAACTTTCTTATTTGTTAATCTCTTTAATTTCTGTAAAACATTGTTATTTCCATTTCTTAATCTGCTTTTGAATCCGTAGTCAGCATTTCGATTAGTCGATTTGTTATTGGTTTTTTAATGTTAACTTTATTTTTCTTACGAGCGCCATATTGAATTTTTTTACCAAATAGTTTATTTTTGGAATGGAATCTAACAAATGGTTTGAAGTGAATAAATGACAACAAACGAAGTTTGAAGTTTCTACACTATTTACAAACCACCCTGTATACCATGCGGTAACGATCGAAGTGTATGCGCGTTGGTATACCGGTAGCTCGGGAGTAACTAATACAGCACGATTTGTTCGACAAAGGCCTATTTTACGCTAATGAGCCGGTAAACAAGTCTTTCTGTCTCACCCTGTATATGTGTATTTGTGTGTGAAAAACGTAGAACAAGCTCGTTTAAAGTGACTCCCCAATCTTTAAAGCTCCCAACTAATAACCGAATTACAACATAACGTTACGCAGTTTCTTATAAGTACTATTATAC
Organism: Malthinus flaveolus; assembly: GCA_950108345.1. Classification (NCBI taxonomy): domain Eukaryota; kingdom Metazoa; phylum Arthropoda; class Insecta; order Coleoptera; family Cantharidae; genus Malthinus; species Malthinus flaveolus. The sequence continues at coordinate 93,412,241 of OX467285.1, forward strand.
GATTTTTCTGGAATTATTAAAAGGCGAACGATTAAATAGATGTAATTAACAAATTATGTAAGTAATTTGTTGCTTTTTGTGTATACGATTAAACCAATTTTAATTGTAAGTGCACGACTTTCTAAATAATAATAATAAAGACTTATATTATTTTAAATTCATAAATAAACTACTTTCTAAATTAAGTGATCGTTTCGAGATATTTAATTCTTTGTTTTGTACAAAGGAAAAATTTGTAAGGAAACTGGCAACTCCTCGTAATTAAAAATTATACATTACGCCCAAAGAGAGTTTGGCGACGAGGCAGAAAAATAATATTCGACCATTCCTAATATTTTTAGCGATTACTTACCTAGGTCCACGACGCTGTACCTTTTCTCATCGTTAACAGACCCTATACCTATATACTATAATCGAAATTAATTAATTAGAACTACTAATTGAGCGCGTAATTAAGAATATACGAGAAGCAAAATTTTCTAATATTCCGATACGTTTCGCACTAATTGCTTTCGCACAGGTAGATAATTAGGAATAAATTAATTTATCTTTCAGAGAGCTATAGAAATTAAAGTTGCATTTTAATTAAAATTAGCAATAATTTAGTGGTTATTAAAAAAGGTAATAATAACGTAAAGTATCCAATTGTAAAAACACCAAATCTAATAATTTTCGGGATTCTTATAACGTGTTTTTGGAACGCAGGTGAAACAATTCGGCAACACGCGACGTGAAATGGATCCTTTAGGTAAATTTGGTTCAGAAATAGCCAATTTCGTTATAAAATTAGTTACGTCTCATTTCGACCACTCAAAAATTGCAATTATAAATTTTCACCCTAGTTAACTAAAATAGATGTAAATTACCCATCGTAAATGCATGTAATTTACGATTAATTCGGCAAAATTTGAGCTTATTAGGAGAGGGTTGCCCACATTGTTAATCGTAAATTATTCTCGTAAAACGAAAATTAAAAGGTGAGACGCTCGCGCGGAATTAGTCTCAAATTATTTATCTATCTCGAGGCGCAAATTATTTTATTACTTTAAACTTACAGATTTGGAGGTAAATGCGCTTATTAGCTGCGGGCTTTTTTTAACTTAAAAAAAATTGAAAAAATTAGGGTTGTTGCGTATACAATTGACCAAGCCACTAAAACACGCATCGGCGAGCGCTTAGCTTGCAATTATTAACGAATCAAGTCTTCTTCACCTGTAGATCGCTGTGTTGCTGTCACCGCTTCTTGATGCCACTGTCTAGATATTACCTACCTACGTACAGGTGTTTTGGAAGGATTATCGCGACGGTTATTTACTAAATTATTATGTACGAATTGTTTGTTCGAGATGGACTTTTAGACAACAACGGTCCTTTAGTTCTAATGAGACCGACCGCGATCTGCTTTACGATCCTTTCTTGCAACAAAATTGCGGTTTAATTATTAAAAACAAAAACAACCCCCTTTTCTTTTCGCTTCATGTAACACAAGTAATTCTTTTTAATTTTTCGCTGCTAAAAACGGCCGATGTGGCTGTAACAGGATACAGAACTTTGTCGTAAAGTAAGTTGAAGCTAATTCTACGAGGCCTCAATATATGAAAAAGATACCGGTACCGGCGAAACAATGGTATGCTTAGGATTTGTTCCTGATTTCCACTATTTAAAATTATACGGGGTGTTCTACTTAAAATAGGAAATAATAAAATTTTATTTCCGGCTGAACTGTTTCTTCAAATAGGGAATTATTAGTATCACTAGATAGATAATTTTACAGTCTTCAAAAAAATGTAAAATATACAGGGTGTTGTATTATCTAATATACGAAATATAACCCAATTTTTGGTTAAACCGGAAGTAAAAATATAACATGTTGGGTATCATTAGATAGATAATTTTACAATGTTTTAGAAAAATAGAAAATATACCGGGTGTTCACAAATTGCTACCTTTAAAAAATCATAACTTCGGTTCTGATCATAGCAAACAAACGGTGTTTGATTAAGAACTTCGATATCTACCACATAACCAAAAAAAGATAAAAACGTCCGAAACCCATTCTGAGAAACCCCATTCATAAATTTTAGTCAACTTTGGTCCTTTAAAAATCGGCAATTTTGAACTAATTTTAAAAATACACTATATCAAAACTAAAGCTCTATATTTTGCCTATATTTTACTGCTTTCAGATTTTCATAATAATAATTATCAACAAAGTTATAATAAAAAACGCATAAAATTGGCTAATTCTTGAATTGGTCACCATTTTGAATTTAAAAACGACTGATGAGAGGCCCTAACAGAACTTCTTCATAGTTCTACTTCTTCTTCTCACAGTAGTATACTCAGAAGCTCTTCCTAATTTCAAAAACTAAATTATAAGGGGCTTTTCTATTTGCAATAGGATGCTAATCCCATTTCCGGTTAAACCGAAAGCCCAAATATTAAATGTTTGTAGTGATGGACACGATACGAGACTAGTCTCGTCTCGTCTCGAAATTCGAGACGATACTCGAGACGAGACCGTATTATAAGCACGAGACGAGACCATAAAAAGTACGAGACGAGACGAGATTAACAAAAAAAAGTCTCGTCTCGTCTCGAAATTTTGACTTTTTTTTAAATACCTAATTTTTCCGGGGAATAGGTAATAACTTTGCAAACAAAAAAAAAAAATTTCAAAGAAGTATTTGTGTTCAAAGTAAAACTGCCTACACGAAAATAGGCGTAAGTTTTACTTTTTCTGATAATTCATCAATTCATATTCATATTCGTATTCATAAGACTCAAAACCAAACTCAATAATTTATTGAAATGCGTTCGTTGTGTTTGGATGTATTAGTAATTGGAGTATTTATAATAAATTAATAAACACATCTACTCGATAGTTTCTCTGAAAATCCTCATTATAAGGCTTTTTTAAATTTATGAGTTTCATGTTTCGTATAGCCAATAGCCACTCGTGTAGCTAAAAATTGTTTTAACTGAAACATTGGCCCAGGTTAAAATTTTCAAAAACTTAGAAATTATTTTTTGAAATCTGCATTACCTAATAATGTAACTTCAGTGCGTTTTTGACACTATTTAATAATTGGCATTGAAAAACGAGACTTAACGAGACTTTTCGAGACGAGATGAGACTTCATCAAACTAGACGAGACTAGAGCTTATACATTCGAGACGAGACGAGACTAACCCAAGTCTCGTCTCGTCTCGTCTCGAGTCCATCACTAAATGTGTGATATCAATAGATAGCTAATTTTACAATCTTTCAAACCAATTAAGATATACAGGGTGTTGTATGTAAAATATAAAAGCTAACCGCACTTCCGGTTAAACCGGAAGTTAAAATTTAAAATAAAAAGTGTTGTTTCATTAGAAAGCTATTATTACGATATTTTAAAAAATCATAAAATATACAGAGTGTTCTCAAAAACTCCTTATGCTTGGCTGATTTCCGGTTTAACCGGAAGTGTTTTTCAAACCAGAATTTAAACAAATAATAGAAATTTATATAGTAAATTAATATACCAACTTGCAATTACACATTTTAATTATAAACAAAATTATAAATTTTTGAAATTTTGATTTTCATAAAATTATAGCTCCGGATCTGTTCATAGCAAATGAACTAAACAACTGTGTTTAATTATAAAATTAGATATCTACAACATATCCAAATATAAACTATCGGTTTTAGATTTTTAGTCAACTTTGACCATTTAAAAGTAGTCAATTTTGAAATTGTTTTACAAATCAACTACATCAAAACTAAAGCCCTATATTTTACCTTTATATTCCTGTTTTTAGATTTTCATAATAATCATTATCTCCACAGTTATAATAAAAAAGCTAGAAAATGTGCCAATGGTTATTACTGGCCGCCATTTTGAATTAAAAAATTTTAGAAAGTATTTTTTTAATTAGGACCGATGTGTACTAACTTATAGCGTAGTGTGTCAAGATTTTTCGAAATGCGACCAAAATAACCCCTTTATTTTAGGCCACCCTGTATCGATTTCGAAAGCGGCCTAAAAGTGAAATAGAAAAAGTAATTTTTTAATTAGGGCTGATGCGTAGGCACACTCATGTGACCCAATATTTAAGAATTTTCACGGTCGAGATTCGATTTAGTTCTCGTAATCGTTAGGAAACAGAATAATATACCGGCGAACCAAACGTTACGTGGTCAGTTGCCGTTTTCGTGGCACGCTATAGCATTAGTAACACGTAACACCCATCTTAAATTTCTCTAAATGGTGTAGGAATATCTTTTTGCAACTGCGGGCGAAAAATAATTTCTTTTCGTTCGAAAATTCCAATTTAGAAGACGAGTAGGCAAATTCCAATATTCTTGTGATATACAGGGTGAAATATATTATATATTTCATTTTCTCTTTGGGGATCTCGCTTATTGTAAAAGTTAGAGAATCGATTAAATGGAGAAAGTAGTGCAGTTTTGAAAGCGTAGTGCATTGATGTGCATTTAAATTTTGGGCGCGATGTGCAATTGTTTATATAATGGCCGAAAAACTAAAACATGGGAAATTCTCTACAGACAAAATTTCTTTTTTAAGAAAATGAAGTAAAAAATCCGCTCTCCTCATTGGTGTAAAAATTCGCATACGGAGCCATTTAAAATTTGACAGTTAGGTGGATTATCTCAAAAACGGCCAATGAAGAAGAATTATTATTATTATTTTCAAATTCTAGACAAAGAATTAAGGTAAAACCGTTTAAACTTTTTTTCAATATCTTTATTAATAAAACAGTTATAGCAGTTTTTTAAACTCTTTAAAAACTGCACTACTTTAACCATTTACCGTTAACCCGAGACGGCGGTATGTGGAACCGCCTTGCAAAATTTAAAGTTTCATAACAATTTTATTTACACACCTCAGAAGTTGCTGACTTGTCTAGCTTCAAAATATTGTGTTATCGACGAATTGACCGGATGTCGCCGTCACTAGTCTTTAGTATCATTAAATTAGAGACCGTTTGCAAAGGTTCACGCGGTTTGTCAAGCCGACTGTCGCCTACAACGTGACTAATTTTATTACGTGTGTATTTTTATATTTTTATAGTGTTAAAAATCAAAGTAGTTATATTGTGAAATTTCTTTGTTTATTATTGGAAAATATAATTTAATTGATTTTTTAAAATTCAAGTAGGTACACTGTTAAAATATAATTTTCTTTAGAAAATGGCATCTAACTCGGAAGAAACGGTAATACAATAAATGTTACTTCTTAAAAATTAATTTTTTTTGGCTTATCTTATACTTTAAGCTTTGCATTTTAATATTAGTTAATAAGAAACAGATATTTGCGTATTGTTCTGTGCGTTTTACTGCTATATAATAAAAGCACAATCTGATACCGCTGTTCGCCTATAGCGTAAAAAATATCAACGTCGCGAGTTAAGGGTTAACCGATTCTCTACCTCTCACAACAATCGAGATCCCCATAGGGAAAATGAAAAATAATTCACCCTGTATATAGGCTCTTCCATTTTGCTACGCTACTTCTACCACGACGATGATGAAAAAATAACTTTATTTCAACTTCTCCCAATAATTGAAAAAATACTTTGGTCATCTCTCTTAGCTCTTAAAGGCCGTAAATACCAGAATTTAAAAAAAGAAATAAGGAGGAACTTATTCCTAAAAGAAAAAAAATTAGCCCTTAAAAATCAACTCACATTTTCTATGTCTCCCGAAATTGCACCCAAAAGATATCAGCTGACGCTCTAACAAACTCCTCTAAAAATACGAAAATGTGACTCTAGCTTCCAGCCTCCAACAAACCCTCCCCAAAAAACCGAAATTCTATTATAATCATTATCAGCGCTTGACATTTTAAACCCTTGATTTTTAATTGGGGTGTGTTAAAGCGAATAATCAACATCTTAAATGGAGGAATTACAGTGGCTTAATTAAGCTTTTATACTCCGACAACGTTTGTGTTAGACTTACACTTATCTCACTCGCCCCATATGTTTAGGGGTTGTAATCTCATCAGATATATGAAACAGATTTTGTTAATATTCGTAGGGGTTGAAAATAAAATTGTTATTATTTTAAGAAATTAAGAAATTTTTAATCGTTTACGTTTATACCGGGCGTTCAATTTCTGCCACTGTACCAACAATTTATGTCAGTTCTATTTTTCAAAATGGTGCTTAGTTTTCTAGCTGTGGCTATCTTCCCTATTGTTTGTTTATTATTTAAACATCTCTACAAATAATTATTCTCTAACTATTTCAAAATGGCGTATACAATTAAAATGTTTGAAGTTCGATTTCTCCGCCCTCGCTGCGTAAAAATCTTAACGTCCTATGTGAGCCTTTTTGTTCCCATCCCTCTGTGGCTTGCCGTAGTGTAACTAAAAATGTTCTTTTAATTTTCAGGACAAGCTGGTGTAAATCAACTAGGGGGTGTTTTCGTAAATGGACGCCCGTTGCCGGACTGCGTTAGGCGCCGCATAGTAGAACTTGCCCTTTTAGGAGTTCGTCCTTGCGACATATCCAGGCAACTGTTGGTTTCGCACGGTTGCGTTTCCAAAATTTTAACGAGATTTTACGAGACCGGCTCTATTAGACCCGGATCGATTGGTGGATCAAAAACTAAGGTACTTATTATTAGTATAAATCTTTCTTTTTTTTTAATTAATAAGAGTTCAAACGTAATTTGTTTTGATTTAAATATTTGGTTTGTGGTTGGCTTTTTGATTGATGATGCTCTTAAGTGTGCAATCGTGTGAATTTTAGCGCCTGATGGTTATTGGTTATGCGGTAGCAATCACGACTAAATAAACTCATTATTAGTTATTCAAACTTTACACGTTTTATTAATATTTTAATACTAATAAAGGAGGCACTCCATCAAAGTTTCGTATTAATTTATTTTCGGTGGTGCTCTCGAATGTAAAATTGATAATCGAGCTTGAAATTGTTCCAATTTAATAAAAAAAAGCTGCACCTGTTATTATCAGTGCTGCTTGTTCTACCTATAAAATACAGGGTGTTTTCTAAGTACGTGTGGTAAATTCACCGGCGTGTTCCTCGCCTTGTCCTTGTCAATAAGTGTCGATACACATAGTATGATATCCGAATAATCGAATAATTATTAGAAACACAGGAGTGTTGTAGTCCAGTAATTTAGAAGAAAATAAGCGACAAATCCAGGAAAAAGGATGTACGTTGTTTCCATTCATATATTTTTTGGGGTGCTGCGTGATGTGTTCTGTATCATAATTCTTTTTTTCTCTATACCAGCACTCCTGCTGAAAGAGATGTATTCTCAATTAAATAAATAAAAAAATGTAAACTAAAAAAAAAAACTGGGAAAAACTGCGGAAAAAGCTTTTCTTAGTTTTTCCTCTAAGCCTCTAAATAAAAACATACTTCATCAATCGAAATTCCAAAATCGACCAAAAAACAGTTTTTCGTTTGTAACTCAAAAATTACACACTTTTTAAAGAAAATATTTTTATACAAAAATTAACCACCAAATTTCCGACGATTTAAATTTCATTTATTTTTTACTTTAGACAAACGGTTTAGGCGCTAGTGCGCGTTAAAGTTTGACAAAATTCCAAAATCGACCCAAAAACAGTTTTTTAAGTTTTTCGCTTGTAACTCGAAAATTACGCACTTTTCAAAGAAAGTATTTTTATACAAAAATTAACCACCAAATTTCCGACGATTTATATTTCTTTCATTTTTTACTTTAGACAAACGGTTTAGGCGCTAGTGCGCGTTAAAGTTTGACAAAATTCCAAAATCGACTCAAAAACAGTTTGTTAAGTTTTTCGCTTGTAACTCGAAAATTACGCACTTTTCAAAGAAAGTATTTTTATACAAAAATTAACCACCAAATTTCCGACGATTTATATTTCTTTCATTTTTTACTTTAGACAAACGGTTTAGGCGCTAGTGCGCGTTAAAGTTTGACAAAATTCCAAAATCGACTCAAAAACAGTTTTTTAAGTTTTTCGCTTGTAACTCGAAAATTACGCACTTTTCAAAGAAAGTATTTTTATACAAAAATTAACCACCAAATTTCCGACGATTTATATTTCTTTCATTTTTTACTTTAGACAAACGGTTTAGGCGCTAGTGCGCGTTAAAGTTTGACAAAATTCCAAAATCGACTCAAAAACAGTTTGTTAAGTTTTTCGCTTGTAACTCGAAAATTACGCACTTTTCAAAGAAAGTATTTTTATACAAAAATTAACCACCAAATTTCCGACGATTTATATTTCTTTCATTTTTTACTTTAGACAAACGGTTTAGGCGCTAGTGCGCGTTAAAGTTTGACAAAATTCCAAAATCGACTCAAAAACAGTTTGTTAAGTTTTTCGCTTGTAACTCGAAAATTACGCACTTTTCAAAGAAAGTATTTTTATACAAAAATTAACCACCAAATTTCCGACGATTTATATTTCTTTCATTTTTTACTTTAGACAAACGGTTTAGGCGCTAGTGCGCGTTAAAGTTTGACAAAATTCCAAAATCGACTCAAAAACAGTTTGTTAAGTTTTTCGCTTGTAACTCGAAAATTACGCACTTTTCAAAGAAAGTATTTTTATACAAAAATTAACCACCAAATTTCCGACGATTTATATTTCTTTCATTTTTTACTTTAGACAAACGGTTTAGGCGCTAGTGCGCGTTAAAGTTTGACAAAATTCCAAAATCGACTCAAAAACAGTTTTTTAAGTTTTTCGCTTGTAACTCGAAAATTACGCACTTTTCAAAGAAAGTATTTTTATACAAAAATTAACCACCAAATTTCCGACGATTTATATTTCTTTCATTTTTTACTTTAGACAAACGGTTTAGGCGCTAGTGCGCGTTAAAGTTTGACAAAATTCCAAAATCGACTCAAAAACAGTTTTTTAAGTTTTTCGCTTGTAACTCGAAAATTACGCACTTTTCAAAGAAAGTATTTTTATACAAAAATTAACCACCAAATTTCCGACGATTTATATTTCTTTCTTTTTTTACTTTAGACAAACGGTTTAGGCGCTAGTGCGCGTTAAAGTTTGACAAAATTCCAAAATCGACCCAAAAACAGTTTTTTAAGTTTGTCGCCTGTAACTCAAAATGTACGCACTTTTGAAAAAAAGTATTTCTATACAAAAATTAACCACCAAATTTCCGACGATTTATATTTCTTTCTTTTTTTACTTTAGACAAACGGTTTAGGCGCTAGTGCGCGTTAAAGTTTGACAAAATTCCAAAATCGACCCAAAAACAGTTTTTTAAGTTTGTCGCCTGTAACTCAAAATGTACGCACTTTTGAAAAAAAGTATTTCTATACAAAAATTAACCACCAAATTTCCGACGATTTATATTTCTTTCTTTTTTTACTTTAGACAAACGGTTTAGGCGCTAGTGCGCGTTAAAGTTTGACAAAATTCCAAAATCGACCCAAAAACAGTTTTTTAAGTTTGTCGCCTGTAACTCAAAATGTACGCACTTTTGAAAAAAAAGTATTTCTATACAAAAATTAACTACATCAAATTTCCTACGATTTATATTTCTTTCATTTGTTTCTTTAGACAAACGGTTTAGGCGGTAGTGCGCGTTAAAGTTTGTCAAAATTTCAAACAATCACCCAAAACACTGATTTTTTCCATTTTTCACCTATAACCCGGAAATTACGCACTTCTAGAGAAAAGTGTTCCTAAGCAAAATCAAAATGTAAGTCAAATTTACTACGAATTATGTTTCTCAGGTCTTTAGTCGGATGAACGGTTTAGGCGCTCGAGCGCGTTCAAGTTGAACAAGAATTCCAAAATTTGCCAAGTTTGTTTAATTTCAGTTTTTCTCTTATAACTAAAAAACTACGCATTTTTCAGAAAAGTATGCCGATTCAAAAATTAACTGTATGAAATTTCCTGCGGATTTAATTTCTTAGAAATTTTTCTTCAGACAAACGATTTAAGCGCTAGATCGCGTTGAAATATAAAAGGATTTTAAATAATCAGCCAAAAACAGATTTTCCCAGTTTTTCACATAATATATCCCGGAAATTACGCACTTCTAGAGAAAAGTGTTGCTACGCAAAATTAAAGTAAATTAAATTTCGTACTAACTGTGTTCCCCAGATTTTTTGTCAAACGAACGGTATAGGCGTTCGATCGGGTTCAAGCTTAACAAGAATTCCAAAATCTGCCAAAAACTGTTTTTTTCAGTTTCTCGCTTATAACTGAAAACCTAAGCACTGTTTGCAAAAGCATTTTTACATAAATAGACCAAATCAAATTTTCTACGAATTATAGTTCTTTAATTTTTTTCATAAGACTAACTGTTTAGGCACTAGGGCGCGTTAAAGTTTGACAAAAATTTCAAAATTAGCCAAAAACTGTTTTATTCAGTTTTTCGATTGTAACTTAAAAACTACGCCCTTCTATAAAAAGTTTTTTAATACAAAAATAAACTAAATAAAATTTCCCCCAAATTATAATTCTTAGATATTTTTCTTCAGATGAACGGTTTAGGCGCTAGAGCCCGGTTAACATGTGACAAAAATTTCAAATAATTACCAAAAAAATTTATTTTTCAGTTTTTCACCTATAACCCGAAAATTAGGCACTTTTAGAAAAAAGTGTTCCTATTCAAAATTAAAGTAAATTAAATTTTCTATAAATTATGTCTCCTAGGTTTTTTTGTCAGACGAGTGGTTTAGGTTAAGCGCTAGAATCCGTTGAAGTTTAGTGTATATCAGACGCAAATCCTTGTTATTTGACAGATTGCCAAGCTTTAACGAGTTTTAGCGTCTAAACCGTTTGTCTGAAGAGAAAAACCTAAGAAATATAATTCATAGCGAATTTAATGTAGTTTATTTTTGTATCAAAATACTTTTCTCAAAAGTGCGTAGTTTTCTAGGTATAAGCGAAAAACTTGAAAAAGAACACATCTTTCGCAATTTCTCAAACGGATCACTTTTATGAGGTGGCAAACTTAAAATTTGGATTCAAAACCCAAAATAGCCCAAAGAACAATAGAGCTAACAACTTCCATATTTTTTCCCCACCAAACTATTATTTGACTGGAGAAAAAATTATAAAGTTTCACAAAATATGAAAGCAAGTGCTAAAGCAACTCCACTAATTTGTTTCATTTTTATCCAAAATGGCCCATTGTAACGAAAAAACCCAAAGGTCATTTTTATTCATCGTTAATCAAGGAATTCGCATTTTTTTAGCAATCAATCATATCGGTGATCGTTCAAAGCCACCACCTACCGACGATTTAAAAGATGGTCTAAAACACCGTAAAACTTCACACCAAATTTCAGCTTCATATCCCAACGCATTTTTATAATTATCTATTCCTTTTCAACTTCATCACCCCCACAGCAACACAGCAACCGAAGTGATTGCCTCCGCATGTCCGCATCTTGCCCCTCGAGAAAACTCTCTCGCATCCTTTGAGTGTAGCAAATTTTCTAGCAAACTCGCTCCACTTTTAAAACTCACATTTACGAAAGCAAAACCAATAATTTAAATCTTTTATGTATTAAGTAATAGCACCATTTGCTGTTAAGAGAAAGGAGTAGACCAGCTTTCAAATCCAATTAGCGTACAAAAAAACATAAGTTCCGATACGTTTAGTTAAACATATAGGGGGTTATAAATATACGACAACGGATAGCGGCATTGCGTGTATTTATGTCGTATTATCATCACCACATTAATTACAACAAACTGAACAAGCTACAATTTTATCAGCAAACAATATCTTCCCGACATTTTCTTCGCCGCATAAAATAATCAAATGACCACGTTGGTAATTTTCTATAGATAGAAAAGTGTGGTACTTTACGTCTATTTTAAATTACGAATTTTTTTATAGTTTATGCTTCATGCATGTCATTAATTTGGGTCGTTAAGTATTGGAGAGGGTCATCTAATAAGTGAGTTAATAGAAAAAAATGAGTGAGATGACACGCAATGATAAAGAAACGTGGATTATTACCTATAATGAAGAAAAATGAAATTTTTAAACGAAACTGTATCTTTTATCGTTATCCTAATTTCAAAAATTTTTGTTACGATATTTATCGGTGGGGAAGTAAAAAAATTGTTTCAACAGTAAATTGGTGATTAGTGTTATCTATTATTCTGTTGGTCGTTAAATAACAATAATTTGTAGTGGCACCAATTGCCCCGAATCTACGGTGTTGATCTTATTTACTTAAAGGATAATTTAGACCTTATCGTTTTGTGTTTTACTAATATACTTTTTCAAGTACGCATTTTAACGCTAAATTAGTTATACTGGGTGTTCAGTTTAGTTTGATTGCTTAGGAATTTCGTTTAGAGGCGAAAAGCGCGAGAAACGTCTTCTAATTTAAGACTCGCATTTAGCTCTAACAGAGCACGAATAGAAAAAGATAAAAAAATTCCTTTTTTTGGAATACTTGTGCCTATTGTATAGGGTTTTTAATTCTAAACATTTTTTGTATACAAACTTTTGCTCTAGGGATTTAGAGAGCAGGAAATTACATATTACGTATGCTTTTGCCATCATGTTAATTCCCTATAATCGCCTTTCCTAAATACACGCTGTATATTTTATAAATTTTCAAATTTTTCTGGTAAAAATACCATTTCGGATTGTTAAGAAAAATTAAAGACGACCGTCATAAAATAATACGGGCTGTGCAAAATAAAAATATGAACATTAAACGTCTCTTTAAAATTAATAAAATTTGATCAACTTTTTTGAACACCCTGTAGAATAAAATTGACATATTTTGGCATTCACACATTGTGTAACTTCTCGACTTAAATTAAAACAAAGTTGTTTGTCTTAATTCGCAAAATTAAGATTACTACGATTTTTTTTAAACAGCCACTGCAAATTCAAAATTTAACCAAAAACGGTCAATGTGGCCATAACAGGACTTTTCATACGCGTTTAAGCTAATTTGAGAAGCTATTAGGATACGAAAAATATACTGGAAGTGGTACCAAACAATAGTATGATTTATAAAACCTAAAATTATACAGGGTGTTCTATTAGAAATAGATAAACAAATATTATTTACGGCTGAACCGGAAGTCAAAATATAAAATTTTTGGTATGACTAGACAGAGAATTTTACAATATTCAAAGCAACTTAAAATATACAGAGTGTCGTATTTAAAATAAGAAAGCTAAAGCCATTTCCGGTTAAACTGGAAGTCAGAATATAAAAAGTTTGTTATCAGTAGACAGATAATTTCACAATATTCTGTAAAAATGTAAAATATACAGGGTGCATTCAAAAATTCTTTTTTTATGTCTAACTTCCGGTTTAACCAAAAGCTTTCTTAAAACTAATTGTACCTACTTGCAATTGCCCATTTTAATTACAAATGAAATAATAATTTCTTAAAAATTAGGGCTGATCCGCTCAGTATATCCCAGTGCAATTAAGGTGGCGCATGACTCATCACCTAACAGTCTCAGAATCAATCCACATTAAACGTATTTTAAAACTTAATAGAAGACTAGTTCAATTATCAGTATAAGAGCCAGTTCCACCAACTCTCATTAAAGAATTTAATCACGGGTTAATGGCAGTTAATCAACTTATTGTCATTCATTTATTAATCGTGATTAAAACTCTTTAATCAGAATTGGTGGAACTGGTCCTAAGTGTAGTTGCTGCAAAATATAAAGAAAATGCATTTTTAACACTAAAGTTAATGAAAATAACGGCAAGAAAAAATTTAATAAGATTTTGCATGGCCATGAGTCATGCGCCACTTAATTTGGACTAAACTCTAACTAATAGCCGAGTATAAATAATATGGGTCAAGATTTTTCGAAATGCCACCAAAGTAACCCCCTTATTTTGAGTCACCCTTCAGTACACACAGACACGTCCACACCCAGTTGGACCTTTTCTAAGATACTTCTTTTTTACAATTTTCAAATGTAGACTAAGGGCCAGTTCTACCAACTCGGATTAAAGAATTTATTCACGATTAATGGTAGTTAATCGAAGAATGACAATGAGTTGTCATGACAATTGAACTGGTCCTTAATTCTCCAATGATAGTTGGTGAAACTGGCCCTTAATTCTTAATCAGAGTTGGTGGTAGTGACCCTAAGACAACGAAACTACCTACTTCTGTGTAGGGGTCGTTTAAATTTTCTTCTGTCTTGTACAAACACATCATCTTTGTCTAATATTTAAATACGTTGCCACATAAATGAAAAAAGATATGGGAGTAAACTCGAAAATTAAATACAGGGTGTTGTGGTAAGCGAGAGGTCTTCGATAGTCTCTGTAGTAATATTGGACAAGGTAGCTTTTTTTAGGTAAAACTAGGACGCCACTGTGTTTTCCAGCCTTTGGCCAATTTCAATTTAAATAAAAATGACGACAATAATTGACGTCGTGTAATTTCCTAACCAAGCGTTAAAAGCATAGGTACCTCAATTGTTTTTACCAGTAAAAACACACTAGTGAAGTTGTTGATACATTCGTCTTATTATAAATAACACCCTGTATCTGTGTATTTATAAAGCATCAGAAAGCACATATTTATTGAGGTCGTATTTCACACTTTCAATGTAGAAAAAGATTATGATGTCATCAGTCACCATATCATCTACACCTTTTAGCATCTTTCTTTCGCCTTTAAAATTTTGTATTTAGTAAAAAAGATCTAACCTTGATAAAGTAGCGTAAATTAAACTTGAAACTTCTTCCAAAATGTCCAAAACGGCAAAAGATAATTCCAAACGCGAGCACTAAACGTATAACACATACCCAAACCGCGTCAAATATTACACTAAAATTAAAAATAATAAAATTCGAGTTTATACTAATCGGACGATTATTAGGCAGTATTTTGTACAAAATTTTTCAAAGTAATCGCATTTGGCAAATGCAGGTGTAAAAATTCTTATCGAACTAAAACAAATGTATGTTTATCGAAACAAAATAGGTACAGCGCTTTATTAATTTATATCAAATAAAAATATTCTCGTCAAAATTACAAAAGAGAGCCCAAAATTTTAATTTGAAGTCAAAAAATTGATAAAATTATTACAACCCCTGAAAAAATTTTCGAAAACCAAAAATAATTATTTTAAAAATAATTTTTTGCTACTTTACCTACTGAAATAAGTTCTTCTTGGCCAGTGCCCTAAATACAGCACTTTCCGTATTGAATAGTGAACAAAAATTAAATATTATTTAGTAAAATTTCCCGCGCTCCAGGAGCGCAAAAATATTTTAAAAAATTAAGTATAGTAGTACTCTCAAATATACCCTTAATAAACCCTAGAACTTTAATTGGTTCTTGTTACGACGTTCTCAAATTAAAAACGGACGATGTGGCCTTAACAGGACTAGCTAATTCTACAAGCTCTCAAAATATTTAAAAAGATATCGGAAATATTACCAAACAATAATAAGCTCCAAAGTTCTCCCCGATTTAAAAATATAAAATTATACGGGGTGTTAAACTTGAAATAGGAAAGCTAATCTTATTTCCGGCTTAACCGAAAGCCAAAATACAAAATTTTTGTAATAACTACAGATATAATTATACAATCTTACACTCCACTAAAAATATACAGGGTGTAGTATTTAAAATAGAGAAGTTAACCCCATTGCCGGTTAAACCGGAAGTAAAAATATATCGTGTTTAGTATCATTAAGCTTCCTACACTTAGGCCACTTAATGGGGCCCATTTTACTTCTTCCAAGCGGTCTCCCCGTGCCCATCATATCTCGAACTATTATATTTGTAGGATGACCTCCAGGATCCTGGTGAGAGAGGTGGTGCTTATTCTGTTTATGTCGAGTCAGTAGTTCCCCAACGCGGATCTTTTTATTGACAGTGATAAAGCCCATGTTCAACCGCTTCATCTTCTACTTCGCATCCACAACAGTGTGGAGATGTTTGTGTAGTCGACAGTGTCCCGTGAGTGTCCTTGCAATTGCTCATAGATTAGTTCGGGACAGCTGTAGACAGGGTTCTTTTGCTTTGGCGACAATTTACGTTTCTTGTCAATCTTTCAGTCTGTAATTGATGGCTCATGGCCAATGGCCATAGAGAAGGCTCTTTGAACCTCTCTTGGCCAGCTCGTCTGCTTTATCGTTACCCTCATTTCCTTGATGTCTTTTGACCCAGCAGAGTATAAGAACATTGTTGTTGGATATTTCATTCAGCAGCTCCATGCACTCCAACCAGGAGGCGGATTTAACCTTTTGTAGCCTCTAGGCTGAAAATTATTGTGCCGCCCATCTAATAGAAAGTCTCTTGAGCAGTTTGATTTTTGATCCATCGGTAAAGACAGTTATGTCTGCTTCGATGCTCTCGGTTGAATCCATTAGAGTTTGAAAGTCTCTGTTAAATGTATCCTTCGGAGAGATACGGTCTGCATCCATCTCCAGGCAAGGTAGTTTCTTGAAGCACTTCTCGAGGATTTTAGTGTATTCGTAAATTCTATAACTGACGATCTCCTGAGTTGTAGGGCTGCTTCTGTTGGCATCTCCTACACATATAGATCAAGTGGAGAAAGTCATAGCAGCACCTCCAGTGCCGCTGAGGGCGTGGTTCTCATGGCTCTTATGACAAAATAGTTTATCTGCTTTGCCTAGTAGACTTCTAGTAGTGATCTGTCTGGTTTTAGGCCACCAAATAAGAGCTCGATAGCATAACAGAGTAGAGCCAAAGTGAAAAGACCCCGCGTCTTTCCCACTGCCCTGCGGCACTGCTAAAGAGCCAGACTTGCTTTGTGTGGTTTCCCCAAATTAAGCTTGTGGTCTAGAGTTATTGCCTAGATACTTAACCTCCATCACTACATTTAGGGAAGTTCCTACCGTTAAATTGACTATGGTGGCTTAATTGTTGTAAAATATTATTTTAATCGGCTGTTACATTAACCAGACTTTTGTGCAGCCCACCTAAGTCAACGAAAAAATAAAATCAATGTTTTCGTTGAAAAACATGATTGTTTTTTATATCTCGATTGTTTGATAATGTCAAGGGTATCGAGTGACCAAGGTCCGATAAAAACGATGCCGGAATGACCGAGAGAGCCCCGACTTAAAAATTATTGTGAGGATTATAGTGGATTTTATAGAAGAAATAGAAATAGAGAAGAACCTATCGATGTCAAATTTTAAATCAATTGATTTAATTGTTCGCACATTTCTCTCTCTAATTGCCTAATTTCTTGCCAAAAATGAGATTTTCAACTAAAATTGTTTCGACTTGACAACTTGACTATACAAAGCTTGTCCGATTCGTCTATCTGGTAAGCGAAAGCGATAATTTACTGTTAAATTGTAGCGAATAATCAATACCTTGTCTTGTCAACTATCATGTTGACACCAGATTTTGATCTAATACTGGTTACTGGTTCACATACCATTACCATACTATGCCGATAGCGCAGAAATTACCCTAACTGCAGAACACCGATCGTGTAGGATCAGTAAACAAAACCTCGTGTATGTTTCACGCCGAACTCGATCAAAAACTCATTACAATATTTGCATACAATGTACACAATCATTATTATTTTCTTTTTCGATTCTTCAATTATTAATCTACGATTTTTCGAATAACAATAGCTTTAATGCGACTATACAGGGTGGAAACGTGGAAAGTATTTGCAAAATGCAAATAAACGAGAATTTTGGTTTATTTAGTCAGCCCCACCATGCACGACCGCCATATTGGAGCTAGACATTTTTAAAATAATCTACTTTTGTTATTGTTAACAATGTGACTTAAGAAGTCACATAATAATTTTGAGGGGATTAAAAATGAGAAAGAAAACGTCTCTGTAAATTTTAATTGACCAGGTGAACTTGACTCTCGCCTAACCCGGTAATATATCTAATTGGCAAAGTTTAAGAGGTTAAAAAATAACGAATAAGGCAGAAGATCAAAGTTATCGATGATTTTTAATTGATTAAACTAAAAGAAGATAATTTTAAGATAACGAAACAGGAAGCACTTAAGTAATTTCATCGTAACTTATATCTTTTGTCAAATCTTTTTTTCTTTTAAAAAGGTCAAAATGCAATTTTTGTTCTAATTTTATACTTTGTAATACCTATAGCAAGTTGCTACTCCGACTGTAGTAAAAAAAATATTGAAATTCAAGCAAGAAAATCCTGGAATGTTTGCGTGGGAAATAAGAGAACAACTGGTTGCCCAACGCGTGTGCGAACCTCACAGCATCCCTTCCGTCAGTTCCGTAAATCGCATCTTGAGAAATAGCGGAGCCTGGCCGGACTCGCCTGAACTTCTACATCATTCGAGATCAGGTAAAAATTAATTTTAAAAATATTTTTTATACGCAGGTGCGCTCTTAATTGATATGCACGAATTATAAAAAAATTTAAGATTTATCAAATTAACGGCTTATCAATTAAAGAACTACTTTAGTTTTACGACTCCAATTTTTGTTTTAACAATTTACGTCTTTAGGTTAACCGAAAATTTGACGTTTGATATGTTTTTGGCAATTAAGATGTTTGCCTTTAAAGGTGCATCCTACACACACACACACACACACACATCCAACTAAGTTAAAATATTGCACTAATAAATTTTACGCAACCCCCTTATCTTTAGATGCTCTACCTGTGCTTTTACCTGTTTACAGAACATTAATTTGATTTTTAGTTAACAAAATTATTTAACTCCCAAGTTGCCGATTTTTAATTTCCTCATTAGTTGGAAATATTTAATAAAGTTTAGTTAAATTAATAACATTACTATACAGGGTGTTTATAAAGTCATTTGTGCACTACTTACCAACTGCAATTGCTTCGGATGCTGGGGGGAACACCTGAAATTTTCGGTATTAAAGTCTCTTGTTAAAGTTTTTCGACCCCTCCTCCCATAAAAAGTTTTAAGTACGCCTCTGATAAAGCCAATATAGTCCGGGAGGCAGTGTGTACTTATACCTACTAAACAATAAGGATACAAATTTTGAAGACGCAGGCTGTAAGAACATTGCAAATGAGTGATAAAACTGAGAGAGAAGAGAGAGTTTTTGCTCTTTTTTCAGTTTTTCGCTTATAACTCAAAAACTACGCATTTTTTGAGAAAAGTGCTATTACATGAAAATAAGCTAAATCAAATTTTGTAGAAATTATATTGCTTAGGTTGTCTCTTTAGACGAGCAGTTTAGGCGCTAGAGCGCGTTAAAGTTAGACAAAAATTCAAAAGTCGCCAAAAAAACTATTTTTGTTTAGTTTATCTCTTATAACTTATAACTTAAAAACTACGTACTTTTTGAGAAAAACGCTCTTAATAAATTTTCTAAAAATTATGTTGCTTAGGTTGTTTTCGTCAGACGAGCGGTTTAGGCGCTAGAGCGCGTTCAAGTTACACATAAATTTCAAAATTGTCCAAAAAACTGTTTTTGTTTAGTTTATAGCAAAAACTACGCACTTTTTGCAAAAAATTCTTTTATATAAAAATAAACTACATTAAATTTTCTATAAATTATCTTTCTTAGGCTTTCTCTTCCGACGAGCGGCTTAGGCGCTAAAGCGCGTTCAAGTTAGACAAACATTCAAAAGTCGCCCAGAAAACTGTGTTTGTTTAGTTTATCTCTTATAACTCAAAAACTACGCATTTTTTGATCAAAATGCTCCTAAATGAAAATAAGCTACATTAAATTGTCTAGAAATTATATTGCATATGTTTTTTCTTGAGACAAGCGGTTTAGGCGCTAGAGCGCGTTAAAGTTAGACAAAATATCCAAAATCGCCTAAAAACTGTTTGTGTTTAGTTTTTCGCTCATAACTCAAATCCTACGCACTTTTTGAGCAAAATTCTTTTATATGAAAATAAACTACATCAAATTTTCTAAAAATTATAGTTTTTAGGTTCTCTCTTCAGGCAAGCGGTTTAGACGCTACAGCGCGTTAAAGTTCGACAAAAAATTCAAAATAGCCCTAAAACTTATATTTTTAGTTTATCGCTTATAACTCAAAAACTACGCACTTTTAGAGAAAAGTGCTTTTTTATGAAAGTAAGCTACATAAAATTTTCTAAAAATTATGTTTCTTAGGTTTTCTCTTTAAACAAGCGGTTTAGGCGCTACAGCGCGTTAAAGTTAGACAAAAATTCCAAAATCGCCCCAAAAACTGTTTTTGTTTAGTTTATCGCTTCTAACTCAAAACTACGCACTTTCAGAGATGAGTGTTTTTATACAAAAATAATTACCGTAAAGTTTTCAAGAAGTTACGTCTCCTAGGTTTTTTATGTCGGACTAGCGATTTAGGTTAGGCGCCAAAGTGCGTTCGGATTTAATGTATATCGAAAGTCATTTCTAGTCGTTGGAATTTTTATCACACTTTAACGTGCTCTAGCGTCTAAAGCGCTCGCCTGAATAAAAAAACCCAGGATATATAATTTCTAGAACATTTGATTTAGTTTATTTTTATATAGAAAGACTTTTCCTAAAAATTACGTAGTTTTCAAGTTATAAACGAGAAACTGAAAAAAGAGCAGAAACCTACTTTTCTCGAGCCACCCGCGAGTTAGTGACGCTACTAATTAGGATATTTTGTATTTTATGATTTAGGATTAGCATAAGTTCACGCAGCCTCCAGGATAGGAGCTTTAGGTGTTAGCAATAAAAGAACTGGTGCTGAATACTGTGTTTTAGAGGGATTTGGTATATACCCGGTATATACAGGGTGTTTCCCATAAGTGCGTCATAACTTCAGGGGCTGATACAAAAACTCAAAAGAAGTCGTTTGACTCCAATTTTCTTATACCGAAAGTTCCTCCATTCAGAGTTACAGGGTGTTTTAGCTGAAATTTTCAAATTTTTGAAAATTTATTGTGGCGAAACGAAGGCAGTTGAGAAAATAATTTTTGAGGAGATGCCTTATGTATTTTTACCTCTATGAGATAGATGTAGTACTTTTGTTTTTCAACTGCCAATATGGCGGATTCAAGATGGCGCTAATCGAAATATTAATGGGATTGCAATAAAATTTTAGATACATGGGTTTCTTGAAAATTCGTCGACAAATCTGAAATTAGAATTTCAAATTTTAAAAAAAAAATGACAAACGCGTAAACTGAGAAAAAAAATTTTTTTTTCAAATTTTATTAAAATAAATTATACTGTTAGGTACTTTCGAATATTGGCTTTCGAACTATCGAGTCAGATTTTTAAAATTTCATCTAGAAAAAAAATACAGCTATTTGAAAATACTTATATCAGTACAAATACAAATAATAATAATAATAATAATAATATCATTTATTTCGCCAACAAGTACAATCCGAGTGCAATCATCAACCACCACGACCGAAATAAATAATCAAGAGGGAAAATATTTTATAAAGTAGGCACTTGATTTTAAAATTTATAAATTAATTACTTACAAATAGCTGTATTTTTTTTTCTAGATCAAATTTTGAAATTCTGGCTCGATAGTTCGAAAGCCAATATTCGAAAGTACCCACAGTGTAATTTTCATCAAATTGGGTAAAAAGAATTTTTTTGCTCAGGTTACGCGTTTGTCATTTTTTTTTAAATTTTGAAATTCTAATATCAGATTTGTCGACGAATTTTCAAGAAACCCATGTATTTAAAATTTTATTGCAATCCCATTAATATTTCGATGAGCGCCATCTTGAATCCGCCATATTGGCAGTTGAAAAACAAAGTAACACATCTATCTCATAGATTTAAAAATACATAATGCATCTCCGCAAAAATTATTTTCTCAACTGCTTTCGTTTCGCCACAATAAATTTTCAAAAATTTGAAAATTTCAGCTAAAACACCCTGTAACTCTGAATGGGGGAACTTTCGGTGTAAGAAAATTGGGCTCAAACGACTTTTTTTGAGTTCTTGTAACAGCCCCTGAAGTTATGACGCACTTATGGGAAACACCCTGTATCTATACTATAATAGCTTTTGAAAAACAATGCGAACCTTCGTCTTATCTATTAATATCTAACAAATACTTGAAATCGATAATCGATAGATGATTCGCAAATTATTGTTTTTACACTAACTCACAGACAGACAGACAGGTACACAGGTAAAGCTTAAAGATGGTTTTGCTCATCATGAACAGTGAGAAAATGTTTACTACCCATCGTTCCTAAGCTACACAACTTTGTCGGGTAAGCAAAAGAGAACAATAGCGCACAGATAAGTTTGAACACCCTGTATTTTTTATTATGAATATCAAAATTCATTAGGTACCAACTACGTTAACATAACAGTTTTAAAAATGCACCTCATCCACTTTTAAATGCCTTTCAATACAGAAAAGCACTAACTACTAAATATATACAGGGTGAAGCATTATCTATTATTATCCATTTTTTTAATGTGTATTTTACGTCCGCATCAACTACTGTGGTTATTCGCAGACGGGACCTACAGCTTTAGGTGGGTTCCGAACCACCAGGACCAAGGCATTTGACACATGGAGACACTCCAGTGGTGTCAGTCGGTTTTTGAACCGGCGACCTTTGCATCCGCATGCGACGATGTTGGCCGCTAAACCACCCCGGTCCTATTGTCCAGTCATTTATTTCGAGAACTATGCGTTGTATAAAAAAAGTTTCTTTACGATTAACGATAACAAGTGGGGTTATGTAGCTCTTCTGCCAAGCACACTGTATATATTTATTATTGGTTAATCTTTGCCTAAAAATACTTTGACAATTTTTACGTAACTCCATAAAAACTATTAGGAGATACAAAACCGCTCTAATATAGAAACAAAACCAATAAAATTACGTATAGCAAAAATTAAATTATTTTTCTGATTTTTTGTAGTTTATTCCGCGAGTGTCTGATTATTTATTTCCGCCGAGTTAAAAATAAATTAAACATTATTAAAGAATTTTTTAGTGCTCTACAATCATCAAAGTATATAACTAATTGCTTTCAATACAAATACCAATGGATTAGGAATTTATACAGGGTGTCAACTTAAACGCACAGTCAATCAATTTTTCAAGGATCATTTTGAGTTTTACTTTTATTTTTGAACAGCGAACTAAATATTTAGTTTAATTCAATCCTGCGCGAGTTTTTGAAAACCGGGTGCTGCTTATCTGGACATCCTGTATATTCCAACATTTCGTAATGAATATATCTGAGGCCCCGAAAGAATTCAGGCTATTTTTTTACAACAGCATAACCGTATTTTGTAATAAAAAGTTAAGTACTTTAGTATACAGGGTGTTTCCAACTCCCAAAATGTACATAATCAATAATCATATTATACCTACTATGTGAATTTATTGAAAACATCAAAAAATATTCGTCAATGTGAGAGAGCCGAGCTTCTTTGTTGCAATGTTTTGGGCACGTACCTAAACTTATCTATTGTTTCAGATTCAATTCTGGGTTCGGAGGTCTACACGAAACATCTATCAATTTTAAACAACCACTTGCCGTATTTTCCCTCTCTCTCAGAAAGTTACTCAACTACACGCTTGTCGTCGTTACAGCAGCTCAACGTCTCTCCCAGCAGTACAAATCAGCGTAGTTCATGGCCAAACTTCA
The DNA here is from genome assembly GCA_950108345.1 of Malthinus flaveolus. Classification (NCBI taxonomy): domain Eukaryota; kingdom Metazoa; phylum Arthropoda; class Insecta; order Coleoptera; family Cantharidae; genus Malthinus; species Malthinus flaveolus. The sequence continues at coordinate 93,435,779 of OX467285.1, forward strand.
TGGATCCACCTTATCAACAGACATCGTCTAATACCCTCCACAACTACCACACAGAAAAATCCCTAATACAAAAATTAGAACAAGACGACACAACAAATATAAAGAATCAACAACAAAAAGCCGAAGTTAAAAAAAGAAATCCCTACTCGATAGAAGAACTTTTAAAAAAGCCGGAAAAGAAGGAGAAAAAGTTTAACGAAATTTACGTCTTTGCAGATATTCAACAGCCGTTTGGGGCACGTATCGAAAGCGACGGAATGGAAAAGTTATAAGTGAAGTTTTTAATGCTACAAAATAGATAATAGGATTTTACAGGACAGTATTAATGTGTAAAAAAGTTGTTGTTGGTTGAAATTGTACCTTAATTAAATTAATTTGACTTTTTAATTAGTAATAATTGTATTTATTTAGCAACATTATGTATAAATTAATAAAATAAATAATTGAACAAAAGTTGTTAAAGTATGAGATAATCGATCCCAATCATAGTAGGGAAGACTATGGAAGGCAGCCCTTCCACCTTCCATAGTACCTCATGTGGATCATAAATTTTAAAACAAAAATAACCTCACTTTAGAGGACCTACCTTTTGGTCGTAAAAGTTGTACCTTCATCCAGAGACTATTCATGTTCCATTTCAATAGATTTAATCTAGAAACAATTAAATACGGCAATAAACAAATATTTTGCAGAAAAATTTTGATGGTCGGCTAAAAATCTGCTTGTGACTCAAAAGGACTCTCTAAACTGAATATCAAAAATCTTACAAACTCACTTTAGTTCAGCCTCATAATTTACAATTTTTCTTCGCCAAAAGCTCTAAAAAATTACGGCTGGTTACTTCTGAGTAACATACGAAAAGTAAAATTGGGCCCCCCTGCCCCCTGCATGGGAATAAATTACTAGATTTGACCGAGATTGGATTTAAATAAAAGGTAAGAGTCAATACAAAACGTGTCCATCGACATCAACAGCTTTCAGGCACCTTACAGCTCTACTAAAATGCAGGGTGGCTCCCCATCAGTAGAATTACGGCTTTCTTATTACAGGTAGGTGTGAAAAAAACTTTGCAACAAGTTATTGTATGACATCAACACGACTATGATTTAAAATTATTTTCGTATTTATAGGGTGTTCCATAAAAACTGGACAAACCGACCCTAGGTATTTTTTAAATCACCCTGTATATTATAGCTATTTAAGAATATTTTGCTAGAGCAATTTAAAAAATGTTAACATTGCAAGTCCCTAAAGTTCGAAACAAAAAAATCACTATATGTACTTCTGAAGGAAAAATTGCCATTGTAAGAAAATGGGAAGGAGGACGGCGCCAAAATTTTGTGCTTAATATTTTGAAAGCCTCTACTAGCGCAACATTGATCAAAACTCGCAAAATTTGAATAATTTATACAGAGTGTAAAGCCTCTGCAAAATATTATTTTTGGCGCTTATTTTAAATGAAACACCCTATATACATACATTTATAGAAACCTTATTTATTGCGGAATTAAATTTCCTTTTTATATCTAGTATATGTATGTTTATGTATTCCTTATACTCCACACTCGCATATTTAGTGAAAATTAGGGGATCTTGAACTTTATTACTTGCTTACACTTGTTTTTGGTTGTGTTAACTCCTGACGACACGAGAACGAAACCGAAGCTACTAATAAACCTAATAAACACCTCGGTTTAAAAAAATATGCTCTCATCTAATTTGCGCAACCCTATAGATTTTTGTAAATCGATCAATTAAAAAGCACTATACAGTGTGTCCAAAAGGTATGGAATATACTATATCGCACGGCTCAGTAAATATCCACTTTTTGCAAAAAAGTTTCAAATAAAAGTTGTTAATAAGTAACTATCTACCGACTTACAGCCATAAACTCGATTTTTTGCTAAAAACAAAAGCACCGCAAATAACACTTGAAGATTTTTAAAAAGCAAGGTATGTCTTTATTATACTCATTCGATAGAATCATTTCTTCTCTTTTCGGCCTTGTAAATCTTTAGTGCCCTCACAAAAAAATTAAAAAAAAAGTTTAAGTACAACATTAATTTATTTTTTGTTCAGAATAAATTTATAATTAACCGTGAATCACTTACAGCTTGGCAATGATAAACATCATACACCATTTCAGGTGTAATAGGCCTTATCTCTTCTAAAATACGATCTTTCAAATGTTGGATGCCTTTTTTTGTTTTTCACGAAAATTTTCTTATGGGAAAGCACTCAAGTTTCACATGACCGAAAAGAGAAATATGCCTCTATCGAATGAGCATAATAACGACATACCTTGACATTTAAAAATCTTCAAGTGTTATTCGCTGTGCTTTTGTTTTTAACAAAAAGTCGAGTTTATGGCTGTAAGTTGGTAGATAACTACTCGATAAACAACTTTTATTTGAAACTTTTTTGTAAAAAATAGATATTTACTGAGCTGTATGCTGTATAGTATGTTCCATACCTTTTGAACACACTGTATAACTAACAAACGCTTATTTTGGATGTTTCGTCGCAAAAGAGTGGCGTTTATTCAAACTCAAAAGGATGGTTGGGTGGCCCTTATTACGAAATCGTTGGTACACGTTACAAGAGCAATAATTCGCCTCGTCTCCATCTTTTACCTTAGAGACACCACCACTTATTTTCCTGAATATCTCTCTAGACTGACTCAGTACTTTACGAACTTACATGAATGACAGAGCCCTTCACGTCGCTTTAAATGAAAAAATATAATTCCAAAGCTTGGAATAAGGTACAACCACAGTAGAACACATCAGTGGCTAGTGATATGGTAGAGGGGTTGTATAAGAAATTGTAGCTTTGTCGTGGTGTTACGAGCGCAGAGATCACTGCATCTCTTTTAACTCTCCTTAGCATTTCCTACACTTTCAAAAATGACCGACGGTTAAAATAGAAAATTAAAGACTTCTCTTAGTTTCCAGTGTGGAGCTGTTTATTTGTATCGAGGCCTTTGAGCCTCCGCTCGGCTCTACGGGCTCTCACTCCACATTTTTATGGATCTGTGAGGTTTTACCATACGTTTCCGGTGTTTCGTACATTTATTCACCTCCTGGGTTACATTTCTCACCCTCAAAATTGCGCCTTCGTCAAAGCTATTAGATTGGCGTCCTCTGCAGGTTGCGAGCCGAGTACTCTACCACTGGATACCTCTCAAAACATTCCAATTTTCTTCCAGGACCTGCTCTCGGCTCACGCCAAAAAAATTGTCACAAAATCGTCCGTGACCTCTTTGAAATCGTACATTTCACTTTTGAATCCAAGAGGGCCTTATAGAGTTAGAAGTGAGTTGTGGTTGTTTATGTATAAATATGGATGGGTAATCGATTATTTGATAATTCATAAAGAGTCATCGATAAATATCAATTTATTAAGCATTGCATTAGTTATTAATTATCAAAATTGTTCTTCTGTAATTACCAATCAATCGATTAGTCGATCATTTTCATTATCAAAACTATCGATAATTATCGATAAATCGGTAAGTTGGCGTAGCCCTAAGAGAGTACTTCAGCTATCTATATCTTGAGCTCTTGAGGAAGTCATTTTAGGTTCCTTGGTCTCCCGATCCCGAATAAAAATTTCAGTTACACAATAAAAGTTTCTGTGACGATTTTAAGTAGAGGTATACCAATAAATTATGGTCGTTTTTTAGTTCAAAATTGCATTTAATATACCTACATTTTAAGCATTAATAAGAAACATAAATCATATTAAGTAATTGGAATTCGTATAATGTCTATTGAGTAAGAGAACGGTGCACTTATTTGATTTTAAGTGCCGGCTCCAAAATTTAAAAAACGTGGGAGAAATCAGAGCTACCGTATAAATTATTCCCTTTTAATCCATTAAAAAATTCCAATTTGAACTTCAATTACCTATTATAAAATGCGAAAATTTGTAAACAACTAAATAATCGTTTAATTTAAAATTTAAATTTTTACAAACGAGAAATGAGGCCCCCACAAAAATAGACGAAAGAACCACCTGACAGATATAATTAGAGAGAGAATTGAGGTTGTTATCGACTATCGACTCTTAAAACATCACCCCTAATTATTAATGTGCACGCAGAGTTCGTAATTAATTACCCAATTACATATCGGGTTAGTCACTTTAATACGCCGCGAGTACCTCTATAAATTACGACAGCACAAAAATAATAAATTTCCAAACAAATTTTAAAGTTTCGTTAATTGGTCTAAAGCGCCAAAATATTTGCACTTAATAATTTCTAATTACAACGATAATTTAATATTAATTCGAGTCATTAAATGTCGGAAGTAAATCGGCGGAGCAGAAAGTTGCATAATGCATAGATCGAAGACGTTCGGGTTTACAGTGGAAGTGAAACCTAAAAGGTGGTGTGCGTTATGTATGTGAGAAAGCGTGGAAGACGTACAATATATAAAAGCGCTCGTGGCCTGCATTAATCAGAGCCTTCAGCTTCTTCATACACTAAACACAATGAAGGCTTTGGTGAGTAGTCGGTTCGTTCCGAAAAGTTTTTGTTAATTAAAATTTTTTTCTCTTACAGTTCGTATACGTTAGCATCGTTACCCTGTGCTCTGCTCTAGCTGCTGAATCCGCACAAAAAAGTGCGGAGACGCAGGAGACCAAAAAACAGGATAAACGCGGAATTTTATTAGGAAATCATGGCGAACACGATTTTGGTGGGTTTTCCGGAGGTGATTTCGGCGGCGGTGGCGGAGGTGGAGGCGGATATGGACAAGAACACGGACACGAACATCATCACGAGCACGTCAAAACAGTCGTAGTCGAAAAGAAGATACCTGTACCGTATACCGTAGAAAAACACGTCCCTTATACGGTAGAAAAAAAAGTACCTTACGAAGTAAAAGTTCCGGTACCTCAACCTTACACCGTCGTTAAAAAAGTGCCCGTTCACGTAAAGGAATACATAAAAGTTCCATATTCGGTGCCACAACCTTACGAAGTGATAAAAAAAATTCCGTACGAAGTTAAAGTGCCAGTACCACGACCTTACGAAGTTAAAGTACCAGTACCTCAACCTTACACCGTCGAAAAGAAAATTCCGTATCCGGTAAAAGTGCACGTACCTCAACCTTACATCGTGGAAAAGAAAGTACCGGTGCACGTTAAAGTAGAAGTTCCAGTACCACAACCTTACACCGTCATCAAGAAGGTACCATATGAAGTTAAAGTACCAGTAGATAGACCTTATCACGTCCACGTACCTAAACCGTACACTGTCACCGTAGAAAAACACATTCCAGTACCAGTCGAAAAACCAGTCCCTTACGAAGTTAAAGTACCAGTCGACAGACCATATCCAGTAGAAGTAGCCAAACCCGTGCCCTACCACGTTAAAGTACCTGTACCACAACCTTACACCGTTTACAAAAAGTACCCGGTCGAAGTCGAAAAACCAGTACCTTACCCAGTCAAAGTACCCGTCGATAAACCGTACCCAGTTTACAAAGAAATTCCAGTACCAGTTGAAAAGAAGGTGCCAGTTCCGGTCAAAGTACCAGTGCCAGTACCAGTTCACATCCCTCATCATAGTCATCACGAAACACACGAACAGGAATCGTACGGTGGAGATTACGGCGGCGGTTTTGGCGGAGGTTACGGAGGAGGCTACGAAGGAGAAGAGCACTCGTACCATTAACTAAAACCATCATCGGTGAAAAATTGAAGCCATCAAAATTTGTTTTAAAACCACCAAAGCCGATTTGTACCGATTAAAGCTGCGTTGTTAATTAATTTAATTAATTAATTACTTCGATGTTCAGTATTATTTCAATTGCCTTTTTTTATGATCTTATTTTTGTTTAATGTGTTATAGTCGTTTGTTTTTAATAAATTATTCTATTAAATAAAAGAACCTTTTATTACTATGGTAGAAAGTTACGAATCTAATTGGATTACAATTAAGTGAAAATGATGATTTTTAACTCAAAAAATTCTTTTTTACTTTTCATATGTTCGAAAACCAGAAATTGCGGATGCAACATTTGTTTTTTATTAAAAAGTGAAAGTTATCGTTTTATTATATAACATTTACCTTTCGCTATTACCAATTAAAAAAGTGAGGAATCGGAGCACTTTGAAGATATCCAATTGAAAAATGATATGATTTCTAACATCTTTCTCAATTACCTATTTTTATTTAAAACGAAACATTTCAACAGATCAACAGACTAGATTAGCTTAAATATTTCAATAAAGTAGGAAAGAGAAATTGTTCAACAAACTATTCTTTACTTTTGTTCATTTGCAATTTCCGATTTCTATGCTGCCACACAAGATGGCTTTATTACAAAAAAAATTAATTCACGATCTATTTCAAAAATTCAAAAGGTCAATTACAACAAAATATCTCAATTAGCTAATTGTTACGATATCAACAAACTTAAAACGAAAACCGATTTCTTTTAAAATTTGACGACTCGACAAAAGGAAATGAAACAACTTAATTTTATACTCAAATCCTCGTAATTAAAGGAAATTTCGTTTGAGAAATTAGTTTATTTTATGGTTTGTCGAATTATCGAAGTAGGAAACCGTGAATGGCGTCGGTGAGGAAAAAGTGAAGGTCATAATTTGTTCCGCAAGAAGTTTAGAGAGACTGCTCCGTTCTGGTGCTGGCGAATTTACCACTAGTAGAGAGGTACAATCATCTTCGATTATATTTAGCTATTGATTCTATTGAACACTGTGGGTGGCGTAAGTTACCAGCACCAAAAAGGAGCGCGCTCTCTATACGTAAAGTACGCCTTCCAAAGATGTCTATAGATTCGTCTTGCTCCTTCTTTATAATCAGCATTCCAAGGCTACCAACTCTTTTAATCTTGGGCCTTTCCGACAAAAATTTGAGTACAAAAGCGCATAACTGTGGTGTGGGAACTTAGTTGAGTTGAAACCAAAATATAATACTGATGAGCTTGCGGGTGGTTCAAAAGTATTGGGGCATTGGAGGTTTCTTGATATCGAAGGCGTAGTGGTAATGAAAGCTTCGAAGTGTCGATCTGTCGAGGATTGAAAGAAACGCGTGGTATTACACATGTGGAGATAGAGGTATCGAAGACACTATAGACTCGAAATTTTTGACAGAATCGTCCTAATCAACATTTGTGTTCACATTTACGAGTTTTGGTAACAAATATTCGCATTTCCGCCCAAAACCTCGGGAAGCTCTAAATCTTATTTCTATGGGAAATCTTTATCGTGGCTCTAAGTTGTGAATAAGAAGCTCTTGAAGTTGAATAGCGCGCTTACTAAGTGTCACAATTTCGAACTATCTGTTTTTTAAATTTCTTTGCAATATGTCAAGACGAGACCTAACACCATTTTTACTTTTATAAATCTTTAATTACATCCTTTATTCAACTTCATACAGTGCCACATTATTTATCAGTCGGTAAGTTTAGTGGCTGACTCCTTTATAAGACTTACGCGTCTTACTTCGGAGTTTATCCATAACCAGAATTCGACCCTTCTCCGCGCTATATCTCAAAAAGGGTTAAACTTATAAAAAAAATGTGTATAACCAATCTTGTAGCTAATTATGTTTTCTATAATTTTGATAATAACCTTTGTAACATTCAAATTTCGCGGGACGGGTATTTAATTAAAATTTCTATTTTATAGGGGTTGTAGGGAATGTTGTTTTGGTTGTTATGTGTTTGGTTGTTGTGTTTTTTTAGTTTTTGAAGTATTCGGTAACTAAGCTCCGAGAAGATCAGACGCTAGTTGAGAGTAGTAAAATTCGTGAAATTTAGTTTACCCTTTTTTTGGGATTTTTCTCGATTAGTCGTGCGGTGGTGGTGTTCGAGTTGCTAATAGGAAACATTTCCACACCCGTTTGGGGATTATTCGTTTTCTGTGGATTTTAGTTGCCGCGTCGGCATTTTTGTTGAGTTTTTTGGTTGTGTTATTGTTGTTCCTGTTTTGTTGTTGCTGATTCGACCGGCATTAAAGCTAAGTTTACTTTTAAGTTGTTTTTTTGTATTATTGTTACTGTTTGTGTTATTGTTATACTGTTATCTCTTGTTAAAACCCTTGTTATAAGTTTTTTGTTCTTGTCATTTTTCAAATTGGTACCAGTTCATTTGTTTGTGTTAATAATAGTTCTAAGTTAGTTTTAAGGTTGTTGCAGTTTTTGTTAGCCAATTGGCACCATTTCATTTTGTGTGTTTATAAATTTGTTATTATTTGTTGGAAATTTGTTGTTTTCTTTTGCTCCATTGCTGGAGGCTGCCTTTGCAGTTTGTGGCTGTGCGTGGTTGGGTTGGGAAACTGTGTGGCGCCCATTAACCTTGTTTTTTTTATCTTTAACCCCGGCCCGTCTTCGCTGAGTTACTGGCAATCCCCATTCCACGGCAGCATTGGGCTTATTTTGTTTATTATTTGTTGCTTGGTTTTGTTGACGTCACATATTTTGACGCCCAACGTATCGGGGCCCCTTTTTTATTAGTTGTTATAGTTATTAGTTATTTTGGGATTTTCCTTCTTTTTTATTGAAGATGCCACGAAGGATGAGTGTTTATCGGTTAACCCAAGATGAGTTAAGTTACGAACTGACCATCAGAGGTATAGCTCTGGGAACAGTCGAGGTGATGAGGAAGCTTTTGACGAAAGCGATGAAAATGGAACGTACGGGTGATAGTTTTGCATATCCCGCTCATCCTTATCAATTTGAGGAGGATGATAGTGCCGTTAGGGAAAAAATTGAAAGATTGAGTTTGGATGTGGACGGTTTGCCTGACTTTGTTGAGAGTGCTGCCGTAGAAAGATTAGAGTCGAAGTTTGCGCATCTGTTAGGCCGAATAGATCGGATGAGTCCGAGTAAAACTGAGGAGATCGAGAGCAAGAAAATTTTGTGTTCGATGATGTTAGAGCTCATGGTTAGGTGTGATGAAAAGGTGGCTGAAAGTAGGGGAGAGCCAGTTGTGCTCGATGTTTTAAATGAAGCCGCCGATGCAACTTCTATCGGTGCAAATATTGCTAGCGCAGATGTAGCAGATGTCGCAGAGGATCTTTCACGTCGGTTGCGACACTCGAGTTTATTACCATCCAATAATAATTCTGGACCTAAACCTGTTCCTGTAAGGCAGTGGAACTTGACATTTTCGGGGAGTAAGAGCGATTTTTCGGTGAATGCATTTTTAGAAAGAGTCGAAGAGTTAAGAATTGCTCGCCATGTGTCGAAAGAACTATTGTTTGAGTCCGCTATAGATTTGTTTACCGGAAAAGCTTTGTATTGGTTTAGAGATGCTAGGCGACATGAAAGTTCATGGGATGGTTTAGCGCGTAGACTAAAATCCGAATTTCAAGCTCATGATTATGACGAAAAATTATTTGACGAAATTAAAAAGAGGACACAGGGTCCTAACGAAACTGTAGGGATATATTCATCAGTAATGTCGGCATTATTTGCTAGGTTAAATTGTAGGATCGCGGAAGATGTTCAACTTAAAATTTTGTTAAGGAATATTGCACCTTTTTATCAGTCTCAATTGGGATTGGTAGATGTTAATAATATTGATGAATTACGGCTTTTGTGTAAAAAACTGGAAGCTAGGAGAGAGACTGTAGAATCTTTTGTTCCGCCGTCTCGCCGAAATGTTTTAGAACCAGATTTAGCTTACGTCGAAGTTCAAACCGGTTGTGACGCTGTGAATGTGAATCCATCTGTTGGTATTAGTAGTAGTGGTAATCGAATGTTGTGCTTTAATTGTGATCAGCCTGGTCACAAAGCAATTGGTTGTTTAGCGCCAAGGCGCAAAGTTTGTTACAAGTGTCGTAAGGAAGGTTTCACTATTCGTACTTGTCCAAATTGTTCGGGGTCTCAAAACCAGGGAAACTCCAATCAGCGTTGTTAAAATGTCGGGATAGTAATGCTGATATCAAAGAACCGACTAATAATAATATTTTGCCAATTTTAAACTTTATTTTAGATCATTCGAGGGAAGACCAAAGACCGTACTTAAAAGTAGAAATTTTGGGTAGATCATTAATGGGTTTATTAGATTCAGGAGCATCTCGAACCATTTTGGGTAGTTATGGATGGAGAATGATACAAAATTTAGGAATACGTTTGTCAAATGATGAAAGTTCTGAATGTACGGTGGCGAATGGACAAAAGTGTGTTGGGATTGGATGTTGTGAGTTGCCTTTGACCGTTCAAGGCCGTACAAAGATTATTAATGTGTTAGTTGTTCCGTCGTTACCCCACATGTTAATCTTAGGGGTGGATTTCTTTAAACTGATGGGTGTAGTACCTAATCTTCGTGATAATTGTTGGGAGTTTGCGGATGGTCCTATTTTGGTCAATGCTGTCGAACATATTTCTGATAATTCCACTCTGACAGATCGAGAAAAAGATAGGCTTAAGGTAGTTATTGATAAGAATTTAGAGATTATGGGAGAGTCGTTAGGATGCACAAATCTAGTAGAACATCGTATCAATACTAATGCTAGGCCGATTAAACAAAAGTACTATAGAGTTTCTCCAGTTTTACAAAAATGTATCGACGAAGAATTAGACGAAATGGTGCGTAAGGGTATCGTCGAAAAATCAAATAGTCCTTGGGCATCTCCGATAGTTATGATTAAGAAAAAAGACTCGAGTTATAGATTTTGTGTTGATTATCGCAAATTGAATTCGGTGACTGAACGTGATAGTTATCCATTACCTATGGTTAGTGATACGCTTGATAAATTACGAGACGCAAGATATCTTTCGAGTTTGGATATTAAGAGCGCGTATTGGCAAGTACCAGTGGAAGAATCGAGTAAACCGTATACGGCGTTCACTGTGCCTAACAGAGGGTTATTTCAATTTAATCGAATGCCGTTTGGGCTTCACAATGCTCCAGCTACGTGGCAGAGATTAATTGATCAAGTTTTAGTCGGATTGGAACCGTATGTATTTGTTTACCTCGATGATGTGGTTATTCTTACTCAGACCTTCGAAAAACATCTTGAAATTTTAGACGAAGTATTTAGGAGGTTGAGAGAAGCGAATCTTACTGTTAGTGAAAAGAAATGTGAATTTTGTCGTCCTCGTATGAAATATCTCGGTTATGTGGTTGATAGAGATGGTATTCATGTGGATCCGGATAAAGTACGAGCGATGTTGGAAATTCCGAGACCTAAAACTGTTAAAGAAGTTCGTAGGGTGATAGGTACATTTTCGTGGTATAGACGATTTATATCAGATTTTTCAATTATAATAGCACCTATTACAAATCTTGTTCGCAAATCAAATAAATTCGTTTGGACACAAGAATGTGAAAATTCTTTTCTTAAAATCAAAGAAAAATTAGTTAGTGCTCCAGTCTTAAATTGTCCTGATTATACTAAGCCGTTTGTTATCCAGACTGATGCTTCAGGATATGGTATAGCAGGTGTTCTTTCACAACCCGATGCTGATGGTGATAAAGTTGTGGGTTATTTAAGTAGATCGTTATCGAAAGCAGAAAGAAACTATTCCACCACAGAACGAGAGTGCTTGGCTGTGTTGTTTGCAATTGAAAAATTGAGGCCATACGTCGAAGGAATTCCATTTGTAGTAGTAACCGATCACGCTAGTCTAGTTTGGCTTCAGAATTTAAAGAATCCTTGTGGACGATTAGCAAGATGGTCGGTGAAGCTTCAACAATACGATTTTAAAATAATGCATCGGAAAGGTAAAGATAACATTGTCCCCGATATGTTGTCGAGAGCGGTCCCGATCATCGATTTTGTCGAAGCTAATCTTCACACTACGGATTTAGACGATAAATGGTATAGGAAGATGAGGGAGGATGTTCAAAAGCATCCAATTAAATTTAGTTCCTGGAGAGTTGACGCGGATGGAAAGCTGTGGAAGCACGTGAAGTTGGATTACCCGGAACTGTATTCTACGGATGATTCTTGGAAAGAGGTGGTTCAAAAAACGATTCGGAAGAAAATTATTACTAATGCTCATGAACCATCAACTGCAGGTCATATGGGAGTCTACAAGACTTTCCATAGAATCGCTTCAAAGTATTATTGGCCGAAGATGAGAGCGGATGTCGCTAAGTTCGTTCGGAGTTGTATACTTTGTTGTTCGTATAAACCCAAAAATTGTCCGGCTACAGACAAAATGGTGTCGCATCCAAAATCCGATAAACCTTGGCAGCAAATCGCGACAGACTTAGTGGGTCCTTTGCCTCGTAGTACAAAAGGTAACTCCTATATTTTGGTAGTTACGGATTACCTTAGTAAATTTTCGCTGCTGTTTCCTCTTCGAAAGGCTACGACTCCGAGCATATTAAAAATTATTGAGGAGCAGATATTTCTGATGTTTGGTGTTCCGGAGAAGATTATTTGCGATAATGGACCGCAGTATCGTGGTGCACAATTTACAAAATTAATGGACAAGTATCGAGTTCAAATCAAATATACGCCGAACTACCACCCTAGAGCGAATCCGACGGAGAGGGTAAATCGAACGTTGAAAACGATGTTGGCCATATACACGACGGACAACCATAGAAATTGGGATGAAAATTTACAAGAAATCGCTTGTGCTTTGAGAACGTCGCGGCACGAGACTTTGAAACTCACCCCATATTTTGTAAACTTTGGAAGAAATATAGTACTGTCTGGAGATGATTATGGTCGCACTCTTCGCACCGAAAATGACCGCGATGTTGATCCCTTGGACTCTCATCGAAACACTCTTTTGTCTAAAGTATATAAGGATGTTAAAACACGCCTAGAAATCGCCAACGAAAAACAATGTAATCGCTACAACCTTCGTAAACGTGATGAGGAGTTTTTGCCTCACCAGCCTGTCTGGAAAAGAAACTTCATCTTATCTAGTGCTGCCAATTACTTTTCGAAGAAGCTAGCACCTAAATTCGTTGGGCCTTTTTATATAAAAAAGCGGTTGTCGCCTTGGACGTATGAGTTGTGTGATGGGGGTGGAATTTCAAAGGGGGTTTGGCACATTAAAGATTTGCGACGTGGCCCAGAAGAAGTTTAAGATCGTCAATAAGTTTCTATGTTTTGAATTATTAGTTTGAGAAAATTAGGGTAATTTTCTTTTAGTTGGGGGGGAGTTGTAACATTCAAATTTCGCGGGACGGGTATTTAATTAAAATTTCTATTTTATAGGGGTTGTAGGGAATGTTGTTTTGGTTGTTATGTGTTTGGTTGTTGTGTTTTTTTAGTTTTTGAAGTATTCGGTAACTAAGCTCCGAGAAGATCAGACGCTAGTTGAGAGTAGTAAAATTCGTGAAATTTAGTTTACCCTTTTTTTGGGATTTTTCTCGATTAGTCGTGCGGTGGTGGTGTTCGAGTTGCTAATAGGAAACATTTCCACACCCGTTTGGGGATTATTCGTTTTCTGTGGATTTTAGTTGCCGCGTCGGCATTTTTGTTGAGTTTTTTGGTTGTGTTATTGTTGTTCCTGTTTTGTTGTTGCTGATTCGACCGGCATTAAAGCTAAGTTTACTTTTAAGTTGTTTTTTTGTATTATTGTTACTGTTTGTGTTATTGTTATACTGTTATCTCTTGTTAAAACCCTTGTTATAAGTTTTTTGTTCTTGTCATTTTTCAAATTGGTACCAGTTCATTTGTTTGTGTTAATAATAGTTCTAAGTTAGTTTTAAGGTTGTTTCAGTTTTTGTTAGCCAATTGGCACCATTTCATTTTGTGTGTTTATAAATTTGTTATTATTTGTTGGAAATTTGTTGTTTTCTTTTGCTCCATTGCTGGAGGCTGCCTTTGCAGTTTGTGGCTGTGCGTGGTTGGGTTGGGAAACTGTGTGGCGCCCATTAACCTTGTTTTTTTTATCTTTAACCCCGGCCCGTCTTCGCTGAGTTACTGGCAATCCCCATTCCACGGCAGCATTGGGCTTATTTTGTTTATTATTTGTTGCTTGGTTTTGTTGACGTCACACCTTCATCAACGTACGATCTATAGAAGGCGAGTCATTTGCCAAAAACAATTTTTGTAGCCTTTGACCTTGAATATCTCAAATTGCTCCGCCAAAATTTTTCTGATTTTGTGATATACTTATTTGGAACATCTTAATGTATGTGTAGACCAATATCCAGCTTCGTAGGAATTATTCTGACCAAAAATCCTCATTCGACTGGACTATTTTCTTACGAAACCAACTGCCGGACATCAGAATATTGCCAATTTGGGAGAGGTGTGCTTGACCAAATTTAAAAATTTTAATACACATGAACGGAGAATTAGATGCTCTACAACTTTTATTTAATGAGTTTTTCTCTTAGAGTACTAATTTCTAAGCAGCAGACTCGTATATAATGCAATATGTCAGTTTTTGGAAAAAGTTGAGAAAAATCGTCATTTTTTGACCGCGGTTGGCGACCATACCGCTTGACCAAATTATTAAGTGTTGATACTCATTCGACGCAGAGTTTAATGCTCTTTAATTTGTTAAAGAGATACTTTTTCGTGAAGATGCTCCATTTAGGAGTTATAGGCGAAAAAACAAAGCAAGTCTTAAAATTTTGGGGTTTTTTGGCTGCCAAAAAGTCTCCCGAGGTCGCCGGTGTTAGCATTTTTGTTTTTTACATGTTTACACCCATATAAACAATTTTAAAAAATAAAAGCTTCTACCCCATTTACTGCATCATAGAAACCCTCTACTGACTGGCCTACTATTCTAGTCAAAAATAATAAGGCACGAGGGGACTTGGCTCAACCGCCTGGACTAGAGAACAAGGTATCGCCATCAAAAACATTTCTCGAGCACCATACCCCCTCCTTTACCTCTTGTTGTACTTCAGCCAGGCTCATGAGATCATTAGAAATTGGTGAAAAAAATTCTATTTTTCAACGATGAGGGCTCCAAGTCCCAAAATTGCAGTATACTCTACACTGAGTTCTGCTTATCTGAAAGCAGTGGATATTCTCTACAAATTTGCATCAGAGCCGGCTTATAGTCTTCCTCTAGGAGATAGCATAACACGATCAGGATCATTTTAAATACTCTCATAAAGGATCACTGTATGTAAGTTTGTTAACGAAAACGTCATATTTTTGCAAAAACGGCCCCATCACGCTATAAAAACGAATTTTATAAAAAGAAGTGATGGAAATACTATCCCTGGAACTGGCTTATGGGAATTGGTATTTATTAAACCTCCATACCTGGGACTTGTGGGCGCCACTGGTATAGACGTATTGAAACTATCGAAAGTCGAAATTGGAATGGTGAATCGATATACTGATAAATGTGGATAAATATGTCACACATGTCGCTACATTTATTACAAAAACAAAGATTGGTATTTCATCATCGCAATAACACTTTACGACTTTTAAAGTAAATCAGAAAGTAAAAGGGAAAGGTTTAGGCATGTTTGCGTTTCTAATGTGTACCTCTACCTGTACCCGTATGACAGCGTGAGCTACGTATAGATAAGCCAGTAAACAAGCACTTCTCGACGGCATAAACATAACAACCCCCTTTTATAGCGCATATCTAGTAAGATATGGGCCCGGTATTATAATTATAATGAAGACGATGTGGCCAGCACTACGTTTCTAACCGCCTATTATGCACTCGTGGGCTGATATGACAGGCCCGAGCTTACCCCTGGGGCCTTTAGCTGTGACTCGGTTCACCTTACCACTGGACCACCGAGACAAGCTGCTTAACAATGTCTCTTAGTACGTTGTAACTTCGGTCAAAATGAGGTAGCCAGACATTTATCGGTAAATTCAATAGAGAAGAGCCTCCTACGTCATCTGTGCACTACACTCGGTCACAGTATAACAGTAATACTGTTGTAACTTTTGTGCGTTCTGTGCGCATATGACACGGTGGGTTCTTCCCCAATAACTCGAGCCAATTGTTGTGAACCTATTTGTGCAGTTCCTAATTTATGAATCAAAGTCCACCCACTTGAGTTGAGTTTAATTCTTGAATTAGGCTCTAAATTAGGCAAGTACAACAACGGAGAGGTCTGGGGTGGGCTGGTCCCCTTGAAAATCCGTCTGGCTCCGGACTGGTTACCCCACTACAAAACCATTATGATTTCAATATTCTATGGCTACGATTTATCAGATTGAAAAAGGAATTTTTAGTTTGGTTTATTAAGACTCGTAACTCCTCGTTGACGCAAGGCCGTAGCTCTTTGCACTTAGTCTGGTCTTTTTAAAGACAGTAAGAGAAGCAGAACTCAGTGTAGACTTTCTCTCAATTACGTTGAGAAGGTTCATTCTTTGTCCCGCATAGTCCGCAGTCTCTACATACAAGGTCCTCTTGAACACCCATAGTGCCTATAGTATGAAGAATTTTGAGACGAGGTGCTCTATATGGATTCTTCATTGCGGGAAAATCTGCGAGAGGCATATCTGTCTGTGTGTCGCTTCATAGTACACTAAACACTAATCCAGAAAATTGGTAAAGAGGCAGTGAGTAGTTTTTTAATGGTTTATCATTAGCGTTCTCCTAACGTCTGAAAGGTTTTGGAAAGGATTCAAACCCCGTTGATCTCGCCTTTCTCGACTACGGCCTCGATATGACGTAATAACGTCAACCGCGCTTCTATAAAAACTCGATACGATGTTAAAATCTACTGACGTAAGTATATTTTTGTGAACCATCCAGATGCCCCCCCCCTCACTAAAAATGATCTAGTTACGCGCCTGCTCTAAATTGTTCGTGATGTAAAAATTCAGATACCGAGAGAAAATTGCTAGTATTTGGCGCGTTAAAGAAAAACAGCAGAAAAGCTCTGAGCCGAGAAATGCACTCTGTCCGTCGGTCAGTGGACAACTTTCGTAGCAGAAACTATAGAGCTCGACGACTAAACTTCAAGACCGGCACGAAACTTGGACTTGGGAATAAATAATGTTTTGCTCGCGTTGCTCGAGCAGTGTGAAAGAGTGAAAATAACAATAATCGTCACATTGACGATTTTCTATTCCGTTGTAAAGAAAAGTTTGAGTCTCTACAAAAAGTATAAAGTAACGAAATAAATTAGAAAATTCTATGGACAGTTAAGGATTATTGGTTGATCCTCAATCCTGTCACGAGACATCGGCTTATAATACACGCTCACAGGATAACCAAGTTGAAGTCGTTATTCCTATCTTCTGTGTCCAGAATATCCCTCGGGATGGTTTGTTAATAGCGCCACTGTTTCCAAACTGTACGTTTCCAATTTACAAACTTAAAGGAACGACACGCGATTAATTAGTATTATACAACTAATTATTACAAGAGCAAATTTAATAAAGAAAAAAAAAGTATAAAGAGTAGAAAGGAAGTTTTTTTCCGACTTTGTTAAATTAACATTTTGCGCAATCTTAATAAGTACGTGCACCGGCCTAATCAAAATTGCTTGCCGTTTTAGTTTACTACAAACATGTCCAGTTTTTGTTAACCGTACGATAGAATCAACCTGTAATTGGATAATTATAACAATTCTAATAAAAAAAATTACAACTTTGCGCAAGTAGACTCGAATTTCCATAAATAAATTGTTAATTAATACCCGACAAAATTCGCCCAAAACGAGAAAAAAATTTAATAGCCGTTTTAAATATTTAAAAAATGGCTCTTCAATACACTTGCGAGAATCGAAATTTTATTAAGTTAGGGTTGTGGTATGGGGTCGTTTTAATGAGTGATTTAGCGGCACAAAGCGCGTCTCTCGGGACTTCTATCAACCGGGACCAGGCAGCGTAATGCCTGTTCCACATCGAGAAGTTCCGTAACTGCTAATCTTTTGGCTTATCCTCGTTTCTCACATTCCTCATCATCTCGAGGTTTGCAAAATCGTTATTAAATGGTTATCTATTTAGTACAAAATTTCAAATTCTCTTAGCGAAAGAGTTTCTTTTAAAACGCGACTAAATTTTGTTATAAAAAACGACTTAATAAACATTCAGAATTCAGAATGAGAAAAAAAAAAGTAAATTGATGCATGTACGTGATGATAATAATAATAATTGTTTCGAATGCACGTTGAAACGGTTGGTTGCGATTACTATTAAATCGATCAGTTGGAACGGTGACAATTTAAATGCAGAATGTGAAGAAGCTTTTATGGTTTTAATTAAAAAGTATCGGATTTCCTTTTCCCTTTGATTTCAAAACGAATGGCTTGTGGATTCCTTTATTTTTGCAAAATCGAATTGCAAAAAATTTACATAATCGGGTATTAAAATGTTAAATTAACTGGCATTATGCAAAATATTTCACTTTTATAAATTATCCATTAACTTTTTGGATTTAATTGGATGCCAAAAATACGAACTAAATTATTGTTAAAGAGAGGTTTTTTACGTTCGGCCCTTTGTTTTAAATTTAAGAAAAGGTTAATTTTTAAATTTCGAGTTTTCTTTAAATCTGCAAATTTAGGATTTGATGCCTAAAATACTAATAGATAATATACCGGGTGCCTAAAAAATCCAAGCCCAATAGAAAAGTCCATCGACAACTACGACCTGGCAAGAAACAAATGCAACTTTCGACATTCTAATTAAACTAGTAGTAGGTATACGTCACTTCAGAATCGCACACCATTCCACACTCCCCTCAGGCAAACAACTTAAGCAGTTTTTGAGATTCCAGCCTAAAGACTTGCCCAGGGCTAAACATATTGAAGTGCCAGACAAATGATGTGGGAAAAATCAAGCAATTCCAGGAATGCTTGCATCGGGTCGAGTAGCCCTACATTGCTAGTGATAACACTGACTCGTATTACGGAATCGTCCATGGATTGTTCTAAAAAGGGTTTGAGGAGTGTTTTCCGGTTAAAAAAGTGAAGAAACAAATAAGCCTGGGTCGAAGAAATCTAGTAATATAGTACAAAAATCAAATAAACTAAAATTAAATCAAAAAAAGACGGAACCACCAGACTGACACCAGAAGATCTAAACTACTACTTTGCTGAAATCGTGAAAACACGTGCAACTCGGCTGTTCGAAACGCCGCAGCAAATTCCGAAGACCTAAAGCTGCTGGTTCGATGCTTCTTTTTGTTGTCACTCCCAAGGAAATGATGCGTGTCGTTCAAAAGTTGAAAGATGAAACTTCACGTGACTACTACGGTTACTCTGTTCATTTGATGAAAAACATTGTACAATTTATAGCTGGGCCATTGTGTTTCTTAATAAACCGCTGTTTTAAGTAAAGGCGTTTTTCCCAAAAAGCCGAAAGTTGTTCCCACATTTTAAAAAATTGATCGAAGTGCTTCCAGCTGCCTCCAAGATATTTGAGTCGTTTACTTAAAACACGTAGGAGATCTGTCTTGAGCAACAGCAGCATGTTTTCAGAAGGGGCCTCTCCATCACTAGGTATACGGTGATGGTAAAATTAATGGAAACCGTCATCGAAGCTTTGGACAAAGGAATAAAAACGGAACTCACTTGTTTGAACATCACAAAGGTACTCGATTGTGTTGGCCATGTCAAATTACTTAACAACTATGGTTTTAGAGGTCCTATCCATAACATATTGACCCTCATACTTAAAAATAGACATCAAGTCGTGGACTGGGATGGTAGACTGTCTAAGAAGCTGAAGATTCGAATATACGTCTCCATTGATCTACACTGGGCCCCGTCTTATTCCTAATATTTATAAACAATGACCTACCTAAAAGTGTAAGTGCTGAAAAATTGCTTATCTTTGCAGACGACATAACCCTAGTAAGTAAAGCAGAGGACAGAGGACAGACATAGGGTCGTGGAAATTTTGGATAGGTCAGTACGGGATGCACGGATTACTACTTAACATATTAAATAATAAAACCCAAAAACTGACCATAACAGCAAAGCATATGACAGGGGCGCTAAGCTGACTTTGCTGGAGTTTGATTGAACATAGTTGAAATCTAAGATTCCAAGAATCCAAGATAAGATTAGGCATTTACTCAAAACGGTCATTTCTTGGTCGTACCCATAATAGGTTGAGATTGGGTTAACGATTTTCATCTCTAACTGTAGCTGCACTTGCACCTGACATGCAAGCGACCTCTAACGTCTATTCTCGAGCAAGAAGAGCAGAAAAAAAATAGAATGAATTGATATAGACGCAAACTAACGACAAATTACCATGCGCAACTGTAAAAAGTAATTCCCGAATCATCAGGCTGAGATCCAATAGTATTCTTTTACGACTTGTAGAAACCATGCAGCGGCTCAATTTTACCCCTAAAAGGCCGCACGAGGAAAAGTCGAAAAGGAGGAAACATCGGAAATGCGCACAGAAGAAACACAAAAACTACCAGTCTACCAGCTCGGCATCACCTTAAAAATCGGCTAAGTCAAAGCACTTATAGTCTCTATGGTAATGGTTTCTGGCGAAGAACTCATCACGTGGAGGCTCAGTTTACAAAAAACTATACTATATGGTCAGATAAACCGTGTGGATAGAGGGTGCCATAACTCAGGCATTGTCGGTTTACATATACACAAATTACATCAATCATAGAGAACGAACCATCGGTCACTCTGGCTATACGATCTCTCGCAAACGAAAAGTGTTACTCGAACTGTTCTTCATTTCAATATCTTGTGAACCTCACAATTACTAGAGGTGTGTCAAACGTTTTGTTGAGCGCATTGATTTTCTCTGATTTTAATTTGTCAAAAGCTCCTCGTAAAATAATAAATTAATAATACTCACCATAACAGACTCTTTCATATCTCGTATCCATAAATGTCTCCATTCGTTCTACAACATTGTGGAGGGCTGTTTTAGTTTATATCTCTAGAATGTAAACGTGTTGATTTCAATTTAGTGGTTTTATAAAGCCAGTACCTACCTACTTTCACAAATTAATATTTCTATCGATTAGTTTTCCAAATATCTTCAGTCGGAAAGACATGCGACTTATTGGCGTATATGATTTAGGCAAGGAGTTCTTTTCTCTAGTTCCTTTTTTCACTTTTTCCTAGTTTAGATATAAATATAGGTAACTTCCACTGTTTTCCATGTCCATTAGATGAACTGCAAAGAAGAATACAGTCAAATTAAATTTTTTTTCAAAATGCGTTGTACTAAGTGAAAAATACGGTTCAAGTCGATCCGCGTACTTTTACTTGTACTCAATGAAAAACAAAAAGGAAGGTACCAATAAATGAAAAACTCTTAGTTACTAGTCCGGCCAGTTATTTTGCAACCTAAAATGATGTATATAATAATGACTTAATGGTAAATACAAGTTTTCTGGCTCCGCAAACCCACGGAGCTTATAAACCGCGAAATTCTTGCCCCTTTTCAGCTTTTGTAAATTTTGACCTCAAACTACTAATTTTTCAGCAAAGGCCATTCTACCCATTTTTAAAGTAGATTAAATTTGTTACAATTTGAGACTAGAACGGTCTTTGTAGAGTTGATAGTGCCTGAGATACACCTGTTAAAAATTTTCCAAATTTTTCGTATTTTATTAATTTTAACTTGGAATGCTTTGAAATACTTGGATGGTTTAAAAAATTCAATACACTCGAACTTGGGTCTCAAAACGGGTCCGAGAGGACTCACTAGTCCTCCCCCATTTTGAAAAACCAAGAAATCGGTAAAGATTAAAATCAAAATCGTAACAAATTTTTTTCCAGAAAGTAAATTCTGTGTATAACTTGAGTCTTTGAAACTCTTCATGAGAACAGTAATTCCAAAAAATCAATGAGGCTATCTGAATAGATGGCGTAAGAAATGCGTTGTGGTTGTAGTCTCAGACTCATTAATATCAGCAGTGAACCCTCTCTCATTCAATCTTCATTACTACAGGGCGTTGGTGTGTATTTATTTACACCGCAAGTTCAGGTCGAAACATCTTGTTGAATTGTTGTCAACCCTATAGGCTTTTCAGCTTGTTACAACAGGAAAGCAAGATTGCTTAAAATTCCTTTCGAGGCCCAAGCTTATCGAATTTTCCGAACCTCCGGTAGGTATTCACAGCTTTCAAAGTTAAAAATCGCTAAAAATTACAAAATTTTAATCGATGTATCAAGGACACTATTAGGCCTACAGAAACCTTTCTGGTCTTATATTGTAGTAAATTAGGTCTACTTTATAAAGTATAGTGACCTTTGACAAAAAATTTGTTCTTCAGTCAAATTTTACAAAAACTGGAAGATAAAAAAGTACATCGTTTTGAATTTTTGACAAAGCTCCGTAGAGATCAAAAACTTGGAGTTTTCATTAGGCCGCCATCATATAGAACATAGCAAAACATAAGAACTTCTCCATTTGATGCAAATTAGGATGTTTAAAATTGCTGGACTATACATTTCAACACAAAACCTCAGTTCTAACTATTTTGTTCCTTGTCCAATACAATTAATCTTCAACTACAACATGTTTGAAATGTAAAACAAAGAGTTTTTAATTTATATCTTTTGAAAATGTTTTAACAAGTGAGTGAGAATCCATTAATTAATTATAGGTAGAGGAAACACATAAGATTCACATACCATCTAAAAATCTCATTTAGTACTCAAAATTAGACTTGCAGTGGATTTTGGCCATCAACGTCATTAATCAAATTAAAACTCCCCACTTTATTGATTCTTATACAGCGTAAAAAAACTCTAATGCCACTAGATAAGAAAATATTTACATATTTACATAAATAAATAATAAATTAAGACTTTTCTTCAGGTGGCGAAGAACTACTTATAGCATCCTCAGACTTCTTATCGTTATTTCATCTTCTTCTTCATTCTCATTTTCATCGTCGGACAAAACCATAAACTTTTGAATTCCCATTTTATTTTTTGCATTTCGTTTTTTGCGCTTAAATTTCGAACAGCGCTTTTTGTGCACAGGTATTTTAGCCGTGCTAATATAAGGAACATTACTGTGGATGTTTAACATAACATCGTGACTCTGTTTCTCCTTGCTTTCCCTATTTCTCACTTCGTCTCTCAAATCTACAATGTTAAATTGAACAGGTTGAGTTAAAGCCTTATCGATTAAACTCGAATTTATTCTTTCCTCTTTTTTAAACTTCATCTTTAATTCTTTACGCGAACGATTTGGAAATAATTCAGTCATAAGAGTGAAATCGGTTCCGAGCGTATTTAAAGCTCGGTAGAAAAGCATAGTTTCATCGTTCGTCCAGTCTTTTGTTCTCTTATGACGCTTGTAAACGCCATAAGTGGTTTCTAAATCTCCATCTACAACTTCAGCTTTTTCTAATTCCTCTCTTCCCCTTTTTAAAGAGGCATTTTCTATTACTAAACTCTGTTCGTCAATCACAATTTCCCCGTCAGCTCCTATTTTAATTCGCGGTGCAGGAATCTCCGTTTCTTCTTCTTTTTCGCTCAAAACCACCGCAGGCTCTTCTTCCTTTTTCAACTCTTCGTCTTCATCTTTGGTCTTTTTTGGCTTTTTCAGCTTCTTAGCCATGGGATTGTTGATTGGATTATAAAAAATTAAGTCCATCATCGTTAACTTTTGTTTATCAGGAATGTTTTTGCCAAATTTGCTATTGAATTCACGTCTTGCTTCTGCCATTTTACGTGACTGTTCGCTACGCTTACATTTCTTTTGTACTATAGAACTAAACTCTTTATTTTTTTGAGGGCTCGTATCCGGTTCGTTAACTGGAGGAGCCGTGGAAGTCGATTCTGTTCTAACACGCTGATTGGGTCGCTTCGAATCGTCTTCCGATTCACTAGCACTACCGTGTTGTAAACTTACGCTAAGTCTGCGATTACTAAAACGTGGTACTGCCTTAATTCTCGTCCTATTTCCTGTTTTTGTTAAACCCGATTCTGAGTATTCGCCATCAGATCCTATTACATTATGAGTTACGGCAGTTCGTTTAAATGACACTTTTGGAGTTACCGGTTTAGGTTTTACAATTGCAATGTCTTCACTTTCCACTCTAGACTTTACTTCGCCACTCACATTTTCGTGTTCTACATTTTCCGGAGATACAGATGCCTCGGAAGCATTAGAGAGTGGTGGTTCTTTAATTACGGGGTCATCGTTTGGTGCTTCAATTTTTCTACGTTGAGGTATGTTCGCAACGCCTTTTATTCTGCTTCTTCGAAACATTTTTACAAGTGTTAACGCAAGAAATTTAACCTAAAAACGTAAGTTACACAAATAACATGGTTTATCGACTTTAATTATAACTTACCCAGTGCTCTTACCACAATTCTTTAGAACTCAATAAAAACTTCTAAATTAACAATTTCACATGACTTCAAGAGGATTTGGGTAAAAAGCTTTCCTATCCATTTCCAGCTTTGGATAAAAGTATGGTAAAACTGATACCAGACTGATCTCTGATCTACAAAATTTATAAAAGTAAAAGGTGTCAAGTCAAGGCCAAATAGCAAATAACATCGTTCATAGACTTTAATTATCTCTTACCAAAATTATTTAAAACCTTTGTAATTAATAATTCAGAATGTCACGTAACTTCAAGAGGATTTTGAAAATAACCTTTTCTAGCCATAATATCCAATTTCCGATAACATTGAGGTTAAGAGACGGATTCTAAGTCGCCAGAGGCGCTAGTGTACAAATTTTGTGACTTTAAAGGTTTCTGTATAATCCAAAATTCTTTTGGTTTGTCACATGGAACGTCAGAATTTTCATAAGCGTACGCCAGTTTTTTGGTTTTTTCTCTTCCTACATAATTCAGCATTATTGTTCTGACAAGAAGTATAATATAATCTAAAGTGGAACATATGAGATTTTCAGTTGTTAGTTACGAAAGTAGTACTGCGAGGTAGACAAAAAAGAAAAAACGATTATAAGTTAAGGTAGTACTACCGATACCACAAGTGTCAAATGTGTGCTTACTGTAATTTGACTTCCGTCGTATTTATATTTGGCAACGCCGCGTAAAAGCAAAAGAGACAAAAAATACCTTTCAGGTTATCGGTTTGACATGTAATGTCTGTTTACTAATGAAATGTCTGAATAAAACTTATTAAATGGTACAAAACGAATATTTCATTGGAAAAATAAAAGAGTCACTGAAAAAAGGTATAGAAAAATGTGAAACAAATAGCATTAGCCGTATTCTGTACATATTTAAATTTCGCGCGCGTCTAACCTTCTTGGCGGCGTTGCCGCATGTAAGTTTTGTCTTAATTATTTATTAATTACTCTTATCACAAGCTCTAAAGTTGAGGTTTTATTAATACAGAAAATTCAATTCATTTTTTTCTTTCTATTGATACCAATTTCATAAAAATCTGAACGTCCAATTTTGTAAAATAAAATAAAATCTGTGATTTCCCATAAGGATCAATGTTAAAGGCAAAAATTTTTAAATATTTTTATCTTTTTTTCAGTTCTCTGTAGGCCTCCAAAAATTTAACTGGTTAATTATGATATTATAATGTACCAATATGCTAAGTTTCATTAAATTCTGAACGTCAATTCTAAAACCGGTAGTACTACCTTAAAAAGAAAATTTTAAAAGTTGAGTTTCGATTCTTTTTCTGGAATGACTCCTGGGCTTCATTGAAGCTCGAGGGTAAATATTTTGGTATGTATGGGAAGAAGATGGATTGACGAAGGAGTTTTGAACTTTTGGTAAAAAACTTCGCTTTTATAAGCGAGATGTCGTCGTTTCTGCAAGAGCGTAAATTCACAATTATTTCACAAATTTTTACTAAAATCAGTTTGTTGAGTTTGGGCTCTTCTTCTAGCATGATTTACTGGGTTCATAGAAGCTCGAGACTTGCAAGTCTTAAATATTATTCAATGATAATGTTCTTATACCCTGATGAGTCAAAGGATATCAAGGAAATAGGGGTAATGGTAATGAATAATGATAAAGTAGACGAGCTAACCAACAAGGACTCAAACAGTCTTCCCTGTGACCCTGAGCCAATCATAAAACCAGCCATAAATAATGTTAACACCCTCCTTAAGAGCAATACGCATCTATTACACATTGAAAGATGGACAGGCAATACAACTAGTCATCAGGGTAAAAATGACGTACCGGCTCCGTCTAAAAAGCTTTCAGAATATTTAATTCTTCCTGTTTCTTAGTAGGTGCAAAATATTGCCTAAATCTGACTCCTCCCCGAATAATCCCGAATCCAGCCTTACAACTTTTTCCTCTACACAATCTTCTTCATCATTTGCAATTTTCGGTTGTCGAAGTTCAGTCGCTGGGTCATCATCATAGGAATGTTAATTCAAATTTCATAATTATTATAGACTCGAATTTATTCTTTCCTCTTTTTTAAACTTCATCTTTAATTCTTTACGCGAAAGATTAGGAAATAATTCAGTCATCAGAGCGAAATCGGTTCCGAGCGTATTTAAAGCTCGGTAGAAAAGTTTCATCGTTCGTCCAGTCTTTTGTTCTCTTATGACGCTTGTAAATGCCGTAAGTGGTTTCTAAATCTCCATCTACAACTTCAGCTTTTTCTAATTCCTCTCTTCCCCTTTTTAAAGAGGCATTTTCTATTACTAAACTCTGTTTGTCAATCACAATTTCACCGTCAGCTCCTATTTTAAATCGCGGTGCAGGAATCTCCGTTTCTTCTTCTTTTTCGCTCACAACCACCGCAGGTTCTTGGTCTTCATCTTTGGTCTTTTTTGGCTTTTTCAGCTTCTTAGCCATGGAATTGTTGATTGGATTAAAAAAAATTAAGTCCATCATCGTTAACTTTTGTTTATCAGGAATGTTTTCGCCAAATTTGCTATTGAATTCACGTTTTGCTTCTGTCATTTTACGTGACCGTTCGCTACGCTTACATTTCTTTTGTACTACAGAACTAAACTCTATATATTTTTGAGGGCTCGTATCCGGTTCGTTAACTGGAGGAGCCGTGGAAGTCGATTCTGTTCTAACACGCTGATTGGGTCGCTTCGAATCGTTTTCCGATTCACTAGCACTACCGTGTTGCAAACTTACGCTAAGTCTGCAATTACTAAAACGTGGTACCGCCTTAATTCTCGTCCGATTTCCAGTTTTTGTTAAACCCGATTCTGAGTATTCGCCATCAGATCCTATTACATTATGAGTTAGGGCAGTGCGTTTAAATGACTCTTTTGGAGTTACCGTTTTAGGTTGTACGATTGCAATGTCTTCGTTTGGTGCTTCAATTTTTCTACGTTGAGGTATGTTCGCAACGCCTTTTATTCTGCTTCTTCGAAACATTTTTACAAATGGTAACCCAAGAAATTTAACCTAAAAACACAACTTACACAAATAACATGGTTTATAGACTTTAATTATATCTAACCCAGTGCTCTTACCATAAATAAACTAAATAAAATAGTTAGTTTATTTATGGCTCTTACCACAGTTCTTTAGAACTCAATAAAAACCGTGATAAAAACTAAAAACTTCAAAATTAACAATATCACGTGACTTCTTCCCAGCCATATCCAATTTCCGATAACATTGAGGAATTGAGGTTAGTTAAAAGAAAAGGTGTCAAAGAGGCCGAGTAGGCAACTAGCAAAACCGTCGAGATTGAAAACAGAATTCTTCTTTACTACTCTTCTACTCTACCAACTGTCAATTAAATTACCTCCGCCGACTGTAAATTAATTTAATTTCTATCATATTTATCAGCTAGTTAATAGTTTAATATTCTAATACAGAAGTCTAACAAGTTTATTTATTAAAAGTTTATTTGCACGCAATACTTCGCGCGTTCGACATAGTACAAGTAGAGGCCTTTAAACAACCTTAACCTCAGATTTAAATGCCGGCTTCGCTTATGTTTGCTTAATAAGTTCCCAATAAACGCCTCAAAATGAGTAGTATGGTGCATTGTCAGTTGTGGATGGGAAGTGTAAGTAATGATTTTGCTAAAAATTCCAATTTAACAAAAATTTATTTTAGTTAGAACCCTACATGACTGAAACGTTTATAACGACGGCCTTTAGAAAGGCAGGCGAAAATCCCCTTAATGTTAAGGTAATGCGTAATAAGTTTACAGGAGAACCTGCAGGTTATTGTTTCGTTCATTTTGCGACCGACGAAGAAGCAATAGATGCCATGCATAAGTTAAATGGAAAACCTATATCGGGAACCAGTCCCACCGTGCGGTTTCGTCTCAACAATGCAAGTAATACTGGTAGAAATATATTAGATAGAGAGTTTTCTGTATGGGTAGGTGATTTAAGTCCAGATGTTGATGATTATAATTTATATCGTGTTTTTTCGTCAAAATATAATACTATCAAAACTGCGAAAGGTTTGTTAACTGGACTCAAATTAAACGATCGTTCTAATATGGGGATTTTTAGTAATTTTAGATAATAGCGGATTTAGTAAGGGTTACGGTTTTGTAAGGTTCGGTAGTGAGGATGAGATGAAGGATGCTTTATCAAACATGAACGGTTATGTTGGTTTGGGTACTAAAGCTTTAAAAATTTGTAACGCAGTTCCGAAACCGAAAGGTGCAGTAACGACGACTACCACTGGTTCCTCCACTACAACGACGGCTACGTTCACGACCGCTGCAGCAGATTATACGCAGTATTATGATCCTTCTACTTATTGGCAGAATTACGCGTCGTGGCAAACGGTACCTATTATTCATTTAAATAAATGGAGTTAACTATTATCGTTTTAGGGATATTATGATCAAGGCGATAATTCACAAACGACGCACGACAGTTATCCCACTTCGGAAATGGTCAGCACGATGATGCAAAGTGAAAGGCATAATGACGAAGATCTTGAATTAGTTGGTAAGTAAAATATGGTATTTTTGGTTTTCTTGTAAATTTGAGTTTGTTTTAGAACATACCGTACCTTTAGATGTAGATAAATTAAATCGAGAAGCAATGGAACAAGACTACAATTTATGGGACGCTCTAGAAAGTTCGAATTGGTTGCCGTTTGAATGTTTGGAAACTTTATAATTATAAGATACTTAATTAAATTTTATATCAAATTATTTTATTCAAATCCTAAAATCGATTAAATTTGGATTTAAAATAAAGTTGCGTTTTACTATATTATGTCTAGGTGGCGACACGATACAATTTTGAAATAGTTGACGTATGAATTGTAGTTGTCATTTGTCACTTGGAAATATGGCAGACGTGGTTAAGTTTTTAGTTTATCAAACTGTGGAAAATGTGAGCGAATCTTCGACAAATGCTACTACCAAACCTCCTAGCACCCCGGAAGGGATTGCCGTCGCTTATGGAAGTCTCATAATTATGGCGCTTCTGCCAATATTTTTTGGTTCCTATCGGTCGGTTAACTACCATAAGGAGCAGGTAATTTTGCAAAATTAACTTACATTGTAATACTAATTAAAATTATTTGTATAGAGGCGCGAGACCATGACCACGAGAGATGCTGCCATGTTTCCGATTATGGCATCGTGCGCATTATTTGGCCTTTACATCATATTTAAACTGTTCTCGAAAGAATACATAAATTTGTTGTTGACAGGGTATTTTTTCTTTTTGGGAGTATTAGCTTTGACCCATGTTCTCAGGTATGTAAATGGATCGGTTTAAAAGTAGAAATTACATGTAGAAATTTATAGCCCGGTTGTTAGTAAGCTTGTTCCTGCAGCCGTACCTAATATACAGTATCATATTTTGTTTACCAAAGGAGAGAGTACTACTTTACAAGATATAATCAATTATAAATTCTCATCCCATGATGTCGTTTCGTTAATTTGCTGTCTTATGGTTGGTGCATGGTATTTGTTGCAAAAGCACTGGGTAGCAAATAATTTGTTTGGATTGGCATTTGCAGTAAATGCAGTTGAATTGTTACATCTAAATAATGTCGTCACAGGCTGTATTTTGTTATCTGGATTGTTCTTATACGATATATTTTGGGTATTTGGTACTGATGTTATGGTGACTGTAGCTAAAAGCTTCGAAGCGCCCATAAAACGTAAGTGTAACCTGTTAGTATTGTACCCACTATCTATTTGTTTAAATTTAATGTTAAGCACCATCAGTTACTTTGACAAATTCTTTTTTCAGTGGTCTTCCCTCAAGACTTATTAACTCATGGATTATCTGCAAGTAATTTCGCCATGTTGGGATTGGGAGATATTGTAGTACCAGGAATATTCATTGCTCTTCTTTTACGTTTTGATCGTAGTCTTAAAAGACAATCCAACTTATACTTCCACGCAACGTTTACTGCGTATTTCCTAGGATTAATGGCTACTATATTCGTGATGCACGTATTTAAGCATGCTCAACCAGCTCTATTATACTTGGTTCCAGCATGTTTAGGTACTCCTATGGCTGTAGCTCTCGTTAAAGGCGATTTAACTGCTTTGTTTAAGTGAGTAAATACTTTAAAACAAAAACATGGCTAAACTAAATCAATTTTGAAGGTATGAGGAAACAGACGATAAAGAAGAAAAGAAAAAGGAAGAAAAACCGGTGAAGCCGACAGAGGCCAAAAAAGTTAAATAAATTTCCAGATGTTTGGCACAAATTAATAACTTAATTTATACATTTTAATTTGTATTTTAAAAAAATTTAAACTTTGAACAATTTGTTAATTTTTTTTATAAATAAATTTCAGTATTTATCGAATAATTAAAATAGAAAACTTATGCTGTTGCAGCTAATGACTTTGCCGTAATTGGTTGCATATCTTGAATACCATCGATACTTACAACTTGAACCTTAAAGTTGGGCAAATTGAGGACCAATCTTATCTGTATTTCACGAACACACTTTATAAGCAACTCGTAAGCGTCTTCTAGAGACAAATTGTCCTTGTGGTATCTATCCAGTACCGACTGCGAAAACAAACCTCCATAGCCATGTGTTGCATACTTAAGACTAGCCATAGATGCTAAATAGTCTATAAAATATAACTGAGGACCGTAAACTTTATCAAACCCGGCCAGTAATAAATTAACTTTGTATCCATTCTAAAAGTTCTGACCGTTATTTCGATTTTGTAAAGAAAATCAATCCCTCACTCTGCTACGTAAAGCACCTGCTAATTTACGACGAGTAATTGAAGAGGCAGCTTTAGGACCCAATTCGTAACCATTACACTTCTTATACAACTATATTTTTCGCTATGTACTCGGCAAACTGAGTTTTGTCGCTTTGTTCTCCACTTACAGCCATAACAAGGTTGTTGGATAATTTATGCAGTTTATTTTCATCTAAAGGTAGAAGTTTAGCTTCGGCTATTAAAAACCAAGACGTTAACTTTACCAGTTTTCATAACCATTATACTATGTATGTTACTCATATCGGCTGCAATCATCACTAACGACTAAGTCGACCAAGCCTACTCCATGAATGAGTTCATGTTTGCGTAAGATAAGAAGTTTAGCTTCAGAACCTCTAGAGCAAGGCGAATTTATTAAAACAAACTGTGATACTACGGATAGCGATACTGAACTGAATCATGAGCGAAAACGATTTGAAAGACCAAGAATGCAAATCATAGCATGTATTCGTACTAAGTTCGACAGGTAAACCAATTTATTCTAGGTTGATTATTATTCGTTAAATTGTACCAGATTGTTGTATGTAAGATTTTAGATATGGGAATGAAGATATTTTAGCTAGTTATTAGTTATTTTAATGTGATGCAAGCCGTTAACAATTTGATGAAGTTTATTGAATCCGGAAATACAAAGTTGCTATTTCATTTTAATTTTAGTGGCAATATCTAAAACCGAAGCGTGTACATAACAACTAACCATACAGTTAAAGTATAAATCCTACCTCAAGTTTAACGAGTCTGCGTTTACTTTAAAATCTATCAATTGTTTACCTTTAGCAGTTCCAGTTGCAGATACTACTAACACGATTAGTCAACGCTGTTCTACCAAGGCTAAAAAAGTGAAATCAAGTTCCAGATGCTCGGCACAAATTAATAACTTCATTTTAATTTGTAGTATTTTTAAAAATTTAAACTTGAAAAATTTTTTATTTAATTTACTTATAAATTTCAGTATTTATCGAATAATTATAATAGAAAACTTATGCTGTTGCAGCTAATGCCTTTGCTGTAATTGGTTGCATATCTTCAATACCATCTTTACTTACAACTTGAACCTTAAAGTTGGGCAAATTGACAACCAATCTCGTCTGTATTTCACGAACACACTTTATGAGCAATTCGTAAGCGTCTTCTCGAGACAAATTGTCCTTGTGGTATCTATCCAATACAGACTGTGAAAACAAACCTCCATAGCCATGGGTTGCATACTTAAGACTAGCCATAGATGCTAAATAGTCTATAAAATATAACTGAGGACCATCGATTTTATCAAATCCGGCCAGTAATAAATTGACTTGGTATGCATTCTAAAAGTTGTCCCTGTTACTTCAATTTCTTAAAAAAAAAACTATCACTCACCCTGCTACGTAAAGCATCTGCTAAATTACGACGAGTAAATGAAGCGGCAGCTTTAGGACCCAATTCGTAACCGTTGCGCATCTTATACAACTGTATATTCTTAGCTATGTATTCGGCAAACTGAGTTTTGTCGCCTTGTTCTCCACTTACAGCCATAACGAGGTTGTTAGATAATTTATGAAGTTTATTTTCATCTAAAATTAAAGGTTTAGCTTGGACTAATAAAAACAAAGAGGTTAACTTTACCAGTTTTCATAACCATTATACTATGTATGTTGCTCATATCGGCGGCAATCATCACAAAATCTTCGCCTTTTATTCCGATTAAGCACTCCATGTTTAAACTGTAGAATTAGAAGCTACTGATTACTATTTTACAAAAATGCTTAGTAACGGCGAGAAAAATACAATGACAATTACCAAATTTTTTGACATATAATGCAACCACAAAAATGTGCACGGCTCACAAAACTGCACAAAAATTACGAGATGTCAAATGTCAAACAAACGTCAAAATAAGTAATGTTTTACAATAATTTAAAACAATCCCCTTAGAAGTCTTAAAAGTTTTTAACCATTTCCATTCTAAGATTCTAACAGTAAATATGGCAAATAACGAAAGCGACGATTTAGAACCTGGCGCTTCTTCCGAAAGTGCTTTAGATACCACAGATTTTAGCGACGATTTCCACGAAATGAGTTCAAGTTTGGATAAGATAAAAAGTTCGGCTTCGGAACCTATAGAACAAGGCGAATTTATTTATAACTGTAATACTATGGATGGCGATGCTGAAATAAATACCGAAATCTTGAGTGAAGACGATTTGAAAGACGAGGAATGGTTGAGCAAATCAAAGCACGTATTCGTGCTAAGTTCGGCAGGGAAACCAATTTACTCTAGGTTGATTATTTGCTAACTTTTTGCAGATTGTTTTATGTGAAATTTTAGATATGGGAATGAAGACAGGTTTGCTAGTTATTTTGGTGTGATGCAAGCGTTGGTTAGTTTCGTGCAAGCTGATAACGATTCGATGAAGTTTATTGAAGCCGGAAATACAAAGTTTGTATTTCTTTTTAAAGATCCTTTAATTTTAGTAGCAGTGTCTAAAACCGAAGCGTGTACATCACAACTAACTACACAGTTGAAGTATAAATCCTACCGAAAGTCTATTTGCAGTTCTAATTTAATATTTTAGTTACGTTTTCAACCAAATTGTTAGTATGTTGACTCACAGCAGACTAATTAAAATATACGAACAAAGAAGAAATTACGATTTGAGGAGATTATTGACTGGTGTCGATCGTCTCATCGATAACATTTTAGATTTTTCTGAACGCGAGCCTGCGTTTACTTTGAAAGCTATAAATTGTTTACCTTTAGCAGCTCCGGTTAGAGACACTATTAGCAACACCATTAGTCAATGCTGTTCTAAAATTAAGGTGAGTTAATTGTCAATTGTTTAACTCCAATTTTGTGTAATGTTCGACCTTTTTAGAATTTAGTTTTTGCTATTTTACTCGCAAATAACCAACTAATCACATTGGTTCGTATGAAAAAGTATTACATTCACCCACAAGACTTGCATCTAATTTTCAACTTGGTCGAAGCTTCGGAAAGTCTAAAATCAGCCGAAGTGTGGACTCCGTTGTGTTTGCCCTGCTTCGATTCTAACGGTTTTTTATACGGGCACGTGTCGTATTTATCAGATGATTGTCAGGCTTGTTTACTACTCTTAACTGTGGAAAAGGATGCATTTTCTGCTTTGAGCGAAGCTAAACAGCGTATAGTAGAGCGTTTACGTAGAGCTAATTGTTTAGAAGCTATTAACGAGTCGTTGGGAATAAGAGAAGAAACTTGCGCTAATATTGGCTTCCCAGAATTACGACACTATTTGTATAAGTGCAAGTCGACTGCGCAGTTTTATCAACCAGGTTTAGGTGCCCCTTATGGGTCAAATTATAAGCAATTGTTAAAGTTATATCAACACGCACATTTTCGGCTTCATTCTCAGTCAAGACCATTAAAGTTATTGTTCGAAAGAAGCACACAACATGCAATTTTAGCTTGGGATACAAGAGGCTTTGAATTATACGCAATTTTAGAACCTTTGATAGATACCAACAGTGCCATAAATATCGTGGGACGTTTGTTGAACTGGATTAAAAGGCGAGAAGATAGATTGTTTCTTCTCAATTCGCCAACATTTTAAATTTCATTACTTTTATTAAATATTTATTGATTCAAAATTAATTATTACTTAAGATGGCATTACTTCTTAAGATATAATTTATGGTATTACAAATAATAGATACGTTTTATTCCAATTTTAAATTAAAAGATTTATTTTTATGCCTATATTTTGCTTACTAGCGCCCTCCTATGGAAATTGATCAAAAAATAAATAGAGCAGAAAGTTGTTCTAATTGTAATTATCTTTTAAATGAGCCCTATTATGTTGAAAAAATTTAATTTCTCACTTCAGTTTATTAAACAAATTGAGGTACTTTAAAAAGAACTGTTTTTATTTAGACACCAAAATGCACCCATCCTGCAGAAAAATCTATTCCAACTTTTAGATCAGAAACGTCTTTAGAAGTCTCAGGTATTACAGTTATATAACGGATACCTTTTATTCTTAAAAAAATTACAAAATTAGAAAAACTTCAATGGCGATCACGATGTCGATCTCTCTTCCTGTCGTCTTTTTTACGGTCTCGTCGACTTTCCTCCCTTTCCTTATCTCGTTCCTTGTCTTTCTTTCGTTCTTTATCTTTCTCCTTATGTTTACTCCTTTCCTTTTCTCTATATTTCTCTCGTTCGTGCTCTCTCGAACGACTACGATCGCGTTTTTTCTCCCTATGTCTTTCTTTTTCTTCTCTTCTCGGAGGCTCCTGTACTGCATTTTTGGGCTCTTCTTCTAACTCCATATCTTCATCCAAATCATCTTCTAAAGCAGACACTTTAGCTTCGATCTCATTATTTTCTTCCAAAACGTACCGTTTTTGAACTCTTGGTAAAATGACGTCGCAAACCTAAATTAAAATGTCTATGAAACGTCGTATTTACAATAATACAAACTCACCCTTTCTTCTCTCAAAAGTTCATCAATGAACTCGTCCATGTGTATAATTTCAAACTCGGCTTGACGATTTTGTCTACGTAACTTTCTATTGTCATTATATAAAGGTTCTAAATACTTATAACAATCTAAAGAAGATCCCGTAAGTCTCATGTAATATGCGCCTAATGCACGAACGTATTTAAATTCTTCATTTTTTATAAACTCCACAACAATGTCTTTTTCTGGTTGAATTTGCAACATTTTCAACGTAAGACATAAAAAAGGTGTGGGTTTTATATTTCCTCCATAAACGCCTCCGATAAATCTTAATTCCATGGCTCTATCGACTAGTAGTTCGGCTGTGAGTGCGAAACATTCTTCCTTCCAGTATTTGGAGTCGTACACACGGGATCTTATAATTTTTTCGACTAAATACTGCGGATTTGTACCGTGGACTGATTTCGCATCTTTAACAGTTCTATTAGCCATTTCACGAATTTAATTAATAATATCAAACTTGCGAACACTTAACCTCAAAAATCGTTGTTGATTCACCAGTTTTTCAACACGGCAGTAGATGTCGCTTAAATGTTGAAAATTGTAGCGCGCGAAATTTAAAACTTACGCATGTATTTGTTTAAAAGGTGTATGTAATTACGTACACGATGAGTTATGCATCCTATCTGGTAAATTAATGTAAGATCAAATATTAGTAGGTAAATTTTAAGGTTTTATGTTAAATGGTTCTGGGGTGCTTGATTTGATTATACAATTTGTGCAAAACACTGGTTTTTCTAT
This sequence comes from Malthinus flaveolus, assembly GCA_950108345.1. Taxonomy (NCBI): domain Eukaryota; kingdom Metazoa; phylum Arthropoda; class Insecta; order Coleoptera; family Cantharidae; genus Malthinus; species Malthinus flaveolus. The sequence continues at coordinate 93,471,944 of OX467285.1, forward strand.
TTGAGTATTTGTTTCAATGTCTTTTTAATTTCCACATTGTCCGTGGCTGCACGAGCTTGTCCTCAAAGCCAAAAAAAAAGTTAAATGGTTTTAGTTTGTATCATGAATAAATTTAGACATGGTGGAATTATGAAATCATCACCGTTGCAAAAAACAAGTTTGATAAATAATATTTGATAATCAAAGTCCGTAAGTATTATCCGGCTTAGGTTTATCGAGAATAAGATTAGGAAATGCATACTTTTTTTTAAGAAAAAGTTTATTTTTTTATTCATCTTTACAATACAATATGGAAAAGTTAAAGCTATGTATATCAATAAGCAACACGAAACAATTTCGCGTTGGAAGAATTGCCTAAACAAAAAGATGAACAAATGTATTTTTCTTTTGATGATTACAAATAGAACAATCGCTTCGACATCCAAAAAGTGATTGCTATTTCTCAACAAATGTGCCGAAAGAAGCACCATCGTAATAATTATTAAATAATAATACAGTAACATCTGATCAAAAAAATAAACTCCAAAATTAATGTTGCTTAAATCTTACAATAGAAAAAAATTAAAAACTTTGTTCTACGTAATAAATCGAATAAATCCAAGCGTACACACTCGGTGAACAAATAAAAAAAACTATTTGTGCCTGCGAACGCAAGTTTAATTTAAAAAAATTTACAGTTAAACTCGAATATAAATCTTAAAAGCCCACCGAGAAAAAAAATGAAAAACTAAAAATACTGGGGGTTACTACAATTGGCAAAATTCCCCATTTTGGTTAAACACACGTAACGATCATAATAATATAAAGAATATTTGACAAATGTCGTAAAAATTTTAGTTCAAAATAGAATACAACGAGGTTTCTTCTTCTTTTTTACTTGTAGCGCAGCTCTAGTTGCAGTTTCGAAAACTTCTCGCACACCTTCTTTGCTTTTGGCAGAACACTCCAAATAAGCAAAGGCATTAATCTTTTCTGCCATCGCTCGTCCTTCTTGCGGTTTAACCGGTTCTTGTTTCATTTTTGCTAGATCTTTGATAGTGTTTGGATCGTTACGTAAATCCTTCTTGTTGCCTACTAAGATTATAGGAACATTGGGACAAAAGTGTTTTACTTCGGGTGTCCATTTTTCTGGAATATTTTCCAGCGAGTCGGGAGAGTCTACCGAAAAACACATTAGTATAACGTCGGTATCTGGATACGAGAGTGGTCTTAGGCGGTCGTAATCTTCTTGACCCGCCGTATCCCATAACGCCAATTCCACTTGTTTGCTATCGACTTCGATGTCGGCCACATAGTTTTCAAAAACTGTAGGTACGTACACCTCAGGAAACTGATCTTTGCTAAATACGATTAGAAGACAAGTTTTCCCGCAAGCACCGTCGCCTACAATTACCAGTTTCTTGCGAATTGCAGCCATATTGCCTGCTAAAACATAAGTATACCGTCAACGCCTATTTACAAAATAAAAATGGCGGATCGACTGGTACGTCTACCGACACTATTTTTTTTAAACCAAACAAATAAAAACCCACCTTTGCCAGAATCCTCGCCGTCGGAGAAACAGCACCACATTCAGTTAAAACTTCAGCTCTAATTATAATTAATAAAAACCGTTCTATTAAACTAGAAACATATACGTCGAACCAACACAAATCCAATTTCTATAAACAAAACCAACTAAAAACCCCATACTATCTCAAGAACAAAGCTATGCGCCGACGTGAGTCATTCTTTCTTTTCGGAACTTTCGGTAAATTTAGGGCGCGTTTCGACGCTACATATAAAACGTAATTTTTTCATCCGTAACGAGTTAAACAAAAGCCATCTAAGCCGCACTATTAAAAAAACATACTTTTCGTTTGTTTTATGAACTTTTTAATAATCTATTGAGATATTCCACGTAAATATTTACCACTCAAACTAGTCATTAAAGTGGACAGTCTTAAAACTCCTTTAACTAATGACGTAATGACGTACTTGCGCAAAATACTCACGGAAGCAATTGTCAATTCTAGAAACTTTATGTTTTCACCCCAACCCTAGTCACTAAACTAGAGGCTAGAGGTGTCTTTATTTATTTGGAGTTTATAGGTTATATTCAAATTAAAACTTCAAACTAAAGTTGTTATCAAAATGAGTAATATTTACATATTAGAACCACCGACATCAGGAAAGGTAATCATTTTAAAAAAGTTAAATAAAATAGTTCGCGACATTCCTAACTAACAATAATTTAGGTCCTACTAAAAACCACCGTCGGTGACATCGATATAGAATTATGGACGAAAGAAACGCCAAAAACTTGTCGCAACTTCATCCAGTTATGTTTAGAAGGTTACTATGACAATACAATTTTTCATCGCGTAGTGAAAGACTTCATCGTGCAAGGGGGCGATCCTCAGGGCGATGGAACCGGTGGAGAATCGATTTACGAAGAACCCTTTAAAGATGAATTTCACCAACGTCTTCGATTTGTTCGTAGGGGACTGTTGGCAATGGCTAATGCTGGTAAAGATGATAACGGATCTCAATTTTTCTTTACGCTAGCCCCAACTGCGGAATTACAAAACAAACATACAATATTTGGCAAAATAACGGGAGAAACTTTATTTAATATGCTTAAACTTGGAGAAGGGTTGATTGAAAATGAGAGACCCGTATATCCGCATAAAATTTTATCGACAGAAGTTCTAAACAATCCATTTTCTGATATAATTCCGAGGTTACGTGAGGTTAAATCGGTTGAAAAGAAAAAGAAAACTAAGGAACCTGGCGTAAAGTGAGTTTTCTTAATGTTTCACAATTTTTGTACTAGACATTGGTGTGTTTAGAAATTTCAAGTTGTTGTCGTTTGGTGAAGAAGCAGAAGAAGACGAAGAAGAAACAATTTTGGAAAGTAAAAAGTATTCCGGTAAAAGCAAGTCAACACATGACGTTTTAGGTATGTGAGAAGAAAACCGTTAAACCGGTCTTAGAATTTTGTTTGTAGATGATCCAAAATTGAGCTCAGTAACTCCCGGTATTGTTGAAAGTACCGAACCTGAGCCCGAAGTTAACCCAGAGGAACAACTACAAAATATACGAAAAAAATTGCAAGGCAATCGTAAAAAACCTTTACGTACACTCGGTACAATCAGTGCCAGAGCGACCGAGCCCAAAGGAGATGAAAGCGATTCCGAAGACCCTTTAAGAAATATTAAGAAGAAATTAAAGGTGAATCATAATAAAGAAGTGACGACAAAATTTTATTGGAGTTCGGACGAGGAAGAAGAAATAAAGAAAAAAAAGGAAGAAATTCAGTCTGAAATAGACAGTGTAAAAAGAGAATACCAAAAAAACAAACTTAAAAAAGCCGAAACTATAACGCAAGAGGAAAAGATAGTCGAAGAAAAAAGTAAAATAGTGCAAGAGTATAAAAACGACTGTTTAAAATATAAAGATAAAAAGAAAGAATATCCCAAGAAAGGTGCGGCTAGAGAACAGTATACATTAAGTTTGTTGGCTAAATTTAAACACAAATTATATCAAGCAAAAGAAGCAGAGGAAAGTAAAAAAGTCGAGAAGGAACAAGAAGCGGCAAAAGAAGAAAAAGAGGAAAAAGAAAGTGAGAGTTGGTGAGTTTCCGTTTAAAAAAGTAATACGAGATGTTGTATTTTCTTTTTCTTTTTCAAGGTTGAATCACGAGCTCCACTTTGAGACCGAGGATCCGGTTCTTGCCAAAGATGCAAATACTAAAGGAGACGATTGGTTTGAAATGTACGATCCTAGAAATCCTCTTAATAAGCGCAGAAGAGGAGAAACTACAAAAAAAGAATAAACCACACCAATGGACGCAAATGGTAGAAGGTGCCATTTAAAAATTAGTTTGTTATTGTTTACTATTTAAAAAAAATACTTTGTATGTATAATAGTAGTCTTTAAGTAAATAGCTTTACAAGTTTAGAAAGTTTGATTATTCACAAGGAAGCCTTTTTGCTTTTAATTTCCCAGTTTGGGAATTTACTTACGGCGTACTAGAAGAAGACCCATTATGCAAAAAATTTACAGAGGGAGGAGAAACTCCAATTCATCTTCTGCTACACTGAGAGACTTTCACAAGAAATCATAATAGCATTCTTGGAAAGGAGAAGATGCTTCAAAAAGAATTGACCAAATTATCAATAGAGAAACTTGCATCTGAGGCGCACAATAGATCCAAGAGGTTGCGATACGAAGAACCGCTGGACGGCAGCCTCAACCTCAATAATAATACTTGAGGGCATTAAATGGAAAAAAAATGCTTACAATTTATTGCAATTAAAACATAAGCAATGATGAATATGTTATAAACAAAAATTAATCAATTAAATTTCAAAAAATTTGCCCCTGCCTAGTATGCAACCCACATAACAGCCGTGCATTTACTTAACATGCGGAGTTTTGGATCAGATCAATACCCTTTTTGTAGTAATTAGTTCTGTTTATGTGCTAATTATTCCAATTAGGAAATAAAGTTGTATACAGGATGTTCTTTTTTAAAATAGCCACTTTCAGCACCTAAGGTCATGATCATTAAATTGCATTTTGCAATTGAACTTGTAACTTGCGAAATTATAAATTATTATGCAACTAGGGTACTAGAGAAGTGCTTTTCTCAATACGCAGTGTATTATGAAAAAAAATTTGATAAGAGTTACAGAGCGCACCGGCATTCCGATAGATGAATAGATATAGAATAATGCCATTCATCCTCATTCGAATTATTTTGGCCGTATTTGAATCCTCAATAAATTTCTTAATGCGCTTTTACGTTTAACCATTACTTCGAACTATCCACTATCCAATTTTTGATACGCCACTGAAATGGATTCGATAAATTCTGTACTTGTATCTTAATTATCTTTCAGCTCCAAACTAAATAAATAAAATTAACGATAATTTATCAGTTCTCATTTTAAGATTGTCGTCGACATAACAATTAGTTTTCACTGAAAAGTAAGCGAGAAAAAAACGATTGTAGTGCTGGTAATATAACGTTTAATTATAAAAATTACAAATAAATAATAAACAAAAGAATAATACGTATGTAACCGGAATAATTTTGAGACTATAGCGAGTTCATTTCCTCCTATATGTTATTTTTAAAATGCTGCGTTGTTTAGAAACATCACAAAAATTTCAAAAATGAACAAAATTGGAAGAAGTTTTGAAGGTATTTATACAATTATCATTATTACTTACTAAATTCTTATTTTTATCTATCAAATTGGCAATATTATGCTTAATTAACTCAACTTGAAATGTTATCAAATATAAGAAGTTCGACCTCATTATTTTGGTTTTTAAAGGTCAATCAAAAGAAAATTGTATAAAATTTGGCGAGCGTCTAAATTTATAAATACTACATAACAATAAATACATTAAAACGCACCTACGCTAATAGGTACTATAAAATAACGAGTTTGTTTTTCAGAATGTCCTTTACACGAATTTCCTACTTCTCAATGTCAAAAAAGGAGATCTCAATCGTTTAAGGGTCCGCTCCGGGTGGTAAGATTGTGCATATTTGGTATTGCTTTGCCGGCCCTTTTCATATCGTTGCCCCTTTATCTTAGATACCATGTGTATTCTAACCAGCTATATCCGTTTGCAGTATCCGATATAAGACTTTTGGACAGAAGAATATCAACCGTTTGGTGTCAGGTTAGAGACATTTAATATTATTACTATCAATATCTTCACTGAGACCTTCTACATCCCTCGAAAGAAATATCGTTAATCGTTTAATTTAATATTTTGCAAATACTGACGCAACGTAAAAGTTTTGATTTTACTCTTTTGCGGGGTATAACTCGAGAGGAGTCATTACCATAGAGAAATCCACTGTTTAAAACCTCTAAATCCATTTCGGAAACACCCTGTAAAGTTGTAAAGACCTTAAAACATAAAATCGAATGACAATGCCCCCATGCAACCAATGCTGAAGGAGAGGAGGTGCGAGTTATTTATTTTCTAGACGACGGATGAGTCTCGTACGTCGTACCTCAAAGTACTTGAGCTTTAATAGGGTAAAGCTAAGAGATTATGTGTCATCTTCCCGAGAGCACCAGTACCTACTAGTATGAAAAGATCAAATATTTTAGAAAAAGAGGCCTCAAAAGCCCTCGCTTTAAGAATCGCAGATTGATGAGTTTGTTGGAATTGATTATAACATCTCTCCAATTCTTCAATGAGAAATTTTTTGCAAGATGTGCGACGATTAGCGATACTTGGCGTAGTACTTAGCACTACGTACACTTGAAAAAAGCAGAGGAATGCACCTTAATTTTCATAAAAAATAGGCATTTGGTGTCAAGTTGCTATTTTTGCGATAATCCACTCGAGAACACGAAAAGTTATCTACTCGTTAAATGTCACAATTTTGAAGAGACTTCCAGATAAGATAGTACAGAGAACAATGGCAAAAGTTGCTTACACAAGAGCTACACAGACGTAAATAGAAAAAATGGCAGACAATGAGGGATTTTTTTGCAGTTATTTCTATTGTAAATAAAGGTTTATTTGTCATTACATTAAAAGTCAAGTGATGTTACCGTGGACAACTAATACGTAGGTAGTACGTACTTTCAACTCCTCGAGAATAGATTCATAGATTGATATCAAGGGGAAACCTGAAAAACTCAATTTATTTGAAAAGCTTCCTTAGTTTTGCAAATTTGTTTAAAACTCGTTTTAAGAAAATATGGTTTTGGAAACATTTTTGTTTAAATTTATAGCTTAGATGGCTTTACGTGCTCTCCGAAGTAAATGATTTCGATCTATTTCACAAAAAGTTCTAGAAGAACTCCTAGAAGAACTAAGATAATGCTCTCGATAAAGTTGGGAATTTATAGATTTGACGCATGATGCTTTATATAAATATTCATCTTTGAATGAATAGCTTTTAGTGCCCTCTTAGGCACACGGTTTGGTTCTAGGTTATAGCGTTATAGTCCAAAACGTACTTTATTAGTTGTGCTACCGTAAGGCACGTACTCAAATTCCCCAAAAATGTCGTAAAATTACGTGATTTTTCTTCAGGGGGCAGTGCGTGAGTTGGTCGGGAGCCAGCGTGCAAATATACTAAAATATATAGTACAACTTTGTCGACAATACAGAAGTTAAAAGAGCATTGCAAATGAGTAATAAATCCGACTGTCTGCCACTCCTAAGTGGCAGCATTAACTTAGGAGAGACGAGAATTGCTCTTCTCTTAGTTTTTCAATTTTACCTTGAAATCTACGCACTTTTTGATAAAAGTGTATTTATAAAAAAACAAACTACATTAAAATGCCTACAAGTTATATCTTTTAGGTTTTTTTCTTCAGACTGACAGTTTACACGGTACAACGCATTAAAGTTCTTAAATTTCAAAATTGATGAAAAAACGTTTGTTTTAGTTTATCGCGTATAACTCGAAAACTACTCATTTTTAGGGAAAAGTGTTACTATAAAAAAATAAAATACATTAAATTTTCTACAACTTATGTTTTTTAGGTTTCTTTATATAGACAGACGGTTTAGGTGCTAGAGCGCGTTAAAGTTTGACAAAAATTTTAAAATCGTCAAAAAGCAGTTTTTTTTAGTTTATCGCGTATAACTCAAAAACTACGCGTTTTTAAAGAAAAGTGTTACTATAGAAAAATAAAGAGCATTTAATTTTCTACAACTTATGTTTATTAGGTTTCTTTATTTAGACAAACGGTTTAGGTGCTAGAACGCGTTAAAGTTTGACAAAAATTTCAAAATCGGCAAAAAAACAGTTTTTTAGTTTATCGCGTATAACTCGAAAACAACGCATTAAAAAAAAAGTGTCACTATGGAAAAATAAAGTGCATTCAATTTTCTATTACTTATGTTTCTTAGGTTTCTTTATTTAGACGAACGGTTTAGGTGCTAGAGCGCGTTAAAGTTTGACAAAAATTCCAAAATCGACAAAAAACAGTTTTTTTAGTTTATCGCGTATAACTCGAAAACTACGCATTTTTAAAGAAAAGTGTCGTTATAGAAAAATAAAGTGCATTCAATTTTCTACAAATTATGTTTGCAAAGTTTTTTACACAAACGGTAAAACACCGCCCGGTATACGAGTTTTCTCAAAAAACCTACTTTTCTCTAATCAAATAAACTATCAAAATCCTTCTTTTGCACTCTAAACATAAATTAATTCTTTCCAGAGACAAGTAGTTAAAGCAAATGCCACTTTTAACGCATTTTTGCTATCAAACAAACCTGAAGTCATTCCAGAGCTGAAACCTCTTTCCATGGTGCGCGAGCTACACCTAGAAGACGACATGAAAGAGTATTGGGGTTTCTATCTTCTCAACGGATCTAAAATTACCGTATCTACGTGCGTTAGGTAAGAATTACTCTTTATAAACTTGCTTTTAAGTATAATTCGTCTCAGTTTAGATGGCCGGGTGCTTCTTTAATTATAATTCGAGGACACAAACACCTCCACGAATGCGCTTACATAGGAGACGATTCGTCCGAAGAGTTTGACGAATTATTGGACCTTGCAAACGAAAACAGAAGCTCATCGTCTAGTTCTGATGATAACATGTCCAACGTACCATCTCTCATGAGACGCCATCGATCGGATATACGTTTTCATGACACCCAACACGATGATGCTAATAGGGAGAGTTTTAAAATCGTGCAAGACGAGCTCGATATATCCGACGTGAGCGATCCAAAAGCGCTGAAAGAAATTTTACAAATCTTAGCTAAAAAGAAACAAATGAAGAAGGAACAAAACCCGCCTAAAATCAGACACGAAAAGAAGAAGTCGAACTTGACCGTTTCTCAGGAAGTTTTTGCGGAGATTGCGCAAAAGTTGCACTCATTAGGCGAGAGAAAACACAACGTACTTGCAAAACTCAACAGTGAAATTGGAAGAAACGAATCTGATAGGGTGAAAAGGGAAGTTATAATAAAGTCGCCGGTAGCAACTAAATTAAATTCCGACGACGAAGAAAACGACGCCGCCGTCGAAGAAGTATATAACCTACAAGTAAATTAAAGTTCTCGTTTTATACACAAACTTGGTTTTAGGGGTTCGTTTCGGACGAATTGGCTGATCATAGAGGAACTATAAACGAGACCACGACCAACGATAGAAGTTTTAGCGAATTTTGGTCGTCTTTTTCGAGTTCCGAAGAGGCTCTTCTTAACTGTAAAGGATTAATTCTCAATTTACCTCTAACGCCTCATCACAAGTGTCACAGAAATGAGAGTGACGAGACGCTTAACCAAGCGTCTGCTACAAATACAATCACTTACATGTAAGATTTTAAATGTAGGGTTGAACAAATGGAACACCCTGTATGCTAGTAGTTTAAAATATTATTTTAAAAATTCCAATCATGGGTTATCCGTAGAGTTGGGAAAAACTATTGATTTATCGACTAGTCGATATCGTCCGAAAAAGTATCATTTGGCGTAGCAATCAATAATAGGTATATCGATGATGTCATTACGTCATCGCCAATATTTCTCTAGCTTTGAGACAAGTTAGTGCCTCATATGTCGATATTTAAAACCAATTGCATTCAAACAACTCTCCTAAGAACCTAACCAGTTGATGCACCTATCTGATAATCTTTCAAAAAAACAGCCCCTTGTAATACCACCGTGCGTTTTTCAATTAATAATTTTTTTTAAATTGCAGAGTGCCTCAAAACGGATATTACTTCTTCGTGTTCAACAGCGAAAACGAAGTACAAGTCAATTACATTCGTCTGCGATTCGAACTCAACAAGACGACTTACGACGTCTCTCATCCCGTAACGAGCTGTTCCAATATTAGCGACGGAGAGTGCGGTTTGGATTTAAATTTTTTCTCCAATCAAAACACCGTCTTGGAAGTACCTGTTACAATTAACGAATCTCGTTGGAACGAAGAATACGTCGTTATTTCAGAATGCCAACCTCGTACGATAATTTACGTTCTTTGCGTATTGGCCGTACCTGTTTTTATTATTTTTTTCGCGTTTCAATGATTGTTATGTTATAGTAGTTTAAAAACGCCCTGTATATAAATGATATAGTATATTTTTTACAACTATATACTCTCGATTTTACTTTAACTTTATTCTGATGTAATGCTATAAGGATTTGGGGTGGTTGGTGGTTGGTGGATGTGAGTAATGTTCTGAAAGGGAGGCGCAAAGTCTCTTATCGCTCTTTTGCAGGTACGTTCGGATTTGTGCAAACATAAAGAGTAGTTTGAAGTTCAAAATTTATTTTTCTAGTTATCGACATCCAAATACAATTTGTCTCTTTTAATAATTAATTTATCGTCCTACGTTCTTATCGACTTATTTTCTTTTAATTAAATGTTTAGACTTTGTATGTGCTATATGTGCAATATCTAATGTCAATAATGTTCTTTACTTCTTCTTCTTCTTTGGAATTAATCAGAAAATATTCATTTTATCTGAAAAACTGAGTCATCTCAGAGAACTAATCTAAATGGCGATAAGCAATTGAAAATCAAAAATTTGGTATCTTGTTCATTTGTATGTTTTGGAAAAATACCATCAGGAAACTGACTTTCTATATGTCGAAATGTTGAAATTAAGTAGTTTACGGATTACTGATTAACAGTAGTTATCATTGGGGCGATGGCGACCTTCCTAATATCTGACCCCTGCACAACATACAAATCACAATCTTCTTTGCTTAACTAACTCGTCTTATAGCATCTCAATTAACTAACCTATTCTATTAAAATATGTGTAATACTTGCAGCAATAGCAGCAATGCAATTCAAAATGGCTAGTCCAATATGGCGGCATTAGCCAGAACCAATGGAATAACATACTACATATTCACTTTAAGAAAAAACGCTTTAAATAAAACTTGTTTGGTACTTAGTTATACATCATAAGACAAAGTTAAAATTTTATTTTTTCTAATAACAAAAGCGCAATAAATAACACTTTCATTTTTTTAAACGGCAAAGTACCCCTACATAGACCAGGGTCGATAATTTTTGAAACCAAAAAAAATTATAGTAGGATGAAACCCATTGGAAAAGGTAGAGAATATACCAAAAATGTAGAAAAAAATAAATTACGGGCGATCTGAGGTGGGGAAGGGGACGGGAGTGAGTTTTTAAGGGTAAAAAACGGTTTATCTCGATTTCCGGCAAAACTACAAGTCCTATGAAAAAAAGTTAAATCGCAAAGTTGTAGGTAATTAAAAGATCTACAACTTTTGTTTTTACACTTTTTTCACATAACCTCACAATTTATGTGAAAAATTCAAATAACCAAGTTTTTGGTTTTTTATTTGTATCTTGTGCAAAAATTTTTATTTTTTCACAAAATTTGGTGAAAACTTACCTTTTTATGTCCCAAACACACAGTAATTTTTTTGATTTAAAATATTCATTGTTTCACCTTATTTTGACTTAATATCGAAGAAGCACCTCAATTTTCAATCGAAAATTCTCACGTCAAAATATTTGCTTTTTTAAAAAAGTCGGTGGGCTTTTTGTTCGTTGAAGTCTCTACTTTCTGTTGGTATAAAAAAATATATACATTACTATGGTAAATGTTCTCAGAAAATGCAAATAAAGAAAAAAAACTCGAATCTAGAAAAGGAGCTAGGAAGGTCTGGGCCGAGGTCTAAAATTTCAATATATCATTAGGCCTACTTAATAGACAAGGTACCAAAAAATCAGAACTATTTAGATATATTAAATAGTGTTTGCGATATCGGCCATCTTTTTCTTGAGTGCTGCCCTCAAACGCATCATTTTTGAGAGTGCCAACATCAAAATTATGTATCTTTGACCTCAAACAAAGAAATTGAGATCAATAACATACTTGGTTTTGGCCTGGTTTTGTACAATTACAGGGGGGCTGTAAGCTTTCTGAGAAAACAGTTAGTCCTACATAAAAATTGGTAATAACCTTTTTTGTGTATAATTGTTGTAGCAATATTTTGTATATTAAACTTTTTTCGTAACACCAATGGTTACTCAGATAGATTGGCAAAAGTGTTTGCTACGTTAGCCATTTTGTTCTTCACGCGCAGCAGTCAAACGCATAATTTTCGAGAGTGCCAACATCGAAATTATGTTTCTCCAAGTTCAAACAAAGAGATTGAGATCAATGCCACACTTGCTTCATCTAGGATCCCACGGATGTACATTTGAGAACGGACTAATAGGTGTGATCGACTAAAAATTTTGGAATATCGTTTTGATATTTTGGAATCCCGCCCTGCTTAATCTGAAAAGTTTACAGATAAGATTTTTGATTTCAAAAAATCAAGGTGGTCATGACAGTTGAGAAAATTTCTCAAGGTGAACCAATGTTTTTGAAGTGTTGCGTCGAGTCATAATTTCATATTCTGAACAACTTTTTCTAATAATACTTTGTAATATCGATAACCAAAAGGGCACTTTACCTAAACAGAAAATAGTTTTTTCTCAATTGTCATGACCAACTTGATTTTTTTAAATCAAAAATCTGCTCGCAATACTTTTCAGACCAAGCAGAGAGGGATCCCAAAATATTAAAACGATATTCCAAAATTTTTGGTCGATCACACCTATAGCGAAGTCAACCGGGGACACACTGTATTATGAGATTTTCTATGCATAACTGTAGTAATTAGAATTTAATAAATCAACTTTATTACTGAAAAAAATTGCAGCAGTCACATTTTTTAGATGAAATCCCCTTTAAATCCTGTTTTTAATATTTAGAACAACTATTTTCGCATGTTTTTTGCAATCTTTATGTTTTATGGATTTGTAATTTTTTTGTTTATCAATGTAACATGAAATCTTACGTTTTTCGAGTAATTAAAGTGTAAATTTTATCTAATAGCTCAAAACTGTACATAGTAATTAAAAGAAATATTTCGGATTCGAGTTTTTTTCTTTATTTGCATTTTCTGAGAACATTTACCATAGTAATGTATATATTTTTTTATACCAACAGAAAGTAGAGACTTCAACGAACAAAAAGCCCACCGACTTTTTTAAAAAAGCAGATATTTTGACGTTTCAAAATCAGATTTTTGATTGAAAATTGGTGTGCTTTTTCGATATTAAGTCAAAATAAGGTGAAAAAATGAATATTTTAAATCAAAAAAATTACTGTGTGTTTGGGACATAAAAAGGTAAGTTTTCACCAAATTTTGTAAAAAAATAAAAATTTTTGCACAAGATACAAATAAAAAACCAAAAACTTGGTTATTTGAATTTTTCACATAAATTGTGAGGTTATGTGAAAAAAGTGTAGAAACAAAAGTTGTAGATCTTTTAATTACCTACAACTTTGCAATTAAACTTTTTTTCATAGGACTTGTAGTTTTGCCGGAAATCGAGATAAACCCTTTTTTAATCTTAAAAACTCACCCCCGTCCCCTTCACCACCCCAGATCGCCCGTAATTTATCTTATCTTACATTTTTGGTATATTCTCTACCTTTTCCAATGGGTTTCATCCTACTATAATTTCTTTTCACTTTTTACCATTTTCAAAGGTATAGACCCTGGTCTATACATTATACTCATTTAATAGATAATTTTGTTCTCTTTTCAACGATACTAAACATTTGTCCATTTGTGCCTTTACTTAAATAACTTTTCGAAAACAAACGGCTGTCACCATCGAAGAAAGATAGAAGATATTAAATATAGGGTCATGGGCGCCGCCAGAAAATTTTGCAAGAGGGTGCAAATTTCTTTTAAGAGTCGGGCAAGGGGCGTGACCTATTCAGAAGCGTGTTTATAGTTTTTGAAGGCCTCGGCGCTGTCAAATTTTGGGGCCGTTTGAAGAAAAGAGTAAAATTAAAATAGCGCCGCAGGGAAAAATTTTTGATTGTTCAAGGTCAAACGGCTTAAAATGAAGTTTAGAAATTTTAGGAGCAATTGATAGTGTCTCCAAAAAAAATGTTTCACGAAAACAAAATAGGAAAATTATTTCAGGTAAACAAAAAATATTATTGGAGAATTCCGAGACTCCTTTTGACCTATGATAAATGGGGCCTGGGCTCTATTTTCTTATTAGGTGTCAATTTTAATTTATAGTTTACATCTAAATGACAAACCCGGGTGAAAAAGCTCTTACGCATTTTCCAATAATTAAAACAATTAAAATGGGTAGAAAGAAATTTTAATTGGACAATTCTTATAAAATGAGCTGTTTTGGGACCCTTAAAAACACAGAGCCTATTTTATTAGGTATGTGACCCAGCGCCGAATTTAACGATGTTGTCGCTGTACGACATATTTATTATGTTATAGGTTATATTTATTAATAAATAAAAATGAAAGTCTAATTTAAAAGAGTTTTTCAAAAGCCAGAGGGGTGCAAGTGCACCTCTTTGCACCCTCCTGCCGGCGCCCATGTATAGGGTGTCCCGTTCGAAAAACACTTTTGTAGCGTCGTGTCTTTATCTTTACAATTTACAATTAACACTCGGCTGCTCAGCTCTTTGGATCTTGCCATTGAAAAGGAACATTTAACTTGTAGTTATATCTTCTTAAAACTAATCTCTTTAGTAAATTGATGTGAGTGACAAGTTAATAAACAGATACGAATCGTTGTTTATTTACTTTTGTATCGAAATCACTTACAGTTGAATTAGTTCCCACTTTTCCCATGTACCCATTTAAGCACATAATTTGCCGGTTTATTTCTTCTAAAGCTTTGCCGTTTATAAAAATAAATAAAACATATTGAAAATTTCTAATATGATTTTCATGAGGGGTTGCGTGGGGTTGAAAGTCGCGTGTCGTTTTGACTTATAACGCGTGCCCTAAACGTGATTTCAATACTACGGTGTGGATTTTTATTCATTTACCCACCGTAATATAACAACATTTAAGGGTTTTTTAGTATTTCTTGGACGTTTACATCAGAAACGAACGAAATTTGGTCTAATTTCGTACGATTTATTATTTAATATTAAAAGATCGTTCGTGGGAAAGGCGAAATACTTATAAATTAATCCGGAGCATAATTTGTTCGACACGCGTATTTAATCCCCCTCTTATCCAAATTAATTAGGGTTAGCACTTGGAAGTGTATCAGGATATCCGAGATTAAAAAAGTTGGGGTGGCTCTTCATTATCTCAAAATTTTAATTTGCATAAACTGCTCTTTTTTATTATTCAGTACCCATCTTTTGAATTAAATTATTATAATTTTGAATACGTAATCAAAAGGCTATAGGTTTTTATACAGCGTGTTTAAAAAGTAGGTATGTGCTACATATCTCAGTACATACCTACTTTAGGGAAAAATGTTTCGAATAAAAGTTGTTTGGCAGTTAGTTTTCCACCTTAAAAAAATAGTTCAATTTTATTTATTCGAATAACAAAAGCTCAATGGATGGCACTTCCATTTTTTAAGTGACTATTATTTATATTAATTTAGTCCAGTCATTACGTCGGAAAAAAAGGTATATACCTATAACTGCAAGTGAACTGAGAAAGCTGATTTTTGAACATGTTGTAGAGGGGGCTCAAAAAAGCTTAACTTCAAATTTTCGGCCAAGATTTCTTATGAGCTTTCGCCGCCATCTTGAAAAAAGGGTCAAATTTTTTTTTCTCGATAACTCGGCTCGATATCTCAACAACGATTAACGGTAGGTAAAAAATTCATATAACCATAATTGTAGAGCGTAAAAAAAGCAACAAAAAAGTACATAAGCACAATTTTTGTATCGTGAAGTAGAGCCGAGTTATCGAGAAAAAACCAAATTTGACCCTTTTTTCAAGATGACGGCGAAAGCTTATAGGAAATCTCGGTCGAAAACTTGAAGTTAAGCTTTTTTGAGCCCCCTCTATAACATATCCAAAAATAAGCTTTCTCGGTTCACTTGCATTTTCAAATGTTTATTGTGACTGGACTAATTAGTCTCTATAGAGGGTGAGTCGGGAGGATCGCACCGAACTCTAGGAACGTATTCTACACGTAATAATGAGACAAAAAAGCCCAAAAGTTGCTATCCGATTTTCACTTGTTTTCGAGTGACAGCCATTTAAAGTTCGGCAATAATTTCCAAAAAAATCTCCATAAACCTCCAAACATTTTCTTACTAGTTTACACGTAAATATAAGACAAAATAACCTCTTTGATTCATTAAATTATTTATTAAGGGACTGGAAAAATTCCACCCTTAATTTTGGTCTTATGTATTCGAATAAAAGACAATTAAGCAGCCCTCTTGAGACCCCATGTTCCTCACTCAAATTTTGTCTTGCGGTTCAGTTCTCGTGTCGTTAGGCAGATCACAAACAGTCAAGACTTTATCTTTTTTAGCCTTAATAAGTCTGAAAACAAATATTTCCAGAAATGGGGACAAATAGAAATTTCAGAAATCACTTTAACCGCGCAATGGATGGCACTTCCATTTTTTAAGTGATTATTGTTTATATTAATTTAGTCCAGTCATTACGTCGGAAAAAAAGGTATATAAAAGCAAGTGAACCGAGAAAGCTGATTTTTAGATATGTTGTAGAGGAGGCTCAAAAAAGCTTAACTTCAAATTTTCGGCCAAGGTTTCCTATGAGCTTTCGCCGCCATCTAGAAAAAAGGGTCAAATTTGTTTTTTTCTCGATAACTCGGCTCGATATCTCAACAACGATCAACGGTAGGTAAAAAATTCATATAACCTTAATTGTAGAGCGTAAAAAAAGCAACAAAAAAGTACATAAGCACAATTTTTGTATCGTAAAGTAGAGCCGAGTTATCGAAAAAAAATCAAATTTGACCCTTTTTTCAAGATGGCGGCGAAAGCTTATAAGAAATCTCGGTCGAAAACTTGAAGTTAAGCTTTTTTGAGCCCCCTCTATAACATATCCAAAAATAAGCTTTCTCGGTTCACTTGCATTTTCAAATGTTTATTGTGACTGGACTAATTAGTCTCTATAGAGGGTGAGTCGGGAGGATCGCACCGAACTCTAGGAACGTATTCTACACGTAATAATGAGACAAAAAAGCCCAAAAGTTGCTATCCGATTTTCACTTGTTTTCGAGTTACAGCCATTTAAAGTTCGGCAATAATTTTCAAAACAATCTCCATAAACCTCCAAACATTTTCTTACTAGTTTACACGTAAATATAAGACAAAATAACCTCTTTGTTTCATTAAATTATTTATTAAGAGACCGGAAAAATTCCACCCTTAATTTTGGTCTTATGTATTCAAATAAAAGACAATTAAGCAGCCCTCTTTAGACCCCATGTTCCTCACTCAAATTTTGTCTTGCGGTTCAGTTCTCGTGTCGTTAGGCAGATCACAAACAGCCAAGACTTTATCTTTTTTAGCCTTAAAAAGTCTGAAAACAAATATTTCCGGAAATGGGGACAAATAGAAATTTCAGAAATCACTTTAACCGCGCAATGGATGGCACTTCCATTTTTTAAGTGATTATTGTTTATATTAATTTAGTCCAGTCATTACGTCGGAAAAAAAGGTATATAAAAGCAAGTGAACCGAGAAAGCTGATTTTTAGATATGTTGTAGAGGAGGCTCAAAAAAGCTTAGCTTCAAATTTCCGACCAAGGTTTCCTATGAGCTTTCGCCGCCATCTTGAAAAAAGGGTCAAATTTGTTTTTTTCTCGATAACTCGGCTCGATATCTCAACAACGATCAACGGTAGGTAAAAAATTCATATAACCTTAATTGTAGAGCGTAAAAAAAGCAACAAAAAAGTACATAAGAACAATTTTTGTATCGTAAAGTAGAGCCGAGTTATCGAGAAAAAACCAAATTTGACCTTTTTTTTAAGATGGCGGCGAAAGCTTATAGGAAATCTTGGTCGAAAATTTGAAGTTAAGCTTTTTTGAGCCCCCTCTGTAATATATCCAAAAATCAGCTTTCTAGGTTCACTTGCATTTTCAAATGTTTATAGTGACTGGACTAATTAGTCTCTATAGAGGGTGAGTCGGGAGGATCGCACCGAACTCTAGGAACGTATTCTACACGTAAATATAAGACGATAAAGCCTAAAAGTTGCTTACTGATTTTCACTTGTTTTCGAGTTCAGCCATTTAAAGTTTGGCAATAATTTTCAAAAAAATCGCCATGAACCTCCAAACATTTTCTTACTAGTTTACACGTAAATATAAGACAAAATAACCTCTTTGTTTCATTAAATTATTTATTAAGGGACTGAAAAAATTCCACCCTTAATTTTGGTCTTATGTATTCAAATAAAAGACAATTAAGCAGCCCTCTTTAGCCCCCATGTTCCTCACTCAAATTTTGTCTTGCGGTTCAGTTCTCGTGTCGTTAGGCAGATCACAAACAGTCAAGACTTTATCTATTTTAGCCTTAAAAAGTCTGAAAACAAATATTTCCGGAAATGGGGACAAATAGAAATTTCAGAAGTCACTTTAACCCACTTTAACTTTGATCAGCGAACTCTTGAAATTGTTGAGCAATTCCAAGCTTTCAATTTTTAAAATAATTTAATTTCCTTTAAAATCACGAACATTGCACCTCTAGTAAATAGTTTATCCGTGGACATATCTAGTAGCCCCGCTGATGCGTTAATTGAACCTTCCACTCTCCGACGGCATTATCGTGAAATGTATTGATCGTAGCAATATTTTCCATATAACTAAACTTATTCAGAATTGAATAAGCTACAAAAACTCCTAAAGTCATATTGACGTAGGAATATGACAAATTAGTGCGAGTCCCTCTCCTTAGAAAGTGTGAAAAATTGAGAACCCTTTTAAAGAATAAAAAATAGTTCAGTGACCCAATCTCCAGTCTAAGATGGTAATTTTAGCTTTTCAACAACCACATTCCAAAAGAACTCCAAAAATAACATCAGAAACAGTGTAAAGAAACAGAAAGCAATTTTTATTGTTTGTGGCACTGATTTACACGTCTACGCACGCTACTAATTAACGTTTCAACGTCCTACTGGGAGATGTTGTCCCATTCTTCTACAAGAGCCTCCGAGGGAGGCTCTCAAGGTTCTCCGAGAGTTCCTGGGATGTTGTGCCTGTTTTGTTTACGTATTCCAAGAGCGTCCAACGTGTGCTCTATCTGATTAAAATCAGGTGATTTCGCCGGCCATTCTATTACCTGTACACCAACGTTGCGTTCCCAACACTTTTTATCGCCGATCGTTAGATCAAAGAGTGAATCGGGACTCGCCCGAAAACAAAACAGCGCTCCACTGCTCTCTTGCAAGCGCAAGCCGCGTTGCTCTGTTTCTCTAGTCAAACTGGTCCCTGTTGCTGGTCGTCTAGCGTGTAAATGAACTTCATGGAGGCGATTTCTTAGTTTGATAAGAAATCCTGGTATATATTACAAATTTTGTAGAAATCGAGCTGTTGAAGCTCGATTTCGACGGCAGAAAGGTTTAGAAAACGGTTTTCTCTTGCACTTGTGATTCGCTGACGACCTTGTCCACTACGTCTGGAATGTCCATAGGTCTCGTAGAATTGCTGAGAAACCTTGCTATCCCCTTGAAATTTGGTATACATATTGAACACTCACCACTCTATTACATCACATTGCCAAATTTGTCAACATCCCTTCCGGGGGTGCAAAATTAAAGTTTTAAACATTTACACATATTTTACATGAAAATTAGTGTTAAAGAGACAAAATTGACTTCTTAAGCAGTTCTTTATATCTGTACACAATTAACTATTACAGTTAGCACCTTAAATTGTTTAAATAACAACGGAGTGCACCCCCGCCCCACCTTCCGTAAAAAAATTATAGCTTCCTTGATATAAAAATTGTAAAAATGAAATTAAGTATGTACACTACTTAAGGTGTCCTCTTTTAGATGCCATCAAAAAATTCGTTTAATCCGATACAGGGGGTTCTTGCAATATTACCCCGAAACTTAAAAAAATCGTATCTCCCTTAATAGGAAAACTTTGAGAATAAAATTAAGTATGTACACTACTAAGGGTGTCCTCTTTTAGATGCCATTAAAAAATTCGTTTAATCCGATACAGGGGGTTCTTGCAATATTACCCCGAAACTTAAAAAAATCGTATCTCCCTTAATAGGAAAACTTTGAGAATAAAATTAAGTATGTACACTACTAAGGGTGTCCTCTTTCAGATGCCATTAAAAAATTTGTTTAATCCGATACAGGGGGTTCTTTCAATATTACCCCGAAACTTAAAAAAATCGTATCTCCCTTAATAGGAAAACTTTAAGAATAAAATTAAGTATGTACACTACTAAGGGTGTCCTCTTTCAGATGCCACCAAAAAATTTGTTTAATCCAATACAGGGGGTTCTTTCAATATTACCCCTAAACTTAAAAAAATCGTATCTCCCTTAATAGGAAAAATTTAAGAATAAAATTAAGTATGTACACTACTAAGAATGTCCTCTTTTAGATGCCACCAAAAAATTCGTTTAATCCAATACAGGGGGTTCTTTCAATATTACCCCGAAACTTAAAAAAATCGTATCTCCCTTAATAGGAAAACTTTAAGAATAAAATTAAGTATGTACACTACTAAGGGTGTCCTCTTTCAGATGCCACCAAAAAATTCGTTTAATCCAATACAAGGGGTTCTTTCAATATTACCCCGAAACTTAAAAAAATCGTATCTCCCTTAATCGGAAAACTTTAAGAATAAAATTAAGTATGTACACTACTAAGGGTGTCCTCTTTCAGATGCCATTAAAAAATTTGTTTAATCCGATACAGGGGGTTCTTTCAATATTACCCCGAAACTTAAAAAAATCGTATCTCCCTTAATAGGAAAACTTTAAGAATAAAATTAAGTATGTACACTACTAAGGGTGTCCTCTTTCAGATGCCACTAAAAAATTTGTTTAATCCGATACAGGGGGTTCTAGCAATATTTTAGGGTTTAGGGTAATATTGCAAGAATACAGGTACAGGTACCCCCTGTACCGGATTAAAAAAATTTTTTGGTGGCATCTGAAAGAGGACACCCTAAGTAGTGTACATACTTAATTTCATTCTTAAAGTTTTCCTATTAAAAGAGATACGATTTTTTTAAGTTTTGGGGTAATATTTCTAAAACCCCCTGTATCGGATTAAACGAATTTTTTGGTGGCATCTGAAAGAAGACACCTTAAGTAGTGTACATACTTAATTTCATTTTTAAAATTTTTATATTAAAGATTTTTTTGCGGTAGGCGGGGCGGGGGTGCACCCCGTTGTTATTTAAACAATTTAAGGTGCTTACTGTAATAGTTAATTGTGCACAGATATAAAGAACTGCTTAAGAAGTCAATTTTGTCTCTTTAACACTAATTTTCAAGATGTAAAATATGTGTAAATGTTTAAAACTTTAATTTTGCACCCCCGGGGGGGATGTTGACAAATTTGACAATGTGATGTAATAGAGTGGTGAATGTCCAATACGTATACCAAATTTCAAGGGGATAGTCCTATTAATAACGGAGATATTAATTTATTTAATTTTCGTGTAGTTATTGCCGGTTAATTATTGCTAAAGGTACTCGCCTAACTTGCAGATGTCCGTCCTGGAGAAAAACAACAGCAGTTTGTGCTTCCGCATACAGCGCTGGGAGTTCTATTCGATATATCTGTAGACTCCAAGAGCGAAAACTGCCACTGATGAGCGAAAGAGACTTCCAAAACGCGTTCTGGCGACAGTTTAATGCCACAACACGAAATTCGTGTCGTGGCTATTACAAAAATGTTCACAACGCGTTGTGATCTCTACACAAAAAGACACAAAACGAAATTCGTGTTGTGGTTCTTTTAGAAAAAATTAAAAAGTGCCACAACGCAATGCTTGAAGATGTTCTTGATCAAAATTTTCAAAAATGAATCTTTATCTTCTAAGGATAAGGTATGAGAGAAATAATAGGGGACAACTATACAGGAAATTTGAATATTTACAACAATTATAGTACCTACATTAACAAATTGTAGAGGGAGCGATAATGCACAAATCAGAAAATAAATAAAAATAGATAAGTATACAAAATAAAATTCTTCGTAACCTATTCCCATCTCATAATTATTGTCAAACTTATCTGATTGAAATGGCATGTTGTGGGGATACCTAGTACTCACTAGGTAATTTAGGTTTTCGACCAAGTTTTCGTCGAAAAATAAAATCGCGACGTTCGGAGTGACGAATTCGGCATTAAATTGCCTTCCGAAATGATGCAAAATTTGTGCAAACGCTGCGACAAACTATTATAGTTAGTTTTGGGCTTTAGGAAACTGAACAAGTACAGATATAAATGGGAACATTCTTATTAGAAACTATTCTTCCATTTATCATTCTAATAAAATATGGGATCTGATGGCTTTGAATCGGAGAGCGTCGACGAGAATGATGGTTCAGACAAAACTCGCGTTACGTATAGAAAGATCATTCCGCATGATTTCCTTTAAGAAAGATGCTGAAAAAACCTGAAACATTTTTTTGAGTGTTTAGGTTTCACAACCTCAGCGTCGTTAGTAAATCATATGTGTCTATGTTTATGGGTTCAGTGGCCGTCGTCGAAAGGCTCTTGGTGAGAGACCAGACGTTTCGCCTCTACTACCTACTAACTGTGGGAAAAATTTTCAAACTTTGGTTATCTTCTGGGAGCTATTAGTGTGGTAGAAATGAACCCACCGATAGCTCAGAAGTGCAAGTGAATGATAACTCGCTCATCGGTGTGATCCGGAGTCGTATTAAAAACAACCAAAGTATGGAAAGTTTAAAAATAAAGCAACAAATATTACTCAAAAAGCAATATACTACCTAATATAACGTTTTCCCACCTTTTCAATTTTTATATTTTTAGACTTTGAGCCACTTTTTTGTGCAAATGTTCAAATAGGTACACTTTTAACCCTGAAAAGCCGAGCTTAAATTAATTAACGCAGGTGATTTATAAAAATTTATTTAATTCTTATTTAGATAAATTTTACACCTGAGCCCTCACTTGTTTAACAATTTAAAAATTTTCGAACACACTCGACGTAAAACATCATTTTTAAAATTGCACTATTTACCAGCTATACGTGGCTTAACGAACAGGTAGGTTTTCCACAAAAAAAAGAAAAATTGAGTTTCCCTTCTGAATAATATTGGAAGGTGTGGTGTTTTTAGTCGGTAACGCCCTTAACAAAGTCGATTGGTGCAAACAAGGGTGGCTGTGTTGGTGAGATAACGTTTTAGTGTTAAGTTGCTATTGATATGACAGCATCCCGCATCCCCTAATTTCTGTAACTACTAACTACCACCGCAATCCCTCTAGTATAACTTTTACCTTCCGACTAGCAAGTTTTCCTTCGTCACAACTCACATCAATAATATCAAAATATCAAACTATTTTTAAATTCAATGGTGGGTTGATAAAAGATAACATTTTTTTAAACATGTGGGTGCTCGTATTAGATAAATCGGCTTCCTCCTTTTGTAATTTTCGTTTGAGTAACGTAAAAATCTTTCCTCTCATTTACAGCCTATGCTAACGTTTACAACAACAAATGGTTCGAGAAATATGGATTGGTCATTAGACGGTGAAAATAGTCCCACGAGCTCTTCAAACTCTGGCAGTTTTCGAAAAGAGTCGCATCATTATCAAGACGTCGACTCTTTTTCCGAAGAAGACGATCTTTCAGACGACTTTTCGTTACTCGATAGCGATGAAGAAAAGAAAAACGATCCGAGAAATTCTCACCATATGTTACAGGTACTTACTTAAAATAATTTTCTTTAAATAAGTAAATTAGTGAGCTTTTTATTGCCTTTTTAAGACAACAATGGAGCCTGCTCCACGAGGAGTCGTGAGAAAGATGTTTACCAACAGCAGAGAACGATGGAGGCAGCAAAATGTGAGTGGTGCTTTTGCCGAGTTACGTAAACTCGTGCCGACACATCCTCCGGATAAGAAGCTGTCCAAGAACGAAATTTTGAGGATGGCAATAAGGTTAGTTCAATGCTAGTTTTATAACATCTGCAGTTCACAAAAATTGCCTCGTTATTAACAGGTTGTAGGTATTGTGTATAGCGTTATAACTTATAACAGCCTATAAAGTCTGAAGCGTATTCTGCCTCAAACTCAAAAGGAGCACAGATACAGCCAAATTTTCTCCGAGTGTTTCGTATTTTTGCATTGGCCATAGTCAGTTTTCATGATGTATTATCAAGAGTATCGGCTCCTCTTGTTTTTTTATTAGTTTGATCTAGGCTGCTGTCTTTACACAGTAGTTGATCTTCTGTGACAATCACAGAGCACAGATAGAGATGCACCTCAAAGAGTTTGTAGAAGTTTTATTGATGTGAATAGGGAGCACTCGATCTACTTTTTGAGGCTTTGCGGCTTCTAGTTGGTCAATTTTCAGATTTTCACCGTATTATTGTAAAATTGCTTATAATACAAGGCATTTAACTGCTAAAGCACTTTGTAGACCCTCCATTCCACGTCTTGAAAACAAAAATTGTTCGTTATTAAAAGAAAAACTATGTGGCATGTGGCCTAACAGAACTTTTCGGAAGACTTTTCGTACGTCTTGAAGCTAATGGTGGACCCACATGATGCGGAACTCGGCAAAATTGGTTAAACAATTTTTGCGGTGGCAAGAAGCGTAACGCTCAATAGGTAAAGAATTTCCCGCCGCATTTTTTAAACCGATTTTGCGGAATCCCAAATAATTTAAAAAATCGACTATATAAAACTAAAGGACGGCTCCGTTAACTGCCCCCCCCCCCTCCAGTAAATATTTTCATCTGAAAACCTAAGTAGTACCAAAGAACATAGAATTATCAGAAAAAGCAACCAATGTAAAATTTTAAAACCTTTTAAAGTGTAGTAACATCCAGATGTCTCTGCTCAGTTTACAGTACTTTCGAGAGTGTGAGAAGATGAAACATTCAATTTTAGTATGTCCAAACTTGAGTTTAAATGATTTAAAAAAGGTCTATTCGAATGGTATTTTAATCCTTTGTCCAAAGACCAAAGATTTTGAACTTCCTATCAACAAAAACTTTCGTGACAATATAACCATCATAAAATAACAATAGAAAAGCAACTTAGCCCCTTAGCCGTAAATAGATCGTAAAACACCCTATTTTCAGGTAGGTCATTGCTAAGTATAGACAAACATTTTATGTATTTTTGTCGCTCTCTTTGTTACTCTTACGTAGGTATACGAAAAATTGTGCTAAAATGAGGAGCGACATCTGAATCTCACCGGTGTACTACGTTTAAAAGAAGGCGTATGAGACTCCATAAGCTTAGGATTTCTCTTACTAGATATTCTTTGGTAGTACGTAGTACACAGCTAGCACCGGCTAGCACTCCAATCCCAAAGCTAGCACCACCCCGTTTCCAAAATACGAGCACATAAAGTTTGGGGGGGCTAGCCCTCCTCATTGTTTTAGAGCAACCAAAAGCTAACTCGGCAATTACTGAGCTAGAACCAGATAGCACCCAATTCTTAAAGCTAGCACCACCACCTTTACAAAGGAAAAGATAATGGGAGTTGAAAAAAACCCCTAATGAGCTAGCACCACTTCCCATCGGCCATTTTAGAGATATTGAAAGGCCCTTTTGAAAGGGGATACCCCCCCCCCCCAATTGTTTTAGAGCAACCATTACCTAATAGCTCTGCAATCTCCTGAGCTAGCACCACTTAGCAATCACATTTCATAGCTAGCACCCCCACCCACCACCCTTGCGGAGATAATAGGAGTTGAAAAAAATCTAGCCCTCCCTCCTCCCCTCGTTAGTATTTATTTTTTAAATTTGGGAATCGAACCTACTGAGCTAGCACCACCTGGCTCTCGATTTTGAACCACTTATCTTTAGCGGTTTTGAAGATGATTAAAACCTTTTCAGGGGGTAGGTTAAGTTAACGCTAGCTCTCCCCAATTGTTTTTGAATGGCCGAAAACTAGCTCTGCAATCTACTCAGCTAGCACTCAAATCTTAAAGCAAGCATCATCACTTTTACGGAGATAATGATAATGGGGGTATATGTATAGCCCTCTCTCCCCTAGTAGGCATGTACACATGTACAGTGCCAAGTGAGCTAGCACAACCTGGCTCCCGATTTTTAACTACTTTCCTTCGGCGGTTTTGGAGATATTGAGATAGCGGTGGGCTAAGTTAACTCTAGCCCCCCCCCCTCCATTGTTTTATTTCAAAGCTAGCACCCAGTACTCTTACAACGATAATGGGTGTTGGAATAAAAAATCTAGCCCCCCGTCGAGTATTTCTTTTTTTAATTTGAGGGATTAAATCTACTGAACTAGCACCACCAGGCTCCCGTTTTGGACCACTTCTCTTCGGCCGTTTTGTAGATGTTGAACAACCTTTTTGGGGGGTGGGCTTAGTTAACACTAGGGCTGGGAAAAAAATCGATTAATCGATGTTTTAATCGAATAATCGATTAATCGATGTTCGATTAGGTTTTGAAAATAATCGATTAATCGATTGTCCGATTAATCGATTGTTTGATTAATCGATTGTTCGATTAATCGATTGTCCGAATAATTGATTGTCCGATTAATCGATTGTCCGATTAATCGATTGTTTGATTAATCGATTGTCCGATTAATCGATTGTTTGAATAATCGATTGTTTGAATAATCGATTGTTTGAATAATCGATTGTCCGATTAATCGATTGTTCGATTAATCGATTGTTCGATTAATCGATTGTTCGATTAATCGATTGTTTGAATAATCGATTGTCCAATTAATCGACTGTTTGATTAATCGATTGTCTGATTAATCGATTGTACGATTAATCAATCTCCGATTACCGATTGTTTGATTAAATGTTATTTTACAGCAATGGTTGTATTAAATTGTATCTTTCCTAGTCCATGCCCGCTGGCTATGTCTATGCCAGCTAGATTCTGCCTCCCTGACTTTGTCATGTTCATGGTGCATAAGGAAAAGGCTGGCCTACATGCCTACTGCATACTAGCCTGCTTACATGTATTCACATCCGGGTCGAATAAGGCTCTAGGGTCTCATCTATTAAGACTAAAATGGGGGTTCCGCAAGAGCTCCACGTTAATGTTATTCTATTACAATAATGTAAGATTTAAATCCAAAAAATGCCAAACGGGCAGTAACTCAAAAACCGTATCAGATATCGAAAAAATAAATTACAAAACACTCCCACCACCTGCGGTCTCCTGTGAATGCCAAGAAGGCGTTGCCAAAACTTAAACCTCATAAAGCCGTTTTTAAAATTTTGATTATTTAGTAGGTATTCGTAGTCTTTACGTACTACATAACAATAAACTACAAATTAAGTATAAAACTATTAATAATAATAAAGTCCATCTAAAAAGCCAGACTGTCCGATTATCCGATTAATCGATTGTTTGATTATCCGATTGTTCAATTAATCGATTAATCGATTGTTCTATTAATCGATTAATCGATTGTTTGATTAATCGATTAATCGATTGTTTGATTAATCGATTGTTTGTTTAATCGATTGTTTGAATAATCGATTAATCGATTGTTTGATTATCCGATTGTTCGATTAATCGATTGTCCGATTAATCGATTGTTTGATTAATCGATTGTCCGATTACGCGATTGTTCGATTAATCGATTATCCGATTAATCGATTAATCGTGACAATCGATGTTTTTGAAACAATCGATTGTCGATTGTGAAATTTAACAATCGCCCAGCCCTAGTTAACACTAGTCCCTCTCAATTGTTTTAGAGCGACCAAAAACTAACTCTGCGATCTTTTGAGTTAGTTAGCACTTTGTGTATAATAAACACAAAATAACTCTCTTAGTTTGAACCACCCTGTACCGATTTCCTTTAAAAGTTAATGTTCTCGATGAAATTATACTAAAGCAGCTGGAACTAATTTTATCAAAATTGCTTCAATAGTTTTTGTTATAATATAAGAAATTGCACAAAACACACAGACAGACTTTTTCAAAAAAATTAGTTTTGTACATTTTTGAATTTTTTAAAGTGCACACGATGGCAGCGTAAAAGCAAGAATAATATTTCTTTAAAGTTTCTACTTTAACGAGCCCCCCCCCCCCCACCAATAGCACAAAATAGCAAGTGCAGCTATAGAAACTCTTCAACTAGCTTCATGCAAGGCCATTCACGCGATGTCTATGGTTGAACTGAGCTCAAAAGTTTCGTCATAAAATGTTTTTAATAAATCGAACTGCAACTCATTCGAAGCCGCCTTTGGTGTTATTATATTGACATTTTCCGATTTCGATCGTTGCTGTTTTCAAAATGTCGACAATGCTCCATCCAGCAAACCACGGTCATATTCGTATTATAGGGTAATTTCCAAAAATATAATTTTAGGCAGGCCGTAAACTTTAGAGAAAGAAATAATATTCATTTTAAAAACGCAACCCGCAATGCAGACGTGTATTTATTATTAATCACCCGATTTTCCCACTTTGTGACTAATGCAACGCCCACTCCAAGCACGACCACTATTAGATGCAAAATATTTAAATGCAACTTACTTATTGATGCCCAATGAAATATTGGTATTAGTTAATAGCGTAATCTAAGTGCAGGGATCTTGCTCTCCCTCCCTAAATGGCACAGATCCAGGTCCAGGTATTAGTTATTACACCAACATTTCTCCAAATCCAGAATTCTCCACAATTTTGATGTAATAAGCAAACTGGATAGAACCAAAATTTTGGATTTTATACCTGGAATAGATATTTTTTGATTTTACCGCGATTTTAAAACTGGCCCTAAGTCAATCAAATTAAACTTATGAATTAGGACACGAAAATTAAAATCTACAAAGGAAATTATTATGTAATTACAATTGCAATAAATTAATGATAAATGATAACAGCTTTTTCAATAGTATCTACTTGAACTCTTTTCAATTTTATCGAGTAGTACCTATTAAGATGAGTAATTGTAAAGTCTAGCAAACTTTGCACATTTATTCTACTCTCAATTGGATGACATGACATAAAAATAATTTTGATCTATAATTGCATTTGTTGAATGATGGATAAATGGGCACTAACTACAAAAATTGCGTTTTTAGATGTTAGAAATAACGGGTAGGCAACACATCGTACACCATGCACTTCAACCTGCGTCGAGTGCTCCCAAAACCCATAGCAAGTAAAATTTACGTATCGCAACTCGCAAGATCGCATTGGAGGGCCCAAATGGTTCGTTCAAAAATCAAAAATTTTAGTCCCAAATATAGAAGAATATAAAAATTGTTAATTCCGCTCGAAAAGTTTATTCCCCGACAAAAGTTTCAATTTTTTTTCGTTGTTATTTCTTATTTATTTTTTAATATTTTTTAACAAAACACAATCTACTTGCACTACTTTGAGGTAATAATAATTATTCGAGTGTCTAACAATTTTAGTTTTTACTCCAATTTTCGTTTCAAGGATTACTTATCGAATGTAAGGTCTTGGGCTACTTTTTGGTATCTTACGATTGCGGTTGTTCGTTCAAAGCCAACTAACCAACAACTTATTACTAAAATGATTCAGAATTTATTTATTTCCAAACAAATAACTACACAAAAGTCCTTCTGCATACTATATAATTAATAACTCAAAATTTAAACCAAAAATTCGCCCATTTGGTCTTTCGTTAACCCGAATAAAGCTAATAGATCCCTGGCTATGCTCCTAAAAACACCCCTTTCAATAAGTAATTTATTGCTTTCAGGTACATTCGTCTCTTACTCAATGTTTTGGATTGGCAACAACGCCAAGACAACAATTTGATACAAATCAAGTGCGAAGACATCCACGGACGTCGTTCTCATCAACATCCCTTAAATATAATACGTATGAGGGCGCGTTTTCGTCGCAACTTACATTTAAATTCCTACTCGATGTGTGATAAAAATGGCAATAATTTGCTCATGATAGCGCCGAGAAATCAAATACATTTCAGAAATGTGAGCATTTTGGATTTACCTCACGGTGGTACCATAAAAACAGAACAAGAGGAGAAGGAAAATAACGAAGATAAGTGCGTTAGAAGTACCGCAATTGTCAAAGCTAAAGAGTACGCAGAATAGATACGATTTGTTTTGATTGTTAAATTTTTATTTTTTATTTTGTTGTCGGTGTTGGTGATTTTTTCGGCTAATAAAAAATGTATCTGCTAATGAGTAAGTCGATTTTTGGGTTTTTTTCTTCGGTTTCGTTTGAATAAAACAACGACGGCATGAAAGCAAATTGTAATTATGTGGAAGGCCACTTCCTATGAGTGTACACCTTCGCGGAGTGACGTCATCGAGGTGTTGGCCTTGTTGGTTGCTTACTTCTACAAGATTCTTCGTTATGGTAACAAATTTTTCGACAATTCGTTTGTTTTAAGTGTGGGTTAGGTGAAACCACACATCGGTATGTTCGCAAGTTGACGGAGTGTTTTAAGAAGAAAATAAAACAGTTTTTGCCATATGTGAAATATCCGTGTCACTTTTGAAGAAAAGAACGGTATGTTGATTATTATTGATTTTATCCAACGAGCCGATTAAAACTTTCTCTTTTACTACATAATCATAATTCACTTTACCGAGATGATGTGCAAAATGTTATTTAATTGTTTATATCCGTTAAAATCAAAGTGCGCCATGCAAACCGGTAAATGTGTACAAATACCTATATGATACCAAGTGGGCATAAGTATAAGTTTTGGATACTTTTGATTAATGTAAAGGGCATTGATAAGAAAATTGAGGTTCCAATGGGAAAAAATTGAATTGCATATCTACGTCAAGTTTGTATTTTTACAATGCCTAATTATTTCAAACAATTGCTGATACATTATCACAGTTTACTATCTAAAAATAGCCATTCAATTTAATAACTTAATAATAATACAAATTTATTTCATAAATTATAATCAATTTAACGTATTATTAACAAATTATTTATTAATGAAATTCTTCAATATGTATTCAAAGACCCACAAGTAATTAAATAAACTCTAAAAAAGGAATTCTGCAAATTTGATTTTTAGTAAATTGCAAACTGAACGAGAACTAATTATTGATTTCAATTAAAAATTAATAAATTATCTCATTACTTTCTTTGTATTTCGTACACTACCAATATCCACAATATCAGCGACATGGGTAATATGTTGGGCAGGCCCGGATATTCCCTAAAACCTCAAGTGGTCACCAGAAATGTCTAAAAATTGAACTTTTGAAAACGTGCCCAAGAAGAACTGCCCGCTGATTTATTTTCAGGAAGTGTCGATAGACATTCTTGGACCTCAATCACCTCCAATCACAACCTATGCAGTGTGGTCTGCATTTTAAGAAATTTTGATCCGATTTCGATTTTATTTTTACGGAAAGATTAGGTTTTTAATGCTCTTTAAAATGACGTACCACACATTAGAGGTTGCTAGTAGAAATTTACAAGTAGGGGTTGCTGGGGGTAAAAGCGTAAAGTTCTCAAATGAACACACTGTATGTTTTTAACATTGTTAAATGTAACTTACTAAAATAACCGATGCATCACCGGGAAAAAAGTCGCATAAAAACGACAATTTTGTTTGTTTACTACTTATATTGTTAATAATATAATATCATGTTAGTGACAACAACCTAATACCTACAGTAATAGTTATTTAAACGCTTGAGTGAATAATTAAAATTCAAATTCGAAAAATAATGACAAAGTTATTCCGTGATTTTGATATTTCTGTATTTCCCGAAAGATTATGAAAAATCTTTATTGAAACAAGTGAACGAAATGCTGCCAAAACGCGCCGTAATAGGTGTAATAGTGAACACTATAGTTAGTGTTAATTATTTTTAGTTGCTTTTATTAATTTTTTAGCAATAGGTAATTACTAATTATTTAATTATTAATATGAAATAATGGACAACGTTGAAATTATACACACCGCGTTAATAAATTGTTTTTGTACGTCTTTAATAGCAAGAAATTAACTTAAAATATACAGGGTGTTGTATTTGAAATAGAAAATCTAATCTTATTTGCTGTTTAAGAGGAAGTCAAAATATAAGACGCTCAATACAGATCGTAATATTATCACGATACGGATGGCAATATTTATTTTTATACTGCAATCCGTCAATATCTCATTCTACACGTTCAATAAATATCGCGATACCGTATCTTGATCCATATCGCGATAATGAGCTCATTCGGGGAACAGTTAAAACGCTTTAAAGCGCTCCATGGAACAACTAATGGGCGGTCAAGTGCTTTAATTAAGCAATAAAGCGATTTAACAAAGCGCTGTAGCGCTACTAACTGTTCTCTGAATGCGCCTAATATCACGATCCGTACCTATTGACTATTGAGCGTCTATGATATGCCTTAAGTGCCATTTACATAGACAGTAGTCTAATCGTTTTAGTAAGGCCAAGCATCGTCTAGAAGCTTGAATAGGGTTTTTTCAACGTGCGCGTTTACAATGAGGTATATTTGGTAAGGTCGTTGCTAA
This sequence comes from Malthinus flaveolus, assembly GCA_950108345.1. NCBI lineage: Eukaryota > Metazoa > Arthropoda > Insecta > Coleoptera > Cantharidae > Malthinus > Malthinus flaveolus. The sequence continues at coordinate 93,504,371 of OX467285.1, forward strand.
TATGGTCAGAAAGTTTGCAAGGTTTAAGCCCCATTTACATAGAACTTAGTACAGATTGATGGTGTAGTAAAAGGGAAAAAGTAAGGAAAAAAGTAAGAAAAAAATAATAATTGCCACTAAAGTCTATGTAAATGGTATTTACGCCACGTTGCACACGTGGCTAGTTCTAGACCAGCAAACTACACCATCAATCTGTACTAAGTTCTATGTAAATGGGGCTTTAGAGCGTTTTCAAAAACTTTTTCTGTTTGGTTTATTTCCAGATTAACCGGAAGGTTTCTTAAAACTAAAATTAGTATCAAATCTTCAAAATCTTAATTTTGGAAATTCTGGTTTTCAAAAAATCATAACTCCGGTTCTGGCCATAGCAAATAAACTAAACAAACAGCGCTTGATTGAGAACTTCGGTGTCTACAACCTATCCATGAATAGAAAAAGCGATCCAAGACGTTTTTGAGAAAATCCTTTTAAAATTCTTTGGTTCTTTAAAGTACTCAATTTTACTGACTTAATTACTGACTCACTGAAGCTACTCCCTGTTGCCCTGATGCTACTAATTAATTGTTTGGGTAAATCAACATTTTTTAGTTAGGTACAGGGTACACCGGTGCATAGTTTAATGTTCGTTTTCTTAAATATCGAAGTAGACCGAAATTCAAACCTTTTATGTTTCATTTTGAGTCGTTACTAATTTGTCTGAAATTTTTTATCTTTAAAAAACTCGACTTTTCACTCAAATTTGGATTTCATTCAGAAAAAGCTCGATGTGTGATGTATGACTCGAATATGCTCTTACGATTTTATCATTTCGTATCCTAATTGACGAGTGTTTTCCATTAAATACAATACACTTTCTCTAAAAAATTACATTTTTCTGATAAAGAATTAGTCTCTTGTGTATTCTCCGATAATATAGTATTTCGTATTTTTAAGCTTAAATAATTAAGAGCTCATTTTGAATTTATTATTAATTCGGCTCGTGTGTTACTCAATAATACGAGTAACACACATGCAAAGACATAAAAATACATATTATTTTCTAAATTCTTTAACACAGTTCAAACTATCGTTAAATATTAATTGTCGTCGAAATACCCTTCTAAACCCACTCAAAACTACGAAATATAGAGCGCAGCGCCGAGCACAAACCTTGTGGGAAAGGATCTGATGAACTAACTGAAATTTGCTAATATTTTGAATCTGATTCTCTGGATCCAAACTATCCAGGACGTAAAAAATGAGTAAGGAGGTGCTATAGTATATATGGGTCTTCATTTATTTATGTTGTGCAGTTGTGCCTCGTGCTCATGGACACTTTACATCAGGATGATCAGAACTCCAAAATATCAAAATTTCCGTTTCCAATGAGGTTTGTGCGGAGCCCTATATTATAGTACAGTGTGTCTCCCAATAGAAGGAAATTTTTAAAAATTTACAATTTTAAGAGAAAGTGCTGCTCTGAACAATATTCAAATATTTTAGTTTTTCTTATTGAAAAATTAGAAAAATATGAAACTTTTGATTCCAAAATGCGCCCCAAAATTTTTTAATTGCGAAAGCCGTAGGACAGCTCACCAGTTTTTTAAAGGAAGTTATCTTAAGTAAATTTACGGTAATTAATTTTAATAATTACAATGATTAGATATTACTGCAATTGTGGTTTGACATGCTACCTCGATTAATTAGAAATTGTGAACTTAGACTGAAGTTCGTTTGTAAATTTCACATTTTCAGTTAGGGAAAGGAAGCTAAATTTCGTTTTGAGAAGAAGTAGCTGTGGCTCAAATAAAAACATTTTTATATTTTGCGTCTGTAAGATCGCTATTATAGCATCCATTTGCGTGTCGTAATGAGATTTAGCGTGCTGTAATAATTTTGGTAAAATTTGATGTTTGAAGTTGGTACTAATATTTAATTTGACATATTTTGTCAAATCGAGGAAAGAGAAAACCACAATTTTTGTAATTAACATGTTCTATTTTTTAACATATAATAATTAAAATTAATTAATCAACGACCAATCCAAACTACAAAATAATTTATTTGAATTTTAAATTACGAAATGTCACTTTGCAATTAGTACTGCCAACCAGCCAACCATCACAAAAATCCCTAAATTTTTATATTTTGATGTTTTTCTTTGAAAATGGACTTTAAAAGGCGCAAAATAGAAAAAATTGTATAAAGAACTCATTTCATAAGTCATTATAGCGATTATAGCACTCCTCCATTAAAACGCTCCTGGCTACGCCAGTCGCATTTTAAACTTGGAGTCGTGCTATAATACGTGACTTATGAAATTCGTTCTTTAATATACTATTATATTTATACTATTCAAGTTCAACATAAAACAAATTTCTCTCTTGCTCAATCTCTCCAGGGACATACTGTATACCAATACAATTATCTCAATAAAGGGTAACCAGTAGTGCGAGACTTAAAAGACCTTGGAACGCAGATCCAAAGAACGGCTAATACGGCCATAACAGGAAGCTACTTTTGTCTTTTACTAGTTCTACAAGGGAAGCTCTTGAAATAAGAAAAAGATACCGGAAGTAGCACCAAACAATAGTGTGCTCAGAGCCTCCCTAATTTCAAAAATGTAAAATTCTATTTGAAATAGAAAATCTAATCTCAGTTTCCACTGAATCAGAAGTTAAAACTAAAACATAAAATTTGTAGTATATTTTAAGTATTTTAAAAATATACAGGGTGTTTAACCTGAAGCCTTTTTAAACTAAAATAGTAGTACTTGTATCAAATTAATAATAGGAATTTATGGAATAAATTATTAATGTGCCAACTAGAATTGTAAGTTTTAATTGCAAAAAAATTACAAAATTTTGATATTTTTATTTTCAAAAAATTCAAAAACTCCGGTTCTGGCCGACAAACCAAACAAACGGCGTTGGATTAAGAACTTTGATATCAAAGAGTATTTAAAAAGATATCAGAAATCGTACCTAACAATAATATACTCAAAAGCTCTCCCTGGTTTCAAAAAACTAAAATTATACAGGGCGTTTTTGTTTGAAATAAAGAGCTAATTTTATTTCCGGTTGAACCGGAATTTCAAATATTAAATGTTGGGTATCACTACATAGCTAATTTTACAATTTTCTAAAAAGCCAAAAATATACAGGGTGTTGTATTTAGAATAGGAAAAACCAACCCAATTTCTAGTTAAACCAGAAGCTAAAATTTAACATGTTTGGTGTCATTGGACAGCTAATCTAACAATATTTTAGAAAATCGTAAAATATACAGGGTGTTTTCAAAAATTCTTTCTAAATTAGGGCCTATGTGTTCTACTTACTTATAGCCGAGTATAAATACTATGGGTCTAGATTCTTCGAAATGCGACCAACATAACCCTCTTATTTTGGGTCACCCTGTATCGACTTCGTGTAGAAGCTTAAGTTCTAGGTTTTGTCTATATAATAAATATATTCCTTGTACGATATATAAGCTAGCAGCAGTTAACAGTAATTTAGCTCTACTATAATAGGGGTAAATAAAAATTCATCCCCTGACATAACCGATTAGGTAGCTGAAATTAAATAACCACTCTAATGAAAAACGCGAGCGTATAGTTCAAATAGCCAATTACGTTCGGATTGACATCGAAGAAATTGCTAAATATTTAAACATACGAGTTTAGTAAACTCGAATTAGGTTAGTTGTGGCATTTAATTATCGTCGTTGAGAAAGAACCTATAAAAATTGCATTTTACAATTTTTTTTCTAGATTACAATTTCACGCGCTTTATAGGAAGGAAAAAACTTTACATAGGTATCTCTTAATAATAAATATGTAATATGTAAAGTACAACGAACTCGTATGATATTAATCCTGCCTAAATTATTACAACGGTGAAAGAAGATCGATTTTGAGCAAATTTTTCTTTTATTTTAATATTGAACCACGACAGGGGCGAACTTTTATTTACTTTTTATATATTTTTTAAATTACCTACGTTTTACAATGCACTATCATGGGACAAGTAGGTGCTATTAAATCTATCGGCACGTATTAATCTGATTTTATCTAATATCTTTAATTACTAAAGTAAAGCAGGTGCGTATTACATTAATTTTATCAGAGTTTTCGCACTTGTATGAGGAAAAAATTTTTTCTGCCTCTCTTACACCCACCACTGCCTTGATAACTAACTCCAACTCTCAACTATCAATTTTCTTCCAACTTAATTCAAAAAGTGATTGGCAAAAATGATCCTTTCATGTAACGGGAGCAACCACTCCCCAAAGTGGTTCTACAGCTCACCTCTTCTCTTAAAACTGCCTGGTGGATTGTGTTCATCCTTGACTTAACGAACTTCTAGAAAGGGTCTCTCTCCTAGGGTTCCTTTAAAATCTACTACTGTATTCAGTGCCAGCAGTTCTCAGGCAAAGAGGGTCCCCACGCAATCGAGGCCGTTTGGAAAACCAAACGCCGTCTGAACAAATGGCCAATTTGCAAATTCTCCAAAAATAAACCTTCCCAAATCCTTGAAGTCGACCGTCCTTATGAAAAATGTCGATAAAAAAACAAAAAATCTTAATCCGCCCCTGCACATTGTAATCACTTGTTGAAAATCGCGCTACTTTGTGCGGTCGAAATGGAGAACGTGTTTAGTATTTTAACCTCTCTGTACGAGTATTGATATTTACGCTTCATTTGATGCTAGTTCGTGTAGTCGATTAGACTGTGGTTAGTGGCTACATCCGTTACGAAGCCCCAAAAATTTGCAAAGAAATTATAATTTCAAAACGAGTCGTTTACAGAAGATGCTATCGATCGCCTTACTTCTACTCGCCGCTTATGCGAACGCACTACCCGACGGTGCTCCTACCACGGTATGCGAGAGTATGCTTCCGTCTCATCCAGGAGTAGAAGGAAGACAACTAACTCCACCACCTTACGAACTCACTTCCATTCGCACCAAACATGGATACATCATCTCGGTTAGATCTGCCACGGAATTACCATTCGAAGGGTTGATGCTTCAAGCGCGCCTTCCAAACGGAGAATTAGCAGGAACTTTTCAACCAACCGACAGTTCCGTCCATACAATTGATTGCCAACATCCAAGCGATACCATCACTCACAGCAGCACCTCATCGAAAGCTTTCGTAGAAGTGAGATGGACACCTCCTCTTGGATACGAAGGACCCATAATATTCAAGTGAGTACAAAACAAAGAGTGGGTAAAACGTACTCAATACTCTCGTCATTTCCTAAAATCAAAATCAAAAAATCAAAACGTAAACTTTTAATTAATTAAGCTCGACAATCGCACAAGACTACTCGACATTTTGGGTCGGCGTACAGTCGCCTACTCTGCTCGTTTCCAACAATGTTAACTTCGACGGAGGTGTACATTTCGACAACCGTCCCCAAATCACCACGCCGCCCCATTACATTCCAGAAGAAACCAACCCATTGACGAAAGCGCGCGACTCGTTTTACGACAATTGCGGCAGAACAAAAGTTTGTTTCGGAACGCCAAACGGTTGCGTTAACAAAAAAAATTGCGAGGTCGTTACGGCGGTCACGGCTAAAAATGCTCGTTACGAGTTTGAAATTAAATCGTTGAAAAATGCGAAATGGGTCGCCGTTGGACTTTCCGCCGATGATAAAATGGGTGACGATTCGGTGCTGGAATGTGTTGTAGAGACCAACGGCGTAAAACCGTATTTATCGTGGACGGATCCAAGACCAAACTTAGATGTTAATAGAATACGTAACGTATGTTAATTATAGACGTTATAACACGTAATTAATTACAAGTTTGGTGGTTAATTTTACAGCATCAACAAGGTATCGAGTTGATTAATTCCACTGTGATCGATGGAACTTTGTATTGCAAAGTTTTACGTGACGTCAAAACTACCATTAATGGAATCGTATTTGATTTGGAAAATGATAAATACCATTTGTTGGTTGCTTCAGGAAGTAGCGTTAAAGGTAAGTCGAAGACACTAGGAGGCGAGAAAGAGAAAGTTTAATTTTTAATTTTAGCCAATAAGGTCGGCTTCCACAATATTGGTTTTCTTGCAAGTGGCGAAAAGCGCGTTATAAGCGACGTCTCCGATCTCGAAGGTGCGTCTACTCTCTTATACCGAATTCACGGCGCTTTTATGTTAGCTGCTTGGATTGGCACCGCCTCCATCGGTACCTTTATAGCTCGCTACTACAAAAAGACTTGGGTTGGCAAAAGTATATGTGGAAAAGACGTCTGGTTCACAGTAAGCTACCGAAAAGCCAAATTTAGCCCAAAACTCACCAATTGAAATTTATAGTGGCATCGTTCTTTTATGGTTTTGACGTGGAGTTTGACCATGGTGGCTTTTGCCCTTATTTTCGTCGAACTACAAGCGTGGTCTACCGAAAGTAATCCGCATGCCGTCCTCGGATGTGTTGTAACCGTATTATGTTTCATGCAACCAATAGGAGCGTTTTTCCGACCACATCCAGGCACACCCAAACGGATATACTTCAACTGGCTTCATTGGCTCGGAGGAATTTTATCTCATATTATCGCAAGTAAGTTTAACTTCCAATTAAGTTAACAATAATTCTTTTTTTAATAAATTATAGTCGTCACGATTTTTTTTGCCGTGAAATTGCATAAGGCGGAACTTCCCGAATGGTTCGATTGGATTTTAGCAGCCTTCGTAGCCTTTCACGTGATAATGCACTTGATTTTATCGATATTGAGTTGCGTTTCTGATAATTCCTCCAATCAAAGAATATCAGCTTTCCCGATGAAAGACTTAAATATGCCTGGGAAGATGAACGCTCACATGGTCAACATAGACGCTCCTGTGAGTTTTAACGTTTATGTCCTTTTGATCAAATTTTATACTCATCTGGTTTTGTTTTAGTACTCCACCGCTCGCAAACTGTTGTTGGGCTTATATATTTTGGTCGTTGGAATTTTGACTGCGGCGTTAATAGTAACGGCCGTTTTAGCACCGATATGAAGTTTCGAAAAATTCCCAAACTCCGATTATCTTTCTTAAATGTACAATTTACTGTTTATATTAGAACAATAAGACTTTATTTCTTTTTATACAATTTTATATTATAATAAGTGACAAGTGACAAGATTTGTTGTAAATTTCTTAAGTATTTATAAACTTTTTTTTATTTTAATCACTTGTTTTGATTAATCAATAGTCCAGAACAGTATTATTAAAAATAAACGATTTAAAATGTTGCGATTTGTAATTAGAAAGTTCTTGAGAGGTGACGAGTGGCGACCCATTAAAATGTTACAAATTAATGGTATCAAAAATTATTATTAACAATTACCTTCATTAAAACAACTCTTTTATCATTAGGTGGCTCAAGGTCCGAGTTTTTCGGGTTTGCTTTACTTATTTTTAAAAAATTTGGTAATTGCAAGCTTTCGAAACAACGAAACTTGAAAGAAAATCTCAAGGTCAACGTTCAGAGCCCAAATACTCTATACTCTGTTGTCAATTTGAGGCTCAACAGATCAATAAAAGAGTATAATAGAAGAAGAGTATTTACCATTGAGCCTCTTCATCAGCGGCCAAGCGACGAGCTCCAAAACAGAACGACAAGTACTGCTCGATTGAGCAGAAAGTAACAACCACAAACCACCTCAACTTCAGTTTAAAGGAACTTATTGGAAGTCTCTTCAAATCAGAATCAATACCATTGTATTGCTTTAGCTACATTGAACATAAAGCCTCTCTGAAAAAGGTAGATCGATGGCCGGAGTTATAGAGCACCCTGCAACCTCCAATTTCGATTTTTATGATTTGTTGTATATCTAAGACCTACCTACTCCCTCTCTGTACTCAAATTTAATTAAACCAGAGTATAGGAAGCAGGCTGATAGGGTTAATCGCTCCCTAGAAAAGCCGTAAACCACTGCGAATTCAATCTCACCAGAAAGTAACCATCTGCCCGCAGCACCAATGTCAGAGTGAGCATGCTTAAGACCACCTCTACGCTCAAACAAACGTGAGAAGAGCGAAAGCATGTTCATTGTTCATTTACTCCCTCTACCGTTATTGGTATCGGATTAGGATCGGTAAACCTCTCGCTCTACCACCAGCGACCACAAAATCGCTTCCGGATCATTCGTTACGACCTAAAACCCAAAACAGAACAGGTTTACCATTACTCGCCTCTAGCCATTATCCGGACACAACGACAGTTGGGTCTGCGCCTGCCATAGTGATAAGTTGGATTGCGGAAAGCCTAGACACATATTGGTGGTCTTATGTGCCTAACCATTTAGAGCATGACTAGTATGAACAGTATAGGTAGATATGTATACTTCCTACCAAAACTCGCGTCTTTCCATTATTATTTAAAGCACGACTGCAGATAGACTAGTCCACGGCTCCTCCAGTGCAGAGACCGGATCAGTAAATTCATCAGATGATCACGTATGGCTCTACCGAGAAAGCGGATGTAATGAAACGACCATGACCAGTTAGATACTTTGGCGCTCATCCGTTACCTGCATCCTAGCGAATGCAGGATGCAGGTTAAGGCAGAGCATCCGCCGTTTTAAGGCCAAGTCTCTAGAAGTACCACACTTTCCCGGTCGCATTAATAAGAGATTCAACCAGAAGCAAGTAGTACCAATATCAAAGTGGATTGTTTTAGGTCACTCCACGCGCAGTACAGACAGGCGGGTTGAAACCATGTTCGCATTTGTACTCTACTGTGATTGTTAACGGTTCGGGATCAGGAAATCCCTCGTCCTTCTACCACCACCACATAATAGCTTCCGAATCATCCGTTACGACCTATTACATGCCAGGTTTTTCATGATGGTGTGCTGAGTGCTAAGAGAGAGTGAGTGCTGCGCCTTCAACAGGGATTAGGTTGATTGCGGTAAGCCTAGACAAACGCCTACGTGCCTAATTATTTAGAGCATTACTGCGGAAGCATCGAAGTACTTCCTACCAGACCTCCCGTCTTCCAGTTACTATTTAAAGTACAACTGGAGATAGACTAGTCTACAGCTCCTCCGGTGCAGAGACTGCAGCAGCCAATTGATCTAAAAATTGCGTGAGCCATACTGTACCGACACAGCGGAAGTAATTAAACAATCCATGAATCGCATACGTGGAGACACTCTACTACCAGTTTTATACGGCGGCGTTTAACCCGTTACCCGTTATCTGCATTTCATCATTGTCTGAACTGGTTTGGTACTTCTAGAGTCCAGCCCATAAAACGGCAGGTGCTTCTCCCTATCCTGCACTTGATTGGATGCGAGAAAAAGGAAAAGTACTGACGAATAAAACTGGAAGTAGAGTGTCTTCACGTATGCGGTATATGGTCAATTTAACTATACCCGCTATGCCGGTACACTGGCGCGCTAGTCGGAGTCATACGCCTTTGGCTGCTGCAGTCTCTTCACCAGAGGAGCTGCGGGCTAGTCTATCTGCAGTTGTACTTTAAATAGTTACGCGAAGGCCCAAGTTCTGGTAGGAAGTTCTCGTACTTCCGTAGTAGTCATGCTCTAAATGATTAGCCACGTAGGCACCACCAGTGCATGTCTAGGCTCCCCGCTATCTACCTAATCCCTGTTCCAGACACAGCCCCGCTGTTGGTGAGTGGCAAGGTGTTTACGAGCTCGTCATCATGGTAGCTTGGCCCCGCTGTTGTCGTGTGATAGAGGAACGCCGAGCGCTTATCTTTCATGGTAACTGGGATGTAATAGGTCGTAACGGATGATCCGGAAGCGATTAAGCAGATGCTAGTGGGAGGGGCGTAGCTAACCCCAAACCGGTGACCAGTCTGGTTTCAACTGGTACTGCGGGCAGCCGTCTAAAGGCTTCTGATGAAGTTGGACTCGCAGAGGCTAATGGTTTCCTGGAAGGTGAGAGATCCCAATCAGTCTGTTCTCTGTAACCTCTGATATAGCAAACGCTGGGTGCATGGGGGAGAGCAGGCGGAATCCTAGATCCCCATCTCATACGTATTCCATTAAGTGCAGGATATGGCGAAGCAACGTTTTAAGGGCTGGATCCTGGAAGCGCCAGACCAGCCGATCAATAGGAGGTTATAGACATCAGTTCAAAATGATATTTTATTGTACAGATAAGATGGAGGCAAGACCAACTTGTGAATAGGGAATTGTTTCGCCGATAAATTCTTCTACAGAAAAAGTTTTAAGTCCTTTCACGGGTGAAGGAGCAGAATTCTTTGCTCAAATCTTTCTCTAGGGCTCATCCTGTAAGTGTTCAATATTAGGATTCAAGTCCTGGCTGAGAAGTTACTAGTTCATACGTAGTTTGTATAGAGACTTCAATAAGACATCTCTTAGTAATATCACTGAGACTGAGTTCAATTGAATTTAAAAAAATGTAAGATGATTCACTGAAAAAAAAACAATTACAAATAACAAACAAGCAGACAACAATAGTTTATAGACGGAAAATATGTGGCAATGTAAATATTTTCAAAAACTTTCAAGTAAATCTTAGATGTTGCTCAATTAATCCATAATTTCATATCTTTGTAATGAGCTACCTTCGTTATTTTCATTTGTTTATATTATTTATTGCTTATTACCAGTTAACGCTAACTTAGGTGTCAATAACAATAAATTATTGTAGTATATCTCTATTATTATATCTCTTATTTGCAAATGGATTATCATATTACATGTAGTATCAGTATTAACAGTCTATAAAAACCTCCTCTAATGGAATATTTATCGCAATGATCCACAATAGGTACTTGCATTTGAAAAAATTATCAATTTTGATGATCACAAAACGCAAGTTAATTAATTTAAATCGCTATTGGGCAATATTCATGTCTTGTCAATGGTGTGGCTGGCACGAAAAGTCGTCAAAACGAGAACACGATCTTTTGAAAAATTGCCTTTGGAGCATTTCAACCTCGCTGCGCTCGATGAACCTTCTATAGATCAACTATTGTGCATAATAAAGTATTTATTATTCTTAAGAGACTAAAATGTACGATGTACGACTACATGAGTAATAGGAAGGAGCTAGCTAGAGGCTCCTAGATTTACTAGTTGGACACTACCAATGGCGATGAAGGTGGTAAGTGAGTAGGCAATGAACGTTTTTCCTATTCCCGATCTGACCGCATTAACCCAAAAAAACGAGGTAAAAGTTCGAACTACGATCCAGGCTCCATCTGCCGCTGAAAGTGGAAAATTTGATAGAAGCTCTTCAAGCTTAGTCCCGACGCAATTTAAAATCGTTTGTTAACGCCCTAACTATAAAAGAAAATTAAAATAGGCCCTTTCTGAAATGAATAGAAACACCAAAAAGTGCTAAATTGAATTGAACCGCTTCAGAAACACGTCGTTTTTGCCACCCACTCGTTTGCTCATATAGCACAAATTGCAAACAGTGGCACGACGCCTCCGTGCTATTGAAACGCAAATAAATTTTCAATTCAATTACGTGCCTGTCACTTGAGCTCTTTTCTTTTAATTAAAAAGTGTTAGGATAGCTACGAAGCTACACCCAAAATTATTTCACGATCAGCTTCAAATTCGCGAAATGAAAAAAAAAGCCGTTTTTATCGATTGGCGATACAAAATTTAAAACGAGCAGTTTTGGAATTTTTTTGACTAGTTTTTATTAAAGCACCCTACATTATTCAATCGACGTACTATAATCATCCCCTAACTAAATAATTCGTAAGGTTATAACGAGCTATGTATAGAGGGCGCAAAGAAACAGTTCGATCGGCGGCAGAATGTGAAGTATTGAACGATATACAATTCACCACCATAGTTATCTATAGAGCCTATTAGATTAGAATTATGTTATGATTTAGTAAACCGAAATAGAGGTAAAGTGGTAGATAAAAAATTTAAGTCAAAAAGGGCAATTTCGAGGTTTATTTAATTGAAGAGTTGTTGCGGTGCGGTTTTAATAAACGGTTTGTCGCTTTAATCAACATGCAACAGTTGATGAGGTATGAATAATAATAACTGGCGCAATTAACAAAACCGATGTGGAATAATAAAGAAAATGATTTAGTGGACCCCGGGGTGGAATGTATGTGAACGTTGCAGGTGATCCCGGAGGCCTACGCGTTCAGACGGCGATATAGGAATTATTCGTCGGAGTGCCATGGGGCCTGGAGAAGTCAATTTCCGATGCCTGATAATATTTTTAATCGGATTAGTTTGTGAGTGCTACGATACTCAAGATTCGGCCAATAAAATTGTTCAATTTGAAGCTGCATTTCAAGGTTTGTGGTAAAATTTTTTAAATATAAATTACTTCGATTGGGCCCTCGATAATAAATCTTTTAATCCAAATCATTTATACGAGTTTCGTTTGAAACGCAAAAAAATTAATTTTTTTCTAGTGGAGGAAAGTTCTCGCGTTTTTCCTCTATTGATTTATCAAATATAAACTAATCGATAGGGGAAAACACGTAAAGTGATGAAGAAAACTTAAAAGCTATCAGCGAACGAATATCAATTCGTTAGTTGCTATAATTAAATAAAGAAATAACTACGGAAAATTGTAGAATTTTCTCCTCAAATTACAAAAATTTGTTTTCGGCAAAGCTTGGGGTCAATGTGGAGGTTTGGGTTTCCAGGGTAACAAAACCAAACATTTCATTACCTGTCGACAAAGACATTGATTAGTAAAATAGCCCACAGAGCGTTTAATGACGTCAAAACCCTTTAAGTCAAAAATACCTTAAACTCCCCGAGATCGCTATACTAAGAATCGAAGTTTGGCAGAATTTCCAATATCCCCAAAGAATGCTTTCAAAACTTTTAAGAAGAGTAAACTGTAAACTCCAAAACAACTGCGGTTTATCATCATTTCGAAGGATATGCTCGTTTAAAGGACACCTATCAATTTTAAGAGGGTAACTAATATTATTTAGAAAGTTTGAAAAGTTCTAGAGACTTCAATGGTAAAATCCCAAGGCTATAATTGTTATTATTGCGCGATATTTCCCACAATAAGCATTATACAAAGTGGACATAATCTACAGCTACAGCATAATATACAAGTTTTTGATCGATTTTGAAAGTTAGGTCAAACTTTAATACGCTCTAGTGCTTAACCCGTTAGTCTGAAGAAAAAACCCAAACACATATAATTTGTTTGGAATTTGATGCAGTTTATTTTTGTATAAGGTCTTTTTCTCAAAAAAAGCGCAGTTTGCCAGTAATTCTCAGAAAACTAAACAAACATGTTTTTTGGCTCATTTAGGAATTTTTGGAAAACTTTAAAGCGCTCTGCCGTCTAAACCATTTGTCTCATGAAGAAAGTTAAAGAAACATAATTTGTAGGAAATTTTATGTAGTTTAGTTTAGTTTCAAAGCATTTTTCTTAAAAAGTGCGTAATTTTCAAGTCATTAGTGAAAACTTAAAAACCCAGAAAACGATAGTTTTTGGGATCATCTTGGAATTTTTGTCAAGCTTTAACGCGCTATAGCGTCTAAGCCATTCGTATCATGAAGAAAATAAAAAAACATAATTTGTAGTAAATTTTATGTAGTTTAGTTTAGTGTAGAAGCATTTTTCTTAAAAAGTGGGTAATTTTCAAGTTATTAGCAAAATACTAAAACCACCCTAAAATAAGCTTTTTGGCTCATTTTGAAATTTTTGACAAGCTTTAACTCGTTCTATCGCCTAAACCGTTTGTCACCTAAAGAAAACTCAAGAAACATAATTTGTTGGTAATTTTATGTAGTTTAGTTTAGTACAGCAGCACTTTCCTTAAAAAGTGTGTAATTTTCAAGTTATAAGCGAAAACATAAAAAACAGTTTTTTGGTCATTTTTAAAATTATCGTCAAACTTTTTACACACTCTAGCGCCTAAACCGTTTGCCTGAAGAAGAAAACCTAAGAAACATAATTTGTAGAAAATTTAAAGTAGTTAGGTTTTATATAGAAGCTCTTTTCTCAAAAAGTGTGTAGTTTTCAAGTTATGAAGAAAAAACTAAGAATGGAAGATTTTTTGTTCATTTTAGGATTTTTGTCAAACTTTAACACGATCTACTGTCTAAACCGTTTCGCTCATAAAGAAAATCCAAGAAACATAATTTGTAGGAAATTTTATGTAGTTTACTTTAGTGTAGATGCATTTTCCTTACAAAGTTCGTAATTTTCAAGTTTTCAGGTTTTCTAGCAAAAACCTAAAAAAACAGTTTTTTGACCAATTTTGGAATTCTTGTTAAACTTTAAACGCACTCTAGCGCCTAAACCGTTTGCCTGAAGAAGAAAACCTAAGAAACATAATTTGTAGGAAATTTGATGTACTTGTTTTTTTATAAAAGCACTTTTTTCTACAAGTTCTTAGTTTTCAAGTTACAATAAAAAAACTAATCGAAGTGATTGAGCGTACTTAAATTTCCGACTACCCGGCATACCATATTGAAGTATAGAGCTTTTCACGTTATTTAGAAATGACTTCTTGACTTTGCTTACAATAATCCGTCTTAGAAAAGCTTAGTTTTAAACACGTTTGGGGAATGTGGGCCATCACATCGTCTGGAAACTTTTTCAAGTCTTGTTCGCTTAATATCGGCAAAGCTTTGGAAAGGCTCTCGTTTATTTCTATTGAATTTTCTGAAAAACCATCTTTGCATTTCCCTATTAATTACTAACATTAACGCCTAAATTGTCGGAGGGTGGTTGGGTGGTTAATAATAGTGCTTTAAGGTTAGTCCCTATAGAAAGAGTGGACCTAACCGCTACCTCACCCAATTAAACAGTTTTAAGGATAAAAGTCCCATCGGGAGCGGGAGAGGTGAGCTCATGTGGCCCCTTTTAATTTGACAAAGTTTTAAGTTTAACAAAAAAAAAAATGCTCCAACAAAAATATTTTAAGTTACGACCGTCAATATTTTAGACCAAGCGACACATATGGCTTTAAGGGGTTTACAAATTTTAACAAGCGAAGCACAAAAGTGTACGGTGGAGATGGGTTTAGAGCGTCCAAAAATTGATGGAGATGTAATTGAATGTAAATTTTTTTTTGAAGTCGGAAATCTTTCATGTCAACTGCAGTATAATTAACGAGATAAATTTGAATAGCAAAACACAGTAATTAGAGGTTGAAAATGTTTTCAGCTAACGGTAATTCGTTCCAATTAATAAGCGATTTATATAAATAATCAGAGAGTTAAGGGTTCATCAACAATAAACTAAAATTTGTAAACTTCGCACTAAAATTTAGCAAGCCGACGGCTCTCTTTTTTACCTCTTTAATTAGCCTTAAAATTGCTTTAATGGAAAATGCAAAAGCGCCAATTAACTTTTTAATTTAGGTCAATGTGGACGGGGTAGTCCCTGTCAACAACTTTGTTACGAATTACACGATGGAATGTACGAATGCGATTGTACTTCTGGATACGACCTACACGAAGATGGCTACAGTTGTTACGGTAAACAAATGATTTTTAATTAAAAAATGCCGCTAATTATTTTCGTTTTAATTGCAGAATCAAATTCGACGGAGACTTCGTCAAAATCAGAAGAGGAAGAAACAGAAGAGGACATATTATACCAGAAGGACGCAGTTTTCGACGCCCAGTTAAATTCATTCAACGAATCAAACGAAATTAATCAAAATGTAACCCAAAGTACAACGCAAGGTCCAAGACTAGAACAAAAATTAACCGAAATGACGGGTGCCCCTAAAGCTACCTTACCCTTACCAACAGAAAAACCTTGCCCGTTAGATTGCGGCCCAGGTGGTGGTTGTATAATCGAAAATTCAGAAACACCAATATGTTTGTGTCCTTTAGGAAAGTCGGGGAATCGTTGCGAAAAAGGTCTCAAGTTAATGTTCCAAAAAAAAATCTGTTTCTAAACATTTCCATTTTTAGCAATAGACATCAATTCTCCCAGATTTACCGGCTCGAGCTGGTTGGCCTTTTCAGCTTTGAGAGGCGCATATAAACACGTTCAATTAACGCTCGAATTAAGACCCGAGTCGTACGATGGAATATTCTTCTTGACTGGAGAACGCGACGACATGGCGGGAGATTTTATGGCTTTGTTACTTCATCAAGGCTTTGTGGAATTTCGGTAAGCGTCTCAAAGGGAAACTTTATGCTCTTTTAACTTTTAAAGCGACTGCAGGGCAGTGGATCGATACTTATTAAATTGTTCACGAGTTTTCGTGAGATGTGCAGAAAAGCAAAACAACAACCGCAATTATGCGGTTTGCAACCCCTTATTACCCACTAGTCCCTACCACCCTACCTCATTTAGTACGTAATTTAACCGCCCTGTCTAACCTTCGTCAGTTGTGTCATCATATCATCACCTAAGTTTCATATCCAAATTACAATCCTTGAAAGAACTAATGAGTAATGAGTAATAGCTAATGACTAATGACATTTACACTATTTTAGGTTTGATTGTGGCTCAGGTATCGGAGTGGTCCGTTCGGAAGAGACCGTTTTATTAAATCAATGGAATCGAATTACTTTGTATCGACATAGATGGGACGCGTGGTTACAACTCAATTCGGGAAAACACGTCAAAGGAAGATCGAAAGGCTTATTTTCGAGAATTACCTTCCGCGAACCCCTCTTCATAGGCGGAACTGGCAACACGACCGGGTTATCGGAAAAACTTCCAGTTTCTCACGGCATCAAAGGTTGCCTGCGCAATTTAGAAGTCAACGATCACGCTTACAAGTTTGCGCCAGAGCCTCGAGGCGAAGCTTCCAAAGGATTCGGAATAGGTGCGTTTGTCATACTTAAAAACCATTAAAAGAGTCTAATTCATAATTTTTTTGCAGAAGAGTGCACGGCAGATCGTTGTAGCAGAGTTCCTTGCCAACACGGCGGCAAGTGTTTAACCAGCGACGAAGCCGCAGTCTGCTTATGTCCGTTAGGCTTCTCAGGAGACCTGTGCGAAATTCGCGTCGACTTACAAGTACCGTCTTTTAACGGCTCCAGTCACTTACGATACCGCGGACTCGGAGACGAAGTCCTCACTTGGTTGGATTTACAAATCACGCTCAAACCAACCGCGGCCGACGGACTCATCTTATACAACGGCCACCGAGCAGACGGTTTCGGCGACTTCGTTGCTTTATCATTAAACGAAGCCTTCGTCGAGTTCACCTACGATTTAGGAACTGGCGCAACAACCGCAAGAAGTTCAAAACGAGTAGAAATAGGTAGTTGGCACCAAATTAAAGTATCTCGAACTGGACGTCTAGCAATACTCGAAGTGGACGACCAGAAGCCTATCGAAGTACTTTCTGCCGGAGCTTTCACCCAGTTGTCGCTTCCTCAAAACTTATTTCTAGGCGGCGCTCCAAATTTCGACAACGTTTCACCTCAAGTACACGTCCGTTCCGATTTTATCGGATGCATTCAAAAAGTCGTCATTAACGGACGCACGGTTTCGATACTCGCGGAAGCCCTTGGAGGCGCTAACGTGAACAACTGCCCTCATCCGTGCGTTGCGAGACCTTGTGGAGAAAATGGGGAGTGCGTACCTCAATTAGATTACTTCTCGTGTAGATGTAAACCCGGATTTAAAGACCACGTGTGTGGTAACGGACCTCCATATTTCAAAGGGCACGACAGTTACTTATTCTTCGATAACGTCCAAACTCTCTCCGTCACTTCCGTGACACAACTCGACATCAATATGAGATTTAAAGTGAGTTCGACGGATGGGCTTCTCTTATGGTTAGATTTAGGGTTGGAATTTCTCTCGTTGGGAATCGAACACGGAAATCTCGTATTGCGTTATTCCGATCGCACGGAAGAGATAGTCGTAGTTCACAACACCTCCATTGTTCACGACAATTTATGGCATCGAATAAAAGCGGCCACGTAAGTACTTTTTTTGTTCTTTTAAAAACATTTACGAGTATCGATAAACTTTTTCAATAAAAGTTACGAAATGACGTATATACGTAAAATTTATTAGTGGAGAAGCTAATTTATTTTTATTTTCGTAGAATACGCGGGAGCGGCTTATTGGTGGTAGACAACGGAGTTGCGGTTACCACTCAATCTGTCGAAGTGTCTCGGGTGCGTTCAGCAAATCCAGGATTATACGTGGGAGGTATGCCGCGTTTGTCTTCTAATACTGGAAGTAGATACACGAGTGGAGTTAAGGGATGCGTGGCAGATTTGGTCGTAAACAGCTATTATCACTTACAACTTACGAGTTCTTCAGCTTTCAGTCGTAACGTGGCGGAATGTGAAGTTTGATCGAAAACGTTTTATTGAAAAGTGTCTCGCGCGACTACGAAAAGAAGTCACAAACATTATTTGTACTAAGTTAAAACCTATGTGTGATCTTTAAACGTGTACAGATAAGGCTGATTAATTCGAGATGAAGTAAGTCTATTGCGTACTATTATGGTCGGGGCTTTACCCGACCACACTAAGAGAAAATAGCAAAAATTTTGATGTTAGAACTACGACGTAGACCGACGATCTACTATCCACAAGCTTTTTGTATTTTTTGACTTGATTGAATACATATTAAAATAGGGGGGCGGATTCACTCGTAACATAGCACAAAGCACAATAAGTACCTTATTGCCTATTCATATCATGATATAATGCTAGTCAATATTTATATAAAGTATAATGCAATCAGTAATATGTTTCTGGGTAAATCTGCCTCTTCAAAAATTAAATTTGCAATAAAGTAGGTACTAAATCTGTCCAGTGGAAACTTCACGTTGTTTTATATTAACTATACTATTGTGGTATTTATTTGTACAGGTAGTAAAATAATTTGTGTGTTAATAAACAAGTCGCTTTTGAATTTATTTCCATCCATTCCATAATCGGTACATTGGTACACCTCCAAAATTACAAAAACTCGACTCTCTAAACGTCAAAAATGAATTAACGGAGGTAGTAGAGTTTGGAGTAGGTAGAGCTAGAGAGTTTGGTATTTATGTAACGATTACGAAAAATGCTACATTTGCAGACTATGGGAAAATTGCTAGACGGGACTTTTGACACTTGGCGGATGGTATTACAGAGTTAAAGGGACCTTCCTTTTCTTTACATGAATAGCATATATTCAAAAATATACATTCAACCATTACCATGATGAACAAAAGATCTATATTTTCTCCCACGACCATGGTCACTGAAGATTACTTCAATGGAATCTTCACGTTTATAGTGTTTTTGTCAGAGCCGGGGTATCCATCAAAAACCACGACGAGCTCTACCTCCTAGCCTAAACCGCCCGTCTGATGTAAAAAACCTAAGAGACATAATTTGTTGGAAATTTAATGTACTTTTTCCACTACTAGCCTCTAAACCTGTCATTATTTACCGATATTTGACTTGAGAAATTGTTTTTCTCCCCCTCTTGCACATTAGATTAATAATAAATAATGAAATTTTACCTAGGGAGATAAAAAAAACTGTCAATCAAACTCCAGGATTGCAACTTAAGTAGTGTTATCGACGATAGACACGCCCACATTTGATATTTGAAAACAGCAAAACAGTGCTTTGAATGTTCGCTGATGTTTCTAAAAATGATACATTTTTGTGCAGCCCAAGTTTTTCATTGTTTTAATGTGTTTCGCAATAATATTAATGATTTGGAGTTTGTCATATTCGAATTATTTGCGCCAGAACACCAGAAGTGCAATTATTGCAAGGTTGGCTATCATGGATCTGTTTTAAAAATTTTCAAACTGTCATTCGAGATCGAGTCGTGTTTTTAGGTTATATAATTAGTATTTAATTTTTTGTTTGTATCCTATACTTGGAAATCTAGTATAAAATAATAAAATCGACGGTTATTTATCGAAAATGATTATTAATAACTTTATTCAGATAACCAAAGCTTTGGAACAGGTACCTTATTTACAGTAATAATTAATAGTGCAGTTAGTTGTGACTGTTCATGTTTTCTTTTATCTTCATTACACATAACAACGAAGTACAAAATGTTATTACAATGAAATTACCGAGGGCGAAGGCGATTCTAATACTTTAAGCCACATATGCGCATATTATGGGGTGTCGAATATCGATAACGTGATTAATTTTAGAACCAGGCGACGATCGATGGACGGTCAGAGGGCACGATTCTATTTAAGACGAATTATTAGCACTTATTAAATTATTTTGGGGATTTAATTATATTAATTACCTGTGATTACGTTTATTTTATGCAGTTCAACAATACATTTATAGAACTGTCATTGAAAAACAAAAGAATAAACGACTTGATTTAAAATCCAAGCTGCTTGACATTTGTGAATTTCTTTTATTTTCTTAAATTAATCGTAAATAAAACGTTTTTTTGGGAGTTTGAGGTGCTAGTAATGGAAAAAATAGTATATATACTACGGTTGGAGAATGCTATTATAGCCTTCGCAACATATATCCCTCGCCGCTCCGCGGCTCGGGATTTAAACGGTGCTCACGCTATAATAGCTTACTTCTCCACCTTAGTATATAATATACTATTATTTTTCTATAGAAACACATTTCCCTAAAAGTGGGCCATTTTGGAGTTGTTACAAAATTAATAAAACTGAAAAATGAGAGGTTTTTTGGCCAATTTCAGACTTTAACGCGTTTTAGCACCTGACCCTTTGTACTAATAAAAAGATACAAGAGGCATAATTTGTTGGAAATTTAATGTAGTTTATTTTAGTATAGAAATACTTGCGCTACAAGGCGCGTAGTTTTCAAGCTATTAGCGAAAAACTGAAAAAAAACAATTTGCAGAGCAATTTTGAATTTTTGTGAAACTTTAACGCAGTCTAGCGCATAAACCGTTGGTCTGAATAGAAATACCTTAGAGACATAATTTGTAGGGAATTTAAAGTAGTTTATTTTTATATAAAAACACTTTCCTTTAAAAGTGCGAAGTTTCCAAGCAATGCTAAGTAAAAAATTGTAAGACAGTTTTTTGGCTCATTATGGAATTGAAGTGCCTAAACCGCTCGTCTGTGAGAAACGTATAATAGACGTAATTTGTAGGAAACTTGATGTAGTTTATTTTTGTACAAAAATACTTGCGTCAGCAAGTGCGTAGTTTTCAAGCTTTAGCAAAAAACTAAAAAATAGTTTGTAGGACTATTTTAGAAGTTTTATCAAACTTTAACGCGGTGTAGCGCCTAAACCGCTGGTCTGAATAGGAATATCTAAGACATATAATTTGTAGAAAATTTTATTTAGCTTATTTTTATATAGAAACACTTTCCCCTAAAATTGCGAAGTTTTGAAGTGATAAGTAGAAAACTAAAAAGTAGTTTTTTGGCTCATGTCAAAATTGTTTCTCAAATTTTAACACTTTCTAGTGCCTAAGCCGTTTGTTTATGAAAAACATTTAAAAGACATAATTTGTAGGAAACTTGATGTAGTTTATTTTTGTACAAAAATACTTGCGTCAGCAAGTGCGTAGTTTTCAAGCTTTAGCAAAAAACTAAAAAATAGTTTGTAGGACTATTTTAGAAGTTTTATCAAACTTTAACGCGGTGTAGCGCCTAAACCGTTGGTCTGAATAGGAATATCTAAGACATATAATTTGTAGAAAACTTTATTTAGCTTATTTTTATATAGAAACACTTTCCCCTAAAATTGCGAAGTTTTGAAGTGATAAGTAGAAAACTAAAAAGTAGTTTTTTGGCTCATGTCAAAATTGTTTGTCAAATTTAAACACTTTCTAGTGCCTAAGCCGTTTGTCTATGAAAAACACTCAGAAGACATTATTTGTAGGAAACTTGATGTAGTTTATTTTTGTACAAAAATACTTGCGTCAGCAAGTGCGTAGTTTTCAAGCTATAGCAAAAAACTAAAAAATAGTTTGTAGGACTATTTTAGAAGTTTTATCAAAGTTTAATGCGGTGTAGCGCCTAAACCGTTGGTCTGAATAGGAATATCTAAGACATATAATTTGTAGAAAATTTTATTTAGCTTATTTTTATATAGAAACACTTTCTCCTAAAATTGCGAAGTTTGGAAGTGATAAGTAGAAAACTAAAAAGTAGTTTTTTGGCTCATGTCAAAATTGTTTGTCAAATTTAAACACTTTCTAGTGCCTAAGCCGTTTGTCTATGAAAAACATTTAAAAGACATAATTTGTAGGAAACTTGATGTACTTTATTTCTGTACAAAAATACTTGCGTCAGCAAGTGCGTAGTTTTCAAGCTTTAGCAAAAAACTAAAAAATAGTTTGTAGGATTATTTTAGAAGTTTTATCAAACTTTAACGCGGTGTAGCGCCTAAACCGTTGGTCTGAATAGGAATATCTAAGACATATAATTTGTAGAAAATTTTATTTAGCTTATTTTTATATAGGAACATATTCCTCTTAAAGTGCGAAGTTTTTAAGTTATTAGCAAAAAATTCAAAAAAACACATTTTAGGGTGATTTTTAAATTTATGTTAAACTTTAACGCAGTCCAGCGCCTAAAAGGGCTATTTTAAGAAAAATCCTACCAAACATAATTTGTAGAAAATTTGATGAAGTTTATTTTTGTGTAGTAGCACTTTTCTCCAAAAGTACGTAGTTGTCAAGTTATCAGCGAAAAACTGAAAAACAGCATTGTTTTCCTAGTTTTTTCCGAATGCATCAGTGTTACAAGGTA
Organism: Malthinus flaveolus; assembly: GCA_950108345.1. Lineage (NCBI taxonomy): Eukaryota > Metazoa > Arthropoda > Insecta > Coleoptera > Cantharidae > Malthinus > Malthinus flaveolus. The sequence continues at coordinate 93,526,950 of OX467285.1, forward strand.
ACAAAGTTAAAATCCAGGTTGAGCACCCCAAAAATATAAAGATCAATAGAATAAAACGTCTTTATTTTTCCCCGCTAAATTACCATTTGACTACGTACTTTTTTTTACCGCAAATTAATAGATAAAGCCAAACGATTTACAAAAAAAAGAGTTATAAGTTATAAATCTATAGTCGAGTGACGTATATAGTATAGGGTTTTTACGGCTCACCCTGTATGTATAAAAATATTTTGCGATAATATTTCGACATCCAAAAGCTCTTATAAAGACTTTTTTGCCTTTCCCAATTTGATATAGGTAATTCTAGTGGTCCTTCGATCTAAACCATTTGCAGATGATCTAACCAAATTGAGCGAACAAAGGAAGCGAATATAATTTTTATAATTGGCGTTACGTATTCTGAAAAAATTAATAAATAAAAGACATTGAAGTTCCCATTCCTCCAAAGGCTCTAAGTAGAATATTCTAACGATTAGCGGCGAGACGCCAACAGCATTTGACGTTTATATCTGAAACGGCTAATCGGACGGTAAATTAGCATATAGATGAATTTACTTATTATTACGTTTTCAACTAAAATTTTGCATTTTCTATTTTCTATTTAATTAATACTAACACTTCTCCCGCTATTGCAACTACATACGATAAACGTTTCTAGTCTGTTGGAGCTGAACTGTCACATCAGTATATATGGATATCTGCCACAGCAGTAACGCAGTAACTATAACGATTTAAATACCTAGATAGAAATGAAAAATTTGGTAGTTTATATAATATTCATAATGTGCCACGACCTGTGAATGACGATTAGATACCTAAAACCGCAAGGGCGAAATCCCAAAAGACTTAAAATGGAGTATATATGTAGGTATTACACCGCATTTGTGTACTTACACGGCTGGATGAATAAATGAATAACTTCGGATTTAAATTTCATAATAAACGATGGAGACTTGGAGGGAACGAGTAAAAAAGTTCTAAATTGTTTTGTTTCGCTTTGTTCAGAATATTATACCTACCTGCGATAAAATACCGTATACCCGATCTAGAGCAATTCGAAATGATTGTTCACGTCTCTTTACACTTTACATTTTAGAAATTAGGATGCTTTCAAAAGAAATGAAATTAAACGGCGACTACCGACTAGCGACTACCGACTACCGACTACCCTTTCATTTTTGTTTATAAATTGAATTGAGTCGAATGCGAAAAAAAATATAAAGAATTATATTAGCAGATAGGTAATTTAAAAGAAAAGCCGGATTATTAAATATTTTAATGCCGAACAATATACGGCCTTCAAAAAATTTTCCCCTAAAAGAATTGGAGAGACCCTCGACCGTATAAAAGTGCATAATGTGTTTATATTCGTATCAAAATGCGGCCTACTTTTAAGAAAAAATTTACATAAGCCCACTGATCTTTGAAACTCATCAAGACTTCTCCAACAGTGGAGTGAATAGGGGTAAGTATAGTAAGTATTGGCTCCCATATTTTAGATAAAGCGCTTCGTTTATTTTTCAAGTATTAAACCTGCATCAAATGCGAACTTCAGTTTAGTAGCAGTTAAGCCTCATTGACACGGTGATAGTTTTCACGATAGTTTGTGAGAGTTACTATCATGATAGCAAATCTCAGCAAAATTATCATCGTGTAAATAGACTACTATCGTACTATCACTATCATGATAGTTACTCTCAACTATCTAGTCAAACTAGATAGTTGCGAGTAATTATCACGATAGTTACCGACTATCTCGCTTAAACAACATCGTGTAAATTAAACTCTTTCTCTCTCTCTTTCTATGCTATCGCTAGAAATACTATCACAGTGTATATTGAAATTAAAGTTGCTCTCACGACAGTAACTATCGTGATTTAAGCCTCATTGACACGGTGATAGTTTTCGCGATAGTTTGTGAGAGTTACTATCATGGTAGCAAATCTCAGCAAAATTATCATCGTGTAAATAGACTACTATCGTACTATCACTATCATGATAGTTACTCTCAACTATCTAGTCAAACTAGATAGTTGCGAGTAATTATCACGATAGTTACCGACTATCTCGCTTAAACAACATCGTGTAAATTAAACTCTTTCTCTCTCTCTTTCTATGCTATCGTTAGAAATACTATCACAGTGTATATTGAAATTAAAGTTGCTCTCACGACAGTAACTATCGTGATTTAAGCCTCATTGACACGGTGATAGTTTTCGCGATAGTTTGTGAGAGTTACTATCATGATAGCAAATCTCAGCAAAATTATCATCGTGTAAATAGACTACTATCGTACTATCACTATCATGATAGTTACTCTCAACTATCTAGTCAAGCTAGATATGTGCGAGTAATTATCACGATAGTTACCGACTATCTCGCTTAAACAACATCGTGTAAATTAAACTCTTTCTCTCTCTCTTTCTATGCTATCGTTAGAAATACTATCACAGTGTATATTGAAATTAAAGTTGCTCTCACGACAGTAACTATCGTGATTTAAGCCTCATTGACACGGTGATAGTTTTCGCGATAGTTTGTGAGAGTTACTATCATGATAGCAAATCTCAGCAAAATTATCATCGTGTAAATAGACTACTATCGTACTATCACTGTCATGATAGTTACTCTCAACTATCTAGTCAAACTAGATAGTTGCGAGTAATTATCACGATAGTTACCGACTATCTCGCTTAAACAACATCGTGTAAATTAAACTCTTTCTCTCTCTCTTTCTATGCTATCGTTAGAAATACTATCACAGTGTATATTGAAATTAAAGTTGCTCTCACGACAGTAACTATCGTGATTTAAGCCTCATTGACACGGTGATAGTTTTCGCGATAGTTTGTGAGAGTTACTATCATGATAGCAAATCTCAGCAAAATTATCATCGTGTAAATAGACTACTATCGTACTATCACTATCATGATAGTTACTCTCAACTATCTAGTCAAGCTAGATAGTTGCGAGTAATTATCACGATAGTTACCGACTATCTCGCTTAAACAACATCGTGTAAATTAAACTCTTTCTCTCTCTCTTTCTATGATATCGCTAGAAATACTATCACAGTGTATATTGAAATTAAAGTTGCTCTCACGACAGTAACTATCGTGATTTAAGCCTCATTGACACGGTGATAGTTTTCGCGATAGTTTGTGAGAGTTACTATCATGATAGCAAATCTCAGCAAAATTATCATCGTGTAAATAGACTACTATCGTACTATCACTATCATGATAGTTACTCTCAACTATCTAGTCAAGCTAGATAGTTGCGAGTAATTATCACGATAGTTACCGACTATCTCGCTTAAACAACATCGTGTAAATTAAACTCTTTCTCTCTCTCTTTCTATGATATCGCTAGAAATACTATCACAGTGTATATTGAAATTAAAGTTGCTCTCACGACAGTAACTATCGTGATTTAAGCCTCATTGACACGGTGATAGTTTTCGCGATAGTTTGTGAGAGTTACTATCATGATAGCAAATCTCAGCAAAATTATCATCGTGTAAATAGACTACTATCGTACTATCACTATCATGATAGTTACTCTCAACTATCTAGTCAAGCTAGATAGTTGCGAGTAATTATCACGATAGTTACCGACTATCTCGCTTAAACAACATCGTGTAAATTAAACTCTTTCTCTCTCTCTTTCTATGATATCGCTAGAAATACTATCACAGTGTATATTGAAATTAAAGTTGCTCTCACGACAGTAACTATCGTGATTTAAGCCTCATTGACACGGTGATAGTTTTCGCGATAGTTTGTGAGAGTTACTATCATGATAGCAAATCTCAGCAAAATTATCATCGTGTAAATAGACTACTATCGTACTATCACTATCATGATAGTTACTCTCAACTATCTAGTCAAGCTAGATAGTTGCGAGTAATTATCACGATAGTTACCGACTATCTCGCTTAAACAACATCGTGTAAATTAAACTCTTTCTCTCTCTCTTTCTATGATATCGCTAGAAATACTATCACAGTGTATATTGAAATTAAAGTTGCTCTCACGACAGTAACTATCGTGATTTAAGCCTCATTGACACGGTGATAGTTTTCGCGATAGTTTGTGAGAGTTACTATCATGATAGCAAATCTCAGCAAAATTATCATCGTGTAAATAGACTACTATCGTACTATCACTATCATGATAGTTACTCTCAACTATCTAGTCAAGCTAGATAGTTGCGAGTAATTATCACGATAGTTACCGACTATCTCGCTTAAACAACATCGTGTAAATTAAACTCTTTCTCTCTCTCTTTCTATGATATCGCTAGAAATACTATCACAGTGTATATTGAAATTAAAGTTGCTCTCACGACAGTAACTATCGTGATTTAAGCCTCATTGACACGGTGATAGTTTTCGCGATAGTTTGTGAGAGTTACTATCATGATAGCAAATCTCAGCAAAATTATCATCCTGTAAATAGACTACTATCGTACTATCACTATCATGATAGTTACTCTCAACTATCTAGTCAAGCTAGATAGTTGCGAGTAATTATCACGATAGTTACCGACTATCTCGCTTAAACAACATCGTGTAAATTAAACTCTTTCTCTCTCTCTTTCTATGATATCGCTAGAAATACTATCACAGTGTATATTGAAATTAAAGTTGCTCTCACCACAGTAACTATCGTGATTTAAGCCTCATTGACACGGTGATAGTTTTCGCGATAGTTTGTGAGAGTTACTATCATGATAGCAAATCTCAGCAAAATTATCATCGTGTAAATAGACTACTATCGTACTATCACTATCATGATAGTTACTCTCAACTATCTAGTCAAGCTAGATAGTTGCGAGTAATTATCACGATAGTTACCGACTATCTCGCTTAAACAACATCGTGTAAATTAAACTCTTTCTCTCTCTCTTTCTATGCTATCGCTAGAAATACTATCACAGTGTATATTGAAATTAAAGTTGCTCTCACGACAGTAACTATCGTGATTTAAGCCTCATTGACACGGTGATAGTTTTCGCGATAGTTTGTGAGAGTTACTATCATGATAGCAAATCTCAGCAAAATTATCATCGTGTAAATAGACTACTATCGTACTATCACTATCATGATAGTTACTCTCAACTATCTAGTCAAGCTAGATAGTTGCGAGTAATTATCACGATAGTTACCGACTATCTCGCTTAAACAACATCGTGTAAATTAAACTCTTTCTCTCTCTCTTTCTATGCTATCGCTAGAAATACTATCACAGTGTATATTGAAATTAAAGTTGCTCTCACGACAGTAACTATCGTGATTTAAGCCTCATTGACACGGTGATAGTTTTCGCGATAGTTTGTGAGAGTTACTATCATGATAGCAAATCTCAGCAAAATTATCATCGTGTAAATAGACTACTATCGTACTATCACTATCATGATAGTTACTCTCAACTATCTAGTCAAGCTAGATAGTTGCGAGTAATTATCACGATAGTTACCGACTATCTCGCTTAAACAACATCGTGTAAATTAAACTCTTTCTCTCTCTCTTTCTATGCTATCGCTAGAAATACTATCACAGTGTATATTGAAATTAAAGTTGCTCTCACGACAGTAACTATCGTGATTTAAGCCTCATTGACACGGTGATAGTTTTCGCGATAGTTTGTGAGAGTTACTATCATGATAGCAAATCTCAGCAAAATTATCATCGTGTAAATAGACTACTATCGTACTATCACTATCATGATAGTTACTCTCAACTATCTAGTCAAGCTAGATAGTTGCGAGTAATTATCACGATAGTTACCGACTATCTCGCTTAAACAACATCGTGTAAATTAAACTCTTTCTCTCTCTCTTTCTATGCTATCGCTAGAAATACTATCACAGTGTATATTGAAATTAAAGTTGCTCTCACGACAGTAACTATCGTGATTTAAGCCTCATTGACACGGTGATAGTTTTCGCGATAGTTTGTGAGAGTTACTATCATGATAGCAAATCTCAGCAAAATTATCATCGTGTAAATAGACTACTATCGTACTATCACTATCATGATAGTTACTCTCAACTATCTAGTCAAGCTAGATAGTTGCGAGTAATTATCACGATAGTTACCGACTATCTCGCTTAAACAACATCGTGTAAATTAAACTCTTTCTCTCTCTCTTTCTATGCTATCGCTAGAAATACTATCACAGTGTATATTGAAATTAAAGTTGCTCTCACGACAGTAACTATCGTGATTTAAGCCTCATTGACACGGTGATAGTTTTCGCGATAGTTTGTGAGAGTTACTATCATGATAGCAAATCTCAGCAAAATTATCATCGTGTAAATAGACTACTATCGTACTATCACTATCATGATAGTTACTCTCAACTATCTAGTCAAGCTAGATAGTTGCGAGTAATTATCACGATAGTTACCGACTATCTCGCTTAAACAACATCGTGTAAATTAAACTCTTTCTCTCTCTCTTTCTATGCTATCGCTAGAAATACTATCACAGTGTATATTGAAATTAAAGTTGCTCTCACGACAGTAACTATCGTGATTTAAGCCTCATTGACACGGTGATAGTTTTCGCGATAGTTTGTGAGAGTTACTATCATGATAGCAAATCTCAGCAAAATTATCATCGTGTAAATAGACTACTATCGTACTATCACTATCATGATAGTTACTCTCAACTATCTAGTCAAGCTAGATAGTTGCGAGTAATTATCACGATAGTTACCGACTATCTCGCTTAAACAACATCGTGTAAATTAAACTCTTTCTCTCTCTCTTTCTATGCTATCGCTAGAAATACTATCACAGTGTATATTGAAATTAAAGTTGCTCTCACGACAGTAACTATCGTGATTTAAGCCTCATTGACACGGTGATAGTTTTCGCGATAGTTTGTGAGAGTTACTATCATGATAGCAAATCTCAGCAAAATTATCATCGTGTAAATAGACTACTATCGTACTATCACTATCATGATAGTTACTCTCAACTATCTAGTCAAGCTAGATAGTTGCGAGTAATTATCACGATAGTTACCGACTATCTCGCTTAAACAACATCGTGTAAATTAAACTCTTTCTCTCTCTCTTTCTATGCTATCGCTAGAAATACTATCACAGTGTATATTGAAATTAAAGTTGCTCTCACGACAGTAACTATCGTGATTTACTCTCATGATATTTACTCTCCTAAAATACTCTCACCGTGTCAAAGAGGTTTTAGTGCAAGCTGCAACCGTTTTTGCATGAAAATGAGGAGAAACAATTGAAAGACTAGCCCAATCGATGATAGCAATAGTGATAAGTGACTCTGACAACTACCAACTACAGTATTCTTTTAAAAAATTTATTAGGACAGTCTACTTAATAATTCTTAACAACAGCAAATCAATAGCTTAAAATGTAAAATTAACAATTGTAATTAATTATTTATAAAAATTTTGAACCTTCTCTTGTACATTTATTGATTTAGTCTTTATTAACTTCAACAAAACAGTCATGGCTATAATTACTGGCTCTTTTCTTATAATAACTGTAATTTTTCAGTACGCGGTGAGTCAAATTGGTTGCGTTTTTGGCATACTTATTAACACCTATGTACAGGGTGGGCAAAATTCGATGGTCCTTATGAATAAATCGATGACTAGAAGAGATATGGTGCAATTGATGGAGCATCCTCGTCCTCTTTCTTTTTGAGAGGAGCTCAATGGCAAAAACCGGAATTCGCGATCTTCTTTTGTTTTGGAGCTATATGTAAAAGTTCGAATTTTGACCTATTTGAGTGGAGTTTTTCATCCTCTTTTCAATGATATATAATAAGTGAAGTTCATTATTTAAGTTGTAAGGCCGAAAATCGGTATTAGCTTCACCTTCTTCCCTTTAGCGTCGCTCAGTCAATTGAGGGGGTAGATTCGACGTCGAAATAAAATACCACAAATAAAAAATGTTGAAACTGAATTTTAATTTATAAATAGCAATATCCGGGAAAAACAATTAAATCTGTTTTATAAAAAACAATTTATGTGCTAATGTGCTTCATTTTTTTTCTTGCAAATGTTTATAGAAGTTATTTTTGGTGACTTTTTTATAAAAAATTTTATTGACTTGTTATACTTATATTTTTGAAATCGGCAGTTTTTTCTCTATCCGATGACATAAATTTTATAAATGACTTCCATATATGAAAAACAAAAGTTGGTATCAATATACAGTAAAATAATAATGATAACGAAAATTCGTTGACATCGTCTGAAAGAATAGAAAAAGTTCCTTAAAGAAAGTCTTTTCAGTTTTTAAAAATTTTTACAAACGATTTTAGAGCCAAAAATTAAAAACGAAAATTTTGTTATTCTCCATCATATTTCAGAAACATTAGCATGTTGTTTATTTCTTTATTATGCAATAATATTTTCTTGATCGTTCAAAATATTTTGAACAGTACTTCTGAGCAAGTATTTCGGTATCTCATATGCCGCCAATTTATTTTCATTTTAGAAATCCACAATAAAGAGGGGGTCAGAATTTTTGTGATAACTATTAACACACTATATAAACAGTTTAATTTATTACTTTCTTGTATCATTTCCCTTACAGCTTTAGTAAAATTATTGAAAAATGAAACTCTTAGTTTTCATTTTAATTTCTGTGTGCTTTGTAAACGGTTACCAACGAGTAAGTATCAAGAACTTATTATATTTTTTATATCAGAAATCAAAATACAAATGCAAAGAGACTATTTAATTTTGTGTAGGGTGTATAGGGCCTTCCAAAACACTAATATTAACTTTACGTATAGAGGCGCTAAAAAAATTCAGTAATAAACTTTTCATGTACCCTAGGTATATGTGTTTGCTTTAGTTTTACCACCAAAAGCCACCCTTCATACTACAACGCGCTTTAGTACCTAAACTCTGCATTTGACAAAAAAAATCAAAGATACATAATTTGTAGGAAATTGAATCCAATTTATTTTTTTATAACAGCACTATTCACTAAAAGTGCGTAGTTTCTGAGTTATAAGCAATAAACAAAAAAGTTTTTTTTTGAATTTTTATCAAACTTTAACGCACTCTAGCGCCTAAGCAGCTCATCTGACAAAAAAAGCCTTTCAGATATAATTTGTTGGAAATTTGATCTAGTTTACTTTCATGTAGAAGTACTGTTCTCAAAAAGTGTGTAGTTTGGAGGTTATCAGCGAAAAACTGAAAAAGAGCCAAAACCCACCCTTCTCAAGCCGCCCTCAAGTTAATGCTGCCACTTTTAAGAGGTAAACGGTTGGATTTATTACTTATTTGCAATGTTCTTTTAGCCTGCATAAATGAAAATTAAAAATAAAAAATTTTGTATTTTGGCTGCCTCTCTGACACGCTATGTCGGATATACCCTAACTTCAATGCGCTCTCCCACCTCAACTGTTGGTTTGACGAAAAAAATTAAAGAGGCATAATTTGTTGGAAATTAAATGCTACTTATTTTTGTATCAGCACACTTTTTTCTAAAAGTGCGTAGTGTCTGAGTTATAAGCGATAAACAAAAACGTTTTTTTAGAATTTTTGTCAAACTTTATCGCACTCAAGCGCCTAAACAGCTCGTCTGAGAAAAAAATCTCTCAGATATAATTTGTAAGAAATTTAATCTAGTTTACTTTCATGTAAAAGTACTGTTCTCAAAAAGTGTGTAGTTTGGAGGTTATCAGCGAAAAACTGAAAAAGAGCCAAAACTCACCCTTCTCAAGCCGCCCTCAAGTTAATGCTGCCACTTTTAAGAGGTAAACGGTTGGATTTATTACTTATTTGCAATGTTCTTTTAGCCTGCATAAATTAAAATTAAAAATAAAAAATTTTGTATTTTGGCTGCCTCTCTGACACGCTATGTCGGATATACCCTAACTTCAATGCGCTCTCCCACCTCAACTGTTGGTTTGACGAAAAAAAGTAAAGAGGCATAATTTGTTGGAAATTAAATGCTACTTATTTTTGTATCAGCACACTTTTTTCTAAAAGTGCGTAGTTTCTGAGTTATAAGCGATAAACAAAAAAGTTTTTTTAGAATTTTTGTCAAACTTTAACGCACTCAAGCGCCTAAGCAGCTCGTCTGAGAAAAAAACCTCTCAGATATAATTTGTAAGAAATTTAATCTAGTTTACTTTCATGTAAAAGTACTGTTCTCAAACAATGTGTAGTTTTGAGGTTATCAGCGAAAAACTAAAAAAGAGCCAAAACCCACCCTTCTCAAACCGCCCCCAAGTTAATGCTGCCACTTTTAAGAGGTAAACAGTTGGATTTATTACTTATTTGCAATGTTCTTTTAGCCTGCATAAGTTAAAATTAAAAATCAAAGATTTTGTATTTTGGCTGCCTCTCTGACACGCTATGTCCGATATACCCTAACTTCAATGCGCTCTCTCACCTCAACTGTTGGTTTTACAAAAAAAATTAAAGAGGCAGAATTTGTTGGAAATTAAATGCAACTTATTTTTATATCAGCACACTTTTTTCTAAAAGTGCGTAGTTTTTGAGTTATAAGCGAAAAACTGAAAAAAGCCAAAATCTACCCTTCTCGAGGCTCCTATATGCTATATGCTGCCACTTTTAACAGGCAGACGGTCGGTTTAATTACTTATTTGCAATGTTATTTCATCCTGTATAGTTAAAAATGTTGTACCTACTTTATGGTTTAGGTAAAGATGCTAAAAGTGCTCGCTACCTGCCAGACTATTAGGGATAGGGCATCTAAAGATCTTAGTCAGGCTATTTCTACCATTCTACTAACAATCTTAGCTTTTTAACATACTGTAGCCCAGTCAAATAAGGAGTTTTGGTCGAAACAATTCCTACAAAGTTGGATTTTTGTATACACGTACGTTTTGATGTAATAAAATATTGGATACAAGACTTTGGTGGCTGATTTTTGTTGGAAACTTTTAACTTATAACGAATCCATTCTTACCCTTTATTCGCCTTATATCTCAAAAAGGATAAAACTTTTCAACAATTCATGGAACCAATCCTGTAGCTATTAATGTTTTCGATAACTTTCATAATAACCTTTATCGATGTACGATGCATAGGAGGCGGGTTATTTGCAAAAAATGAAATTTTCCGATCTTTGACCTTGAATGTATCTACCTCAAATTTCCCCGCGCGTATTTTTAGGATTCTCTCATAATATTACACTTACTTTATAATAGTCCAGTTTTGTAGAAATTATGCCAACAACCGGGCAATTTTTCGTCTAATTACGTCATACGATTATTTTCAGAATCCAAACTTTAAGAAATACAAATTAGGATGGCAAAAGAAATTATTTCTAACCCATTATTTAGAGGATTGCGTTAACGAATCTGGAGTAGATCCAATTTTAGCATTTCGATGGCTACCACATGGAGAATATGTAGACGATCCAAACTTGAAATGTTTCATAAAATGTATCCATTATATGATAGGAATTGGAAATGAAGACGGAACTTCTCGAGTTGAAACCATGTTAAAAGAGATAGAATTTGGTGATCCTGTTGTCCTTGAAGAAGCCTCCATACACAGTTGTTTAGCTATTAAATTAAACGATCCGTGTGAAACTGCTTTCAAACTTAGCGAATGTGTATATAAATCAATTGGAAAAGCGGTTGATGTTTTATATCCTGAACCTGAACTGTAATACTGTAACTACGTAACTACCCATATATTCGGCAGTTTACAACAACGGATAACTAACGGATGCTAAACGTCCAGCTTTAATTTAAAAAAATAAGTGAAGAGCTAACAACACTGCTTTGTTTATTTCGTAATGCTTTTTATCCGTTCTTTCTCTTTAAATATAAAAAAATAGGTTCAATAGGTCTCAATTTCAATGTATAAGTTATCAATAGAATAGGCCAATATAGAACAGCATGGTCACATAGCAATTTGTGTATAAATAAAAATATGAAACGTTTTATTGTTAAAAATAAATATTATGTATTCTCGTATAACTTGTCTCGGTATTTTACGAACAGCACGCGTATGAGGAGTGCGAGTAATAAAATTTGTTATTCTAGTGACATTCGGTTTGTTACTAAATCGTGTCATAGAACTAAACTACAAAATTCTTGGTGTGAATTGTCAAGAACCACTCCCGGCGTTATTTGGCATTTATTTGTGGAATTTTACGGTACGTATAGTCGATTTAACGTTAAAGATCTAAGAAATTAATTTAAAACATCAAATTGCGATAACTTTGATTGACAATTAAATTGTTTCGATTTTTTGCACGCAAATGTCAAACGTTTATCTCTTTAAGAACAAGTTTTTTTAGACACCATTTTTGACGTGTTCGCATTGTATCGCATTTAAAAATTAACTGTTATTTGCGCCAATTAATACTTTTTTCTTTAGCAGTATTAAAAAGTAAACTGCAACAGTATTTGAGATGTCGTTACCCGGTGTTGTAAATGTGTACAATACGAATGTCACCACAGATAACTTATCGAGGCACGATATGTTGTCGTGGGTAAACGATTGTCTGCAGAGCAGTTTTGCTAAGATAGAAGAACTATGCACGGGTGCAGCGTACTGCCAGTTTATGGACATGCTCTTTCCCAACTCGGTTCCGCTCAAAAAAGTTAAATTTAGGACTAACCTCGAACACGAGTATATTCAAAATTTTAAAGTTCTTCAAGCGTCTTTTAAGAAGATGGGGGTTGATAAGGTAAACTTTTTGGTTTTATGTAGAAATTATAAACGGAGTATAGAAAGATGAGGTGTATAAAAAGAAATCTAATGGTAAACAGGCTTGTTAACGATCTTTCTAGGTGATTCCCGTCGATAGACTAATTAAGGGACGTTTTCAAGATAATTTTGAGTTTTTACAATGGTTTAAGAAGTTTTTCGACGCAAATTACGATGGAAGGGAGTACGATGGGTTGGAAGCACGTGGTGGGCTTCCATTGGGCTCTGGTACACAAGATCATGGGGGTCTGGTACCTCAATATCACCCACCTCCTAAAAGACAGGGTAACTTTCTGTTACGATGGATTTCTTTTTTTCTAAAGCACCTGCACGCGTTTATTATTTATTTCTTCCACTCCTGTTTATTATTTTGTGTTACCGACTCTTATTCTGCATGCTGTTCAATTTATTTTGCTTGCATCTGTAGATAGTTCCAATTGATCGATTGGTAAAGGGACGATTTCAAGATAACTTTGAATTTCTTCAATGGTTTAAGAAGTTCTTCGACGCTAACTACCAAGGCGCACCTTATGATCCCATCAACATGCGTAGTGGAGAAGGTTTGGGTGGCGGAGGAGGAGGAAACGTCAAACCTAATTCGGGCCTAGCACGTAAACCCGCATTAGCCGCTCCTAAAACAAAACCAGTCGGTAAAGCTAGTAGGTGTCTGCTTGTTTAAGTTAACCTTTTGCAACGCACTTTTTAATTTCTCGTATGACGATTTATTTACGAACGCATTTTTAGTGCCTAAAGTTAACGCGGTCAAGCCCATCTCGAAACCTGTTAACGTAACCAGTCGTGGAGATTCGACGAGAGTAGAGGAATTGACTAATCAAATTCTCGAGCTTAAGGTAACTTCTTGTTACTAATTAAAGAGAAACTTACAAGTTGCATTTTTTTTAGATGAATGTTGAAGGTTTAGAAAAAGAAAGAGATTTCTATTTTGGTAAACTACGAGACATTGAAGTTATGTGTCAAGAAAATGATGAACAAAATCCTCTTATACAAAGAATCTTAGATGTTCTATACGCTACAGAGGTAAAATAACTTGGAGAATGTAAATTATATCTTCATTGACGTTTTTTGGTTTTGCAGGAGGGATTTGCTCCTCCCGATGAAGCCGAAGATGTTGCCGGAGAAGAGGACGAATATTAATCTATTAAAAAAATACTCAGCTTCATTTGAACCGAATCAAAATTTCATTTCAGCTTTTTGCATTGCCATCGTGCTAAAAATAATTTTTACTATTTATTAAACGTTATTGAACTTGTTTAATTTGTTTGTCTTGCTGTTAATCTGTTAAGAAGAGCGTAATTTTATTATAGTTACATTTTTCTATTAAAAATTTTTTGTGTAGCCGTGTGGGTTGTTTCTTTTTTGCATTTGTATTTCATAAATAAACTCAATATATATTTTAAGGTTTTATTTTAATTTTTAGGCAAATTAAGTCTTGAAAGTAATATATGCAATTTGCCAATATTTAGGAAAAATGATGGTTCTACAACAATACATTTCATACAATTATTAATAGATAATTTACATTAATTTATTCAATGGGTGCGTTTAGTGGACAAAGTTGGGCTGACATTCAGCGGATTGTAGCCCTTTGAATGTCAATATACTCGGCATAATTGACCGCTGACTTTAATCGGCTTTGTCCGCAAAACGCGCCCAATGATAGAATAGAAATCTAATACTTCTGAAACTTCAGATATTTATTTGTAGGTGCCTAGTGATGATTAAATCAAAAGTCCTAACGAGTGAGAGACGAGCTCTTGAGGCAGTGACCGAAAGTGTTTCTGTTTTTCGTTAATATCTCTAAAACGATGGATTAGAGCAAAAATGTGACTATACAAACTTAAAACTGACAAAATTTGCTGTAAAATTGAATAAAATATGCATGTTTTTCGATTCCTAAAGTTTACCGAGTTATAGGGCGATGAAAATTGTGGAAGAGCTGATCACCAACTCACCACACTTGAACTTGAACAGAACGTAACATACTTGCCAAAGGGAACGCTCGACGTTTTTGTGACAACTTTACTCTCTGGAAATGGCTGCTCGACTGTTTTGTCGATTGTTTGCATACCGACTTCGAAAACATTGTGACACGCTTTAAGGAATTTCATTGATTTTGAGACGAAAATTTTATATAAACATAGGTCCGCAAAGGTTCCGTTCTGAAGATACAGAGTGTTAACTAACATGTAATACAAGAGAGGTTTTCACAATGTTTTAATTATTGTTTTCAAGTTTCAGTACTCACTATTATCTCATAAACTAAACGCTTCCACACACAAGTTCATAATTTTTTAAAATTCATTTACAAAAGACCTCTTATATCAGATTTTAACACCCCGTATCTCGAGAACGGTGTCGTAGCGGATCCATGCTCATGAAATTTCCGTCTTAAAATTAATCAAATAAAGACCTAATTTCGCCGTCATATAAAACTGGAAGTAGAGTGTTCCAGCATATGCGTCTCATGGTCTGTTTCATTACACCCGCTGTTTCGGTACGTTGGGCTTTTGGCGGAGCCATTCGTGATCAATTGGCTGCTTCAGTCTCTGCACCAGTTAAGTTGTGGGCTAGTCTATCTGCAGTTGTACTTTAAATAGTAACGGGAAGACGCGAGGTCTGGTAGGTAGGAAGTAGTATGCTTTGGTAGTACTCATGTTTAGGCTTTTTGCAATCGACCTAATCTCTGTTGTAGGTGCGGGCCTCTTGGTGTGTCTGGTTCATGACTGGAGGCGAGCGGGCCTTTCTCCTGGCGCGCCATCATGGAAAACCCGGTCTGTTTCAGGTCGTAATGAATGATCCGGAAGCGATTATGTGGTCGCTGCTGGAAGGGGTCACAATAGAGCGTGCGTGCGAACATGGTTCCGCTCTCTGCGTGTGCCGCGGCGAGAAATACAAGAAATTGAGGATAACTCTCAAACCAACGTGAGAGGTTTGCTGTTTGTAGCTGTCATGGAACTAGAAAATAAGTGGAAGGGTTGAGCCGGCGAAGAACATGAAGCTCTTGACTAGAACAAGCTGTCAGTTGCATAAAGGAGGTCCGAGAATGTGGTAGTAAGGAAGAGTGAGAATATACCTTGGCGTACTCGGCTGCGCACACTTACTGAGCAATACCTCTTTTCGTCACTAATGCTTCACTTTTAGATACCCCCAAACTAACTTATAACCATTCCACTTATTTTCTAGTTCTATGGTAGCAGTCATCCATGGGACCCATCTGCGCAGAACACTATATTATGCCACACTCTCATGTCGAACCACCTAGCTCTTCGTGCTACGCATCAGGGTCATTTCTATGGTCTCGTATCGTATCAGATTGTAGAGAGTTGATGAATGAAGCAGGAACGACTAGTTTTTTCACTACTCAGTCCTTTTGTAATGGAATGCATAAATCCTCTTCATTCAGAAACACCACTTATTTTGTGCCATCTTGCTGTCATTCGAAAGGTCTTCAACGCTCTATAATTCGGTAACTACAAGAAATACGAAAAACAAGCATATGATTGATTTTGTAGCAATTTTTATTAGCTTTATTTTTTATATAGTCGCTTTTTAGCTCTGACCAATAGTTTTGGAGATATTAACAAAAAACCGAACAGAATGACATGTTTCGGATTACAATCACACAAAAGTCGAATGGGTGTTGGTATGTTGATATTTAAAATATATGTAATCGTTTGCTTTTAGAATCGGTAACAACAATGTCAAGTTGAGGCGTAACCGATAAACCCGATATACAACTAAAATTGTCCACGCTGGTAGCAATATTAAACACTCTCGCCAATTTTCCATTAGGACGAAAAACTTGAATACGTTTATTTTCGGAATCTCCAACAAAAATAAATCCCAAATGATCGGTCGTCACCACATCTAATGCCTTAAATTGACCTTTACTTCTACCCATCGAACCAAACTCCAAAAACTTTTCTCCGCTCCTCGCGAAAACCTTAATTCTATAATTCCCAGAATCGGCCACAATAATCATATTTCTAAAAACAGCAACACTTGTTGGACATAAAAATTCCGTACGAAAGCCATGCATGCCCAAAACGGAGTGTAAAGTACCATCGACTGGATTTAAAATGATGACCGAGTCATTTCCAGTATCGGTAACGACGAGTTCGTCTCGATAAAGTGCAACTCCTCCGGGACATCTCAACTGTGGCAAACTTAAATAACGTAAATATTGGCCTTCTTTGGAAAAGACGTGAATGCAATTCTTCCATTTGTCTGACACATAAATTTCGGAACGCTTGCAACTGAACGCTAAGTTGTGCGGAAACAACATTTCGGGAGAGGATAGAGTTCCTATTATTTTTAAATTTTGGCGGTTCATAATTAGAATTAACTTTTTATCTTGTGTTGTTATGTAAAATATGTTTTCGTTCCACGGTGGAATGGCTATACCTGATGGTCTTGGGCATTTTGTCCAAATTAGTTTGGGGCAGAAAATTTTTGTGGAATAATAATTAGCCATTGCTTTGATAGAGCTCGGTGTTTGTACGGAGTTATTTGTTTCGGTTTTTTCGTTTTGCTCCACTTTGAAGGCTGTTGTGTCGAAAGTTGGTAGCGCAGATTTAAACTCGCAAACTTTGTTTACAATATCCACGATTTCGTTATGAAAGTGCATTATTAACGAAGCCTGAAAATAATAAATTAAAATTATTTATATCATCGAATTTATCGCCTTACATTACGGGCCACTGAGGAAGCTTCTTCCATATCTCTTTTAACGTCACTAATTCGTCCCATTAAGCTTTTACGAGCAATATCTTGTTGCGATTTAATTTCATCCAGCCGTTCTAAGCTTTCCTTTTCTTTAAGTTTGAGTTGAGTAATTTGCGATTCAGTTAAAAGTTTAATTTTTGCGTCAATTTCGTTAAATCGTCTTTGAAATGTATTTACTTCTTCTTCCAACTGATTTTTCGATTCGTTTGCTTGTTCCATTAAAGTGCAAAAATTTTCTTTGAGCGCCGCTAAGTGTTCCTTCCAACACGCTTCGCAAAAGTTCTACAAAAAGTTTCCATTAGGCAACCAACAATACACGTCCTATCATAAACACATCTTTTAAGGGTAACTATAGCGTAACGCAGTACCGAACACCCTTAAGCGACTTTTTGACTTTGTACCTGTTTGCAATGATCGCAAAATTCCTCACAACTACCAACAACTCCACAATTCACGCAGTTTGTCTCAGGATTAGTCTTATCGTAAAACAACTTAATTAAAGACTCGACATAAATGTTTTTTGGCAAATTTTTAGGCGAAGACAAATTGGGATTGATCAAAAAGGATGCCAGACAAGTTGGACACGAAAGTTTGCCAGTGCTTTTTTCTTGGGCGACAAATTTTTCCAAACATTTGAAACAAAACGTGTGCTGACAAGGTAACATTTTTGAGTCCGTTATTGTTTGGGCGCAAATTTTGCACTTTATCAAATCTGCCACTGCTTCTAAAGATGGCGAACTGAAAATGTACCCCATTTTATCAATTAGGTACCCGAAGTAATGAAAATATTTTTACCTTTGGTTTTCATTTATTTTCTTATTTTCTTCCATCATTTTCAACAAATTGTTAAACTTAAAAACTTTTATTACCTATTTCATTAAACTCGCAATTGACTTTCTGATAAAAGCTAATAATCTAATAATAATTATTATTGAATTTATTTCTAGATAATATTGTATCGGTACTTTAGATAAAGATAGTGAATAAGACTTACATTAAATTTAAAATAATTGAGATTAGATTTTATACTATTATAGGAGTGTTAATTTAATGTCCCTAATTTATAAGCGATTCGTTGACCCGAACCAAGAGGAGACAGCTTCAAAAACCTAAATTCTACGGTGGGGGTGGGGGACCAGGCCAAAGAGATGCATGACTGGGTTGAAGTCCAGTCTCTACAGGTTCCAACCTTGGGGCACCAAGCAAACTTCATTATATTTAGCCTTCCCGTGCAGCGTGCATGGATCAGGGCAGCGCACGGGTGACAACTACAGCTCTAGTACTCGTGGGAACATTTATGAATACCAACAACCATGCTCACCTCAAAATATTGTCGTACAGACTGGAACTCCTAAAAGAGACACGGGTTAGAGGACAGTACACCAAAAGAGGACACAAAAACCCAAATAAGAAAGCGAAGGGACTTATTAAATATACTAAATCGTTCAAAGATGCCATGACCGAGTTCAGGATGGCCATTACGCATCAAGAACTGGACATTGAGCTAACGGGAAAGATCAAATCCTGGGTCTTCTAGAAATTTATGAAACCGAAAGTGACATACAAGACCGTAACCAGAAAAAGATTTTGGGGGATGGCAAGTAGAGCTGGGCAAAGAGCAAACTACGTCAATTTTGAGTCCCTTGTGTTAGAAATAGTGGAATAGCGCGAATAACGATTTTTTATGGCTTAAAACGAAGTTCTGAAATGTTAATAGCAATTGATAGTGTCTCCAAAAAAGATGTTTTACAAAAACTAGGGTTTAATATTAAGAATTTGGGCCCTATAGGCTAAATCTGAAGGGGAGCAAGTTCCCTGCACTTAGGCCACTTAATTGGGCCCATTGTACTACCTCCAAGCGGCCTTCCCGTGCCCATCAGATCTCGAGCCATCCCACATGTAAAACGAACTCTAGAATTCTGGCTGGAGGGGTGGTGCTTATTCTGGCCATGTTGAGCCAGAAGTCCCCCAACACGGATCTTCTTATCGGCGTTAGAGCTGGACAGTGACAGAGCACATGTTCAGCGGTTTCGTCTTCTAGTTCGCATCCCCGACATATGGGATTGTCTACCAAGCTCAGAGTGTGAAGATGTTTGTGTAGTCGACAGTGTCCCGTGAGTGTCCCTGCAATTATTCGTAGATTAGTTTGGGACAACTGTAGATGTAGACAGTATTGTGCCAGCTTTTTGGAAGGAGCCAGTAAAGCTCTTTTGCTTTGTCGGCACCCTTCTTTGCTTGTCCATCTTTTAGTCTGTAGTTGATGGATACTATTTTTAAGGAGAGTATTAACAGCGGCGGATTAACTAACTTTGTCGCCCTAGGCTATAACAATCCTAGTGCCTTTTTATAAATTTCTATTTGAGAAGAAAATGGGCTAAAATAGCGCCGCAGGCAAATTTTTTTTATTGTTCAAGGTCAAACGGCTTAAAATGAAAGAATTTTAGTAGCAGTTGATAGTGTCTCCAAAAATAAATTTTCATTTGACACTACACTGTTGCCTCCTCTTTATAACTTGTTAATAAGTTAAATAAAAAAATTTTACCATAGTGGAGGTAAAAATCTTATCAAATAATTTATTGTATATTTATTTATATTTTGTTATTATGAATTTAAAGATCGTTGAAGGGCACTTCTTCTCGACTAAGGTATTATCCGTACTATAATTTGCTAATTTTAAAAATGGACTATTTGTTAATATTTACCGGAACCTTTATCTCAATAATTTAATTATTGTAATTTTATTTTACCATTGGCATTTGGCGCCCTTTTTTGACTTGGCGCCCCTAGGCTACAGCCTCACTAGCCTAGTGGGTAATCCGCCACTGAGTATTAACAGTTGTTGTTACGGCTGGTTTGGTGATTGGCTTAGGGCCACAGGGAAGGTTGTTTGAACCTTTCTTGGCCAGCTCGTCTGCTTTTTTGTTCCTCTCATTTCCTTAATGTGCTTTCACCCAACAGAGTGTAAGAACATTGTTTTTTGATATCTGGTTCAGCAGCTCCATGCACTCTAGCAGGAGACCAGAGGTTACTTTGCAGGTGTTTAAAGCTTGCAAGACTGTCCGTCGATATCAGTATTTTCTTATTCAGGATTTTTCTATTTAGGATTACGTTGGCGCTGTGTAATATTCCCATCAGTTCAGTTTGAAAGGCTGAGGGATATCTCCTCAGCGGTAGGCTTATGTGGAGGGCAAGCTCAGGCGAGTGAACTCCTGCTCCTGATTCCTTTTGATTGTTATGGTAGTTTTTGATCACTAGATTGTTTTTTAAAACCTTATCACAACTTGAGTCTATCAAATATTGTATTGTTTTTTAGTATCACTGTAAAGAGAATTTGACACTCTTCAAGAATATCGTAAAAAACTACATACGTTCCATTTAAAAACAAAACTTAAATAACGTTACTCTCTTGTTTGAATTTCAATTGTACTTTTAAATAGATCAACGTAACAAGCTTTTGGAGTACTGTAGGTTACCGACATGCAATTGTTTTCTATCTAATAATAATCGAGTAATCTGCATTATCACTTGATTTAAATCACCCTGCACTACACCGGGTGTATCAAATTTCGTGTGAAGTACCAGGGATTTCGCTTATTAGTGTAGATATAGAGTTGGTTAAATGAGCAAAAATGATTCTTGACGCAAACAATTTATTGCACATACAAAATTTATTCCAGATACCGCCTTGTTTACGTATCCTCATGCGTAATTGAAAAAAAATTTATTTACAATAATAGTTTTCTTATGTTAAATGCGCCCATTTATTTCAAATTGTGACCAAACTGCTTATGGATTTTCTTTAAATGCAGATATAAATGCAGTCGAGTATTTGTGGAGTAGCTTGCAACTCACAATGAATTGAAATTACTTTAAACAATTTCAAAATTAACTGTTAATACTTTTAAGATCATCTCATGTGGGCATCGAAAAGTAGCTCAACATTATTTTATCATTTATCACCAAACGTAGACTTGCATCAATCAACTCGTCGTCTTTATTCAATTTAAAAAAAATTTTTACAAAAAATACGTCTTGCCCAATTGTTTAATTTGAAAAGTGTGATACTAGATTGGAGGTAAAAAATTAGTAAAACGAAAAATTTAAAAATAATCGAATATTTTATTATTTATAATAAAAGGTAATACATCCGTGGGGCGCACTGTAATTTGTAATAAATTGGCTCTCATAACGGCTACTCCAGTGACCAAGTGAAGACCGGTTGAAGATATTCATCCTAGATGTTATAACGGCAATAATTCCCTTTATTTGGAAAAAACTTTTAATTGTGAATTACTCGATAGCGCTCCTTCTTCCACAAATACTTGATGGGTAATTCTGAGAGGTGTTTTTTAAAATTTGGCGTAACAAATTAGTTAGTCTCGAATGGAAGGCGAAGGGCGTGCAATACCCCTAAGACGCGACGCAAAAAATAGTCGTTAAGGGCGCTACTCGTGCCAAAATATCATCTTCATTTTGGATACATTTTTAAAGAATATTGCGCTACTAACGCCTTCTCTTGTATTCACGAACGTAGACGTGACACAATCGCTTAGTTTAAATTCGGATTCAGCATCCAAAAATTCATGAAGAAACCATAGTATTCTTCTGCATTTTTTCCTCAAAAAACTACAAGTCGACTAGACTAAATTAGGGGACTTATGGACTTAAGTTGAGTTGAGGTGTTGTGTTCCGTTACAAACGCAAAATTTCAGCTACGCACTGGAGTGGAAAAGGAAAAACGTCCTAAAAAGTCGAAAATGACTTAAGGCTGTGTTAGTCTCGACGTAATGTGAATGCAACACGACGTAATGTTCCGGAACGAACTAAGAGCGAAGGTGTTTTTGTTTATAGATAGCTTTACATGAGGTAGTACAATTTAATATAAAGCACCAAATGAACCCGCTCGAATTTCAACTCGCTCCAAAGCGGAACATCTCTAGGTGATTGGAGTTGCACGTCTAATAAATAATAGTCTGGTTAAGAGTGGCCGGAGGAAGAAATAGTTGGCAGACGTGGGCCAGAAACTCAAAATGCATAGTCTAGAATCTGATTGTGAAGAGTCTCTTTTAGAGAGTCTTTATGGAATGAGACAGTTCTTATACCTACTCATAGGTGCTTACTTCAAAATTAGAGGGCAGTTAGCAAGCGATGCTGAGCTTAATTTCCTTTTATGACTCATATCAAAGGATAAAAAATGTTCATATCCAGTTTACTCGTAAAGTGCATAGTTTCCGAGTTATAAGCGAGAAACTATACAAACAGTTTTTTTTAGTCAAACTTTAACGCGCTCTAGCGCCTAAACCGTTTGTCTGACAAAAACAACTTAAGAATTATAATTTGTAGTAAATTAAATTTACTTTATTTTTGTTTAAAAACATTTTTTGTTTAAAGTGCGTAGTTTCCGAACTACAAACAGTTTTTTAGCCGATTTTAGAATATCTGTCAAACTTTAACGCACTCTAGCGCCTAAACTGTTTGTTTGATAAAAAATCTTAAAAATCATAATTTGTAGTAAATTAAATTTACTTTATGTTTGTTTGAAAACATTTTTCTTTTAAAGTGCCTAGTTTCCGAGTTACAGGCGAAAAACTACGAACAGTTTTTTAATCGATTTTGGAATTTCTGTCAAACTTTAACGCACTCTAGCGCCTAAACTGTTCGATTTATAAAAAAACTTAAGAATAATAATTTGTAGTAAATTAAATTTAGTTCATTTTTTTTAAACTTTTTTTTTAAAGTGCGTAGTTTCCGAGTTGCAGGCGAAAAACTAGAAACATTTTTTAATCGATTTTAGAATTTCTGTCAAACTTTAACGCACTCTAGCGCCTAAACTGTTTGATTCATAAAAAAACGTAAGAATTATAATTTGTAGTAAATTAAATTTAGTTCATTTTTTTTAAAACTTTTTTTTTAAAGTGCGTAGCTTCCGAGTTACAGGCAAAAAACTAGAAACATTTTTTAGATTTTAGAATTTTGATCAAACTTTAACGCACTCTAGCGCTTAAACCGTTTGATTCATGAAAAAAACTTAAGAATCATAATTTGTAATAAATTAAATTTAGTTCATTTTGTTTTAAAACTTTTTGTTTTAAAGTGCGTAGTTTCCGAGTTACAGGCGAAAAACTAGAAACATTTTTTAGTCGATTTTAGGATTTCTTTCAAACTTTAACGTACTGTAGCGCCTAAAGCGTTTGTCTGAATAAAAAAACGCAAGTATTGTAATGTATAGGAAATTAAATTTACTTTAGCTTTGTTTAAAACCATTTTTCTCTAAAAATGCGTAGGTTCCGAGTTATAAGCGATAAACTACAAACAGTTTTTTTAGCCAATTTTGTAATTTTTATAAAACTTTAACGCGCTCTAGTGCCTAAACCGTTTGTCTGAAAAAAAAACTTAAGAATTATAATTTGTAAAAAATCAAATTTAATTTATTGATTTTTAAAAACATTTTTTTCTAAAGTGCGTAGTTTCCGAGTTATAAACAAAAACCTAAGAACAATTTTTTTACCCGATTTTTGTATTTATGTCAAACTTTAACGCGCTGTAGCGCCTAAACCGTTCATCTGAAAAAAAAATCTCAAGAAATAGAATTTATAGAAAATTTTATGTAAATTATTTTTGTTTATACAAACTTTTCTCATAAAGTGCGGAGTTTTCAAGTTATAAGCGAGAAACTGAATTAGATAATTTTTTCGTAGTTTCCCAGAACGCATTACTTTTACAAAATGGCATAGTCAAAATTCGGATTCAGCGCCCCAGAAACTTAAAGAACGATATAGAGCATTTTCTACTCAGACTTGAACGTTGTATGCACTAGCAAGACTTCGGTCGGCGTAGTCGGGGACTCGGCTCTATAGAGACCCAGCTTTTGGAAGAAATAATTTGAGTACGTATTATCCTGACGCAGCAAGTAAAGTCAATGAATTGTGGAGTATTTGGTATCAAAATATCGTTAAAGAATTCTTCTACTGGTATATCGTAACGATCTACACTAGTTCCATTTTCGGTGAAACCGGAAGCGACACCAACATGAGGTAGGTATAAATTCAAAATTGTTCTTATTATTCAACCTCCTCAAAATCTCAAATAGGGAGTGCACTGCACACTGTGCATTTTATTGCAATTTTTGGGTTTAACGAAATTAAAAGCGATCGGGACGTTTTAAAAGAGCGTCACGGACCGTGCCCTTCTAGAAATCTCCATTAATAATCGTTAAATTATCATCTGCTTGGCGAATAAATTTGTCATTATTAGAGACAAACTTAAGATGCGTAAAATGCAAAAAAAATAATTGCGAGTACTTTAGAATTAAACACATAACGGAATGTGTGCCCGAGCAGATGGGACCCCCTCAGCAAAAAGTCGCGGTAAAAACCAATCGTTTTCAAATCGTTCTTGTTTATGTATGTGGATATTATTTTTTTTTGTAATTCCATCGTAAGTGCTATGTGTGTTCGGTCCGTGACCCGTTGCAGGGTGGTGCAGTTTTGATCGCATTTTGCGAAGTCTCGGTCACTGGAGTAGAGAGTGAGTACAACGAATAACGAGGTTCTTCCCTCTTGGTCTTCTTCTTGCTAGCAGCAAATCGACTTTACACTTGCTCCGAAGATGTACTTAGATAGAAATTTTTGTTAATTAACCGGTAATTAGTGTTTTAATAAATATGACCTATTGCGTGCAAGAATTTTATAAACGAAAAATAAAATTCCATTATTTTTATAATGTGTTGTTGATAATGTTTAAAACATAAATAATGCGGTAAGTAAATTACAACCGATTATTTTTTTCCGACAATTAATTACCTCGATCTGCGCTCTTTTTTTTAACCCGGATCATAACAGACTCCCCAAAAGTGTCCCACTTGTTCGTACACATTCCAAACCTGTTGCACAAAATTGCTAGTTACGTTTACGTAATAATTAAACTTTTTTTCTCGCAATTTTTTCACTGAGTAAGTTTTTATTCAACAATCAAATCTAAATTAAGAGTGCACTGAAAGTGCATCGAGTTAGTCGCTTATGACGGCACCGTTTGCTTTAATAGTAGCGTTGGATTTTTTTAATTAAGTGGCGGAATTAGACAAGTGCAAAAGTCGAAAAAATATCTCCGTTAAGTTAGTCCTCGAGCACAAATTTAATTTTTGTTCCACAAAATTAGGATGCTTTTGCCACTAATTTGTAAATAATTGGTGGACGAACGCGCTTGAAGAAATGGGGGTCGCAGGCGCAAAGTTTGTGATTCTTGTGATGATAACATCTCAACTTAGCGTCAATTTGATGGCATTTTGGGCCACATTTTGCCCCACACGGTCAACATGAAATTTGTAGTTTGGAATTCAATCATCGATAAGTATAGGTATGGCCATTCCATTCCATTTCCTTCCAAAAAGAGAAAATGGGTCCCATAATTACAACAGGAAATTGACTTAAAGAGCAAGTTAAAATATGTGCTTCGCCCTAGGTTAGCTGTATCATGGTAATTTCGTATAAATGCCGTATACAGGGTGTTCTAAGCATCTGAGGTAGTATTAGCAATACTTCAATAATGCGTAATCTTTGCGTTTATTTTTCTATTTAACTTGTAAGGGGTCCTTAACTCGCCAATCAGAAAATATTTTTGAAAATAGAGAGTGTTCTATTTTAGGTAACGGACAGTTAACTTCATTATTTCATACGTAGTGTCCTATTTTTATTTAAAATTACGAATTTGCATTAAATTTCTGTTATTTTTCGTGTCTTGGTATTTGTTCCTGGATCGTGTATTTTTGTAGATATTTCCAATTTTCCAAAAAAGTTTGACACTTGCGAGGGTGAGCTCACAAGTTGACATCTCCATATCTCCATACACCCAAACAATAATTGAACTCTTGAAGTCTTTACAAGCACCCGAAGTCTTAGATCCTGATATCTTCAAATTGTTGGTTCGTCCTGTATAAGTAAAGTGAAACAAAAGCGCATCGACAATAAATGACAATTAACAAAATTAAAAACAAAACACGTAACTCAAATTTAGACGTGCCTCCTTCTTTAATTTAAAAAAAAGAGTAACTTTCGAAGGTAATAAATTATTTAAATCGCGTAAACAATTTACACACTTTTACTACATTTTTACAACAAATTCCTTCCAATCGCCCGAAAAAAAATCAATTAAAACACCCGACGTCGCTCAATTAATAAAGGTTACCTCGAAACATAAATTATTGTTATGTAAAAAAATCAATAAAATCGTTAAAAGTTGAACTTGTTTTAAACAATTTATCGTCATTTAAATTCAACGAGAGTTTTTGATATTAGAAAGCCACGCAAATATGTGAATGGTTTTTTATTCAAATCAAAACTGTTTCATTGCGTTTGTCTCGAATATTAAGTGCCCTCGATTGTTAGGAACAAACTATGGAACGACTTGTACGGATGTCGAATTTAATAACTTGAACTAATAGGAAGTGCATAGGAAGTGTGGGCACTTAAAACAGCGCTTAACAAGGACTCGAGAGAGCTTAGTGGTCAGAGCACTCGACTCGACATCGAGAGACTCTGGTACGATTCTCAACTCGCTTAAATTTTATTTGCATCAGCATGGGTGTCTAGAGTCCACGGCGTCAAAACGCGCACTTAAGTGGTGACCCCGACGTGATAAAGAAGTCAGACGTCGCCATTATCTTCTCGTCTTTTAGTTGGCAGGGCTAAACAACAGCCATGAGAACGGAAGACGCAGCCGGACGCACATAATAGGGTATAGAGACGTCGGTGGGTGTTGTGGCGACTCGAAACAACGTGCTCGCGTTTAAAACAGGGACTAACAACCACTCGAGATAGCTTCTTCCTCAAATAATGGCAATAATATCGTATTTTTTAAAATTTTAGATACAATGAGATTACAAACTAAACAATGAAACATACTCCACCCATCTACTTTTTACTAATTCTGAAGTTAGTACAAACAAATATGGCTTCGCCCGAAGAACCGCACTCGCGTCAAAAACGTCTCTTATGGGTAACGGCCGATGGTAGGTTAGCTCTACCTCCAGGAACAACTTTAGTAATCTCGCCTTCTCTATCTATACCATTTGTACGTTATCCTCCGGACGGCTTCTTCTCGAACTTAACCATAAGTTTACCCTTCACAAGTAAGCCTTCAATTCAAATTTGAACCTAACTAATGCAAAAATAATTTCTAGTCGATTTCAACAAGTTAGGCTTGACAGATAACGAAAATCCGTTTGGAGCGCCTCTTTACATGGCAAGATCGATGGGTCGAGCTGCTGGAAGTTTACTGGCCGATTACATAGGAGCTTTTATTCAACATAGGAGAGGCAAAAGAGAAACTCAAAGACCACCAGAATTACCTCCAGAGTATCAAAATGTCCTTCACGGAGGAGAACGCGCCATCTTATATTCGATCGTAGAAGACTTTTTAGAAAACTTCGGAATGAACGGAAAGGCTTGTTTACTGAGAGCAATATGTGAAGTTCACGCAAATCCTTTGACGAATTACGGATTTTTAGGAGAAATAATCAAATTATTTTTTACGTAAGTAAAGGCTCACGTCCTAAGCTGCTTCTGGGCCCTGACAGAAGAGTTATTAAACTCGTAAATTTTTAGGGCTAGTAAGTCTCCGTATTACGACATAATCGAAGAGTACGTAGAAGCCGAAAATGCCGGTCGAGGTACATCTGGCGCTTCGGAATGTTGGCCCTACATGAAAGACTGTCCAAAATCCCTTTTTAAGCCCACCCATAAACACTACAATAGGTAAGAACTCTAGTTCAGCTAAGTTTAATGGGTGGGGTTTAATATTTTTTCTTGTAGCAACACGGAAGAAGACAAAGAAGTATACGGCAAAAAGAAAATAACTAAAGTTTCTTATAATCCGACTCGAAATAATATGTGAGATTTGTTAATGGTCCGTAAAGGTACCTTCGACAAAAAAATGTAGAATTAGTGCAGTAAGCCAAAGGTTGCGGTTTAAATTATTTGTAAATATTATGTTTATAATTTATTGTAATAGGTAAGTCACTTGCTCAATTGTAAATAAATAAAATAAGGACGAACTATAGTCAAAAGCGGTTTTTAAGTGTGCATGTGCACTTTTAAAATTTCTAGAGGGTCCGAATTGATAAAAATTGCCAAAAGCGCTAGTTGCAGTTGAGTGTTGAGTGAAAAATATTTATTTCAGCTATACGTTTTTTGGTACTTCCACATGAATTTTGATGCCAATTGCTAAATCCTTTATCCGACATCAGAATAACTTGAATTTGTTTCCGTTCACTTTAGCATTTTTAATCCCATTGGTCAGAGGCGCGTTTATAGTTTTGAGGCCCTGTGTGCTAATAAATTATGGGGCTCTTTATGTGAAGAGAAAGTAGGATGAAATAGCGCCGCAGGCCAATTTTTTTGCTTGGTCAAGGTCAAACGGTTTAAAATAAAGTTTCAGAAATTTAACGATTGATAGTGTCTCCAAAAAAGATGTTTCACAAAACCAAAGTAGGGTTTCAGTAGCAGAAAGTAGTTTCAGATAAACAAAAATATTGTTGGAGAATTCCGAAGCTCCTTTTGACCTATACTCTTAGACTTTAGCCTAGTTAACCTAATGGTAGACTGGAGCTGGCCCCATTTTTGTCTTCATTTATAGTTTACATTTAAATGATGCATTTTCCAATAATTAAAACAATAAAATGGGTAAAAAGAAATTTTAATTGAATATAATAATATAAAATGAGCTATTTGGGGGTCCCTTAAAAACATGGGACCCTAGGCGCGCGCTTGGTGCGCCTATGCCTAATCGCTGCACTGCCATTGGTTATAAACTATTTAAGAAAATTTGAAAGTTCCTTTACATCGCTCCATAACCTTTGGTGTATTAAGTAATAATAATGTAGAGTTGGTTGCATAGTGTAATATTTACGTTTATTCGAAATTAAGCAAAAGTTATTTTACCGTGTGTATCAAAGCGGTACTTTATACATCTCCACAACTATCGCAGTTTGGAAACGTCAAATGTCAAACCTGGGAGTTAATTCCAAATTTTAATGTGTTTAATAACATTTTTAGGAGGTTTTTGTAATGGAAAACAACTTCAACATTTTTTGAATTAGGTTGACCTACTTTTACTAACAGCAAACCACAACTAACAGGTAAAATTACTGTACTTCAAAAAAATTATCTTTTTAACCTCACTTTTTAGTCTTTATTGCAGATATTAGGCAAACTGTTAGCCTTGTCGTGGCCGCTCCCTTTGGGATTCTATTTTTTTTGCTAGTTGGTTAAAAAATGCATGTCAGAATGCATTATAATTATAAGGGGCGCACTTTGGGATATTCTTATTTTGAGGCGGTGTTTTCACATGCGAGAAATGACCGACAGACTGTCCGATAGCAACTAGCTAATGTAAACTCGACTGTAAGTGTGATTGCGATAGTTTATATATTATGTTCTTGGCAAGGTTACGCAACTCTAAAAATTTGCAAGTGTAAAGACTAAACATGTGAATGTTAGCTTGGCAATAGCTCTCGCACACAAAAGGATTACTTTTTAGAAGTTAATTTTATTTGATGTTTACAATAAAATACAATGAGTCAACGCAAAGCTAGAGAAATGAATAGAAAACTGTATAATTTAAGAAGTCGATGGCATCTTACATCTTTTAGTTCTCTGACTAAATTGTCGAAATAACTGAATCCAGTAGCCTTTAAATCCATTGCCTAACCCAACAACACCTTTATGCTTCTTAGTTTTTAAAATAATACTATTGCAGCTACTATGTACATCGTATTGAAAGAACTTGCGACAATATTGCGGTTCTGAGGCTAGTCCCAAGTGGTTTCTTGCATCGCGACCTCTCGGCTCTCGGATCTATTGTGCGCCTCGGATGTTGTCATCCTTTATGTTCTGTTCTGTGCTTTTGAAAGTCCAAAATTTTATCTACTGATAATTTGGACAATTCTCTTTGGAGTATCTCCTCTTTTCGAATGCTGTAAAGACTTCTTGTGAAAGCTTTGTAGTGTAGCAAAAGATGAATTGGAGTTTTCTCTTCCTCTGTACATTCTCTGCATAGTGGGTCTTTTTTTAGTTCCATCTTATACAGGCACTTTTTAAGCTGGCAATGCCTCTTTATTATTGCCGTTATCAGTCGTAATTCACCTCTGCTCGTTCTGAGTAGAGAGAAGGTTCTTTTGCCAGAGAGTTTCTCCAATAAACTTTAGAATTTTCTATCCAGGAGTTTCCTTCCAGTATTTAATATGCCACTTCACTAAAAGTGACTTTATTTCTCTCTGTCATTGCATAGGGAATGCCAAAGGCTGGCTCTAGTCTAATGGGTCTTATTTTGCTGCCCTCTTTAGACAACTTTCTCGTTCCCTGGTATGTCGGCATGAGCTGGCATTCATACCAGGCTAACAAAAGTTTACCCCTCTAGCTCGTTCAGTCTGCGGATGCAGTTCGTTACTAGTCTGGGCTCTATTTCACAGGCGTTTAGCGCTTAAAGACTGATTGGCTGTGAGATGCTACAAAGATTCTATGGTTGTGATACCCTTGATTTAACAGTATTTGCGCACATGAGGGAATGGCGTAGATTTTTGCTTGGAAGACGGTTGCATGCTTCCCGAGGCTTAAGATTACCTCTTGCCTCAAGCTGCCGTCCTCGATAATTCCAGTTCCTGTGCCTGTTGTATTTTTAGAGCCGTCTGTGTAGAACACAAAATCCATTCATTTTGACTGCCTCGTATTCTCATTATTTTATCAGACACCACACTAAGTATGGGATATTCTGCTATCTCTCTTAGGATTGAGACATGTCCTTGCACATTCTTTCATAAGCCTCCCTTAATGATTTGGAATTTACTACCAAATGTAAGGGTGGAAGGTTCAGCATTGTTTCCATTGCTTCTGTAGGCGTAGTACGCATTGCACGCAGTTATTCCTAGGCAAGTGAATCTTTAAATTTTGCGACAATAACTTTCCACAATGTATCGCACAATAGTTATTTCTGAAATATTGTCTACTCGATAAATCTACTCAATTGTGTAAACAGTATTCCAAGCGACTGCAAGACTTTCTCGAGTTTTCTCGCATGTGAAAACACGGTCTAATAAAAAGGTTTTTGTAGGTGACCGGCAAAATATACCTAAACGATTAATTCCCCTATTTTGTAACTAATATCGATATCGTTAACTAACGACAATCATTACCTAACGATGTCGTTATGAGTTACAAAATAAGGGTGCAAGATTAAGGGGAAATTTTCTAAGTCCTGCTAAGTGCTTCTTAATAATCTCTAACTCATAGTGACTCCTTAAATATTTGTTACATTACTAAATTTAGTAGTATACATAGTTAAATTTTAAAAGTGCGTGGTTTTAACATGATTACTCACTTTCTTGATTGACCCTCGACAAGAAAGTGCCCTTAGAAGAATCAACGTCATGGAGTGTACATTCTCAGTTAGTCAACCTTTAACTCTTTCAACTTTGGCAGCCCATAACTTTTATCAGTGCGCAGCTAGAGCGACTGATTTGGATAACATTTTTTGACTACATCTAGATCTTGCATTTTTAACCCGTTTGGACTGGTATACTCTTGGTTATTGGTATTTTCGTAAGTTACAAAAACTTTAATGTACAATTTTACCATCAATTAATTATATATATTTTTTTTAGATATTTTAGGTGTCATTGCTTGGTTCGTCAAGAATCATGTCTCGGGTGGTTCAGAACCCACCTAAAGCTGTAGATCTCGTCTGTATATAACCTGTGCCGTTGAAGCGTTGAAGAAACCATTGAAGAAATTATATAACTTGTTTTTAACTGAGGAAAGCTTTGAAAAATATGGCAGAAATAATAGTTGAGGTAAGAAAACTCGTGTTAAATTTTTTGAAATAAAATTTGAGAATGAGATATGGCAAATATGCAACATGTGCGAAAAATTTGAAGGGGGTAGTCCTTTGATTAACAGAGATATTAATTTTCATGTAGTTATTGCTACCTTGTCGAACAATTGAATCCTAGACGTTTTTAAGCACGTATATTATTGAAGCTTCCGCCTGCTGCATATGCAACCATGTTTTTCGTATTTGTATAGCGGGTAGTCTATGTTGCCAGGCGCTAAGATATTGTTATGTACTTAACATTCTGAATTTATCTCGACTCTTTCACGGATAAACAATATGAATTCATAATTTCACATTTATCCGTCACCGTCATCTTCAATGAAACAAATTTTTACAATTTCTTTATATTTTATTTCTTTATTTAATTTATTTTTACGACTTCACCTTTAACACTTTTAATTAATATTTTTTATTGTTTGTGAAATGTGCTAACATCTGTTTGTCAGAAGATGGTCTGCATTATACCAGAAAGAGCGAAATACGATACTTCGAAATAAACGACATTTTTTCCTTTCGAAAGATTTGAGTTTGAATAGAGTCGGACTTCAAGTTCTACAATTTTCAAATTGATCAGATTAACCCAATTTCAGATAATAACGGTCTTTTTTTAACATTATCTAATTGTGTTGCAGATATTTTTATCGATATTCCACGAAGAACTACTCATAAGTGATGGTGTCTAATTTAGGAGACTTATCAACAGTAATGTATTAAGTGCATAGCGACTTGCCGATAATACTGACAGGAGAGATGCACGACTGCATGTTGCGACGAAAATTTGCACGACTGCGAAGCAGGAGTGCAAATTTTCCAAAGCAACAAGCAAGAGTGCGTCTCCGGTCAGTATTATCGAAGCAAGTCGCTATGCACGAAATGCATTTTGCGTGACTATTGCATAAGTAAAAAGAAAAAGCTAGAGAAAAAATTAAAACTGCTTTTGAAATCTAGTAGTAACAATTTGTGGGTCGCTTTGACAACATAGCCTAAACATAGCAACAAGTAAACAAATCATTTTTTCTGTAAAGCCAAAGCGAAAATGGCAAAACGTTTTGGTGATAAATCTGTGCTAAATATAGAAAAAATTGTGAGTTTTACGATGCCAGAAAACACCAAGAAGTCCAAAAAATATATATGGAGGCAATTTGAAAAGTTCTGCCAAGAAAAAAACTACATACTGGATGAAAACTTGTCGGTAGTGAAAATCGCCGCAGTTTTGGCTGATTGGGCTTTCAACATGAGGAAAGAAGACGGAACTGAGTACAAGGAAAGTGTCGTTAAGTTCTTGTGGAACAGTGTGGCAAAGCTAGTACAGGAAAATTATTACAAAAATTATGGAACAGTGTTTGATCCTTTCAAGGATGTTACCTTCAAATTAGCCCGAGATGCCAGAAATTCAAAGCGCCGTCAATTGCAGCAAATACCAGAAAAAAGAAAAACCAGTTCGGCGGCGATTACTCCAGAGGAACACACAAAAATTGTTAAGCTTTGGGATGAAGACACACCAATAGGGTTACAAAGAAAATTTTACTACCTGGCTGCCCTAGAATTGGCATGGAGGGGCGGAGAAGCATCCAATTGTATTTTGCAACACTTTCATGAAGAGGTCACGAATACAAGTGCCCCTACAGGACGAATAGCATATAATACTATCTTCAGCAAGACTGCTCAAGGTGGAGACAAGCGGCTGGCAGAAACAAAGTGGCTAGTAACGAATACAGAAAATCCCAATTTATGCCCTGTGAGGTAAGTTACACCAATAAATAAATAATAATGTTCGAAATAATAGATAATATTTTTCATTATTTTAGGCTCTACAAGAAGCTATTGAGCAAGAGGACGCCTCAGATAACCATTGACCGGTTTTTTCTAACACCAAATTCGAAATGGCAAACAGGACAGTCATTGTGGTATAAAAATATCCCAGTAGGCAGGAATGAACTTTCGAAGTGGACTGTGGAGGCTGCAAGTAAAATTGGGATTGATGTGAAGAAAGTTAAGATTACAAATCATTCTCTGCGCTCTTCGTCGGTTTCTCATCTTGCAAAGGCGGGTGTGCAAGATCAGGAAATCATTAAAATGACCGGTCACTCAAGTGCGGGGTCCATCAAGCCCTATTTGCAGCTGGATGCAGAGCACCATCTCAACCTTGTTGAAAAAATGAGAAGCCAGCGTAACAGTTCTAAAAACCTGGTTCACTCGACAATCACTTCAACGTCGACATGTCTCGAAGACTGCACCAACGTTACAAAAAATATTAATTATAATAATTGTGTTTTCATCATTAATAAATGAGTATTTCTAGTTACTTGGCTTAACGTACACTTATTTTTATTAGAAAGCTGTCGGGCAGGTGAGACGTTAAAGTCAGACGTCGAACCAAATGGCTATAGGACATAGGTTGTCTAGAGGGGTCAATCCTACTCTACCCGGGTGATGTCCTTGAACGCACTCCTGGCGATAACCCGAAAATGATAAGTGCACACCGATAAGTGTTCACCTTACACTTATCGTTATAAGTGGTCTGGGATTGGTCTGAATTATGAAATAAAAGTTTTCTTATTGGTTCTTGACATACGTATGCAATAGTCAACGAAATTACTTCCAACCTGGTGAGTGTATAATTAATTATTATATTAAAAGACATTCCTGAATTTCTAAGGCGAATACTGAATCACAAGTAGTGCGTTGCTATGAGCGAGAAGCCTCGTACGGCGAGCGTCGATTTTACATTTGCGGGTCAATTATGACCTTTGACCTACTTAAATCAGAATTTGTTGCGGGCAGTTTGTTTATCCCATTGGTTACTACTTTAGTTCCAAATTTGAGTGCTTTAAGTGTATGTGTTTGGACGTGATTGGCGTATATCGATTTAACTTTAGAGGATCGTAAATGACCTTCGGCCTGCTTAGATGCAAATTGCTTGTGGGCAGTTTGTTTAGGCTATTGGGAACTACTTTAGTTCCAAATTTGAATGCTTTAAGTGTATGTGTTTGTTCGTGATTGGCATATACCGATTTACCGTTAGATGATCATTTTTGACCTTCGACCTGCTTAGATGCAAATTGCTTTTGGGCAGTTTGTTTAGGCTATTGGGGACTATTTTAGTTCCATATTTGAATACTTTAAGTGTATGCGTTTGGACGTGATTGGCATATATCAATTTAACGTTAGATGGTCATTTTTGACCTTCGACCTGCTTAGTTGCCATTTGCTTGTGGGCAGTTTGTTTAGGCTATTTGGGACTACTTTAGTTCCAAATTTGAATGCTTTAAGTGTATGGGTTTGGACGTGATTGGCGTATATCTATTTAACTTTAGAAGGTCATTTTTAACCTTCGACCTGCTTAGATGCTTATTTCTTGTAGGCAGTTTGTTTAGGCTATTGGGGACTATTTTAGATCTAAATTTGAATGCTTTAAGTGTATGTGTTTGTTCGTGATTGGCATATACCGATTTACCGTTAGATGATCATTTTTGACCTTCGACCTGCTTAGATGCAAATTGCTTTTGGGCAGTTTGTTTAGGCTATTGGGGACTATTTTAGATCTAAATTTGAATGCTTTAAGTGTATGTGTTTGTTCGTGATTGGCATATACCGATTTACCGTTAGATGATCATTTTTGACCTTCGACCTGCTTAGATGCAAATTGCTTTTGGGCAGTTTGTTTAGGCTATTGGGGACTATTTTAGTTCCATATTTGAATACTTTAAGTGTATGCGTTTGGACGTGATTGGCATATATCAATTTAACGTTAGAT
This sequence comes from Malthinus flaveolus, assembly GCA_950108345.1. Classification (NCBI taxonomy): domain Eukaryota; kingdom Metazoa; phylum Arthropoda; class Insecta; order Coleoptera; family Cantharidae; genus Malthinus; species Malthinus flaveolus. The sequence continues at coordinate 93,563,039 of OX467285.1, forward strand.
GGTCATTTTTGACCTTCGACCTGCTTAGTTGCCATTTGCTTGTGGGCAGTTTGTTTAGGCTATTTGGGACTACTTTAGTTCCAAATTTGAATGCTTTAAGTGTATGGGTTTGGACGTGATTGGCGTATATCTATTTAACTTTAGAAGGTCATTTTTAACCTTCGACCTGCTTAGATGCTTATTTCTTGTAGGCAGTTTGTTTAGGCTATTGGGGACTATTTTAGATCTAAATTTGAATGCTTTAAGTGTATGTGTTTGGACGTGTTTGGCATATATCGAGTTAAAAAATGATTTATCTTCTGCTACAAAATGTTTTTGGTTTTTATTTCAAATTTGAAATAATTAATAATAAATATATAAAAATATATATAAAATAAATAATAATTTTAATTTTTTGGGCGATTCAAGAACCAGACGCGTCATCCGCACATTTATTTAAAAAGTTTATATGTGCGGATGACGCCAACCGGCGTGACTTTATTTTTAACAGTTTTTAAGATCGACTCAAAATCTTCGTCCAAGTCATCTTCAACATCAGTGTCTGATGCATACAAAAATTGCAACATTTCATCTTCTGTCAATTTTAGGGGCTTCGTACTTCTATTACTTTTCGCCTTTTTACACCTGACGGGCCGCGGGGCCGGGTTAGTTCACGTCTGGATCACTTATAGTAAATACTCACGTAATCAATAATATCACAATTGAAAAAAGAACAAATAACAAAGAGAGGTCTGGTCTACACAAATTCAAAATATGAACTGAATTTTATTCAAAAAGTATTTAAAAAATCATAGTAGATTAGTTTCTAAATGATCGAGTAACAAACAAACACAACCCTTGGGTATTATTAGTTCCACTTGCAGTACCATAAATATTACATAAGTATTGTTAAATTTTATGACGAAAACAAACAAAGAGCATCTTATGTATTCAAAAATTGTGTAAAAATAGTAAAAATTTAATTTTAGATCCAAATAATGACAAAAAAATGAATTTAGGCCATTTCGGCCGAATATAAAGCGAAAAATTCAAACGATCAAAACCATAGTTAGTTCTGATGTCTATAAATGTGCGGATACCGGATACGTTTCTACTATGTCGCCGAACGAATCCAAGACATATTTAAACCCAATTACTGTCTGACGTCAAATAATAAGGAATAGGTTGGACGCCAATTGGAATCCTCTGCAGCGAAAGGGTTAATAAGGCTGCGATGTGTTTGGTAATGAAATTTAAAATAAAAATTCCTCGGCAAACTATCGGTATACCGTTAAGCCCCATTTACATAGAACTTAGTGCAGATTGATGGTTCGAAATTTTGTTTCTTCATCATAACAACCAGAATTTTCACATTCGACCATACTTATAGTATATTGTTGGAAAGCTTGCCAAAAAAGCTTTCGATTAGTGCAATAATATACAGGGGGTGCCATTTGAAAAAAAATAGTTTTCGACATGATTAAGTTGGCTTTTTCAAAAAATCGCACTAATCTCATAAAACTTGATGAAATAGTCCAAGACATGCCAAAAGATTTGGCAAAGCTTCAGGAATCCATAGGAGAAAGAATTATCAATTTATCTCGAACGGTTTGGAAGTTATGAATTTTCGAGCCGAACCTTGAATTTAGGATTTTGGAACAAGAAAGTGACTTAAGTCAAAAATTGTGACAGGTATGTGAAAACAACCTTGATGAATATTACGCACAATTTAGTTTATAATTCAGAAATAAAATAAAAAAAGGGGGGTTCCATTTCAAAAAACCTAACTTTAGTGTATTTATAACATTGGGACACCTTGTATATGAACGAGATTATTTTTAAATTATGCATTATTGCTGTACGTATCTTTTGAAAAAAAAAATCGAGTCGATATATCACATAGCAAAAAAGTTATGGGACTTTTTAAGGACTCGGGGTCACCCTGTATGTATCCCTTGATTAAAATCCCAAGTTTTCGACCTCGCCGCACCTCCGCTAGCTCCGTCGCACTGAAGAAACTACAAAAATTTACGGCTTTAACCAGAAATTGCTGAATATCTCTTCATCAATTGGTTTTATCGAAAAAGTTGTAGTATTCTTTTTTGTAGAGGACTAAAATTACTACAATTTTGACGTATAACATTTTTCTCTAAATTCTACAGTTAGCGAGAAGCAGCGCCGTAAAAACATAGTACAGACGTTAGCGGCACATATTAGGGCCACAAAAAAATTGTTGGGCACCTAAAAGACGAGGATTTGGTCATAGTAGTGGATTTGGTCAAAGTAGTGGATTTGGTCAAAGTAGAGGATTTGGTCAAAGTAGAGGATTTGGTCAAAGTAGAGGATTTGGTCAAAGTAGAGGATTTGGTCAAAGTAGAGGATTTGGTCAAAGTAGAGGATTTGGTCAACGTGAAGAAACGAGAGCCAGAGGATGCGGGAATGGATATAATGGATATAATGGTTTTGCAGGAAATACAAATGTAAATGAAGACACTGAAACACGTAATGTAGAACTTTTTCATATTGATATAAATGCTTTAAATACAAATAAGAATAATGATGAAAATGTAGTTGAATGGATTCTTGATAGTGGTTGCACTGATCATGTAGTAAAGTCGGATGAGTATTTTTATAGTTCGATTGAGCTAAAGAAGAACAATGAAGTTAAATTAGGAAATTCTCAAGTCATAAAAGCCCCGAAAATAGGAAACATAATGTGTAAGTTTAGCTGCGAGAATAAGGAAGTAATTGTAGATATTAAAAATGTATTCTATGTGCCGAGCATGGAAAAGAATTTATTAAGCATTAGCGAGATGATCAAAAACAAAAATGTCGTAATCTTTAATGGTGAATATGCAGAAGTTTATAATAAAAAAGACGAGTTATTATTTTATTCAAAAATCAAAGACAAATTGTTCCCAATAAAATGTGAAATTATTAAAACAAGTAACGTTATCTCATCAAATTATGTTTCAAACAAAATGACAACGAAGGAAAGATTACATCGTATTTTAGGACATGTAAATTTTAAAGATTTGAATATTATGTGTCAAGAACAATATTTAAACGACTTACCTGCTTGCATCGATGGATCGGATATGAGGTGTGAAATTTGCATTGAAAGTAAGATGTCAAATTTGAAATATGATAGTGAACGATGGAGAGCTAAGTACTGTGGTGAAATTATACATTCAGACGTAAAATTTATGGATGTTGAAGGATATAACGGTGAAAAGTATTTTGTCACATTTATAGAAGATTATTCAAGAATAGCAAGAGTTTTTCCAATTAAAAATAAGTCGGACGTATACGAAAAGTTTATAGAGTATTATAATGTGTTAAAAAATTATGCTCAAGGTCCATTGCGCGAGTTACGTTGTGACAATGGAAAAGAATATATAAATCAGGATTTTTATAAATTCTCGAAAAGGCAAGGATTTCGTATTGCGCCATGTATAGCGTATAACCATCAGTTGAATGGAGTGGCCGAAAGGTACAATAGAACGATAATCGATCGAGTCCGATGCTTAAGAAAAGAAGCAAAGTTGGAAAGGAAATATTGGCCGGAATTTGTTCTTGCTGCATGCTTTATAGGAAACAGATTAAGAAATAGCACGACATTTGAAAATATCACTCCGTACGAGATATTCTTTGGCAGAAAACCCAGTGTTAGTAACTTTAAAATGTATGAAAGTGAAGTTTATATAAGAATTCCAAACGAAAAACGCAAAACTTCAGATGATAAAGCTGTAAAAGGAATTTTGGTTGGATACTTCAATTTAGGATACAGAGTTTTAGTAAATGAAAAAATCGAACTGGCCAGAAATGTACAAATCATTGAACCAGGAACTGAATGTATACGTATAAACAATGATACTGAAGAAAGAAGCGAAGAAGAGGAATGCAGTGAAAAAGAAGAACGTAACACAATGAATGAGAGACCAATAAGAAATAAACAAATACCAAAAAAATATGATGACTACGTTTTGTCTGTTAATTATGTTGATGTAAATGTGCCAAAGACATATGAGGAAGCGGTGAATTCGAGGGACAGTGAGGATTGGACAAAAGCAATGGAAAGGGAATTGACTTCGTTAAATGAGTCAAAAACGTGGGAGTTAGTTAACAGACCAAGGGACAGGAAAGTGGGTTTTTCGCAAGAAGTCGGAAGAAAACTTTAAGGCCCGCATAGTGGTGCGAGGTTTCGAACAAAGCGAATTAGTGGGAGAGATCTACGCACCAGTGGCAAAGCTGTCAACGGTGAGAATGCTATTAAGTGTGTCGGTTGTGAGAAAATATCATGTTCATCACATGGACGTAGAGACAGCGTTTCTGAATAGTGCGATAAAGTCAGAAGTTTATGTCAAACAACCAGATGGTTTTATGAAAGACGAAAATAAAGTTTATCGTCTTGCAAAGTCACTTTACGGACTACGTGAATCACCGAGAAATTGGTATGATCTGTTTAATGATTTTATTACAAGATTAGGTTTTATGAGAAGTGAGCATGATCTCTGTCTATATAGTAATGTTAAAATTGAGGTGTACTGTGTTCTATTCGTTGATGATTTGTTAATCTGTGGAAATTTAAATTATATCGAAACAATTAAAAGTAAATTTAAAAATAAATTTAAAATGAAAGATTTAGGAAAAGTTGAAAGGTATTTAGGAATTCAAATAGTGCATGACCGTAACGGTATGAAAATGAGTCTTTCTCAGAGAGAATATATCGAAAATTTGGCAAATCAATATAATGTAGTACAATCGAATGTAAAATTCACACCAATGGAAGCATCTTTAAAACTTGATAAAGGCAATTTAAACGAAAGTTTGCAGTATAGAAACTTGATAGGTGCTCTGTCATACATAGGACAGTCCACAAGACCAGATATTATATATGCTGTTAATTACTTAAGTAGATACCAAAATAATTGTAACAATACTCATTTCAGACATGCTTTAAGAGTTTTAGTTTATCTATTTCACTCTCGAGACTTATGTTTAAATTACGGAAATAATAATAATGAATTAATTACTAGTTTTTCTGATTCTGATTGGGCCGGCGATCACACTGATTCAAAATCCACAACCGGATTTGTAATTAATATTTTTGGCAATCCTATAATATGGAAAACAATAAAGCAAAAATCAGTAACTAGGTCGTCCACTCAAGCAGAGTATGTTGCGCTAGCTTATACTGTAGAAGAAACATTATTTATAAAAGATATTTTGATCGATTTGGGTTTTAGTAAAGATTTGTTAAAAGGGATAAAAGTGTATGAAGATAATATTAGTTGCATTATGTTAGCAAAGAATGGAAACTTTACTAAAAGATCAAAGCATATTAACGTAGCGTTACATTTTATTCACGACTTAGTGGTAAATGGTGAAATTGATGTTGTTAAAGTAGATGGAAATAATAATCTAGCTGATCCATTTACGAAGGCATTAGGCCGAGTTAAGTTTGAAGAGTTAAGACCTAAGCTAAATGTTTATTAATTTGTATTTCTTAGCTAACTTTAATTGTGTAATAATTTTGTAATAATAATTATTGTGTTTAAATATAGCCCGCTCATATTGTAAGGGGGGGTGTTAGAATTATGTATGTACATTAAAATACTGAGCGTCAGGCAACACAATATACACATGTGTGTGTTCTGACAAAACTTGTATTAAATAGGTTAGTGTAAAATAAACAGAGTGTTGAACGGACTCTCTTCAGTAGATCCCCCCAAATAACAATTTCTCGTCATTCTTATTTATTCAAACTCCTACTTTCTTATGCTCTCCTATTCACTCTTTACCTCCTCTTATTTACTTCTTTCATCGTCAATTTTCAACACAACTAACTCAATTACTTCAAACCAATTCCAATCATGACTAACTCTTCAAAACAAATTCCAAAATGACTAACTCTTCAAAACTCTTCTTCAACGATTATTTCAAACGCAACTCTAAATTCTTAACTCTTCTTCAACAATTAATTTCTGACACGACTCTTCGTAAACATTGAACTTCAAACATTAACATTCATTCATACAATTGTTTTTTTACTTTCCTCGCCTGTTACGATTGAGCGAAAACAATAAAGACTCATGCAGTTATTCTAACCCGACTACATACGGAAAAATCATATTAATGTGAAAGCATTTTTTTATATAAATTATTCTCAGTCCAAAATTTCTTTTCGTATTTCAGCTTCGCCCGGTGGCGCGTATGCCTATTCATCTTCCTTCTAAAGAATTGACATTTACCACTGTTCAGCTTCAAACCAACTTGTTCCAACTTTACTAAGATTATTTCTAAATGTTTCCAATGTTCATTTGCGTTTTCGCTAAATATTAATATGTCATCGATGTAATGAATGCAAAACTCTTCATACTTTCCTAAACTTATTTGCATAGCTCGCACCAATGCTGCCAATGATGTAGATAAACCAAATGGAACTACTTTAAATTGATACGTGTTACCATCCACACTAAAACCAGTATATTTCCGAGAAGATTTTTCTAACGGAATTAACCAAAATGAATTTTTTAAATCTAATTTGGAAAATATCGTTTTGTTTCCAATTTTTCCCAGCATACTGTCAATGTTTTGGGTCGATTCAAATTGTGGTTTTGTTCTTAAGTTCAACTTCCTTGCATCCAAACATAATCTCATCGACCCATCTTTCTTTTTGACGCAAACCAACGGATTTATATATTATGTAGACGCCCTTTCTATTATGTCGTTTTGCAACATTTTCTCCACCTCTTTTCCAACTTGCTCCCGATAAGCCTGTGGAATAGGGTACACTTTACAACTGAAAGGCTCATCCTCTGTCACTTCCAGCCTATGCACATATTCCCTTGCGATCCTAGGTTCATAGTTAACCAGTCCTTTGTTTCTAATTAACAACTTTGTCACTTTTTCTTTAAATTCTTCCGGACAATCCAAATCCATGTTTACCCATTCTTCTTCTATCATATTCACATTAAATTTACAATTTTTCTTAGACTCTCGTCTACCGTTCCATCCTTTAATTGACCACATTCCACGTGACCATGCTGTCCCACACTGTGGGTATACCTCATTGCATGTAATTCATTCTCCAATACCTCTTTAATTTCTTTCTTATCTTGTTCCTTCAACATTTTTATATCGTCTAATCTTTCCTGCACCTTTTCATCAGCTTTCTTATATTCTTCTATTGCTCTGTCCACTTTCGTTTCAATCTCCTCTATTTTCCCTTTCACATGTTCATTTCTTCCATCACATGTATTCTTAACACCTTCAATTTTCTCATCTAGTTTTTTAGAAAATCTGACAACATTTTTTTCATTTTTCTTTCACTAATAGACATTTCTTCTTCCCCTATTTGTACCTCATCCATTTTTTCCTCCATTGCTACCTCAATTTCAACCTCATTTTGTTCTCCACTTTCTACATCTCCATCACCAACATTTCTTTTACCTTTCCGCGTATTCATTTTTAAACTCGAAAAATTTCTTTTTCAAAAGTCACTTTGACACTCAATTTTTTTTTATAAAATTCTTTTCAATTTCTGGGTCCCTATCTCACACAAGCCCCACGTTTTGGGTCGCCAATTTAATATATGTCGTGTTCTCACGTCTACCGACCATATTATATCGATAAAAAAGACTTTTCTTTTCTTTAATCTTTATTTTTTTACTTATACAGTTCAACCTCCAAAACAAAACTAAAAAACTTCCTTCTTTCTTCTGTTTTTTCTCGCCTACTTTTCATAACACCACAATATATACAACATATCAAAAAATCAGAATTACCCGACCTTTTGCAGGATGAAATGCTAATTCGACTGGACTATCTATGTAAATGGCACTTTAGGATGGGCCTAGAGGGCTGGCATAGTTATGTGAATTTCTGTTTGAAAAAGAAGGACTTCCGCGTTTTTAAACAGGCTGCCACTGATAAGTATACACAAGTTCTTGTTGTACGCCAATATGGCATACCGGTTGCGCATGCATGCCCAAGTATTGTTTATCTTTTGAAGCAAAAGAGTAATCATTTTTTAACATGAAAAACACAAGATGATTTTTTGATTTACAGTCGGGTTCGGTTTAACGAGCTATGCTTATAGCGAGATCTCGGTTTTAGCGAGTAATTTCTCATGGCACGAAAAATTCACCATTTAACTTAATACAATTTGAGCTCTGATACAACGAGCAGGTCTGCTATAACGAGCATATTTCCCTTGCCAAACACAGTGAAATTGCTAATAACTTCACTTATAACAAGCAATTTCTAATACTTGAAAAACGTTCTTAACTGGTGCGATTACTTCCTTCCTTGTGGAAGATTTGATAATTTATTGGACGGTCAGCTTCTAAAATAAATCGTGATAATGATTACAAACTTATTGTATCTCGACATGTAACTCCTTGTAAGCGCCTTTAAATGTATATAATATCCCATACATTCGTCATTGGTCATTGTTTCTTGTAGCTTAGTGTTACTCTACCCTAATCAAGCCTAAACACAGTAGATAATAATTATTAAATCGGTTATAACCACAAGACCTTTTACAACGAGCGGTCGGCTATAGCGAGCACATTTTATTGGCACTAGCGTGCTCGTTATAACCGGGCCCGACCGTATTATTATCAGGATACTTATATAATACTGTCTTTTAAATTGTTTTAGATTCCGTACGTAAGGGGTGAAAATGCACCCTTGTGAGTAATATATCGAAATTTGCTTTTGGCAGCTTGTTTAGGCCATGTTGAGTGGAAGACATGGTAGCCACTTTCATTTGAAGAAACTGTCCACCTATGCAACAAGTTTCTAACCTCGGATTTTTTAAACTGCAGCTTTTGTACTAGATACTTACAAAAAATACAGACCGAGTTAAAATGAACCTCACAAATGGTAAGTGACAAAAGTTAAGGTTTTGTTCAGTGATTTGTTTTCCTTAACACCCAATATAAGTTATAACCGAATTGCCTAATGACTTGTAATTTCAGCAGTTATAGGTGTGATTTCGTTGCAACGTCTGGCAGTCCAGCACCAGTTCAATGTGTTTACATAGAACATATTAGTGTTATAAAAAGGCGTGTACATTTTATAACTAACGGAATACCTATTATAAATTTTTACGGGTGGTTTCTTATATGATTCAGCAATCAACAACAATCGACAGATTGGTTAACTTGGCACTAAATGATATATAATTAATAAAATAATATAACTACAAAGAATTAACTTGAAAGAAGAAATTAAAAAAAGATTGCTGGCAAATTTCTCATAATTATGTTATAAAGCCATTCTCTAGGTAGAGGGTTATTTAAAGAGTATAGTAAAGCTGACTTTAATATTTTCAGATACATTTGAAGACAAAATTTGAGTTGCGGGCCTCCGTTGATAAACTTGAGAATGAACGTATTGATGTGTTCTTTTTGTTATAATTTTTTAATTGATAATTAGTGGTCCACTATAAATAAAAGTCAGTATTTACTATAAGCAGCTCTTTAAAGGGCAACAACTTTTTAGAGAATGATTTTATGCTTATGGAAACTTTTTTATTTCCAACCATGTAAGAAACATCTCACCAAAATTTTCAAGTGTTTTAATTAGGTTATTACAAAGAGATGTGTACATTTTATGAGCAACTGAATATCTATTATAAACTGTAACGGGCGGTTCCTTATAGTATAATTGCGGGTAAAGTTGTCGTAATGATGTCTTAAAGTCATTCCCCAAGGAGAGATTGCTCTCTAAAGAGGTACTACTACATTATAGTAAAAGTAACTTTAATATGTTCGGATGTACCTTAAGACAAATATTTTGACTTGAGAGTTTTAGTTGACAAATTTGAGAATAAACAATAAATCGATGTGGTTCCTTTAGTTATAATTTTTCAACAATTGGTCTACTATTAAACTTAAAGTCAATATTTACTAGAAGTACTTCTTTTTAGAGAATGATTTTGTTTATGGAAACTTTTGTCAACCGTGTAAAAAACAGCAGTTAGTACTAGGTATTCAATTACACCCTGTGATCCTGTATAAGTACTTAAATATTAAATTACTTGGTATAATTTTAAGTTTCGTGAGTTTTTACGATCGAGTATAAAATTGCGCCTAGCATTGAAGCAACCCCTCATACACCAGCGCATACGATTTACTCGAATTATTTACTGAATCACTTGTTATTAATGTTTGTATAGGATTGGTCGATTGAATTTTATTGGTAGGGAAAGAGGTAATATAAGGCCGAGTTTCGTCATTAGTTTAGATTCTTATCTCTACTTCAAATCTAGCTCCGAGCCGGAATTTTTAGGTTGCTCGTGTCGAAAATCAACTTCAACTTTTTGAATTTTTTTTCTTGGAAGTTGTTAAGGGCATTGTACCGAGTATCTGTAGCGACTTTTGTATCATTTTGTCGAATATTAATTGCAGGAAATCAAATTATTAAGGAACAATTATTTATTTATACCACAGCAATAGAATCCAGTATTTTGGTTTGGAAGGCAATTACAATGTTTGTTATTTTGCTCTTCTGTTGTTAATGTATTATCCTATTATTTATGTTCAAACTTGAAGGCTTGGTTAACACAATAGTTTATACGATTTATTTATACATAATGAAAAATTATTTTAAAATTTATTTTTGTCTTGTAATTATTGTATTATTACTATTATATGTTGAAAAAAATAAATGCTACAAAACTATTATTAATTTCTTTTATTAAAAAAATGAAAACTTATAATAGTCCAAAGACTTTTTAAATTCGAATGTCTTCTAAACTAGAGGACCAGAAGCGCCCAAATTGTACAAGAACATTATGCCGCTAGTAGGGCGCAGTAAGGCGATAAGGGATTGGAATAAATTTTAAATTAAGTGAACAATATTATTTTATATTAAACAATTTATATTCACCCGTTTATTATAAAAGCGATAATGCCTCGTTTCATAACATAATCTCAGATGTTTTTTGAATAAATAATTCTCTTTAATTTATTTCGATTACCTTATCGCACTTCTGCTCTCCTACTACCTTGTCCAAAAACTGTAAAATTTGAAAGAAATTTTTAAAAAGTAATTTAAAAAAATCGGAATTACACAATTCTGAGGGTGCGAATCTTTAGCTCTACTATCGGGGAATATACTTGTTGAATTTGGGCGCTTGTGGCCCTCTAGTTTAGAAGATATTCGACAAAAAGCATAAAATTTTAAAAATTAAACTGCAAAATTAATTTAAAGTCGAATGTCTTCTAAACTAGAGGACCAGCGGCGTCCAAATTTAACAAGTATATTCCCCGATAGTAGAGCTAAAGATTCGCACCCTCAGAATTGCATAATTTTGATTTTTTAAAATTAGGTTTTAAAAATTTTCTTACAAATCTTACAATTTTTGGACAAGGTAGTAGGAGAGCAGAAGTGCGATAAAGTAATCGAAATAAATTAAAGAGAAATATTTGTTTAAAAAGCATCTACATTATGTTATGAAACGAGGCTTATCGCTTATAATAAACGAGTGAATATAAATTGTTTAATATATAAAATTATTGTTGCCTTAATTTAAAATTTGTTTCCAACACCTTATCGACCTTCTGCTCTCCTACTACCTTATCCAAAAATTGTAAAATTTGAAAGAAAATTTTCAAAACCTAGTTTAAAAAATCAAAACTATGCAATTCTGAAGGTGCGAATCTTTAGCTCTACTATCGGGGAATATACTTGTTTAATTTGGACGCCGCTGGTCTTCTAGTTTAGAAGATATTCGACTTTAAAGTAATTTTGCATAGTTTAATTTTTAAAATTTTATGCTTTTTGTCGAATATCTTCTAAACTAGAGGACCACAAGCGCCCAAATTCAACAAGTATATTCCCCGATAGTAGAGCTAAAGATTCGCACCCTCAGAATTGCGTAATTCCGATTTTTTTTAAATTACTTTTTAAAAATTTCTTTCAAATTTTACAATTTTTGGACAAGGTAGTAGGAGAGCAGAAGTGCAATAAGATAATCGAAATAAATTAAAGAGAATTATTTATTATAATAAACGGGTGAATATAAAATAATATTGTTCACTTAATTTAAAATTTATTCCAATCCCTTATCGCCTTTCTGCGCCCTTCTAGCGGCATAATGTTCTTGTACAATTTGGGCGCTTCTGGTCTTCTAGTTTAGAAGACATTCGAATTTAAAAAGTCTTTGGACTATTATAAGTTTTCATTTTTTATTTCATTTTTTTAATAAAAGAAATTAATAATAGTTTTGTAGCATTTATTTTTTTCAACATATAATAGTAATAATACAATAATTACAAGACAAAAATAAATTTAAAAATAATTTTTCATTAGGTATGTATAAATAAATCGTATAAACTATTGTGTTAACCAAGCTTTCAAGTTTGAACTTAAATAATAGGATAATACATTAACAACAGAAGAGCAAAATAACAAACATTGTAATTGCCTTCCAAACCAAAATACTGGATTCTATTGCTGTGGTATAAATAAATAATTGTTCCTTAATAATTTGATTTCCTGCAATTAATATTCGACAAAATGATACAAAAGTCGCTACAGATACTCGGTACAATGCCCTTAACAACTTCCAAGAAAAAAAAATTTAAAAAGTTGAAGTTGATTTTCGACACGAGCAACCTGAAAATTCCGGATGGGAGCTAGATTTGAAGTAGAGATAAGAATCTAAACTAATGACGAAACTCGGCCTTATATTACCTCTTTTCCTACCAATAAAATTCAATCGACCAATCATATACAAACATTAATAACATGTGATTCAGTAAATAATTCGAGTAAATCGTATGCGCTGGTGTATGAGGGGTTGCTTCAATGCTAGGCGCAATTTTATACTCGATCTTAAAACTCACGAAACTTAAAATTATACCAAGCAATTTAATATTTAAGTACTTATACAGGATCACAGGGTGTAATTGAATACCCAGTACTAACTGCTGTTTTTTACACGGTTGACAAAAGTTTCCATAAACGAAATCATTCTCTAAAAAGAAGTACTTCTATTAAATATTGACTTTAAGTTTAATAGTAGACCAATTGTTAAAAAATTATAACTAAAAGAACCACATCGATTTATTGTTTATTCTCAAATTTGTCAACTAAAACTCACAAGTCAAAATATTTGTCTTAAGGTACATCCGAACATATTAAAGTTACTTTTACTATAATGTAGTAGTACCTCTTTAGAGAGCAATCTCTCCTTGGGGAATGACTTTAAGGCCGGTCGTCCATTTATACGACATGTCGTATCATTTTTAAACCGGTGTTTATTAATTGAGATTCGTACACTTGACAGACGTGTCGTAAACAAGTTATTCCTTGCTTTCTTGGTTTAAACATGATACAACATGTCGTATAAATGGACGACCGGCCTATGACATCATTACGACAACTTGACCCGCAATTATACAAGGAACCTCCCGTTACAGTTTATAATAGATATTCAGTTGCTCATAAAATGTACACATCTCTTTGTAATAACCTAATTAAAACACTTGAAAATTTTGGTGAGATGTTTCTTACATGGTTGGAAATAAAAAAGTTTCCATAAGCATAAAATCATTCTCTAAAAAGTTGTTGCCCTTTAAAGAGCTGCTTATAGTAAATACTGACTTTTATTTATAGTGGACCACTAATTATCAATTAAAAAATTATAACAAAAAGAACACATCAATACGTTCATTCTCAAGTTTATCAACGGAGGCCCGCAACTCAAATTTTGTCTTCAAATGTATCTGAAAATATTAAAGTCAGCTTTACTACTCTTTAAATAACCCTCTACCTAGAGAATGGCTTTATAACATAATTATGAGAAATTTGCCAGCAATCTTTTTTTCATTTCTTCTTTCAAGTTAATTCTTTGTAGTTATATTATTTTATTAATTATATATCATTTAGTGCCAAGTTAACCAATCTGTCGATTGTTGTTGATTGCTGAATCATATAAGAAACCACCCGTAAAAATTTATAATAGGTATTCAGTTAGTTATAAAATGTACACGCCTTTTTATAACACTAATATATCATTCATTAATTAATAATAATTATAAAGTATAACACTTTATAACTATTTCGACAATTTTTGCAATGTATGAACGTTACATGGTAAAGGACGAATAGACTTACGTTTACACTAATATATATATATATATATATCACTACAACATTGTAGATAAACGCTAGTTTTATTTTTTAATATTATAAAACGGACACTTGAACAGGAATACCTCTCAATTCTAGAGTCGATTAAAGCAATTGCAACTTTTTCTCATGTGTTAGAATTATAAGAATAACCAACTGGTCTTCATTTAGTGTTTTGTAAAAAATTAAATTGCGAGCATTAAAAATAAATCAACATTAAAAGCTTATACTATTTCTTAAAAGACTAATTTTCGTCCCACTGGTAGTCCATCATTTTAGTTTTAGCCTGAAGTATATTTCTTTACGGGCAGGTTTTCGTTTGAAGCGATGGCACCATACGTTCAGAGAATCCTTCGAGACAAACCTATAAAAAAAACGACTACAATTAATTATTATTTTAACAAAAGTAGAAATTATGCTTTAGGGGGATCAATAAAAATTCTTATATTATAAAAAGTATTATACTTCCTACCTTCTTATCGGTTTTCAACAAACTTTCGGATAAAGCAAACCAAATTTTCCGTAAAGTAGAGCATCATTTTCCTGTTATAACGAACTACGTAATGAAAATAGGGTAATTCCCGATAGAAAATATTTACGATGTAATACGTAGTATGCTATAGCTTGTATATTATGCATTATCGGATTAGAATTCAGAATAAGCTATAAAGAATAATATTTCCTTTGCCAACCAGTGGAATTACTTCACTTATAACAAACAATTTTCAATACATGATACACTTTTATAATTATAACTGCTGAAATTATGAGGACTTCATAAGCCGCCCAGCAATAGCTTCGGTTACAACGGGCGATAATTGGCATATTTCATAATTGCACTCTTTGGTCGAGTACCACGTAGTCGAACAAACTTTTGAATCTGCTCGAAAACAATCTATATGCACTACCTCGTGATTCAATGCATGAGCACAATTGCCTCATTTTAAAACGAGTGCACATTTGGTCGAACTGCAATGCAACTTTCACGTTCATGTTCATATACTCAAACTGCTGTTCGTGCAATTATAAAACACGCAAATTGATAACAAAGAAACGAACAGAAGTATACTTATAACTTTTGTCACTTACTTATTCTATCCTTATTCTAGCTCATTCAGTGCTGGATGATCGATGAGTGGATAATTTGGGCGGCTTATTCCTTTTGTGAAACTTCCCCGAAATTTTGAACCGAGTTATCTTGTAAACAAATCATTGTTAACAGTTCTTCGCGCTTTTGTCTCCGATTGTATCTCCCATACATCCAAAATCTTTTACGATCTTTTGCGAGAGGTCAGATACAGCGAGCACATTTTGTTAGCATAAATGCACTCGTTATAAGCGCACTTGACTGTACTAAAAGATATATAATTCAAAAGCACAAGATCACAAAATAAGAATTTCAAAAGTCGAACAACCTTATTGACATTCGGTGGTCCTGCGGTAGTAACTAGTATACTGTTTTTCAGCATTGGCCCACGGCCAACGTAGGTTTGCCATCTAAATTTCGTAAGATTTTCAATTGTCACAAATAAGGTTATAATTTTTGTAACTTACCGTTTATGATGCTCTTTCCACTCTGTCGTTATTTGTAAGTATCCAATATAGAATTTGTGCGATGGTTAGAAGATTCCGTGGCTAAAAGTTTTAAAAAAAGTTCTAAGGTTAGAAACGTATGTACATGTTGACAATTGACATCTCTTTACAGTAAGTACGATTGAAATCTTGCATCTGCAACCCAACGTACAATGCTGCATTTACGGTTGATGAAGCTCCGAGATAGTCTAATGTTAGTCCAATCGCGTTTTCTGCGATATTTGAAATAATAAAAATAAAAATTTTTCTGATCCAAAAAATTTGTAAACGCTTGAGATCCAAGCTAAAGAAACCACTGCGTCTTGCCCAGGAAGTGAAATAATATTTCGGGCGTCGGATCTCGGGTAGGTAAGTTATTTTCTGTCGAGCTCCGAGATAGTCTAATGTTAGTAAAATCGCGTTTTCTGCGATTTTTAGGATCATAAGTATAAAAATTTTTCTGATCTAAAAAATTTGAAAACGCTTGAGATCAAAGCTAAAGCGTGCCTGAGACAGCCGTAATCTAAGAGACACACGCAGTCTTTTTTCTCCGCAAGTAGCTGAACAAGTTACTTCCACAAGAAAATTGAGACAGCCGTAATCTAAGAGCCTGCGTCTTGCCCAGGAAGTTAAATAATATTTCGGGCGTCGGGTATCGGGATATTCAGATAAGTCATTTTCTGTTGAGCTCCGAGATAGTCTAATGTTAGTAAAATCGCGTTTTTTGCAATTCTTAAATATACGAAATCAAAAATTTGGAAAAGCACGAGATCGAAGTAAAGGACCACTGCGTCATGCCCAGAAAGTTGACTACAATTTCGGGCGTCGGGTCTCGAAACCTTCAGATAATAGCTTTTTCTTCGAGCTCCGAGATACTCTAATTTTAGTAAAATCGCGATTTCTGCGATTTTGGATAATACGAAATCTAATGAACGACAAAATTCGAAAACTCACCACAGGAAAGCTAAAGGGTTACTACTTAAATAAAGAAAGATAAATAATAAATATTTAGCCCCAATTTTGAGGACTTACCTTTTTCGATTGTAGTTAGCGTTCAAAATTTTGTTTCTCGTTTCGTAACCTGGAGCGAAGCGTTCATTCCAGATAGATATCCGATGTCTGGTACTTGTTTCCCATTATCTGCAATAATTTAAAGAATAATATGAACTATCCAAATATTACAATAACGAATAATATCATTAGGGGGTTTAGCCCTTGAGAACCTGTAAATTATATAAAGCTGTAAAGCTAAAAGCTAAAGGCCTACTATTTCTTGCCCAAAATTATGAAGAATTTTGTAGACGCCGTTTGACAGTTTTTTCCCGTCAACCGCGACGATCGAATTGCTAGTAAAATCGCAAATTTTTTCGGTGTCTAAAATGACGCGTAAAACAAAATCTATTGAACGAAAAAAATGAAAATTAACGAGAGTTAAACTAATGGCCTACTACTTCTTGCACCAAATTTTGTGGAGGCCGCTTGACTAAAATTGCTATTAAAATCGCAATTTTTCGGTGCCTACATAACGCACGAGATCGAAGTAAAGGACCACTAGGTCGTGCCCAGAAAATTGAATACGATTTCTGGCTTCGGGTCTCGAGATCTTCAGATAAAAGTTTTTTCTGTCGAACTCCGAGATAGTCTAATGTTAGTAAAATCGCGTTTTTTGCAATTCTTAAATATACGAAATCAAAAATTTGGAAAAGCACGAGATCGAAGTAAAGGATCACTGCGTCATGCCCAGAAAGTTGACTACAATTTCGGGCGTCGGGTCTCGAAACCTTCAGATAATAGCTTTTTCTTCGAGCTCCGAGATACTCTAATTTTAGTAAAATCGCGTTTTTTGCGATTTAAAAAAATACAAAATCTAATGAGCGATAAAATTCGGAAACTCACTAGAGGAAAGCTAAAGGGTTACAACTTAAATAAAGAAAGAAAGGTAAATAATAATTACCGAATGTGTATACTATACGTAAAGAAAATAAATATTTAGCCCCAATCTTGAGGACTTACCTTTTTCGTTTGTTTTTGACATTCAAAATTGCGTTTTTCTTATTGTGCTAGAAGTTCCATCCAGGAATATGCTTGTAATTGATGTAAATCTGGTAGGTACACTTTCTAGGATTTCTCTCCCACAATCTGCAATGATTTAATGAAAAGGCATGAAGTATATCCATCAAATATTGAAATACCGAAAAATAGCAAAATCATTTCAAGTGGTTAATCGTAAAGTGTAATTGTAATTAGTACCTATATTAATTATCATTAACGGTAATAGTGATGGATGCAATAAGATGTGATACAAAACGAGACTACTAATATTATAAATAATTAAACAATAATTTAATGAGCAAATGCGTACCTATTGATTAATCTTTCACTATTCGAACTCTTGGCACCCTTAAACCTTAAACGAGGGTGGTGGTGGATTTGAAAAATTATATTTGAACAAATAAAAACCACAGAATTCTTACCAAACAAACTATCACTAACTAACTACTAGTTATGTATAAATTGTATCGTCTCGCAAGTGGAAACGTGCAAATGTTATCAACACATGATTAGAAAATGTGTGGTTTTAGCGTAAAATAGTTGAAATTCGAATTGGCGCACACAACGAATTTAAAATCAAATAATTTATAATATTCCATTTTTATAACACACCTTCGCTCCAAAAATGTAAATATTGGCAATTTCCAGTCCTAAAACAGGATACCTATACAGGGGCCAGGAAATGTACGCCAGCATATTAGGCTACACGCAATACGCAAGTGCATGCTTGTTGCCTATAATGCAGGTAAAAATTTACAATCTATAACTTTCAGAATTTCGATAATTTCTTTCACTTCTACCAGGTCTTCCAAAAAAGACCCGAACAGACAGATATAGAAGCAACATTTATGTAAAGCTTTGTGCAACTTGGTCGGATTGTATCGCTGAAACAGCCAACTTGAATGTCCACACAAAACAAAGTAAACTTTGTAAAGTTTCTACTCAAGTAAAACGTGTCGCAAATGCTTATATTAAAGAAGTATGGATTTAAGGATTATCCTTTCATCAAGGTCAGTTCCTCTATCCTTAAAAGAGCGTTTATCATAAAATTATAAATTGCGATATTGTCTAGAAAGATGCTCAAAGAGAACATAATATTATAATCAAGCGCCTGCTCGACTCTCTGAACAAGATCGTAAAGTGCAGTCTCAATTAATTTGCCCGATTAATATGCAAGTTGCCGAATGTACAGCAATGAGTTTAAGAACACGAAACCTCTAAAGTGTATGCCTATCATCCTTCCCATCTTTCAAAAAAAACGAAGTCAGTTCGATTGATCTGACTGACTTTACCTCGGTGTTTTAGAATGAGTATGTGAACACAGTCCACAATTGGTCCCAATGGGAGGGATACCCAGAACATCTCACTGAGAGGAAGTGACCCAATCCATGACGAAGCAGAGATGGAAACAATTCGTCCTTCCCTGTGGGCTTGAAAAGGGTCAAAAGATTTAATTGTCCGGATGATTCTATCCACTCAATAAGAGAAGTCTTTGGTTTATAGTAGGTACTGTTATGATCTGTGTGGGCTCCTGCTTACTTAAATGTTGTGCAGATGCCAAATTAATAAATGCAGACTTGACTGCAAAGAGAAACCAATTAATAGTGCAAATTAATTTATATACATTTATTATTATTCAATTTTGACAACACACAATTTTTTAATAATCTTGCTTCACTTTTCTTTATTTTCCAGCTCTCCAATTTTCCAATTTCCAACTTTCCAATTTCCAACTTTCAAATCAATTTCCAACTTTCCAATTTCCAACTTTCCAATTTCCAACTTA
The DNA here is from genome assembly GCA_950108345.1 of Malthinus flaveolus. Taxonomy (NCBI): domain Eukaryota; kingdom Metazoa; phylum Arthropoda; class Insecta; order Coleoptera; family Cantharidae; genus Malthinus; species Malthinus flaveolus. Next base: position 93,582,579 of record OX467285.1, read on the forward strand.
TTTTAAATTAATTTATTTCATACATTTGCTTCTTCCTACTATCTTTGTCCACTTTTTACAACCAAGTTTATTTTCTTAATTTTCTTTTTATACGTCTTGCTTCTTTCTAATATCTTTGTCCACTCCTTCAATTTATTTTATTTTCTTAATTTTCTTTTATACGTCTTGCTTCTTTCTAATATCCTTGTCCACTCGTCTTGCTTCTTACTAATCTCCTTGTCTTGCTTCTTTCTCCTCCCTTTCTAAACTCTCCAATCCATTAATTTAATTTTATTAATCTTTTTCTTTTTTTCTTTTATACGTCTTGCTTCTTGCTAATCTCTTTCTAAACTGCTTCAATTAATTTTATTTTCTTAATTTTCTTTTTATACGTCTAGCTTCTTGCTAATCTCTTTCTAAACTCCTTCAATTAATTTTATTTTCTTAATTTTCTTTTCAGTTGTAAACCGACCGTTGTTGAGTGCACATCTATTGAATTTGATTTAATTGTGTCGCGCTGTAAAGGTCAAGATTTATCTCGCAAACAATATTGAACTGATTATAAATATTTAAATAAATTTGTTTTAGCAATAAAATTACCAAAAGCAGGAAATCAAACTTAAATTTCTCAAAGGGGGCCTTCGGGCCTTCCGTTTGTGCACTAAAAACCTAAAATGGCTACGCAACTTAATGTAATGTACAAAATAACGCTAACAAAAATCAACAACCATTACAACCTCAAACTCCAAATGAATGGCAAACAATTGCTTACAGAAAAAGGACACGCACAAGTCCAGACACGTTAATTAAACCAAAACGTCAAAGTATAATCAAAGACTATTGGTTGAATAAGCCTGTAATGACTGCAAATTCTTTTGAAGCCCTATGTGAAAACCACGAAGACGAGACAGCATCAGGCTCTACCCCTACATCCTCTGCTAAATCGCCCCCGATATTCGTAAATGGAGTGGAGTATATTGAACCCCTACGCAAACTACTCGATGAGATAGCCCCGAATGCTTATACAATCAAAACGCTTAACAATAATCAAGTAAAAATACAGCCAACTTGCACAAAAAAGTACCTAACAATTATGGACGCTCTAATCAAAAAGAACACACAATGTTTCACTTACCAGCGTAAAGAAGAAAAAAACTTCAAGGTAGTCCTTAAAGGTATGCACGCGACTGTCAACAACGACGAACTGCGAGTCGCTTTAAACAACTACAATCATAAATTAATACGTACTAGCAACATAACCAGAACTGTAGTGGAGAACGGAAAACAAAAGAAGATTCCAACAAGTTCCTTCTATATAGAAATTGAAAAAAGGGATAATAATAAAGATATATATAAACTCACACAACTATTGAATATGGTTATTCATTTTGAACAACCTTATAGAAAAAGGGAGATTCCGCAATGTACCCGATGCCAACAGCACGGACATACGAAAAATTATTGTCACCGAAATCCTAAATGCGTAAAGTGTGCAGGTGATCACCTCACGATTAACTGCACCTGGAAAGAAAAAAACAAAGACGTAATATGTTGCAACTGCGGAGGTAATCATCCTGCCAGTTACAAGGGCTGCAATGTAAGAAAACTACTTCAACAAAAATTATACCCCCAACTTAGGCCTAAAGTAATTGAAAATCGTCAACCCAACCAGCGTTACGAACAACAGCAACCAAAACCGAACCACACTGAACCGCATATAACGTACGCAGAAGTAACAAGCCAGGGTTCAACTGAAACACAAGTGCAAAACGACAGAATAAATCAATTGGAGCTACTGGTTACTAAACTAACTGAACGTATCGACTCTATGTTAAACATAATAACCGCGCTACTTTCCAGATCAAATAATGCACAACAACCTTAATTTCGGAGTCTGGAATGCCAACGGCTTGGCTCAAAGAAGCCTAGAACTAAAAATATTTTTAAACACGCACGATATCGACATAATGATGATCTCGGAAACTCACTTCACTAATAAAAGTTACCTTAAATTTCCTAACTATAATATCTACTCAACAAGACACCCAGATGGAAACGCGCATGGAGGAACTGCAATCCTGGTCAAAACAAAAATAAAACACTACGAAAACGTAAAATTTTCTAAAGACTATATTCAAGCAACTAGCATTACCGTAGAAGACTGGAGTGGGCCGGTTACTTTTGCTGCAGTATATACACCGCCTAAGCACGCTGTAAAAGAAGAGCAATATACACAATTTTTTAAAACCTTAGGGAAAAGATTTATTGCAGCAGGCGACTACAACGCCAAGCATCCCTGGTGGGGGTCGAGATCCCAAAATCCTTCACCGAAAGGAAGGCAATTATATCTGGCCCTGCAAAAAGGAAAGCTATCTCCAATATCTGCTGGAGAACCAACGTATTGGCCAACAGACCGCAGAAAAACCCCGGACCTTATCGATTTTGCTATAGCAAAAGGTATATCGACGAATTACCTACAGATAAAAAACTGTCTCGATTTATCATCAGATCACTCTCCCCTCGTAGGCACGCTCAGTAACAACGTCCAACTCAAAACAGAACCCCCTTCATTGCACACTAAGAAGACTAATTGGGAGCTTTTCAAACTACTAGTAGAAGAACGTCTAAGTTGTAAAGTACCACTTAAAACTAACGAAAGCATTGAACGAGCGGTTGAAACGTTTAATGAAATTATACAAAATGCAGCATGGGATGCGACACCGCGTGAAATCTCACCGCAAAAATTCAAAGAGTGCTCAGTCAAAATTAAAAACAAGATCGCTGAAAAACGTAAACTACGAAAACAGTGGCAAATAACCCGTAGTCCACACGACAAATCGAAGCTAAATAAAGCGGAAAAAAACTTAAAGAAAATCCTCAAAGAAGAAAAAAACGTTGCCATTCAAAACTACCTCGAAAACCTAACGACGACAGAAAGCACTAACTACTCTCTATGGAAAGCCACAAAAAAAATTAAGCAACCTCAACAAATAAGTCCCCCAATTAAACTAGATGATGGTAAATATGCGAGATCCGCTTACGAAAAAGCAAACAGTTTTGCAGAACACCTGGAGCGGACCTTCCAACCCCTAGCCAGAGAAATGCCGGAGCAACATGACAAAGACGTACAAGAATACCTGGAGAGACCAGCAGCAGAAACCGACTTGCCTATCCAGAAGTTCAGAATTAATGAAGTAAAACACATAATACACAGAGAAACTAAATCAAGAAAATCACCAGGTTACGATCTTATAACGGGTACAATATTAAAGGCATTGCCGGAGAAGGCTATAAGATTCCTAACCATAATTTACAATGCGGTACTACGCCTGAACTACTTTCCAGTGCAGTGGAAAGTGGCTCAGATAGTAATGATTCCTAAACCTGGTAAAGACCCAGAAAACATCACTTCTTACAGACCTATCAGTCTACTACCAGTCATTGGAAAGGTGCTGGAAAAGCTGATACTAAAAAGAATCAAGCCGATATTGGAAGAAAAAAATCTAATTCCCGACCATCAATTTGGTTTTCGTGAGAAGCACTCCACCGTTGAACAAGTACATCGTGTAGTCAACAGAATCCTCACGGACTTTGAGAATAAAAAATATTGCAGTGCGGTCTTCCTAGATATCAGTCAAGCATTTGACAGAGTATGGCACACCGGGCTATTGTATAAACTCAAAACACATCTACCAACAAACCACTTTACGATATTAAAATCATACCTCGACAACAGATTTTTCCAAGTCAAAGTGCAAGATGAATACTCAGATATAAAGCCTATCTCCGCGGGAGTGCCCCAAGGCAGTGTATTGGGTCCTTTCTTATACTTGATCTACACGGCAGATATACCAGTATCAAACCAAGCAACGGTAGCAACATATGCTGACGATACAGCAATCCTCACATCCGATTCGGATCCGGTTCTAGCAACACAAGTTCTTCAAGGCCACTTAAATGAAGTCGAAACTTGGCTGAAGAAATGGAGGATAAAGGCAAACCAGGAAAAATCAGTGCACGTCACCTACACTCTTCGCAAAAGCACCTGCCCACCAGTTAAGTTAAACAACAAAGTCATACCACAAGCTGCAACTGCCAAATACCTAGGGCTCCACCTGGACCGACGAATGAACTGGAGGCACCACATATGGACCAAAAGAAAACAACTGGGACTCAAACTCAGAAGTCTCTACTGGTTACTAAATAAAAGCTCTCAACTATCTCTTGAAAACAAAGTACTAGTTTATAACTCGATACTAAAACCGGTATGGACTTACGGTGTACAGCTGTGGGGATCAGCGTCTAACTCGAACGTGCAAATCATTGAAAGGTTCCAGTCAAAAGTGCTACGCATGATAGTGGGTGCGCCCTGGTTTGTGACGAACCAAATAATCTCAAGTGATCTAAAAATTCCCTCAGTGAAAGAAACTATTTCAAACTATTGTGAAACATACAGTGCAAGACTAAAATGTCATCCTAACGACTTAGCTAAAAAGCTTTCAGAAAAGCGAACAAACACTAGGCTTAAAAGATTTAAGTAATAATCATAAAACTATATGACGTATAGGTTTTTCTTGTAGAGGTGTGGACCACTGGGTTTCCACCTACACGTTTCGCTTAGTATTGTACTAAATTTTTTATTTTGTATTGTACATATATAAGATTTACTTATTACTTCTAATAGAGGCAGATTGTAAATAACCATGGAGTAAAAAAAAAAAAAAAAAAATTTTCTTTTTATACGTCTTGCTTCTTTCTAATATCTTTGTCAACTCCTTCAATTTATTTTATTTTCTTAATTTTCCTTTATACGTCTTGCTTCTTTCTAATATCCTTGTCCACTCGTCTTGCTTCTTACTAATCTCCTTGTCTTGCTTCTTTCTCCTCCCTTTCTAAACTCTCCAATCCATTAATTTAATTTTATTAATCTTTTTCTTTTTTTCTTTTATACGTCTTGCTTCTTGCTAATCTCTTTCTAAACTGCTTCAATTAATTTTATTTTCTTAATTTTCTTTTTATACGTCTAGCTTCTTTCTAATATCTTTGTCAACTCCTCTCCTCTCTTTGTTTTCCGTTTCCATCTCTCCCGCACTTCTTGTTTTTTTCTTCTTTCCTTTTATTTTTCACCATCTTGATTTCACCCTCCATAATTTTACATTTTTAACAATTTTATTTCTAGTTACTTTTAATTATTAAACATTCATACTAACATATTTCTTTCACACTTGACATTGACTTTTAAACAAAACACCCATTTACACTGAACAATATTTTAACACACATTTACACATTACAATTTTTTATATCCATTTTCTCTTAACAATTTTCAACTTTCACAACATTACACTATCAATTGGCATCTATCCGCACTCAAGCGACCCACGAAATACCAACTGACATGTGCACAACATAGCAGTACCTAGGAGAGTTTAAGTTATCGTGGACTTTGGAACCTGGCAAATGGGAGCTGAGCAGGTCCTTCTCATTTGGCGACTTATAATCACTAAACTGGCGCCTGAACGTCCCTATCTAATAGCCTGGCTCTTTTAGACTAAAATTAAAGAGAAGAAAGAATAAGGCAGAGTAATAAGAGAGTAAAAGCGATAAAAAGGACGCACGATAATGAAACAAAAAGAAATGAATGAAAAGTGATGATAAATAGTGAGAAAAGGTAAGACTAGAAAAGGAAGTATAGGAAAATGAGATAATTCATATGATGAGAATGTATGAGCAAAAATGAGAAAAGCTAGAGAACGTTCAACCACAGAATTTGCAATATTTGTGACTTGCAACAAAGGTATCTACTTAAGAAGAATACAATGAAACAAATTCTTACTAAATAAACATATATAATCTGCAAAATAAAAATATTTAAAAACTCTTCAACTACAAAAGTTGGATTAAGTAAGTTTTAATTTTAAATTGTCAATACTGATGAAACATAAATCTAAAATATTAAAAATAACGTAAAAAATGTCAGTCAATTTGCATTTTGGTAAATTTTAACATTTAGATTGAGATGTGCTTAAAATAAATTTCAATATCACTCTTTATTGCATTAAAAATATAAAATTCCGTTATTGCAGATCTCTCATAATATGTTCAATTATTGCTCTTTTACAGATCTTAAAATAAATAAAATTTAGTTAAGTTCACTTTAAGGTACTTATCAATTAAAATTAAAATAATTTGACACGTCGCTGAGTATCATAAACGTAACACACACAAAAAATGAGTGTAGGGAGTATTAGAGTTAAAAGCAAAATTTCAATCTTCCTCTAAGGCACAATCTGGAGGGTGCTCGTCTTTGTTTTAAAGCTTTAAAATAAGTTATTTTTGGTACAGGAGCTGCATTTAGATATTGCCCGACCTTCGCCTAAACGTACAGTTTCTTCATCTTCGCTACGTAAATTACCACTATCGTGCCGTCTCTACAAATAAAACTTCATTTAAAGAGCTCACAAGAGTATTAACTCACTTTTAGCTCGGTGGCAAGACATAAAAAAGCATCCTCTATATTCGAGTTGTCTTTGGCACTTGCTTCGAGTACAAATAAAATCTCAGGCATATAAACCGACATCGCTTCGGCTTCCTCAAATTCTACCTCCCTCAAATGCTCCATATCGGCTTTGTTACCCACCAACGCAACTAAAACCGAACTACCAGAATAACGACGAACTTCTTCGACCCATTTAGCCACCGATAAGAACGATGACCTTTTCGTTATATCATAAACGATTATAACTCCATTTGCAGATCTATAATAACTCTGAGTAATTGTGCGAAACCTCTCCTGTCCGGCAGTGTCCCAAATTTGTAACTACAAAAGAACCTTAAGCTATTTTCAAATTGTTAGTGTCAAAAACTCACTTTTACACGTTTACCCTCGACAATTACTGTTTTCATGGAAAAATCTACGCCTATTGTGTTACCGTGCCTTTCGACAAAAGTACCATTTTTAAATCTTTGTACGACACAGGTTTTTCCAGCACCACAGTCACCAATTAAAACTATTTTAAATAAAAAATCGAATTGTTCGTCAGCGGGAATGCTCATCAACGTTGATGGATTTCGCGACATTATTTAAATTTTTGTATAACAAAAGTATTAATATTTACATGCTTTTAGGGTTAATTTGTTTATTTATAGAAATTGTCAAAATCAGTTCGACATGTCAAACATTGAGGTTTGTACTCGTATTTGTACGTAATCGGTGCCGTTCGGGTACAGTAATTAAAGCGCGAGATAAATCAAATTCTTGTAACCTTTCAAATTAAATTTGGAATTACATCTTTCAATTATAGAATTATAGTTTTGTATATAAAAATGAGTAGTGTGTGATGAATTTAAATTAGTGTTTACAAAATATAGTTTGTAAAAATTCTTTTATGCAAGTGGACCAACCTTTAAACTCCGAACTACTTGGTTATGTAAAAAAAATGTCAAACACGTCACATAAACTAGTGTTGCCCTAAATTCAAAATTATTAGAAATTCGAAAAACATGATCGAATCGTGCCCTAGAAGGCGCATGTTGTTGAGCATAACATTATTGGGAGCGTAAGTAGATAGAAATAAAATTTACGAGTTATAACCTCAAACTTTTAGTTTGACAATATTTGTATTAATTTTGGAATCACATTGGACAGATTCCACTAACTTAAGAAAACGAACGTTTCCAGTCGAACAAAATTCCACATGTTGGGAAAGGGAAAAATTCGAAATTGTTAGAGAGTGCCAACCTTGTACAGGTACAATTCTATGTTTAATACGAACACTTTTAACCGATTAGTTTTTCAGATTTCGAACTTGCAAGTAAAACTATTGGAGTTTGTATTCATACGAGTTACAAGGAAGTTTTAAAATGTGAAAGTGGTGAAATGGTTACGAGAAGTTGTGATAAAGTAGCTTATTTTGAAGAACGAAGGTTTTGGAAGTTTGAAACTTTGATGTTCGTCACGTCTCTTATATCGATATTTTGTGTTTACGTCAGGAAAAGGGTTTTAACTAAGCGTATACTTCAACGAATGCAACGACAGTTAGCAAATAGCGTTTAAATGGCAAAAATATTTATAAAGTCGTATTCTGACGACAGACACATTTTGAAAGTGAGGTTAGAAACTTTACTTGTTCTCAATGTGTTTAACAAATGTGCGAGAGATGTCGCTACCGTGAACGTTTTGGAAGAATTTGAAAATGGCGCTCTTCGAGAGCCATTATTTGAAGTTCTAGCGAGTAATATACGGTTTACCTTTTTACAAAAAGACAAAATACCCAAAGTGGCAACTTATTGCACTTGGCCAACTGTTGTGCTCGATCTCGACGAAACCGTCGTCTCCGGTTTAGCATCAGTTTGTCGCCAAATAATTAAAATTAGTGCCAATCCAGAAACGGTTCCTTTGTTAGGATTTCGCGAAGCTTGTCTATTGGCTTGCAGCGAAGCTTCCATCTGGACCAAGTTTTGTGAAGTCGATATTATCTCCACAGTTAAAACTTTATCGACCTATTTCAATTATGTCGACCCTGAAGAGGTTCGTATTCCTAAAGATTTATCAAAGTTCGAAAGCCACCTAAAGCAACCTGTACGAATTCACAATGTTTATAAACTGGCCCGGCTCAAAAATAACAATAAACTTCTAAAAAGTGACGTTCCTATCGAGAAGCTAAACTTGGAGCATCGTTACGCCGAGGGTCCTTACATGACTCTCGCCGACTTACTTCTGTATCCTTGTTACGAAATTATTTTTAAAGTGATCGATGAAAATTTAATCGAAAAGTACTTGCCTTTGTCGGTCGCTTGGTTTAGTAATTTACGTTCGGAAAATCAGGGTCCTTTGTTGAACTTTAATTTACCGAAAATAGAAAAAATTTCGCTTGGCACTAGAATTATTTTGGAAGAAAATTTAACCAATCGCAGCTTGTATAAAGGCGACACTAGCAGAACTAAGCAACAAAGTAAAACTTACACCAAACAAGAGAACATTGTAACGGCATTATCAAAAACTAACGGTATCATAGGCTGTCCTAGCGAACAGTACGTGACAGAAGTGGGCATTTCCTGGTCTGAAATTCCAACAGAAGCAAACCCTTTAGGCGGAGCTCTCCCAAAGTCGAGGGCCAATAGAAAACTCAACCAACTAGAAAACTTAACTACCGTCGTTATGGAAATTGCAAAAAATGCCTCTCTCACCATCGTTGACTTTTGCAGCGGAAGTGGCCATTTGGGCATCTTGGTGGCGACCCTTTTAAAAAACTGCCACGTAATTTTAATCGAAAATAAAGAAAGGTCGTTACAAAGAGCTCGCGAGAGAATTCTAAAATTAAATTTAACCAACATAAGTCTAGTTCAGAGTAATTTGGATTATTTTGTGGGGTCGTTCGATATTGGAATGTCTCTTCACGCTTGTGGGGTCGCCACCGACCTGGTCATTCAAAGTTGCATCAGGAATAAAGCTCATTTTGTTTGTTGTCCCTGTTGTTACGGCTCCATTAGTAATTGTCACAATTTAACTTATCCGAGAAGTGGAATTTTTAAAGAGAGTGGTTTAAGCTTTGACGATTATTTTACCATTTGTCATTCGGCAGATCAAACGCACGACGATGAAAATTTAAAAACTGTTCAAGGATTTAAGTGCATGAACGTTATCGACACGGATAGAAAATTACAAGCCGAAGAGTGTGGTTATAAGGTTTATTTAAATAAATTGTATCCTTTAACTTGTACCCCTAAGAATAATTTGTTGATTGGAATCTACTCCAAAAGTGAATTTTTATAATAAAATTTGTAAATAAATGATCCAAAAATTTGTTTCTTTTTCACCTGGATGCCGACTGCAAGAGGCTTTGGGAATTTCATAAGCGTTTTCCCCAAATCCACGACAAAAAGTAAAATACGCGAGAATCGTGGTTACAATTTGACGTCCTAAAGCAGCGACTCGTCAAGTTTAAGTGTACGTTGATGAATTGGCGCTTGAGTAATTAAAAGCACGGAATATCCCAATATATATTAAATATATATATATATATATATATATATAAATAAATATATATATATATTAAAAGCCTTCCTGGTAATAACAAACACGCATCATGAGTCAGGAAACGCTCTAAATCCCAACTCGCTACTAAGCTGACCTCCGTCAGTGGCAAATCTTAGCCCAATTCAGTACGAACCCCACAGTTTGAAATCCCACCGCCCACCGGGGTTAATCCTCCATCACCAACTCCCACAGTGATCAACCCCACAAAAGCTAATCCTCCGACACCTTAGCCGAGTTAAAAAATCTCGTCCTCGAATGCGATCTAGTAAGTAGCTAAGCTCATGATGAGTTAGTGGTCCTCTGTGAAAGTCAAATTTCCCTCAAAAAACGAAAACGAGAATTACTCGTAGAAATAGTTGGTCATGTAAAGTAGAATCCGAAGGCAAGTTGGAATATGGTCAGCTGGATAATATAATAAGTTTGTTAGATTCCAACAGCTGGAGTAATTTTAATTTGCAGGAAGCTTCAAATTCGAGTCCGTCGGAGAGTACCTATTCCCGTTATTGTTCTTCCATAGAGAAGAAAAGTTTTTGGTCATTAAAGAAGGAAACGTACCTGTTATTGTTCTCCAAGTGAGGAGAAAAGTTAGTCTCTGAACGAGGAAAGAAGTATTAAAGTGAGGAAGGACTTTCGTCCCATGATAGTTAAATTAAAGAATTTTCTCAAAATAAAAGAACTTTACACACTTTGGTAGATGAGAATAGAGACCAAAACAAGAAGAAAATTCTAATTCACCGAGGTCCAATGCCTACTCAATGGTTTCGTAGTTATTGATTATTGAACTTTGGTTTTTCTAATAATCGTCATGTCATAACTCATAACTTCCTTATTTTAAAGACTAAAATTGATGTCGACGTTACGATAATCGTTAGAAAAGCCATCACCCTGTAGAATTGTAGAAGCTTACAACCCTAATGGGGTTCTTTCCGGAGTTTGTTTTATTTTCCTGTTTTGTGTTTATTGGTTGGTGACTAACTTAGCTTCTCATAATAATTTCTGAAGTAGTTGGGGCTTACTGGTCTAAGCGGCTAGATGATCCGGGCCACATCTACTTCCTTTTTCTCGACCCTTTTTCTGTTTTACCGCGCTTTTAAATAGTTTGATTAGGAGAGCCCATTCCAGGCGCGGACGTATTATCGAGCATTTCGGTGCGGAGCCATAAGACCCATGGCTTTGAGGGGTTCATGGCCCATGGCAGAAGCTGGGCTTCATATTTTCGCAAACAGATGTCCGAACTTCGATCTCGAACCTAATTTTTATCAAAAATTCCAAGTCGATCTAAGCCCCTTTGACCTTGAAATTTTCAAAAAATGTCGCTTGGACGCTATGGGACTTGTGGAAATTCTTTGAAACGCAGGTACACCCAAGCCCGTGATAGTGTCGCTATGCCACTGGTATTTTGCACCGAAGTTCACCAACTGGCTTAGATCCGCTACTGGCCCATTCGACATAATATTTAATCAGCTCATTACACATTTGTTACGAAATTTGGAAAATGGTATTTTGATTAATCCAAACAGTAGCATCCACAGTATGATCATTTCTGCCTTTTTGGGCGTCTTAGCGCCATGGCCATGGAGCAATTACGGAATAAAGTAAATCAAATAACGTGTCTGAATTTGGATTGTTTAGGCCACTCAATCGAGTCCATTGTGGCTTCCCTGTGCTCCGTGCTCATCAAATCTCAGACCATCTTACTTGTAGGATGAACTCCAGATTTCTGGCAAAAGGAAGAGCCGTTGTTTTGGCCATACCATCGAATATCGAGCCAGAGCGTTACGCTTGTGCATAATTCTGGAGTAATGGCTTCAATCTCTTCCTGGGTTTGGGGTGATGGGGGGGGGGGCGCTATCATTTATTATGAACTCGACTCTTAAGATAGCCCCACAAAATAATAGTTTGGAGCAAAATCCTGACTTCTTGGGGGCCAGTTAATGTCCGCCTCTTCTTGATATCAATTTATCCGGGAACAGTTCTCGTAAAGCTTCTATTGCAGTATTTGATGTGTGGCTAGTGGATAGTAGTCCCATCTTGCTGAATCCACCACTGCGCAATGCTTGGAGGGCAGACCCAAAAAATTCACGGATCGTATATAATAGCGGGCGCCATACCTGTCAGAATTTACCGCTGCTGTTTGTCTGTTGTTTTCAAAAAGCCTCTTGCGGATAGAGCTGCTCAAACAGTACGTAACTTTAAAGGTGTAATGGAGTTTGATGTTTCTCTCGGGAACATTCTTGTGACCAATAACGAGAATTTTGCTTGTTGGCGTATTCGTGCAAATAAAAATGGGCCTTATCAAAAAAGAAAATTCTGTTAAAGTTGTCAAGTCTTCCTGACAGTCTTCCTGACTGTCGCTGACTGTCTGACTTGTCAAGACTTGTCAAGTCTTCCTGGCAGAAGCTTGTTTTCGCACTGATCTGCGTGGATCTTGGGCAACTGTAATCAATAATTTGATTAGTGCGCACATTTTGCGGGAATCCAGGAGGGCGCATATTTTCAGTTGAATTCCCTTCTTCAAATTTTTTATCTAGGACTTGATAAGATTGGTACTAGGTGCTTCACTGACGTTGTGAAGAGCATAACGAGAACGAAACCGACGCCAAACTTCAAAAAATTCAATTTAATTCAAAAAAACTGCGTCAAACCAATCCATTGTGACTTTGTCAATTCTGAGTGTGTGTGTGTGTGTGTGGTTATGTCTTCGATCACTAGCCCTAGTTCTTCTCTCTTCTTCTACCTCCGTATTTTTGGAGTCTGCATCTCCGTAAAGTTATTCGACACGTGAAATGCCAGCTTTTTCACTTTTACATGAACCAACGGACCTTCTCGTTTTGAGGCATTGAGTCCAGATGCTCGATTCATCTAGTGATTAGATAACATTAGGGGATATCTCTTTAATGGGACTGGGACAACCACAAATTACAGAGAACTACAGCACAGTCTATGGGCCTAATTTCGCCCGAGTCATCAACTTCTCACTTCTGATTTTTGATACTCAAATGTGCTCAGCTGCTCAGACCTAGACTTAGGGGGATGGGGGATGTGATGGGTTTGTGGTGCGACTTTCCATTGCTGATTTTGCTTTTTCGCCCCCTTCCCGTCCAAATAATTTTGGAACCGTACAATAGTGATGACTGGTGGTTCATAAAAGTACACATCGACGATGACGAACTCCTTTGTGAATGGTCTTTTTGTTAATTAAAATTGGTCCGTCCCTGAATTACGGCATAGATTAAATATTTACTATAACAAAAATTCGTGTGGGCGTTGGTAAAAATATATATCTCATTAAATAATTTTGGGCAGATTTATGGTCTTAAATTAAGAATTAAAAATAGTTTGTTGTGATTGATAATAATTAAATGAGATCAGAGTTATTTAAATTTTTTTGCTACATTGCAATTCGCGTTTTAATCGAATTTTATGAAAGGATCGTAATTAAAATTTACGGACTAAATTCGACTGTATATAATTAATCTCAATCAGATTCTAAATCGGAATTAACGCCTAAACAAAAAATTGTGGCGAAATATTAAATTTATAAAAAACTTGTTTGTGGCGTTAATCTTTTGTTGCGTTCCTTTTCGGTAATTTTTAATTTTAATCGAAGGTACGAACGTACGTGTGTGAAAAATTTTAATCTGGCGGTGATTTTGGAGGCGCGGCTCGAAAAAAATTTTTTTTTCCAACGCCGAAACGTGTGGTTTGAAAAAATTATTTTGGACGAATTTCCTCCCAAAAATAATCAAAAGGTTGTAAAGGTTCGTCTTTACTGACATTTCATTCTTTCAGTTAGTTAGTATTGGCGCCTCGCACGTACGAGTTGTGTTACTCCGATGAATAACTGCTCCTTCACGTGACTTACGAGCTTTACACCGCATTTAAAATTCGTTTCAAATACAATGAATCATCATTTGGTTAAAATAAAATTTTGACTTTATTTTTCTAAAAAAGATGTGAATTAAACTGACTCTAAAAGGTGGAAAATGTAGGTGTTTCAATTTGTGATTCGGTTGGTCCTGAAAATTCGGGATGTCGTCGACCCACGTGAGGTTTGTGTTTATTCTTTTTTAGAGTACAAAATTCGCAATTTTTTTACTTTTTAAATACACGCTCAACTTGTGTAAATATTGACTCGACTTTTTAAAAACTGTCGTCTTTGAGCAAATAAAGATGACTTTAATTAACCAACTTTTGCGTCTGCGAGACAACTAGACTTTTTTTATAATTTCGCCCAATTACCATCTAAGCAAAAAGAGAACAACGATGCTATTTGGCCCAAAAAACACTTTGGCCCCCAAAACTTCGTTTTTATTAAAAAAAAACATTTTTTCCGTTCGGGCACCATTTCAAAACTAGGACATTCTCTCTAATCGCCTATTTTATCGTTATTTTTAAACGCAATTGATTTCTAATTCAGTTGATTGACTCGAAACCATCTGGGATGGTTTCAATTTGATATGTAAATGCTTATCTATTGGTAGTTTATTGTGTCCATTGTTTTGACCAGACATCCAAGACCTTCCCTTCAATTATAAATTGAAATTAAATTGAAACAAACATTAAACGTTTGCTGCCATTACAACAATGGTATGGAATCAATTTTCATTTCGATAAAAATTTTTTTCCTTTCAAACCCACAATTGATATACAACGCTGTGTGCGAACACATCATATTATAAGTTTAAGTACCCCAAGGAGGTGTGGATCAATTTTCATATTGATGATGATGTGTTAGTTAAAAGCACTTGAGAATAACAAGGCTGAATACAACTGCTCTCTCTCCACCACAACCAGATACATAAAACAGATCAAATTCTACTATAATGAGAGAATTTTTAATCGAGACTCCCAATTTTATTACACTTTCAACTTTAAAAAAAATGGACATTAAATTAACATACAATTCACATAATTAGATAAACGCTTTCATTTTTACATCGTTAAAAACTAGAATCCATTTTAATTGTTCGAGTTTTAAAAAAAGGGCGAAGGGTCAAACTTTTTTTTTTGCATTGATTGCAAAATTCTGCTCGTATTGTTTACACGCGCGTACACGGGGTGGCCCAATTAAGAGTTCCTACCCTCGTGCCCTCGTAACCGATGATTTTATTATCTATAGGTACAAGAAGTTGGGTGGATCATTT
Source organism: Malthinus flaveolus (assembly GCA_950108345.1). Lineage (NCBI taxonomy): Eukaryota > Metazoa > Arthropoda > Insecta > Coleoptera > Cantharidae > Malthinus > Malthinus flaveolus. The sequence continues at coordinate 93,597,744 of OX467285.1, forward strand.
ATTCAAAAAGATACAGGGTGCAGGGTGACAACCCCGCCGTTGCCTGTCCCAAGTCAGGATCGTTAATAATATTTTCCAGTCTAATGATAGTTTGGGAAAGAAACATTTAGAAGTTTTTTTTTGCTTTATCGAACTCTATGTTTTTTCGGGCGCTGAATCAGAATTTGAACTTTGCCACCTCGTAAAAGTGTTCTGAGAAAACTGTAAAATAAGATTGCACTTTTTCCAGTTTTTCGCTTACAACTTGAAAACTATGCACTCTTTGCGAAAAATGTTTCTATACAAAAACAAAGAAAATTAAATTTCCTATGAATTATATCTGCAAAGTTGTTTCTTAAGACTAACGGTTTAGGTGCTAGAGCGCGTCAAAGTTTGCCCAAAATTTTAAAATCGACTAAATAATGGTTTTTTCAAGTTTTTCGCACATAATTAGCTCAAGCGCCAAAACCGTTCGTCTGACGAAGAAGCCCTAAGCAATATAATATGTAGAAAATTTAAACTACTACATTTTTGTATTAAACGGTTTTCTCGAAAACTGCCTTGTTTTTGAGTTATAAGCGATAAACTAAATAAACAGGTTTTTTGGCCGATTTTGGAATTATTATCAAATTTTAACGCGTTCTAGTGCCTAAACCGTTTGTCTGAAGACAAAAACTTCAAGAGATATAATTTGTAGCAAATTTAATGTAATTTAATTTAGTATTGAAAGACCTTTCTCTAAAAGAGCGCAATTTTCGAGTTGTAAGCGAGAAAGTAAAATAAAGTTTGTGAGGCCAATTTTGGAATTCTTGTCCAACTTTAACGCGCTCTAGCGCCTAAACCGTTCATCTAAAGAGAGAAACGTAAGAGATGTAAATTGTAGAAAATTTAATATACTTTACTTTAGTATTGCAGCACTTTTCTCTAAAAGATGCCAATTTTCGAGTTATAAGCGAGAAAGTAAAATAAAGTTTTTGTGGCCAATTTTGGGATTCTTGTCAAACTTGAACGCGCTTTAGCGCCTAAACAGTTCGTCTGAAGATAAAAACTTAAGAGATATAATTTGTAGAAAATTTAATGTAATTAACTTTAGTATAGAAACATTTTTCTATAAAAGTGCCTAATTTTCGAGTTATAAACGAAAAAGTAAAATAAAGTTTTTTTGGTCAATTGTGGAATTCTTGTCCAACGTAAAAACGCGCTTTGGCGCCTAAACCGTTTGTCTCAAGAAAAAATCTTAAGAGATGTAACTTGTAGCAAACTTAATGTTATTAACTTTAGTAATAGAAACTTTTTTATAAAAGTACGTAATTTTTGAGTTATAAGCGAAAAAGTAAAAGAAAGTTTTCTTGGCCAATTTTGGAATTCTTGTTCAACGTGAACGCGCTTTAGCTCCTAAACCGTTTATCTGAAGAAAAAAACTTAAGAGATATAATTTGTAGAAAATTTAATGTAATTATCTTTAGTATTAGAACATTTTTCTCTAAAAGTGCGTAGTTTTCGAGTTATAAACGAGAAAGTAATAAAAAGTTTTTTTTGACTCATTAAGGAATTCCTGCCCTATTTGAACGAGCTCTAACGCCTAAGCCGCCCGTCTAAAAAAAAAAACTTGGAAGATATAATTTATAAGAAATTTGATGTAATTTATTTTAGTATTGGAACACTGTTCCCAAAAGTATGTAGTTTTCGAGTTATAAGCGATAAACTAAAAGAACACTATTTAATCCGCTTTTGGAATTTGCCAAATTTTAACGCGCTCTAGCACCTAAACCGTTCACCTGAAGAAAAAAACCTAAGAGTTATAATTTGTAGAAGATTTGATTAGGTTTATTTCTATGTAGAAAAACTATTCTATAAAAGTGTGCAATTTTCTAGTTATAAGCGAAAAACTAAAGAAAGAGCAAAAACACATTTTTCTCGATCCGCCTCCAAGTTAATGCTGACGCTTTGGAGTAGTAGATAGTGGGTTTTATTTCTCATTTGCAATGTTCTGCCGAAATTTCGTACCTTGTGGTTTAGTGTAAGTGCACGCTGCCCCCCGTACTAATATAATCAAAAATGAGCTGGAAAATAGAGATAAGTTCTTAGTTGCAAATCATAATGTCGCGAAAACTAGGAGTTGCAAGAAGCGGTTTATTGCTTCAGTAGAGACTGGTAAGCTCAAATTCACATTAAAATTCATTCTATCATCGTTTCTCTGCTTGTTCTGCGATTTTCTTTTGATTAGCGTTATTTTAAATGCGAGTCTTTAGTAGATATTTGAAAAAAATTGTTTTTCCTCATTGGTCGGCAATTTGTTTGTGAATGAAGTCGTTGTTAAAGCAACAAATTTTGTTAGGTATGTCCGCCATTTAATTTTGATTAAATATTTCAGATTTGTATTCAAAAATAGCATAAAATGATGTATGATGCCGCAAGGGTTGATGAACATAATATTATAAAACGTAAACATCAATTATTTATTTTTTTGTATAAAAAATCGTTTCGCATCATCTTATCAATAATAAACCGACGAGAAGCCAGTTATCAATAGTTAATAAATTACAAATTGCCTTTTTTTTAATTGTGTTTGCTACTCATATTTGCCGCTTGTTGTACGGGGTGGTCTACATGAGACGGGCTTCAAAAACAAATAATTTATTACTACCTAACTGAATTAAAATGATTAGTCTTGCTAAGTTTACAAATAATCTAGTTAAACATTTTTTAAAGTAAATTTTACAAAAAAGTAATTATTTTATACAGAGTGATTCACTAAGGATGGTCAACAGTTGTAACTCAAAAATTCACATTAACAGAAAAAAATTATTTTTATAGTAAATGACTCATTGAAAAATTATTAAAAATCACTTTAACAGAGTTTTTTAACGTAATCGATACAGGGTGGCTCAAAATAAGGGGACTACACTAGTCCACTAGTCCACTATTGAAGGATATTAAAAAAAAGCCAAATTTTAGGGCGATTTTCAACAAAGGATAACTCGGCGAAAAATGGTCGTACAAAAAATTTAAAAAAAGACAACTGTAGCCTCAAGTGTCTAGTTTTCAGATCTGAACAGTAAAATTTTTTAACGTGCGCGGTTTTTACGTAATCATCCGAAAACCAACTAAGAATAATTTTCCAAATTTTTTTCGTTTTTAAAATGGTCTGTGGACTTCAGAAAATTTTGTTTCATCTTGGGACTATAAAACTCGTTTAGACAATTTAATCAGCTTTAATTTGACTTTATAATGAGTTGCGTAGAATTTTTTGACGCGAAGTAATCGTCGATCAAAGCAAAAAAGGCTATTTTAACTTTGACAATCGATTACTCGGGAACTAATGATCGTACAGAAAATAAATGTGGGTTTTTGGAAACTGCAAGATATTCTCTATAAGACGCAATCGATGGCGATTGATAAAAAATTTTTTTTAAAGCGATGATGAGGGCAGAAAAAAAGTAGAAAATTTGCGAATTTAAGGATATTTGGAAAATTTGGTATAACTTTGGATATAGTGGATCAACAAAGGATATCGTCGGTAATTTTTTACCCTCAAAGTGTCTCTAAAAAAATTTTAAAGTTGCAAAGCTCTGCGACTATTTTTCTTAGCGCCCCGAAGGTTTAAATTTATAGTATCGGCGTAACAAGCAATTTTTCGATTTTTTTGCATTTTTTCGACTTCAGTATGGTTTTTTTGGCGACAATCCATATTTTTGGCTTAAAAACATAACACCTTGGACAAAATCGATTCATTAGTTCCCGAGTAATCGATTGTCAAAATTAAAATGACCTTTTTTTACTTTGATGGACGATTACTTCGCGGCAAAATATCGTACGCAGCTTATTAAGAATTGTCTAAACGAATCTTATGGTCGCAAGATGAAAAAAAATTTTTCGACGTCGACAGACGTCCCACCGCCCACGTTAAAAAATTTTACTGTTCAGATCTGAAAACTAGACACTTGAGGCTACAGTTTTCTTTTTTTAAATTATCTATACGACCATTTTTCTCCGAGTTATCCCTTGTTGAAAATAGCCCTAAAATTTGGAGTTTTTTTATATCCTTCAATTTATGTGCCTAGTGTATTTTGGTCGCATTTCAGAAAATCTGGACCCGCAGTATTTATACTCGTATATAAGTTAGTACACATGGGCCCTAATTAAACAAAATATCTTTTAAATTTTTTTAATTCAAAATGGCGGCCAGTATAACGATCGGCCCATTTTTTCTAGTTTGTTTATTGTAACTTCTGAGATAGTTATTATAATAAAAATATAAAAACACGAATCTATAGGCAAAATATAGGGCTTTAGTTTTGATATAGGCTATTTTTAAAATTGACTACTTTTAAATGACCAAAATTGACCAAAATTTTAAAACTGATTTTCGAAAAATCGGCTACGGTCGTTTTGTCTATATTTCGATATGTTGTAGATATCGAAGTTTTTAATTAACCACCCTAGTTTGGTTCATTTGCTATGACCAGATCCAGAGCTATGATTTTTTGAAACTCAAAATTTAATTTTTTTAAATTAATTTATTCCATAAAGTTCTATTAATTGTTACAATGTTAGTTTAAAAAACACTTCCGGTTAAACCGGAAATTGGGCAAGCAAATTGAGCTTTTGAAAACACTCTGTATATTTTATGATTTTTACAAATATCGTAAGATTAGCTGTATAATGATACCAAACATGGTAAATTGCAACTTCCGGTTTAACCGGAAATGGGGTTAGTTTTTTTTATTTTAAATACACCACCCTGTATATTTTAAGTGGTTTGGAAGATTATAAAATTAGCTATCTAGTGATACCAAACATTTAGTACTTTGGCTTCCGATTCAACCGGAAATGATATTAGCTTCCTATTTGAAACAGAAAAGCCCTGTAGGGAGAGATTCTGAGCATACTATTGTTAGGTACCGTTGTTTTGACCGCATCAGTTTTGAGACAGGTACTGATCAATTCACAATCCAGAAGAGCGATGTTATCTTCAATTTTCGCATGGGAATTGGCCAATATTTGTCAATTCAAGTTTTCGACCTCGACAACCCTTCCTGATCCCCAAAAACGCGAAAGTTGTGACGTTTTTTAATATTTGCCAATTTTGACCCCGACGGACTAATTTGTTCGGCAATTGCCATTCTACACTGACTTGGCATTAGATTTATGTACGAAAATTAATAAATCAAGTCAAGTACAGAAGAGACGATTAAAATAATTAGTAACTATTAATTTTGTTGCATCGAATTTTGTTATTATTTAAATTTTAAAATGTAAAAAGGTTATCAAACTTGTCAAATTTAAAATAGAGCACAAATTCTGTTATATTTTAATTCAATTTATTATAATTGGTTAGTGATATAATCGAAGTTCAATGCCAGTGTTCCAAATAAATAAAATACACGATACGTCGGCCTTACTTTTGGATTTCATTAATACATTATCAATCTTCATATATCCAAATTTTAATTCATTAACGACGTCCTTCTTTTGTATAACTTTCGACACATTTGTGACTCGTTAAACAACATTATTTGTCAATTAATTAATTTATCAAATTTTTTTTTGATTGTTTAAAATATTTTTTTTTGCCAAGCGAGAGAAAAGTGTCGATTTAAATATTTAAACACGAGCAAGGTTAATTTAGTGTTAAAATATTATAATGTAGCCGTAGTGTGTCGACTTTGAAACTCGTCTAAATCTAGATTTATTACAATATTTGACACAATAATTTAATGTAAACGTCATTTTAAAACAAATTAATACATAGTTATGCTGTCATACGTCGACTCGGGGTTAAGGGATGGGATTAGCCAAAAAATTTGACCTCTTGCCTTTTGGGAAAAAAATTTCTAAAGCACTCGCAACGTTCCAAATTCTATTGTGAATTTTCGTCAACAAATTTGTCATCCATTGTCGAAAAGAGCGTATACATGCTTTACAGTTGCGAAGGTTTGAATCTACCGGAAGGAAATTGTACCTAATATACTATTTGGGTGCAGTATTCAACAACTTCTATCTGTCGTTTAGATCAACATTATTCTTTTTAATTATTATAATATTTTGAATGCGAAATGCGAACAATTGAGATTGCTAAAAAAGATATCAGATGAAAACTGGACGCAGCTACCTTTGCTAAAACCGACTACTTATACATAAATCGAAACGAAAAGTCTCCAATTTTTTCTGAAGAAAGTCTTGGGCGAGTAACTAAATTGATAGTGTGCGTTTGCCTCGAAACTCATTTTTTTTTAATTTTGAGACGTTTCGGGTCCCCCTGAATTCAAAACGCTTAGAAAATGTCTGTCTGGGCGTGTGCTTGTGTGTATGTAACGCCGTCAAATAAAAACTACTAAAGCGATTTTGTTGAAATTTGGTTTCGGCCACTTTAACAGAATTTCATTGACAAAATAAGCTTTTGAACGAAATCGATACAGGGTGGCTCAAAATAAGGGGGTTATTTTGGTCGCATTTCGGAAAATCTTGACCCATAGTATTTATACTCTGCTATAAGTTAGCACACATCGACCCTAATTTAAAAAATTTATTTTCAAATTTTTAAATTCAAAATGGCGGCCAGTATAACATTTTGCCCATTTTTTAGTTTTTTTGTTGTAACGTTGGAAATAATTATTATTATAAAAATATAAAAACAGGAATATATAGGCAAAATATAGGGCTTTACTTCTGCTGTAGTCGATTTTTAAAATAATTTCAAAATTGACTACTTTTTCAGGACCAAAGTTGACTAAAATTTTAAAACTGCTTTTCTCAAAATCGGCTCCGGCCGTTTTGTCTATATTTTGATATGTTGTAGGTATAGAAGTTCTTAATTAAATACCGTTGTTTGGTTCATTTGAAATAAGCAGATCCGGAGCTATGATTTTTTGAAGGTCAAAATTTCAAAAATTTATAATTACTTTCGTAATTAAAATTTGTAATTGCAAGTTAGTAGATTAATTTATGACATAAATTTCTATTATTTGTCATAATTTTGGTTTAAAAAACACTTCCGGTTAAACCAGAAATTACGCAAGCAAAGGGAGTTTTTGAAAACACCCTGTATATTTTATGATTTTTAAAAATGCTCTAAGATTATCTGTCCAATGATACCAAACGTGTTAAATTTGAACTTCCGGTTTAACCGGAAACGGGACTAGCTTTTCTATTTTAAATACAACACCCTGTATATTTTAAGTAGTTGGCAACGTTGTACAATTACCTATCTAGCGGTACCGAACATTTAATATTTTGATCTATGTGTCTACAAATTTTTACGGTAAATTTCTTGGACCAATGTAATAGCAGTTTTTGTTCAAATATGAAAATAAGTCACAGGCTAGACGCTCTCGTAAGGGGGGGGGGGGGTAATTTTTTTCCCGAAAAACTATTTTCTTGCGCAAATTTTTCTAATAATAAAATGTTGGAGGCTGCCGCTGTATACTGTATAGGGGTATCCCTGATATCGCCCGAAAAAGTTTAAACGGTCGTGTTCTATATTAAAGATGAAGGGGACATCCTAAATTAGGAAAAGCCTTGCAATACGACCCCTACTAACCGTCGGTTTTACTATAAAAAATTGGCAGAAAAATGGCAAAACCAGCCCAGCCCATTCGATCTTAAATTAACGAGGTGCCCGGCGGGCAATTAGCCCCTACCCTACATCCGACCTTCAAGTTCAGAACTTTTCCAATAGGGGTTAATTCTACCTAATTCTATTCTAATTTACTCCAAAAACTCGTGCAGTTGTGTTGCTTCAACTTATAATTTGTAATTGAATCCTGAATTTCGCGTTAATTGAGTAATTAAAAGGCGCAAGAAACGAATTAATTTCAGTACGGACCTGTTAAAAATATCAGTTCTCGTTGTACAAATAAATAAAGTACTAACTAATCACGTTTTGCCTGCAAATACATAGTACATAGTACATAGTATAGCTATAACTGAAATGTCTTCAAAAAGTTATTTAATTACGACGAACACGTTTGACGTTGCCGCTTTGTACACCTTCTTTATGTACATTGTACTTGTGACGTGCGTGTCTTTCTGTCCACATTTAATCGTCAATTGAAAATTTCGCGCTTAATTAATTTCATAGTGTCACTCTTTGTAACAATAATTAATTCCGCTAATTAATGGCGGGTATCAGCTTTTCTGTCCAAAATTTTTTGAAATTTTGCAAATTAACCGTACCTAATTAGCAATTACGATTCTTACACTCGATATATTAAAAATGTTGGTTGGTCGATTCATCGACAATTCGCACATTACACTATGCAAATTTAACTGTAAAGTTAATTAAAATTTAAAATTCCATATGAAACCTCGTAATTAAAAACGCATACAATCGTGACAAGCGTAAATAATTTAGGAAATGTATTTAATTCGATATTTATTTTTTTCTCCACTTTATAAATATACGACGACAGGTAGAACGAGCCACTGTTACCAAATAACATGTTCACCCACTCAAAATAACTACAAGAAGTGAAATTTCCAAATAACAATTGATATAAATTGTTGGTAATACAACATTAGGCAAATATTTTAATTTATTGACTTGAAGTGGCTCGTTTTTAACGGTTCTGGCCAAAAGAATAAAAATGTCTCTTTATTTTTTGAACTCGCCAAAAAACGCCATTTGTGTAAATTTATGGAATTTTTGTTTTGTTCAATAAAAATGTTGTAAGATAAAATATCAAAAGCATACAGTCGAGCCTCGTCTTAAAATTTCCAGAAAGTGAGTCTACCTATAAATAGAAATCAATAATATTGATAATTACCGAAACAATAACAGTTTTATCCAAAAATATCATCAGACCTTTTTTGAAGTTTATAAAATTTTCTTTCATTTGGTGTACTTTTTATTCCTGTATCGTGAAAAGTGACCAAGATAGCCAAGATACAATTTATCGAAAGAGAATGAGGGGAAATGGAAAAGAAAAGAAAAGTAGAGCAACTTCAACCGAAGCAATCAACTGTCACGGTCCAATCGCGATATCATCGACTAAGTCGAAAACGGAAGGGTATCGGAACGAGAAAGAAAGAAAAACAAAATAATTGGTACGATAGAGTCAACTTACACCCCCAACCCAACACTATTCAAAAAGACAGTCATGAGTCCCTTCCTGTGCCATTCATTGGCCAGTTTGGTGTAGAAAAAATATAGAAATTTCTTTTTGTATCGTTAGGTATTTATGTTTTTTTTGAGTGCTGAATCTAAATTTTAACTTTACCCCAATACCACCTCGTAAAAGGGGTGCGTTCTGAAAAACTGCAAATTACTGCTGATAAAATTCTTTTTGGACAATTTTTTGATTATAACTTGAAAAGTACCCACTTTGTGAGAAAAGTTATTCTATAACTACCTCCAATTGTCTAAAATTGACAAAAATTCTAAAATTGACCACAAAACATTTTTTTAGTTTTTTTCTAATAATTCAAGAACTACGCACTTTAAGAAAAAAGTGCATGTGCACAAAAATAAAGCACATTGAATTTTCTACAAATTAGGTTTTTTGGATTTTTTACTTAAGACGAGCGGTTTAAGCGCTAGAGCGCGTTCAAGTTGGACAAGAATTCAAAAATTGGCCAAAGAAGCTTTTTTACTTCTTCGTGTATAACTCGAAAACTACGCACTTTTAGAGAAAAGTGTTTTGGTACTAAAGTAAATTACATCAAATTTTCTACAAATTATATCTCTTACGTTTTTTTCGTCAAGCGAACGGTTTACGCGCTAGAGCGTGTTCACCTTGAAGAAGAATTCAAAAATTGGCAAAAAAACTTTATTTTACTTTTTCGTTTATATCTCGAAACTTATGCACTTTTAGGGAAAAGTGTTTCAATACTAAAGTAAATGACATCAAATTTCCTAAAAATTACATCTCCTAAGTTTTTATTTTCAGATGAACGGTTTCGGTGCTAGAGCGCGTTCAAGTTGGACAAGAATTCCAAAATAGGCCATTACTTCATTTTTTAGTTTCTCGCCTGTAACTCAAAAACGACGCACTTTAAGAAAAAAGTGTTTCTGTTCAAAATTAAAGTACATTCAATTTCCTACAAATTATATGTCTCAAGTTTTTATTTCTAGGCGAACGGTTAAAGCACTAAGTGCGTACAAGTTGGACAAGAATTCTAAAATTGGCCAACACTTCATTTTTTAGTTTCTCGCCTGTAACTCAAAAACGACGCACTTTAAGAAAAAAGTGTTTCTGTTCAAAATTAAAGTACATTCAATTTCCTACAAATTATATGTCTCAAGTTTTTATTTCTAGGCGAACGGTTAAAGCACTAAGTGCGTTCAAGTTGGACAAGAATTCTAAAATTGGCCAACACTCCATTTTTTAGTTTCTCGCCTGTAACTCAAAAACGACGCACTTTAAGAAAAAAGTGTTTCTGTTCAAAATTAAAGTACATTCAATTTCCTACAAATTATATGTCTCAAGTTTTTATTTCTAGGCGAACGGTTAAAGCACTAAGTGCGTTCAAGTTGGACAAGAATTCTAAAATTGGCCAACACTCTATTTTTTAGTTTCTCGCCTGTAACTCAAAAACGACGCACTTTAAGAAAAAAGTGTTTCTGTTCAAAATTAAAGTACATTCAATTTCCTACAAATTATATGTCTCAAGTTTTTATTTCTAGGCGAACGGTTAAAGCACTAAGTGCGTTCAAGTTGGACAAGAATTCTAAAATTGGCCAACACTCCATTTTTTAGTTTCTCGCCTGTAACTCAAAAACGACGCACTTTAAGAAAAAAGTGTTTCTGTTCAAAATTAAAGTACATTCAATTTCCTACAAATTATATGTCTCAAGTTTTTATTTCTAGGCGAACGGTTAAAGCACTAAGTGCGTTCAAGTTGGACAAGAATTCTAAAATTGGCCAACACTTCATTTTTTAGTTTCTCGCCTGTAACTCAAAAACGACGCACTTTAAGAAAAAAATGTTTCTGTTCAAAATTAAAGTACATTCAATTTCCTACAAATTATATGTCTCAAGTTTTTATTTCTAGGCGAACGGTTAAAGCACTAAGTGCGTTCAAGTTGGACAAGAATTCTAAAATTGGCCAACACTTCATTTTTTAGTTTCTCGCCTGTAACTCAAAAACGACGCACTTTAAGAAAAAAGTGTTTCTGTTCAAAATTAAAGTACATTCAATTTCCTACAAATTATATGTCTCAAGTTTTTATTTCTAGGCGAACGGTTAAAGCACTAAGTGCGTTCAAGTTGGACAAGAATTCTAAAATTGGCCAACACTCCATTTTTTAGTTTCTCGCCTGTAACTCAAAAACGACGCACTTTAAAAAAAAAGTGTTTCTGTTCAAAATTAAAGTACATTCAATTTCCTACAAATTATATGTCTCAAGTTTTTATTTCTAGGCGAACGGTTAAAGCACTAAGTGCGTTCAAGTTGGACAAGAATTCTAAAATTGGCCAACACTCCATTTTTTAGTTTCTCGCCTGTAACTCAAAAACGACGCACTTTAAGAAAAAAGTGTTTCTGTTCAAAATTAAAGTACATTCAATTTCCTACAAATTATATGTCTCAAGTTTTTATTTCTAGGCGAACGGTTAAAGCACTAAGTGCGTTCAAGTTGGACAAGAATTCTAAAATTGGCCAACACCCCATTTTTTAGTTTCTCGCCTGTAACTCAAAAACGACGCACTTTAAGAAAAAAGTGTTTCTGTTCAAAATTAAAGTACATTCAATTTCCTACAAATTATATGTCTCAAGTTTTTATTTCTAGGCGAACGGTTAAAGCACTAAGTGCGTTCAAGTTGGACAAGAATTCTAAAATTGGCCAACACTCCATTTTTTAGTTTCTCGCCTGTAACTCAAAAACGACGCACTTTAAAAAAAAAGTGTTTCTGTTCAAAATTAAAGTACATTCAATTTCCTACAAATTATATGTCTCAAGTTTTTATTTCTAGGCGAACGGTTAAAGCACTAAGTGCGTTCAAGTTGGACAAGAATTCTAAAATTGGCCAACACTCCATTTTTTAGTTTCTCGCCTGTAACTCAAAAACGACGCACTTTAAGAAAAAAGTGTTTCTGTTCAAAATTAAAGTACATTCAATTTCCTACAAATTATATGTCTCAAGTTTTTATTTCTAGGCGAACGGTTAAAGCACTAAGTGCGTTCAAGTTGGACAAGAATTCTAAAATTGGCCAACACCCCATTTTTTAGTTTCTCGCCTGTAACTCAAAAACGACGCACTTTAAGAAAAAAGTGTTTCTGTTCAAAATTAAAGTACATTCAATTTCCTACAAATTATATGTCTCAAGTTTTTATTTCTAGGCGAACGGTTAAAGCACTAAGTGCGTTCAAGTTGGACAAGAATTCTAAAATTGGCCAACACTTCATTTTTTAGTTTCTCGCCTGTAACTCAAAAACGACGCACTTTAAGAAAAAAGTGTTTCAATACTAAATTAAACTACATAAAACTTCCTACAAACTATATTTCTTAAGTTCTTATCTTGAGACGAAGGGTTTCGGTGCTAGAGCGCGTTCAAGTTGGACAGGAATTCCAAAATAGGCCAACACTTCATTTTTCAGTTTCTCGCCTGTAACTCAAAAACGACGCACTTTAAGAAAAAAGTGTATCCGTGCAAAAATAAAGTACGTTCAATTTTCTACAAAAATATACATCTTCAGTTTTTATCTTCAGGCGTAGACCATTATAAACCTTAGTGATTCGATAACTAAAAAAAATCTTTTAAAAAATCGGTTTTACGGAATGGCGGCCACGTTCGGAGAATGACCATCCGTACGAAACCCGATCCTGTCTCGCCGGTAAACCGGCGTCCCAGTCCTAAATAAGATAATTTTGTGGACCAACCAAGCAGCTTCTACGACACCCTCTCCCCAGCCAGCAAACACAATCGATCAACTTCAAGCATGACTTCTGAACATCCTTAATTCCTGATCAAATACATGTAAAAACGGACCACCTAGCTACAATATCGAAGTGAATCAGCACCAGAGGGCGCCACAAAGAAAAACATTTTCGATTGGAATAAATATTTCTGAAGGAGCTATAAGCTCTTTGAAGGCAACCACTCACACGAAAACTAAATTTACGGCCGTCATCCATAATTCTTCCCTCTAAACAGTTTTCCCTAGACCTTGGGGGTTTTGGTCCAAACAACAACTAACTAACGGGTTATAGTTATTAACTACCGATTAGTTGAATACCCAACCGAAGAATCCAGATCTAGGTTAAATAGCTAGTAGTAGCTGCATGAAATTTCCTCTTTCCAAAAGATATAGTATCGTGTGCATGTCAATGAGAGTGGCTATTGTGAATTGATTTTTGGTGGAAAACGTATACTGTAACTATAAAAGGTATACAGAAGAGATCCTAAAATCGAGCCCTGTGGAGCACCCACCAGCAAACATTTGGGGGTAAATAACCTCTCGAATCGAACAGCCCACCGCGAGCTTATTCTATTGAGGGGTTTAGGAAAGTCAATAAGTGCTACTATGTCATCCAGAACACAAGACACAAGCTAATGATTCTCTAAAAGGTTAACATTTCAACCACATCCTCATCGTTACAGTGTGTAACAGTAAGGTATACTAAATTTTGTGTAAATTGTCAAAATCGTTTAGGAAGCCATTCCCAAACTTTTGAAACGGTGGCACATGCCACTGTAAAAGTGCCCGAAATAAATCAATTTCGTTCACTTTTAAAACTTGATCGTATTACATTCATATCGTGGGGCGATTTTATTTTTACTTGGTTGTCAAATTTTATTTTTAGGGTTGAAATTTTTGAGCGAAGTGTGTCACATCCACTAAACACCACTCACACAACACAATTTGTTTCAGTTTAAAAATAATTTTTCGTTTTATCTAATCCTTTGTTGAAACCTAAATCGATCACAGTTTAATACAAAACATCATCCGAACGTATTAATAATCCACGTATCATTTGACTAAAATTATCTTATTATTATCATTTTGAGGTGTGTTGGGGAGTGTACTTGTACCTATCATTGAATTATTAAAAAAGAATATTAATGTACTTGCGTTCGAATCAAATTTAATCAAAGTTATTGTAAAATTAAATTCAAAAATGGCCGTTTCATTGAGGTGTCTACTTTTTGATGCTTGCAGTCCGGCAGTTCTGGAGTCTCGTATTGTTAAATTGCTGCCACACCGTTCAGCAATTAAACTCGCAGCAAAATTTTAATTCGCAAGTACGTAATATTGATATAAGTCGTACGGATGTACACTCAGTTCAAACGTAATGGGCGTGCAGATTGCTGTCTGCAATGATGCAATGATTGCAATACCAGACCAAAAATTAAATACCACTGTTGGACATTTTTTGACAAGCAACGCCGGAATACCGCCATTAATGGCAAAATTATATTAATTTTGAAGACGTTAAAAATCCTCAACCAACTAACTGTGCTTGAGAGCTCGGCAACCGTCAAAAGGACAGTAAGAGAGATAAATTAAATCCGACGATCTGGATACTCGACAGAATATTCCCACGGCTGTTTCTATTCTTGACAAGTTGTAAGCATTGGAATCGAAAACAGTTTACAATTTTTTTATTGCTAGCCTCGCATTTCATGACCTGGGAAGCGAAATAACCTAAAAAGTTACCTAATGCAGGTTAATTTTAATTTGCCGGATCTACTATCCGGGCTGTACCATTATACCGAATTTCGGCCCTCTAGCACTTACTCGTATAGTTTGAATAGTAGACCCGACAAATGAAATTGGTTCATAAGTATACCCGTCTGTATGTGAACAACTTTCATGCCCAAATTATAAGAGAGGGATCCGATATCCGATAAAGTACCTATAAATCAGAACTCTGAACTTTATGTAAGTCTGTTGGTCTGTCTTTAGTGCAAATAGCACTGAATAGCAGTCGCCACTTTACGAGAAGCGAGAGGTAACTTCTCCACCGTAACCAGGTGGTATACTGAAAGAGGTCGCAAAGAGGTGGCTAAGATATATTCGAGCATACTGAATTTGTGGAAGACATAAGAAATTCAACACCTGAGCGAAATCCTGTACTACCTGTTAATCTAATCGCTTTTGCAAATTGATTCCATTGTATCTTGTAATTTATGACCTCTCAAGGAAACTACCTGCTGCTTTAAAAAGGTAAATTGGAACGAGAACGCCTGGGCGTAGCCAAAGCGCCACAACGAAAATATGAGCGGTCGTGTCCATTTTAGTAATATAGGGGTGCCCAAGTTTAGTTGCGTTGGATCTTTCGTATCGTTCGTTTTGTAAATATCAACAGTTTCTCCTTCTCTTTCTCCCTCCACACGTACTGCGCAAAGTGATGGCCCCGCCCAGGCATTCTCGTTCCAATTTAGCTTTACCTACATTTTCAAATTATTTATAGTCCATTCAAATTCAAGGCGCAGTAAACGTCAACACATTCATGCAGATATCTTGGAAAATTATGGAATGTAAATTTTTTTTTAGATTTTGAGTAGGGGCTCGGTAGTGCCTAGATATTTAGGGTTAGGGAGTTGGAATAGTATCTGCAGTTGATACGCGATGATCACTGTTGACATTTACTGCACCTTGAATTTGAATGGAGTATAGTAGTAAGACCCATTTGTGGTAAATCAGAAAATCAGTATGAGTATTCCAATCACCCAAGCGCTATTCGGTTACTGGTTGGTTACTAATTAGTACAGCCAACGAAGGACAATCCTATAGTTTTGAAACTTACACACTCATTTGTAGGTGTATAGTGATGAATATCATAAAGGTCCGGATGAATCAGAGGAAAGCTTGAGCGGCAGCGATCGAAAATACGGCACGTTTTTAGGTTTTTGGTTAATATCTCGAAAACTATTGGTCAGAGCTAAAAAGTGACTGTATAAAAAAATAAAGCTGATGAAATTTGCTACAAAATCAACCATATGGTTGTTTTGTGTATTTCCAGTAGTTACCGAGTTATAGGGCGTTGAAAGCTCATTGAATCAAAATAGAAGGACTTTATGCATTCCATTACAAAATGACCGACTAGTGAAAAACTTTGTCATTCCTGTTCCATTCATCAACTCTCCACTATCTTAAAAGTATTAAGGCTTTCATGGCAGGTATCATTAGAGGTACAGGTCCTAGGGTTAATGGGCAGTGGTCGAAAGGTTCTATTTGTGGCACCTGGCTGATGGTCACTCCTGTACTTCGACCACTACCACACAGGATTCGTCCAATTTTCCTTTGAAAATGCCTTTTACAGATGTGAGCACAAATGGGTATCACAAATAGAACTTTTCGGTCGACTACGGCCCATTAGCCATAGAACCTCTACCATCTTCACTATGATGGCAGTTTTGTAAAAAAAGCTGAACAGAAATCCATAGTGGCTGCATTCGACCAGCTTCTCTACATTAAAGTTATGGGAATTGTTGCAGAAGCTCCACCTCCATCGCCCCATCTACTTGTATAGCCAGGTTGGGTGGATTCCACCGTTTAATGCCTTACAGTGAGTTTATTGGGTTTCTGATGAGTGGAAGTGGCCTACAGGAGTCGATTAGCACTATTTACGCTTCCACACCTGTAGAAAAGATGCTTCAAGGACAAACTATTACTAGAGCAGTGCACGCCCTGTTTCTAATTTCGAGAGCAAACATACTATTGGAGCAAATCGACAGAAGTCCAGACTAACGCAAAGAAGTTGTTGAGCTCACCACAAGTTCTTTGGACGATTTTCCTTTACTGCGATGTGCACACTGCGGGAAACTGAGAAATTTAAAAGCCAATTGAATCGGATAAAAACAAATATGCCAACAGCAACCCTTTGGGCCCAGTTATTCAATATGGCGAAAGGTTACATTCACTCAGAACATTTAGGTGATTGCCATCTGAACTGTGTCAAAGGTATGGTTCCATGTTTCCGTGCATCTATGAAGCTACCTACAACCGATTATGGACTAGTTGGTATTCAATTTACTCCACAATGATTCCGCTTTCAAAAAATGAGAACTGTTTTAGAAGAGAAGAGTTTGCCCCTGCGAGCAGTCTGCGGCCCTAGATGAGAATTGGAAAATTACGAACATTCAGAGAAGGACAGATAGATGAGAAATAGAAATAACAATTTTGAATAACCCCCCCCCCCTACTCCCTACCTGAGTAGCTGATAACGAATATTGTTCTATTTCATTGGTGGTATTCATTAAGTCCAATTACACCTCCTCCTGGCTCCTGGTATAAATAACAACACCCCAACTAACCAACCAATTCATTTACCCTTCAATAGCGTGTAGTTTATAAATACTTTTGATTAATAACTCGACAATTAAAAAGACAATTTCACGCCAGTAAAGAGTAAATTTACAGATGTCAAAGCTCGAGAGTATGTGTGCGCGCTTAAATGAGCGAAACGAAACAAAAACATTTTTATTTTGTCACGAGCTATTTAAATTCGTAATTAATGCATTTTCGAGATGAGTTGACAATAAAAAAATCCATCACTTTTCCTCCTAAAATTCGACTTTAATTAAAATACATTTTTAAATTGCAAAGGTTTGAATCAATAGACATTGTGAATCGATATGTTCTAAAAAGGTTACGTTCTAAATGTCGAATTTTGATATTTATAAAAGAAGTTTCTTTGACGAAACGACGACGATTCAGAAATCGGTAACATTGCCAATTCCCATGGTGTGCAGTTTTGCTTTGCGCGCCGCATACGCCGCATTTCTCATTAAAGTTAATCGAAATTGCATCAACATCACGAGATACGTACAGATGGATGTAACCGTCTGAAAATTACAACAATGTAATCGCACATCATATATTTGCATCGTTTTGAAAAGAGAAAATAATTCCCTATCAAATGAGTATAATATTGGGATACTTTGTGATTTAAAAAAATGAAAGTGGTACTCATTGCGCTTTTGTTATTTGTAAAAATAAAATTTTAATTTTGTTTTATAGTGGAAAACTAAGTGCCAAACAACTTTCATTTGAAACACTTTGCCCTAAAGTTGATATTTACTGAGATGTGTAGCTTGTTCCATACCCTCTGGACACACTCTGTATATAGACGTCGTCACTGTCATGGCTACTACCAAACAAAAAATGAAGCGCCAGATAGTAAAGCTAAAGCTTATAGGGTACTTATCGGACACACTATACTTACAGAAGAAATTAATTTTCTATTCACATTAGCGTATTGGTTTAAGTTCATAACTGGTGGATTCTTATCGATTGCAGTCAAAAACATGTCGACTTCTTGCCTAGTTCTCAAATCGACCGCACCTAGATTCACATTCAGTAACCTTTCTCGAAAATCCGGACCCATCCTTTGGGACGCATGATGAGCCTCGTTACAAATAACGTAAAGTAGCCCCAAACAGTAAAACGCAATCATAAACAAACCCAACTCTTTGAAAGACAAGCCTCTGTCTAAAATTTCCGTCAGACAACCGTAACACGCGACGATTGTAGTTAACATGATCAAAATACAATACATGGCGTACATTCCGCTATAAGCTTTGCCGAGTTGTTGCATCATGTGGGACAAGTCGACCCAAATGTCACGATACTCGGCTAAGCGAGTTGCTGGATCGTTCGAGTCTAGGGCAATATGAAGACTGTCGGCTAAGCCTTTCGCTGCTATTCCCTTAGCGGTGCAGTTGATGTACCATAAAGAACACAAACAATTGAGCATCGCCAAAATGTGGAAGTAGCCGGCAGTGTGCCAAAGTTCCATGTCTGGTTGCAAATAATACTGAGCTAACATGATACCAATGCCGAGCAGCCAAGAAAAAATGCAAAGCGAGTACGTTGTAAGGGTTAAATTTTCAAAAAGTAACGGAATTCCAGTTATTTCGTAGTACTTCAACTGAAACAACCTATTTTTGGATTTGGGGAAAAAACAAAAAAGTGCAAAATATCCACCTGAAATCTCGTCCACATGTTTTTAAACTTGGCAACTTCGTGTCCATTCGTCCACGCTAAAATCGGTAGTAAGAAATGAGGTATTAAAATGCTAATAAAAATGACCCCATAAATATACTCGTCGAATCTTTTACCACCCTGTATTATTAAGGCGACTCTCTCTTTAAGCACGAGACCCACAAACAACGTCTCTGCTGTAAAAATAGTGTAGGCGTAAATTGCCGGTTTGGACGTCCACCTTGAAAAAACAAAAATTACCCCAAAATAAATTTCATTCCGACGAGAACAAACCTGAAAGTTGTCATAGCGACTCCGGAGCGTTCGATCGGCATGACTCCCATTATTTGAAACAGCACCAACAAACTTTTCGTCGTCTTGTAAAAGAAATCGTAATTATCCAAAATTTCTGGATCTGGATTTTCGGTATACCTTTTAGGCTGCGATTCTCGATCGCCGATGCCCTTATCTGTAATAGCTCGCTCTTTTTCGAACCTATCTATTTTACGTTGGTGTGGATTTTTAACATGATAACTTGTGATATAATTAGAGTCGTTGCTATTAAATGGATCCATTTGAACGTCTAGTTTTAAACTGACGACTATTTCTAACAAAAGCGAGCTGACGTTTAACGAGTTTAATCTTTAATGTCGTAATTACTAATTAGGGTGCTTATTTCCCGCTAAACAATATTGACAAAGCCTTCAAATGCGTATTTCACGTGAAAGCTATACCATACGAGGTGGTACAAGAATTTCAAGTGGGCAAAGAAACGGAACCGCAAGATATTACTGAAATTCTCCCAGTGGAAAAAAAGAGAGCTAAAACTTATTCTATACAATCGTTACTTTGAATATTTGGAATCGCTCTGTACATGTGTTTTCTTCCTTATCGTTATTTATGTTTTTTGGGGTGCTGAACCCGAATTTCAACTTTGCCTCTCGTAAAAGTGACGCATTGAGAGAGTACTGCAAAAAAAAACTATTTTTTCAGTTTCTCGCTTATAACTTGACAAATACGCACTGTTTGAGAAGAGTGTTGCAATACACGATTGGAGCACATTAAATTTCCCACACATTACGTCTCTTAGGTTTTTTTCTTAGACGAGCAGTTTAGGTGCTAGAGCTAGCTAAAGTGTGATGAAATTTTCAGAAGCGCCAAACAATTGTTTTTTTAGTTTTTTGCTTATAACTCAAAAACTATGTACTTTTGTAGAAAAGTGGTTTGATACAAAAATAAAATAATTTAAATTTTCTATATATTTTGTTTCTTAGGGTTTCTTTGTCAGACGACCGGTTTAGGCGCTAGAGCGAGTTTAAGTTTGAAAAAAATTTAAAATTGCCAAAAGATTGTTTTTTTTAGTTTTTTGCTTATAACTCAAAAACTCTAAACTTTTGTAGAAAAGTGCTTTTATACGAAAATAAAGTAATTTAAATTTTGTATATATTTAGTTTCTTAGGGTTTCTTCGTCAGACGATCGGTTTAGGCGCTAGAGCGAGTTAAAGTTTGACAAAAATTCCAAAATCGACAAAAAATTGTTATTGCTTATAACTCAAAAACTCTCAACTTTTGTAGAAAAGTGCTTTATTACGAAAATAAAGTAATTGAAATTTTCTATATATTTTGTTTCTTAGGGTTTCTTCGTCAGACGACCGGTTTAGGCGCTAAAGCGAGTTTAAGTTTGAAAAAAATTTCAAAATTGTCAAAAAATTGTTTTTTTTAATTTTTTGCTTATAACTCAAAAACTCTCAACTTTTGTAGAAAAGTGATTTATTACGAACATAAAGTAATTGAAATTTTCTATATATTTTGTTTCTTAGGGTTTCTTCGTCAGACGACCGGTTTAGGCGCTAAAGCGAGTTTAAGTTTGGCAAAAATTTCAAAATTGCCAAAAAATTGTTTTTTTTAGTTTTGTGTTTATAACTCAAAAACTCAACTTTTGTAGAAAAGTGCTTTAATACGAAAATAAAGTAATTAAATTTTCTATATATTTTGTTTCTTAGGGTTTCTTCGTCAGACGATCAGTTTAGGCGCTAGAGCGAGTTAAAGTTTGACAAAAATTCCAAAATCGACAAAAAATTGTTATTGCTTATAATTCAAAAACTTTCAACTTTTGTAGAAAAGTGCTTTATTACGAAAATAAAGTAATTGAAATTTTCTATATATTTTGTTTCTTAGGGTTTCTTCGTCAGACGACCGGTTTAGGCGCTAGAGCGAGTTTAAGTTTGAAAAAAATTTAAAATTGCCAAAAGATTGTTTTTTTTAGTTTTTTGCTTATAACTCAAAAACTCTCAACTTTTGTAGAAAAGTGCTTTTATACGAAAATAAAGTAATTGAAATTTTCTATATATTTTGTTTCTTAGGGTTTCTTCGTCAGACGATCGGTTTAGGCGCTAAAGCGAGTTAAAGTTTGACAAAAATTCCAAAATCGACAAAAAATTGTTATTGCTTATAACTCAAAAACTCTCAACTTTTGTAGAAAAGTGCTTTATTACGAAAATAAAGTAATTGAAATTTTTTATATATTTTGTTTCTTAGGGTTTCTTCGTCAGACGACCGGTTTAGGCGCTAAAGCGAGTTTAAGTTTGACAAAAATTTCAAAATTGCCAAAAAATTGTTTTTTTTAGTTTTTTGCTTATAACTCAAAAACTCTCAACTTTTGTAGAAAAGTGCTTTTATACGAAAATAAAGTAATTTAAATTTTGTATATATTTAGTTTCTTAGGGTTTCTTCGTCAGACGATCGGTTTAGGCGCTAGAGCGAGTTAAAGTTTGACAAAAATTCCAAAATCGACAAAAAATTGTTATTGCTTATAACTCAAAAACTCTCAACTTTTGTAGAAAAGTGCTTTATTACGAAAATAAAGTAATTGAAATTTTCTATATATTTTGTTTCTTAGGGTTTCTTCGTCAGACGACCGGTTTAGGCGCTAAAGCGAGTTTAAGTTTGACAAAAATTTCAAAATTGCCAAAAAATTGTTTTTTTTAGTTTTTTGCTTATAACTCAAAAACTCTCAACTTTTGTAGAAAAGTGCTTAATTACGAAAATAAAGTAATTGAAATTTTCTATATATTTTGTTTCTTAGGGTTTCTTCGTCAGACGATCGGTTTAGGCGCTAGAGCGAGTTAAAGTTTGACAAAAATTCCAAAATCGACAAAAAATTGTTATTGCTTATAACTCAAAAACTCTCAACTTTTGTAGAAAAGTGCTTTATTACGAAAATAAAGTAATTGAAATTTTCTATATATTTTGTTTCTTAGGGTTTCTTCGTCAGACGACCGGTTTAGGCGCTAAAGCGAGTTTAAGTTTGACAAAAATTTCAAAATTGCCAAAAAATTGTTTTTTTTAGTTTTTTGCTTATAACTCAAAAACTCTCAACTTTTGTAGAAAAGTGCTTAATTACGAAAATAAAGTAATTGAAATTTTCTATATATTTTGTTTCTTAGGGTTTCTTCGTCAGACGATCGGTTTAGGCGCTAGAGCGAGTTAAAGTTTGACAAACATTCCAAAATCGACATAAAATTGTTTTTTAGTTTCTTGCTTATAACTCAAAAACTATGCACTGTTATGAAAAAGTAGCTTCATACAAAAATAAAGTAATTTAAATTTTCTATATAGTTTGTTTCTGGAGTTTTCTTCGTCAGACTACCGGTTTAAGTGCTAAAGCGAGTTATAAAAGAAAAACCTTTATTGTCCGATTTTGAAATTTTTGTCAAGCTTGACGCACTCTAGCACCTTAGCTGCTCGTTTTAAGAAATGGTCCTAGGAGATATAATTTATAGGAAATCCGCGCCTAACTACCATAGGACTAAACGATAATATTACCCATCTTGACTTGGGACGGGACATGCAACGGATTGTCATCCTGTAATTAAAGTTCGGCAAAAAATTCCCCCAACTTATTTTGTATAAAATTATTTTAAATGTTTGGGAATAAAACTACAAATTTGAAATTTGATCTTCATCGTTTATCGGACATATTCATCATAGAATTATAATTTCTTTTTGTTTTCAGACTAGCAGCGACCTGGATAATATTTTTCTCTCTATGCGGTAACGAAAATGCACAACATTTACAACGTAAAGAAGCGAAAGGATACCCTTCAGAGGTAAGTAATTAAATTCTATACCTACTTCACATATTTCATCCCAAGCCCGACCCTGTTAATTACAAATTACTACAGCAATTAAAATTGCCTAATGTAAAAGAAAAATTAATTAAATAATGATTTAATAGGGTAATTCGAAAACTTTTTTAATTAAATAATCAATTAGAGGTATAAGAAACAATAGGAGTAGCAATTAAAAGACCACTGCGCCGTGTGTGTTGATATCAGATATTACCTAAATTAATACAAACAAGACACGATCCACGCCTTCGAAAATTATAATAATGTAATAATTACCGGTTTGTATCGAAAAGAAACGCGACAATATTAATTACCAGCGACAGAATTATTGATAACCGGTCATTAGTAAGTACCGACTTATTGATTAACTCATTTATAGATATGTAAACAAAATTAAAAAAGAAAATTGAATTTAATAATTCTTTGTGTCCGTCGAATGTAATAAATTAGAATAAGCTCGTCTTTTGAGATGTAAATTAATTTGTAAAAGGGATTAGTCTGCATAATTCGTGATTTACATAGCACAGATCGTTGGGTTTAATTTATATCTCTTTTTAATATTATCTTAAAAGGCATTCGTTAAATTTAAACTGTGAGATAATGGGAAAAGTAAACAGAATTTTATTTTTTCTTGTAAACCCACGATTAAATTAAATAAAAGTACAACTCGCCAAGAATAGGAACAGCCGTGCAAAATAGTCGACACCTGGGAGGTCCATTCTAACGTTTATTTCTATTCATTGCGCTCTAGCTCCTGCCTAAACCGTTCGTCTAATCGTCAAATCGTCTAATGCAAAGAAGGCGGGGGATATAATTTATACGAAATTGATATCACTTTATTTTTGTATAGAAACAGTTTTCTCTAAAAGTGGGTAATCGAAAAACTAGATTACTGTTTTTTGGCCATTTTTAGAATTTTGTCAAACTTTAACGTGCTCTAACGCCTAAACCGTTTGTCGGAAAAAAAACCCGTTAAATATAATGTATAGGAAATTTAATGGGCTTTATTTTTGTATAGAAGCACTTTTATCGAAAAGTGCGTACTTTTAGAGTTATGAGTAAAAAACTAAAAAACGTTTTTTGGCTATTTTTGGAACTTTGGAAAAAGTTTAACTGGCTCTCGCGGCTAAACCGTTCATCTGAAGAAAGAAGTCAAAGGAAGAAAATTTATAGAAAATTTAATGTACCTTATTTTTGTATAGAAAAACTTTTCTCTAAAAGTGGATAGTTTTCAAGTTATGAACAAAAAACAAAAAAAACTGTTCTTGGCCATTTTTGGGAATTTCTCGAACTTTAACGCGCTCTAGCGCCTAAACCGTTTGTCTGAAGAATAAAATCTTGGCAATGTAATGTATAGGAAATTTAATGACCTTTATTTTTGTATAGAAACACTTTTCTCTAGAAGTGCGTAATTTTTGAGTTATGAGTGAAACACTAAAATCCAGTTTCTTGGCCATTTTTGGAATTTTTGAAAATCTTTAACTGGCTCTAGCGTTTAAACCATTCGTCTAAAAAAAAAGTCTTAGAGAGCCAATTTATAGAAAATTTAATTTACTTTACTTTGGTATAGGAACATTTTCCTAAAAGTTGGTATTTTTTGAGTTCTAATCAAAAAACTAGAAAAGAGTTTCTTGGCCATTTTTGAAATTTTGGAAAATCTTTAACTGGCTCTAGCGGTTAAACCATTTGTCTAAAAAAAAAGTATGAGAGAGAAAATTTATAGGAAATTGAATGTACTTTATTTTTGTGTAAGAATATTTTCCTAAAGGTGAATAATTTTCGAGTTATGAACAAAAAACTAAAACAACTTTTTTTGGCCGCTTTTGTAAATTTCTCAACCTTTAACGCCCTCTAGCGCCTAAACCTTTCGACTGAGAAAAAAACCTAAGTAACATAATTTGTAGGTAATCTAGTGCAGCTTATTTTTGTTTAGAGGGACTTTCCTCAAAAAGTGCATAGTTTTTGATTTATAAGTGAAAAACTGAAACTGAACGCATCACTTTTACGATGTGGCCTAGTTGAAATTCGGATTCAGCACCCAAAAAAACATAAATAACGATAGAGAAAACTTGACGAAGTTTATGAATTTACTTTTTGGTAACTTTTCCCATACTTAAAAATTCAAAAGCTCACCTGGTATTATACATATTTATCTCTCTAATTAAAATTAAAAAGGAGGCGGTCTGAAGACATTAAGAAAAATAAACGAGGGAACTTGAACTATTAGAGATCGTTATTGAAAGCAAATAGAATTTACCTTCTTCTCTGATATTTAAAAAAAAATAATGATACCTCCTGATGGCTCGTTAAGCATCCTTAGTTCTTTCTTTAGGAGAATAAAATATTATAAGTGGCACGTTTCTCGAACACGACACGACATCGACGTACGTTAGTTAAATCGAATACGAGCCAATACTTACAATCTTAATAATGTATGTACATACAACATACAACTACGGATTCTTTACTTCGAGAGAGATTTAAAGGCAAAAATAGAGCCGTAATTTAAGTGATTTCATAAATCTTCTTGTCTCTGGCGCTTTTAACTACTCTCGTACAGAACTGGACTAGTTTTATATTTCGATTTCTGAACTACCTAATCCCCCCCTGTCCTTTAAAATTAATAAATTTCTTTTTAACTTTCCTCTGTAATTTTAGGTACATCGGATGTTTCGGCAACAACAATTTAAAAATAACAAGCCGAAAATGGAAGGGGTGTGGTCGGCTTGGAGCCCATGGACACCTTGTTCAAGAAGCTGCGGGGGTGGCGTCACCCAACAAATACGTCAGTGCATCCCCACGAAAAATGATATCAAGTAAGTATACGTTAATTATTATTCTTACAATAAAAAGAGAGGCGAAACAAAAAATTTGTAAGGTTCTTCGCCACTTTGTTCTCACTTCTATTTTAAGTAACCATTCGCATTGAGTTTCGTCTCAAAAAGTGTTTGCGTTAGTGAGCTCGTAAATTTTATTTGCGGCTTTCAAGATCGTGTAAACAAATAAGACTTTTTAACTTTTGGATGTCGATCAATAACAATAATAATAATATTCGATGATACAAAGTGACGTCAGACATTATTTATAAAAGTTACACAAAATTTTTCTATTTCAGAAACAATGAACTTTCGATACTTATACGTCGGTAAATTGGTTCATATACGATGCTTCTATTTGCAGAAAAAGTAACCGGAAATGTGGCGTCTTACGCCTTAACCACTTCAGTAGTTCAGAACAATACCTCATTAAATCAATAAATTGTCAAATGTAACCGATCTAGTACTAGTTCATTGCATTCCTACAATACTTTAATATTTACCTTAGTTTTATACGCTGCTACGCTTATACAATTTTTTCTTTTCTGCGAGCAAGAGCTTTCATCTCGAGAATTTTTCAGAACGATATTCCTGAGGCTGATAAATTTTTCTTTTTAAAATTATTGTCTATTGTCCTAGTGTGAGATTCCTTCACAGTTGAGCTATTTACTGAAAAAGGTATTGTGTTCTCTTTCATAAGTACACGTTTTAAGTACCGTTGATAATAAAAACTAAACTTGTGACTTTGAATAAGCTATAAAAGGAGTCTAAAATACGTGATATGAAGTTTTTGTCAAGCATTTCGAAGACGTAATCGAGACCTTCGTTGGATTATTGCAATGATTCAACAGACGTGACATCCTAAAACTCCTAAATAAAAAGATGTTGACGTCTAAATCTAAAAAGACCTATGAAGAACTTAAGGGGAAAACAAATTAAGGCAAACGGATTTTTAGCCAATATTTTCAAAAATAACAGTTTTATAGAAAAATATCTTCAGACCATTTTTGAAGCTTTAAAAATTTCCTTTAATTTGATTTACTTTTTATTCCCCAGTGACAAAAATTGAATGAGATACAATTTTTTGAAGTTGCGACTTTTTTTCCATACCTCATTAACAGTCGTGTTGTAGCACTAAGAACAAACTTATTTCATACGTGTCGCTCTAGCTTCTAAACCGCTCGTCTGACAGAGTAAAACTTGAATATATAATTTGTAGGAAATTTAATGTACTTCATTGTTGTATAGGAACACACTTCTCTAAAAATGCATAGTTTTAGAGTTATAAGCTAAAAATTAACAAAGCAGTATTTTTGACCGATTTTGGAATTAATTTCAAACTTTAACGCGTTCTAGTGCCTAAGCCATTTATCTAGAGAAAAAAAACTAAGCAGTAAAATATGTAGAAAATTTACTTTTGTTTATTTTACTATTGACACACTTTTCTCTAAAAATACGTATTTTTACAGTTATAAGCGAAACATTAACAAAACAGTCTTTTTGGTCGATTTCGGAATTTTTGTCAAACTTTAACGCGTTCTAATGGCTAAACCGTTTATCTAGAGAAAAAAATTTTAGAACAAAATATGTAGCAAATTTACTGTAGTTTATTTGTTTATAGACATACTTTTTCAAAAAGTGAATAGTTTTTGAGCTACAAGCAAAAAAATAAAAATACAGTTTTTTGGTGAATTTCAAAATTTTTGTCAAACTTTAACGCGTTCTAATGGCTAAACCGTTTATCTAGAGAAAAAAATTTTAAAACAAAATATGTAGCAAATTTAATGTAGTTTATTTGTTTATAGACATACTTTTTCAAAAAGTGAATAGTTTTCGAGCTACAAGCAAAAAAATAAAAATACAGTTTTTTGGTAAATTTCAAAATTTTTGTCAAACTTTAACGCGTTCTAATGGCTAAACCGTTTATCTAGAGAAACAAAATTTAGAACAAAATAAGTAGCAAATTTAATGTAGTTTATTTGTTTATAGACATACTTTTTTCAAAAAATGAATAGTTTTCGAGCTACAAGCAAAAAAACAAAAATAGAGTTTTTTGGTAAATTTCAAAATTTTTGTCAAACTTTAACGCGTTCTAATGGCTAAACCGTTTATCTAGAGAAAACAATTTTAGAACAAAATATGTAGCAAATTTAATGTAGTTTATTTGTTTATAGACATACTTTTTTCAAAAAATGAATAGTTTTCGAGCTACAAGCAAAAAAATAAAAATACAGTTTTTTGGTAAATTTCAAAATTTTCGTCAAACTTTAACGCGTTCTAATGGCTAAACCGTTTATCTAGAGAAACAAATTTTAGAACAAAATAAGTAGAAAATTTAATGTAGTTTATTTGTTTATAGATATACTTTTTTCAAAAAGTGAATAGTTTTCGAGCTACAAGCAAAAAAATAAAAATACAGTTTTTGGGTAAATTTGGAAATTTTTGTCTAACTTTAACGTGTTCTAGTGGCTAAACTGTTTATCTAGAGAAACAAATTTTAGAACAAAATATGTAGCAACATTAATGTAGTTTATTTGTTAATAGACATACTTTTTTCAAAAAGTGAATAGTTTTCGAGCTACAAGCAAAAAAATAAAAATACAGTTTTTTGGTAAATTTCAAAATTTTTGTCAAACTTTAACGCGTTCTAGTGGCTAAACCGTTTATCTAGAGAAAAAAATTTAGAACGAAATATGTAGCAAATTTAATGTAGTTTATTTGTTTATAGACATACTTTTTCAAAAAGTGAATAGTTTTCGAGCTACAAGCAAAAAAATAAAAATACAGTTTTTTGGTAAATTTCGAAATTTTTGTCAAACTTTAACGCGTTCTAGTGGCTAAACCGTTTATCTAGAGAAAAAACTTTTTAGGGCAAAATAAGTAGCAAATTTAATGTAGTTTATTTGTTTATAGATATACTTTTTTCAAAAAGTGAATAGTTTTCGAGCTACAAGCAAAAAAATAAAAATACAGTTTTTTGGTAAATTTCAAAATTTTTGTCAAACTTTAACGCGTTCTAATGGCTAAACCGTTTATCTAGAGAAACAAATTTTAGAACAAAATAAGTAGCAAATTTAATGTAGTTTATTTGTTTATAGACATACTTTTTTCAAAAAATTAATAGTTTTCGAGCTACAAGCAAAAAAATAAAAATACAGTTTTTTGGTAAATTTCAAAATTTTTGTCAAACTTTAACGCGTTCTAATGGCTAAACCGTTTATCTAGAGAAACAAATTTTAGAACAAAATAAGTAGAAAATTTAATGTAGTTTATTTGTTTATAGACATACTTTTTTCAAAAAATGAATAGTTTTCGAGCTACAAGCAAAAAAATAAAAATACAGTTTTTTGGTAAATTTCAAAATTTTTGTCAAACTTTAACGCGTTCTAATGGCTAAACCGTTTATCTAGAGAAACAAAATTTAGAACAAAATAAGTAGCAAATTTAATGTAGTTTATTTGTTTATAGACATACTTTTTTCAAAAAATGAATAGTTTTCGAGCTACAAGCAAAAAAACAAAAATAGAGTTTTTTGGTAAATTTCAAAATTTTTGTCAAACTTTAACGCGTTCTAATGGCTAAACCGTTTATCTAGAGAAAACAATTTTAGAACAAAATATGTAGCAAATTTAATGTAGTTTATTTGTTTATAGATATACTTTTTTCAAAAAGTGAATAGTTTTCGAGCTACAAGCAAAAAAATAAAAATACAGTTTTTGGGTAAATTTGGAAATTTTTGTCTAACTTTAACGTGTTCTAGTGGCTAAACTGTTTATCTAGAGAAACAAATTTTAGAACAAAATATGTAGCAAATTTAATGTAGTTTATTTGTTAATAGACATACTTTTTTCAAAAAGTGAATAGTTTTCGAGCTACAAGCAAAAAAATAAAAATACAGTTTTTTGGTAAATTTCAAAATTTTTGTCAAACTTTAACGCGTTCTAGTGGCTAAACCGTTTATCTAGAGAAAAAAATTTAGAACGAAATATGTAGCAAATTTAATGTAGTTTATTTGTTTATAGACATACTTTTTCAAAAAGTGAATAGTTTTCGAGCTACAAGCAAAAAAATAAAAATACAGTTTTTTGGTAAATTTCGAAATTTTTGTCAAACTTTAACGCGTTCTAGTGGCTAAACCGTTTATCTAGAGAAAAAACTTTTTAGGGCAAAATAAGTAGCAAATTTAATGTAGTTTATTTGTTTATAGACATACTTTTTTCAAAAAGTGAATAGTTTTCGAGCTACAAGCAAAAAAATAAAAATACAGTTTTTTGGTAAATTTCAAAATTTTTGTCAAACTTTAACGCGTTCTAATGGCTAAACCGTTTATCTAGAGAAACAAATTTTAGAACAAAATAAGTAGCAAATTTAATGTAGTTTACTTGTTTATAGACATACTTTTTTCAAAAAATTAATAGTTTTCGAGCTACAAGCAAAAAAATAAAAATACAGTTTTTTGGTAAATTTCAAAATTTTTGTCAAACTTTAACGCGTTCTAATGGCTAAACCGTTTATCTAGAGAAACAAATTTTAGAACAAAATAAGTAGCAAATTTAATGTAGTTTATTTGTTTATAGACATACTTTTTTCAAAAAATTAATAGTTTTCGAGCTACAAGCAAAAAAATAAAAATACAGTTTTTTGGTAAATTTCAAAATTTTTGTCAAACTTTAACGCGTTCTAATGGCTAAACCGTTTATCTAGAGAAACAAATTTTAGAACAAAATAAGTAGAAAATTTAATGTAGTTTATTTGTTTATAGACATACTTTTTTCAAAAAATGAATAGTTTTCGAGCTACAAGCAAAAAAATAAAAATACAGTTTTTTGGTAAATTTCAAAATTTTTGTCAAACTTTAACGCGTTCTAATGGCTAAACCGTTTATCTAGAGAAACAAAATTTAGAACAAAATAAGTAGCAAATTTAATGTAGTTTATTTGTTTATAGACATACTTTTTTCAAAAAATGAATAGTTTTCGAGCTACAAGCAAAAAAACAAAAATAGAGTTTTTTGGTAAATTTCAAAATTTTTGTCAAACTTTAACGCGTTCTAATGGCTAAACCGTTTATCTAGAGAAAACAATTTTAGAACAAAATATGTAGCAAATTTAATGTAGTTTATTTGTTTATAGACATACTTTTTTCAAAAAATTAATAGTTTTCGAGCTACAAGCAAAAAAATAAAAATACAGTTTTTTGGTAAATTTCAAAATTTTTGTCAAACTTTAACGCGTTCTAATGGCTAAACCGTTTATCTAGAGAAACAAATTTTAGAACAAAATAAGTAGAAAATTTAATGTAGTTTATTTGTTTATAGACATACTTTTTTCAAAAAATGAATAGTTTTCGAGCTACAAGCAAAAAAATTAAAATACAGTTTTTTGGTAAATTTCAAAATTTTTGTCAAACTTTAACGCGTTCTAATGGCTAAACCGTTTATCTAGAGAAACAAATTTTAGAACAAAATAAGTAGCAAATTTAATGTAGTTTATTTGTTTATAGACATACTTTTTTCAAAAAATGAATAGTTTTCGAGCTACAAGCAAAAAAACAAAAATACAGTTTTTTGGTAAATTTCAAAATTTTTGTCAAACTTTAACGCGTTCTAATAGCTAAACCGTTTATCTAGAGAAAACAATTTTAGAACAAAATATGTAGCAAATTTAATGTAGTTTATTTGTTTATAGACATACTTTTTTCAAAAAATGAATAGTTTTCGAGCTACAAGCAAAAAAATAAAAATACAGTTTTTTGGTAAATTTCAAAATTTTTGTCAAACTTTAACGCGTTCTAATGGCTAAACCGTTTATCTAGAGAAACAAAATTTAGAACAAAATAAGTAGCAAATTTAATGTAGTTTATTTGTTTATAGACATACTTTTTTCAAAAAATGAATAGTTTTCGAGCTACAAGCAAAAAAACAAAAATAGAGTTTTTTGGTAAATTTCAAAATTTTTGTCAAACTTTAACGCGTTCTAATGGCTAAACCGTTTATCTAGAGAAAACAATTTTAGAACAAAATATGTAGCAAATTTAATGTAGTTTATTTGTTTATAGACATACTTTTTTCAAAAAATGAATAGTTTTCGAGCTACAAGCAAAAAAATAAAAATACAGTTTTTTGGTAAATTTCAAAATTTTTGTCAAACTTTAACGCGTTCTAATGGCTAAACCGTTTATCTAGAGAAACAAATTTTAGAACAAAATAAGTAGCAAATTTAATGTAGTTTACTTGTTTATAGACATACTTTTTTCAAAAAATTAATAGTTTTCGAGCTACAAGCAAAAAAATAAAAATACAGTTTTTTGGTAAATTTCAAAATTTTTGTCAAACTTTAACGCGTTCTAATGGCTAAACCGTTTATCTAGAGAAACAAATTTTAGAACAAAATAAGTAGCAAATTTAATGTAGTTTACTTGTTTATAGACATACTTTTTTCAAAAAATGAATAGTTTTCGAGCTACAAGCAAAAAAACAAAAATAGAGTTTTTTGGTAAATTTCAAAATTTTTGTCAAACTTTAACGCGTTCTAATGGCTAAACCGTTTATCTAGAGAAAACAATTTTAGAACAAAATATGTAGCAAATTTAATGTAGTTTATTTGTTTATAGACATACTTTTTTCAAAAAATGAATAGTTTTCGAGCTACAAGCAAAAAAATAAAAATACAGTTTTTTGGTAAATTTCAAAATTTTTGTCAAACTTTAACGCGTTCTAATGGCTAAACCGTTTATCTAGAGAAACAAATTTTAGAACAAAATAAGTAGCAAATTTAATGTAGTTTACTTGTTTATAGACATACTTTTTTCAAAAAATTAATAGTTTTCGAGCTACAAGCAAAAAAATAAAAATACAGTTTTTTGGTAAATTTCAAAATTTTTGTCAAACTTTAACGCGTTCTAATGGCTAAACCGTTTATCTAGAGAAACAAATTTTAGAACAAAATAAGTAGCAAATTTAATGTAGTTTACTTGTTTATAGACATACTTTTTTCAAAAAATGAATAGTTTTCGAGCTACAAGCAAAAAAATAAAAATACAGTTTTTTGGTAAATTTCAAAATTTTTGTCAAACTTTAACGCGTTCTAATGGCTAAACCGTTTATCTAGAGAAACAAATTTTAGAACAAAATAAGTAGCAAATTTAATGTAGTTTATTTGTTTATAGACATACTTTTTTCAAAAAATGAATAGTTTTCGAGCTACAAGCAAAAAAACAAAAATACAGTTTTTTGGTAAATTTCAAAATTTTTGTCAAACTTTAACGCGTTCTAATAGCTAAACCGTTTATCTAGAGAAAACAATTTTAGAACAAAATATGTAGCAAATTTAATGTAGTTTATTTGTTTATAGACATACTTTTTTCAAAAAATGAATAGTTTTCGAGCTACAAGCAAAAAAATAAAAATACAGTTTTTTGGTAAATTTCAAAATTTTCGTCAAACTTTAACGCGTTCTAATGGCTAAACCGTTTATCTAGAGAAAAAAATTTAGAACGAAATATGTAGCAAATTTAATGTAGTTTATTTGTTTATAGACATACTTTTTCAAAAAGTGAATAGTTTTCGAGCTACAAGCAAAAAAATAAAAATACAGTTTTTTGGTAAATTTCGAAATTTTTGTCAAACTTTAACGCGTTCTAGTGGCTAAACCGTTTATCTAGAGAAAAAACTTTTTAGGGCAAAATAAGTAGCAAATTTAATGTAGTTTATTTGTTTATAGATATACTTTTTTCAAAAAGTGAATAGTTTTCGAGCTACAAGCAAAAAAATAAAAATACAGTTTTTGGGTAAATTTGGAAATTTTTGTCTAACTTTAACTTGTTCTAGTGGCTAAACTGTTTATCTAGAGAAACAAATTTTAGAACAAAATATGTAGCAAATTTAATGTAGTTTATTTGTTTATAGACATACTTTTTTCAAAAAATTAATAGTTTTCGAGCTACAAGCAAAAAAATAAAAATACAGTTTTTTGGTAAATTTCAAAATTTTTGTCAAACTTTAACGCGTTCTAATGGCTAAACCGTTTATCTAGAGAAACAAATTTTAGAACAAAATAAGTAGAAAATTTAATGTAGTTTATTTGTTTATAGACATACTTTTTTCAAAAAATGAATAGTTTTCGAGCTACAAGCAAAAAAATTAAAATACAGTTTTTTGGTAAATTTCAAAATTTTTGTCAAACTTTAACGCGTTCTAATGGCTAAACCGTTTATCTAGAGAAACAAATTTTAGAACAAAATAAGTAGCAAATTTAATGTAGTTTATTTGTTTATAGACATACTTTTTTCAAAAAATGAATAGTTTTCGAGCTACAAGCAAAAAAACAAAAATACAGTTTTTTGGTAAATTTCAAAATTTTTGTCAAACTTTAACGCGTTCTAATAGCTAAACCGTTTATCTAGAGAAAACAATTTTAGAACAAAATATGTAGCAAATTTAATGTAGTTTATTTGTTTATAGACATACTTTTTTCAAAAAATGAATAGTTTTCGAGCTACAAGCAAAAAAATAAAAATACAGTTTTTTGGTAAATTTCAAAATTTTTGTCAAACTTTAACGCGTTCTAATGGCTAAACCGTTTATCTAGAGAAACAAAATTTAGAACAAAATAAGTAGCAAATTTAATGTAGTTTATTTGTTTATAGACATACTTTTTTCAAAAAATGAATAGTTTTCGAGCTACAAGCAAAAAAACAAAAATAGAGTTTTTTGGTAAATTTCAAAATTTTTGTCAAACTTTAACGCGTTCTAATGGCTAAACCGTTTATCTAGAGAAAACAATTTTAGAACAAAATATGTAGCAAATTTAATGTAGTTTATTTGTTTATAGACATACTTTTTTCAAAAAATGAATAGTTTTCGAGCTACAAGCAAAAAAATAAAAATACAGTTTTTTGGTAAATTTCAAAATTTTTGTCAAACTTTAACGCGTTCTAATGGCTAAACCGTTTATCTAGAGAAACAAATTTTAGAACAAAATAAGTAGCAAATTTAATGTAGTTTACTTGTTTATAGACATACTTTTTTCAAAAAATTAATAGTTTTCGAGCTACAAGCAAAAAAACAAAAATACAGTTTTTTGGTAAATTTCAAAATTTTTGTCAAACTTTAACGCGTTCTAATAGCTAAACCGTTTATCTAGAGAAAACAATTTTAGAACAAAATATGTAGCAAATTTAATGTAGTTTATTTGTTTATAGACATACTTTTTTCAAAAAATGAATAGTTTTCGAGCTACAAGCAAAAAAATAAAAATACAGTTTTTTGGTAAATTTCAAAATTTTCGTCAAACTTTAACGCGTTCTAATGGCTAAACCGTTTATCTAGAGAAAAAAATTTAGAACGAAATATGTAGCAAATTTAATGTAGTTTATTTGTTTATAGACATACTTTTTCAAAAAGTGAATAGTTTTCGAGCTACAAGCAAAAAAATAAAAATACAGTTTTTTGGTAAATTTCGAAATTTTTGTCAAACTTTAACGCGTTCTAGTGGCTAAACCGTTTATCTAGAGAAAAAACTTTTTAGGGCAAAATAAGTAGCAAATTTAATGTAGTTTATTTGTTTATAGATATACTTTTTTCAAAAAGTGAATAGTTTTCGAGCTACAAGCAAAAAAATAAAAATACAGTTTTTGGGTAAATTTGGAAATTTTTGTCTAACTTTAACTTGTTCTAGTGGCTAAACTGTTTATCTAGAGAAACAAATTTTAGAACAAAATATGTAGCAAATTTAATGTATAGTTTATTTGTTAATAGACATACTTTTTTCTTAAAGTGAATAGTTTTCGAGCTACAAGCAAAAAAATAAAAATACAGTTTTTTGGTAAATTTCGAAATTTTTGTCAAACTTTAACGCGTTCTAGTGGCTAAACCGTTTATCTAGAGAAAAAACTTTTTAGGGCAAAATAAGTAGCAAATTTAATGTAGTTTATTTGTTTATAGATATACTTTTTTCAAAAAGTGAATAGTTTTCGAGCTACAAGCAAAAAAATAAAAATACAGTTTTTTGGTAAATTTCGAAATTTTTGTCAAACTTTACCGCTTAGTAGCGCATAAGCCGCTCCTCTGCCAAGAAAACTTAAGCAACAGAATGTGTAGGAAATTTAATGCATTTTATTTTTCTAAATAATGACTTTTCTCAAAAGTGCGTATTTTTCATGTTATAAGCGAGAAACTGAGAAATAGCACTTCTTTGCAGGTTTCTCGTAATGCATCACTTTTATGAGGTGGCAAAGTTGGAATTCGGGTTCAGCACCCCAAAAAAGCATAGAGAACGATAGAGAAACAAACTTCTGTATTGCGTTCCTAGAAATGCCGCTTATTCGCCTACTGACTGGACTAAAATAATTAATTTGCAAAGTACAGCTGAAATTGCTGTTATTTTGGCAGTAAGGAGGACTTGTGAGCTGTTATAGCGGGACTAACTCCAGAGATGCCAAAGCTACCTTTTCACTTGCTTTAAACAAGTGAAGATTATCGCTTAATTAACAAAAATGGAGGTTTATCCCTAGATTTTCCAAAGCCGTAACACAGTTAGGGAGCAAATTCGGAATAAGGTACCTATATTTGGCGTAAATGTCGTATTTTCTCCCACTGTGTAATTTGTACCACTTCAATTAGAAGCATTCTATAATATAATGTACCTACTCTCCGTAACTCATTTTCGAAACTACACCACCTTGTATAAACCTATAAACCGTAGGTGCGTTACAATTGACGCATTATTTTCGCATTAGATGCCCAACGCCGCATGAAGACCTACCTACCTACTCTACGTCTATGAGGGATAGCAAGCTGCCTATAGAGAGAAAATTAATTAAATTATTCATAAAGTTTCGGCTCTTAAAAAAGTATTGCTTGTCTTAAAAGTGAGATTTGAATCGAAGTCTTTTAGGTCTATATGCTACATGGTGCTCATTAAATTGGTAATTTAACGCGAATAAATTCGAACCAAATTGAACCTCATAATCTCATAAAATTATCTACACGTTCCGTTTTACGATCTAAAAAAAAATGAAGAAGAGAGTTTCCTTTCTGACTTCATAATTTCACTGAATTACGTACCCATCTGTAAAATTTGCCAACCCACAACCCACCCAGTTCAAAATAAGCGAATGTAACAAAAATCTACATCATCATTCTAGCTCGCAATGTGACAAATTATCAACTTCGTATTCGATCGAAACAATTTATTCTTTGTGTTCTTTCTCGCAGTCAGTCGAATCATTTATCAAACGTCTCAAAATTTTCGAGTCCAAAATTCGATTCGATCAATGCCCAACTAATCAAGTAATCAACAACAAAGCGAACGATGAATAACACCACGAATAAATACAATTTATTCCATCCCGGAAATAGTAAACGTAATCGAAATCAACGGACAGATTGATTGACATTTTAAGAAACTGAGACATCATTAGGTCGTTTATAAGTTTAAAAAAAAAGCTATAAATTTCCAATAAAATTATCGCTGTGCGAGTGTGAAATAAATGGTGTGTCAATCGACAATTAAACAAAATTTTTTTTGGTGTAAATTCGAAATAGTTTAAAAACACAAACGTTTCGAGTGCTTTGACCATTTTAACGTCATCCGAATCTCTTTTTTGTTATTTAATTGACCTAATCTAAAAATTTTATTGGTTAAATTAATTTATTAATTGATAATGTTTTATTTAGTGAATTATCTTGGTAATAAATTTATTCGTTGCAGATATACAATTTTACTTACGTAGCCAATTAAATGGCGAGATGGTTATTTTTGGAGTTTTTCTATTTTTTCAAAAATTAATTTCGAGGACTATTAAATCTTTGTAATAGGAAACCCTCGGAGGAACACTTGTCTCGAGACTCGAGAATAATTTTAAATTACTCCTGAAGACTGTGATGAGCTGATGAGAGAAAAAAAAAGTTTTTAACTAAAAATTTACGAAAATGCCCAATTTAACATTTTAATTTGCCTATTTTCTGCTCAGTTACCCATAATAATTTTACAATCTGATGCTAATGCTCCACCTAGCGTTTAGGCATTTCGTAATTTTGTTTCAGTAGAACGAGTATAAATAAATAGTACAGGATGTTGCTAGTTTTCAATTTTATCTCAGCAGCTTTGTTTTTACCAACTGATTAATTATATCTACTGAGAATCAGGAGTGCATTAGACGGAATTTAGCGATGACGGATTCACAAATGATTTTTTTGAGTTATTATGTTTATAATTACCTTCATCTAAATCCGATGGTAGTATGAAAAGTACCATGTTCTATTGAAAAAGTTGAACTTATCGATCATTAAAGAGAGGAGAAATAATACGCTAAGTGACAACTCGGTCACAAGAAGTTTCAAATGACTTCAAAATGGCTAACTTTAGCCATAGGGAATGGTAAACTCAATCGAAAGATAATTAAATTCTACATCTGATGGTAGTATAAAAAGTTCCATGTCGTGTTGAAAATTTTGAAGTTACCGACCATTAAAAACGGATATAGATAAGCATCGAAGTGACAACTAGGAGTGAGATGTCGTGATAAGTTTCAAATAACTTCCAAATGGCTAACTTTAGCCATAGGGAATGGTAAACTCAATCGAAAGATAATTAAATTCTACATCTGATGGTAGTATAAAAAGTTCCATGTCGTGTTGAAAATTTTGAAGTTACCGACCATTAAAAACGGATATAGATAAGCATCGAAGTGACAACTAGGAGTGAGATGTCGTGATAAGTTTCAAATAACTTCCAAATGGCTAACTTTAGCCATAGGGAATGGTATATGCAATCGAAAGATAATTAAATTCTACACCTGATGGTAGTATAAAAACTACCATGTCCTGTTGAAAAATTTGAAGTTACCGACCATTGAAGACGGGCAAAAATAAACAGCGAAGTCAAAACCAGGAGTGAGATGTCATGATAAGTTTCAAATAACTCCAAAATTGCTATCTTTAGCCATAGGGAATGGTATACTCAATCGAAAGATAATTAAATTCTACATCTGATGGTAGTATAAAAAGTACCATGTCCTGTTGAAAAATTTGAAGTTACCGACCATTGAAGACGGGCAAAAATAAACAGCGAAGTCAAAACCAGGAGTGTAATGTCGTGATAAATTTTAAATAACTCCGAAATGGCTAACTTTAGCCATAGGGAATGGTATACTCAATCGAAAGATCATTAAATTCTACATCTGATGGTAGTATAAAAATTATCATGTCGTGTTTAAAAATTTAAAGTTATCGGCCATTAAATACGGGCAAAAATACGCAGCGAAGTGACAACTAGCAGAAAGATGTCATGATAAGTTTCAATTAACTCCAAAATGGCTATCTTTAGCCATAGGGAATGCTGTACTCAATCGAAGGACTATTAAATTCCACATCCGATGATGATAT
Organism: Malthinus flaveolus; assembly: GCA_950108345.1. Classification (NCBI taxonomy): domain Eukaryota; kingdom Metazoa; phylum Arthropoda; class Insecta; order Coleoptera; family Cantharidae; genus Malthinus; species Malthinus flaveolus. The sequence goes on from OX467285.1 coordinate 93,636,930, forward strand.
AAAAAGTTCCATATTCTATTTAAAAATTTAAAGTTACGGACCATTAACCCCAAACCAAAATAATGCAGCGAAGTGTAAATATCACAAAAAGTTTGAAAAAGTGGTGTTATGTAGCGCTTTTCAGTACACCCTGTATATTTAAAAATATTTAAAAACGATGGTAGGCCATTTTAAAGACCCGTTTTTGTATTTCCTAAAACTTCCGATCAAATTCAAATGGCCCATCGATTCAACTTCAAACCTCATCCTGAATAGATCTGTAGATCCTTACGGTTATGAGATGGGTTATGTTATTGATTTATTTTTGTTTTTGATCGCCGTCCGCATTAAAGTTAGTAGTACTCCTAAGTTGCGAATACTAGAAGTAGTAACTTTCAAATTAGCACATCACGAGAAAGGCCTTGCAACCAATTTAATTAGAAATGCGACACTTCGAGGCGCCTAGAACGTTTACGGAGCAAAAAAATCGACTCTTTTTAGAAAAATTCTTTGTATTTACGAGTTAACACATTATTTATGTAATAAAATGATACTTAAAGAGTAATTTGAATTACTAACTTGCGGCGAATTAATAATGAGAATACTCAACCAGCAATAATTGCAGTAGCACTCATTCCTGATTAGTAACGTTTGTTACATTGCAAGACACACAAGCTCGAGCATTTCTCACATATATACTACCTAAAGCACTTTTTTTCTACAATCTCATCTCACTGGTAAATTTGGGAAATTTATGGCATAATTTAATAAATTTAGAGATAATTTCTTGTGCAAACAGATTTAGAGCGCAGAGTAAATATTTAATATTTACACCTAACACCCTGTATACATAGTAAACTAATTTATTTTCTGTCAGGTTAACATGTAATTAACGTAAAGTGGCAAGTTCAACACTTAAGTTTCAAATACCTATTATCAAAAAAATACTAGTTAAAGGTATTGCCTCTGGCGATTTTAGTATTTTGGTTGAAAAATTAAAAGACTTGGGGAAGGTCTACGTATAAATCACTAAATCACGGCACATTATATGCTTAGTAGCTTAGTCTACCCTACTATTAACATTCCTAGATTAAATAAAATTAATTACTTAAGATTTACGTTTATGACCCACCGACTCTCTTGGTCCAGCTTTTAAAATTTATGTGACTCTTTTTAATTTTTTAATTTTTGTTACAGTAACCGAGAGAATCGATTACAAAAGTTTAAGTTGAAGAAGGGAGGTGCGAGAGGACATTGTGTTGGAATTTATAAACGATTTCATTATTGTAATTCTCAAGTAAGTAAATTGTAATTTTTTCCTAAATATTTGCATAAAGCGGCGGTCGTGGTGTGGCAATATAATGAAGCACCCCGTATATACACAGTGAAACTTCCCGAAGTCAGTAACTAAGTAATGTTTAAAATCAGTGGTTTTTATGAAAAATTTGATTTTATAGATTTCCGCTTAGTTTGCCTTTATGGTCGCCCCGGCCCTGTCTATCAAGATCTATATAATAATAATATATATATATAAATAATAATATATAATAATAATCGGAGATATTAATTTTCGAAACAGTACACTTCTTCGTCCCTTCTCCCTTCTTATGGTCGCCCAAAGAAAAAATCTTAAAAACCATAAAATTGATTTTGTACATTTCCGCTTAATTTGTCTACGGTCGCCCCGGCCCTGTCTATCAAGATCCGTAAATAACCTGAGATATAATTTTCGAAGGAGTACACTTCTTCGTCTCTTCTCCCTTCTTATGATCGCTCAAAGAAAAAAATCTTAAAAACCATAAAATTGGATTTTGTACATTTCCGCTTAGTTTGCCTAATATGGTCGCTCTGGGCCAGTCTATCAAGATCCGTAAATAACATGAGATATAATTTTCGAAGGAGTGCACTTCTTCGTCCCTTCTCCCTTCTTATGTTCGCCCAAAGCAAAATCTTAAAAACCATAAAATTGGATTTTGTACATTTCCGCTTAGTTTGCCTAATATGGTCGCTCTGGGCCAGTCTATCAAGATCCGTAAATAACCTGAGATATAATTTTCGAAGGAGTGCACTTCTTCGCCCCTTCTCCCTTCTTATGTTCGCCCAAAGCAAAATCTTAAAAACCATAAAATTGGATTTTGTACATTTCCGCTTAGTTTGCCTAATATGGTCGCTCTGGGCCTGTCTATCAAGATCCGTAAATAACCTGAGATATAATTTTCGAAGGAGTGCACTTCTTCGTCCCTTCTCCCTTCTTATGTTCGCCCAAAGCAAAATCTTAAAAACCATAAAATTGGATTTTGTACATTTCCGCTTAGTTTGCCTAATATGGTCGCTCTGGGCCAGTCTATCAAGATCCGTAAATAACCTGAGATATAATTTTCAAAGGAGTGCACTTCTTCGTCCCTTCTCCCTTCTTATGTTCGCCCAAAGCAAAATCTTAAAAACCATAAAATTGGATTTTGTACATTTCCGCTTAGTTTGCCTAATACGGTCGCTCTGGGCCAGTCTATCAAGATCTGTAAATAACCTGAGATATAATTTTCGAAGGAGTGCACTTCTTCGTCCCTTCTCCCTTCTTATGTTCGCCCAAAGCAAAATCTTAAAAACCATAAAATTGGATTTTGTACATTTCCGCTTAGTTTGCCTAATATGGTCGCTCTGGGCCTGTCTATCAAGATCCGTAAATAACCTGAGATATAATTTTCGAAGGAGTGCACTTCTTCGCCCCTTCTCCCTTCTTATGTTCGCCCAAAGCAAAATCTTAAAAACCATAAAATTGGATTTTGTACATTTCCGCTTAGTTTGCCTAATATGGTCGCTCTGGGCCTGTCTATCAAGATCCGTAAATAACCTGAGATATAATTTTCGAAGGAGTGGACTTCTTCGTCCTTACTCCCTTCTTATGTTCGCCCAAAGCAATATCTTAAAAACCATAAAATTGGATTTTGTACATTTCCGCTTAATTTGTCTACGGTCGCCCCGGCCCTGTCTATCAAGATCCGTAAATAACCTGAGATATAATTTTCGAAGGAGTGCACTTCTTCGTCCCTTCTCCCTTCTTATGTTCGCCCAAAGCAAAATCTTAAAAACCATAAAATTGGATTTTGTACATTTCCGCTTAGTTTGCCTAATACGGTCGCTCTGGGCCAGTCTATCAAGATCTGTAAATAACCTGAGATATAATTTTCGAAGGAGTGCACTTCTTCGTCCCTTCTCCCTTCTTATGTTCGCCCAAAGCAAAATCTTAAAAACCATAAAATTGGATTTTGTACATTTCCGCTTAGTTTGCCTAATATGGTCGCTCTGGGCCTGTCTATCAAGATCCGTAAATAACCTGAGATATAATTTTCGAAGGAGTGCACTTCTTCGCCCCTTTTCCCTTCTTATGTTCGCCCAAAGCAAAATCTTAAAAACCATAAAATTGGATTTTGTACATTTCCGCTTAGTTTGCCTAATATGGTCGCTCTGGGCCTGTCTATCAAGATCCGTAAATAACCTGAGATATAATTTTCGAAGGAGTGGACTTCTTCGTCCTTACTCCCTTCTTATGTTCGCCCAAAGCAATATCTTAAAAACCATAAAATTGGATTTAGTACATTTCCGCTTAATTTGTCTACGGTCGCCCCGGCCCTGTCTATCAAGATCCGTAAATAACCTGAGATATAATTTTCGAAGGAGTACACTTCTTCGTCCCTTCTCCCTTCTTATGATCGCTCAAAGAAAAAAATCTTAAAAACCATAAAATTGGATTTTGTACATTTCCGCTTAGTTTGCCTAATATGGTCGCTCTGGGCCAGTCTATCAAGATCCGTAAATAACATGAGATATAATTTTCGAAGGAGTGCACTTCTTCGTCCCTTCTCCCTTCTTATGTTCGCCCAAAGCAAAATCTTAAAAACCATAAAATTGGATTTTGTACATTTCCGCTTAGTTTGCCTAATATGGTCGCTCTGGGCCAGTCTATCAAGATCCGTAAATAACCTGAGATATAATTTTCGAAGGAGTGCACTTCTTCGCCCCTTCTCCCTTCTTATGTTCGCCCAAAGCAAAATCTTAAAAACCATAAAATTGGATTTTGTACATTTCCGCTTAGTTTGCCTAATATGGTCGCTCTGGGCCTGTCTATCAAGATCCGTAAATAACCTGAGATATAATTTTCGAAGGAGTGGACTTCTTCGTCCTTACTCCCTTCTTATGTTCGCCCAAAGCAATATCTTAAAAACCATAAAATTGGATTTTGTACATTTCCGCTTAGTTTGCCTAATACGGTCGCTCTGGGCCAGTCTATCAAGATCTGTAAATAACCTGAGATATAATTTTCGAAGGAGTGCACTTCTTCGTCCCTTCTCCCTTCTTATGTTCGCCCAAAGCAAAATCTTAAAAACCATAAAATTGGATTTTGTACATTTCCGCTTAGTTTGCCTAATATGGTCGCTCTGGGCCTGTCTATCAAGATCCGTAAATAACCTGAGATATAATTTTCGAAGGAGTGCACTTCTTCGCCCCTTTTCCCTTCTTATGTTCGCCCAAAGCAAAATCTTAAAAACCATAAAATTGGATTTTGTACATTTCCGCTTAGTTTGCCTAATATGGTCGCTCTGGGCCTGTCTATCAAGATCCGTAAATAACCTGAGATATAATTTTCGAAGGAGTGGACTTCTTCGTCCTTACTCCCTTCTTATGTTCGCCCAAAGCAATATCTTAAAAACCATAAAATTGGATTTAGTACATTTCCGCTTAATTTGTCTACGGTCGCCCCGGCCCTGTCTATCAAGATCCGTAAATAACCTGAGATATAATTTTCGAAGGAGTACACTTCTTCGTCCCTTCTCCCTTCTTATGATCGCTCAAAGAAAAAAATCTTAAAAACCATAAAATTGGATTTTGTACATTTCCGCTTAGTTTGCCTAATATGGTCGCTCTGGGCCAGTCTATCAAGATCCGTAAATAACATGAGATATAATTTTCGAAGGAGTGCACTTCTTCGTCCCTTCTCCCTTCTTATGTTCGCCCAAAGCAAAATCTTAAAAACCATAAAATTGGATTTTGTACATTTCCGCTTAGTTTGCCTAATATGGTCGCTCTGGGCCAGTCTATCAAGATCCGTAAATAACCTGAGATATAATTTTCGAAGGAGTGCACTTCTTCGCCCCTTCTCCCTTCTTATGTTCGCCCAAAGCAAAATCTTAAAAACCATAAAATTGGATTTTGTACATTTCCGCTTAGTTTGCCTAATATGGTCGCTCTGGGCCTGTCTATCAAGATCCGTAAATAACCTGAGATATAATTTTCGAAGGAGTGGACTTCTTCGTCCTTACTCCCTTCTTATGTTCGCCCAAAGCAATATCTTAAAAACCATAAAATTGGATTTTGTACATTTCCGCTTAGTTTGCCTAATATGGTCGCTCTGGGCCAGTCTATCAAGATCCGTAAATAACCTGAGATATAATTTTCAAAGGAGTGCACTTCTTCGTCCCTTCTCCCTTCTTATGTTCGCCCAAAGCAAAATCTTAAAAACCATAAAATTGGATTTTGTACATTTCCGCTTAGTTTGCCTAATACGGTCGCTCTGGGCCAGTCTATCAAGATCTGTAAATAACCTGAGATATAATTTTCGAAGGAGTGCACTTCTTCGTCCCTTCTCCCTTCTTATGTTCGCCCAAAGCAAAATCTTAAAAACCATAAAATTGGATTTTGTACATTTCCGCTTAGTTTGCCTAATATGGTCGCTCTGGGCCAGTCTATCAAGATCCGTAAATAACCTGAGATATAATTTTCAAAGGAGTGCACTTCTTCGTCCCTTCTCCCTTCTTATGTTCGCCCAAAGCAAAATCTTAAAAACCATAAAATTGGATTTTGTACATTTCCGCTTAGTTTGCCTAATACGGTCGCTCTGGGCCAGTCTATCAAGATCTGTAAATAACCTGAGATATAATTTTCGAAGGAGTGCACTTCTTCGTCCCTTCTCCCTTCTTATGTTCGCCCAAAGCAAAATCTTAAAAACCATAAAATTGGATTTTGTACATTTCCGCTTAGTTTGCCTAATATGGTCGCTCTGGGCCTGTCTATCAAGATCCGTAAATAACCTGAGATATAATTTTCGAAGGAGTGCACTTCTTCGCCCCTTCTCCCTTCTTATGTTCGCCCAAAGCAAAATCTTAAAAACCATAAAATTGGATTTTGTACATTTCCGCTTAGTTTGCCTAATATGGTCGCTCTGGGCCTGTCTATCAAGATCCGTAAATAACCTGAGATATAATTTTCGAAGGAGTGGACTTCTTCGTCCTTACTCCCTTTTTATGTTCGCCCAAAGCAATATCTTAAAAACCATAAAATTGGATTTTGTACATTTCCGCTTAGTTTGCCTAATATGGTCGCTCTGGGCCAGTCTATCAAGATCCGTAAATAACCTGAGATATAATTTTCGAAGGAGTGCACTTCTTCGCCCCTTCTCCCTTCTTATGTTCGCCCAAAGCATAATCTTAAAAACCATAAAATTGGATTTTGTACATTTCCGCTTAGTTTGCCTAAAAATATGGTCGCTCTGGGCCTGTCTATCAAGACCCGTCAAGAAATCGAGAAATAAGTTTCGAAGAACAACGCTTCTTCTTTCCTTCGTTTAACGTCGTCAAAGTAACTAGAAATATTATTAACCAAACAATTTGATTTTGTACATTTCCGCTTAATTTGCTTATATGGTCGTTCCGACCCTGTTTATCAAGATCCGTCACAAAAACCGAGAAATAATAAATAAAGGACTACACTACTTCTTCCCTTTAATTTATAAACAAAAAAGTATTTTTCCGTATTTTTCTTAATAAAGGCTTTTTAGAGAAGTATGTCTCCGTTTTCTCCAATTAAGCACTTTTGGGACAGGAGCGGATCTAGATTCTTAGGGAGGCCTAAAAAAGGTCACGTGATATTTTGTTTTTAAGAGCTACTCTACGCGTAGCTTAGACATCCTTTGGATATTAATCCTACGCTTAATCGTCTCGCTAGAACGCGCTACTATACCGGGTGTCGACTAAACAGATAACGGAAAGTTGTTGCTACAAAATAATAAAAGTAAGAGAAGGGCGCCCTACTGAAGTGCAAGTGTATTTAAATACTGTTCTGTGAAAAATATTTATTTCAAGGTACAACCCGGGTTGTAATGGGGGGGGGGGCATAGGTAGAAAAAATTTAAATCTTAAAAATTAATTGTAACTCATAGCTCATAGCATAGGATAGAGAAGTAGTGTCACAAGTTGATGGAGGCTGTGCACTTTTAGAAACCGGTCAAAACTAATACCTTTTTATCGTTTACAGAAGTGTCCAAACGAGCGCGATTTTCGAACCGAACAATGCGAACATTTCAACAAATATCCATTCAAAGGCAGAGTGTATTATTGGGAGCCATTTTTAAAAGGTGAATATTTAACGTTAGTTATACAACTCTTTTAACACATTTGAAAAGTTTAAGTATAAGTTGTGTGAAATTTGCGATATTTTAATTTTGCAGCAGGAGACGAGTGCGCTTTAAATTGTCGTCCTCTTGGATTACGTTTTTATGCAACTTTAAATAAAACCGTAATCGATGGTACTTCTTGCAAGCATCCTCTAACGTCGACTGGAAAAGCCGCACCTTTGGGAACAAAAGGAGTTTGCGTTAATGGTCGTTGTAAGGTACGATTTTAAATCACCTATCAGTAGTTATCAGCTTAACCGGTAGTCTGTTTTAAAAGCCCTATGGGTTTATTGATAAACGTACCGAGATAAACGCACGAAATCTATTGTTGTTTAATTTATCAGAATACGATCTGCCTTTTAGGCTCGTTTTAAATGTACATACGAAGCGAGAGGCCATTTATTTTATTTTATTTATCTTGCTCTAATTTACAAAACCAACTATTAATAATCGAGATATTTCTATGTATACCGAGTGTTCGGGCACAATCTTCGAATGGTATGTAAGTATAGGCGCGTTACAGCGTGTCCAAAAGGTAAGGAATATGCCCCACCCCATATCTCAGTAAATATTCACTTTAGAGAAAATTGTTTTAAATAAAAGTTGTTCGGTACTTAGTTTCCCACCATAGGAAAAAATTAAAATTTTCATTTTGAGAATAACAGAAGCGCAATGAATAACACTTTCATTTTTGAAATGGCAAGGTGGCCCTATATCATACTCATTTGATAGAGAATTTTGTTCTCTTTTCAACGATACCAAACATTAGTAGGCGCCCTTATTTAAGTGACTTTTCGGGAAGGAACTCAATAACGTACCTACTCTCACATTATTTGATTTGTTTAGTAGGTACTCTGAGGTACTGAGGTACTCGAATTCGATCTTTTAAATTATTTGAATTGCTCAGTACTACTCTGAAATCTCAGAGGTATTGCTTGTAATTTTAAAAAGTGTTCCCTTACCTCCACGCCACTGTATTAAGCAAACCTTATGAATTATGACAAATTAAGTGTTAAGATAAGAATAAATTCCAATTTTAAACGCGCATTAAATACGTCAGTTATAAATAATTTGCAATTGATGTGCATGCAATGCACACACATTCTGATGCAAAACAGATTCTATACTCGTAACCTCGTTATATTTGTAAAGTGTTTATCAATATTTCTTTACTCGAAAGAGAAATTCCTTATACAAAGTTCAATGAATGAATTTTATACAGGGTGATTCGCCGTAGCGAGTCTCTTTGATATCGCCGTTTAATAGCACAAATTAGAGTTGTTCAATCTAATAATAGTAGAGTTGTACAAAATAAAGCGAGCGAGTGAGTTACTTTACAAACCGAATAGAACACTCTGTATATTCTCTTAGGTGGCCGGTCAGAAGATCCCAGTTAGTGTTCGCCCAGCTAAAATGTCCCAAAATAAAAAATACCCTAACAAAGATATCCCGCTACAAAAATATCCCAATAACAAATATCCCGTGCCGAAAAATTGTGCAGTTCCGAGGCCCCCCGAGGAACCGATTTTTTTAGAGTAACTGAAAATGTGATTTTTGTTCAGATCGAGATCCTGGCGTATTCGATTATTCACGCTGTTCCGAGGCCGAGGGCCTTCGAAGGAGAAGGAATTCGCTTAGGTTAATCTCCCTGTGTATAGCCAGACATCATATAAAACAAAAAAGTTTTGTTTCCAAAAACAAACAAATTGTACTTGAAGATGTATTTTTAGTCGTAATCATGTTCATGATTAGTAGGGAGTCTCTTTAATAATTGACTACTTTTATTTTAAATCTGACCGAATCTAAAACCAAAATCTGCTTTACTAGAATTTCTTTTAATTCACCAAGGAGGGCCACCTACATGATACCTTCCAAGGTCATACATCCAACATCCAAGATCCAAGTGGTAGGTAGCCCGGTAAACCGACGCACCACCCTAAAAAGCCCGTTAAGTTAGCAGGAAAACTATTGAATAAAATCAAATTTTGGGGCGACCAAACGATTTGGACTTTTTACGCCTTTTAAAATTCGGGGATTCCCATCTGGCGCCAAATTGGGCACAAACCTAGAAGACCAAGATCCACCAATAAACGCAAGCAAAGCAAATGTCTTTTACTTCAAACTACCATCCTAATTAATTTATAGATACTTTTAATAATTTCATCTTTACGCATCTACACATACAGTGTGTCCAAAAGGTATGGAATATACAGCTAAGTCAATATCCACTTTTTACAAAAAAGTTTCTAATAAAAGCTATTTATCAAGTAGTTATCTACCACCTTACAACCATAAACTCGATTTTTTGTTAAAAACAAAAGCATAGCGAATAACACTTAAAGATTTTTGAAAGGTGAGGTGTCGTTATTATACTCATTCGATAGAGGCCTTTTTTCTCTTTTTAGCTATGTAAAACTTTAGCGCCCTCACATAAAAAATTTTTTGTGGAAAACAAAAAAAAAGTTAACAATATTTATTTTATTGTTTGAAATAAATAATAATAATACATTTTGATTTTAATGTAGCATTAAAATAAAACAATTTAATCGACATAAAATAAGAAAAATGGAAAATTGTTATAAATGTTGTAAACTTTATTTTTTGTTTTTGACAAAATTTTTTTTCTGAGGGCGCTACAGTTTTACATAGTCGAAAAGAAAACAAATGCCTCTTTCGAATGAGTATAATAACGACATGCCTTGCTACTTAGAAGTCTTCAAGCGTTATTTGCTGCGCTTTTGTTTATAACAAAAAATCGAGTTTATGGCTGTAAGATGGTAGATAAGTACTTGATAAACAACTTTTATTGGAAACTTTTTTGTAAATTGTGGATATTTCCTGAGCTGTATTATATTAGTATGTTCCATACTTTTTTGGACACACTGTATATACATTTGTAATTGTCACGTACCGACTTCGAACTTCCACTTATTGTTTCCAAACTACTACTCTCTCTTCTTAAAAACTATGGAGCTCACAGGTTACCACAGGTAGGCTAAATTACCTCTGTGAGGGAGGGTGATTGAGGTCCCTTAACTAAGAAAACCCAACTACCATCGGCTCACCACAGTGTTGAACGGTATTAATAATTCATCTTTGTGTCCTCTACGAGCTTTTGGAAAAACTGAATAGAAGCCAAAGAATAGAGATATTTAAGAACAAATATCAAAAGTTTCTCCGATGTTTCTAAGTGCCTCATTTGCCATTTTGGAGACCCCCAAAAAGGCGTTTCAAATTTCCGGAGGCTCAAAGTGGGCCCCCGTATGAAAATGGTACAAATTACCTTACCAGGCCCCCAGGCGATAGAGTTTTTGATTCCATATGAATGGCGTTACGGTTTTTTAAAGTGGGGACGCCGAGAAACCGGCATCAGGTCACCCAACGTCCCCATGACCCACATGGAATTGAATCTTAATTTTTGTTCCACACTATGTATAACCCCATCCATAAAGACAAACCTCTTGTTCTTTAATAATAACAACTACACATTTGCTCTTTTTGTAGGTTTTTCCACGACAGCATCCCTTAGGCTATCGTGGGGACAATCCCTTGCTTTTGTAAGAGAATGACATTTTCTTTTTGAGTTTAAAAAAGCGTTCTGCCTTGTTCGATCTTCCTGGAACACACTGTATATCATAAATCATAAACAATGACCGTCCTAGGATATTCCCCTGTGGATCGCCAAGTGTAGTATCATCCGTAATTGTGCTCCATAAATGAGTACAACTCCAAATAGCTTCAGTAAGTTGGGGAAAAAATTCACTCTAGTGAAGAAAGGCTGGTGGCTGATGCCAAAATTTTAATTTTATTAAAAATGATCTCTCGTCGCGTGTAACGCCACTGAATTAATATTCGTCGCGTAAGTAATAATTAAAAAAATAACTACTCGTATTAAATATGTTTAATATAAGTTTGTTTAACATAATATAGGCTTTATGTTATCGAACTAGTAATCAAAGAACGTTTATCATTACCACTGATGATAGGTTTAGTCATAACGCTGTTTACCAAAGAAATATGTCGGTTAATGACAGTTAAGATGCAAATAAAATCTGATTGAAATATGCTAAACATAATATTATGCAAATTTCCTTTGATGTAATTTAATAAGTAATTACACAAATATCATCCCCTCCCTTTTGGAAAAAGAGTATCGAATTAAACAAATTGTATTAGATCATAAATATCAAAAATAATTTTGTTTGTTATCGAAACATTTCAAATGATTTAACAACAATTAGAATTATATTATTTGTCATCGTATAAATGAATTTCGAATTAGTTTATATTAAAACAAATTTAATTTAATTAATTTGCCCAAAAAAACTGATCGATTGAGCTATTTGATGATTAACATAACCTAATTTAGCGCACTCAAAAGCGCTTAGAAAAAGAACCCCATTAACTTCCTATGAGTTTGAGGAATTTAGCGATACCGTGAGACATTTTTACTAAAATGAGGGAAAAAGAGAGTTTTATCTTTTATCTTATACAATTAACGTTTATTAACGAAGAATGTGGTAAGATATCGTAAAAATGAGAATTAAATAAATCTAACTTGATGAGATGAAATTTGAAGAAATTATTTTTATCGCCACTTATCGCCGCTTTAATTTTTTTATTTAATTACTAATTAATTACAGTGTGTTAGTGTGTAGCGAGAGTATCACAACATCTTAATTATCTTTTTGATTACTCAAAAACAGTTGCTTTTCAGAGACGTGACGTCTTTACTTCTAATTAGTTTCAATTTCCGGTTTAATTGGTGGTTGTAATTGTTAGTAATTGACTCGACCCCAATTATCAATTGTTTAGCTGGAACACCCTGTATTTTATGAACGATTGGGCTAATACATTCTTTGAAATATCTTAAATTTTAATTTTTTTTGTTTGAAACAAAAACTACTAAAGCGATTTTGCTGAAATTTGGTCGCGGCCATTTTAAGAAAATTTCATTGACAAAATAAGCTTTTGGACGAAATCGATACAGGGTGGCTCAAAATAAGGAGGTTATTTTGGCCGCATTTCGGAAAATTTTGACCTGCAGTGTTTATAGTCGGTTATAAGTTAGCACACATCGGCCCTAATTTAAAAAATATATTTTCAAATTTTTTAATTCAAAATGGCGGCCAGTATAACACTTTAGCCATTTTTTAGTTTTTTTATTATAACGTTGGAAATAATTATTATTATAAAAATATAAAAACAGGAATATATAGCCAAAATATAGGGCTTAACTTCTGTTGTAGTAGATTTTTAAAATAATTTCAAAATTGGCTACTTTTTCAAGACCAAAGTTGACTAAAATTTTAAAACTGCTTTTCTCAAAATCGGCTCAGGCCGTTTTGTTTATATTTTGATATGTTGTAAGGATTGAAGTTCTTAAATTAAACACCGTTGTTTGGTTCATTTGAAATAAGCAGATCCGGAGCTATGATTTTTTGAAGACCAAAATGTAAAAAATTTATAACTACTTTTGTAATTAAAATTTGTAATTGCAAGTTGGTAGATTAACTTACGCCATAAATTTCTATTATTTGTTATAATTTTGGTTTAAAAATCACTTCCGGTTAAACCGGAAACTCACCAAATGAAAGAAGTTTTTGAAAACACCCTGTATATTTTAGGATTTTTTAAAATATGGTAAAATTAGCTGTCTAATGATACCAAACATGTTAATTTTTTACTTCCGGTTTAACCGGAAATGGGGTTAGCTTTTCTAATTTAAACAGAACACCCTGTATATTTTAAGTAGTTTGCAAGATTGAAAAATTAGCTATCTAGTGATACCAAACATTTTATATTTTGACTTCCTGTTCAACCGGAAATGAGATTAACTTCCTACTTAAAGTAGAAACGCCCCGTATAATATGATTTTTTTTTCAATTAGGGAGCATACTATTGTGATGTACTACTTCTGATATCATTTTCACCAAAATTTAACCGATTTTTACTAAATCACCGCGCCCGTAAATGAAAGTTTGAACTTCATCCAGTTATTTACCGATACCAATGCCGATACCCACCCATACTTTTCACTTTATTATTGCAATCGCTCAATTTCCAAACAAATTTTTGTTTTTCTTTGAAATAGCCCTCGGCTTTAAATTGTTTAAGTACGTATATATAATTGCTTCTGTTTTAAAAAAACTAATTACGTGCACGCATAGGCCTACAACTTGAAAAACAGCTTTAAAGTTTAAAAATGCATTTAATTTTTTTAGCGCAATTACACGAGTTAACGTTATGCAAATTAACAAATTAAAAGTTGTGTAATTATTCATAAATTTTTCATTTTAAAATTATTTCTTTATTCATACTTTGCGTCCTGCTGCGATTATGGAGTTTTTTAACACTATACGAGCGAGTACATTGATTGCAGCCCACAGTTTCGAAAGCTTGCGAATGCTCGCTTTCTTTTAATTTCAGTCTATTAATTATTTTTTGAAAATATAGTAGCCTTTTTGTTACTGAAAAAGCACTTCATTGGTGGGTAAGCCTTTCCGCTTAGACAATTTATTGGTATTGTGACGATGGGAAATTTTATTTTACAAATAACTGAAATACGAAACGTAACTAATACCGTGGCCACCCTGTAGCAATTACGATATATCACAATAATCGTAGATGTGTCCATAAAAATTCCCAATCCTGCCCGTGACCTATTATGGACTAACAAAAACTGAAATCTTGCCCTACATCAAACCAAAAGAGACTGAGAAGATTAAATTACGAGTCGTAATTAAAATAATGAAGCGTAAAAAAATTAAAAACGACTCCGAGCACTTACAGTAATTGAATTTCAATTAATTTAAAAGTCCAAACTATAAAAGAAACGGTACTAAATTTTTTTTAATAAACACAATCCGCCTTCGATGCACTTAAAACCTTTAAACCAAATACATAATAGCCGTCGTAAAATTGAAATCAAAATCTGATTAATTAAAAAATTATTCGAAAAGATTGGACAAACACAATTTTCGTGGTTAAATTGTTATTCGTAACGAATTAATTTATGTACGTGTTCGAAAATTAAATAGTTTTCGTATAATTTTTAGATTAACAAATGCAGCGGTCGCCTTTAGACGAAACGAACCGTAAAAGTTTTAAAACAGCGGGATATACGTGAGAATAAATCGCCTCGGAACGTTTCCAGTGTTAAGTGTCTTTATTTTTGGGATAACAATGTATGATGTATCGACGTGAAGTACCTACTTGCTCATATACGCTCGTATCTCAAAAACGTCATTGATTAAGACAAATAGAAAGGGATTATTGTTGTTAAAAAAAACTTTTTTTTGAAAATTAAAAAAAAAGTGCGCTTGGCCGCTTGATTACGTGAACAAAATATTTATTTGTTCAAGCTACGGGGGGTCACAAGTAGCCTGTAATATATTTAAAAAAAATTAGACAATAAATAAAAAATTATCCGTCATTATAATAAAAGTTTGGGTTGATAACACACGTAGAACTTCAAGTAGGTACCTAACCTAGTAATATCAACATTTTGAAATTGCTCGTATGTAAGTGATTGATAAAGGGCCTTCCTCGGTAGATAGTACTTGAGACTTGAGACCCCGCATGCTTCAGGTAAAGTGGAATTAGAAGCGACTCGTAAAATGTGAATTTTTATGGAACTTCCAAAAAATTAGCTACAATGTGTCATCAGGGAACTTTCTCCTGAAGCTAACCACAAAGTTTTTTAAACGAGTACTATACAATTAAAATAAATATTTATTTATTAGTTCCGCGTTAATTTATTTTAATAAAGTTGCTAGTGCTGGTAGTGGGCAGTGGGCAGTATCGACTCCTTACCATCAAAGCTTCCCAGTACTATGTAGAAAATTAATTCCAGAATCCAAATAATGTTCGTACGGACAAGAAATTCTTTTGTGTGAATATGAACTGACCAACTGCCTTTGCAAATAGTTCTGTAAGCGCAGATGGGCCACGTGAGTAATTTTGTAGGCGGAAATAAAACTTATAAGAAGTTTTATGTTTGCAGAAAAAATGGTTTCATCTGAGAATTCTGTTGTTTTATCTCAGAATTCTGAATTCTGTTGTTTTATCTCAGAATTCTGACTTCCATCTCCGAATTCTGACTTTTATCTAAAAATTTTCTTTTCATTTTAAAATCATGTTTGCCTAAAAGTGATTTTATCTTAGCATTTTGAGTTTCATCTTGAAATTCTGACTTTTATCTCAAAATTCTGATTTCTTTCTCGGAGTTTTAACTTTGATTTCAGAATTGTGATGTTTTATTTTAGCATTTTGATTTTTGTCTCTAAACTTTGAATTTTAACTCAAAATTCAAACCCAAATTTCAGAATTCTCACTTTTATTTCTGAATTCTGACTTTCATTTTTGAAGTTTGAAGGTTTATGTTTGCCTAAAAAATGCCTTTATCTTAGAAACCTGGGATTTATGTCAGAGTGTTGACTTTTATCTCAGAATAATGACTTTTTCATAAAATTCTACCATTTATTTTGGAAATTATAAGTTTTACTTGTGCCTTAAAAAGGGTTTCTTCTTAGAATTCTGATTTTCATCTGAAAATAAATTCTAACCTATATTTGAAAATTCTGACTTTTATTTTTGAAGCTTTAAGTTTTATGTTTTCCTAAAAAATAGATTCATCTTAGAATTCTCAGTTGTATCTCCGAATTCTGACTTTTATCTAAAAGTTCTGCCTTTCATTTTGAAATTTGAAGTTTTTATTTGCCTAAAAATGGTTTAATCTTAACAATTTGAGTCGCATTTTATAATTCCGACTTTTATCTCCTAATTCTGACTTTCATCTCAGACTTCTGACTTTTATCTCAAAATTCTGTCTTTAATTTTGAAATTTTATGTTCACCTAAAATGGTTTCATCTTAGCATATTGAGTCATCTCATAATTCTGATTTTTATCTCAAAATTCTAATTTGGTTCTCGAAATTGTGACTTTTATATAAGAAGTTGTATGTTTTATTTTAACATTTTGACTTTTTTCCGTGAATTCTGACATTTAATTCTGAAATTTGAAGTTTTATGTTAGCGTAAAAAATGACTTCCTTTTAGAATTCTGAGTTTTTGTGAAAATTTGAATTTTTGGGAAAATAGGAGAGTTAGACGAAATGTGGGGGAAAGTAGGTAATCTGAAGACTAATAAATTTTCAATAACCAATTTCGAAATCATTTACTAGTAACGATATGAAGGCCGGACCGCAACATAAACGTAAAAATTTTGAGTA
The DNA here is from genome assembly GCA_950108345.1 of Malthinus flaveolus. Classification (NCBI taxonomy): domain Eukaryota; kingdom Metazoa; phylum Arthropoda; class Insecta; order Coleoptera; family Cantharidae; genus Malthinus; species Malthinus flaveolus. The sequence goes on from OX467285.1 coordinate 93,653,589, forward strand.
AGTACATGAAAGCGCTCTTAGGGATGGCCACCTTTTTTTCACGCTACTTCTCTCATTATCTGTCGTCCTGAAAAGTGTTGCCGACTTTTCAGCAAATCAAGGGGAGTGACACTAATGCCCGTATTTATAGTCGATGCTCAAGCACGAGCTCGGAGTCGACTTCGCCAAGCACGAGTTTTTTTCAAGTTCGTCTCAAGTACGAGCCCTGTTCTATAAACGGAACTTCGGGTGTTCTCGCTCGAGCTTAGACTTGAGTCAACTTGGCTGTTGAAACTAGGGGATTTTTGGTGATTTTTAGTTCTACATGCGACTTTGACCCTTATTTAACTTTTGCGCGCGCTATTTCTTGTTTACGGTTATGTTGAATTTTCGTAAATATACCTGATGTGGGGTAGCGGTAGGCATCGAGCTCAATGGGGGTAGGTAATAATAATGACCTAACCAAATATTTCGTCTATTATGCTACTGTATATTTTTACTAGTGAAATAAATAATATTGTAGGTAATCAATTAATAAATAAATGCCCATTTTATTTATTGATTACAAGAAGAAAAAATTTATTTAAAGAGAAACTCCGCGTATTGTTAACACATACCACATACCTTTACATTACAAAGAGTTATATGAATTAGAACAAAAGTATACCCCATGTTCATTAGGCCAATAATATGAATTGTAAAACCTATAATGTCTCCTAACCCTTCTCTATCATAAAATCCCATCGGATTTTCAACATCGCGGATATATTATCTTTTTCCGACTACTTCTTGATGGTTTTATGCTTCAATAAAATCATATATGTATTCGTGAATTTGTTTTTGAAAGAAAAACTTTCTTTAATTTGATTTAAAACAATATAATTAGCTGGAAAAATGAAACTTCTGGTAACAAAACAGTGTCTCAAGATAGGTAGGAACTGTGCTTGAGACTTGCTTGAGTCTAGCATGCGCAATACGCGCATTTTGTCGACCTGAGTACAGGCCAGTGCTTGAGCATCGTTTATAGAACAGAAATTGGTGAGAATCTCGTGCTTGAGACCGAGCTCGTGCTTGAGCATCGACTATAAATACGGGCATAACATAACACATATATATCCAACCTCAGGATGGTTTAAATATTAAATATTTTTAGATACGGCCCTGACACGGCGTTTTAAAGCCAATTTGTTTTTATGGGCGGTTGCAATTTTGTCTAATATTATAATTTTAATGTTTTATTCAAGGTGATTATTCTCCCATGATTCTGACGACTACTACTCTTTCTCTTTAATCGTTTCTACGTTTTATTTGAAGCTCAAGTTAGTAGCTATTGAATTTCTTAGGATTTTCTAACAATCGTCTTGACTTCCGTATTTTAAGTACCATTTAAAAAAATCAAAAGATTTTCATAATTATGTCAGGATTCAGGATTTTCGAAATATATTATTTTCAAAAAGTTAGATATCAAAATATCGTCGGTTAGAATTCAGGATCAGCCGCCATTTTATAGATGTTTTATAGAATCAATTGTGTGGACACTAATAGGAGTGCGTTCCGATATTGGATTTCAGTGACCACGGTTAGAACGCCATAAGACAGTGGTATTCAACCGGGGGTACGCGTAGCGATCTTTGGGGGTACGCAAAGGACTATTTAGCTAGGGAAAAAATTCGACTTATACATAAAACTGAAAAGAATTATTGAAAAATATTGGCAAATATTACATTAATACATTTGGCATAACGCGACCCATAGGCGCCGACTTCCCGGGTGCTCTGGAGCTCAAGCACCCGACAAAACAATTTGTACGAGATTTTTTTACTGTTAATTAAAATAAATTTTCTTTAATACTGTCGTTTCGACCTTTCCGCATTAGATTTTAAAATATAGAACTGATCTGCTCAGCTCAAACCTAAACAACTGTTTACAATAACGTACTGCATTGGTAAAAAACATTTTTGTGTTTCTCCAAAAATATTATTTGATTAACTCAAATAATAGATATACAAATTTTATTCTTAATTTTCCTACTTTGTTTTTGTGAACTATTGTTTTTGGAAACACGATCAATCGCTACTAAAATTCCCGAATTTCATTTTAAGCCGTTTGACCTTGAACAATCCAAAAATTTTGCCTGCGGCGCTATATATTCTTTTTTTCTGTTTTTAGAAGATATTGGGGCTAGGGCTCCAAAATTCTAACGTGTCCTAGGCCCCATACTAGTATAATGCGCCACTGAGCACCCAATAAGAATTTGGAAAGTCGGCGTCTATGACGCGACCAGTCATTTTTTGCAACACAAAAACGTAATCTTACTTATAGAACTTTATTGTCTTTAGCTGGTACTAAACATACGTCATCAAAATTTTTTGCATAAATATGATAGGGGTACTTGAATATAATGAAAATGTTCAAAGGAGTACGCGAACAAAAAAGGTTGAATACCACTGCCATAAGACATAATTGTTTTTCATTGTGATGACGTGATGCCGATCGCCCGCGCGTTAAAATCGCTTTTATCCAATTTTGAAATGCATCTGAGAACGAAACCGCAAGGTATTGGTAAAACTAGAAGCAGAGGAGGATTCTTCAGAAGCGGTAATTGTAGTGTAATAAATTGGTTATGAGTTATGAGACTTCTCTCTAAATTAAAACGTCCTAGCCCCCCTTTTTATTACAATACCCTCTCTCTCAATTTATTTTTGTGAAAAATTGAAGTTTCTTGAGAGCCTAGTATATGGAATCTACTGGCACAAGAACGGAACCGCAAGATATTGGCCACAAATGGTGTGTGGAAAGGGGCTAAGAGGACCTTAATTAATATTCTACGCCATTGTTTTGAGCCTAAATTGATAGCGCGTCCCTAATAAGACTTCTCACCATATTGAAACTTTCTGTTCTCCATCTTTTCTGTAGAAGGTACCCCTTAAGACAAAAAAAAGTGAACTTGCTTTGATAAGTGTTGGGAATTGACTAGTACCATCCTTATAAGTTTCACCAAATTTCAACTTCCTATTTAACTACCCCCCTCCCCCCACGGCGGAAACCAAAACTTAAACTTCAATCAAAAAAGTAATAAAACACAGGGTGTTCCACACACTCCTGATAAACCAAGGTTGATCGTTTTGTTCAACTAAACGTTATAGGAGGCGCCTACGTCTATGAGAAAACAAAAAGTCACTAACTTTACAATGTATCATTTTAGAAAATCGCCTTGTATACAGGGTTAGTATAAAATATTGAAAATCCGCGAGACCCGTCAATTTTTATACCAAGACACTTTTATCGAGTATTTGTGTTCTTCCTAGATCAACCCTCGAACGGGAGTAGACTTATCCCTTTAAATCTTAAAAGGTGACACCTTTTTAGAAATCTCCTTCAATTATCTTTACAAAGATATGTTGATTTGTATTTTTGGGGTGGTAGTTTTCATGATATTGTGTTCTGAAAGGTAAAAAATGCGTTCAAAAAGGTAAAAGATGAAGGTCTTTAAGATTCTCAATATCGTCAAACTACTAATCCAAAAATAGCAAAGTAGCATATTGTTGTAAAGGCAATTGAAGAGGCTTTCCGAAAAGGTGCCACTCGACCCCCGTTTCCCTTTAATATTTAAGGGGTTAAACCTACCCCACTTTAAGGATTGGTCGATAGAGAACGCAATCATTCGTTTGAAGTGTCTCCCTTAGTAATAAAATTGACGGGTCTCGCGGAATTTCATTATTTTATACCACGGCGAAGATATTGAAGGTGGGAAATTTTCAGATTGACAACGCCATTTTTTTAAAGTGCCTCAAAAAAATAAATTAGCATATCGCTGTAAAGACAATTGAATGGGCTTTCTAAAAAGATGTTACTCGAACCCCTTCCCATTTAAAACTATAGGGGTTAAGTCTACCCCACGTTGGGGATTGGTCGAGGGAGAACGCAAACACTCGTTTGAAGTTTCCCCCTTAGTAATAAAATTGACGGGTTTCGTGGAATTTCAATATTTTACACCACGACGAAGATATTGGAGGTGGGAAATTTTCAAATTGGCAACGCCATTTTTTTAAAGTGCTCCAAAAAAATAAATTAGCATATCGTTGTAAAGACAATTGAATGGGCTTTTTAAAAAGATGCTACTCGACCCCCTTCCCATTTAAAATTATAGGGGTTAAGTCTACCCCGCGTGGGGGATTGATCTAGGAATAACTCAAATGCTAGAATAAAGTGTCCTCATCAATAATAAAATTGACGGGTCTCGCGGAATTTCGATGTTTTCTACTAAAGTGAAGATATTGCAGGTGGGAAATTTTTAAATTGTCAACGCCATTTTTTTTAAGTGCTTCAAAAAAATAAATTAGCATATCGTTGTAAAGACAATTGAATGGGCTTTTTAAAAAGATGTTACTCGACCCCCTTCCCATTTAAAATTACAGGGGTTAAGTCTACCCCGCGTGGGGGATTGATCTAGGAAGAACTCAAATGCTAGAATAAAGTGTCCTCATCAATAATAAAATTGACGGGTCTCGCGGAATTTCGATGTTTTCTACTAAAGTGAAGATATTGGAGGTGGGAAATTTTTAAATTGTCAACGCCATTTTTTTAAAGTGCTCCAAAAAAATAAATTAGCATATTGTTGTAAAGACAATTGAATGGGCTTTTTAAAAAGATGTTACTCGACCCCCTTCCCATTTAAAATTATAGGGGTTAAGTCTACCCCACTTGGGGGATTGATCTAGGAAAAACTCAAATGCTAGATTAAAGTGTCCTCCTTAGTAATAAAATTGACGGGTTTCGCGGAATTTCAATATTTTACACCACGGCGAAGATATTGGAGGTGGGAAATTTTCAAATTGACAACGCCATTTTTTTAAAGTGCTCCAAAAAAATAAATTAGCATATCGTTGTAAAGACAATTGAATGGGCTTTTTAAAAAGATGTTACTCGACCCCCTTCCCATTTAAAACCATAGGGGTTAAGTCTACCCCACTTGGGGGATTGACCTAGGAAGAACTCAAATGCTAGATTAAAGTGTCCTCCTTAGTAAAAAATTGACGGGTCTCGCGGAATTTCGATGTTTTCTACTAAAGTGAAGATATTGGAGGTGGGAAGTTTTCAAATTGGCCCCCTGTATAGTACATTAAATTTGTACTTATATTATCTATCAACAATTCAACGTGCCTACTGTTTTAGAGCGATTTTCGATATTGAAATTTTCAATGTTGCTTCATATAGAAGGATATTTCTCGTTATATCGAATTATACGACGCCTACTCGATTTGCAAAAATTGGCAATTGTTGGTGCATGAAGCATGACATCCAATAAAACACGCAGGGCACGTTAGTAAAAATTAACGTCGTATAATCGCCGTACGTTGTTAAAATTACGGGGGCGGTAATTACAAGAGTTTGGAAAATTTTTATATTATGTTTATTGCTTCTGTACAGCACGATGTATAAACAAATGAAAATAATTGCATCTGGGAAATTTTGAGATTGTTAATTATTTGCTTTAACAAAATTACGATCAAAACAGCCCAAATTTAAATATGAGCGTTGTTTTCGCAAACTGCAAGGGTAAGCTGGCTCATGTGCAAATTTGGAAAATTCGTTAACCTCGCGCTCGAAAGCTTCTAATTTCGTTCAATTTAAAATTTATACATTTTTAATTTGTTTAAATAACATAGCCCACCTCTCGTGACTTAAATGAATTATTAGATTCCTCTACTAAGTTGATCAGAGAGCGCTTGTTGCAGTATTAGAATTAACAATATCGACACCAATTCAGCAGCACAGTATCACGCGGATTCTTCGCGAGAAGAGTCGGTGGAGTATCACATTTTGGGAAAAAAAAATTTCGCGCACATTCGCAATTTTTAAATTTTTAATATTTACGTCAGTTTATGGTTATAAGGTCACCTTTAATTTATTTTTAATTCTCTTTTTTTGCGGTACGATAAGATTTTAATCTCTATGCTACGGCAAACAAATAATTAGTGTTCGCGCATTTAATTGAAGGTTTGCGTATATGAAAAATGAAAATCGCGTCGAAAGGTCCCACCATTCCGAGTGCAAAAATGTGGATAACAATTGCAATTTTATTGGTAAGGATTTTTGTTATGGTTAATAAACACGCCGATTATTTATTTCTTTTGTCAATTTCATCAATGACTCATTCACCTTTCGCAAATTTTAATTAAAAATAAAGCGCCCCCCTATATAGAAAATTCAAATAAAATTTTTATTGTTTGGCATTGAAAAATATATGAAAGTACGGCGCCTAAAAATAAAATTCGCGTACCTACTAACTACGATAAAAAATTTTATTAATAAATTTCCAACTTGTAATTTGTCGTAAATTTAACCGAAAAAATTACAATGTATCGTATCGCCTTACAAATGTAATCTTTGGGCTTGAAAGAGGTTAACTCTATTAAGCTCGTTGGTCTCAAAATTTATTATTATTTATAAAATATTAAGTGAATTATTGCCAAGGCGCACTTATTTTTAAAAAGGAAAATAGAAATTACGCTACATCTTAGGAACATAAAAATAAATTTATAATAACTCTCGAGGCTTGTGAGGCTTGTAACTTATAAAAAAATATGAACGAGTTGTGGGTTCCCCTAAAAATTTGTCCACCCATGAACTTGATTAATTTTAAAAGCAACAACATTCATCAAAGTGTCTATTGAATTACGGAAATACCACGAATTTTTATTTCTATTAAAAATTGTCTTTCGTAACAGTGTACAAATCTGAGGCCCCCATTTCGATTAAAAATAAATTTAAATTATTATTAATGAATATTTTAAACGAGATGTTTATGGCGGTTTAATTAATTTCTTAATTACACAAGACGTCTATAAAAATTCGCTACTATCAAGTCGGCAGGGAGGGAGGGATTGTAATTATTAAGCCCCCCCCCCCTCCCACTAAAAACTGAAACTGGCCGCAACTCTCTTGAAAGCTATGTCGAATAATAAAATAACGAACTCTTACCTTAAACTCCCTTCTTGCATTCAGATTTGCACCAATATTTTGCGGTTCTATTCTCGTGTCGTTAAGAGGTCTTACACAGGCGTTTTGTCCAAACCGTGCATGCGTTCGAGTAAGGTAATCCCGCTCCGTAAAGTTGTCGGTAACTTTACCACCAGCAGAGAGGTACAATAATGAATAATCTCTTTCTATTCTATTCTTCTATTGATTGTATTGAACCTCTCTGCTGGTGGCGTAAGTCAAAAAGAACTTTACGGAGCGGGATTAGAATACCTTGAAATGAATTAAAAAATAAAATCAGTTTAAGAATAGATATATCGATGTTTAAAAAAGTACTAGTCATTTCCTAAATGTTGCTAATAGTAATTTACTAATTATTATTGCTAATCTTCTTATTATACTGGGTGGTCGTTTAGACTATGGTCCAGTCATTACGTCGGAAAAAAAGGTATATAAATGCAAGTGAACCGAGAAAGCTAATTTTTGGATATGTTGTAGAGAGGGCTCAAAAAAGCCTAACATCAAATTTTCGACCAAGATTACCTATGAGCTTTCGCCGCCATCTTGAAAAAAGGGTCAAATTTGTTTTTTTCTCGATAACTCGGCTCTACTTCATGATTCGAGAATTGTGCTCATGTACTTTTTAGTTGCTTTTTTACGCTCTACAATTAAGGTTATATAAATTTTTTATCTACCGTTGATCGTTTTTGGGATATCGAGCGCGAAAATGAAAAATTGAGAGATCAAGATTTGTTTTTCAGTTTTCTTCTTTCTGGTGATAGAGATATCGAAAAAGTGTTTGAAATCAAACTTTTAGAGTATCTTAATACCTACAATGTGTTTTGTTCATTTTTTTAGACAAAAATTACGTCTCGTAGCGCGCCGCAAAGTCAGCAAGTCCGCGCGAAGTTTCGATTTCATAATATTAGCTTGTAGTCCGGTCAAATTTAAAAAAATAAAAACATTAACCGGTAAAAATCTGGATTTTGGTATACAAGCTGATTATGGCTTCCGGATAAACATACTAAAGTACTCTATCGATAACTATTGCGCTTGAACCGCCATCTTGAAAAAAAGGTACACTTTTTTAGTTTTCGCCTATATCTCAGGAACTATTAATGATATCGAAGAAATGGTTTAGATAAAAACCATAGCTTATTAAATTTACTATAAAAAAGCTTCCATACAATTTTTCTCTATCTCCAATACTATCTTTCTATCACCAGAAAGACGAAAACTGAAAAAAACAAATCTCAATCTCTCAATTTTTCATTTTCGCGGTCGATATCTCAACAACGATCAACGGTAGGTAAAAAATTTATATAACCTTAATTGTACAGCGTAAAAAAACAACAAAAAAGTACTTGAGCATAATTTTAGTATCGTGAAGTAGAGCCGAGTTATCGAGAAAAAGACAAATTTGACCCCTTTTTCAAGATGGCGGCAAAAGTTCATAGGAAATCTTGATCGAAAATTTGAAGTTAAGCTTTTTTGAGCTTACCCTCTACAACATATCCAAAAATCAGCTTTCTCGATTCACTTGCAATTTCAAATGTTTATAATGACTGGACTACGATATTATCGATATATCGGAATATGGATATATCGATATATCGGAATATAGATATATCGAAATGTCGGAATATCGAAATGTCGGAATATCGAAATATCGATATGTAGAATATCGATATATCGGAATATCGCTATGTCGGAATATCGATATGTCGAATATCGATATATCGAAATATTGATATATTGAAATGTCGATATATCGGAATATTGATATATTTTGGTACTCGATATATCGAATAAGGCCATACTATTTCGTCAATTTTCTCATAGGCTTATTCTTTGCAAAAAAATCAAACGGGAAATTGGGACAATTCACAGTTTAATTACATAATCCTGAAATTATACACGGTGTTTCACTTAATTTCGTTTAATGCAACCTCTTGTCACAATGTCCATCTGACCATCAAGATCCTTTTAAACGGCTACTCTGTGTAAGTGAACTATATTTTAGTTTTCTCAGTTTCTCATATTTTGAGTCAAAAGTTCTGAGATCATTAATGAAGTACCGATGTACAGGGTGGTTCGTTTCGATTATCCAGCCTATAATTTCGACAGTATTCAAGATACGAAAAACAGTTGCTAGTTCTAAGTTTTCTCAAAAACCAGTAGGGAATGTTATAATAGGTACAAACATAAAATAGGTGTTCTTGCATTCTCCAATACTATTAATGAAGACATGGGTTAACGAAAAGCGACCTAACCTGTACACAGAAAATTTTTGAAATTCCTTAACTCTTTCTAACTTTTGGCTGGTTTGCCTCATTGGAACTAAATTGGCATCGGTAGGTAAAAAAACGTTTTCTCCGATTCGCTGGTAGATATGATGTTGTGAGATTTTTAATTCGGGGGGGGGGGGATAGAACACCCATCCATATATCTTTTTTATACTTAGCTCCTTCTCAATACCACTTCTCTGGTGCATTAGTGATCAGAAAATTGAAGATAAAATACACTGAAAAATATACAGGGTGTCCTATTTGAAAAATCAAAGTTGGATATTTTTCTCGAGAGCTAGTTGCAGGCCTTGAAAATTTTCCGTTTGATTTTTTGTACCTCTCGAATTATCAAATATATGGGCCCATTAATGAAAAACGAGCCACCTTGTGTATTCTTAATAATATTTTGACTTTTTCAAATAAAGATGGCAGCCACGATAACAAATAAAAGTATCGAATCAGTTTTAGTCATTTATGATAATTAGAGCCATCTTTACTTATAAAAAATAAATACATGACGGCGTAGCCTCATTTTTAATTCCAACAACTCTTATTTCATTATTTGAGTCAGAATTAGCAGAAATAACTAAGATTAAAATTTTATACTCAAATGGAGGCCATATTATACGAGTTACAAAATTGGCGGCTTTTCTAAATTAACTTTGATTTTCCAAAATGGCGATTTTCTACGGGCCAGAGGGTAAAATGCTATTTTAAAAAAATTTTGCAAATACAAAATCGATCACTTCCACAAAAAAGTGAATCATCCCACATTTTTAATAATTTTTGACTTATCGTTTTATTTTTAAATTTTTATTTCTGTACTTTTTCTTTTCATCGGTTTAGGTAGACTTATATTTAATATCTATTAAATTTGCAACTCCTTTCTTTCGATACCGGATATTTTTTTAACGCTTAATAAATTATCAATAACTCGCAAAATGAACAATTAACGTAAATTATTGGCCAATAGAAATATATTAGGCTATTATTGACGTCAATTGTTCATTTTAATTTTGGAAGCTGAAAGCAATAAAGAAAAAGAATATAAAATTGAATATTTGCCAATAAGTTATAGGTGTTGCGTGTTGGGTGTTGGACATTTATCAAACTTCTCTCTGTAAATTACTAATTTAATTTTAATCACGATACAGTTGGTTAAGTACAGTGGCGTTAAGAGCTCATTTTTCCTGGGATTTCATTAACAAATTTGCTTTAAATTGAACACCCTGTATATTAACAGCTTACAATACTCTCCTCATCATACAATCCAAATCAATATGTACGAAACAAACAGTTGCAGTTTTAGTAACTGGGGAATAACTTTTCTAATCGGGAAATAATGTAATCGACGATTATTTTGAAAAAAATAGTTTTTTTTAAGTTTCTCAAGAACTACTGCTCAGAATTGTACGAAATTTGGGACAGTGAATATTTGGAACATGCTCTAAGTTACGAAGAAAAATTAATTAGTTGGTTTAAATAATAAAGAAAATATAAACAAAAAAAAGGTGTCTAGTTCGCTAAAAAACAGTTTACCACCCTATACGACTATGCGTGATCTTGAATTTCTGTGCTATAAATTTACCTATTATCTATTAACGTTGAAAGGTGGGCGAATTGGGTCGTCTTAACGACTGAAAATTGAGAAATCAAAAGCTAATTTATTGAAACACCCTTGTAAAACGTAAGTGCTTCCACATTTTTGTGAGCATTTCGAATGTAAAAATTGATACTGTATTATACCTACTTAATGTTAATTTATTTTAATAAATAAAAAAACAGATATTTATTTGTGAAGTATGCAAATTAAAAATATAAAATTTATTAAAAACTAGCAAAAGCCACTTTAAGTTTAGTTAAATATAAAATTTTATTTATTAATCAATTATATTAGATGGTTCCACGAGTATTTCTTTTTCGATACATACCTTACCTATAAGATGTTTGTTTTGATTAGTTTTAAGTTATTGAATCATTAATATGCGACAAAATTCATAAAGTTCCATTTTATGTTCAAATATTTACATTATTGTCAATAAAAATGAACATTTTCTTTTTTAATGAGTCGAAAGTTCGATTTTTTTGTGGTACAGCTCGTCCTAAAAATAAGTAAAAACTTTTTGAAAATGCTTCCACCTTAGTTAATGTATGCACTTCTGACTTCTGGGCATTCTACGAGTTTAAAAACGAGGTCCTTTGGAGTTAACATTCTAATTGACAAATAATAAAGATCGTGGAAATAAAATACTTCGTTTTCCCATTAAAGTAACTGTTGAAAATGCCCATCACCGTTAACTTTTCAATGGGTCTCATTATATTACGATCTTGTAATTCCTGTATTATGTTATCTAACTAACTGAAGTAGCTTAAACATGCCTCTTTAGCGCCTTTACAAGAAAAAAATCCAGTACCAGATTACATTCTAATAGTTAGCTGTCGTCAAAACTTTGTGGCGCTGCTGTCGGTTACGAACGATATTTTTCCTGAAAAAGGAAAAGGGAAGTATTTATGCCGTTGGTTTTGCTGGATTATTCTCGTACTTTTGTTGGTATTATCCATTCTTTGTACTTTACACTCCATCGGACTGATCTCTTTATATGTTGCCTTTTTTCAGAACTATCTTTCGCGGGCAAATTTCAAAGCGTCACAACTGAGGCTCTACTTTCGAACCTCCTACCCTTGGTCTCGGGCCTCATGAATGAATTTTGTGTCCTATTTTATACTCAATACTGTTAAGTGCAATTTTTTGGCTCTCTCCACTCTCAAGGTTTAATTATTGCGATGTTCTTTCTATATCGTTCCTCTTTCGATTCAGTGGGCGATGGTCGAATCGTGTTTTTGTCTTATTTTTGTGAATTTCTCACACCCTGGGCGTGACGGGGTGGTTTAACAGGAAACGGTACCGAGAGTTACATTCTGCTTGCCTTATCTACACGGTCTTGGCTCTCAACGCTCCTAATTACGTGTCTCCACGGCACCTCAGGGGTTTGATCCCAACGATTGCAGAACAGTATTTTTGGTATCATCACTATCACTGTCATAGCTACTACCAAAATTCCAAAAAAAAAGCTTATCGTTTCGTCTCAGTAACTTTTCTAAAAGGAAATTTGTAAAAGCTCAATTGCGATACTTTTCGACAGCGCCGTACGTCTACTACCTAATCTAATTGCAAGTATTTTTGAGTCGCGAAAATTTAGAAACTTTAAAAATTCGTTCGGCGTAACATGGCCATTAACTACCGTGTTGAAAAGTTGATAGACACGACATGTGACAAATTTTTTATTAAAAAGAATGGAATGCTAACGATCGGTTGCTGTTTTAAGAAGTCGCGATGGAACGAAAATATTCCGTTGGAATTGGACGTCGTCAAATGGAATTGAGCAATTGGATATTATTTTATCGCATTTCGATTTTTAATTCTTCCTTTTATTATTATTATTATTATAATGTACAAATTGTAGCAATAAAATGTGGTTCTTTAATGCAGTTTTCACTTAGTTAAAAGTTTCTGTGACGCTTTAGAAAACACTTTACACGATGCATCATACACCACAAACATTCTCTTTCCATAAAATGTAATTTAGATACGGTTTTTCTTTGGCCATCTGCTCTATTATAGATAAATAACATTAGTTCGAAATAAACAACATATTTAAACAATTTACTTTAAATGTATTAAATTCTTTAATCGAAAAAAAAATTGTAAATTAAATCCGCGACTTTTTAATTTGTTTTTATTTACTCTCGTCTTACAAAAGAAGTTCAATTAGCACCACAAATTGACTTTATACCTTCCAGCTTGCCGATTGCCCAATTACTAATGTGGTAATTAAAAAAAAGTTTCCAATTACGCCCAAACATGTAATTGGCACAACTTTAGAACAATAGACGAAACGAAATTCATTACATGCGGGGGCGCAAAACTAAAAGATGCGAAATTTCGTACAAAAGTATTAAAGTATATTATTTTAATTACTCTACATACTCTAGACGACTAGATGTCCGAGAGAACTCCACATGGAGGGATGTAGAGAGACTGTAACAGAGAAAACAAGTCTTCCCAACAGATTTTAAGGAGACGCGACGCTTTTGCGGCACCGGGACAGCCTGCAATCCTGGGTTGTCCTTATTGGAAACCAGGAAAATTTTCTACAACGCTTAGTGTGAAAAAAAAGCAGTCATCTAGCCCAGTCAAATGGTAGTTTGGCGGGAAAAAATACAGAAGTTTTCAAGTTATAAGCGAAAAACAAAAAAAACATTTTTGGTCCGACTTTGAAATTTTTGACAAACTTGAAATTGCTCTAGCGTCCAAACAGTTCGTCTGATGTTAAAAAGCTAGGAGAGGTAATTTATAGAAAATTCAATGCAGCTGATTTTTGTAAAGGTACCCCATTTCCCAAAAGTGCGTAGTTTTCTAGTTATAAGACAAAATCTAAAAAAACTGTTTTTTGGCATATTTTGTAATTTTTTCGACAGTTGGTGCGCTCTAGAGCCTAAATCGGTTGTATGATGGAAAAACCTAATAGACAAAATAGGTAGGAAATTTAATCGAGTTTCTTGTTATTGCAAGAAAGTGCGCAGTTTTCAAGTTACAAGCGAAAACCTAAAAAAATATTCTTTTTGAATGCCTGTTAAACTTGAATGCGCTCTAGTGCCCAAACCGTTTGTCTGACGAAAAAACGCAAAAAACAAAATATGTTGGAAATTTAATGTATGTAGTTTGTTTTTGCAAAGGTTATTACAAAAAGTCTTTAGTTTTCTAGCTATAAGCAAAAAACGTAAAAAAGGCTACTTTTGGCCGATTTTGGATTTTTTGTCAAACTTTAACGCTCTCTAAAGCCTAAATTGTTCGTCTGACAAAAAAGCCCAAAAGACAAAATATGTGGAAAATTGAATTTAATTTACTTTTGTATAGGACCATTTTTCTCAAAAAATGCGTAAGTTTCAAATTATAATAGAAAAACTAAAAAATAACAGTTTTTAGACAGTTTAGAATTTTTGGCAAACTTTACCTCGCTCTAGCGCTTAAACCGTTCGTCTGACTAAAAAACTTACAGAAGAAAAATATGTAGAAAATTTAGTTTAGTTTAATTTTGTATAAGGCCACTTTTCCCTAAAAGAGAGTAAATGTCAAGTTATAAGAAAAAAACTAAAACAAACAGTTTTTAGAACGATTTAGAATTTTTGGCAAAACTTAAAGCGCTCTAGCGCCTAAACCGCTTATCTGACGAAAAACCGATACAAACAAAATATGTCGAAGATTTAATGTAGTGTAGTTTCGTATAGAACCACTTTTCTCAAGAAGTGCGTAGGTTTCAAGTTATACGAGAAAAACTAAAACTAACAGTTTTTAGACATATTTGGAATTTTTGTCAAAACTCAAAGCGCTCTAGCGCTTAAACCGTTTGTCTGATTAAAAAACCAATAGAATTTAAATATGTAGAAAATTGAATTTAGTGTATTTTTGTATAGAACCGCTTTTTTCAAAAAGTACGTAGGTTTCAAGTTATACGAGAAAAACTAAAAATAACAGTTTTTAGCCATATTTAGAATTTTTGTCAAAACTCCAAGCCCTCTAGCGCTTCAACCGTTTGTCTGACTAAAAAACTGATAGAAACAAAATATGTAGAAAATTTTATTTAGTTTAATTTTGTATAAGGCCACTTTTCCCTAAAAGAGAGTAATTGTCAAGTTATAAGAGAAAAACTCAAACAAACAGTTTTTAGATCGGGTTAGAATTTTTGACACACTTCAAAGCGCTCTAGCGCTTAAACCGTTTGTCTGACTAAAAAACCGATAGAAGCTAGAAGTAGAAAATTTAATTTAGTTTAATTTTGTATAAGGCCACTTTTCCATAAAAGAGAGTAAATGTCAAGTTATAAGAGAAAAACTAAAGCCCAGTTTTTAGATCGGTTTAGAATTTTTGTCAAACTTCAAAGGACTCTAGCGCTTAAACCGTTTGTCTGACTAAAAAACCGATAGAAGCAAAATATGTAGAAAATTTTATTTAGTTTAATTTTGTATAAGGCCACTTTTCCATAAAAGAGAGTAAATGTCAAGTTATAAGAGAAAAACTAAAGCCCAGTTTTTAGATCGGTTTAGAATTTTTGTCAAACTTCAAAAGACTCTAGCGCTTAAACCGTTTGTCTGACTAAAAAACCGATAAAAGCAAAATATGTAGAAAATTTAATTTAGTTTAATTTTGTATAAGGTCACTTTTCCATAAAAGAGAGTAAATGTCAAGTTATAAGAGAAAAACTAAAGCCCAGTTTTTAGATCGGTTTAGAATTTTTGTCAAACTTCAAAGGACTCTAGCGCTTAAACCGTTTGTCTGACTAAAAAACCGATAGAAGCAAAATATGTAGAAAATTTAATTTAGTTTAATTTTGTATAAGGCCACTTTTCCATAAAAGTGCCTAGGTGTCAAGTTATAGGAGAAATATTAAAAATAACAGTTTTTAGACCGATTTGGAATTTTTGTTAAACTTCAAAGCGCTCTAGCGCCTAAACCGCTTGTCTGACGAAAAAACCGATAGAAACAAAATATGTCGAAGATTGAATTTAATGTAATTTCGTATAGAACCACTTTTTTCAAAAAGTGCTCAGGTTTCAAGTTATAAGAGAAAAACTAAAAATAACAGTTTTTAGACCGATTTGGGATTTTTGTTAAACTTCAAAGCGCTATAGCGCCTAAACCGTTCGTCTGACGAAAAAGTCCTAGAGACGAAATATGAACAAAATTGAATTTAGTTTACTTTTGTATAGAAACACTTTTCTCAAAAAGTGCATAAGTTTCCAGTTATAAGCGAAAAACTAAAAAAATTACATTTGTTGTTGCAGTTTTCTGAGAACGCATCACTTTTTCTAGGTGGTCAAGTTGAAATTAGGATCCAGCACCTCAAAAACCTTAAAGAACGATGAAGAAAAAATCGTCTATTCATTTGCCTAGTTAGTAATCATAGATTTTAGCATTTTAGGTAGGTACCGTGAAGTTTGTAAAAATCGCTCTTGTGCTCTTGTAATTTTTTCTCATTTAAATTCACGGATATGCCCCGAAATTTAATTACGTGGTCCCCCGCAGTTTTTCGTTAATTACCAAAACAAGTAAGTCACAGTATGAGAATATTAATTTACGAAAATAAAAATATTTTTAAAAGCAAATAAACTACTTCGTGGGCAACAAAAACAAATTTGGGCTTACTCCCGGTGGGATCGGAAGTGCCAAATAAATAAAAATCAAATTTACGTTATAAAAAAAATTCTCTTGAGCGTGTCTTCCATAAATAAAGAGTTTATTATAAGGTAATAATGTTTATATTTATTCACTGAATTCAAATTAAGAAATATAAGGTGTAGCTACCTACTACATGAGGCGCAACATTATTGCTCCATATAAACTTCTTTTCAATTAGGTACTTAAAATTCAAATAAGAACACGTTCTTGTTTTTTCATGTACCATCTAATCTAGCTACATATATATTTGTAACATTAAGCGTGGAGGAAGGAGGAAAGTGATTTGTTTTCTACCACAAATTCGTCTTGTCGATAATCACGTACGGGCTCAGTACGAGGTGTTTAAATCTGGCACGATCTCCATGGGTAATTTTAGGGCGGTATTAAACTAAATGTAAGATCGAGGGTAACGATAATGAGTTTCGTAAGAAAATTTGAATTGCCGAGATATTTTCGAGATTGATATCTTGGTAAAAGTTCTCGTAATAAAGTCATTAATGCAATTTTAGGTGTAAACTGCATCAAAAATGTAATGCTCGTATCGGAGTCGATTTTTATTTAATCGTTTCAAACGATCAAGTTCAAAAGGGATAATTTGTAAATTAAACCGTAACGAAGCGTAATATATCCGGCGTATAAATACTCGTACACTTCCTTTTATCTTATTCTTTCTAATGCAAATGTAAATGCAGAGTGGCGCGTTTTATTTACTCGCGCAATTAGAAAATGAGCGGTCGATTATGTACAAATGTACAAGTTCACGTTTTAATAACCCAACTACTGTCAATGTTAACTGCCCATTTACGAGTTTGAAAAAAAATCGAAATTGAAACGACGCGAATTTTCTTTCTCTCGCAATTCCATTCCTCTCACATTAGAGCAACCAACTTCTTTTTAATTTATTAATTAGTTGTGTTGAAAACCTAATTGGCGATAATTTCCGACAACATAAGGAACGTGCCAAACCCACAAATTAACATAACTAAACGCTATTTGAGTTTTACATTTTTGTATCTAATTTATTTGATGTTTTTCGATATTATTTTGTAAATTTAATTTATGTATTTTTACATTTTTAGAGTGTCGCCAGTAATGGAGTGATAGGCGCAGTGGACGAACCTTCCGAAGAATGTTCCGCCTGTAGCAAAGGATTGTGTAAAAGTATTTCGGGAATATACACTAAACCAGATTTACCACCGGGATATTCTTTAATAGCCCAAATTCCAGAAGGAGCGTGCAAAATTAACGTTCAACAGTTACAACACACCAACAACTACATAGGTATATACCAATAAATTTAAATTATTTATTTTTAATTTACAAAACATGCCAAATTGTGGCAAATGTTGTTGTCAACAACTACTGCTCCACGAAACTTGAATTATTGGACATTGTAGAAGTTCTATTTGAAAAATATAAGTTTTTGTGGGCTTGTGGGCATTAGAATGGGCAAAAGGACCCCATATTAGTTAAGCATCCCTCAAATCTTGAAGATTCAGGCCATTTCTATCGTTTCCACCACCCCCTCACTTTTTCATATACAAAAAACCTGATGCAGTCATAACAGGACTTTTTCTAATTCTTCATAACTTCCCATCTTCAATATCTTCGCCTTGGTATAAAATATCGAAATTCTGGAAAACCCGTCAATTTTATTACTGAGGGGGGCACTTTAATCGAGCATTTAAGTTCTTCCTAGATCAACACCCCAAGTGGGGTAGACTTCACCCCTATAATCTTAAATGAGAAGGGGGGTCGAGTAGCACCTTTTTAGAAAGCCCATTCAAGCGTCTTTACAACGTTATGCTAATTTGTTTTTTTGGAGCAGTTTCAAAAAATGGCGTTGTCAATTTGAAAACTTCCCACCACCAATATCTTCGCCTTAGTATAAAATATTGAAATTCCGCGAGACCCGTCAATTTTATTACTAAGGGGGGCACTTTAAACGAATGTTTGCGTTGTCCCTAGACCAATCCCCAAAGTGGGGTAGGTTTAACCCCTTAAATCTTAAAGGGAAACGGGAGTCGAGTGGCACCTTTTCGGAAAGCCTCTTCAATTGTCTTTACAACAATATGCTACTTTGTTATTTTTGGATTAGTAGTTTGACGATATTGAGAATCTTAAAGACCTTTCAGAACACAATATCATGAAAACTACCACCCCAAAAATTCAAATTAGCATATCTTTGTAAAGATAATTGAAGGAGCTTTTTAAAAAGATGCCACTCGACCCCCCTTTCCATTTAAGATTTAAGGGGTTAAGTCTACCCTTCTTCGGGGCTTCGGGGTTGATCTAGAAAGAACGCAGATACTCGATAAAAGTGTCCCCCTTGGTATAAAAATTGACGGGTTTCGCGTAATTTCAATATTTTATACTATCGCAAAGATATTGGAGGTGGAAAGCTTTCAAATGGACACCGTGTGATACAGGGTGACTTTCTAATACGATCAGAAAGTTTCAGTATGGTGAAAAGTCTTATTAGGGACGCGCTATCAATTTAGGCTCAAAACAATTGCGTATAATATTAATTAAGGTCCTCTTAGACTCTCTCCACACACCATTTGTGTCCAATATCTCGCGGTTCCGTTCTCGTGCCGGTAGATTCCATACATTATGCTCCCAAGAAACTTCAATTTTTCACAAAAATAAATGTTGTTACAAATTAGCTTTTTTTTGTTAAGATAATTGAAGGGGCTTTCTAAAAAGGTGCCACTCGACCCCCTTCCCATTTAAGATTTAAGGGGTTAAGTCTCTTAGGGGGGTTGATCTACAAAGAACGCAAATACTCGATAAAAGTGTCTTCCTCGGTATAAAAATTGACGGGTTTTGCGGAGTTTCAATATTTTATAGTACTAGGCAAAGATATTAGATGTGCGAAGTTTTCAAATTGACACCCTGTATAAAAGTTTCTATATAGGGTGTTTCTTAATGACATGCTAACATTTTAGGGTGCGATTCCTCAGATCATTTTACGAAGAAGAGTTCATATGAACATACGTCCGCAACCGCTTCAATTGTTTGCTACAGGGAGCTGCCGAAGTTTTGATTTTAAAAGAGTTATTATTATTATTATCTGCGACTTTCATTTTCTGTACTGTTGAATCTAATTCTACGAGCTCTCAATATGCTCAAATAAGCTCAAAATATGAAAACAGACACCAAACAAATAGTATAGGCAGCTCAGAATCTCTCGCTCATTTCGAAAATCTAAGTATACAGGGTGTTATATGTGGGAATCCTTCTCCTCTACCGCCATACCGATTTTGGTCACGATCAAAAAACTTGAAACTTACTATTGAAGCCTTCCGCTTGCTTGAAAAGTATTTTCGGTGCTCCGATCTGTCTAAAATTTTATGCTGAGATACCCGTAGGGTAGGTCTCGCGTCCTCTCAAAATTTGGGCTTCAGAAATTTAATAATCTCGAAACTACCACTTTATCTTTATTTTTAGCTACATTTTCTCGACTTCACGAGTCACCCATGCCCCCCATGAGGCCAGCAAGTAATTTTAAAATATCAGTCAGTCCCCCTAAGCTTACTCAAAATGTTTTTTTAAACAAATTAGACAATTCTAGTTCATTGTATAGGCATAATAATTGGAAATTTACTTTCAAATAACAACAGAGTACCATAGTATACGAGTAATATGTGGGAATTTGTTAAAAAAATACAATCAAGTTTTTAACTTTTTCTCTAATGCGGATTCCTGTCCCACGGGACGTGTGGGCTAACAGTCTGTCTTTGTTATTAATTATCAATTGAAGTAGAAACGTTGGCTAAATCGCTAAATGAGCAAAGCAATTCAAAGTAGTTCAAACGAGGAAAAGTTGCCTTTAAATAGCTCCCCCTCCCCCCGCTCGTCACCCACCGTCCAGGACTATTAGTATGTTATACTGTATGTTAATACTGAAGCAATATTAATAAAATTTGGTTTCAGACGCTTTAATAAGCTTTTAAATAAAAACGATACAGGGTGGCCCAAAATAAAGGGGCTCTTTTGGTGCCATTTCTTAAGATCTTATCGTCCTATTTAGGTCTCAGAAATAGAGCGCTAGAGGTAGAGCGCTGTACAGACTTTTCTGGGACACCTTGTATAGGCAAAATATAGGGCTTTAGTTTTGATATACAGTGTGTCCAAAAAGGTATGGAATATACTATAATACAGCTCAGGAAATATCCACTGTTGACAAAAAAGTTTCAAATAAAAATTGTTCATCAAGTAGTTATCTCCCATCTTACAGCCACAAACTCGATTTTTTGTTAAAAACAAAAGCACAGAGAATAACACTTAAAGATTTAAAAATGAAATGGGGTTACCCCTGTATATTTTAAGTGGTTAAGATAATGAATCTATCTAGTGATACCAAACATTTTACGTTTTGACTTCCGGTTCAGCTGGAAATGAGATTAGAACGCCCTGTATAATTTTATGGGTGGAAATTCTGAGCATACTACTGCGTGGTACTACTTCCACTCCTAAAATTCCTTTTTAAGGATTAAAAAAGTTAACTTTAGCGCGTTGATACACAAATAATTGTTTTCAGCACTTAAAATTGCCAACGGCTCCTTCATTATTAACGGCGATTGGAAATTCAGTCCAACCACTACGGTAGAAAGTTTTGGAACGCGTTTCGTCTACACAAGAAATGACGGTACAAATTTAGAAACAATCACAGCCGTAGGACCTCTAGCTCGCCCAGTCGATATTTTAGTAAGTCGTTTGTTAAATTTTTAAATTTAATCTTAATTTAATCGCATTCAAGATCGTTTATCAACAACCAAATCTCGGCATCAAATACGG
This sequence comes from Malthinus flaveolus, assembly GCA_950108345.1. Taxonomy (NCBI): domain Eukaryota; kingdom Metazoa; phylum Arthropoda; class Insecta; order Coleoptera; family Cantharidae; genus Malthinus; species Malthinus flaveolus. The sequence goes on from OX467285.1 coordinate 93,674,874, forward strand.
CTACATGTTACCCATTAAAACTCCAGAACAAATCGCCCCTCCTTATTTAAAACGTCCAAAATACACGGATGGAGTCGAACCGAGAAAATTAGATGCGCCAATCAATTCAATTACGCAAAGAGACGAAGCTCGACCAAACTCTCATCGTAGACGCGTCAGACGTCGCTACACGTGGAAACTCGCTGGCGTATCTTCTTGTTCGAAATCGTGTGGTGGAGGTAAATTTAAAAAAAGAAGCCCTTAATTATTTTAAATTTGAACTTGTAGGCATCCAAACCAAACTTTACGCTTGCGTACGAGAACACAATCAAACTCCAGTAAGTGAAAAGAGGTGTAGTCATTTGGAACGACCCGAAGCTCTCCAAGCCCCATGCAACCTCGAATCGTGCCCTTCGATTTGGAAGGGAACTTGGGGTCCTTGTAGCGGTTCTTGTGGGCAAGGAGTACAACACTTTGTACTGCGGTGCCAAAAGGAAACTTCAGAGCACGTTTTGATTGTTAGTGACGCCGGTTGTCAACAACCAAAACCGATTGCTTCGAGTAGACCTTGTAAACTCGCCCCGTGCGAGACGAGCTCTGATAACGAAGTGGAACAAGTTGCTAGCAGTAACAGGGTGGACGTTTCTGAATGGGAAGTTGGAACTTGGTCTCAAGTAAGTATTGTTTGATTAAGTTTGAAATTGTGAATAATTGGATTAGTGTTCTGTTTCATGCGGAACTGGCCAGCGTTCGAGAACTGTTTCTTGTCCAAGTGGTAGGTGCTCTTACGAAAGTCGCCCCTCTCATGCCGAGTATTGCGATAGTGGTAGTTGCGCTATTCATGGTAACGCGTCTTCGTGGTTGGTGTCGGAATGGTCTCATTGTTCGGAAGTTTGTGGCACAGGTGCGCAAGCACGAATGGCTATGTGTAGTGTGTCTTTTTGCGAAGCTGCCGCCAAGCCCGAAGTATCTAGGCCTTGTTCTAGCGATCGCTATTGTAAGGGGGAATGGTTCGAAGGTCCGTGGGGACCTTGTTCAGAATCTTGTAGCGACGGAGGTAAACAGCATCGCGATGTGGTGTGCGTCGTGAAAGTTCGTGGACAGGCGCGAATTACCAACGATATGACGTGTTCTGTTAATGAAAAACCCTTAAATGAAAGGTTGTGTCAAAGTAGTTGTCCACCAAGATGGTTTGTTGGAGAGTGGGGTTTTTGTGAAGGCAACTGTCCCGCTGGTATACAGAGGAGAGAAATTAAGTGCTTAGATAGAAATGGCGGATATTCCAATTTATGTTCCGATGGTGAGAAGCCTTTGAGCAAACGTAGTTGTCGGTGTGAAAAGCAAAACGACCAAATTAACGTACCGGCTCACGACGAGCCCCAAGATAGTAAGTATACCGTACGGTATCATCATTCCTAAAGCTCTACTTGGGTGTCTCTAAAATTTTTTAAACATTGACACAATTATTGTACTCAACAACATTTCTAGACACCAAAGTGAGACTTAGGTAACTATTACTAGTAAACATGCCACGGTGCGATTTCGAGAGGGCACGTTAAGTCATCGATGTGAACTAATTCATAGATTTAAGCTAGTCAGTGTGGTAAGATTAATAAGTGATTAAATTAAATGATTTCAGATAGCTGCGTCGATAAATTTTCCAACTGTTATTTGGCGGTTAAAGCCCGTTTGTGCCATTACGAATATTACAAAAGCAACTGTTGCGTCTCTTGTAGAAAGTTACAGCTCGACTTGAAACAGTGATTGGAAAAGTGATTGAAATTAACGTATAGACTGATATTGATTACGTCACCAAGAAGTTTTTTAAAAACAAGAAATTATAAAAATGACTGATTAGTTTTGTACAACAATATAATATAATTATCATCACTCGTGTAGAATACTCTTATCATTAGTTGTCTGTGATTGTTAACTATTTAAATATTAACGTGTTTTTATTAATAAGGTGCATAATACTTTGCGCTAAGTGCCAGATTTACTTATTATAACTTGCTTAAAAACACTGCCAAATACATAAATTAAGTTATTTAGTATTAAAAAAACAAAACACAACTAACAAAAAAGTTACTTTTAAGTTTTTACACTCAAAATTGATATCTATAGGTGCCTAATTTTTCTACGAAGAATTAAATCTCTTTTTAATAATTAAAAATGTACGAAACTTGTTCTTTAGGATTAAAATGTGAACAGTTTTTCAGTTAAAATTCAAAGCCTTTTGTTTTAATAATAAATATTTTATTCACAATGTTAAATCATTTTTTCTAAATCGTCATCCAGACTAGGGCTGCAACGTGTATTGCAACGTGGACGGCTCGCGAATCGTTCAGCGAGCTTCCGGCGCTTCCTAGTCTCGAGCTCGATCTCTTTGACTTTGCTAATTAAATTGTTTCTTATAAAGATTGAGAAACAATGTTTGAATGTGCGCCGTGCATCAATACGTTGCACTTTGCCCGTCCACACTGCAACAGCGTGCCCCTTTGTGTTCGCTCTAAAATCCGACACTCAACGGATCGTCGGCGCGCATACTTTGCAACGTTTGCTAACCCGTCCGCACTGGTTGCATTGCACGTTGCAGTCCTAGTCTGGATGCCGCTTAATAGTCGAGCCAAGTGATTTCTTACGACTCCTCGAGTCTAGTAGATTTCTCATGAGCAGTGAGTACAGTAAAAATTTTAAGAGATGTGGTGACCTTCGATGCGCACTAGCTGCCTTAGTGCGAGTCTGTATTGGCGTACCTCACCAGCACCGCACATCGCCTAGCTTTTAACAACATATCGGCTGATAGGATATGAGATGTGCGGTGCGCTACTCAGGCCTCCGCTATTTAAAAATAATGTTGTTTACTAGCTAGGCGAGGTGCGGTGCGCCACTATTGACATGCACTTAAGCTCCACCCTAACCAAAACAGTTGATGCCAGTGGCATATCGAAAATAAAAAAGGTACATTGTATAAGGCGGATAAAGTTGGCACGGCTAACTACCTCATCTTTTAAAGTTTGTACTGTAGGTGTTAGTGGTGGCAAAAACAGTAAATTTTACAAATCGAATATTTGGTTCACAAAGAAACCGATTTGTTCTAAAGCTGAATAATTATTCGATTCAAAAACTGATCAGCGATTTGATTCGAAAACCGATTCTTTCAAGAACTGAATAATTATTTGTTCAAAATCGATTCGAAAACCGATTAGCAATTCGATTGAAAAACCCATTTATTTTATGTTATACGTACTACCTATTGACAAATAGGTAGTAGGTATAATAATAAATTAATGATTGTTTCCTAATCACTATACTTTGGATGATTATTTAGTTTAGTCTGCATTATAAATTTTAGACAATATAAATAGTTATTCGCAATTTGAATCGCTTATCCTAATAGATTCGGTTAACTAAGTTGGTTCTGTTTTTATAGTATTCGTTGTTCGTCAACTAAATATTTGGTTCACCGATTATTTGAATAGTGTTGCCAGCACTAGTAGGTATTGTGAAGTTAGCCCACAATGAGAGGTAATTGGCAGAAATAGATCTTTCTAAGTTTCTCAACAACCACTGTGTAGAATTGTACTAGTCTAGGAACAATGGATACCTACAAGAGTGGCTCTAGGTCTCTAGGTTGTAAAAAAAAATGAAAATATAAAAAATAACAAGCAACTCAAAGTAGTTATACTCCATAACATAAATTTTTCAGAAAAAAGTAATTGAAATCAGCTTAATTATTAGAAGCTACCCGAAGTCCCGAAAAGTGTTTAATAATGGAACTACAATGTTTGTACAATGTCTCTCTTATCAAGATGAGAGAGGCTTACCCTCTTCAGCAGATGGCCTAATAAGGAAACGGGGCCCAGTTTTAGATTCACCATTTAGCCTAACAAGCATAAAGTCTAGGGCCCCAGGTTAAAAGGGGCCCGTAGTTTTCCAACCATTATAGCTATTTGATTCGTAACTTTCCTACTTTGTTTTCGTGAAACTTCTTTTTAGGAGACACTATTAATCGCTACTAAAAATCATAAACTTCGTTTTAAGCCCTTTAACCTTGAACAATAAAAAATTTTCGCCTGCGGCCCCGGGTTCCAAAATTTATCAACGCCTAAAGGTGTGATTTCGTTTGCAAATTCTGCGGTTGCGTCCGGCCGCAACGTCCCAGCAGTCGTGGCCGGACGCGACGTCCAGCAGTCGAGCACTGCTACAATGCACTTTAATGTAACTGAAGAGAGAAGCAGTGCTCAATCGTGTGCTCGACTGCTGGACGTCGCGTTCAGCCACGACTGCTGGGAGGTCGCGTCCGGTCGCGACTGCTAGCGTTGCAACCGGACGCGACCGCAGACGTTACAACGAAATCACACCTTAAGGACCCCACCGAAAAATATGTGCCAACAAAAGTGCTGAAATCTCACCTATGCGGACATATCAATCTCTTAAACGCGGACGCTACATTTCTTTACCCAAGCAAACAAAAATGCCCCCTAAATGAAAGTAAATAAGTTTAGTTCTTCCACGTTTTGCATGGTTTTTGTCATTGACAAAGGTTCTGTACATACTTCTAATTTAATTTTGGTATTTAGAAAAAATACAAATGTTTTGAAGATCTTTGGAGTTTGAGAGCGACTTAATGAACCGTTTTGGAGTATAGGTAAAGTTGGTTAAAATCGTCTCTATTATTTTGTCTCATAAGTACTACATAAATGTGGTAACTTGTTCAGACCTTTGAGACGCCCGGTAGAACTTAAAAATAAAAGTTACGAATGTTTTTCTTTAAACGGACACCTGCAAGCAGCCGGACAAAAAAGGGGGTCCCACGAGTGTTTGCTTAAGGGAGTGTAACAATCACGATTTTTAATCGGTAGATTGTTCATAAATTTTTTTACAATTTTATAATATTTAGGATTAGAAATTTGGTAAGTTTCAAATTTGATAACTTGATTCGAATTAATTGATTATTAAAGGTAACTAAAGTTGCATTTATGAAATTAGAGTTTCTCTTTGTTGTCTACATAAGACAATGAAGACATTATAGTTTGTAGTACATTGTAGCTAAAGTTGTTTGAACCGTGGGCATAAAGATGCACATACCTATATGCAAGTAGGTTGTCTTGGGTGGACGTCACTCGATAAGAGACGTTCATCGAGGGTTATGAGAACTGTCGAGTGGACGAAAAAGACTGGTCCCCGCAAAAAGACAAGAGTCGTTTTGGGTCTTTGAGATATTCGGGGAAAAACCAGCCCGAAGGAAAAGTAAGATCGATAAACATTAGATTCGATAAAAGAGAGACATTTTTGGTTCACCCGATACGGGTCCAGAACAATTTCGAAACAACGTAAACAAAGTGCGGGAGAAATAAAGAACAAAGTTTTCGGGATACAGAACGGTCACAAATAAAACGGGTCGTTTTAACATTAACCAAAGGTACAGTGCGGTGACGCGAAGTCCGAGAGTGGAAATTAGTTTAGGTGCGTTCAAAGCTACGCATCGTGGACAAGACACCGGGCGAAGTCCGGGAAACGAATACAGCTTTCAACCGGATTCCAATCAACAGGATTTTAAAGCCGCAGCTTGCCAACTAAATAAGGTAGAAACTGTTTGGTCTACTGCATTTTTATGTGTTTATACCCGCTGGTCGTTGTTAGGGATTTTGATAGGTATTTTCAGGTATTTTATAAGAGAGTCTCAACTTAAGCGTGGTTGAAAACGCTCTACGTAATCGTCGTTAGGTTAAAATAAGCGATTTATTATTTCAGTTAGGACTAGGTATTACCAATATTGTTTAGGGTGTATTTTAAAGGAGTCACCTCTTGTAAAGGTAATGCATTTGTTTTGTTGTGTGTCATTTGAAAGATTTAAAAATAGATACTAATTTAAATTACCAAAAACGGTGTTTATTATTGATCGATAAGAAGATCGATCAGCAAGAGAAAAGCTAATTTACCAATACATCAATTTTACTCGCTGTCCTGTAAGCCGAGCGGATTTACGTTTTTCGAAGCAGAAGTGGTGGCAAAAATCAGTACGCTACCAAAATAGTACTCCAAATTTCGGAACAACCCCAAGTGCCAAATCTCACAGGTGGTGGCAGCATAATCAAAAATAAATAATTCCTGTGAGGTTTTTGAGCGTTTCGGTGGTTGCTTTCCTGGGGGTAGCGAGGGTGAAAGTTTCAGTCTTAAAAAGCGTCAAGTCATAAAGAAAATAGTTGTAAAAAATTCACCCCGTTACAGGGTTTATTTATTCTATTTATTTCGTTCAATATAAAATGGACCAAAATGGACTGTCACCTTTTATTATTTTTACTCGTAACCACGGAACATCCCAATATATATCTCGTAACTATGAACAATGCTAATGTTACTATTTACATGGCTGTTTTCTCAGCATATGTGATAATGATAACGAACAATTATTTTGTCTCATAAGTAGTACATAAATGTGGTAACTTGTTCAGACCTTTGAGACGCCCGGTAGAACTTAAAAATAAAAGTTACGAATGTTTTTCTTTAAACGGACACCTGCAGCCGGACAAAAAAGTCGGTCCCACGAGTGTCCACTTATGGGAGCTAATTTTAAAATTGACTACTTTTAAAGGGCCGTGAAAATTTTTTCAAAACCGGGGCCGTTCTGTCTTTTTTGGATATATTATAGATTTCGAAGTTCTTCATTAAACGCCGTTTGTTTGGTTTATTTGCTATGGTCAGAACCGTAGTTATGATTTTTTGAAGGTCACAATTAACAATTTCAAAAATTATCATATTTGTTTGTAGGTAATTAAAATTGGTGGATTAATTATTATTGATTCTATTAATTTGTATTATTATTTGATACTATTTTAGTTTCTAAAAAACTTCTGCTTAAATCCGGGAATTATCCAAATAGAAGTGAAAAATTATCTGCCTAAGAATAGGGCTAGTTTTTCTAATTCGAATAGAGAACACCCCGGAAAATAAGTTTAATTCTGTACTGACTACAATAATACCCCAATACCTAACTACGGAAAATAAAGAAAAACTGACCTTTTTCCAGTTGTTGAGCCGGATAATTCGAATTGCTTCTTCACGAATCCAAAAAGGCACAAAACACAAAAATAAAGTAACGCGAACTTGAACACGGCGAGTTGCAAATCGTAACTAAATAATTAAAATATTTCACCACACATACAACATGTGGAAATCGTCTCGTGAAATTATAAACCGACCGCATGTTATCTCTCATTGCCTCTTATCTACCTATGCAAGGCACCAATTTCGATTATTTTTAAATATTTGTGGACGCATTTTAATTATACAGGATGCAGTCAAATTTCGTTTCTTTCATTAAACGTCCTTTAACAAACAATTAGGAACTATTTTAAGGCGTTCATCGCCCACCCTGGAAAATATAGAAACATTTATTTGAATTTTTTATAAAAACCCAATTCACATCACTTGAGTAATTAAAGAGTAGGTAGTTAAAGAAACTAGCTACAAAACGGGCGCGGACTGACTATAGGCGCTGGGCACAAAAGAGCGTCCCGGGCCCCAGAAAAATTAATTTTTATTTGAATCTCATTAATCATTAATTTTATGTGTTAAATAATAAAACGAATTAGAAGTGGCAGGTCTGGATTTAACATTAGGCTACCAAAATCTAGGACCGCGGTTTAAGAGGGGCCCCGTAATTCTCCAACAATTCTTTTTGATTATCTGAAATACCTCATTATAACAATGTAAGTCTTAATTTGCGTATTTTGTTTTGATCAAACGTCGTTTTTGGAGACACTATCAATATCAATCGTTACTAAAATTTGTGAACTTCATTTTAAGCCGTTTGACCTTGAGCAATAAAAAATTTTAAAATGGTTGTTTTTGCGCTGGTTGGCTTTATTCTTTGTCCCCACAATCCACAATATCCGGACGTGACCACGCACTCCACTTGCGTAAATGGAGACCGGAGTTGCACCAAGGTGGCTTTAATTGAATTCTTGGAGTATGTGGAGTTTGAAGTTGGAATATAGAGTTGGAGTAATTAAATTAAACACAGTCGTATTGAAGTTAAACTAAATTTTATTTATTTTAGAGTTGGAGTATGGACTAATAAGACAAGAGAAAAAAAGAGAGTAAAAACTCCAGTATTTGTTTTTTATTAGTCCGGATTCCAACTCAAAAAAAAACTTCAACTCCATACTCCAATTTAGAGGTAGAGATTCTAGGGCTAATGAAGCGTGGTCGAAAGATTCCTGGCGTTTCGCCCTCTACTGTGGTAGGCATTTTTAAAGTGAATTCTGTGCCGTAGCGGTCGTAGTATGCATATCGGTGCTTTAGGAGTGACTGTCACTCCTGAACCTGAACCTGAACGCATACTACAACCGCTACCGCACAGGATTCACCGAAGCGTCCTTTGAAAATGCCTACCAAAGACCACAGTAGTGGGCGAAACGTCAGGATTCCCAAATAGAACCTTTCGACCACAGCCTATTAGCTCTAGAACCTCTACCTCTAAATTGGAGTCTCTGGCCGTGAAAGCCTTAATACTTTAACTCCATATTCCAACTTCATACTCCATACTCCAACTCCACTTATCAGCCTACCTTCTTAAAACAATCCTAACGCCGCCACTGATCTCGGCTATTAATTAACTAAACGAATTCGCTTTAAAAATATTTTTAATGTTTCTATTTCGATAATACATTTAACACTTATACCAACAGCTTCTTTTCAAAATATTTCTAGATAGGGAAAATTGTATTACTACTTGGCACAGCCGTAAAACAGGAAACAAGTATACACCATTCTCAATGTTTTTAGATTGATTTATGTTGGTGCTTCTGATAGTTTGAGTTAATAAATTAATAACTAATATAGGGGAGATCCTTGTACTTTGGGACAGCTTGTACTTCTGGACAGCTCATTATTTAGTACATTAAAGTTGAATTTACCGCCAATAGTTATATTTACATTAAGGAATACCCAATAGAGAATAGCACATGTTATAAAAACCGCCAAAACTATATTTGCTTGGGGGAATTACACAGTTTTGTGTTTATGTCGGTTAAGAGTAGTTTTACATACAAAAACATCCACTAGATTAAAGGTATATCATCGTTATAATCAACTGTAGTTATTATCCATTTAATATACTATTATATAAGCTATATAGTAGAGATTTATCATACAAAACTAAAGATTATCTAAAAATTGAAGATAAAAATGAATTGAGTATTCCATTGTAGCTTTGCTTGTACTTTGGGACACTACTTAAACTGTACTTCGGGACATGTCCAAATAGCTGCAAAAGTACAGATTATGGTGCTCGTTAAAATTGCATATAAAAGAATGATAAAATTTTAGGTGGCTCACATTTGTGAAGCTAACAATGATAGTTTTGGGCTGATGAGATACCTACTTAAAAAAATTTTTTTTGTGCTGGCAATGATTGAAAAGTGCCATTTACATAGACAGTAGTGTAATCGTTCTAGTAAGGGCAAGAATCGTCTAAAAGCTTGAATAGGGTTTTTTCAATGTACCCGTTTACAATGAAATATAGTTGGCAAGGTCGTTGCTAACAATGGTCAGAAAGTTTGTAATGTTTAAACTTCTAGACCACTTTTCTTAGTAAATCGGCACCAGCCAATCATAGAAGTGCATCTCTCCCCCGCGGCCCAGCTATTTGAAATTTAAACAAAAATTTGACAAAATAGTTGCTTTGATTTTATTTCTTCATTTTGGTTTTCGGTAGTACTATTTTAATCTCATCGTTCAAGTATAAGAAAAAAAAATAGGAAAAAAAAAAGAAAAAAAAAATGATTACCACTAAAGTCTATGTAAATGGTTTTACGCCACGTTGCCCACTTGGCGAGTTCTAGACCAGCAATCTACACCATCAATCTGCACTAAGTTCTATGTAAATGGGGCTATACTGTATATGATTTACCACGGGAAGATGTGAGTATTAAACTTAGTGTACCTCAGGTAGTAGGTGGAACAGCAAGAAAATGTCATGAGTTTAGATTTCCAGTAGATTTGTCAGGTTTCAATGTAGAATAAATGCACATCTCGAAGTACATACCTTGCTGTCCCAAAGTACAAGCCTGGGTTTGTACTTAGAGACAATTTTAGAAATTTGTTTGTAATGTTCCAAAACCGTTTTTAATGCTAGCATATGAACAATTTTTTTTGGAGGTACTCTAGAAAGTACTATTTTGCAGTAGGCATATTTTTTATTCGTTAATTTTGTAACAATAAATTTAAAAAAAATAAATTGTAAAATTTGTCCCGAAGTACAAGGATCTCCCCTACTTTTTATGCTTACAATTATTTGCAAAGAGAATCTAAATTAAATTAAAACTGGTAATTTGGTAAATTGATTAAATCGTTGGATGCGTTTAGGAAACAGTACTGGTCCTGGCAGCGGTCGACAGCACAGAACTGTACCGAGTACCATTCGACTCTGCTACTAATAACTAAGTGGTAAGTGCACAAAAATTGGATTCATTTAAAATTCAATGATAGTTCTCTAAACGCGCCAGAACATCCTACTAGTAATAGAACCAACACATTTAAAAACATTTGAAACGGATGATAGATTAGTACGAACGTACCCTTCTTATGTGCTTATAAATAGATTTGCAGCTATGAAACAAAGACCATGCTCCAATTATTCCTGTAACAACCGAGACAGCTATTCGCGATCTTAAAGACGTATAAAAGGTGAAATAATCCGTGAAATATCCTAAAATTAGGCATACTAATGCCATAACGTATCCAATTTGTCCGATAACGTCGTGAATAATTTTATACCAAACGGGCGCTATATATTCTCTAAATATGTATGGCACGAAGGTTAAAAATCCACTAATAAACGCAATAGAAAAAAAAATCATCGACATAAGGCCTAAAAATTACATTTTAAACATTTTCCTTTAAAGTGACTTGTAAAATGACTTACCCATAATCGCATGCGCAGACGTAAAATGACTTAACATCACTTTCTCTTTACGATCAATTTCCACAGCAATTCCTGCTATCACCAAAACCAAACTCACAAACCCGAGAATTCCGTGCAGCCAACGTTTTCCATCTTTTTCGACATCCACACTCCACACGTTATAGCGAGCAAATAAAATTAAAGACGTGGCCAAAATTGGAATAACCTGTCCATTACTTTCGTTATTTATTTACGCAGCATTATAGATAAGAACTTACTCCTAGGGTAGACAAAATGACGTGCCACGAAAACGGATGAATGTAATTTTGACAAGAAATCCAAACCACATAAACAGTCACAACTGCCACACATTGATGAAACAACGTATTCCAAAACAGCCTCAAAAATTGACAAACTGCCCTTTTTGATAGATCGAGCATATTTGTACAATAAATTATTGTTGTGTCATAGTATCAAATAGCTATTGAACAAAGCAATAAATTTGTACCGAATAATCGTGTCAAATATAAATTTCAGGTGAAACTAACAAAAGTTGTTTATTTAATTAGATAACAACCGTGGCTTATCTTTGTTAAACACAAGCGTCAATTTGGCGATAATTTCTAATAATGAGTAAAACTTCAAAGGTGTAGGAATCAGATCGACCAATAATAAGTTTGGGTTGTCTATTAAACAGACTGTGGGTAACGAGTAACGAGCAAAGTCGATTTGAGTTTTCGAAGTTCTTCAAGTTTGCAAAAGTGCATTTTACCCATTTTACACACATTTACGACACATAGGTACGCCTATTTACTTTACTCCAGTCTCCAGTCCAAATAAAGTAGCGCACGATTATCAATTATCAATCATCACTATGCAAACCACGAGTTTAGCACAGGCAATGGGTACTGGGTAGGTTCTGACTTCTGACTTACAAAACGTCAAGGAAGTTGTAATTTGGTAGACTTGTGCAGCTTATAGTTTGGTATTTTAATTAATAATACGAGTTTGTGACCTTGAGCGACTGCTGCTGGCGTCGCTATACTGGAAAAATGGTACCCAAAACCAGTTTTTCGAGAATATCTTCTCTCCAGCGCCACTTAGGTCAAAAATAGCTATTACAAAAATTATAGAGCATGAAATTTTCCGTAACTTTTGTAAGAAACATTTTTCAAGCAGATGAATAGTGCAAGAGTTACAGCGGAGTCAATTGCGGCAAATTTCTACAATTCGCAAAATCATTACATTTTTTCTCAAATAGCCCAGTCGAATGTACTTAAAATTGGGGTTACGTGGAAAAAGGGCCGAAATTAATGATATTTTAATATGTTGTATGTGGATATTCTGTGGTGTTTAATCCAAGTTTTACAATTCGAGAACCATGTGCTACCTTCAGGGCATCTAAAAAAATCTCGATGACGGACCAACGATAAATCAAAGTATTGGTCCTCGGTGGATCACTGAATCGTTGTCAAAAATCCAAAACAAAGGCAAAACTAAATCGAGCATGTTTAAGGAGTTTTGGCAATGATTCGGAGATCCACCAAGGTCGAAAACTTGGATTTATCATTAGACCTTCTTTATTATACAGGGTGTCAACTGTAACTTGGCCAAGAATGCCAGGGTAGGTAGAGGACCGATAGCAAGTATTTTAAAGATAGGAACCCATGTCCGGAAATGCAGGCCGTTTTCAACTTGTGGTTTTGCACCCGATGTACACGCTACATGTCGTGTTTTAAAATAATTGTTTGCCTGGCAACCTATCCGTGCCTAGGAAATACATTGTTGTCGCTCAGGTGTACCTGTGGCGCTGTGCTCCAAGTGCGTTGCAGTTCATAGCCCCATACGCCAGATGCACGTCGGCGAGCTCCTGAAAGGTTAACCTGTTCATTGTTCAGCACGCGTTTTATTGACACAATGTTTCTGAGCTGACATTTCCTAGGCAACGACGAGTTGCAGGGAAACAATTGTTAGACACACGACATGCTGCCTGCATATCGGACGATAAAACGCAAAGTTAAAAACGGCCGTAGCTCCGTACGGGTGCATTTCGGGACATGGGTTCCTATCCTTAAAATACTTGCCTATCGGTCCTCTACCTACCCTGACATTCTTGGCCAAGTTACAGTTGACACCCTTGTATTATAACATACCATAAAATCATAACTACTCCATTTGATGCAAGATAAATAATCCGGAAGCACTATATGATAAATTTGCTAACTCTTGTATTCGAGGACTATTCATCTGATTGAAAAGCGTTTCTTACAAAAGTTACAGGAAATTTCATGGTCTATAATTTTTGTAATAGCTCTTTTTGACCTAGGTGGCACTGGAGAAACAAAATTTTCGAAGAACTGGTTTTCGGCACCTACCATTTTTACAATAAGACGGTGCGAGCGGCGGTCTCTCAAATTCAAAGTCGAAAACTCGGAATATTAATTACGACACCAAACTGTACAAATCGACAAAAAATAATCACACTCATAGGTAGGTAAATAGAAAAGGTTTAAAAAAATATGTCAAATTTACAATTTATTTATCTCATTCCAGAAGAAATGGCTTTTATTCAGGTTTCCAAACCGACATTAGTTACATTGAGATGAAAACGAATTAAAAATAACACTAAAATACAAAATACTAGCGTAAAATTGTAAAATATGTCGTTATTATTCACATAAAAAAGACTATTTATTTCTGTGTACTACTAAATGGCTCTTTAAGTTGCTTTTAAGAGAGCACGTATAATCGCATACATCACATTTAAAGCGCTTTTTACCTGTGTGCACTAGTAAATGAGTCGACAAGTTACTTTTCCTAGAACATGCGAAATCACACACACTACATTTAAAAGGTTTTTCCCCAGTATGTACTAGGAAATGCTTCTTCAAGTAATCTTTTCGTAAACATGCGTAATCACATTCGGTGCATTTAAAAGGCCGTTCTCCTGAGTGCACTAGCGAATGTGTCTTCAACTGATCTTTCCGTATACATCCGTAATCACATAAAGAGCATTTAAAACGTGTTTCACCTGTATGTGTTAGTAAATGATCCTCCATGGCAAGTTTCTTTAAACATGCGTAATCACATACACTACACTTGTAAGGCTTTTCACCTCTGTGTACTTGTAAATGTTCAGTCAAGCAACCAGACTGTGCACATGCATAATCACATAAGCTGCATTTAAAAGGCTTCTCCCCCGTGTGCACTCGCGAATGTCTCTTCAAGTAATCTTTGTGCGTACAAGTAAAATCGCATACACTGCATTTAAAAGGTTTTTTACCCGAGTGTGCTACTAGGAAATGATTCTCCAAGTGAGTTTTCCGTAAACATGTGTAATCACATAGACTACATTTAAAAGGCCTTTCACCTGTGTGTTGTGGTAAATGTTTCTTCAAACTTGATTTACGTGCAAATGCATAATCACATACGTTGCATTTAAAAGGTCTTTTGTCTGTATGTATAATTAAATGAGATTTTAAGATAGTATTGGTGATACATCTGTAATCACATAACTTGCATTGAAAAGGCTTTTCTCCAGTGTGTAGGAACTCATGTCTTTTTAAGTCGGACTTTCTAGCAAATTTATAATTGCATATACTACATTTGAAAGGCCTTGTTTTCATATGAGTTTGCACATGAACTATTAAACTCGGTTTGTCAGAGCATTTAAAATTGCAGTTATAGCAGCTGTATACTTCGTCGATGTACAAACTATTTGTTAGTACATTTTCCATTTTTACAGTCTCGTCAATGAATTCCTTCACAACATGTTCTTCTATTTTAATTGAACCTTAAATTTACATATTAGTAACCCCCATGTTATGAACTAATAAAAAAATTCTTACCATCATTCGAAAGGTTATCCCAACAAACTTCTTGTTTAGGAGCTTCATCTGCAACTAATTTATTACATTCAAAACCGAAATGACGTCATTGTAACTTACTTGAATAATTGTAATTGTTGAAGTTACCAGAGTAATCCAAAGTAGCATCTGCAATCTCCTCTTTGATTGTTATTTCCATTACTATTGTTTTATACTCGATTTTAGTTTCAAAACACCCACGTGCAAACACGCGTTCATAAGCACTAAAGTCGTTTGTCTTTGCGTCCACGTTTTTGTGTTGTTGCAATGAAAACTAAACGTATAATAGCTGATAATAGCGTAGCCTTGAGAAATTTACGGTTTTAGTCGCAGGTAACAGGTATCGCCATCTTCTCTTAAGAAGTGCACTACTACGGTACTACACATTATTCCGAATTTAAATTTAATTATTGAATAGATTTGGCTATTACTGTGTGCAAATCGAGAAACTGACAAAATTAGTACAAATGGCTATTCTAATTTAGTTCATACAAAAATAAAATTTAATTTTCTTGCAATAAATAAAGATGACGATTTTTATCTTGTTACTTATGTTTAGAGCAGCTACACAGGGCTAATTCTACTTATTCTGAAATAAGCTCACAGGAAGATTTATTCTGATCTTCTCTCTACCTTTTAGTAATTGTAATTTATTTACAAAGTGGGTAAAGTAAGCAGCAGATGAAATAACATCAAGAAATTTAATGACTCATTTCTCAATCATCTAATTCTTTTCTTTTTTTCAGTACCTACTAAAAAAAGCACAAGTTATTTTAGAGAAAAATCTGTCGAGATCGAGATCGGATTTATTCCATTTTTAAAAACTTTTTTACTGCAGCTGTAGAGGTTCTATCAGTGTAAAGGCAGATTAAACTCTAAACTCGAATAATTCCTTCTACTTTACGCGATTACTGACGTTTGGCATTAAACAGTAGACTTACGTTTCTGCTTTAGATAACTATAGTTACAGTCTTATTAAAAAAGAAAAATGTTATCTTCGTATGCGGTTCTTCAATGTTATACTAGACAAAAAATAATCACACCTACGTAGATAGAAAATTAAGTCACATTTGCAATTTATTTATCTCATTTCAGAAGAAAGGACTTTTATTCGGTTTTCCAAAACTAACATTAGTTACTTACATTGAAATAGAAAATTAACACTAAGATCTACAAATACTAGCATAAAATTGTAAAATATGTAATTATTAAAATAAAAAAGACTATCCATTTCTGTGTACTAGTAAATGACTCTTTAAGTTGCTTTTAAAGGAGCACGTGTAATCGCATACACCACATTTAAAGCGCTTTTTATCTGTGTGTACTAGTAAATGAGTCGACAAGTTACTTTTCCTAGAACATGCGAATTCACACAAACTACATTTATAAGGCTTTTCCCCTGTGTGTACTAGTAAATGCTTCTTTAAGTAATCTTTTCGTGAACATGCGTAATCACAAACAGTGCATTTAAAAGGCCGTTCTCCTGAATGTACTAGCGAATGTGTCTTCAACTGATGTTTCTGTAAAAATCTGTAATCACATATAGCGCATTTAAAAGGTGTTTCACCGGTATGTCTTAGTAAATGACTCTTTAAGCTCCTTTTCTGAGAACATGCGTAATCACATACACTACATTTGTAAGGTTTTTCACCTCTGTGTACTCGTAAATGATCATTCAAGCAACCTATCTGTGCACATGCATAATCACATACACTGCATTTAAAAGGCTTTTCTCCTGTGTGTACTCGTGAATGTCTGTTCAAGTAATCTTTCCGCGTACAAGCAAAATCACACACACTGCATTTAAAAGGTTTTTTACCTGAGTGTGCTACTAGGAAATGACTCTGCAACTGACCTTTTTCTAAACATGTGTAATCGCATACACTACATTTAAAAGGCCTCTCACCTGTGTGTAGTTGTAAATGTTTCTTCAAGCTTGGTTTGCGTGCAAATGCATAATCACATACATTGCATTTAAAAGGTCGTTTGCCTGTATGTACAATTAAATGAGATTTTAAGATAGAATTGGTGATACATCTGTAATCACAAAACTTGCATTGAAAAGGCTTTTCTCCTGTGTGTCGGAATTCATGATTTTTTAAGTTTGATCTGCTCGCAAATTGATGATTACATATACTACATTTAAAAGGCTTTTTAACAGTGTGTTGTAGTAAATGTATCCTTAAGGTTATTTTACGTGCAAATGTTTTATTACATTCATTGCATTTAAAAGCTTTTTCACCTGTATGTCGGAATCCATGTTCTTTTAAGCTTGTTTTGCTCTTACATTTATGATTGCATATAGTACATTTGAAAGGCTTTTCAAGATCGGTATTCATATGAGTTTGCACATGAACTATTAAACTCGGCTTGTCCGAACATTTAAAATTGCAGTTATAGCAGTTGTATACTTCATCGTTGTCCAAACTATTTGTTGGTACATTTTCCATTTTTACAGTCTCGTCAATAAATTCCCCCACATCATGTTCTTCTATTTTAATTGAACCTTAAATTTACATAAACAGTGAGCCTGGTGTTAGGAACTAATAAAGAAATTCTTACCATCATTCGAAAGGTCATCACAACCAACTTCTTGTTCAGGAGCTTCATCTACAACTAATTTATTACATTCAAAACCGAAATGACGTCATGCTAACTTACTTGAATAATTGTTATTATAGAACTTATCAGAGTAATCCATAGTAGCGTCTTCAATGTCTTCTGTGATTGTTCTTTCCATTACGAATTCTTTCTATTCGATTCAACTAACACTCGTTTTTTATTTTCAAAACACACGCGTGCAACACACCCATACACGTATTAAATTACGCATTACATTAACTTCGCATAACACTTACTTTATGCTTTAACCACATAACACTTACTTTGTGACTTTGGATGACAAATCTACGAGCGTTCATCCTCGTCGGTATACATCGCGACTGCACCGAATGCCATTTTCAATGTAGGCAGTGATTTGCTTGCGGCCGTGGGCAGGGGCGGACTGGCCCGCCGGGCCAACGAGAAAAGTCTCGGTGGGCTGGTTGCTTTGGGATGGTTTCTCTGGGGTTTCCGACTTTAAATTTCATTCGCCAGTACAAACAGGGGAAAGTCCTTGTTTTAACAAACAAGTTATAGAAATATTTACGAAAAATAGCGTTTCGCTAAGTACTTATAGTGAGTCGATATTTTGTTTTGTGAATCACCTTCTTTAGATACATTATCAATTGCTACTAAAATTTCTGAACTGTCGTTTGACCTTGAACAATCTAAAATTTTCGCCGGCGGCGCTTTACATTTTTGTAATAAAATCAATATTAGACTTATATTGGGCTTTCCATCAAAAAACTCCCTAGGTAGTGAAATAAAATTGCCGCTTATTTGTTGCCAGTCCGCCCCTGGCCATGGGAACACGGCTTACAAAAACTTTTGCAGTTTTTAAAATTAAATAAATCCTATTGATGCAAGGTGAATAATCCAGATCGTTGTCAAAAGGTGAGCTTCCCTTTAAAACGGCAAAATATTTTAAATTTGCAAACATTTGTATAGAAAGACCACTCACGTTTACAAAAAATATGTATTTTGGTTTTTGACTAGAAAACTGATTGTACAAATTCTTTGTCAATGGATTTTAGGTGGGTAAATCAACAAAAAATATATGTATATTCCATAAAAGCGGCAACATTTATTCTTCATATAAATTTTTAGAGTTTTGTACATCATTAAAACTGAATAATAATTTTAAAAAAATTAATTAATCTGAGCTAGCAGTGTAAAACAGTTCGCGCGGTATTTGTAGCATATTATAAATATTAATGTAGTTAAATTATTTAAATTCATAAAACTGATACAAATATGTTATCATTTCCTACTCATTCAAGGTTAAATAGTTTATTTTTAACCCTTAGCTCGCGACGTTGATAAGTATTACCAGTGACGGCGCCAGGGTTTTTTAAATGGGTGGGCACAATATTTTCGTGATGGGCACATACATTTTTTACGTTCAAGGCCGCAACCAGAAAAAATTTTCGGGGGGTTGCAAGTAGAGTGGGCCAATTTTTTATTGCTTGTGTTGGAAAGAAAATGAAATAATAGCGTGTGGCGCTATTATGCTAAAAGCGTGAAAGCGAACTCCCCGGACCCCGGACGCACGGATTAACTTGGACTTTGGATGACAAACCTATGAGCGTACCTACGTTCTCATCGGTATACTGTAACAATCACGATTTTTAATCGGTAGATTGTTCATAATTTCTTTTACAATTTTATAATATTTAGGATTGGGGATTTTGCAGGTTTCAAATTTGATAACGTAATTTGAATTAATTATTAAAGGTGACGAAAGTTGCATTTATGAAATTAGAGCTTTTCTTTGTTGTCTCCAAGAGAACAATAGGGACATTATAGTTTGTAGTAACATTGTAGCTAAAGTTGTTTGAACCGTGGGCATAAAGATGCACATTAATGCATAAATGCATTAATGTTTTGGGCGGATGTCACTTGGGAAGAGATATTCCTCAGGGCCGTGAGAAATGTCGACTGGATGAAAAAGACTGGTCCCCGCAAAAAGACGGGAAGGAAAATTAAGGCAGTCGCTTTGGGTCTGTCGATCGCGAAAAGACTCGTAAGCGGAAAATAAAAGTCGTCGAGGGTCTGCTGATCGCGTCGGGACGCTTGGAAAATAGTTAATAAAGTCGCTTTGGGTGTGCCGATCGCGAAGGACTCGCAAGCGGAAGGTGCGAATTTTAAAAGAGCGTAAATAATAAAAGTTGCTTGAGGACTGCAGTCGCGAAAGGACTCAAGCGGGAATTTGCAAAATTAGTAATAAAACGTTAAAGTCAAGAGACGTCCCGTAGAACGGAGCTCTCGTGCGTTAAAAGCGGAAATTAGTGGAAAATCGAGTGCTGGTTAACGAATTTATGTAAGGAAAGTTGAAATAAGTTAACACGAAGAATTGGACAAAGGAGTTGCCCAGAAGGAAAGAAGGTAAAAAGGGAACTCATCGAGATTTTGGAAGAGCGAAAAGTGTGGTTTTTCCAAGTATTCGGGGAAAAACCATCCCGAAGGAAAAGTAAGATCGATAAACATTAGATTCGATAGAAAGGAGACATTTTTGGTTCACCCGATACGGGTCCAGAACAATTTCGAAACAACGTAAACAAAAAGCGGGAGAAATAAAGAACAAAGTTTTCGGGATACAGAACGGTCATAAATAAAACGGGTCGTTTTAACATTTACTAAAAGTACAGTGCGGTGACGCGAAGTCCGAGAGTGGAAATTAGTTTAGGTGCGTTCAACGCTACGCATCGTGGACAAGACACCGGGCGAGGTCCGGGAACGAATACAGCTTTCAACCGGATTCCAATCAACAGGATTTCAAAGCCGCAGCTTGCCAACTAAATAAGGTAGAAGCTGTTTGGTCTACTGCATTTTTATGTGTTTATGCCCGCTGGTCGTTGTTAGGGATTTTGATAGGTATTTTCAGGTATTTTATAAGAGAGTCTCAACTTAAGCGTGGTTGAAAACGCTCTACATAACCGTCATTAGGTTAAAATAAGCGATTTAGCATTTCAGTTAGGACTAGGTATTACCAATATTGTTTAGGGTGTATTTTAAAGGAGTCACCTCTTGTAGAGGTAATGCATTTGTTTTGTTGTGTGTCATTTGAAAGATTTAAAAATAGATACTAATTTAAATTACTAAAAACGGTGTTTAATCTTTGATCGATACGAGATCGATCAGCAAGAGAAAAAGCTAATTTACCAATACATCCATTTTACTCGCTGTCCTGTAAGCCGAGCGGATTTACGTTTTCCGAAGCAGAAGTGGTGGCAAAAATCAGTACGCTACCAAAATAGTACTCCAAATTTTGGAACAACCCCAAGGGCCAAATCTCGCAGGTGGTGGCAGCATAATCAAAAATAAATAATTCCTGTGAGGTTTTTGAGCGTTTCGGTGGTTGCTTTCCTGGGGGTAGAGAGGGTGAAAGTTTCAGTTCAAAAAAGAGTTAAAAAAAAAGAGTTATAAAAAATTCACCCCGTTACAACTATTCATTTCTGTGTACTAGTAAATGACTCTTTAAGTTGCTTTTAAGAGAGCACGTGAAATCGCATACACCGCATTTAAAGGGCTTTTTATCTGTGTGTACTAGTAAATGAGTCGACAAGTTACTTTTCCTAGAACATGCGAATTCACACACACTGCATTTATAAGGTTTTTCCCCAGTATGTACTAGGAAATGTTTCTTCAAGTAATCTTTTCGTAAACATGCGTAATCACATACAGTGCATTTAAAAGGCAGTTCTCCTGAGTGTCCTAGCGAGTGTGTCCTCAACTGATCTTTCCGTATACATCCGTAATCACATACAGTGCATTTAAAAGGTGTTTCACCTGTATGTGTTAGTAAATGATTCTTCATGGCAAATTTCTTTAAACAAGCGTAATCACATACACTGCATTTGAAAGGCTTTTTACCTCTGTGTACTCCTCGTAAATGTTCAGTCAAGCTACCAGACTGTGCACATGCATAATCACATAGACTGCATTTAAAAGGCTTCTCCCCTGTGTGCAATCGCGAATGTTTCTTCAAGTAATCTTTGTGCGTGCAAGTAAAGTCGCATACACTGCATTTAAAAGGTTTTTTACCCGAGTGTACAACTAGGAAATGATTCTCCAAGTGAGTTTTCCGTAAACATGTGTAATCACATAGACTACATTTAACAGGCCTTTCACCTGTGTGTTGTAGTAAATGTTTCTTCAAGCTTGATTTACGGGGAAATGCATAATCACATACGTTGCATTTAAAAGGTCTTTCGCCTGTATGTACAATTAAATGAGATTTTAACTCACATTTGTTGATACATCTATAATCACATAAATTGCATTGAAAACGCTTTTCTCCTGTGTGTCGGAATTCATGTTTTCTTAAGTCGGTTCTCCTCGTAAATTTATAATTGCATATACTACATTTGAAAGGCTTTTCAAGATCGGTTTTCATATGAGTTTGCACATGAACTATTAAACTCGGCTTGTCGGAACATTTAAAATTGCAGTTATAGCAGCTGTATATTTCGTCGATGTCCAAACTATTTTTTGGTACACTTTCCACTTTAACAGTCTCGCCAATAAATTCCTCCACATTTTGTTCTTCTATTTTAATTGAACCTTAAATTTACATATTAGTAACCCCCATGTTAGGAAATAATAAAGAAATTCTTACCATTATTCGAAATGTTATCCCGACAAACTTCTTGTTTAGGAGCTTTGTCTGCAACTAATTTATTACATTCAAAATGGAAATGGCGTCATTCTAACTTACTTGAATAATTGTAATTGTAGAAGTTATTAGAGTGATCCAAAGTAGCATCTTCTGCAATCTCCTCTTTGATTGTTCTTTCCATTACGATTTTTTTCTACTCGATTCAACTAACACTCGTTATCATTTTCAAAAAACACACATGCTACACACGCGTTCATAAACACTAAAGTCGTTTGTCGTTGCGTCGGCGTTGTTGCAATAAAAACCAAAGTATAATAGCGTAACCTTGAGAAATTCACGGTGTTAGTCGCAGGTGTGCACGGGTGTGCAGGTAACAGGTATCGCCATCTTCTCTGAAGAAGTGCAGTACTACGGTACTACACATTATTCCGAATTTAAATTTATCTACGATTGTTTTACAATAAGTATGTAGTTGGTATTACCGCGTCACAGAAAACTGGTGTAATGCAGGGGAATCACAGATCAAAATTGATTCATTGATTGAGTAGTAAGTAGGTAATAAACAAAAAGCTGATGGATACTTGATGCCTACTTCCAAAACTTGTTGCGATTCCTAGAAAATCCACATTGCTTAGCTGATAATTCGATAAAGAAGAAAATGTTAGTGAGCTAGTATTGAGCCTCCCCTCCCTCCCCATCGACTGATTTAATGTGGGTTGTGGAATCGAATTAAAATTTAGTTTTCTTGCAATAAACAAAGATAAGGATTTTTTTCTTGTTACTTATGTTTTGAGCAGCTATACAAGGCGAATTCTACTTATTCTAAGATAAGCTGATAAGCTCACAGGAAGATTTATTCTGATCTTCTCTCTACTTTTTAGTAATTGTAATTTATTTTCAAAGTGAGTAAAGTAAGCAGCAGAAGAAATAACATCATGAAATTGAATGACTCATTTCTCAATCATCTAATTCTTAATTTTTTCTGTAGGTACCTACTAGTAAAAATAGCACAAGTTATTTTAGAGAAAAAACTGTCAAGATCGGTTTTACTCCAATTAAAAAACTTTGTTATGGTGCAGGGCAGATTAAACTAATAATTCCTTTGCATTATTTTACGCGATTTCTGGCATTTGGCATTAAGACCTACGTTTCTGTTTTAGATAGCTACAGTCTTATTAATAAAGAATTAAATTGTTTGCCTCGTATGCGGTTCTTCAATTTTATACTTGACAAAAAATAATCACTCATAGGTAGATAGAAAATGTTAAAAAAAGATATAAAGTCACATATGTAATTTATTTATCTAATTGAAATAAAATAATGAAAAATAACAAGAACTACAAATACTAGCATAAAATTGTAAAATATGTCATTATTCAAATAAAAAAGACTATTCATTTCTGTGTACTAGTAAATGACTCTTTAAGTTGCTTTTAAGAGAGCACGTATAATCGCATACACCACATTTAAAGGGCTTTTTATCTGTGTGTACTAGTAAATGAGTCGACAAGTTACTTTTCCTAGAACATGCAAAATCACACACACTACATTTATAAGGTTTTTCGCCTGTGTGTACTAGTAAATGCTTCTTCAAGTAATCTTTTCGTAAACATGCGTAATCACATTCAGTGCATTTAAAAGGCCGCTCTCCTGAGTGTCCTAGCAAATGTAGCTTCAACTGTTGTTTCCGTAAAAATCCGTAATCACATATAGCGCATTTAAAAGGTGTTTCACCGGTATGTCTTAGTAAATGACTCTTTAAGCCACTTCTCTGAGCACATGCGTAATCACATACACTACATTTGAAAGGTTTTTCACCTCTGTGCACTCGTAAATGATCAATTAAGCAACCTCTCTGTGCACATGCATAATCACATACACTGCATTTAAAAGGCTTTTCTCCTGTGTGTACTCGTGAATGTTTGTCCAAGTAAAGTTTCCGCGTACAAGCAAAATCACACACACTGCATTTAAAGGGTTTTTTACCTGAGTGTGCTACTAGAAAATGATTCTCTAACTGACTTTTCTCTAAACAAGTGTAATCGCATAGACTACATTTAAAAGGTCTTTCTCCTGTGTGTTGTAGTAAATGTCTCTTCAAAGCTGACTTACATGTAAATGCATAATCACATACATTGCATGTAAAAGGTCTTTCGCCTGTATGTACAATTAAATGAGATTTTAGTTCACTTTTGTTGAAACATCTATAATCACATATACTGCATTCAAAAGACTTTTCTCCTGTATGTCGGAATTCATGTTTTTTTAAGCTTGATCTGCTCGCAAATTTATTATTGCATATACTACATTTAAAAGGCTTTTCACCTTTGTGTACTTGTAAAAAATGAGCATTCATGTAACTTTTCTGTGCACATATATAATCACATAAACTGCATTTAAATGGCGTTAAGTGTAGTAGTAAATGTATCCTTAAGTTTACTTTACGTGCAAATGTTTTATTACATTCATTGCATGTAAAAGCTTTTTCACCTGTGTGTACAATTAAATGAGATTTTAAGCTAGATTTGGTGATGCATCCATAACCACATATACTGCATTGAAAAGGCTTTTCTCCAGTGTGTCGGAATTTATGCATTTTTAAGCTTGATCTGCTCGCAAATTTATGATCGCATATACTACATTTAAAAGACCGTTCACCTGTGTGTAGTAGTATATGTTTCTTCAAGGTTGATTTACATCCAAAAGTTATATAACATACATTGCATTTGAAAAGTTTTTCACCAGTATGTATAATCAAATGAGATTTTAAGATGTATTTGTTGATACATCTATAATCACATAAATTGCATTGAAAAGGCTTTTCTCCTGTGTGTCGGAATTTATGCATTTTTAAGCTTGATCTCCTCGCAAATGTATGATTGCATATACTACATTTAAAAGGCTTTTCAAGATCGGTTTTCATATGAGTTTGCACATGAACTATTAAACTCGGCTTGTCGGAACATTTAAAATTGCAGTTATAGCAGTTGTATACTTCGTCGATGTCCAAACTATTTTTTGGTACATTTTCCATTTTTACAGTCTCGTCAATAAATTCCCCCACATCATGTTCTTCTATTTTAACTGAACCTTAAATTTACATATACAGTGATCCTGGTGTTAGGAACTAATAAAGATATTCTTACCATCATTCGAAAGGTTATCCCAACAAACTACTTGTTCAGGAGCTTCATCTGCAACTAATTTATTACATTCAAAACCGAAATAATGTCATTTTTACTTACTCGAATAATTGTAATTGTAAAAATTGTTAGAGTAATCCAAAGTAGCATCTTCTATGTCTTCTCTGATTGTTCTTTCCATTACGATTTTTTTCTACTCGATTCAACTAACACTCAATTTTTATTTTCACAACACACGCGTGCAACACACCCATACACGTATGGCATTAACTATGGAGCACTGGGATCACTGTGGATGTGTGGATGACAAACGGACAAACCTATGAGCGTACGTCCTCATCGGTGTACATCGCAACTGCACCGAATTGACCGAGTGCCATTTTCAATGTAGGCAGTAAGTGTTATATGGGCAGTGGTGGGAAGTGATTTGCTTGGCGACCATGGGCAGGGACGGACTGGGCCTCCGGGACACCCTGAAAATTCCCGGTGAGCCGGTTGCTTTAGGCTGGTTTCTCTGGGGTTTATCTAAAAAAATGTGGATCCGTTCCGACGAAAAATAGTAAAAATACTTTAAATTTAATTCGACAGTACAAACAGAGAAAAGTTCTTGTTTTAACAACCAAGTTATAGAAAAATTCGCAAAGTATAGCGTTTCGCTAAGTATAAAGTATTCCTAACTCCCGTCTTTCCTGTCATCGAATGTTGTGATGTAGTTTATTCCAACATATCTTCCGAGCTCTCCCTAAAGTTAGAAAGATTGCTATTCGATTCGTATGTAACCTGCGCACGTGCGCACACAAATATGATCACATTTCTCAATCTCGTAACATATTGTCTTTATGGCCGTTAACTCGCAGAAGATCCTTTCATCAAGTTTATCTGCTCTTCCGTACTCTTCACACCTTTTCACCTCAGTATCTACGTACAAATTTCTCATTTCTATCAAGCCATGGTGCCATGGTCTTGTTAGCTTGGTACAAGGTCTGTTGTCTGTTCACACATTTGCTCTCTCCATTCCTGTCCATTCCACAGACTCTTACCACAGTTCCTTTAGGGTGATGTGCGTTCATGTCTGGAATGAGTTGACTGTTAAGGTCCGTTTATCGCCGTCACTATGCCAGGACCTTCTTTCCCACTGGGCACTCTGGACACTTGCCCAGGGCCCCGCGATCAATAGGGGCCTCCTTGTTCCTGACAGATCACAAAACGAGAATCGATATTTATTACCGAAAAACATATTTACGTGGAAAAAAATCAAAAGATAAGGTGTGCAAAAAAAGTCCTTTACTTGTGAATGGTAAAAGAGTTACTTTTGTGGATTATATTATATTCAGGCCTATTCTGTATTATAAATCACAACCTCTAAGAATAGTGGGAAACTTTTACGTTAAACTGACATTCTATCTTTTTTATTTAGGTGTGACAGAACGAGACAAAACGTCATTTTAATGTAAAAGTTTTCCACTATTCTTAGAGGTCATGATTCAGAATACGTCTGAATATCTATTAATTTAATGTGACTGTAATAAAATAAAAATAAATCTAGAACCTTGCATATCTACTTTCTATGTCTAATCGCACAAAATAGTGCTTTGTTAAGGTTATAGGCAGCGCCAGATTACCCATTAGGCCACTGAGTAGATGAACAATGCCGATTCTAGAGCGGAAGTGACGTCACAGCTATCATAAAACTTAATTTGGCGGGAAATTCAAATTTTCAGGCTTGACTGCATGATCGGAAATGACGTCACAGCCATCATAAAACTTCAACGCCATTTTGTATTTGGCGGTAAATTTGAATTTTCTGGTTTGAAAAAATTGGGGGCCGCAATGTCTCATGGACCAATGCCCCATGCTCCATGGACCATGATTCATGGTTCATGGGGCAATGCCCCATGCTTCAATGTGGTTCTACAGCGGAAGTGACGTCACAGCTATCATAAAACTTAATTTGGCGGGAAATTTGAATTTTCTGGCTTGTCTTCATGGTCGGAAATGACGTCACAGAAAACTTTAACGCCATTTTGTATTTGGCGGTAAATTTGAATTTTCTGGTTAAAAAAATTGGGGGCCGCAATGCCTCATGGGTCAATGCCCCATGCCCCATGGCCCATGGCCCATGGTCCATGCTTCAATGTCAAGGTAGTTTAACTAATTTTTGGACAAGTGTTTAAAATTAATGTAAAAATAATAAAAAGAATTAAATTAAATGCAATGCAATGCATTTTGCATTCATGAAGGAAAAAATAGAAGTGATGACTCGTTTTCACCTTGATAACAAAGATGACTCATCATAAAAATAACAAAGAATTAAAACAAATTTTTTTAAATAAAATGTGTTTACGTTTATAATTTATATGATAAAGATGACGTATTATAAAAAGAACAAAGAATTAAATAATAAAAAAATAAAAGAATTTTGCAATCAAGTGAGTTAAATTAAATGCAATACAATACATTTCGCAATAAAGTGAATTATTACGCAATAACTAAAAGATAGTAAAACAAAAGATTTTTTTTACTTCGATTATTTATAAAAATAGAATGGAATGTGCTTGTACGTGTTTTAATTGATGTAATGAATAGCTGACGCATCATTTTTGGTACGTTAACATTAAGAAAATAAATAAAACAAAAAGAATTAAATTAAATACAATATATTTCGCAATCAAGGGAATTATTACGCAATATATTTAATGTTGAGGATTATTATAAAACGTGTGTATTTGAATTATAGTAATTAGTAATAATTTGTACTCTCACGTTTCACGTTTACAATAGTGAAGTTTATTTTTTCAATTATAATAGTAAATTTGTACTCTCATATTCATTTTAAGTAAGTACGATCTTAATTAGTAATTTATTTTTTTTTTTTTTATATTTTAAATTTTGTTCAGCTGATTTATAACAAAACAGCTGGTGCTGATGTATCAATCGAGCGCCACCGAAAGCTCCAGAGGAATTTAGAATAATTTGTGCTCTCAGATTTTACTATACTGAAGACTATTTTTAAGTAAGTACGATCTTAATTAGCAATAAATTT
This sequence comes from Malthinus flaveolus, assembly GCA_950108345.1. Classification (NCBI taxonomy): domain Eukaryota; kingdom Metazoa; phylum Arthropoda; class Insecta; order Coleoptera; family Cantharidae; genus Malthinus; species Malthinus flaveolus. The sequence goes on from OX467285.1 coordinate 93,703,036, forward strand.
TTTTATTATTTGATTTTTTTTCAGCTGATTTATCACAAATCAACTTAACAGCTGCTGCTGCTGGTATACGAACCGAGCATTCGAAGGTTGAAAAATTTAAGAAGAGGGTTCTTTTCGTATAAGAATAATGGACCAAGCAATAGATAATGTTACTGAGGTGAGCTCCAATATTATACAGACCATCGCGAAAGCATACAAAATTTTGAGTCAGCAAAAAAAAAAACAACATAATCAAAGTGAAATTAAAATATGGATTAAACATATTAACAAATCTTTACGATATTATCATAAACTACTAAAAAAAAATACTGATTTGAAAATTGGCACGAAACAAAATTTACTTTCTAACATTAGTCATTTAAAACGGTATCGACTACTGCTTCAACGTTTGCCTATAAACGTAATAGGAGAAGGTAGTTCTAAAACAACGCGGAAAGATCGAATAAAATGGATCGATTTATATAATGCTTTTAATAATCGTCTGCGTACCGGTGTCATTATTAATCTTAAACATATCGATGTTAGTGAATTTTTAAACGATTCTTATTTTCTTTTTAAAACCCGCGTAAATAATGAAATACGTAAAAATCATATGATAAAAGTTAATACTTGCTTCGAAGGGGAATTTATAAAGTTAAATGCTGGGGATGAAGAAATCATTGACTATAAGCACTTTAATACAAAAAATGTCATAATACACGAGGGAACGGATATTAAAGAGGTGTTCCAAGAACATATTTTTGATCCGATCTTAGCAAAGCTTGAGGAATTTCAATTACGAGACAGTGGGTTTGGGTTAAGAAAAATTATTTCTTTGAGTATAAATATAAATAAATTTGAAGTCGGTAATGGTTCGTCTTTCATCAGGCTCCCAGAACCTATTGCTCTGAAGCGCGCGTGCGTTAATATCAAAAATTATGATAATGACGAATGCTTCGCATGGAGCATTACAGCGGCTCTTTTTCCGTGTAGCGGGAATAGGGATAGAGTAGCTTCTTATCCTCATTGGTCAACCGTATTGGATATGTCCGGTATCGACTTTCCAGTTAAACTAAATCAAATAACAAAATTTGAAAAACTAAATAATATATCTGTCAATGTATATACTTTAGAGTTAAATAATAAATCGGTGTATACCGTTGTTCCGGCTTACTTAACGAAAGCGAAAAAAGATAGTCATGTTAATTTATTATTAATACAAAATGTTTATTTTCCAAAACTAAACGATTATGAAGCCGCCCCCGTAATCGAGGATGAAGTGGAAATTAAATATCATTTCTGTTGGATAAAAAATTTATCGCGACTTATATCGAGGCAGGTCAGTAAACATGGCCATAAGAATTTTATATGTGATCGGTGTTTAAATTATTTTCATAATGAAGCTGCATTAGTTAAACATTCGGAATATTGCGCGAAGTTAAACGAGTGTAGAATAGAATTTCCAAAGTACGATTCCGTAGAATTTAAAAATTTTGTAAACCAGCAAACATGTCAGTTTGTCGTCTACGCTGATTTTGAGGCTATGTTAAAGCCCTTAGATTCCGAGGAAAATATGAAAACGCGGAAATATCAAAAACACGAGGCATATAGCGCAGGTTTATTTTTGAAATGCTCGTACGATAACTCTCTATCCTTTTACGAGTCGTATAGGGGACCGAATGCCACAAAGTGGTTTGCTGAGAAACTGACCGAAATTAAACAATTCGTATTTAAAAAACTTAGTACTGTGGTACCCATGCAAAATGCCCCCGACATTAAATTAGCCACCACTTGTCATATTTGTAATCATAAATTACTTCCACAATCGGATACGATTGTAAGGGACCACGACCATTTCACGGGTAAATTTAGAGGATTCGCGCATTCAATATGCAATTTAAAATATAAAAAACAATTTGTAATTCCTATTGTTTTTCATAATCTTAGCGGTTACGATAGTCACTTTATTATTCGAGATATAGCTAAATTGGGGAGCATTAGTTTATTGCCCATAAACAAAGAACAATATATATCATTTACATTAAACAGCGACGATACGAATATAAAATTTCGATTTATAGATTCATATCGATTTTTAAGTACTTCTTTAGATGAGTTAGTATCAACTTTGGAGACTAATAAATTGAGTAATTTACGTTCCGAGTTTAAAAATATAGATGATACATCTTATCAATTACTTACACGTAAAGGCATATTTCCCTATGATTATATAGATTCTCAGGAAAAATTAAACGAAACCTCGTTACCTCCCAAAAAGCAATTTTACAATAAATTAAACGATTTGGAAATTTCGTCGGAGGACTATGATCATGCACGAGATGTTTGGAATAAATTTAACTGCAAAACTCTAGGCGAATATTCTGATCTTTATATGAAAACGGACGTATTATTGTTAGCCGACGTTTTTGAAAATTTTCGTACTGTCATGCATAAAACGTACAAGTTAGATCCAGCGTGGTACTACACGCTACCCGGTTATACGTGGGATGCAATGCTTAAATATACAGGTTGCAAATTAGAAATTCTCAAAGATATTGATATGGTTATGTTCGTAGAGAGGGGAATTAGAGGAGGTATCAGCGTTTGTTGTAATAGATATTCTGAAGCGAATAATAAATATTTGAAAAATTTTGATCCTAATGTAATATCCAAGTTTTTGCTATACTTAGACGTTAATAATCTTTACGGTTGGGCTATGTCGAATTTTTTACCATATGGAAACTTTAAGTGGATGAATAATATAGATACTTTTAATATAGAAAATATACCTGATAATTCGGATATTGGCTATATACTTGAAGTGGATCTTGAATATCCGCAATATCTACATGACCGACATAAAGACTTACCATTTTGCCCGGAACACATGCGGCCCTGTGATATACCATCATCGAGTTACAGATCGAAAATTCCTAAACTCATGACTACCCTCTTTAATAAATCTCGTTACATAATTCATTACAGAAATTTAAAACAAGCTCTCCAAAATGGTCTTAAAATAACTAAAATTCATAAGATTTTAACTTTCAGTCAATCTGCGTGGTTACAGCCTTATGTAGAATTTAATACAAAATTGAGAGCCGCGGCAATTAACACTTTTGAAAAAAACTTATTTAAGCTAATGGTTAACGCCATCTTTGGAAAAACAATGGAAAATATAAGAAAACATAGAGTGGTAAAGCTTGTTTCAAAATGGGAGGGTCGCTACGGAGCCAAAAATTTAATTGCTAGTCCAAATTTTCATAACCGAACCATTTTCGATGATGAATTAGCCGCTATAGAATTAACGAAATCTAGACTCGTATTTAATAAGCCCATGTATATAGGTATGGCGATATTGGACATATCCAAAGTTTGCATGTACGATTTTCATTATTCCTACATGATTAACAAATTAGGGGGTGTAGATAACTGTAAGCTTCTTTACACGGACACGGACAGTTTTTTGTATGAGCTACATTGCAAAGACGTTTACGCAGAAGTTATAAAACCTGATATTCATATGTTTGATACTAGTGACTATGCTAAAGATAATATTTATGGCATTCCTCAAGCAAATAAAAAGGTACCTGGCTTGATGAAAGACGAGCTTAATGGACGCATTATGACACATTTTATAGGGTTGAGATCAAAAATGTATACATTCAAATATGATGGGGAACAGTGCGTCAAAAAATTAAAAGGGGTTAAGCGTAACGTTATAAAAAATAAAATTTCGTTTAAAGATTATCTCGATTGTTTAAAGAGTAATATTGATAAACCAATAACTCAGCGATTAATTAGATCATTTGCTCATGACGTCTATAGTATCGAACAGACTAAAGTTGCCTTAAATGCTTTCGACGATAAAAGGTCTTTAATTAAAGGCTCTACAAATACCTTACCTCATGGGCATTATCTACTATTAAATGAAGGTAAAATTATATGTAAATAATTTAAATTTATTTCTAATTCTCTTTGATTATAGGAGAAGTGGATACGGATGGTGTTTAATAATAAGGATCGCTTCAATGACATAAAAACGAATTGCATTGCACATAGGATTAGTTTTAAAACTTTACATATTTACAAAATTAAAGTCGAAGTAAAAGAAAAATTGAATTGTTCTTCTATTACTCCTAATAGTGTTACATTGTATAAAGAAAAAGAAACATGATAGAAAATAATAATTATTGTTTATTGCTTTTGTATAATAAATATAATATATATTATGTACTTATAATATAATAATTTTACAATTTATTTGATTTATTAATCCAACTGTTGTGAGAAGTATCGAATCCAAGCCATTTTACAAAAACTTTATTTGAACGTCTTTTCAAAATTTTTTCTACCAGATAGACATCAGAATATTTAACCGCTTGAAGTTCATGCTCATAGAAACCACCTTTTATTGGTCGTCCTTCTAAATCTTCTAAAAGGTATGTTGGAGGATCGGTTAGTTGAACTTTGGCAATTTTAAATATTTCGGTAGTCCAATTAGGTGTATAACCTTTTTCAAAAACATGTTTAATCTTGCTTATTCGGACATTATTGCCAATGGAGAATTTGCTCGGGGAAGTTAAAGTTTTTATAAAATTGTATGATGAGTTTAAAACGAGATTTTCGTTTTTCTTCGTTATTTCAATCGATATTTTAACAGTGTACCTAGGTACTTACTTGAATTTGAAAAAAATATCTCTGTTTGAAATTTTTGATCGGGGATATTCGTTAGTCTTTACGTAAAAAATATTAATCATACTACGCTACATACGTTACATACGCTTACATACGCTAAATATTAAAACGAATATAAAATAGCCCCAAATTAATAAGAAAGTTATCGGTAAGTATAATGAAAAGATGAGAACAATGGTGTCCCAATGACCTATTACTATTACATAGGACTTAGATCTAAAATTATATACAATAAAAACCCAATCTTACCATGGAGCTTTAATCAGATATAATATAATGTCTATTTCATTATTCAAAAGAAGATCGCTCTTAGTTCATATGATAATAGAAGATTTAAAAAAATAAATAAATCAGGCTCATTTTTGTTATGTAAACATTTAAAATACCTATTATAATAAAATATAAAAATAATTTGTAAAGACAGACCGCTAGACAGACAGACCGCTATACAGACAGACCGCTATACCGACCGCTATACAGACATACCGCTATACCGACCGCGGTCGGTATTAGCGGTCGCTATTAACGGTCAGTATTAACGGTGGCCGGGGGCATTTTAAAATAAATATAATGTCCATGGCCCATGTCTCAAGCCGCATTTCAAAGTGTATTTTAAAATAAATATAATGTACATGATTCATGTCCCATGCTTCATGCCTCATGAGTCACCCCGGCCACCGTTAATACTGACCGTTAATAGCGACCGCTAATACCGACCGCGGTCGGTATAGCGGTATGTCTGTATAGCGGTCGGTATAGCGGTCTGTCTGTATAGCGGTCTGTCTTTACAAATTATTTTTATATTTTATTATAATAGGTATTTTAAATGTTTACATAACAAAAATGAGCCTGATTTATTTTTTTTTTTAAATCTTCTATTATCATATGAACTAAGAGCGATCTTCTTTTGAATAATCAAATATACATTATATTATATCTGATTAAAGCTTCATGGTATGTAAGCGTATGTAACGTATGTAGCGTAGTATGATTAATATTTTTTACGTAAAGACTAACGAATATCCCCGATCAAAAATTTCAAACGGAGATATTTTTTTCAAATTCAAGTAAGTACCTAGGTACACTGTTAAAATATAATTTTCTAATAAATTGATTGTTCTTTATAAAATGGCATCTAACGCGGAAGAAACTGTCACATTTTTTGTATGATACTATACTTTAGGCTTTGTATTTTAATATTACTAGTTAATAAAAAAATGATATTTGCGTATTATTCTGTGCGTTTTATTACTATGCAGCACCCAAAAGTTGCTATCCTATTTCACTTGTTTTCAAGCTACTACACTTTATATGTTTACATAGTTTTTTATTTATAAAATTCATTTGTTTTCATGGATTACTAAATTTGAAGCAAATAATATCAAGTATGCTACAATCTTTTATTTCAAACGTAGGTTATGATATGATACATCGTTAAAAGTAGAAAAAAAATGCGATTTTTATAAGTATATAAAAATCCATTTTGGTGTATATTCAACTTAAGAAAGTAGCTATCATTTCCTCTAAAAGGATAGTTGCAATAATTTTTTTTTTGAAATCATATTTGATTGTGTCTTTAAAAGTAATAAATTTTAACATCATCTCGCACATTCTTTGAAAAATTATGTAATTATAAATTAAACGTAAAATAATAGATCTGAATTTCCCTTTTCTGAAAATTGGGACCGAAATGCTCCATGAGGCTATGCCCCATGAATCAATGTAAAGGTATTAGGTTAATTTCGATCACAACAAAAAATTTATAATTATATTATAGTATCCTAAAACGTAGAAGGTGCCTCTTAAAGTAAAATTGCAAAACTTGTAATGATTAGAAATAGTTTGTTTGTTTTTTTTTCAAATATTTTTACTTTATAATAGTTTTTTAGCTTTCTTGTTAATGATAATAATATTTTGAAGATTATATTTTTATTTTTATATTGGCTTTTTAATCTTCAAAATATTATTAATATTTTTACTGTTTTCAAGTAAAATGTACTATTTTAAGTTACTTAAAAATCATAGAAGGTACCCCTTAAAGTAAAAAGTACAAAAATGTTATATCTAAGAAATCGTTTTTTTTTTTACTATTTTAAGGTGGCGATTTTGCTCATGTAATAAATGTTGCAAATAGTGCTTTACTGGAGCGCTTGAGCAGCAAAACCTAAGAAAGTTACAAAAAATAATTATGTATACAAAAAATAAAGTATAAAGATTGAGCTACAATGTAAGCTAAATTTTGTTATTAAAATGTTGATATTAAATAGAGATAATGCTTACTGAAAGTCAGGATAATTGTTCGCTTTTAGATACCCACTTTTGGTCAATTTTTAAATAAAAAATGAAAATTCTGAGATATACATATCGTACTTTGTATATTTATCTTCACTTTAAGACTTAGTTTTGAAGAATAAATTTGCCTATGTCAATTTTAATGTAGCTATTTGATAACAGTAGTCGTTATTCTTAAAGTTGCTTACTTTTCAAAATGAGCACATACCTTTCTCACTCTAGCATATAGCCACCTTAAGTTTCCATTGTTTTCTATAATAAAATGTAATGTGATAACCAGAATGGTTTTTCTCAACACCTCGTTCCCCTCAGTTTATAATAGTAAATACAACTTATTGAAATTTCACTTCAGCATATGCAGTCAATTTTTACAATTTCGACAGATTACAAAGATATTTAACTGTTAATAATAACGATGCAGTGATCGGTTTATTTCCAGTGTGTCTTTTCCCTAAAACTTTGTAGGATGATAGCTTTCCATAAGAGAAAAAAACATGTTCGACGAGTTAAACTCATATTTAAAACTGTTCTTCCGATATAAAATAAATACTTTTGTAAAAACGCAAACTTTGAAGAGCTGTAACTTTGCAATGGTGCACTTTTGTATAATAGGTCAATTAGATTATATCGGTCCAATATCTTCTCACAAGTTTACCCTAAAGCGTTGTGAGGTGTTTTTGTATACACCCTGTATAAGTAATATATTGTTTTCTTTTTGCTACTTTTATTTATTTAAATATTGTGAAACTTAATTATTTATTTGGGGATACCTCGCGCTTTTTAGTGTTTTAGGCTTGACATTAACGGAAGGGTTAAACAAATTAATTGCTTATTTTATACACCTGTATATGATTTAATTTTTTTATACCGAAAAAATAGTAGCAACAGACTATTGCACCTATGAAGCATCACGAGGATACTTGCGTTAGAAAACTCACGTCATTAGTTAAGGATTAAACTACCTTGCCATTGCCTCATGGACCATGGAGCAAGCAGTTTTCTTTCTTTTTTATTTTTTGGAAATGCTCATTTATCTATTGAATAAGTAAATGGTACATTTTTTTATTAATCGCATTAGAAAAACGCATGCAATTTCTAAATTTTACCTATATGAAAATTATAATAAGTACTTTGTACATCGCTCGCATAATTCCAATGTCAACACCGGAAGATATTAGTAAAAATACAACTACAAATTATTTTATGTTGATGTATACAGAAAAAATTGAAGGATGAATAGAGACACCCACGCTCTCAAATCAGTATTTCATACTTTAAGTTGGTATTTGAACTCGGCATTTTTTTTGCCATGTCAACACCGGAAGATAATTTAGTGAAAATACTACTATGCAAGTACAAAACGTACTTATTGAAATTTTTGATAGGTAAAAGCACCTAAGTTTTGATAAAAATACCAATTTTTCTCTGTACATCCAAAGATGCAGATATAAACAAATTAAAATGAATTAAAAAATTACTAGACTTATATTATCCTGTTATCCATACTCAGTTTTAGTGTGCAATTACAAAGCGTACCTACTGAATTTTTTTGTTAAAAAGCATTTAAGGTGTAATGAAAAATACCAACTATTTCTCTATACATCTAAAGATGCGTTATGTCAACACCGGAAAATACATTTTATGCTGATTTGCACAGAGAAAATGAAGGATGAATGAACTTTAAGCAACAAGAGTTCTGAATAATTTCTTAAGTAAATTAACATGGAAAATCGCTAAGGTACCTACATCCTTTGATTTTCGGTTAACGAAAGGTGTCAGGCCTGAATGTTTTCCTTATGGGAGGTGCTTATTTATAAACAAAGCAGGCAAACCAAAAAGAAAAATCGTAGTAACTTTCAATAAAATTTATTTTATGTTAAAGATCTACAATTCTCCGCTATTTTCTTTATAGTAACAATCGTATAAAATTTTATTTTTATTCATTAATATCGATTCTCTTAAACAATACAAATTTAAATCTAACTTATCTATGGATGAGGTGTTTACAAAAGTGTTGATAAATTTAGAAAAGAATTTTGGAAAATCTAAATCACCGAACATTCTAAAACGTTCATAGATCGCTTCTTCCTCGTTGAGTAAACCTAACACAAATTTCATGTTCAAGGTCAAGTTAACTCCCCATTTTGTAGATATCTCTATCGCATTTATGCCATCTATTTTTAGAACCACAATTTTATAATCAGAATTATTAAATTCCAAATCGTTAATCTCGAGCATTGAACGTAAATAGTACACAATGGTTTTCCATTCTTCTTCGATAAAGGAAACCTTCTGTTGTTTCCAGTTCCTAATTTTTACAACACTCATATAATTTCGAACTGCACTCAATCCCGTAGAAATGATGTTAAACAAATCATTGAAATGAACAATTTCAAATACTAGCTTCTCCTCGTTTCTAACTTCTTCACGGTATTTTTCCAATTGCATTTCTAATAAATCGATAGAATCGACATCACTATCTAAACAATTATTTAAGAAACTCATTTTTTTACACGATGTCTTTTTTATTCAAAGTTTCAACTACTATTAAATAATATGTACTCGAATTATAATAAACTGCTTTTTTTAACTTGTTCAAATAACAGATCTGTCATTACTATTAGCTATTTTGAACCACACGTGGTTCGTTGATTGGATTTAATTTAAATACGGAAATAAAATTCTATAAACTACTTAATATATATTTACGTAATATCCCCCAAAATTATAATGTCTTTTGTGATAAGTTAAGTTTTATTAGAAAAACGCATGTAATTTCTAAACTTTTATTATATGAAAATTATGATAAGTACTTTGTACATTCCCTCACATAATTCCCAGGTCAACACCAGATTTATTTTCTGCTAATGTAACAGAAAAAACGAAGTACTAATAGAGACACCCACGCTCTCAAATCTTAAACTAAAGAAAAATCATAAAACAAATCTATGTGCTATATTTTTGTACCTATTAGTTATTATAGAAGAAGTAAATTATAGATTTGGCAACATGATACTAATGTTAATAATCGATGACATATAAAAACATAAGTGATATAAGTCATCATAAGGGTAGTTTCAAAACATCATTGCCACATACTTTTCTTGATCAGAAATTTCGACATTCAAAATTAATTTTGCATGACAATAAGGGTGTTATAGGAGCATTTGTTTTTGCCTAATAATTTTAAAAACACGTAAATTACTAAAAAGGTTATGCGTACAAACTGCTTGAGAACATTAAGAAGAGATGCGAATTTACGGTTTTCTGTTCTAATGAACAATCTGAAAAACTATTCGAAAAATATAAATGTATCAATGAGGTCCTTGCACAATTTTTTTGTTTGCAGAAATTGAATCGTTATACAACTTTAATTAAACGAAAAAAAAAATTTTTTTTAATTTTTTATTAAAGCCCTTTTACTTATTTTTGATGATGTAATTTCAAATTAATGATGAACTTTAAGCAACAAGAGTTCTGAATAATTTCTTAAGTAAATTAGTATGGAAAATCGCTAAGGTAGCTATTTTTTTAATCTATATTGAAGCATGGAGCATGAAGCATTCCGACCCCGATTTTATTTTATTTTTTTTTTGGTATTATAAAAAAAAAATTATTGTTCTTATCAAGGTGAAAAACAAAATGATTAGTCATCTCATTTATGTTCTTCATGAATTACAAGCAAATTCATTCTATTTTTAATAAGCACATTCCATTCTATTTTTATAAATAATCGAAGTAAAAAGAATCTTTTGTTTTACTATCTTTTAGTTATTGCGTAATAATTCACTTTATTGCGAAATGTATTGCATTGCATTTAATTTAACTCACTTGATTGCAAAATTCTTTTATTTTTTTTATTTAATTCTTTGTTCTTTTTATAATACGTCATCTTTATTATATAAATTATAAACGTAAACACATTTTATTTAAAAAAATTTGTTTTAATTCTTTGTTATTTTTATGATGAGTCATCTTTGTTATCAAGGTGAAAACGAGTCATCACTTCTATTTTTTCCTTCATGAATGCAAAATGCATTGCATTGCATTTAATTTAATTCTTTTTATTATTTTTACATTAATTTTAAACACTTGCCTAAAAATTAGTTAAACTACCTTGACATTTTATGTCATTTCTGTTTGTTTAAGGATTTTTTTTTATTATAAAAAAGAATTATTTTCTTAATGTTAACGTACCAAAAATGATGCGTCAGCTATTCATTACATCAATTAAAACACGTACAAGCACATTCCATTCTATTTTTATAAATAATCGAAGTAAAAAGAATCTTTTGTTTTACTATCTTTTAGTTATTGCGTAATAATTCACTTTATTGCAAAATGTATTGCATTGCATTTAATTTAACTCACTTGATTGCAAAATTCTTTTATTTTTTTTTATTTAATTCTTTGTTCTTTTTATAATACGTCATCTTTATCGTATAAATTATAAACGTAAACACATTTTATTTAAAAAAATTTGATTTAATTCTTTGTTATTTTATGATGAGTCATCTTTGTTATCAAGGTGAAAACGAGTCATCACTTCTATTTTTTCCTTCATGAATGCAAAATGCATTGCATTGCATTTAATTTAATTCTTTTTATTATTTTTACATTAATTTTAAACACTTGTCCAAAAACTAGTTAAACTACCTTGACATTGAAGCATGGACCATGGGCCATGGGCCATGGGGCATGGGGCATTGACCCATGAGGCATTGCGGCCCCCAATTTTTTTAACCAGAAAATTCAAATTTACCGCCAAATACAAAATGGCGTTAAAGTTTTCTGTGACGTCATTTCCGACCATGAAGACAAGCCAGAAAATTCAAATTTCCCGCCAAATTAAGTTTTATGATAGCTGTGACGTCACTTCCGCTGTAGAACCACATTGAAGCATGGGGCATTGCCCCATGAACCATGAATCATGGTCCATGGCCCATGGAGCATGGGGCATTGGTCCATGAGACATTGCGGCCCCCAATTTTTTCAAACAAGAAAATTCAAATTTACCGCCAAATACAAAATGGCGTTGAAGTTTTATGATGGCTGTGACGTCATTTCCGATCATGCAGTCAAGCCCGAAAATTTGAATTTCCCGCCAAATTAAGTTTTATGATAGCTGTGACGTCACTTCCGCTCTAGAATCGGCATTGTTCATCTACTCCACTGAGGCAGTAGTCTAGGGGCGCCAAGTTAAAAAGGGGCGCTAATTACCAATGAAAATAAAATTTTGAAAATAAAATACAACAAACTGTAATTTAATTTTCCTACTTTGTTTTTGTGAAACTACTTTTCTGGAGACACTATCAACAGGTACTAAAATTCCTAAACTTCATTTTAAGCCGTTTGACCTTGAACAATCGAAAAATTTTGCCTGCGGCGCTATTTTATTCTATTTCCTTCTGAAACACGAATTTAAAATAAAGTACTAAGATTATTATAGCCTAGGGCAGCTATGGCGAACCTATGACCCGCGGGTCATAGACTGACCCACGAGCTAATTTTTAATTGCCCACGAGCATGTTCACGAAGTTTTGTAACTAAATGAAAATCAGACAAAAAAATGACTAAAATTTTCATCCCTTGTTTTTGTGAAACATTTTCTTTGGAGAAACTATCAATGGCTATTAAAATTCCGGAACTTCGTTTTTAAGCCGTTTGATCTTGAACAATAAAAAAGTTTTCGCCTGCGGCGCTATTTCATGCCATTTCTAACGTTAGGAATGCAAAATCGTCCAACTTTACTTGCAAACCTTCCCCTGAAAATTTTTTCTGGCTGCGGCCTTGAACGTGACGATTCTTATATTTATCTTATCTAAAAATGTATACGCCATCACGAAAATATTGTGCCCACACATTTAAAAAACCCTGGCGCCGTCCCTGCAAATAATATACCCACGACTTCATATTAAAAAAAATAAAATTGATGGGTTGACCCGCCACCAAAAAAGGTTCGCCATCGCTGGCCTAGGGTGCCTAAATCCGGCGCTGGCCATAGGGGCCCCAATAGGTTAAAGACGGCCCTGTCACTATCAATATAGCTCGTGCCATAAACTACTATAAGAATTTAAATTCCCTTTTCTAAACTTTCTTACCTAAATTGGCATCTAATTCGGGCGGGGCATAAGACATTGCACGCATAGCCTGTGCAATACAACTTACCATTTATTGTGGAAATTTAAAAATATATAAAATATTACGTTATCGACAAATTGACCGGATGTCGCCGTAGCCAGACTTTCTTATCACTAATTTACAGGCCGTTTAGTACCGACAGTCGTAGATAAGAGTATTTTGAACTTGATAAATAAAATCTTTTTTTTTATAATAATTTAAAGTATAATTTAATTGAGTTTTTTCAAATTCAAGTAGGTACACTGTTAAAAAATAATTTTCTTATAAATTGTTTGTTCTTTAGAAAATGGCATCTAACTCGGAAGAAACGGTAATAAAATAAATGTTAGTTCATAAACATTATAATTTTTTGTCTTTTATTATACTTTAAGCTTTGCATTTTAAATATCAGTTATTAAAAAACTGCTCTCTGCGTATTACCCTGTGTTTTATACAGTTGAACTGTTATACAATAAAAGGAGATATCGAGGTATCTGATGCCCATAGTCGCGGAAACACTAAAATTTATCAACGCGAGAGATAAGGGTTAAAAACAATTTGTAAAGTTGTAAAAATTTGACTAAAGTAAGCTGCAGATGAGATAACATCAAGAAATTGAATGACTCGATTCTCAATCATTAATTTTTTTCTGTAGGTAGGTACTAAAAATAGAACAAGTTATTTGAGAGAAAAACTGTCGAGGTAGGATTTATTCAAATTTAAAAACTTTGTTACTGCATCCGTTAGAGGTTAAATCAGCAAGCGACCTACGTATTTTAGATAACATTTTGATTAACGAAGAAAGACACGAGTTCTCTACTTGTTTCAACTGTTTAAAAAAATAATAAGTCACATTTCCAATTATTTATTTATCTCATTTCAGAAGAAATGACTTTTCTGTGCTTTTATTCTCTTTTCCAAACTAACATTAGTTACATTGAAATGAAAAATAATTAAAAATAACAAAAACTACAAATACTAGCGTAAATTTGTAAAATATGTCGTTATTATTCAAATAAAAAAGACTATTCATTTCTGTGTACTAGTAAATGACTTTTTAAGTTGCTTTTAAGAGAGCACGTGTAATCGCATACACCACATTTAAAGGGCTTTTTATCTGTGTGTACTAGTAAATGAGTCGACAAGTTACTTTTCCTAGAACATGCGAATTCACACAAACTACATTTATAAGGTTTTTCGCCTGTGTGTACTAGTAAATGCTTCTTCAAGTAATCTTTTCGTAAACATGCGTAATCACATTCAGTGCATTTAAAAGGCAGTTCTCCTGAGTGTACTCGCGAATGTATATTCAACTGGAACTTCCTAGAACATGCGTAATCACATACAGTGCATTTAAAAGGTGTTTCACCAGTATGTGTTAGTAAATGATTCTTCATGGAAAATTTCTTTAAACATGCGTAATCACATACACTGCATTTGTAAGGCTTTTCACCTTTGTGTACTTGTAAAAAATGATCAGTCAAGCTACCAGATTGTGCACATGCATAATCACATACACTGCATTTAAAAGGCTTCTCCCCTGTGTGCAATCGCGAATGTCTCTTCAAGTAATCTTTGTGCGTGCAAGTAAAATCACATACACTGCATTTAAAAGGTTTTTTACCAGAGTGTACAACTAGGAAATGATTCTCCAACTGACTTTTCCGTAAACATGTGTAATCACATTGACTACAATTAATAGGCCTTTCACCTGTGTGTTGTAGTAAATGTTTCTTCAAGGTTGATTTACGTGGAAATGCAGTATCACATACATTGCATTTAAAAGGTCGTTTGCCTGCATGTACAATTAAATGAGATTTTAAGATAGATTTGGTGATACATCTATAATCACATAAACTGCATTTAACAGGCTTTTCTCCAGTGTGCCGGAATCCATGTTCTTTTAAGCTTTTTTTGTTCACATATCTCTTATTGCATATAGTACATTTGAAAGGCTTTTCAAGATCGGTTTTCATATGAGTTTGCACATGAACTATTAATCTCCGTTTGTCAGAACATTTAAAATTGCAGTTATAGCAGTTGTACACTTCGTCGTTGTCCAAACTATTTTTTGGTACATTTTCCATTTTTACAGTCTCGTCAATGAATTCCCTCACAACATGTTCTTCTATTTTAATTGAACCTTAAATTTACATATTAGTAACCCCTAATATTAGGAAATAATAAAGAAATTCTTACCATCATTCGAAAGGTCATCCCGACAAACTTCTTGTTTAGGAGCTTCATCTGTAACTAATTTATTACATTCAAAATCGAAATGGCGTCATTGTAACTTACTTGAATAATTGTAATTGTTGAAGTTACCAGAGTAATCCAAAGTAGCATCATCTGCAATCTCCTCTTTGATTGTTCTTTCCATTACAATTTAATTTCTACTAGATTCAACTAACACTCGTTTTTATTTTCAAAAAACACATGCTACACACGCGATCATAAACACTAAAGTCGTTTGTCGTTACGTCGGCGTTGTTGCAATAAAATCCAAAGTATAATAGCGTAGCCTTGAGAAATTTACGGTATTAGTCACAGGTATCTGGTATCGCCATCTTCTCTTAAGAAATGCAGTACTACTGTACTACACATTATTCCGAATTTAAATGTAATTACGATTGTTATACAATAAGCATGTAGCTGGTATCACAGAAAACTGGAGTAATGCATGCAGGGGAATCACACATTAAAATTGTTTGAGTTATAAATAATAAACAAAAAGCTGAATGCAAAAGTGGTGAATGCTTGATCCTCCCAAAACTTAGAAGTTCCATACTGTTAACTAATATTGTGATGCTACCATAAAGAGGGGAATAATATGCTAGTATTAGTTCCCCTCAATTTACATTTACTGAATTCGATGACTCGTGGAATCCACCATAATCTACTAAAAATTTAGTTTTCTTGCAATAAATTAGATTTTTATCTTGTTACTTTGGTTTTGAGCAGCTATACAGGGTGAATTCTGATTATACATATTCTGTGATAAACTCACAGGAAGATTTATTCTAATGTTCTTTATACTTTTTAATAATCATTATTTATTTACAAAGTGGGTAAAGTAAGCAGCATATGAGATAACATCAATAAATTTAATGGCTCATTTCTCTAATGACAATCGTCGAATTCTAAACTATTTTCTGTACCTACTAAACATAGAACATGTTATTTTAGAGAAAAACTGTCGAGATCAGATTTACTCAAAATTAAAAACTGCACCTAATGTCTTCGTTAGTTTCATAATTTATGTCTCCATATCTACAAACTTCGGGAAAGTCGTACAATATACAATAGGCAGAGATGTACTTAAACAGTGTGTACAGCAAATTTAAAGACAAAATAACTTGTAGTACCTAATTAAAAAAATATATTTCATCATAAATTATTCATTTACATCAGGAAGGGCCAATTAATGTAAGTAAATAATTATCAATGACTTGAAGGGCTAAAACAAATAAAAGATTAAGTAAACTATTAATTCATTGGTCCAGTATTATGTTATTCATACCCAAATTGCTTCTAAAATCGATAGCCAATTTATATGCACTGTCGTTACAATGATTTACCATGGTAACATCGGCACCACGTAATAATAACTCGTTACAACAGTGAGGATGATTACCACTAGCCGAATACATTAGAGCAGTATTTCCCACCTATAAAAGAAATATCTCAAATCCAAACTAAACACTCTTCAAAATCTAAGCTAAGTGAAAATGATTCATTGTAAAAGCCTTACTTACATCATCCACATGATTAACGTTAGCCCCTTCATTTAAAAGAAATCGAACGACATCGTGGTGACCACCATTTGCAGCCAACAACAGTGCAGTTTCACCTTCGGGGCCTAACTTATCGATTTCGGCACCAAACAAATTCAACAACTGAACTGTGGCTATTTGTCCATAAGACGATGCCCAATGTAGTGCAGTTAATCCTTCATTATCGGTAACATCAACTGACTTTTCTGATTTTATATCGCTTTCGGTAATTTCACCCTGTCCAGCTCTAGTATGAAAGTTAATGTCGGTTTCCTCTGGTACGGGTGTTTCGGCTTGAGTGTTTCCCCTTTGTAAATTTGTTAAAACTGTTCCTAAAGTTTGTTTGTAAGGTAAAAACGCACTTTTTCGATTACCATCTTGCCAAGCTCCTGGTGACCACTTTTTAAGTCCGCTCGAGTCCGACGACAGGTTGTTGTCGATGGCTAAATTAGGCGAAATTAGCGGTTTGATGTCAACTAACTCGTTTTTTGTATCCATTATGGATTACATAATAAAGTTACGGAGAGTTTGTTATTGTTACTTATTCCAATTACATAATTGGACTCAAGAATTGCTCCTTCACATGTAAACATGTAAAAAGCTGTGTCTCAAAAACCTACTTCAAATTTTAAAACCTGAAATTAATTACAATTTTTAACGATTGCAATAAAATATAAGAAAGCAATAATGATTACCTATAAAAGCAAAAGTAAAATTTTTTTTGCTTTCATTCGATAACCCTTAACGTTTTTATTAACTTCCCTGTGCAGTTGCGACGTAACATTAGTACATTAGCCACAGTCAGTGCAAACGTCAACAATTCGATACATAACCTCAATTATTTACTGTTAAATTTTCAAAATTAAACAAGTTTTATTCATTTTAAATGAAATGGAAACTATAATTAAACTAAACAATCAAACGGCGGGAAGAGACAAAATTGCAAGATTAATACAATATTTAAGTAAATTACTATGGTATAGATTTCAGCAACGAAATAAAAGTGGGGTACAAAGTCTAAAGAACATCGAGTATCAATTGAGTACATTTAGAAAGTGTAATTTTCCACAGCTTGTTAATTTTAAAGACCTAATGTTAGTTTGTTTTAGTATTGAGGTTTGGGAGATGCGTCGATTCATTTTACTCTACGTTGGCTTTGTTAAGACATCCAGATTCGACAGTTCGCTTTACAATTACTCTCAGTAAAATTAATAATGCGTTGTTTTTGTTAGCCGATCACATCTTGTGGTTAGGTAGATCCGATGTCGCTAACGTAGATACGGATAAATGGAGTCAAATTTCAAACAAGTATTGGCTTTATTCGATTACGATGAATTTGATCAGGGATTTCTATGAAATTTGTCAAATTTTAAAAGTCGAAAAGGACAAAATATTGTCTAAGAATTGTTGCAAAAATTTAAACGATTTGTTTAAAATTGGCGGTAGAACGCTTTCTTGTATTAATCAGAGTCCGAACGTTGCGATTGATACTGTTAAAAATTGTTGCGATTTTTTTATACCTTTAGCTGCCTTAGGATATGTTAAATTGTCGCCTGGTACGATTGGCCTGTTGGGCGTTGTTTCGTCTATAGCTGGACTTATCACAATTATTGAACCTTTAACAAAATTGTCACCAGCTTAGTAACAGAACCTTTGATACTTTTTGATATTTTTCTACTTTGGGTGAAAGTACATGGAATGTTACTATTAAATAATTTATTGTTTACCAATTTATGTTTGCTTATATTATTCAGAGTACCTAATATTTTGTTATTCTTCCAAGTATTTAACTTGTAGAATATAATAGATTTAACTTCTGATTATCAGCTGTAGTTTTTCTTGTAAAAATGTAAATAATCCAACCTTTAACAAAAATAACGTGACCAAGTTATACAAAATACTAGAGTAAAGTTTCAGAGCGCTACAATAATATATCGGGTGTTCCAATTGAAAAACAAAAACTTTTGAAAATTAAGAAGTTGGCACAGTTCTTTTCAATGCGACACAAAGATCTTTGATTGCAGTTTAAGACTAATTTTTGGAAGCACCCTGTACGTCCTATCGAAAAATGTATGAAACTGCACTACCGTGCCATCTATGGGTAAACTGTCAAAAACCAGTGAAAACACTTTCTAACCTGTAAAATATTGTCAACATTAGTTTATTAACTGTTTAGTGATAAGTAGTTTTAATACTTTAATTATAAAGCTTATACTGAGTAGTTTACAATAACTGTTTTTTTTAAACGTGACACAAGGTCGATAGCGCCAAATAAAGCAGCAGTAAGATATTTATGACGTAAAAATTAAAGCAAATCTGACAGCTGTCATAATTATCATCGTAAAAATGGTTAATTTGCAAAATATACATTAAAATTACGCTTTAAAAAGCGTTACAAATGCTAATCAAGGAAAGTACGTCAAGTTTGCGCAATTTAAATATTTTTGGTGATTAAAGTGATTGGTGTAAAAATCGAAATTCATCGTGTGGGTGTTCTACTTGCAGTAATGAAACTTTGTTTTCGACAACAAAATGTCTAATAATCCCGGTGGAGCAGCAAACGTCCCAGAAGGAATCAATCCTGATAATAATTATGTTACCTTTGGACCTCTAATAGCGAACAATCGTTTTCGAAATAACAACAATCAAAATCCTTTATTTAATGTTAGAGATAGATTATTTCATACTTTATTTTTTCGTGGTGCATTAGTTTACGCAAGGACTGTTCCTAAACCAATTCGTAGATTTATAGAGTTTATGACTTTAATTAAGGCCATACTAGCTTTTTTCATTTTAATATACATTCACATCGCGTTCACAAAAGCTCCAGTTACTTGTTTAGACCATATTAAATCGTCGTGGCCTCGAGAAGGTATTTTAAGAGTAGAAGTATCGAGGGATCCAGATACAGACGACAATGGGGAAATGAGTTATGCCAGAGAACGAAGGTTGAAGCAACGCGAAAAAAATGAAGATATATCCTCTATGTTGAGATTCGTCGTACGTGACAGCTTTGTAAATAATATAGAGCCTTCCGTCGAAGAAGATAGCAAGGAGACCGAGCCTTTAAGTAGAAATAATAATAATAACCACAGCGAAGTATCCCAAAACGACCTAAACATGTTCAATTTTTTACCGAGTTCAACGACAAATTCTTCTGATAGTGTAGCAATTACGTCCACTGTCAACAGCTTACCAGAAATAACCCAACCTTTGGAAGGTTCGGAAAGTGATACAAAATATGTTAATCAAACTATTATAAACGATAAGGTAGCTCACCACACTTTAGCTTTATCATCAACGAGTGATATAGATAATTCGTTGAGATGTAAGTTGGGCTTATTATGTTAATTTGGGTAAATTTATTTATTTTTGTTTTTAGCTTGGTCCGAAAACGAGTACATTGTGGAATATTCGTTAGAATACGGATTTTTAAGACTCAGCCCATCGACGAGGAGCCGGTTAGGAATTCCTGTTCAAATCGTAACACTAGATCCAGAGAAAGATAAATGTTTTGGTGATATTTTGAGTCGGAGAATTTTGCAAAACTTCTTAGGATTCGATGATTTACTTATGGCATCTATTAAGTCTTTAGCCGAAAAAGAGGATAATAAGGGATATTTAAGGTATAATTTATTAAACTAGAAGTAGTCTAAAATTACTCTAATTATTAATTGTAGAAATGTGATTACTGGAGAACACTATCGATTTGTTAGTATGTGGATGGCTCGAAGTTCGTACTTTGCCGCATTTTTCATCATGATCGTCTTTGTAAGTAATTTAAAGGCCCAAGATGTCGCTGTTTTGAAATGTTTATTAGAAAGGATTATTTATTTTAACACATTAGGTAAAATATTTGGAAAAACTTCAGGTTTATAGTGACAAAAATTTCAGAGTGGATGACAATGGGCACATGTTTAAAAATACCCACAGTTTAGGCAATCAACGTTGCTACGATGATGAAGGGGTGAAAATGGACTTTTGCACTTTTGGTCAACATTTCCTAAAATAATAGTTTTATCGAAAAATGTCAGCATACCTTTTTGCAAGCTTATATAATTTCCTTTTGTGTGCTTTCTTTTTTATTGTTATAAAACTTATCACCGAGCTAGATGTTTTTTAAAATCAGGCTTTTAAAATTTTTTTTAAAACTTTTATTTTTACGTGCTGTGTTCTCGATTTTTGGTTAACATTTTAAAAATAATAATTTTATCACAAAACGTACCCATACTATTTCAAAGCTTATAAAATTTCCCTTCATATGGTGTATTTTTTATTGCTATAAGACAAAAATTAACCAAGTAAATCAGGATTTTTTGATTTTTCCAAAACTTCTTCAAGTTTTCTTCAAGTTTAAAACTTATTTAATGAATGGCTGAAGGTTGAAGCTTCTCCAGATACCCGCAAAAAATCACAAACTACCAATTTTTATCATTTAATTGGAGAGTAGAAGTGAGTGATAGAAAAAATTCAAAACTCCAAAAATTCCATTTCGGTCAATTTTTATCGTACCGAAAGAAAAAGTGAATCACAGTATAGAAAATTTTATAAACTTTAAAAAGGGTCTGATGACATTTTTCGATAAAAATATTGTTTTTGATTGTTTTTGCAATAATTGTGCAGTGCCATTCCCCCATTTGTAAAACTTTTTACTTCGAATCTTTTATCTTTTGGATTTATTTGGGCCTCCAATACGTGTCTTGTCATAGACATCTCGTCTTAATAAATCTGAAAAAAAGTTGTTTTGATGTACCCAAACAGTAGCATCTTTGGTATGGCAATTTTAACTTTATTTAGGCATCTTCAGCCGAGTAATAGCTACTGAGTGAAGTAAACTAGTAATATGTTGTTCTTTATGAAGCTACATTTCTTTTTCTTAGCTTTTATAAAAGTGTTCTAACTGCATCTTCTACGTAATATAGGATTTCTTTGGAGTTAGGTGATTCCGACGCTTTTCGCAAAATGAGCGTAGAGTCAAAAGCCTGTATTGCCTTAAATACTTAGTTAAAATTTTTAGTTTTTCCCGAGACTTGGTGCTTAGTGTTTGGGCTTTCTGGAACAATAATTTTGGACACAACTAGAATATGGATCGGTACGTAAAGATACAGCCGATTTCGAAAAAGGCCATTTTAGAAAATATTTTGTGAAAGTATTGTGTGTCTTAGTCGCAACTCGGGAAAATATCAAGAAGTTGGAAGCTTACTGGTCTGGTCATATCCTCTGTCTGTCGGACCATGAGTCCAAACCGTAATAGCTGAAATTTGGCTGTCGTATGTCCCTTTGCCTGCCCATCCACCCGTAAGTGGACAGTGGACACAATTCAAACTACAAGAGCCCGAGAGCTGAAATTTGAAACCATTGTATAGCTCGGTTAGTAGAGCCGGCACATGAGGGTTACGGGAAGCCAATTATGGCTTCGAGATTAATCCGATTCTTCTAATGTAACTTCATTGACTTCAAAGGTTGACATTTTGGTCTTCAGGGAGCACTGTACTTGAGGTGGATGTCATCATCCACTCTGTATAGTCTTCTAGACGCCTGCCGCATTGGCGTGTGTCTCTAATTTCTCCTCAATGTTGCACAAGCGTCGATGGCGTGTATCAGAAGGCTCTTTGGGCTTTTAGCTTTCATTTTTGATTAACCCATCCTAAATACTTCCATGTTCTTCCATGGGATTTGTTCTCTAGATTACGTAGTAGTTGGCTGCGCTTCAGAGCTCTGAAGCTCTACCGTATTAGGGTGCAAGTCTTAATCCGACTATCGATTTCTTCAAGTTTTCATCAAAAAGTGACGCGAGCCATGGGCTATAAGAGTTTTCTTTAAATAATTAAAAACTTTTAAAACGAATGTGTTTTTAAAAACATTTCAAACAGTTTTTTAAGCTTGCCCGAAGGCCTCTATGCTTTCTTGGCCCATAGGCTTAGCTACACGTTGAACTACGCTCGTACTCTGGTAGTGCGTAAACGAATAAATCAATTTCAATACCTTTTCTATATTTTTGCCATCAGTACATTCTTTGCTCTGGGGCGTTCTCGTTTCATTTGTTTTCGACAACTGTTAACTTTTGAGAAGACCTACAATTCCATTTTATACCTTTTTATTTGTATCGCGTTTTTTACAGGAATATGCGTTTTGAGTACCTACTTTCAGTAATTTATTTTTAAGTAAACGAATTATTTCAATTTTCACGCGCATTGCGAGGGTTGCAATATTTACTCGAGAAATATTTTTGGCAAAATCTGTAAGAGCAAATTTTTTTGAGGAAAACGCTCAAATTAAATAAACCCGGCTTCTATAATTACTTTTTGGACAATCGAATTTTTTAATTAAAAACCACAACAAATAATTAAAATTTAATTTTGTTATATAAAAGGGGTAGGTATATGTTTGGATTTTAATATTTAAACTCTTACATCAAATAAAATTACATAATCGAGTATAAATTTGAATTAACATCGCCTGTGGATTGTTGATTAGTACATCAACGGGGTATGTTGGCGTAATTAACAAGCGAATACGACATCGTTTACATGTCAACCCATTTTCTTAATCAGTATGTTGCCGTTTATTAAAATACCCTACCCTAATTACGGTGTTTTAATTTAAATCGAACGTTATGTATATCGGTGTCGTATGGTATCTCGTATGTAAAAGGGGGATGCGTCGGTAGTGATTGTGGCAGTGTTACATGATAGTTGACATAATTACATGGTAGCTTAGTGGGCCATTGGGAGCCAGTTAACCCGCCACCACCAAGCTCCGGTTTAGATTTATGTCGCTTGCAACTCGATATAGGTAATTAGTCGAAAACAGCGGTAAGAAAACGTTTTCAACTATCTGCGACGAAATTACAAAAATGTACCAGTAAAAATTAATTTTCTTCCTTGTTTTTTAACCTTAAAAGAAACAATAGAAATTCGAGTAAATTAACTTTTATTTTTGAAAAGCTCGTAGTAAGATTTATTCTTGTCACGAACTAATTGAAATATCAGATTTCTCGTTTCTTGGGGATACGACTGCTGCTTTTCCTCTATACAGTGTGTCTCGTATTTGAAGCTCGCCATTGGAATATATTCTACCTATGAAACTATAAGAAATACAGCTTCGGTTAAATAGGGAAAAATGTGCATCATTTATGATCAGCTGCAGCTAGATGCCGTTTTTTGATTTTTGAAGAAAATAATTATTAAAAAAAACGAATAAATGGGGCTTCCTTCAAATTTTAATAATTTGAGTTTTCAAAAAACTGATTGTATGTGTAATTTCAAAGCTAAAAGAATTAAAAAAGAAAAATATTTTTTTACTCTGCACTTTTCGAATTATGATGCAAATTTAAGTTTTTTTAAATGCAACCCTAACCTCAATTTTATACCGTTGAAAAGTAAATTTGTTTTTCTTCTCAAAAATATAAAATTTAATGACGTTGTCTATCTAAAAACAATTTTACTAACGATCAAAGGAACAAATAATTAGTTTTTCGTAAAACAATGTCTTTCTGTGTGGGCGTTTGTCTGTGTGTAACGCGAGTTAACTCTACGATTAACGTAAATCAACAACTAATTCTGAGTGAAATTGAAATGTATTTGACTCTGGAAAATTGATGGGTTAACTCTGGACCAAGTGACTACGAGCTAACCTAATCTAATCCACGCTAAGATCTAACCTTAATATTCAGATCGTAGAGTTAACTCTAACTCCAAGATTATCTCGTTTATACAACTGGGCCTAAAGCGCTTTTGATGAAATTTGGTCTTGGCCATTTAAAAAAAATTTCATTGACAAAATAATTAAATGAAATGGATACATCTTTTTTGGAGACACTATCAATCGCGAACTTCATTTTAAGCCGTTTGACCTTAAACAATCAAAAATTTTTGCCTTCGGTTCTATTTCATCCTGTTTTCTCTTCAAACGGGAGGCTCTAAAATTTGGCAGCGCCATTTTTTCGAACGTCGTTTATTTACTATGACCAGAATTGGAGTTATTATTTTTTGAAGGGCACAATTTCAAACATTTATATATTTTTTGTAATTGCAAGTTGGCACATTTATTCTACAAATTTCTATTATTTGATACTATTTTAGTAAAACGGGAACTTCCGGTTAAACCGGAAATTAACACAATTAAAAAAGTTTTTGAAAGCACCCTGTATATTTTTAAGTTATTTAAAATGTCGTTAAATTGTCTATCCAGTGATATTAAACATGTTGTATTTTGACTTCCGGTTTATCCGGAAATGGGGTTAGCGTTTCTATTTTTAATACAACGCCCCGTATAATTTTATATTTTCGAAATGAGGGAGAGCTTCTGAGCATAATATTGTTTGGCTCTACATCCGGTATCTTTTTTTTATTTTGAGAACTTCTAGAATTAGCTTGTACACGTCTTGTTATAACCACCTTAGCAGTTTTTTACTACAACTGTTATAAGTAGTAGTAAATTTTAGTGAATCAAAGTTGCCTTTTTTGCAGGCTCGTAATTAGATTATTCTTTTTGGGGGGGCTCACCGAAAACTGGGTACTGGGTATGCCACAAAAATATATTTATGTCAGTAGATTTAAACTTCGTGTCGACTTTAATCTTATTACTTCATATCAAGACCGTAGATTTGGGGGGGGGGGGGGGCAACGGGGTATATACACTGTGTGTGTAAACTAAATCAGGACCACTTACACTAGTTTTTATCCTTTTGGAATGGCAATCTGAAATTGCAGGAAATTAAAAACGACAAATTTTGAGTTTATTCGTTATGCCTAGTAAAATGTTTTGACACTTCTGGTTTTATCGGAAATAAGATCGAATTGTTTTTTCCACCCTGTACCTATTTTTAAGTTTTTTTAAAGTTAGGAAATCACTTTGGAGCGCTTCTATAATTTTGAAGAGCTGTACTACTGCTACAGTATACAGGATGGCCTGGTTATTAAAATAAGGGGCTATAAATATTCATTACTTAAACGGAAGTAGTTGTATACCCGTCTTAATTTTTGTTTGTTTTCAAATTTTTGGATTCAAAATACTTAGTTCGTTTTTAATCTCCTAAAAAATTTTTTTTTAAATTCTATTGGGTGTCACGAAAAACGTGGCAAAAATGCGTGTTTTAAGTTACTTGCTCCCCATTTTTGTTTTTGAGGACCCCCCCATCCCTGGTGGCTCTGTGCGATTTTAGCTTGTTTGGTGACTTGAAATTTAAGTATTGATTCGTGGAGCTTAGGCAGATTATAAATTATTTGACGCCATTTACTCGCCGCCATTTTAAAGAACAAAATAGCGCACGAAGAGTTCGAGTCATTACTTTCAATTTGTCATTTTTTCGAATTCTTTTTTTAAGTAGGTATAAGGTAATTGACAAATTAATTTTTAAACTCAGACACCTTTTCACTTAATTTCTCATCACCGGATCTTACTTAATTTAAATTGTTTTTGTACTGGATGAAATTGAACTTTGCAGTATAGTTGTGAGGGATTTTGTGTCTGTAATGTTTCTATTTGGATTTGTTTTTGATCTGTGATTTGTTTTTCAGACGGTGTCCGTGTCCATGTTGCTGCGCTACTCGCATCACCAGATATTCGTGTTCATCGGTGAGTCCTTTGATTTATAACAGCACACGCGCTTCCCCGGAGATCACCGCAGTTACCAACCTAACCCTATCGTCCCCACGCTCCCGCTTTCCTTTTTTTCCTTTCTTTATCCTTCCGTTCCCTTGACCACCATCATAAAAATGTAAATAGAAATACAAGTTATTCGATACTAATGCACGAAGCTACACAAACTTTTTCTCTGGCGACTCACGACACAAAGAAACCGAGAAAAGATAAATCCCCTCGCGTAATTAATTTAAGGTAATACTTGTGTTACGCGAAATTGAATGTTTAATTCTAAATTGAGCGTCCCGGTGTTATTTACTTTAAATTATGATTTATTTTTTGTACAAACTTGAAACGAAACCGATTCAAAATTAATTATTCCATTCGAATCGATATGTGTGTATACAATAAGCTTTTATTTGCACAATCCTGCAGCAATTGCATTTTGCAAGCTCCCAATAATAAACACGGATGATTATCAGTTTTATTATTAACGTTATTAAAAGTAGCACACGCACAGTATTTGGACGGAATTAAAGTTGGTTGGGGTAATTAAATTAAAAAAAAAGAGGAGGAAGAGCCGGCGAAAGCGCATCCGTCAAATTTTAGATGAGACTAATCGGAAACCAAAATGAATTTTTTCGTAATTAGAAAAGAGTTCATGTTTTGAGTCTACTTCGATAATGATAAAAGTTTACAAGCGTTCGTGCTGGGTATGCATAAATTATTAGAGCAAGATTGATGAAGGGAGCGAGACGGACCACGGAATCGTATAGATCATGAAGGAGACGTAGCGGCAAAGTCGACTAATCAATATACCCGCTAAGACTACGACATTTCATTACAACTGATTACTAAGCAACTTAAGTTTTAGGCCCTTGTTAATTCTGCACTAAAACTAAAACCTAATTTTTCCGAACTCTTTGTATTTTCCACCATTTTCGCCTTCGTGTTTCGAGTTAGAAAGCATCGCCATCATCGTTCGTGGTGTGTCTCCTACTTGGATGGCCATAATACCCTCGGGCTCAAATTCCACAGCTCCGCAAACAACTGTTCATATTGACCGAATTTGTGGACGAGCTTTACATAATATCTGACCATAGACTTGCCATTTTTTAGGACCAGTAAAACTTTTTATTAGTTAATGTTTGATCAATTTTCAACTTCAAGTATGAATTCTATTTAATTTAAAGCTTACGACTCGAGATGATATTAAGTTGTAAAGGGCAGTTGGAGGTTTTTTGAAAACTACGAAGTTTTCATTCTGTTTTTATCTTAGAATGGAGCCACACCTTCAGGATGCAGTTAAAGCTTATACAACTTGACTACAGTGCTTTTGGATCTATGATCCACCTGCTCCCCACCCTGTACTCATAACTCATATCCATACTCATATATTAAAATACAGGAAAGCAGGCTTGATAGGGTCAACCTCTTTCTAGAAAAAACAAACCTCAGCAGAAGGTAAACTTCTGCCCACAGTACTAGCATCAGAGTGACCATACTCCGCTGAGCGGGGCGACGCTGCTATCAAACAGACGCGAGAAGAGCAGAACCATGTTCACTTGCTCACCCTACCGTGATTGGTAATGATTGGGAATCGGGAAAACCCTCACTCTACCTCTAGTCAACCATAAAATTGCTTCCGGATCATCCGTTACGATCGGAAACAGACCAGGTTTACCATGGCGGTGCTCCAGGAGAGAAAACCCGCTCGCCTCTAGCCATCATCCGGACGCACCGACAGTGGGGCCTGCGCGTACAATAGTGATAATGTAGATCTCCTCCGTGCAGAGATTGCAGCAGCTAATTGATCTGATGATCAAGTATGGCTCCGCGGATGAACCAACGCACCGAGACAGTGGGTGCCTTCTACGTCCAGTTAAATACGCTGATCCGCTACCTGCATCTCATCAAATGCAGATCATCTGCCGTTTTAAAGACGAGCCCCTAGAAATACCAAACTTGCCCGTACTTCACTACATTGTGTGTGTGAATCTAGAATCCTCCTGCTCACACCCTGTACCTACAATTAAATATATCAGAGTATAGAAAGCAGGCTGATAGGGTTTACAATTCCCTAGTTAAGTTTACCTTACCAGAAGGTAAACTTCTGCCCACAAGACTAATGTCGGAGTGGAATGTTTAAGGCCACCCCCACACACCGCGGTACGCGCGAAGAGCGGAACCATGTGCGCACGTACACTCTACCGTGATTGGTAACGGTTTGGGATCGGCAAAAACTCTCGCCCTTCCACCAACGACTACATAATCGCTTCCGGATCATCCATTACGACCTGAAACAATCCGGGTTTTCCATGATGCTACGCCAAGAGAGAGAGCGCGCTCACCTCTAGCCATCATCCAGACACACCAACAGCGGTGACCGCGCCTGCAACAGGGATTAGGTAGATTTCTAAAAGCCTAGATACGTACTGGTGGTGCCTAGGTGCCTAATCATTTAGAGCATGACTACTACCGAAGCATAGATATTTATACTTCCTACCAGAACTCGCGTCTTCCCGTTACTATGCAAAGTACAACTGCAGATAGACTAGTTCACAGCTCCTCTGGTGCAGAGACTGCAGCAGCCAATTGATCCGAAGATCACGTATGGCTCCACCGAAAGACCAACGCGCTGAAAAAATGTGTGTAATAAACTGACCATGAGACGCATACGTTTGGGCCTCTCTACTTCCAGTTTTAATCCGACGTTTTAAGGGCTAGCTCCTGGAAGTACCGGACTAGCCTAATTACTTGACTGCAGTGAGATATCAAGAAAAATTGTTCTATTTTCTAAGGTTGTCGATGTACCTGCATTCCGAGATACATGTGTTGACGGTCACTGTTAACCAATATTAGCGAAGGGCTACTAGTACTTAGGGCAGTGCCTAAATTTGTGTGATTCTCATACCTATAGTAACACTTTAGGACACATTATATATTTAGTTCTTCCGTCTCTGTATCGGTATCTAGAATGAGCTTTATGCAGTGCCGGATCGTTGTTCTTAAACTTCTTCGTCTGACGGGTTTCTTTGTTTGCGACCTACATCGCTGACGATGTTTTCAGCCTGTTCAGGAGTTCTCTTTCTTAGGAACGTGCCTTGTGTCGCAACTACCGTGACAGTTATTCTATTCTTCTTACGCTTGCACAGACTTTAATGGGCATTTGGAGCTCCTGCTTTGTTATAGGTGGTCGGAGCCGATGCAGATGACGTGTCTGGTCTTGATTGCTCTCGACACTTTTGACGGCGGGCTGTGTCTGCAGGAAACAAATCCTGGACGACGTTGAATTGTTTTTGAAGGAACTCTACCTGGCGGGTTAGCTTCTGAACTTGGTATGCGAGAGTTGATTCTGCTTCATCAATTATTAATAGATTCGTGGTCTACATGACGTCTGATTATTGGAACAAAGCTCTTGACAATGAATCGGCGGTGTAAACTTGTACTAGCGTTCGAAGGTGTTTTGGCTATAGGAATTTTGATTCAACACCTACAAATAGTGTATGTTGGGTTGCATACGGACTCGTTTCGAAATTATTGAAAATAACGCCACCAAATCTCGAAACGACCGAACGATTTGTTAAAATTATAAGTAGATAAAATATTGTCGGGCCTTTCAAACCCGTCTTATGTGAATTGTATAGTTAATAAGTCTAGCGTTATTAGTATATTTGTTACTATATAATTTAAATAATGAAAATAATAACTTTGCGTTTCTTGTTTCCAGTCGATCTTCTGCAAATGCTGGAATTTAACGTTACGGTCAACTTCCCAGCAGCTCCACTTCTGACGGTCATTTTGGCTTTAGTCGGTAAGTACCTTTTTCTCTTTATTATTGCATTAAATTGGACAAACTAAAAAGTCTAATATATTTTTGCGCAACAAGTTATGAAATCAAATGCAACTGGTAGTAAACGCAACAGGCGCTCGATCAACAAGTAGAAAGAAGCGGCGTTTTGGATAGTTGCCAACTATTTGTTAATGTTCCTTTTCTTCGCAATTCTCGCTTTTTCCCTTAAATAAAAAAAAACTCGACCATTCCGAGTTTTAGTTTCGAAACATTCCCGTTTCATCAAACTCCCGCAAAATTCTATTTCGACTCTAAATGTGTTTACAGATCTCAATTAAAACGACTCATTGATGCAATTTCAACGTCGAGATTTGATTGTGAGTCAATGGAGCGAAGTTCTATTACCGTAAGAGCTTTAATGACTTCAGAAAGTCATTAGATCATTTGAGGTTATTACATAACCACACTTGAAGTTTAACCCTCGTTTAAAATTGTTTGTTGGCAATTTGTTCCTTTTGTTTCTTTCTTAAAAAGGTGTTGAAAATTTTCGTTTTGTTGAATTTGAGTATGGTTTTACCTGGCACTTCTTAAGGGCATCCAGGGGTCCTTCTTATACCCACTACTTTAAAAAAAATTTATTATCGATCTGCCTGACTTTTGGGACCCGCTGTAGCTGTGTATAGTATGAATTGTATTTGATTATAGACGAAACCTCTGTAAGTCTATTTGATAAGGACGAGTAACTAACTACTCGTGAAAGTATCGTGTCTAGAGGTGCAAAATCTTGTCGATACGCTGTGCAAGGTTCAATGAGCCAAATTCAAATAAAACTTAATCATAATCTGAAGGACTGTTTGCAACGGTTTATCACTAGATGAAACATGGATCCACCGATCCACATCCACGATTACACACCTGAGTCGAAATAACAATCAAAGCTATGGATAGAGGCAGGTGAAAGTGCGTCAAAGAAGGCAAAAAACTGTTTGATCGGCTGAAAATGTGATGGCCACTGTTTTTTGGGGATTCTCAGGGAATCCTCGTTGACTACTTGTAAAAGGATTATTGGACCATTTCAACCAAGTTCGGAAACAAATGACTCGGAAAAAGTGCTCTTCACAAAGACCACTTTTATAAATTAGGTGTCGAGTTAATTTCTCGTCTACCGTATTCTCCTGACCTGGCCCCGTGCGACTTCTTCCTGTCTCGGTGGGAAGAAATTTTCAAAAAGTAAGAAAGTCGCTGGACGACGTGTGCGGCCCTGAATGGAGATTCTTTTGAAAAATAAACCTGATCTTTTCCAAATTCCAAAAGGGAACGCTTAGAAGTTGAAGTTTCGTACAAATTGAAGACGAGCGACTTGCAAATCGGAAATTGTGTTTTGTTTTCCATACTTTTTAAAAAATAAAGTCATTAATTGACTAGCTTTCGTTGCTCAATTTACGATATTTTATAGAGTCAACTTGTCTGTTTTGTCAGCTTTGTAATCAATTTAATGATGGATGCGGTCATCCGTCATCACGTTCGATATTCCAATTTTTTTTAAACGATTGTCAGAAACGTAATATTAGTAGCTAATTAATCAATTATTATATATTGTAAATATCACTCTTTTGCAACTCGATATTGACTGTAACGCGACTCGCCAAATGGTAAATTAACAACCCCTAACGTTATTTTAATTAACGTATTCGATTAACAAATAAGTGATTTTTAAATAACGAAATTTAACTCGTCCAGTTCGGACTCTGGGATTAAATTAAATCGATTGGTTAACTTTTGTGCTTTGGTATTCGTATTCGAAGGTTGTTTTTACTCTTATTATCGGCCTGGTATTAATTATTTATTCGTCCATTTTGAAAAATTCGACTTGTTATTTTATTTGTTACTTTCATTTATTTTGTTTACGAATTAAATTTCGTACAGTCTTCCATTCTTACGTTGATTAGATTTTTATTCGATGGAAAAGTAGAGGTTTACATTTTGTAAAAGCATTATTTTTTCTGTTGTCAAGATTTAAGCCCAGAGAGTTTTTCATACCTAATTAACTGAACGTAAATAAAAACAAATCGATTGTAGTTTCGCCTCGCTTTACTTCTCGCAATTAACAATTTTTTTTAACTTGTAATTTTATTCTCTTTTAAATTGAAAAATACGTTTATCTTCGAGCAGACTGTACAAAATAAAAGATGGTTATACTATCGAGTCACTCGGGGAATAAAATTCTTTTTCGTAGGAGTAACGTAGTTATAGCTAGCTGTGATGGTGACATTGATGTCATTCTTGTTTTTCCCTACTTACGTTCACGTATGTTGGGTGTGATTTTAAATAATTTCCTTTACAATAATATTTTATTAAAAATTTTTCTTTCTTTCCGTAACCCGGGCCTCTTAAACCTCACCTGCTTTTACTACCAATTCCTATTTTTTGGAAACAATTGGTTTGCTAATTCAAAAATGGTTTCAAGTTCTTATTTGCTGTAATTTTTGTAATTATGTTGGGTATGCAACCCAACATACACCATTTACAGAATTTGAGTTTAATCAAAATTCGTCTAGCCCCGAATGTTTTAGTTGTGCCGCCAATGATTAATTAACACTAAACAAAATTAAATAAATTGTTTCGTTTATTTCACAAAATTATAATTTATAACTTTTTATTTATTTTTGAAATTAAACCGTATTGGGGTTCTAGTTAGAATCTGCCATAATAAAAATATATCTGGGTAGTTAAGTTAGAGTTCAGGATGTGAATTTTCCAGTGCTTTTCCAATTGACGAGTATATACATTCGCTAAGTTTAAAAGCAGTTTCACACGGATCGTTTAATTTAATATCGAAACAACCGTGTATGGATGCTTCTTTAAGGAGAGCAGGATCGTCCGATTCTATTTGTTTTAAAATATTTCCAGCTCGGGAAGTTCCGTCTTCATTTCCAATTCCCATTATATAATGGACACATTTTATGAAACATTTCAATTTTGGATCGTCTATGTATTCTCCATGTGGTAGCCATCGAACTGCTAAAACAGGATCTACTCCAGATTCGTTAACGCACTCTTCTAAATAGTCATTTAGTACTTGCTGTTGCCATCCTGATTTGTGCTTCTTAAAGTGTGCATTCTGAAAATATATCGTGTGACGTGAATACTTGAACTGCAATTAATAATAGAGTCAAATTAGACGAAAAACCGCCCGACTGTGGGGGTAATTCCCGCAAAGCTTATTTTTTGTATACACGTACGTTTTAATAATCATCTTTATTTTCCGTCACGACTTAAAAAACGTATAGGAATAGCCAAAAAATTAAAGTATATTAAATTTTCTACAAATAATATCTCTTTAAGTTTTTCTTCCAGGTGAACGATTTAGGCGCTAGCGCGCGTTAAAGTTAAAAAACCCTCAAAAATCGGTTCAAAAATTGTTTATCACTCATAACTCAAAAACTATGCACTTTTGGAGAAAAGTGTTTCTATACAAAAATAAAGTACATTCAATTTCCTACAAATTATGTTTCATAAATTTTTTTCGTTAAACGAATAGAAGGACAGTTTTTGGGGGTAAAACTAAACCATAAAGTGTACACTAAAAATTTTTATACCAAAAATTGCATTTTTGTGTAGATTTCATACATACGAGGGCTGATTGATATATTTCCGGAAATACAAAGAAAACGCAACTTTTTTGTCAATTTTATTTATTATTTTTCAACATAGTCTCCTTCAAGCTCAATACACTTATTCCAGCGATGTTCCAACTTTTTGATGCCATCCGAATAATAAATCTGGTCAAAGCTTTCAAAATATGCATTTGTTGCATCGATTACTTCAGTATTTTAGCCAAATTTCCGACCACCAAGCCATTTTTTAAGATTTAGAAACAGGAAGTAATCGCAGGGGGCTAAGTCTGGAGAATATGGTGGATGTGCCAACAATTCGAAACGTAGTTTGGCCAATTTTGCCATTGCAATTCTCGATGAATGAGGCGGTGCATTGTCATGATGAAACAGGACTGTTTTCTTTCTTAAATGTGTTTTTCCTGTTTCAAGATAGTCGACCAATATTATCCCACGTGCATCCCAAAAAACAGTTGCCATAACCTTTCCTGCTGATTGAATCATCTTCGCTTTCTTAGGAGCTCTTCCACCCTTTTCTATCCATTGCTTTGACTGTTCTTTAGTTTCGGGTGTATAGTGATGGATCCATGTTTCATCACCAGTTACGAATCTACCCAAAAATTCATTAGGATTACGCCGAAACAAATCCAAACAACGCTTTAATAATAATAATAATAATAATAATATTTATTTCTGATAATGTCCTATAATTGTTTACATAACAACGACAAGTCACGAAAAGAAAAACTGTCATATTCACATTCAGAGCTCAAAAACCCAAAAAATCCCCTAAACTGTACAACTCTAAATTCATAAGTATACCCATTACTTCCTTTTTAAAAACTTTGAAGTTTGTTACACATTTCAATTCGTTTGGCAAATTATTGAAAAGTTTGACACACATATACGATGGATTTTTTTCACTCATACTTAATCTATGATTAGGAAAAGTAATGTCTCTAGTTCTTGTCTTATATTGTGTATTTCTGTTGTGTATCTCAAATTTATCTTTATTTTTAAAAAGAAACATCAAACACTCAAAAACGTACAGTGAAGTCACTGTAAGTATTCGTCTCTCCCTAAAGACACCTCTACACGATTCCCTCGGTGGCATTTTAAACATAGTTCGTATCACTCTTTTCTGTATACTAAATATCTTGTCTAGATTACTGCTAGATCCCCAAAACATTATCCCGTACCTAATGTTCGACTCGAAGTTTGCGTGGTATAGTATTCTTAATGCTCGTTCGTTAACATACCTTCCCACAACCCGCAGCGCGAAACACACTCCACTTAGTTTCCCAGATAAAACTTCAACATGACGATGCCACTTGAGAAAATTGTCTATATGAATACCAAGAGACTTTGTTTGCTCCTCTACCTTTACATCCCGATCCTCCAGCCTAACAGTTCTTGGTTTTATTTGTCTACTTCGGTCTGTACTAAAGATAACCAATCTAGTCTTGTCCTCGTTTATTATCATCTTATTTCTTTCAAACCATGTACGAGAGTTGGTAAACACTTCCCTTCCTGCTTTCGCCAGTTCTTGGTGCTCTTTCGCTCCCACTATAAGATTGGTATCATCGGCGAAACTGGTCACACTACCCATAACAGAAGCGGCATAATCGTTTACAAAAATTATAAATAGGATGGGTCCCGCAATGCTCCCCTGAGGAACTCCCAACTCGCTTTGAACTACCTCCGATCTCACACAGTGGCCGTTCTTCTTAATTTCGACACATTGAGTTCTGTTTGTGAGGTACGACTTGAACCAATCATAGGCTTTAGACCTGATACCCTGTTGCTCCAATTTCATTAAAAGATACTCTCGATCTACAGCGTCGAACGCCTTCGACAAATCAAGAAACACGCCCAAGGCCAATTTACCATCTTCCAATAGCCTCAAAATATTTTGGGTAAACTGGAAAACTGCAGTCTGAGTCGAACGTCCCTCCAAATAAGCATGCTGACAGTCGCTGAAAAGCTTACATGTATTAAAAAAGTGTATAAGCCTAGAACACATGGCCAGCTCGAAAAATTTAGAAAAACCGTTTAATATACTTATTGGTCTATAATTTGCCAGAGTTTGAGGATCTCCGCTTTTGAAGATCGGCCTTATCACTGCATGCTTTAAATGCTGTGGGACTGTCCCACACCGAAAGGAGTTGTTGACAATATACGAGAGAACACCACTGATTTCTACAACACTAAATTTAATAATGCTTGTCGGTATTTCATCGTGTCCACTACTGAGTTTATTTTTTATAGATTTCGACATCCTTATGATTTCCTCGGTCGTTGTTGGCTCGAGAAACAGCATCTTTCTATTTCTTGGAATATCGTTCACATGAAATTCGGTAGGAGTTCGCGAGCTCAGCGCATCGGGCACCATATTTTTTATGAATGTGTTAAAGCAGTTGGCAATTTTTAACGGATCTCCTTTTATTGGACACTCATTTTTTATTTTTGTTTTACCTGTAAGTGCATTACATATTGACCACATTGTCTTGTTTTTGTTGTCAGATTCACTAATTCTCTTCTCAAAACCCTTTGCTTTAATCGATATTAAAAGTTCGTCGTACTCCTTTTTTATCCTTTTGTACTCCTCGATAAAGACCGTGTTTTGTCTGCTCAGCATAAGCAAAGTATCTAGCTTTTCTTTACAAACTTTAATTTTCGGATCACTTTTCTTTTCAGGTTTGTTTGAAGTCTGATGGTTAACTATCTTTTTTGGAAAAGATTCGTCGAATATACGTATATATGTTGAAATAAATCCGTTCCACTGCTCATCCACGTCATCCTCACTTGCTTCCATCACCACCTGCCAATCTTCTCGTCGCAGTCTCTGAACAAATTCGATCCTTGCCGCTTGTTTGAAAGATCTATAGAATGATTGTCCCACAGTTCTCGCAACCTCGGCACCAAAAGTTACCTTTTGGCCAGTGTGGTCTGATACGTGCATATTCACAATTTCGGCCTGATAACTTTCTAGGCTTATAAAAATATTATCTATGCAACTCTGACTTGTAGATGTTATTCTTGTATTTTCACTTATTGTTGGCTTGAGATTAAAAGACTCCATTAGGTTAAATAGTTCCATTTTGCTTCGGTTGTTCTCCTTCATTTCTATGTTAAAGTCTCCTGCTACGATTATAGTTTTATTCTCTTTCACGAGAGATATTAGAAGCTCTTCCATCCGGTTCAGAAATACTTCAATTTTTCCACTAGGTGGGCGATATACTGATACTACCAAGAAATTTTGCTTTTTAAATATACATTCAGCTACTGCACATTCCATATCCCCTATTTTTGCCAGGCTCTGGTTTCTTGATTGCCCGCTTACTTCCTGTTGTACATATATAGCGGAGCCTCCATGTAGTCCTTCTTCTCTACAGCAGCTTGCCACTAGATGAAAATTCTTAATTGCGATGTGCTTCAGTTGGTTAAATGATTTCCAGTGCTCGGTAAAACATAAAATTTTACAACTAGGATGGTAGCTCAGCATATCCTCCAATATATCTACTGCGTTGCCTATAGATTGAAGATTCTGATGTATAATGCTTATTAGTTCATCAGGTTTATGATGTCGATAATTGTTCAGACCCGTTTTGTTGACGAAAAAATTTCTTAAATCGGAACCTACGGATAATAACTCCAATCGGCCAAAATTCGGGATCATACAGCTTCTCAATGAGACCTATTTCAACTCCAACTTGAAAAGAGTTTCTGTCACCCTTAGTTTGTAATTTATTACATTGAATCGGTAATGCAGTCATTGTTTTGTCTTGAACGTATTTTATTATATTCTCTACTGTAGAGGCACCGTCGACATTTCCCACGTACACGCTTTGAAATTGTCAAACGAGTGTTTTGATCGACTGTAAGCATACGCGGCACCCATCTTGCCGATAGCTTTTTCATATTCAAATGTTCGTGTATGATGTTGAAAACGCGTTCAGATGAGATGCTCACAATGTCAGCAATCTCGCGCAACTTCACTCGGCGATCTTTTAATACAATATCATGGATTTCTTCAATGATTTCTTCGGTAGTCGCCTCTTTTGACCGACCCGAACGTTCAACATCATTTGTGCTGGTAGGACCACGTCTAAACTCACCAAACCAAAAATAAATCATAGATTTCGATGGAGCAGAGTCCCCCAAAACATTAGTGAGCTCTGTAAAAACTTCTTGTGGTGTTAAGCCTTTCAAAAATAAATATTTAATCACTACCCGGTACTCAACTTTTTCCATTTCAATAAGAAATATAAAATACTTTACTTCAAATGACTGTAGCTGGCAAATTAATTGAAAGAATAATTTGAAATTTTGACAGCGGTCGACTGAAAGATTACAGATGTGAACTGTCATATTAGTATTTCGTTTGTGCTGCCATCTTTTGCAATTCCGGAAACTTATCAATCGACCCTTGTACATATTGTAGTAGACCGTTTTAAGTGCCGCCTTTGTTGTGCTTACACATTTGAAATTTGATGGGCGGATTACGCAGAGCGAGCGAGCGAGTGAGAGAAAAGTTGGATTTTGGCTATTTTATAGGTTTTTCGCTTATAACGTGCAAACTACGCACATTATGCGACAAGTTCTTCTATACAAAAATAAAATACATTCTATTTCCTACAAATTATATCTCTTAAGTTTTCCCCCCCAAGTGAACGATTTAGGCGCTAACGCCCGTTAAAGTTAAAAAAAGTTTAATCGGTACAAAAATTTTTTTATCGCTCGTAACTCGAAAACTACGCACTTTCGAAGAAAAGTGTGCCTATACAAAAATACATTACATCCAATTTCCTACAAATTATGCCTCTGAAATTTTTTTTCGTGAAACAAACAGTTGAGGTATGCCATAGCGCAGATAAACTTCAGCTCGTGCATAATAAATTCTCACTAATTCGTCAGTTCTGAGATGTTTCAACTGGTAATTAAATGAATTGAGCTTTGATATTGTACTCTCTCAGTGTGTCTTCCAATTATAATTATCATCTTTAGTAAAACCCAAAAATTTAAGAGCACTACAACCTTGGATTCCCATCTTAATCGATTTACAGTTTTCTGTAATCTTGTCGGTTTAAGAAACAGTTAATCACTGAACACGACCTACAAGCGACTCAGCAGTTGAACATCACTTGGGTGCTCATACGAAACTAAGCCCGACACATCGTCGGCATATAGCGTTAAGAGCACTCCTAGATCAATCCTATTAAAATTGTTTATGTAAAGAAGAGCACACAGCACAGGGCCCAAGATAGAGCATTGGGGAACACCCATCTCTAGATTATTAGAATCAGATCGTGTTTCAGCTCTTGTAACACTGCTTATAGAAGTGATGCATACGTATTGCTCGCGTCGATTCAAAAATAAAGCCACCCGCTGCAGTGATAAACCAATTATATTATACCATAATATTCTTGAAGCACACCCAACAACCTGTCATGATCAATGCAGTCGAATGGCCCACTAATAAGATCACAAATTTTTTCTGACAGGGCACTCTCCCTCTCCCAAAAACTTAAGCAATCGATCGTAAAACGAATGGCACTTTTACCATTTTGAAAGCCGTGCTCATTCTGAGACAAATAGCGATGATTATATTTGATATACATCTGCAACCGACTCTGAAAACCATACTCAAAAATCTTGGATATGTACATCATGTACACCATGTATATGTACAAGGTGTATTTTTGAAGGCCTTTACACTCTACACAAAATTTATTTATTTATTTATTTGCATTTGTATTTTGATACAAAAATATAGTAAGTTCTCGATACTTACTTGTTGGTAACCGTTTACAAAACACACAGAAATTATGATGAAAACTAGAAATTTCATTGTCCACTAATAACTTTACAAGACCTGCAATAGAAATAATACAAAAAATAGAAAATTCAACTGTTTATAGTATGTTAATTATCTCAAAAATTATGTTGCAATTTTTATTTCGGATGTTTATAAAAATAATATTGGCGGCGGAGACATTCGTTCAGGAGCCTAGCAAAATATTGTGAACGAATCAAGAAAATATTTGCCTAATAGATAAATAAGTATTCCCATTAAACAAATTGTTGAAAAAACCTTGTAGGTATCTCTTTATTTTGTGATAAATTGAGTCGTACCTCGAATGTTTCTTATGGTACCCCATAATCCCACTTTAAGTGTAAAATGCTCGATAACCATATGAAGAATATTTCAGTCAATAAATGCCGAAAAGTGGTACGAGCTGGAACAAATTAGAGGAAATCTGCATTTATACTGATGAAAACTGTCCACTACAGGGAGTATTCCCCAAAAGTCCCCACTTCTCTTTAACTTACTTTCTTCTCTGTGCCCCAACAAACTTTAAAAAAATTGAATTTTTTTAGATTTTATTCCTCCCATATGCACCCTTATTATTGCGGTTCTGAGGCTGGCCCCCTTTATGTTGACGAGTGACTTTAATCTGTAAGCATCCCCAAATGTTTTGGATTTCACTACCAAATGTAAGGGCGCACCGTTAAAAACCCTAAGTTGTATTTTAGAAAGGTCGAAAAAATCGGGCCCTCAATACACACATGTATTGTGGGTTGCGGTTTTAAAAATTTTTTCTCATATTAAGTTGATTCGAAAACGCTCCTAAAATTTTGGACATTTTATTTTAACATAAGGACTTTAGAAACAAATTTTAAAAATACGTTTTGGATGCATTCATATTTATTTTATTATTAACATACTCTCCACAAACAGGGACAAGCCCTAATTATATGTGGACTACATTTAAATAAAATACAGGGTGTCTGCTAAATCACCTTACAACGCTTTAGGGTAAACTTACGAGAGGATATTAGACCGATATAATCCAATTTACCTCTATGCAAAAGTGCACCATTCCAGAGTTACAGCTCGGAGGAGTTTAACTCGTGGAACATGTTTTTCTCTTATGGAAAGCTATCAACCTACCAAGTTTAGGGGAAAAAGACACAGTGGAAATAGACCAATCACTGCATCGTTACTATTAACAGTTGAATATCTTTGTAATCCGTCGATGAATTGTAAAAATTGACTGCACAAGATGAAGTGAAATTTCAATATTTAGAACTCTGGTCTTTTCAAATTTTATCATAGTCCATAGTCATTTAATCAGTCCTGCAATACACACGTGTATGGTGGGTTGCGGTTTTTGGAAATTATTCTCAAAATAATAAGTTGATTCGAAAATGCTTTTTCAATTTTAGTTATTTTATTTCTTAACATAAGAGCCTTAGAAATAAAATTAAAAAAATTATATCACCAAAGGGGTGAGGGGGAGATACAATTTTTGTAAAGATCCCACGATCCCAATCAGTTAGAAATATTTAAATTGTTGTTTTCTCCTGCTTAACCCTGAAAATAACCGGTTTCCCACGTTAGGAAGTATTTTGTTAACCATCCTGTATAGTATAGCTACGTTAAATTGTCTCAACATACTAAAAGTCCCGATACCTGATTCGAAATGTGAATAACAATTTTATTGCAATGCAATTAGATGTGACGCCCAACGAAGTAATATATTTTAAACGAAAAGGTTGGGATGTTTAATACCCCGTTGCCTTTAAAATAAAAATACAAAAAAGCGGAGCAGTTTTGTTCGTTAAAGCTTGTTTGACTTTTCACCGCTTGCTGTCCGATGCGAAAACTAATTATCTCTTGTCATGCTCTTGCGCCTTTCCTTCATTCGTTCCTCGACTTTTCTTATTTTTGTCATCGAATAACTTTCGACGTCGTCGGAACGAAACACGATTTAACTGACAGTTTCGATCAACAAAATTATGTGCATACGATTTTTTTCTTATTGCTTTTCTCTCTTTTTGTTATAATTTCGATTTTATCTAAATTTGGACGTACTTTAAAATGATACGTGACGTGGCAGGTTTTATCGATATGTGCCCTACAATAAGTACCTTGTTATACTCGAAGAAGGTATCTTAAACTGTGTAGTTTTCCTTTTGATTTCTTACGATTTCCATATCCGTATACTTCTTTCTTGTGTATTTTTGTAGGTATAACGAGTGAATAAAATCGATTCTTTCTTTTTTTTTAAATAAAATTTTAAATTAGCCGGATACGTTAGCGTTGGCACGTTGGCAAAAAAAAAGAAAAACTTGGGTGAAACTTGCCCTTCGTCTTTAACTTATGCTTACGGGGAGGCGACGAGTTTTTATAGAAATAATATCAAATACGCGGGTCTTCTTTTTCCCGTGTATTTATATATTTTTCAGTAGGATGGTAAAATACAGTTAGTATAATTGGTTCGTTTATGCAAAGCTGCGTATGAAAGAACTTCGGTGCTTCGCGAAATGGCAGCGTTTTGTGAAAAGAGCGCAAAGTGAATGCGACTAACCGGGTCATTGTTTGCGGGGCTTCCCGTTTGCTCGCTGAAAAATATTTCTTTTGAATTCACCGCATCACCAAAAGGACTTTACAAGAATTGACCTTGCCTATAATATATTTCTTTTTGGATAAAATTAAGACCTTTTTTATTTTTTAATTAATTTTTATTGAAACACCCCACGAATAATAAAGTGACGTTCTTTTTTACGAAATGGCATCAAAGAAAAATCGATATTTGGGTGGGTTAATGATTAATTACTCCCAGAGCTTTGCCGTAAAAACGTATAATATTAAGCAATAGTCGATATTAATTAGAATGCAGAATGGTGGTCTT
The DNA here is from genome assembly GCA_950108345.1 of Malthinus flaveolus. NCBI lineage: Eukaryota > Metazoa > Arthropoda > Insecta > Coleoptera > Cantharidae > Malthinus > Malthinus flaveolus. Next base: position 93,745,589 of record OX467285.1, read on the forward strand.
ATACCTCGCTTCATTAGTAAAGAGCAAAAAGTCGAAAGAATTTCAATTTTCGTTCACTGCTACCTTTTATTACCTGACGTACGCCCAACCCTAAATAGTTCAAAAATTATTTTTGTTTATTTTATGCATAAATATAGTATAATGCTCGTGCCGATACGTTAACTTTCAATCAAAGCTAACATATAATCCCAAGGAGTTTAAAACAAGAGTTCCATATGGATTCAAATGATTTAGTTCAGTCTGATCAAACGGTAAAAGCGCAAAAATCGGAACAACAAACCCCTAGGAGCACGTCTGGACGTGGAGGGATACCGGCAGCGGGGGTTCCGGATCTTCCGGTGCGTCTTCAATGCAGCAAGAGCAATACCTAACAATTAGAACTCAATGTGTCGAAATTAAGAAGAACGGCCACTGTGTGAAATCTGATGTGGTTCGAAGCGAGTTGGGAGTCCCTCGAGGAGCATTGCGGACCAATCCTATTTATAATTTTTGTAAACGATTATGCTGCCTCTGGTATGGGTGCCTATTTATCAGTTTCGCCGATGATACCAATCTTATAGTGTGTCCGAAAGAACATCAAGAAACTCATCATAAATTTTTGACATTGTGGTTTCTAAAAAATCGTAATTCCGGTTCTGACCATAGCACACATATCAAACACAAACAATTTGATTAAGAACTTCGATTTTTACAACATATCAAAATATAGACAAATCAGCGGGAGCGATTTTTAGAAAATCCGTTTAAAAATTTCAGTCAACTTTGGTCCTTTAAAAGTAGCCAATTTTGAAATTATTTTAAAAATCGACTCTAACAGAACTAAAGCCCTATATTTTGTCTATGTATTCCTGTTTTTAGATTTTTATAATAGTAATTATCTTAAAAGTTATAATAAGACAACTAGAAAATGGGACGATTGAGATACTAGCCGCCATTTTGAATTAAAAAATTTGGAAAACTATTTTTTTAATTAGAGCCGATGCGCACTACCTTATAACTTAATATAAATAAAGTGGGGGTATGATTTTCCGAAATATACCACGAAAGAACTTCCTTGTTTTGGGCCACCCTGTATCGATTTCGTTTAAAAGCTTATTTTGTCAATGAAATTTTGTCAAAGTGACCAAAACCAAATTTAGTAGTATGTGTTTAAGGTCACGACCCACTCACAGACGGACTTTTTCAAAATTTTTTCACATTTTTAATTTTAGTGGTGGGGGTGACTAGAAACTCTGAGAAATTAAATAATAAACAATAATTGTTTTTGTATCATAGGTACCTACTTTTTGGACTACTTTAAATTCATTAATTAGCTAAAGGAACTGGTGGGACAATAAATAAAATACAGTTCACCCTGTATAATTAACTGTAATAAAAGTTCTATTAAGAAACATTTTTGGTACCTACATACATATAGTTTTTCCGTAGGATGAAGTAGTGAGTAGATATCGGCAAAAACGTTCGAAATAATGTTAAATCCCTATGCTCATCTTTGATGGTTTACACCCGGTATATAATTCTATAGTAACAAACTCGTCACGAATTTTGCATAATTTTGTTGGCCAAATAAACTTTTCGCAAGATTCTGGAACGACAATAATTACACGCACACAAAATCGTGCGTTTACACAATCCCTTACTCCAATCCTGTTAATGGGAGCCTTTTTAACACTCGACATTTTTTATGTGCACAAGAAAATTAGGTAAACTCTGAGTGTTGTCTAAAATTAAAAAAAAAGAGGAAGTTAATATTTTAAATATTTGTTTCCTCAGTGTGGTGGATTAACGAAGATAATTAATATTCCACCAATGTTTAGTAGTCACTTCACTCAACCAACTTTGTTCCTGTCATTTGAGTTTACATAAGCACTCCTTGGCGTTTTACTGCGTGGCGAGCAATTTGTCTGCCACATAATTTGTCCTTTTTAATTATTTTTTAGCCATATTTAGAAAAAAATAACCCCAATTTGTGTTAGTTAGAAAGATTAATTTTGTTTGTTTTATTACAGGTATGGAAGCCATTATGTCGGAGTTTTTTAACGATACAACAACTGCGTTTTGCATTATATTAATAGTTTGGATTGCTGATCAATACGACGCTATTTGTTGTCATACGGTTGTTACTAAAAGGCACTGGCTTAGGTAAGTCTTCACTTAGTCTAAATTAGTTTACTTCGTTCACTATAAGGTTTACATAAAAACACGAAACTTTCCACTCCTTCTTTGGCTATTCTTGCTCTTGCTGAAGTCATTTTTTTAATAGACGGCTAACACATGGAGTTTTAGCACAATTTTGGTATAGCTCGTAGCTGGGCCGTCCTCAGGATTTGCGAGATCCAGGGCAAAAATAATAGGGGATGAAAAGATAAGCTCTGATATGAGCTTTGTTTTTAAGGGGCTTAACGGCTTTTAGTGTTCAAAGTCGAGAAAGTTTCTCTTTATCGAAGCGCTTACTCTGACATAGATGCGTTTGAAGAAAAAACGCTAACGAGTCCAACGTCCCCAAAACCGTCGAGTTGCGATGAATAGTACGCGAGATATGGGCCACAACGTGAAAAATGCCATTTTACAAGATGGCGGCGAAAGCGTTAATTTTGCGAATATGCAAAATTAGAGGTAAGGTCTCCGACCAACCCCCTATCGCCCTATCGATTAAAAAAATTAAAAATTCTAGTGCCACAAACTTTTAGGCCACACCTCTAGGATTTTTGTAAATGCACTGGACTAATTTTGAAATACAGGGTGGCACAGAGAAAAGGGAAATATTTTAGAGTAGTAGTAGTAGTAGTGGCAGCCCCGAGGAGTTGGTGGACAGGTAGTAGTGACATCTTTTAGTGTAATCATGGTCGGTTCACAACGTGCATTTTGCGGTGAAGTCATTTTTCAGAATGGCGACAGTGCGTGCTGCTCAACGGGAACTCCGACGTCATGTGCGTTCCAACTTGTCACGCCTTCAATACTAGATTAAGAATTTTAAGGAGGCGGGCTTGGGTGTAAAAAACAAACCAACAGAAGGTCACCGAACTCGACGAACTCCAGAAAACATTGAACCAGTTCGGGCTTCAATTGGAAAAGGCCCACAACACGCAGCAGCATTGAACTGAAACCGAACAACCGTTCTCCAAATAATCCACAGTGAATGAAGTTTCACCCTTACAAATTCAAGTTGTACAGGAACTGAACAATTACACTATGTGGCGCGACAACGGTTCTGTGAAAAATGAAAAGATTAATGACGATCCAGATTTTGTTAACCATTTTTTCATGTCGAATGAGGTCCATTTTGATATTAGTGGGTATACAATTCCCATTCATGGAGGACCTCCATTGGAGGTGTTTCTCAAAGTGCTATGCAAAATCTCAGCATTCCTTCCCAGGAATGTATACGTTTGAAAGGCCATAAAACTTATAAATTGATTTTTCTTATTTTTGTGAGAGTTACTTCAAAATTTCCCATTTTCTTGTGCCACCCTGTGTAAACGTTGTTTTAAAGATTACAACTTTTGCTTATTATTTAAAATTTTGTATCTTTCCAGACGATTAGTAAGAAAACTTCTGCTAAAGAATATGATTAGCCATCGTTAGCGTGAGGTCCTAAATAAACAAAAGAGTGCAAGGCCCAGGACCTGGGCTCTGCTACCTCCTTGCCTAAGTGGGCCCTGGACCACAGCTGTTTTAGCCAAAAAATATCGATTTGATCGAAATAGTCCAGTCAATGTGGAGAAAAACAGGCCATTGCCTTACAAAAGGTGGTGTAGTTCTGATTTTTGAATATGTTATTAGGTTAGGGGCCTTGATGAAAAATCCAAGTTTTAGACCTCTAGGGGGGTCCGCGCGATCCGCCATCTTGGATTAAAGGTATAAAAAATTGGATTTTCCAAGTTCGCAGCTCGAAGTTTTTGTTACAGCCTCCCCCCCCCTATATCAACCCATAAAAATTTCTCTCACATTTCAACATTTATTCAATTTAAAATGGTTATGGGGGGTAGAGATGTTGAGCGAATTTTCTCGTTTATATTGCCAACACCTTTCTTATATGTCGACAATTATTATGGGAGGGTAGTGTTTGAGAAGAGGGGATTAGGGGGGGGGGGGGAGTCGACCTCATATAACATTTAAATCGGTTCAGGGGCTTGGCAACCACACTCGTTCAAAGATTGCGGTAAGTCGCACTTCTCCATGAAACCAGGTTTGTCGGTACTCTTTTGGCCATAACTCCAAAACTTTTTGTCCGATCCGCAATTTCTTTTTTCATCTCAAAGCTGGTTAAATTTACTATCAAATCCTTTATATGAAATTTTGATTAAATCCTATAAAATACTCTCACTAGCCCACTGAGCATGTGAAAATCGTCATATTTCGCAAAAACCTACACATTCAGCGTGCTGGTATGAGTATTTTACCAGCTTTTAGATGAAAAAATAAATTTTAGATTGGACAAATAGTTTCGGAGTTATTGGGAAAAATGTGCCAAGAAAACTTGGATCCTACAGAAGTACACGGTTTTTAACGTGCTAGGATTTTTATTTTATAGGGCTTGATTAAAATCTCGTTTATGCGGTCTCATGGGAAACCAGCTTTCAGATGAAAAAAAGAAACTATGGATCGGACAAATATTTTTGGAGTTATAGCCAAAAGAGTACCGACAAACCAGGTTTCATGGAGAAGTGCGACTTACCGAAAGTTAACAAATCTTTGAACGCTGTCGTTGCCAAACTCCTGAACCGATTTTAATGTTGTATGAGGTCGGACCCCCTCCCCCACATCGCTTCTCCTCCAGCACTACCCTCAAAAACGTTAGAATGAATAATTATTGACGTATGAGACAGGTTGTTGGCAATATGAACTCGCTCAACATCTCTTCGCCCCCATAACCATTTTAAATTGAATAAATGTTGAAATGTGAGAGAAATTGTTATGGGTTGATATAGGGTGGGTGGGGGGGGGGGCTGTAACAAAAACTTCGAGCTGAGAACACTCATGACTCATTTTTCGACATTTATAGGTTATCATAAAACTGCTCTAACTTTGGATCTGGTTAAGCTAAAATATCAGTGATACACTCAATTTAAAGGCAATTTAAAATCCTACAACTTTTGTCCCAAAGAATTTTCTCTCAAATGAACTGTAAAAAAGTGTTCATGCGAAGTTTACCAAAAAAATTTATTTTTTCTAAAAATAGCGATTTTCTCCATCTTTATCTCAGAAACCGTAACAGATAGGAAGAAAATTAATAGCAAAAATATTGTAGAGCATTTTATCCTCTCCAAAGTTGGATTTGACAGTTTTGTTGTGGGATCCACCGTTAAGAAGTTAAATTGGAAAAACCAATTTTTCGTACCTTTAATCCAAGATGGCGGATTGCGCGGACCCCCCTCGAGGTCGAAAACTTGGATTTTTCATCAGAGCCCTTAACCCAATAACATATTCAAAAATCAGAACTACACCACCTTTTGTAAGGCAAAACTCCCCATTGACTGGACTAAAAATAAGTTTTCTCAAAAATTCAGTAAAAATGGCTAATCATTTTCTCGGAAAATTACCTTTTCCATTTCCATACACATTTAATGGCGTTTTCTTGGGTTTGTTGTCTGATATTTCTGTTTTAAAATCGGTTTTAGCCGAAAATATCGTTTTGATGGAAAATAAATTTTTTTCAAAAATTCAGTAAAAGTGGCCCAACCATTTTCTTTGGAAAAATTCATGAAAAATACTTGAAACACTTTTAGCTTTTCCATTTCCACACTCATTTAATAACGTTTTCTTGGATTTGTTGTCTGATATTTCCGTTTTAAAATCGGTAAAATTCATTAAAAGTGTCCTAACCATTTTTTTGGGGAAAATTCATGAGGAATACTGAAACATTTCTAGCTTTTCCATTTCCACACACATCTAACGGTGATTTCTTGGCTTTGTTGTCGGATATTTGTATAAAATGGGCCCAATCCTTGATAACTGTTGTATTCAATTTTACCCCAATTTTACGCAATAAAATTTTCCGAAAATTCATTGTCAATTTACCTGAACAATTTTGGTTTTTCTATTTTCACAGAAGTTTAAATATACATTTTAAGTTTTGTTGACGGACGTGTTCGTTTCGAAACCTGTTGTAGACGAAAATGTTCTTCGGGCCACTTCATCTTGTAAATACTCCGAAGAAAAACAATTTGATTGCTCGAAACAATTTGTTTTGGATGTCTCAAACTTAACTGTCTTAAACTTCCTATACGTATAAGCCAATGAAAATAAAATTTCGTGTTTTCCGCCCTGTTACCTAGTCAAAAGAACTTCCTGAAACATTTATTTATTTAAAGAGGCTCAAATATTCTGGAGGACTTAAATAGATTATTAAAACGAAAGAGACCGGAATAGAAGAAAAAAGAATTGTTAGCATACAAATTTATGTACGGGAGAATTGATCAAAATATACTAAAACCGTATCGGAGCAAATCGACATTGGATTGATACCGGCCCGAGGCGTTCTATTTGATTGCTTTCTTATGAACCCGTCAACATAACTCTGTACGTAAACATTGCAATCTTTTTGTGCCTTGGCTTTGGCCGTTTCTCAACCCTAACGTAGTTTTGACGTCAAATAAAGTTGGGTTATTTATTTATTTTTTGTTATTAATATTTTTTAAATTACAGGAATTTTGTTGGGTTGAAATCTTAAAATTAATGTGGGAGTTGTTTTCGATACGCCGCAGAATTTCAATTGCCGGCTGAATTGTTGGTGATGAAACGTTGGCGTCGCCGTATGGTGGCGGATTTACGGCGCCGTCGATGTGCTCTTATTCCACCAAAGTGTATAATTTGCTAGCACTAGGCGTACCATCTATCATTAGCTAATGAGGGATCAATGGGCTTTAATTCGGTCTTATAATCCTTCCAAGCCGCATGTTTGTTCAACGGTTATTACAATTTGTTTGTTTTGTAAATATGAACCCGAGCTTGTTATTCCGCTACATTTTCTTATATTATTAAATCGCCCTATAATAATCTCTTTAATTATTTTGTCAAAAAAAAATTTTTCGAGTGACAATGTAATTATCGCGAAAACCGATCGCAAGGTTATTCGAAAATAAACAACTAAGATTGGTTATTTGTAATCGTATTTCTAGGTTGATCTAAAACCAATCACTGGCAAGTGCCATCGTCGTAGACGTGACCCCGTTGCTTCGTGTTTGTTCATAAACACTATAACCTAGGGATCATCTCCTCCTAATGAAGTGAGTTCTGTTTGCCTATTGCGATGAGGTTAGTTAGATCCCTCTTTATAAGATTTGAGGCGACCGTCGTCGTCGTCCTTCTCCTTACCACCCCTTACACCACCATTACGACAAAGATCCTTTTCTCGAAAATATAAATCAAAATTCTATTAAAAAGTTCAACTTTGAATGAAAAGTGCATCTGTACAGGAACTAACTGTATTTGAAAACTCATTTCCCGCCACGCTTTGTGTTTTAAATTTGTTCTTTAAATAGCTCTTGGCATTTCTCGTTTCGAATATTTTTGAAATGTGGAAAAAATTGCCATCTTTATCTTTAAAATTTTATTCTAAGTGTACAGGGTGTCTGAATATTCTTTGGCACGTTTGGCGTAACTTTCGATTAACTCCGCCCATTAGTAACATGTGGTATATCCTCTAGCCCGCGATAACTGCATGCATTCGTCGTGGTAAACAAATTTTGAACCATTTTTTGAGAAAGTTATCTCATGCTAAGGGAACGTTGCTGAAAATGCCCAATAGGAGGTAAAAGGCGTCTCGACGATCTATTCCGAGCATCCCAAACATGCTCTATCGGATTTAAGTGTGGACTTCGTGATGATCAGTCCAGTTCATTACTAGGACCCACCTCCAAACGGTTCCCTTGAGGAGATATTGCAGTCAATTGCTTTCTAGTCTTCGCCATACTCTTTCACGACCATCTGGAGATTTTAAGCTTACTCTGATTTCATCAGTAAACAAGACTTGCTTCCAATCGCCAATAGTTCCCGACTAGCCAATCCTGCCACTTTTAGTATTTGTCAGTTACAGCTGAAATCATAACAACTCTGATTGGATGGAGTTCATTACTAAACTCTACACTTGTCCACTTCTGTTTATCACGTTTTATTGGAGGATACGCCCATCTCTTGGACCTGTGAGCTTTCTCCTACCCTGTTCTCGTCTTCTCGAGTGTCATTCATTTTTTCTCGATCTACACCTCAGGAGATACTCCTGGTTTTTCTGGGCAGGAAGTAGAATGTTATTACGATAGGAGAAACCGAGCGGCCCTTACGACGTCCAAGTCCAAGTTTAACAACCGGATATAGACTAGTCACCCCCAAGCGTATTATGCCGACGCAAGGTCTAACGAAGTATTTTAGAAACACTTTGTATAACTTGATGCTTTGATCGAATCTGAACAGAACGAATAAGAACAGGCGGAGACTATATTACTCTAAACAGACTGCTTGTATAACATATTAGTAATTTTGTAGGCTTCTTTTGTGTAGTTTTGTGCGGTAACTTGAACGTAGCGTAGGTCGATTCAGCCATAAAGTACATTATTCTGAATTTGCTGGTCATCTTAGTAACATTTGAATGGATACGAGAAGCATTGTTTGCGACTCGGATGGCTGCCCTTCAATTTTCAATCGGTGATGGAGATACTCGTACACGTAAACCTCCCCTATCAATCTAACGAAATGATAACAGAACGCACAAAAATTAATAATTTGCAATGCATAAATGGGCAAATTTGTATTGGAAAAGCGATTAATTTGTGGAAAATATTGAATTTGTAGGTTCAACACAATAAATGTTTTGTACACGTGAGATGCTCACGTGGCACGTTGCGTGAGTTCGAATACTTTATAATCGATCGAGTAGTAGTTCTCCTCTTCGTCTCGGTATACCAATTTGGTTTACAACACAATTATTTGGATTTAATCTCTTATTTATAAATCTTACTATTTGCTCACGAAATGGTGCTTTTCAATCCTTTATTCAATTATTTACCAAACAAATAACTTTTCATCTTTGTCGAGATTCCATTTATGTCGTAATGTAATTCGAGACTATCGAATTGATAATATTCTATTGTGAAATTTTTAATTGATAGTCGGCTTATTTGGTGCATTTGAGATTATGTTGTTGCAAATAAAATCAATAACTGCACCTTCCCCCAAAAAATTTATTTCCAAAGTATAAGAAGCTGCTCGACTTGGAATTGGAATAGAATTTCATTCGTAGATGGACTCTCATTGTAGAATCTTTTTGAAAAATCTTTCTAGTGGGTGTGCGATTTCTTGTGGTGAAGTGACTCCGGATTTTTTGAGAAGTATTCTGCGGCCATTACTAAGTTACCATTTTGTGAACAGACTTTTCTAATTTTTTTTCTTCACTTAAGCTCGCGAATTGTTAAAATAAGGACTAAGGTCAATTGCAGATCTGCATTCTTCTGGGTTAGTCTGGTTCTGATCATTAGGTCCTAATATGAATGAAGGAGGGCGTTAGAATTCTCCTGCGAGAATCTAAGGGATAATTCTCACCTCAGTATAACGACTGAGTCTATGGCCTAGGTCTAGGCATTATTATGGTCGACATATGTAGGTGAAAAGATATGTTGAAATTGATAGTAAAATTGTGAGAATAGGGTAGGCTACACCAATGGTGTCTCTATCTGTTTTCTATGTACCCTTTAGCGATCTTTCGTGGGCCTCTTTCTCCATCATTAGTTTAAATGTAAACTTTTCCATGTTACTCCGATTATTCTGGCCTTCCAGCACCAGCTCGATACTTGAGCTTGAGGCCCATGTTTTATACGATCTGGGGCATTTAAATAGCGTGTAGTCTGCTTCATCTTCATCATCGCAGATCCAGCAGATAGTTTCGGCTTTCCCGAAACTTTCACAGGACATTAATGGCAGAGAGAGCACTTTACATGGAGGTTAATTTCTTTTCAATGAGAGGTTTTGATTGAGAGAAAAGAAAGTTATGGCATTTATTTAGCTCTTGCCTACCTCACTGATGAGAGGAGAGGAGAGAGGATGAGAGGAGGCTTTGATCCCTGATGATCTTTTAAGTCTGAAAGAGTCTCTGTAAGCAGGCTATTACTTTTTGTCAAATCATCCAGTACTCAAAATCTTAACGAAACTGTCTTCAGAAGCGGATGGATTGAATAATTCACTCGGATGTTCAATTCTTTCCAAGGAGAAGATTTCGTCTCAGAAGGAAAGTTGTTGCTTTTATTGGGCTTTTACAATAATACCTCAATGATGATAGAGGTGATATCGCGCGACACCGTGGATTTGTAGTGTAAGTGTATCGAAGGAGTGTCCCAGTATGTAAGAGGACCCCCCCACCCCTCACGGAACTTTCATCGCTGTGAGACGGAACATGTTTTTAGTTCCATTATTAGTCCAGTCAATGGGGGGTTTTGCCCTACAAAAGGTGGTGTAGTTCTGATTTTTGAATATATTATTGAGTTAGGGGCCCCGATGAAAAATTTAAGTTTTCGACCTTGAGGGGGGTCCGCGAGATCCGCCATCTTGGATTAAAGGTACGAAAAATTGATTTTTCAGATTTAACTTCTGAAGGGTTGATCCCACGACAAAACTGTCTAATCTAACTTTGGAGAGGACAAAGTGCCCTACAATATTTGTTACATTCATCTTCTTCCTATCTGTTACGGTTTCTGAGATATAAGCTGGAGAAAATCGCTATTTTTAGAAAAAATGAATTTTTTTGGTAAACTTCGCTTAGAGACTTTTTTACCGTTCATTTGAGAGAAAATTGTTTGAAACAAAAGTTGTAGGATTTTAAATTGCCTTCCAACTGAATGTATCACTAATATTTTAGCTCAACCAGATCCAAAGTTAGAGCAGTTTTATGATAACCTAAAAATGTCGAAAAATGAGTCATGAGTGTTCGCAGCTCGAAGTTTTTGTTACAGTCCCCCCCCCCACCCACCCTCTATCAACCCATAACAATTTCTCTCACATTTCATCATTTATTCAATTTAAAATGGTTATGGGGGGAGGGGTAGAGATGTTGAGCAAATTTTCTCGTTTATATTGCAAATAACCTGTCTCATATGTCGAAAATTATTATGGGAGGATAGTTTTGAAAGGGGGGGATTGAGGGGGGGTCGACCTCATATAACATTAAAATCAGTTCAGAGGTTTGGCAAACAAACGCGTTCAAATATTGCGGTAGGTCGCAGTTCTCCATGAAACCAGGTTTGTCAGTACTCTTTTGGCCATAACTCCAAAACTTTTTGTCCGATCCGCAATTTCTTTTTTCCGTCTCTAAGCTGGTTAAATTTACTATCAGATCCTTTATATGAAATTTTGATTAAATCCTATAAAATACCCACACTAGCCCACTGAACATGTGGAAATCGTCATATTTTGAAAAAACGTACACATTTAGCGTGCTGGTGTGAGTATTTCACGGTATTTAATCAAAATTTCATATACAGGGCTGATAGTAAATTTAAACAGTTTTTAGATGAAAAAAATAAATTTTAGATCGGACAAATAGTTTCGTAGTTATTGGGTAAAATGTGCCAAGAAAACTTCCACAGCAGTACACGGTTTTTAACGTACTAGGATTTTTATTTTATAGGGCTTGATTAAAACCTCATATATGCGGTCTGATGGGATATTTAACCAGCTTTCAGATGAAAAGAAGAAACTATGGATCGGACAAATATTTTTGGAGCTATAGCCAAAAGAGTACCGACAAACCAGGTTTTATGGAGAAGTGCGACTTACCGAAAGTTAGCCAATCTTTGAACACGTGTGGTTGCCAAGCCCCTGAACCGATTTTAAGGTATTATGAGGTTGACCCCTCCTTCTCCTCAACCACTACCCTCCAAAACGTTAGAATTGTCGACATATGAGACAGGTTGTTGGCAATATAAACGAGAAAATTTGCACAACATCTCTACCCCTCCCCCCATAACCATTTTAAATTGAATAAATGTTTAAATGTGAGAGAAATTGTTATGGGTTGATAGAGGGTGGGGGGGGGGCTGTAACAAAAACTTCGAGCTGCGAACACTCATGACTCATTTTTCGACATTTTTAGGTTATCATAAAACTGCTCTAACTTTGGATCTGGTTGAGCTAAAATATTAGTGATACACTCAGTTTGAAGGCAATTTAAAATTCTACAACTTTTGTTTCAAAGAATTTTCTCTCAAATGAACGGTAAAAAAGTCTCCAAGCGAAGTTTACCAAAAAATTCATTTTTTCTAAAAATAGCGATTTTCTCCAGCTTATATCTCAGAAACCGTAACAAATAGGAAGAAGATGAATGGAACAAATATTGTAGGGCATTTTGTCCTCTCCAAAGTTAGATTTGACAGTTTTGTCGTGGGATCAACCCTTCAGAAGTTAAATCTGAAAAACCAATTTTTCGTACCTTTAATCCAAGATGGCGGATCGCGCGGACCCCCCTCAAGGTCGAAAACTTAGATTTTTCATCAGGGCCCCTAACTCAATAACATATTCAAAAATCAGAACTACACCACCTTATGTAAGGCAATGGCCTGTTATTCTCCCCATTAACTGGACTATATCGGTTCCGTGAGTTTCTAAGATAGACGATCTACTCCCTAGGGGACTATTGTAGTGTTTGGCGATATTTTGGGATAAATTTCCAAAACAAAATTTTGAAGGAAGAAATGTGCTTTAACATAAATTGAGGCGAAGAATAGCCTTCTGAATCATTCAGGACTATTCTGTATCATAACCTCTAATATAGTGGCCAACTTTAACGTTCTATCCTTTTTATTTAGCTGAGATAGAACGAGATAGAACGTTACTTTAAACGTTCAAGTTGGCCATTATAATATTAGGAATTGTTTCTAATGTCTAATGGCAGGACTTTCAAGCTCTTTCAGTAGTACACGATGTAGTAGTAGTACATGATGTATCGCTACATTGAGTGTTCAGCCTGCTGGGAATTAGATTCAAAACGAGCTAGCAGCGTGTATGTCGTTCCACTCCTATCCTTCAGATTTCCTATTGTTTCATCAAACGTGAGGTTGCCGGTCGTCTACTTCTACTTGGAGAACAGAGGCAACGGTAAAGTAAAAAGTTTGTCTCTTTGTCCCAGATACACTCTGTATATTTGGGTTTGTTTCTGATGTCTATTTGATTGCAACTTTTCTTAACCAATTGACTAATTTGAAGTGTTGAAGTTTTAAAGGATTTGTATTAAAATTTTGTTTTTCCCTAGGACTTTTTAAAATAAATATCGCAGAGTAGAGTGGAATATGTGAGCTTTCGGTGTAGGAAGGCGAGAGAAAAAGGGGGAAATATAAATTGTGTAATTCAGACGGTCGCCATCTCCTGCGGATAAATTGAGTGCAGTTCACTTTTATTTATGCCGAGTTACACGATATTTCAATTATTAGTCGGTATCCCGACGTTAGACGTAATAAATCGTTTAAGGATCTTAATCATAAAATGATACTCGTAATCGTCGAACAATGGTTTTACTTTAAACGTTTTGGGAGGATCTTTTATTTTATAATTTCCAGACTCGTTTAGTTCTAATGGCTTAATATTTTTGTTTGAATAGGGTGGAGGAAACAACGTTAAATATGGCTTATCTGAAGAGCAAACGGGGGTCGGTGTCGACGATTTTTATTTATTCCGTAGATGTAGCAAAAATGTAAAGAATAAGAAGTGCCCGGATTACGCTTGATGCTCGAAACGAATCTTCGGACAATAGAACGACAGTCCGATGTCGTCAAAAGCGCGAGATATTTAAATCTGAGAAAGCTCGTGACAATGGAATACATATTTTTCTACTTCGTAGAGACGAACTCGGGGTCTTATGAAATCAAAATGTGTCGTTTCTTACTTTGAAGTTCACCTGCATTATACGCAACGGAGAAAGGCGAGTTTCGAATATTTATTTTGTATTCAAAACACAATGTAAATCATCTTACATTTAAAAAAATATATATAATATGAACAAGATAATGCCTTCTTTGAACAATTTTTGCGTTCTTCTCGCAACGTAAGGAGCTTACAAAATGAAAACTTGTGAAAATACCAAACTAACTTGGTTTCCTTTTTGAATTTTTACCAAAAGCTAAAATACCCTCTCGAATTTGGCTTATTAAAAATAACATTTTTTGTATGTACAAAGTAAACGAAGGTAGGTACATCATCATCTTTTGCCGTTGCTAAGGGAAGAGCCATCGTTCCGAAAAATTAGTACTCGTACAAATTACACTTCTTATTCTTTTAATCTAATTTTAAGCAGATTTCTAAATCTTCGCCGTTCTCTCTTCCCACCACGTTTCTCCGTCCTTCTCAAATATCGGGGACGACGTTTCTTTTGTTAGTTATCGAATAGTTGTAACTGATATTACTAAAAGAAAATTAGCTAAAGGTGTTTTCAGGAGTCTGGATTATATTTCTATTAAGTATTAGTTACCGTATTAAGGTATTTGTAAACACACGAGTGGTGCGAACGTGCCAATACCTTTCACTTTTCCATTTACAATAAGCCAAAGGGAGGTATTGTGATGGAGCTAAAAATAAATTCAAATTTATGAATCGATCTGTCTGCCGCCCCCCGTACTTCTGCCCACCAGCCTGTGTTTGCCAACAAGCCCATATAAGCCTCGAAAATTAACTGCAACTATACACGGTTACCCAAACTCATGTTTAGGAGACGTTTTAAAAATGACAAAAAAATTTTAAATCTAAAGCTGATGGCGTGTTCGATATGCGCTAGAGCGCTAGAGTATCTATGACAGGTCAGATGATCATGACAGTATCTATGACAGGTCAGATGATCATGATTTAGAGGCCGAGTGTTTAAATAAACGTGAGTTGGGTTTATGATCAACTGCTCACCGATGTTTCCTCCGATCGCTTACCAGGATGTAATTTTTGCAATCGTTACCTGTGCCAGGATAAATCTGGAATGGGCTTACCAAGGTGAACGAATTCACATTTATACAAGCAGCAAGGCTGCTCTGGAGGGAAATCGCTTGTCAACTATTATAAGAAAACCTGCAAACTAGTTTTGGAATTCTTACAGGATCTGCCAGCTTTTTTGGTTTACCGTTCTATGATGCGGCACTGTTTTGTCATCATTCTCGAACCGGAAGCTGAGCCTAAGGAGCATCGAAAGCACTGGTAGACGTAGGCACAGACATGCGAAGTTACGATAGTTATAAACGAACCGTTCCAATAAAATTCAAAAGACTGTTTAGTTTAGCAGCTCACATCTGAGGACGGCGATAGATCTACTGACAAGCAACTGCCTCCTCCATGAAGTCGTCCTTACTATAATTAACTTAAGAACCCATTTTGCACGACTCGACAGCCTAAAAACTTAAAGAGGTCACTCCGATGGCGTTCTTTTCACCTCAAAGCAACTTCAAACTAACTTTCGTTACACTTAAAAATGGACATCCAAGAGGACTACTTAAAGAGGCTGCTAGGAAGAGAACGCTTTATTCCAACACATTGTAAGCAGATGCCTAGCTTTTGAGACACTGACACAGTCTACACAGCGATATGCTTATCTACACCCGAGCAGGTTGGTAGCCTTCTATGAGGAGATCGAACTGCGAACGGATCTATAAAACGACCAGGATACTTAGGATGAGCGTTCGGTTTTATTGCTAAATTCCTCATTTGCTCATTGCATTTCCTCAATGCTCTTTCAGCTTGCATTGTCAAAAATTTTGTACTAAAAATCTTTTAGTATATTTGCACGCTGCCTCCCAACCAACTGACGCGCTGCACTCTACTGACGTCTCGCTCTATCCAGTTACCTCTAATGTACCAAACTGAAATAAAATGAGAATCTTTAAAAGCGTTTGCCGAATAAACGCCGCCGTGTGGCCAAATTCTGTTTCGACAGAAAAATTTATCTGGAGTAACTGACGAATTTTAAAACATTTTTTTGGAAATTTGAGTGCGTGTCCTGCCTATCCAATCTATTTAATGGCGTCATAAGATAATCTTAAGCCTCCTACAGACCTCGCAATTGTTCATCGGTCATCGTGACAAGCCGTCGTGATAGGTTTTTACGCCCGATGGGTCTACAGATCTCGTGATTTTTCATCGGTCATCGTGGCAAACTTGTCATCGGCGATTGTGACAAGCCGTCGTGATTCGTGATTGGTTTTCACGCCCGATGAGTCCACATATCTCGTTCAGGAAGTCTGCAGTTAGTCCGGGAGGCAGCGAACACGTTTACTAAACCATAAAGTGCAAAATGTTTAATGCAGGATGAAAGAACATTGCAAATGAGCAATAAAACCTACCGCATGCCTGTTAAAAGTGACAATATTAATTTGGAGGAGGCTCGAGAAGGGTGGATTTTAGCTCTTTTGGTTTTTCGCTTATAATTCGAAGACTACGCACTTACATACTTCAACGCTCTCTAGCTCCTAAACTGTTAGTTTGGCGAAAGAAATCTAAGAGATATAATTTGTAGGAAATTGAATGTACTTAATGTTCGTATAGAAACACTATTCACTAAAAGTGTGAAGTTTTCGAGTTATAAGCGATAAACGAAAAAAACAGTTTTTTTGGAATTTTTGTCAAACTTTAACGCACTCTAGCGCCTAAGCTGTTTGTCTGAGAAAAAAAAACCTTCGAATATAGTTTGTAGGAAATTCCATCTAGTTCATTTTTACATAGATGCACTTTTCTCAATACGTGTGTAGTTTTGATGTTATAAGCGAAGAACTAAAAACAGAGCAAAAACCCCCCCTTCTCAAGCCGCGCCCAAGTTAATGCTGCCACTTTTAAAAGACAGAGGGTTGGTTTTATTACCCATTTGCAATGTTCTTTCAGTTTTGCATCAATCAAAATCAAATATTTTGTATTTTTGTATTTCGGCATTCCGCTTCCCGGACACACGGTATGTCCGATATACCCTAAACTTCAACGCGTTCTACCATCTTAACAGTTTGTTTGACGAAAAAAATTTAAGAGGCATAATTTGTAGCAAATTGAATGTACTGTATTTTTGTATAGGAATACTTTTCTCCAAAAGTGCGTAGTTTTCGAGTTATGAGCGATAACAATTTTTTTGGCCGATTTTGAAATGTTTCTACTTTAACGAGCGCTAGCGCCTAAATCGTTTACCCCAGGAAAAAAACTTAAGAGATATTATTTGTAGAAAATTGAATGTACTTTATTTTTTTATAGAAAGACTTTTCTCATAAAGTGCATAGTTTTCGAGTTATAAACGAAAAACCGATATTAGAGCCAAAATCCACCCTGCTCGAGCCTCCCCCAAGTTAATGCTGCCACTTTTAACAGGCAGACAGTCCTTTTTTTTCTGCATAGTACTTTATGGTTTAGTAAAAGTGTTCGCTGCCTCCCGGACTATATGGGCCCATCGGTCTTGAAAACCACTCACGACAGTTTGTTAGAATTTAGAATGAACGATGACTGATGAAAAATCACCAGGTTGTTGAGCGGTTTTATAGCCATCCTGTAGCTCCTAGGAAAGTTTGGAACATACCTATATATTTTTTAACTTACACGAACATTTTTTTGAACCACCCCTTGTTTATATGTGTACCCATTTTGAAAACCTCTTTACGTTAATTAATGTTTTTCTTTTGCAGATTCTTCTATTTGTACCACTTCACATTCTATGCATATCATTATCGATTTAACGGACAGTATAGCAGTTTGGCCTTAGTTACGTCGTGGCTTTTCATCCAGGTAAGCTTAACTTTAATCTAAGGTGTTGATTTTTCTTTTTTAAAACAATGTTGAGTCTCGAGTTACATTCGAGTTGAAGCTTTGAGAAGAGGCCTCGCGGGACTATTTCCGGTCAGTGGACCGCGACAACCTCTTATTTATTTGCCAGTTTAATTTCTTCCGCGTGTCATACGACTGGCTGAACTTTCATATTTCTTTCAGGGACTTACTTACGAAAGTATACATATAGGTATAAATTAAAATGGGAATTTTCCTTTTCATACGGAATAGAGAAACGGCACGGCGAATTCTTACCGATCGAGTATACAGAATGCTATTTAAAAACGTGACGATGTCGTGCAGTTGTCAGATTCAGTTTTGTAAATAATAAACGCGCCACGGGTGGCACAATCGTCCTTTTATAATCTTTTTACTTTTATGAAATGGTCGTTTGAAAAATTGTCCTAATGTAGGAAATATTTTGTTGGGCCGCTCGGTGTCTTTTCGTGTTCTTAGAAAATGGAAACGTCGGACTTTGAAATTTCCATTTAAATATAAATGTTGACATAACTACGAGGGAACTGCCCGCACTACACATCTTTACGAGGATACTCAAAACATCAAATTTTATTTGTTTTTCTATCACTTTTAATCGCAGTTTTTACTTTAAATTGGATTAATTTATATCTAAACGTCGCTTTACATTTTCTCTGGAGTCGTTCTATAACTTCCACATACATAAATTACAATAATTTAATGAAGTGGGGAATTTTGTTTGTTTTTACTCGGTTTATTGTTCATTCCTACGAGATAGGTCGCTATGTCGTAATCGAATCGCATACGCATCTTACAGTTTATTGCTATCTCTTCTACCAGAGTACCATCACACAAATACAACACTTCTCAAGCCCACTACAGATGACGGTCAGGTCTTTCTCAAAACGGACAAATTGTATTTTTACGACATAGCGACCTATCCGGTTGGAACGAAGTATATGCGACTTTTCGAACAGAATAAACGATTATTTCATATAAGTATTTTAGTTTCAAAATCTATTAGAGTTGTCATTTCTTTGGAATTGCTTTTTGAAATAAGGAAGCCAATGACAAAGCCCGCTGTCTCTTTTATTCTGATACTTTTTAAAGACAATCCCTGACATTTAAGGAAATTCGATGGTTCTCGAGATGAAGGTAAGAAGAAACCATTTTTTTTGTATGAGAAGACAATTTTTTCGTTATTGAACGAAATCGTCCCTGGATACATTCTCTCAGACCTTCGGTACTTCCATGGCAACATCTTCAAGAATCTAGAATTCACGGTTAGCGTATTAGGATTGGGAAGTTTACGAAATGAACTCCTGGATAAAATTAACGCACCAATTTATTAAACTTACGTAATTGCTATTTTTTAATTTAAATTAAAAATCGAATAAAATGAAAGCTTATAAATTAGGTATTAGTAATAGAATAGTTTTTGAAAGAAATCCGCGAAAAATTAGGTACCTAATTTTCCATCATTTTTTGGATAAAAACCCGAGAAAAATAAAAACAAACAAAAATCGAAAACAAAGGAATTAACTGACACACTGCAATATTAATATTGTATGCAATTATCAGGTGTGGCCAACAAGTCGATCGCGAGACCAATCTAACAAGAGCCGTCAAATTCTGTTCTGTGAAACATCTTTTTTTGGATACACTATCAATTGCTGCTAAAATTCGCCAAACTTTAATCCGTTAATTCAGGCGTTAATTTGTTTTCTGACAACAAGTCGACCGCAATACATTTTTAAGATAAAAAGTAGATCTTGTCTACACAAACGTTGGCCACTCCTGGTATAATGCTCTCCTCTACTCCTAATTACCGCTACTCAAAAATAAAAACCATAATCTTCTCAAGAGAATAGAACCTTCAACTGTTCTTCCGAACACACTGACACCTAATTTTTTTAGACTTTTTGGTAGGACGTTGTACAACTTTGTTCCCCAATAATCAACTCCTTCTCGAGTGGTCTTCAGAGCGACGAAAAGGAATCACCAGGTCATTTTTATTCCTTGTTTCATTATTATGATGAGACGACTGCGTGTCCCACTGGTGTATGTTTGCATGCGTGTGTTTCAGGCAACTCAAGATGAAGATACTAGGCAGTGTGAGAATTTATTCCGGCTTAAACGCCTCTCTGCAGGTTTCTATTGCTTTGAGGTTACATATCACCCTAATGCAACCTCTTCTGCAACACAAACATCTTTTCCACCCCCTTAGAGCGCCTCCCGCAGGTCATACGGCTGTAGACACTTGGATAATAACAAGATCTGACAGCTTTACGGCTTGCATATCGTTTAAAACTCCTTACACAAAATATGGCTCTTGGGAGCTGTTTTTACAATTAATCAATGTGTTGTGTACAGTTAAGGCTAATATCCAGATAAACGCCAAGAAACCTAACACTTTGAGACACATTGTTTGTGTTTTTACTTAATTCAGGTTCCACCTAATAGAACCCATTCAATTTTTGGTACCTATTCTTTAGAGTTTTTTCGATTTCGCTATTCATCGGATAGAACGTCTTTGCTTTCACCAGAAGGGAGTTGTCATCTGCGTGTATGCAGGCTCTATATGTTTGTATGCTTTGGAAAACATGATGGACATACACAGTAAAAAGCATCGGTCCGAACATTGACCCCTGCGGTACACCATGCAATACAGTGGTGGGCCCTCGATAATTCGTCATTCCATTGAATAGATTTGGCTTTTACTGTGTGCAAATTGAGATTGTTTTTTGTATGAACTAAATTAGAATAGCCATTTGCACTAATTTTGTCAGTTTGGTTGCTGACAGCTGTTTCGATACACTGTATCATCTTCAGAGCGAGTTAAAAACTCGCAAATGGCTATTCTAATTTAGTTCATACAAAAATTCGTCATTCCATTTTACATGCCGTGTTCTGCCTTCCAAGTATGAAGACAAGAGCTTGTGAGTTGCACCTCGTATACCATCATATTGCAATTTCTCCAACAGATTTATGTGGTCAACGGTATCGAGAGCCTTCTTAAGATCGCTAAGTCGTGAGCCCCAAGAAATTGCAACTATTGCCGTATTTGGCTGACTTATTTGACCTGTAGCCGTTCTGTTGTAAACTTAACAACACCTTCCGTTCAAAATATCTCACTAGTCTATCCTTAATCAATGTTTCGAGAATCTTATTAGACACCGCAGGCAACAGCGATATTGGGCGGTAATTCTCACATAAGCTCTGATCCCCCTTCTTCAGTTCGTCAGGAAAATATCCCTCTTCTATACATTTGTATAGAATGTCGCTAACGGACAGGCAATACTGGTAGCTATTTTTTAGAGTGTGTATGGTTACCCCGTAGAAGTCTTCAGATAAAATTCATAGTAACCTGGTACATATTATTCTCCCATTCTGCAATATCTGCTGTACTCTCTACCTCTAAATCGTTTGTCTGGGATTAAAGTTTTAACATAATTTGTATGGAATTTCATGTAGTTTATTTTTATATCGAACCATTTTCTCCAAAAGTGCGTAGTTTTCGATTTATAAGCGAAAAATTCAAAAGACAGTTTTTTTGTCGATTTTCAAAATTTTTTCAAACTTTAACGTGCTGCGTCTAAACCGTTTGTCTGGGATCAAAGTTTTATAAACATAATTTGTATGGAATTTTATGTAGTTTATTTTTATATCGAACCATTTTCTCCAAAAGTGCGTAGTTTTCGATAAAATTCAAAAGACAGTTTTTTTTGGCGATTTTCAAAATTTTTTCAAACTTTAACGTGCTGCGTCTAAACCGTTTGTCTGGGATAAAAGTTTTATAAACATAATTTGTATGGAATTTTATGTAGTTTATTTTTATATAGAACCATTTTTCTCAAAAAGTGCGTAGTTTTCGAGTTATAAGCGAAAAATTCAAAAGAAAGTTTTTTGGACGATTTAAAAAATTTTGTCATACTTTATTTAACGTGCTTTAGCGCCTAAACTGTTTGTCTGGGATAAAAGTATTATAAACATAATTTGTATGGAATTTCATGTAGCTTATTTTTATATAGAACCATTTTTCTCCAAAAGTGCGTAGTTTTCGATTTATAAGCGAAAAATTCAAAAGACAGTATTTTTGTCGATTTTCAAAATTTTTTCAAACTTTAACGTGCTTTAGCACCTAAACCGTTCATCTGATGGAAACCCAAAGACACAAAATATGTATGAAATTGAACGCACTTTATTTTTGTATAGAGACACTTTTTCCTAAATGTGCGTAATTTTCGAGTTGAAGGCGAAAAATAATAAAAAAATTGTCGTTTACCGATTTTGAAACTTTGGTAAATTACTTTAATGCGCTCTATCGCCTAAACTGTTTGTCTGAGATAAAAGATTTACTAACGTAATTTGTAGGAAATTTGATTTAGTTTATTTTTGTATAGAAGCACTTTTTTCAAAAAGTGCGTAGTTTTTAAGTGATAAGCGTAAACTTCACTTTTACGAGGTGGCCAAGTTGAAATTCATATTCAGCACCCTCAAAAAGTTTGCCCGTTTTTCCTCCGCCAAACTACCATTTGACTGGACTAATGGGGAGGCTTTTCAATTTGTTAAAACAAAAATCAATTTTCCATAACGTTTTCTAATTAAATGACTGGAAAACTTTGTTAATGACAGATTTTAAATTTTTTCGTTAAATTTAACTAATTAAAGCTCCGACGTTACTTGTGTAAGCAAATGAAGTTTACAAAACAATCAACTTGAGAAGTTCTAATTTGTTTCCCTTTTATTTCTCGACATATTAATTTTTTTGTATCAATACAAGAGCGACGAGGTGCTCTTTTAATTCGCTTCAATTAATTGCTAATTGAAAGAAGAAAGAAAAGAGTCAACAATTTGCAGATTTAATTCCTAAAGTTTATCGATAGCTGACCGTAGGCGCAGCTTATAAATTCGCGGAGTTTAACAGCTAACTCGATATTGAAACGAACTGTCTTTTTGACGGCTTTCATTAAAAAAAATATGTTTGTCGAACTAAATTTTTAAAAGTTATCCCGAGTAATTTATCGCATCGATGAAAAGTAGTCTGTAAGTTTTTGTTAGAGTTTATTTGAGCTTAGAGTTGTTTTGTTGCAGCATTCCATGCTCTACTTTTTCCACCACTACGAATTACCTGCGATCATACAGCAAGCCCAGTTTCAACAATTCATTTTAAGAAATACGCAACGCGAGGTGACGTTAAGACCCTCGCCGGCGGGAGTTGTTAATAATAACCCATTAACGACCCGAATCACCCAACTATTATCCACGTTGCGTTCTACAGCCACAACCCAGACTTCCACTACCGTGACCCAAGCGGCAGCTTTGGCCACGGCAGTAAGTCACGTCGCCACATCCACGTCGGCAACGATCACAAATACGGTAGGAACCACTGCCCAACCCATAACCACGAGTCAAACGAGCCAAACCGTACCCACTGCAGTTTTATCTGCAGCAGCTCAGACTCCCCCCATTGCTGAAACTGCAGTTGCAGCGAGTCAAACTACCGAAACACCCATACCTCGTCCAACTGGAGGTCCAGATCAACCATTTTAGTTTCTAAAATATGAAATTTATTGTTATTTTAATTTATTTTAAAAACCCTACAAAATGCATATTTAAGTTGTTGTAATTACATAGAATCTATTAGGTGGTTGTAGATCTGATAACGTTATACAATATGTAATGTTAATAGTGTTTCTAAAAAGCAATTTCCTTAGAATTTTTTCCCCACAATTTGTTAATTTGTCTATAATGAACGAAAATATTATTTGATTTAATAAAACTTTTAATTTACGTATATCTTTACATAAAAATAAGAAGCAATGGCTTCACTATTATTTTTAATGCATCGGGTCTTTTGAGCGTCTTTTGAAAACGTTCAACAATTCGATGGTGGCCTGAAAAGTTGCGTGCCGTAGCTAAAGATCTCCCGGAACACCGCTAAAAGTTACGCAAATTCTCCCATGTACGTCTCCCTTTTTTGGGGGGGGGGGGCTAAAAAATCTACTTGCCTGCGGCGGAATATATTAATCGGCTTAGCGCAAGCCAGTTTTCCCTCGAGTGCGTGAAATTGATGAAAGTTGACAATAAGCCCACTAACCGCACACTATTTTTTTGGGACAGCATATCAAATTCTACCGTGTTCTAAGGCAAAAACATGCAGGATTTTTGAACGTTACCTGTGGTAAATTATACCAATAATAAGAATACGATGGTAAGAAGGTGTCTTCAAGAACTGATAATACGACGTGATGAATATGGCCTCTTGATCCCTTATGGCTTCACTAAACCCGAAATTAAATGCGCCTCATTTTTGCCATTTATGTATTGCTTATGGGAGTTTTGCAGCAATCTGATTCTAGTGTACCTATTGCTTTGCACTTTGGACAAATATCAAGTGTAATATAAAAGGGGCAGGCGTTTGGAGGTGCAAAAGAATGAAGCCAAGATCTCCTGTATCCTTTATAATATGTTGTAGTTCCATTGTAAGGTTATTAAGTGCTTAAACACTTCATAAAATGTTCGTAGCTCGTAGCCTAAGTTTCCGTTGTGTTTTCGTGCCGTTCGTTGTTGCCAATCAAATTTACAAATTTTTGACTAACGTAAATTGAAGCCGATCTGACGTCAGCTTAATATGACTATCGCGTGATATTGACGCTGGCCCCACCCATTTACGCACACTTTTTTTAGCTAGGCATAAAAAAAGTGAAAAAAGTGTGCAATCCATCCAGACCATTAGTAGCTTCAAAGTAGACGGGACCAATTTAACGCCAGTCCGATCTAGACGCGCACACTTTTCGTAACCAGCGGAAAAAAATTGTGCAAAATAAATATGTGCATTCGAATGGTCTACTTTAAAAAAGTGTGCGCTCTTCCTAACCCCTTTTTTGTATCCAGTGACATACAGTTTTTCTAAGCTTGCGGAAAGAAATATGCAGAAGAATGCATTTAAATGTCCTACTTTAAAAAAAGTGTGCCTCCTTCCTAAGCCTTTTTTTATATGATATATTTTATACGCCAGCCCCGCCCAGTGACGCACACTTTTTTTAACCTGGTGGAAAAATGTATGCAAAAAGTGTGCATTCCAATGGTCTACTTGAAAAAAGTGTGCACTGTGCACAATGATTTTTATTTTTCTGTTGATTTTTGTGATGATTGTAGACGTCAGCCCCGCCGAGTGACGCACACTTTTTCTAACCTGGTGAAAAAAATTGTACAAATAGTGTGCATTCGAATGGTCTACTTTAAAAAAGTGTGCGCCTTACGTAAGCCCTTTTTTATATGATATACTTTATACGTCAGCCCGACCCAGTGACGCACACTTTTTAAAACCTAGTGGAAAAGTCTGTGCAAAAGTGTGCATTCGCATGGTCTACATTAAAAAAGTGTGCACCCTTTTTTTCTTGGGCCTATTTTAGATTTCAGCCCCATTTAGTGACGCACGCTTTTTCTAACCTGGTGGAAAAATTGTGTTGAAACAGTGTGCATTTGACAGGAACGTCAACTATTAACGGAACACAAAATAGTTATTTAATGGACGTTTTTAGGGGCTGTGACTCATGAAAGCAGAGTAGCTTTTATGACAATACTAAATATTGTGATAAGAGCTTCTCTTAAATTTCAAACTGATCGATTAAGGTTGAGAATACTTGCACCCAGGCTCCAATTCGGTGTAGTATAATTTTTTTAACTCGTTCGTTATACTGTCTCCCAATGTAAAAAGGAAAATTGGTAAGCCGGACCTGTACAAATCTATTTGTGAAGTTCAAAAAATTTTGATACAATTCGAATAAAATTACGAGGTCGATGTTCGAAATATTTAAATGTGGTTGATTAAAAGTAAAAGATGTTCCATGTGTGGTGCGTGCGTTGTCGTGTCGTGTGATAAACTTTTATCGTTATTTTCTAACAAAAAGTTATTATTTTTCAATAACGCGCAAGAAGTTTGTGTGAAGTTTTAAAACCACTTTGAAATCGAATTTATAGTTGGGATTTACAAAATTGAAAAATTCCAAGTATTTGTTTTTAAATTTCGGGCGTTTTATTTAAGAAAAATAAAAAAATTTTCGACGGCGCTGTGTTGTGAAAATAGTGTTTTGATCGAAAGAACTCCACTCTAGGGCATCTGCTAATATCACTGGAATGGTCTGCTGAAAAGGTAGGATTTTTCAATTGTTTTTTTTGCCAAATTGCTTTAAATGTGCGCGAATTAAAAGATAAATAATTTGGGCCCAATTGCTAATTATCTAGTTAATACAACTTTTTTTAATCTCACTTTTAACCTTCTAAACACACGACGTTCGTAGAGTTATTTCAATTTTTAGCTTTCCCAAAAATTGGGACAAATTAATATTTTCTTAGTCAAAATGCGAGTCATTTTATTTAACTTTGGGGGATTTTTAATATAAAAAAGAATAAGGCGGAGATGTTTCTCGAGGTAAACTTATCAATCTAAACGTTTTTCTAATAAAACTTTCCTTCAGCTTTCATTTATACTTTAGTAAATTTGAAAACTGACTTCGCCGAGGGTAGCTTAATTTTATAGATTTTTACTTTTTCGTTGACTTCGTAGTCTACTTTCAAAAAGTAATATGATGGAAAAACAAAATGCATTTTTTTTTTTAATTTAAATTCTCGGCGTTTTGGTCCCTGTGAATCCAAAAATGTAAACTAATGGATCTTTTTGAAAAAGTCCGTCTGGGTGTGTGCCTGTGTGTAACGCTTTAAAACAAAAACTACTGAAGCGATTTTGATAAAATTTGGTTTTTGGCACTTCAACAAAATAAGTTTTTGAACAAAATCGATACAGGGTGGTCCAAAAGAAGGGGGTTACTTTGGTCGCATTTCGGAAAATTTTGACTCGCAGTATTTATACTCGGCATAAGTTAGTACACATCGGCCTTAATTAAAAATCTACTTTTGCAAGTTTTTTAATTTAAAATGGCGGCCAGTATAACGATTGGCTCATTTTCTAGTTTTTTTATTATAACTGGCGATTATTATTATTATAAAAATATAAAAACATGAATATATAGGATAATATATATAGGTTTCTGCCTAGGTGAACCCCCAAAATGGGGTAGGCTTAACCCCTTAAGTCTTAAATGGGTAAGGGGATTCGAATGGCACCTTTTTTAAAAGCCTCCTCAATTATTATCTTTACAACGACGTGCTAGTTTCATATTTTTGGAGTAAATTCGAAAAATGGCGTTCAAAAAGATACCACTCGATCTCTTTCGTATTTAAAATTTAAAGGACTGTGTCTACCCCTTTTTTGGGGTTTGATCTAGGGAGAACGTAAATACTTTATAAAAATTTGACGGGTCTTGCGGAATTTCTATATTTTGTACTAAGGGAAAATTTTGGAGGTTTCAAATTGACACCCTGTATATGCTTCACATGGCATTCCAGTCAAATATTCCAGGCATCTCATTTTTTTTTAACTTGTAACTAGAAGTTAAGGGCAAGTGGGGGATATTAAAAAAATGAGGGAGACGAGCCAAAGTTCGACCTTCTAGAAATTTCGCCCCCCCCTCCTGAATAAAAAACGCAAAAAAATAAATAAAAACTACCAATGCAATTTTGCTGAAATTTGGTTTCGGCCATTTTAACAAAATTTCATGAACAAACGAGATTGATACAGGGTGGCCCAAAATAAGAGGGTTAGTTTGGTCGCATTTCGGAAAATCTTGACCCACAGTATTTATACTCGGCTATAAGTTAGTGCACATAGGCCCTAATGAACAAAACAACCGCTGAAATTTTAAAAATCAAATTGGCGGCCAGTATAACGATCGGCCTATTTTC
Source organism: Malthinus flaveolus (assembly GCA_950108345.1). Lineage (NCBI taxonomy): Eukaryota > Metazoa > Arthropoda > Insecta > Coleoptera > Cantharidae > Malthinus > Malthinus flaveolus. The sequence goes on from OX467285.1 coordinate 93,773,123, forward strand.
TAGTTTTTTTAATATAACTTTGGAGATAATTATTGTTATAAAAATTTAAAATCAGGAATATATAGCTAAAATATAGGGCTTTAGCTTTGATGTAATCGATTATTAAAATAATTTTAAAATTGACCATTTTTAAAAGACCAAAGTTGACTAAAATTTAAAACTTTCTTAATTAAACACCGTTGTTTGGTTCGTTTTCTATGAGCAGATCCGGAGTTACGATTTTTTTGAGATCAAAATTTCTTATAATTTCTTTCGTAATTAAAATTTGTAATTGCAAGTTGGTATACTAATTTATTGCATTAATGTCTATTATTTGTTTCAATTTTAGTTTAAAGAACGCTTCTGGTTAAACCGGAAATTAGCCAAGTAGAAGGAGTTTTTGAAAACACCTTGTATGTTTTATGATTTTTAAAAATATCGTATGATTAGCTGTCCAATGATACTAAACATTTAATATTTTGACTTCCTGTTCAACCGAAAATGAGCTTTCTATTTAAAGTAGAAACGCCAAACGCCCCGTATAATTTTAGTTTTTTGAAAATTAGGGAGAGCTTCTAAACATACTATTATTTGGTACTATTGCTGATATCTTTTTTCATATTTTCAAAGCTTATCAAAAAGTTCTGTTGTGCCTACATCAACCGTTTTTTAAATAATTTTAAAATTGGACCAAAGTAGAAAATTTGAAAAAGGGTTTTCTCAAAATCTGCTGCAACTGTTATTTCCATTTTTTGTCATGTTGTAGATAACGAAGTTCTTAATCAAACGTCGTGTGTTGTGCTTGTTTGCTACGACCAGAACCGGAGTTACGATTTTTTGAAAGTCAAAAGTTGAAAATTCCAAATTCCATAATTTATAGTTTTTTTGGTAACTGCAGTTTGACCAATTTATTAATTCTGCACATTTCTATTCTTTGATACTATTTTAGTTTAACAGAAACATCCGGTAAACCGGAAATAACCCAAACAAAAACATCCTGTATGTCATGTGATCTTGTATGTTGACTTCCGGCTTAACCGAAAATGGGGTTCGCTTTCTTATTTTAAATACAACACCTTGTATATTTGAAGTAATACCAAAAATCATCGACAGAGGCGAAGCTTAAGGTATTATAGTGAAATTAAAAATTTTGAGGTTGTTGAATCTTGGAACTAAAATGGAAATTTCTAAGCGTGGGGAGTTGTGGAAAAGCTCATATATCACAACCCCGTCCAGTGTCCTTTTTACTTTTAAATAGATATCCCCTATTACTGTCTCAGTGGTTTAGTACTTACCGTATTTATACTGCGATTTTTGAGTATCTCATTTTTATGTATAGTAGGTTCGTTCTGTAACGTTCTTTTTAGCTTTTTAACTTTAAAAGAGGTTACAATAGTGAATAGAGGCCTCCCATAGAAAAGTTAAGTACCTGTGTACCTGTAAGGTTGAAATGTGGGTAACCCTTTTAAAAGCAATGACATTATGACAGGTAGATTTTTAAAAATACTCAAAATTCACAAGGGTTACCCACATTTCAACCTAACTCAAAAATTTCGCTCGGCTTCTTCGGGCGACGAAAAGAAAGTTTGTTGCGATTTGATACTTTATTTAATAATTCGATTTGCAATAATTACAAGAATAATTTACACTTTTTTTAAACAAAATGTCTTACGTCGAAATAAAAAAGAAAATATTATCTTGCGCGGATCGCTCAAAGCTCAAAGTAAAAATACAGAATTTCTTTGTGGATATAAAACGGTTGTTTCTATTACGCGCATATAAGAACCTAGCGACCGTTTCTTTTTTTCTCTTCTTATAAAATAGGAAACAGAAGCAGCACGTACGGAAAATTAAATATATACAAAAGTATAAACTTGGAAGATGGCGTAAGGTTTCGTTGTTGTTGGCCGCAGGAAATTGTAACCATGGATACTTTAACGGACTGATGATGCTTTCGTTACCTTGTCTTTTGCCCGTCCATAAAGAAAGCTTCCCGTCTTAAGTTTGCCCTTTTGGATTATCGCCATCTAAAAATAATATTCTTTTTAATATAAGGACACTGCGGTTTAAAAATAAAACTAATAGTAGTATTGGAACTCGACTTAATTAAATTGGAGAGGAGCGGAAAAAGGTATTAGGTATGTTTATAATAAACAACAAGTCTTTCTACGTTTCGACCGTTTTATTAAATTTTATTTATTTTCTGGATATTTTTATTTTTTTATTAAGGATTAATGTTTGGAAAATAAACGAAAACTAATTATTTTTGTCTATAAATAAACCTACATTGCTTAGGAGGACTCATGTAGCTTAAAGATAACTAGTGGGTTAACCAATTTTTTGCCGATAAACCCACGTTAGAAAGTATGCAACAATAAAGTAGTTTATATAATATACATATACACAAGGTATACAACAAAAACAAAACAAGTCTTTCCAGCGCAGATGAAATTACACATTATGAGCAATTATCTGGAGGAGAGGGGCTCACGCTTCAGCAAGTTTTGTTATATTACACAAAATTTACTGTAATATTTCCGGACAGGTTGAGGTTTTTGGCTAGCGGGGCCAGTGGATGTAAGTTTACGAAAGGGTTTTTCGCCACAGGTCCGGTAGTTTGTTCCGTTTTCGTATGACCATTATCCAAGAACGCAGGTGGACGAAATCGAAAAACGTCGATGGGAAGGAGAGACTAACTTTATCGGAACTGCAACTGAATGGATATTTGTGAAAACTTCAGGGTAGCGAAGGAATGTTTAGTTTTCCAACGGTGGGCAATTAAAAGTGCACTGTTTGTGACAGTTTGTTGTCGATAACAACTCTACAGGGGGTTATAGCGGTGTTGTGTTAGATCCTCCAATAAATTTTTTTGTCTGCTTAATGCTTAGGATAATTCTATAGAAATTACCACAAATCCATAAATTCTCATACAGAGTAGGTACTACCTACAAACTATGGAGCTGGTTCATTAATAAACTCCTTATTCGTGGGGTAGTAACCAATAGGAAATTGCTAATTTGATTAAATCGTTTCTAAAATTTCTGAAATAAACTTTAACTGCCCGAAAAGAAGTTCTGGATAAATCTTAGTACCTACCCTACTTGCATGTAGTGGCTATTACAAATTCGAATAAATTACCTACGATTCCTACATTAGCTGCTCGTTAGTAATCGTATTATTACGCGCACGTTGATAGTATACTACTTCCCTGATTTAGGCTGGCTTGAACTTAGTCCTCAGTGGACTTCAACTTCGTTATTTCTAATTGGACACTCAGTATAGTATTTTAGTATAATTTTATAGTTTGAGGCTTTAGCTGTCTAACCATACTGCGGTTGGCCACGATTCGGCTTGAACATAGACCTCAGTGGGTTTCAACTTCTACTATTTCTAATGGACACCCATTTTGGTATCTATTTATAGTTCGCGGCTTTGGTTTTTCAACGATATTATGGTAGTCGCGATTAGGCTTAAACTTATCCTCAGTGGGCTTCAACTTTGTTCATTTTAATGGGACACTCTGTATATTTTAGTAAAAATTTATAATTTGAACCTTTAGTTTTACAACTATACCAAGGTTAGTCACGATTAGGCTTAAACCTAGACCTCAGTGGGCTTCAGCTTCGTTGTTTCTAATGGGACACTCGGTAGATTTTAGTAACAATTTATAATTTGAGGCTTTTAGCTGTCTAACCATACCACGGTTAGCCACGATTAGGCTTAAACATAGACCTCAGTGGGCTTCAACTTCCACTATTTCTAATGGACACCCGGTACATATTGGTATCTATTTATATGTAGTTCGCGGCTTTGGTTTTTCAACGATATCATGGTAGTTGCGATTAGGCTTAAACTTATCCTCAGTGGGCTTCAACTTTGCTATTTTTAATGGGACACTCTGTATATTTTAGTAAAAATTTATAATTTGAACCTTTAGTTTTACAACTATACCAAGGTTAGTCACGATTAGGCTTAAACCTAGACCTCAGTGGGCTTCAGCTTCGTTGTTTCTAATGGGACACTCGGTAGATTTTAGTAACAATTTATAATTTGAGGCTTTTAGCTGTCTAACCATACCACGGTTAGCCACGATTAGGCTTAAACATAGACCTCAGTGGGCTTCAACTTCCACTATTTCTAATGGACACCCGGTACATATTGGTATCTATTTATATGTAGTTCGCGGCTTTGGTTTTTCAACGATATCATGGTAGTTGCGATTAGGCTTAAACTTATCCTCAGTGGGCTTCAACTTTGCTATTTTTAATGGGACACTCTGTATATTTTAGTAAAAATTTATAATTTGAACCTTTAGTTTTACAACTATACCAAGGTTAGTCACGATTAGGCTTAAACCTAGACCTCAGTGGGCTTCAGCTTCGTTGTTTCTAATGGGACACTCGGTAGATTTTAGTAACAATTTATAATTTGAGGCTTTTAGCTGTCTAACCATACCACGGTTAGCCACGATTAGGCTTAAACATAGACCTCAGTGGGCTTCAACTTCCACTATTTCTAATGGACACCCGGTACATATTGGTATCTATTTATATGTAGTTCGCGGCTTTGGTTTTTCAACGATATCATGGTAGTTGCGATTAGGCTTAAACTTATCCTCAGTGGGCTTCAACTTTGCTATTTTTAATGGGACACTCTGTATATTTTAGTAAAAATTTATAATTTGAACCTTTAGTTTTACAACTATACCAAGGTTAGTCACGATTAGGCTTAAACCTAGACCTCAGTGGGCTTCAGCTTCGTTGTTTCTAATGGGACACTCGGTAGATTTTAGTAACAATTTATAATTTGAGGCTTTTAGCTGTCTAACCATACCACGGTTAGCCACGATTAGGCTTAAACATAGACCTCAGTGGGCTTCAACTTCCACTATTTCTAATGGACACCCGGTACATATTGGTATCTATTTATATGTAGTTCGCGGCTTTGGTTTTTCAACGATATCATGGTAGTTGCGATTAGGCTTAAACTTATCCTCAGTGGGCTTCAACTTTGCTATTTTTAATGGGACACTCTGTATATTTTAGTAAAAATTTATAATTTGAACCTTTAGTTTTACAACTATACCAAGGTTAGTCACGATTAGGCTTAAACCTAGACCTCAGTGGGCTTCAGCTTCGTTGTTTCTAATGGGACACTCGGTAGATTTTAGTAACAATTTATAATTTGAGGCTTTTAGCTGTCTAACCATACCACGGTTAGCCACGATTAGGCTTAAACATAGACCTCAGTGGGCTTCAACTTCCACTATTTCTAATGGACACCCGGTACATATTGGTATCTATTTATATGTAGTTCGCGGCTTTGGTTTTTCAACGATATCATGGTAGTTGCGATTAGGCTTAAACTTATCCTCAGTAGGCTTCAACTTTGCTATTTTTAATGGGACACTCTGTATATTTTAGTAAAAATTTATAATTTGAACCTTTAGTTTTACAACCATACCAAGGTTAGTCACGATTAGGCTTAAACCTAGACCTCAGTGGGCTTCAGCTTCGTTGTTTCTAATGGGACACCCGGTTGATTTTAGTATCGATTTCTAGTTTGAGATCGTGGCTTTCCAACCATACCATTGGAGCTGCAATTGAGCTTAAACCTGGACTTTAGTGAGTTACAATTTAAGGGTACCTGACATTTTTTGGTGCAGATGTGCGGTATAGTTAAAAGTTTGGCTTTCCAACGATATCTTTGTTGTCGCAATTAGGCCCAATACTAAACCTGCGTGGGCCTCAACTTCTTAATTTTTAAATGGTACCCGGTATATTTGAGTATAGTTTAAAGTTTGAGACCTTGGATTTTAAACCATACCATGGTAGCCGCGATAAGACTTATTCCTCAATCTTAGTTGGCCTCAACTTCGTCATTTTTAATGAAACGCCCTGTATGTATGTTGGTATATAATTATAGTTTAAGACTTTGGCACTTTCCAACCGTATCATGGTAGCCTCGATTAGGTTGTAATCAATGATGATAGAAATAGGTCAATGCGACCAAATGTAGCTAATAAAATTTCCTGCATGTACCTAGATGTCGCCACTATGTTGCGGAATAATCCGAGAGACCAAAATGATGAAATGTAGATATAAAATTATTCTTAGTCCAAGTAGTACCTAGTTATTAGTTATTTCTATGATACTTGCTTCAATATAGGCCTCAATGGGCCTAAACTTTGTTATTTATTATGGGACACCCGGTATATTTTGATATAGATTTATAGTCTGGAATCGTGCCTTTTCAACCATACCCTAGTTGCCACGATTAGACTTAATTCTAGTCCTCATTGTGACTCAACCTCATTGTTTCTAATGGGACATCCGGTATAATACGTTAATAGTAATAATTTTATCGAAAAGTGGCACTAGACTCATTCTTACAAAATTTCCTTTCAGTTAGTTTATTCGTTACTGAATGGTAGAAATTGTCCGATATAGATTATTTTGAAATTGATGGCTTTTCTTGCCCCTTGTAGTTTTACTTGCCATTTTCTTCACAATACTTACACGTATTTAGTCATGTATACTAAAAATGAAAGCTGCATGAATTGCACAAAAGATCTAATAATAGATAAATTAATAAATTAACCTTCTACTCTTTGATAAATTCAAAAGTACGAGTAAGTAATGAAATCGACATCTTGCATCGATAGCCTCGAATTTAACTGGTTGAAGTGTTATCAGTTTTCACACATTTGTGAGTTAAACATTTTCACCTAATATAATTTGTAATTTATTCTAGTGCGATTTCGTATATCTTGAAATACGGCGGTGTGTTTGTTCGGGCTCGCGTATTTTAGTGTTTTGTGCCTTTTTGGTTTTGGATAAAAAATTAAGCTCATCATTCCGACGACTTCATAAAGGTAAGTCTCTTATTTTTATAATTGCGGTGTCGGTATTTTCATATTAATAATTATTAAAAGAAGTGAATCACCCGAGTGTTTTACTTTAAACTAATCTAAAAAACGAATACGTTCGTTAAGGAATTTACAATTTTTTTAATTGATAGTAGGTACACGTTAATTAAAATAGCTTTTGATTACATAATAGTGAAAACCAAAATCGTTTTCTCAATGGAATTAATTTACTTGCATATGCATTTGCGTTTTTATTCAGCTTTCCTTCAGATATTATTTTTCTGTATTGGTTGTGGCTGCGCGAGCTCGTTTTCGAAGCCAAAAAAATTTTCTTGAAACGTTAATTTTCCCCCGTGTAATTTGTATCGGTAATTACATTGCATTTTCCTTAAAACAAAATTTTTACCTTTAAATGTGCACCGAAACCAGGGGTTCACCTAACTTTTTGATAAACGTGCCGGTTGGAAATGTAGAAAAACTTAGGGGGGCCGGACGAAAAATAGGTTTTCTGAATATACGCATATTCAAAGATTTTTTATGGGTCTCCCCATAAACGAGTGGCGCAACTCGAAAAGTGTACAAGTGTGAGAGCACCATTATACTCAAAAAAAAATTTATTTGATAAATTTATTATTTGGTAACGACTTATGATAACGAACGTTTATTGGTATCATCATAAAGAAGAGGAAAAGGCTCGATAAAAAAGTATTTTCAATTATACCTTTCCATATACCTAAAGATTTTAGAGCCAAAATTTTCGGCCATATTTCTGAAATATTATGGAGGGGTGAACGTTGTTTTTGATTCATCCGGTATAATATTTATAAATCAAATTCTGGGGCCGGATAAAATTCTTTGGGGGCCGGATCGGACATGCTGGTCGTGTAAAATGGAGTTTTTTCGGTCCTTGGACTCTTCAGATTTTTCCTAAAATAATTCTTTTGCACTTAAGTGGCGCGTACTTGTTTTTAACAAATAACTGCTTTCGGTCAATAGCACCAGAAGTTCAGCAATATTGCAATAGAGGGCGAAATTTGTTCAGTCCTTCGTGAAAGGCGAAGACGAACCCTGACACGACTTGTGTTTCAAAACATCTTTAATTGCATCTTTATTCTACCTCATGCAGTGCCGGATTATCCGTAAATGGGTATCTTCCCTCTCTTGAAACTAAGAAAAAAATAAAAGTAGCACCATCTCCTAGAATGGTCCTTAATAAGGGAGATACGAGTCCTAAAAAAGCTTTGAACACCTCCAGTAGCGAATTATTCCCAAATGAACGTTTTCTTTTTTAACTGGTAACTATATAAGAGGTTAAGAGCGAGTGGGGGAGAATATTCAGGAAGATTGAGGAGAGGAGTCAAAGTTCCACCTTCTAGAAATTTCACTAATTCAAAGTAGATACAAAAATTTTTTGAATTGTACAGGGTGTAAATTTGAAAACTTCTCACCTCCATTATCTTCGTCTTAGTAGAAAATATTGAAAATAAAATATTTATAAAAAAATCGAGTGTTTGGTTTCTGCCTAGTGACCCCCAAAATGTGGTAGGCTTAACCTCCTAAATTTTAAATGGGTAAGGGGAGTCGAATGGCACTCTTTTTGAAAGCCTCCTCAATTATTATCTTTACAACGACATGCTAATTTCATATTTTTGGGGTAGTTTCGAAAAATGGCGTTCAAAAAGGTACCACTCGATCTCTTTCGTATTTAAAATTTAAAGGACCGTGTCTACCCCTCTTTGGGGTTTGATCTAGGGAGAACGTAAATACTTTATAAAAGTGTCCCCCTCGGTAATAAATTTGATAGGTCTTGCGGAATTTCTATATTTTGTACTAAGGTAGATATTGGAGTTGTGACGTTTTCAAATTGACACCCTGTATATGCTTCACATGGCATTTCGTTCAAATATTCCAGGCATTTCTCATTTTTCTTTAACTTGTAACTAAGAAGTTAAGGGCAAGTGGGGGGATATTCAGAAAATGAGGTAGACGAGCCAAAGTTCCACCTTCTAGAAATTTCGGCCTCCCCTGAATCAAAAACGCAAAAAAATAAATAAAAACTATCAATGCGATTTTGCTGAAATTTGATTTCGGCCATTTTAACAAAATTTCATGGACAAACGAGATTGATACAGGGTGGCCCAAAATAAGAGGGTTAGTTTGGTCGCATTTCGGAAAATTTTGACCCACAGTATTTATATTCGGTTATAAGTTAGTGCACACAAGCCCAAATGAACAAAACACCCGCTCAAATTTTAAAATTCGAAATGGCGGCAATCGGGCCACTTTTTAGTTTTTTTATTATAACTTTGGAGATAATTATTGTTATAAAAATCTAAAAACAGGATTATATAACCAAATTAACCTCTAAATTATATAACCTCTAAATTAATCACTTAGTAGTGAAAAAACGTCTTTAAGGAGAAAAAGTCGACTACCTTATTCCCCGGGAATTGAACCCGAGTACGCTATATCCGGTAACGTTTTCAGACCACCTGAACCAAGTAGCGGCTTAGTTTTCTCCTTATAGTCGCTACGTGGTTCATGTGGTCTGAAAACGTTACCGGATATAGCGTACTCGGGTTCAATTCCCGGGGAATAAGGTAGTCGACTTTTTCTCCTTAAAGACGTTTTTCTCACTACTAAGTGATTAATTTAGGGTTGATTATCAACATACATTTAAATAATTATTTATGCCCTAGTGTTTATAATATTTAAAGAATTAATTCACGTAGGGCTTTAGCTTTGATGTAATCGATTATTAAAATAATTTTAAAATTGACCAAAGTTGACTAAAATTCTAAAACTGATTTTCTCAAAATCGGCTCTAGCCATTTTGTTTATATTTTGATATGTTGTTGATATTAAAGTTCTTAATTAAACACCGCTGTTTGGTTCGTTTTCTATGAGCAGATCCGGAGTTACGATTTTTTTAAGTTCAAAATTTCAAAAATTTTTAATTTCTTTCGTAATTAAAATTTGTAATTGCAAATTGGTATATTAATTTATTGCATTAATGTCTATTATTTGTTTTAATTTTTGTTTAAAGAACACTTCCGGTTAAACCAGAAATAAGTCAAGTAAAAAGAGATTTTAAAAACACCTTGTATATTTTATGATTTTTTTAAATGTTGCAAGATTACTTGTCTAATGATCCAAAGCATCTTCAATTTCAGCTTCCGGTTTAATCGGAAACGGGGTTAGCTTTTCTATTTTAAATACATCACCCTCTATATTTTAAGTGGTTTGGAAGATTGTTTAATTATCTATCTAGTGATACCATACATTTTATATATTTACTTCTGGTTTAGCCGGAATTTTAAATTTTGAAAATCGGGGAGCTATTAGCATTAGCTATTAGCGCACGAAAAAGTCATGTTATGGCCACATTAATCTTGTTTTGCTTATATTGATTGGCCTAATACCTCTCGGAAAGCAATGGCAAACTATACCGGAAGTAAAACTTGCTAGGTTGCCTACGCTGATGTACGCTACTTTAATAACGTAATATCATTACAAGGCCTATGCCTCTCCAAATAGGCAAAGAGCAAGTCGCTCTAAAAAAAGAGATTAAATGCCTTTTAATGGTAACGAGTATAGATATTGTGCCTAATTTTTTTTCTCGTAAATAAACCTTCTCTCCATCTGTAAGTTGGGGGATGCAATAATTTTCCATGCGCTTCGTTAATAATTCATTAAACCGCGTGTTAAAAACCCGAGTTTGGCTTTTACAACTTTAATTAAAAATAAAGACCGTAACACGCACCCTCATTTTTGGCCATTTATAAATTTATCATAAATATCTTTCAAAATTACTGAAAAGTCAATTTTACTTGCGAAATAATTTGATATTTAGCTACTTCCTCAAACTATGCAAAGCAGGAGAAAAATCGTTTGTTGTAACGTACAAGAATTATATTGTTAATGTTTTGAGAGGCGCATAACTTTAATCATATAACACTCTTTCGTTTTGTTATTTACATTCCCGCCCCTTTAAAGTAACGACTTTTCAAGAACATTTTCAATTTGTGTCAACACGGCGTGGTGCATGCATTATGAAATAGCAAATACGTCGATAGCACACTTAACAAACGGTAACAGGAAACTGCACTCAGGCCCCAGAAACACTGTTGCAGTGTTATTCAAATAAAGAAAAGTTGAACAAACCCACTACATAAATGCGTTGAGCCTAACTTTTCGCGTATATTATATAATAATTGATCAACCAAAGAGTCATTCATATAAGCAAACAAAATAGGTTTTTGCGTTAATCTTCGTCACCTCCTGAAGCAGAAAAGACACTGCAGCACAGAATATTACTTTAATCTCAATTCTCGTGCGCGAGCAGAGTTACCATCAAAGAACTTCGCTTCTTATATACAGTCGACCAGTTCAAAAGACAACTTTTAGTCTTTGATTTTTCTATCTCAACTTCAGCGACGCGTTGTTTTATATTAATCAGATTTCCTTGCATTTGTAGGGTCGACTTTAGAAAGATGCCGTACAGAAACAAGCCAAGTAAAACTTGCGAAATTTGACAGTGATATTGCGGTTGTAAAATAATTCGCTTCGATTTCGCCATCAATCATTTATTAGTGGAGAAGCTGATACCAATTTTTTTATAATTTTCAAAAATCTAATAGGTTTTTCATTTTCAATTAAGTAAACCAAGTGTGTAGGAAATTTGATGTGCTTTTCTATCGTATAGGGACATTTTTTTTCTAAAAGCTCGTAGTTTTAGAGTTAAAAGGGAAAAACTAAGAAAATAGTTTGAGCCAATTCTTTGGAATTTTTGTCAAACTTTAATGCGCTCTAGTGCCTAAACCATTCGTCCGAAGGGAAAAACCTAAGAGACGTAACTTGTAGCAAATTGAATGGACTTTATTTTTGTGTAGAAAAGTTTTTTTCTAGAAGTGCGTAGTTTTTGAGTTTAAGTGAAAAACTAAAAAAACAATTTTTTGCGTCTAAACTGTTTGTTCGAAGGAAAAAATCTAAGAGAGGTAACTTCTGGCAAAGAGAATGCACTTTATTTTTGTATATGTAATTTTTTTCTATAAATGCGTAGTTTTTGAGTTATAAGTGAAAAACTAAATATACAGTTTGTTGGTTGATTTTGGATTCTTTGCAAAACTTTAATGCGCTGTAGCGCCTAAACCGTTCATCCGAAGGAAAGCACCTAAGAAACGTAATTTGTGACAAATTAAATGTACTTTATTTTTATGTAGAAAAGTTTTTTTCTAGAAGTGCGTAGTTTTTGAGTTTAAGTGAAAAACTAAAAAAACAATTTTTTGATCGATTTTTAAACTTTAACGCGCCCTAGCGCCTAAACTGTTTGTCCGAAGGAAAAAAATCTGAGAGACGTAACTCCTAGCAAAGATAGTGCACTTTATTTTCGTATCTCATTTTTTTCTATAAGTGCGTAGTCTTTGAGTTATAAGTGAAAAACTAAAAATACAGTTTTTTGGTCGATTTTGGAATTTTTCTCTCACTTTAACCCCCAGTAGCGCCTAAACCGTTGGAGTATAGGAAAAAACTTAAGAAAGTAATTTATTGGAAGTTTAATGTACTTCATTTTCGTATAGAAACAGTTTTCTCAAAAAGGGTGTATTTTTCGAGTTATAAGCGAAATACTAAAAAAACAGTTTTTGGTCGATTTTGGAATTTTTCTCTCACTTTAACCCACTGTAGAGCCTAAACCGTTTGAGTATAGGGAAGAACTTAGGAAAGTAATTTATAGGAAGTTTAATGCACTTTATTTTCGTATAGAAACAGTTTTCTCACAAAGGGTGTATGTTTCGAGTTATAAGCGAAATACTAAAAAAACAGTTTTTGGTCTATTTTGGAATTTTTCTCTCACTTTAACCCCCTGTAGCCCTTAAACCGTTTGAGTATAGGGAAGAACTTATGAAAGTAATTTATAGGAAGTTTAATGTACTTTATTTTCGTATAGAAACAGTTTTCTCAAAAAGGGTGTAGTTTTCGAGTTATAAGCGAAATACTAAAAAAACAGTTTTTGGTCGATTTTGGAATTTTTCTCTCACGTTAACCCACTGTAGCGCCTAAACCGTTGGAGTATAGGAAAAAACTTAAGAAAGTAATTTATTGGAAGTTTAATGTACTTCATTTTCGTATAGAAACAGTTTTCTCAAAAAGGGTGTATTTTTCGAGTTATAAGCGAAATACTAAAAAAACAGTTTTTGGTCGATTTTGGAATTTTTCTTTCACTTTAACCCACTGTAGCGCCTAAACCGTTTGAGTATAGGAAAAAACTTAAGAAAGTAATTTATTGGAAGTTTACTGTACTTCATTTTCGTATAGAAACAGTTTTCTCAAAAAGGGTGTATTTTTCGAGTTATAAGCGAAATACTAAAAAAACAGTTTTTGGTCGATTTTGGAATTTTTCTCTCACTTTAACCCACTGTAGCGCCTAAACCGTTTGAGTATAGGGAAGAACTTAGGAAAGTAATTTATAGGAAGTTTAATGTACTTCATTTTCGTATAGAAACAGTTTTCTCAAAAAGGGTGTATTTTTCGAGTTATAAGCGAAATACTAAAAAAACAGTTTTTGGTCGATTTTGGAATTTTTCTCTCACTTTAACCCACTGTAGCGCCTAAACCGTTTGAGTATAGGGAAGAACTTAGGAAAGTAATTTATAGGAAGTTTAATGTACTTCATTTTCGTATAGAAACAGTTTTCTCAAAAAGGGTGTATTTTTCGAGTTATAAGCGAAATACTAAAAAAACAGTTTTTGGTCGATTTTGGAATTTTTCTCTCACTTTAACCCACTGTAGCGCCTAAACCGTTTGAGTATAGGGAAGAACTTAGGAAAGTAATTTATAGGAAGTTTAATGTACTTTATTTTCGTATAGAAACAGTTTTCTCAAAAAGGGTGTAGTTTTCGAGTTATAAGCGAAATACTAAAAAAACAGTTTTTGGTCGATTTTGGAATTTTTCTCTCACGTTAACCCACTGTAGCGCCTAAGCCGTTGGAGTATAGGAAAAAACTTAAGAAAGTAATTTATTGGAAGTTTAATGTACTTCATTTTCGTATAGAAACAGTTTTCTCAAAAAGGGTGTAGTTTTCGAGTTATAAGCGAAATACTAAAAAAACAGTTTTTGGTGGGTTTTGGAATTTTTCTCTCACTTTAACCCCCTGTAGCGCCTAAACCGTTTGAGTATAGGAAAAAACTTAAGAAAGTAATTTATTGGAAGTTTAATGTACTTCATTTTTGTATAGAAACAGTTTTCTCAAAAAGGGTGTAGTTTTCGAGTTATAAGCAAAATACTAAAAAAACAGTTTTTGGTCGATTTTGGATTCCAATTTTTTGTTTGTTTTTCATTTCGAGGCCAGAGTTTCCAAAAGCGTTAATTTACAACTTTTTGATTTCTCCTTCTTGCTCTTTTTTGCTAATTGTTCGGCTTCTTGTATTGTCTCTCGTATAAACGCAAATATAAGCTTCTTTCAAACGTCTCGAAAATTAATATAAATTAAAAAAATATATTATTATTAATAATAAAAGGCGCGCGTTAAGTAAAGGGAAGCAATAAGCAAAGAGGAAAGAATTGTCTTAAAAACCCTTACATCGTTTAACACTTCACAAACAAAGTAAACCGAATTTCCAAATAGCGTAGCACATCTTTAAATAATACATTGTTCTTGGGATTGAGACAAATGGAGCAGAGAGAGATTAAATGCGCTGCAGCTTTCAGATAAGGATTCGGAATACTTTTACTAGAGAGTGCGCGTGAGACAACCTACGTTAGTAGAAAGCGGGGTTGAATGACAAATAAAGCAAGAAATCCCATGAATTACAAAGAAGCGCCTTTGGTTACCGTGCAATTTGGAGCAGGCTCAGGTTTTTGCGGCAAATCTTAACGTACAAATTAAAAACAACTGCCCACTTTTCCGGGTTGCCTTCCTCTTTTATTACCCTTTTGTAGTTTTAACTTTCTTTCGAAAAGGAGAAAAGTAAATCGGAACTTAGGAAGGGTTTGGAGAATTTCGAGGACGGCGTGGAATGCGGATTATATGTGTCGCTTTATATTCAATACTGTCGCTATCTGAGCCGCCGATATGAGACAACGCGCCACCCAACCTGAATATGTTTACATACATTCCTTACATTTGGTATTCCATTTTCCCTATTATATCCAAACATGTAATGCTATTACATCGCTAACTTACCTACTTTAATGACAAACATTAGGTAGGTATATACGAAATAATCTAAGCATCGATCGCCTTCCCCGTTGCTCGCGTTTTTCGGTGCCCGCCCCAAAAAAATTCATAAATAAATTAAAACTTAAATTTTGTAACCAATTAACTAATGCGAGTTTAATAACGTAATAGATGAAAAAAGCCTCAATTTCCTCAAAACTTAAATTAAAATTGATGGCGTTTGTCGGTCACGTCGTCGGCGTCGTGTGGCCTGTGATTTGAAACTACCGCGGAGAGAGCAGTGACAATTCAGATGGCAATATCCGGTTAACGGTGTCATTTAATCAGCCGCTCCGGGATATTGATCCGGGTCGCATTTCATTACGTGGCCACTTACACACGACCACCGATTCCCTGCACTTACAAAACAAAAGTTTGGAAAAACTTTTGACTTATTGCCGTTGTATGTTTTTTTTATTAAATCAAAAATTAATGTAATATCGCCGAGTATACTATAAGGAGTTTGGCCAGAGTTGCGTTATAATGTGGGGGTGATTGATAAAGCGGCGTTAGTAACGCTTCACTTCGTCGCTGGTTCACCGCAAACCGATAACCGACCGATGATGGATCGTGCCAAGTCATCCACGTCATCTCTTCCACACTTTCGACGAGCCCTTCTTCTCCTTTTTTTTACTATACTTTTGCTGATGTAAAGGGTAATTAGACCCCTTTAACAGATCAACTCTCGTTTTTTATCTAATTATATTTATAAAAAGTTTCGCCTTGTATAGCGAAGATGTTCAAAGGAGCGCCATTTGATCTGTTTAACTTTTAAAAGTATACAAAAGGCTTAAGTGGTTTAAGACTTTCAGAAAATTAATTTTGGGTTTAAAAAACGCATTTAAAACAATAGTGGGCAAGTGGGCGAAAACAAATGTTAAGATATTGATAAAACGTAAGAAAGGGATGAACGACAAAGGACGTATTGAACGTAAAGCCTGGAAGGGCAGAGATAAATATTCAACTGACCGAAAATATTTTTATGAAAGTCGTGAATGAGGAGGCTATACGTAGACATGTAGACGACGCCCTTATATTAATTTATAGAACCCACGAATACCCCGCAAGTTTTCAGGGGGCTCAAATTGAGCTCACAGAAAACCCAAAACGTTATAAGAAGCTGATCGAATAATTGTTAATAATTAACCAATCGATCGGATAACCCACTACAGTTATTTTGACGGCACCGTTCGTGCTTATTGTCAACATTAACTGGTTAATCAAATATCGCATAAAAGGGGTCGAGTTATAGCTTTGATGAAAGTGCACCAATTATTTCTGGGTCGCCACTTCAATATAATGCGGAACGTGATGTGAATGCGACACAAAAAATGTAGAGAAGCAAACATTATCCATCGCGCCATCAGAAGCTTGGAGAGCGCATTATCAGGAGCCAACGTGTCGTGTTCTGCTTATCCTAAACCAGTGGATGGACATACAAAGGATCCATCCGAACAGAATTGTGGCCTTCTTCGAGAAGATGTGGATGACTGATATGTATGAGGGCCATCTGGTTTAAGTGCAAAAAGTGCATGTTTGTTGTAAAGCACTGGCTGGTAATAAAAACGAATAAATAGTGAAGTTCAGTGAGACTCGAGATCGATCGTTCCAAATGATTATACATGGCCAAATGTTAGTAAAAACCTGGTAGAAGGTCGACGTTTTGAATTAAAAACCTTCCCACTTGGTTCTGCATGACGACATACTGGTTGCTAACATCCCGACTAGATAGGCGCGAGAAGGCCTTGCCTCTTTGATAAAAACACACTGTAGAAGAGATAGTAGATACTGGATTTTCCTTACCATCAGGAACCGTCTATATACAAAGAATCAATCTGAGCAGACTTGCGACCTTCTTCGAAACGATATGACTAAGAACGGGCCAATAATGAGTTTGGAAAGTACAAAGGGTCGTCATCCCAACTTTGATAGAAGGGGCCTTTATTTCTAATCAAGTACCCCAAAAATGTCCATAAGCCGTTTAGGTGAATTGTACCAGCCATACTCTCCAACTGCTTAATTTTGAATGGAACGTCTTGTATATTTTTTGTTTTTTTAGTTCTTTGATTTTTTTAAAATTCGGGCTCTCATTTAGTATATAATTTCTTTTGGCCAATCAATCGGGTATGATGAATTACGCTATTCGAAAAAATATCTTTTAACATGAAGTATTGCCTACTATACAGGGACAGCTGAACATCGCACCTAAAATTTAAAAGTATCAATGAATTACTCTTTCAAAACTGCACTACTTTCCCCATTTAACCGATTCTCTAACTCTCACAATAAGCGAGATCTCTGTAGAGAAAATGAAATATAATTCACCCTGTATATGGATTATGCAGTATGTCGAAAAAGTATGGAATATACTAAATAGCTCAGTTAATATCAACTTTCTATAAAAAAGTTTCAAATAAAAGTTGTTTATCAAGTACTTATCTACCACCTTCCTGCCATAAACTCGATTTTTTATTAAAAACAAAAGCACAGCGAATAACACTTGAAGATTTTTAAATGGCAAGGTAAGTCGTCATTATACTCATTTGATAGAGGCCATTTTTCTCTTTTCGGCCATGTAAAACTTTAGCTTCTTTTCGGACACACTGTATATATTCTTCCGCGAACGCTTTAACCGATTGGCTTGAAATTAGGCATTGAAGCTCTCTATGATTACACGATTACTGTACGCAACCGGTAGTTTTTGCCGCAGTTGTGAGATTATTTCTATTTGGTCGTTCAAAAATTTCTTTGGCTGTTACGACTGGCTCGTAAAGCCTTAGAGGTAGGTTCCGAACCACCCAATCAACTCGTGTGACGTAGAACAATCTAGAGGTGCCAGTCGTATTTGAGCCAAAAATATACAAACCTCCCTCTGACACTCTTAGCGGCTCGACCACTCTGTCACCCAGTATGTGTAATTTTAATATCTTTGAGGTTAAGTAAATGTGACACTTTCCGTGATGACACATCTCCTCTTATTATTGTGAATGCACGACATTCTCAAAACCATCGATTTGGTCTTGGTTTCTCCTTCTAGATCGGACAGGAAAGCCAACAAATGGAAATTCGGATTCTTAGGTCTGTTCGTCCGTCTGTGGAAAACTTTCGCAGCGCAAACCATAGGAGGTAGGGGGTTGAAATTTTTGGTAGGGAGTTTTTCGACTTTCTTCTTTACTGCGGGAGAAAATAAAAATCTGCGAAGGCAATTGTTTATTATTAACGTTTGTACAAAATAGATTTGAATTACAATGGAACACAAAAAAAAATTAGATATTGTTATGCCGAAGATGTTGTCACTTGTCAGCTACGTGTATTCTCAAGCAATAACATCCCTCAATATGTGTTAATTACCCAAGAATACACGTGACCAACCAAGTTACGTAGTTACTGCAATTACGTTCTCTTCTGGTTCTTCTCGTTCGCAGGTCGGGAAATTTCAAAGTTAAGTAGGTATAACGTAAGGTGAACCACTTGAGCTACTTCAAATAAATATAATAAACGTATAACGCACAAATAAACAGCTAAAGCATCCAACACCGCGCCAACAATACAATAATTCACTTTGAGCTTTCAACGAACGTCTGTATCATAACAACCTTTACTAAGATTAATTAGTAAATGTTTGCAGGTAAATTTGCAGAGTGCGGATCGCTTCAGGCAACGACGTCGGTACTCCCGACCCGCCACGTGCCCCCAAAAATCCCGGAATTCGTACCAGACCGCCGCAATGCCGCAGTCTTAACCGCCACAGTTCACATCAAAGGGCGCACGTATCGACTTCTGGTTAATTTGTGTAACGCAATATAGAGCAAAATATAATTGCAACGACAACCTTCTCTCCGCCGTCGATTAATTATAACTTTTACGTAGTTTTAAATTGGAACGACTTCCTATAGGTGTCGAATTCGAAACTTCTTTCTTATTAAATCTAATACTAAGAAAGAAATTACTGAAATTCGAGAAGGAAAATAACAAGCCGAATGATGTGATTTGGGGTCGGTAACGAAATGATCGACTGCGAGTCTACCGGTATAAGGGGGCGAAAGTTTGGTTGGTGAGGTTTTTTAAGGGCCACAATGGATGTTTTGGACACAATGGGCGAGATGTATTAAGAACACGATGTTAAATTGAGGGATGCGCTTTGCGACGACGAATTCGAGCGTGTCGGGGAACACAATAGTGTCTTTGTTTATGCAGCTTAGGGTTGATGTCTCCGTTATTCTATGTAAATGATACTTGGATATATATCGAGCATAAAAGTGAGGTTAATGTAGTTATTATGATGCTCGAGTGTAGGAAAAACAAAGTGAAAAGTCGACGAGGATAAAGTTCATTGTGCAAATTCTCTTAGGCGTTATTTTCTATTCCTCACTCGTAATGTAGATGTATGCGACAACAAGAAAATTTTTCTCTTTTGGCAGAATTAGAATAGAAAATAGAACCATATAAAACCCAGTACCGGAAGGGTTTTTTAAGTATTTTAAATCTATCTGATTTCGGAAATCATCATGGAAACTCTGTTTAGTCGTTTGGATTTATCTAAAAATCGATATTCTTCCTTAGAACCTTAGTGTTAGTCGAAACTTGCCCCTCTTGGAGGTATCCCGTGATTTTTGAAAAACGAGCAAAACATCTCGTTCTCGATATTTTGTAGGTAAACTTCTCAAAATCGTTCAGATACTTACACACGCCTGACCTGCTAAAAATTTGCGCTCTGGGGCCTCTTTGGAATAACATGATAGGATCGGGAGGGTCGGCTCTCCTACGGTGCACGGATTTTTGAACTTTTTCTACTACGATATACAAAAAAGTGCAAAAATTGAGTTCATAGAAGTTCCTGGAGTGCATTACAAAACAGTTTTTTCGAAAGTTTTAGGATTTGGCTCCAACTAAGGCCTCCACAGCAAATACAACTCTGTTATATTCGCTGTTCATGGCTTCAGAATTTTTCTTTTTTATCCCAGTCGTTCTGAAGCCAATACAAAAAGGAAAATTGAATGGCCAATTCCACTTGGGATCTGGCTACAAGAAAAACGTTCTAAAAATATCTGAAATGGTAAAGGAAGAGACGCTCTTAGTAAGAAACTTCGTGAGCAATTCCTGAAAGGCAAAACCAATTAGGTGCGATGGTTAGGTTAGGTTAGGTAGAATTAATATCAGTGGAAGGAGATTTATTATTAGTCTGACACGATCCAACGACATGGCAGTACTGACTAAGATGAAAGAGAGATGCCCGAAGTACTGGGCCGGGACTCAAACCCAATAAAGTAAAACTAAAATTGTGGTCATAAATAGAAGAAATAACCATCTGGGCTGGGTATTGGAGTTCTGCAGGGTATGAGTAAAGACGGAGACTGGGCTTCTAAAATCAAAAGAGGCGTCAAAATGGGTCAAATTGAACAAAATTTGAAAATGGAGAACTAATCTGGTACCTTTTACTTGACTAGCGAGTTTTGTTTTTATTCTCACGATTACTGTAAATTTGATACGAGTAGACTACTGGCTGGCCTGCTGCTTTCTAGTAGAATAAATATATATATATCTGGGGCCAAGGTCCTTTTGGTTTTAAGCTCAGGAACTTCACCTTAAACCCTCTGCAGTATCTGTCTTTGGCCTACGGTTTCTGATTTTAAGCTCCGAAGTTTCACCTTACCTCTTCAGTACCTGTCTGATGGTGCCTAGGACCTTCTGATTTTAATACCCGGATACCATACACCCTCTTTAGTATCGACACTACTAGCACTAGTGCTTTACACTATGCTTTTTTACAGTGTGCAGCGTGGTTTTAGTCTCTTTCTCAAATCACCCCTTGAAGTTAATGTTAGCTAACCATCAGTTTCTTAAACGATTTGGAACGGAAAATTCTTAAATATTTCGACTAATCTACTTTTAATGAAAAACTACTGTTGGGAACGAACTAGAAGGAGGTCGTTCGTACCTGTTTAATATATTTCATTTTCGTATAGAAACATTTTTCTATGAAAGTGTCCACGTTTCAAATTATAAGCGAAAGACTAAAAAAACACTTCTTTGGTCAATTTTGGAATTTTTATCTAACTTGAACCCGCTGTAGCGCCTAAACCGTTTGAGTATAGGAAAAAACTTACTAAAGTAATTTGTAGAAAATTTAGTATACTTCATTTTCGTGTAGAAATAGTTTTCTCCAAAAGTGTGTAGTTTTCGAGTTATTACCCGAAGACTAAAAAATAATTTTCTGATCGATTTTGGAATTTTTATCAAACGTTAACGCTCTCTAGCACCTAAATCTTTCGTCTATAGGGAAAACGTAAAAAACTTTATTTGTAGGAAGTTTAATGTACCTACTTCATTTTCGTAAAGAAACAGTTTTCTCAAAATGTGTATAGGTTTCAAATTATAAGCGAAAGACTAAAAAACCGTTTTTTGGTCGATTTTGTAACTTTTGTCAAACTTTAACGCGCTCTAGCGCCTAAGCCGTACGTCTATAAGAAAAACTTAAGAAATTTAATTTGAAGCACGTTTAATGTACCTTCTTTTTGCGTAGAAACAATTTTCTCTACAAGTGTGTAGTTTTCGAGTTATAAGCGAAAGACTCAAAAAAACAGTTTTTTGGTCGATTTTGAAACTTTTGTCAAACTTTAACGCGCTCTAGCGCCTAAGCCGTACGTCTATAAGAAAAACTTAAGAAATTTAATTTGAAGCACGTTTAATGTACCTTTTTTTTGCGTAGAAACAATTTTCTCTACAAGTGTGTAGTTTTCGAGTTATAAGCGAAAGACTCAAAAAAACAGTTTTTTGGTCGATTTTGAAACTTTTGTCAAAATTTAACGCGCTCTAGCGCCTAAGCCGTTTGTTTATTGGAGAAACTTAAAAAAATTAATTTGAAGCACGTTTAATGTACCTTATTTTTGCGTAGAAACAATTTTCTCTACAAGTGTGTAGTTTTCGAGTTATAAGCGAAAGACTCAAAAAAACAGTTTTTTGGTCGATTTTGAAACTTTTGTCAAACTTTAACGCGCTCTAGCGCCTAAGCCGTACGTCTATAAGAAAAACTTAAGAAATTTAATTTGAAGCACGTTTAATGTACCTTCTTTTTGCGTAGAAACAATTTTCTCTACAAGTGTGTAGTTTTCGAGTTATAAGCGAAAGACTCAAAAAAACAGTTTTTT
Organism: Malthinus flaveolus; assembly: GCA_950108345.1. Classification (NCBI taxonomy): domain Eukaryota; kingdom Metazoa; phylum Arthropoda; class Insecta; order Coleoptera; family Cantharidae; genus Malthinus; species Malthinus flaveolus. Next base: position 93,795,334 of record OX467285.1, read on the forward strand.
GGTCGATTTTGAAACTTTTGTCAAACTTTAACGCGCTCTAGCGCCTAAGCCGTACGTCTATAAGAAAAACTTAAGAAATTTAATTTGAAGCACGTTTAATGTACCTTCTTTTTGCGTAGAAACAATTTTCTCTACAAGTGTGTAGTTTTCGAGTTATAAGCGAAAGACTCAAAAAAACAGTTTTTTGGTCGATTTTGAAACTTTTGTCAAACTTTAACGCGCTCTAGCGCCTAAGCCGTACGTCTATAAGAAAAACTTAAGAAATTTAATTTGAAGCACGTTTAATGTACCTTCTTTTTGCGTAGAAACAATTTTCTCTACAAGTGTGTAGTTTTCGAGTTATAAGCGAAAGACTCAAAAAAACAGTTTTTTGGTCGATTTTGAAACTTTTGTCAAACTTTAACGCGCTCTAGCGCCTAAGCCGTACGTCTATAAGAAAAACTTAAGAAATTTAATTTGAAGCACGTTTAATGTACCTTCTTTTTGCGTAGAAACAATTTTCTCTACAAGTATGTAGTTTTCGAGTTATAAGCGAAAGACTCAAAAAAACAGTTTTTTGGTCGATTTTGAAACTTTTGTCAAACTTTAACGCGCTCTAGCGCCTAAGCCGTACGTCTATAAGAAAAACTTAAGAAATTTAATTTGAAGCACGTTTAATGTACCTTCTTTTTGCGTAGAAACAATTTTCTCTACAAGTATGTAGTTTTCGAGTTATAAGCGAAAGACTCAAAAAAACAGTTTTTTGGTCGATTTTGAAACTTTTGTCAAACTTTAACGCGCTCTAGCGCCTAAGCCGTACGTCTATAAGAAAAACTTAAGAAATTTAATTTGAAGCACGTTTAATGTACCTTCTTTTTGCGTAGAAACAATTTTCTCTACAAGTGTGTAGTTTTCGAGTTATAAGCGAAAGACTCAAAAAAACAGTTTTTTGGTCGATTTTGAAACTTTTGTCAAACTTTAACGCGCTCTAGCGCCTAAGCCGTACGTCTATAAGAAAAACTTAAGAAATTTAATTTGAAGCACGTTTAATGTACCTTCTTTTTGCGTAGAAACAATTTTCTCTACAAGTGTGTAGTTTTCGAGTTATAAGCGAAAGACTCATAAAAACAGTTTTTTGGTCGATTTTGAAACTTTTGTCAAACTTTAACGCGCTCTTGCGCCTAAGCCGTACGTCTATAAGAAAAACTTAAGAAATTTAATTTGAAGCACGTTTAATGTACCTTCTTTTTGCGTAGAAACAATTTTCTCTACAAGTGTGTAGTTTTCGAGTTATAAGCGAAAGACTCAAAAAAACAGTTTTTTGGTCGATTTTGAAACTTTTGTCAAACTTTAACGCGCTCTAGCGCCTAAGCCGTACGTCTATAAGAAAAACTTAAGAAATTTAATTTGAAGCACGTTTAATGTACCTTCTTTTTGCGTAGAAACAATTTTCTCTACAAGTGTGTAGTTTTCGAGTTATAAGCGAAAGACTCAAAAAAACAGTTTTTTGGTCGATTTTGAAACTTTTGTCAAACTTTAACGCGCTCTAGCGCCTAAGCCGTACGTCTATAAGAAAAACTTAAGAAATTTAATTTGAAGCACGTTTAATGTACCTTTTTTTTGCGTAGAAACAATTTTCTCTACAAGTGTGTAGTTTTCGAGTTATAAGCGAAAGACTCAAAAAAACAGTTTTTTGGTCGATTTTGAAACTTTTGTCAAAATTTAACGCGCTCTAGCGCCTAAGCCGTTTGTTTATTGGAGAAACTTAAAAAAATTAATTTGAAGCACGTTTAATGTACCTTATTTTTGCGTAGAAACAATTTTCTCTACAAGTGTGTAGTTTTCGAGTTATAAGCGAAAGACTCAAAAAAACAGTTTTTTGGTCGATTTTGAAACTTTTGTCAAACTTTAACGCGCTCTAGCGCCTAAGCCGTACGTCTATAAGAAAAACTTAAGAAATTTAATTTGAAGCACGTTTAATGTACCTTTTTTTTGCGTAGAAACAATTTTCTCTAAAAGTGTGTAGTTTTCGAGTTATAAGCGAAAGACTCAAAAAAACAGTTTTTTGGTCGATTTTGAAACTTTTGTCAAAATTTAACGCGCTCTAGCGCCTAAGCCGTTTGTTTATTGGAGAAACTTAAAAAAATTAATTTGAAGCACGTTTAATGTACCTTATTTTCGCATAGAAACAATTTTCTCAAAAAGGGTGTAGTTTTTGAGCTATAAGCGAAAGACTCAAAAAACAGTTTTTTTGTCGATTTTGGAATTGTTGTCAATCTTTAACGCGCTCTAACGCTTAAGCCCTCTAGGACTGGTTCTTTACACTTTACACTATACTTTTTAGTCTCTTTTTCAAACGACTATTCTGCTTATAATTAATAACTACTGTTGGGAACGGACTGGAAGGAGGTAGCCTGTAACTGGCAAAATTGGAACACCTCTACAGACTTTTTATATGTTGTTTGTGTGACGTTTTGCAATAGAATGGCGCTTTAAATTCGTTGAGGAGAGGGGCGGGGGCTCTAGAGGAGTCTTTAATTTATTTTTAACGTTTTTTTGAATATTGGAAATTGATTACATTGACTTTAGAAGGCCTCTCACGAAACTAAGACTATCAGATCGACTCCCTTCCCTCTTTCTCCTTTTTATTACATTTTGAGAAGGGGCCACTATTAAAGGCAGGGTTGAAACGTGAAAAAAGTTTAATTTTCGCTCATTTTCTACCAGAGTCTCGTACGAATGGCGTCGAACCCGTGTTCTCCGAATCAGTAATATTGGACTAATTATTTTAAGTCGAGAAGCTCCGATCAATACTTTTTCTCGTTAGAAACGATGCGTTTATAATTTAAACAACCCCTTACGCCTTAAACTACTTAATGGGAAAATAAATTCGGTTCAATATTTCCATTAGGTGCGCGTCTTTCATCTTTTAAACGTAAGGTGTATAAACTGGTGTAGTTAGTAATTATTTCCTTCTCTCACGTAATGCGCGTATATCTTACGGAATAAATAATTTGTCAACACGAAGCGTATATAGCCGCAATTAGGAGAACAAATGAAGTAAATTAATATCAGTAGTTGATACGGTCCACGGCCGAGTTCGTTACGTGATATTCATGAATCCTACATCCTCGTGAATGTTTTACTTTAATAACTAACTATTTGGATATGACACCATAACGTTAAACAAAGAACTTTTCTTTTTCAAAAACAATTGTTTAATTCCATCGTCGACTAATTTCATACCGGAGCAATGCGAATTATACCCACATTGTGCAATTTAACGTCCATTCAAGTAAATTACCATATCAAATAATGGAAATGAATATTTTTCAACAGCCCATACCTAAATACTACATCGGTGCTTCCGTGCCGTTTTGCAGTTAAATTTGAACACAACAAATACTTATCTTTTAGAACGAATTTTATATCCCGGAATAAACATGGAATATAATAATTGGAAACGAGACTCGTGTGGAATTTCGGCTATGCGACCGTTGCTACGCGACACTACTCTCATTATCGCGGAAGATTGTCTGGACTTATTCTGAAACCCTTACTCCTCAAAATCCACTCTGATATAACATATCGTTTTTCTTTTCCTAAAATTGTACGAGCGGATTTTACTTACGAGCGGTTATATTTTATCGAATTTTTCGAAAGAATATCGATTTTAGAAATTTAATTTCTTTACCGCGTCGCAGTCTGTTTCTTGTTCAAGTTTCCGTTTCATTTTTTTTTTTCGATTTTTCTGTCAAATGCAATACTTGCAGAAAAGATTACCTTATAAATGTGTCTAATTTTGGAGAGAAACGTTTGCCAATGAATAGGATACGCCTCACATCCTCTTCGGACCTGATTTTTTCTTTAAAGTAGATATGCAATAGTACAACTCAAGGGATAATCCATAAAGTGTTGAGTGTTAATGAATATGAGTAGGCTAGAACGGTCGTTCATTCGGCTATTATTTGGCTAGGGTCGGTAATCTCTACATAAACTGAAAATTCTTCAGGTGAAAGTATACAGTTGTTAGTGCTCGAGAAATTAGAGATTGAACCCCAATACCTTTAAATTAGTCTAATTTGTATTTAAATGCCGCATCAAAGTATGAAAACTATCGTAGATAGTAACACGGACACACGGACAGTTTGAGACTTTTTTGAAAGTGACCGCACTTGAGTGGCTCTAAAAATGAAGCATTTTAACGTATCAGATTAGTTCTCACTTCATGAGGGTGGAAATTTGGCACTTTAGGATTCTCTTTAGCTAGCAGCCACATTAAAGTGCTTTTAAAATATTGAAACCCATAGCTTATTGGGATATTAGGAAGTCGGAGGAGCATAGATACGCTATTTTATACATTTTCGTGATCTGTGTGTTTTTCTAAAAGCTTTTTCTGTATTCTACGATAAGCTATTAACTCGGGCCGAAACTGATGCAATAGCGACACATTTAAAATGAACCATTTGTGGACGTGAGAAGGAGTAACAGGATCTGGATCGAGTCGTTCAACCTTTTCGAACACTTCCGTGTATTATCGTCTCTCGCTGTGCGGAATCCGCCCATCAAACTTCAAACGCGTTGACCACCACGAAGGCGGCACTTTAAACGCGCGCTACCACCTAAATTGTTCACCTAAAGAAAAAAACTTACGAGATACAATTTGCAGGAAATTGAATGTACTCAATTTTTGTATAAAAACGCTTTTCTGCAAAATTGCGTAGTTTCGAGTTATCACCGATAAAAAAGCTTTTTGAGCAATTTTAGAAGTTTTTAACTTTAACGCACGCTAGCGCCTAAATCATTCAGCTGAGGAGAAAAACTTAAGAGACATAATTTGTAGGAAATTGAATGTACTTTAGTTTTGTATAGAATCACTATTCACTAAAAGTGTATAGTTTTTGAGTTATTAGAGATAAACAGAAAAAACATTTTATTTTTTGTCAAAGTTTAACGCACTCTAGCGCCTAAGCCGTTTATCTGAGAAAAAACCCCTTTGGATATAGTTTGTAGGAAATTTTATCTAGTTTACTTTTACATAAAATCACTTTTCTCAAAAAGTTTGTAGTTTGAAGTTATAAGCAAAAAACTGAAATAAGAGCAAAAACCCACTCTTCTCGAGCCTGCCCTAAGTTAATGCTGCCACTTTTAACAGGCAGGCGGTCGGTTTTATTACTTATTTGCAATGTTCTTTCAGTCTGCATCGGTCAAAATTAAGAAGTTTGTATTTTGGCATTCTGTCTCGTGGACACACGGTATATCTGATATACGTTAACTTTAAACGCGCTCTACCACGTCAACTGTTTGTTTAACAAAAAAAATCTAAGAGAGATAATTTGTAGGAAATTGAATGTACCTAAATTTTGTATAGAAACGTTTTTCTCCAAAATTGCGTAGTTTTCCAGTTACAACCGATAAAATAGTTTTTTGAGCAATTTTGAAAGTCCTTAACTTTAACGCACGCTAGCGCCTAAATCATTCAGCTGAGGAAAAAAACTTAAGAGATATCATTTGTAGAAAATTGAATTTACTTTGTTTGTTTATAGAAGAACTTTTCTCGTAAATTGCGTAATTTTCGAGTTATGAACGAAAACCGAAAAAATAGTCAAAATCCACCTAGAAAATAGAATTTTTATTTTCCCGGTCCTAAAAACGTTCAAAAAATTGCAACCCGGGTTCTGGCCGTAGCAAGCGAATCAAACAAATGGCATTTGATGAAGAACTTTAATATTTACAACATATCCAAAAATTGAAATATTGGTCCGAGCCATTTTTGAGAAAAGCTTTTTTAAAGTTTTAATCAAGTTTGGTTCTGTAAATGTAAAGGTAGGCATGTAGTCATGCCCGTATATTCCTGTTTTTAGGCTTTTATAATAACAAGGATGATACTAAATAAACAAAAATCAAAACGTTTGCTCAAAAGAATGTAGCATATCAACATTATGTAACGTAATTTTCCAAAGGTTTTTATTTTAAGAGGGAAACAAGAGGAGAATTGAAAAAGATGTTGATAATCGCGTTTGATAAACGAGATGAAAATGTACTGCCTTATTTCAGGCTGTTCGTAAGAGTGAATTATTAAGTATCTTCCAGAATACACCTTTATTTATTATTCATAAATTTCAAATGTTTTTATTCCTATTTCGCTATTTCTCTTGCAGTTTGTGCAACTTTAACTTGCCTTTTCTTTGACAATTTTCGCAACTTGACAGTTACAATCAAGAATGATTTTGTAAAAGTCGAAAGAATAAACTTTAAGCTTTCTAGTTTTATTTATATTTATGCCTAATATCTAGTGCGAGCTACGAGAGGGGACACGGTTTCTTCTCGCGACGCTCCGCTCAAATCTCGCGTTCGAACAAGAAATTCAATTCGCCTGATTATCCCAAAATGTACGACGTTTAAAAAAAATTTCCCTAAGTAAATTATTGTCAAAAGATGAAAGTTAACAAGTTAGGAAAATACCTGAACAAATTGGAGCATCAACATAAACATCTGCTATCAAATGCCCGCAGTGAAAATGCATATTAGATTTCTCAAACTCGAGTAAATAAGTAAACTAGAAGCTCCGGAATTATTATCCTGTTTTTAATATTTACATTTTCATATTTACTAAACTCAGTCATGTTTTAAATAACTGATGTGCCTGGTTAAATTGAGCATGTTAACTATCGATGCGTGAAATCTCAATTTAATGGCTACAAAGTCAAAAAACGCGCGTTATTAACATTAAGACCGAAAAGGAACAAATATTTTAACCAAAAATCAGCAAAACTTTTTAACCCAACTGTTGCCATTTATTATGTGTTCTCTTTCGGGACCCTCCATGCCTTCAATCGTAACTTACATCGCGGCATGTCAAGGGCCAATCTCCCCACTGCAGCATTGGTATCAAAGTCGTTCTCAGGAACATCTCTGGGTCCATTAAAAACTGCTAATACGTTGTAAATGAACCCCAACATACACACATAAGTGAAAAAACTTTAAATGAGAAAATTTGTTTTCCACCAAGTGCCTCAGGAATCGAACTCAAGACTTTGCTATTTCCGGTAGCACGCCTATACCCAATACACTACGGAGGTCAACATACTTTCAAAAGCAATCCGGCATTGTTTAAATGCGTCGAGAAAGCGAAATATATATATAAATCAAATTAGTATGCATACAACAATCATACGTGAATAAATTACAAATTTTTAAATATTTAGGGTTAATTAGTTAGATAGATCTAATACGTTGTAAATGAACCCCAACATACATTTGATAAAAAATGATAAAATACCGCGGTAGAGGTAAGGCTCATCTATCAGATATTAAGCGTTCCCAACATTTTTTGTTGGGGTTCATTTACAACGTATCAGATCTATCTAACTAATTAACCCTAAATATTTAAAAATTATTAAAAACTGCATTTAGGATTGAAGTGTGGGCTTCCATTCAATGGAGGCACACCTCTCTCCCTCTGTCTGTCTGTATGTTTGTCTGTCTGTCTGCCTGTCTCTCTGTTTGTCTGTCTCTGTCTCTGTCTCTGTCTCTGTCTCTGTCTCTGTCTCTGTCTCTGTCTCTGTCTCTGTCTCTGTCTGTCTCTGTCTTTGTCTCTGTTTCTGTCTCTGTCTCTGTCCCTGTCTCTGTCTCTGTCTCTGTCTCTGTCTCTGTCTCTGTCTCTGTCTCTGTCTCTCTCTCTTAACCTTTTACCAACTGAGAGCTCCAATGAACTTCAACGGAACTCTCACAGCTGCTCATCGATCGCACTCACTGTAACACTTTTATTATCATCGATGTCATCGATGCAGGACATCATCTCATTTTCTCCACTTATTGCTCTTTTGAAGTTTCCAATCCAGGCTTCTGTGCGCGTTGAAAATATTTATTAAGACACATTAAGAATTAAGATGCCTTCTCATCTAAGAAGAATGGCACTAGTGAGCTGTTTAGAGCAATTTGAATGAGAGTATGCTCTCGGAGAGCTCACTGATTGATTTTCTGATAGTATACATTGATTGTCGTGTAAACGAAGATTTGGAGCTGCCCTGTAAGCGCAAAGGGTACATTGGGTGCTGTGGGTCTGTTCAAAAACATCTGGTAATGCAATCGATGGGGTGGGAATACGTCAGTTCCATATTATTTAGTAGCTGAGGACCTCTTCGCTATGGTGACTCGTATTTTTAACCCTCGCCCCTTTAATGAACAATTAGACCAGAGCACAGCATGGAATCAAGAATACTTTTGGAATTATGAGAATTATCAGAAAGTACTGGACAATAAAAAATGTAGTAACAGCCATCTTTGTGCTGTCTCTTATTTAAATTTAAAAGATCAAGTGACTTTCCCAAAGAGAAAGCGAGAATAACGCTGGAACGTTTAATATCTGACAGATGAGCCTTACCTCTACCGCGGTATTTTATCATTTTTTGTTATCCCCCCTAATAAATTCAATGATAGTTTTTAAATTTGTGTTTAGGAATATTATGGTGACGATCGACAGACTCCTTTGCCTCTTTAGCAGCGTATCTCGTAAAAAACAATCACAAGTCATCAAATCTGGCAACCCTATCGTATTAGAATATCTTTTAATACCAATATCGAGTATAATATCGAGTATTTGCGTTCTATCTAGAGGGGTATACTTAACCCATTAAATCTTAAATGGGAAGGGGGCCAGTGGAACATTTTTAAAATAAATTTGCGTATCGTTGTAATGACAATTGGACAGGCTTTCAAAAATGGTGTTATTCGACCCCTCTTTCCATCTAAGATTTCAGGGGTAAAGTCTACCCCCATTGAGAGTTGATCTAGGCAGAACGCAATCATTTGATTAAAGTATCTCCCTCAGTAATAAAATTGATAGTCTCTCGGAGTTTTGTTATTTCTTACTAAGGCGAAGATATTGGAGGTGAGGAATTTTCTAATTGCGACCTTTATTTCCGCTTGTGTACCGGGTGTAAGAACATTCATTTATAACTTTCCTATAAATGTTAGTTTTTCGTAGACTTGAGCCTACTTGGAAAGAGTATTAATATGTTCGAGCCAAACAATTTCTTTAAAAATTTAATACCACGACGTTTGGTATCCTCTTGAATCTCAAACGCTAAAAAAACTCTTCGAAATTGTCTGTCTGTGTGTGTGTATGTAACGAGCTGTAACAAGAGCTTTCATGAGGCTGGCCAACTGGGTTGCTAAACTCATATTTACTACTCACATACCAATTTTGCATCTCTCACGGTTTGGGAGATGTTAAAGCTACACCTTGTATATTGGAAATCGATACAGGGTGGCCCAAAATAATGGCGTTATTTTGGTCGCATTTCGTAAAATCTTGACCTGCAGTATTTATATTATTTATACTCGACTATAAGTTAGTACACATCAGCCCTAATTAAAAAAATTGTTTTTCAAAATTTTAAATTCAAAATGGCGGTCAGTATAACGATTGGCCCATTTTCTACTCTTTTTATAATAACTTTGTAGATAATTATTATTAGAAAAATCTAAAAACAGGAATATATAAGCAGAGTATAGGGCTATAGTTTTGATATAGTCAACTTTTTAAATTATTTCAAAATTGACTACTTTTGAAGGACCAAAGTTGACTAAAATTTAAAAACCGATTTTTTCAAAATTGGCTCAGGTTGTTTTGTTTATATTTTGATATGTTGTAGATTTTGTAGTTCTTAATTACACATCGTTGTTTAGTTCAGTTGCTATGACCAGTTTCGGAGCCATGGTTTTTTGAAGGTAAAAATTAAAAAAAAATTTTAACTCCTTTTGTAATTAAAATTAGTAATTGCAAGTGGGTATATTGATTTATTCAATAAATTTCTATTATTTGTTACAATTTTGGTTTAAAAAACACTTCCGGTTAAACCGGAAAGTAGCTAAGCAAAAGGAGTTTTTGAAAACACCCTGTATATTTTACGGTTTTTTAGAATATTGTTAGATTAGTTATCCAATGACACTAAACATGTTAAATTTTCACTTCCGGTTTAACAGGAAGTGAGGTTAGTTTTTCTATTTTAAATACAACACTCTGTATATTGTAGGTAGTTTGGAAGATTGTAAAATTATTCATCTAGTGATACCAAACATTTAAATTTTGCCTCTGGTTGAGCCGGAAATGAGATTAGCTTCCTATTTCTAATAGAAACACCCGGTATAATTTTAGTTTTTTGGAATAAGGGAGAGCTTTTGAGTATACTATTGTTAGGTACTATTTATGATATCTTTTTAATACTTTTAACACGTTCAAAAATATTTTCTTATGGCCACATCAGTCGTTTTTGGATTTAGGATTTCTAATTTTTCAAAATCGAGTTTGTTGAACGGATTATTTACTTCAAAAAAGCCCGATCTTACAGAAATGAATTGTTTCAGAAAAAAAGTTGCAAACAACACAATTTGTACCAACAATTTTAATTTACCGCCAATAGTATTCGTAGACATTCTCGAAGTAGGCTGTTGATTTGTCACAAATTCTCAAACTCTCGTATAAAATAACGCGACACCACTGTATTTGAACTAAACAATAAAGCTTAATGACACCGCCAACAATAAAATAATGAACATTTTGCAAAATATGTCAAACATATCTAACAACATTATATTAAAACAGCAATTAAAAGCGAGGACTAGCGGTTAGGGCCGATTTTCAACACAAACCTCTACTTCATTAATGCAACCAACTGAATTGCTACTTCCACTAGCGTAAATTATAATTTCGTAGCGTGCATTTTAGGACAATTTATTTTATGTTGTGTGTGCCTACACCCTACATCCTATATAAATCCCAAATTTCATAAATACCTGCAACGACTGTGGTTAATTACAAAATTATTGTAACGATATCGAGCGGTGTTTACCTTTACTTCGATACTTGGATACTTCAGTCTTCAATCTGTTAAACGTAATATGCAAAGTAATATTATGACAGTATCAAGTATTGGTTCTAATAGCAAGCAAACAAAGCCGCTCCTCTCAATTGTTATAATGGATACTACAACCGATAACCATCGACCTATTATCTGTAGTGTCTTATTTAGGCCATTATTGCCACAAACTAACTGAAGAACCCCCGACCGACCACTAGGACGGATACTTAAATTTATGCAAATGTGGAGGAGAAAAAAAATTTAGAAAAGTCCACGTCCCAAGCGCAATTAAGTAAGTGGACACGAGAGGAACGAAAGTTCGCGTGTCTAACCCAAAGTTGGTATTTTCTCTTCTCCGATTATAATAAAATAAATGTCTAAAAATAAAAGGTTAAATTTATACCCTCAATAAATTTTCATTGGACAATATCTGTACAAAGCCAGGTAACCTGTAAGTGTTGTTTATTCCTTTGATTTCCGTCGACACAAACGTTTTCCTTCCCCTTTTTTTCTCGTTTTCCACTATAATTTTATAGCCACACATCTTCATTTGATTTTAAGCGTCACTTTCAACTACGCGATGTACATTTTTTTAATCATTCGGCATTTTTTAACTCTTTCTCATTAATAACTCGCCTAAATTGGCGCGTTTTAAACATTTACAGGTCCCAAAAGACTGTAAAGAGGGGAACTTTTGCATTTTAAAACGAACCGAAAAATTAGTAAGAAAAGCGTTTAATAAAGGCTCAGTTGTCTTTACTTTTAAAATGGCGTCTGGGGACAAGTAGCAGGTGTTTAGGTAGTATGTCTTCCCTAGGGATAATCCACGAGTCTTGTGTTTATACCAACTACTTTGAAACGTCCATTAACATGTACAGAAAAATTATTTTTATCCACAGCTATTAATTCAATTTGAAATCTACCAAAGCATCTAGAAGGCGTAGAAATTTTTTGTGGGTAAATAAGATAAGCGGCTACGCGGTTACTTTATAGACTGGCCTAAACCATTCGATACAATCTTATTTATGAACCCTGCTGTTGTTTGAGCTGCAGCAAAACGAGGGTTCTCTTCTATGCGTTACCGTGCAGATCCATAACTGGAAGGGAACTCGGTATACTAAACCTCATTCGACAAGGTGTTCTATTCGAAATAGGAAGGCAAATCTCATTTTAGGCTAAACCGGAAGTAAAAATATAAAATGTTTGGCATCAATCGATATAGTTTTACTATCTTCCAAACAACTTAAGTTATACAGGGTGTTCTGTTAAAATAGAAAAGTAAACCACATTTATTTTGCTAACTCTCGAACGCCTAAACTGTTCTTCTGAAGAAATAACTAAGAAACGTAATTTGTAGGAAATTTAATGCACTTGATTTTAGTATAAAGACACTTTGCTCTAAAAGTGCGTAGTTTTCGACTTATAAACAAAAAACTAAAAAAACAGTTTTTTCCGATTTTGGAATTTTTGTCAAACTTTAACGCGCTCTAGCACCTTAGCCGTTTATCTAACTAAAGAAACTTAAGAAACATAATGTGTAGAGAATTTAATGCACTTTATTTTTGTATAAGAACACTTTTCTCAAAAAGCGCGTAGTTTTCGACTTATAAACAAAAAACTAAAAAAACAGTTTTTTACCGATTTTGGAATTCTTGTCAAACTTGAACGCGCTCTAGCACCTTAGCCGTTTATTTAACTAAAGAAACCTGAGAAACATAATGTGTAGAGAATTTAATGCACTTTATTTTTGTATAAGAACACTTTTCTCTAAAAGCGCGTAGTTTTCGACTTATAAACAAAAAACTAGAAAAACAGTTTTTTACCGATTTTGGAATTCTTGTCAAACTTTAACGCGCTCTAGTACCTTAGCCGTTTATCTAACTAAAGAAACTTAAGAAACATAATGTGTAGAGAATTTAATGCACTTTATTTTTGTATAAGAACACTTTTCTCAAAAAGCGCGTAGTTTTCGACTTATAAACAAAAATCTAAAAAAACAGTTTTTTACCGATTTTGGAATTCTTGTCAAACTTTAACGCGCTCTAGCACCTTAGCCGTTTATCTAACTAAAGAAACTTAAGAAACATAATGTGTAGAGAATTTAATGCACTTTATTTTTGTATCAGAACACTTTTCTCAAAAAGTGCGTAGTTTTCGACTTATAAACAAAAAACTAAAAAAACAGTTTTTTACCGATTTTAGAATTCTTGTTAAACTTTAACGCGCTCTAGCACCTTAGCCGTTTATCTAACTAAAGAAACTTAAGAAACATAATGTGTAGAGAATTTAATGCACTTTATTTTTGTATCAGAACACTTTTCTCAAAAAGCGCGTAGTTTTCGACTTATAAACAAAAAACTAAAAAAACAGTTTTTTACCGATTTTGGAATTCTTGTCAAACTTTAACGCGCTCTAGCACCCAAACCGCTCGTCTATACAAAAAAGCTAAGAAATATAATTTGTAGAAAATTTACTGTAATATATTTTCATATAGGAACACTTTTTCCCAAAAGTGTGTCATTTTCGAGTGAAAGATCAAGAACAACAGTTTTTGACCAATTTTGTAATTTTTTTTCAAGTTTTAACGCGCCTAAACCGAAATGCCACCGGAATAACCTCTTTAATTTGGGCCACCCTGTATCGATTTAATTTACAAACTTGTTTTTGTTTCTCAAAAAAACTGATACAATTCTAACAACCCATGAATCCTAGTTCACTCTGTATACCCCTATAAGTCCCTTTTCATTTGCTCCTTATACCGAGTCTCTAAAACAGCCCAATTTAAAGACATTCTAAAGACAGACAGGTTTTCTCGACTAAATTGCTCTTATAGTTGAATAATTTTCCGAGTCCGAACCTGACTCGTATAGTTTGAGATTTGGGATATTAAAAAAGTCGATTTCGGTAAAGTTGGGTCCACTTTTCGTAACTTTCTCTTGTTCGAAGCTTCCGCTATTTGCTTTTTTAGCGAAGAAAAATATCGTTTCAGACTATAAAACTGTAAAATTCGTCCGAGTGGAAAGCGAACACTTGGTGTAATGTGGTGCGGTGTATTGATTGAGTGTTGACAGATAGCGATAAGACGTCTGGTGTGGGCGATAGGTACTTGGCTTTTCTGATGGACACGCCGCGGGCCGGCATAGTGGTTTGAAGTTTTTTCTTTCCTTTTCACCTCTTTCTCGCGTTAGATGCCTTTTCATTTTTTTCGAGCATTCCTCTCTCCGAGTTACTTCCACTTGGACAGAAGTCGTTTCGTTTTATGACCGATTTAAAAAAAATGTAAAAGGTAATTCGATCGGTAATTGTAATTTATCGTATCGGGTACGAGCGCAAAAGACAGTAGAAGCGGTCCTGCGGAGTCTGGGATGGGCAACGAGACCGTGTAATGACGTTTCTCGGCAGGATAGCTAGTAATTGAGTTAGGTAACGCGAACAGTTCCGGGTGAACACCAGGTGGTGCCGCTCCGGCGCCAATAACACCGAGTCAAATTGATATTCATCTCTTACTGTCCCATTCTCGTTCGCTCGCTTTGCTCAATTCTAATTACGCACCCGACGTGGTTTTGAAACGAATTGTATAAGTATGTAATTAAAGGCCACAATTGCGAATATCCAGATAAACCGTTGACCCGACGCGAGGTTATTCGGTCAGTAGACTACGAAAATGAGCTCTAAATGCTCTCGGCAAGTACACAATGGAATGCGATAATTTCCAAAACCTACAACATTTACGGATGGCGGAATAGTGTGCAGATCCGCAGCGATATCAATTCGTACGAATAATACATTGTAGGCACGTTTCCGCTTATTATTTCGAAATTCGAGCCTCATGAAGAGCTATTCGCAATACATTATTGTCACGAAAAGTACGCTCGGGGATAAAATTGAAATATTTCCGGCAATTTACATATGTCGGAGATAAATTAATTTTTTAGCAAATTAATTATAAAACCGAAACTGGAAAACTGCCACTCTCGCCATTCGGAAGCGTCGTTTAAGCTCTGTGTAAAGAAGGAATGTTGGAGGGTGTTAAGGAGTCCGCAAAGTTGTATGTGTTTATATACCCGTAACGGTGATGGCGTGCGTCGAAAATCGACGTCCTATTATGAAAGCGTGCCGCGACATGCCGAACGAGGATTTAGAAGAGCGTCCCCGCAAACGCGAATCGAATAAAATCGCAAATGAAAATTATAGCGGGCAAAAATAGAAATTAATAAATTTTCCAGAGTTGCGGATTGAAACATAAATGAAGAAGTGGAATTTGAACGATTTCTTATTTAGATTTCGTATATTTTTGTTATACGATATTTCTTTGAGATGATGATTTGCGAAAGAAATCCGAATTTTCTCCTACCCGTTTCACCTTATTTTTCTCTTTGGATCGCGTTTCAACCACAAAGAAAAAGAGGATATAAAATTACAAATGTAGGTACCTACGCTTTAGTAATAATAATAAAATCTCAAACGAATTAATTATAAATAAATTTTTTTCTCGGATAAAAAAAATTTCCTTTTATAGGTTTACAATAATAATATCTGAGGCTTAGGAAGACAACTCTTCTTGAACTAGAATCTAGAATACTAAATATTTTAGAAATAATGGGGTTGGGCGCTCGCTCCAGCACCGTAATATCAATAGTCACCTTTGGCCTACCACCCTTTTTTAAATCGAGCGTTTTAAAGTTGGCCTCATATTTGAAAATGTAGCATTGTGAATCGTAGTTTTTTCCCAAAAACTTTCGTACGTCGTTAAAACTGTAAAAAGCCTAAAAGTGCGTACATCCCCTTAAACGTAGGCAACCATCACTACGGTGAGGTAAGGTGGGTTGCCACTTAAGTAATTTACTCAATGCTACTCAGCGTGTTTCGAATTACACATAAAGCTACTGGCTACTGGTCCAGATTAAGGCTAACCTATAATATTGACACAAGGCACAAGAGCCTCAACCATTCGTGGCATTTTTGACACCAGCCATTATGCCATTATGACATTTTTTAAAATTTAATTCTCCATTTATTCATTCATTTACGATAAAAAACGAATCAATTGCTAACAAATAAATTTTGTCTTCGGAGGTCGCGTGTGTATTTCCAATTTCAGTCTATGGTTGTAACGCTGGTTGCATATGCCAAAAGTCACGTGGCAACGATCATTAATTTCGAAAAGCGCTGTATTTGCAGTAGCAAAGCCAACAGCTACATATTCCTCGGACAAAAGTACGAAACGACGTGAGTAAAATTTTGTAGCATCCAATTGTTCTCTTTTTATGAATTTTTCCATCAAAACTGGGTTAAAACCGCAATCCGTGTTCAAACAGTTTCTAAATCTCGCTTCCCATATACCTATCCTTCTCTGTGGATTGCCTTTAAGGTACAAATTTACGTTTAGTAAGCCATTTCAAACAAATTGTACAATGCGGGATGCAAAACGTCAAATTTTGCCATTGCTTTTCGAGAGGAGACGCCGCCGTTAATAAAGATTTTAGTTGGGAATTTCTACTTAATTTAGTCGTCAGGACTTTGGGTCTTTGGATAGGAAATCGTCACTCTAGCCACTACACCAGGGCCGTCAAAGACTGCTTTATAAAAAGTCACTTTGAACTAAATAACGTTGCTCTCATGTTGTGGTTTTCGAAATTTTTGTTAACCTTTAACGCACTCTAGCGCCTAAATTCGTTCTCTGACGAAGAAAACCTAAGAGGCATAATTTGTGGGGAATTTTATCTACATTATTTTTTTATAAAAACACTTTTCTCTAAAAATGCTTAATTTTCGAGCCATAAACAAAAAATCGCTTGTTTGATTTTTTAGTGTAGTGATTTTTTACTGATTTAGAAATTGTTGTCAAGCTTTACGGCGCTCTAGCGCCTAAATTTGTCGTCTGAAAGAAAAAACTTAAGAGACATAATTTGTAGGAAATTTAATATGCTTTATTGTCATAGTGACCACTTTTTTTTGAAGATGCTTAGTTTTCGAGCCATAAACAAAAATCGTTTGTTTGATTTTTTGGCTGATTTAGAAATTTTTGTCAAACTTTAACGCGCTTTAGCGCCTAAATTGGTCGTCTGAAGAAGAAAATCTTAGAGGTATAATTTGAAGAAAATTTTACGTACTTTATTTTTTCACAAGAACACTTTTTCCTAAAAATGCTTAGTTTTCTAGTTATAAACAAAACATCCATTATTTAATGTTTTGAGGTTTTTTACTGATTGGGAAATTTTTGTCAAACCATAACGCACTCTAGCTCCTAAATTTGTCGTCTGAGGAAAAAAGCTTAAGAGGCATAATTTGGAGGAAATTTAATATACTTTATTCTGATATTCAACACTTTCTCTGAAAATGCTTATTTTTCGAGTCATAAACAAAAAATTGTTTGCTTGATTTTTGGAGTTTTTTTATCGCTTTAGAAATGTTTGCCAAACTTTACGGCGCTCCAGCGCCTAAACCGTTCGCTTGAAGAAAAAATTCTACC
Organism: Malthinus flaveolus; assembly: GCA_950108345.1. Lineage (NCBI taxonomy): Eukaryota > Metazoa > Arthropoda > Insecta > Coleoptera > Cantharidae > Malthinus > Malthinus flaveolus. The sequence goes on from OX467285.1 coordinate 93,812,650, forward strand.
AAACATATTTATTCGAAATTTGATGCAGTTTATTTTTGCTTAGAAGCACTTTTCTCAGAAAGTGCGTAGTTTTCAAGTTACAAGCGAGAAACTGAAAAATAGGGTTTTTCACTTTTACGACGTGGCAAAGTTTAGATTCTGATTCAGCACCCCAAAAACATAAAGAACGATAAAGAAAAATACAGTTTTTCTTGAATTTTCCGCTTATTTTCTAATAAATGTACTATTAGGCGATTAGTGAATAGTAAACAAAGTTTAGAAGCGTTGGTTGATTGTAGACTGTGGACGTCCGAGTACTGATAATCAAAGGGAGTCGGGGATCAAACCCGAGTCTCCACGATGTTGCGCCGGGTGCTTTCCCAACTAAGCTACCCCGGTTCTTGTATTCACTTGTGCTGACATTAGTCCGGAGTCGCTACAAGTATAATGTTTTTGATCATGTGCTAATCATAGCTGAAATAGTAACAACTTGAAGAAAAGTGAGAGGTGAGAGGAAATTTGTGTGTTGCAAACAAAATGAAGTCGCTATCTGGACCATGACTCAAAAGTAGCACTGCTTTAATAAAAAAAGTTCCAATATTTCATAGTTTGTGTATAAAAGAGTTAATTAGGAAGCGTTCCTGATTAAAATAAATTAATTGTAATTTAAATCGTTTAATTTTGTCAAAAAAGAGTGTTTAGAGAGTTTCTGGGACGATTTATATAAAACAAATGACACGAGGGTAGATTTTGTAAGCGACATACAACAAAAACACGGATGTTTTACGAGCGCGTTTTAACGCCGTTACGACGCTATAATAATTCAATATACACAATCTTTTAGAAAAGAGCGAGAACGCTTCCTAATAAAAATATAGTACGGCTGTCTTTTATTAGGGTGTCAAAATGTTCATAAACAATGATAGAAGTGCTTCGATCAATCGTCGCCATATTGAATGCCTTTCCGGCGGAATGCCGGTTCCGCAGTAGACCAAATAGCTTTTGACTCGTCGAACTTGGGCGTTTTAGGTCGACGTTGCAATGGGACGACGTTAAAAAGAGCTTCAAAAGCGTCGATATCTTATGTGACACTTGAAGGTACTATATGGTGCAGTTTAACTCTGAATTATAGCTTTATACACCTGCCGCTAGTGGATTGCCATTTTACTATCAGAATAGTTACAAAGCGCCTCAGAAGATTTAACTCGAAATATTACTCTTTTAATGATCAAACCACGTTTTATTATTTTCTCCGTTTATTTCTCTTTTAATTTTACAAGCAGATACACCGACTCGGTTGCACGGCACACGTTATATTTCATCGTACATTAATAGACGCGTTGGAGAAAAGCCCTCATTTTTATATTTGGTCTCTTCTACATCGACCGTTACATCGATTATTCGTACCGCGTTCCTTTTTATGTAAAACTGCACCAAAACTCTTTAGGTTGAAACGTTAATTTTAAATTCTTCTCGATCTTTGTTGTGTTGTGCGCTATATATACGAGAGAAAAGTTTGGGAAACAGGAAAACGTATTTCTGTAAAGTGGGGAGTGCCTATCATCGTATAACTTCCGGGTACAACCGGGGATTTCCGCAATTTACTGGTATTCATTATTTATCAACATTTCCTTAGATTGTTCAAATAGACCTGATGGCTTTAGAGAGAGGCATTTCCATCTCCTTTGTTTCTTCTTCAATTTTTCATTGCTTACACTTATTAAAAAATCATGCGGAACAATGCGTTTTCACAAATTATCGCTCCTTATACCGGATTTATCCGCTTAGCATAAAATTTATTTTGATTTAAGACTGATAAGTGATAAGATCACAAGTCTTGTGTTTAAATTCAACTACCATTTCGAATAATTGAGCATCTAAAGGTAATGGTAATGAAAGGGGATGAAAAAATATTGCAAATGAGTAGTAAAATCGACCGCCTGCCTGTTAAAAGTGGCAGCAGTAACTTGGGGGAGGCTAGAGAAGAATGGCTCTTTTTTCGGTTTTTCGCTTGTAACGCGCAAAATACGCACTTTGTGAGAAAAGTTCTTCTACAAAAAAATAACGTACATTAAGTTTTCTACAAATTATATCTGTAAAGTTTTTCCCTAAATGAAACGCTTTAGGCGCTAGCGCGCCTTAAAACTGCAAAAACTTCTAAAATTGGTCAAAAATTTTTTGCATAAGTTTAACGCACTCTAGGGCCTAAGCCGAGTGTCTGAGAAAAAAACCTTTCGGATATAGTTTGTAGGAAATTCTATCTAGTTTACTTTTACTCAGATGCACTTTTCTCTAAAAGTGTGTAGTTTTGAAGTGATATTAAAAAAACTGAAAAAAGAGCCAAAACTCACCCTTCTCGAGCCGCCCAAGTTAATGCTGCCACTTTTAAGAGGCAGACGGTCGGTTTTATTACACATTTGCAATGTTCCTTCGGCATGCATCGGCTCAAAAAATTTTTTTTGAATTTTTGTATTTAGACTTCTGCCTCCCCGACACACGGTATAATCGGATATATCCTAAACTTCAACGCGTTCTACCACATCAACTATTAGTTTTACGAGAAAAATGCAAGAAGCATAATTTGTAGCAAATTTAATACCCCTTATTTTTCTACAGCGACACTTTTCTCCAAAAATGCATAGTTTTCGAGTTATGAGCGATCAAAATTTATTTGACCACTTTTGGAAGTTTTTTAAATTTTAACGCGCTCTAGCGCCTAAAGCGTTCATCTGAGGAAAAAAGCTTAGGAAATATCATTTGTAGCCAGTTGAATGTACTTCACTTTTGTGTGGAAAAACTTTTTTCATAAAATGTGTAGTTTTCGAGCTATAAGCGAAAGAACGAAAAACGAGTCCAAATCCACCCTTCTCGAACCTCCCCCCAAGTTAATGCTGCCACTTTTAACTTTTAACAGGCGGGCGGTCGGTTTTATTACTAATTTGCAATGTTCTTTCATCCTGCGTAGTCAAAATTGTACTTTATAGTTTTGTAAAAGTTTTCGCTGCCTCCCGAACTAGTTGTGTGTCATTGCTTTCCGAGAGGTGGCGTCAAAGATTAAATTACAATCTTTATTTACATTTTAACTTCTAAGTAAAATGAGGCGGTTGTAGGCGCTGCACCACTGCTTATAATATCGGTAGTTGAATAAGTTTGGTTGTGAACTCATAAAGAGTGGGTTTGGATATGGCCATTGGTCACTTGGCTATAAAGCAACATAGGTGTGTTTGTGTGGTAAAAAAATCATTATTCATCACGAACAAATATTTGAAATATAAATTTTTAACGAAAGCAACGATGCTTCGTTCGTTATACGAAAATAAAAATAGGTGAAAAAGTCGAAAAGCTAATTATCGAGATGGAATATAAGTAATGAAGCGAGTTGAGTCCGTCGAGGGAGTAATTTGGTATATACGGGTAGGAAGAATGCAGTCATTATCAGAAATGACGGCGCCTATTGCATTAAACATGAAGCATAGATATTTTAACGTAACTTTTGACACGTTTCCACCACTGCACGGGTTCGTTTTGGTATCGCTTCCAATTTTATCGTCGTTCAAATTGGCCGTTCTCGCTCCAACTGTCTTATTTGATACGAAATTTGTAAACCGACGAAAGTTCCAAAATTGCAAAGATTTATAAAGTCGACTTTTCTTTTTCTCGCTCGACGCAATAGTTTCCGAACAAATTGGTATAGTTGGGAGCAAAACGACGGCGCTAGAAGAGCGCGACGAAATTAAACAAAGTTCAAAATCGCGGATAACATGATTCGAAGTAATTTAACCATATGAGTGAAGATGAGATGGCGTAATAAACTCGATTAGAGCGACACTTAACTCTGGTAAAACAGCACCAGTGTATCGAGTTAGTGCCGGCTCACGGGGAGAATTAATAACTGGCGTGTCGAGAGAATCAAGCTCTAGATTAATACAACAAAAGCTACTGCGACTAAAACTGAGCACCGAGTACTCTATTTACACGATTTTTGTTACTATTTGCTTTATTTTAGTTTTGTTTTTGTTTGCTAATTAATAATTTAGATAACCCAGCCCTTTTCTTATTAAGCGCCCTTCATTATTACTACTATCCATAATTAAGTCCGCGTCCATTTATAAAATACACCTAGGGATTCGCATGATGACATAGCGAAACCTCATGTAAACCATTATGTTATATTGCGTTTTCACTTAAATTCGGTTGTATAACTCACAATTTTTTTTCAAAATATCTTACAGCAGAGACGACTTAAAGCCATTTTTGAAGGTAAGCCATGTAGACGTAGATGTTTTTCAGAAAAGTCTTAATAGCGAATAGTTTAATAATGGGTCGATTTGTCTCTACGCCAATGCTTTGGTCTGGTATTTCTGAGCCCCACCTATAATAAGGCCCAGTCTGTAGTGACGTTAGCAGTTCAACGGACTTCAAACTCAATACAAAAAAATAAAATTAAATTGTGTTACATCTGCTCACAGCTCAGATAGCATTCTGAGCTCTTTTGGTATCTCTACGAATGCCGAAATCGGTAAGAAGGTAGAGAGGCAAGTTTCAAAGATCTCCCAATTCCTACCCCAAAAAATAATTTTATCCGATGCAATTGGTATTCGGTTCCCCCCAAAGTTTCCACACGAAAATGGTACCAAAAACGGCACTTTCTTAACATGTCAGTGCCCACCTATTGGACCAGGTCTAGAACTTATTTCGGACCGTCTTCTACTACGATTCTCGTAGATAGGGCGTTGCGCTTCTGAAAAAGCATCGATTATAGCGGATTTTTTGTAATTGCGAGAGAACGCGGATGAGTCTCAAATACCAGTTTTTTAAATCGGTGCGTATTTAACTCGAAAACCCCCAATGGGTTTTAGGAAGACCACCCCAAGACCCAAGGGTCTGACTCTGACTCTAGCAGAGAATCTTCTTTTTATTAGCAGAACGAGATTATACGATTTTAAAGCGAGTCAGCTGTGCGAACTTGGTTTTTTATTTTTGAAACGTGCCCCGTATTTATGTGTTTACCTGTTTACCCTAAAAATGTGTTTTAATAATTAATTTCTTGTCTCTTCCCCTTGAAACCTGATTTGACATTTTCTTTTAATAGATAGAATCTTGGATAGTTAGTTGATTTCAACAAGATATTGACGATCATAAAATTAATAATTACCGTATTACCAACCCCAGTTTACAATGCCGTATGAATTATTGCTTTATTCTTTATTTTCAGACCGATTCCAACCGCGCCATTGAACAAAGTGCTCATTTGACAACTCTCATTCGGCGGAAAAGTAAGTGATTGCAATATTTTTTTACTATTATTATTAACTTTGATAGGTTAGGATTTTCTGTTTTGACCCAAACTGTAAATAACACTTGGACGAGTAGCTGAATTTGCATTCAGAATCAAATTTGGCACTTGGCACATAACTCGAGCGATAATTCTGGTCACTAATTTCCTAATATCAACTTTCAACGCGCTCTAGCGCATAAACCGTGAACCTGAAGAAAACGCCTAACTAACATAATTTGTAGAAAATTGAATAACCTAACCTAACCTAACCTAACATAATTTGTAGAAAATTGAATGTCGTTTATTTTTCGACAGAAGCACCTTTCTTATAAACTACGTGGTTTTCGAGCTATTAGTGAAAGACTAAAAATACAGTATTTTTACCAATTTTAAAATGGTTGACTCACTTTAACGCGCTCTAGCGCTTAAGCCTTATGTTTGATGGGAAAATGCTAAGAAACATAATTTGTAGAAAATTTGATGTTGTTAATTTTGCATGAAATCAATTTCTACAAAAAGTGCGTAGTTTTGAAGTTATAAGAGAAAAACTAAAGGAAAACGTTTCTAGTTCTATTTTAAATTTTTGTCAAACTTTAACTCGCTTTAGCTCCTAATTCTTTCGTCCGTGGAAACATCCTAAGAAACATAATTTGTACTAATTAGCTCTATTTTTGTAAAGGAGGACTTTTCTCAAAAAGTGTGTAATTTTCGAGCTATTAGCAAAAAACTAAAAAAAACAGTATTTTTACCGTTCTTTCAATTTTTCTCAAACTTTAACAAACGCTAGCGCCTTAACCGTGTACTTGATAGAAAAATCTTTAGAAACATAATTTATAGTAAATTTAACTAGCTTTAATTTTGTAAAGCTGCACTTTTCTCTAAAAGTGCGTAGTTTCCGAGTTATAAGGCAATCATTTAAAAAACAGTTTTTTTTGCCTATTTGAAATAATATGTCAAACTTACGCTTAAACTGCTTGTCTTAAAAAACTATCCAAAACAATAAATTTATATTCACTTAATTGCCTTTACCTTTGTGTATGAGTTTCTCTAAAAGTGCGTAGTTTTTGAGCTATTGGCGAAAAACTAAAAATACCATTATTATTACAGATTTTAACATTTTTGTTAAACTTTAACGCGCTCTAGCGCCTAAACCGTGTGTTTGGCGGAAAAATCCTAAGATATACAATTTGTAGAAAATTTGATGTTTCTTATTTTCATATTGAAATACTTTCTACAATAAGTGCGTAGTTTTCAAGTTATAAGAGAAAAAATAAAAATAAAACAGTTTTTTGATCTATTTAGAATTTTTGTCAAACTTTAGCGCGCTCTAGCGCTTAAATTCTTTGTCCAAATAAAAACTGCTAAGAAACATAATTTATAGCAAATTTCATTTACTTTATTTCGTAGAGAAGCACTTTTTTCTAAAAGTGCGTAGTTTTCGAGTTATAAGCCAATAATTAAAAAATAAGTTTTTAGATTTATTTAGAATTTGTATCAAACATTAATGTGCTCTAACACCTACATTGTTCGTTCGAAAGAAAAATTCTGCAAAACATAATTTGTTGTAAATTTAATTAACTTTATTTTTGTTTAGTAACACTTTTCTCTAAAAATGCGTAGTTTGCGAGCTATTAGCGAGAAACTAAAAAAAACAGTATTTTTACAAATTTTTTAAATGTTGACAAATTTTAATGCGCTCTAGCGCCTAAACCGTGTATTTGATTGGAAATCCAAATAACATAATTTATAGAAAATTTGATGTTTCTTCTATTTGTATGAAAGAACTTTTTACAAAAAGTGCTTACTTTTCAAGTTATAAGAAAAAAACTAAAAATCAACGTTTTTAGATTATTTAGAATTTTTGTTAATCTTCAACGCGCTTTAACACCTAAACTCTTTCGTCCGAAGGAAAAATCTTTAGAAACATAATTTGGAGTAAAGTTAACTAACTATATTTTTCTAAAGGAGCGCTTTTCTCTAACAGTGCGTAGTTTTCGAGTTATAAGCCAATAAGTAAAAATACAGTTTTAGACTGATTTTAAAATTGTTGTCAAACTTTAACGCGCTCTAGCGCCTAAACCGTTCGTCTCAAGAAGAGAACTCAAGCAAACTAATTTGTTGGAAATTGAATTAGCTTTAATTCTGTATAAAAATACTTTTCTCGAAAAACGCGTAGTTTTTGAGTTATAAGCGAAAACAGCAGTTATCTCAGAAATCATCACTTTTACGAGGTGACAAAGTTGAAATTCTGATTCAGCACCCCCCAAAAAAAAACTTAGAGAAGGACAGAGAGAGAAAAAAATTCTCTATTTCCCCTCGCCAAACCTACCCTACTATTTGACTGGAGTATTAGTTTTATTAGTAAATTTAAAAGGACGGCAATGCAATTATTGTCAGCGTTAAATTTTAATATTACTCTTACACTCTACAAGCCTGACTTAACTACAGTTCTGGGCCCTGTTACCTTTTCTTTAATTAGAGAAGATTTGTAAAGGTTTACGTTAAATTGAAAGCGAGTTAATGAGTATTAGTATTTTATTGTTTAAAATTAGGACCTTCCGATCGATTAATTTTAATACTTACTCGATGTGAATGAAGAGGTGGTGCTCGAAAGGATTTCGTTAGTAATTTGATTGTTTGCGCTTAATTCTTATTTAATTACTACGTTAAATCCTTTCGAAAATAATATTTAAAAATAAAAGTACTCGATAATATGAAATGTTAAATGTTAGCAAGTTAAAGTACGCGATCGAGAATCGAGAACAAAACGAGGGAATTTTAAGTTATAATCATCTTAGGTGGTTTGGAATAAAACAACTTTTAATATGCTTCACAATAGGGCAAAGTTTGTAAATCGATCTTCCTTCTATAACTTTTTCTCGAGTTTTAGATGGCAGATGTTTCTAATGCCACTTATGAAATTCTTTTCTAAACTTCGTCTATTGTATTCGTATTAACGATCCACTCTTTTAAATACTATTCCGTTCTTTTTTAAACCTTCCCTTAAACTCGTAATTAAATTTTCTTCTTCTCGCAATTTTAAGCTTCACGTAGAGATTTTGTCCGAGTCGTCGCGGACGAATAAAAAAAAAGGAGAGTGGCTGAATAATATCGACCCCCCCGTCTGTTGTGTGCTTGTGGTGTACTATCAATTCCGAGAGTATGAGTTGATCCAAAGCCAATATGTGCAGAAAACACTTAAAATGCAAATGTCTCCATCCACAAGTTTGTGCTTTCCCAATAGCAAAATGTTGCAGTGTGTGCTGCGATTCATATCGAGTTTATTACCCATCGAATAACTCTTGTAGCTGAAAATTGTCTCGGCGTCGGAAAAAAAAAATTTTTTTTCGCAGGACTTTTCGTTTGGATAATTGAAGAAAATGCTACCTTTAAAAAGATAAGCAAATTAATTGGCAATTAGTATTTACCAGTCGAGATATGAAATATTTTGCGCTCGCTCGACGTGCTTTAAATTTGTAATTTTGACTACGTAATTAACTATCACAGTAAACAGAGAGAATATTCAACTTTGTACGTATTTATTAAACGCAACTCAAAATTATTGTCGAATTAATTTTCTAACGATATTATAACAGCTTTGATGTAAAAATAAATTACGAACTTGTTAATGACAGATTAGAACAATTAAGCTCCATTTCGTTTCACATTTTTTTAATTAGTCGAATCAGATTTGATATCTCTCGTTAATTGTTTCAAATTTTTGTCATCGTTTATTTATGAAAAAGTGGCCGTGGAACTTCCCTCGTTAATGGGTTTTACTTTTGTGCTAATGCTTGTGGTGGTTCCGTTAAATTTGTCACTCTTCCCCTAGGTTATTCAGATTTTCAACCTTTGATTGTTTAAGCCAGCGATGAGGCACTCGCTGCACCTGCCGTCGATTTGGCTCACACACACAATGCAAACAAGTGGTCCACATTTCTACAAGGGCTAAATATTCTCAAAATTAACTTTTGGGGTGCGTTGGCCAGGATATTCGAGAGAATGTCGAATAGGGATGAGGAAGCGATCAGTCCCAGCAGGGCAGTTGGATAGACGTGGGGTCGTTCTCTTACAATCTCACTTTGGTTCTACGCTCTACACTGCTATTATTAGATCTACGATCTTCTATTATAGAGCTCTTATCTGGTGGCCCAAAACCAGACAGATCACTACGAAAAGTTTACTAGCCAAAACACAGACTCTTTTGTCTCATGGTCTCATAGGAGCCATGAGAATCACACCTTCAGCAGCACTGGAGGTGCTGCCATGCCTTCTTCTACTAGATCTATATGTGGAGGAGATGGCAACAAAATCCGCGCTACGACTGCATCATATGGAATTTACGGACACTAAAGTGCTCAAGGAGTGCTCCAAGAAGCTACCTCTTCTGGAGATGGATGCAAAGCGTCTCTCTCCAAAATATACGTTCAACAGAGACTTTCAAACTCTAATGGATTCAACTGAGAACCTAGAAATCAAAAGGGACCTAGAACAGGTGTGCACTTGCCCATGTCAGCAGCCTACCGGTGGGGAAATATGCCTCAGTTTTTTAAACTGAACTGATGAAGATATTACAGTGCCAACAAAATCCTAAACAAGAAAATACTGATATCGACGGACACACGAACAGTAAAGCTGCTACTAAGTGGCCTAAGTGCAGGGAGCTTACTCCCCTTCCTTAATCCGTATCAGAATTTTCTATTAAATTATCCCACTGTCTGGCTGTGCTCAAGTGCTCATGGGTTTCAAAAAATAGTAAATAAAAATAATTTTTGAACACACCCCGTACATTCGGATTTGGCGTACAAAAGAGCACACCCTGCCACGGCTACAACTTTATGAATAAATTGTTAGGTTGGGGCGTTAGGGCTAGTATACCTTGTTACGACAATGTACACATTACAAGTTGTAAAATTACAAACTATTGAGAAAGATTAGCGCATGAGTAAATTGCTTATCAAACCCCAAGAATCGCTCCCTAAGGTTATTAATTGGGATACCGTATTCAGGTAGTAATAGATTTAAAGTTTAAAGTCAACCAACCGCAAGGGATTGCGTTAATTCGCCACTTAACTGCCAGTAATGAGTCAACTGGTCTAGTCGAGTAGTCAAATTGATACTAAAAGTAGAGCACAGTTGTTGAGATAGTTTGCTAGTTGTTCATTATAAGTCGGAAAAGAATGCAGAATATTCACTAAAAATAAGAGCCGAGACGAGATCCTCACACTTCACAGATTGTAGATTAGAAAGGCAGTTGGCTTTTCACTAACAAGACTAGCAATAGAGACTCGTGCCTAAACATCATAAGAACAGGATGAATGAGTTAAGTAGAAGGTAAACGAGCGAGAAGAAGATTCCCAAGCGGATGGAGAGATCAAGCTAAGACCGTCATCAACAAGAACTTTCATGAGGCAGGCCAACAACTGATGGGTCCGGTAACACAAACTTGCTTCGCACATACAAATTTTACATCTCTTAAGGTCTCGCCACATAGCTTATGCCATGCTATGTCAATGGTCACGTGGTTTTGCTGCCAAATACACTATACGCGCGCCGCGTAAATAGCATAGAAGTTGGACAACGGTCGACTCTTGTGCTATGTAAAAATTTAGAAAACATGTGCAAATTTCGCATAGCCGCATAGCATAGCAAATGTGAACATCTATTATTAAATCATATAGCTCTACTTCTGTGTTTTACATTGACATAGCATAGCATAAGCTATGTGGCGAGACCTTTACGGTTGGGAAGATGTCCACAGTGTGGGTGTGTTTAAAAGTAGACCCTGTAGATTGGAAATCGATACAGGGTGGCTTAAAATAAGAGGGTTATTTTGGAAAATATTGACATACAATTTATACTCTGCTATAAGTTAGTACACATCGGCCCTAATTTAAAAAAAAACACTTTCAAATTTTTTGATTCAAAATGGCGGCCAGTGGAACGGTCGGCCCATTTTCTACTCTTCTTATTTTAACTTTGGAGGTAATTATTATTAGAAAAATCTAAAAACATGACTATAGTACAATAGGCATAATATAGGGCTTTAGGTTTGATATAGTCGATTTTTTAAATAATGCCCAAATTGACTACTTTTAAAAGACCAAATTTGACTAAAATTTTAAAACGGATTTTCTCAAAATAGGCCCTGGCCGTTTTGTCTATATTTTGATAGATTGTAGATATATAAGTTCTTAATTAAACACCGCTGTTTGGTTCATTTACTATGAGCAGATCCGGAGCTATGATTTTTTGAAGGCCAAAATTTCAAAATTTTTTTTATTTCTTTCGTAATTAAAATTTGTAATTGCAAGTTGGTATATTAATTTATGGCATAAATTTCTATTATTTGTTACAATTTTGGTTTAAAAAACACTTCCGGTTAAACCGGAAAGTAGCTAAGCAGAAGGAGTTTTTGAAAACACCCTGTATATTTTACATTTTTTTAAAATATTGTAAGATTAGCTGTCCAGTGATACCAAACGTGTTAAATTTTAACTTCCGGTTTAACCGGAAATTGGGTTAGCTTTTCTATTTTAAATACAACACTCTGTATATTATAGGTAGTTTGGAAGATTGTAAAATTATCTATCTAGTGATACCAAACATTTAAATTTTGACCTCCGGTTGAACCGGAAATGAGATTAGCCTCCTATTTCTAATATAAACAACCGGTATAATTTTAGTTTTTTGAAATCAGGGGGAGCTTTTGAGTACACCCTTTATATTTTAGGTGGTATGGAAGATTGTAAAACTATCTATCTAGCTATGCCAAACATTTAAATTTTGACCTTCGGTTCAGCCAGAAATGCTTTCCTATTTCAAAGAGAATCACCCTGTTTAATTTAAGATTATTAAAATGAGGGAAAGTCTTGTTTCTATAGGTGTTTCCAGAGACGTTTTGACCACGAACTGACATCTTCAAGAAAAGAAATTTTGAATGCAGTCCTGAACACACTGGACATGCTACTTTTTACTGATTTATGAAGTTGGAAATTTTTTTAAAAATAATTACAGCTTTTATAAGCTACCAAATTAGGCCTTTAATACAAAAGAATATAAATTTAGTTCATCCTTAAAATTGTTATTGTTATTTAGGCCAGGCCGATAAAAAGTAAAAAGAAAATGTAAAAATTAAACGTTAATGTACTTTTTACTTTTTTACAACGTAAAAATAATTTGTAACAACCAATATAAGGATTTCCTAAATAAATAAATAAATAAGAAATAATTGCCGTGTGCAGGGCCGTAATTTGAAGAAACGGAGCTGTTTTGAAAAACGTTTAAAAAATCAGGGCCGTAATTACTTGGAACATTAGGATGTTTATTATTATAATCGTTGAAGGACAAATCCTTTAAATTCAGAATTTTAAAATATTGTGTTGTAGAGAAAAAAACGAGAACTAACGCCAGAAAAAAATGAAATACGGAATAGATTTTGTCAAAAACCTAATTTTTAATTAAGCACCCCCGTATTACTCGTATTTTGCTGTACGATAGACATATAATTAACAGATCCTTGTGTTTTATGCCGTAGTGATGCGAGCTGGATTTACTATTAGGCTGACTAGGCAGCAGCTTACGGCCCTGAATTAAAAGGGGGCCCATAATCTTCAACAATACTATTATTCTATCCTGTTTGTTCTGTCTCACTTCGAATATTTTAGAAAATTGATTCTGATAGCGTTGACTTGCTCTGTTTTTCTGAAGCATTTTTTTGGAGACACTATCAATCGTTACTAAAATTTTTGCACTTCATTTTAAGCCGCGTGACGTTGAAAAATCAAACATTTTTGGCTGCGGCGCTATTTCCTTAAGATTTGTAGTCTCTAGAGCCCCCTCAAGGGTAAATCTGGGCCTGGATGCGAGCACGCTCTGATCAGAATATTGGGAATGTTTTTTTGAGAAAACCAACATCTAATATACATATACAGGGAGTTTAAAAACACGTGTCACAAACTTCAAGGCGGGATAGCATGGCCCAAAATATGCAGAAGAAGTCTTAAAGGACAAATGCTTCTCCTCATTTTTCAATCTCCGTTAGAGAGTATTTTCACGAAACTTTCGAACGAAAATGGATAGGAAGGGGCGGAGCTATGTATGTATCGTGGCCTGCAAGATCGCTCCAGTGCTTTCTTTGGGAATATTAGAAAACTTTAGTGTACGCCACGCCTGTAAACAATCTCGATGAGCTACAGCAACGAGTAGATCAAAGATGCCACCGAATTCGAGCCAATGCTGGGGTTTTCGAAAGAATTGGAAGGACACCAAAGAGCTTGGTATAGTCAGTGAACGTCAATCATATCATTCCCCCGCTTTACCACTACATCTTCAATCAGATTATTTTTATTAGACAATTGGAGGTTAACTAAAGTTTATCTTCGAAGGCTTGTGCTTCAACTTGATCGATTACAAGTAACGACTAACGTCTGAAATGAGATCATTCGCCACACCGGCCGAAACTTGCAATCCGTCTCCTCTTATCCTGAAACTTATGTCGTCTGCGAACTGGGTCACAGTTATAAGTTCGTCGTTAATTACTAGATCATTCGCGTACATGATGAGGGCCATAATGGCACAATTTCATCGACAAAATAAGCTTTTAATGAGGGGGTTATCTTAGAGTCATTTCAAAAAATTGTGGCATACACTAATTATATTATAGTCGGCTAGAAGGTAGTATGAGTTAGTCCTCATTAGAAAATAATCAACATAAATACAACACCCTGTATATTTTAAGTTGTTTAGAAGATTGTGCAATTAGCTATTTAGTGACATCAAACATTAAATATTTTTACTTCAGGTTCAACCGAAAATGAAATTAGCTCCCTTATTTCAAATAGAACACCCTGTATAATTTTATGTTTTGCAATGGGGAGAGCTTTCGAGTATACTTTTGTTTGGCACTACTTTCGGTATTGAGAACTTGTACAAAAATGCCCTTTACGACGATATCAGCTTAATACTAGCAGGGGCCGTCTAAGATCGAAGACATTGCGATTTTTAAATTCGCTATTCCATTTAACAAATCAAAGTTAGGTTAGGTACGTCTTAAACGAAACACTCTGTAGGCATCCCGCAAAATATTTCTCTGCCTCTCAGTAGTTAATAACTTTTGTCCAAAAAGTTTTCTTTCAATTTTCATGCGACTCGACCTCATAGATCCTCCCTCCAGACAGACGGACACACCCCGTATTATTACGATTATTAAAAGTTTGAATAATACGGGAGATACTAAAAATAGACTAGAGCACCTTTGTTTCATTTCTATTAACTTTGAGGATTTTAAATTAAGTTAGAAATTAACTAAAGCTTTCAAAAGCTGTGTCTAAAAGAGCAGCTCTCTCTTTTAGCAATAGTCTTTGGATTTAACCGACGGCTTTGACTTCCTCCTTAAAACAAACTCTCTCGTAGATAGACACAGAAACTTATATTATGTCGCCCTTAACTTAAGCACTTAGTTTAATTAATTCTTTTTTATTGCGGCAACTAAAATTATTGTTATTAAAACTAAAGAATGGAGTTAACTTGGAAAGTATAGATTTGGCGTAATTTTGTGGCGAGTTGTACGCTAAAAGCATTAGGTATTAATGTCGGAGTACATAAAATATAAAAAATTACATCCTACTTTATTGCTTGAGAATACACTTTACCCCCTGAAAACGTGTAGCGTTTTAGCCGATTCCAATATATAAATCGGTCGTATAGTTTTACATCGCACCGTCAACCTTTTCCTTTTTAAGATATGGTTTTATACTTATTACGAAATGTATACTAAAACCTCGTAAAGACCCGAATCAAAACCGTAGGTGACTATTATTTTATGGTAAACCTATTAAATATACATTTATATCAATTTAACACCATAAAATTCCCCTCGCTTGGCTCGTAAATATGGCAATATCGAGCTTTACTTCGATACAACGCACGCTATACGGCAATTTATTGTTTTAAAAAAAAAGTTTAAACTATTAAAATAATTGTTTAAATTTTATTTTCGGAAAAACGACAAATGTGGCCTTAATTATCGATCGTAATTGCTTATTGGTAAAATCTCCTCGAGCTGTTGCACTGTTCCAATTAAAACTTAATGCACTACCCATATATCGAGCGTAACAGTTGTTTTAGAACGTTTAGCCAATACCAAAACTATTAAACTATTTCTCCCATTTTTAAAATTACGCTAAAATTGGTTTTATTATTTGATTTGGGCCATCACAACTGGAAAGTTCGATGGGCTGGCGGCGCTGAAATAAAAAATAGCTCACATACCCCCACTCTCGGTCTTATCCGAAAAGGGCCACCGAAGCACAAAAAAAACAAAAAAAACCTGAAGGAATTTTGATCAATCCATGGTGATCCAAAAAGGAGCTAGAGAGCCTAAAACTATCTGGACGTTAGACGTAGAGGAAAAAAATGCAAATGAAAGCTTTGGATTATTTAAAAACCCAAACAAAAGACAAACGCGAGTCGATAAACGTAAAATCGTAAGTTAAAGATCGCGTGTCTGAGAGATATTCCTGACTTTATTACAAGTGGACACAAGGACAATTACTAAAATTACTTAATTCTAAGACTGATTGCCGCCATTACAAAAGGAAATTAGGAGACCCTTTTACCTCCATTTTAACTAAATCGTGCTCTCTCAATTGCCGCTATTTATTTTCAAATCTGTTAAGTGTAAATTTCAACAGAAGATAAAGCTCCCAAAACAATTTTCTTGTTTCACTTCAAAGCTCTTTACGTAGTGACTTTGAGAGAGATTATAATTTGACATCTAATACCTACGAGTAAGTTGCGAAGTTTGAAAAGTTATCTGCAGTGATACAAAGACGAATCGAAACTTCAGACCCTCAAAAGGTCGAAAAGGCCCAAGTTTAAACTCGAACGCACTCGTAATTACTTTCGTTATTTCGTCAAAATTCCACAAAAATGTTTATTTCTAAACAAATGCCGTTTCTTCTTTATTTTTCGTATAAAGGCGGTTTGACGGAATCAATTACTGGTCCGGTAAAGTACGTGACAGTCAAGCGGGAAACTACAACATTTCCGGGAGCTCCGGGACCGTTTCCGACCGATGACGTCACGAGGTCCTAAGAGACCAAACCCCTACCTCTACTCGATTGTTTTCTTATTTCTTATAAATTGTTTTGGCCTTCAGATTTCCTCGCGGGAACTAGAGCTTCCATACTGAATTAGTTTTTTAATGAATTTTTGGCTTTTATTTTTTTTAAAGCGTTACAAGCCCCAAACTTGCAGGAAATTGTTAACTAAAACAAGCGGAAATTTTTGAATGTCATTTTGCTTCATTTTAATTGTGCACCTCTTAAGATTATTTTCGCAACGCAATTATCTAATTATTGCTTATTCGTTTCGCGATACAGGGGGAAGTCGGAATAAGTTACAATTCTCCCTATTTTTCTAATGTAATCTAACCTGACTTAATGACACGTATCTGCTACTCATATTTCGCAAATAACTCAAAAATAGTTCTAGAGCAAAAACAGTGGAATTTGAGTGCTAAGTAGGATACTGCCTTTATATGTTTAAAGGGAATTGATTCGTAACAATGCAGAAATCATAATATGTGAGAGTTCGAGATAAGCAAATAGCTCTGCCCATTAGTCACTTTAGTCACTAGTTGTAGGTATACTATTTCATTTTGAAGGAAATGTAATGCTCTACAACTCTACTGTGCCGCATTGCCGTAAAACTAAGCGCTAAGGTGCTATAGAAGGCAAAGTTTGTCGAACCCGGGACAAAATAGCGTTTTTTTCGTAAATTTGATATGTTCGTTAGCGGATATCTCGCAAGTTGTTGGAAATAGAAAAAAATGGAGTGTAATAATCTTGTAGTAAATTTTATGCGCTATCATTTTAAATAGATTCATTTTTTCGCTACGATGCCCCATTTTTGAGATATAAGCGAAAAACTAAAAAGTCGCCTTCTACTCCGCTCACCTCGCATGTGCGGGAACTTTTAGTCTGTTTACCTCCTAACTACTCCAAACACGGCTCTCAAGTCGAAGAAAGTCAAAAATTCTATTCCTACCTATACACCCTTTACAAATGGTTTTATTTTTGTATCAAATCTATTACTTTTTTACCCTTAAATTATCAATTTAATTAAAGTCGAACGAAGAGAATTACTAAATTTGAATAATTGATTTGATTTTGTCTCATTTTTAGTTTGAATAAAAGGGCAGGCCTCTTTCGATACAAGTGAAAATCGAATTGTATAAATATAGCAACAGTGGGTCAGCGTCGTCTGAAAAGCTATATAAGGTTTCGTGCAACGCGAGTTAAATTGGCAATTACCTGATGCATGCACCTGAAATTCCCCATACTCTCCGAGCGCAACATAGTTTTGCCGACGAAATAAATTGCCGTCTTCTAACGTCCGTATAGCCTTTAATACGGATTCTAAATATGTAAATTAACTTCCAATAGGGTTTTACTTAACTAAATAAATTTAATTTTAATTTACTTAAAGCCGCGAACAACGTGGCGGAGGAAAAGAGAATTTGTTGTTGTGACAGATTTAGGTCTTCGTGGTTTTGCTAAATTAACTAACCGGCTACTCGCAATCTGTTTATACGCTTTGGATAATTTTTCTTCTACGGAAAAGGTTTAATTTTATATTATACTGGGTGGATCTAATTGGCTTGGCTTAGGGTCTACGTCCGTTATACGCCAAACTTGAGCGCGTTCTAGCGCCTAAGCCGTGCGTCTGAAGAAAATAACGTAAGAAACATAATTTGTACAAAATTTAATGTACTTTATTTTTATATAGACACATTGTCGTCTAAAAAAGTGTAGTTTTTCAGTTATAATCGAAAAACTAAAAAACAGTTTTTGGCCGATTTTGGCATTTTTGTTAAACTTTAACGCGCTCTAGCGCCTAAACTGCTGGTCTGAAGAAACAAACGCAAGAAACATAATTTGTAGAAAATTTAATCTTTTTAATTTTTCTAGTACACTTTTTTCTAGAAGTGCGTAGCTTTTGAGTTATAACCGAAAAACTAACAAGAGGTTATTTTGTCTAATTTTGGAATTTTTCTCAAACTTTAACGCGCACCAGCGCCTAAACTATTTGTCCTTAGGAAAAAGTCTACAAACGTAACTTATAGGAAATTTGGTTCAGTTTAGTTTTGTACACTAAACACTTTCTCTAAAAATGATTAGTTTTAGAGTTATAAGCGAGAACCTCGAAAAAAACATTTTTTGCCTATTTTGAAATTTTTGTCAAACTTTAACGCGCTGTAGCGCCTAAGCCATTCTTCTTATGAAAAAAACGTAAGAAACATAATTGATATAAAATCTAATGTAGTTTATTTTTATATAGGCACATTTTTCTAAAAAGTGCGTAGTTTTTGAGTTATAAGCAAAAAGCTAAACAAACGGTTTTTTGCCCGATTTTGGCATTTCTGTCATACTTTAACGCGCTGTAGCGCCTAAACTGCTGGTCTGAAGAAACAAACGTAAGAAACATAATTTGTAGATTATTTAATCGCTTTAATTTTTTAAAAACACTTCTAGAAAGAAGTGCGTAGTTTTTGAGTTATCAGCGGAAAACTAAGAAAAGATGTTATTTTGATGATTTTGGAATTTTGTCAAACTTTAACGCGCTGTAGCGCCTAAACTGCTGGTCTGAAGAAACAAACGTAAGAAACATAATTTGTAGATTATTTAATCGCTTTAATTTTTTAAAAACACTTCTAGAAAGAAGTGAGTAGTTTTTGAGTTATCAGCGGAAAACTAAGAAAAGATGTTATTTTGCTGATTTTGGAATTTTGTCAAACTTTAACGCGCTGTAGCGCGTAAACTGCTTGTCTCAAGAAAAAAGTCTACACACATAATTTATAGGAAATTTGACGTAGTTTAGTTTTGTATTCGAACACTTTCCCTAAAATTTCGTAGTTTTTGAGATATAAGCAAAAACCTAGAAAAGGACATTTTTGCCCTATTCTCAAATTTTTGTCAAACTTTAACGCGCTCTAGCGCCTACACCGTTTGCTCGAAGAAATAATTCTAAGAAACATAATTTGTAGGAAATTTAATGTAGTTTATTTTTGTATGAAATAACTTTTTTAAAAGTGCGTAATTTTCGAGTTATAAGCAAAAAGCTAACTAAACGGTTTTTTGCCCGATTTTGGAATTTTTGTCAAACTTTAACGCGCTGTAGCGCCTAAACTGCTTGTCGTATAAAAAAAGTCTACAAACATAACTTATAGAAAATTTGGGTCAGTTTAGTTTTGTATACAAACACTTTCTTTAAAAGTGAGTAGTTTTAGGGTTATAAGCGAAAACCTCGAAAAACACATTTTTTGCCTAGTTTGAAATTTTTGTCAAACTTTACCGCGCTCTAGCGCCTAAGCCATTCTTTTTATGCAAAAAACGTAAGAAACATAATTGATATAAAATTTAATGTAGTTTAATTTTATATAGGCACATTTTTCTTAAAAGTGCGTAGTTTTTGAGTTATAAGCAAAAAGCTAACTAAACGGCTTTTTGCCCGATTTTGGAATTTTTGTCAAACTTTAACGCGCTGTAGCGCCTAAACTGCTTGTCGTATAAAAAAAGTCTACAAACATAATTTATAGCAAATTTGACGTAGTTTAGTTTTGTATTTAAACACTTTCTCTAAAATTTTGTAGTTTTTGAGCTATAAGCGAAAACATAGAAAAGGACATTTTTGCCCTATTCTCAAATTTTTGTCAAACTTTAACGCGTTCTAGCGCCTACACCGTTTGTACGAAGAAAAAAATCTAAGAAACATAATTTGTAGGAAATTTAATGTAGTTTATTTTTGTATGAAAGAATTTTCTCAAAAGTGCGTAGTTTTCGAGTTATCAGCAAAAAACTGAAAAAATAACATTTCTTGCACCCTTAACCCATAACTTGTACGAGGTGGCATAGTTGAAATTTGGATTCAGCGCCCCTTTTGACTGGATTAGGGATTAGTAAACATCTACAAACATTAGCCGGTGGGATAGAGTATAGTATACTAGCGTAGACAACCTTTTCACCCGTGAAGTATTTTAATTGACATAAAACGCTTAGTGCAAGATGCTCGTGGTAACGCATGGTAGTCAACTTGACTTTGGTTTTTTATTTAACTGCCCGTGGGCTTAATTTGATCGCTAATTTTTCTATTTTCAAATTAGGCTACGAGATTGTTTCCTTGTTTCGCTTGCCCATTGGGCGATAAAAGCTCTTTCTTGAATTGTCCCGTGGTGAATTAACGAACTACTTTTAGCATCTCGATAATTTACGAGTGGTATCTTTAGGGGTGGTAAAATTATAAGTAACCCAAGATTAATTTTTAGTGGTTTGTCTTCTTCCTTTGCCACCTTTATTATCATTATCATCTTCTGATTATGATGGCGCTTAACACCAATTTAATTCGTGGGTGGCAACTTAGATTTTTTTAAACGTCTGTAGCACTCTGTATATATCACAATTTTTTTATTTAACGTTAGATTGAAATAAAATAAGAAAATATTTTGGAATATCTAGATATTAAAAAATGTATCGTCAATTTTATTATTTTTCATCTTTATCATGTTATAGGTAAATTAGATTTCCGATACTGAATAGAAAAATACAAATTCAACCGAATTTGCGTCTGCATCAAATAAATCAAATTGAATTGATCCAACTGAATAGTCACGATGTAAACGAAAAGTGGGTATATAGATCTTGGAATAATATTTGATCCGAAGTTAAGTATGTACTTGTATATCGTCTTGGGGTGCAACAAGAAAATGGCAATATTCAAGTACCAAAATCTCTGGAGAAACAATCTTCTTTCCTTATACGTATAAAAATCGACCTATCATTTTATAATCGAATAAACGGTTTTCTCGTACGAGAGAACATCTCGTTTTGTTTGAAAACTTTTTTCTGTTCTATTTAGACCATTTAGGTTCAACTGCGTTAGTGAGAAACTGTATCGTTTTCGAAAGCGAACGCTATTTTCTAGATCCCGTTTAGCTGCCATAGAAAAGCTTTTACCGAATTAACATTTAGCGCCCCCCGATGCACACACGCAGCGCCGTTAGCGAATGTTTACTTTATTTTATGGTATCAAATCGATCCTAAAAACAAGAAGAAAGAGAAACACAGAAATCCACTCGCAAACATTCGCGACACCAAAATGCAACGTCTATATGCAACTCATCGTCGACTTGTATTTTTTTAACTAACTCATGTTGGCCACGCATTACCTTTTATTATTAAAAGCTTCCGAGCACATAGCGTAATGAACGTGAATTTAAAGTTTAAAGTTAAGCTCTGGGATGATGGTTTTCATTTTTGTATATTTTTTTTCCACGCCAAACCGATTTGAGATTTTAAAATTTCTAAGTGCTGAACCGCCAACAAGTCGTGAGCTCACTAAACAAAAAAATTCATTTTAAAATGTTTTTCTACAGTCTATTAGTGTACTTTTCTTTGGATCACTTTTTACCTAGTTTATTTTATGGCTATACAGAGTGTTTAGAAATTTTCGTGCGAGGTGTGGAATGGGTATTAAGCGACCATCAGAAAGTTCTGAGTTGCAATTTAAAGTCTCAATTAAAGGTCAAATTTCAAAAGTTAAAAAATACTGTTAGAAAGCTACGGCCCTTTAAAACATTAAAAAATTTTTTTTTTTAATTGGCCGTGAAATTTTAGTGAAAATATTTTAAGTTTAAAAACGCAACCAACAATACACGCGTGTATTGTGAACAGGCTAATGTGACAATAATCATTAGAGCCCAGCATATATGCTGACGAGCACTATCAATTTATTATTTGCCCCGTTACCTCGATAAAAATGACGACCCATCAGTCTCAAGTGTTTCTTTAATCGATCCATAGAAACCTTTGACAGTATTTGCAATCTCAAAAAATTTGAGGGACGAAAAGAGCATCAATTAAGACCGTTTGTCAACATATTTGGTCTACACCGCCCGCTGATGAAATTTTAAATCTCTACAGGTTCGTGATGATTAGGTGCTATTTGACCAAACCTACGTCAAAATGAGACTTCGTTTTCTTGCAATTGTTGTACCCTCTTAGTATCGTACAGTCACACGGGCGCTGTTAGCTGTTGCCTAATCGAGGAACCCACTGTTATAGTGGTTTTCTCACTACTTCACCGAAGATCAATAACTTCCATCAATAACTCAAAGTTGAGCAAATTTTGGCCGTCTGCGTTTTCTGTTAGGCGAGCATGATTTAATTGGATCAGCTCCAAGGAGGAGTTAGGACTCATAGAAGGAATCAAATAAATGTGAAGGACACTTTGCGGATCGAACTTTTAGAAAAATCTCAATTTTTACCGCAAATTTAGAAATGTGAGAACTTTTGAGAAGATTTAATTACGTCCGGACGTTTAAGTTTCTTCAGAAGCGTCTTCTACAATTTTGAAATTTATTAGTAACTGGCCTATTATCAATACATTAGTTGCTTTAGTTTCCATTAAGGCTTCTCTCCGTTAGAGGGACCCTAATAAAAAACCACGGTTCATTTTTATAAAAAAAATTTGGAAGGGACTATTGGGCAGTCGTTCCAAGTATACAATTCTTTAAAAAAAAATTTAGTGCGCGTCTAGTTTAGGCACCATACGCGTTGGAAATGTGGTTATTGTAAGTTCACGCGTAATAACCACCTTCTCCAATTTTTATGAAACTTGGTGATAATTTAGTATGAATTTAGTGTAATTTAGTGCGCTAATAAAAAAATTTTGTGCGCGTCTAGTTTAGGCGCTATACGCGTTGGAAATGTGGTGATTGTAAGTTCACGCGTAATAACCACATTTTCCGATTTTTATGAAACTTGGTGATAATTTAGTATAAATTTAATGTAATTTAGTGCGCTAATAAAAAAATTTTGTGCGCGTCTAGTTTAGGCGCTATACGCGTTGGAAATGTGGTTATTGTAAGTTCACGCGTAATAACCACCTTCTCCAATTTTCAATAAACTTAGTCATAATTTAGTGCGCTAATAAAAAAATTTAGTGCGCGTCTAGTTTAGGCGCTATACGCGATGGAAATTTGGTGATTGTAAGTTCACGCGTAATAACCACCTTCTCCAATTTTCAATAAACTTAGTCATAATTTAGTGCGCTAATAAAAAAATTTAGTGCGCGTCTAGTTTAGGCGCTATACGCGTTACAAATGTGGTTATTGTAAGTTTACGCGTAATAACCACCTTCTCCAATTTTCAATAAACTTAGTCATAATTTAGTGCGCTAATAAAAAAATTTAGTGCGCGTTTAGTTTAGGCATTATAAGGGTTGGAAATGTGGTAATTGTAAATTCATACGTAACAGCCACCTTCTCCGATTTTTATGAAACTTGGTGATAATTTAGTATAAATTTAGTGTAATTTAGTGCACTAATAAAAAAATTTAGTGCACGTCTAGTTTAGGCGTTATAAGGGTTGGAAATGTGGCTATTCTAAGTTTACGAGTAATAACCACTTTTTCCAATTTTTATGAAACTTAGTCATAATTTAGTGCGCTAATAAAAAAATTTAGTGCGCGTTTAGTTTAGGCGTTATAAAGGTTGGAAATGTGGTAATTGCAAATTCATACGTAACAGCCACCTTCTCCAATTTTCATGAAACTTAGTCATGAGGTCATAAGGTATGAATTTAGTGTAATTTAGAGCGCTAATAAAAAAATTTAGTGCGCGTCTACTTTAGGAGTTGAGAGTCGAAATGTGCATATTGTAGTCCGCGTCTAATTGTAAAGTAACTATCACTGGTAATTAGCAATCATTGCAAAGCGATCATCCTAATTTAGTAGGTATGGTAGGTACGCTCCGTAAAGCTGTCGGTAACTTTACCACCAGCAGAGAGGTACAATAATGAATAATCTCTTTCTATTCCATTCTTCTATTGATTGTATTGAACCTCTCTGCTGGTGGCGTAAGTCAAAAAGAACTTTACGGAGCGTACCTACTTTACTTATGATTTATGTGCTGCAATTTAGTGCACATAGTTTTAAATATAATTAGTTCGAGCGTAATTATAATTACTAGTGATGGCAACGCGAATCGGATTATTCGGTTTGCTTATGTTCTTATGTCTTTTGGCCCCATTAAACTATTTTGTTTATTAATGAATTATCTTCTATAATTTGTGGTAGACTATTTTATAGAAATTCATCAAATATACAGTGTATCCCCGAATTGACTCCACTGTAATGGATATTTTGATGTGATTGAATGATATTTTGGAATACCGCCCTGTCCTGTCTCAATTTAATTAAATCAGTATTTTGTGTACCCAGATTGAAGTTAATAACAATTGAAAGTTCAAAGCCCCTCCACAGGTGCAGCAAGCAGCTCTAAGCAGGCATTGTTTGTCCATGGTAAAATGGCTCTATATTTTCGATTTTTCTGTCAAGAGTTTTAAGAAGTGGGCTCCTATGCACGCTCCCTACGCCCTAGAGCTCTAAAGTAACCTCATAGACATGCCAAAGTAAAATCTTTCCTAATCTTGCATTAGATTGAACCGCATTAGAGGATGCCAGTTGAGTTCTTCCCGCTACCAACTTCAGCAGTTGGTGCAGCAGCAGTTTTTGACCTTTAGTTGAGAAAATAAAATTACAAAAGTAACCTGTACTGGTCCGTTTTGACGCTGATGATTTACGCCACCTGCAGAGAGGTTCAATAGAATCAATTGAAGAATAGAACAGAAGGAGCAGAACAGCGCCTCTCTGCTGGTGGTAAAGTCGCAAGCGCCAAAACGGACCGGTACATGTGCATTATACAGTCCATGTGAAAGTTTATAGGTACATTTCAGAGACACCTTGTAAAAACCTCTAATATTTATAAATGTTGTTCCAAACTGGAACTGATGTTACTTACACGGCTTTTTGTTTTAATTTAATTAAATTTAAAAAAAGTTTTCTAATTAAAATGACAATAGTGTCGAGTTACGAAAATAATTTTTATCGGTTGCACTTAAGTTTTTGAAGTTAAAGAGGTCAGGAAGTTCAGTTTTTTATAAATTCTGAGAGTGCATTTAGAATTTCAGTAGAATTCATTTTACATTCTTTTAAGTGCCATTATTGCTTTTTATAAGGGAAATAGCAAGCGGCGAACGCTGTGCCATATTAAATTTAAGGAATGAAGCCGTGGGATTAGTTTTCATAATTGAAAAGTTTGTTAAAACATTCACGTGATGATAATAATGGCGGTATGGGAACGGGAGGTAATGTGAGAAAGTTCCCTTTTAATATAGCAAATGGGTTTAAACTGCCACTGTTTACTTACACTCTCTCGATTGTATTTTATCGAGTGTCAATATCGGTATCGGAGAGTCCATCAATTTCGCGTTTTTACCCAGATACGAACATTTAAAGAAATTTTTTAACCAAACACGAGAGCTTTAAGGATTTTTTTTCTCATTTTAATTTCCGAACATTACGCAGAGGCGTCCAATCGAGAATTATTAAATTTTTTTCTCTCGTAATAAAAAAATATATGCGCGCAAATAAATTTCGCTTCGTGTAATGGATTTTAACATCTTTCCAACGCGCTACTACATGCTTTTTTCCCCCCTCTTTTTAGCATAAAATCTAAACTCCTATTTTGAAAGTTCATACGAACGGGTTACCGCACGTATGAAGTTTGGATTAATTCCGAAACAACCGAAACCGCAAGACATTTAAAGGTACAAATAGGAGGGTCGCCTTTTATTGGAGCGGACGTTTTAACAAAAATTTTTTGAACAAATTCCGTTAGTTTATGTGTATGACTGCGCCAAAAAAGTTTAGTTTGGACGTTTTGGCCACCACGAAGATTTGTTTTTAGTGGGCGCTCTCTATTACGGTAGAAGAACTTAATTCTGCGACGAACACCCATTCGGCGAACCGTCGACCTTTCGTAAAAGATTTTTTTTACGTCACTGGAGATACTTTTTGTAAGAAAATAGTTGAAATAAACTGTTCGTTAAAATATTTCGCGAAGAAAATATAGGAGAATTGCAGTAAATCTGATCAACGAACGGAAGCAAATACCGAATCGTCTTCCTGTTGTCGATGCAATCTACGAGCCATAAGTGCACTTTAAGACGTAAAACTCATTTCCTCGCACTTTTCGTGTTTGAATTTCAAGCTCGAAATCCAATAAAATTAATTGCACATTTATTTAATATCTAGAGTTTAAACTTAAAATGTATAAATTATTAATGAAGTAAATTTTAAATTTACAATACCGGCATCCCAAATGTGGGTGATTGTAATACCGTAATACGTAACACCTTACTTAAGCCCCTATCCTAGATACATTTTAATTTGCCTGCCTAACTTTTCTAAATCGACAACTTTTAGATTTTTCGAGCCAAAGCCACAGGTCGTTTTTTTGTAATTTGAAGGTAACTTTGTTGCCTCTCTAATGGACTTTTGATAACACCAAGATGGGCCTATAAATAGGTAACGTCCAATGTTCTACCTCCGTAAGCTGCGCTTCAAACAATTGAGAAAACTTCAAAAGTAGCGGTTCAAACTTAAAAGAGCGTTTTTGAAAATGTTTGAGGTAATTTTGAAAATAGTTTGTTGCGGGAGCAGTTAGTATGTTATAGACGAAAATTTGAAAAGCACATTTTCCGCAACGAAAATTAGAAAACTTATATTAACTAATAATTAAAGTTTTGAAACAGATGGGGTAAACTCTCGTCGTACAATCGTTATCAATCATCCCAAAGTAAACGAAAACGGTTATCGGATTATCAACAACCGAAACATCTGCTATTATCATTTTTAAACCAAAACAATTAATTAAAAACAATTAAGAAAACCACAAAAATATTTTGAAAAAACTCACCAAATAAAATTTTAACTCGAGTCGAACTTAATAGTTGCGGCATCGAAGTTTTTTCTCGAGTCGTGGGGACGTGGATGAAGTTGGGTAGTAGGCAGTTTGAAATGTAGTCGACGGCGACGAGTGGCGTCGAACCAGCGTGAATTGTTTCTACTCGGGGGTGCTTCACGCAGAACTGAGATCCGAGAATGAGCCGGCGCCCGCCACACCCCAGCTACGTTTACGGCGCCGGCGTCATCCCACCTTTCCAACCCCGATGTTTAAATTTTTTTAAACCAAACATTAAATTTTTTTTTAAATAAAATCTAAATAACTTAATTTTAAAAAGAATCACTAGGCGAGAGATCTTTAAAGCAACGCGCATTTTAATTAGAACTTTTTTAAAAAATCACATTTCGGAAAAAACGTCTATTAATTAAGAAATCGTTATAAGTAAACTTTTAGTTCGTTTGTTAACAACTGGATTTTTTTTTGTTCGTAAAAGCAAAGAAAAATTAAAGTAACTTTTAACGAGTTAACTCGATACAAACGCATATAAAAACAATGAAAAAATAACGCCGTTGCAATGTAAGAAGTCGTATTTGAAATCGACCCTTATTAGGGTGTTAACCTAAAACTTTATAGAACATCAAACTGTAAACTATGTTGCAAGTTTTCACAACTTTTCACCACTTTTATTGGCGTAAATTTAGCTCCTATGCAAATGGTAACGGTAGTTCGCGAGACGCGAGGCAGCCTTTGAATGAATTTTAGGATTAAAAACACAACAGTAACCGAAAATGAGGCATATCTGCGGCAGAAGACGTCAAATCCCGACAACAAAAGTTGTCTAACCAATAAATAATTAGTCAAATACCGGATTTTCTTCTTTATTTCCAAAAAATAGGAAAGCTATCTCATTTCCGGGTTAACCGGAAGTCAAAATATATCATGTTTGGTATCACTAGACAGGTAATTTAATATTCTTTAATTATCTTCTTACGAAGTTTACGGAAGTTGAGCTGGTTAGGAGTTATGAATGGGTCATTTTTAAAAGAAAAAAATAATGGATCGTTCTGCCAAAACTGAAATTAGGTAGACGGCGGCGTTTGTCCGGCAGACGCTCCTCTAAAGATTCTCGTTGAATATCAGTTTAGCGCATAAGCGGTAACTCGATAGAGGAAGACGTCTGCAGCGGGCAGCGCGTCAGTAGGTTGAACGGCAGCGTGCAAATGTACTGAAACAATTAGTACACAATTTTTGACGATGCAAGCTGAAGGTATAAGTAAAAAAACCGACCATCTGTCACTCCTAAGTGGAAGCAGTAACTTAGGGGAGACTCGAAAATGGTGGGTTCTCGCTCATGTTTAAGTTTTTTGCCTATGACTTGAAAACTGCGGACTTTTAGAGAAAAGTACTTACGTAGAAAATCAATTACATCAAATTTCCTATAAATTATGTCTCGTAGGTTTTTTTTTCAGACCAGAGGTTTAAACGTTAGAGCGTGTTAAAGTTAGACAGAAAGTCCTATTTCGGCACAAAGACCTGGTTTTTAGTTTATCGCTTATAACTTGAAAACCACGCACTTTTTGAGAACAGTGTTCCTTTAGAAAAATAAACTACTTTTAATTTTCTACAAGTTGCATTGCCTCGGTTTTTTTCTCCAGACAAGCTGTTTAGGCGCTAGAGCGCGTTAAAGTTAGATAAGAAGTCCTATTTCGGCACAAAGACCTGGTTTTTAGTTTATCGCTTATAACTTGAAAACCACGCACTTTTTGAGAACAGTGTTCCTTTAGAAAAATAAACTACATTTAATTTTCTACAAGTTGTATTGCCTCGGTTTTTTTCTCCAGTCAAGCGGTTTAGGCGCTAGAGCGCATTAAAGTTAGATAAGAAGTCCTATTTCGGCACAAAGACCTGTTTTTTAGTTTATCGCTTATAACTTGAAAACCACGCACTTTTTGAGAACAGTGTTCCTTTAGAAAAATAAACTACTTTTAATTTTCTACAAGTTGTATTGCCTCGGTTTTTTTCTCCAGTCAAGCGGTTTAGGCGCTAGAGCGCATTAAAGTTAGATAAGAAGTCCTATTTCGGCACAAAGACCTGTTTTTTAGTTTATCGCTTATAACTTAAAAACCACGCACTTTTTGAGAACAGTGTTTCTTTACAAAAATAAACTACATTTAATTTTCTACAAGTTGTATTGCCTCGGTTTTTTCTCCAGACAAACGGTTTAGGCGCTAGAGTGCGTTAAAGTTAGACAAGAAGTCTTATTTCGGCACAAAGACCTGCTTTTTAGTTTATCGCTTATAACTTGAAAACCACGCACTTTTTAGAACAGTGTTTCTTTAGAAAAATAAACTACATTTAATTTTCTACAAGTTGTATTGCCTCGGTTTTTTCTCCAGACGAACGGTTTAGGCGCTAGAGTGCGTTAAAGTTAGACAAGAAGTCTTATTTCGGCACAAATCCCTGCTTTTTAGTTTATCGCTTATAACTTGAAAATCACGCACTTTTTGAGAACAGTGTTTCTTTAGAAAAATAAACTACATTTAATTTTCTACAAGTTGTATTGCCTCGGTTTTTTTCTCCAGTCAAGCGGTTTAGGCGCTAGAGCGCATTAAAGTTAGATAAGAAGTCCTATTTCGGCACAAAGACCTGTTTTTTAGTTTATCGCTTATAACTTGAAAACCACGCACTTTTTGAGAACAGTGTTTCTTTACAAAAATAAACTACATTTAATTTTCTACAAGTTGTATTGCCTCGGTTTTTTCTCCAGACAAACGGTTTAGGCGCTAGAGTGCGTTAAAGTTAGACAAGAAGTCTTATTTCGGCACAAAGACCTGCTTTTTAGTTTATCGCTTATAACTTGAAAACCACGCACTTTTTAGAACAGTGTTTCTTTAGAAAAATAAACTACATTTAATTTTCTACAAGTTGTATTGCCTCGGTTTTTTCTCCAGACGAACGGTTTAGGCGCTAGAGTGCGTTAAAGTTAGACAAGAAGTCTTATTTCGGCACAAATACCTGCTTTTTAGTTTATCGCTTATAACTTGAAAATCACGCACTTTTTGAGAACAGTGTTTCTTTAGAAAAATAAACTACATTTAATTTTCTACAAGTTGTATTGCCTCGGTTTTTTTCTCCAGTCAAGCGGTTTAGGCGCTAGAGCGCATTAAAGTTAGATAAGAAGTCCTATTTCGGCACAAAGACCTGTTTTTTAGTTTATCGCTTATAACTTGAAAACCACGCACTTTTTGAGAACAGTGTTTCTTTACAAAAATAAACTACATTTAATTTTCTACAAGTTGTATTTCCTCGGTTTTTTCTCCAGACAAACGGTTTAGGCGCTAGAGTGCGTTAAAGTTAGACAAGAAGTCTTATTTCGGCACAAATACCTGCTTTTTAGTTTATCGCTTATAACTTGAAAACCACGCACTTTTTGAGAACAGTGTTCCTTTAGAAAAATAAACTACATTTAATTTTCTACAAGTTGTATTGCCTCGATTTTTTCTCCAGACGAACGGTTTAGGCGCTAGAGCGCGTTACTGTTTGACAAAATTTCTATATTGACCGAAAGACCTGTTTTTTAGTTTATCGCTCATAACTTGAAAACCACGCACTTTTTGAGAATAGTGTTCCTTTAGAAAAATGAAGCAGGTACATTTAATTTTATACAAGTTGTATTGCCTAGGTTTTTTTCTCCAGACAAGCGGTTTAGGCGCTAGAGCGCGTTAAAGTTAGACAAGAAGTCCTATTTCGGCACAAAGACCTGTTTCTTAGTTTATCGCTTATAACTTGAAAACCACGCACTTTTTGAGAATAGTGTTCCTTTAGAAAAATGAAGTAGGTACATTTAATTTTATACAAGTTGTATTGCCTAGGTTTTTTTCTCCAGACGAGCGGTTTAAACGATAGAGCGCATTTCAGTTTTACAAATATTTCTAAATCGGCCGAAATGCATGTTTTTTAGTTTATCGCGCATAACTCGAAAACTACGCACTTTTAGAAAAAATTGTATAGTGTGTTTGGTTTAAAATATCGTAAAATATACAGGGTGTTTTTAATAATCCCGTTTGAATGGTTAATTTACGGTGTAGCAGGATACATTCGACATATTTTCATTTCTTACCTTATAGTCGAGTAACCGGGAATACAAAGTAAAACTTTAAAAATTTTGACTTTCAGAAAGAAAATCCTGAAAATATCTAACCGACTTTTTCAAACTAATTGTTATTTTTACATTTTTGAGATTCGGAAGAACTAAAAACGTCGAGAAATCAACAAAAAATTAAAATGAGGCTTTAGCCACCGATACCTCAGGGTAACCAATTTGTGAGTTTATTACGTACTTTTGGAAATGCTTACTAGGTCTAGGTGTTATTAATTGTAATAAGTCATAAACCTTGCGTAAGAAGTCTCCCACTTCCCACATTTGCGAACTTAAGCTGATGGAGCCTTACCGTCTTAATATACAATTTCGTTAAAAATTCTAATTCTGTTTCAAACATTTGACCGCTTTCACATAAAAACGTTTTATCGAAGACCATATTAACTAACGAACTTGTGGCGTGCAATTGCTTACCTTTCAGGCGTATCTTTTTTAACCGATACTTCAGTGTTTGCAAAAATAGATCGGTTTTAGAACACTACTCGAATACCCACCTTCATAATTTAAGTCTCGATATAGTCGATTATATCTATTTAATCACCTTATTCCCTTAAGAATTTCTAAAAAATTGCTAGCGGTAGCGGCATCTATTTTCGCCGAATATTTATACTCTCGTAAAGTTGACGCGTTTGGTTTACTCTTTAGATAGTCTTTCGTTTAATTCAGCCTTAGAATACAACCTCAAAGATGGACAAACCACAGATGTTAAATCTTTGGGTCATGACTTTCTAGGTGGTTTCATAATGCTTTTTGTGGAGGTTGCCGCTGTTGAATAAAGGCAAAGCTAAGTTGCTCTCATAACGCAGTTAAAGGTCCCCCTGTATATTTCGTGGGCACCGCCTAAACTTCAGAATAAGAAAAGACACATCCAATTTCAAGGCAATCTCCAAGCTGCACAAATGGCGTCTATTGAAGTAAATTTTGGCAACATTTCTATGCTTGAAGATATGTTTTTCTTGAGAAATTTGTAATTGTGGGTGGCTCTATTATGTCTGAAGTTACCAGGCTTGCTTGGAGAGGCTTTTTTTAGTTTCATTCCACGTATTGCTTTTCAACGCTTCTTCATATCAAACGAGACAGATTGAAACTTAGTTGCACTCGAGTCTGTTCTATTGGTCTTGCAGGTGTAAATTTTTGTTACACTTACCAGTTCAGGCTGCTAGGTGGCCGTAAAGTCTGTAAACCTTGTCTTCAAGCTTTTTCAGTACAGAACAATGTTATGTGGTTCCAATTCTGTCCTTACCATTCCTATCGTTTCAACAAACGTGAGCTTATCGGTCGTCTCTACTTCTACTTGGAGGACAGAAGCAACGGTAAAGGAAAAAGTTTTCTCTTCGTGCCAGAGAACCGGAGAAGATGGCAATGCGTAGTAGGTACGCCATTCAGGTCTCATACACCGGGCAAAATTATCCTGAAACAGCAAACGGGCTCACCTCGACTGGTCTACGTAGATATTTTATGTATACATAAACTTAGGTTACTCATTAACGACTGTTAAAAGGCCCTCTTCGATTCTAAAGCGAAATGTACGATTTGTACATTTTCATTTGTGGAGAGGAGGTCCGGCAAGAAAATCGCAATGCTTCGAAGAGTTAAAAAACATTTGGGTGGTCGAGTAGTGGAGACGTAACCTGCAAGACTCGCCAGTCTAGTCGCCGCATCGGAGACGTAATTTTGAGGGTTAAAAATGTGTCCTACATGGTTAACCGATGTACCGTACCGAGGAAATTTCATAAAAATGTGTAAATTGATGAAATTCATTTTTATTTGACAAATCGTAAATTAGATCAGCGCGGAGCGCTACCATAAACGTAAGTCTGTAACGTCAATCAGTTCGCAGTTAAAATTTAAATAAAACACGTAGATAATAAAATAACATTTACTTTTAACAACAATGAAACTGTGTGCATTTCTAAGTTTTCCGATTCCTTCTTTTTCTTTTTCCGGCGAGGAAATTTATAGGTTTAATATTTGTGTTATTTACTTCCTTTTTATATATTGTGCAAATAGTTTGTTTTAACAAATAAAAAAATATATATTCGACTTCGCCGGAGAAACTCCACTTCAAATTTTAACTCGTAGCAATAGTCTCGAGCTTTTTGTTGTAAATTAACAACGTCCCGCTCTTTATTCTTCTCCTCCTTTAGGATGAAACAAATAAAAGTAATTTGCTTTTGAAAGTTTTAATTATTTTTCGCGCTTTGATATTTAATATTTTAGATGAAATTTGTTGTAAAGTTTTAAAGCAATTAAATTTGCATGTATGTAGTTTACAACTATTAACAAGTGGACAAGTAGAGGTAACTACGATAATAATAATAATACTCTCCATTAACGGGTTAAATAATAACGTTATTTGAGACTGAACAGCAATTATAGCAATAATGCGTCCATTGATGCAATCCTATGAACCGCAAACTTCTAGGATTATCTCGCTGCGGTGTTTGCGCTTTCCACAGTTTCCCAGGAAACATTCCCCAATTGCTTCCGGATAATTTTTATATTTTCGCTCTTCCTTATCTATACAAAAAATATTAAATTATTGGGAAATGACTTTCTTACGTGCCAAAGTTATGCAAAGATTGGAATAAGAAAACTTTGAGAAGGGACTGAAAACATATATTTGAGCAGGTAAAGAGTTCAAGTTTAAAGTTGTTCTTATAGCGAAGGAAAGCGACCATTTTCGTTATTTGTTACAAGTTACAAACGATTAACAATGATCTTCTTACGAAATTTACAGAAGTCGAGCTGGTTATGAGTTATGATTGGAAAATACTGAATTGTTCTGTCGAAATAGAACTTAGGCAGACGGCAGCGTATGCCAGACAGAAACCAGACGCGCTGTCATAAAGATTCTCATTTCACCTCATTTTAGCGCATAAGTGGTAACTGGATATATCGAGAGTGACAATTTTCTGAAACAATTAGGACTTTTTTAAACCAGCGGTACAGGTGCTAGAGCGCGTTAAAGTTGAATAAAAATTCCTATATCGGGCGGAAGACCTGTTTTTTTAGTTTATTGCTTATAACTTGAAAACTGCGCACTTATTGAGAAAAGTGGTCCTTTTATAAAATACAGTACATTCAATTTCCTACAAACCATGTTGTTTAAATGTTTTCTCTAGATGAGCAGCTTAGGCACTAGAGAGCGTTAAAGTTTGACATAAATTTCTTATACTGGTCGAAAGACCTGTTTTCTAGTTTCTCGCTTATAGCTCGAAACCTACGTACTTTTAGAGAAAAGTCGTCCTTTATAAAACCAAAGTACATTAAATGTCCTAAAAACTATATTAGCTATGTTTTTTCTTTAGGTGCGCGGTTTAAGCGCTAGAGCGCGTTCAAGTTGAACATAAGTTTTTTATATTAGCCAAAAGACTTGTTTTTTAGTTTAACGCTTATAGCTCGAAAACTTTTAGGGAAAAGTTGTCCTTTAGAAAACCAAAGTACATTAAATTTCCTAAAAATTATATCAGCTATGTTTTTTCTTAGGGTGCGCGGTTTAGGCGCTAGAGCGCGTTAAAGTTGAACATAAATTTTTTATATTAGCCAAAAGACTTGTTTTTTAGTTTAACGCTTATAGCTCGAAAACTACGTACTTTTAGGGAAAAGTCATCCTTTAGAAAACCAAAGTACATTAAATTTCCTAAAAGTTATATCAGCTATGTTTTTTATTTAGGTGCGCGGTTTAGGCGCTAGAGCGCGTTCAAGTTGGACATAAATTTTTTATATTTGCCAAAAAAGCTGTTTGTAATTTAACACTTATAGCTCGAAACCTACGTACTTTTAGAGAAAAGTCGTCCTTTATAAAACCAAAGTACATTAAATGTCCTAAAAATTATATTAGCTATGTTTTTTCTTTACGTGCGCGGTTTAGGCGCTAGAGCGCGTTCAAGTTGGACATAAATTTTTTATATTTGCCAAAAAAGCTGTTTGTAATTTAACACTTATAGCTCGAAACCTACGTACTTTTAGAGAAAAGTCGTCCTTTATAAAACCAAAGTACATTAAATGTCCTAAAAATTATATTAGCTATGTTTTTTCTTTACGTGCGCGGTTTAGGCGCTAGAGCGCGTTCTAGTTGGACATAAATTTTTTATATTTGCCAAAAAAGCTGTTTGTAATTTAACGCTTATAGCTCGAAACCTACGTACTTTTAGAGAAAAGTCGTCCTTTATAAAACCAAAGTACATTAAATGTCCTAAAAATTATATTAGCTATGTTTTTTCTTTACGTGCGCGGTTTAGGCGCTAGAGCGCGTTCAAGTTGGACATAAATTTTTTATTTTTGCCAAAAAAGCTGTTTGTAATTTAACGCTTATAGCTCGAAACCTACGTACTTTTAGAGAAAAGTCGTCCTTTATAAAACCAAAGTACATTAAATGTCCTAAAAATTATATTAGCTATGTTTTTTCTTTACGTGCGCGGTTTAGGCGCTAGAGCGCGTTCAAGTTGGACATAAATTTTTTATATTTGCCAAAAAAGCTGTTTGTAATTTAACGCTTATAGCTCGAAACCTACGTACTTTTAGAGAAAAGTCGTCCTTTATAAAACCAAAGTACATTAAATGT
This sequence comes from Malthinus flaveolus, assembly GCA_950108345.1. Taxonomy (NCBI): domain Eukaryota; kingdom Metazoa; phylum Arthropoda; class Insecta; order Coleoptera; family Cantharidae; genus Malthinus; species Malthinus flaveolus. The sequence continues at coordinate 93,848,441 of OX467285.1, forward strand.
CCTAAAAATTATATTAGCTATGTTTTTTCTTTACGTGCGCGGTTTAGGCGCTAGAGCGCGTTCAAGTTGGACATAAATTTTTTATTTTTGCCAAAAAAGCTGTTTGTAGTTTAACGCTTATAGCTCGAAAACTTTTAGGGAAAAGTTGTCCTTTAGAAAACCAAAGTACATTAAATTTCCTAAAAATTATATCAGCTATGTTTTTTCTTAGGGTGCGCGGTTTAGGCGCTAGAGCGCGTTAAAGTTGAACATAAATTTTTTATATTAGCCAAAAGACTTGTTTTTTAGTTTAACGCTTATAGCTCGAAAACTACGTACTTTTAGGGAAAAGTCATCCTTTAGAAAACCAAAGTACATTAAATTTCCTAAAAGTTATATCAGCTATGTTTTTTCTTTACGTGCGCGGTTTAGGCGCTAGAGCGCGTTCAAGTTGGACATAAATTTTTTATATTTGCCAAAAAAGCTGTTTGTAATTTAACGCTTATAGCTCGAAACCTACGTACTTTTAGAGAAAAGTCGTCCTTTATAAAACCAAAGTACATTAAATGTCCTAAAAATTATATTAGCTATGTTTTTTCTTTACGTGCGCGGTTTAGGCGCTAGAGCGCGTTCAAGTTGGACATAAATTTTTTATATTTGCCAAAAAAGCTGTTTGTAATTTAACGCTTATAGCTCGAAACCTACGTACTTTTAGAGAAAAGTCGTCCTTTATAAAACCAAAGTACATTAAATGTCCTAAAAATTATATTAGCTATGTTTTTTCTTTACGTGCGCGGTTTAGGCGCTAGAGCGCGTTCAAGTTGGACATAAATTTTTTATATTTGCCAAAAAAGCTGTTTGTAGTTTAACGCTTATAGCTCGAAACCTACGTACTTTTAGAGAAAAGTCGTCTTTTATAAAACCAAAGTACATTAAATGTCCTAAAAATTATATTAGCTATGTTTTTTCTTTACGTGCGCGGTTTAGGCGCTAGAGCGCGTTCAAGTTGGACATAAATTTTTTATATTTGCCAAAAAAGCTGTTTGTAATTTAACGCTTATAGCTCGAAACCTACGTACTTTTAGAGAAAAGTCGTCCTTTATAAAACCAAAGTACATTAAATGTCCTAAAAATTATATTAGCTATGTTTTTTCTTTACGTGCGCGGTTTAGGCGCTAGAGCGCGTTCAAGTTGGACATAAATTTTTTATTTTTGCCAAAAAAGCTGTTTGTAGTTTAACGCTTATAGCTCGAAACCTACGTACTTTTAGAGAAAAGTCGTCCTTTATAAAACCAAAGTACATTAAATGTCCTAAAAATTATATTAGCTATGTTTTTTCTTTACGTGCGCGGTTTAGGCGCTAGAGCGCGTTCAAGTTGGACATAAATTTTTTATATTTGCCAAAAAAGCTGTTTGTAATTTAACGCTTATAGCTCGAAACCTACGTACTTTTAGAGAAAAGTCGTCCTTTATAAAACCAAAGTACATTAAATGTCCTAAAAATTATATTAGCTATGTTTTTTCTTTACGTGCGCGGTTTAGGCGCTAGAGCGCGTTCAAGTTGGACATAAATTTTTTATATTTGCCAAAAAAGCTGTTTGTAATTTAACGCTTATAGCTCGAAACCTACGTACTTTTAGAGAAAAGTCGTCCTTTATAAAACCAAAGTACATTAAATGTCCTAAAAATTATATTAGCTATGTTTTTTCTTTACGTGCGCGGTTTAGGCGCTAGAGCGCGTTCAAGTTGGACATAAATTTTTTATATTTGCCAAAAAAGCTGTTTGTAGTTTAACGCTTATAGCTCGAAACCTACGTACTTTTAGAGAAAAGTCGTCTTTTATAAAACCAAAGTACATTAAATGTCCTAAAAATTATATTAGCTATGTTTTTTCTTTACGTGCGCGGTTTAGGCGCTAGAGCGCGTTCAAGTTGGACATAAATTTTTTATATTTGCCAAAAAAGCTGTTTGTAATTTAACGCTTATAGCTCGAAACCTACGTACTTTTAGAGAAAAGTCGTCCTTTATAAAACCAAAGTACATTAAATGTCCTAAAAATTATATTAGCTATGTTTTTTCTTTACGTGCGCGGTTTAGGCGCTAGAGCGCGTTCAAGTTGGACATAAATTTTTTATTTTTGCCAAAAAAGCTGTTTGTAGTTTAACGCTTATAGCTCGAAACCTACGTACTTTTAGAGAAAAGTCGTCCTTTATAAAACCAAAGTACATTAAATGTCCTAAAAATTATATTAGCTATGTTTTTTCTTTACGTGCGCGGTTTAGGCGCTAGAGCGCGTTCAAGTTGGACATAAATTTTTTATTTTTGCCAAAAAAGCTGTTTGTAGTTTAACGCTTATAGCTCGAAACCTACGTACTTTTAGAGAAAAGTCGTCCTTTATAAAACCAAAGTACATTAAATGTCCTAAAAATTATATTAGCTATGTTTTTTCTTTACGTGCGCGGTTTAGGCGCTAGAGCGCGTTCAAGTTGGACATAAATTTTTTATATTTGCCAAAAAAGCTGTTTGTAATTTAACGCTTATAGCTCGAAACCTACGTACTTTTAGAGAAAAGTCGTCCTTTATAAAACCAAAGTACATTAAATGTCCTAAAAATTATATTAGCTATGTTTTTTCTTTACGTGCGCGGTTTAGGCGCTAGAGCGCGTTCAAGTTGGACATAAATTTTTTATATTTGCCAAAAAAGCTGTTCGTAGTTTAACGCTTATAGCTCGAAACCTACGTACTTTTAGAGAAAAGTCGTCTTTTATAAAACCAAAGTACATTAAATGTCCTAAAAATTATATTAGCTATGTTTTTTCTTTACGTGCGCGGTTTAGGCGCTAGAGCGCGTTCAAGTTGGACATAAATTTTTTATATTTGCCAAAAAAGCTGTTTGTAATTTAACGCTTATAGCTCGAAACCTACGTACTTTTAGAGAAAAGTCGTCCTTTATAAAACCAAAGTACATTAAATGTCCTAAAAATTATATTAGCTATGTTTTTTCTTTACGTGCGCGGTTTAGGCGCTAGAGCGCGTTCAAGTTGGACATAAATTTTTTATTTTTGCCAAAAAAGCTGTTTGTAGTTTAACGCTTATAGCTCGAAACCTACGTACTTTTAGAGAAAAGTCGTCCTTTATAAAACCAAAGTACATTAAATGTCCTAAAAATTATATTAGCTATGTTTTTTCTTTACGTGCGCGGTTTAGGCGCTAGAGCGCGTTCAAGTTGGACATAAATTTTTTATTTTTGCCAAAAAAGCTGTTTGTAGTTTAACGCTTATAGCTCGAAACTTACGTACTTTTAGAGAAAAGTCGTCCTTTATAAAACCAAAGTACATTAAATGTCCTAAAAATTATATTAGCTATGTTTTTTCTTTACGTGCGCGGTTTAGGCGCTAGAGCGCGTTCAAGTTGGACATAAATTTTTTATTTTTGCCAAAAAAGCTGTTTGTAGTTTAACGCTTATAGCTCGAAACCTACGTACTTTTAGAGAAAAGTCGTCCTTTATAAAACCAAAGTACATTAAATGTCCTAAAAATTATATTAGCTATGTTTTTTCTTCATGTGCGTGGTTTAGGCGTTAGAGTGTGTTAAAGTTTGACATACATTTCCTATATTGGCCGGAAGACCTGTTTTTTTAGTTTATTGCTTATAACTTGAAAACTGCGCACTTATAGAGAAAAGTGGCCCTTTTGTAAAATACAGTACATTCAATTTCCTACAAACCATGTTGTTTAGATGTTTTCTCCAGATGAGCAGTTTAGGCGCTAGAGAGCTTTAAAGTTTGACATATATTTCCTATACTGGCCGAAAGACCTGTTTTCTAGTTTATCGCTTATAGTTCAAAAATTACGCGCTTTTGGAAAAAAGTGGTCCTTTAGAAAAATAAAGTACATTAAATTTTCTACAAATTACATTACTTCGATTTTTTCGTAAGACGCTCAGTTTAGGCGCTCGAGCGTGTTCAAGTTTGACATAAATTTTCTATATTGGCCGAAAGACCTGTTTTCTAGTTTATCGCTGATAGCTCGAAAACTACGCGCTGGTTGAAAAAAGTGGCCCTTTAAAAAGTACAGTAAATTTTCTACAAATTATGTGTCGTAGGTTTTTTCTTCAGATGGGCGCTTTAGACGCTAGAGCGCGTTGAAGCTTGACAAAAATTTCAAATTATATCACCTAGTTTTAACGCGGTCTAGCCTGACAATCTCGGCGGCTTATACAAATTCTGTTTCCACAGAACGATTTATTATTTCTTCTTTTTGTCAATCATAATCTGAATCACGAGTAATGACGTAATTTTACAATTTTTTTAGAAACTCGAGTGGGTGCCCTACTAACTGTAACGCGTTCAATTAAAATATCGAATCTTTGGAATGATAATATTATCAAGTGGTGTAATATTTGCTGTACGATTTGGAGTCCCGTTCGTTATATTGCAAAAAAGAGAGTCGCGTTTTAATTTTTATAAGTTCCGAAACAATTAAATCAAAACGGTTCTTGGACAAAATTAATTTCGAAATCGAATTTATACGCGAGTACAGTTAAACACGTGCTAAATAATTCATGGGACGTTAATTAAAATTAACCAAAATACTTTCATAAATTTTTAATAGGGCCGAAAAGGTTCATTGGAACAAGATGAACAACGTTTGCATAAATAGATGTAAATGAAGTATGTAAATTACTCAACTTCTTTCGATTCATAATCAGTTCTTGTCAAGTCGATGGTCACGCCTGGTTGCTCATATTGACAACAATGTCGAAAACATTCTAATTGAGCATCCGTGTCTAGAATTAATATTTAAACACTGGCGTCGACTCGCTTTTTTTAAGAAGAACAAATAAGAAATTCGTAATTTTAAGTGACTGTGAGGAGAAGTAGCAGTTTCTTCGGGCGCGCTAACTTTTTGGGTCCGGCGAGGTATTACTTGAGGGATTTCGCGCGGAATTAAAAAACATCGAGACGACAACGCCGTTGTGTATCATCAGGTAAAGGTGTTACTTTTACCAATCGATAGGACTCGAGGGAAATCACTAAACAGAAGTATCGACGCGCAGCCCTCGTCTACGGCACTGGAATCCACTACGCCCCGGAGTAGGAAGTATTTGTTACCCTTCTAATTATTCCGGTATAGCAATCACCGTCTTCGCTTGCTCATCGTCTTAAAATGCACTTATCGCAATTTCGACGTCCGAGACTTAATAATCGTCTCCGCGGACGATTTTTTTTTTGGAAAATTCGATGTAATAATCGTCAAATGGGGCCAAATGAACTGATAAGAAGTAATTGGGACATCTGTCAGGTTGTCGATAACGGTGCACTTAATAAAGGTGGAAGCAGTGGGAAACAAGCAGTTGGTTATCTATTGGTTTTATGTTATCTTTATATGTCGAAACACGAAAATAATAGATTTTTTTGTATTTAATATGTTGGGGGAAATTCAAAGTTGGATCAAATTTTGCTTTTATAACAAACTTTTGTGTATTTAAAACAAAAACTTTTACGGTTCATCGATTTTCTCAAAAACAAGCAACAAATAAAGATAAACTATGTACAAAAATTAACTTATTACAAATTTATATACGAAGTTTGAGAAAAGTTTATACTTCTCCTTCTATATTACACTTTCTACGTACACCAATAAAGTAGAAAGTATTTGCAATTTTCCTTCTTTCTATTAAGGCGCCTTGTGATGCTATAAATTGTAAACAAATAATATATCCTCACTATTGTTTTTCAAAAGGTGACTCTTTCTAATGTGCAAATTCGCCCGTTACATAATTAAATTCGCAAGACTATTATTACACGGTCCGTTTCTGCAGCATCCTGCAAAACGGGATGCCGCAAAAACGGATGGCGTCACGATTTTACACATTCCTGCATAAACGGACTGCGGGAAACTCGCGCAGCATCTACATACATTTGAATTTTGGATGTTGTGACTGCAAGGCATATCGTAGGTATGTCCCGTTCAAAGTTAAAAATTGTTTGTGCACTTGAAGCTGGCAGTTTGTTGGTTGAGCCGACAGTACGTAGTATTTGGGTACATTTACCCATGCCCTTTGCCGACTTTCTTTATTGGAGTATTCGGGCGCTGCTTTGTCCCACAGGGCTGGCTTCCCATGGACACTTTCAATAAATTTATCCGTATCAAACATAATAATAATTTAAACGGTGCCGCACAACCGTGCCGTGTAGCAGTCTGCATTCAACTAAATGTGTCGCCGCTTGCTTCCCGCATCCTGCAGTCCTGCACTGCAGCAGCATGCTGCCGCACATCCCGCCAAAACGGACACGTGCAACACTTGCCATTTAAGCTCTTGCGTTGTTGCCATCCTGCAAAGCGGGCCCCTTTGCGGGACCCGTAAAAACGGACCGTGTAACAACGCACTAACCGTCTTATTGGTCTATTCCTACCACTGAATGGATGTGGGGCTAGAAACTCAAGGCACTCAAGGCAGACAACCAGTTCCCTCCCATGCGGACTAAAGACTTCACAACACCAGAAGAAATTTCGAAAATGATTTTTTACCGTTGCACCAAAGACTACAGCAATGTTGGACGTGTTGGTCCAGGAAAGCTTCAATAAACTGCTCGCTTCTATGCCAAAACGGCCAGAGGATCTGTTTCAGTGACGTCTTCGTGTTATACAAAGGGGATGTCGACGCTGAAGAGATAGAGCATCTACCTGCATCTTTGTTTTTGAAGATATGGAAACTGAGGTGAAAGAAAATATAGGTGAAGAAGATTAGGAATATTAACCACTCTTGAGCCTCCAGCTCCAAGCGAGACGAAACAACGACATTTTCGTACAAATAGTTTTTCGCAAAACCAACAACAATCATTTGAAGATGAAATAGCAAAGCATCACTCATTTTTAAGTAAATTAAATGCTCTACCTGGCATTGAACTGCGGGGTGGGGGGGACTGGTTCCTCTATATGTATATCATCCGTCTATATAGCTTCCGATTGGCCACCCCACTACAAAACCACAATAATTACAATTAATTTGCAACTTCTCGCTACTATTATGACGCAAAGCTGTAGCTTCTTGCACTCAGTCTGGTCTTTTTAAAGACAGTAAGATAAGCAGAACTCAGTGTAGACTCTCTCAATGCCGCAAAAATGCGCATCTGCTTATAATGCGTTGAGAAGGTTCCTTCCACTCTTTTCTTTTCATAGTCCGCAGTTTGTACATGCAGAGAATCCCATATTGCGAGAGAATCTGCGGGAGGCATCTCTGTCGGTGTGTCGCTTCATAGTACAGCGAACACTAATCTGGCAATTTGATAGAGAAGCAATTTTCTTTATGGCTTATCAATGGCGTTCTCTTGGCCTCTGAAAATTTTGGGAACGGGTTAAAACTCTGTTGATCTTGGCTCCTTCGATTACGGTCTTAATATGACGTAATAAGACTAAACCGAGCTTCTTCGAAAACTCGATACGATGTTAAAATCTACTGACGTATACATCTTTCGAAACCTCACCGACCCTAGATGCGCAGAATGGGAAGTGATAAAGCGGCTAAAAGAGATGCCTAATTCGTGTGTTTAGGTTGGTGTCTAACCTTGGTTACGTTGCTGTACGAAATTTTGTTGTTTACGCAGGACGGTAAGGTTTTGAAAGATGTGTAAGTATATTTTTATTCACCCTCCCCAGGTTTCGGCGAGCCCTTCCGATGCCCTCCACCCCTAATTAACGATATACTTACGTGCCTGTTCTCTAAAACTTCTATTGCAAGGGCATTGCTCTAAAAGTAAGGGATAAACCGCTAGAAGGTAAAGTGTGTCAAAAAGCATGAGGCGAGAAAGCTTTTTTCGAAATTTTTCGATTTCGTTAGGGGATATCTCGACAGCTATTAGGAAATAAAAAAAATTAGTCAGAACAATCTTGTAGCAAATTGTATCAGCTTTTAGTTTTAATAGATTGACCTTTTCTCTACGATGCACCGTTTTCGAGATATACGCGAAAAACCAGCATTTTCTGATATTGATGGGTCCTTGTTGAACGGCGTTTTATAGGGTTGGCTTCTAGGACCTTTACTGTTGTAGGCGTTGCGTTATCGCGTTTCATCCCTTATACGCCGATCCTTGTTTTCTATTAGACTCTCCATCAATTTTCAGGACATCCCTGTAGTACAAATTTTGAAACTTTTCGAGTTTCCAAAAATTTCGAGCACGCGTTGTGTTTCCTCACAATTTGTGATTTTTGCTAGCAGATATCGCGAAAGTTATTCGAAATTTAAAAAATTTATTCTAACCGATCTTGTAAGAAATTTTGTCAGCTTCCATTTTGAATAAAATAGTCTTTTCTCTGCAATGCACGGTTTTCGAGATATAAGCGAAAAACAAAAAAAAGAGGTATTTTTATATGTTTATCTCCTACCACTTCAAACAGTTCTAAAGCCAAAAATTCTGTTTTCAGGCTTATCTTTTACACCTAAAGTCCCCTCCACACGACCTGATTTGGTCAGGCGGTCGGGCCGATTTAGTGAGATCAGGTAGAATATCAGGTCGTGTGTAGGCTTGTCGTCTGACATTTATTGTGTCGGGTGTTGTCAGATGGCCCGGCCACCTGACTACCCAACCGCCTGCCCAAATCAGATCGTGTGGAGCGTTGTCAGACGATTTAGCGTGTAGGCAACACCTGATTTGGTCGGACCGACTGTCAGGCCGACCGCGTCAGGTCGTGTGTAGGGGACTTACCCTTTGGAGCGCCCATTAACTAGATTAGTGAGGTCTTTCTTTTTCACATTGAGTTTCAGCTCCAGAGATGTGTGGTTAATGAGATATCTTTGTGCGCTCAAAGTAACACTTAATTAGAATGTTCATTTAAGGCACGCTTCCTTAGGATCTCCTTTTCCTACTTCTATTTTATCGGTATGTTGCAGCTCTGTTTTCGTATCGTCAAAAATCCATGTAGGTACTAAACTTAAATTTGTCTTTTGCACTTCGGCCAAACCATTGTGAGTCTGAAGAAGAAGTTTTAATTTCAGTGGCATAGGGCCTCGTCATATTAGAACATTTAGCAGAATTTGGTCCAGAAAATCGAATGTACAAATTACCCAAATAGAGTAACTGGTAATGAAAGTCCAGAGGAAAATTACGTAAAGTCGATCAGAATTTAGTGGTAGTTACTGCACTGGGTAAGACAGAAACCCTGGAGAAACTGTAGATAGTAGGTCTGAAACAGGGAGATCCGGAAATTCAATTTACCCTTCTGAAACGTATAATTTGGCAACGTGGATCAATTTACTATTAGTACCACTAGAAAACTCTCATAAAGCATGGCGTGAAATATTTCTTAAGTCACATAGGGCTTTGTATTTAATGTAGCAATGAAGGCCGTGGTATAGGACGCCCATTTGAAAATAAAATGAAGATGATTTCAGGACGTACCTTTTCCAGGTAGTGGAAAAATTTCAGTACTGCCGTCATAGCTAGAAATAGAACGTGAAACGGTTGAACAAGCGCTTTGTCACTGTCATGGCCAGAATAAGCACCAGAATGGCTCGAGATCTGATGGACACGGGGAGGACGTACAATGGGCCCAATTTAGTGGCCTAAGTGCCGGGACAGTCTCCGCAAAGCTCTTGCAATGGTTTACTAACACTACTGGAGGGGTCACAGAACAAGCGAGGAGCTGGCCCTATAATTAAGTTGCTCTTGTCGTTACTAATTCTTATTGAAGTGATATAGACGAGTTAATTTTTGGGGTCGTGTTCTGTATCGACTGTACCTCCCAAACCCTTCGTTTAGTAATTTTGAATTACTTTCGAGCGGTCAACTCTCTTGAATGAATAGGATAATAATTACTTATTAGTGGTTAGTGGATACAAACTCGTGAACATTGAACAGAAATTTGGTCCTTTTTTGTGTAGCTCCTTCGGTTTTCGGTTCCAACGTTAGCGTAAGCGACGCGTTCAAGATTTGCTAAGAATTTTGTCCTAAAAATGCTTTTGGAATGTAAATAATTTGGTTAGGTCGCATTTAAAACGAATTTCGTCTTTTCGTCTTCAAAAGACTTTGTTACGATATTACAGGATGCGGTCTCCGTTTTCTTTTAAAATAAACGACTTTAAATTTTAGCGGGCCAATTTTGCGTGGGTAATGAAAATCTCGACTTTGCTAGATCTTAAAATTGCGGTTTATGGAAAAAGAGATTTTTCAATCTATGTTCGTCGAGGACGAAAAGGTAATTAAAGATTTGACGGTGGGATACGTTTCGCTGCCATAATAAGGTGAAGTATTGCATTTTGCTTTGTTGGGTGTGTAAGAGACGAGCGTTGACAGCGTATTAAAGTTGCGGTTTCGTTTGACGAATAACAACGTGCCTACTAAAGAGAAACCGAGAAGCCGTCGGATGAAACTGACGGGAATTAAGTCGGTTACCTTGCGATAATAGAAAATGACTGGTGGATTAAAAAACGCCAATCTATCTGAAAACGTAATAAAATTTGATAAGTAACGGATACGCCGCTCTCGGAGCTATAATAGTCTTTTGTTACTTTGTTTGCTCTTATATCGGTTTATCGATAGTTACGGAGATCGATCAACAAAAGGATAATAATACAATTTTTATAGTCGTTAGACGATATTGTCGCTAACTAATAGCTAATGGTCGTGTTTGAAGCTTCGACGAAAGTAATCCGCTCTATCTACTTCAAAGGTATTACGGCGGAATTAATAATGAATTATTTGCTGCCACCATCCACTTGTTGACAGAGAGATAGTGATCCTGCAACGGAAGCGAGTTAAAACACGGATTTTCTTAATAATCCTCCCCGTACCTACCTAAATTAAAATTCACAAACGCCAAATAATGCGCCCTCGCTGCATCCACTATTAAGATATTTTACGTTTCCTTTCCACGACGGCGGCCCATAATTGCCTAAGCCAACCTACACGCCTAAATAAGCAGTTTCAAAGTTAACCCTAATGCAAAGTTAACATTAAGATAGCGTTAATTTTCTAGATCGCAGCTTTTCGATTCAGAAACACGGGAACACCACATCCGTGCGCCGTTATTTTGTCTTCGCCTCCTAATGTAGATTTGTAGCTTTCACTATCGCTCTCCTATACTCTCATCAAATATCTCCCGTCGATTCCTTTACAGATCGTTACTACCCGCGTGTTTTGTTAAACTTCGCTCTTAATTACGATTTATATCTTTCCAATTGAACACACCACCGCTTTTTATTATTTTTCCACCTACTCCGACTCCATTCCGTCTCGCATTTAATTCGTTCAAAAATACCCAGTCCGACCCAATTAATATAAGGGGACAATTACCACATCGAGTTGGGAAGGGCTCGAATTTTATTCAAATTTCAACTTTTATTATTTTTTTGTTTATTTTTGCCAATGAGACCCTTGTCGTCGTAACGTATAAAAGTAATGCCCGACGTGCAAATTCATTCAATCGACGTCGTCTCGCGTTATTTAGTCGTCTCGGCGCGCACCGTAACCACTCCTAGGTAATTTCGTAATGGTCAATTTCACGTGACAAGTACAAACAAACGCTAATCGCTCCTAATTGGCTAAGTTATTGATCGTCCATTTTTAATTAGTTGTAATAACGCGCGCGGAGATACTTTTTATACGCAGATAAAATGATAACGAGTAACGATAGTGGCGGCTTATGAGTTACGATGTCGTGAGTACTATGCAAAAGGGCGAGGGTGGTCTAAAAATAATTAGGCAATTTTTGCACTTATAGACGATTTTTCTCGAGCGATTACGCAAGGAGCAATTTTGTTTGGGATACCCGCGCGCAAATCTGACTCCACGTCTCTCACAACACAAGCTCAAGGTACAGCTACCCCGAGCCTGCTTTTGGAATAACCTCCAGCTTCGGAATAAGTCCTAAAGGGACAGAGAAAGCATTGAAACCACATCGACTTAGACAGGTGTCGAAATACAAGTCTAAGTGGGTCATATGTGACCTACTGATGGGCCTCTTTCTTCTAAATAATATCCAACATCCCGTAGGTGCCCGAAAGCTGCGGGGAAGTTGGAACTGAGACAGTCTACCCTGGGTTGAGCTTCTGCTTCTATAAGTCCACGCCCACGCTTCTCACAACCTTATAGTTATAGTGCACCTCGAATAAGCTCGACGAAGAGCACTGATTTGTAACGATGAAGGTACAGAGACCCCGAACCCGTTCTTGAGATCGCCTGCAGCTTTGGAATAAGTCCTAAAGGGACAGAGAAAGCATTGGGACGACATCGACTTAGACAGGTGTCGAAATACAAGTCTAAGTGGGTCATATGTGACCTACTGATGGGCCTCTTTCTTCTAAATAATATCCAACATCCCGTAGGTGCCCGAAAGCTGCGGGGAAGTTGGAACTGAGACAGTCTACCCTGGGTTGAGCTTCTGCTTCTGTAAGTCCACGCCCACGCTTCTCACAACCTTATAGTTATAGTGCACCTCGAATAAGCTCGACGAAGAGCACTGATTTGTAACGATGAAGGTACAGAGACCCCGAACCCGTTCTTGAGATCGCCTGCAGCTTTGGAATAAGTCCTAAAGGGACAGAGAAAGCATTGGGACGACATCGACTTAGACAGGTGTCGAAATACAAGTCTAAGTGGGTCATATGTGACCTACTGATGGGCCTCTTTCTTCTAAATAATATCCAACATCCCGTAGGTGCCCGAAAGCTGCGGGGAAGTTGGAACTGAGACAGTCTACCCTGGGTTGAGCTTCTGCTTCTATAAGTCCACGCCCACGCTTCTCACAACCTTATAGTTATAGTGCACCTCGAATAAGCTCGACGAAGAGCACTGATTTGTAACGATGAAGGTACAGAGACCCCGAACCCGTTCTTGAGATCGCCTGCAGCTTTGGAATAAGTCCTAAAGGGACAGAGAAAGCATTGGGACGACATCGACTTAGACAGGTGCCGAAATACAAGTCTAAGTAGGTCATATGTCGCCTACTGATGCGCTTCTTCCTTTTAAATAATATCAAACATTCTGTAGGTGCCCGAAAGCTGCGAGAAAATTGGAACTGAGACAGTCTACCCTGGGTTTCTGCTTCTGCGGAACCAGTAGATATACAAAGGAGCTGTTCGATTAGGTATGTAGACGTCTTCAAAGAGACAGGACTTCGGACGGGCCTACATATAACGGTGCCTTATTACAGCTACGGAAGAGACAGAAGAGTTAGTTGTCTTCTAGCTACGGAAGGAGAGAGAGACTTTTGACTACCGAAGAGTTTGGGGAGTTGAAGGTATAGTTGAAAGAGGTTGTTTTTCCAATTTTGAGAGAGTAAAGTGACTTTAAAAAAATAAAAGGAAATTTTTAGTAATTGCAAGTTTTTTGAAAATAATAATTATAACATAAAATCGTCTTCGTCGATAATTGAAAATAAAGCGAAGCGAGGAGAATTGGTTTCGTCGCATATACAATTGAAATAAAGAAATATATATATAAGTATCTTTTGTCGAGTTGTAAATTTGTTAATAATAAAATTGGTGAAGTGTCGAGCAATAAGTAAAAATTAAGTTCGATTAAATATCGTGGTAGTGCGGACCGCGAGCAATGATTCCTGTTTATTGAAGCTACGAAACTCCTTTTGAGTTCGTCTACGTCCCGGTCGAGCATTAATAATTTTGTGCATTAAAAGCTAAGGTTGGTCTAAGAAATTATAATTTTAAATTTTGTATTTCTTGAAATTGTTACAAATTTGTAATAATCCCAAATGAAGTGGCGCCCTTCCGGATCATTTTTATAATTATTTATTTATTAAAAAACTATTTTATTTGAGCGAGTTATTAGTCATTGCACAGAACGTGACGTGGATATACAAAAGGCTTCCTGGCCTAAGTACGTCCAAAGCATGGAACTAGAAAATAAGTGGAATGGTTATGAGCTAGTTCGGGGGTAACTAAAAGTGAAGCATTAGTGACGAAAGGGGGTACTGCTCAGTAAGTGGTACTGTCTCACTCGTCCCTACTACCACACTCTCGGACCTCTTTTACGCAACTGACAGCTTGTTCTGCGCCCAGAGCTTCATGTTCTTTGCCGGCTCAGCCCTTCCACTTATTTTCTAGTTTCAGGGCTCAAAGAGATTTTCTAAAGAGCCCCTCTGACGTCGCGAGAGCTAGACTCCTAGACTCGGGCATACTATGCGTTTAAAATACTCGCCATTATCTTCACATCTTTGAAGAAACTTCCAGGATGGTTATTATTATTATTATTTTCACTGAGGCTGGCCCCTTTAGTGGTTTCTTGCACCGCGACCTCTTGGGTCTATTGTGCGCCTCGGATATACTCTCCCTTTATGTGAGCTCTGTGCTTTTAATGAAGTCCAGAATTTCCTCTATTGGTAGTTTGGACAAATTTCCTTGGAGCATCTTCTCCTTCCCGAGAACGCTGTGACGACTTCTTGTGAAAGCCTCACAGTGTAGCAGAAGATGAATTGGAGTTTCCTCCGCCTCTGCACATCCTCTACATAGTGGGTCTTCTTCTAGTCCCATCGTATACAGCTGCTTTATAAGCTGGCAATGTCCCGTTATCAGTGCCGTTGCCAGTCGCAGCTCACCTCTACTCATTCTGAGTAGGGAGTGAGTTCTTCTGTCAGAGGGTTTCTCCAGTAGGACTTTAGAGTGGCCCTGTCTGGGAGTCTCCCTCCAGTGTTTCGTATGCCATTTCGTTAGAAGTGACTGTATTTCTCTCTTTGCCATTTCATAAGGAATGCCAAAGGCTGGTTCCGGTCCAATGGGTCTTATTTTGCGGCCCTTTTTGGCCAGACCCTCCGCTTTCTCGTTCCCTAGTATGTCGGCGTGAGCTGGCACCCATACCAGGTTGACGAAGTTTTTCTCCCCTAGCTCGTTCAGCCTGCGGATGCAGTCCGTTACTAGTCCATACCCCACCTCACAGGCGTTCCGCGCCTTAAGGGCTTCTTGACTGTCAGATACTACAAAGATTCTTTGGTTGTGATAGTCCAGGATGGTTAGCCTTGTATGTTTTTTCATAAAGTAGCGGTCTCTAGTAGTATACCTAGTTCTCAATTCAGGCTTTTTGGGCTTTTTAGTACTCAGTGTCTTGAGGAAGATACGAGGAAACACAGAACGTGTTCTCCATTGCCTTTTACTTCCTCTGAGTAGACGTTCCTAGAGCTTACGTTGAATGAAGCTGTATGAAATCTCCAGGGTAGGTTCGAGTCTACCTTGAGAAGCCCTTCCAGACGTCCCGTCAACTATTTTGTTTCAATTAGTTATTTTAAAGGGTTTGTAGATTCAACTGGCATTTCAGGACACTTGGAGGGTTTTATACAAATAAGCAGAGACTCATTGATGATTTATTTAGAATGCCACTGAACTGTTGTATTTTGCTAAGAGATTAATGGTAAGTAATGGTACATATAAGATACCGAAGGTTAAATGTACAACCGAGCATTTCGAGCAAAATTGACCCAAAGAAGATTAGCCACAATTGCTAAGACGG
The DNA here is from genome assembly GCA_950108345.1 of Malthinus flaveolus. NCBI lineage: Eukaryota > Metazoa > Arthropoda > Insecta > Coleoptera > Cantharidae > Malthinus > Malthinus flaveolus. The sequence goes on from OX467285.1 coordinate 93,863,877, forward strand.
GTGGAACAGAGGGGGAAAAGGATGCCTGGCAAGGAATATCATCAGGAACTATTATGGCAAATTAAATTAATTGGTCATTATGACGGGACATTTCTGATTACACATTTATTTTCTCGATGTATCGATTTATTTATGCACTGCGCTCATATTATCAACCCTTTTATTGCTTAAATTAAATATAACCAGCATTAACTGGGCGGCCCAGCCCTTAGAAATTTATCGGAAGCGGATTACGTTTTCTGGTAAATATTAAAATAAAAATTCTTTTTATTTAGTGTCAAAGATGAAAAACAAATAAGAAAAGAATTTTGAGGGAATGGAAGGGAGTAATTTCTGTCGTTCTCTTCCTCGTCGTAGTCAGTCAATCCAGTTAACTAGATTTGGCGTTCATCTGGTGCTTTCATCTAATTTGCCACAGCAAGGGGTTCCCTGAACTCTTTTCTGTGGCAAGTCTTGTCAGAATTTTCATCTTATTTGAAAAATATAAAAAAGAATTGCCCACATCTTTACATTATAATTTTAAAGAGAAGGAAAAAAATTGTGTAATTTCGTTAAATTTGTCACTTGCTTTTTAACTATAAAGTCACGATGATATTTTATAGATCATTTCACTCGTAATATTGTTCACTCGAGTCACAATTTAACACTTAATTTGCAAATTTGTATTTAAATTAAAACTGATAGTGACGTAGGAGAAGATGTGATGCGACAGAATTTAATAGAGTGGAAAACTCGTTACAGAAGTCTTTAACGTAAATAATCTTATGTGTGCCCGTTTATGCTCTCTCTTTTTTATTAATATCGGTCCTGTCTTTTAATTTATAGCCGTATCCACGACTTTTCTTGGTTTCCATTGTTGGGAGAGCCTTCTTTTGCTTATTCTAAAGCTGGCCACGCACGGGTAGTTATGTACGTACAGTCGCCAACGCACGAGCAATAACGTTTGACCACCAGTCGACAATTTAATACAGGGTGAGTTTAGATCGAGGGGCTCTTATAATTATATCGAAAGAAACTCCTTAGTGGAACTCTCTTATCTCGAAATGGCCTTTATTAAATTTCTACAGGATGTACACAAAAAGTGCTACATTTAACAATTTTTAAGGTATTCTAAAACCCAAAAAGGGCTCCATTTTCTTTTTAATTTCAAACTCGGTTCTGTCGAGTGTAGTTTTGCAATTTTTTTACTCTCCAAAAGTGGGCCATACCAAAAAGTTGTCCATTTTGGTAGTTCCATAATAAAATAATGATATATCAGACGTAATTGCTACAGCTACAGCTAAGCCGTCATCCATGAATAAAACATTTGGATGTTTAAACGCAATTTAATTTAAGTGCTTATGTCTTTGTGCACACATACGTTTTGTACAAATTCGTATATTTGTTAAGTCCCGTTTCCGTTTAGTAAACACTCAAATTTTAAAGATGACCGCTTCTCTAATCAAGACTAATGCACGTTTTAATAATATCATCCCCCTACTGACTCGCGGCACCACTTCATAATCAAATGAGTGTGAAAAACAACGATAACGCTTTCAACTTTGCGTACTCTTTAATTACATTTTATCCAATAAAATGCTGTCGTTTTTAATAGAAATGAAATTATTATATTTATAGCGAAACTAAAACGACAATTATTTGTTAATTTGACGCCTTCTCGCTTCCACGTGGACTCACAAGTAATAATTTATTGTGGGACGGCTCATTAGTTCAAATTTAGGCAATCATCATACTCTGGGATTATGCTTACTGTTTACTTTCTTCCTCGTTACGTAATTTAATAATGTGCCATAAAAATAAAGCGGGAGCTGCAGTAGTTATTCCAATTAGAAAATTCGACCCATATTTGATTGTTTATAAAGTAACTTTTAAAGTTGGCATCACTGACTAAAAATAAAAACGGCGTTAAATTAGTCTTGAAATTCTTCCCAATTTTGCTCCATTAATCAACTGTGTAGCTCTTATATTAACAAAGTTACCCTATAGTGAATATTTTAATTTTAAAAATCGACCCATATTTAATTGTTTATAAAGTAACTTTTAAAGTTGGCATCACTGACTAAAAATAAAAACTGCGTTAAATTAGGCTTGAAATTCTTCCCAATTTTGCTCCATAAATCAACTGTGTAGCTCTTATATTAACAAAGTTGCCCTAAAGTGGATATTTTAATTTTAAAATTCGGCCCATATTTGATTGTTTATAAAGTAACTTTTAAAGTTGGCATCACTGACTAAAAATAAAAACGGCGTTAAATTAGGCTTGAAATTCTTCCCAATTTTGCTCCATTAATCAACTGTGTAGCTCTTATATTAACAAAGTTACCCTATAGTGGATATTTTAATTTTAAAATTCGACCCATATTTGATTGTTTATAAAGTAACTTTTAAAGTTGGCATCACTGACTAAAAATAAAAACTGCGTTAAATTAGGCTTGAAATTCTTCCCAATTTTGCTCCATAAATCAACTGTGTAGCTCTTATATTAACAAAGTTGCCCTAAAGTGAATATTTTAATTTTAAAATTCGACCCATATTTGATTGTTTATAAAGTAACTTTTAAAGTTGGCATCACTGACTAAAAATAAAAACGGAGTTAAATTAGTCTTGAAATTCTTCCCAATTTTGCTCCATTAATGAACTGTGTAGCTCTTATATTAACAAAGTTACCCTATAGTGGATATTTTAATTTTAAAATTCGACCCATATTTGATTGTTTATAAAGTAACTTTTAAAATTGGCATCACTGAATAAAAATAAAAGCGACGTTAACTTAGTCTTGAAATTCTTCCCAATTTTGCTCCATTAATCAACTGTGTAGTTCTTATATTAACAAAGTTACCCTATAGTGGATATTTTAATTTTAAAATTCGACCCATATTTGATTGTTTATAAAGTAACATTAAAAGTTGGCATCACTGACTAAAAATAAAAACGGAGTTAAATTAGTCTTGAAATTCTTCCCAATTTTGCTCCATTAATGAACTGTGTAGCTCTTATATTAACAAAGTTACCCTATAGTGGATATTTTAATTTTAAAATTCGACCCATATTTGATTGTTTATAAAGTAACTTTTAAAGTTGGCATCACTGAATAAAAATAAAAGCGACGTTAACTTAGTCTTGAAATTCTTCCCAATTTTGCTCCATTAATCAACTGTGTAGTTCTTATATTAACAAAGTTACCCTATAGTGGATATTTTAATTTTAAAATTCGACCCATATTTGATTGTTTATAAAGTAACATTAAAAGTTGGCATCACTGAATAAAAATAAAAGCGACGTTAAATTAGTCTTGAAATTCTTCCCAATTTTGCTCCATTAATCAACTGTGTAGCTCTTATATTAACAAAGTTACCCTATAGTGGATATTTTAATTTTAAAATTCGACCCATATTTGATTGTTTATAAAGTAACTTTTAAAATTGGCATCACTGACTAAAAATAAAAACGGCGTTAAATTAGGCTTGAAATTCTTCCCAATTTTGCTCCATTAATCAACTGTGTAGCTCTTATATTAACAAAGTTACCCTATAGTGAATATTTTAATTTTAAAATTCGACCCATATTTGATTGTTTATAAAGTAACTTTTAAAGTTGGCATCACTGACTAAAAATAAAAACGGAGTTAAATTAGTCTTGAAATTCTTTCCAATTTTGCTCCATTAATGAACTGTGTAGCTCTTATATTAACAAAGTTACCCTATAGTGGATATTTTAATTTTAAAATTCGACCCATATTTGATTGTTTATAAAGTAACTTTTAAAATTGGCATCACTGACTAAAAATAAAAACGGCGTTAAATTAGGCTTGAAATTCTTCCCAATTTTGCTCCATTAATCAACTGTGTAGCTCTTATATTAACAAAGTTACCCTATAGTGAATATTTTAATTTTAAAATTCGACCCATATTTGATTGTTTATAAAGTAACTTTTAAAGTTGGCATCACTGACTAAAAATAAAAACGGAGTTAAATTAGTCTTGAAATTCTTTCCAATTTTGCTCCATTAATGAACTGTGTAGCTCTTATATTAACAAAGTTACCCTATAGTGGATATTTTAATTTTAAAATTCGACCCATATTTGATTGTTTATAAAGTAACTTTTAAAATTGGCATCACTGACTAAAAATAAAAACGGCGTTAAATTAGGCTTGAAATTCTTCCCAATTTTGCTCCATTAATCAACTGTGTAGCTCTTATATTAACAAAGTTACCCTATAGTGGATATTTTAATTTTAAAATTCGACCCATATTTGATTGTTTATAAAGTAACATTAAAAGTTGGCATCACTGACTAAAAATAAAAACGGCGTTAAATTAGTCTTGAAATTCTTCCTAATTTTGCTCAATTAGTCAACTGCGTAGCTTTTATATTAACAAAGCTACTCACATGATGGCTATTCTAGCCATCTCTTTCGCTTTATCTAAGAAATGGGGTGTCCAATAATACTATGTTAATGTAAATTTTCCTAATTTCATTTATGATTTTTATGTTTTGATTTATACAAAATTTGCATTTTACATTTTGAACGAGAAATTCACCGCAGTCCATATATGAAACTCATAGTAGGCCCTGGAACGTCTAAAAGAACGTAAAAAGGTAAAAAGGCCTAATTTTACATATGTTCTGAACCACCCTGTACAATGCGACGAACTTTGCTATTCCTCCCTTTAATGACCCGCATTGAAATAGTGGAGCAATTTTCAATTATAGATGCAATCTATCTCCCCCGCGTGGTTGGCGGACCCCGTGCGTATTACTGAAAAAAAAGTTTTTATTCGAAAAAGCACTTTGTATCTCGCATTCGCACAAGGCTTATTTTCTTATTTTGATCGAATAGAATTGGAAACCGGACAAATAATTTAATTCCGTTCACAGTTTGACGCCTAATTACGAAGTGAGTAATTGAAACCCCACAAACAATTAGACTGTCACTTGTCTTGGGCTGTGGGTGGTGGCGCCGTCGATATATCTCAAATAACAACTACTACTGCTATTTTAGAAGTTCGCTAACAAATAAAAATAAATTAATTTTTTGTGACTATTTTAGTTTCTTTCAAAATTAAAATAAGACGATCTAACTTAACCTAATTTGCAGAAATGCGAACCGGCGGACCCTCCAAGTTTACAGAGGCGAAATTTTGCAAACAATGGGTAATTATAATAAGGATGATTAATAAGAAAAAAATTTACTTTAATAGCTTGAGGGGAAGGGTTATTTTGGGGTTGAAATGGCAGGTGCGACCCTCAGAACCGTTTTCGATAACAAACTGAAAGAGCGGTTTTTCTTTGTGAGTTAAGTCTGGCGCTTGTTGCTATTTTATAAATCTTTGCACTTCACTGGTTTGGTGTGAATTGCTAATCTTTTGTCTGCAGTTTAGGCAACATGCAATACGCTAGCGTATTGCGTGTGGTCTAACGTGCAGGCGTAGATTTAGTGTTCAAACAAATTAAGAGTATTTCGTTATCTTTCGTTTTTGTTGCAGATACGAGATACGCTAATCATTTTTCTACTGCAGTTTACTACTGATGGTGTTTGATTTAAGATGATATAAATATGGAGCGTAATTACCACAAAATTATTTATATGAGGAAACGATGTTTGGAACCAAAAGTATTGTATTTCTGTGTGAGTTGTCTGCTATTAGTATTTTATTAACATTAACATTACAAAAATTATTGAGAACGTTACTATTACATTTTGTTGTAGACATTCTAATTAATTATTCTTAAAAAAATGAGTATGAATTTTAGTATAATTTCAGCCATCAATATTAACTATTTGGTAAAACTGTCAATTAATAATTATTGTTACGTTTTTCCTTTCTTCCCCTTGCCTTTCTTATCTTTACCACCCTTGCTCTTTGTTGCTTTTGCTGGAGTAAAGTCTTTTGTATTATACTGGGTGTCGGTGTGACCAACGTTCTTTTTCTTCTTACATCGTTGTGGGTTAAACACTCCAGCAGGCGGCGTAAATTCGATATCTAACTCACTATTCGAACTCGACTCTTCTTGCTCGCACGTGCACGCTGCGCCTTCAGGTGGTGGAGGAGGTTTCTTTTTTTGTATTTTAAATTGCATCGGTGAGCAATCCATATAAGGATTTTCGTCGCACGCGCACGTCTGGGGATCTTTTAACGGGCTCATTTGTACGAAATAGCACCCCTCCCTCTTCTTAATTGATAATGTTGGCGTTGGAGCGTCTGCGGCATCACAATCAGAATCAGATTCGTAATAACTTTGATTTCTCGTCACTGATCGTTTGGATGCCGAAGTTGATGTTTCAATAGGTTCGACTAGTTTTAATCCGTTAGCTTTACGATGAGCAATAATTCTATTAGCCACAGTTTTAGAAACTGCTCCGGGACGCCAACCATAGCTAGGCTTTCAAAGGAAATAATTAGATCCGTGTATCAATTTTGTGTATAAAAATGATTACCTTGAGACCCACACAAGGCGTCCAGGTGTTCCACAACCAGCCCATTTTAGCAGGCACGTTTCGACTAGGTAAAACGCATCCCCTGTGACCAATATGATTTCCAGGATATATGTCTCCTAGTTTGTATTTATATTTTCCGCGACAACCTTTTCTTTTGTTATTTTGACTCTTCGAACCTTCTCTATGTTTTGAACATCTTCGTGCAGTTTTGCCGTTTTTGCATGCTCCGGACGGTTGTTGACTACCTTCAGCTACATGCTTTGTAGACGAAGACGTTCCTTCACCGTAATTTGGGAGTCTTGCTTTATTATCCCCAGTAGTGCTCACGTCGGAACGTGGGCAGTCAGGACATTTCGAATCGTCGCATACATTATCCTCGGGTCGAGTAACGTTTGGATTGAAAGGACAGTTGGAAAAATTGCAGATTGGTGTTTTGTCGAACGATGAACGGCTTGGGTCTGCACATGGACGATTACGTGGAGATGACTTTTTGTTCGCGAAAGGACATTCTGGATTATCACATATAATGAATTCTTGGGCATGTTGTTCTAATTTCTTACTAGGACACGTAGGATTGTTACAGATCTGTTTCTTTGAAGGTTCTTCGGCTTCAAACGTTGAGTAAGGACACGCAGGGTTAGAACAAATGTGCAGTAAATATGGTGTAGGAGTAAATGTGGGAGGGGAGTAGATAGGCGATGTGCACGATAGAAGGAGAGATGACTTAACGTAAGGGCAATCTGAGTTAGAACAAACAGACTGCGATACACATGGAGACGGTGGACCGCAAACTAAAAAAGGGCAAAAGGCGCAGCCACAAGAAGATGCAGATCCACGTAGTGGGGGCAAAGAACACGTCGGTTTGGAGTACGGGCAATGTGGGTTGTCACATACTTCGTATTCAGATTCGTTTTCGAGCTGACCTCGATGATGGTGTTGTAATAAACCGAATGGACAATTTGCGTCATCACAAGAGAGTGGAGTAGCAAACGGGCATTGAGCGTTTCCAAGTGGTCCTCTTCGCCCATTATAAGGCAATTCTTTAGATTTTACTGGACACTGAGAGTTTTGACAAGGCCAATTTGGTACAGGGTCGGGATAAGCCCAAGGAATCGGTTTTAAACGAGGCGAACATGGAGGTAACGGAAGTGGGTATTTAGGCGCATCGCATCGCATCACCAATTTTGCTAATTTAGAATCGTCTAGCAATTGAAATTTTGTATATTCTTCGTCGGTGGCTGCTCCTACTATATTTTTCGTGTACGGACATGCAGGCAAACCGCAAACGCAGGTATTTTGTTGATTAAATCGAAATCTATCGTCGGCGGCCGAATACTTTTTCCCACTAAAAGTACAGTTGGGTGAATCACAAGCAGACGTTAAAGTCGAATCTTTTGGGCACTTACTTGGTGTGATTAAATCTTTATCGTCTCCATCTTCAGGAGCGCCACCACATAAACGCAATGGATCTGTACCGCAGCTGCAGCTAGATCCTGTTTCTGTTTCTGATTCTGTTTCTACGCTTGCGTCACACGTACCACAACAAGCACAACCAGGTGTTGTACTACATCTAAGCTTAGTTTTGGGAATGAAAGGTTGATCTAAACATTTTGGTTTAGCGTAAAGACCGTAAGGGCCGTAGTTTTCGAATTTTCCGTACGTGTGACTCATGCCGTACGATATGGGAACTTCGACTAGGCCGTAAAGAGTGCCTAATCCCTCTCCTGTAGCTGCAGGTCCCAGTCCGAACTCTTTAAATTTTTTAACTCCGGGGCAGTCTGGGTTCGTACACAAAAATTTATTTAATTGCTCCGCTGTCATATCTTCCGCTTTCAATGGTTCTATAAAAATGTCGTGTCGAGTTTAACAGGTTAGAGTCTTTGTTTGGTTACCTCTCGAAGGATAATCTATAGGAGGCCATTTGCAAGGCACAGGGCCTGCCTCCAAAGTTTGGACTTCGCCATCTCTAAACAATAATATTGTTATTAAGCAATTGGAATATCTTGGGTGCCCCAACGGGCATTTACGTTACACTTACGTTGTGCTTGCATTGGTACTTCCTGATTGTGACATTTCTATTCTTTGAACGACTTTAAACTAATAAGTTTGTATATTCTGGCGGTGTCAAGAGGGTCGAACAATTTAAGGAATTATAAAATTATTGTAGTGTTAACTAGAAATTATAATCGACAAAATTTAATTCACCCCGGGAACAGTAGAAATTTTGGTTGTGGCCGACTAAAAACGTGTTTTTTCGCCGGCCACCATGAAAATTTTAGTTCTTTTATGATACAGAAGCTAAAAAGTTACTCACAAATTAATAAGAATGGCTGAAATCTTTAAAAAATGAGAATTTTTGACGTAAAATTTGGTTTGATTTGATGAATTTTTTTGTTGTTATTGTTATAACAAGTGAAATTCCACAAACGGCTAATTTAGGGGCAACATATACGCCTGGAAGGTAGGCAACTTTACAAGCCGATAAATTGTTAGCGCATTTCTTCAGGCCCGTAACTACGGATGGGACCTTTACTATCTTATTAAGGAACCTCAAAGGCATTATAATCTTGTTTTACAGCATTTTGCCGTGTTACTAACAAAAATTATAGACCTTTGAATCTAAAATATGGGTATTTTTTCTTACGGGTTAATCTTTCGAAAAAAAGATTTTTTTCCCCGCCGTTAATTAACACAAAGGGCTCTTGTTGGTTTCAATGAATAAAGTTACTATTGGGGAATAGAAAACTATTTTTAAATGTAATGAACACTTTCAGTTTGGGCAGTATTAAAATTGTTTTGTAGAAACGGTGCGACAAAATGCATGAAGTTCCGACTTTAAACAAGCTAAACTTTTTTTTTTCACCATATGGGCTTTAGTTTTTTCGGTATGTATAGCTCAATTGAAGTTTTGACAACGTATTATCTCACGTAACATAAAGTCGCGTTTTAAAAATAAACTTTCTAGGACCCGTTTTAAGTTTTAAGGAATCAAAATCTGTCCAGAACATGTGCGTTATTTCTAAAAGTATTTTAGTTGTAAAAGTAGTTGATTAGTTGTATTTCAAATTGTAGCAGGCCCTTTTGAAGCCTATACAATTTCCTTTCTAGTAATTACGCTTCAATGACTTTAAAAGTGTGATCATTGTATGGTGAAGTTTAGCCACGGGACCTTTACCGCTTGCATAAAGGAGACATTATTTCCAAAAATAATAATTTTATTTAAAATTGTCAGCAGACCTTTTTTTGAAGCTTCAACAATTTTCTTTAGATTATTTTAATAATTTTTTTGTGAGACAAAAGATGGCCAAGATATACATCTTTTAACCCCACAGGAGGTGCCACAGCCCACAGGCCAGGGTGCCGGTGTATCGGTCTGCAGACTGAGGTGGAATTTCGATGTAAATCAACAGTACAGTTGGGGTACAGGGTACAGTACGGGGGTACAGTTTTTATATTACATCCACGCTAAGTAATAAAGTAATTGATAACGAAAAGTAATATTTATTTATAATCATAAAATCAGCGTAAAATTAAACAAAAAGTGCGGCTAAATTTCAGACTCATTAGTCACATTTTATTTCATAATCCATTTGAACTTCTTACATGAGCATTTATTAGACGAAGAACTTGAGCCTGTTTTATTTCAATACTTTGTACCAAATTTTCTAAAAGCATGATATTAATTGTGTATAAATTGTTTTATTGATATAATACAAGTGAAATTTCACGTACCACGGCTCATTTATAGGAAAACAGTCCGCCTGGAAGGTAGGCAACTTTACGGGCCCCATAAATTGTTAGCGGATTTTCTCAGGCCCGTAACTACGGATGGGACCTTTACTATTATCTACTACTATCTAATTAAGGAGCGTCAAAGGCATTATAATCTCGTTTAACAGCATTTTACCGTGTTACTAACAAAAATTATAGGCCTTTGAATCTGAAATATGGGTATTTTTTCTCACGCGTTAATCTTTTGAAAACATTTTTTTCTCCGCCATTTATTAACACAAAGGGCTTTTCGTAATCTTAATTAATAGAATCACTATTGGGGAATAGAAAACTATTTTTACAATCTTAAACACACTTTCAGTTTTGACAATATTTATTTGTTTTGTGGAGACGGTGCGACAAAATGTGTAAAGTTTCGACTTTAAACACCCTCAACTTTTCTTTTCACCATATGAGCTTTAGCTTTTTTGGTACGTATAGCTGAATTGAAGTTCTGCCAATATATTATCTTGCGTAACATATAGTCTCGTTTCAAAATTATACTTTTTAGGACCCGTTTTAAGGAATCCAAACAAATTATATAATTTGTTTAGATTTAGAACGTGTACGAGAGAGAGCGAGTTATACGGTAACGCGGTCGTTAAACAATGAGAATTTATTGAAAATTTATTCTCGAATTTACAAATAGGTACTACCAAATATTTTTAATCATATCTTTAGACATCCAAATTGTTGGAAAAAATAAAAATTACTTGGAAAAAGTAAAAGTGTCTAAAATTTTAAGTACCTAACGGTAACTTTGACCCTTTTTTCAATTCTTTTATCTAAAATCGGATTTGTTAAAACTGTCCAGTAAATTCTTTAGTCATTCTTACAATTATTAATCCCTCTTCGACTTTCTCACCAACGACTCAGATTACTGTCGAAAACTAAAATTATTTTAGTCTTACCCTGTGCTTCAAGTGAAAGTGTGCTCTCTAACAAATTATGACCCAAGAAAGTTTGACCGCCGTCATAAACGTAAGTATAAAATACCATTTTAATACGCGACCGTCACTAAATTTTGATTTTTTTAGTGGCTCAATCAATGCCCAGATAAGTCCATCTTACGAACTTTTAAAAAGCCGATTATTCTACAAGCAATCGAGACTCAAAATGGTAAGTTAAAAGCTCCTGAAGCGACGAATTGTAACTAATTTTTGAATTTTGTCTATTTCTAGGCGAGTTAAAATACGTGGAGGATTACAAGAATGACGACGCTCTCATCGTGGCTGCTTTAGTTCGAGAACGGTTCCGGGATCGTTTGGCTTATCAAGGTGTGAAGTGTAATCTTAATCTTCGTAAAGCCGCAATGGAGTATTTGTCGCTTGATGAAGAATCAAAAGATGCAGAACCGGCGTTGATTTGGTTGAGGCCCGAGCAACCAAAAAGACACAAACCTAGAAGAGTTTATAAAATAAAGAAGTTGTTTATGAAGTTCATTTGTGTCTAATTATTGTTTTCATTTTTTTGTATCAATAAAGTTTGTATTCCAGATTTTTTAAATTTTATTCGATATTTCGTACAGAACTCCAAAAAATGGTAGGAGAGACGATAATTCTGATGCGCTTTAAAAGTTCGGCCCAAATAAGTATGAAATTAGCTAATATTAAGTTCTTTGGTAATGAGAAATGACGCAATGTGCCTCATATGGGGTTAGTCTATACTCGGATTTTGTTTTGTTGACCTGGTCTGGAGAAAGAGTAAGGGTCGTGAGAGCTACACTGGGTCATTTAGTATGCAATACGCTACATCTACAGGTGAATTAATTTTTCGTTCGTTATTTAATTTGTTAGTTGGACATTACTAAATAATTTTTGTACATGGCTTACTACTTCTATCACAAACATATTTTCTCTTATACCAGTTCTGATTTTCTTTAATTGACTACCTCACTTTATAGACCTCTGCGAAGCAACACGATTCTTTTTATTTGCTATATATTGAATTATTGTATGATTCGAAATTTTTACCCACTCTTGTGTACTAAAATGGAAAAGTGCTATTAACATTAATGTAATTATAACGTACCGAAGTGGCTTGTCTGTTGTTATGATCAAGATCCAGATCCAGCGAATCTTCTGTTTAGCTTCTCTAATTTTGTTGTTTATGCAACCAGTTGTACAAGACTGAGGTGCTGGTTGCATAAACCCATAAACTAAAAATTAATGCAATTTTAAGTTTATTTTCAAAAACAGTAGAACTCATTTACAAATTTTTAGTAATCGACTTCAAATTTAATAAATTCGTAATAATAATTAAATTGTACCAAGTATGACAAACCACATAAATTTCACAAACGTGTCGACCTTGTGAACGCTCATTTTGAAACATTTGAAAGGACAAACATGGGTCCATGCATGGGTCCGTGAAGAGTTAAAATATTAAAATTAATTATCTTTGAACATCTTTATCGTTTTGTGAAATTATTTTCGGTGATTATGATATAACCAATTAAGAGATTCCGACTAATCCTCTAAATTAATAATTAGCAGATTAGGAGCTTCAAATTTATTGTTGTTAACAAAATCAACAAAACTTATATTCGATACCTCGGATTTCAAATTCAACAGCTGTAGCAGAAGCTGTAATAAGAATCTTCGTTTGTTTGATATCTGTATTCGTAATCAAGAAAGAAACATTTCAATTTGTAATTCGCAAAATTATTAGAAGGGAACGAAATTGTTTTCATTTGACTCATTCGGTTTGCTCCAACTCCTTCAAAAACAGTCCACTGTGCAATCACACTCATGCATAAACGTTAAAACTTGCTCCATCTGAACTCTGTCGGTCCTCGAGACGATCACGTAAGCGTTCCAATGGTTGCGATCAAACTTTGAATTGTTCGTAAGTCGTTACGATAGATGGTAAAAAGCAAGAATCGTTAGGATAGTCACGAAACGGTACACAGTTGCCACCTGCTCATGCACAGTTCTACGACTATTTCAAATCGTACAAAAATTGTGTGTTGGAACAAACCTATTCTTGCTTCAAGATATTAATTACTTATACTATTGTTTGTTTTTAGGTCTTTTACGTATCGTTGATGTGTTTGTCAAGAATGTTGAAATGGTATTCGACTAGCAGTTTCGTAAAAGTTGGGTTTCAGTGCTACAGAGAAATCATTGCAGAAATTGTATAAGTTGTTTTGGGCCGAGGAAAGACTTGTGAAATATGGGTGTCATAGATGTATTTGCCATGAGTGTTGAAATGGAACCTACGAGTAGTTTGGGGAAAGTTGGATTTCAATACCGCAGAGGAACTATTGTAGAAATTGCATAAGTTCTTTTCGGCTGAGGTAGTAAACGCTTTAAACTTTCTTAAATAAAATTTTTAACTCCCGGGTGCCAACTGCAAAATTTGAGAATTTGGTGTAATAGAGTGCCTAATGTGTAACATATATGCACGGAATTTCAAGGGGGTAATCTTCTTATTAACAAAGCTATTAATTATCATGTAGTTACTGCTGCCTTTGAAAGTGGGTAGTAGCTGTGGCTATTTCTTTCTCGAGCAATTGAATCGTTGGCATGTTTAGACTTTTACATCTATGCACTGCAGTTTGTAGTTACTTTTAGACATAAGTTTTATGAACGTGTACATTTTTTATTAGTACGTAGAAGCATAGTTTCAAAATTTACGCCTAGTAGGCAAAACTTCACACAGGTTATTCGTTTTTCCCATGGAACTAGAAAATAAGTAGGATGGTTATAAGTTAGTTTAAGGGTATCTAAAAGTTAAAGCATCACTAACGGAGGGAAGTGTTATTCAGTAAGTGTGCGACGCCTAGTACGTCAGGGTAATCTCACTCTTCCCTACTACGAAATTTGACAGCTTGTTCTTCGCCAAGGGCTTCATGTTTTTCGCGTGTTCAACCATTTCACCTATTTCCTAGTTCCATGTTTTTTTCTGAGTAGAAAAATTTAATGGTACTGGATATTTTGCTATCAATTCTTATACTTTTTGTTTTTTGGTATTCTGGGTGTCGTGGGTGTGTTCGTAAAGAGTGTTGAATTGATAACCTAAGAGCGATTTGGTAGAAGTTGGATTTCAGTATCACGGAGGAACCATTGCATAAATTGTTTTAGACCGATGAAAGCTTTGCAAAATATTGGAGAAATAATCGTTGAGGTAAAAGACACGTGTTTAATTATTTTTAAGTAAAATTTTTCAGCCTTGGATGGAAACTGCTAAATTTGAGAGTGGGGTATAATACTAGAGTACTATGCCCAGAATTTCAAGGGGGTAGTCCTTTTAATAACGAAGATATTAATTTTCAAGTAGTTTATGGCTGCCTATTAATGTAGACATGTTGAGACAACTACATCTATGTCCTAGAGTTTGTAGTTACTTTTACACATAGTTTGATCAATTTGGGCATTTATGATTACGAGGAGTTGTAATTTCAATATATATTACGGTGCATTAGGATTATCGGTGCAATTTACGCCTAACACGTAGGCAACACTTCGTACAGGTAATTCGTTTTTTTCGTAAGTGAAACTGACTCATGCTTTTTCTAGCGCCGGGCTGCTTTAGGAGGCGAGTTTTGGGTGAATGCACATCAGTGGATCTCGGTCTCCAATAGATCAATCGCCGAAGAGAGTGATTGCTGCTTGGATTTTCTATATTATTGGTTCTATCAAAGTTTGACATTTCTTGTCGGATAAATCTTTTAGGGAGACACTGTCTCTAAAAAGAGGTAGTACTCTTCTAGGTGAAGAGCATTACTAGCTGTACAAACGCCATCATCAAAAATTGCCAGAGCCAGAGAGTTTGTAATGATAATTAAATTGTACCAACCTAATTAATAGGGGATATTTTCTAATCATATGTAGAAGTCCTGTTAATTAGAAGATAACCTATAATTTGACAAGAAGCTGCCCTTAGAAGAACTAACGTTATCGAGTCTGTTCAATCTTTTACTTTTGGTAACCCATAACTTTGATTAGAAAGTAGCTAGAGTGACTATAGTGTGGGACAACAATTTGACTACATTTAACTCTTCCGTTTTCAACTCGTTCAGACTAGTCTTTTTGTGAATTCAGAATAATTTAATTTACTTATAATTTTACCATCAATTACTTATAGTAGGTATTCTTTTGTTTTTAGGTATTGTCTGTGTGTTTGTCAAGAGTATTGAAATGGTAGTAACCTACGAGCAGTTTGCTAAGAATTTGATTTTAATACTACATAGGAATTATTGCAAAAACTATATAAGTTGTTTTCGGCTGCGGAAAGCTTTGTAAAATACAGAAGAAATAACCGTTAAGGTTGAAAACTCCGTCAATTTTTTTAATAAAATTTTTAATCCTCAAAGTGGAAACTGCAAAATTTGAGAATGGGGTATAACAAAGTAGCTAATGTGCAACATCTGCACAAAATTTGCTAGAGGTAGTCTTTATAGTACACTAAAATAAATTCGTTGTATGTGAGATGCGCTTTATGTATATTGTCTGTACTTTTGGACACCCTTGCGTTTATATGGATTTTAAGGTTATGGTAACATCAAGAATTCGAAATTGTGATTTTGGATTTGGATTGTTTTCAAGTTTCGTAATTGTGTAAATTCCAATTAGTCTTCTGGTATGGTCACAAGTGATTAGAATGTAGAAGAGTTGGGTGCTCTCAATATCGGTCCAGCTGCAGTTCCAAGTAAGTACAAGCAGATTCTAAAATTGTTTAAAACACTACGTAGCGGTATAGTTTTAAAAACTATATATGCTGGTTATGTTATGTTACTATTTTAAGTCTGTTGCAGTTAATGGCTAATTGTGGTTTCGACATTTCTTAACCTTTATCGGCTAAAGGTTAGGCTACACATATCCACACCGCGCCCGCACTATGTGTCGGTCGAGTGTTGACCGTCATACGGGTCGGGAGGGTTGAAACCACACTTGTCCGTATCTCTTCCATCTTCTGTACCTCGTTTGTATATTATGCTGTTAGCATTTAAATAATTTCCAAGCTGCTGTATTTTTTAAAGTAATTAACCGATACTTGAAATTTGTTTTAGGGTCTAGGACTGGTCTTAGTGGATTTGAAAAGTAAAACAAAATTCTTATATTAGTTTGAATAATTAATTAATTAACATTCATTTTAACGCTGCAGATCTGGTTGTACCGTCTATAAGCACCACCAGTAGAGATAGCTACTTCTGTCATGTAGGTACACGTCAACACAATATCAATAAATTTAATTTAATTAATTTTATCCTAGACCGCATCGTGCCCGTCAAAAAGTAAACAAAACTACTCAGACTCCGTGTGGTGTTGGTGCGGCGTGACGGCCTGGTGTCGGTGCGGAGATGTGTGGACTAGCAGATTATTTAACATTGGGCAATTCTTTCACCGTAAGACGGCCGACACACGGTGTGGGCGCGGTGCAGATATGTGTGGCTTAACCTTAACAAGTAACTTTGAGTGTTACTTTTAAACCATTTCTTTTAGTTTCCTCGGATTCCATACTTTCCAGGTTTTTTTATTAGTTAAATTCTGCGTACAGTTTCAAAAGCACGCTTATAATCTAAAAAATACCTCCACCACACATTTGTTCATTTCAAATTTACTTTTCAAGTTTTTTCAAAACAATTTTCAACGCCGTTTCACACAAATTTTTTTTCTAAATCTCTTCTTATTTTTATAAAAGGTTAAGCTTTTAAGGGTCAATTTTACAATTTAGGTGTAATTAATAAATATTTATTCTATTAAAAATAAAGAAGAAATTTTGTACATCTTGAATATAGGCAACGTGACGTATAGTAATAAGTTTCTTCTTTGTATGCAAAATGTCCTTTATGTATAATGTCGCTTGGCGTATCTTTGGTCACCCTTTCTTTTATATGGATTTTAAGGTTATGTTGTAAAGTGTAAACTTTTCTTCAATTCCTTTTATTATGATTTTGGATTTGGAATGTTTTCAAGTTTCGTAATTGTGTAAATTCCAATTAGCCTTCTGGTATGGCCACAAAGGATTACAATGTAGAGAGTTGGGTGCTCTCAATATCGGTCCAGCTTCGGTTCCAAGTAAGTAGAAGCAGATTCTAAAATTGTTTAAGTAGCGGTATAGTTTTAAAAAACTACATATGCCTGGTTATGTTATGTTACTATTTTAAGTCTGTTGTGGTTGATGGCTAATTGTGGTTTCGACATTTCTTAACCTTTATCGGCTAAAGGTTAAGATACACATATTCTCAGCGTGTGCTGGTCATCATACGGGTTGGGAGGGGTGAAACGACACTTGTTCGTATGTCTTTCGTACCTCGTCTGTATATTATGCTGTTAGCATTTAGATAATTTCCAAGCTGCTGTATTTTTAAAAGTAAGTAATTGACCGATACTTGAAATTTGTTTTAGGGTCTTGGACTGGTCTTAGTAGATTTGAAAAGTAAAAAAAAATTCTTATTAGTTTGAATAATTAATTAATTAACATTCATTTCAACGCTGCAGATCTGGTTGTACCATCTATAAGCACCACCAGTAGAGATAGCTACTTCTGTCATGTACACGTCAACACAATATCAATAAATTTAATATAATTAATTTTATCCTAGACCGCACCGTGTCCGTCAAAAAGTAAACAAAACTACTCAGACTCGGTGTGGTGTTGGTGCGGCGAGACGGCCTGGTGTCGGTGCGGAGATGTGTGGACTAGCAGATTATTTAACGTTGGGCAATTCTTTCACCCTTTGACGGTCAACACTCGGTTGACACACGGTGTGGATATGTGTGGCTTAACCTTAACAAGTAGCTTTGAGAGTTTCGATCGCGACTGTATTTTTTTTCCCTGGGAGTTTTAGCAATATTTTCAATTGTTTTGGATTAGTGGGAAATCTAAAAAATATGCATTTCTCCCTCAAATTATTATGATTGCCCAACAAGTAATTCTCATTTTAATTATTTTGCGACTTCAACTTACTGAAATTTAAATTAGCTTGAAATCAAATAAAACCATAGATAAAACGTGTCGTGAGGTTCAAAAACGGGGAAGCTGTTTAAAAAATTTGAATTTGCTCTATCTAAAATTACCCTATTTTGTTCTGCATATTTACCAATAAAAAGTTTTTTAAAAGTAATTTATGAATGTTGGCCTTGCTAGAAATGTCTTGACTCTTTACGTACAATTTAGTTTGTCTGAATCACCGCGCTAACGATAGAGTTGGCCTACCCTTTAAAATTATTTGTTTTTTTGGGACAAAAATCAAAACTTGAAAAATAATGTGCGACTCATTTGCACATTATTTGTCTTCTCGCAGTAAAAGAGCAAATTTAAGCGTTTGTTTGTCCTGTTTTTTTGCACTAATTTTGCCTGTATCCTGGTCTAACGATGTCGCAATTACCATGCTTGGAACAGATCGAGCAGAAAAATAAACAGACCTTATTGCATGTACTTGCACATTTTCACAATATTTTGAATTTTCTTCCAAAGTCGAAGGCGGGATCGGCACATTCGTTATAAGTAATCTGTACTCTGTTAGTAGTACAGTAGATATAGATTTTTGGGTGGAAATAATACCTACGAATAGAGACGCGGTTAGAATTTTTTAGTTTCTTGTTGATATCTCTTTGACATACTAAAAGTATAGAAAAATCTAAGTGTGCTAAGTTATAGCACCCCGGAACCTGAAATTAAAGTTATGCATGGACATCCTTTCGAAATAAAATCTTATCGTACATATAAGAAGGCTGTTGCGACAAGACTACTTTGTGATTTGTGAATGAACAGCGAATACTGAAGCCGCGTCCTGTTAACCATGGTGAGCCAGTCAAGCTCTCTCAACTTGTGCGAGCTATGGTCGTACTTCCCTATACAGAAAATTAAATGCGTGCAAGAATTTTTCACTCTCTGAACCTTACCAGAACATTCAGTGGTTAAAGCCTGGCCGTAAACCCCGGTCGCGGGACGCAGAAACTAGTGACTCTTCAAACCGAAGAGTTGGTGTAGTTTCATGAATTTGTGTTTATAATAATAAATACCGGCAAGTAAGCACGAGCGTTGAAGTTAGTTTTACGTAAATCCAAAGTCTTGTGGAATTTCTATAATAATTGTTATCCAGTTTAATTAACCAGTGGATCAGTTTACAATGCTTCCTGACTAAATAGTAGACCTTGGTGTGCCTTGGTAAAAATTTGTAAACAATTTGCTTACCTACTGTACTTGCTAGCAACTTATGAAGCATTTAGAAATTTGTTTTTTGGTGGTAAAATACTATTATATTAAATATAAGTGCTTCGGGATAAATCTATTAGATACTTATGAGAAAGCAAATGTAGATATTTTAGTGTCGAGATTGTTTTGTACCTACTCGGTACTTCGCTACTTTAATTTAGTCGATTCAATTATTGAATTTTTGTTCTAGAAGTGCTATTTCGTACTAATCGAAGAAAAAACTCGATGTTGTGCCTGGTATCTTTGAAGGGTGCAGTACTAAGCCTAGTATAAGGAGTCGTTGGAGTTGAAGAATGTAGCTAAGGACCCACCAACTTAAAAGTCAGTATTTGAATTCATTCAAAATTAATATTACAGTTGACATGCACAATACTTTCGTTAATGGTCTACTTAAATCTAAAAAAATTATAAATGTTGCAGACTCGAACGATACCAAGGAGTCTGAACCGGAAGCAAAAACTACAAATCAAAATGAAACAAATGATGCAATCGGCATTTTTGGAGAACCTTTAGAAAGAGACAAACAGGTGAGACGGCTATTTACCGATAGGTGTAATTGCTCTATTACCTTCAAATTGTAATCTAATAATACTAAAGTCGGAAATGAAAACTTTTGCCAGTCCTGCAAGATGATTTGCTAATAACGTATTAGATAACTTTGAAGAAAATCTACTAGACCAACACGCATTTGGAAATGATTGTAAAAATCTCAGAACACCAGGAAGTGGTGTAAAGATGAGCTCAACTACAAAATAGAAAACGGCAACAACACCTACTTTGTTGGAAAGTTTTTTAGGACAAGAAACTAATGACTTTCGTTTGAACACATGGTAACTCGTAGTAAATCAGAGGAGCTGTTATTTTGGAAAGATCAAATATGGGTCACAACACTGCTGTCATAGCGAAGAGTGCAGTATTTACGATTTTGAGTTAGGTAACTATTCTTACTAATTCGAGTGTGAGAAATCTATTTTTTTAACTTTAAAAGCCGTATGGTCGTTTTCATATCTACCGGCACGACAACGGTAACGATATGCCAGAGATATCGATATTGTGCTGCTACAGGTGACAAAGGCAAAGAAGTCGGCAAAGAGCAGTCGCTCCACACATGCTGTCAACTTAGTTTTCAAATTTTATTTCTTTTAAGCGGTGTAAAGTGTTGTTGAATTACTAAAATGGCTGGTAAAAATAACATAATTACTTTAATTGAACTTGTGGAATCTAAACCTTGTTTTTGCGACAAAAACAACGAAAATAATAAAAATAAAATACTTCGAGACTCCACTGACGGGTACTGTTGCCGGTGAATGTGTAAATGCTTGCCAGAAATCGTGTCGCTAACGGTGCTGTACTGATATCGTGCCTGTAGATGTGAAAACGCCCTATCTGTATCTCAAATACACTACAATGCTTATACTTATTCCTCTAATGACCTATACCACCTGCAGAGAGGTTCAATAGAATCTATAGAAGAATAGAATAGAAGTACATTATTCATTAGTGTACCTTTCTGCAAGCGACTTACTTTTATCACAAACTACATATAGTCCAGTGCAATTAGACTATATAAACGTAAAATGATGGAACCCAGTTTTAATGAACGGATTTGAATGATTTTTTCTTTTTTGGAATCTCAATGCCATAAACTAAAAAGTTTACACATTGAACATTACCGCAATTTCGAAAATCAAAAGTAAAAAAAATAATTTTGGAAATTTCAACGAAGAAATTAATTATCAGAATTTTTAAATATTTCTTTCAATAAAATAAGAATTGTTATAGTTTTCGAGGTTTTTTATAAAGAATTTGTCACAAATTTAAACTTTTAAAATTTAATTTGAAGATGGCAGAAGCCCAAAAAGCGCATCAAGGGAAAGGAACCTTAAATAATAGTCCCCAGTACCTTTGACCTAAAATATGGGTTGCATCAAATGGGGTAGTTTTAATTTTTTGGTGTGTTGTCTATGACGGAGGCCTAATGATAAATCCAAGTTTTTGGCCTTGGCATACCTCCGGATCTTTGTAAAAAATCCAAAAAACTGCGAAATATGCGATAATATGCGTCACTAATTAACATAGTCCTAAAATCGACATAAACCTACAATAGGGCCCTTCAATTTTTATTTATTCCCCTAAGCATAATTTCTACTTTTATTAAAATAATAATTAATTGTAGTCGTTATTTTTTATAGGTTTGGCTCGAAGGATTCTCTGAACGTATGGTGCCATCGCTTCAAATGGGCTGACCAGTGGGACGAAAATTAGTCTTTTAAGAAATAGTATAAGCTTTTAATATTCCATTTATTTTTAATGCTCACAGTTTAATTTTTTACAAAACACTAATTGAAGACCAGTTGGTTATTCTTATAATTCTAACGCCTGAGAAAGGGTTGCAATTGCTTTAATCGACTCTAGAATTAAGAGGTATTCCTGTTAACAAAATGTGTTCGTATTATAATATTAAAAAATAAAACTAGCGTTTAACTCAAATGTTGTAGTGATATATATACTGAGTGAGAGTAAACGTTATTCTATTCGTCCTTTACCATGTAACATTCATACATGGCAAAAATTGTCATAATAGTTACAAAGTGTTATAATTTATAATTATTAAATAGTTAATGAATAAGATATTAATGTTATAAAAAGGCGTGTACATTTTATAACTAACGGAATACCTATTATAAATTTTTACGGGTGGTTTCTTATATGATTAAGCTATCAACAACATTCGACGGATTGGTTAACTTGGCACTAAATAATATATAATTAATAAAATAATATAACTACAAAGAATTAACTTGAAAGAAGAAATGAAAAAAAAAAGATTGCTGGCAAATTTCTCATAATTAGGTTCTAAAGACATTCTCCAGGTAGAGGGTTCTCTAAAGAGTATAGTAAAACTGACTTTAATATTTTCAGATCTATTTGAAGACAAAGTTTAGTTGCGAGCCTTTGTTGATAAACTTGAAAATAAACGTATTGATGTGTTTTTTTTGTTATAATTTTTTAGCTCTTTAAAGGGCAACAACTTTTTAGAGAATGATTTTATGCTTGTAAGAAACATCTCACCAAAAATTATCAAGTGTTTTAATTAGTTTATTAATTTTACAAAGAGATGTATACATTTTATAAGTAACTGAGTATCTATTATAAACTGTAACGGGCGGTTCCTTGTATAATTGCGGGTAAAGTTGTCGTAATGATGTCTTAAAGTCATTTTCCAAGGAGAGATTGCTCTCTAAAGAGGTACTACTACATTAGAGTGAAAGTGACTTTAATTATGTTCGGATGTACCTTAAGACAAATATTTTGACTTGTGAGTTTTCGTTGACAAATTTGAGAATAATCAATAAATCTATGTTGTTCTTTTAGTTTGAATTTTTCAACAATTGGTCCACTATTAAACTTAAGTCAATATTTACTAGAAGTACTTCTTTTTAGAGAATGATTTTGTTTATGGAAACTTTTGTCAACCGTGTAAAAAACAGCAGTTAGTACTGGGTATTCAATTACACTCTGTGATCCTGTATAAGTACTTAAATATTAAATTACTTGGTATAATTTTAAGTTTCTTGAGTTTTAAGATCGAGTATAAAATTGCGCCTAGCATTGAAGCAACCCCTCATACACCAGCGCATACGATTTACTCGAATTGTTTACTGAATCACATGTTATTAATGTTTGTATATGATTGGTCGATTGAATTTTATTGGTAGGGAAAGAGGTAATATAAGGCCGAGTTTCGTCATTAGTTTAGATTCTTATCTCTACTTCAAATCTAGCTCCGACCCGGAATTTTCAGGTTGCTCGTGTCGAAAATCAACTTCAACTTTTTAAATTTTTTTTTCTTGGAAGTTGTTAAGGGCATTGTCCCGAGTATATGTAGCAACTTTTGTATCATTTTGTTGAATATTAATTGCAGGAAATCACATTTTTAAGGAACAATTATTTATTCATACCACAGCAATAGAATCCAATATTTTCGTTTGGAAGGCACTTACAATGTTTGTTATTTTGCTCTTCTGTTGTTAATGTATTATCGTATTATTTATATTCAAACTTGAAGGCTTGGTTAACACAATAGTTTGTATTTATTTATACATACTGAAAAATTTATTTAAAATTAATTTTTGTCTTGTAATTGTTGTATTATTACTATTATATGTTGAAAAAAATAAACGCTAGAAAACTATTATTAATTTCTTTTATTAAAAATATGAAATAAAAGTTGAAAACTTATAATAGTGCAAAGACTTTTTAAATTTGAATGTCTTCTAAACTAGAGGACCAGAAACGCCCAAATTGTACAAGAACATTATACCGCTAGTAGGGCGCAGAAAGGCGATAAGGGGTTGGAATAAATTTTAAATTAAGTGAACAATATTATTTAATATTAAACAATTTATATTCACACTTTTATTATAAGCGATAACGCCTCCTTTCATAACATAATATCAGATACTTTTTGAATAAATATTTCTCTTTAATTTATTTCAATTACCTTATCGACCTTCTGCTCTCCTACTACCTTGTCCGAAAATTGTAAAATTTAAAGAAAATTTTTAAAAACCTAATTTTTAAAAAATCGAAATTATGCTATTCAGAGGGTGCGAATCTTTAGCCCTACTATCGAGGAATATACTTGTTAAGTTTGGGAGCTGCTGATCCTCTAGTTTAGAAGATATTCGTGATACAGCATAAAATTTTAAAAATTAAAACACTCAAAATTACTTTAAAATCGAATATCTTCTAAACTAGAGGACCAGCAGCTCCCAAACTTAACAAGTACATTTCCCGATAGTAGGGCTAAAGATTCGCACCCTCAGAATAGCATAATTTCGATTTTTTTTAAACTGGGTTTTTAAAAATTTTCTTTAAATTTTACAATTTTCGGGCAAGGTAGTAGGAGAGTAGAAGGTCGATAAGGTGTTGGAAACAAATTTTAAATTAAGGCAACAATAATTATATATATTAAACATTTTATATTAACAGGCTTATCATAAGCGATAACGCCTCGTTTCATAACATAATATCAGATGCTTTTTGAATAAATATTTCTCTTTAATTGATTTCGTTTACTTTATCGACTTTCTGCTCTCCTACTACCTTGCCCAAAAATTGTAAAATTTAAAGAAAATTCTTAAAAACCCAGTTTTAAAAAAATCGAAATTATGCTATTCTGAGGGTGCGAATCTTTAGCCCTACTATCGGGGAATGTACTTGTTAAGTTTGGGAGCTGCTGGTCCTCTAGTTTAGAAGGCATTCGATTTTAAAGTAATTTTGAGTGTTTTAATTTTTAAAATTTTATGCTGTATCTCGAATATCTTCTAAACTAGAGGACCAGCAGCTCCCAAACTTGACAAGTATATTCCTCGATAGTAATGCTAAAGATTCGCACCCTCAGAATAGCATAATTTCGATTTTTTAAAAATTAGGTTTTTAAAAATTTTCTTTAAATTTTACAATTTTCGGACAAGGTAGTAGGAGAGCAGAAGGTCGATAAGGTAATTGAAATAAATTAAAGAGAAATATTTATTCAAAAAGTATCTAATATTATGTTATGAAAGGAGGCGTTATCGCTTATAATAAAAGTGTGAATATAAACTGTTTAATATTAAATAATATTGTTCACTTAATTTAAAATTTATTCCAACCTCTTATCGCCTTTCAGCGCCCTACTAGCGGTATAATGTTCTTGTACAATTTGGACGTTTCTGGTCCTCTAGTTTAGAAGACATTCAAATTTAAAAAGTCTTTGTACTATTATAAGTTTTCAACTTTTATTTCATATTTTTAATAAAAGAAATTAATAATAGTTTTCTAGCGTTTATTTTTTTCAACATATAATAGTAATAATACAACAATTACAAGCCAAAAATTAATTTAAAAATAATTTTTCATTATGTATAAATAAATACAAACTATTGTGTTAACCAAGCCTTCAAGTTTGAATATAAATAATGCGATAATACATTAATAACAGAAGAGCAAAATAACAAACATTGTAAGTGCCCTCCAAACGAAAATATTGGATTCTATTGCTGTGGTATGAATAAATAATTGTTCCTTAAAAATGTGATTTCCTGAAATTAATATTCGACAAAATGATACAAAAGTCGCTACATATACTCGGGACAATGCCCTTAACAACTTCCAAGAAAAAAAAATTTAAAAAGTTGAAGTTGATTTTCGACACGAGCAACCTGAAAATTCCGGGTCGGAGCTAGATTTGAAGTAGAGATAAGAATCTAAACTAATGACGAAACTCGGCCTTATATTACCTCTTTCCCTACCAATAAAATTCAATCGACCAATCATATACAAACATTAATAACATGTGATTCAGTAAACAATTCGAGTAAATCGTATACGCTGGTGTATGAGGGGTTGCTTCAATGCTAGGCGCAATTTTATACTCGATCTTAAAACTCACGAAACTTAAAATTATACAAAGTAATTTAATATTTAAGTACTTATACAGGATCACAGGGTGTAATTAAATACCCAGTACTAACTGCTGTTTTTTACACGGTTGACAAGTTTCCATAAACAAAATCATTCTCTAAAAAGAAGTACTTCTAGTAAATATTGACTTTTAAGTTTAATAGTGGACCAATTGTTGAAAAATTCAAACTAAAGGAACAACATAGATTTATTGATTATTCTCAAATTTGTCAACGAAAACTCACAAGTCAAAATATTTGTCTTAAGGTACATCCGAACATAATTAAAGACACTTTTACTATAATGTAGTAGTACATCTTTAGAGAGCAATCTCTCCTTGGGGAATGACTTTAAGACATCATTACAACTTTACCCGCAATTATACAAGGAACCGCCCGTTACAGTTTATAATAGATACTCAGTTACTTATAAAATGTATACATCTCTTTGTAAAAATAATAACCTAATTAAAACACTTGATAATTTTGGTGAGATGTTTCTTACAAGCATAAAATCATTCTCTAAAAAGTTGTTGCCCTTTAAAGAGCTAAAAAATTATAACAAAAAAAAACACATCAATACGTTTATTTTCAAGTTTATCAACAAAGGCTCGCAACTAAACTTTGTCTTCAAATAGATCTGAAAATATTAAAGTCAGCTTTACTATACTCTTTAGAGAACCCTCTACCTGGAGAATAGTTTTAGAACATAATTATGAGAAATTTGCCAGCAATCTTTTTTTTTTCATTTCTTCTTTCAAGTTAATTCTTTGTAGTTATATTATTTTATTAATTATATATCATTTAGTGCCAAGTTAACCAATCTGTCGAATGTTGTTGATTGCTTAATCATATAAGAAACCACCCGTCAAAATTTATAATAGGTATTCGTATTCCGTTAGTTATAAAATGTACACGCCTTTTTATAACATTAATATCTTATTCATTAACTATTTAATAATTATAAATTATAACACTTTCTAACTATTTTGACAATTTTTGCATTGTATGAATGTTACATGATAAAGGACGAACAGAATAACGTTTACTCTCACTCAGTATATATATCACTACAACATTTGAGTTAAACGCTAGTTTTATTTTTTAATATTATAATACGGACACATTTTTTAAACAAGAATACCTCTTAATTCTAGAGTCGATTAAAGTAATTGCAACCCTTTCTCAGGCGTTAGAATTATAAGAATAACCAACCGGTCTTCAATTAGTGTTTTGTAAAAAATTAAACTGTGAGCATTAAAAATAAATGGAATATTAAAAGCTTATACTATTTCTTAAAAGACTAATTTTCGTCCCACTGGTCAGCCCATTTGAAGCGATGGCACCATACGTTCAGAGAATCCTTCGAGCCAAACCTATAAAAAATAACGACTACAATTAATTATTATTTTAATAAAAGTAGAAATTATGCTTAGGGGAATAAATAAAAATTGAAGGGCCCTATTGTAGGTATATGTCGTTTTTAGGACTATGTTAATTAGTAACGCATATTATCGCATATTTCTCAGTTTTTTGGATTTTTTACAAAGATCCGGAGGTATGCAGAAGCCAAAAACTTGGATTTATCATTAGGCCTCCGTCATAGACAACACACCAAAAAATTAGAACTACCCCATTTGATGCAACCCATATTTTAGGTCAAAGGTACTGGGGACTATTATTTAAGGTTCCTTTCCCTTGATGCGCTTTTTGGGCTTCTGCCATCTTCAAATTAAATTTTAAAAGTTTAAATTTGTGACAAATTCTTTATAAAAAACCTCGAAAACTATAAAAATCCTTATTTTCTTGAAAAAATATTTAAAAATTCTGATAATTAATTTCTTCGTTGAAATTTCCAAAATTATTTTTTTTACTTTTGATTTTCGAAATTGCGGTAATGTTT
Source organism: Malthinus flaveolus (assembly GCA_950108345.1). Lineage (NCBI taxonomy): Eukaryota > Metazoa > Arthropoda > Insecta > Coleoptera > Cantharidae > Malthinus > Malthinus flaveolus. The sequence goes on from OX467285.1 coordinate 93,891,603, forward strand.
AATGTGTAAACTTTTTAGTTTATGGCATTGGGATTCCAAAAAAGAAAAAATCATTCAAATCCGTTCATTAAAACTGGGTTCCATCATTTTACGTTTATATAGTCTAATTGCACTGGACTATATGTAGTTTGTGATAAAAGTAAGTCGCTTGCAGAAAGGTACACTAATGAATAATGTACTTCTATTCTATTCTTCTATAGATTCTATTGAACCTCTCTGCAGGTGGTATAGGTCATTAGAGGAATAAGTATAAGCATTGTAGTGTATTTGAGATACAGATAGGGCGTTTTCACATCTACAGGCACGATATCAGCACAGCACCGTTAGCGACACGATTTCTGGCAAGCATTTACACATTCACCGGCAACAGTACCCGTCAGTGGAGTCTCGAAGTATTTTATTTTTATTATTTTCGTTGTTTTTGTCGCAAAAACAAGGTTTAGATTCCACAAGTTCAATTAAAGTAATTATGTTATTTTTACCAGCCATTTTAGTAATTCAACAACACTTTACACCGCTTAAAAGAAATAAAATTTGAAAACTTAGTTGACAGCATGTGTGGAGCGACTGCTCTTTGCCGACTTCTTTGCCTTTGTCACCTGTAGCAGCACAATATCGATATCTCTGGCATATCGTTACCGTTGTCGTGCCGGTAGATATGAAAACGACCATACGGCTTTTAAAGTTAAAAAAATAGATTTCTCACACTCGAATTAGTAAGAATAGTTACCTAACTCAAAATCGTAAATACTGCACTCTTCGCTATGACAGCAGTGTTGTGACCCATATTTGATCTTTCCAAAATAACAGCTCCTCTGATTTACTACGAGTTACCATGTGTTCAAACGAAAGTCATTAGTTTCTTGTCCTAAAAAACTTTCCAACAAAGTAGGTGTTGTTGCCGTTTTCTATTTTGTAGTTGAGCTCATCTTTACACCACTTCCTGGTGTTCTGAGATTTTTACAATCATTTCCAAATGCATGTTGGTTTAGTAGATTTTCTTCAAAGTTATCTAATTCGTTACTAGCAAATCATCTTGCAGGACTGGCAAAAGTTTTCATTTCCGACTTTAGTATTTATAATTGAATCGACTAAATTAAAATTTGCATTTGCTTTCTCATAAGTATCTAATAGATTTATTCCGAAGCACTTATATTTAATATAATAGTATTTTACCCCCAAAAAACAAATTTCTAAATTCTTCATAAGTTGCTAGTAAGTTTAGACAGAGCAAATTCAAATTTTTAAACAGCTTCCCCGTTTTTGAACCTCACGACACGTTTTATCTATGGTTTTATTTAATTTCAAACTAATTTAAATTTCAGTAAGTTGAAGTCGCGAAATAATTAAAATGGGAATTACTTGTTGGGCAATCATAATAATTTGAGGGAGAAATGCATATTTTTTAGATTTCCCACTAATCCAAAACAATTGAAAATATTGCTAAAACTCCCAGGGAAAAAAAATACAGTCGCGATCGAAACTCTCAAAGCTACTTGTTAAGGTTAAGCCACACATATCCACACCGTGTGTCAACCGAGTGTTGACCGTCAAAGGGTGAAAGAATTGCCCAACGTTAAATAATCTGCTAGTCCACACATCTCCGCACCAACACCACACCGAGTCTGAGTAGTTTTGTTTACTTTTTGACGGACACGGTGCGGTCTAGGATAAAATTAATTAAATTAAATTTATTGATATTGTGTTGACGTGTACATGACAGAAGTAGCTATCTCTACTGGTGGTGCTTATAGATGGTACAACCAGATCTGCAGCGTTAAAATGAATGTTAATTAATTAATTATTCAAACTAATAAGAATTTTTTTTTACTTTTCAAATCTACTAAGACCAGTCCAAGACCCTAAAACAAATTTCAAGTATCGGTCAATTACTTACTTTTAAAAATACAGCAGCTTGGAAATTATCTAAATGCTAACAGCATAATATACCGACGAGGTACGGAAGACATACGAACAAGTGTCGTTTCACCCCTCCCGACCCGTATGATGACCAGCATACGGTGAGAATATGTGTATCTTAACCTTTAGCCGATAAAGGTTAAGAAATGTCGAAACCACAATTAGCCATCAACCACAACAGACTTAAAATAGTAACATAACACAACCTGGCATATGTAGTTTCTTAAACTATACCGCTACTTAAACAATTTTAGAATCTGCTTGTACTTACTTGGAACCGAAGCTGGACCGATATTGAGAGCACCCAACTCTCTACATTGTAATCCTTTGTGGCCATACCAGAAGGCTAATTGGAATTTACACAATTACGAAACTTGAAAACATTCCAAATCCAAAATCATAATAAAAGGAATTGAAGAAAAGTTTACACTTTACAACATAACCTTAAAATCCATATTAGTGATGGGATCATTCGAATGAAAATAATCGATTCATTCGATTATGAAAACCACTCGAGATATCTCGAGAGGTTGTCGTCGCCACTCGAATGATTTCGGGTTTTCACTCGTTGGATGGGATCATTCCGATCATTCGAATGAAAATAATCGATTCATTCGCTTATGAAATATGAAAACCACTCGAGATATCTCGAGAGATTGTCGTCGCCACTCGAATGATTTCGGGTTTTCACTCGTTTCTGTCGTTGAGGACAATCGATTATTTCGGACTTCACTTCAACAAATTCAAATTCAAACCACTCGAATGATTTCGGTTTTTCACTCGTTTCAGTCGTTGAGGGCGATAGATTATTTCGGACTTCACAAAAAATGTTTTGAATTTTTATGAATATAAATTTTTATGTAATTCATAATAGTTTTTTCCTTTTTTCCAATAAAAAAATTTTGAGTTACAATTTACAAAGGTTTACAACAACTGTGGGTGTAGACTTATAATACGAAATACGGAAATACGATATATCATTCGAGTCAATCCGTCATTCGAGTACCAATGAGCGACGAACGTTTAAACTACGAGATACGAGAGATCATTCGAATGATCATTCGATTATACTAATCACTCGAGTACCAACATATCGATTATGAAAATCATTCGATTATGCCCAACACTAATCCATATAAAAGAAAGGGTGACCAAAGATACGCCAAGCGACATTATACATAAAGGACATTTTGCATACAAAGAAGAAACTTATTACTATACGTCACGTTGCCTATATTCAAGATGTACAAAATTTCTTCTTTATTTTTAATAGAATAAATATTTATTAATTACACCTAAATTGTAAAATTGACCCTAAAAAGCTTAACCTTTAACCTTTTATAAAAATAAGAAGAGATTTAGAAAAAAAATTTGTGTGAAACGGCGTTGAAAATTGTTTTGAAAAAACTTGAAAAGTAAATTTGAAATGAACAAATGTGTGGTGGAGGTATTTTTTAGATTATAAGCGTGCTTTTGAAACTGTACGCAGAATTTAACTAATAAAGAAACCTGGAAAGTATGGAATCCGAGGAAACTAAAAGAAATGGTTTAAAAGTAACACTCAAAGTTACTTGTTAAGGATAAGCCACACATATCTGCACCGCGCCCACACCGTGTGTCGGCCGTCTTACGGTGAAAGAATTGCCCAATGTTAAATAATCTGCTAGTCCACACATCTCCGCACCGACACCAGGCCGTCACGCCGCACCAACACCACACCGAGTCTGAGTAGTTTTGTTTACTTTTTGAGGGGCACGATGCGGTCTAGGATAAAATTAATTAAATTAAATTTATTGATATTGTGTTGACGTGTACCTACATAACAGAAGTAGCTATCTCTACTGGTGGTGTTTATAGACGGTACAACCAGATCTGCAGCGTTAAAATGAATGTTAATTAATTAATTATTCAAACTAATATAAGAATTTTGTTTTACTTTTCAAATCCACTAAGACCAGTCCTAGACCCTAAAACAAATTTCAAGTATCGGTTAATTACTTTAAAAAATACAGCAGCTTGGAAATTATTTAAATGCTAACAGCATAATATACAAACAAGGTACAGAAGGTGGAAGAGATACGGACAAGTGTGGTTTCAACCCTCCCGACCCGTATGACGGTCAACACTCGACCGACACATAGTGCGGGCGCGGTGTGGATATGTGTAGCCTAACCTTTAGCCGATAAAGGTTAAGAAATGTCGAAACCACAATTAGCCATTAACTGCAACAGACTTAAAATAGTAACATAACATAACCAGCATATATAGTTTTTAAAACTATACCGCTACGTAGTGTTTTAAACAATTTTAGAATCTGCTTGTACTTACTTGGAACTGCAGCTGGACCGATATTGAGAGCACCCAACTCTTCTACATTCTAATCACTTGTGACCATACCAGAAGACTAATTGGAATTTACACAATTACGAAACTTGAAAACAATCCAAATCCAAAATCACAATTTCGAATTCTTGATGTTACCATAACCTTAAAATCCATATAAACGCAAGGGTGTCCAAAAGTACAGACAATATACATAAAGCGCATCTCACATACAACGAATTTATTTTAGTGTACTATAAAGACTACCTCTAGCAAATTTTGTGCAGATGTTGCACATTAGCTACTTTGTTATACCCCATTCTCAAATTTTGCAGTTTCCACTTTGAGGATTAAAAATTTTATTAAAAAAATTGACGGAGTTTTCAACCTTAACGGTTATTTCTTCTGTATTTTACAAAGCTTTCCGCAGCCGAAAACAACTTATATAGTTTTTGCAATAATTCCTATGTAGTATTAAAATCAAATTCTTAGCAAACTGCTCGTAGGTTACTACCATTTCAATACTCTTGACAAACACACAGACAATACCTAAAAACAAAAGAATACCTACTATAAGTAATTGATGGTAAAATTATAAGTAAATTAAATTATTCTGAATTCACAAAAAGACTAGTCTGAACGAGTTGAAAACGGAAGAGTTAAATGTAGTCAAATTGTTGTCCCACACTATAGTCACTCTAGCTACTTTCTAATCAAAGTTATGGGTTACCAAAAGTAAAAGATTGAACAGACTCGATAACGTTAGTTCTTCTAAGGGCAGCTTCTTGTCAAATTATAGGTTATCTTCTAATTAACAGGACTTCTACATATGATTAGAAAATATCCCCTATTAATTAGGTTGGTACAATTTAATTATCATTACAAACTCTCTGGCTCTGGCAATTTTTGATGATGGCGTTTGTACAGCTAGTAATGCTCTTCACCTAGAAGAGTACTACCTCTTTTTAGAGACAGTGTCTCCCTAAAAGATTTATCCGACAAGAAATGTCAAACTTTGATAGAACCAATAATATAGAAAATCCAAGCAGCAATCACTCTCTTCGGCGATTGATCTAAGGGAGACTGAGATCCACTGATGTGCATTCACCCAAAACTCGCCTCCTAAAGCAGCCCGGCGCTAGAAAAAGCATGAGTCAGTTTCACTTACGAAAAAACGAATTACCTGTACGAAGTGTTGCCTACGTGTTAGGCGTAAATTGCACCGATAATCCTAATGCACCGTAATATATATTGAAATTACATCTCCTCGTAATCATAAATGCCCAAATTGATCAAACTATGTGTAAAAGTAACTACCAACTCTAGGACATAGATGTAGTTGTCTCAACATGTCTACATTAATAGGCAGCCATAAACTACTTGAAAATTAATATCTTCGTTATTAAAAGGACTACCCCCTTGAAATTCTGGGCATAGTACTCTAGTTTATACCCCACTCTCAAATTTAGCAGTTTCCATCCAAGGCTGAAAAATTTTACTTAAAAAATAATTAAGCACTTGTCTTTTACCTCAACGATTATTTCTCCAATATTTTGCAAAGCTTTCATCGGTCTAAAACAATTTATGCAATGGTTCCTCCGTGATACTGAAATCCAACTTCTACCAAATCGCTCTTAGGTTATCAATTCAACACTCTTTACGAACACACCCACGACACCCAGAATACCAAAAAACAAAAAGTATAAGAATTGATAGCAAAATATCGAGTACCATTAAATTTTTCTAAACTCAGAAAAAAACATGGAACTAGGAAATAGGTGAAATGGTTGAACACGCGAAAAACATGAAGCCCTTGGCGAAGAACAAGCTGTCAAATTTCGTAGTAGGGAAGAGTGAGATTACCCTGACGTACTAGGCGTCGCACACTTACTGAATAACACTCCGCTCCGTTAGTGATGCTTTAACTTTTAGATACCCTTAAACTAACTTATAACCATCCTACTTATTTTCTAGTTCCATGGGAAAAACGAATAACCTGTGTGAAGTTTTGCCTACTAGGCGTAAATTTTGAAACTATGCTTCTACGTACTAATAAAAAATGTACACGTTCATAAAACGTATGTCTAAAAGTAACTACAAACTGCAGTGCATAGATGTAAAAGTCTAAACATGCCAACGATTCAATTGCTCGAGAAAGAAATAGCCACAGCTACTACCCACTTTCAAAGGCAGCAGTAACTACATGATAATTAATAGCTTTGTTAATAAGAAGATTACCCCCTTGAAATTCTGTGCATATATGTTACACATTAGGCACTCTATTACACCAAATTCTCAAATTTTGCAGTTGGCACGCGGGAGTTAAAAATTTTATTTAAGAAAATTTAAAGCGTTTACTACCTCAGCCGAAAACAACTTATGCAATTTCTACAATAGTTCCTCTGCGGTATTGAAATCCAACTTTCCCCAAACTACTCGTAGGTTCCATTAAAACACTCATGGCAAATACATCTATGACACCCATATTTCACAAGTCTTTCCTCGGCCCAAAACAACTTATACAATTTCTGCAATGATTTCTCTGTAGCACCGAAACCCAACTTTTACGAAACTGCTAGTCGAATACCATTTCAACATTCTTGACAAAGACATCAACGATACGTAAAATACCTAAAAACAAACAATAGTATAAGTAATTAATATCTTGAAGCAAGAATAGATTTGTTCCAACACACAATTTTTGTACGATTTTGAAATAGTCGTAGAACTGTGCATGAGCAGGTGGCAACTGTGTACCGTTTCGTGACTATCCTAACGATTCTTGCTTTTTACCATCTATCGTAACGACTTACGAACAATTCAAAGTTTGATCGAAACCATTGGAACGCTTACATGATCGTCTCGAGTACTGACAGAGTTCAGTTGGAGCAAGTTTTAACGTTTATGCATGAGTGTGATTGCACAGTGGACTGTTTTTGAAAGAGTTGGAGCAAACCGAATGAGTCAAATGAAAACAATTTCGTTCCCTTCTAACAATTTTGCGAATTACAAATTGAAATGTTTCTTTCTTGATTACGAATACAGATATCAAACAAACGAAGATTCTTATTACAGCTTCTGCTACAGCTGTTGAATTTGAAATCCGAGGTATCGAATATAAGTTTTGTTGATTTTGTTAACAACAATAAATTTGAAGCTCCTAATCTGCTAATTATTAATTTAGAGGATTAGTCGGAATCTCTTAATTGGTTATATCATAATCACCGAAAATAATTTCACAAAACGATAAAGATGTCCAAAGATAATTAATTTTAATATTTTAACTCTTCACGGACCCATGTTTGTCTTGGTTTGTCCTTTCAAATGTTTCAAAATGAGCGTTCACAAGGTCGACACGTTTGTGAAATTTATGTGGTTTGTCATACTTGGTACAATTTAATTATTATTACGAATTTATTAAATTTGAAGTCGATTACTAAAAATTTGTAAATGAGTTATGGAATGCCGTTTTAGCATTTAATGCACCTATTTATGTTTTAAAAATTAATTCTGTTGCAACTCATTTTGCTTGTAAAAATTTTTAAAAGTGTCATTTTTATTGACTATCATAATAAATGGTCTCAAAAAAAATAACTGTTATGTTAAATGGCATCGAAATTTGTAAGTGTCATTATAAATGACTAATATTTTAATGTAGAATTTAAATCTACAAATTAATGTTTTGAAAATAATAGAGTAACAAAATATAAAGTATGATAATAATTGACTTTAATAAAAAATAAATCTCAAAATAGGCAAAATTGCGAGTGTCATAAAAATTAACTCGAACGTATGTCTGCACTCATATTTCGGTATTAGCGTATTACATATTAATATTTATACCAACAGATGCCGCATGCTACCATCTCTTTCCCATTTATCATTTAAAATACAAAGAAACGAAATTTTTGAAGGTCAAAAATTTATTGGTCTATTTACTTCGAGAGATTTTAAATAATATACCCTCCTTGGCTCCTTGTTGCTACCTGCTTGTTAAAGGGACCTTGCAGAACCTTGTCTCTTTATGTCATAAACAATAAACATCTAGATCTGGGAATACTTTTAAAATATCGTTAATTATTATACCTACTTGTTCGCATGTTTTGGCTCGATAATAATTAGATGAATTTTCAATTTCATTTTTGATCATGATAATTTTGTTATAATCATCTAAAAAATTTTCAAAATGGTATCATTGTTTTTCGCTTAACAACTTAACATTGATGAGATAAAAAAACAAGTAATTGGTAAAAATTAGAAGAGATCTGCTTATGTAAAAGTTCTTATGTTTGTGTATACAGCGTGTAGGTATACCGAAATTTTCAAAATCTTAATGAAACCTGAGTGAATCCGAAGTTTGTTCGTTCGCTATTCAAATAAATTTAAACACGACCAAACGAATTCGCTCTTTTGTAGTGTTTGATATAATAAATTTAAATGCATCATTGGATTTCTTTGTGGAGCTTAAATCTTAAATTAACAGTTTATAATTATAGGGAACAATTTAGAAATTTTAAAGGACAGAATAAGAGCTACAGTGCGAGATATCAACGAGTTAACTTAAAAAATGCATTTCGTTATCAAAAGAGCTGAATATAGTCATAATTTGATATTGTAATATTGTATCGAGTCACCAAATCGTTATCAACAAATTAATTCGGAGTTAGGTTAAATGGGGTATCCTATCATTTATCACACAATTTTTCGAGTTAACTCATTCTCTATTTGAGTATAATACTAATAATTAGTATTTGAGTGACATCACATTCTTTCTATTATACAGGTTGAGTCTAAAATGTTAAAAAATGTAAAAATATTAAAGAAGAAGTAAATTGAAATTTGGCAACATTGTACGGATGTTAATAACTGATGACAGATAAAAACATAAGTGACATAAGTCATCATAAGGGTAGTTTCAAAACATCGTTGCCACATATTTTTTTAACAACTTAATACAGAAATTTCGATATTCAAAATTAATTTTACAGGATAATAAAATGTTATAGGAGCATTTGTTTTTGCCTAATAATTAAAAAACACGTGAATTACTAGAGGACATGATGAAAAGTTTCAAAATTTGGCAGAATTCGGAGTTGAGTTCTCAACTTAACTTCTTCATTTCTCAACAAATTAGCGGCTGGGAATGTTTTTAACATTTTTTCTTTACTTCAATTATTATTCCCTACAACGTACTGGAGAGCTTATCCGCCATTTTAGACTCACCCTGTATATGTTCGTTTTGTGAGCAAGCATTCGCATTTTTGCTGACTTTTGTCATATTATAGCTGCCTTCAAGATTATTACGCTTATTATTTTGTTTTACCCCTTTCACAGTTAGGGGTATACAGCGGAGGTGTCAAGTGTGTGGCGCCCTGAAACCACCTCGACCCACCATTGAGAAAGCCGGCAGCGTATTAATTTTGTGTTACCCTTCCGCAAATTTTATTTCGCAGATCACCCTGCGCGGGTGTAACGTAACAAATTCTTAAGAAAATTTGAAAACTAATTTGTATTCTACAATCTACAACTAACTGATTGATTTGATTATTTCGTAATTCGTTCAAAAGAAAGCCCCATTTCATTATTTAAAAGCAGAGTCCCAACACTAATTTTGCATTAATCGCTCATATTAGTATAAAGTACTATTTACTATTAGGTAATATTAGTGGTGCTCAAAATGAATAAGCAATTTAGCAGGTATATATTTAACAGAATGCAACTAATATTTTTCTCAAGTTTTTACGATTATATTTTAAAGGGTCACTTTATTATAGTACTGGTTGTAAATAGAAGAATGAAGAGTTCCATTTACAAGACAAATACGAGGTGACGAAGCCCAAAGTGGTTTGATGACACAAATTTCATTTCCACAATTGTGTCGCCAAAAAATTATTTTAGGCAATTAAAATTTTAATTTTAATTTGAGCATAAGAAATTGATAATTGATAACTAATAATTACCCATACTCGTTAATTTTACGTCTGTACCAACATTATAATACATAGCTGTCCTTATGTATTACGCTCATGTACTAATAATAATTATTATTAATTATAATTCTAATTATAATTAGAAGTATAAATTATGCAAAAATTAACTCTTTCACTTATTAGACTTATCGCCAAAAATAACAATCCCCATGCTGTCTAATAGCTGAACTAGCCCTTATTTCTTATTTTATACAACGGTTAAATTATAAAGTTTATTTCAGAATACAGAAACCTGTAATACTGACTAACCTCTGAAGAAAGCTACGACATGCACGGACACGCGTTCTTTTTCATTTTTTATAACACTTGCCTTTTTTGAGACCATTGAGACTTATTTTTTATTAAAGTCAATTATTATGATACTTTATATTTTGTTACTCGATTTTTTTTAGAACATTAATCTGTAGTTTTAAATTCTACATTAAAATATTAGTCATTTAAAATGACACTTGCAAATTTCGGTGACATTTAATTTAACAGTCATTTTTTTTTAAACCATTATTATGACAGTCAATTAAAATGACACTTTTAAAAATTTTTACATGCAAAATGAGTTGCACCAAAATATATTTTCTAACCGTAAATACGTTACATTAGTTGTAAAAGTCTCATAAAAATTGTGTGTTAAAAGAAATGAAAATTTTTTTAAATATGTTATATTTTTGTGTCTCAGAATTTTGACCTTGAAAATAATTCGACATTTTCCTACACTGTTGAAAAAAATGTGCACCAAAACTCCAACTGTTATATTAATTCAGCTGTGCAACAGAGATACAAAGTACTCTCTTAAGGGACTTTGTATGTGTACGACTGAAATAACAGGCCTAAAGCGTCGCATTTTGCTCGTACGATATTTTAAATATCACATAAAAAAGGACTGTTATAATAATTCATTTTAATTTTAAATATATCATATTATTTCTTGTATTTCTTAAATTTTCTATTAAATTTAAAAGATTTAAAATAACACTCGCGCATTTACTGATTTTATTTCTAAACCGTAAATAGGTGCATTAAATGCTAAAACGGCATTCCATAATGAGTTCTACTGTTTTTGAAAATAAACTTAAAATTGCATTAATTTTTAGTTTATGGGTTTATGCAACCAGCACCTCAGTCTTGTACAACTGGTTGCATAAACAACAAAATTAGAGAAGCTAAACAGAAGATTCGCTGGATCTGGATCTTGATCATAACAACAGACAAGCCACTTCGGTACGTTATAATTACAATAATGTTAATAGCACTTTTCCATTTTAGTACACAGGAGTGGGTAAAAATTTCGAATCATACAATAATTCAATATATAGCAAATAAAAAAAATCGTGTTGCTTCGCAGAGGTCTATAGAGTGAGGTAGTCAACTAAAGAAAACCAGAACTGGTATAAGAGAAAATATGTTTGTGATAGAAGTAGTTAGCCATGTACAAAAATTATTTAGTAATGTCCAACTAACAAATTAAATAACGAACGAAAAATTAATTCACCTGTAGATGTAGCGTATTGCATACTAAATGACCCAGTGTAGCCCTCACGACCCTTACTCTTTCTCCAGACCAGGTCAACAAAACAAAATCCGAGTATAGACTAACCCCATATGAGGCACATTGCGTCATTTCTCATTACCAAAGAACTTAATATTAGCTAATTTCATACTTAATTGGGCCGAACTTTTAAAGCGCATCAGAATTATCGTCTCTCCTACCATTTTTTGGAGTTCTGTACGAAATATCGAATAAAATTTAAAAAATCTGGAAAACAAACTTTATTGATACAAAAAAATGAAAACAATAATTAGACACAAATGAACTTCATAAACAATTTCTTTATTTTATGAACTCTTCTAGGTTTGTGTCTTTTTGGTTGCTCGGGCCTCAACCAAATCAACGCCGGTTCTGCATCTTTTGATTCTTCATCAAGCGACAAATACTCCATTGCGGCTTTACGAAGATTAAGATTACACTTCACACCTTGATAAGCCAAACGATCCCGGAACCGTTCTCGAACTAAAGCAGCCACGATGAGAGCGTCGTCATTCTTGTAATCCTCCACGTATTTTAACTCGCCTAGAAATAGACAAAATTCAAAAATTAGTTACAATTCGTCGCTTCAGGAGCTTTTAACTTACCGTTTTGAGTCTCGATTGCTTGTAGAATAATCGGCTTTTTAAAAGTTCGTAAGATGGACTTATCTGGGCATTGATTGAGCCACTAAAAAAATCAAAATTTAGTGACGGTCGCGTATTAAAATGGTATTTTATACTTACGTTTATGACGGCGGTCAAACTTTCTTGGGTCATAATTTGTTAGAGAGCACACTTTCACTTGAAGCACAGGGTAAGACTAAAATAATTTTAGTTTTCGACAGTAATCTGAGTCGTTGGTGAGAAAGTCGAAGAGGGATTAATAATTGTAAGAATGACTAAAGAATTTACTGGACAGTTTTAACAAATCCGATTTTAGATAAAAGAATTGAAAAAAGGGTCAAAGTTACCGTTAGGTACTTAAAATTTTAGACACTTTTACTTTTTCCAAGTAATTTTTATTTTTTCCAACAATTTGGATGTCTAAAGATATGATTAAAAATATTTGGTAGTACCTATTTGTAAATTCGAGAATAAATTTTCAATAAATTCTCATTGTTTAACGACCGCGTTACCGTATAACTCGCTCTCTCTCGTACACGTTCTAAATCTAAACAAATTATATAATTTGTTTGGATTCCTTAAAACGGGTCCTAAAAAGTATAATTTTGAAACGAGACTATATGTTACGCAAGATAATATATTGGCAGAACTTCAATTCAGCTATACGTACCAAAAAAGCTAAAGCTCATATGGTGAAAAGAAAAGTTGAGAGTGTTTAAAGTCGAAACTTTACACATTTTGTCGCACCGTCTCCACAAAACAAATGAATATTGTCAAAACTGAAAGTGTGTTTAAGATTGTAAAAATAGTTTTCTACTCCCCAATAGTGATTCTATTAATTAAGATTACGAAAAGCCCTTTGTGTTAATAAATGGCGGAGAAAAAAATGTTTTCAAAAGATTAACGCGTGAGAAAAAATACCCATATTTCAGATTCAAAGGCCTATAATTTTTGTTAGTAACACGGTAAAATGCTGTAAAACGAGATTATAATGCCTTTGACGCTCCTTAATTAGATAGTAGTAGATAATAGTAAAGGTCCCATCCGTAGTCAAAGTTGACACCAACTTTGATCCGTAGTTACGGGCCTGAGAAAATACGCTAACAATTTATGGTGTCCGTAAAGTTGCCTACCTTCCAGGCGGACTGTTTTCGTATAAATGAGCCGTACGTGAAATTTTACTTGTATTATATCAATAAAACAATTTATACACAATTAATATCATGCTTTTAGAAAATTTGGTACAAAGTATTGAAATAAAACAGGCTCAAGTTCTTCGTCTAATAAATGCTCATGAAAGAAGTTCAAATGGATAATGAAATAAAATGTGACTAATGAGTCTGAAATTTAGCCGCACTTTTTTTTTAATTTTACGCTGATTTTATGATTATAAATAAATATTACTTTTCGTTATCAATTACTTTATTACTTAGCGTGGATGTAATATAAAAACTGTACCCCTGTACTGTACCCTGTACCCCAACTGTACTGTTGATTTACATCGAAATTCCACCTCGGTCTGCAGACCGACACACCGGCACCCTGGTGCCCCTCCTATGGAGTTAAAAGATGTATATCTTGGCCATCTTTTGTCTCACAAAAAGAAATTATTAAAATAATCTAAAGAAAATTGTTGAAGCTTCAAAAAAGGTCTGCTGACAATTTTAAATAAAACTATTATTTTTGGAAATAATGTCTCCTTTATGCAAGCGGTAAAGGTCCCGTGGCTAAACTTCACCATACAATGATCACACTTTTAAAGTCATTGAAGCGTGTTTACAAGAAAGGAAATTGTATAGGCTTCAAAAGGGCCTGCTACAATTTGAAATACAACTAATCAACTACTTAATACTTTTAGAAATAACGCACATGTTCTGGACAGATTTTGATTCTTTAAAACTTAAAAGGAGTCCTAGAAAGTATATTTTTGAAACGCGACTTTATGTTACATGAGATAATATGTTGTCAAAACTTCAATTGAGCTATACATACCGAAAAAACTAAAGCTCATATGGTAAAAAAAAAAGTTTAGCTTGTTTAAAGTCGGAACTTTATGCATTTTGTCGCACCGTTTCTACAAACCAATTTTAATACTGCCCAAACTGAAAGTGTTCATTCCATTTAAAAAATAGTTTTCTATTTCCCAATAGTGACTCTATTAATTGAAACCAACAAGAGCCCTTTGTGTTAATTAACAGCGGAGAAAAAAATCTTTTTTCGAAAGATTAACGCGTAAAAAAATACCCATATTTCAGATTCAAAAGCCTATAATTTTTGTTAGTAACAAGGCAAAATGCTGCAAAACGAGATTATAGTGCCTTTGAAGTTTCTTAATAAGATAATAAAGGTCCCATCCGCAAAGCCAGATTTTCCTATAGGCCCACTAGGCCCTGGCCTAGGTCGCTAAGATGTTGAGGGCCCAAAACTCTAGTGGCTTTTTAACTATAAACGACAAAGCCGAAGGCGATAGCCCGCGGTGGTTCGCTGGTATTTTAGGAAAATGGACTGCCAATGTTTGCAAAAATTTTAAAGCACTTGCATTCAAACAATGCAGCTCCTCATTCTACCTTCGCCACAGCTCCCTGAATGCCCCCAATTCCGAAAGTGGATCTAAGCCCTGCTAACCTTAAAAATTCTAAAAAATTGGATGCAGCGCTAGGTGACCCGTGGGAGATCAAAATTAAAAAAAAATTGAAAAACAAATTTCCTTAGAGCTCTTCTGAGAACCAAACGGGCACACCAATTTTTCTTGCTTCAAGGTGCAGAATATGTAACTACGCCACTGAACATGCTGTTAAAAAACAGCAAAACATTATTAAGTAAATTAGCAATCAATTGGGGCTCGCCATTATTTAATTTGCCCGGGCCGTTTCTTCTCCAGAATCCGCCTCAGGGCCGGACAACTTTTTTAAGGGGTCCATTCTGTTTTTTGGCCTAGGGCCCATAAAAGCCGTAATTCGGCACTGCCCATCCGTAGTTACGGGCCTGTAAAATACGCTACAATTATTGGCGCTCGTAAAGTTGCCTACCTTCCAGGCGTACTGTTTTCCTATAAATGAGTCGTACGTGAAATTTCACTTGTTATTATAACAATAAACAATAAAATAATTTATACACAATTTAAAAACAAACAAAAGGGCACTACACCATGACTTAAAATTTAATGTTTGTTCTATGACCACGTAGAAAGTTATTCGCCGTCCAACTCGAAGATGTAATTGCTACAAAAATCGCCGTATTTCCGAGGCTCTTAAAACAGTGCATAACGTAAAATCTAATGAATCGAAAAATTTTAAAACTTACGCACTCAAAGCCAAAAGGGCACTACACCATAAGTAAATTATGTTTCAGTTAGATATCTGGGACTTTATTTTTAGATGAATAAACCGGTCCTAAGCCGGGTTTATCAAGCAACTAAATAAATTAAATACTGGCGGACTATGAGGAAAAACTAATATAGTTCATGCAGGATAAATATCCCTTTAAAAGATTATAAGGTCAAAACCGTAAACCGACGGGTGGTAGTAAAACAGTCGGTTTTTGTGCTCTTTCTTTCCTAATAGTTTTGTACAGTTTTCCCTTTTTTTCATTTACCAAAGAATAGTAAGCGGTCAGCAGTTCTTATATTCGCTCGTTCTGCCACTTTTATAAGCAGAAGGACGATTATTGGGTTACTACTCATTTGCAATGTTCTTTCAGCCTGCATCGGTCAAAATCAAAAATTTTGTATTTCGGCATTG
Source organism: Malthinus flaveolus (assembly GCA_950108345.1). Classification (NCBI taxonomy): domain Eukaryota; kingdom Metazoa; phylum Arthropoda; class Insecta; order Coleoptera; family Cantharidae; genus Malthinus; species Malthinus flaveolus. Next base: position 93,907,720 of record OX467285.1, read on the forward strand.
TGGGTATAGAACCCAAAAGTTCAACGTGCTCTACCCCCTCAACTGTTTGTTTGACGAAAAAAATTTAAGAAGCATAATTGGTAGGAAATTGAATGTACCTTATATTTGTATAGCAAAACTTTTCTCCAAAAGTGCGTAGTTTTCGAGTTATAAGCAATCAAAAAAATGTTTGGCAGATTTTGTAATTTTTTTAACTTTAGCGCGCGCTAGTGCGTAAATTGTTCACCTGAGGAAAAACTCTTATGAGATGTTATTTGTAGAAAATTTAATGTACTTTACTTTTATATAGAAGAATTTTTCTCATGAAGTGCGTAGTTTTCGAGTTATAAGCTAAAACCCGAAAAAGAACCAAAACCCACCGTTCTCGAGCGGTCCCCAAGTTAATGCTGCCAGTTTTAAGAGACATACGGTCGGTTTTATTACTCATTTGCAATGTTCTTTTATCCTGCATAGTCAAAAATTTTAAATACTTTATGGTTTACAAAACTACAAAAGTATTCGCTGCCTTTTAGACTATTTAGGGAGGTAGGTACTCGCAAATCAGCAAATCATGACCTCAACTCGATTTGTAATTGTCTTGTAACTAGAAGTACCTACTAAAATTGAATATTTTAATCAGAAATGTAGAAAAATATTTTGCTTATTGGCGTAGCAGTAATTTCCTATAACAATTTGAATGTGGCCTAATTTTTTAAAAAGAAAATAAATAAATATAAAAACGACATTGAAACAAACTAAAATTTTAATTTCAATAAAATATGATAAAAGCACTAAAATATTACAAGTAATTGAAATATAATTTAATAAACAAATGCGTACATACCTACTAATCGAACTCTTGGCTCCCTTAAACAAGGGTGGATTTGAAAAACCATTATTTGAATGTAAAAATCACCGACCACGGACACGCACCAAACAAACTACTAAATGATTGTGTTAAATTACATCTTCTAGCAAGCTGAAACGCGCAGGTGTCTTATCGCTTATCAACATGTGATTAGAAAGTGTGGTTTTAACGTAAAATAGTTGAAATTCGAATTGGCGCACACAATGAATTTAAAATGAGATAATTTATAATATTCTATTTTTTTTTAATCACCTTTGCCCTATAAATTTAAATACTGGCGATTCCCAACTCAAAAACAGGATATACAGGGTGTTGTATTTAAAATTAAAGATCTAGCCCCGGAAGTCAAAATACATATATTAGTATGTAATTTTACAGTACCTATGTTAAAGAAATCTTGAAATATACAAGGTGTTTTTAAAAATCCTATTTACTTAGCTATTATCCTATTTACTTACTTTATTGAATATTTTTCGCGTCACTTACAACTTACAACCACCTTTATAATGAAAAAATAATGATAACCCAAAATGTGCCCCTTAAGCTGGACCCAGACGTAGCATTTTGTTTCACGATTTGTTTGTACAAACAAGTTACACAAACATATCAGTATGTGTAGTGCCGTATTATATTTGTACAAACATATTTCAGGAAGTAAATTCATTTGACTTGTTGTAACGTTTAGGGACTATAAACTTTTTATATTCGTTTTGTTTGTACAAACAAATCGTGAAACAAAATGCTACGTCTGGGTCCCGCTTTATAGTGCATTCTGACCGATTCACCCATCGATCTAAACTCACATTGTACAGATGAGTTCAGGTGTCATTTTAAACCACAAATACAAACAAATAACCCACATCCTTTATTTAAAAAATCAGTATAAAGATAACACATTATTTATAAATGCAAATCTTTACTGAGCGTATAAGCAGTTACATGCATCATACTATCTTTATTTCCTTTGAAGTTTTCAATCACCTTATCTCTAATATCTTCCCACTCGTATAAGTCGCGATACAGGGGCCTCACAAACTTCATTCGTCCAACAGAATTAAGCCATTCTAGAGTAATAGGCACTTTATCTTCCCAACGAGCTTTCAAACAAATTCTCAACCAACGAAACTTAATTTCTGAATTTTCGCAAGAATCGAATTTGAACACTTTTTCAATTGCTCGCAATTTCGATACCGTTTGAGGAGGTTGCTCAAACATTTCTTGCAACAACTGTATTATTTGGCTTACACTAAGCTCTTTCAACTCGCTTTTCTTAAAAGGAACTTCTTCGGTGAGCTCGTCCCATTCTATCCATCGCTCTTTGTAAGTAATGCAGAGCTCCATTAAAGTTTGATCGTAGTGAGGGATTACTGGAGGCATGCCGGGTTTATACAACCAAGTTTCCCAGTCGATTTGTTTAGTGCAGTTATTTTCGGCAAAGTAAGTTTCAAAAAACGTTTTAAAATCATCTGTATCGATGGATTTATACTTGAAAGTATAAAAATATTTACGTAAGAACGGCTCAAATGCGTCTGGACCTCCAACGATAGACTCTAGGTAACGCAAAAATGTGTGACCCTTCTCGTAAGGAACTCTGCTAAAAGCATCATCAGGATGAACGCCCTTCAAGTTGACTACTAAAGCTGTCAACGGGTTGTCTGCACCGAACAAATTTACCTGATAATAAAAAATAATTTTAAAAATGGAGAAATTAATTTTATGGAAACTTACGGTTTCTCTAAGTTCTGACACTCCACAATGGGCCTCAAAATCTTGTTCTTTAAAATTGGTGAGTCTACCTATTATTTTACGTTCGATGAACATGGTAAAGCCTTCATTGAGCCAAAAGTGTTCAAAGTTCCGATTGGTTACTAAATTTCCTGTCCAACTATGAGCAATTTCGTGAGCAACAACATTCGCCAAAGATCGATCACCTGCCTTTAAATAAAAATTCTACTTTAGTAAAACGGTCTTCTCTTACCTAGACAATAATTTTAAATTAGAATTATATGGGGCTTATAATAATCTACAAGCTACTAAGGCAATGAATCTCAACCTGAGGGACCTGTGAGATCAAAATTGCCATTCGAAAATTTCGTCCATTATTTTCAAAAGTTGGCAACACTGCCCAAAGATAAAAATAGCATTAAATTTTTCATGTAATTGTGCCCAATTTTGTTCAGTTAAACAAGCCTGCAACTCTTCTAATAGGTACCTTTACACTAGCATTCTATCGCGGGCGAATGGAATGCGCCGTTCCATTCGCTCACGAATGCGTGTACGTCTAAAAGCTCTGGTCACTCACACGTTTACACGCGTTCGAGAACGCGTTCAACTCCAAACGTTTTAGCACGTTCTTTCACAAGGTTTTGTAAAGTAATGCGTGCCGTGCCAATCACGCATTCACATTTTGTCAGTTTTATTCAAATTTTTGAATGGATTTGAATGCAGAAAATCTGTGTTTAATCGCTACCGCAGTAGTTGCCATACATAATTTAAAAAAAACAAAATAGAAGTGACTAAGTGGTTAACAAAAAGGGGCACTTATTCACATATAAATATATTGAATGAGTTATGCCTCAAAGTTGATAACTAGGTACCGTAATTTTTTACGTATGGATGAGAACACTTATTAAGAATAATTTTAACTGCATATACATTCCAAAGCATAGTGCAATTTTTGCTTTACGTTTTGATTTTGATGGCATCGCTCAAAAACTTTCACTTATCCTGTTAGAATTTTCGACACGCCACGAGCCACGCCAAGTACGGACAAAATATAACAATTTTTGCATTTACACACACGCTCTTACTCTTTTTTGTTTGAGAACGTCTTACTTTTTGCAACACATTTTGGAACGGCACGGTTAGAACGCAACGGCTGGAATGCACGCAAGAAAGTCACGTTCCATTCGCGCGCGCTAGAATGTTAGTGTAAAGGTACCTATTAACAAAGTTATCTTTTAGTAACTATTTCAGTTTGGAAATTTTGCCCTTCTCCCCAGTTATTTCCATATAATTTCAAAAGTTGGCAACACTGTAATTCTGAACAATTTCACTAATTTAACCAACTCTGTAGCTCTTGTACTAACAAAGTTGCCCATGATAGTAGTATGATACTCACTAAAAGTGTAGGAGTAACAAAAGTTAAACAAGGATTTTCCATGCCACCAAAGGGAAAACTTGCAGGTAAAACCAAAAGGTCGTAAATTCCCCACACATACGGTCCACATATGTCTTCTGCAGTCTGTAGTTGTTTTTCTGTATCGGCAAACTCGTAAGCAGCTTTATCTACGATCTCCTTTTCGGCCCAAACATGCGATCTAGGTCCAATTTCGCGCGATTCGATAACTCCCACAGCAATCGCTATCAAGTAAGCCGGAATTGGTACATTTTGAACATAGAAAAATGAATTTAAATCGCCTAGTTCGCGTTTCTGTTTTCTAGGGGCTGACATAACTGCGGTGAATTCCTTTGAAACAGTTATCTAAAAATTTATAAACTTATCAAAAGCACTCGCTTTAAAAAGGACAACAAACCAAAGCCTTGTAAGTTGTTTTAACGGCAGGTGTATCTTGACAAGGTACGGCAGATCTAGCGTGGATCGGCTAAAATTAAAATTGTTACATAAGTATTCAAAGAGCCACTTGAAAAATTACTTGAAATTGGCTAAACACATAAGGATACGCCTTTCCTGATGTTTGTTCTGGTTCCAGCCATTGAAAACCACTAGCTTTAGGATCGGTTTCATACTTGATGCAAATAACACAACTGGAAGAAGTAAAGAACTAAGCAAACTACTTTAGTATAGGTACGAGACGTACGTTTGATTCTCTTCTCCCTCTTTTGCTTTCGGCAACTGAATAGTTAGTTTTGAGCCATATTCACCGACGGCTTCCGAAAGTTCGTACTTTAAATCAATATCCAAGTTGTCAGAATTTACTAGTTTAATGGCAGTGATGTTTAAATTATGTGCATCTAGAATCTTAAAACGAGTTCAATTATATAACGTAAGCGTGAGATAGGACAAGTTCTTTTTCGTATTGGAATTTGTAATAGTTTGACACTTACAACTTCTTTGGCATTTTGATCGATTTTTTTAACAGTCAAGTCGACACTACCCCCAAATGTCTTTTTATTAAAATCACAAAATAAATCGAGCTTTAAATCGGTTACCAGAGCTAAATCTATAATGCAAAAAGAAAAATATAACCTCACTTTAATAATTCTCGATTTGTTAACTTACCTGGGCGAGAAAAAGAGCTCGGATCTTGAGGGCTAAATTCAACCATATTTTTTGCTTGGTCACCTTAAAAAGATCGAGAATATTACATCTAGAATACTATCTTATCGTTATCACAAAATTGCCACTCTATTCGGTTGTTGACAGTAGTTGTCAACCTTGTCAACAAGAGTTGTCCACCAGGTATTTACCGCCATAATTTAAATTTTAAAATTACCTGGATCGCCTGTTGTGATAAAATCAAGTAATAGCATAATTAGGCAAAAATTATTCACAACCATATTTATATACATTTATTAGCAGTTCCGATAACTAGTTTTGCGCGAGAATTAAACCGTTCGTAATCAATATCACAATATCCGCTTTTGACCTTTCTTGAAATAACGGGGATAACTAATAGGGAGGTCCAGAAGTAAATATGCAACAGAAAAATTAATTTCGTGGTTTAAAATACAGTAGATTTCCGAAAACTTTCTGAAAACGATTACGTAAAACTATTAATCCGATTCGACTACCTACCTGTAGTAGGTAGTAGTTCAAGTTCAAAGATAAGTGCAGGACCGGCTCTGGCAGATCCAAAAATACTCTTTACACTTACACACACTGACTGTTGCTCTTATTACTCGATGCCTTTAAATGGATCAGCTTTTTAAAACGACAATGAGTCTACCATTTTATAAGGTGCCTACGGTGGCATTGCGGGAGAGAAAACCTGCTAGGAACGAAAATTTTGGTTAAAATGCTCAAAAATAACAATTTAATCACAAAATGTCATCAGACCATTTTTGAAGCTTACAGAATTTCCATTAATGTAGTCTTATTTTTATAGCTGTACGATAAAAATTGGACAAGACAGAATCTTTTGAAAGTGAGCGTTTTTTCACTCCCTTACTCTACCCTCATTTTTTTAATTTGCTTAATAGAAAATTACGAATTATTTTAGAGTTTAAAAGAATGTAAAAACAAGTTATGCGTCGGAAATTTATTTTACTGGATAACTCCCAATTTGGAAGGATACATAATACATTTAACTGCAAGCAATTTTGAATTTCTCTGTAGTAACACACAATACAATATAATAAGTGTTAGTCGAAGAGCTCCACTACTACTTTCAACACGAACATGTTTAATTACTACAAACAACATATTTATTTAAAACAGCAAAGTTTAAGACATTTAATTAGTACGTTTTTCCCCAGTGTGCACTAATAAATGGCGTTTAAAGTGAGCTTTCCGCCCAGTTGTATAATTACATACATTACATTTCATAAGCCCTTCACCTGTATGAATTGACATATGTGCCTTTAAGGTACTTTTGTATGCACACGAATAATTACAATTAAAACATTTAAAGGGCTTTTCTCCAGTGTGCACTAATACATGACTTTGTAAGGCAGTCTTCTTCAAACATGTATAATCACATATACTACATTTAAAAGGCCTATCATCTGTGTGTATTAGTACATAATGTGTATTTAAATAACGTTTACGTAAACACGTAAAATCACAAACACTACATTTAAAAGGCCTTTCACCTGTGTGTGTTGATAAATGACTCTTGAGGCTAGTTTTCCGAGAACATGTATAACCGCAAACACTACATTTAAAATGTTTCTCTCTAGTGTGCACTACTACATGACTTTCTAAGGAAGTCTTCCTCGAGCACGTATAATCACATTCATTACAATAAAATGGCCTTTCACCTGTATGTACAGCTAGATGTCTCTTTAATGTACTTTGACCCGCACTTGTATAATCGCATAAAGTACATTTAAAAGGTCTTTCCCCTGTGTGTACTCGTGTATGTCTCTTTAAGTAACTTTTTCGCGAAAATGCATTATCGCATATACTACATTTATAAAGCCTTTCTCCATTGTGCACGATCTGATGTCCGTTTAAACCACTTTTCCGTGAACACGTAAAATGACATAAACTACACTTAAAAGGCTTTTCTGCGCTGTGCACTAATACATGACCTTGTAAAGTAGCCTTACGCGAACACGTAAAATCACACACATTACATTTAAAAGGCCTTTCCCCTGTGTGTACAAGTAAATGTCTCTTTAAGGTATGGTTCCGCGAATATGCATTATCACATAAATTACATTTAAAAGGCCTTTCTCCTGTGTGTACTAGTGCATGTCTCTTTAAAGAATTTTTCCGTGGAAATACACTATTGCATATACTACATTTAAAAGGCTTCTCCCCTTTGTGCACATTCAGATGCATCTTTAAAGCGTGTTTTCTTGAACATGTAAAATCACAAAAACTACACTTAAAAGGCCTTTCACCTGTGTGAACAGACATATGGTCATTTAAAGTACTTTTCCGTGAGAATGTCGAATTACATACACTACACGTAAAAGGCCTTTCACTTGTGTGAACTGACATAATATGGGCCTTTAAAGTACTTTTTCGTGAAAATGTAACATCACATACACTACACGCAAAAGGCCTTTCACCTGTGTGAACTGACAAATGAATTTTTAAATAACTTTTCCGTGAACATCTATAATCACATACACTGCATTTGAAAGGCTTCTTCAAATGAGTTTTGACATGAACAATTAAACTCCGTTTTTCCAAACATTGAAAATTGCAGTTATAACAATAGTACACTTCGTTGATTTCCAAACCATATTTTGGAATTATTTGTTTTTTTTCTATTTGAACACTCTCTGGAATCGATTCCTCTAGATGGTTTTCTTCTATTTTGATAAGATCTAAAATTTATACTACATTGGCACTTGGACTAGGAACTAATAAACAAATTCTTACCGTCGTCCAACAAGATATCGCAACAAGGTTCTTCCTTTGCGGCTTTACCTACAACTACAATATATTTCTCACATTTACAACCACAACTCTCATTACTTACTTAAATAATCGTTCTCCCAGGTAGCATCTTGAACCTGTTCTTTGACTGTTATTTCCATTACGACCTCCGATCACCAGTAGGTGCTAATCACAAATGCCATTAACGTTAACCGTTAACATCATCCAAAACCTTACCGACCTGCGCAGAAAACCAAATTTCGTACAACGTCGTAACCAAGTTAAATATCAACCTGAAACCTGAACACGCGGATTGATCGTCTTCTTCTACCACTTTCTCACTTCTCTTTCTGCGCATCTTTATGCCCGTGAGTAACGTTTTGAAAGAACAAAGAACCCTACAACAGGTAACAGAAACCATCATGCACGTTAAAGTTTGGGACCAGAGACCAATAAAAGACATCAAAATTGTACCACGTGCCTAGTTTAGAAAAATGAATAAATAAATAGGTCTAGAACTAGAACAATAATTTAACAGCCTCTAGCTTTTGACGTTGCTAGAAAAGTGTCTTGCAAATATGAAATTATAGTTTACTTATGGGAGATAATCTTAACATATTATACCCCTAGAGCTACGAATTTTACCACTCAGACTCAAACTGCTGGCAGCTATGTTTATGCAAGTTTTATAAAAATTAATTGAGTCTCGAACATTTTCTAAACAGAAATTTGCAATTAAAAAACAAAATAATTATGTAATATAAATTAATTAAATAATGACCTTACAAAATTTATCTACTTAACAAGATAATTGTTATTATAATTGTATGAACTTATGCACCTAAACTTACTAAAAGTAGAGTAACTTTAATGTACCTAACCTAATAAGTGCATTCCTAAGCGCTGACAAATTTAGGAGTTCCGTGTTTAGTAGAGATTGATGTTTCCAAAAAAGATGTTTCTCAAAAAAAAAGTAGGAACATTAAGAATTAAATTACTATACAGGGTGATTCATTAAGAATGGACTAAACGAAGCAGGGTGATAGAGGACCTCGATACGCATCGATTTGACCCCCATGTGTATAATCCGAAACTTGATGGTTCGGGAATTATCATGATTTAAGTGTATTTCCAGAAGAACCTGTTTTTTCCATAGATATTTTGTCATGCTGACTAAACCGTTCGTTCTAGCTTGATGAAATTTTCCAGAGGTGTAGTCCAATGATGAGCCTATCACACCGTATGTTAGCATCCTCAATGTAACTTGACAATAGTTGGACAAAAAAAGATCTTTCTAAAATTTCATTACATCAGAAGCACTCTCCCTTATTTTACAACGCTCTTGCAGAAAATTTTGACATGGAAATTTTTTTGGAACATGTTCTAAAAACTTCTCTGTTCTACTGACAATGTAAGTACCCTATAAATTTCATTCACCTAGCTAGTCCTATAGCTTCTCATAAAAAAAATGGTGTTACTAGAAAAAGGCGATATTTCATGTTCCTTATCGCAATACATTGGAACGATGATGATAGTTTTCAATTGTTTCGAATTTTCAATAATAGCGACAGAAGTGAAAATACAGGTTTTGTTCATTAGTTTTTCGTGATCAAATCTAGTTACAGTGAGCTCAGTTCTCGCTCATTATTTGGATTTTTTGAAGTTTTTAAAAAATGTTCCAAAAAAAATTTCCATGTCAAAATTTTCTGCAAGAGCGTTGTAAAATAAGGGAGAGTGCTTCTGCTGTAATGAAATTTTAGAAAGATCTTTTTTTGTCCAACTATTGTCAAGTTACATTGAGGATGCTAACATACGGTGTGATAGGCTCATTATTGGACTACACCTCTGGAAAATTTCATCAAGCTAGAACGAACGGTTTAGTCAACATGACAAAATATCTATGGAAAAATCAGGTTCTTCTGGAAATACACTTAAATCATGATAATTCCCGAACCATCAAGTTTCGGATTATACACATGGGGGTCAAATCGATGCGTATCGAGGTCCTCTATCACCCATGCTTCGTTTGGTCCATCCTTAATGAATCACCCTGTATTATCAGATAAACAAAAAATATTGTTGGAGAATTACGGGGCCCCTTCTAACCCGGGGCCCTAGTCAGCATTTTCAAAGAATAAGTAAAGGAGTAATAGAAGAGCCGGAATTACGAGAATACTTGGTAGTTCCTTTGCGATTTTTCGTTTTTACGAAATGCCATCTCATCACATCAGTATACAGTGTGTCCCGAATAGAAAGTTGTGGGGCCTCAAAGTTGAGTTTTTAAATTTGAATTTTTGTTATATTTACTTTAAATGTCACCGAAATTTTTTGATATTGGGCACTTTTACTAAGAATTGTAAAGCATCGAATAAGAAGTAGAAAAATTTAAGAAATCTCTGCAATCAAGGGTACTTAACCTGAAGTCAAAATTTAATTTTAGCCCTAACTTTTTTGTTTGTTCTATTTTCGATTATTTTTTATACGAAATTTGAAAGATTAGATAAAGACAAAATTATAAAAATAAGCTACTCTTTATTTAAGTTGATATAATTAACCGTTTTATTCATTTTTTTAGGATTTTGTCATATATTCATCTGTAACACCTTAACGTACGTGTATACCAAAATCCAGCTTTGTAGGAATTATTCCAGGAATAGGTCGATTTTTTGTCTAATTTGACTGGACTAGAAGAAAAAACTTTATTATTGATTTTACGACAAAAAGTCATTCTTTATAAAAACTTCTGTTGGTCGAAAAAATTAATTTACAACATAAAAATCTGAGATGACATGTAGTATAGGCGGGCCGTTTTGAAACGGTTTCAGATTGATGCGTAAATCAATCGTTAAATTCATATTACGTAACACGTGGATTATGTAAAGATTAAATATTATCTACTAATCATTATCCATTATCATCTACAGTAAGTTACTATATTATTACAGTTATCTTCGAGATAAAAGTTTCTTGATCTAATTGTTTGATTATTACTTATTACACATTTATTTATCGTCAGCCGCGTATTATCCTATGGGCAAATAGGGCAAGTGCCAAGGGCCCCGGATTGGAAAGAGTCCCAAAATCATAACTTTATTTATTTAAAAATAAATTATCACTTCAAATAGAAATTTGGGGAACAACGATAGCACCTACGGTGAAGATTGTCCTTTTTGTAATTGTCTAAAATCTGTAGTAGGTACCGGCATGGATATGATATTTCCAATAATTTTACCATCAGTTTGATGGGTTTACAATTTTGTTAATTGAAATATTGCACTTTAGTCCGCCTTATTGTATTTTTTACAGCCATTTCCTGTGCGGCAAGTAACTAATAACCTACAGATAAAGAGTCTATAACCATAGGATTTATACAGAAAGCTTGCAACTCGTTATAAACTATAATACGTAGGTACTGCATCTGTTAAAAACGTTTGTGTTTCTCCAAAAATATTTTTTGTGTTTTAACTGAAATTGCTACTAAAATTCCTAAACTTCATTTTAAGCCGTTAAGATTCTAATGTACCCTAGGCCCCATAAAAGTATAATGCGCCACTGTTTATCCCAAATATTTATTGTCATTAATTTTTTCTTTTTTCGACCAGACTAAATGTAAAAAAAATATGAGGAGAATATAGTGGAATTGCGACGTGAGGCTTGTTTTAGGAGACACACTGTATATATGAAACACATAGATCTACTAGAACTTTTATTTACAGATACGAAAATGGATTTCAAAAACGTCGCATAGAACAATAGACAAAAAAACATTTTCGTTTAACCTTGTAAAAGTATAACTAATTTCAAGTTAGCACATCTTTAATTAGATTAAAAAATCAATAAATAGTCCACGTTACATTCAATCTTGCGAGTTTAGTGGGCGATTGCGAAACACAATGACACACGAGGATAATAATTATTTCAAAAATGCGGACGTAAACGTTTGGTTGAGATCGTGTAAAGAAGAGATTATTGAACCGAAAAAAGGAAGAGTGACGGGTAATCATCATCTTGCGATTGGGGTAAATTTAATTTATTTTAAGCGATTTATAGGGACAATTCCAAAATGGTTAAATGGGACATTGATAAGAAATGGACCAGGATCTGTAGAAGCTGGTGAAGACGTTTTTGAGCATTTATTTGATTGCTCCGCTTTGCTCCACAGGTAATTATTAAATGATCCATATTTATCAACACTACATTGTTACTTGTTACCACGACTATCCATGATTTAGCAGTTTAACGTTGGTTGGTATACTCTCTTCTTCTATCTTTTCTGTGGCCATTTTATCAATCTTAGACGCAGTAGTACTATACGTCCATATTAGCACTGGGGCGCATCATTTTCTAATGTAAATAAAGACGTATATCTTTGTCGCTCTTCACATGTTCTCCACATCCAATCTCTCGCCTACACTCTCTGTCTCGCATTAAAATGATTGTTTTGTTCCACCATTTAATTTGAGAAAATTTGGGCCGTAAATGGAAAAACACTTACGTTCCTATACGACGCCCGAATGGGACGTCGTAACACTTCTTCAATTATATTCAGTTTCCCTTGTGTATAATAGCAATTTTTTAGATTTGCAATTGAAAATGGCGAAGTTACTTACCAATGCAGATTTTTACAATCGGACGTTTATAAGAGGAATAAAGAAGCAAATAGAATTGTCACCACAGAATTTGGCACTAAAGCAGTTCCAGATCCTTGCCACACAATATTTAAAAGGTGTAGAAATGAAGAGCAAAAAGCCATAAAATTAAAAGTCGAGCTCTCTGGCGGTCGAATGAAACACTGATATTCTATTAGCTAACATAAATAATTCATGGTGGGCATCTTACCCTATGTGTCTCATTCCACTGTCCGAGAACTCGTATTTTAAATCGAATGCTCGTATTACCTACACTTAAAATTATTTCAGAGTTTCGGCTTTATTCAATTTCAAAGAAAACCGTTCGGACAATGCAATGATCTCAGTTTATCCTTTCGGTGACGAATTATACGCTTTTACGGAAATACCCGTCATATTCAAAATTAATACAGACACTTTAGAAACTGAAAGAAAAGTCGATGTTGGAGACCATGTTACAATAGTCAACCATACTTCACATCCTCACGTCATGAGGGACGGTAAATAATTATAAAAAAATTATATTGCACTACTCGCGACTTCTAAAAACGTAAATTGTATAGGAAGCGTATACAATTTAGCGATGTCAGTTTCAAAAACGGGACCATACCACCACATTGTTCATTTTCCGTCAAAATCTGAAGATGATACACAAAGCATGTTCGAAAAAGCTCACATCGTGGCGTCCATTCCAGCTCGATGGCCACTTCATCCATCCTACATGCATACGTTTGGTAAGTAAAATTGAGTTTTGCTAGTAACAATAAACGTGGCAGCAAAGAAAAACAATGTTTGATGCATGCCACTCCCTCCAGGTCTAACCGATAATTATTTCATAATCGTCGAACAACCTCTAAGTCTATCAGTACCGAGTTTGATAATAAAACGCTTTCAAAACGAGCCTATGATTGGGTCGTTCCAATGGTATGGAAACGAAATGGTAAATTTTCTCTCCCATCTTGCACAAATGATTTAAAATAAACTTTTAGACACAAATTAACGTCATTTGCAGAACTACAGGAAATCTGAAATACAAGTTTTTCGCTCCAGCTTTTTTTTATCTCCACATAATCAACCAGTACGAACTTTCTGATCACATCGTTCTCGATGTATGTTCCTACAAAGATCATTCGATGCTGGAATGCATGTACATCAACGCAATGAAAGTAATGTTGAAAATTATTGCAATTCTAATTTTAAAAATATATTTCAGAATATGCAATCGAATCCAAATTATGCCGAAATGTTCAGAAGTCATTCGGTACGATTTGTTCTTCCTCTTATGGATATAAACGACGATGTTGAAGAAAATCACAATTTAGTGACGCTCGCAAACACGGAAGCGCGAGCTTTTTTGGAAGACGGCAAAATATTGGTTCAATGCGAAAAGCTTTGCAATGTTGGCTGTGAAACTCCAAGAATTAATTACGAAAAACATTTAGGTAGTTATTAACTATTACAAAGTAATTCAGAAATGGATGGAAAATCTGTGAGTTGTTTTGTTTGAGTAACAATAAGAACAATTTAATTCTTTGCAAAATTTGTAAGCCCAACCCCCACCCCATCCAGTTGCAGCCTCTCAAAGGTTAATTTTTTTACATCGTTTGACGCCGCTTGAAAGATTTCATCCAAAATTCGTACAGATAAACCTCTACAGAATTTTATCAAAAATAGTTTAGTGACACAGACGCTAACGGACCTTGGAGTACGAATATTAGAGAAGCGTCTCAAAATATAAACTTCATCCTCAACACCACTAGTTTTTCAAATAGAGAACTATGACCTATTTTGACTAGATAAATTTACTGTTTAAATCCTAATATCCATTTCTGTAGCATCGTGTACACAAAATTAAGTAACATGAGAACCACCTCATTTTTTTACTTAGGCAAACCTTACCAATTCTATTACGCTATAAGTTCCGACGTGGACAGCGAAAACCCAGGAACTGTAAATATTACCAACATTTTTCAATAACCCTCAACTGAAAACTGCTATTTACAGATTATAAAAGTCGATACTCATAGCAAAACCATTCTTACTTGGTGCGAAGATAATTGTTATCCAAGTGAGCCCATCTTCATTCCGAGTCCAAATTCAAAAGTAGATACAGCCTATACTATCATTTATTTAAAAAAAAATTATTTATTTATTGTAGGCAGAAGATGATGGTGTTATCCTATCGGCTATGGTTTGGGGTGGAAATGATACAGAGCACGTTACTTTAATTATTTTGGATGCGAAAACTATGACGGAAATTAGCAGAGCTGATTTTGAAACTAAAAGTCCTGTGCCCAAATGTTTACATGGATGGTTTTTACCAAAATGAGGGTTCATCTCTTAAAATTAAAGTACAGTGTTCGGCATAATAAACTACCCAATTCCCAATCTAAACAACTTATAAAAATAATGCATTCTTCTAATTGAGTAGCAAATTGTTGCATAACATTTTGAAGAACGTGACGTGGAAAAGCATTGATTTCATTTTTAATGTTTACTTCGAAATTCCTTAAATTTCTGAGTTTATTCATAAACACTTTAAGCTTTAAATAGCCCCAAAGAAAAAATCCGGTGCTGAAAGATCTGGGGATCTTGTTGGCCATGAAATCGTGCCATTTCTTGAAATGAGTCTATTTGGAAAAGTTATCTAAAATGTTCATGCTTATTTTGTCCCTTCTTGCTGAAACCAGAAATGTCTTATTTCTTCTTCAATTTGTGGTAAAAAGAAAGTCTGCGGCATTTAATCATGGCGCGCAGCAGTAATGGTTACTGCCTGACCAGTCTCTTCAAAAACATAAGACCCACTCAGTTAGTCTAGTCGATGAAATGCCACACTAAACAGTTACTGTAGGACAATTTAAAGGTCGCTGATGAATATATCGGCGCTTCTCTTGGGCCCAATAATTTTTATTAAAAATAGCCGATTGGTTTTTGTGATATTAATGAAATAAAATGGGTAATTCATTTTGCCGAACCCTGTATAATCGCCTTGGGGTGTCCCATTATAAATTTTATACTCCTTGTAGTCCAGGCAGTGGGTAGGTTCTGACTTACTAAAGGTGAAGAAAAGTTGTAATTTGGTAGACTTATACAGTTTGGCATCCTAATTAATATTCCGAGTTTGCGAACTTGAGCGATCTCCGCTCTCGTCATCATATTGGAAAAATGATACCGAACACCAGGTTTTCCAAAATATCTTTTCCCCAAAATTTACAGGAAATTTCATGCCCTATAATTTTTGTAATAGTTATTTTTGACCTAAGTGGCGCTAGATAGAAGACATTTTCGAAAAACTGGTCTTCGGTACCATTTTTCCAATACGGCGGTCGTTCGAGGTCGCAAACTCGGAATATTAATTAGAACACCAAACTGTACAAATCAACCAAATTAGAACTTTCCTTGACCTTTTGTAACGAAAGCCCACTTTTATGTATTCAGTGCCTGGACTAAATAGTGGGCTGGACTTTTAATTAAGGTAATTAATTGGATTTTAATTATATATATTATGTGACTCTATTATCTCATTATCTGTATTATCTATTGACGTACTTCATTAGCTTCTTTGTGAATAATGAGTACAAATAATAATAATAATTTTTTTTTGTTACTAAAGAATAAATAACTATCAAAACCTATAACATGAGTTTGCCGCGCCACCTGAGCTTAGGCTGTGATTTCGTTGCGACGTCCAGCGGTCGCGGCCGGACGAGCGACGAGACGTCCAGCAGTCGCGGCCGGGCAAGACGTCCAGCAGTCGAGCACTGCTTCTCTCTTCATTTACAGTAAAGTGCAGTGCTCGACCGTGTGCTCGATTGCTGGACATCGCGTCCGGCCGCGACTACTGGACGTCTCGTCGCTCGTCCGGCCGCGACTGCTGGACGTCGCGACCGCTGGACGTCGCAACGAAATCACACCTTAAATGGAACCGATTTCGTTAACGCGTCTCGTCTCGTCTACGTCTCGACTGCTCACAGAGGTGTGGAACAGCGCACGTCCATCTAATTTCCTAATGACTTATATTATGAATGACCTAAACCTGATTCAAAACTTCACCGACCTGCGCAAAAAACAAATTTTGTACAACGCCGTAACCAAGGTTACACACCGACCTAAAGACACGGATTGAGCATCTCTTTCAACCGCTTTCTCACTTCCCCTTCTGCGCATCTATAGGGTCGGTGAGGTTTTGAAAGATGTCTATGAGATTTAACACAAAATAAAATTGAGCTACTTGGCTGTCAGATGCTACAAAGATTCATTGGTGGTGATAAACCTGATCTAATAGTATTTGCGCACATGTTAGAATGGCGTAAATTTCTGCTTGGAAATCAAGCTTACCACACAGAGCCGGCCTGCATATTATGTATGGATATGTCGTCAGCATAACCAAGGACGTTTAGTCCCCCCCCCTCCTTTAGACGTTGGAGAAGATTGTCAACTACAAGACACCAAAGAAGTGGTGAGAGTACTTCTCCTTGTAAACAACCTCTATGCTTTAGCATATGCGAGATCTATCTGGTAATAGTAGAATGGATTTTCCTCTTTTCCAACACATTTTTTTATAAATCTTCCAGGTTGATAGGCAAATTGGTACTGGCTGAGCGGATGAATGAGCATCACAGTGTCCCTTATATGCCTCTCAACTCATCTTTCCAAAGTTTTGAGAAGGAAAGACGATAGGCTTATTGGCCTGAACGATTTAGCTTCGGCGTAGAAGTCACGTCCCCACACATATTATAGACAGGCCATGTTTTTATAAACTTTTTATTAACAGAGGCGAACTAATGAACCTCGAAAATGTCGCGTAGAACGTACAACTTATGTGGACAAACTTTTCGTTTAACCTTGCAACGAAATTTAAAAGGTTATCTTTAAAAGTAAGTAAATACGAAACTATCTACTTCAAAAATTAATTAAATTAGTAAACTAATTAATATTCTAACGTCTCATTCCATCTTGTGAGTGTAGTAGCAAATTTCGAAACAAAATGACACTAGAACGTAATAATTATTTTCCAAATACCGACCTAAGTGTTTGGTTGAGATCGTGTAAAGAGGAGATTATTGAGCCGAACAAAGGAAGAGTGACTGGTAATATTCATCTTTCAATTCCCCACATTTAATTCCAAGCGGTTATATAGGGACAATTCCAAAATGGTTAAATGGGACACTGATAAGAAATGGGCCCGGATCTGTAGAAGCTGGTGAAGACGCTTTTGAGCATTTATTTGATTGCTCCGCCTTACTCCACAGGTAATTATTAAATAATCCATATTTATCGACACAGTAGGTATTGTTAAGATGCGTTTTTTCCATGACTTACTATGACTACCGACTACCCATAATTTGCCAATTTAAAGCAGGTTCTTCTATCTTGCGGTGACCATTCCATCAGACTTAGACCAACTGTGATCTCGCATTTTGCGTATGCCTATATAATAGTATGTTACCGGCAAAGTATGTAATACGCCAATGTATAAAATGCCTAGTACGCAGATCATTCTCATTGCTAGCTACGGATTTTTTCTACGTATATGAAAAACATATACATTTGTTTCTCTTTAAATCTAATAGAACTTATTTAGATTTGCAATTGAAAATGGCGAAGTTACTTACCAATGCAGATTTTTACAATCGGATGTTTATAAGAGAAATAAAGAAGCAAATAGAATTGTTACCACAGAATTTGACACTAAAGCAGTTCCAGATCCTTGCCAAACAATATTTAAAAGGTTAAGAAATAAAGAGCGAAGAGCCATAAAATTAAAAGACGAGCTCTCTGGCGGTCGAATGAAACACAGATATTCTATTGGCTAACATAAATAAGTCATGGTGGGCATCTTACCCTATGTGTGTCATTTCACTGTCCAAGAACTTGTATTTTAATCTAATTGGTCATTTCATATAAGATAATTGCCTATTTAAAATTATTACAGAGTTTCGGCTTTATTCAATTTTAAAGAAAATCGTTCAGATAATGCAATGGTCTCCGTTTATCCGTTCGGTGACGAATTATAAGCTTTTACGGAAGTACCCGTCATATTCAAAATTAATACAAACACTTTAGAAACTGAAAGAAAATTCGATATTGGAGACCATGTTGCAATAGTCAACCATACTTCACATCCTCACGTCATGAGGGACGGTAAATAATTATAAAAAAATTATATTGCACTACTCGCGACTTCTAAAAACGAAAATTGTATAGGAAGCGTATTCAATTTAGCGATGTCCGTCTCAAAAACGGGACCATACCACCATATTGTTCATTTTCCGTCTAAATCTGAAGACGATACACAAAGCATGTTCGAAAAAGCTCACATCGTGGCGTCCATTCCAGCTCGATGGCCACTTCATCCATCCTACATGCATATGTTTGGTAAGTAAAATTGAGTTTTGCTAGTAACAATAAACGTGGCAGCAAAAAAAAACAATGCTTGATGTATGCCACTCCCTCCAGGTCTAACCGATAATTATTTCATAATCGTCGAACAACCTCTAAGTCTATCAGTACCGAGTTTGATAATAAAACGCTTTCAAAACGAGCCTATGGTTGGGTCGTTCCAATGGTATGGAAACGAAATGGTAAATTTTCTCTTCCATCTTGCACAAATGATTTAAAATAAACTTTTAGACACAAATTAACGTCATTTGCAGAGCTACAGGAAATTTGAAATACAAGTTTTTCGCTCCAGCTTTTTTTTATCTCCACATAATCAACCAGTACGAACTTTCTGATCACATAGTTCTCGATGTATGTTCCTACAAAGATCCCTCAGTGCTGGAATGCATGTACATTAACGCAATGAAAGTAATGTTAAAAATTATTGAAATTCTAGTTTGAAAAAATATATTTCAGAATATGCAATCGAATCCAAATTATGCCGAAATGTGTAGAAGTCATTCGGTACGATTTGTTCTTCCTCTTATGGATATAAACGACGATGTTGAAGAAAATCACAATTTAGTGACGCTCGCAAACACGGAAGCGCGAGCTTTTTTGGAAGCAGGCAAAATATTGGTTCAGCACGAAAGGCTTTGCAATGTTGGCTGTGAAATTCCAAGAATTAATTACGAAAACAATTTAGGTAGCTATTAGCTATTACAAAACACCGTGTACACAAAATTAAGTAACATGAGAAACACCTCATTTTTTTACTTAGGCAAACCTTACCAATTCTATTATGCTATAAGTTCCGACGTGGACTGCAAAAACCCAGGAACTGTAAATATTATCAACATTTTTCAATAACCCTCAACTGAAAACTGTTATTTACAGATTATAAAAGTCGATACTCATAGTAAAACCATTCTTACTTGGCACGAAGATAATTGTTATCCAAGTGAGCCCATCTTCATTCCGAGTCCAAATTCAAAAGTAGATACAGCCTATACTATCATTTATTTAAAAAAATTTATTTATTTATTGTAGGCAGAAGATGATGGTGTTATCCTATCGGTTATGATTTGGGGTGGAAATGATACAGAGCACGTTACTTTAATTATTTTGAATGCAAAAACTATGACGGAAATTAGCAGAGCTGATTTTGAAACTAAAAGTCCTGTACCCAAATGTTTACATGGATGGTTTTTACCTAAATGAAGGTATACGTCTCTTAAATTAAAATATAAACTATTACAATTATACCTACTTGTATAGCTACTAACTATACAGAGCCATCACATCACATCACATGACTTGCAAAAACGTTAAATTAATTTTGGTTCCCTTTTATCTTCCCATAATGCCGCTTTGGTTACCCAAACTCATTGGGTTTTTTCACTCGGCAATTTTATCTGTTTAAAACCGTGTTCTATTGTCTCTACATAATAAGCAAAATTGGGAACTACTAATAAACATATAGTATTAGTTTATTTAATAGTTTTATTTTACAATAAGCAAATAACAACTAATGTTCTTCTAATAAATTATTAAATATTTTTTTAAATATAACAGTATGATAATAAAATAGTTAAATGTTCAGTTCTTAATTTTAAAAAAACTTACATCAACGTTTTAAACAACCATCGGAATATATATTTTTTAATATCTGACCATTATAATAAAATAAATGCGCGACTCCACCGTACATTCAATTAGTAAATAAGGAGAATCTTAATCCACAAATCTTAATTCAAATTAGAAATGAGCAAAGAACCTCCAATAATTGTGACACAATAAATTATGAGCCAACAAAAATAATGGTCAAAATTTTTTTTTGTTTATAACGAATTAGATTCGTTATAATTTCGTTTTTATATAAGAAAATAAATTCGATAAAATGAACGAGGTGTAACATGTTGGCCGATTTTAATTTTTAGTCAAAACTCTAATAAAAAACTAACTTTTCTTTGGTGCTCGATGCAAGTCAGTCAACACGTTTGTTTTTTCAATTATCACAAAACAATCAAGAAATGTATTATTGTAAAAAAAACTAACTAAAGAGTACTCATGTTTGGGTTAAAATTTTAAAATTAAGATAATTTGCTGTAGCTCGGTGGTGAAAATTTCTTGCGTAAAAATTTGAGAATGTAGAGAGGTAGACAAGATATTAAAGTAATAACGATTACCTTCCAGAAGAAATCTGTAGTTCTGATAAATTCTGAATCTGTTACAGAAAGTTTTTTAAAAATAAAGTTCGTTTATATACAAAATTGACTTACCAAAATAATCGTGTAGTACAATGAGAGATAAAACGTACAACGCTAGAGATAATAGTTCAGCTAAGACCATCAAATAGTGCCACGTTCTAATATTTAAAGCCACCATTATAAGTTCAGTTAAGATCAACGAACTAAAACTAATGGCAACGATGTGTATAAATTCGTCTTCAAATAACAATAAAGCTCCATACATAATAACACCCCCTAAAAAATCAATTTTAAGTTACTAGAGCACTTTAAACTGTGGCAATTTAAGACCTTGATATATCGAAATTAGCACCCACATGAAGAACGTTTTAAACGACAAGCTTCTTCCCTTAGACAACTCTTTGTATAATTCTGGGTAAGTCAGGGCTATTTCGGCACTTACATCCTGATCTAAAACAAGGCTAAATACCTAAAAATAAAAAAATTAGTTCACGACGTTTCAAAATTAAACCTTAACCGACCGGAAACATCGTATAAAGTGTAGCATATCCGACCATGAGGAAGCCCTGGTATAAAGGTACGGAGCTAAGGTAAAAAACGCTACTAAAAACGGCTTGCATTGTCGAAATAATAAGGCCTCGATGTACGACAAACTGAGATAACGATGCCGACCTTTTATAAGAATGACGTCCGTGAACCAACAAAAGACGAGCCAAATAAGAAAACTGCGGTATACTAAAATCACCGGCTAAACTAGCCTGTTTTCCTTCTCTCCCTTCGATACCGATTCCGGCATCGGCCATCTGAATCATACTGACGTCATTGCCACCATCGCCCACGGCGGCGGTTCTTTTACCGGTGTGTTTTTGAATCAATTGAACCTACGGAAAGCAAAACTAGCACCTAAGTACATAATTAACGCGTCAAAACTTACAACTTGTGCTTTTTGTGTCGGCGAACATCTACAACAGACTACGGCAGGAGCAGCAGTCGCCAACTCCATAAATTCTTGTTGATAATAATTTAAGCAAACTTCGAGACTTTCTCCGCTCACCACTAAAGCACAATCGCTACGTCTTCTAAAAGCGTTTAATTCTAAATGTGCGTCTGTTCTTGTGACAACTTTCTTTAGTACATAAAGACCTAGACAAAAATTTACTTTATAACACCCACATTGTTCTATTGTAAACTTCGGTTCAGGTAGAACAAAGATGCAGTCAATTTCGAAAAAAATAAAATACAGTATATCCCAGGATTGGGTTACAAAGAGCTTGCTTTGAAACACTCATAACTCGTAACAGATTATTTTTCTCCCTCTTGTGAAGTGACTTTATTTAGAAATCAAAAATAAATTTGCTTCCCTCTTTGTAATTCAATCTGGGGACATACTGTATACAGCATAACTCTACTGCCATAAGAAAAGTATTTTAAGTTTTTCATAACCCAAACTTCTCAATTATTAAAACCCTAGTTTCCACTCATACTGTACCTTGAGTTCTGGATACTAAACGTGAACTTTTAGCAATACAAGTTGCAGTTTCCAATTTATCACCGGTAAGCATCCATATTTTAATTCCGGCATTTCTCAGCAACTCTAAGGTGGGCCGTACACTATCTTGAAGCTTATCTTCAACTCCTGTCACACACAACAACTCCATTTCTCGTTCCAAAGACTCTACCACTTGTGCAACTCTCTGAACTCGATCAGACACTGACATACGAGCGGAATTATAACGACTCTACAAAATAATTTATAATATTTGGCTTTTAATAATAAAAAAGAAACCAACCTCAAAATCGCTATACTGTTCTTCGCTTAAAACTCTACGAGCCACTACCAAAGTACGTAAACCATCTCGAGCCATATTCCCACACTCTTCATCTAACCAATCCGTATAGTGTACAATTCCAGACATGACAACATCTGCCCCTTTTAAATAGAAAACAATTTCGCCAGTTTGCAAGTCCTTGAAAAAATTCTTTATAGACCTAAACCAAATTAGAAGAACTACTAACTGCTTACTTTTACTATGACTCCCATTCGTTTCGTTTCACTAGTAAATGGAAAAACAAGTAACAAAGAGTAGTTGAATAGTCTTCCATCGGGAGCTTGTAACTGCATAGAAGTTAAATCACGACGATTTAAAGCTAATCCAACTTCTTTAGTCCACTGTACGAGAGCCACTTCGTCCGGGCTTGAAGCTTGATAAGTAACGACTCGGTCTGTTGAAGACCTCAAGTGTTGATCGGCTTCTACTTCAGACGACGTCATAGAACCTAAAGTTTTAAATTATTTAAATAGTAGTCAAGTCTCTTTAGTAGAGTAAGCCCTTTTTCAAAAATATATTTAATTTATAATTTTATGACATTTTACTTTATAGTAGAAAATGTAGAAGTGGGAAAATTAAGGAACTTAATTAGATTTAAGAAAAATTTTGCCCCAAAAACCCTCGACTAGGAAATGTAGTTTTGAGTAACCGTATCTCGGACCCCATTAGGTTTACAAAGACAGGTCTTGTCTCAACTTGTTGCAAATTTAGTCTAGTTTAAAAAAGTATGAAATAGCCTTTGCCAAAAAATTAGACCCTGTTGGTCAAAATTGACAAAAACTAAAAAAGGTCAAGAAATTTTCTTTGTTCGAATAATTTACTGAAACACAAAATTTTGAACAGCTGTCTAGAACACCATTAGATCTGAAGTGACATTTCAGGTATCAAATTGTGGCAGATTTAGTCTACTATAAAAAAGTATAGGATAGCCTTTGCCGAAAAACTAGTCCTTAGGTGTCAAAATTAACAAAAACTGAGAGGTAAAAGATTTCACTGTTTTTGGATATTTGACAAAGATCCGGACTATCACATAGGGACAATTAATTAAAGTAAAAATAAAATAACTTACTAGTTTCACTGTCATCACCAGTTTCATACACCGGAGTAACATTGTGACACAAAGCTAACGCCTGAACGGCATCCTTAATTCTCGTATTTTCAGACTTTCTTAATTTTCCACTATGAGTCGAAGTTCCCTCCACATTTGTATAACTTTGTTTCAAAATTAATTTCACCTTTAAAATATAATTTGAACTAAAATCGTCCTCAAAACTACCACCACACTTACATCATCAAAACTATCCTGAGCATAACTAACAGTGCCCAAATGAACGCGTTTTAATACCATCGAATTTTGCGTCAAAGTCCCCGTTTTATCGCTTAATAAATAAGAAATTCGGCCTAATTCTTCTGGAATAGTAGTGCATCTAACTGCGGTACCTTTCATATGCGGATCGTGACTAATTGCCCAGGAATAAAAACTTTTTCCCATGTCCAAGTTGACTCGCAAACTAAAAGTATTGATTTATTTTGAGGTACGTGTTTGTAGTTAGTTTTTACCTGATAGGGATTATGTAGGAAAATAAAAGAACAAAACGGAACATGTATCGATACCAAGGTCCATTAAATCCTTTAAGGGCCATCATGATTAAAGCGAGTCCAATCACGGCGCCAAACAATATTTTGGTTATAGTATTCACTTCGATATCGAGCAAGCCTACTTTGGAACGAGGAGCCGAATTATTCATAACGGATCTAGTCTCTGGACCTTTAAAACATCAATAATTACTACATTAGTTCATTAAAAAATCATCAAAAAAGTCTCACCGGTGTAAATAACCACTCCTAAAGCCTGCCCTGATGCAATAACACAATTCGTCCATAAAGTATTTTCCAGATCTAAACTTTCATCTCCACTAAGAACATCGTGCTAAAAGCACACAAAATATTATTAGAGTTTAAAAACAATCACAAACCAACTCACCCTTGTAAAAGTACCGATGAAGGAGTGTATGTCTCTCTGAGGCTTTTCGGCAAAAATACTAGCGCTAATTTCAAAAAGTTGCCTATCATTAGCAAGTTTTTGAGTAGCAGGTACGGCAAGTCGCAACTTCCAATCGGTCTCGCCATCTAATTGATCGGTACGAACAAAAACAGCACCACTCCTTTCAGATGTTCTCAATAAAATTAAATCGGCAGGCACTCTTTCGTCTTTATCGACTATGATCAAATCGCCTACTTTAAGTTTGGATGCAGGTACGATTTCTATTGACTTTTCGGGATTGATCAACAAACGTTTACATTTTTGATTGTTAACTTCTTGATCTCTCTTGTGTCTTCTTAAATCATCGACTGCCTCTCGACATATCGTTACAAATAAAACAAAGCACTAAAAAGATTTTGTAAGTTTGGTATTTGATTTACGAAATATTTACTCACTAGAGGTCCCCAATAGGTGTACAAAAATCCGATACGAATATCA
Source organism: Malthinus flaveolus (assembly GCA_950108345.1). NCBI lineage: Eukaryota > Metazoa > Arthropoda > Insecta > Coleoptera > Cantharidae > Malthinus > Malthinus flaveolus. Next base: position 93,933,112 of record OX467285.1, read on the forward strand.
GGCACAAATTGACTGAGAGCCATAATTAAAAAGTACAAATTTAAAAAGAATTTGAACTGTTGATATAAAACCAGGGGTAAAAAGGTAATTATGTTGTATTTCTGATTTCTTATGGTGTTTGCAGGATACAATCCTTGGGTGGGTTTTCCCAAGTGTACTGTGCGGGGTCGCAACACACGAGGTCCACAACAATGACGCCATAATGAGCAGAAGCAACTAAAACGAGAAGAGAATAAAATACTTTAGTTTAAATTAAATGTAACTACCTAAAATAGGGTTCACTACGCGATTTACTAATCAATGGTATGTCTTCTTTAGATGTGGGTTTGTTTAAGCTATTTTGTGAATCGACAGATTCCATCACTCACACTAACATTCACACACAATTAACACAATTATTATTAAGTAGCAATGTTATTTTTAAAACTTTTCATCCTCATACAAGGCCAAAAACAATTAAAAACTATTTGTTTCTATTAAACTTGTCAACACACGAAAACATCCAAGGATATCAATATCAAGGTGACCAATTTCAATTTAGTTACCTACCCACAAAAAAAAGTTCCTATTGTTTTTCGACTTCTCGGAGTTCTACTTTTTATATTAACGGCACCTTCCATTTCAACCCCATGATTTATTGTACCACCTAATAAAAAATCCGTTTCTTCTTCTAAATCAAAATCTTGCAAGGGATATTCCATTCCACAATAATAAAAATTTCCATAACCTCACATTATTAAAACTATTATAAAATCAAATTTCGATTAATTCGTAGAGTAGTTTTAAATTTTTATCCAAAAACTGGTAATGCACTCGAATTTGTTACAAAAATAACTATTTTAGGTGGTTATCACACTTGTTATGTAAATTTTATTTGCGCTCCGTATTTGATTTTAAAATGAAATGTCACTACGTTATTTTTAGCCGAAACAGTGGAGGCGCGTAATATAACATACAAGGTGGGCCAATAATAGTGAGATTATGCCAAATTCTTTTTTCAACTACACAATTTATTGCGGGATGCTGAAAGGGCGCGCACTTTAAAATTAATATAATTGTACAGAGCGTTTAAAAAAACAATATGTAATGACGCAACCAACATTGCATCTATGTGTCGAAAGGTGGGCTTTTGTTCATTTTTCAGCTTTTCGCTTATAACTTGAAAACCACGCACTTTTTGGGAAAAGTGTTTATATACAAAAATAAACTACATCAAATTTCCTACAAATTGTATGTTATATTTTTTTCCTCGGACAAACGGTTAAGGCGCTAAAGTTTAACAAGAATTCCAAAATCGGCCTAAATAGATTTATTTTAGTTTATCGCTTTTAACTCGAAAACTACGCACTTTTAGAAAAAGTGATTCTATAAAAAATAAAGTACGATAAATTTCTTACAAATTTAGTCTCCATACTTTTTTACCTCAGACGAAATGTTTAGGTTAGGCAGGCACTAGAGCGCGTTAAGTTTAGTGTTAGAGAACAGTCCGGCACGAGTTTTCTTCCCAATTTTTGCAAGCCGACCTATACCGTTTAGTCTGACAAAAAACCTAAGACATAATTTATAAGAAATTGTTATTCAATAAACACGCTTTTCTTTAAAAGTAAGTAGTTTTCGAGTTACAGGCGATAAACTAAATAAATCAGTTTTCGGCAAATTTGAACGCGTTGTAGCGCTTAAATCGCTTGTCTGAAGAAAAAAACCTAAGACGTATAATTTGTTGGAAATTTTATGCAGATTGTTTTTATCTAGAAGCATTTTTCTCAACAAGTGTGTAGTTTTCAAGTTATAAGCGAAAAACTGAAGAGCAAAAATCAACCCTTCATCAACTTTTTATTGGTATTAGTTGTTGTCTTTGTGGAAGGAGTCATAACAAAAGTCTACCATAACACAATGAACTTGAAATAAATGATTATAATTTTTAATTTTTTATTCAAAAAACATGGGATTTAATAATTGTACATAACTTATAAAATACAATGTTTGAGACAGTTTAAGTACTGAAGAGGCGTTTAGAAATAATTTTTACTAACTTTATTTATACAGAAAAATAATCTAAAAGCCCATCCAGTTGATATACGAAGAATAACAAAAATTTTCCACGATTGTATAAGAGTTACACACAAATAATTAGACAGCCAAAATTCTTTTTTTTACATAAAAAATGTCGAGATAAAAATTGGCTACTGTTTTCTTTGAATATTGAATTTTAAAGCATCGGCTACATGACTACTTAGAGCACTAAAATTGAACTTTTAAAGTCAATTCTTACAATTACGAAGCACACATTTTTTTTTATAAAAAAAATTACATTCAAGTTGTAATTTTACTAGCACAAAAACCAAATAAATTTGTGCAATTTCTTTATTTACGACGAATATAGTAACGAAAATATCAATAATTTATACAAAATCCCCAAAATAATAATTTTCTAACCTTATTTTTTAAAGCTGCACTTAAATTAACACATAAAATTGAGCCTTAAATAACATTAGTCAGATTTTAAAAAGTGTAGGAAGTGCAGATACAAATTTACTTGAAGGAAAGTTTTGAAAAACTTTCACATTTTGTATCGTAAGCCATCAAAAAAAAAATCAAACGCAACATAAACATCCAGACATTGGCTCTGCAGACAAAAAAAACCCTCAAAACAAAAATAAATAGATGCACTCGAATCAAGAGAACTATACAGAAAAACGTTTTAAACATAGATATATACACTCACATAATAGTATTATTATTATAGTACACAAAGTAAATTCTTCCTACATCAAATTCACCAAAAAATTAAATCACTAACTAAATTTTACGAGAAAAGGCTTAAAACGTATCACCTACAAATCACGTTTTCCAATTATGACGCTGACCAGCTTGTGGAGGAATCATATCTAACAAGTACTGTCTTTGTAAGTCGGCCGCTCTTTGTAAATCGACTAAATTTGCCGTACCACTTTTATTATTAGCTGCTTGTGCCATAGCCAACTGATAAGGATAAAACAGGGGCGAAAATTGAAGCATATGAGCTGCTGGTGGACCTCCAGTTTGAAGAGCTGTAAAATTTATTATTAAAACATTTTATCGGTTACTTTAATTATTTATTAATCACACACATTAGATACGAGAAACTTTAAGGGCCAGTCTCATCAACTCTAATTAAATAATCTAATCATGTTTAATGGCAATTAATCAATAAATGACAATGAGTTGTCATGGCAATTGACCATTAACCGTGATTGGTGGGACTAGCCCTTAATCATGGTTAATGGCAGTTAATCAATAAATTATCATCGCAACTCATTGTCATTAATTGATTAACTGCCATTAACCGCGATTATCTCCCTCATAATAATTCTGACCAATAAAAAACATCAAAATTGTACCACGTGACTAGTTTAGATAAACGGGTAACAGGTCTAGACCAAATTTAACAGTGAAATAGCGTGTTTTATAATTGCTCGAACAACTGTTCGAGTACTCGAACAAATATGATCGCGTTTTTAAAATGACAAATTTCTGCTCAAACAGCCTGTTCGAACATGAACTTGGTGCACCGAGTAGCTAGATGGTGCGCGCAACATAACCTCAAAATCTAAAATTGTATTTAAAAATAGCAACTTGTCGGAATCAAAGTTCCTGGCGATACTGTCGAAGAACAAAAATATCTAATTGTGTCGGGAGAAACTGGGTCTTTATCGCTTCCAGATATATATATTGGGATGTTCCGTGCAACTTGGCATGACAGATGACAGCTAGACGCCCAAACCGTTTTTAAATCATATCTGTTCGAGCAGATTCAAACTTGTTCGAGCAATTCTTACTCGAACAAAGAGTGCAATTATAAAACACGCTAAATAAACAGCCTCCACCTTTTGACGTTTACAAATGTCATTTCCGAATTTAAAAAAATGAGGTATGGCAAATTATGCACTCTGATGTAGGGTACAAATTATTGGTACGAGTCTCAAAAAATTTAGTTTCATATTTTTTTCACACAATTTTCTTTAAAATCCTGAGCTATGACAAGTTTTTTACTTTAACTTTAGTACCAAATTTAGAATCATATAAGCCGGCTATGTTAGTAAAAACTTTCAACCACGACTGTTTTGAAAAAGTATCTGTCGTTTCTGTAGTTACCCCGTCATTAACAATATAATATCAAAATGGCAGTTTTTTTTAATTGTTCTGATTTTAAAAATAATTATTAATTTAGAATTTTCAAATTTATTTTTTTGTTAATGGTAAAAAAAATATGAAACCATAGTATATTTTATTTGAGAGATAATCGTAACATATACCCCTCGACCTACGAATTTTACCACCCAAACTGCCGGTAGCTTGGTTTTTTCAAATTTTTGCTTTTGAGCAAATGTTCTCGACTTAATAATTTACCAAAAACCCATCGACCTACGGTCTCGGGCTCTTAATATATAAATTATTAAGTCTCGAACATTTTCTAAGCAAAAATTTACAAAAACAAGCTACCAGCAGTTTAGTCGGTAAAATTTGTAGGTCTCGGGATATAACCTATGATTAAATTCTTTAATCAGAGTTGGTGGGACTGACCCTAAATGCAAAAGGCTATACAAGGTGGGAGGGGGTAATCAGAACCGGTCTAGTCAGTGGTTGTTTTTTCAATGTTCACGTTTTAACAGTTTTTCCCTTAAAATAATTAAGAGACAATAATTGCAAATTGCAACTATTCAGTTTAACACGCTAAAACACTCTTAGATCTTAATGAGCAAATGAGCATACAGTAGATTAACATAGCATAGCAGCACAGTATATCGTTTCACCCTGTACAGTATCTACGCATGGACAAATTAGTAAACCAAATAAAATGTCTAATAAAGAAACAAAGGGCCAAAAATAATCCTCAAAAACACACACCAAAACCAAGTGGAGTTGTGTAAAATAACCAACATGTAACTCACTCCTTAATAATTGTTGATGTAAAGCTTGCATAGCTGCCGCATTTTGAGCAAATTTGTCCTGTGAGCTTGAATGTGAGGAACGCGAAGGTGGAGGTGTTTGTTGTGCAGGAGGAGCAGGCGGTGTCGCCGCGTGCCTTTGACTCGGTTGTGGTGTGACAGATTTTGGAATAATCGCTTCTGGCGTCACTGGAGAAGGTGCCGGACTGTTCGAAGTTGCAAAAACACCTCCATTCTACAATTAAAGTACGAATTAAAAAAAGTGAAAAATATAAGAAAAGGAACAAGGATACCTGGATTAAGGATAAGGGATAAGGGAAACGAGTCGATTGGGTTTTGAACAAAATTAACACTTTAGAACATAGTATTCATCTTCAAAATTGCTATAAATTAGTAGAAGTTTAAATGATTAAACGAAAGCTACAACTCACCTGTGCTAATCGTTGTTCGATTTCTTGTTCTTGTTGTAAAGCTTTAACAAACGCAGTCTTAAGTCGATTAGTGTGCTCCGCCTTGAGAGCTTTCTTCACGTTAGTAGTGACACACTGTTCACACACAACACGCAAATCTCGCCCTATAAACGTCAAAGGTTTAAAAAAAAGGCGGTTTAACACGAAGCAAACTCTTACCTCTGCTCTTCCCCTTATTTTCCCACTTCCATACGGGCGTAAAATCAGAATTACACTGGTTGCAAAGAAAGGGCGTAGGAGGTGGCTGCGTTTTGGTATCTTTTGTAAGAAAATCAACTACGTGTTCTAATCCGACCAAATAAATAAACTCAGTGTTGCTCGGATTCGGTATGAAATGCATCTCGGGAGGGGGTGGCTTTGGAGGTGGTATCTACAAAAGTTAAGTTATCACCTAATTTACTTAAACAAATTAAATGGATTTTACCTGCAAGAGAGTCTTTTCTAATTGTTTTCTTAGGGCAAGTTTTGCGGCCGCTTGCCTCTGGGCAGGAGTTTGGCCATCGTCTCTCGAACGATCCTAAAAATAACACACGGCGTAAGTCCAACAAACAGTTTGAAGTTTTAAAAATCACCTTTTGGGGTTGAGGCGGCGCAGGCGTTATAGTAACAGAAGGAGAGAGATCCTTTACACCCGGTGGATAAGAATTACGACTAAGTGAACTTCTCTGAGGTGGTTGAGGTACAGATAAGTTAGCGGCTCGGCTGTTCAAAGGTGAGGCCGATAAGGGTGGAGCGTGCATACTTGATCTAGGTGGAGGTAACTGCTAAAAAAAATAGTTTTAAGTTGAGCATTTTGAACTAAAACCATCAAGTTACCCCTCGTAATAAAGACGTCACATTAGCCTGGCCCGGTTTCTGCATGTTTGAATGACGCGAGTGAGCAGTCGGTGGTTGTTGTACTTTATTAGATGGAATTTTAACCGTCGTCGGAGTTATACTAAGGCCGCTCGGTAGGCCTGTCGGTGGTAAAGCCGACGGTGGTATGCTCGGCGGTATGACAGCAACATTTTCTTTAAGTTGTTGGGATTGTTTTAGCTTTTTTAAGAGCACTAACTTCATTTCTTCGGCTCTTAATTCTTCCCTTAATCTTCGAATGCCTCTTTCCCTAAATTACCATTTCAATTATTTTATTTTTAAACGAAAAACGCATATTTACCTTTGTTGAAGTTCCGCCGGACTAAGCTCCTTAATTGGAGCTAAAGGTGGCATTTCTCCTTCGCTCGAATCGCTACTATAAAAGTCTAAGTTTCCGTTCGTTCGAGGCTTATCTAAAGTGCCATTTATCAGGACGTCGGGACTTTCCACATAACTTCTTGGCTCCGTACGTGGTCTCAAGACTCTTCTCGTGTTTATCGGCTGCTGATTATTTGTCGAAATGTTATTGCTGATTGAATGTTGTTGAGGTGGTAAGATTACTCGATTGTTACTGAAAAGATGTCGCACATTAATTTAGCATTTAAAGTAAAATAGTACACGAGATTTGAGAAATGACGGTGACAGATACATACGGTTGAGCTCTAGACGAGACAGCCCCTTAAAAATATTTTAAGGATGGGTGCGCTTGATTTAAGACGATTTCGGGAAAAAAAGATCTTTTATATTGTGGCGAGAAGTCCAAAAAAGGTCTAAAGGTTAGGAGACTTGACAGTTGATATTTGTTCAGAGCTCTTTGGCATGTACGCCACTGATGACTGATAAACAAGCAGAAACAGGTTAATTTTTACTTAAAAATTTTAAACGAATCCTAGGTCAAAAATGTTGTCAAAAATAACAAGGGAGTCATTATAATGTTTATCTATTAAAAATTTAAGATAAACTTATCGAAGTTAAATACGATCTGTCAATTTTAAAATATTTTAAGGAAATTTAAAAAATAAACATCTAAAATAGGCTCTTATCGCAAACATTAACTACTAATTAAAAACAAAACTTCCGATAAGAATACATTTTAATAATAATCGCCCAAGTAATTGTATTAAAATTCCGAATCACCTTGTATAAAAACACAAACATGAACCACATCAAACAAATGCCATTTTGACAGTTCAAAACAATTAAACAAAATGGATATAATTACGAAGTATATGATAATAATTACCTTTCAATTCTTTAGATAACCTACAAAAATTCGCTTACATTACGTAAATGACTACAATTACAAAACGTGTAAGAATTTATTATCTCGAAGTGTTATCAATTTTATTTTATTGGTTGGTAACTTAACGAATTAATTACCTGGTACTAAGATCGACAACTGCATCATCAACATCCATCTTTTCCATAGCTACGTTGATAACGCTTCTAATTTTTTACAAATCACCTTTACCATCAACATTTAATAACAAATTAGACGAACGAACGAATTAAACTCTTTATTGTTACTTTTTTCTCCTTCTACCGATACCAACTTAAAAGACGGCGTTTATTAAGTTTTATTACGAGAAAGTAATAAAGCGAACAATAGAAATTATTAAGCGAGTTAGTCCCGCACTCGACCGGTAATAACAATTATCAAAACTTGCTGATGTAGTTAGGGCACACGTACGACTACCGCGTGGAACTCGACGTAACGTGCGTCTTCCCTTAAACGACGACGAGTGAACGGCCTCAAACAAACCGACAAAAAATTTTTTAACCCGACCGCGATTAATTAAAAACGTGCAAAAATAATGCCGACACCGACTTCCACGCGATTAGACGATTCCAACGACACCAAAGACGACCCACTTGCGTCGATTTCGAATACGTCTACCTTAGGGTCAATTAGTGTACCGAAAATTGTAATCTAAACCTCGAGTTGACAAATCGATTATCTTCCTGTATGTACACATATACTTTTCTCACTTAAAAATTCACATATTCGAACCGGCGTACGAACGTGATGGGACGTCCTTAAAACTCGAAACGTCTAGCGACGACATTAGTAATATGTTAATTATCAATTATTTTTACGGCGAAATGCGGAAAAAGTAACCGGGGGGACACCACTTAACTCGGAGCCAAAATTAACAGACGACTGATTCGACTGATTCAATTCAATATGGCGTGGCCTTGTGTTGTGTCTACTTTGATGCACTTAATAAAGATAAATATAAAATAGACTTACTCTTATTGGCTTTTACAAATATTGTATTACATCCTTCGGTTATAAAACCGTACAATCTTTATTCATATGTTGGCTGCACTTAGAAACGACAAATGTACATAACTTTGTTACCTATCGAGTAGCGCTTTTCAAGTGATGGGAATTAAGTAACGTATGTTATGTAACTACCAGAAGCCAATCGCACCGTAGTTTTGAACTCATTCCATTAAACAAAACAATACACATTATTTCTATCTCTTTTTACGTGTTACATATTTAAATATCTTTTTTAAACGTACGTTAATTTTATTATTTTATTAAAATTAACGTTTTATTAAGAAATATTTTTTATCGAATATTTTGTAATAATACTCGAAACGTAATTATTAATATATTATGATGACGATTTAAATAAATAACAAATTTTAAACAGGGGCGTATTTAGTAAATTTCTAATCGTAACGAAATACGAGGTACTATACGTATACGGGGTCTACTAGAAAAACTTGCTCACTAGAAGAATTTATTCATTCTTTTGTCAACTACACTTAAACAGAGGCGTACTAATGCCTAATTACGAAAGACACGCAATAATAATAATCGGAAAACATAAATTAACTCCTCTTCACTACTCCTACAAGAGCTCGCGCAATTTAAACACTTGTTAGCTGTTGGACAACGAAAATATTTAACGTAAACACAAATCGTCCGCCCAATGACAAACGAGTATTTGAATGCAGAGTGTATGGGGCAAATATTTTAAAACTTACTATCGGAATTTAAATTTGTTTGGTGATAATACCTATAGACTATAAAGCGGTTTTACCTTCGAAAAATCCAATAGTTTTGAAACTTCAAATACTCATTTGTAGACGCCTCCAGCTAGCGATGAATATGCCAAAAGTCCCGATGAATCGGAGACGAGCTCTAGTGACAGAACGAAAACATGCCACTTTTGTTGGTTTTTCGTTCATATCTCGAAAACTATGGGTTGTAGCTAAAACATGACCATCTACAAAATTAAAGCTGATAAAATTTGCTACAAAACTGATTCTCTGCATATCTTTTGTATTCCTACAGTTTACAGAGTTATAGAGCATTAAAAATTGGTAACTTTTTCCAAAACCCAATTAGCGCTCTACGCTATTGTAGAACGCTAACTCGCAAACACATACAAAAAATTACCCTTAAAATTATTCAAACAGTTTCTTGACACTCTTATTTGTAACGGTGTGTCTAATATTAGTCTATCTCGTGTCTAATGATGAAAAACCAAAATTCTTAATAGACCTGAGACCTGAGGTAATGTCTAGGCACCGTTTAAACGCCCTTAACTCAGTAACTACTAGAAATACAAAAAACATGCATATGATGGATTTTGTCGAAATTTTCTTCAGCTTTAATTTTTATATAATCACGTTTTAGCTCTGATTAATAGTTTTCGAAATATTAACGAAAAACCGAATAAAGTGACATGTTTCCGATCACTAGTAGTAGATTCAGCAGATGATTCAGTAATCATCAGGGCTTTTAGGATATTCAAATACAATAATTTAGTATGTTGTGCAGTTTCAAAACTAATGAATTTTTTAAAGGTAAAGTCTATTTCGGCTTTCATCGACTAGTACTGGTACCAATTTTTGATTTGGAGCAAACTCCTCCAGTTTGTAGTTATTGAACTTATTATTTGGTTTTTCTAACACTCACTTCCCAATTTTAAGGAATATTTTAAAAAATCAAAGGTTTTCAGAATTATCTTTTAATTCTCAAAAATATTTGTATGTATACAACTATTACAAATTTTTTTAAATAACAAAATGGCAGCCGATCCAAACTTTCAAATGAAGATATTTTGATTACCACCACATGGATCTTTGAGCTCAAAATCAAAAATTGGTGCCATCAAAAGTTATGTTTCGATGAGTTGTAACTGTCGTTTTCGGGTGTAACAACTTAGTATTTACACCCTGTACAAGATCTAAATACGACCTTTTAGAAACGATTGTATAGCTCGGATAAAAGAGCCAAGAAATTAAAATTCGACAGAGCAGGAGATCTGAAATTGAAAACAATTAACTGTATAGCTCGAATAGTATCAAATTCAGGTTCATAGGTTTGTAGTAGGTACGGTCAGCCCAAGAATTATTGGGCAGTGTCAGCCATTTTTGCCTAACTGGACTTTAAATAGCAACCCACCTTACACTTTCCCTACCGCATTCCAAGGTGCTAGAAGAGAGTTGCTTTTACCCTTTTCTACCTGGCCTCCGGTTTCAAGTTTTGTTATTTTACCTGAAAAACGCAGTTTTGAATGCAAAGAAGCAAATATTTTATTTGTAGTACTAAATGCACTAGAATTATTAGAATTCAAGCTTTACTTTAATTATTGTAGGTAATAAAAAATTTCTTATTAAAATATTTGGTTACATTGTTACATTTGACAATATTAACAATAATCCCTAGCAACTTTTGTGCTATTTAAATTTCAATTTGTAGTCCCAAAATGTTTTAAGTTCAAACTTATAATACCTACCGAGCTATTTATAATAGGACCATATAATACCACAAGTTATCTGTGGATTCAATGCGTTGACGTCTGATTTGTAAAATGTAAAGGGAAAATTACATTAATATAACTGCACCAAAATCAAGGCTAACGCGAGAAACAGTTATTAACAGAATAATTTTTCTTTACTTTCTCGAAAACGGCTAAATCAATTAAAAATCTTATAACTGTATCAGAAGAAGCTTGTTATTATTTAAAAAATTGTTATTTAGTACTTTGCTATAAAATAATTAGGGGAGCCAATATTTACAGAAGTTTGATTTTCCATGTCAAATCCTAAGATCAAGATTCAAGTTTCCACTGTATAAGTAAATTCGATTCAATAAATCAAAATGTATTTTACCTAAAATTTTATCAATTTTATCGCAATTCTGAAAGTAACTACTTACTGTTTAAAATTTTTGATTTTGAAAAAATAATACGAGGTTCCTTTTGTAAAGGAATAGCAAACAGGTATTTACACCTATTATAAATAGCTCGGTAGGTATTATAAGTTTGAACTTAAAACATTTTGGGACTACAAATTGAAATTTAAATAGCACAAAAGTTGCTAGGGATTATTGTTAATATTGTCAAATGTAACAATGTAACCAAATATTTTAATAAGAAATTTTTTATTACCTACAATAATTAAAGTAAAGCTTGAATTCTAATAATTCTAGTGCATTTAGTACTACAAATAAAATATTTGCTTCTTTGCATTCAAAACTGCGTTTTTCAGGTAAAATAACAAAACTTGAAACCGGAGGCCAGGTAGAAAAGGGTAAAAGCAACTCTCTTCTAGCACCTTGGAATGCGGTAGGGAAAGTGTAAGGTGGGTTGCTATTTAAAGTCCAGTTAGGCAAAAATGGCTGACACTGCCCAATAATTCTTGGGCTGACCGTACCTGTGCCTATGACCTAATATGACTGAACTATTTTCACAGCTCAATGATAAGACCTTAAAAGCAAAACATTTTTATTCTTCATAGTAGAATCAGCAGATTAAAATTCAAGTTCAATGTCATTGCCATTAGGCATACGTAACGTGTCCATGTGAGCGTGGGGTAGAAAGTGGTACTCGGGGCTCTGTAGTGCCGGCATGTTGTAATTAATATGGTTATACCATACACAGAATGTTCTATGGTTATACTGACCTTCCAGCGTAGTTAAATTGTTCCAACGGCTCAGCTCGCCTTCCGTGACACTCAATATTTGATGTTGATCTATTAACGATTTAGCCTGTCAAGCTTTTAGTTTTTTTGTCATTCATTGTGTCAGCTACGGATATTTTCGACTCAAATAATAAATTAAACAAAAGTGGAAGAAGCAGTAAGAGCTAAGAGCAACGAATTTGCTGAAATAGGGATACTCAATAATGTATGTTATAGTAATGCGATAAGAATGAACATTCCAATCGCATGGTTAGACGTTTAAACGAGACTGGATCTTGTCTAAGAAGACCAGGGCAAGAGCGAACACAATGTACTAATCCAAAGTATGGGCATTTTCTTAGGAAATCCGCTAGTCACTATTAGTAATATGCTAGAACACGAGCTTGCAACTGCTCGCATGCCAGGAATCATCAATACTGGACTGTAGATGATTGGAAGAAGCTTTCATTTTGAGATGAAACGCGAATGAGTCTTAAATCTTCCGATTTCCGATGGGTCTTAGCGTGTGTGGAGAAGGGTAAGAGAGAGATTCGCAAGTTGCTACATCTCTCCAAAGATCTCTTTTATGTTTCGGGACGAAAAAATTTGCTTCAACGATTGCATAGGTTCCAATAGGTCGACATTGTAGTCGAATATGTAATGCCACTTGCTTCTATAGTGGGACGCAATTCTTTATGCATGCAAGATAATACTCGTCCCTGCTCGTGGCTACGCAAGTTATTAGTTACTTGAATGCTGTATATATTCCGTTAATGGAGTAGCCACCTAATAGTCCCGATTTAAATTCTATTGAGCATCTGTGAGACGCTCTTAAAAAGACAAAGTTTGAAGAGTTTGAAGTCATACATCCCCACCTGTTAACCACAATCAACTGGTAGATGCAGTAATTGCAGAGTGGGAGAATTTAAATCCAGGAGGTTATTGAAAATCTCACTTCTAGCTTACCACGACCATGAATAGGGTATAGGAGTAGAGGAGGGCATATATATTAATATTCGTGTTATAATTAAAATTAAAAAATGACAAGTATAGAAGAAAATCGTGTCCAGGAGTGGATTATGAATTAATAGTTTTTGTTGCAACGGCAACTGTAAGAGGAAAAGGAGTACAATAGTTACTAACAACAAATAAAACAAAATTTATTCACATATAGATATTGAAATTTATTGAAACAATTCGTTCTACAAATTTCTAGAGATAATTTTAAGTCAATTTTATAACAAAAAATAAAATGTAATAAACAAAATATATTTCATAATAAGTAAGTAATAATTAATCGTAATAACTATAATTTAAATAGCTTCCGTAGTACCTACAATAATTATTTATTGCGATACTTTTAGCAATTTAAAATAGTAATTCTCTGAAAATATGTCCAATAAAAATAACAATAGTAGTAAGGGGCGCTTGGAATCTCCAATGGAGTAATCCAGTCAAGTACTGTAAAGCAGATTGCGTTTCAAATGTCGCTTTAACACCAAAACCAAAATGAAACCCGCCATGCGTCATAAATATAGGATTCCGAGCACCCCTCTCCTGACTACTACCGATTTATTACCCTTATTAATATTAAAAATAATAATAACAAATATAACATTTAATTAAGATCAAAATTTATAACATATTAAAATAAATCAAAACTGGAATAATTTCATTATATTAGCGAAAACATTTATTATATATTTTATATACTTTTTTTTTTCTTTTAAATAGAGTCAAAATTTTCGTTAGTTCAAACGGTAATATATCTACAAAACAAATTTACCAAATTTTCGAACGAGTTCCCCCCGAAAACCCAGAGAGAATTTTAAAGTTACAAACATTAAGTACTTACTAAAAATACAATTTTGAGTTTCTATTCAAATAAATTTGCAAAATAAAATACTAAAACGCTATTTATTAGGGGGAGGTGGTGCGCATTTTCAAAAGCAACTAAATATCTCATATTGTCTCGAAACTTTTAAAGTGTGCAAATAGATTTTTTTACATATAACAAATATTACAGGGCGCGCTCGACTCGCATCGAGGCGTAACAAGAACAGAATGTTTTCGCTCGGCAAAAAGTATCTCCCTTCTTTTACACACGAGCGACACTCTTCTCGAGTTCTCGAGCCAACACCCCGTATTAAGACTGTAGATTTCCAACTAACAAGAAGTAATTTTTTCGTCAATTTAATAATGAAGTAAAGATCTTAATTACAATTAGAGATATGCTTTGTTTAAATATATTTCGAGAAAAATTTGTTACACCGCCAAATTTTCGTTATTGTCCACATACGCGCATTGTTTTAGATTTTTTTTGCGGTGTCTCGTTTTTATTTCTCTAGCAATACTGTTATAGTATAAATTCACGTGGGCAATTAATTGAGAACCCTTTAAGGAGGTTAAGCAATACCTATTTTTATATCAAATTTACATTTCCTTCGTTTTCTCGTTTATGCATTAACTTTTCGGGGCCTTTATATTGTTGTTGCGAGCTCTTTAGGGTTAGTCAACCATCAGTTTATTGATACAGACTCCTCGTACAAATCGGCCACTTTACAGTACAAAATCGCGAATTAAACATAGAGAGGTGGAAAGAAATGTAAATGTTGAATTAAAATTTAAAGGGGCCCCTCGACGGTCCGTTTTATTTGACCTGAGGTTTATTATAATATATAGCCAGACTTACATTGTAACATTTGGGCGTTGTTTAACATATGTACGCTGTTACTAATGCGTCCGTGTGTACATCACAGATAGAATCATGATACTCATGATGGAAAACCTTAACGTTTTATTCGTTTTGCAAATGGAGCGCGTCGCAAAAAATTGGAAGCTCTTAAACTATACATTTCTTGGATACTAAACTAATTAATATAATTATTTGGTTCTTCGTTTGATTTAAGTAATACGTATTTTGTTTTTAATGCGACGCGCCCTAAGCAAAATTTTTTGTTTATTTCTACATACTCTCTCACACACACGATTTATCACTTTGTATATAATAATATTGGAGATTTTATTAATTCGTCTTTAATCAATTTGTTGGACTAGGGTTTCGGTTACAATAGCAGGCTAAAATTTCTAAAATCACTCATATCAGGTACTCAGATCTTATTCTTGTTCTTATTTACATTTTGTTGTTAATATTTTTCGTCTATCATAATATTCACAATATAAACTACAAACTCTTTTTTTTATACATTCAAAAACACTTTTTTTCTTTCAAAAAGTCGAGGATATAAATAAAATCGAGTGCTCCTCGTATTTTATGAGCACTATTTCGTCAATTACTTAA
The DNA here is from genome assembly GCA_950108345.1 of Malthinus flaveolus. Lineage (NCBI taxonomy): Eukaryota > Metazoa > Arthropoda > Insecta > Coleoptera > Cantharidae > Malthinus > Malthinus flaveolus. Next base: position 93,948,591 of record OX467285.1, read on the forward strand.
ACAGCTAATTTGTGTAATTTTGTTTTTAGCTGTCTTAATTTAATTACATATAAATTTCGTCGATGTAATATTAATAAGTTAGTCTCTTTTTCTTTCTCTATAAAGACATTATTGCGCAACTGTTTTAGTAACAATGTAACATTCAAATAATTCAAATACAATATTAAATTTGTTTTCCAAAGAAAAAAAGAGCGGTAGAGCTGTTTTAATCGATTAATTCGTTTCGACATTGGATAAACCTTAAAATTGAGAGAATATCAATCTAAGGTAATTACAAGGTACAAGACACACGAGAAAGAAACATAGAGAAAAGCCAATTTTTTATTAAATCTACAAGAAGTTGATGGTTTGCAGAAAACGTGCATACTGACTCAGAAAAACATCTTAGAAATCCCACAAAACCCCATATTATGGCCAACTATATTTTTTATGGTCTGCTGCGGAATAAATAAGTCACTTGAAATTGAGAGTTAAAAAAACAAAAGTAAAACCTTCTCGAGTGGCTCCTTAGGAGTAGTCTCAATTAAGTATAGAGATCTTAGTTTTTTCTTTGGCAAAAACCCATTAGAAATTAAAAATTGGCTAAAGAATGCAGACCGGCATTATGGAGTGTTCTGAGCAGGCTTGCACTAGGGCAAAACGACATGGTTTTTAAAATCTTGCAGTCTCTAACATAGCACATAGTTATCCGATGAAAAACATGGTGCTTAAGCCCATCTTCTAAATTTGATGTCATTGCTATGAAAAATAGAGAGAAGTGTGCAGACCTTGCGGGACCATTTGATACGTTTTTATGGCCACTAAGAAAATATTTGATTAAGCAAACAATTCAGCAAGATTTTGCTGAAACGTGGACTAAAATTCCTAGGATATCAAGTTATTACATATTACATACAGGTTGTCCAGGCAAGTGCATTGCGTTTGACACCTCCTGCAGTATTAAGGAGCTAGAACTGGTGCGGCCTTTGTCTTCGTTTGTTGGGCCACACTTCAAGTCGAACTTTATCGTCAATATTTGCAGAACCTCCAATACCAATCATTAGTGGTGGATCTCCTCTGCTCATTATTCGGCAGTGTCTAGATCTTTTCACACTGCCAAAAAGTTACATAGATCAATCACAACAGTATCTGGGTAAGACCTTTGTCTTAGTCTTTGTACCATGACTTAATTCACCTTATTGTCGATATTTGCTGAACCAACTATTACAATCACTAGTGGTGGATCTCCTCTGCTCATTATTCGGCAGTGTCTAGTTCTTTTCACAATGCCAAAAAGTGACATAGATCAATCACAACAGCCACTAGATACGGCCTTTGTCTTAGTCTTTAGGTCACAGTTTAATTTGAGCCTTATCGCCGATACTTGCAGAACCAGCCATGGCAATCATTAGTGGTGGTTTTCCTCTGCTCATTATTCGGCAGTTCTAGTTCTTTTCACATTACCAAAAAGTAATATAGATCAATCATAACAGCAACTGTGTAAGGCTTTTGTCTTAGCATTTGGACCACAGTTCAATTTAGACCTTATCACCGATATTTGCAGAACCAGCCATGACAATCACTAGTGGTGGATCTCCTCTGTTCATTATTCGACGATTTAGTTCTCTTCGCAATGCCAAAAGATGACATAGCTCAATCACAACAGCAACGAGAAATGACCTTTGTCTTAGTCTTTGAACCACAGTTCAGTTTGGACCTTATCACCGATATTTGCAGAGCCAGTCATGACAATCACTAGTGGTGGATCTCTTCTGCTCATTACTCGGCAGTTTAGTTCTTTTCACATTGCCAAAAGATGACATAGCTCAATCACAACAGCAACGAGGAATGACCTTTGTCTTAGTCTTTGAACCACAGTTCAGTTTGGAACTTATCGCCGATATTTGCAGAACCAGCCATGGCAACACTAGTGGTGCATCTCCTCTTCTCATTATTTGGCAGTCTAGTTCTTTTCACATTGCCAAAAGGAGACATAGTTCAATCACAGCAGCAACGAGGCATGACTTTTGTCTTAGTCTTTGGACTACAGTTCAATTTGGACCTTATACTTGCAGAACCTCTATATTACTACAGGGGGGTTTCTGTATAAAACCATTTTTTGAAAACTACCTAAGTAAATAATGAAATAAAATATTTTACAACAATCTTCAAATGCCAACTCTTGCTCCAACTACAAAATGAGTCTACAGTCATTGACGAATTATCGATTAAAACAGTCCAGTTAGCTCTTAGGTTAAAAACTAAAATGATCAACCAAACATTTATTCGTAAAGAGTCAAAAAAAAGCAAAACACTCGCTACAACAAACAATTGTGCATTCCATTTTTGTTAAATAAAAATATATTTGTATATATTGCACAATCTTAACGTGTGGAATGATTAATATAAATTTTCATCGTTCTAAACCACGTGGTTTTTGGTCAGTGGTACACATATAGGAACTTCTATAATTAAATAGATGTTAAGTTAATATAATACTTAATAATTTAGTTTCATCGATGTTATCGATTGCGTCTCTTACCTTGATAATAACAAGTGTATTACTATGATTATTATTTTATAAAAATAACTTGGTGTTCATTTATAGATAAACAATTTATTATGGCTGTTAAAATGCATATTATAAAACTTTTCACGACCACACCCTTCACGTTATAATAATGGTAACTATGCATTTTTTACAAAACACAAAACGTAACAAACATTGGACAAATTATGTACAAAATACGCAATTTATAAAAAAAAAGAACGAAACATATCACAAATTTGAAGAAGTAATTCAAACGCACTCGCTATAATTTGTTATATTTTTTCAAAATTTCAATCCGTATCTTTCCGTCCTAAATTTAAACATTCAATAAACACTTTTGGTCAAATTTAATTTCAACAACGAAGCGAGTTTATCACAGATGTTTTTCAGTTCTAATTATTATTAAGTATGTAATCGTAACTGAGCGTACTTTTGAATTAAAAAAAAAATTAATTAAACTAAGCGTCGAATAATTTAACGTGGTAGAAGTTTATTACACTTGGTAAAATTTTCGCCTATAAGTCGATCGCCCTTTTTTTCCCTTACAGCCTATATCCTATCACAACCCTAAACTTCTATTATTCAATGATGTAGCAGAAGTCGATACTTCACGATTCGAGTTCGTGTTTTAAAAGCAAATCAATTTCGAAAATTAATTCAAAAGTTTTTTTTATCCACTTAGAAATAAGATTGTACGCATAATAAAGATTTGTTATACAAACTGGTAATTATATATATTCTATAATCTGGTAACTAATTTGTCGCACCGAAACAAAAATTAGAAAAAAACGGTTCGTTTTTCATGTTAGTTACTTAATGAGAATGGTGGACAGTTGCTTAAGGCGTTAGTACTTATCTTAATATAGGTCAGCCAGAACTTTTGGCAGTATGTACTCGTCCGAATCACCAGCTAATGAGCTGTATAAGACTGGATGCATGTCTTTACGTTGCAATGGTGCCCAAGGCTTACCAATTATACTGCTGATTTCCTAAAAGCAAATTGAAATTAGATATCACTCAACAATCTCAAATGTTCAACCACTTTTTTAAAACAATTATGGTTAACAATAAGATTTGAGTATGATAGTACAGGGTACATTTCGTAGAACTCGATAACTATAAAGTATCTTTTCTTGAGAAGAACTCGATGGTGAAAACCAGAATTCGCTATTTTCTTTAGTTTTGGAGCTCTAAGCTAAAGTTCGATTTTTCAACTTCTCGCTAAATGTCGATATCTCGGTTCTTGTAAAGAACTTTGATTGAAAATTATTCTTTGACCTCTTTTGAGTTTTTGTTAATTTTGACCCCAAAAGATCAATTTTTTGCAAGGCCCATTCTATACTTTTTTACAGCACACTAAATTTGCCACAATTTGAGACCAGAACGGCCGTTTTAAACCTAATGATGCCCAAGATACAGCTATTCAAAATTTTGCGTTTCAGTAATACTTTGATTGAAATGATCTCTTTTGGGTTTTTGCCAATTTCGACCCTAAAAGGACTAATTTATTGCAAAGGCCATTCTATCCTTTTTTATAGTACACTAAACTTGCCACAATTTCAGACTAAAATGGTCTTTGTAAGCGTAATGACGTTCAAGATACAGCTATTCAAAATTTTGTGTTTCAGTAATTTGTTGAAAAATCTAACTTTTGCTTAATAGCTCCAAAACAAAAGAAGATAGCAAATTCCGGTTTTCGTCATCAAATTTTTCTCAAAGAAATGAGACCGAGGATACCCCATCCATTTTTCCATATCCCTTATTATAGTTTATTTATTTATTTATCTATTCAAGAAACTCGTACATTCATTTTACACATTTCCCGAGTTTTCTAGAAGCTACTTAACTTTGTAAGAAACTTTCTTGGAGTAAAAAGCTCCAAAGCTTTATACACGAGCCAAAAACGCTTCCTCAAAAGGTCGTCCTATTTTTAAAAACCTTATGGAAAACAAAAAGCTTCACAATTTTCCAAGTACATGAGAGTTTAAAGTATGTACTTAAAAACCTGCAATGCCTGCTAAAACGCTGTCACAAATAAAAACTTTTCCTTACCCTCTGTGAATTCATGTGTTCTCTACATGCATCGTCAAATGTTGATGTTATATTTTCGCTAGCAACTTCCAAGACCTTCAGGGTATCGCTCCTCAATCGAGCGATGGCAATTAAAGATTCTTCAAAATATTGGTATCCTTAAAAAAGTAAATATTATAGTAATCGATTTAAAACCGCAAAAGTAGCTCACCTAATAGTACCACTTCTTCTAATTTTGTACAAGTCCAAGCAGCCATAACGATGGGGTCGGGTTCCGTGTTACAGAGTCTTACTAAAGTATGAGAAATATTTTTAAAATCGTTTCGTAAAGAATCGACCCACACAATACTGCGTAAAGTTTTTGAATACCAAGTTGCTAACATTTTCAATGCGTCCGTATTCATCTAAAACCACACAATGAGCTTATTAATTAGACGAGTTAATGGTTATTTACCTCCTCGCAAAAATATACTTTAAAATAACTTAATGGCATGTGTTGTCTCAATATGCTGTTGTGCATATCTCGAATTTCGTCATAAGAATGAATAAAAGACATACGTAGTTCACAATTGGGATGATGATGTTTAAAATTAATCCAAGCTTCGTCCGACGTACCGGGATGATCGCTGCACACACCGTGAACATGTACCACTAACCGATTTAACCTATTGGCATCTTGTAATGAGTTTAGAATGTCATCATTTAAAATGTCGTAGTCGACGCTTAATACCTGCAACAGACTTTGCTTTATCGAAATACAACTTAAACTCGATGGTCTCGATGACTTCATTCTTTATGTCCGGACTGGTCACTTACCTCGAGGTTTTTGAAGGTGGCGAATAAATACGGTTTAATTTCGGCAATTATATACTCTAAAGGGTCTTCTTTAATAGAAGCTAAGCCTAGCAGTGTAACTTGATCGGAATTTTTTTCGGCCAATTTTGTTAAAATTTGTAGCACGTGATGACTTAAAAGTTCGCATCCTCCTATACTAAACTGTTTTAGAGAAAGAGAACAACACTTCAAAACGGTTTGAACTAACTCCGTGTTTGTCTCCTCTACAAACCTACAAGACGCAATTATTACTGATGGGATATTAAGGAAGCTTCAACTTACAAATTAAACGTGAACGGCAGTACAATTTGGCAATGTGTCGGTTCGAATAACAGCGATTGCAGGTTAGTGTTATGACTTAAATGCTGTAATAAGGTGATAAATTCTGATACACAAGATGGAGATAACGATTCAAATTTAATGGTAACATTTTGTACAATACGAGCAATAACTAACCCGTAACAATTATCTGAGAAAGTGTTTGTACTTAGTTTAATGGTTGCTTTTTGCCAAAAACTAAAATTAAACTTATTTAACCCAAGTTAAAAATTACATAAGCGCACTTACTAAGGGTGATAAAAATTTTGTCTCCAATTACGGCACGTACTCGATGCGTTAATGCGATCTTTATGGTTCAACAGTGAAAGAACATCGTGCATTACGACACTGGGCAAATACGCCCAATTCGATGTGTACTCCTCTTCATACTCGACCGTCTTTGATTTTTTAGCTTTAGGACAATCGGCAAGTAACCCGCAAGTATCGTTTCCCATATCTACAAAAAAATACGTAACAAAGACTTTCAACGACCAACTACAATACTTCTAACTTCGCTTGAACATTTGAAACATTTTATAGTTATTATTTACTGGTTGAGTCAACTATATATCAATTTACGCGCAAAAGTTGATAACAAAGCGTTTTAAAAATACATATCGTACAAAAAAATATTCCAATCACTGTAACGTTTCAAGGACGAACTTGTCAAAGTGACAGTCCAACCAAGAACAGATACAAATATGTTTTGCTTATCGAAGCAGATTCTTTGTGCATAATTATCATTATTTAACGGCTTAAATACAGTAACAATTACCTTACCTTTCTTTTTAAACAAGTAACATGAATAAAAGATATAAAATTGCAATAAAAATTGGCCTACTCCACTATTAAACATTAAACAACTGACAGATGGATTAGATTTGACAACGCTGTTTTAACATTTGCACGCAAATAGATACAGCTGGCAACGTATTTTCTGGCACGAATTTAAACTTTCACAATCCGTTTGCATTTTTTTCCTATTACTACAGTAGCACAGTTCTCTGCGGTTTTACGTAACATCATTTCACTTTTTTAAATTATTTTTGTATTATACAGTGTGTCTCTTGTGATGTAAATTTACACTGTATTTTTGCGGAAACTCAAAATGTGAGTAAATTGGTAAATAAGAATGTACCTACACCTACCAAAACTAACGTAATATACTGTAGAATAACGTTTTCCAAAAGAAACCACTGTTTAGTAGCTTTTAGTAGTCTTTAATGCTAGCGCGAAGAGTTGCCTACAGTGTAGGCGTAAAATTTTATGAAAGCTCAAATTTGTAATAATAATTTTGGTGTTTATAACTCAAAAAGCGAAATAAATTTAAAATTTTTAAAAAACAGTCTGTCTGTCCCACTCCAAAAGTATATGGTATTGAAATTTTAGATTAAAAACTTGACTTGGCTCCGATTTATTTAGAACAACATCCGACTAAAAGTGGGGGTCCTTACCATGTGTAAAAATGAATATTTTACCAAAAAGTGCAGGGTTTTTTGTTAGCCCACCTACTATTAATTTATAACTTTTTACTTTGACATCAATTGTATCACTATCAAGCTACATTTTAAACTGTTTTAAACAAACTGTTTTCTTACTACCCTAGTAACAAATTAATAATGTAAGAATTTGGCAATCTGTTTTCACAATTTATCCGTTTTCTATAGTTTTCTCACATTGAATTTCCTACGTTTGGATTTCGTCGTATTAAAATATAAAAATAAATTCGAATATTCGAAACAAGAATGGCAGTTGAAAATAAAATGTCGGTGCACATACACAATTCAGATTACCTAAATCTATTCAAGATATTAGATTATAGAAAACGTGTAATCATATCCAATTTAACAAAACTTAATGGAGGCAAGACATTAAAGAAACTTGGCATGTCCAAGTCGTTGGGTTCAATTCCAAATGATAACGTTGAGTCGGAAGTTTTTGTAAAGATGTACTTACCTGAAACCAATTAAATCAGATTTAATTTAATATACTTTTATTATTCGCCAAATTTGTAGCAAAAAACATTTTCCTGCTTATAAAAATCAGGCTTTTTCACGTACGAGCCCTCCCTCGCACATGTTTTTCAACGTGGTATTTTAAAGCGCGTTTTCTTGAAAACTTACAATTACAATCAAAACACTCAAAAGGTTTTTCATCACTATGAACGACCATGTGATTTTTCAACTGATCTCTCCTAAAAGATTCATAATGGCATAGTGCACACTTGAAAGGTTTCTTGCCTGTATGCCTTACCATATGATCTTTCAAACTCTGTCTATATCTAGTTTTAAATTCGCACAACTTACACTGGTGTGGTTTTTCACCCGTGTGCATGAGCATATGTACTTGTAATGCCGACTTAAACGAGCATTTATATTCACATATTGGACAACCGTGGGGTTTCTTACATGTATGAATTAACGTGTGTTGTTGCAAATATCTCTTAGAAGAACATCTAAAGTCACACGTGACACATTGATACGGCTTTTCACTCTTTTTACCAGTGTGAATGTTCATGTGATTTTTTTAAACATTTCTTTAGTGAGGTTTGAAACTTGCATAAAGTGCAAAAGTATGGCTTTTCACCTGTATGTGTCCTCATATGTTCTTTTAAACGTTGTTTAACTGAACACTTGTATCCGCACTGTTCACACTGATGAGGCTTCTCTTGGGTGTGGGTCATGAAGTGAGTTTTTAAAGAGTTACTATGGGAACATTTATAATCACACTTTGTACAATGATACCGCTTTTCGCCCGAATGACTAAACTTGTGCCTTTGTAAAGACGTAGAACTTTTGTAAGATTTTTCACATGTTGGACAAACGAAGACCCTACTATGAACTTGTACATGTTTCGCTAAAGTTTCTTCCCTAGAAAACTGACGTTCACATGTAGGACAGATGTAGACTTCTTTCCTCTCACTACGAGCTCTTGAATTTATCACATCCCATAACTTGCAATCACAGCTGTAACAACAGTAGATTCTATTTGCTAAATTCTTTGTTTTGCAGAATCTTCTCTTTCCACTGCATTTTCTCTGTTCATTTTCCAAATTTTCTTCTTCTTTAAGATATTCCAAGTTGCATTCTTCTATTTTAATTGAATCTACGTCTGAATAATACGAGTTACGAAATGTATAGATAATTATCTGGGACTTACCAATAAACTCATGCGAGGTACATTCTGTAGCTTCATCTGGTTCTTCTTTAATTTTTGTTTCCATTATTATATCTAGCAATATTTACCAAACATTGGAACTTCTCTTTAGAAACTTTTAAACAAGGTTAGGTTATCCACTAAAATTTGTTTGTCCCTCTAGTAGTATTCGCCATAACTAACTTGAGGAGGAAATAAAATCTTTAATTAATTACATAAAATACATCGATATAGCCACTACCTACAAAGATGTACTGAACTGGAAAAAAGTAAATTGGTTTTAATAATATTTATTGTTTTAAAAATAACTACATCACAAAGCACTCGCTGGAAGTGTTTTGAATTATTTTGTTCGAGTTTTACTTAATACGCAGGAACTCAATCTCATGTAATTATTAACCCTCTCACGTACATGTTTTTCAACGTGGTATTTTAAAGCGCGTTTTCTTGAAAACTGACAATTACAATCAAAACACTCAAAAGGTTTTTCGTCACTATGAACGACCATGTGATTTTTCAACTGATCTTTCCGAAAACATTCATAATGGCATAGAGTACACTTAAAAAGTTTTTCACCTGTATGCTTTACCATGTGCTCCTTCAACCTATGACTGTACCAAGTTTTATACTCGCAAAATTTACACCAATGTCCCTTTTCGGTTGTGTGAATAATCATGTGCTTTTTTAAATATTGGTTTTGTGAGGTTTGGAACTTGCATAAAGTGCAGAAGTATGGCTTTTCACCCGTATGTGTCCTCATATGTTCTTTTAAACTGTTTTTAACTAAGCACTTGAATTCACACTGTTTACAGTGATGAGTCTTTTTTTTGGCATGAGTCAGAATGTGAGAGTTTAAAGCGTCACCACGAGTACATTTATATTTACACATCGTACAATGGTACTGCTTTTCGCCCGAATGACTAAGCTTGTGCCTTCTTAGTCCCGAATAACTTTTGTAAGGTTTTTCACATGTTGGACAAACGAAGACCCTATTATGAACTTGTACATGTTTCGCTAAAGTTTCTTCACTAGAAAACTGGCGTTCACATGTAGGACAGATGTAGACTTTTTTCCGCTCTTGAATTTATCACATCCCATAACTTGCAATCACAGCTGTAACAACAGTAGATTTCATTTGCTAAATTCTTTTTTTTACGATATTTTCTCTTTACACTTGTTTTTTTCTTTTCCCTGCACTTTTTCTTTACATTTTCAAAATTTTGTTCCTCCTTAACACATTCTAAGTTGTATTGTTCTATTTTAATTGAACATATGTCTAAAAAGCACGAATATTATACAAAATGTACAAATAATTAACTGAGACAAGACTTACTACTGAACTCGTGTGATGTACGACATTCTGCGGCTTCTTCGAGTGGTTCTTCTTTTATTTTGGTTTCCATTATTATTATAGTTTATACAATAAACTTCTTAAAAATGAATTACTAGTTATACTACAATATTATTACTGAATAAAATTATGAATACCAATAAATCCATTCCTAAGAAAATGATTAAAACTATAAGTGAGGTTATAATGAAATAATTTAAAATATCAAAAGGACAAGTTTCATCAATCATCACCAATAACGTTAAAACTTTATTTACTTTCTACAAATATAGTTTTTACTGTTTATGTTTATATATTTTTTTGCTGAACATATTTAGCGTGTTTTATAATTGCTCGAACAACTGTTCGAGTACTCGAACAAATGAGATCGCGTTTTTAAATGACAAATTTCTGCTCGAACAGCCTGTTCGAACATGAACTTGGTGCACCGCGTAACTAGATGGTGCGCGCAACATAACCTCAAAATCTAAAATTGTATTTAAAAACAGCAACTTGTCGGAATCAAAGTTCCTGGCGATACTGTCGAAGAACAAAAATATCTAATTGTGTCGGGAGAAACTGGGTCTTTATCGCTTCCAGATATATATATTGGGATGTTCCGTGCAACATGTCATGACAGATGACAGTTAGACGCCCAAACCGTTTTTAAATTATATCTGTTCGAGCAGATTCAAACTTGTTCGAGCAACTCTTACTCGAACAAAGAGTGCAATTATAAAACACGCTAATTATTGGAAATTGAAACTTGAACTGTCAAGTCAACTGACCAAAAAACCGTCCAAAAAACATAAACATTATACTGGATACAGGGTGTCTTAAATGAGCTCGGCAACATTGCTAACTTTACGGTGAGTAAGCACTGATTGACACATTAAAATCAGAAGAAATAGTTTTTAAGAAAACTTCTCCAATCTTCTATTAGAACTAGAACACTATTCTATCTGAAAACTATTTGTGATCTTCAGAAGAGCCAATTGATTACAAATTCGCAGAGGATGTGGAATTGATCTCTGCAGATATTCGACACTAAAGAAATTGACTATAAACCTTAAATTCGTGTTCTTCTCTACACTAAAAGTAAACTTGAGCCTTCTCTTCAGCTGTTTTCAGGTTTGAATTGAATATACGGGCAACAACGATAAGTAAGTGTACTGCTGGTTGCATAACGTTTGGGAGCCAAAGTCAATGCTTTTTTGAAAAGTAATGCAGGGAAAATATATCGATGTTGCAGAGATCCTAATCAACTGACTAGCATAAGCTAGTTTTGCTTGGTTTAAAAAGGCTCAAATGTAAGCATAATCACTAGTCCACTATTAATTAATTTGCATTCTCTGATAGCAGACTTTAGTGACTGGGTCATTCATTTGGATTTAAAATTTTAAAGTTGAGTAGACAGCTTCTCCTAAACTACTTAATGATAATAAAATAAATTAGTTGATTAACTTTTAATGTTTTAAAAATCATTTTACATCACAAAGAACATCTTACTAGCAGTTTTCAATTTCATTATATATTTTTTCTCGATTTTAACTTAAAATACATTAAATCACTTTGTTGCAATTATATGAAATACAACCCTTTCGCGTATGTGTTTTTCTATGTGGTATTTTAAAGCGCGTTTCCTTGAAAACTTACAATTACAATCGAAACACTCAAAAGGTTTTTCATCACTATGAACGACCATGTGATCTTTCAGCTGATCTCTCCGAAAAGATTCATAATGACATAGAGTACATTTAAAATGTTTTTCGCCTTTATGCTTCATCATATGCTCTTTCAAATTGTGCCTATACCAACTTTTAAACTCGCAAAACTTACAGTTATGTTGTTTCTCGCTCGTGTGAATAATCATGTGGTTTTTTAAACATTGCTTACGTGAAGTTCTGTACTCGCAGAACGTACAATGATACGGTTTTTCACCTGTATGAGCCTGCATAATATGCTCTTTCAAATTGATTTTAACTAAAGATTTGTATTCGCACTGTTTGCATTGATAAGTCTTCTTTTTTGAATGGGTGATAATATGAGACCTTAAAGAGTCACCACGGGTACATTTGTAATCACACAACGTACATTTATACTGCTTTTCACCAGAATGAGTAAATTTGTGACTTCGTAATCCGGATGGACTTTTGTAGGTTTTTTTACATGTTGGGCAAGTGAAAACCCTGTTATGAACTTGTATGTGTTTTGCCAAAGTTTTTTCGCTAGAAAACCGACGTTCACATGTAGGACAGATGAAGACTTTTTTTCTCTCAGTTCGAGCCCTCGAATTTATCACATCCCATAACTTGCAATCACAGCTGTAACAACAGTAGATTTCATTTGCTAAATTCTTTTTTTTACAGTATTTTCTCTTTCCATTTATATTTTTATTTTCACAAATTGTTTTCTTTCCACTGCATTTTTGTTTTTCATTTTCAAAATTTTCTTCTTCCTTGACACAATGCAAGTCGCATTCTTCTATTTTAATCGAACCTACGTCTAAATACTATGTGTATACAAAATGTATAAATAATTAGCTAAGAACTTACTAATAAACTCGTGCGAGGTATATTCCGAGGCTTCTTCACTCGGTTCTTGTTTAATTTTTGTTTCCATTACAATTACAGTTAACAAATTAACATACTTCTAAAAAGTTAATAAGCTATATTACAGTATGTCTAGGTAAAGTTATTAGTTATTAATAGTAATTACCGATCAGAAACAATTTAAAATAAAGTGAGGTTATAACGAAACATTTTAAAAAAGAGCAAGTTTTATACTTTTTAATGAATGACGTTTAACTTAAAATTAAAACTTTATTTTCTTTACAAATATAGTATTTAGCAAATATATTCGAAATTGGAAATGTTCGACGGACGTCACATATTATCACGAACGGCAAACGTGAACTTCTAAATAAGGTTCGTATACGCACTACTAAATACAATATCCCTCTAGTAGTAGTAATCCGAAATAAAATTGATATTAATTAGAAATATGTTAGGTTATAGTGATTTTGAAAATAGAAACTAGAAACACATTACAGTCGTCACGTCATTAGTCATCGCTAGTACCTACGGTACCTACGTGTATTTTAAGTTTAATTCATTCTGAGATTGAGTGTCTAATAGTATAATCACCGCGACCCGCGACAGAAGTTAACCAGTTAACGTAAATTGTTGTATTTTCCAATTTAATTATTAGTGTTATTCTATTGTTTTCGTTATATAAGGCTCATAGCGAGTCGCCCTCGTAAATAACTGGGAAAAGAAACTCCAACTAAGTCAAACCAAAAGAAGACGAATTAGAATGGAATTTAAGTAGGTACCGCGTTAATACCCACTACGTTCTCAATGAGGCTCTCCAGTCTAGGTGCAGTTTCATCTGATTTCATCACCCAGTCGTTCGTACTGAGCGGTCAGTGATGAAGGTTTTTGAATGTATTATGTTGAAACAATCATAAATCGGCTTCTGTAGGTCTGCAGCAACTAATTACGATTAAAACCAAAGGACTCTGAGCAAAACTTCAGAAGGGGGTTAGAGAGCGCTTGAGACCAGTTAGGTTTAAGTTCGAGATTGAAACAGAGACAGCTGTTGAAATATAAACAGAGTTTTTGTATAAATTTGTTCGGACAGCTCTCATTTCTTCTTCATTTCGTAACTCAATTAAAGTGGTGCAAATGTGTAAGTGCTTACAGACTTTCCACTTCAGAAACTTTTGGGTTGTGGATAGACGAGAAGCAGTCGCGGACGTGGCAGCTCAAGAACCGAAAGATAAAAGGGGTAGGATTTATAGTTTTTGAACCGGAATTTGTACTGAATATTCTTATTTTATTTTCTAGGTGAGTCCTTCCAACATTTCATTTGTAGTGTAACATGTATAGTGTAAGTTGTTAGTTGTTTCTATTCATTCTGATTATTGATAATTTTGATATCGTCAACGCATCGTAGTAAATTTTTATTTTTGGGCATATCGCATATTATGGTCTGATTTTATCAGTGTCGTGAATATGTTTGATGTTTATCATCATTTCATGGTTAATTGTATAACAAAATTTACCATCTGTAACCACACCAATAGTAAACCAATTCAAAGAGCAGATAAGAATTTTAAGCTGTAATAATTATCAACAAATTATTTATTTTCAACAGTAATACCATAAGAGCTTTAACTCGTCACTTGTCGCTATATGAGCAAATTGCTCGAGCTTTTAAAAAAATAGTAAATATAAGTCGTGTAAATTTTAATACTTTTACCTTGTGCATCTGCAACCCACAATACACCCTAGTACTGGAGATAGCATTCAATAGTAAACTTTCAATTTGAAATTCGAGTTTATACCAGTTTATACCAACGGTTGGTAGTTGGTATCTATTGCTAATTCCTAGTACTGAAAACCACAGCGCGGACAAGGCTCCTGATTAAGATTTTTACTATACTGAGGTTACTAAACTATACAGTGTTATTTTGCTGAGTCGTGTGCATTGGTGTATTAGTTCCGTTTAGTGCATTTCTACGATTTCCGTCTACACGAGATTTAGTGAGCATGTGCTGAATTTGAAAATAAAAACACGTGTTGGACTATTGTGTGCAGAAAAAGATCGTAATGGCAGGGTCAATTAAACAAGAACAAGGTCAGGATACTACTTTTGAGTACTCTCAAAACGTTCCCAATTTTAGTAAGTAACCTTAACATATTATGTGTGCATCGAAGCATCGGGCTTCAAGTATTAAAATTAAGCCATTGCAGATGAAGCTGTTAAAGAAGAGCCTTATCATGATAACCTTATGAGCGATGGTAAGAATGGGGTGTTAAATTCTCATAAGTGCAGTGCCTGAATATAAAAATTTTCAGGTTTAATTAAAACGGAGGAGCTTGATTTGAAGTTATCTCCTCGAGAGAGTGTTGCAGAAGAAGCAAGGGAAACTGACGAAGTATATCAGTGTTATAATTGTGATTTTAAGTGTTCGCTAAAAGCAAGTCTAATTGTCCACCTGCAAACTCATGGAAAAAAACCTTTCAAGTGTAATATATGTGATCGTACATTTTCGCATAAATGTTGGTTGAAGAAACATGCAGTTGTACACACAGGTGAAAGGCCTTTTAAGTGTTCTGTATGTGATTATACAAGTTCGCGAAAAGATATCTTAGATAAGCATTTATTAATACACACAGGTGCAAAGCCTTTCAAGTGTAATATATGTGATCGAACATTTTCGCAGAAAGCTAGTTTAGCGAAGCATTTATTAGTACACACAGGTGAAAGGCCTTTTAAGTGTACTGTGTGTGATTATATAAGTTCGCGAAAAGATATCTTAGATAAACATTTATTAGTACACACAGGTGCAAAGCCTTTCAAGTGTAAGATATGTGATCGTACATTTTCGCAGAAAGCTAATTTAGCGAAGCATTTATTAGTACACACAGGTGAAAGGCCTTTTAAGTGTAATATATGTGATCGTGCATTTTCGCGTAAATGTAGCTTAGATAAACATTTATTAGTACACACCGGTGAAAAGCCTTTCAAGTGTAAGATATGTGATCGTACATTTTCGCAGAAAGCTAGTTTAGCGAAGCATTTATTAATACACACAGGTGAAAGGCCTTTTAAGTGTACTGTATGTGATTATATAAGTTCGCGAAAAGATGTCTTAAATAAACATTTATTAGTACACACAGGTGCAAAGCCTTTCAAGTGTAAGATATGTGATAGTACATTTTCGCAGAAAGCTAATTTAGCGAGGCATTTATTAGTACACACAGGTGAAAAGACTTTCAAGTGTAATATATGTGGTCGTGCATTTTTGCATAAATGTAACTTAAAGAAGCATGCAGTTGTACACACAGATGAAAGGTCTTTTAACTGTACTGTATGTGATTATACAAGTTTGCGAAAAAAAAGTTTAGAGGTACATTTATTAACACACACCGGTAAAAAGCTTATTAAATTCGCATGGAGAAGTCAGCTAGAGAAACATCTCGGTACACACAAATTAAAAGTTTTTAAAATATAAAGATGTAGCTTGAAAGACATTGACATTGTCATCGATATTACCTAGATGAACCTTTATTTCCGTATGGAATAATAATTATTTGTAATAAAAAGTTTACTTAAAAAAATTATTCATTTTTGTAATTTCAATTTAAAGGTATTTGTTTATAATTAACCATACGTTTGTAAACTTGTTTTCCTTCTCGGTCGCAGAACGTATCTTCCTTTTTAAGGTAATTATTATTTTTGCGTTTGGTACAACGTAATTCGTTTTGTTCACCAAGTAAATTTCAACTAAACATTGACATAGGTTTAAATTTTTCTACCACTGAGAGTCTCCTTTCATTCATTCAGTTTGTCCCATTTATTTTTATTTTTCCTTATCTTCAATTTTCTTCGTATCATATCAGATGAATTATTCTTTACGTTATTTGAGATTCGACTTTTAATGTTAAAATTTCTAAAGTTAAAGTTTTGATTTAATTTTTTTTGAAGGCAATTAGTGCTAGTGTGTGTAGGAGTTTTAATTCCAATTTTGCACGACTGTTTTACAGCATTTTTAAATAGAAAACACTTGTTAGCCTATCCTAAGATGATAATTCGATTTTTATATTTTCACTACGTACCTAAGTTTAGGGGGCGGACTCGCCACAGGGACATCGGGAAAATTCCCGGTAGGCCGTTTGCTTTGGGGTTTATCTAAAAAAATGTGGATCCGTTCCGACGTAAAAATACTTTTAATTTAATTCGCCAGTGCAAACAGGGTAAAGTCCTTGTTTTAACAAACAAGTTATTGAAAAATTTGCGAAGAAGAGCGTTTCGCTAAGCATAGTGAGTCCATATTTTCTTTCGTGAAACACCTACTTTGGAGACATTATCAATCGCTACTAAAATTTCTGAACTTCCTTTTAAGCCATTTGCCCTTGTACAATCCCAAATTTGCGCCTGTGGCGCTTTACATTTTTTAAATAAAACCAATATTAGGCTTACGCCTTCATCAAAGAATTCCTCTTCCGAGGCTGGTTACCCTGGGCAGTAAAATAAAATTGAGCCGCGTCAAGTATTTCCCAGGCCGGTCATTTGTTGCCAGTCCGCCCCCGTGTAACAGTGATTAGTGATTATGTTGTGAAGTGAAAAGAATAAGAACATCCAATGCAATTTATTTTCAATGTTGGAGGGTGGGCTTTATTAAAGGGGTAAAAAGAGGAAGGAATTGTGAATTTTTAGTTAAAATCTGTGTCGTCCCTGTGACGACAAGTAAAAAAGAGGGAGAGATCTGCCCCATTAATGAACTATTCAGGTACTCGATTACTAAATGAGAAGCTTCAAAGGAAAAAGAGGGCCCTTATTTTGGATTTCAGTTTTTTAATAGAGGCGCAACTGAGAGAACTTTCATGAAATATACTTATACAAATCAAACAAAAATTAAGGTTATTATGTAACCTATTTACTTGTTTATTATCTGTCCAGCCCAGTAGTTAAGGAAACAAATCGCATTTATTGATTTGTTGGCATCAAAAATTATATTTTGAGGTTTATAGTTAAGCACGTTAATTCGTACTCTATAAATTAAACCAATTATATCATTTATAGTCTCAAATATCAATTTAAAAATGGCAGAAGAGGCCGAAGGCGCTGCCGCTGAAGTGGCAGAACAAGTAACAGAAGAGCCCACAACGGAAGAGGTAAAAGAAAAAGGAGGTCAAGAAGATGACGGTTTAGTAGAAGAAGGAACTGTACTAGAAGAGGAAATGGATGAAGAGGAGGGAGAAGAAGAGGGTTTAGAAGGGTTTATCGAAGCAGAAATAGAACCAGAAGAAGAACAACTTGAAGAAGAACCGTTTGTTTCAATTTTTGAAATTTTAGACGCTCCTCGTGAATTACCAGAGCCGATCGATTTGACATTAGATCACGTTAAACAAGTTCAAAGCGAATTAGGAATTATAACCTTATGTTGGCCCGATATTAAAGATCCACAATTTGAAAAAAGGGTGCATTTTCCCGAAAGTTACGTTAAAAATACCGATAAAGAAAAGTTGTTGCTTTTGTATGCTGAAAATTTTAGGAGGCAGTTTATTAAAAAATTTCCACAGAGGAAACCGCTTTTTTTGGCTAGTCCCAACGAAGTTGGATTGATGGTGAGTTTGTTTATTTATTGGGCACATCACAGTTTTCCTTCCTCAGTATCTAAAAAGTCTTTTGACAATAGCTTATGCCTAAAAAGGCATCTATGATCTTTGAACCAACACATCTTTGGTTTTATTTGTCGTAGAGAGTTGTTCAGACGCTCGTTCTTTTCGTTATGTAATTTAAAAAATAAAAGTATAGAATAGATTTTTCGCTTTTATACATAAATTTTGAATTATAACAGAAATACTCTAAAATTTGATCTCGAGTTACCATGGTTTGGGTTCGACATCCTGGACTAAGTTAACGCACCACAACGTTATTTTTTACTTAAAGTCCCAAAATGTTTTGTTTTAAAATTGGAGTGAATGCTGGAGATATTCCGTTAACGGAGTGGTCACCTAATAGTCCCTAATTAAATCATATTGAGCATCTACCTACTGTAGGACGCTCTTAAAAAGAAGGTTCGAAGTCACACACCCTCCCCTGTCAACGACAATCAATTCGTAGATGCATGTCATTGCAGAATGGGAGAATTCAGTCCCAGGAAGTCATTGAAAATCTCATTTCTTGCATACTAAGACCATGAATGCGGTATAGAGGATAGAGGAGGGCATATACGACATTAATATTGAAGTGAATCCATTAACTCCATTGTTATTACTTTACACCGTTTTTTAACAAAAACTTTGGACTCAAATATGGTAGAAAATGAGGTAATTTTTCGCTGATTTATTTCCAAAACTATTCCACTAAGCTAATTTATAAACTAATTTGTAATTATAATCCAAATTTCAATTTAAAAATGGCAATTATGTAAGTTTAATAAATTGGTGCGTTAATTTTGCCCAGGAGTTTACTTCTCTGCAGTTCTTTGGTTTAAATATTTCAAAAAATCCAATAACATTGCTGTATCTAACTAATGGTGTCAAAAACGCGAAAATTACGTTATAGACTGGCCTAATTTAGCAATGAAACTACAAAAAATGGGTTTAGAGCTTTATATTTAAAAAAAGTATTTACAAAGCACACACTTTGGTAGCTTATTTTAAGTACAAAAAATGTTTTCGCTGAGAACCTTGGTTGGCAAAAATTTCAACCACTCTCTGCTTCAAATCAAAAATGGTATCAATAACATCATCATGAACGGCCAAGACGGCCAAAATGAACTGTCTATCTTTGCAAGTGTTTGCTTTCAAAAACTCTCTCAGTTTTTCCGAACAATTACCCTTTTCTGCGGGCTCTTTGGGAGTAGCTAAAGCAATTTCGATGAACTTACAAAGCTCGCTGAACGTTGTCCCCAATTCGGTGTTTCTTAATAATCTAAGCAAGGCGCTTTCGTTATTTGTGGTAAAAAATGAAGGGTTACTATACAACACTTTCAACTCGTTGAGCAATTTTTTCGAGTTCAACATCGGGTATCTGCATTCGACCACAGATAAGTGATCGTTTGGGAACTTTGGAATAAGTTTATATTGCATGGGGTCGACAATTGAAAATGTGATTAGATGGTCGTTTGCTTCGATTCGTTCGCGTATTTCCGTTATGACGATACCACACGAGTCGATACAGGCAGTTCTGTGTTCGGAGTCGGCCGCTTGTTTTACGATTTCCATTAAATTAACAATCGCACATTCGAATTCCTTCACACCTGTCATAACTTCACCGCATGATTTGCGTTCTTCGTATTTTTTCAAGAGAACTTCGATGTAATTGTAGATGGTGTAAAAAAATCTGACCAAAAACATGAACTGTTGGTCGTTTATTATGTTTTGAAGACGAGTGGCTTCCCAAATCGTTTTGCTGTTCCAGCCAAACTCACTTTTGATGATTTCGAATGTTGTGGACAACTCGGTTTGGTTGTGATATAAAGAAGTTATGACGTCAAGGTCGGACTTCCAGTGGATGTGGTGGGTTTTGTTGGTGCTTTTATTAAACTCATTTTGAAGCACTTCCGCCTGTTTGGGTCCTTTGGTAAAAAATTCGGCGAAGAGTTCAGAATTTGTAAAAAACATTCTTACGTATGGAATGCTCGAGCAGGATTGTTTTATAATAGTTACAAACGAATATGTGTGGCTGTGCACGTATAGGGCGTGAATAAAGTGGTCTTTTATCATACCCTGTATACCACCGTAGGGTCCACAAGAGGACACACTGCCATCGTAACTCTGAGAGATTAGCTTACGCTCCAATTTTAATTTTTTCAACTCTTTTTTAATCGACTCCGCCAAACATATTGCAATGTTAGTCTCAAGAGTCATAAACGAATAAAGGCGCTCGGTCGGCACTTCATTTTTTACGTAACGTAAAAAAATCGCAAATTTAGATTTACCAATCTTTTCTATAAGGACAGACACATAACTTGCATTCTCCACGTCTTTTACTATTTCTTCCTGGTAAACTAGATTAACAGAGTCCAACAACTCGTTTCGAACACTCCTCGAAGTGTAAGGCGTGTTAATCTGAAGATGTTGGAGCAAAACTTTATCAAAAACCGCCACTTCGTTGAGCAAATTCAAAAAAATTTCGTTCCCTTTCTCACTACTCACTTCCACACTATTCTTAGCACAAAATAAAATACAATCCAAAATTCTCACCAAATTATTTCTATGCTTATCAACCGACTCATTGTGAACGTCATTTGTGCCATTTTTCTTTTCATTTGGTACTTTTAATGGACCAAAACACTTATACTTAACACAACATTCCATGTGAGTCCTACTATTATTATGCATTTTAGCTTTTTCCGTTATACTCTTTATATTAGAAGTGCCTTCGCTAGACCAAACTGTTTCGCCTTCGAATAACAAGCAATAAAAGCAGTACAACCGCTTACTTGCAACACTAACCGTCAACCAGTCTATCTTATCGAACCAGTTAGTCGAGAAGTGACGCATTCGATTTTTAAGCGTTTGTGTGATTTTTACATCTCTAGGTTTATGCGGACCGAGCTTTATAATTACGAGTTGGTCTTCATACGTGTGATTGTAAAATTTCTTTTTTAATAAGTTATCGACGGTATTTAAACTCGTATCACAAATCGAATGTTGACTTCCTAGTATATTTTCACCTGGTAAATCATCATCTTCGAGCGTATCGTCCGGGTTGTTTGTATTTTTTGAGTAGAGAAGTTGTGAACATGTCGGTTCTTCGTAGCTGGACACCAAGTCGTTAGTTGATTCGTTACTTACTTCTTCCTCGCTAATCTCCATCATTTTATCATCGTTTGCAGTTTCTACAAATAAATTGTATTCAAATCGTATTAAACAGAAAAATTTAATTTAGGTTATGTTTGTACGTTGTACGTTTGTAGTGCATTCGAACTAATTTGAAAGTGGGCGTTTGAACTGCTGTAGTAGTTTGCAGCTATTGTAAAAGAGGACGACACGTACACTATTTTCAAAGTTTCAAAATTATTTTCAAAAATTATTTTTCTGCTATAATAATTTATTGGAAACTTTTTATTTTAGAAAATGGTGTGTACAACAGTAAGACCCACTAAACTTCCTCATCCAGGAATTGAAAAATGGGATAGCTGCGTCAATTTTGTTGGAGATTATTTTAAATACGAGCCTCTCGCCACCCCAACGCTATGTGTAAGTGTTAATTTTTAATAATTGGAGTAGGATCAAGTTAGCACGTGATATTGCGAGATATTTTGCAATACAAAGTTGGGGTATTTCATTTAGCATAACGAAGTGTTCTCAGCTAGATTTAAGTTAATAGACTCTCTCCCCAGACTCTAGATAGGAATCCAAAACAACTCCATTAGTTAATAGTAGTAATTAGTCGTTTTTGAGTCTCTTAAAGTGTTACAGTGTATGCGTTTTAAAGTTGTTAAGGTTGGACCATAATATCATGGTCCATTTTTATTTTTTTATAAATAATCCCTCTACCAAAGAACAAAAGTAACAACCACTGCTTCACTGCTGGAGAACATTTTATATTTTGTTAACGACGTATAAATATTTACTTTATGAAAATATAAATTGAAAATACATAAATTATCGATAATCACTTCAAAATTGCCGATAATAGTTTTACTGATTGTTTAGTTTCGTAAAAATTATATCTTTTCAAAGTCATGATTAAAATAGGAACTTTCAAACTTTACTACCGCTATGGTGTATCAATAAGGAATCTTTGCGACTTGCGTCTGTTGAACTGGGCTTCAAATTAAACGGATAGAATTTAAAAATCGGGTTTACCTGGAAGAATTAAAGAAAATAGGTTAAATTTTGAACAAATGTCTAAGCTGGCTTTGTAAGATTAATTTACACACCTTTTAAACCTGCCTTACCGTAAGTAAAGTCAAGAAGTCGTTTCGGAATATTAAGAAATAAACAGTACTAAAGTTTGTTCATGCACTGATTGCCCTCCTCTGAAAAATTTTCTACGGGCGCACATGAATTCTGGGCCAGGATACAGCATACATGGGTATAAAAACTATTTCTTTCTAGAAAGGATCCACTCTTCCTAATTAATTTATTAATTATCGTGGATCGAGGAAAATACCAATTTTTAAATTATTCCTAATTAATCAATTAGCTATATTGGCAGTGCCGGATTACGGTTTTCATAGGCCTTAGGCCAAACGAACAGAATGGGCCCCTTAAAAAGGTGATCCGACCCAGGGACGGATTCTTGAGGAGAAACGGCCCGGACGAATTAAATAGTGGCGGCCCCCAATTAATTGTTAATTTACTTTAAAATATTTTGCTGTTTTCTAACAGCATGTTCAGTGGTGTAGTTACATATTCAGCTCCCTGGAGCAAGAAAAATCGGTGCGTCTATTTGGTTCTCAGAAGAGTTTTTAATTTTGATCTTTTACGGGTCACCTAGCGCCGCAGACAATTTTTTTTTAAATTTTCAAGGTCAACATTAGATCCATTTTTGGAATTTTTTAACATATTTTTGGATACTGTGAAATTAAGGAATCGATCTGCTATCGCCCGGTAGCAGAATCCGCCTCTGACCCAGCTTGTCGTTTCAGGTTAAAAAAAACCGCTGGAGTTTTGGGCCCCCACGTCTTAGGGCCCTAGGCCAGGGCCTAGTTGGCAGTTGGCCTATAGGTAAATCCGGCATATCTACAGTCATTTAAATCCTATAATTACTGCATATCTGCTGAAATACTTCATACTACTTGTCCTCTTTTCTCTGCCACGTATTTTCGCGGCGACCCACTACACAGTTTACAGTCGGTTTCGAACCACACAAGCAAGTAACACATAACATTCGAAAGTTAACTCGCCGTTAGTCGCTATATGAGCATTTGCCTCACATTTTTTTACTTCGTATAACTTTTTACGCAAATAATATTGTTTCTCGCCGTTAGCTGTTTTATCTAGTCTTCTGATAACCTTCCACCATTCCACCACTGAAATAACTGCTTTATGCAACATTAGTATAATTTGCGTGGTATAATACGTTATTCAAGTCGGTGCAATAATGTGAGGGAAATGCTCTATATAGCGACTAACCGCGTATTAATTTTAATTAAATTGTTTGTGTGCGACAATTTAAAAAACAGCATTATTTGCACAACTTTTGGAATAAAGATAGTAACGGAAAAAAAATAGGGAAGAGAGTTGATTGGAAAGAGCTAAAAATATTGAACTATTTAACTCCTAAACTTGTGCATGTGAGGGAATCCCTCGCACGCCAATAATCGCGCGACGTGTAGCCTAGCGAGTAATCCAACGCTTGCCAAATCAGGATTGGAGAATTTTGTAGAGTGTGTCGTAGCAAATTAGACGTAATTAGACTGTTTTGATATAGTAGCGGAGGACTAGGACGTGTAAATCTTACAATCTTTCCGTGAGAGGCGAACATCTAGCCTCTAAACTTTAAAGATATAGGTACTGGCGGTTTGCCGGAACTTATTAGTGCTTTTGACGGTTATTAGTTTGTAAATTGTTCTTCGAAAATAATTACGTGACGCCACTGATTGAGATATTGTTAAAATTATGACTACTTTAACAAATGCGTTTATAATGAAGTGGAAAACGAGCTGCAAATAATATAATTAGGATAAAAGATATCGCTATTTGATTTCGAATTTTGTGTCGGAGCTCTTAACGTTATACGTTTATACGTTTATTAAACGTTTAGTTTATTGTGTATCGCTTTATCGCTTATACGAGGAGAAAAAAAAGCTTTTTTTTTTGTTTGCCGATAAAAAGTCCTTGGCCCGCCCTTATCACATTCTACATAAACGCAAACTCTCTCTTGATTTTGCGTTCTCAATTTTCAAATATAAATTAGATTATCGAACCTACTGCTGAATTATCTAAGAACTTAACGGTTAGTTAATAATGAGCATCATATGGGACGAAAGGAAGGAATTGTTAAATAACATGATGTAAAGTAGCATCTCTTGTCGTTTCTCATTATTATAAATATCCCTATCTAGTGTATATATTTAGGGTCTACAAACACATACACACACGCGCGCGCTAATGGCCCTACCGATGCATTCTCCGTAATTTCACACGGACTCTGCTGCTGTTTACGTGCCAAATAGGACGCGGGTAGGTAGTTCGCGAACCCTACATTTCCCCTTGCTTCTCGACTACCCCGGGGGGCCGCGGACCGCGACCTACAGCCCTGCCTGTCCACCCCAAACCAACGCCGACCGTTCAGCCGGGTTTACACTATATAATTTAACGGAACGATAGTAAATTGACGAACTAGCGAAAACTAAAATTTATGTAACTAGCACTCTCTTTTGCACCGTCACCACTTAGTTTTTGTAGTTATTAAAAGTTTTTGTAAAAAAGAGCGCACCATTTAAATAAAAATGGGGTAGTTTCAAAAGTAGGTCAAATTATAGAAAGTTTTAATTTTTTAATGCCGATTACGCACTTCACAAGATTGCTTGCAGACTGAAATTACAGTCATTTGATGTAGGGCTAAGAATGTTCCGTTGTCGAGAAGGCCGAGGAGAGCGCCGAATTTGTTTTCGATAGCCACCTGACCTATGATATACATATTATGATAGAAGGTCTTAGATGTGGGGGTCAAATTTTTCTGAGCAATATTCTTGTATTCTCATTCTTACAGCACCCCAATTCTAGTATTGTCAACTCTCGTCTTTTTCACAGATACACTTCTTATCCACTACAAACTAAGCCGTTTTTGATGAAGTTTTTTCAAAACAATTTTGAATGCAGATATGTCCACTTTAACACTGTATGTCAATTTTGTGACTAAAAGATTGCCGCCTGTGATATAGATAGTATCTACTTAATTAATCCTGACGAGTGACGACACGAGACAGAAACCGCTATGCATAGGCACAATAAATTCTGGATGGGGAAGGGGTTCTTGTTACATAATAACTGCCTTAATCGTAAAACACCCCTCCCCCACAGACTGTCAAAAATCTTGACTTGCTTGGAAACGCTTGAAAATGGGCAAGAAAATGAGGAGAAAATTTGAAAAAATTTTATTAGAAAATAATAAACTTTTGCCATTTAGTCCTTAAAAAAATCATAACTCCGGTTCTGACAATGGGAAATAACCCAAACAAACGGCGTTCGATTAAGAACTTCGATATCTACAACATGTCCCAAAATAGAAAAGACAGCCTGAGCCGATTTTGAGAAACTCCTTTTCAAATTTTTATCAAATTTGGTCCTTCAAAAGTAGTCAATTCGGCAAAACTCAAGTCCTGTATTTTGACTATACAGATACAGGGTGAGTCTTATTAAGTTGGGACTTTTCTTCAAACCCGAGTTACTACACATTATTTTGAACAATTTTTGTCGAGGTCGATATAGTAAAATGTTCGTAATAAGCGAGAAAATCATTATTGAAATTAAATATTTTTGAACCGCTCCTGCGTCTAAAAGGCATTAGAAATTTAAAAAAAGTCCTTATTTTATTATGATAAACCTAAGGTTAACTGGATACTGCTTCTTTATGTCGTTTATAAGTTGTTATAAAAAATGTGCAGGACCGTATCTGAAATATTTAATAACTTTGATAAATGCTTTTCTCGCTTATTACGAACATTGGCGAATTCGACTAAAATTGTTCAAAATAATGTGTAGTAGGTATTTTGGGTTTCAAGAAACGTCTCAACTAAGATTTACTCAGTAAATTCCTGTTTTTAGATTGTTAAGATAATAATTATTACAAAGTTATAATGAAAAACGAGTGATGTGGCCATAACAGAACTTTTTCGTACGCGCTAAAATTATTTAAAAATATATCAGAAAGAGTACCTAACAATCGTATGCTCGGAAACTCTTCCTGATTTCAAAATTCTAAAATTATACAGGGCGTTTCTACTTTAAATAGCAACTCTACTTCCGGTAAAACCGGAAGTTAAACTTAAACATATTTAGTATCATTGGATAGCTAATCTTGCCATATTTTCAAAAATAATAAAATATACAGGGTGTTTTCAAAAACTTCTTTTGCTTGGCTAATTTCCGGTTTAACCGGAAGTGTTTTTTAAACCAAAATTGTAACAAATATTATAAATTTATAGACTAAATTAATATAGCAATTTGTAATTCGAAATTTTAATTACAATAAAAATTATACATTTGAGAAATTTGACCCTTAAAAAAATCATAGCTCGGACCTGTTCATAGCAAATGAACCAAACAATGGTGTTTACTTAAGAACTTAGATATATCCACAATATAACAATATAGACAAAACGGGCGGAGCCGATTTTAAGAAAATCCGTTTTGAAAGTTTACTCAACTTTGGTTCTTTTTAGTAGACAATTTTGAAATTATTTTAAAAATCGGCTATATCAGAACTAAAGCCCTATATTTTGTCTACATTTTGCTGTTTTTAGATTTTTTAAATAATAATAATTATCTTCAAAGCTATAATTAAAAAACTAGAAAATGGGTCAATCGTTATACTGGCCGCCATTTTGATTTAAAAATTTTTTAAAGGTATTTTTTTAATTAGGGCCGATGTGTACTAACTTATAGTCGAGTATAAATACTGTGGATGAAAAGTTTACGAAATGCGACCAAAGTAACCACCTTATTTTGGGACACCCTGTATCGATTTTGTTTAAAAGCGTATTTTGTCAATGAAATTTTTTTAAAGTTGCCGAAACCAAATTTCAACAAAATCGCTGCAGTAGTTTTTATTTGACGGCGTTACATACACACAGACAGACAGACGGACTTGTTCAAAAAAAATTTTTTTTTACATTTTTGAATTCGGGAGAACGAAAAACGCCGAGAAATTAAATGTAAAATAAAGTTTTCTTTTGCTTTTTTAAAGTAAATTAATGCGAGCGATTTAAAAGAAAATTTTTATTTGGGGTCCTTTTAGTTATTAGAATCTCTAATTTTTCTAAATATTTTTTTCGTAAAAAGAGCCTTAATTTCATAGTATAATAAATTGGGAGTGACACCTACAAACATAGAGGAACGATGAAAACATCAAAATCAAAATAAGCAATTTTTGACAATAAAGCAATGTCCAAAAATGTATCATTTTTGATATTATACATTATACAGGATGTTCAAGTTTAAAAATCTTCTGTTCCTCTTTCCCCTAAATAGTTTTAGGAACTTTTATGGTATGTATAGGCTGTTTCTAGATATTCCGAATTGACTTCTTGACTCTACCTATTGTAATCGGTATTATAAAGCGCCATAAATTAAACTTACAATGCCGCCCCTTATACATTTGTTCACAATTTCTATATTTTCTATACTTTCAGGTAAAATTTTAAAAAATTATAAAGGATTTTGTACCAAGATGTGAACAAAATGTATAAGGGGGCTTTGTAAGTATAATTTATGGGTGTTTTTAAACGAATTACAGTAGGTAGGGTCGAGACGTCAATTCGGAATATCTAGAAACAGCCTATACTAACCGTTTAATCTATTAAAACCTTTTAGTTTACGCTAAAATGCAATTTGTGGACTCAATCAGTCGCGTCCGATAGGAACAGGTGGGGCTCTTTGACCTTTGACCGATAACTTTATTGCAAACGTTTCTATTTTTTTAACTCCTCAGCGACTTTTGCTCCGAAAAAAAAACTTTTGGCTGCGATTGTGATGGAATTGCGCGTTTTTGAGATGAATACAACCCGAACAATTTTTATCCGTATCAGGTATCAGTTCAAATTCCATTTTATCAGAATTTATTGTTAATTTTCGGACATGGGTTTATTGACAAAAATTGCTTATTTTTGTGTTTGCATTCATCTCCCAAAGTTTGTGCGTTTGTAGATGGTTTCGCTTTTCGCTACCCTTCTTCTGGTTAGTTTTGGGTAACTTTAGCAGCTTATGGCTTCTTCGGTAGTATCTTGCACAGTTGCTATTTGAAAAGGTGAGTACAAAGAGCCTCCGAGGGCACAAAAGGAGTCGTTGGTTACTTTTTTCTGTAATAACGTCGAGTTTATGACTTGTGTCATAGAAAGAAGCTGTACGTGTAATAATCTATACAAGGCAGTTACAAAGGGGGACACAATAATGTTGTAATTGGATTTGGCTTCTGCATTTTTTGAAAAATTAAATGCTCTTGTCGTGCCTTCGCTGAAACTTTTGTTTTCTCAATTTATCGTATTCCAAATGACCAATGACGACGTGTAAGTATTTTGATTTAGCTCTTCACAAATCGGTACCTACCTAATCATTACTTCAAAGTTTGGCATCGTTTTATGAGACGTTTTGTAGTTTATTTTGCTACTTTTCTAATCTTCCAAGTATACGAGTACCTAGTGGGGAGTGGGTCCTAATCCCAAACTCGAGTTTGGTTTTGTGCCTTCAAATTAAACTGTTCAACATTTCTCAAAAAAAGACGGGCGTACCTGACGAGGTCATTTTGCCATTGTACCTTTTTGTTCAAGCCTTTAAACTCATTTTTAATAGCATCATGCACCTCGTATATACAACCTGTAAGTACCTGTGTGCTTGTGTACGTTGTATAGATATCAAACAAAAGTCACGAAAATTCTTATCTTCAAACTTGGACCGTTTTAAATACCTTTCAAGTGCCTCCTTTAGTATTTTAAATTTCTAAAACTGCTAATCCTTACAAACGAACGACACCCGAGACTGTCGCGAGAGATATTTAACCGTTTTGAATTTGAAGGCAAGCACCAAGCACGGCTTGTCTCCTTTCAACAAAATTAATTTTTAGAATCGTTAGTTAACCCCCCGTCGAACCGAACGAAAGAATACGTTTCTATTCAGTTTGTCGAAAAAATACAAATTATTCACAAAAAATTTAAAGGGGTGGATGTTGGATGGGAATAATTTCAATTAGCCTCCCCAAGCTTTATAATGTGTGGTCAAAGCTTGATCGTCTCTTTTGAATCTATTTATATGTATATTTTATTTATTTATTGCGGATTTAATTAATACGAGTAGATATAAAAATTGCGTTTTAATATTATATCCCCTAAACTCGTGGGCGCGATGCAACGGATGCAACACGACTCCTTTTCATTAATTTTTTTCTACATATTCGATTACCGACGTATAAAAGATTAGAATGTAATTATTCCTTTTGAAAAAATAACAAAAATAATAGTAGGTACCTATGCCAAAAGAGGACTTAATTCTAAAATCCTAAATCCAGTGGGTAGATGCGAGTGTATGTCTACTTTGAAATGAGACCCGAAAAAAAAATGTAATTTCTCCCCCTTAATCCAAAAATGTAAAAAACATCAATCTATTTTTGAAAAAGTCTGTGTGTAACTCCTTCTCAAATCTTTTCAAAATGGGCTTCGGCCGTTTTTTCTATTTTTTCTGATGAAACGCCGCTTGTTTGGTTTGTTTGCTAAGGCCAGAACCAGAGTGATGATTTTTTGAAGATCAAAATCTAATTTCCGGTTGAATCGGAAGTCGAAATATTAAATGTTTGATATCACTAGATAGCTAAGTTTGCAATCTTCCAAATCACTTAAAATATACAGGGTGTTGTATTTAAAATAGAAAAGGTAACCCCATTTCCGGTTAAACCAGAAGTTAAAATTGGACATGTTTGGTATCACTGGACAGCTAATTTTACGATAGTTTCAAAAACAACAAATTATACAGAGTGTTTTTAAAAACTCCTTATACTTTGCTAATTTCCGGTTTAACCGGAAGAGTTTTTTAAGTTAAAATTGTACCATATACTAGAAATTTATGGGATAAATTAATATACCAACATGCAATTACAAATTTTAATTACAAAAGAAATGATACATTTTTGAAATTTTGACCTTCAGAAAATCATAGCTCCGGATCTG
The DNA here is from genome assembly GCA_950108345.1 of Malthinus flaveolus. Lineage (NCBI taxonomy): Eukaryota > Metazoa > Arthropoda > Insecta > Coleoptera > Cantharidae > Malthinus > Malthinus flaveolus. Next base: position 93,979,143 of record OX467285.1, read on the forward strand.
CTCATAGCAAATGAACTAAACAATGGTGTTTAATGAAGAACTTTGATACCTACAACATATCAAAATTTAGACAAAACGGACGGAGCAGATTTTGAGAAAATCCGTTTTAAAATTTTAGTCAACTTTGGTTCCATTTAGTAGGCAATTTTGAAATTAATTTTAAAATCGACTATATCAGAACTAAAGCCCTATATTTTGTCAAACTTTTGCTGTTTTTAGATTTTTATAATAATAATTATCTCCAAAGTTATAATAAACGAACTAGAAAATGGGCCGATCGTTATACTGGCCGCCATTTTGAATTTAAAAATTTGAAAAGGTATTTTTTTAATTAGGGCCAATGTGTACTAACTTATAGTCGAGTATAAATACTGTGGGTGAAAATTTTACGAAATGCAACCAAAATAACCACCTTATTTTGGGACACCCTGTATCGATTTCGTTTAAAAGCTTATTTTGTCATTGAAATTTTGTTAAAGTGGCCAAAGCCAAATTTCAACAAAATCGCTGCAGTAGTTTTCATTTGACGGCGTTACTTACACACAGACAGACAGACATTGTCTAGCGTTTTGGATTCGGGATAAAGGGAGTCTAATAGTATGAGACTTACAAAAAAGGCCTCTTGGCATTTCTCGTAAATTTTTTTTAGATATTTGCAAAAAGCGCATTTTACATTTTTGCACTCCTTAAAAGCAAAATTGCTCATCGTTTCTCCTTCAATATTTCTTGCATTGCGACTTTTTCTAAATTTGTAATATAATGGAACAAAGAATTAATTTATAGTTGGCCCTCATCAAATATCAATTTATGGTCGTTTTGATCCAATATTCTAACAAAGTGCCTCCACTGCCTATTTGTGACTGCATAGGGTCCACAAACTTGTCCCGTTTATTTTGATAGACATAGAACTCGTAATAAAAAAAGCCAAATAATCTGAATCACTATTAGGTGGGCGGTGATATTACCATCTCTTTCTACTAATCTTATTTCACCTTAATTTTATTTGATCGAAATTAAAACTTTAATTCGAACGTACGTGCCCTGTAAAGTATACGCGTTGTTGCGTCAACATTGTCTTTCTTAATTTCGCGATTAAAATAATAAACGCAGATGCCTTTAAACGACGAGCTTGCTAATTTGCACGTCGCTGGGCACAATTAGCAAATTAAGCGATTTTAAATCTTTCTTAAATGGCAACGACACAACACCGGTTTTTTTTTCGCAAAATTTTCGTTTAGTTAGCGATTAAAAGGTTGACCACAAGGCCCGTCTAACTTATCTTGGGGTATTAAAACATCATTTTCTTTAAAATGTACTTTCTTTGTATGCGGCGGAATCACCACGTGGGGGCGAAGGGGCTATATTTTCAAGGTGGAATGCAGGTATACAACACCATTAAAATTTTAGCTCGAATTTGCGACACAACGGTAATTGCTTGTGGCGCGCTTATGAGAAAAAAGGTGGTTCTGCGCAAAATTTAAAATTTTTGCGTGTTTGGTATCATTTGAAAGAGGATTTTGCGGCCATTTCAAAAATAGGTCGAGGCTTGTTTAAAAAAAAGTTTTGGTCTTATTTTGATTTGAAATAAATAAATAATTAATTGGGACGTGGAAGTGCGAAACGCGACCTTGCAAATTGACATCGATTCAATTGGCGATTCGTTTAAAATTTTACTTGCGACTTATCGAAACTTCGATATAAGTAGTTGGACGTTGGAAATTTATTATTTTTACGAAATTACCGTAAAGAGAGTCCGAATGAGTTTTAAGCTTTTAAGTCGAGTGTGAAGACTGGTCTCGAGGTGGTTTTAAGTAAAAATCTCGTTTTTTTTGGTTGGTCGAGAAAATAACTGCAAATTTGAATTTAAGCTGCGTAAATATGCCTTCCTACAAGTGTGTGCTGTTCGACCCTAAAAGGGGATGGGAGGGTGTCACGTCAAGCCATCACGCGGGACCCGCGAACCTCCCTTACAACCCTGTAGGTTGGTTTCAGTTCGCGTTCGTCCGTCGTACGTATTGATCCGGTGGACAAAGGAACTGACCACCGGTTTCTAGTTCTATATAAGAGAACATTTAACAAAATAATTTTCATTCTTTAAACAGTCGTGAAATATAAGTGGCGTTTAAATTATACCGCGCGCGTGCGTAAAAAAAAGTCGCACTGGGACTTTTAAAAATCAACGTGTTGCATTCGTCAAAAGTTGGAAGTTTATATTTGTTTGAAGTTTTGAGTGTACTTTGTAAGTTTTTTTCAACTGCGCATTCACGAGTGTGTTTTCATTGGTTATAAAAGTCTATTACATATAAACAGAAGCACGTGGCGGATTTAATTAGAAATACACGTGGAGTTTTTTTAAAATAAATTAAAATGAGCGGTACGAGTCGATCAGAGAAAAAGACGGTTTCGTTGGCCGCAAAATTAGCGGCTATTCAAAGGGTTCATAATGGCGAAAGTAAAGCTTCGGTGGCTCGCGATATCGGTGTTCCCGAATCCACCCTTAGAGGTTGGTGCAAAGGAGAACATAAAATTCAACAAGAGTGCAACAATAACGCCAAATCTATGCGTTCCAATAACTTCAAACTTAAAGACACCAAAAGTTTAACGACCACCGGTCATCCTTACGAAAGGAGGCCCAAAAGTAACATTCCCGTACCGGATTTTCCCATCAACGGCAGTGCCCTCGCGGGACCATCGTGCGAAATTGACGTTGAGAAAATTAAGACTGAAGGCGATCTCCGCCTTAATTTAAGTACCAAAGATAATTATTCGGGAATGTGTTTTCCAATAAATAACGGAGACTGTAAAATACCCGCCATGCCCGAACCGTCTGCCGGTGCAACTTTTCCTAACTCGAGTTCCAGGGGCGGCTCAAACAACGCATTTTCTTCGACTTCGCCCTCTTTGGACTCCTCGCAATACCACCTCTTAAGACAAATGGTGCCAAACTTTCCCGAAATCGTAAACTCCATATTCGATCAATACGGCATGAACTCGAACGCTTCCTCCACATCACCTCCAAAAAGTTCAAAAAAGAAGACTTCGAATTCGAACGGCTTGCTTTCGGTCTCGCCTAACTACAACGGCCAAAAACAAACTCCCGTCTACGGAAATCAATGGAACGGACTCGGAACCAACGGTTCGAATTTAACGAACAATTTTTACAACAGTACAAACGGCTTATTAGCCGCCTACAATAATTACAATCGCTTATTAATGGCAACGGCTCTAAGCAACGCGCCTTTAAACGGCACAAATGGCACTTTGCAAAAACCAAAGTCGCCAGTCATGCCGACCGCCCAAACGTACAATCAACAAACTAGCAGAAGTAGCGTCTCTCCAACTTCCACGTTCAAAACATCGCCACTACCTTACCCATCTACCAATTTCAAAAACGACGACATTTTGTACAATCGTCTAACAACAACCCAAGATGTTGAAGACTTATCCATCAAAAAAACTCCCAATAGCGAAAGTTCGAAATCGCCCACTTATTCGATCGATTGCTCGTCTTCCAATTCGCCCGCAATTTCCGACAACGAAACCAAAGAGGAAGATCGAATTAAGATACGTAACGAGGCGATCGAGCACGGTCAAAAATTTTTAGACTGGCTTAGAACTTGTCAAGACGAACCAGCAATAACTCAAGTTAGTGTCGAGAAAATGTCGGTTTTATTAGAGAGAATTAGGGGATATTCGAAACACAACGGCCAAAATGGGAAAAATAGGAGGAAGTAGGCGGCCGTTGCCTACTACTACGTGATGTGTGTATGTGTGAAGTTTCAAAATCAATTTTCTTCTCAAATTTTATGTGATGTGTTGATATTTGACATAACTTATTAGATGTTATTGTTGTATTATATGAAAAAGTGATCTCATTGATAATTAGGCGAGATAATGTTTTTACGATTATTAATTAATGTTACATTGTTCTGAAAGATTTTCGAAAATAGTTGAAACATTGTTGAAAATTTTTAAAAGTCGAAACGTATTACACTCGCGAGTACTAAATAATTATTAATTTACAGCCTTACGAATTGGCGTTTTTTTTGTTTGTACCAAAGAGCTTTTGTCGTTTTTTTTTAATTTTTGCTAAACTGAAGTTCTGAAATGTTTGGTCAATAGAGTCATAGGAAAAGTTACCCTACTACCACTACAATTCGTGGCACAAACCGAATTTTAGTCGTCATATTTTATAAGTGCATTAGGATCGTTAATTTGTCCTAATTATTTGATATTGTGCATGATTTTTATTTTTGTAAAGTGTACAAATTTTTAAAAATGCTATAGGAAAAGTATCTTAATATTTACCTTTTTCTATTATTTTATAGTTCCTTGCCGCATATTGTTTACACTTTAGATAATTTTTAATTAGAGAAATTAAGAAAATTAAATAAATACGTGAAAATAAAAGTATTTTTATATAAATAATTTATTTTTATTGCCGGAGGGACTCGCAGTTTAATTATTAATTTGCAGCGGGATTCAATTTTCCTCCTCGCCGAACAAAGGACTGGTGTCATCTCGAAACTTTCCCATTTTCTTAACACCCCAAAGATGTAAATTTAGAGTAATAAGTAATAATCATTCCCCAAAAAATCAGCGCAGAAGTGAGCGATAACTATTTTCGTCCACCCACACCGTAAGACTAGGCCCTCTTGTTTCCGAAAAAAATCTCATGTTTGAAAATAGAACTTTGGGACCAAAATAGCTAAATCCCACCCTGTATAGTGTTACGTACTTTTAAATAACAGAGAGCGTCTAATTACATTTTTAAAAATTGCAATTTTTATGTGGTAAGTAACTAAATGTGTACTTTTGTTGTTGGCTCGGCAGTGACCATTGATAATAATAATGAGGGTTGGACTCACGGAACTAAACACGCAATGTTACGATGCAAACTTTCTTTTACTATTCAAATAAAAATTATTACTTATCAGCTTATCACTTGTCATACGGAATGGAATCTTTAATTAGCGTAGCTTTTTCTTAAAATCATCAAACAATTGACTTCTTAATGTTAATTAAGAAAAAGCAGTTGGAGTAAATAAAGTATTGTTTAAATATAAGTTATAGGTGGGGTAATTAGCAACATTTTTAGTAAATAAACTTTTTGCGAATTTTGTCAAATAACGGAGTTATGGAGGTTTTAAATTGCGGAGTTTGTTCTTATAACCATCAAATGAACTACTTAATTTTAAAAAACAGTTGGAGTAAATAAAAAATAGTTGAAATAAAAGTTGTAGGTGGGGTAATTAGCAATATTTTTGGTCAATAAACTTTTTCCGAATTTTGCCAAATAACGGAGTTATGAAGTCTTCAAATTGCGGAGTTTATTCTTACAACTATCAAATAAATGAGGTTCTTAATTTAAAAAAACAGTTGTTGTAAATAAAAAATGATCAAAATGAAAGTTGTAGGTGGGGTAATTAGCAATATTTTTGTTAAATAAACTTTTTACGAATTTTCTCAAATAACGGAGTTATGGAGGTTTTAAATTGCGGAGTTTGTTCTTATAACCATCAAATGAACTACTTAATTTTAAAAAACAGTTGGAGTAAATAAAAAATAGTTGAAATAAAAGTTGTAGGTGGGGTAATTAGCAATATTTTTGGTCAATAAACTTTTTCCGAATTTTGCCAAATACCGGAGTTATGGAGTTTTCAAATTGCGGAGTTTGTTTTTATAACCATCAAATGAACTACTTAGTTTTAAAAAACAGTTGGAGTAAATAAAAAATAGTTGAAATAAAAGTTGTAGGTGGGGTAATTAGCAATATTTTTGGTCAATAAACTTTTTCCGAATTTTGCCAAATACCGGAGTTATGGAGTTTTCAAATTGCGGAGTTTGTTCTTATAACCATCAAATGAACTACTTAATTTTAAAAAACAGTTGGAGTAAATAAAAAATAGTTGAAATAAAAGTTGTAGGTGGGGTAATTAGCAATATTTTTGGTCAATAAACTTTTTCCGAATTTTGCCAAATACCGGAGTTATGGAGTTTTCAAATTGCGGAGTTTGTTTTTATAACCATCAAATGAACTACTTAATTTTAAAAAACAGTTGGAGTAAATAAAAAGTAGTTGAAATAAAAGTTGTAGGTGGGGTAATTAGCAATATTTTTGGTCAATAAACTTTTTCCGAATTTTGCCAAATACCGGAGTTATGGAGTTTTCAAATTGCGGAGTTTGTTCTTATAACCATCAAATGAACTACTTAATTTTAAAAAACAGTTGGAGTAAATAAAAAATAGTTGAAATAAAAGTTGTAGGTGGGGTAATTAGCAATATTTTTGGTCAATAAACTTTTTACGAATTTTGCCAAATACCGGAGTTATGGAGTTTTCAAATTGCGGAGTTTGTTCTTATAACCATCAAATGAACTACTTAATTTTAAAAAACAGTTGGAGTAAATAAAAAGTAGTTGAAATAAAAGTTGTAGGTGGGGTAATTAGCAATATTTTTGGTCAATAAACTTTTTCCGAATTTTGCCAAATACCGGAGTTATGGAGTTTTCAAATTGCGGAGTTTGTTCTTATAACCATCAAATGAACTACTTAATTTTAAAAAACAGTTGGAGTAAATAAAAAATAGTTGAAATAAAAGTTGTAGGTGGGGTAATTAGCGATATTTTTGGTCAATAAACTTTTTCCGAATTCTGCCAAATAACGGAGTTATGAAGTCTTCAAATTGCGGAGTTTATTCTTACAACTATCAAATAAATGAGGTTCTTAATTTAAAAAAAACAGTTGTTGTAAATAAAAAATGATCAAAATGAAAGTTGTAGGTGGGGTAATTAGCAATATTTTTGTTAAATAAACTTTTTACGAATTTTCTCAAATAACGGAGTTATGGAGGTTTTAAATTAGAAGTAAAATTGAACGGAGTGTGGCGGCAAAGGAAAAATTGCGCTCTCGTGACGTTATCTATAACTACCCCAAAGTTACCATCTTTTACTTATTGCCTTATTGCCCTTATTGATGAAATAATCGAAGTTATAATTTTATTTCCATAAATAATAGTATGAAAGTTTGCGAGCGTGTAATCAATACCTTAATTAAATTTATTTCACGATGACGTCATTATAGACAGTACCAGCTGTTTTGCCAATTTGATCGAATTTGAGATAGGTGATTGATGAAAGTATCAAACAGTCATAATTACACCATACTCATTCATTAGCTTTAGCTCTGCTAGGTTCTCTCCATCAAGAGTCTTAAAGAATCTTTTCCACTATTTTGGTTTTGTTTTAGTGAAAGAGAACAAAAAGTCTTTACCATATGAGCATACATTATCGGCAAATTACATTTTTAATTAAAAAAGGAAGCATTTTATTATTGGAATATTCCAGCAGCGATTGCTTATAAACTGGGTGAAAGGGGTAAAATTTATAGTGCGCTGGGTTATTCGGAATAGTCTCTAAAATAAACCCTTAAAGCGTTAGTGTTGTTCCTATAATAATAACAGAGCACCCTGCTCGTATTAGAGGAAGCTAAAATTATTGTCTAAATAACGAGGACTTTTAGTACGTTGTACACGCACATAAATTAATAGAAGGTCGTCGATGGTACGCTTCTTTAGCAAGCAGGGTCGAGTTGAAATTTACTAAAAATTGCAATAAAGAGAAGCGGGTCACTAATAAAACAGGACAACTAGTAGTGAAAATTGTAGAGGCGATGTGCCCTTAAAGTGTTTAAAAATTACAAAGGCAACCCCCATTAATTTCCAATACCTATAATTTCAATATAAAACACAATATTTAAGTACGAGGATTGGCTTTAAACGATATTTAAATTTGTCGTGTGATTACTAGATTATCCATTTCAACCCCATTTAAAGTCGTTTTAGGGTGAAAAGCAAACAAGTGGTTATTATATAGGGCAGACGTTTAAAGCATTCATAAAAATTTAAATTATATACATTGAGGGGTTTACACAATACATAAATTTATTTGATAAGTGCAATTTGTTTTATGGTACGGAATAAAATGATTTTTTGTTTTATTTCCTTGTACCGAAGGTGATTTGCCCCTTTTGAGCAATACTTCGGCACGCCCTTTAATAACAACTTTTTTATCTTAAATTGATTTAGAATGGTCTGTGTAGATTGATGAAATTGGTATTTTTTTGTTTTTAGCCCTTAAATTAAAAAAAAAAGTTTCTACCATACTACACCTATACAGTGTGTCCAAAAAGCATGGAATAATATGCTAACATATCTCAGTAAATATCTACTTTAGGGAAAAATGCTTCAAATAAAAGTTGTTTGGTACTTGGTTTTCCACCAAAAGAATAAAAAAAAATTTTATTTTTTTAAATTACAAAGGCCTCAAACACCTCAGATTAATACTAAACAATTTAAATAGTTTGAGATTACATTAATGCGTTTTTTCGAAAAGTTACTGAAGTAAGGGCACTAAAGTTTGGTATCATTGAAATGAGAAAAAAATTCTCTATCAAACGAGTATAATGTAGGGATACCTTGTTATTAAAAAAAATTAAACTTTTATTCATTGCGCCTTTGTTATTTGAAAAAATAAAATTTTAACTCTGTCTAATGGTGGAAAACTAAGTACCAAACAACTTTTATTTGAACTATTTTCCTCTAACAGTTACAGTTACTGAAATATGTAACACATTCCATACTTCTTGGACACACTGTATATGCAGAGCATTTTTGAGGGGTAGCAGGAGAAATTTTGAACATTTTTCAACTCTAGCTCACTTTTTACAAAGTAAGTTTGTCGTTTGTCTGTCGTTCGTGTTTGAGAGCTCTAAACAACACGAAAATCGATGTGCATTTTAATAGTGTCCATCACGGTCTCCACAAGTTCTGATTAGTGAATACCCTTGCCATTTAAGTTTATATTATGTAAATGGGAAAGTGACACATTGTAATTACTTCGATATTCGAGTAGTAAAGGAAGGGCTTATGGCAAAAATAAAATTATAATTGAAACGCATCGAGTGACCTATCGGAGTTGATTTTTGAAAGATAAAAAGGAGAAGAAGAAGAAAAAAACCAAAAGTGATCTTCGGAGGGTCAATGAAATTTGTGCTTGTTGTACTGTTATGTGTTCTAAAATGAATCGTAAATAAACGGGGAGCAGTAGTAGTAGAAAGGGTCAACAAACATAGAATGCATCGGAGCTTTTTATTTGTTTTGTAGTTTCCTACTACGGATTGCTTACTACTACAACCACAAACCATTCATATATTCCATTCATGAAACCGTTTATTGTTTTTTACTCCCTTTAACTACTCGACTTTATATTATCCGACTAATTGGATCAAGATAATTTGTTTAAAGTTCAACTACTATTAAAACGAACTCCATTTCAATCCTAAATTGCCTTTACGTGTTGTTGGTGACGGAGACGTTCTAGAAATAAATTTCAGTTTTAGGTGATGCGAAAAAATTCATTTTTTTGAAAAGTAGATTTTTGATTTTTGCCAGACATATTGTCAATAGAGAACCCTTCCTTCGGTGGACAAAGTACACAAATAACAAATATAAATGATGCAAAAGGTGCAACGTGATACACGCGAACTCGGTAGGGGTTGCAATATGTTTAGTGCAGCTGCAAGTTATTACGCTTATTGAAAAATTGCCAACGCGACCGACCCACCCGTGAAAACAAATAACTTATATCTCTCTTATAAAATTATTTCTTCCCTTAAAATATCGATTTCGATGTGGAAATAACAATTTTTAATAAGTTGTTTAAGAAGCGACTTCGTGACCCATATAACGGTTGCACCATGTTCCACGTTGCACTAGTAAAAATAATCACTCCCATAAAAGATAAAGGGCACGTCTCAGAGTAAAAATTTGAGGTAATTTGTCTAGATATAGAGAGAGTTTACCAAAACGTCCAGTCTGTTTTTTTTGTATTACATTCTACGCCCGTATTCAACTTCTGGTTATTACAGGCGGGACCTACACAGCTTTAGGTGAGTCAACCATAGGGTACTCAGGAAAGTCCAGAGGTGCCAGCCAGATTGTCGGATTTGAACTAAGAACCTCCGCTAGACCACCCAGCCTGACCATCAGAGTCTATCCTTGACTTTCAACGTTGGTGGTTGTTAATCTTCCGATAATTTACAAGCATTTAGTAGAAAAAAATATGTCTGTCTGTCCGTTTGTGTGATTATATTATTATTATGCAGAACATAGATACGCAGACCCGATGTAGGAAGAGGCTGTTTGCTTTTATTTTTCGACCGCTCTCTTTTTTATTCCTCCCATCACTTAAGCATTTGTTTCCAATTTCCAATATCATCTTTTTGGAAAATTCCCGTGTACATTTCAGTGTGGTTTGGTTTAGGTCTTCTCATCAGTCTCCTACATAACACGCCCATTTCGAAGAGGGTGCAAAGATAAATATTGATAGAGTAGAGATATTGCGTTTTGCACATCTGTACTCCATGACTCTTCAAAAAGGGCCTCGGATTTTGTTTAATTTGACCTTCTCCTTTCATTTCGATGTATGTAGAAGGTTTTCACTGGTTTTGGCTCGGTCACGTGAAGCACAATCACGAAAAGTAGTCAGGAAATATTGACCTTTCTATAAGGTGGTCTACTGAGAGTATGAAGGTTAGGTTATGTTGACAACGTCATCGACACAATGACACAGGACAGACACAGGAAGAATGGAAGCTTGTCTCGAGTATAATGGAACTGGAACGGGAGCAGTAGCGAGAAGCGGATAGCCCTGAAACCCTAAGCACCAAGTTCTCCGAGCTCAGGATGTAAGAACGTCGCCGAACGGACTACAATAAGCTCCGACAGCGGAGTCTGCAAAGAGCAGTGGAAGGAAGAGGCGAACAACTGACGGACAAATGACTACTGGACTAACCGACAACCAATTGGAACGATAGAAGGACACGCTGTCAAAAAGGATTGTAAAATACCAAGACCGGACACGGCGACGACGGAGAGCATCAAGCTCTGGCGTGAAGAACTTGGGTGTGGTTTCACATTACCTTTAGAGAAAAAAACGAGAGGTTAGGTTGGGTTAGGTGAGATGAGGTGGGGTTATGTTAGGTTAGGTTAGGTTAGGTAAGGTTAGTTGGGTTAGGTAAGGTAAGGTTAGGTTGGGTTAGGTAAGGTTAGGTTAGGTTAGGTTAGGCTATAACTGAGAGGCACCTGTGCTACTAGAAAATTAAGAGCTCATAAAGTTCTAGTTGATAGTTTATCTACTTGACGTAAGAGCCCCAATCTGATTAGTTTTGACCCAGTTTTCCGTGTGGCCAAAAACTTTATGTCTCGTTAAGCAGGCAGTTTGATGGTCGATGAAAAATTGATGAATTGGTCTTCAAACTAGGGCTAATACTCCCATTTTCCATCGGCCATCAAACCTCGTACCCCTTAATGAACCAATAATGAACCTTAATGACCTTAATAACCTTAATGAACCTCTTTAATGAGATGCACAAATGTCGCCATTTTTCCAAGTGATTTTTGTTGCGAAAAATGTAAATATAGAGATAGTCACCATTTGATATTATATCCATGCTAGGAAATCGATTGTTCCAAAACCATCGATTGTTCGATTAATCGGAAAATCGAACACCCGATTAATCTAACAATCGATTATTTTTAAAACTTAATCGAACATCGATTAATCGATTTTGTCTCCCAGTTCTATTGCAAAAGCAATTAATTGAAGTGTTTGGCCAAACTTTTAGAACCAAGTCTAACGATTTTGGTCTAATCACGAAGCTAAACCTGTAGTTTAGCAAATAATTAATAGAAAGTTGGTAATTTTACGACTTGACAGGGCAAGCTAAATCTATAAAAGTACACGAACAGTTTATAGACGCGCAAGTTTCTAGTATTCTCAAAAATTTACAGGCCTGTGCTTCGTGAGACTTTTCACACCGTTGAAATTAATTTTCTTAATCGGATCGCCTGTTGACGAAAGCAACACATAAAGTGTGATTGAAGACATTTAAATCGCTTTTTAATTTGCAATAACTAATAGTTTCTGTCCGTCAGTCTACTTCTACGATAATATGGAGGTTTATGATAAAAACTAACACTAGACATTTATGCGCTTAATGTAACTCATCCAGTTAATTCTGAGAGGAAATTGGGTATCTCTTCGTTTCTCTTCAACACGTACAGTGACATAAATATTAATCGATTAATCGATGTTTTAAAACACAATCGAATTGAAACTTCTTAGAATAATTTATAAATTACCGACACTTGATATCATCAAATCAAGAGGAAATAAAATTTATTGTAAAGCGAGTAAAGTCTGACGTATAAAGATAAATGGGGTAGGTTTCTCTTCTTTGTGTTTGTCTTGTCTCATTCGTTCTATTGGTTTCTTTGAATGACTTATTTTTCTCGGGTCGAAAGAACTGATTTAAATTTGTTTTTTCTCGCTGGACAAATTTTTTTCTAATTTTACCCAAATTTACAAATTTCGAATTGTGAGCTCGCAATTTAGTAAAACGTGTAACAATTCCGCACCAATTAGAGATGGGTATATTTTGAAATAAAAGTAGTTTTGTTCGAGTGCACACATATTGGCGAGCGGAAGATGAGCGCACCATCGCCGTTCGCCATTAAAGCTCTTAACTTTATTTTATCTTGCTAACCTCTACGGATTTAACCCATAATTTACATAAAATACATCCGTCTCGTTTTAGTACGTTTAGTCGAGTAGATGACATCTTTGCCGTCCTCTGGGATAGCGCACACGATGACCAAAATGAACATTACGTGCTGCTGGACATTGACAGCGTGTAAAAGGAAACCGTGTATCCTGTAGTTCGGGGGATGCATTTCAAACGAAACTCGTCACGGTCAGTGACGGTTTGTCTAAACTTGCTTATTGCATAGATAGATTATGGTCATGTCGAGTCGAATAGACAAAGGCCTAAATAACCCCAGCATTAATGATCGATGCCAGCGAAATGCTCGCCAGGCAGCTAAGCACTTAACAGTTAACGGCAATCATAACGTAAACGCTAAATATTTAGATTATTCAATTGGGCTGTTAAAATTCTAGTTGTATTCGATACAGAACACACAGATACAAAAGATTGCGAACCTTTAGGGACAGGACATGAGGATATGACCTAGTCCAATACATATTTTATAAACGTTTTATCGATTATAACTTTTACCCTATTTTTCTTACGCTATTTTTTATGTATCGTTTAACATCCCCCATTTCGCGTGCTTATGGCGTTTCTACTTTTAATTTTAATTCCGTTATAATCATTCCAAAGCGATTTTAATCTACTTACGTCCTTACCTCGCAAATTTATTCAAATCCCGCTGTAAACTTTTGCTATCGATGCTTCCTCTAAAAAGGCATTCGTAATTCTTGAGCGTTTGTATCTATAAAAATTTGCAATTTGGGACGGAATGTCTCGTTCTTAGTTAAACTCGATTTGACCTTTTAGCAGTCGCCAGTAGCGGATCTACAATTTTGCAAGGGCGGCTTGATGTAAGTTTCTCCGATGTCTAATATAATGGGAGTCGCATTCCGACGGGGATAAACTGGGCTGAACTCTGAACTGACTGAAAACTACTACTCTAATCGAGTCTTTCCCGAGTCTTCCAAGACTCAAAATATTAAATGATCGCGGAGCTCTACATTCGTACCAATTTCGGCTTACCCTTGGGCGGGTTAGGCTGAGAATTGAGAAGGTTGTCTACGGACGAACAAACCGAGCTTCTAACTTCTAGTCCAGTCAAATAGTAGTTTGGCGGAGGTAAAAATATAAAATTTTTCTTTTCTATCGATCGTTTTGTTTTTCTTGGGTGCTGAATCCGAATTTCAACTTTGCCACCTTTTAAAAGTGATGCGTTTTGAGAACACTGCTTATAACTTAAAAACTACGACCTTTTTGAGAAAAGTGGTTCTATACAAAAAGAAGCTACGTGAAATTTACTACAAATCATATCTCTCAGGATTTTTCCTTCAGATGAACCGTTTAGGCGCTAGAGCGCGTTAAAGTTTGAAAAGAATTTCAAAAAACTGTTTTTTTAGTTTTTTGCTTATACCTTTTCAAAAACTACGCACTTTTATGTACTCGTAGATAATAATTAATCCAATTAAATGTTAGCATTTAAATTGTTTAAATAAGGTTACCTTTTGTGAAAATAGAGCTCCTCATGAGAAATAAAGAGCGTTGTTCTTGGCCTTTACGTCCGATAATTTAATACACTAAACTTCAAGGCGCTCTAGCGCCTAAACTGTTCGTTTGAAAAGAAAATATCTAAGATACTTAATTTGTAGGAAATTTTATGCAGTTTATTTTTGTATAGAAACATGTTTTTCCAAAAATGCATAGTTTTAAAGTTATAAGCAAAAACTGAAAAAATGCATTTTTTTCGTAGCGAAAAACTAAAACAGTTTTTGGGCAGTATTGATATTTTTAAAACTTCAACGCGCTCTATCACCTAAACCAGTCATCTAAAAGAAAAAGCCTAAGATACATAACTTGTAGAAAATTTAATGTTGTTTATTTTTATATAGGAACATTTTCCCAAAAAATGCGTAGTTTTCAAGTTATGAGCAAAAATTGAAAAAAAGCATGGAAAAACTTAAAAGAAGTTTTTGGTAGATATTGGAATTTTTATCAAACTTCAGGGCGCTCTAACACTTAAACCGTTCAACTAAAACAAAAAACCTAAGATACATAATTTGTAGGAAATTAAATGTTGTTTATTTTTATATAGGAACACTTTTCCAACAAAATGCGTAGTTTTCAAGTTATGAGCAAAAACTGAAAAAAATGCATTTTTTTCGTAGCTAAAAACAAACAGTTTTTGGGCAGTATTCAAGTTTTTGTCCAACTTCAACGCGCTGTAGCAGCTTAACCGTTCGTCTAAAAGAAAAAACCTAAGATTCATAATTTGTAGGAAATTGAATGCTATTTATTTTGATATAGAACCACTTTTCTCAAAAAGTGCGTAGTTTTCAAGTTATAAGCAAAAAACGTAAAATTTTTTTTCGCAGTTTTCTCAGAATGTGCGAGGTAGCACAGGTGGAAATTCGGATTCAACCCCAAGAGACAAAGCTTCTATATTTTTTCGTGGATTTTCCGCTTGTTTTCCCCTAGTGACTGGACTATTATTTCTGGTTTGCTACGCTGGTGGAACGGGCTAGCTTGGCCGATTTTGGTCAGATGTTTTGTTTCTAATTATGTGGTGAGCTCTTCTCGTTTGTGGAAGCAAATTCACCGTAGGAAAATTGCCAAAAAATAACTTTTTGACTAATTCTTGTCTGTCCGTGCTCCTGTATCTACTACAATGCATAAACGGATTATTTGTCCTCAAATTTGAGTGAATTGACAAAAAAACACCCATAAAATTAGGTGAGAGGGTGCGTGGGTGATGAAATCTTCCAATTGAGACTATTTCAATGTCGATAAAAATTAGAAAAACACCGCGCTTATAAAAATTTTATTGATTTAAGGGACAACTTGTAAGTTGCAATGCGGTTAAACTTGAATTAAAATTGCATTTAAATGATACAAAGGGTCCCGTGGGAAAGGAGCGCGATACGCGGATTCGAATGCTTTTTTCCTATTTAAAGCTGCGATCGTTACCTATACGATTTAAAGAAAGTTATAATAAGGGTTCGATTTCGTAGACTTTTTTTATCGTAGAAATAAAGTAAAAGCTTCTTCGAGAGACGCGTTTATTACGAGTAAAATTTTTATCGCCTTCTTGTCATTTGTGACGGCATTAGGCGAATATTCGGAACTTTCTTGTCACTGCGACCGACAGTATAATATTTCTAAGCAAGTTTAGTAAGAGTGGATTTTACCTCAAATTTCCTAGAACGCCGCTACAGCTAATAATCCTAAAAGCGGTTTGGGTCCCCCGATGGGACTTGTTAAATTTCTATAGCAGTGAAGCGTCGTCGGCTGACGTTCCCATCACCGTCTATGTTCAGGATAAGTGCGCAGTTAGAAATAACGGACTTAGCGAAGCCGGGATTGACCTTGCGAAGAGGATGAGTGTTCGCGCCCCGTGTGCGTGACGGATGCGGGGTTGCGAGGGACCCTAAGGGGAGAGGAAACTGTCGCCTCGCGGGGCCGCGGCATCTGCTTTCTAACGCGGCCGACCGTCGCCAGCTTGTACTCAGGGGTGGCACCAGATTACCACCGATATATATCTTTCTCTCTCGATATTGAAACTTAAATGTTCTAAAGACCACCATCGCCATCGCCGCACGTCCTAAATTCGCCAGACTGACCTTATACTACAGCTTCCTTTATCAGCATTAAATTTCCATATGTCTAACGTAAGGATAACCCAAATCGCCCTCCTTATCTCAATATATAAAAAAAATGTGAACATCCCACGTTATATTAATGTTTTCTTTTTATTGTCCTACACTTTATTTGTTTGTTTTCTTCGTTTTGCCCTATTTATTTCTTTGCATATTTCATGACATCAGTCACATCCTTGTATTTATCGGCACATTGATTTATTTACATTTTGTTACTTTTACTTTATTTATACTTTATTTCTTTCTCTTTTATTATACAGGGCGTCGCTTTTCTCTTTCTTACATTTTTGGTTCTTTGTCGGCCTCTCCTCTCTATCAATTTGATAATTAATCTGTCCGTCTACTTGGATGCATGTCTATCAGCTTCCTGTCTGCCTGTCTGCCTGTCTGCCTGTATTAGTCCAGTCAAATGGTGGTACGGGGGAGAAAAATAATTTAATCGTTTTTTCTTTATCGTTCTCTATGTTTTTGGGGTGCTGAATCAGAATTTTAACTTTGCCACGTGGTAAGTGAGGAGTTTTGATAATACTGCGAAATAAGTGCTGTTTTTCAGTTTTTTGCGTATAACATGAAAAATACGTACTTTTACAGAAAGTTGCTTGTATACAAAATAAACTACATCAAAATTCCTAGAAAAATTCTTAGACTTTTTTCTTTAGACAAACTGCTTAGGCAATAGCGCTGGATAAAGTGTGACAACAGTTCCAAAATCAGCCAAAACTGTCTCCAAACTTTTGTTAAACTACAACGCGCTCTAGCGCTTAAACTGTTTATTTAGCGTACAACACCTCTCAGACAATATTTGCAGCAAATTTTATGTACTTTATTTTTATATAGAAGCACCTGTCTCAAAAAGTGCATAGTTTTCGAGTTATAAGCAAAAACTGAATAAAACAGCATTTTGGCTGATTTTGAAATTTTTGTCAAACTTTTACGCGCTCTAGCGCCTAAGTGGTGCACCTCACGATAAAGCTTCGCAGACAAAATATGTAGACAATTTGATTTAGTTTATTTCTGTATAGAATAACCTGTCTCAAAAAGTGCATAGTTTTTGAGTTATAAGCAAAAACTGAATAAAACAGCTTTTTGGCTGATTTTGAAATTTTTGTCAAACTTTTACGCGCTCTAGCGCCTAAGTGGTTCACCCCATGATAAAGCTTAGCAGACAAAATATGTAGACAATTTAATTTAGTTTAATTCTGTATAGAATCACCTGTCTCAAAAAATGCATAGTTTTCGAGTTATAAGCAAAAACTGAATAAAACAGCTATTTGACTGATTTTGAAATTTTTGTCAAACTTTTACGCGCTCTAGCGCCTAAGTGGTTCACCCCATGATAAAGCTTAGCAGACAAAATATGTAGGCAATTTAATTTAGTTTATTTCTGTATAGAATCACCTGTCTCAAAAAATGCATAGTTTTCGAGTTATAAGCAAAAACTGAATAAAACAGCTATTTGACTGATTTTGAAATTTTTGTCAAACTTTTACGCGCTCTAGCGCCTAAGTGGTTCACCCCATGATAAAGCTTAGCAGACAAAATATGTAGGCAATTTAATTTAGTTTATTTCTGTATATAATCACCTGTCTCAAAAAATGCATAGTTTTCGAGTTATAAGCAAAAACTGAATAAAACAGCTTTTTGGTTGATTTTGAAATTTTTGTCAAACTTTTACGCGCTCTGGCGCCTAAGTGGTTCACCCCATGATAAAGCTTAGCAGACAAAATATGTAGGCAATTTAATTTAGTTTATTTCTGTATAGAATCACCTGTCTCAAAAAATGCATAGTTTTCGAGTTATAAGCAAAAACTGAATAAAACAGCTATTTGACTGATTTTGAAATTTTTGTCAAACTTTTACGCGCTCTAGCGCCTAAGTGGTTCACCCCATGATAAAGCTTAGCAGACAAAATATGTAGGCAATTTAATTTAGTTTATTTCTGTATAGAATCACCTGTCTCAAAAAATGCATAGTTTTCGAGTTATAAGCAAAAACTGAATAAAACAGCTTTTTGGCCGATTTTGAAATTTTTGTCAAACTTTTACGCGCTCTAGCGCCTAAGTGGTTCACCCTTACAATAAAGCTTAGCAGACAAAATATGTAGGCAATTTAATTTAGTTTAATTCTGTATAGAATCACCTCTCTCAAAAAGTGCATAGTTTTCGAGTTATAAGCAAAATCTGAATAAAACAGCTTTTTGGCCGATTTTGAAATTTTTGTCAAACTTTTACGCGCTCTAGCGCCTAAGTGGTTCACCTCACAATAAAGCTTAGCAGACAAAATATGTAGGCAATTTAATTTAGTTTAATTCTGTATAGAATCACCTTTCTCAAAAAGTGCATAGTTTTCGAGTTATAAGCAAAAACTGAATAAAACAGCTTTTTGGCTGATTTTGATATTTGTGTCAAACTTTTACGCGCTCTAGCACCTAAGTGGTTCACCCTTACAATAAAGCTTAGCAGACAAAATATGTAGGCAATTTAATTTAGTTTATTTCTGTATAGAATCACCTCTCTCAAAAAGTGCATAGTTTTCGAGTTATAAGCAAAATCTGAATAAAACAGCTTTTTGGCCGATTTTGAAATTTTTGTCAAACTTTTACGCGCTCTAGCGCCTAAGTGGTTCACCTCACAATAAAGCTTAGCAGACAAAATATGTAGGCAATTTAATTTAGTTTAATTCTGTATAGAATCACCTCTCTCAAAAAGTGCATAGTTTTCGAGTTATAAGCAAAATCTGAATAAAACAGCTTTTTGGCCGATTTTGAAATTTTTGTCAAACTTTTACGCGCTCTAGCGCCTAAGTGGTTCACCTCACAATAAAGCTTAGCAGACAAAATATGTAGGCAATTTAATTTAGTTTAATTCTGTATAGAATCACCTCTCTCAAAAAGTGCATAGTTTTCGAGTTATAAGCAAAATCTGAATAAAACAGCTTTTTGGCCGATTTTGAAATTTTTGTCAAACTTTTACGCGCTCTAGCGCCTAAGTGGTTCACCTCACAATAAAGCTTAGCAGACAAAATATGTAGGCAATTTAATTTAGTTTAATTCTGTATAGAATCACCTCTCTCAAAAAGTGCATAGTTTTCGAGTTATAAGCAAAATCTGAATAAAACAGCTTTTTGGCCGATTTTGAAATTTTTGTCAAACTTTTACGCGCTCTAGCGCCTAAGTGGTTCACCTCACAATAAAGCTTAGCAGACAAAATATGTAGGCAATTTAATTTAGTTTAATTCTGTATAGAATCACCTCTCTCAAAAAGTGCATAGTTTTCGAGTTATAAGCAAAATCTGAATAAAACAGCTTTTTGGCCGATTTTGAAATTTTTGTCAAACTTTTACGCGCTCTAGCGCCTAAGTGGTTCACCTCACAATAAAGCTTAGCAGACAAAATATGTAGGCAATTTAATTTAGTTTAATTCTGTATAGAATCACCTGTCTCAAAAAGTGCATAGTTTTCGAGTTATTAGCAAAAACTTAATAAAACAGTTTTTTGGCTTATTTTGAAATTTTTGTGAAACTTTTACTCGTCTAGCGCCTAAGCGGTCGACCTTACTAAAAAGTTTAACCTTCCTTTCTCCTCAATTTTAGTTTTGAGGCGATTGATTTCAACTATTACGGCTCTACAAAGTATGAAGTTTTTAAGATTTTTCGCGACATATCTTTCGCTCCAAACCGAATGTTGGCCAAATAGAGTAGGGCCAATCACAAGCCAAGATATTGATTAAGTTAGCGGTTAGCTGAAGTAGTTTATTGGCCGAACAACAAAAACGCGAGTTGAGACCTAAAAAAATTGCACGTTCTCCAAACATTAATTATACCTTATTGTTTTCGCAAGTCGCTCGATGACGCTCAGATTTGATCTTAAAACTATTCCTAAGAGCAAACGCACTCTCTTACCGCGCTTACAATAATTTTTGTTTAAAGTTTAAATTATCGTTACTTTTGTTAGTTGTTACGTTTTGTTATCATTCATCGTCGTGCCCTTATTTTGTAGTAAAAAGACAAATAAGATTGATGCCCAAAAATTTAAATTTAGATCACGCTCTGCGTGTTAAGTTTTTGATATCTACAACCACCGTATAAATTAAATCACAAAGAAAATAAACCTTTGTTTGGGAACGTCGTACGCTTTTATTTCTTTTGGTTAAATTAAAGTTCATCGACTACAACAGGTGCGCAAAATTTATAAACGGACCACTTTTTTGGCTAATGTGTCCTAATTGGTTTATCGTGTTTATGTAAGTTAATTGATATTTTCTCTGGAAAAAAGGAAATAGAGACGCGAGATGAAGTCGTTTTTCGGTACTTGTGTTGTTGTATTTTGTTATAGAGAAGTAAACGCGCACCTAATAAAATTGTATCTTTGATAATTGTAAATGAGAGGGTCGGTGGAAGTGTAAATTAGTTAGGACATGTAGGTTTTGGTAATCGATATTCGGTACGGAACGTAGGTATAGTTTAGTTTGAGAATTGCGTGTTTGTCGTGACCCCAGAATATTATACCGACAAAGAGTCGTCTGTGGTTATTATCCCGGGCATTTCCGGCTATCCTAAGTGCGGCCCTGAGCGCGAGAACTGTACGCGACAGCTGCGGGTAGATCACAAGAGAACGCGGGTCGCGGACCGTACAACCTAAACAACGGAAGATAGCCGCCAGCAAAAGCGAATGCGGCCATTGGAATATGCGATCTCATTGGTCCCTTTCACTTCAGATGGTTTTAGTTTAACTCACCCTCATCTACCTACTGTCACATATCATACATGTCAACCAATATCCAGATGCTCTAAGTGATCAACTACGGCTTTATCGCGCTTTAGGTTCTCCCGTAATGTGTGCATTTTGCTTACGATAATTAATTGGGGGCCTGATTTTGGTATTTGCGAAATTCGCGAATAAAATTTGCAGTTTTTATGTTTCAAATCTAAAAACACCCTTAAATTATTATTGACGATAGTAATAAATTATATTTTTAAACTCTTCCCTCTTACAGTTTTCCAAAATAATTTTATAAATTGTTCCAAATTTATAATAAAAAAATATATTTTGCTAAACTTGGCTCGTATTAATTTAGTGGGTTTCATTCAGGGCCGGCTCTAGAAATTATGTCGCTCTTTTTTTGATTTTCTCTTGTTCATTTTCCACTATGATGACCTATGAGTAGTGAGTATTTGTATTTTGATCTGATGTATTGGCTGATAGTGAGATGAAGTACAGAAGCTGGGTAAATGAAAGTGTAAGGGAGTCTAGCGAAGTCTGAAGGATTTTCACTGGTTCTAATGTGCCTATTTTGAGCTGAGGTGGTGGGCTTATATTATTTTCTTGCTAAGAGGCGCATCATTTTTTGCTCGTAGCCACAAGGGCAGGCTTTATTATAAAAATAAAAAACAGCAATATGTAGACAATAAGGCTTTAGTTCTGATATTATAGTCGATTTTGAAAATAATGTCAAAATTGCCTATTTTTATAGAACCGAAGTTGACTAAAATTTTAAAACTGATTTTCTCAAAATCGGCTCCGACTGTTTGGTCCATATTTTAATATGTTGTAGATATCGAAGTTCTTAATTAAACTCCGTTGTTTGATTCATTTTCTATGTGCAGATCCGGAGCTATGCTTTTATGAAAATCAAAATTTTAAAAATTTATAATTTCTTTTGGTATTAAAATTTCTAACTGCAAGCTGGTATATTGATTTATTCCATAAATTTTTATTATTTGGTACAATTTTGGTTTAAAAAACACTTCCGGTTAAACCGGAAATTAACCAAGCAAAAGGAATTTTTGAAAACACTTTGTATATTTTATGATTTTTTAAATATCGAAAGATTAGCTGTCCATTGATACCAAACATGTTAAATTTTAACTTCCGGTTTAACCGGAAATGAGGGTGCCTTTTCTAATTTAAATAGAACATCCTGTATATTTTAAATGGTTTGGAAGATTGTGTAATTAGCTATCTAGTGATACCAAACATTTTATATTTTGACTTCCAGTTAAACCGGAAATGAGATTAACTTCCCATTTAAAGTAGAAACGCCCCGTATAATTTTAGTTTTTGTAATCATAGAGAGCTTCTGAGTATACTATTGTTACGTAATATTTCTGATATATTTATAAAAGTCCTCTTATGGCCACTTCAGTCGTTTTAGTGCTGGCACAACCTTTCATATGCATGGTGGCTGATCTCGAGAAAGAGCCAATCGGAACAAGAAAATGCCTATGTCTGACGAGATACCGGCTACTCTTCTTAAAAAGGCCGCAGCTATCATTGTTCTTATTCTTCTTATAGTTCTTCTGAGCGATTTGTTACCTTTGGTGTTCCACAAGGCTCAATATTGGACCCAGTACTCTTTATTGATACAAATTTTAGCTCCTTGGTGTTGCGATTGAAAAAATTCTCGACTGGAGAGAGCATTGTAGTCTTCTTTGACATAAGCCCGACTTCATTAGCTATACTTGTTTATAAATTTACAAATATTTGCAAACCGTAAGCAACTTATTGCTTTGTTGTGGAGCCGGCCCTGTCTCATATTTATCGCTGGTCGAGTCCAGGATTTCCTTCAAGCCCAACTCCCAACACAACTCAAGCTCCAACTTCTGCTACACACACAAGTAAATCTGCCAATCTATACTCTGTTCAAGCCAAGTTGAGCGAGTTGCATGAATGTGTAGCGGATAATTTTAATTATTTATTGAAACGATTACCGAGTGGTTACAAACTGACAGTTTTGAGAACGAGAGCACGAGAATTTCTTTAACGAAGTCATTTTGTGAAATTAGTATACAGTCGATTATTTATAGCGATTGTGTAACTTTTTGAAGTGAAAGGAAAAACAATTGAATTACATTAAAGCGGCATGTGCAGATATAAATTTCAAAGGACGTGTTTCAATGATGTTATCCCGATTATCCTTAACGGTATTGAACGTAGTACTAGGTCCGTTGTTTTTAACCCTTTCGAATGAATTATTAAAATTTCGGGCTAAAATATTTTGTACTAATTAGGTTCGGTTTAAAAGGGAAAATCTGGATGATTTTATGCGCATTTTTGGGCTATGAACGAACATGACGAAAACGTACTATTTTAAAAGAAAAATGTCTTCTTTTGTGAAGTAATACGCGGAAGTGAAGTAGGCATGCAAGAAACAGGCAGCTTGATTTGACGCTGGCAGGCTTTAACCCTCATCAGCGTCAAAAATTTAAGCGAGCAACTGCATAGTCGGTCCGCGGAGGGTTGTGGAGGGTTTTGCGCCAACCGTACATCCGCTACCTTTCCCCGCGATAGCGTATCTCCGATCGCCAATACACTGGAAACTAGAAGCTTTATGCATGCAGAGCTGGTACACGGGGAGAATTCGTCGAGGGTGGTAGATGAAAATAGAACGAAGTCGTCGAAAGCGCGCGAGAGAGATGTCCTTTGGGTCAGTCGCGGACTATTGAACTCGCGATTCTAGAAAAGACGATGGGTTTCGTCATCCCCTTTAAATCATAGTGGGATATTTGTCCTGCTGTGTCTGCCTAAGCCATTAGTAAGAATTAGTTCACTTGCTTTACCGGACCCTGTTTATATTAGACCGCCGATGAATAAATAATTATCATTTTCTTCTTCTACGTGCTCATTCTATCCCTAACGATTTTAGGTTAAATTAGTTACATTTAAATTTAATCAACCGATATAAGATAATCGCAAAGGAGAGGAAGCCACTCGAAAATTCATTTTGTTAAACTCGCAAGGGCGTGAACGATTTTACTATTTTATTTCATCCAAAATCACTATCGGATATTTATTAATTACGAGGATTAACATTTTTAATTTTAACCACGCCGCCTCTTCCTAAAATTATACATCGCATACTTCGGCGTCTCGATGTTTATTCGAAACCTCTGCGAGGGGCTGTTTTGCATTTTAAAGGATTGCGGATGTTCCGATTGATTGCACTCTTCTTCTTCTTCTTACGAGAGCACATCGGCACATATTATTTTCTTTCATTTGACACCTTTTCCTGTCTCTTGTAACGTGTACATAAATTTCGATCGATAAAGTGAATCAAAGATTTACAAAGATCCGCCGTCGTGAAGTATCGACGGACTAACCGCACGCACCCGCCTCTTCTCTCCAGAGAAAGGTTTAACACGGCTAATTGTTTCCTTCATTCAATATTTACGAGATGGTCGTAAGCGGAACAAAAAATTAATTTAGAAGTTAAGCTTTGCGAAATGCTCTTTTTGTGTCTCAAACTAATCTAAGGGAAAGTAATAATTAGGTAACGCTCTGTATATTTAACGCGAGCAATTTGCCTCGCTTTGATTTTAGAGAAGACTCATTATCGTTTTAATATTCGCATATGTGGCTCATTTTATGAAAAAACTTGCTACAAGATCCATCGCTTCTCGTGTGGTGACCCCCACCCCTAAAAATCCAAATTAGACAGTAATTGCACGATTTTGAACTAATAAAGTAGATAAGGAATTAGCGAAAATATCGAACGACCTTGAAGTTAACCGTCTTCGAATTTTTAAAACCTACCCAAAAACGTCGGCGTCATTTTACGCAGGCCATGTGTTTGGCGAGATTACTGCAGCGCGGGTAAATTTGCCTTATGACCATTCGAAACGGTCTCTTTGCTGATATAAATCAAGTCGGGGGTAAAATGGGTGTACATTTACAGCTTATATGCACGCTTGGTCCTAAAATTGTTTCCAAATTTTATACGGAACGACGAACGAAGCATCATCTCTTTCAAGGTTGAATTACTACGAAGATGCGATTCTTTGTGGATTTGTTTTGTAAACTGTTAGTTGCTAAATGCCCATAAAAATTGTCAATATTTCGCTTACATGGCGAATAGTCTTTTTTTAGCAAAAAAAAGATAAATAATAAACAATACGTGTGGTTATTTTTATGGCTTTTCTCTGTGGGGTGGTTAAAAAAGTTTTAAGTAACTCTCCGCAGTGTTACATACATTTTTCTTTTGGGTCAGAAAATGATATTTTCAAATTTATTGTTTTCACGAACTCAAAATTTCAGAAATTTTACGAGGGTGCCTCTGCATCTACGCCTGCATGTCTCTATGATTATGACGATATCCTGTAATACTGATCATAAACTTTCCCCTATATGAAAAGTAGCCTCTTCTACCGCCATTTGCAAAAATAACTATAAATTGAATCCCAAAGTAACGATGTAACATTAGTGTCGCTCCAGTTGTCTGTATGGAATCACTCTTAAGTTGAAGAAATATTGAGTTTTTTAAACAAATACACAGAAGGAGAAGGAAGATCTGCAGACTGATGTACGCAGGCAATATGGCACTGTTATAGCAGCTTCTCAGCCTTCGAGGACGAGACAGAACGCTCTTAAAGATTGGGTTCACCAGCGGAGACCACTGTTTTGGAATGAGATAGAGTTTTTCTTAGCACATAGAAAGAAGGAGAAGTGAAGTTTGCAGACAATGTGACCCCAAGATAGCTGCAGCCTTCCAGCCTCCGAGGACGAAATTACGGCGCTCTTTAGGAAAATTGGGTTGACAAGCGGAGAACACGATCTAAGATACTTCCTGGAAAGAAACATTAGTGGTCGACCGAGACAGTTACTGGCAACTATGACATCAAAATCATATTAACTTACGCATTGGTATTCTAATTCCGCTCCGTAAAGTTCTTTTTGACTTACGCTACGAGCAGAGAGGTTCAATACAATCAATAGAAGAATAGAATTGAAAGAGATTATTCATTATTGTATCTCTGCTGGTGGTAAAGTTACCGACAACTTTACGGAGCGCACCTACCATATATGGATGTATTGAGAAATATTTAAACTTCCCAATCCTCTATCCATATTAGTGATTACACGTGCTTCAGAGAATGGAAGGATGGGAGCATTAGGTAGTGTATCAGTATTAGTTGTATCGGTGCGTTCAAATGCTGTGTCTGCGCGGAATAACGA
Source organism: Malthinus flaveolus (assembly GCA_950108345.1). NCBI lineage: Eukaryota > Metazoa > Arthropoda > Insecta > Coleoptera > Cantharidae > Malthinus > Malthinus flaveolus. The sequence continues at coordinate 94,005,354 of OX467285.1, forward strand.
GAGTGTCATATTATTTGGAAAGATGTACGATTATATAAATTCCGACCAAACTCAACATTATAGAAGAAGTAAGTGAATCCGCAAACAGTTGTTCCATACTAAAATACGTCGGTTACATCGAGCGACAGAACGACGTTTGTGAGGATCTGTATATTCCAAATATAATTGGAAATTAAAGGCGGTCTAGTAAGTAATCTTTATTCGTGTTTGGAACCGAAGTTGGTCTAGACCCAATGGTCGGCCTTTTTTCAGATACGCGACTAGATAAACAATTTGGCTGGCTTCTTAAGGCATGAATGCACACAAAATTCCCTGAACCTGCCTATTATAATATATGCCGCCACGAACAAGGATACTACTCATCATATGATGATTTTAGTAGCAAAGGGCCTTTTTATTTAAGACTTCTGGCAATAAAATCTAGAAATCTTAGATCTAAAGGGCAACAAAGGGCAATTTTATTTCAGAAAATGTTTCTTCTATTTCTGACTTCTGCCAATAAAATCTGGAAATCATAGGTGAACCAATCTTACTTACAACAAAAAAATCTGGTAATCATAGGTGATCTAATGATGATCTTAGTTGTAAAAGGATTTTTTATATTACAAAATGTTTCTTTTATTTTTGACTTCTGTCAATAAAATCTGGTAATCTTAGGTGATCCGATGATGATCTTGGCTGCAAAGGGCATTTTAGTTTGATGAAAATGTTTCTTCTATTTCTGACTTCTGCTAATCAAATCTGGAAATTATAGGTGAACTAATCTTAGGTACTAAAGGCCTTTTCTTTAGTAAAATGTTTTTTCTGTTTCTGACTTACAACAAAAAAATCTGGTAATCATATAGTGATCTACTGATGATCTACGTAGTTAAAGGTCATTTTATTCAGGAAAATGTTTCTTCTATTTCTGACTTACGACAATAAAATCTGGTAATCGTAGGTGATCCAATGATGATCTTGGCTGCAAATGGCATTTTAGTTTGATGAAAATGTTTCTTCTATTTCTGACTTCTGCTAATCAAATCTGGAAATCATAGGTGAACCAATCTTAGGTACTAAAGGCCTTTTTTTTAGTAAAATGTTTTTTCTGTTTCTGACTTACAACAAAAAATCTGGTAGTCATAGGTGAACCAATTATGGATCTTGGTAGCAAAGGGCATTTTTATTTTGGAAATGTTTCTTCCATTTCTGACTTACGACAATCAACTCTGGAAATCATAGGTGATCTAATGATGATCTTTGTTGCAAATGGATTTTTTATTTAAAAAAATGTTTCTTCTATTTCTGACTTCTGCCAATGAAGTCTGGTAATCATAGGTGATCCAATGATGACGTTGGCAACAAGAGACCTTTTTATTTAGGAAAATGTTTTTTTCATTTCTAACTTCTGCCAATTATAGGTGATTCAATGAGTATCTTGGCAACAAAGGACATTTTAGTTTGCGGAAAATGTTTCTTCTATTTCTGACTTCTGCTAATCAAATCTGGAAATCATAGGTGATTCCAGTGATAGGTGATCTTGCCAGAAAAAGGCATTTTTATCTAGAAAAATGTTTCTACCACTTCTGACTTCTGATAATAAAATCTGTAAATTATAAGTTGGGGTGTTTTAAAAGCGTAGGCAACCCAACCAAGAAATGGTGTTTTTGAAAAAAGTTGTTTTTTGGCATTTGTTCTTCCCGTGTTTGTTGGGATTTATGAAGAAGAATGCGGTGGTGGATTATGGACGGACGAGCTCCAGCAATTTCTCCACGTGCTTCACGAGGACACGTCTGTTGTACTTACGCCGTTTAAAGGCTGGCCCATTTTGTCTTCCATCATCAGAGGAGTTTCTCTCCTCTATCTCATCCTATGCAGCGTATCTGAAAAGCCCCATTCATGCCCATGGAATTAATAAATCCATATCTCATTTTCCAACACGCTAGTGAAACGTTTGAGGGACACACTGTATATAAGTAATAAGTTATATGGTCGTTTTTCACATAATTAATAATCTTTATATCACTGCAAATAAATTAATTCCTCCATTTATTATTACTACGTCGAGTGAAGCACTTTGTGTAAATTAAAATCTAATTAAAACTAAGGGCTGCTCTCTCGAGAATATAAGGGAGTACACATTTACCCCTATATGCAATTATTTGGAAATTTATTTTTAATTTTCGAACAAACACTCTTTTTGGGGAGTTTCTAATTTCGAATAAAATGTTTGCAAAACAACTCAAAAGTGTAGCTTGTTTATGTTATTGGAAGAAGTCGAAAGTCGAAATTGAATCAATTAAATTGTTTCGAGAAAAAATTTGTAATTTGATAGAACAAACTAAAGACAACTAAATCTTAACCTTTTTTCTTGGGTGTTAACATTTGTTGTAATTGCTTTTACTCAATAAAGATAACAAAAATCAATTCAATTATCGGTAAACTGGAAAGAGCCTTTTCTTAACTGCCGCAACGGGGATATACAACTATACGATAAATTAACCACCTTGATGTGAAAGCAAGATGTTAGTTCGTTTTATAGGTGTTTTTATTCGAAAACCATTTAATAATCTAAATTCGTTGGGCATCGTCCATTTACACTTCGATTGAAAAGAATATAAAATCTAAATGGGCACCCAGTCTGCGTGTGTATTATACCTTATACTATAAGGGATATAATAATAGGAGATAGGAGGTACGTTTTAATCTTATAATTCACCTCTTGTGAATTGCATGGGAAATTCGCGACGTTGGATTGTACGTACCGTCCGATATACCTTTTTATTGCCATGGAGACTTAATTTCTTTCTCTCGCATCTTCCTTTGCGTGCTCGACGTACCTATATCGAACAGTCAAACTTTGAACTATCTACCCTTGTGTAGGTATAGCGTATAGCAATAATAATGATAACTAACACAGAAGTTAGAAAAAGAATCTCCCTTGCTAGCTTGCCTAGCTCTAAAAGATTTATTTTTGAATAAAGGAATTATAAAGGGTTGCTCTAAATGGCAAATGTGATCGATAACCGAATGAATGAATGAATGAACGAATGGTTGGGGTAGGTCGTGGATTTATTTGAAGAATTCTAAATTTACTTTTAAATCGAATTCTAAAATTATAACTTTTAATTTATACGTTATTTAATTATATTGTTTTATAATCAGCTATTAACGAGCAGGAGGTTAACATTTTGTGAAAATTTTCCAAGTCGTGTAATTGTATAGGTAAGAAAACTAATTTTAACTGCAGAAGTACAAGGCTATAGGAGGGTTTTTGAAGTGTTGTGGCTCACGAATGGCCTTAGAAAAATATCTCAAATGTGCCCTGTACTATAGGCTGTTTCTAGATATTCCGAATTGACTTCTTGACTCTACCTATTGTAATCCGTACTCAAAAGAGACATACATCAAACTTAAAATGCCATTAGTATATTAAAATTAGCGTCCAACACCAAAATCCATAAATAAATTTGTACCCTAGGGTAATTGTTCTGTACCCTCTTCGTAATAAGTGATAAACAGTTGTACGACCTATAGCGTCGGACTTTTGTTGGAGGAAGGTGGAAAGAGGATAAAACAGTTTTAACAGTTTTTTGTAAATATCTCGAAAATATTGAGGTTTAGCGCAAACACTATCCTGTACAAATACAAACTTAATCTACATTAAATTTTAAACAAAAAAGGTCATAAGCATGTTTGTGCTTCAGACAAGGGTTACGAAGATATAGAAGGGGTACGCCTTCTGGCTTTTTTGATCAAACTGTAAAATAATGGCATTTTACTTCTTCATATCTCTGTAACCCTTGTCTTGAGCACAAAAATTCGTAAAACCTTTTTTATTTTAAATTTAATGTAGATTTTTTTGTACTGGATAATGTTTGCGTTAGACCTCATGGTTCTCGAGATATTTGCAGAAAACTGTTAAAACGTACTGTTTTACCCCCTTTTTACCCCGTCCCACGAAAACCTGACGCTCTAGGCCGTGCAACGTTTGTTTTTAAACGAATTACAATAGGTAGAGTCAAGAAATCAATTCGAAATGTCTAGAAACAGCCTATACCTATATTTTTACGACACTAGAACGAAACCACAACGGAGATTCAAATTTCATTTTCTATTAATTTATACCTACATAGCTTTTACTTGGAGTATTGTAAATTGATTTATAATAGGCCTTCTTATTGAGGTTAGATTTTCTACTCGACGTCTTTTTTTTTCGCTGAGAGCTCCCTTAGACTGGCTTAGAAACTCTTAAAAGTATTTAAAATGGCGCCTATTAGTTCTAACTATGAAATGTGCTAATTTATCTTGAGAAGGGGTTCAAAATGAGATAAAATAAGTTAATCTGTAAACTTTTATCAAAAATTGTGAGGTGTGAGGGCACTACGTACGGCATTTGCATCATTTAAAAACACCACAACTCGCAGACTCTCCCGGAGAGACGAAACAGTCTCATTTAAAACACAGCCGATGTGGTCATAGGACTTTTTCGATATACTACGTGTTGAAGCTAATTCTACAAGCTTCCGAAATAAGAAAAAAATATACCGGAAGTACCTAGTGTACTAAACAATAATATGCTCACAATCCTTCCTGACTTCAAAAATTTAAATTTTACGGGGTGATCTATTTGAAATCTCATTTCCGGCTCAACCGGAAGTCAAAATGTACAACTTGTGGTATCATTAGACAAAAATATTACAGTGTTTTAAAAGAATCATCAAATATACAGGGTGTTCCTAACAGTTCTTTTTGTTTCGCTAATATCCGGATTAACCGAATGTTTTTTTTTAACGAAAATAGTATCTTAATAATAGAAATTAATACAATAATCTCATTTGCCTAATTGCAATTACAAATTCTAATTACTTACAAAAATTTTTTTTGAAATTTTAACCTTAAAAAAATCATAACTCACGTTTTTGCACTAGCAAGCAAACCAAACATATGGCATTTGATTAAGAACTATAATATCTTCAATATATCCAAAAATAGACAAAATGCTTGGGGTCGATTTTGAGAAAATCCGTTTTAAAATTTTAGTCAACTTTGGCTCTTGAAAAGTAATCAATTTTGAAATAATTTAAAAAATCAACTATGTCAAAATTAAGGCCCTATATTTTGCCTATTTATTTCTGTTTTTAGATTTTAGTAAAAATAATTATCGGCGGAGTTACAATAAAAATACTCAAAAATGGGACTACCGTTATACTGGCCGCCATTTTGAATTTAAAAATTTGAAACAATAATTTTTTAATTAGAGCTGATCCGTACTAACTTATAGCCGAGTAAATAGCTTAGGTCGAGAGTTTTCAAAATGCCACCAAAATAACCCTCTTATTTTGGGCCACCCTGTATCGATTAGTTAAAAAAATTTATTTTGTCAATGAAATTTTATTAAAGTGGCCAAAACCAAATTTCATCAAAATCGCTTGAGTAGTTTTTGTTGTAAAGCGTTATAAACTTACACACAGACACACATCCAGACGGACTTTTTGTAAAATACTCATTTTTTTACATTTTTGGTGATTTCTAAATTGATTTTCAATTTAGAAAAATTAATTTAATATTATCTCCTTACTTAATTTGCGCAATTAAGAAAAAATGCCAAACTCATCTCACAAAATCACCCCTCTGATTACTTACTCTCCCCCCTTTATCAACATTTGTGTAATTTATACGGGCAATTAATCAAACAATTTTTGATATTATTCAAATTGCTAATTAAATGCAAATTTGTTGTGTGCGATTAATACGAATTGCAATAATTGTTTAGATGGTTTAAGGTCCTGCATCAGTTGATTCTCACACTCTTCATTTATGACTTATGACTTATGACTTTATGAGGGTGATGCGATACGCTATACTTTTTTTCGAATTAATTACTTAGCAGTTGCCAACGAGAATTATTATTTTTCGCGAGCAATTAATAAAATTGGCGCTAATTAGTATCAAAAATTAAAATTCATATTTTACGTAGTACTCTACTAAATTTAAAATTGTTTTAGGACCACCGACATAAATCAGTAAACTGGTTTGGTTATTTGACTTAATTAATTAACAGTGTGTTTTAATTTAATTGATTTATATTCGTTAAAACTCTAATTGTTAGGTTAGGTAACTACGCTTGTTTATACCGAGTGTTATTTTTTCATTTTCTTTAAAAGTTTGCCGCGTGAAAGTCTTATTTTTCTTCGTACACGTAATAGGAATAAATTTTCTCGCGTAAATTAATTCGTATTGATTATATAAGCGAAATAAATTACATTAAGTCACCCTCGCGTTTCCCCGAACATAAATTTGTATCGCGAAAATGGTTAATGATTATTGTGCTACTATGACTAATGCTTGGAATATTTCGCGTGTTTGGTGAATTTTGTTGCGACTGTACTATGTTTGAAGGAGATAGGGCAGAGTCGCTGATCGCGTCTTTACAACCCTCGCATGTCGGCCTTGTACCATCGGGGGTAGTTATAGGTACCTGATCGGTCGCGCAATTGCTTTCTGTCAGCGGGGGTTCCACTTAAAATCGTTCTTCCACGAAATTCAGCCCTGGTGCGACTTGTTTTGCCCTTAAATTTTTAAAGGTTTTCCTTCCTTCTTTTCTAGTGCCCACACTATCGACCTTGATGCATGCACGCGATTATTTTGAGCCGATGCCCTCGAGATTTAAACGTGATGGTTGACGGTATCCTCTTTCTTATCTCTCGCTATTTATGGTCTATAGACGTTTTTGGGTCTTATTACAGTCTAAAGGTTCTATTTTAGACAAATAGCCATGAGAAATTTGAAAAATATTTTTGTTTGTTACCAAAACTTCAAACGCTTTAATTACCATACTGTCGCGGTCTTATCCGTTCTCTTATCATTATCGTTTATTTGAATAAATAGTCTCTTATTAGTGCTCAAGTTATTTACTCAACAAATCGACTATTAATGTTTCTGTTGAATGAATTTGATTCAATTTGTTTGCAGAAAAAATTACCTTATAGGGCCGGATTGGCCCATCCTGTTCAACCTAACAAACACACAGACTTCGCTTCTAGAGCTGTTTTAATTGTTTTAAGAGACCACCTAAAGGGGATCAGTTTATTAATTTTTGGATAATTTCAACTAACATAAATTTGAAATTGATGAAATAAAAATTGATAGGGGCGCCTAAGAAGCCACCAAATGATAGCCGAACCGTGCGAATATTTGCAAAATTTAATAAATGAATCACGAAGGAGATATTCTTTTTTCAACCACAATTTCCCCTTACTAAAAGCAAATTATGAACTTTAAAAGTGTTTATAAAAGCCCCCACACTCTAAAAAGCAACAAGTGTCTATAAAAATCTGATATGAAAGCGGAATTCCTAAAGAATGTTCACCCTTGTTTGTTTTATTACTTTTATTACGTTCTACAAACTGTTGCGAGTAACAGGTGGCACAACAAAATAACTACCAGATCAGTAGAAAACCGTAAAAAGTTATTTAATAGGCTTAAATGTATTTGCAGTTTGTCTCTCTTTTATCTCTTCATTATTAACTACTAAAGTTGCCTTGGGGGTGGTTCGGTGGTTTATTTGTTTTGTTCACCTACCGACGATCCATTTTACGCACAAACTTCCAATTATACTTTTATTTGGGTAATCTGGTCTTGCTAATCAGGCTATCAGTTAAATTGTTTTGAAGAACGCCAATTACAATTTTTGAGAAGGCCAAATATAAAGACACTCGTTAAAACGGCTCAAAAAACTTAAATAGCTTAAGAAAATCCACAAAATAATGTGTTTATAATAAAAAGTATAGGATTAATCAGATTAACATCAGTTAGTACTGGCTACTTCCTAATCATCTGATCAATATCAGCACGAACAGAGTTCGTAATGGCAACTTTTTCAATTTACGCCTAATAAGATAGGCAACCCAACGTACACCGATAATTAATTTACTCGAATAAATTGGTAAACGTTCATTGCAACGTAAAAGATTATTAGCAAAAGGCAATTCTTTAAAAAATGCGCGTTTTAAAGCTACACTCTCAAACATCCAGTATGTTTGAGTAGTTTTATCACTTTTATACTACTAATTGACTATTTTTAAACTCGATTAGTTTGTTGTTTCGAATTTAAAACTGTTTCATTCGGTGTAATTGTTGTGCTTTAATCAAATTTTGCACCAGTCACTGATGACCCTTGTTACTCATGCGTAGCTCCGGTAATGCTTAATTAAATTCGCTCGAAATTTAATTGCACGTTGAGGAAATTCAAAAAGGGGGTTGCTCAGATATTTTGGTATCTTACAAAGTTTCAGTTGGAACTTCAGGTTTAAATTTGAAAACGGAACTTTTAAAAAAGTCGTCCTTATGGAACATTTATTAAGGGTTTTTACAGATATCTGAATAGGAGAATTAGAAAAAATTAATACCAAAAAGAGTTTAATTAGATTTTAGAAAATTTGAAAATGATCGATATTTTTCTAATTATCGCCGTAACAGAAACCTCTATTTTTGCTAAGACTTTCTTCGGAGTAAGTTTGAGATAACTCACTTGAGATTAAGCCTTAAATCTTAAATCCGAATTTTCAGTTTAATACTACTTTTGTCTGCTTGCCTAGCTGCGTGTCTGTCTGGTTGGATTACACCAGAGAAATGACGTCATTATTAATTCGTATAATTCTAGCTCCTGCTCCGAGCCCCACAGCTCTTTTTCCAGCTTTAGTTTAGCCTTTCAGCGTATCACGTGCTATTCCAGCTTCTCCTGCGTCGCGAGTCCACAAAACCATGCACAGACTTTCCCCCCAAAGCATATAACTCTCTTTTGCCCCCAGTGTATCTGTTCTCTGTACTGTTGCCTTAATACTCGTCTTCCTCTAAGGCGTTCCATATTCAATGATCTCTTCGAATATGTCAGTTTCTCTTCGTATGCGTTTTCCAACTTTTTATAATACTTCCCGGACGTCAGGCAGCACCAGCACGGCAACGTCTAACGTTCTGGAACAACAAGGAAAATGGCGAATCAACAAAAAGACCAGCGGAGCCTGGAAACAGTTTTGAACGGCATTAGACAAGGATTACTACAAACATCCAACTATGTGAGTCTTTTCCCGGGTGTAGACAAAGAACTGTGTGCGGAACAGGAATAGTGAGATGTGAGCAATATGACCGTGTTAGAAAAAAATGTAGTGCCAAGAAGGACAAAGTGAATTGTTAAGAATACAAAGTTCGCATTTTGTAAATTCGGGTTCAATTCCCGATCGCGATCTCAAAGTCTCTTCTTTGGATTATCGACGCAGCACGGATGCCCACCGTCTTCGTCTCCGACGTGATGAGCCAACAGTGCTCTCAAATCCAACTACCGCACTCGCATGTTTGCCGCCTTTAATCGCCCTAGCAGTGGGGGTTTTGGCCAACGGACTATAAGCACGGAGACGCACTCCGGGCGAACGTTGTCTCTGGAAGGAGAGTACTGTATCGACTCAAGACTAACGTGAGTACGCGTGAAATTCTAGGGAATTGCAAGAACCGAGGTAGCTTAGTTGGGAAAGCACCCGGCGCGACTCCGTGGAGACTAGGGTCGCGGTCCAAGTTTTTCCCTTGATGGATTTTCGACGCAGCATGAAAGTCTACCGTCCACGAACACCATAACGCGTGCCTAATGTGGAAGAGCCTCATTTGAGAGTCGCAATGTTAAAAGCCGTAAGAAGAGTTAAGAGGATTTGTTTGGGGATTTAAGGAGTAGAGTTTTGAGTGATACGGGTGCCCTTGATATTCCACGTCACTGCACTGCTATGTTCTGTCGCTTCTTTGCGTATGTTTCTATGGCTCTATACTCTATACAATGAACTGCCAGAGGATACAAAAGGTTTTTACATTCCGTTTTTAAACGCAGAGTAAAGGAGATCCTACTGCTGGAACAGCGAGAACGGATTTAATGCATTATGGGTGCGTGAATCTATTTATGAATTAATGTCATGATATTTTTGTATATTTTGTTGTCTGCTTAAGTGGAAGAGCAGCCTGTGGTTTAACTTCGCAAGAATAAATATAGACTGCAGGTGGTAAAGTCATCAAAACCGTTTCCAAGCGGAACCTCTATACACCCTGAGGATACTCTTCAGGATGTCACGACCCTCCTAGTGAATAGGGCGTCATGAATAGGGGCATTTTATACTTTTACTTTTGGTTTCATCAGAAATGAGGTTAGTTCTCATATTTTAAATACAACACCCTGTATATTTTAAGTGGTTCGAAGATTGTAAAATTACCTACCTAATAGTGATACCAAAATTTTAATATTTTGACCTCCGGTTCATCCGGAAATGAGATACCTTTCCTATTTCAAATGGGACACCCTGTATAACTAGATTTTGGAAAATCAGGGAGAGGTTTTGAGTCTACTATTGTTTGCTACTACTTCCGGTATCTTGTAGAATTCAATAGCTTTAACGCGTACGAAAAAATTATGGTATGGGCACAGCAGGCATTTTATCAGAGGTGCGAATTCTGCTCTCTTCTGACTTTTTGGGATTTTTAATTATTATCGAAACTCTTCAATCACCCAAATTATTTAATTGAAGGAATTTCGTTAATTAAAGAAGTTATCTCGTTGTTTATTAAAGTTCTTGCCACTAAAATCGATAGTTTAAATTACATATTGTTAGGTATGTTGATATAGTACAGTATGTGACTTACAAAGCTAAATTGATATGGTCGACTAACCCTTCTTATGACCCAAACGTCTTACATTCTTTACTGTCATCAAGTGCAAATAGTAGTCGAAATGCGAACTCCGAACCTAATCAATCTGCATGTATCGCAATCTCGAGCAAGGGATCACTAGTACAAAATGGTTCAGTGGAGCGGATTATATGCTTATTTGGACAGGAAATTCGCGTCGAGCTTTCCAAAGTAACCTTTTGCTGCTTTTGTCTAGCTTTCTATCAACAAGCATGGCGCCAAACAGAGATGTTATACAATTTCGATTCATTTATTTCATTTAAAAGGAGGAAACCTCGGTTAGAATTAACTCAAACTTTTTTTCTTAAATTAGCTATAAGTTACAAAATTATTTTTTTTACTATTGCAAGTTCTTTCCACAGCCGAATCGTCTATATTCGCCTCATTCAGTTTTTCTGCGTCGATCGGGTCACTCGTTCGAAATAGCGAACGCCCTTTGTTCCTTACTAATAGGACTCGGTTACGACGCCTACGTCGTATCTGGATACGCCACGCAAGACGTCTGCTTAAAAATAATGATGCGAGTAGACTCTCCTTTTCCACCAGTAGAAGAAGACGTAACGAGTAATTTTAATTTGCCAAACTGACCTCTTTAAATTTATCTTTATTTAGGAAGAGGTGGCAGAAGTTCACCAATTCGACGCAAAATACCAATTAAAACCTCCAAAAGATTTACGGAGCAAATTTTTACTAGCAATGGCACAAAGGGAAATCGATCAAGCTTTGGCCGAAAAAAGGAAACTTAGAGAAGCGGAAGAAGCGCGTCTTAGGGTACGTTTCGTCTTGCGAGTTATTACTTTTTAAAAAGTTTTAATGAATGTAGGAACTCGAAAGGCCACCTTTCGACGAACTGAACGGCCAGAGAGTGCACGCGTGGGTTTTGCTTTTGGCGGGCGTAAAAGGAATAGAAGAGTCCATTTTTATAGAAGCGACCACGGGAAGGTGGTATCATTTCGATTGCGAATCTTATTTGGGAATTGAAAGTATTTGGAATCATTCCAATTATTGGGTATTCACGCTCTCCCATGCGCGTCAATTTAAAACTCAAATTTTGCAAATGACCTAGGTCAACTTGCAAGACTGTTCTAGTGGACTGGATAAATTAGGTTTTGATTTTACAAATTTAAATAATTGGGAACACTTTTTAATCGGAGAACCGATACAATGGAGAGAGAGACACATAAGCGACGAAATGGAAGACGACGAAATCGAGCTACTTAAAATTGCTGAAGAGAAACATCTCGACATGCCCACCGGTTGGAGTTTACCGATTTTCATTTCGTTCGAAGGTAGGAGCGTCTCCCAAAGATGAAAACGCGAATATTGGCTCATTATTTCGTTTAAGCTTTGAGCGATCGTTTCCCCAATGCCGTCAAAAAGACCTTGTTTAAACGAACAATAGTGGAACAATATTCTCCTCACGTCCAATCTGACGGTTTGGTTACGAGGATCTGTCGTTACAACAACTTAGAATGTTCCCCCAATCAATTGCACACAATCGAAGAACGTTACTTGAACAGGGTAGATAAGTTGGTTAAGGTCATCAGCGATATTAACGATGGTATCATTACGGAATATTACAGGAGAGGAAGAGAGGACGCCGCCAAACGTACAGTTTTTCACGTAAGCCAATGTGTTAGTTATTTTTAAATTTTAGGCCACATTTATAAGTCTGGTTTGACTTCGTCGGTCGAATCTCCACGCACAATCGAGTTTTACGACGACGCACGAGCCGATGGATTGAATAAATTGGAGTTGGAGTTGAGACACTTCGTAGAGCATTTTGTCAAACCGGAAAATAAGTGAGCTCTATCACTTTTTGTTATTTAATTACGAATTGTTTTTTTAGAATTATTTATCGTCACATAAGCTTTGCTCAAAGAGGCAAGCCACCTCCTGGAATGGTCGAAGGAAACAGACGCATAGTAATTGTAAGTACTCGCCTCTATAGTACCTCTCTCTGCATTTTTATAAAAACAATTTTTATTATCCCTTTCAAGAGAATTATAGAAAAGTTTGATCGAGACGAGAGCAAACCCGCCTCTCAAGACATAGCCGTGCGAGAATTCGCCATAGTCGAACGCGAAATAAACATAAAATACCATTACGAACTAGGAAAAGTAACGGCCTCCACAAGGCTGTTTAAAAAGCCTCCCATAGCCGAAATGGGAAGCCAACTAAGATTTAATCCGTCGTTAACCGTTGGATACCAATCCGAAGTGGGCGCTAAACCACCGAGCCAACTACAACTTTTCCGTTTATTGGAACAACAACTGAAAGATGAAGACGATAGCTTGTACCACATAAGAGACATGGAAGACCAAGTTTTGGAATTCCTTAAACTGCGTTTCGTTGAAGTGACCTATCCTAAACTAACCATTCCTCTCTTTGATCGAGTGAATAATAAAGAAAACAGAAGAGGAATGAGAGAACGAGTTAGTAAAAAGTACAAACGTCCAAATTATCTCAACTAAATGGAACGTTTCAGGAACAACAACAAAAAGAACAAAAAGAAAGAGAAGTGGAAGACGAAATCGATTATTTAGCACCTTACATTAACCGATTGGGCAATCCGAAGAAGCTTTCTCGTTATCAATCCGTTCATATTACCGAATTGTGCTTGAAGGAATTCAAACAGATGCTGTTGGATAGGGCTAACGGTATACAGAAGCTGTTCGAGGCTGTAAGTGTAGTTTTTCTTGTTGAAAGCCACAATTGCGTTGACGTTTTGGTTTGTTTTAGGAATCTGTGAAGTTAGTAGAGAGGCAAAATTGGTACATATCTCTTCAAGATAGGATCGGAATTGAGGAAGAAACGGAATATTTTGAAGAAATAAATCGAAGCTCGTTTTATCTCCATAGTTTGGAGTTGCGTTTGTCTCGCTATCGAGATCTCTCTCCTCATAGGTAACCTCCTAGAACTTTATAGTAAAGTTGGCTCTTCTTTAATGGTTTATTTTAGATACAACGCTTTGGAACACTACCTAGCAATGGATCCAAGACTTACCCATTAATGACAAATAAATATTATTTAAACAATTTATTTAACAAAATTTTACAATTTTAATTTGTAAATAAATATCACAATTATTTATACTAAGTTACTTTTTGGAAATAATTATTTGGTATTTGTGAGTACGTAGTTGGTAAATAGCTAGTTAATAACTGAAGGACCAAGAGCCCATCTGTCCTATGAGGTGCCCATCTTCGTCGAAAGTTGCTAGGGTTAGTTTGCTCAATTTGTTACTCAACGAAGGTAAGTTGGGCGTTGTATGAGTCGAAGGACTTATCGTTAGAGATGCGTGCGTTTCTACAAGAAAAGTTTCGATTATTAATTGTAGATCCTTTTTTGGTACTAGTCCAGTCACTAGGGGAAAATAAGCGGCAAACCCAGGAGAAAAAATATAGAATTACCACATCGTAAAGTGGTGCGTTCTGAGAGAAGTGCAAAAAACTGTGAGAAAAGTGCTTCTTTTTCAGTTTTTGTGTATAATTTGAGAAATACACAATTTGGAGAAAAGTTTTGTTATGCAAAAGTTAATTGTATCAAATTGTCTACAAATTATACCTCTTATATATTTTTCTTCAGATAAACGGTTTAGGCGCTAGAGCGCCCTAAAGTTTGACAAAAAACCAAAATCAGACAAAAAACGTTTTGTTTTGTTTTTTGCTTATAACTCGAAAACTGTGCAGTTTTGGAGAAAACTGATTCTATACAAAAATAAATTACATCAAATTTACTACAAATTATGTTTGTTATATTTTTTCTTTAGACAACGGCTTAGGCGCTAGGGCGCCATAAAGTTTAACAAAAAACCAAAACAGAACAAAAAACGTTTTTTTTTTTTTTGTTTTTCGCTTGTAACTCGAAAACTGCAGTTTTGGAGAAAACTGATTCTATACAAAAATAAATTACATCAAATGTACTACAAATTATGTTTGTTATATTTTTTTCTTTAGACAACGGCTTAGGCGCTAGGGCGCCATAAAGTTTAACAAAAAACCAGAACAAAAAACGTTTTTTTTTTGTTTTTCGCTTGTAACTCGAAAACTGCAGTTTTGGAGAAAACTGGTTCTATACAAAAATAAACTACATCAAGTTTGCTACAAATTATATCTCTTAGCTTTTTTTCGTAGTTTGCTTAAAAGGCATCACTTTTACGAGGTTGCAAAATTGAAATTCCGAGCCATCATTCCCAAAAAAACGTAAAGAACGACAGAGAAAAAAAATTCCCCCCCCCCCCCTTTATTACCATTTGACTGGACTATTATAATAATACGTAAACTTAACATTTAACCACTTACCACTTTCAGTATTTACTTGTTCCACCGGTCTATCGGGCTCGTCGGCCGATTTTCTCTTCAACTGTTGAACGAAGCTCGTAATCAAGGAGTCCATAAGACTGGCTTGTCTCGAAAAAATTTGCAATATTTTAGACACGCGTGCTCCATTCTCCACAACCATAAACTGCAAAAACAAACAAGGCAAACAATTCGGATCATCTTCTTTAGACGGTCTCGCGTACTCCCAACTTAAATCTTCGTAACGTAGTCCCAATAAGACACTCTGAAAGACGTGGCGTAATTGTGGTCTGCTAGTCTCATTTCAATGTTTAATTTAACTCACGCATTGAATGTCGTCAATGACGTAGATGCTCTTGGAGTTAATCGCAACTAAAACTGGAATGTCTTGATGAGTCATCAAACTCATTAAACCTCGAACGGGCTGTTCAATTTGGCCTTCGAAAAATGCGGCGCTAAAATCAAAATTGTCGGAGGGCTCTAATTAAATTGACCTAAAAATGAGCGTACCCGTAAAACGGCAAAGACCAACAAAATTCCAAGTACTTCCTTACTAATTTTCTATTAGTGGCAGAAATTGGAATTCGTTTGAATTGTTCCATTAGACGGACTTCGGCCGAATTTTTTGAACTAATAGGTAGCCAAGTCCAAGTTGAACTTTTACGGACGTGTGCTGGTAGATATTTCGATTGTTCTTCTCTAAAGTAATAGGTGGAGTGTACTTGTGGGTTGTACGGTCCCAATTCGATTCGAGCTTGAATTCCACCCAACATAACGAAGTGAGATACTTCGCAAGGATATCGTCCTTCGAGAATGTTTTGCTTGGCCTCCTCGTATAGGAGTTCCAAAATTTTTTGGTCCCTACACCAAATAAGTTTGTTGTTAAGAACTCGTTCCAAAAACAAATAGGAAACTTACTTAATTTTTTCTTCAAGGTGTTGAGGGAAAAATGCATTTCTCTGAAACGATACAATCGGTTCGTTGCGCTGTTGACGGTTGTAAGAAGCGTGACTGTATTGTTCTACCAAACGTTTCCAATTTTGTCGTATTTGAAACGGCTTGTGAGTCGGCTTTAATTGTAATTCTAAAAATTGCATATTTAATTTGAGCGTCAATTACCGCACTAATCTAACTTCGAACCCAATAAAGAGCTACACATCCATAATGTAAAGACTTGCGATGCCAATTGTTTGTTTAAATTTAATTCGGTACAATTTATAATTGCTTGACAGATTAGTTCGCTCGAAGCTGATGGACTGTCTTCTATTTCCATAATTAGGGCCGTGCGGTTGTGAAGATAAACGCACGTCGGTATTACTGGTCCCTGGATCGATTCGTTTGCACTTGCAGAAACTGTCGAACCGGCCACCGAACTTGGAGCCGACATTGTTGTGTTTGTGTCTAGAAAAATAAATTAATTCAATTTTTAAGCGCGTCTTGCGCCAATTTTTTAAAGCCTTATTTGGATTTTTTCAAAATAACAAATGGCAACCCTCGCAGACAAAGGACACTTAGTTGCCATATGAGTCTCGTATTAGGTGTTCAAAAATTGTAAACGCTCTTTGGTTACGGAGGGCATAGTTGATTTTGGACGGTCTCAACGTCTCAGCTTCTCAGCAACACATTGCCCTTTCAGTTTCTCTCTACGCTTTCTAGGAAATGGAAATAAAGCGTTTTTCCTTCAACCCCTCTATTTGCAAACCAAGATCACCATGTTCTCAAAAAGACGACTGATCCCATTATTTACGAATTGAGCAGCCTACATTGGTGATTGGAAAGAGAATATTTTTAAGAAGCAATCTAAAGGCTTTAGAATTGTAATTTAATTCGGATGTTTGCGTTTAAATTTGTAGCATGTGACGAGTAGACTCAGGAAATAGATATCGATATGCATTTAAAATTTGAACTCGCTCGATAACCTTATCTCCTGCGCTTATAGAAATTATCATCTTCTTGTTTTTACGTAAAGTCTTGCAGCCTTTGAAATTCAATTCGAAGACCTTGTATTGCTAGAATCATTAAAGGATTACGGTGTGGCAAATTACATTATTTTATGTAAGCCAATCGTTTATCTTTCTAATACCACGATGTTATCTACGACTTCAAATACATTTTTTTATATTTCCGATTTTGTGGTTCGTTATAACATCAACACAACAACCTCAAAAATCAAGCCGTTTGTTGGAAAAAGCGAAAATCTCACTACACTTTTTATTCCATGGCTAATTAGTCTTATGATAGGTTTACACTCGCAACATACTCGCGCAACTGTTTCCCAAGGCAAGACGAAACTTCTTGCGCCAGGCCGTTTTGCGGTGAGCCATTTCCCAATGGACTTTTGGACGCGCGCCAAAGAGCCTCGCTATTTCCGTTTCGTGTAGTGTGAGTTCCTAATGGCATCTCCAATAGGTTCCACTGAACTGGTCCCCATATTTGCAGCATCGTCATGTGAGTCATCACGTCGAACGCGGTTACAGCACTCGGAGGAGGCACAACTACGAAGACATGGTCGTTTCACCCAAAGTGACGGCTCACCTTCTTTGGCGCCTGTTATAAATGGACTCTGCTCTGTATCTCATTGGCAGTTTTAATGTTTACAGCAAGCATTTACCAAAATATACTCGATCTAGCTGAAAATAAATCAGAGGTCAAATCTTCTGACAATGCTTTACAGAGCAATGGAGTAGGGAAATTTAATGTGCCATCAGAATTCTCTTCAGAAAGAACTTTCGTAGATTTTCAAGAAGTTTCCCGTGCTCCCGAGAAAACCCCAATCTGCCAGCAGAAACGCAGAAGGGGTATATAAAAACCCGCACTCCTTGTCTTCTCGGAGAACGACCACGCTGCATTAAAATCAAAACTTGCATGCACTGTTTGAAAAATATCAAAATAAGTTAAGCTCAGTCTTTTCCCACAGGTCTATCCTCTTTTGTCGACCTTGAGCTTGGCTCTAAACATTGCTGGCAATTATCGAGCACCTTCTTTCCCCAAAAAGGAGTCAAGAACCCTTCACAGGGCCATAACTTGTATTAGAAGCGCAAAACACCAAGGGTTAGGTTAGGTTAGGTTAGATTAGGTTATAACTTGTGCTATAAACGCGAAAAACCAAGGGAGGCAAAAGAAGGCGAATCCATAAGAAAACGCCTAATACTGGACACTAGACACTTACTGCAGATGATATATTGACAAAAAGTGCCTAAAACTGTGCCCGATGATGTTTTGTAATTGAGTAGACACGAGTAAGAGAAGTGATTGGGCCAGCGTCGCCTAATAAGATAACGTCCCCACAAGATGGGAGTAAATCCCAGTGTGTGCGAATGCGACGAAGAGGGGTAATTAGTCACTTACTAATCTTTCGATGTGCTGCTTTGAATCACTGGTGACACATCGTCTTGTGCGTAGACACGACAGAGCGAGAAAACGTAGCGTGAAAAACTTGTGGAATATATGAATTTTTTCCCACAGCAACGACGCGAATGTAGAGGCACAATATGTTAAACAGATCGAATAATTTTATGACCAGTTTTAAGAACAGGCTCATTAATCATTTGTTCGGCTATTTTAGACCCAGCCTGCTTCTGTATAACGTGCACATTTGATCTAGATCTGGATCATTTAGGAAGGGCACAAACTCCCACCACTTAGGCCACTGAATTCGGCCTCTTGTACTTCCTCCAAGCGGCCTTCCCTTGCTCATTAGATCTCGAGCCATCCCATTTGTAGAATGAACTCCAGGATTCTGGCGGGAGAGGTGGTGCTTCTTCTAGCCAAGTCGAGCCAGAAGTCCTCCAACACGGATCTACATATTTCTACGTATTCTACAGATTTTTATGAATTTGATTCTGATTTTTTTAGCCGGTTTGAGCACATTTAGAGTTAAATTGAAACTAAACTGACGAGAAACAGTGGAAAAACAGATACAAAAATTACAAAATGAGGAAGACTGAAGTTACGATTGGTAGGTGATGGCTAGTGAAGCGAAACCTGGACGCTTTTGCCCATGAGTGTCGTAATAAACAGCCAATTTCACTCAAAATGCCAACTATTCACCGCGTGAGTCGAGAGACTCATTAAAATTTCAAAATCTTTTTTACTCAAGAAAGAAAAAGGAATGACATTGACATTAAAAGAAAGCACGCATTTCATTATAAGAATCAATTTTAATTATTAATAAATAATTTGTTTAATTCTAAATTTAAATGTAACATTTTGATGTCGGATGAGGAAGGCCGTCTTGATAGGTAGATAGGTTGACGTCTGTAGGTCCACATAAAATAGGTTAATCAAATTTATCAATCGAATTTCTTGTTTGTGTTGCTATAAGCCAAATTAAATAAGCGATAAGCAAATAATTCAATCTGATATCACGTTCTGGTTAATTATTCACAACAAAAATAAACCGCTTGGATTTTTTCGCATTTTTTAAACAGTCGGACATGGGTAATCGTGACACTTAATCGAGTAGAGGATGCCAAATTTTCAAATTACTCGGTCGGATTAAAAAAAGTCCCTTAGAGAACTAACGGAAATTACGAACAACCAGGATGTGTGAGGCCACAAGATAATTTTTGATAAAAATTCGGAAATGCAAACAAATCACATTCGTAGTATGCCCGGGAAACCAGTGCAGTTGAACAAACAACCACACGAGAGAGGTTTTTAAGAAAAATTTTCAATTTAAAAAGTCGCATCATCTAGTAAATTGAAGTTGTGCCAAAAAAATGGATTTCATGACAAGTACCGAGTACGTAGCTAGCGATTTTACCACGACTTTTCTAAACGAGACCATAAGTCCGTTACTAGAGCAACTTGCAAATTCGACGCCAATTGGTAAAATTGTTAGTGAGGAACAAACACCCTCAAGTTATAAACCTCATTTGATATTATACGATGTGTTAATTCCAACATTTGGGGTTGTTATAATAATACTAAACTTAGCCGTTGTTATATCTAGTGGATTAATTTTGAAAAAAGGTGAGTCGCTAAAAGTTTTTAATTTAATAACAATGGAGGAGTAACTCTATAGAAGGCTTCTCTTATCGTTTGTTTATTCAGATTCATTAAAATGAGGTTACATTGAGAAGACACGCGCGAATTCATAAACCGCCCTCTAACATCCCTTAACTGCTTTAACTAAAATATAAAATAAATATTTTGTTAGAAAACGGGACATTTTTAGGCGAAGGGATGCTTTGAATTCGGGTCTCAGGAGGACGAAAGAAATTCGAAACGCACATACAGATTCGAAGCATCCATAGCCGCTCCGATTCGATCGTAGTTTTCCTCGGAAGTAACTCTTGAAGTCCGTTTTGCCAGATTCGTCATAATGAGTTTGCATCGATAGTTCAAAAACCGCCCCCTAACTTCATCTAACGTAAAACGTTGCTTTTTAAGTTTTTTGCTTTTATTTTGAGAACTACGCACTTCCTGCGAAAATCTTTTCTATAAAAAATAAGCCACATTAAATTTCCTACAAATTACGTTTCTTAGATTTTATTCACCAGATATACGGTTTAGGCGCTAGAGTGCGTTAAAGTTTGTCAAACATTCCAAAATCGGCTCCAAAACTGCTTTTTTAGTTTGTCACTTCTAATTCGAAAACTACGCACTTTTTTAGAAAAGTTATTCTTTACAAAAATAAGCTCCATTCAATTTCCTAGAGATTACGTTTCTTAGATTTTTTAGCAGATCAACGGTTTAGGCGCTAGAGCTCGTTAAAGTTTGGCAAACATTCCAATATCGACCAAAAAACTGTATTTTTAGCTTCGCGCTTGTAACTCGAAAACTACGACCTTTTTGAAAAAACTGTTTCTGCTTCTATACAAAAATAAATTACATTCAATTACCTACAAATGACGTTTTTCATCAGATGAGTGGTTTAGGTGTTGAGCGCGTTAAAGTTTTACATAAATTCCAAAATTGGTCAAAAATCTGTATTTTCAGTTTTTCGCTTATAACTCAAAAACCACGATCTTTTTGAGAAAAGTGCTTCTATACAAAAGCAAGTTTCAATCAATTTTCTACAAATAAAGTATCCTAGGGTTTGTTCTTAAGACAAACGGTTTAGGCGTTAGAGCGCGTTAAAGTTTTACATAAATTCCAAAGTTGGCCACAAATATGTTTTGTCAGTTTTTCGCTTATAACTCAAAAACCACGACCTTTTTGAGAAAAGTGCGTCTATACAAAAACAAGTTTCATTCAATTTTCTACAAATAACGTATCTTAGGGTTTGTTCTTAAGGCAAACGGTTTAGGCGTTAGAGCGCGTTAAAGTTTTACATAAATTCGAAAGTTGGCCACAAATATGTTTTTACAGTTTTTTGCTTATAACTCAAAAACCACGACCTTATTGAGAAGAGTGCATCTATACAAAAATAAACTAAATTCAATTTCCTACAATCGTGATTCTTAGATTTTTTCATCAGATGAACGGTTTAGGCGCTAGAGAGCGTTAAAAGTTTTACAAAAATTCCAAAATCGTCCAAAAACATATTTAAGTTATTTTCTTTCTGTGACTTTTTTGAAAGACCCTTTGCGTTTAGACTTGACGCCCACGTGTGCCGCTGTATACCTCAAATGCTTTCTGTGCCCCTTTAGGAACCATTTCACAAGATTTTTTTATCCCAAGAGTAGATTCGGAGAGGACGCTGAAGGTGCTTTGAGAGCCTCTCTCAGCTAGCCCGTCCTCAATTTATTTAATTCCATTCATTTTCCGAATGATAATTTGATGGAAAACTGAATGAGCTGAAATTGTTGTAGATCCCGTGTAAAATAATTTTAAAACGTTTTTTTTTTCAGGACAAAACCCACGATCGACTTACATGTTTTTGGGCAATGTTGCCTTAACGGACTTAGTGACGGGCGTTGCCGTGATTTTTGGACAAGTTTTTCCCAAAAGTTACAGAGACCACTATGTATGCGCCATTCAATTGGGTAAAGCCTGTTTAGTTTAAATTACATTTTTTTTATTGATTTGTTAATTTTAGGGATGATAGTGTCCAGTACGCTCGCATCGATTTATTCCGTGGGACTGATGGCGATCGATCGTTACTTATTTATTCTCCACGGAATTAAATACCAAATGTGGGTTTATCCAGTAAGAGTGAAAATTTTTATTCTTTTCTCCTGGTTTCTCGGTAAGCTCTTTCTGAACTGTTCAGGATGGAGAACAATATTTCTTTTTTTTCAGGTTGCATAATTGGATTTTTACCTTTGATGGGTTGGTACGGAGATACTGATAACGGAAGAGTATGTTGGTTCATCACGATGGCGCCGAAAGAATTAATTCTACTAACAGTCATAGTCGGCATTATACCAATTTTGGTAGTCGTCGTCCTCTACTCTATAATTTTGTACTGCGCATTGAAAAAAATCATTCAACTCCAAGAGGCCGACGCTGCAAAAGCGTCAAACGCCGTCGAAACGAACGAGCACAGTCTGAGAATATTCCGTGGCAAAGCCACCCAGGAAGGAGAACCGTCTGGTACTAAGAAAAGTTCCAAAGCGCCCAGCAAGTGGAAGGCCGTTAAAGTCGTTCTGTTCACCACCAGCAGTTTCGTTATAACTTGGTCTCCTTACTTCATTGCGAGTCTCATGTATGGCTTCTGTTACGATAAACAGTCGAAGCATTGCAACACCTTACGTATTTTAATTGCGAGTCCTTTGGCAATTTTAGGTTTTTGCAACAGTTTAATAAACCCGATAATTTACGCGTGGTGGCATAAAGGCTTCCAGACGTTCGTGAAGAAGAAGTTCCGTGGAGTTGTTTCTTGGAGGAGCGCGACTAGCAACGCAGTGACACCCAGCACGTCTCGAAACGCTACCTCTACAAAACAAACGCCTCTTTCGAGCAAGAACTCTTACTCGATCACCACAACTAGCCAAGATGAGGAAGTAGTGGACAAGTACACCAAATTTTAAATGCTTCCTACGCGTAATTAGGATGTTTGTAATTTAATAAAAAGCTTACCATTGGTTTGTTTATCGCTGAGCGCGTCCGAACTACCCTCTTTGACTCCATCGGAACCGGACGTCGTTCTATCTCTTTCCCAATCTGAAGTTAAACTAGAGTAACCTCCTTGCTCCGATGTGTAGTCTCCTTCCGTGCATAAACTAGCGTATGTGGCGCTTACAGGTGGTACTCTTTGGGAAACTGAATATAAAGCTCCTTGACTCGATGATAAGTCTTCTGTTTGGATAAAATCTTCGTGACTTCTAAAAATGCGGCTTTCATTACTCTCAAAATTTTACAAATGGTGTATATTCCAAAAACATTTTGACAAGGGTGTGAGGGAGTGAGGGTTGAAAATAAATTAAAGTGCCTACCTATTATACTGTTCTACGGTGTAATCGGGCGGTTGAGCACTGTAACTTCGATTTCGGTTGTATTCTAATCCAATTCCAGAAGGGAAATTACTTGGTTGACCACTTAATTGTTGGGTTTCGTTCGCTTCGCTCATCTTCCAAAATTATGTCCCTTCAAAAAATGGATTCCTTTAAGTGTTTTTTATTTGAAAAAAAGCATTTTTCTGGCTTCATAACATCGCCAGGTCTGGTAAATAAAACTAGCAATTTTAGATTTAGAACTAACGCTCTGCAGGGCGAGTTATTGATTTTCCTACGTGTACAGGGTGCTATATAAAGTTTGGGGGCTGAAAATGACGAAATGCAAGGAGCTTACAAACAAATTTTTGAAAGCTTTAACTGCGTATTTGGTGGTTATTAAAAGAAAAACTTCCCACTCATTGGTTTTGCAGCCAAAAAGTTTACGTTTGCGAAAAAATGTATATGTAAAAATGTTATATGTAATTTTTAAGGGTAGTTTTTTCGCTTATTTGTATACGGGCGAGTTTACGAAGTATAAGTTGTAAAATATAGAAATAAAAAAAAACTTTCGACGAGGATGGGATTCGAACCCACGCGGGCAGAGCCCATTGGATTAGCAGTCCAACGCCTTAACCACTCGGCCACCTCGTCGTAACAACGCATATTAGGTAATACGATGCTACATGCACGTTACGTAATATTTACAGAAAAAAAAGTAGTTTAGGCCCTTGAGTAAAAATAAATTTTTTAACTGCAATTCTCCACCAAACTTCATATCTTAGTTGTAATGTTTAGTTATTTTATCTCTTCCAATTTGAAGGTCGCATGAGAATGGGCTATTATGGTACTCACGACTTATTCGTCTTCCGTTCGATCTTAAAAAGGCGTTAATTTTTCCAAAAACTGTCCTAACGAACAATTTTTCCAAAAACTGTCCTAACGAACAATTTTTCAATTCACTTTTATTACGCAGGATCGCACTATCCATGCTCGAATGGAGGTTTCTATGGTAACGCCAGGAACAACCATAAATGACAACATTCCGCCACAGGCATGTTCAAACTGTGTCGAAATGTTGTGTGTGCTGCTAGTCTATTATTTCTGTTCATTAGGATTTTACGAATGATGTGATACTTCAAGGTAATTTGATTCACGGTTAGTGGGTCGTCATTATTTTCTGTCATTAAATTAAAATAGTGCACTTTTCGCGTGGGCTTAAAGTTTAGAAGAGTTGACTTGTTTTGATAATTTTCGTTGCAATTTGCAAATTCTTGTGGTCAAATTTTACATTACTCTTAACTAAAACTACTCTCAATTCAAATTTCTCTGTCCAAATTTATCCATTTCAAGAACAATCCATTTTTGGAAAACACTTCAACGATGATTCTCATCGGAAGAACGTGCCAAAACTAGTTGACACTGCAAATCTGAAAATTAAAAGTTACTGACCCATAATGAGGGTCGTGTAATCGAATAATTAATAATTAAAAGCGCAGGTTCATTCATTGGTAAACTTTAAAAGATTTTGAATTAATTTTAGAACGTAAACATTACGACACTAAAGGGAACGAACTCTAAATTTTAAGAAACCAATTAATTTCCTCCCTATGCATGTTTTTAGCCCATGTTATTAAACTTGACTTCATCGATTATTTTGTGACACAGTAAACGGTTTTTCCTTTTGATTACAAATTTCCACAAAGTATTTTCTATTTTGCTTGCCAAGTCATAAAATATTACTTCTCGAATTGATTGATTGGGGCGATTTGCTAAGAATACATTTAATGATTGCCAAAAATCAAAAATTAAATCCGAAATTTGAATTTTTGGGGTAGTTATGTTACTGGGTCAATCGTACAGTCTCTTGTACTAAAATAAGTGATAGTGGAATACTTAAATCCATCCTAACATCCGAGGAAGAGCATGTTTTGGAAGAAGTGGAAGATAATTCTGGAAGTAACTGTAGAGGAATACTGCCATTTGCCTATTTTGTAGAACACTTAGGAAACAACTCTTGCATCTTTAGTGTGTGAAGCAGTGGTTCAGTCTACCCGTATAGGTTAGTTCTAAGGGAACATACAAGGTAGGCCCAGAAGGCCTGTAATTTTCCCCCTAAAAAGTTCCTTTCAATGACACCAAATGGCTCTTTGTACATCTCGCCTGTGTGATGCACCCGTTTCCAGTCTTGCCTCTTCGTGGAAGTCTTAAAGCCTACTCGGATGGATCCTTCCGTACAAACAGAACCCAGGGTAAACTGTCTCAGTACCGTAAAAACTGGACACATTTACACACGTAAGGATTTTCTCGGCAACTTATAATAATTTGTAGAATTTCATTGAGAGGGCAGTGGTCTATCAGTAGACCCATCTCTTTTATGGTCTTTATGTGTGTTCTGTTAAGACTAAGCGGCTTATTGTTCTTTTGCTGAAACTGTACGGAGCCTCAAGAGCTAGTTCTCAAAGAGAGCCCGTGGTTGGAATTTGGGAATATTTAAACGGAGACCAACGGCAAGGGAAGGCGAGTAGGACGTAGTGGGCGTCGACACGTTTTTTCTCGATTGAAAGTTTTCGAATTCGTTTCTTTGCGGAATATCCAATCTGCTCTAGTTTAGCGTCAAACGCAGCGCGCTACTCATTCGACTACAATTTACAATAAACGGCCAAAAAAATCTAAAGCGATAAATATTTAATTTCCTCTAATGCCCCATTTCTTAAGGCAAATAAATTTTCTTAGGTATGGTCATTTTGCCCTAAATCAGTGTCCGTGACCAGCAGGTGTTAGCTGACCTAAATTTTTTTAACCCTCATTTACTACTTTGACCGGTATTTGCACTCTATGCACCCTTTCTAGTTTCTTCGCGTGCAATACGCCTCTCAACTTTCACATAATCAATGCCCATTTTTACTCGAGTTAATTATGCGCCGAGTTGTTTTTACTCTTTGTCCTCTTTTTAATTTGAAAATGGTGAAAAGTGGAAGCTACACTTTGAGTGTTATCGGGAAATTAATTTTTTTATAAATTCATTGTAATTTTAATTCTCTAGACAATGCGAGGATTTTTATTAAAATCTAAGCGAGCGGCTAACCGTTTATTAAAATTCTTTTTTGTAAAATAAATGGGTCAAATTTGAATTAGTCTCAAGTCGCAAGTATTCTTGGGGGGGATAGCTAATTTTAAGAAATTGGGTTAGTTGGGATACTATCAAGTAAAGATGTAAACGATTGTCTTCTTGTAACTCGACGACTATTCAATATTTAAGCCCACAACTTTTGGTAATAGCAGAATTTTGGGCCATTTTTGGACATTCAAAAAAACTGACATCATTCGAAAGGTATTCAGAAATTCTATCGATTTTCAAGAACTGCGCAATTGCTCTAATCTTTGATGATAATAATAATAATTTCAAAGTGGGAGGTCACTGGAAGTCACTAGCAGGTGAAAGTCACTAGAAGTTAGTGAAAGTCAGTGGATATCACATAAAGTTAGTGGAAATCACTTGAAGTCATGGGAGGTCAGTGGAAGTGATTAGAACTCGGTGGAAGTTGGTGGACTTTCATAAACTTTCACCAACTTTTCTTAATTTCCACCGACTTCAAGTAACTTCCATCGACTTCAGATAACTTCCACTGACTTCCAGTCACTTCTACGCACTCGTACACCAAACTTCCAGTTCGGTTTATTCCTAGACTAAATCTCAGTTTTGTTTTAGCATTCTTCATTTCCAATAGTAAATGGAAAGTCACTTTTGTTAATTTTGAGGGGTTTTGGTTATCATATCAGAATAGAAGCTTCCACTTTTATGACTCATAACGTAAGTTTTGTTTAAAATATTTTTTATAAAATTCAAAAATTGGAGAGCTAGAGTCACTAGAAGTCAATGAAAGTCAGTGGAAATTACACGAAGGTAGTGGAAGTCATTTGAAATTAGAAGAAGTCAGTGGAAGCCGTTGAAAGTTACTGGAAGTTAGTGGAAGTCACTTGAAATTAATGGAAGTCAGTGGAAGGTACTGTAACTCAGTGGAAGTTAGTGGGCTTCCATCAACTTCTTCTAACTTTCACCCACTTTAAGTAACTTCTACTGACTTCCAGTGACTTCTACGCTCTTGTACACCAAACTTCCAGTTAGGTGTAGCCCTCGACTAAATTTGAGTTTGGTTTTATCATTCTCCATATTTAATAGTCGATGGAAAGTCGTTTTGGTTAATTTTGAAGAGTTTTGGTTGTCAAATCAGAGTAGAAGCTTCCACTTTTATGACACCTAACATAAGTTTTGTTTCCAATATTTTTATAAAACTCCTCAAAAACTGAAGAGCTGCTGAGAAAAAAATTAGAAATCAATATCTTAAACGCTTCTCAAGATTCAAGGGGTTGACTATGTCGGGTTGAGAATAGCCATATCATGACCTGTGTAAAGTAAGAGAATCTTAAACAGAATGAACTGACTGTGCTTAACCGTGCAACGACCCAGTGAACTTAAACCACGGGTATGTCCAATTAGGGGACTTAGGGCTAATCCCTGGACTACGTGGATGAGACACCATCTTAAAAATCTTTCCTGGGCACCCGGCGGTCCTCTGTTGTATTTCAGCCTTACCTCCGTAATCACATCTTGCAGGGCGAGGTTGGATTTAAGGATTCATGTGACCCATTATTTTCCATCGACGAGGGCTCTGTAAAAGGAATTTCATCCAAATATTCTACAGATTGGGTCAACTCTGAGTGGATCAATCTGGACTAATGATTTGCAGCCCTTTATAGCCTTTTTCGAAGATTCAGAACTGCTGGCGCACCAGGATGTACAAATATACAACTGGCCTTAGTGCGAGGCCCTTTTCTAACGAGTTCCCCGGGGAAACTTAAAATAAGAAAAGAGAAACTGAAGATGGAATCATCCAAACTTGGGCAATACTATACCATTGGCACAGGAAACAACGTAGGCCTTTCCCAACTTTCTCGATCCAACGAACTTTTAATCGCCCTTTGATTACTTCTTTAACAAGACAATTTTCTTCTTTAACTCATCCTCTACCCGCCCATTTTTTTACAAAATTAAATTAAATGGGTCAGGAGTCCCTCTAATTTTTAACAGAGAAAGGTTAAGAACCATCATTAGATCATTAGCCTAGTAATAAATGATGAGTTCTCCAACAACACGAAACTTATTTATATTACGTTATAATTATATTTAGTTGGGTGAAAAGTGGCGTGTGTTTCGAATTGATAAAAACTTTGATTTCAGATAATATGTTAGCGTTAAAACTGAACGAAAGGTGCGCGATTGTAATAACATGTAAAGGGTCCTTTAAGGGACCATGAGCAATGATACTGCGACGACGGGTACCAAAAAGAAGCCAACCGTGACCAACAACTCTCGTGGCGTCTCGACGCTCTTGTATTGTTGCCAGCAAGGGGACGTCGACAAAGTGAGACTTATCTTGCGTGCTCAGGTTAGTGTGTTAGTATTATATTTTATGTATTTAGAACGATTGCATTAGGATAGAAACATTTTATTATGTACTATGGGATAATTTTATATTTTATTAACGGAATACGACAGCTCGTATATTGTGAATTGGTGTAATTGCACTAATTATTGCTTTCAATTCTAAAAATACCTAAGCCAGTGCGTTCGTAATTTTACGGCGGATAGTTCAGAAGAATATCTGACTCCTCCTCAGCTTCCTCATCGTACAGCCTAGTCACTACTTTTGTGTCGACGAATAATATTGTGTGCTCTCCATGCGTTTCCTCTCCTGCACGCACTCCCATAGCATACTTTGGAAACCTCAACACCCTGTATATTGTTCTTTAAACTTTGCCCACGTCATTTTTTCATGCGAATGGCGCAGTATCGAATAAGCTTTGAATAAAGTCTGCCAATGCTAGATGGGCACATGAACAGCTCTTTCTTTCTACTTTCTCTTCAATTGGTTTTCTAAGGATGAAAACGTCATTCGTACAAAACAATCTCGCCCCAGACTCTTCTGACTCCGTTGTGTGCTCTACAGTAATTTTTATTTTTGGCAAATTGATGGTATCATTGCCCATTTCTATTTTGTGGGACTTTTACGTTTACATTACCATTATGTACGTTGGTGATGCTCTTTGACTCATCTTTTGGCACCTGATTCAGCAGCTTTATGCACTCCCACAGGAAGCTCAAGGTTACGTTTCAATATCTGTATCTTTTTGTTTTGGATTGTTCTGTTTAGCATTAGATTCGAACTGCGCCATCCCATAAGCTCTCGCTTTGAGAAACAGAATTATACTTTTCCAGTGGTGGGAATCAGCTGAGTGCATATTTGCTCCCGATTGTTTGTGATTCTTTGACTCATCCATGAAGACACTGATGCTTGGTTTCTTGCTCTCTGTTAAATCCACCAGAGTTTGGAAGGGAAATACGGTCTGCGGTTTGATGGGTCACAGGTTACATCCTCACAGCCGAAGAGACACTCGAGTGGACATTTCCTTCACATCTTACGTATCCAGAGATGGGAGACAAATGGACGCTTTAGCAACTGGTGAGGGTGTCCTGTGGGTTCTATAGGTTTCTATTAGTAACGGTTTGCTTGGTCTTGGACCAATAGATGAGAGAAGAGACCCATAACAAATTATATGTCTAATAATGCAAAGCTAGAGGGTGACAGTTCCCATCTTTGCAGACGAAAACCGAGAACTACTTAAGGTACCATTTCCACCACATATTAGGTATCCAGCGATGAAAGACAAATCGACGCTTCAAAAACTGGCGAGGTCGTCCTATAGGTTCTATGGGTCTCCAGTAGAGTTTCTGTAATGATTTGCCTGGTTTTGGACCAATAGATGAGAGGAGAGCTCCATGACAAATCATATGTCTAATAATGCAATGCTAGAGGGTGACTTTAGAAGAAAGGAGAAAGATTTCGTGTACTCCCCACTGCTCTACAATACTGCCAGACTTGCTTCTCGTAGTCCATTTTTCATGAGGCTTCCCCAGTGAAGCCCTTGATATAAATTATTGCCCAAATAACTTTGCTCAGATAAGTAAAACTCGATTGTTGGTCTATCTTTTCCAATGAAGATTTTTTCGGAGTGTTCCAACTTCTATTCGTCTGCTATTTTGCAAGCTTCTCTTAGTCTGTCTGTCTGTGTGGTTTAAGAGGCCCCTCCTTATACGCAAAAATAAAGAATGAAATAAGTGCGAAATGAAAAGGCTAATTGAAACAAATTAGTCTTTTTGTTATCAAATGACGTCATCGAGACGTATAAAAAAACGTTAAACAAAAGTGTTCTGGTAAACACGAAGAGTCACAGTCTATTTGCATAAAATACCCTTTTCGGTGGTTGTTTTTTCACATTTTTAATTCCTTCTTCGCATGTAATAAAAAGCATTTGCATTTAAAAGAAATAAATCAATTACAACCCTGTACATTTTAAAAACTTGCATAGATAATGATTTTTTTATTGTCATAGCAACAACTGCATTAATTTGTTTAGATGTTTACATTTTCACTCGAGTTTTCCACCAAATGTAGTGAAAAACAAACTCGAGTGTGGTACAAATCGATTTTAGTTTATTAAACTTCCAAAACATTGTCAAAAAAAAATTATTTTTGAATTTGTGTTCGATTAAATGTGACAAAAAAATTATTTGCGACGATGAATAGGAGCGTCGAAGGAAATTCTTTTAACAAAAGGTAAAAACTTTCAATTTTCATTTCCTGAAGCTCGTAGAGTGTAGAGTGAAAAGGCAAACTTCGTCGAATACATTTGCGTTTGATAATAAAAGGAGTTCAAGGTTTGAACTTAAAAACAAATTTTGAAAAAATTGTTAGTTCAAGGAGGCCCAAAATCGCCTTTTAATAACAAAAATTTCAACTATTAAAGTTGTTTTTGTTTTCAACTCTTTGCGGAAATCGGAAATAATTTTAAACTTTTTTCCAAGAGAAAAATTGATTGATAGTGTGGTGTGCATAATGAAACTGGAACACTAAAATTAAATGTGATTGTTTAGGATTGAGCGAATTAGCCTATAAATACTAATAAATTAAAATTTGTTAATTTTGCACTATACAATTAATTATTATTGAATGGAGGTTCAAATAAACAACTACAAAGAAAGTGTCGATAGACGATAGGCGATTGTGTGATTGTCAATCGATAATTTTATTTTTGCTTTCTTTTATTATTAATAATTTTCATTTCCTTATTTATTGATTACTACTTTTCAATGCAAAATATTGATTTCATTCTTTTAATGGAATAAATATTAAAAACCTCCCTCATTTAATTTAATAAGAAGCTCCCCCTCATTTCAAGTTTCTGAAATGATATGAGATGTTCTATTTCCGGTTGAACCGGAAGTCAAAATATTAAATGTTTGGTATCACTAGATAGCTCATTTCACAATCTTTTAAACCACTTAAAATATACAGGGTGTTCTATTTAAAATAGAAAAGTTAACCTCATTTCTGGTTAAACCGGTAGTTAACATTTAACAAGTTTGGTATCATTGGACAGCTAGGATTTTGACAAATTAAAAAATTATAAAATATACAGGGTGTTCTTAAAAACTTTTATTAATGGGCTAATTTCCGGTTTAACCGGAAGTGTTTTTTAAACTAAAATTTTGACAAATGATAGAAATTTATGGAATAAATCAATATACTAACTTTCAATTACAAATTTTAATTACAAAAAAAATTATAAATTTTTGAAATTTTGACTTTAAAAAACTCATAACTCCGGATCTGCTCATAGCAAATGAACCAAACAACGATGTTTAATAAAGAACTTGGATATCTACTATATATCCAAAAATAGAAAAAACAGTTGGGGCCGATTTTGAGAAAATCCGTTTTAAAATTTTAGTCAACTTTTGTTCTTGAAAAGTAGTCAATTTTGAAACTATTTAAAAAATCGACTATATCGAAACTAAAGCCCTATATTTTGCCTATCTATTCCTGTTTTTAGATTTTTGTAAAAATAATTATCTGCGAACTTATAATAAAAACACTAGAAGATGCGCCAATTGTTATACTGGCCGCCATTTTGCATTTAAAAATTTAAAAATATATTTTTTAAATTAGAGCTTACGCGTACTAACTTATAGCCTAGTATTAATACCGTGGGTCAAGATTTTTCGAAATGCGATCAAAATAACCTTCTTTTTTTGGACCACCCTGTATCGATTTGTTTAAAAAGCTTATTTTGTCAATGAAATTTTGTTAAAGTAGTCGAAACCAAATTTCATCAAAATCGCTCCAGCAGTTTTTGTTTTAAGGCAGTTTGTTAGATAATTCCAGAGCCGGACTTGTGAAAAACTAAATTATATTTTTGATACTATGTATCTTGGTCTAAAAACGCTTTTGCTCAGATCAAAAATCATTCAAAAAGAGAATAAAAGAAGAGTAGTTTATTCAATGATTACGATCGATTTATTATGGGGAATCCCCTATAATGGAATTTTGCAATAGTAAATGGAGATTCAAAGCAACTTTTGTACGATTATTTACAACAAATCGCTCAAAATGTTAGTGCGCTATAACAGCACTATACAAGATTGGGCTCCATTCTTCCTTCCCTTATTTTCAATGGACAAAAAAATCAAGAACTTCAAATATACGTTGACCAACACAACGAGCACTGTGCTAGCAATATAATAGGCCTGACTTTGGTCTCCTCTACTTTTTTTTACGTGCCCGAGTCTTAAAAAGTTGTGGAGAACAATCCAAAACGCATTTGGGCATTTGGGATGCAGCTGTGGAGAGCTTCCCATCCCCTGCATGGCCTGGAGTGTCTTGGAGTTGCAAATCTGAAATAGGGCGTCTTTCACAGTTTACCGCCAAATTTTAAAATATGACTATGACGGTGGAGAGTAAAATATGTGGGAAACGTTCCGTGACAGATTATCCACTTTATGGAATAGTATCTCCATGGCGGAAATTTTAGGGCAAGATCCTACAAAGGCTTCTGCTAAATTGGGGAATTTCATCAGTATATTTTAAATAGTTGGGGGACACTAAAATTTCTATGAGCTTTTGGGTTGGTACTACAAAAGCGTAAGCCACCTGGAGACCTGGGTGCATTGAAGGACAGAGAGGAAATTCTTTTGGTGAAAAGCCAACAAATTTCCACAGCGAGCTCTTCATCTCCAAAAATGAATTTGTCGATGCCTTATTTAGAGGAGTAAAATTTGTAAAAGGGTGAAAATATTTTTAGGTGTGTAAATGTTTTACTAAAATGCGATAGTGTAGTTTTTTCCCCAATGAAGTCAAAAACTGAGGGGAGAAGTGAAGGAATTTATTTCTAAACGATTTCTTTTTTCAGCCCAACGCTCTTCAAGAACGTGATCGTACGGGAAAAAGCGCCCTCCATTATTGTTGTACTAGCGATAAAGTTACAGCTTCGCAAGCTGCCGACGTTCTCGTCATGGCGGCTCCAGATTTAATGGAAAGTCGAGACGAAGACGGTTTTACGCCGCTCCATTTGGCAGTGATTGCGGGAAATATGCCGCTTATAACTTTTCTGTTGGCCAACAATGCGGACGTCAACGCAGTGGATAACGAAAAGCATACGGTTGTTCATTGGGCTACTGGTGAGTTTTCAATCAAGTACTTGGGTAATTGGGTGGATGAGAACATCGAGTTTAACATATCGGTATTGACCCTATTATTTTTTTCCGTGTCTATTTGTTATCTAATTATTTATAGCGTGTTTAAACTTTGCATATTTATTGTACGTATTATCTTAACCGATTAGCCCAATTACAACGATTTGAATTCGATTACAGGTATTGGTAGCTTTAATACCTGCAAACAAACCACCGATTGTCTTCTTTTTAGTCATCCTATAATTTCTTATAATAGGCACTTGAGGAGTTTCTTTACAAACTCTACTTACGAAAATCCTGCTCTTTTACTTGATTTGTTTGAACTGATTTCATTGTTTGTCTGTCATGGACGTATAATCGATCGCGTCTCACCTTGAGTTTGAAACGCGATGACCATTAATGACCATGATACGTCACCGAAATTGATTTAATTTTTAACTTACACCAAATATTGTAGACATTTATACAATAAATTACACACTTTCTTTCCAAATGGATTTCTTTTTGATACAATTGGGCCTTTACAATAATTTGCGCTTTTCACGTCAGCTTTCTGAAAAGTTTCGTGTAAAAATCACATCGTCATCGTTAATTATTTTCTAAGAGGCACTTCTTTCTCCTACAATCTACAGCTTTGATCTCTTCAATCTTGACTTCTTGGCGAAGTGGACTTCATCCGTAAGTATCTCGTTACGGAAACTACACTTTTCGGTGTATTTTTCTCTTACTGCCTAATAAGTCAAGTCCGTCTGGTGTCTGGTCTAATAGAGGCCGAAGACCGAGTTAGTCCGTCTGACGAAGTGGAGGTTGAATGCCGTTAAAAACATAATGGGGCATTACCTCCATAGTACGAACCTCAATTCCATAAAGAACTAGACTTTCACCTGACTTAACACTAACTGTCTTTTTGGGTAAAAAATTCTAAGATTAGCCAAAAACTGTTTTTTAAGTTTTTCGCGGCTTTTCGCTTATAACTTGAAAAATATGCACTTTTGGAGTAAAGTGTTTCTGTATAAGAATTAAGCAAATTAAACTTCCAACAAATTATGTTTCTTAGGTTTTTCTGTCAGATGATGATTTTAGAGCCTAGAGCGCTTTAAAGAATGACAAATGTTCCAAAATTTGACAAGATACTGTTTTTTAGTTTTTCGCGACTTTTCGCTTATAACTTTAAAAATATACACTTTTGTAAAAAAGTGTTTCTATATAAGAAATCAGTAAATTGAATTTACAACAAATTATGTTTCTTAGGTTTTTCTGTCAGATGATCATTTTAGAGTCTAGAACGCTTTAAAGAATGACAAATATTGCAATATTGGACAAAATACTGTTTTTTAGTTTTTCGCGACTTTTCGCTTATAACTTCAAAAATACACACTTTTGTAAAAAAGTGTTTCTATATAAGAAATCAGTAAATTGAATTTACAACAAATTATGTTTCTTAGGTTTTTCTGTCAGATGATTATTTTAGAGTCTAGAGCGCTTTAAAGAATGACAAATATTGCAAAATTGGACAAAATACTGTTTTTTAGTTTTTCGCGACTTTTCGCTTATAACTTCAAAAATACACACTTTTGTAAAAAAGTGTTTCTATATAAGAAATCAGTAAATTGAATTTACAACAAATTATGTTTCTTAGGTTTTTCTGTCAGATGATTATTTTAGAGTCTAGAGCGCTTTAAAGAATGACAAATATTGCAAAATTGGACAAAATACTGTTTTTTAGTTTTTCGCGACTTTTCGCTTATAACTTCAAAAATATACACTTTTGTAAAAAAGTGTTTCTATATAAGAAATCAGTAAATTGAATTTACAACAAATTATGTTTCTTAGGTTTTTCTGTCAGATGATTATTTTAGAGTCTAGAGCGCTTTAAAGAATGACAAATATTGCAAAATTGGACAAAATACTGTTTTTTAGTTTTTCGCGACTTTTCGCTTATAACTTCAAAAATATACACTTTTGTAAAAAAGTGTTTCTATATAAGAAATCAGTAAATTGAATTTACAACAAATTATGTTTCTTAGGTTTTTCTGTCAGATGATTATTTTAGAGTCTAGAGCGCTTTAAAGAATGACAAATATTGCAAATTTGGACAAAATACTGTTTTTTAGTTTTTCGCGACTTTTCGCTTATAACTTCAAAAATATACACTTTTGTAAAAAAGTGTTTCTATATAAGAAATCAGTAAATTGAATTTACAACAAATTATGTTTCTTAGGTTTTTCTGTCAGATGATTATTTTAGAGTCTAGAGCGCTTTAAAGAATGACAAATATTGCAAAATTGGACAAAATACTGTTTTTTAGTTTTTCGCGACTTTTCGCTTATAACTTCAAAAATATACACTTTTGTAAAAAAGTGTTTCTATATAAGAAATCAGTAAATTGAATTTACAACAAATTATGTTTCTTAGGTTTTTCTGTCAGATGATTATTTTAGAGTCTAGAGCGCTTTAAAGAATGACAAATATTGCAAAATTGGACAAAATACTGTTTTTTAGTTTTTCGCGACTTTTCGCTTATAACTTCAAAAATATACACTTTTGTAAAAAAGTGTTTCTATATAAGAAATCAGTAAATTGAATTTACAACAAATTATGTTTCTTAGGTTTTTCTGTCAGATGATTATTTTAGAGTCTAGAGCGCTTTAAAGAATGACAAATATTGCAAAATTGGACAAAATACTGTTTTTTAGTTTTTCGCGACTTTTCGCTTATAACTTCAAAAATATACACTTTTGTAAAAAAGTGTTTCTATATAAGAAATCAGTAAATTGAATTTACAACAAATTATGTTTCTTAGGTTTTTCTGTCAGATGATTATTTTAGAGTCTAGAGCGCTTTAAAGAATGACAAATATTGCAAAATTGGACAAAATACTGTTTTTTAGTTTTTCGCGACCTTTCGCTTATAACTTCAAAAATATACACTTTTGTAAAAAAGTGTTTCTATATAAGAAATCAGTAAATTGAATTTACAACAAATTATGTTTCTTAGGTTTTTCTGTCAGATGATTATTTTAGAGTCTAGAGCGCTTTAAAGAATGACAAATATTGCAAAATTGGACAAAATACTGTTTTTTAGTTTTTCGCGACTTTTCGCTTATAACTTCAAAAATATACACTTTTGTAAAAAAGTGTTTCTATATAAGAAATCAGTAAATTGAATTTACAACAAATTATGTTTCTTAGGTTTTTCTGTCAGATGATTATTTTAGAGTCTAGAGCGCTTTAAAGAATGACAAATATTGCAAAATTGGACAAAATACTGTTTTTTAGTTTTTCGCGACCTTTCGCTTATAACTTCAAAAATATACACTTTTGTAAAAAAGTGTTTCTATATAAGAAATCAGTAAATTGAATTTACAACAAATTATGTTTCTTAGGTTTTTCTGTCAGATGATTATTTTAGAGTCTAGAGCGCTTTAAAGAATGACAAATATTGCAAAATTGGACAAAATACTGTTTTTTAGTTTTTCGCGACTTTTCGCTTATAACTTCAAAAATACACACTTTTGTAAAAAAGTGTTTCTATATAAGAAATCAGTAAATTAAATTTACAACAAATTATGTTTCTTAGGTTTTTCTATCAGATGATTATTTTAGAGTCTAGAGCGCTTTAAAGAATGACAAATATTGCAAAATTGGACAAAATACTGTTTTTTAGTTTTTCGCGACTTTTCGCTTATAACTTCAAAAATATACACTTTTGTAAAAAAGTGTTTCTATATAAGAAATCAGTAAATTGAATTTACAACAAATTATGTTTCTTAGGTTTTTCTGTCAGATGATTATTTTAGAGTCTAGAGCGCTTTAAAGAATGACAAATATTGCAAAATTGGACAAAATACTGTTTTTTAGTTTTTCGCGACTTTTCGCTTATAACTTCAAAAATATACACTTTTGTAAAAAAGTGTTTCTATATAAGAAATCAGTAAATTGAATTTACAACAAATTATGTTTCTTAGGTTTTTCTGTCAGATGATTATTTTAGAGTCTAGAGCGCTTTAAAGAATGACAAATATTGCAAAATTGGACAAAATACTGTTTTTTAGTTTTTCGCGACCTTTCGCTTATAACTTCAAAAATATACACTTTTGTAAAAAAGTGTTTCTATATAAGAAATCAGTAAATTGAATTTACAACAAATTATGTTTCTTAGGTTTTTCTGTCAGATGATTATTTTAGAGTCTAGAGCGCTTTAAAGAATGACAAATATTGCAAAATTGGACAAAATACTGTTTTTTAGTTTTTCGCGACTTTTCGCTTATAACTTCAAAAATATACACTTTTGTAAAAAAGTGTTTCTATATAAGAAATCAGTAAATTGAATTTACAACAAATTATGTTTCTTAGGTTTTTCTGTCAGATGATTATTTTAGAGTCTAGAGCGCTTTAAAGAATGACAAATATTGCAAAATTGGACAAAATACTGTTTTTTAGTTTTTCGCAACTTTTCGCTTATAACTTCAAAAATATACACTTTTGTAAAAAAGTGTTTCTATATAAGAAATCAGTAAATTGAATTTACAACAAATTATGTTTCTTAGGTTTTTCTGTCAGATGATTATTTTAGAGTCTAGAGCGCTTTAAAGAATGACAAATATTGCAAAATTGGACAAAATACTGTTTTTTAGTTTTTCGGGACTTTTCGCTTATAACTTGAAAAATATGCACTTTTGGAGTAAAGTGTTTCTGTATAAGAATTAAGCAAATTAAACTTCCAACAAATTATGTTTCTTAGGTTTTTCTGTCAGATGATGATTTTAGAGCCTAGAGCGCTTTAAAGAATGACAAATATTCCAAAATTTGACAAGATACTGTTTTTTAGTTTTTCGCGACTTTTCGCTTATAACTTTAAAAATATACACTTTTGTAAAAAAGTGTTTCTATATAAGAAATCAGTAAATTGAATTTACAACAAATTATGTTTCTTAGGTTTTTCTGTCAGATGATTATTTTAGAGTCTAGAGCGCTTTAAAGAATGACAAATATTGCAAAATTGGACAAAATACTGTTTTTTAGTTTTTCGCGACTTTTCGCTTATAACTTCAAAAATACACACTTTTGTAAAAAAGTGTTTCTATATAAGAAATCAGTAAATTAAATTTACAACAAATTATGTTTCTTAGGTTTTTCTATCAGATGATTATTTTAGAGTCTAGAGCGCTTTAAAGAATGACAAATATTGCAAAATTGCACAAAATACTGTTTTTTAGTTTTTCGTGATTTTTCGGTTATAACTTGAAAATAAAGTGTTTCTATACAAAAATAAACTAAATTA
The DNA here is from genome assembly GCA_950108345.1 of Malthinus flaveolus. NCBI lineage: Eukaryota > Metazoa > Arthropoda > Insecta > Coleoptera > Cantharidae > Malthinus > Malthinus flaveolus. The sequence continues at coordinate 94,044,554 of OX467285.1, forward strand.
AAGTTCCTGCGTATTATGTTTTATAGATTTTGTCATCAAATGAACAGTTTAGGCGTCAGAGCGCGATAAAGTTTGCCAACAATTCTAAAACCAACCAAAAAACTGTTTTCTTCAGTTGTTCTCGTTGTTTCACTTATAACTTCAAAACTACGCATTTCTATAAAAATGTGTTTCTATACAAAAATTAATATCATTAAATTATCTACAAATTATGTTTGTGGTTTTTTTCCATCAGATAAACGGTTTAGGCGCTAAACCGCATTAAAGTTTGAGAAAAACTCCAAAATCTGACAAAAACGTTTTTTTATTTTTTTTGCGATTTTTTGCTTATAACTTGAAAAATACGCACTTGTAGAGAAATATGTTTCTATACAAAATTTAATAACACGTAATTTCCTATAAATTATGTTTTATGGTTTTTTCTTAAGGTGAACGGTTTAGGCGTTAAAGTGCGTTAACGTTTGACAAAAATTCCAAAATCGGTCCAAAACCTAGTTTTTGAGTACTTCCTTTATAGAACCAAAATTACACACTTTTAGAGAAAAGTGTTCCTATACTAAAAGAATCTACATGGAATTTGCAACAAGTTATATCTCTTTGGTTTTTTCTTCAAACAGGCGGTTTAGGCTCTAGAGCGCGTTAAACTTTGACAAAAATTCTAAACCCTCCAAAAACTGTTTTTGGTAGTTTTTCACTTATAACTCGAAAACTACGCACTTAACCGGACTTTTGTACAACCCACCTAAGAGTTATTACAGAATTTGAAGTTGCATCTTTAATTTCGAACCGTTCTAATATTCACTTTCCGGTAACACACTGCCAATTCCCATAATGAAAACGAAGCTTCAATCAAAATTATACTCGTATTTTGAAAGTTTATTTCAGTTTGAAATTGAAAACCTACAATTGGATAACTTTTTATCACGAATACTTCATGCACTTATTTAGTGGTTGTAACCTACTTTTGTAAATTGCAGTTTGCGGCGAGACAGTGGCGTTGCAAGCAGTCTTAGCGGCAGGCGCCCCAGTTTCGACCCCAGACGTACACAGAGGTTATCCTTTACATTACGCTTCTCAAATGTGCGGAGGGGTGAGTTGCAGTTACTTAAAGTAATTTACGAACTAATCGAGTTATTTTAGGAAAAGGATACTTTAGGACAACAAGTTTTGAACTGTCTCCTTTCTCATCAGGATGCAAGCGTGACCGTCGAAGATGGCGATGGGAGACAGCCGTTGCTTTGGGCTGCTAGTGCAGGCTCGGCAAAAGCGTTGTTAGCTCTGGTCAGAGCTGGAAGCGCCGTCGAATCCCACGATAAGGATGGCTTAACAGCATTACATTGTGCCGCCTCACGAGGTCACACCGATTGCATCGACACGTTATTAACTCTCTGCGGTGCTCTTCCCGACGTTATAGACACAAACGGTTGCACGGCTTTACACTACGCCGTGACTCTCGGTCACGCGGACGCAACGTCTTTACTCTTAACTCACTCCTCCGATCCAAACAGACAAGATCGTAAAGGAAGAAGTCCAGCTCATTGTGGATGTGCCAAAGGTCAATTTGAAACTGTTAAAATACTAGGAAGTCACGGAGCGAACTTGTGGCTACGTAATGCTAGAGGCGACTTGCCGTTACACGAAGCTGCCGCTTCCGGAAGACGAGACTTAGTCAGATGGCTCTTGGAAGCTCGTCCTAGTCAAGTCAATGCGAGAAATAACGACGGTCGTTGCCCCTTACATTTAGCTGCTTTAAACGACAACACAGACATGTGCAAAGTAAGTTGGTTTTCTCATCAGCCAAATTAAGGGCTTTTAAATTCGTGTCACTTTCGTTGTTTGTATCGATGAACTAGACATTAGACATGCAAAGAGTTGACAAACTTAAGTGCGTGTCGTGAACTATTAACTATTACTATCTGTTCATTTACCTACTATCTTGCTTTGTAGAGGAGTTTAATTCATCAAAACGAAATATTTTAAATAACCCACCCCTTCTCACCTTGAGTTGCTCAAGTTGTTACAAATAGAGCCGACTATTAACAAAAAGGCGTGGATTTGCTGTGTGTGTCCTTGGTAATGAAACACGCAGTGGAGCACCTAAATAAATCATGTAGCAAATTCATATTTTATGTAAAAATAACTTTGCATTTTGAAGTCTTTTATCACACACCGAGAATTTTAGCGTGGCATAAGTGAGGTCTAATTAATTCCAATTTTAGCATTCTTTTGTTAACTGCCATTTCTTTTGTAGATTTTGCTCGACGCTGGTGCTCAAATAAACCCAGTTTTGAGAACGTCAAAAAATATTTTGATGACACCCCTGGACTGTGCGCTACAACGTGGTTTTCGTACAACTGCCAAATACTTACAACTTCACGGTGGTGTTCCCGCAAATAGACTTGCCGGTTTGCCCCAAACTGTGGGAAAAGAAAGTGCTTCTAGTTTGCAAATTAGAGACGACGTCACCCTTTGGGGAGGAAGTAGTTCGGATAGTGAAAGAGAAGAAGTTGGGCGTTCGAAATCCAAAAAGAGGGTCTATAAACGTAAGTTGTCTTATAAGTACGAGAGAAAGAAAGAACCGACATCTGTAAGCGATTACGAGAATGGAAAGATTATCATGGAAAAGTTACCCCCGGGAAAAATATATAAAAGTAGGGATAAAAATGGTAATGTTAGCGACCAAGGGAGTATATTAGCTCCTAAACGAGGGGAAATTTATATTTACACAAACGAAGTTAATATTAACGATAAAAATGGTAATGTGACGATACAACAAAATAGCAAATTGGAAGTCGACGACCTATTTAAACTGACCAAAGAAATGGACACCGAAATTAATCAACAAACTAGCAACGAAGGAGACCATTTAAAGGTAACAAAAAACACTAAACGTCCTAAAAGCGCCAAACACGCACGAGCTTCGAGTAAAACACCAAACGGAAAAAAGCAGAGCCCGACTCAGGTCGGAAGTGGTAGTGATAGCCAAAACAATAATCCTAAAGGCAAAGTTAAAAATAACAAACCTCAAAAGGCCGAATTGGTGATAAATAATGGCGAGAAATCAAACCAACAGTCGGCTCGATCTAATACGAGCTATGAAGACGGCGAAGAACATCGAGAGTTAGTTGTCGAAGCATCGATCCATCTACCTCCAAAGGAAGCCAAAGACGAGGACTCCATAAAAGTGGTGCAAAGTGAAAACGAAGTCGTTGAAACGATAATCAAAGTCGAAGGACCTTCTCCTGATATCGGAAGCGATGACGTGACGAACTTGGATCAAAATAACGTGAAAGAACAAATTGTAGAAGCTAAGGATGTTCAAGAGTCAAAAAGTAACGACGAAATCGCGGAGGTAGACGTAGGAGTAGCTGAAAGCATAGCAGCTTTAGAAACTGTAAGTAAAAAGGAGGATTTAACGCAGGTCACGCCCACAAGCCTTCCAGAAGAGACCGTTGTTGTAAGTGAAGCACAAAGTAAAGATGCGGCAGTCAAGGTCGAAAAGCTGGTTAGCAAGTCAGATGCTCTTCCTGCTACTCAAGAATCGAACAGCGAAGCAACAAAGAAGCAACAGGAACAAATTGGCGTTTCTAAAGATGAGTCGCCCAAAATTCCAGAAAACAAAGAAGAAGCTAAAATTCAAGCCACAGAACCTGTTGCTATAAGTGAAGACTCTAAAAATATTGAAGCAAGTAAAACGAGCCCTCCCTCGCAGAAAGAGTCGCCTCAAACTAAAAACGAAACAAATGCTAAGCCCAAAAAGCCGAAAACTGAAAAGAAAATTGCTAAAACAGACAGTTCTCAAGTGGAACTGTTACAAAAGCCTAAAGAAGTAAAGAGGTCTCAGGAGAGTAGCTTGAGCGTACGATCATCCGAAGAATCAGAAGAAGGTCGAAACTCGAGCCAATCGAGTAATTTGAGCGCGTCAAATCGAAGCCACAAGAGCTTTAAAGTTCTCGAAGATGGCGAAGAACAAACCGAAATTTCCAAACAGAGAAGACGCCAAAAGAGCCAACTTAAGAAGCAAAGGTCGAGATCGGAAGAGTCGAGAATAACGAAGAAAGCCGACCCGGCGAATTACAACGAGCACGAACCATTACGACGAAGTAAAATTCCGACTCCGATCATTTTTAATTCGCACAGATCTCTATCGAGAAGCGAAAAGTATTTAAATTTACACGAAAGTTGCAATTCGAATTTGGGCGGAAAAGTTCCTTCTCTACCAAACATTGCTAATTCCCACGAGGGACTAAAGCATCCACCTAGGTCAATTTCAAATTCGTCCGCACCAATAGGTTTCGTTTATAGCGATAACGATAGAGAGAGTGCGTCGGATGCAGAGGAAATAAGTAGCGCCAATAGGAAGAAGCGGTTGAAGAAAAGGTCGAAAAATAGAGAGTCGAAAAGTGCTGGAAGCGATTACGAGAGTAGTAATTTAATCGATTCGGGGTTTGAGCCTAGTCCTAGAAGCACAAGAATTCCAAAATGGAGAAATATGAGCGAGAGGGGTGTAAATATGACTTCAGTAACTCAAACCATTCAGTCGAATATAAGAAGGTGAGTTGAGGATCATTTTAATTAATTTTGTCGTAGTTTCTCCAATCTTTCAATTACTTCGTCCTTTTCAAAGGAGGAATTTGAACTGATGGGACATCTTTAGGCACTGTTTAGGTTAAGAGAAATCGATTTCGATTTGAAGTAATGGGCAGCGCGATTTCGCACATTCTCTAAGGAGAGGGTGTAGAGGGAGTGAGTTTTAGTGGGTAGAAGTCTTACATTGCCACCCAGCATTGAGTGGTGGCAACTTGAAGATTTTCCTCTCTATACAAAAACATAGAGTGTGCATTGATTTCGAGCATGAAGTGCTTAAATGCACTTTTGAAACAAAAAATCATGCATTCTCACTCTCATTAGTTTTTTATGCTTTCTGCGCGCTATAGATGACTTTTTTCACAGATACCACTTAGAAAGAAAAATTTTCCAACACCTCCTCGAGTTGAAGAGACTGCAAATTCGGTCGGGTCAACACAACGAAGCAGTTTTGGTTAAGAGAGCTATAGACGCTTACCATAGATCGTGCGCAGCGACTGTTGGAGCTGGAAGATACGCTTCTGACGATTTGAGTTTTAAAAGTTTCGAGCACTTCTTGTACAGCTCCCTGAGACAAATTCAAAGAAACGGTTTCGAACACCTAAACGGACTTCCCGAAGCACCTAGAAATCCTCTCTTCTGCACTCAGAAGACTCACAGATGCGATCACGCCACTCACGCGTATACAGGAGTGCCTTGTGCTGCTTACCGTAAGTTTTTAGGAGCACAAAAATGAACTTACCGAAATTTACTTTTTAGTGTCAAAAATTGATCACCACACAATACCAAAAATTGGATTTGATTGTAAACCTGGTGGCGGTTTTTTGCCTAAAATTAGTAAGAAGAACGCCGTTACTTTAGAATTGTGTCATGGGAAGGATAAACAAGTGATATCGTTGCCTGCCGAGAGATTAGACCAAAACAAGCGTTACTACGTTACTTTTACTGTAAAGGGCAACGAAAATAATTCGTCCATCTCCACGGAAGAAATAAATTTAAAAGAAAGTTCTATTGGGCACAGACACTCAAAAAGTGATTAAAAATGCTTAAGTAGTTGATATTTGAGAAGCGTGCAATACTTGAGTGCAATATTTTTTTTAAAACGGTGTCACTTTTGATCTCTCTCTCTAAGTTTTACTGTTTTCGATATTTAATAAAGTGTTATGTTTTTCATTATCCTCATTAGTTTTACAGGAACTTCAGAAGATAAATAATTATTAAACTTTGCCTATACGTAGAAGTCTCTGAAAAATCTTAAAAACCTGAAGTATACAGTGTGTCCAAAAAAGAGTAACTGCATGTTCCTAATGTCATAGTATTGAATATTTTCAAGTGCGTTACGTGTGGTCAATACGCCGGATTTCTAGGCCACTCTGTATACTACCTGTACATATTACCTATAAAAATTTTGTAAGCTGACCTCACGCTTTCTCTAGCTGCAGGTCTAGCAACCGAGTACATATTCAGCTGTTTTGTTTTAAAGTTTAAATTTCAATTCAGATAATGTCTACCTTCCCTTTTACGAAATTCCGTTCTTGTTCTTTTAACGACTTTACCACCATCTGGTTCCAAGATCTTCTGGAGCGTATTTGTTTTATTTTTCGTATCTGAAGCCGCGGCGCTAATACGTTCAGCCAAAAGTAAGCATCGATTCAATTATGGATCCACCAGGCTTTCCTACCCACGTTACCTGACTGGTACGTGCTTTTCTCGCTATAAGTTAGTTAGGCCACCCATTGCACATTACTTTCAAGCGTTTTTTCCTTCGGAACTTTAAAATTGGCTTAAGAATTTACTGCAAGCTGCGCAAATCTCACATTTTATAGCATTCCAGGTCGAATGCATCTTGAACTATTACTGTTCGAGCATAGCCGTTTCCTGTGGGAATACACGTTTCCTCTACCAATAAAGTGGAGATAGATCCACTTTGTTATTTGATATTCCACTACCCTTTGGAGACCCAAACTGACGAAGTTACGAAACTTTTTGTTTTTTATATCTAGAATCGCTTTTATGGAGTGCCGGATCGTTGTCCTTAACTTTCTTTGTCTAGCTGGTGGCGTCTAGTTTATAATTATAAGACTTTCTTTGCTTGCGATCTAAGTCGCTAACATATTTTTTAGTCTCTCGGAAGAGACTCTTCGGATCACCAGTTCTATACTTTTATCGGCTTTACAGGTCGAGATTCCAGATTCCAAAGCCGATGCATGTTTCCATGGTTACTGTGAGGCTTTTAACTGTCTGTTTAGATCTGCATAATTATTTCTGTTTTTAAGGTTGACAGATGAAGATTAGGGTTCGACTACTGGTTCGCTACCAGTTGGAGGATTTGGAGTGGAGTGAGACGATACGTCACCTCAGGGGGTTGTTGTGTCGGGACTGCGGTGGTAGTTGCCCTAGTCTTTGTATGCTTGTGCAGGCTTTGGTGGGCCTCTTCGGATTCTGTTTTCACAACTGTTTTGCTTTCTGTGGTTGAAGCAGACGCAGATAGCGTGTCTGGACTTGAAGCAAGTTAGGTTAGGTTAGATTAGGTTAAGTAAAATTAGGTTATCGAAACTTCTTCGAGAATTTCTGCAAGAAACTCCACCTGGTGGGTTAATTCCTGGAATTGGTGCGCGAGAAGTCGATTCTGCTTTCACAACTGTAAATCTGTGGCCAGCGCCATCGGGGGGGGGGGGTCTGGCAGTTTAGATCTAGCAATACTATGGGCCTCAACTTGACAAATCTTAATAATTAATCGATGGTGTAAATTTCTACTAGTATTCGCAGGTGTGACGGTTCTCAAAAGAGCCGGTACTAAAAATTCCAGATCATCAGATCTCACTATCACACTAAACGTCAACTCATTCATCGGGTCATCAGTTAATTGCACCTTCTCGAATCTAAACTATTAGAACACTGTGCTAGCTAACTAATCCAACTCAACTCATCCGAGTTGCAATTAACTAACTGAATCTCGAACGATTGCTCACTTCAACAATTTGGACTGGAATGTATCTGACCAGCGACTCATTCTGTTGACACATTTTTTGCGTATTTTATTAACTCGGCTACTACCCCCTCCATCTTTCACAGTTAAGAAATTGTCTGGTTTTCCTTATTCCAAATATTAACTTTCTGAGTTTTAGTTTCGTCCATGGACAAAATAACGAACTGTTGTCAACCGCCATAGAAAGAAAAACAACATATTTGCCAGATCTGCTAGAAGTATGAGTTACCATGATTGATGGTAGAATGCAAATTTAAAGGTTAGGAAACAGTCGGAAGTGGATGAAGCACTTGAAACGCTGGTTTAGATGTCGTTCTATGGATATATTCCATGCCGCTATATCAAAAGTTATGTTAGCGAAGTAGATTGCCAACCTTCACAAGGAGAGGGCGGACTAAAAAGAAGATTAGTTCTAACTGAGGATATAACTATGGAGAGTTTCTTTTTATAATTTGATGGTCTGCATTTATTTATTTGCTCGGTTGTCTGTTATAAGTAATTGAGTATTTTGTATCAACCTGTCTGTAAAAATACCACTATTGGAAGATTGTAACGAATCACATTCTCTCTATTTGAGAGAAACGGCCTATTCTCAAAAACGTTATGGCACCAGAACAGTAATAGAAATATTGAGCAAAGTTGATTCGGTTTCCGGTAAAACCCGAAGTGTTACCAATATTTTGCCACAGCTTGCTACTTCAAAATTACTCCTTACTGCCTGCCCGAAATTTCAGTTTTGTACCTTAAAAGATAAAAAGTTACAGACGCAGTCCTGATTTGGTTTACACTCGGTACTTGAGTTCTTATGGTCTTACCTCTCGAAGCCTGTAACCAAGTAACCGATGAGTTTACAAAAAAAGTAATTAGACCTTTTCGGTAGCCAGTTTAACTTATTTTATTTTCACCAACTTGCGATTTTGCTGTAAATTAGACCCAAACCAAGATATTCACGAATATTAATTAATTTATAAGAACTCTGTTTCTCTCATGGCTTTTCTAATATGGCGGCCAAATTGCGGTCGATTGGAACTTTTTAAAGGTCCAAATAAATTTTATTTCAACCAGCCCTCAATTATTTCCACAGTTGCCATTTTGGCTGCCCCTATTGTTAATTATTTTAAAATTATAGATTTTTTTTTCAACTAAAGTTCAACTGGGCATTTAAAACTTTTGAATGAACTTGTGAAGTGTCGAAAAGTCAATAATTATTATAAGTACAACGTTCAGAACTATCGAGTGTTGTTTCATTCGGTAACTAAGGGAAACAATTTTACGTTACATACACACCATGAGGTTACAGGTGAGTCAGTACTACATCAGAAAAGAGCGAAATAGGCGGATGGAGAAATGGTTTAGTGGTAGTAAACTTTGGTTATTTGGGCAACAGCTTAATTTATTACCAAAAAGGTGAGTATTTTTTCTAAAAAGAGACTACCACAAAAATTGCAAACACAAAAATTTTTAATAACAAATGGATCAATAATTTTTTTGTGTATCTAGTTCGTGACTGAGACGTTTATTTAAGATATTTTTATTCGAACTTAAGAAGTCAGTCTACGTAAAAGAATGTCGAAGATATACAAAGAGTTTGGGAGTTGCTCATTTAAAATAATTTTTCCAATTAATTTTTGAATTTGTTAATAATAGTTATGCTTCAATATATTTTTGGAAAGCCTCCACCTAAACCAAATAGGTAAGAGTGTGTAACTTTTGTTTTCTTCCTTTTTTAAAAATTGTTTCGTTTGGTTTTTCATTTTGCGTGAGCTTGACAGTAGTTTACGTGTTACGTTTGAGCGTATTTGTTTTCCAATACATTTATTCTAAACAAATGTGGGAAAAATAACGATTACCTTAACCTTTCATGCTTAGTTCAAGGGCCATCGATTTTATGACACTGGCAGAAAGGTATGAAATAGCATTTGTATTAATAGCCTCTCCAAAACGAATAAAAATGGTACTAATTGTCTGTAACTGTAAAAGCTTCTATTTCAATTTTAATTCATTATTGGATTTTTAATCGGCCAAACTACGCCTCAAAGCATAAACTTGTACGGGTACGGCCCTTGTGAAAAGTTTCTAAAAAGTTGGCCTTAAAACTCATTATTTTCCTTCTCTCACTTTTTCGAATTCGCATGTTCTCTTGGAACTCGCTCTGACACCTTTCCGTTATTACTGTATTCTCTAGCCGTTAGGTACTTTCCCCATACAATTGTTACGGATTTTAATATTTTATTTAGGTTTTACTACAAATTATCCAACCCTTTACTTTACAAAGTTCCCATGCTTTGAATACATTAATTAGTTATCGGTTTATACACACGCCAACCCCTAGATGGCTATTTCGATCTTGTTGGGCCTCATCAGCCAAGTTTAAACGTTGTTCCAACTTTAGAAAATATTTTTATATCGAAATTAACATCAGTGAGGTTCAGGATGAAGCTTGACATCTCAATTTCAATACCTCAGTGTAAGATTCCTGTGGCTATGAAACTGGTTGATGATGATAGTGTCACCTTCAGGATGCTCGTTTCAGAGTAAAACATTTATAGTGCCAGATGAGTTGAGGATGGCTCTAAAAAGAAGAACACAGCTAAAGGTGAAATGCACGTGCTGAGATTCAATTTGGTCAATTTAGGAAACTACATCGGCATTCCAAGTAGAGATGCTAGAAACTGAAGAGTAAGGAAACCATCATAGCCCCAAAAACCTCTAGACGAGGGTAAATCGAACTTATTCGGGTTTTAGTCTGAAAAGGACGCGAAAGGAACGAAACGAATCTTCTAAGTAAAGATCTAGAGTGTCTGATAGGTATCCCACAGCAACATCCCGGAAGACATGTTTTTAAAAACACAGCAAGCAGTGGGAGAGCACTGAATAGAAAACAATCAGATAAGTAAAACGGATGGGCCGTTATCAGAGTGGTGCTGTCTGGTCTTCATTTTTGGCTTTAAGTGTGCCGAGAAGATGCCTTCTATGCTATGTAAGATCCTTTTGAATACTCATAGTGCGAACGTAGGATTCTATGATGAATAATGAGGTCACCTTTCACAGCGACTTCATTTTCATTCGTTCCAATATCGGTGGTGTCATAAGTCCCCAGGGTAGACGGTACATCCTCACAAGGTCTGGTTGCGGTGATAAGCATAAACTTCCACGGGGGAACACCTTGTGCACCGAAAACGTTTTACGGTGATTCCTCATCGACGTGATCTTGACGAATAACATAAGATGGGTTTTTTTGATTTCGCAGTTGTACAGTCACTTTTACATCCTTTCCAACATTTTGCCAAAGGTGTCTTGATGCACCATTTAGTACCAGATCCATCAGATGTTAAAAATCTTGCATTTAGGAGTTAGTTGATGAGGAATGTGGAAGCCCAAAATAGGTCGTGAGCTGCTACAAAATGTAGTCTGATGCCTCATACAAGCGGCACTTTGAAAGATTTTGCTTAGAGACAGTAAAGAGAAGTTTAGGAATTTGCTCTTGGAGTCGAATGGTCGCCCCTATGCGCTTCCCCTATAACCGCCAGAGGCTTAGTGTACACATGGACTTTTTGCTCAAATTCCAAGAGAACGCTCTTGGGGCATACTTTTGGAAAAGATGGTCTAGACAAGAAAATCACTCGTTTAACCCTTTAATGATGGCCGTGGTTTCGTTATTTCTTGGTCTAATGCGTGGTGAGTTTAGGTTCTTCAGGAACATCGTCAAGATCCGGGAGGCAAACCCTCATCTATCCGAAATTGGGGGACTCCCCCAGTAGTGTACATGACTCTCATTCTGATTACATTACGAGCACGTTTCCACCTTCCTCTCCTCTTGCAGCTTTTATTTTTGCTTTACAACCTTCTCCAGGTATTTCTTCCACTGCATGGTGATTCTATTAAAATTATCGCTTACGCTAGTGTCTTTAACAAATCACTCTATGTAATTGCCAATTGCGAACATTTCGTGACCCATCAAACGACTTTGAAATTACTAAAATTTTAAACAAAAATAAATCAACTTCAAATATCGATCCAAATAAATTACGTAAAGGTTCGATGCTAAATTAGTGACGACACTTTTATTATTAATTTGGGTCATCTTTTTAATACTTTCCCACGACCCATTTAAAATGAAATTGATATTTTTCAGGTCTCGTACTCCGTCAAAAGTCATGGAACGTTACGAAAAATTGAGCAAATTAGGCGAAGGTAGTTATGGATTGGTGTACAAATGTAAAAATAGAGATACGGGCGAAATTGTGGCCATAAAAAAGTTTGCCGAAAGCGAAGACGATCCATTAATTAGAAAAATTGCTCTTCGCGAAATTAGACTGCTAAAGGTTCATTATTACCCTCATTATCGTTAATTATAGTCGTTTCAACTTACTTTTGTTCTTTTGTAGAATTTAAAGCATCCAAATTTAGTTAATTTGTTGGAAGTTTTCCGAAGGAAACGGCGCCTACACTTAGTATTTGAATTTTGCGAACGAACTGTGCTAAACGAATTAGAACGCTACCCTAGAGGCTGTCCAGATTCCGTCACTCAAAGAATAGTTTGGCAAACTCTCCAAGCAGTTGCCTACTGTCATCAACACGGATGCATACATAGGGATATTAAGCCCGAAAATATTTTATTAACCGCCGATGGGGTAGTTAAACTTTGTGATTTTGGATTTGCACGAATGTTAAGTGAGTCCTCATTTTACTACCACTAAGATGGGTATTTTTAATAAAAAATTTACTTTTAGGTCCAGGTGAGAATTATACCGACTATGTGGCCACAAGATGGTACAGGTCTCCTGAACTGCTAGTGGGCGATACACAATATGGGACTCCTGTGGATGTCTGGGCAATTGGTAATTAGCCAAATTTCTTTTTAAATTTATTAACTCATTTTATATACCGAAATATTTTTAAGGCTGCGTTTTGGCCGAATTGACTAAAGGAGAAGCTTTATGGCCAGGAAAATCTGACGTCGATCAGTTATATTTAATTCGATGCACAATCGGCGATTTGCTACCAAGGCACATGCATGTATTTAAGAAGAACGATTTTTTCCAAGGAATAACTTTGCCCGTTCCTCAACAAGTTTACTCTTTAGAAGTTAAACTGCCATTAAGTAATGCAACCGTTATTGATTTTCTAAAGGTGAGCCTATACTATTCGTTATATAAATGTTTAATTATAGAGAGGATAATTATCTAATGGCGTGCCACATTTATGTTTATCAGCTAAACATCACAAAAGTTTCACACTTTTTTATAGACAAGGCCGCATAGATAATCGACGTAGTACGTAGAATTGGCCGAATGGGCAGTAATTTGATGGAATGGCCAATCATCATCATCGTCATTGGCTCCACAACCTTTGATAGGTTTTTTAACTTGCACGTTTTTTTTCCAGTCTCTCAAAGTCCTCTTCTAGCTCATCTATAGACCCCACATTCATTTCCTTCCTTCATTCTCTCGGCATGTCTGTAAAATCTAGGTCCGCTACGAGCTACGAGAATCCTTTTCTTAATCACTGTACTTTGCCCAACAATTGGGCAAATTGCAAGATTTGTGAGTGTCCCAAACTTTTTTCTATTTGTAGAAATGCTTAGATAGGGATCCAGCAAAACGCTTAACATGTGATCAGCTGCTAAACCATTCCTATTTTGAAAACTTCAACTTAAAAATTGAAGGACTAGAAGAGCAACATCTTGAAAAATTAAGAGATAAGTCTAGAGTAAGTTTTAAATAAATCAAATTTAAGTAAGTCAAATTTATATCAAAAGAATATTTTGGCTCAAATCCAAAATATCACGACCTATGAATGACATGAATACTTATACGAGTTATACAATGATATATCAATTTTCAGTTCTTTAGTAGACGGATAGACCTTTTAGTTTGAAATTTAGTACACTGACTCTCATGTACGAATTTTACAATGATACCAAATTTCAGTTTCTAGCTCTTATATCTTCGACTGTCAGAGTTACCGACAGACTTACGGGCAGATATATAAGTCTGGTTTTAACCTGCCGACTCTACTATAGTACAATAATACCAAATTTTTGCTCTCTAGCTCTTATAGCTTGAACTGTGACACTTCATGGCAGACGGACGGACAGATCTATAAGTCTGAACTAAGTTTAACTTGTCGACTCTACTGTAGGAGTTATACATTGACACTAAATTTCAGCTCTCTAGCTCTTATAGTTTGGACTGTAAGAGTTGCTGACAGACGGACGGACAGATCTACAAGTCTGAATTTTAACTTGTAGACTGTACTGTAGGAGTTGTACAGTGATACTAAATTTCAGCTCTCTAGCTCTTATAGTTTGGACTGTAAGAGTTGCTGACAGACGGACGGACAGATCTATAAGTCTTAATTTTAACTTGTCGACCCTACTGTAGAAGTTGTACAGTGATACTAAATTTCAGCTCTCTAGCTCTCTTATAGTTTGGACTGTAAGAGTTGCTGACAGACGGACGGACAGACCTATAAGTCTTAATTTTAACTTGTCGACTCTACTGTAGGAGTTGTACAGTGATACTAAATTTCAGCTCTTTAGCTCTTATAGGTTGGACTGTAAGAGTTGCTGACAGACGGACGGACAGATCTACAAGTCTGAATTTTAACTTGTCGACCCTACTGTAGGAGTTGTACAGTGATACTAAATTTCAGCTCTCTAGCTCTGAAAGTTTGAACTTAAGAGTTGCTGACAGACGGACGGCCAGATCTACTAGTGTGAATTTTAACTTGTCGACTCTACTGTACAGTGATACTAAATTTTAGTTCTCTAGCTCTTATAGCTTGAACTCTGAGAGTTATCGACGGACGGAGGAACAGATCATCTATACTCGTCGACTCTACTATAGGAGTTGTACAATGATACCAAATGTCAGCTCTCTAGCTCTTATAGATTGGACTGTGACAGTTGTCGACAGACGAACGAACAGATCTATAAGTCTGCATTTTAACTTCATCTTAATTTTAGGTCTCTAGCTGCTAGCTTTCATAGTTTCAACTGTGATAGTTGTTCATAGAGGGACAGACTCAGATCAATAGCTTCCGGCTTCGTGATAATTCCTTGTAATTTAAATTTGATTTTGTGTTCTAGAATTCGAATGCTAATGGAATGTCGTTACCTCAGCTCTCCGATTTGAAACAAGTCAGTCCGTATAAACAAATGCAACAAAAGAGTAATAATAAAGTTGAACATTTACCGACAATATGACAAAAATTACCATTACCATCTAAATAGGAATTATTTAAATTATTTACTTATTTTAAATAAGTAATAATAATTATATAAATGTGTTTTTGCTGTTTGTGAACGACTAATTCTAATTCCAAATTAAAAGATAAGGTAAAATAATTGTTTTTTAATCCCAAAGTCTCGCTTGTAAAACAGTTGTTGTAATTGTTAAGAAACTTTATGTACCTATCTACACATTTTAATAAATGTTATCCATTATATAAATACATCCACTATCCATCTCATTAACGATGTTAAAAGGTCCACGATGTGAGAGTGAAATTTGTAGATTTGCGGGAGTCACACTTTTTTACTACTGGACTGCCTCAAAAGTTTCAATTTGGGAATTTGCTTTTTTATGTACCTTTCTGAGTAAATGTACAATCACATACACAACATCTAAAACGCTTTTCACCTGCGTGAACTAATAAATGATTCTTAAAAGAACTTTTAAAGAACATTTAAAAGGCTTTTCATCTGTGTGTAGTAAAATGATTCATCAAGTCACTTTTACCTGCAAATCTATAATCACATACATTACTTTTGAAAGCCCTTTTCTCTGTGTGTAAGCGTAAATGGTTTTCCAAGTTCGGTTTAAGTGCACATGTAGTATTACGTATTACACACACTGCATTTAAAAGGCTTTGCACCTGTGTGAATTAGTAAAATGATTCTTCAAGCTGCCTTTTGTGAAACATGTGTAATCATAGAAATCAGAGTAATCACATACATTGCATTGAAAAGGTCTTTCACCTGTGTATACTAGTAAGTTACTGTCTAAATTACCTTTCCGGGAACATTTCAAATCAAATACAATGCACTGAAAAGTTTTTCTCCTGTGTGTAGTAAAGCATGTTTCTTTAAGTCATATTTTTGCACAATTTATAATTCCTAATTACATACGTACACTACATTAATTTGAAAGACTTTTCCTGAATTTTGCTAATATGAGTTTGTCCGTGAAAAATTAAACTTCGGTCTGAACATTTAAAATTGCAGTTTATATACTTCGTCAATTTCCAAACTAGTTTTTGCTTCCTTTTCCATCGTAACACTCTTTTAGATCAATTCCTCCCCATCAAGTTCTTCAATTTTAATTATTGAGACTTAAATTTACGTAATGCATTTCATTATGCATAGGTTAGGTACGCAAGATACGCCACTAATTGATTTGCGAGTTTCTGCTAGATGTCGCGCCATAGCTCAAGCAAATCTAACCTCACAATCAGTTACATGATTTTTAAACTTTGATAAACCCTCTTCCTTCGATATAGTTATTAATTATGGAATCTTCTGCTTCCTCAGATGAAAGTGATTCCGCAACAGAATTCAGAAACGAAGAAATTGAGTCCGCTAATGAAGAAGTTTCTTTAAACGAAAGGGTGAGTGTGCCACGAAAAACTCTTCTTCTCAATCTCTAGTTTGCCGATTTTAGGAACTAATTCGTAAACAAATATCAACAATGTCCTTTGAGGAATTACAAAAATTGAAAACAAAAGTAGGCTTAAAAGTTTACAACGAAGTTGTATTCGACGTAAAATCTAAGAAAAAAATGGTCAACTTTAAACGAGTAAACAAAAACCGACCACGCGAAATGAGCTCTAAAAGGCCCTTTAGAACTGAAAGCGTAAAAGTGAAGCAGGTGGTTAGAAGTTCTACACCTCGAGATCCTCGTTTCGACTCTCTGTGTGGTGAATTTGACAAAAAGTTATTCAAATCGAATTATAAGTTTTTAAAAGAAGTAAAACAAAACGAAAGGAAGCAGTTGGATGTAGAATATAATAACGAAACAGATGAACGTCGTAAAAAACAAATCAAACTATTAATGCAAAGAATCGATAATCAGAATCACGAAGAAGAAAATAGAAAGAAACGCACCGCACTTAAGGAGTCCGAAAGTCGGGAGATTAAGATGAAACTTAAAAAAGGCGAAAAGCCGGTGTTTAAAAAGAAATGTGAGTCACTATTTCTGCTATTTTTGTCTATTATAAGATTTTGTTTTAGCCGAGAAACGTATCGAAGATTTAGTTAATAAATACGAAGAGTTGAAGAAGAGTAATAAGTTAGATAAGCACCTAACGAAACATTCTAAGAAATTAGCAAAGAAAGACAGGCAATTAAACCACTTTTTGTAAATAAAATTTATTAACAGACTACAAAATACAAAAAAGTTTAACCTGTACGTAACATTTTTGCTTCTTTCATCTCTTGAAGTTCTTTCTTCTGTTGTTCAACTATCGACTTCCTTTCTTCTAAAAATTTCCCGTACTCTTCGGCATTCAGTTCACCTTTAACAACTTCCAATCCTACAGATTTTGCGATTCCTACAAGCATTAAGCACACGTCGTCCAATTCTCGAACTTGTAACGGTGGATCTTGTATTTTAATCTTTGCTATTTCGTAAATTTGTTTCAGCGTAACCTTCCCGGAAATTTCATGTCCTAAAAGCTATCGTTACAACGGTTCTTAAAATGGAGATCAACTAACCAACTTGCATCGCTCCTCTCGAAATGCCGGCAGCTTGTTTTAAAAAGAAAGTCGCAGGAGGGTTATGAATTACTAGTTCGTAGCTACGATCGGGATGTACCTTAACTCTAGTCGGTAATGGGATGCCTTCTTTCATATCTTTGGTTTTTTCATTAAAATCTTTACAGAAGGCAGCTATATTAATACCTCGCTGTAAAAAAAGAATGGAATTCGAAAGTTTTGGTTCAAAGTGTGCCGTACCTGTCCGAGCATAGGACCTAATGGTGGGCCCGGTGATGCCATTCCAGCTGGTATGTTTACGCTTAATTTACCATGTACTACTTTTTCTACAACTTTCTTCATTGACTTTAGTCCTCTTGCGGCTTTAGACATTTTTTAAATGTTTACTCTCGAAAATTGATAACCTAACCTAAAAATTAAACTTTTGTTGATGTATCGCGATCTACTTTACCGGCTTTATATTTAAAAAAAAGCGCAACTTTTAAAATTAAAAGAAAGAACTATGTAAAAAAACTCACTTTTCGCAATATAATTACACTAATACTTGATAAAATTACAATAAATTTGTAAGAATTAAGTTTAATACTAGAATTACACTTACTTTCGCTACAAATACAAATTACTTTAGTTACGTGCTTAGTTGTAATAGTCATACATCCAGTTTTAATTTTATTTTTATGCTCGTCGACTGAACCAGTGCATCCTCGAATGGTTACCACGTTATTATTTGCAATTATTACAGTTTTAGCGCAAAAACTATTAAGGTTAACCGGACATTGGGATAGCATTTGGTAGTTTCGGTCGTACGGAGTAGTTAACTTAAAGTAAGAAGTATCGCACTTTGGAACCAAGTCTTGGGAATTCGATTTGCAGGTATAACAAGCCAGTTCGTTCAGCATCTTAAGGTTTGGTCCAAAAATTGGTGGTGTAATAGTTAGGGTTGGGAAATGCAAAAAAATTGATATTATAAAAATGTGACGCCATGTCATTTGAACTTTGATAGACGACGTTAGTGCTACTTTGATTTTTGTAGTTTTTGTTTTAGAATCACCATGTATGTAGCAGGGGGCAATATCGTGGCCCCTCTGAGCAGTGTATTACGTGTTTGAATTCGCTTTTTTAATTAATCAAGAAAACGCGCAATTCAAATATCAAAAATTTATTTCTTTAAAACAAATTAGCGACTGCTTTCTGATTAATTTCTTAATTTGAAAACAGTTTTACCTTCGGCAGTACAAATTAATACAATTTAGAATTAGGTAATTTTACAAATTAAAACCTTAAAACTGTGCTTTACTCTTAACAGATCGCTTCTCATAATTGGGCATAGATATGAATTTTGTTACAAAATAATCTCTAACTTTTGTCGGAGCATATTTAAAAATATGATGATAAAATTTGTACCTGTATGGCTCATTTTTGTACACTGCATTCGGCGATTCGTCGAGTATAACGTGCTTAAAAGTTTCGTACATGTTACGATCGTCAATTTTCTGTATAACTTTCTCACCAGACAAAACACTTAAAAACGAATTATAACGCGCGAAATAGTGTCCATAAAATTCCCTTTGCTCTTCGTTAAAAGACGAGTGCATTTCGTACGCGTCTTCAACTTGTCGTGCCATTATATTACTCTGTTGTACAAACGAGCCCGGAATAAAAGACACAACTTTGACTCCATATTTGGCCAATTCCACACGTAAACCATCACACCAACCACGCAATCCACATTTGGTCGCCCCATAAACTGCCAATCCTGGAAGCGTCGCTTGAGCACAGTGGCTCGATATTACGACGAGGCGCCCTTTAAAAGTATTATTTTTTTACATTACAAACACTTAGCAAATTTCAACGCACCTTTGTGGTGCCTCAGCAGTGGACAAAATGCCTTAGTTACCCTAAAAGTACCCATCAGATTTACGTCGAGTTGTTTTTTCATTAACTTTTCCGTTTGCCACTCGTGTTCACCAAATACCATAACAGCTGCGTTGTTAATAACCGCCCATAGTTCTATAATCGACAATTTCATTTAACAAAATCACATTTGGGAAGGCTTTAAATTGGAGAGCATTAGGTATTATAATATATCTCGGGTTAAACCACGAAAGGTGAATAAGGGGATCTAACAATTTGGAAGGTTCACTTTCGGACTTTCAAAAAATTCTATCTCTGCCAATTTTTGTCTTTTTGGAATAAAAAGAACAGCTAATTAAAGAAAATTCTACAAGCTTGAAAAAAGGCCTGATGACATTTTTCGATAAAATTATTATTTTTCAAAATGTTGGATAAAAATCAGTTTTGCGTAAAACTAATAATAGTGGTGGACAAAATTCGGACTTTCAAAAAATTCTATCTCGGTCAATTTTTGTCTTCTTGGAATAAAAAGTACACCAAATTAAAGCAAATTTTACAAGACTTAAAAAAGGCCTGATGACATTTTTCGATAAAATTATGATTTTTCAAAATGTTGGATAAAAATCAGTTTTGCGTAAAACTAATAATAGTGGTGGACAAAATTCGGACTTTCAAAAAATTCTATATCGCTCAATTTTTGTCTCCTTGGAATAAAAAGTACACCAAATTAAAGCAAATTTTACAAGACTTAAAAAAGGCCTGATGACATTTTTTGATAAAATTATTATTTTTCAAAATGTTGGATAAAAATCAGTTTTGCGTAAAACTAATAATAGTGGTGGACAAAATTCGGACTTTCAAAAAATTCTATCTCGCTCAATTTTTGTCTCCTTGGAATAAAAAGTACACTAAATTAAAGCAAATTTTACAAGACTTAAAAAAGGCCTGATGACATTTTTCGATAAAATTATGATTTTTCAAAATGTTGGATAAAAATCAGTTTTGCGTAAAACTAATAATAGTGGTGGACAAAATTCGGACTTTCAAAAAATTCTATCTCGCTCAATTTTTGTCTCCTTGGAATAAAAAGTACACCAAATTAAAGCAAATTTTACAAGACTTAAAAAAGGCCTGATGACATTTTTCGATAAAATTATGATTTTTCAAAATGTTGGATAAAAATCAGTTTTGCGTAAAACTAATAATAGTGGTGGACAAAATTCGGACTTTCAAAAAATTCTATATCGCTCAATTTTTGTCTCCTTGGAATAAAAAGTACACCAAATTAAAGCAAATTTTACAAGACTTAAAAAAGGCCTGATGACATTTTTTGATAAAATTATTATTTTTCAAAATGTTGGATAAAAATCAGTTTTGCGTAAAACTAATAATAGTGGTGGACAAAATTCGGACTTTCAAAAAATTCTATCTCGCTCAATTTTTGTCTCCTTGGAATAAAAAGTACACTAAATTAAAGCAAATTTTACAAGACTTAAAAAAGGCCTGATGACATTTTTCGATAAAATTATGATTTTTCAAAATGTTGGATAAAAATCAGTTTTGCGTAAAACTAATAATAGTGGTGGACAAAATTCGGACTTTCAAAAAATTCTATCTCGCTCAATTTTTGTCTCCTTGGAATAAAAAGTACACTAAATTAAAGCAAATTTTACAAGACTTAAAAAAGGCCTGATGACATTTTTCGATAAAATTATGATTTTTCAAAATGTTGGATAAAAATCAGTTTTGCGTAAAACTAATAATAGTGGTGGACAAAATTCGGACTTTCAAAAAATTCTATCTCGCTCAATTTTTGTCTCCTTGGAATAAAAAGTACACCAAATTAAAGCAAATTTTACAAGACTTAAAAAAGGCCTGATGACATTTTTCGATAAAATTATGATTTTTCAAAATGTTGGATAAAAATCAGTTTTGCGTAAAACTAATAATAGTGGTGGACAAAATTCGGACTTTCAAAAAATTCTATATCGCTCAATTTTTGTCTCCTTGGAATAAAAAGTACACCAAATTAAAGCAAATTTTACAAGACTTAAAAAAGGCCTGATGACATTTTTTGATAAAATTATTATTTTTCAAAATGTTGGATAAAAATCAGTTTTGCGTAAAACTAATAATAGTGGTGGACAAAATTCGGACTTTCAAAAAATTCTATCTCGCTCAATTTTTGTCTCCTTGGAATAAAAAGTACACTAAATTAAAGCAAATTTTACAAGACTTAAAAAAGGCCTGATGACATTTTTCGATAAAATTATGATTTTTCAAAATGTTGGATAAAAATCAGTTTTGCGTAAAACTAATAATAGTGGTGGACAAAATTCGGACTTTCAAAAAATTCTATCTCGCTCAATTTTTGTCTCCTTGGAATAAAAAGTACACCAAATTAAAGCAAATTTTACAAGACTTAAAAAAGGCCTGATGACATTTTTTGATAAAATTATTATTTTTCAAAATGTTGGATAAAAATCAGTTTTGCGTAAAACTAATAATAGTGGTGGACAAAATTCGGACTTTCAAAAAATTCTATCTCGCTCAATTTTTGTCTCCTTGGAATAAAAAGTACACCAAATTAAAGCAAATTTTACAAGACTTAAAAAAGGCCTGATGACATTTTTCGATAAAATTATTATTTTGTAAATGTTGGATAAAAATCAATTTTGCCTCTTTTCTCCACCCCGTAACGCCTCCTTGGGTTTCTAAACGTTCGTCCAAGCTTTGATCCAATTCCAAATAATTTAGCAAATTTATGGATAATTTTACTGAACTATTGTTAGGTACTTACTATAATTGGGGTCGGTTTTAATAAATTTTTCTACGACTTCTAACGCCGCTTTAACGCTGGCTGATTCCGTCACGTCAATTTCAATTAAATGTATATTTGTGCCAAAAAGTCTTCTCAATTCTTTAGCACCATTGGAACTTAAATTTAAACAACCCGCCAAAACGGTCAATTCCATATTACATGCGTGTTGCGCCAACGAAAATCCTAAACCGGAATCGCATCCAGTGATAAAAACAACCATATCATTCGATGCACTAACGACTTTATTACTTTGCAATACGTAGTAAAAGCTCGAAAAAGTTATGGTGGTTATGATAATCGTGTTGAAAAAGTTGTTGGTTTTAAATGCATTTTCTAGCAAAATACCGAATCCAAAAACGCCAGCACCTATTGCGATAAGAATTTCGTTTGTATATTCGAAAGTTTTTAACGCAAAAGAACTTAACATAGCACCCATTTTCGTTTAAACAATTATTATTAGTGTAGATAATATTTTTCGCTCGCTTATTTATTAATTTGACCTTTCACCACTTCCACAGTCCACACATGCTGTCTTGCTGGCGTTTGTTGGTGTCTTATGCGCAAACAACCCTCGAAGTGCCCGAATTCTTTATATATAAACGCGCCATATTCAAATCATCCAGTACTTATTTAAATTATTCTAATTTGACGTTTATTAATTATGTCACCTTTGATTTTGTAAATTTAAATTTGATATTCGTCGCTCTTATCTCTTATTTGTTTACCGTAGCAATATTCTATTTAACCTTAGCTCGAAATATGATAATTACGCATTTCCATAATTTATTCTTACTTTGCAATGTTGTAGACTTAGACGTTTCATATGCGAAATAGGGCATAGCATGCAAATTTTTATTCTTGTTCGTCTGGTTAGAGGTTAAATCGGCATCAATTAAAGCTAACTCATCAACAAGACCTCAAAATATGGAAAAATATATCGGAAGTAGTGCCAAACAATAGTATGCTCAGATCTCCCTCATTTCGAAAATTTAAAACTATACGGGGTGGTGTATTTAAAATAGGAAAGCTAACCCCATTTCCGGTAAAACCGGAAGTCAAAATATAGAATGTTTAGTAGCATTGGACAGATAATTTTATAAAATCGTAAAATATAGGTGTATAAGGTGTTTTCTAAAGAATTTTTGAAGTTTGGGCCTTCAAAAAATCATAACTCCGGTTCTGGCCGTAGCAAATAAACCAAACGAACGGCGTTTGATTAAGAACTTCGATATTTACAACATACCAAAAAATAGAAAAATATGCCTAAACCGATTTCGAGAAAATCAGTTTTAAAATATTTGAAAAGTTACAATAAAAAAACTAGAAAATTGGACAATCGTTATACTGGCCGCCATTTTGAATTTATTAATTTGAAAAGGCATTTTTTTAATTAGGGCCAATGCGTACTAACTTATAGCCGAGTATTAATATCGTGGGTACAGATTTTCTGAAATGCCACCAAAGTAACCCTCTTATTTTGGGCCACCCTGTATCGATTTGTTTAAAAAGGCATCAAAATCGCTTCAGTAGTTTTTGTTTTAATACTTTGCACATAGACACACACCCAGACAGACTTTTTCAAAAATATCTATTTTTTTGCATTTTTCGATTTACCATTTTAAAGTAAACAAAGTCAACGAGAAAAACCACTACAACTCTGCTGTCTACATTTTATTTAAAAAAATCCAAAATTACGGAATTAGTTCAGTTGAAGTTCTCACTTTGTTGACATTTAAATGTTTGGTACGTTACGATAATCTTGTCCCATAAGTGTTTCGATCAAGGCTCGTTGTAGGCGTTGCATCACTTCTTCTTATCTTTCTCATTACTCCACTTTCAAAATTATTTCGTTCTGCCGCTCTCATTTCTGCATACTTCATTTTGAATGGCCCATGCTGAAATTTACCCAAATTGGACGAACTACCAAAGCTGCTAGTTTCAGAAGACTGATCGCAACGCTCTAAATTTTCGTTTATAATTGGCGAACTATTACCAACTTTTTCCCAATGTCCATTTTTTACTTTTATTTTGCGTCGACACGCGTTTCGTTTATTTAAAATTGGAATTTTAGACGACTTAAACGCGTTAATCTTTATGAAGTCGTCCTCACCGAACGTTTCGACTTTCATATCAAGTCTACTCGTACTTTGGAGACCTTTCGAATTTTCTTCTATTTTAGCCAAAAGTCCGCTCAGAGACATTTTAGGAAACTTCGCACTTCTTACTAAATTAGATGGAAGTAACAGCTCAGACCTCCTTTTGCTGTTGTTAGTATTTGAGGACGAAGTAGTTTTATGCGAACTTTGGGAAAGTCCTTCCCAAGATTCTTTTCTAACCGTTCCTAAATTCGAGGTCGATTTATTCATCTCTTCGCATTTTTCTTCTAATAAAGTTTCCATAATTGAAAAGTCTAGGTTGTTTTCGGAATTATCCGGCGGGTCATACGTTGGAAACGTTTTATGTAAAGTATATCGGTATGGTTTTTGCCCTAACCAATCGTATTGTCCTTGTCGATTTGGGCGCCCATTTTGTTCAGGTTTTGATGGTAGCGAACGAGCCGCGAGCAATGCCTCCGATACAGCACGCAGAAGCTTTTTATGTTCGTCATCGAAGAAACTTTGTGGAGTTGCCAAAAAGTTATTTTCCCAAGGATCCATGGGCGATGGCAAAGTAAGTTTATTACCTAATGGACTTGTAAAAGTCTCAACAGGACTTACGGTGTACTTTTTTCCAATTGCCGGACTTTTAAACTTGTTATCATTGCGCACTTTACCAACTTTGCTCTTTTCAAACATTTCTTGTTGGTTGTTATCCGAAACAACGTTTGAATTATTTGAGTCGTTGCTATTTCTATTTACCGAAGTTTTTGACGTGCCCTCATTTTTATCGTCTGTTAGTTTTCCATCTTTCCCGTTGCAGCGACAACAGCAACAGCTATGACAATCTTTAGCTTTTTTTTTCTTTTCGCGAACGCAAAGTACATACTCTTTCTCTTTCGAAAAGTGACAAGAAGGACAGTTTTTACCAGCTTCAGTTTTCTTTTCTCGTGGGCAACAAGCTTTGATTGCGGGTTGCTTCGAACCTTGGCAACTACAGACGTGTTTTTGTATTCTTTCGTACTTGGGAAGTGGAGTGTAGTGTATATTATGAACCTCTTTGGGCACGCGTAGTATGCAGTCGGGTTGATGGTGATATAATTGAAGACAAGGGTTCGGCTTTGGTTTACAAATTTTAGGATAACAACACGGTGGATGACATTCCTCGTGTGTCTTACACAGGATGGGATATTCACGTGGTTCTTCTTCGAAATGAGTACACCTTTGTGTATATTTTTGTGGCGAAGGGATAGTTTTTGGCTTTTGACATGCATTTCGGCACGTACACGGCATTCTATTAGGGTCCATTTCAGATTTGGCACCCTTCAGCCTTAGAGTAAAATATTCTTTACTCGAATTGCTAGAAGTGGAATTGTTTGGACAACACCTGTGGATAGTACTTTCGCTTTTTTCGCAAATCAAAGATTCGGTTTTCATGTTACATTTACAACACATCGTAGCTTGGGAGATATTTCTCGAAGTATTCGTACAGCTTTGGCGATTTAAAGATTTACATTCCAAATTCTTATTGGGACTCAATCTGTCCATACAACTGTTAAAAGTAACACTAGAACAAGGGGTTTCATATAAATCTTGCAACTGTTTCTTTTCGCAATCGTTTAACGCTGGACGACAATTATTTTTATGTAAATTTGTTTTAAACCAATTATTGAAACAGCCTCCCCTTTTCTTCCTCTTACTGTGTCTCATTTCGTGACGACTTCGCATCCGTGTGGGTTCTTTATAGCTTCTACTGAAAATAGGTACTTATTAACACAATTATTATATCGGTAAAGTATTAATACCTTTCTTTCAGTTGTTGATTCATTATTTCTTCTCTCTTTTTAACCCAATTCCAACCCCACCACCTGCAAAATTGTAAATCCCATAGTTCGTTTGTTGCTTCCGAGCATGGTGGAAGCGGCGGCGGTGGTGGTGGAGATGTCTGTTCGGCACAACAACACGAATGGGGTCGTTCGTTATACGAACTGGGATTTGTTTGAAATTGTAGAACAGTGAATTCTGTTGGAGGTTCATTTCCGTTTTGTGTCGAAACGTTATATCCATTATGTTGGGCGCCGAACGTCTTTTTCTCAGCTCGTCCATTTTGATTTGAAGAATGTGATCCTGTTTTACTGCTTTGCTTCATACTTTCTTTAAGTTATATTTAGACGTGCATTTTAATGAATCCCCCCCACGAATATTTAAAAATTTTTAACCCAAAATTGTTGCTGTAAGACCTCACAAATTTAAATAAAAATACGTAATGTCAAAGTCATTGTCACTAATAAACACAAGGTTGGGTTGGGTTTCTAATGACAAAAACAAACCAGTAGTAATCAAGATTCTACTTTTGTGTGGCTCTTACTTGAACCGATTCTTTTCTTCATATTCGTCAATGACATAACAAATCTGAACATTAGCGGTTTTAGCGCTAAAGAGTCACTGTCCTTTTAGATGATGACACGAGCTTTACATAGACTAAACCCTATCTAACGTCGCTGCAAAGCATAATATTCCTAATTCTGCCGTGGTGCCACTCTAACGGACCCTACGAACCTACCAAACTAACGAGACACACTGCACTCTCGTTTAGAGGTGATTTTCAACCAATCGCACTGGGGGCAAGGGCAAAACCATTCAAATTGTCGAATCCACTAGGTTTCTGGGACTAATCGTCGATGACATAAATGGTCGCAACATATTCAGTATTATTGAGGCATTAACTTAAAAAATCACATTCGCGTGTTTTACACCAAAATCCCTATACGTCTAATCTGATCAAAATCAGCACAACCAGAAAACTAGTTTTAATTTTTTATTAAACAAAGTTAAAGCGATACATTTTAAACGTCATTTTCGGTTATATTTATTTGATCAGTCGGTATTTCCTCATCGTCCACTAAATCCATACGAACTTTTTTAATATAAGCCTAGAACAATTTGTATTATTATTCTATTAAGACCATAATGACAAATTACCCACCTGAATCGGTCGTTCGTAACCTAATTGCTCTATTTTCTCCAAACAGTTATCGAACGGTAACTTGCTAAATAGTTTATGACACCAATACTCGTATCTAAACATTAAAGCATTTAAATCTTCTTCTTCGTGACCTCGACCTTTAAATTTAGCATCGGCGAAGACTTTTTTAAGAGCCGGTAGACCTCTACTTTCTTTTAATCTAACCGCATTTAATTTTAAACGTGGTTGTTGTATTCGCTTCGACTTCGTTTCTTCTTGTGGTGCATTTTCATCGTCTTGGTTAGTATTGTTTGGGGGTAAATCGGTACTCGTTTCCATTTGTGGGCGATTACTTATCGTCGCTGTTGGAGTCGACTCGATCTCGTTCCACGAATAAATCGTTATTAAATGGATGATTAGAATCGTTTATTTGTTCCAAAAAATTTGCCAACAGTTTTTTGTTAAGTTTATCTGTTAGCGTTATATCGTCTTGTTCCTTTTTATTCTCTTCGGATTTGTTTCTAGAGTCAGTTTTATCTTGTGAACGACTATTAGTACAAGGCATTGTTAAAGAACTATAAAATCATTGTAAATTGTAACCACATGTCCATTCACGATCTAAATAACTTTAGGCTAAGGCTTACTTGTATTGTAGGCGTCGCGCGAACGACGGAACGATTATTTATTTACACGGGAAGGTTGTGAATAAAATTATATATTTCCAATAACTGGCCACAACGTTCACAACCACGGACTCGTATAATTAATTTTTCTTATTTTTTAAAGACCGCAAAGTTTTGAAGTGGCGTTTACGCAGTTTATCGTGGAGGTGGTGGCGTTGACGGCACTGTTGACACTAGGGTTAGGCAACTATCAGTGCTTTTTCTAAGCCTACTAGTGCGCCGTTGTTGTCGGGTGTCTGTACTAAAACTACTAGCGAGGAATGCAACGTATTTGAATTTTTTTAAATCCATAAAACTTGAAAAGAAACAAATCTTTATACAGGGGATTTGTTGAATAAACTTTAAACAACAAATTATAATGCTCTTTCCGCTTTTATGCATGACCAACAATTATTTATAACTATCTTTTCATTTTTATAACGTTTAGAAGTACGCCATTTGTTCCAATTTCATTTAAACAAGAAATTTAGAAAAAAAATTTAATTTCATCAATAATACATCCTGTAATTATAATTTTGCATTTAACTTTCAATCTTAAAAGTATTTTTTTAAATTCTTTCTAATACTACATGGAACGCTGTTGCGATTCGACTCGAATATTTGGATTTCCCATTGGATCTAAACTTAGATCATCTTCGGTGGAATATCGACCGAGCCTAGACATTATCAGTAACAGAACAATCACACCGAGCACCAACAAGATAGCCAGCATACAATATCTTTTATAAATCGAGCCTGCACTTCTATTTCGAGGTTGCACACTTAACGCATTTCTAAAAAACAAAAATTAAAACATCACATCGCATTACATCTTAAAGGAACTTACTTCCACCAACGTCGTACCCATTCACCGGCAGGTCTTCTTTTATACTTATCCTCGTCGTGATCTAAAGTAACCCCGTGGTTATCACGCACATCTTGAAATATACGTCTCGATGGCACATCGACAACTCCCCTACTAAATGCACCTTGGTCTTCGACGTGAACGACCGAATGTGGAGGACTCGGCGAAACACTCGGACTCGGTGTTACCGACAAGTTATGATTGATAACAGAAGGTTTAATTTCGCGATCTTCAGAAAGCAACGGCAAACCGAGCCCTGCCCTAGCCCAATTAACACCTGCTAACTTCTCTCTCAAAACATCCGCTACGGGACTGACTAGATTCGTCGGTGGAAATAAACCACCTCTACAAGAAGGGCAATTGTACCCTGCTGGTGCTGTCGTGGGTGGTAACTGTCGCGAAAATGCATCCAAACACGACCAATGAAACACGTCTACAAAGCTAAATAGTTTACAAGCGAAAAAGATTAGTTTATTTATAACTTACGATAACAAGTTAAACGTATGCAATCTTCCAAGTTTAATTCTTTTGTGCAAATTTCGCAAATGGAATTATAATCGCTATCTTGCAACCATTGGATGTACGACTGTACTATACACTGAGAAAGTTTAAAGGTAACGTTTTTAATTTAAAATAGGACAAAACTTACTTTTGGGTGGTTTGCAACCATACAATGTTCACAAACATTTACGTGATGCTCGAAACAAAATTGATTTGTAACGCGCCTCTTTGGGCATTTACATAACCCCATTTTTAATCACACAATTGATTGCACTAACTGGGTAATTTAAAAAAACATTACTTTCGTAATTAATTTGTTTATTAATTTACGAGCCACGTAAATGACATTTTAAACTTCTGACACTTGTATGACAGCTCAATTGTTAAATTTAGTGACTCCTGGCACCATCTATAGGTGTATGGTGTAAGGTTCTTACTGAAACTTTACAGTAACGTACTTATGAATATTAAATTGGTGTTTTCGAATATTTATCAAATCAAATTACTATTTTGTAAATATTTTTATTATAAAAATAGGAGTCTATATTTATGACAACATTTTGTCGACTTATAAATTGCTTCGTTTCGCTACAATTGTCTAAAGAAAGCTTTGCGTTCACTTCTACGCTGGTATCAAATTTCCAATTATTTGCAGTACATTTTCTTTACTTATAGGACACTTCATATACAGGGAGGCGCACTTATCCAAGTCTCCCGTTTTTCCCATATCTATCGCTTGTTTTACGGCGCTACCATCGAGCATGTACGAAAATAAGGCATTGCTGAAACGATCAAAAATAATTCAAAAGTTCCATCAATAATTTGATAATTTAGCTTACTTTGATAAGTTGAAAACGAACTGATCGATCGAGTTGGATTCTCCAGTTTTGATATTTTTTTGCGATTCGTGCACGTACGAACATATCACTCGTTGCATGCAAGAACTGCTGTCGATGTTGTGTTGTTCCAAAGACGTATCGATTCTTGCTAAAATGTCGGTTATAGATGACGAGTTACCATCGAGACCTTAAAGATAAAATTATTCTTCTATTAGTCGAATAATCGATGGGACCACGCGTATTAACTTAAATTGAAGCTAATTGACTGTCGGATAACATTGGGATTTAGTTTCGTTTTCTTTAAGAAGCACGAAACGTTGGGTTGCGTGTTCACTTACTTCGATAGGCTGGACCAACCATATGAAATATGGATAAAATTTTAGGCGCGATTAGAACGGCTCCTAATCCGAGAATGGCTCCTAAAGCGACGCCACCGATGTCGATTTTCATTGGTTGCATGTAAGCGACGCCACCTGCTCCCGGTGGTGGGTATCCTGGAACACCTGCGCCAGTATTTCCGTATCCTGGGCTAGAAAGTCCTGGAAGTTGTCCAAACCTTTGGTAACGATTAACGGCGGTCGATTCTTTCGCATCTTTGGCGTCTTTGGTCGAAGCGTTGCGTGCTTGATCTGGAAGATTGGATTCGTAATATCGATGGATGTTGTTGCTCGGTTGGAAATTACTAAAGGGAGAAAATTAAAATTAATTTTAACTACTTGGAAGTTATTTGCGTTACTACTATACCTATTATGATCGTCACCAGCATATTTTTTTGGGCTTGCCAAAACGGCGACTAACACCCCCGACAAACATATTCCGAAGAAAATAACTTTTTTCATTTTTGTTTTAGAAGTTTAAGGAGTTATGCGAGTCAACTGGATTAAAATTAGTTTTATTTTTATATTTATATAAAATATTTGTCACACTTCTTAGGTAAAAACAATGCATAATTCGAGAATAATTATTTTATAAGGTAGTCAACCTACCTAAATAGAAATTGCAAAATAAATAATTTTGCTTTCTTTCGTCGTAGATGTAATGACTTCTTGTTGCAATAACACGATGGGCACGATGAGACAAATATATATTTTTTTCTAAAAAGAGATATGTCCTAATTCTATTTTATATTGTTTTAGGAAGGTTATTCTTGTTTTATTTAAACTTTTATTATTAATTTTTTAAAAGTTTACATAACACGGGCTTTTGTTCCGTTTCCTGCTTATTGTTTAAATTAAAACTTTGAATAAGCAATAGGTGATGCCTGATGTACCAAAATTGCTGCTAAAGAAAGGGGCCATTTTGCAAATTTTAAATGCATTTTCGAAAGCCACGAATTTAATTATTTTGGAACGCCATTTAATTTAAATTATTATTTTTGCAGATGGAGAAAGGTGAAATCTACCCTACCGAAAGCAACTGGTTTAGAAATAAATTGGGAATGCCAGGAGCCCCTTCGTGGCATGTGAATAGAGACATTGAAGTTGAAGAGATGTACGACACCTTGACGTTTTTCAAAAAGAGTAAGTACTTTTGAAATTCATTATATTACCCATCACCATCAGGGTGAATCGAGCAGTGTCTCAAACAGTCCTCCTTGATGCGGCCCACTTGGTAAAATTCTCCGCAACTAGAAATTTCCGAAAGCTCTATGCATTCGCCGTTTGTGCTTGCGTCGTATGCAAAAATCATGACACTTGGTGTCACACCCTTTGGTGAAAGAGAAAGGAGAAAGGCATTAAAACTTTGAAGCATCCTTGTGGGGGTATCACTAGTCACGAGAAAAAAAACGCACCAGTGACTGACTCATTGTCATTGGTGCGGCTAATAACTTTATTATCACGAAAGTATTCTATTTACAAACAATACGTTTCCGGCAGTATATCGTGAGTAAAATGATACCTCTGTTACGATTTTTTGCCGAAAAGATATCAATATGTAACAGAACAAGCGTTTTCCGACGGTTTTCTGTATCTTTGAAAACCAAATTTGAACTTGCTGCCACCACAACTCTTCAAGTGGTGATTTTAGAGAAAAATTGTGTAAATAAAAGTAGTAGGTAATTTTATTGTCTACAACTTTGATAATACCAATTTTTAAAGCACGACTCACCGAAATGGAGGCAATTCGAAAAAACGAGTCTCTTCTTTTGCAACCATTGCAACCCCTAAAATAAAGGCCAAAAAATCCAATAGTTTTGAAACTTCACGTGCTCATTTTTAGGTTGCCTAGTGATGAATATTCTAAGGCCGCGTTTTCACAAGCGAGAAAACTTCTGCGACAAATTTCAGATAGAGTATCAGATAGAACTAGAATTGTAAGTGCGAGAAAACTTTAGGAAGTCTTGCAGAAGTCGCTTGCAATACTGTTTACAATATGCTTACAGTAAAACGAGACCTAAGGGCATCGTCTTCACATGCGAGAAAACTTTTGCGAAAAGTTGCAGCGAGAAGTTGCATCGAGAAGCTGGGAGAAGTCGCATCGAGAAATTGTGAGAAATTGCAGCGAGAAGTTGTGAGAAATTGCGGAAAGAAGTTGCAGCGAGAAGTTCCACCGAGAAACTGCGAGAAGTTGCAGCGAGAAGCTGCGAAAAGTTGTAACGAGAAGCTGCAAGAAGTTGCAGTGAGAAGTTCCACCGAGAAGCTGCGAGAAGTTGTAGCGAGAAACTGCGAGAAGTTGCAGCGAAAAACTGCGAGAAGTTGCGAGAATTTGGAGCGAGAAGCTGCGAGAATTTGCAGCGAGAGCTACGAGAAGTTACGGCCCAAGAAGTTCCACTGAGAAGCTGCGAGAAGTTGTAGCGAGAAACTGCGAGAAGTTGCAGCGAAAAACTGCGAGAAGTTGCGAGAATTTGGAGCGAGAAGCTGCGAGAAGTTGCAGCGAGAGCTACGAGAAGTTACGGCCCAAGAAGTTCCACTGAGAAGCTGCGAGAAGTTGTAGCGAGAAACTGCGAGAAGTTGCAGCGAAAAACTGCGAGAAGTTGCGAGAATTTGGAGCGAGAAACTGCTTAAAGTTGCGGCGAGAAACTGCGAGAAGTTTGGGCGAAAAGCTGCGAGAAGTTGAGAGAATTTGGAATGAGAAGCTGCGAAGAAGTTGCAGCGAGAAACTGCGAGAAGTTGCAGCAAAAAGCTGCGAGAATTTGCGAGAATTTGGAGCGAGAGCTGTGAGAATCTGCAGCGATAAACTGCGAGAAGTTGCAACGAGAAGCTGCGAAAATTTGTAGCGAGAAGCTGCGAGAAGTTGCAGTAAGAGGCTGCGAGAAGTTGCAGTGAGAAACTGCGAGAAGTTGCAGTAAGAGGCTGCGATAAGTTGCAGCGAAAAGCTGCGAGAATTTGTAAGAATTTGGAGCGAGAGCTGTGAGAAATTGCAGCGATAAACTGCGAGAAGTTGCAACGAGAAGCTGCGAGAAGTTGAGAGAATTTGGAACGAGAAGCTGCGAAGAAGTTGCAGTGAGAGGCTGCGAGAAGTTGCAGCGAAGCTACGAGAAGTTTAAACCCGAAGCTGCGAGAAGTTGCAGCGAGAAGTTCCACCGAGAAGCTTCGATAATGTGGAGCGAAAAGTTGCTACGAGAAGCTTCGATAATGTGGAGCGAAAAGTTGCTACGAGAAGTTTCAGCCCGAAGCTGCGAGAAGTATCAGACAGACTGCCAGATAGAGACTGTCTCTGTAAAATGAGATTAAACTCGAGGAAGTCTTACAGAAATCGCTTTCAATGCACATTAACAGTATTGCAAGCGACTTCTGCAAATACTTCTTAGAGTTCATATTTACAGTTTACAGTCTAGTTTACATTGAGGCAGTTTCTAACTGACAATCTGGCCTTGTCTTGAAACTTAACCAAGTGTTTGACTAATTATTAAAACTGATTAAAGTTGCTACTACGAAATCGATCATATGCTTGCTTTTCGTACTTCTTGTAGTTACCCAGTTGCAGGGCGTTGTAAGCCCTTTGGATTTTGTATGGCTGTGAAATGACCCAAAATCAGTCGTGTTCTTGAGTGGAGACGTAGAGGTTTTATGCCTTTCGTTATGCAAGAACTGACTAGTGAACAAACTAGAGCCATTTCTGTTCTATTCTTCAACATCTGATCTGATTATGATTACAATATTATCTTCACTGTGCTACACTATGTTGGCAGCTTATCTGAAAAATTGTGGCTACATTTTTGTCCAGCCTTCTACATTGAAGCTAGGGCAACTATTGCAACAGATTTAACTGTTTATTGAGTTTCTCATGAGTGGAAGTGGTCTACAGGAGCTTATGGGCATTGTTTACTCTCCCACAATATGCTTCAAGGGAAAGAAAGCTTTTGCTAGAGTCGTGCGCGCTCTGTTGCTAATTCAGAGAGCTCTAAAAAATATACTATTGGAAGAGTCTTAACTGCAGGAAACCGTCATTTAATAGGCCTAACAAAGAAGTTTAAATATCAATTGAATTGGCCAACAGCAACCCTTTGTGCCTTGTTATTTAATACGATGCCTTTGCTGAAGGATTACATTTATGCAGAACGTTCAGGTGATCAGGATGTCTATCTGAACTGTGTCAAGGGTATGATTTCATAGTTCCATGTATCTGGGCGTTTTTCGTATGCATTTGTGGAAAGCATGATGAACTCCATCAGAATTCTAGATATTTGTGGTAGAAGGTTTCTTTACAATGAGAAGAACTCTGAAGATTCTGGACTGGAGTTTGGTCGGATATGATAGGACAATAAAAATAACTCCGATGCGTAGCATGAAGGAGCGTATGTGGTTGGTTGGACATAAGGGCGTAAACCGTAAACTAACAGACAGTGTTCTGGGCAACTGAGGTACTAACGATATTTGCACATCGCTCGAAGAAGTTGCTGTTTTTCACAAGTGAGCAACATGAAGATTTTGGAGAGACGCAAAAAACTAGAGATGCCTCAGATACAGCTAAGCTCCTACGTTGGTTTGAGAGTTGTCCTCCGCTTTCCGTGACAAGTGACTTTGTTTCAATCGCTAGTGGACTCGTGGGTGATAGTACAGTAACATGCTGTAATACGATATGCAAGCGATGACCGAAACAATCGGACATCCATCTTCAGACAAGTACTATGTCACGTTCCGTTAAAGTTCAAGGAGAAAGTATGGTGGTCAGCTCTTATACATTTTTCAACGCCTTATAACTCGATAAACTGTACGAATACAAAAGATATGTATAGAATCAATTTTGTAGCAAATTTTATCAGCTTTAATTTTGTATATAATCATGTTTTAGCTCTAACCTATAGTTTTTGAGATATTAACGAAACTTGCCTCTAGAGCTCGCCCCTGATTTATACGGGTTTTAGTTTATTCCCCACTAGGCATTAGATTGTTTTGGAAATGAAACCTTTACTTCAATGGACTAATAACTTTCTCGATATTATGAAGATATAATTTCAAGTTCTATAGTGGTGAAATGTACAAATGTACTTATGTACTTCCATTTGATTTTCGAATTGCCTTTCGCTCTCTACATTTATAATCGTTTAGCGATTCTTAAGAAAATTTAACACTTCTTATCTTGCGAACCATCCGTTATTTTACTATAATAATAATAATAGTGGACGTATAATAAATGCATTTTTAATTACATTTAAATGTCTTCAAGTTAAAATTTCAAAATGTTGTGTAAGAATTTCTTATTTACTCAACCAAAACTAATTACTTAATCTACTTTTGTTTGTTAATTTTCGATTCAAAGAGGGAGGTTTAGATGGGCTCTTTGATTATTTGCATAAGTAACAACTTCTTCTTTAATTTTTGTCTAATTGTTTTTTACAGTCACACTTTAACGTCTTAAATGGCAAAAAATACTAAAACGTGACCGTCTTATGTCACCGTTAAAACTTTCAATTATTTTTGAAGGTACCTTACCGCACATTGAGAAGAAGAGTCAATTAATGGGGTTAGGATTCCATATTTGTCCGAATATTTTTTCAAATACCTACCTACCATTGGCTAGAAAATTCTGATTCACAGAACGCACAGAAACATTTGTTCCTTTTGATTTAGTGTCTAGTGGAAGCAGTCATTAGCTCATAAATTGGATATTCACTGTAAAAAATTAATACTCATTAACCCAAGGTCTTATTATATCTCATGCGCTATAAGAAACATCAGCAGCATATTTTTTTATCTAGAAGAGCGTTACCGACATTTGTATTTCTTTATATAAACATCTTTGGAAGTGTCTAAAAGATCAATAAATAATAAAGCGGTATTGGAAATCGGTTATCGAGTCAGACACACTGATCGAAAACATGCTTAATAGGGAATCGCAGTGGAAGGCTGCAGAAAGAACGATAAAAAAGTAATTTGAACCAAAAGATCGGTAGCGGTAGCGTCGAGGACTAAACCGACCCCGGTTTCTGCCGAGCACACCCAGGACGGCGACTAAATTAATTTATCCTCACGATGGGCCGAACTCTTACCGAAAGCTTTCTCAGCCCATCTAATAGCGTATTTCGAGAAGAGGAAAGGGGTTGATGGTAGACGTGTGACCTACTTTCTTAGATGAATCCAGCACATCCTTCGGCATCGACCGTCCGAGATAGTTTATTATATTAGGATTCCCCAACCTTTGTAGAAAATGATATATCTACCTATACGTTCTGGTCTTCAGATTTTCAATTCACTTGTTTTTCACGATATAAGGGATATAAGGGACTTTTGGCTACATTTTGTATCGTGTTTAAAAGAGACTCAATCGTACGATTTCACGAAGGCTTCTGCCCTATTTATTCGTGGATTTTTATGATGCCTCCTTGTCCAAAACTCTTCTCGCCTTCCTTTTTTCATATCTCATTGACAACCAAATTTAAACTTTTCCACCTCATAAAAATGCCCTTTTTTCAGGTTTTTGCTTATAACATGAAAACTACTATCTTTTTGAGAAAAGTTTTGTTATATAAAAATAAACTACTTTAAATTTCCTATAAATTATGCCTCTTTAGTTATTTTCTTCAGACTAACGGTTTAGACGCTAGAGCGCATTAACGTTTGACAAAATTTCCAAAATCGACCAAAAAACTGTTTTTTTAGTTTCTTGCTTATAACTCGAAAATTACGCACTATTAGAGAAAGCTGGTCTTATGCAACAATAAAGTACATTAAATTTCCTATGAGTTATGCCTCTTTAGTTATTTTCTTCAGACTAACGGTTTAGACGCTAGAGCGCATTAACGTTTGACAAAAATTCCAAAATCGACCAAAAAGCTGTTTTTTTAGTTTCGTGCTTATAACTCGAAAACTACGCACTTTTAGAGAAAGTTGTTCTTATGCAACAATAAAGTACATTAAATTTCCTATAAATTATGCCTCTTTAGTTATTTTCTTCAGACTAACGGTTTAGGCGCTAGAGCGCATTAAAGTTTGACAAAAATTCCAAAATCCACCAAAAAACTGTTTTTTTAGTTTCTTGCTTATTACTCGAAAATTACGCACTATTAGAGAAAGCTGTTCTTATACAACAATAAAGTACATTAAATTTCCTACGAATTATGCCTCTTTAATTATTTGCTTCAGACAAACGGTTTAGGCGCTAGAGCGCATTATAAGCTTGCCACCAATTCCAAAATTGAACAAAAAACTGTCTTTTTAGTGTCTTACTTATAACTCGAAAACTACGCACTTTTAGAGAAAGTTGTTCTTATGCAACAATAAAGTACATTAAATGTCCTATGAATTATGCCTCTTTAGTTATTTTCTTCAGACCAACGGTTTAGGCGCTAGAGCGTATTAAAGTTTGACAAAAATTCCAAAATCGACCAAAAAACTGTTTTTTTAGTTTCTTGCTTATAACTCGAAAATTACGCACTATTAGAGAAAGCTGTTCTTATGCAACAATAAAGTACATTAAATTTCCTATGAATTATGCCTCTTTAGTTATCTTCTTCAGACTAACGGTTTAGACGCTAGAGCGCATTAACGTTTGACAAAAATTCCAAAATCGACCAAAATACTGTTTTTTTAGTTTCTTGCTTATAACTCGAAAATTACGCACTATTAGAGATAGCTGTTCTTATGCAACAATAAAGTGCATTAAATTTCCTACGAATTATGCCTCTTATGCTTTGTCGATATTATGAAGATAGAGCTCACAAAGAAAAATGAGAGAGTATTGGTATTTGTAGTCTCGTCTTTGCAACAACGTCCTATACTTGAACTTCAACGAGTTGTTTCGCCTGAACTGTTTGTCTGACGAAAAAAAACAAAAGACATAATTTGTAGAAAATTTAATATACGATAGTAGTTCGTTTTTGTATAAAAATACTTTTGTGCGTAATTTTTAAGTTATAACCGAAAAACTGTAAGAAGATGACATTTTTTGCAGTTTTCTCAACGCATCATGCACTTTTAGAGGTGGCAAAGTTGAAATTTGGATTCAGCACCCCAAAAAGCATATAAAATTTCCTTATTTTTTTTCTTTAATTTGCCGTTTGTTTTTGTCTAATGGTTGGACTGATGTGAAAATTATACTTGCAAGTCGGAATAACTTCTCGGCAGTTGCGAAGAGTTTGCGATTTTGGGACAAATAGTAGTACTTACTATAATAACAACAATAAACCGGCTCTTTGCTAAAATATACCCCATTGTGTGATTCTTAGTTTCAATCGGCAATTATTAAATAATTAATAATTAAAAATGTTATACGAACTTACCCGACTGGAATGAAACTTATTCTAATGAAACAGCTCAATTGCAAAGATACGTCTAAAATTTTGACGGTCTTCAAAGTACCTTGGCATTGAATTATCCCACTCGAAAAGTTTTCTAAAGCATGTCAATTTCGATTAAATTGGTATCGGTGCGAAAACCTATTCTCGTCGTGAAAAATTAGTGGTACATGACAATTGATGTAATTATTAATAATTATAAGATATGCCGTGTCAGATAAAAAAAGGAAGAAAAACGGCAAGAACAGTCTAAAAAGGCCGGTTTTATTACTACTCTAAGAACAATTCTTAATTCGTGGCGATTACAATTTGAATTTATGGCTTTCCCTATTGTCTAAGGACTAAGTGAGTTAAGTAATGTCTTTCTCTAATTTACACATTACAATTGATGCGAAAAGTTTGCTTATCAAGTTATGGCTCGTTAGAGTGTCTACAATATAAAAATTTCTACACAAAGTTACACAAAAAGTGTTGATGCAAAGATGGGGATGACAAAAAAATTGCAAGTGCTAAAAAAAACTATTGAGAAGTCAAGTGAGTTACTTTAGTTAAGTATTTCGGTGTGAAAGGTGTTTTTTAATTATAAACCATGAGTGAATACTTATTAGTTAAATTATTTCTTTTTTTTGTTTTATTGACTCGTATTACTAAGGGCGAAAATTTTACGCAACGTTACATGACAATGGATACTTCAAATGGATTTCAAACAAAACAAAGTCGTCTGTTTTCATTCACTACCGCCGATAATGGAGAAATTAGTGTGAGTCCAATTAATTTACAAAATTTCCCTATTTACTTAAGGGTCGTAGAAGGATCAAATTGAGTTTTCAATAGTAGCTCGCTAATTTTGAAATTTTGAATTTGATTTTCGTAGTCAGCCATGGCTTAGCTTTAGAGGAATACCGGCGTTTGTCGCCCATAAAATGGTATTTAAATGTATTTTATTCGGGGTCACCCCTTAGAAGGCAGTGGCAACCATATTTAGGAAAGTTTTTCAGTTTATAAATTATACTCACAGTCAAAATAGACATAATAGACCTTAAATAGCTTATTATCAAATGTTAAATGTCCTTATCGATCCCACTTCAAAGTCAATGGTCGGGAAATCGGGTTTTTGCAAATATCTCTTAATATTTGTTCAGTCAAATTAGATAAATGGATCGCATTTGAAGGGAAACTCAGGAGTTTCGAAAATTGTTGTTCGCTAGAACCTGCAGTACAACATACTAAAAGTTCCGAAGAATGGAAGTAGAGCGAGGGAGGAGGAGATGTTTAAAAGTGACTTTTCTACGTTTTTTGCAAATAGTTCGCCTCCTATAGATCGTACGTTGATCAAGGTTATTATGAAAGTTATAGAAAACATTATTGGCTACAAGATTGGTTATATTCATTTTTGCCATAAGTGTAACCCTTTTCGAGATATAGGGCGGAGAAGAAGTTACAGAGAATTGTTTTACCGGATGACTACGGAGTAAGACGCGCAAGTTTCATGAAAGGAATCAGCCACCAAAGTTATTCAACAATAGATAATTCGGCACTGGATGATGTAGAATAAAGATGTACCTAATTAAATAATTCTGAAAATAAAAGTCGTGTTGGGAGGACCGGGGTGGTCTAGCGGCCAACATCGTCGCATGCGGATGCAAAGGTCGCCGGTTCAAAACCGACTGACACCACTGGAGTGTTTCCATGTGTCAAATGCCTTGGTTCTGGTGGTTCGGAGCCCACCTAAAGCTGTAGGCCCCGTCTGCTAATAACCACAGTAGTTGATGCGGACGTAAAAAAACATTACGGAAAAAAAAAGTCGCGTTGGGTTTCGTTTTCACCTATTATTGTGACGAAATTTGTTCGAAATTGTAATATTAGTGAGTGCGAACTTCAGAAGCTTCTTATTCACAACTTAGAGTCGCTTTTAAACATCACCCCCCTCTCTTCTCTCTACCCTTCGGAACTTTTAGTGTGTTGTACTGGAGGTTCTAACGAACAACTATACCAATTTTCCAAAAATCTTGGAGTTCTTTCCCTCAAATGCCATCTCTTCGTCTAATTTGACAGGACTATTAGTGGTTTGGATTTAATGTTAAACTTGAGGTTGCATACCGTGTGACCCTAAAATTAAAAGGTCCTCAAACATCAATGTATGCCGTAAAGTCACAAAAGATCTGCTATGTGTAAGGCGCTCTTGCACCTCCGGCTCAGCTTGGACCGGGCTCGAATTGAAAATATCCCTTTGGAAAATGGTATAATAGACCCAATCTTAAATTAACGGACCTATCAGTCCAGTCAACAAATGCAGTGGTACAGAATATGGAAATGTTTTCGGTTTTTTGGTCAGAACTAAATCGTGACTGTATAAAAAAATAAAGCTGACGAAAGTTGTCACAAAATCGATTTCGTATTTCTAGTAATAGTTACCGAGTTATGGAGCGTTGATAACCCTTTAGATGGTAACAAAAATCAAACGTATTCCATTGCAGAAGGACTGACTAGGGAAAAAACTAAAGTCATCCCTGTTTCATTCATCAACTCTCCACTATCTGATTACAATACGATCTTTACTATGCTACACTATGCAGGCAGTGCACCAGTAATAGGGGGCCACTTGGACACCCCGGGATAACTTGGCCACCCCATGAAATTGTTTTATTTTAGTTATAGGTGGTTTGGTTTGGTTATACTAGTTATAGTTCTTTACAAAAAATAGTAGGAAACTGTGATAGGGTCCCTGGTTCCACACCATATCGAAAATGATCTCCAATATCTGAAGAATTTCTTGAAAATCCATTGAAAGTCGTTAGGGCCGGAATGTCGAAGAAAATGGTGGCGCAAACTGATTTAATTCCAAGAACAACGGTTGCTCGAAAGGTTCTTGGAAGACAAACAAAACCAGTAGGCCATCCCAAGGTTTTGTCCAGTAAAGAAGAAGCCATTGTTACGGAGACACTTGGTGTTGTCACCAATTGAAGTTTTGCCCTAACCAGGTTGGATGTTAGAACCGTAATTGGCAAAAAGGGGAAAGTCATTGCAGTGTTCAAAAACAACATTGACTTTTAATAAGGTGACCAAGTAGCCCCTTGGAAATTATTTTAAAATAAGTGGTAAAAAGGTGTCCAACTAGCCCCCGATTACAGAAAAAGCTAAACAGAAACGTATAGTGGATACGCACGACCAACCTCTCTTTACTACTAATACCATTTATAGTCCATTCGAATTCAAGGTGCAGTAAATGTCAACAGTGATCATCGCGTAACGGCTGCAATTGACTGCATATATTATTCCAACTCTCTAAATATCTAGGCACCACCGAGCCCCTACTCAAAATCAAAAAGAAAATTACATTCCGTAATTTTCCAAGATATCTGCATGTATGTGTTGACGTTTACTGCACCTTGAATTTGAATGGAGTATAGGAAAATTTTTGCAGCTTCACCTAGTCCTCCGCTATTTATTTGTATAGTCATGTTGGGTGGATTCCACCTTTTAATGTCTTATATTAGGTGTAGAGGGTTTCTGATGAGTGGAAGTGTCCTACAGGAGCCGATGAGCACTACTTACGCCCCCGCATTTGTAGAAAAGATACTCCAAGAGAGAGCTTTTGCAGAGCCTTGAGTATGATTTCGTATTTCCATGTATTTGGGCATTTTTCGTATGCTAAATCTATGTGGAAGACATTATGACGATACCTTCTATGATGACTCCAGCAGAATTCCAGAAATTTGTGAAAGATGACTTCTTC
The DNA here is from genome assembly GCA_950108345.1 of Malthinus flaveolus. Lineage (NCBI taxonomy): Eukaryota > Metazoa > Arthropoda > Insecta > Coleoptera > Cantharidae > Malthinus > Malthinus flaveolus. The sequence continues at coordinate 94,086,864 of OX467285.1, forward strand.
ACAACGAGAAGAACTTTTAAACAGATTTTGGACTGGAGTTTGATCGGAGCTTGGCCTATCATGTCCAAGTGTATGTGGTTTGGCACGAGGGCGTTACATAACAGACAGTGGTCTGAACTACTGGATTCTAAAGATGACTGCTACCAACGATATTTGTACATCGCTCGAAGAATTTATAGTCCTCTACTAGTGAACATCATGAAGATTTAGGAGAGACGCGAAAAGCTAGAAATGCAGCAGATACAGCTAAGCTGTTACGTTGGTTTGAGAGTTATTCTCCGTAGGTAGGTAGTAGGTGGACTCGTCGGTGATACTAAGTAACATGCTGTATAATACGATATGCAAGCGATGGCCAAAACAGTCGGACATCCATTTTCAGATGAGTACTATATTATCACGTTCCGCTAAAGTTCAAAGAGAAATTGTAGTGGTCAGCCCTTACGCAATTTTCAACGCGTTAGAACTCGGTAAACTCTAAGAATGCAAAAAATATTCATAGAATCAATTTTGTAGAACATTTTATGAGCTTTAATTTTGTATATAGTCATGTTTTAGCTCCAACCCTTAGTTTTCGTGATATTAACGAAAACTGGCATAGTAGGTCACGTTCAGAAAGTTTCAGGAGAAATTGTGGTTCTTTCACAATTTTCATCCCCCAGTAACTCGCTACACTTTAAGAATACGAAAACGTGCATATAATCAATTTTGTAGTAAATTTTATCAGCTTTACTTTTTTATATAATCAAGTTTTAGCTCCAATCTTTAGTTTTCGAGATATTAACGAAAAACAGAAGAGAGGTTCATGTTTTCGATCACTCTTACTAGAGCTCGTCCCTGATTCATCATGACTTTTAGGTTATCAGTTATCACTAGACACAAAAGTAAGTATGTGAATGTTCAAAAGTCTTATATTTCTTTGAAGGTGAGTCGTTTAGTTAACTAGACTATGTGGGACCACTTCAAGGCCAAGAAATTAAGAACGAACCTTATTTTTTGAAAACATAAATTCTTAAACGCAACTTAGTGTTTCGTTGAACTCAAACCTTTTCCTCCGGAGGAGAAATAAAAGTTTTGGGGGTGGTAACTTTTTAGAATATTCAATGGATGCGTACTCAATCATTGGCGTCAGTAGAAAATTTTCTGCATATGAGTAAATATCATGAAGTATAAAGAAAAGAAAATTTTTGGTGATTTCAACGTCAAACGGTTTAAAATGAAGTTCCGGAATTTTAGTAGCGATTGATAGTCTCCAAAAAAATTGTTTCGCGAAAACCAATTATGTATTTAATAAAATATACACACTGTGTGACATGTTTCCGGGGTGGAATTTCTCTTCTATGGATTCAACACTGCGTCTGTGACGGAGAATTGAACTGAATTTTTTTAATTAACACTTTTTTACTTTTTTCAGATTGAACTTCAATTTTCGGTACCGTTCATTCGAATACCAGTAAAAAGAGCGTTGGATGTTGGACATGGAGCTTTGGCCAATTTTAATATTGCCTCACTAGCTGTTGGAGGAGCGTTAGCATTATTCACGGGATTTATTTTTCCAACGTTTACGAAAGCGTTCGACCGAAAACCCTACAAACCGTTTCACAGCAAGTATGGGAAAAGTAAGACTCGATTTTTATTTAAATTTGCACCAAACCAATCTTTAGACCTTCAAGTTGTGGGTATGTTGTGGCTTGTGGCATTCCAATAAATAAAATTGCATGTTTAAAATTGTGTAATTCATTAGAATACAGTACTTAAATCATAAATTAACAACGAAATGATCACTAAACACATGAAAAGATGGATGGATATAAAATTTAGTATTTCAGCCATAAATTTTAATTATTTGGTATCGAGTTTTAACCTAAATGTCATTTAATTGAACGTTACTTCTTTCCTTTCTTCCCCTTGCCTTTATTATCTTTACCTTTACCTTTGCCCTTTTCTTTTGGGGGCGTAAAATCCTCTGGATTATATTGAGTGTCGGTGTGAACGACGTTCTTTTTCCTTTTCAAACGCTCCGGTCTAATTATTCCGGCAGGCGGCGTAAATTCAATATCTAACTCACTGTCCGAACTCGACTCTTCTTGCTCGCAGGTGCACGTTGCACCTTCAGGTGGTGGAGGAGGCTTCTTTTTTTGTATTCTAAATTGCATAGGCGTACAATCCATATACGGATTTTCGTCGCACTCGATGGTCTGAGGATCTTTCAGTGGATTCATTTGTATAAAGTAACATCCCTCTCTCTTCTTAATCGATAACGTTGGCTTTGGAGCAACCGTAGCGTCCGAATCGGATTCGTAATAACTTTTTTTGCTCTTCAACGATTTTTTGGATGTACCAGGTTTTAATGCGTGAATTGGTTCGACTAGTTTCATTCCTTTAGCTTTACGATGGGCTATAATCCTGTTAGCTACGATTTCGGAAACTGCACCTGGACGCCAACCATAACGCGGCTTTAAAAGAAATAATTAGATCGATTAATAATTGTGATTAGTGATTACCTTAAGACCCACACAAGGCGTCCATATATTCCACAACCAACCCATTTTAGCTGGTACGGCTCGACCAGGTAAAACGCACCGTCTGTGACCGATATGAATTCCAGGGTATATGTCTCCTACTTTGTATTTATATTTGCCGCGACAACCTTTTCTCTTTTTATTTTTATTTTTGGAATCTTTTCCCTTTTTTGAGCCTCTTCGTGCAGTCTTACGATCGCCTTTGTCTTCTTTGCATACGGCGCACGGTTGTTTACCTCCTTGAGCCGCACACGTTTTAGGCGTACACGGACCTTTACCGTCCGTCGTTGGAGCGTCGCCACTGTCCATTTTTTGTTCTTCTTGTTTTTTTGATGCGGAAAATGGACAGTTTGGTATACTGCATATGCTAGTTTTTGATTCTTTGGGAGCACACGGTGACGGACTGTCGCCAAAAGGACATCTAGGATCGGGTACTTCTTCTTCGTGTTGATTGGCGTTTGGATTAAAAGGACAATTAGGATAATCGCACACTGGTACACACGGTGTTGGTGGACATGGTGGTGGACATGGTGGTGGGCATGGTGGTGGACATGGTGGTTGACATGGTGGAGGAGGACAAGGTGGTGGGTTCGAATAAGGACAACAAGGATTCGCACAAACTTCGGTTTTGGGCGTGAAGCAAGGCTCGGGTATATTACAAGGAGAAGGCTTTTGTGTCGCGTAAGGACATTCTGGATTAGCGCACATAGAGGATTCTTTGTCAGGTTGTTTTGATTTATTTCCGGGACACTTTGGATTGTTGCAGAACTTTTTTTGTGAAGGTTTTTCGGGTTCGAGCGGTGGGTAAGGGCACGTTGGACTTCCACAAGGACTGCTTGGTGGAGGAGGGCAGGGTTTTGCAAAAGGGCAAGCAGGATTAGAACAAACGTGCGGTGGGCACGGTGGGGGAGGACACGAGGGAGGAGGACACGGGGGAGGAGGACAGGGTGTTGCATAAGGGCAAGCAGGATTAGAACAAACGTGCGGTGGGCACGGTGGGGGAGGACACGGGGGAGGATAACATGGTGGAGGAGGACACGGTGGCGGAGGGCAAGGGGGAGACGAAAAAGGACACGGGGAACTTTGTGAAAATGGACAAGGGGGTGGTGGACATGGAGGCGGGGGACAAGGAGAGGAGAATGGACAGCCGGGACTGCCACAGGGAGATGAAGGTCCGCATGGTGGCGGAGGACAAGGTGGTGGAGGACATGGAGGTGGAGGGCATGTCGGCTGTGAATACGGGCAATTCGGGTTATCACATACGTCGAATTCAGGTTCGTCGTTGCCGAGGTCCGCATAAGGACAGGGTTGTGGGGGTCCAAATGGGCAGTTTACGTCACTACAAGGAGGCGGAGTGGCAAAAGGGCATTGTGCACTTCCACATGGTCCTTTCGGTACTATATTGTAACGTAATTCTTTAGGTTTTAATGGGCATTGAGGGTTTCGACAAGGTCCTTTTGGTAGAGGGTCGGGACAATCCCAATGGATCGGTTCTAAAGGGGGCATACAAGGAGGTAACGGAAATGGGCATTTAGCCGAACCGCATACTCTTGCCAATTCTGGACCGTCGAGCAACTGAAATTCTGTATATTCTTCGTCGGTAATTGCTCCTACTTTATTCCTCGTATACGGACACACGGGAGAGCCGCAAGCGCTCCTAGTTTGATTAAATTGAAATCTATCGTCTGCTGCAGAACTTTTCTTTCTACTATAAGGACAGTTGGGCGAACCACAAGCAGACATTAAAGTCGAATCTTTTGGGAGCTCAGTCGCGAGTGACATTATTGGCACTTCTTCTTTTTCTTCGCCGCACGAGTGAAAAGGATCGAGCAGACCACCTTTAGTGCAGCAATGTTTCTTACATGCTTCTGCTACAAGATTTTGCGCATACGGGCAACTTGCTGTACCGCAAGGGCCTAAAGCAGTTTTATACGCGACTAGCACTTTATCGAACGATTGCATTAAGTCCTTGCACATTAGCATAGGTTCGGGGGGAAAGTTGCATTCGTCGTCTCCATCTACAGGAGCACCTCCACATAAACGCAATAAATTTGTTTCTTTAGTTTTAGGCGAGAGTAAGTAGGATTCTACCACGTCTAATTCTAGACGGCGTTTCGACAATTCTTGAAGCAGAAATTTAGAATTTGAAACTTTAGTTATTTTAAACTTACCATTGGAAAATGATTCGATGGCGATTGGAGTATCGAAATCCTCTGCATCGATATTCCAAGATGTCATTTCTCCAAATTCGAGAGCGTCGTTTACACTGGAGACGTCTTTGCTTCCTGGATTAAATTGTAATTTATCGATGAGCGCTTCCAGCAAACGCAATTGTTCTTCGTCAGCCATGACATAAATTTTAGTTCTTTTTCAATTATAACGGAGCCAAAAAGTTACCCACAAATAATTTAAATACCGACTAAAATTTTGTTAAAATTATCACATTTGACGTAAAATTTGGCTCAAATTAATTGAATAATTTTTTTGTTGTTTTAACAAATGAAATTTCACGAACGACTAATTTTGAACCGCCCATTATGATTTGTTTGAGTTTTGGACAAATATACGCCTAAGAGGTAGGCAACACTTCGCACACGATAATACAAATTTTGCAAATTCGTATTCTCTTACATACGATTTATGACTAATGTTGATACTAATTGTACTCAATTAGCGTTTATTTAATTTCTAATGTATATCGTGTTTGCAGATCATAAAGAAGAATCGTTTGAGTGGGGGCGCTTAATGGCAGTCTTAGAACAAACGTTAATAGAAAACGACGTGGACTCGACAACTTGTATGCAGAAAGCAATATGTTGGATAGTTCAAAGTTCGTTAAATCAACATAAATTTGTCGATACTCTAATGTCGAATCAATGGATTAAAGAAGTTTTAGATGGGACTCCATTACAGTCGGCTATAGAAAATGGAATTGAAAACAGAAATTGTGGAGACGAATACGACAGTTGTAAATTAAATAAAAAAATGTTGCAGCACTTTATTCGACAAATTACTAAAGCCATAAGTTTAACCTGAAGACTGATTGAGTTGAAAAATTGTTGTTTTTCAAATTTTGTTATATTTTTGCTTGTTACTCATTATTTATTTTGAAATATTATTATGTTAAATCATTTGTGTGCAGCTTTCCGATGCTATACTCTACACAGATTACCTCAATCTTAGTATTGAAATTAATGGCAATACTTGCAGTTGAACTTATTTTCTAATCACTAGACCTGGTTCCAAATGTGTAGAAACCTAATTTTTATAAATTTTAATGTCATTAGTCATGACATTTAGAACTAGGTCTACAGTGGTTCGTAGGGTAGTTACATTGAAAAATTATTATGTAGGATTAGAAGGCCCCAATGTGTATTATATTTTAAATTTATATAATTTTGATATACAGGGTGGCAAACAGTAACCTCCCCCACACGCTATAGGAGTACAGAAGTAGGTATTTAATTTATTTGCAAAAATGTTCACTTTGTGTCCCTTAATTTGCTCAAATGCAGGGGCAAGCTAATGATTAGAAAAATTTTATGATTTCTCTACCATTTATTACTAGGTATACTCATAAATGTAACAGAACAAAATTTAGGGGCTTAGGTTATTTTGTATTACAGGACAGTGACACTTATTTTAAGAATTGGAGCTGTGTAGAGTAATAAACACGCCACTTCGATGTATTTCTTTCTTTTTGCTAATTGTTAAAATATGCTTTTGGTGCTTTATGAAGATGTACGCTCATTATTATGTTCCTTATGTTACAAACTGCTTGTTAATAATATATTCATTCGCTGTTTATAAATTTATTGTTTGTTATTAATTATTTGCTTATGGATGGATATATTAAAATAAAATGTGATAATTGCAATGACTTTTATTTGTCTTTTGTTGGAATTAACTGAAGTAGTTCATAAAAATAACAAAATACCTTACAGCGACTCTGAAGGCACTAAACGTTTGGGCCAACCCTCAACTACTCTAGTCTCGAGTAGCAAAATTAAGAGCAGAAAACTACAAAAACTATTGCTACAGCCAATTTTAAAAGGCTAATATCTTCGAAACTAACGGTCCAAAAGGGCCTTAATTTATTAAGAGTATTTGTCGCTTGTAGGGCTACAGTATCGCTTAATCAAAATGACCAAATTGAGACTTTTAGAAAACAGTTTTAAAAAATTTTTATTAAAAATTTGTATTTTTCAGACGAGGTAGTAGGAGAGCAGAAGAGCGATAAGGTGGTCGAAATGAATTTTAAATTAAAATAATTTAAAGGCACTACGTTAAAAATGCTCCCATTAATGTTACGAAACGAGGCGTTATCGCTTATAATGTTGTTTTTATTTATTTAAATTTAAAAATATATTTCTCTCAATTTAAAATTTGGTATGAACACCTTATCGCTCTTCTGCTCTCCTACTACATAGCCTGAAAATCGTAAAATTAAAAGGAAATTTTTAAAAACCTAGTTTTAAAAAAATCGAAATTATGCAATTCTGAGGGTGCAAATCTTTAGCTCTACTATCGGGGAATATACTTATTAAATTTGGACGCTGCTGGTCATCTAGTTTAAAAGATATTCGATTTTTAAGTAATTTTGAATGTTTTAATTCTTAAAATTTTATGCTTTATGTCGAATATCTTCTAAACTAGAGGACTATCAGCGCCCAAATTTAACAAGTATATTCCCCGATAGTAGGGCTAAAAATTTGCACCCTCAGATTGGCCTAATTCCGATTTTTTTAAATTAAGATTTTAAAAATTTCCTTTAAATTTTATAATTTTCGGACAAGGTATTAGGAGAGTAGAAGATCGATAAGGTGTTGGAAACAAATTTTAAATTGAGGCAACAATAATTTTATATATTAAACATTTTATATTCACAGGCTTATCATAAGCGATAACGCCTCGTTTCATAACATAATATCAGATGCTTTTTGAATAAATATTTCTCTTTAATTAATTTCGTTTACCTTATCGACCTTCTACTCTCCTACTACCTTGTCCGAAAATTGTAAAATTTAAAGGAAATTTTTAAAAACTTAATTTTAAAAAATCGGAATTAGGCCAATCTGAGGGTGCGAATCTTTAGTCCTACTATCGGGGAATATACTTGTTAAATTTGGGCGCTGCTGGTCCTCTAGTTCAGAAGATATTCGACTTTAAAGTTATTTTGAATAGTTTAATTTTTAAAATTTTATGCTTTATGTCGAATATCTTCGAAACTAGAAGACCAGCAGCGACCAAATTTGACAAGGATATTCCCCGATAGTACGGCTACAGATTCGCACCCTCAGATTGGCCTAATTCCGATTTTTTTAAATTAAGTTTTTAAAAATTTCCTTTAAATTTTACAATTTTCGGACAAGGTAGTAGGAGAGTAGAAGGTCGATAGGGTAAACGAAATTAATTAAAGAGAAATATTTATTCAAAAAGCATCTGATATTATGTTATGAAACGAGGCGTTATCGGTTATGATAAGCCTGTGAATATAAAATGTTTAATATATAAAATTATTGCCTCAATTTAAAACTTGTTTCCAACACCTTATCGACCTTCTACTCTCCTAATACCTTGTCCAAAAATTGTAAAATTTAAAGGAAATTTTTAAAATCTTATTTTAAAAAAATCGGAATTAGGCCAATCTGAGGGTGCAAATCTTTAGCCCTACTATGGGGGAATATACTTTTTAAATTTGGGCGCAGCTGGTCTTCTAGTTTAGAAGATATTCGACTTTAAAGTTATTTTGAATAGTTTAATTTTTAAAATTTTATGCTTTATGTGGAATATCTTCTAAACTAGAGTACCAGCAGCGCCCAAAATTAACAAGTATATTCCTCGATAGTAGGGCTACAGATTCGCACCCTTAGATTGGCCTTATTCCGATTTTTTTAAATGAAGATTTTAAAAATTTCCTTTAAATTTTACAATTTTTGGACAAGGTAGTAGGAGAGTAGAAGGTCGATAAGGTAAACGAAATTAATTAAAGAGAAATATTTATTCAAAAAGCATCTGATATTATGTTATGAAACGAAGCGTTATCGCTTATGATAAGCCTGTGAATATAAAATGTTTAATATTATATAAAATTATTGTTGCCTCAATTTAAAATTTGTTTCCAACACCTCATCGACCTTCTACTCTCCTAATACCTGTCCGAAAATTGTAAAATTTAAAGGAAATTTTTAAAATCTTAATTTAAAAAAATCGGAATTAGGCCAATCTGAAGGTGCACATCTTTAGCCCTACTTTCGGGGAATATACTTGTTAAATTTGGGCGCTGCTGGTCTTCTAGTTTAAAAGATATTCGATTTTAAAGTAATTTTGAATGTTTTACTTCTTAAAATTTTATGCTTTATGTCGAATATCTTCTAAACTAGAAGACTGTTAATTTTTTGAAAGTTTCGCTCTAAAAGTGGTTTTAAAAGTTCAAATTTGGCATGAAGGTAGTCCAAGGGTAGGCCAAACTTTATGTGCCATTAAAATTGCAATAAAGTCGAAAATTACTTAAAAATACAGAAAATTTCTAAAACTATTCCTACGCCCGATTTTTAAAGTCGAAACATCTTCGAAACTATCGGTCCAAAAGGGCCTTAATTTATTAAGACTATTTGTCGCTTGTAGGGCTACAGTATCGCACAATTGTATCGAGAAATTTGCGCTCTTTGGGCCACTTTTTTTAGCAATAATATATACCGTGGGGCTGTATGAGGAGTTGCCTATGTGTTAGGCGTAATAATCTCCAGTAGAGTTTTACAGTTTCAACAATGCCTTTTATACGATACTTCAGATGAATGCACAGATGTAATGAAGTAAAAAAAGTCATTTAATAATTAATAAAACTTTATTTAAACTCAATTATGTATAACTTAAATTGTTTAAACGCAAAATTGTCAGTTTGTTAACAATTCAATATTGATACAAATTTCTAAACTTATCTCGTCATTACAATCGACATCTTCATCCCTTAGTTTAATAATTTTAGCTACTGACAATGTTAGTTTAGTTAAAATTGCTTAAATAAAACGTAGGGTATTCCAAATGTATTTGGTTTATAATGACTAGCAAATTTATAAAATAAATAAATAATTAATAAATACGATTACATTTTGTATAATTTCTTCTCATACCACTCAGTCTTATATAATTAATAATAATCATCTTTTTATACAATTCAAATGCTATGTTTTACTTAAGTACGTCTTAAGATTATTTTAAGGAGACTTTTAGATAAACAAAAAGTATAACAATTTAAAAATAAATACAAGGGAGAGGGTGTGTTTAAGTTAAATGGGAGAAAGACAATTTTAACATTTCAATTTTGTTGTACCCTCAAACCTTTACAATATATACACATTGTTCTCACGCAATTTACAAACTTTTTAAATTCTTTTCTAATTTGATACTTTTAAGTTATAAACAGTTACGTTACAAATGATTTAATCACAAAACCACGGTAATATCTTGTAAGCCAAGTCAGTCCTAATCCCCTAATTACGTTGAAATTTGTCTAATTAAACTTCTAAAGTTAGAGAATAAGGTACGACATGTTTCTTTACTGAATAGTCGCTAAAATTTCAAGTTTTCACATTTAATGTCTTTCAAGAGGCTCCACGACAAAGGTGAAGTAGCATTTCAAGAAATAAACTACCGAAAATTTAAAGCTACAGCTCTGTAGACCAATTGCAAGCCTCAATACACAGATGCAGGGTTGCGTTCGTTGCATTTTCTCCAACACTCGTGGCATCAAGTTTTTCAAAATCTACCTCACCTCCATCGTAGACCCTTTCAGATAGACAAACAACTTATTTACATTATAATTTATAATAGATATTCCGTCTCTAACTGTTAGCATGTTTTATACAGGGTGTCTCAATAGAGCGATCAAGTCGAGTATCTCCTTTTGTATAAACAAAGCCAAAAAATGGTAAATATAAAAGTTGCAAAACATTTTTTGCAGCTCTACTAAACCACCCTGTACAAAGTCTCAAGATAATTTAAGTGATGTACTTGGTACTTTTCAACAATTACAATTTTGTAAATGATCAAAAAAATTGCCATAAGAGCATGGCTTCAATTAGCCTTAATACATAAGTTTAAAGGCAGTTCGTCCAAAAAATGAACTGAAAATAATGAACCAGCAGACAAGAAATGTGATTTCTGTCTCCAATTTTCAAGAAGTTTGACTAATCCCTTCAACTTCTTAAATTTTTGCCAAAAATACGTTTAAAACAATTGTACAATACATTAGGGGGTGTAGAGGATTAAGCACCCTCGATGGTCGACATATTTACAATAAACAACAATTTTTAAAAACGAAATAAAATTAAGTGGATAAAACTTCGCAGATCAAGTGACTTCTGCATCCGGCGGCACAAATTGTCTTGCTCTAAATAGCTCAGACAAGTGCAGCGGTCACTTGATCGGCGAAGGTAACCCTCTTCTAGCTAGGCTGCGGAGGAACTAGCTGAGAAGTCTGATGTAAAGAATTCATGGGGTGATTACGAAGAGTCTGTAATCGTCTCGTTTCGCAAACTTCTCCGTGTAATACTTCGAAATATTCTTTAATTAAAGTTGCAATTTGAAATGCTTGAGCGGTCGTTAATATAACTTTACTCTGTTTACGTTCGCTTCCTGTTATTATCATTAGACAGTTTAAAGCTGGTGCGTAACTTAAAATACTTGTATATTCGTAAGTGCACAAGGCGTTGCGAGATCTATGTTCTAATAAATGGAGTCCAGTTTGGTCTACTGCAAGCCATAAAACTCGAGGCCAATTGGAAGTGAAGGATTGCTGCGAAATAATTTTTTTGTTACAAATAATTCGAGACAACAAATTAAAATTTACCATAACATCAAAAATGGTCGCTTTGTGTAAAGGCCAACTTTGAATTAAATTAAGGAAGGCTTGTTTAGCTTCGGACGCAGTCATCCCTCTCAACGACTGGTGGTGCATAATTACCCCGTCTTGTGGAACTGTAGGCACCAAACGAGGAGGAAGACAGTGACTAGCTATAGGCCTATAATCGGGCACCAAATCGCCACAATCGCCCAGTTCCAACTGCGCTTGAAGAGCAGCGAGCATCATCTAGAACAATAGAAAGTTATAAAATACTTAGCAAACCTCTTAACACAAAAGGAGACCCCAAAAATTGCCCAAATGATGCAACTTTCAGATAAATGAGACTTACAGCTTCTTTGTCAGTTATAGGGAAGCGATCGGCTCTAAGATCATGAAGAACTTGATGGTACAAAAGCTCCTTTTCAACAGGATCCTTCAAATTGATGTAACTGTCCAAAAACAGGTGTTTCTTAAACAAGAAGAAGTGATATTGAGGTCTCGAACGCTTGGCCGTTCCAGTATTGTTAACGGCAGATACGGCAGTGGCCATACGATACCTCTCCCATTTGGCCATGACGTCGGCAACTTTTTCTTCAGTAGCTAAACTCCTTTCTGTAGTACCCAACACTTCATAAATTGCGTACCCTAAAAGCAGATTAAAAAATTCAATAAGCTGCAATGTTTTTATCACTTCAATATCAATTTTAAAAAAATACAAATTACTGTGGGATAAAAATTTAAATTCGCCTCACCTTTAGCTTCAGAACTAAGACCGACTTTATCCCTGACGACCTCCAAAACGTCTCGTGCTGTAGCCGAAGGATGAAATTCCACCGAATGATACTGCCCGTCCATAAAATGAAAACGCGCGTAGACCGGACGTCGATTTATGGTACAAATTATTTCTTCGCGCGAAGGAGCCCACTGTCTTCTTCTAGTCCCTTGAGTTTTAGACAAACACTTTTCCGCAAACCTGGCGTATTTTCCCTCTTCGGTCACGTAATCTGAACTACAGCGCTTCAAATGCGCTATAAGATATCTCCTGATTGGTTTGCTCGGAGGTAAAACTACAGAACACGCAAGCGATAACAAAGCCCAATGCCTGAGATTAACGCGAGAATTTGGATCAGGATGGTCTGTCGTTTGTTTAATCAACTCCAAATAAAGTTCGCACAAGTGCGATTCTTTTCGCATGCAACGTTCGAGAATCGACTGTAAAAGAGTAACGTGTTCGTCTTCGGCTCTACGAATAACTTCACCGTTTTGTCCGAGACCGGCGTACGTCAAAATAACTTGAAAAACTTGCAACATGATTTGTTCTTCCGCTTCCGGTATGCGACTAATACTTTGTGTTAAAGGCTGCCGACTAAAAGCCCAAAAGGCGTAATGGAAACCTTTGTAGGTCTCGCCAGAATCGCCTCCATGTTCCTGCCTTAGCTTGTCCAACTTATGTTTGCTTAACCTCCTCAAAGTATTTCGTATGAAATTTCCAGAAGCGTCGGTTGGTTTTCTCATGATATCGTTGTCTACCAACGCCCTTCTGCAGTTAACCAAGTTGTGGTATAGCCGAACACGATCTTCGTTGGTCATGCCTTTAACTTTTTTAGGCGGAGATTCGTTTTCGATAATCCAGCCGGCTAAAGTTGGGCAATAACTAGCGATCAAAGAGCCGATTTCGTATTTTTGAGGCGTTTCGAATACAAAACATTTATGGTTGCTTTCGTGGAGGTGGCGTTGTAGAGTGATGGTGATAAAACTATCGCTGGGATCTATAAGGATGCTTTCTACTTCTTGATATCTGTATTCGTTCAGTACGAATTTATCGTCGGGCTTGATAAACATGAGCCCTTCGTTGCTAATTCCTAAAATTAACGAGTTTCCGTACGACCAATAACCACGGTACGTTACAGGAAACATCGTGGTGCCGTAAAGGGGATATTGCATGACGCAGGAAAGGTACAGGGCTTTGGCTGTGAGTTCGGATCTACCGGCACCATATTGGCGGTGAGCTTGGGCCAAAATTGGAACCCAAACGTCATCTCCACGCGTCCTACTAATTCTATATGGAAGAAAAGTGTCGATGTCCATGTAATATTCGAATTTATTATTATCTTTAGGGTCGCCCAAGGCGACTTGTGCTTGAAGACCTGCCAGTTGTAGTGCCACTTTTTCTGTTACTGGAAAATCGTCGCTCTAAAAAGACACAAATAAATACAATTAATTAACGAAGTTCAGAATAGAGAGACGGGAAGGACGTTGAACTTTAGACCTCAGACGTAGCTTATATATGAATTTGCAACTCAAAGAACAGCCGCAATGCAAAGTTGGTACACCCTTAAAACCTAAAATTCTAATTAAGCAAATTATTTTGAGCGCTGTTCTCATCCGTGAGCATCAGATACTCAGGAAACAAGAAGCAGAACAGAGGAAACGAGATCCGCTACTGTAAAACCAAGTGCTCAGTACTGATTTATGGGGTTCTGAGATTTGGATACTTGCAAGAACTGGATACAATGAGCCAAAAGCCTTATAGATACGTAAGTCGTATTATTAGAAAGGGGTGGGCCTTCTAGTTTTCTCAGGACTTTAAGACAAAAAATGCCTTATTGCCAGTTTTTGGGGGGCGCTGAGTCCGATTTGCAACTTTACCATCTTGGAAAAGTGATGCGTTCTATGAAAACTGCGAAAAAATGTTTATTTCGCTTAGAACTTAAAAACTAAGCACTTTCTACAAAAGTGTCGCTATACAAAAATTAACTACATTAAATTTCCCACAAATTACGTATCTTGAGTTTTTTTTGTGAAACAAACGGTTTAGGAGCTAGAGCGTGTTTAAATTTGACAAGAGTTCCAAAACCAGCCAAAAAACTGTTCTTTTAGTTTTTCGTTTGTAACTCAAAAACTACACACTTTGAGAGAAAAATGTTTTTATACAAAAATAAAGCACGTTAAATTTTTTACAAATTCTGTCTCCTACTTTTTTTGTCAGACGAACTAAAAACTCACCTTGACAACACTATGGACAGCTTGTGCGTACAAGAGGTTTACTTCTACAGGATCTTGGCTCAACTCTCGTAAAGTTTTGAACAGCCGTCTTTTAAAAATAAATCTATTTTCCCCACCACTCAAAGTAGTCCCGTTACGACGTCCAATAGTCGAAAATCCACCAGGAGGAGCAATCTTGTTCTGATTTCTAAAAAGACACAGATAGTTTTCAACACTACAAATACCACACCCTACTTACTGCAGTTCCCACGATGCAATTACATCATAAAGATAGTAATGAGCTCTAACGTGCTCTTCACAATCTGGACGACTCTGATATATGGCCCAACCTTCGAGAGTGCGTAATCCAAGTCTTTCTGCCAACTTTCTAGATGCATCACCCGCCGTATCGGTCGGATGCACGTCGATCGCTTTAGTGCGCCCATCAAGAAAGAAAAAGCGACAAACGATGGTACCCAAACGTTTCATAGCCTAAAATTCCTTATCAAACAACAAACCACCAAATTAAATCCCAACTTACGGCAACTTCGACAGAAGATGGCGCGTGTTCGCGCACTTTAACGCGACTATTATTGCAATTATCCAAACACCACTGAACGTATTGCGAAACACGCCCTCCTTGCGTCACATTTTTACGTAAAAACGAAAGAAAATAACGATGCAACAGTTTCGAAGGCTGAAACGCAACTATACACAAGCAGAGCAAAAGCCAAACTCGTTCGGTCCACTCTACTTGAGGGTTGTTTGTTGCTTGCCTAATACACTGGACGAAAACTTCATCTCTAAGCTCCTCACGTTCCAAAGCGTTGCTTATTATATTTTGTATAACTGCCAATTCGCGTTCTGGATTAAGCTCTCCTCGAACATACTTGCAGAAATCCTAAATAAATACGCGTTACCTCCATTAGAACAAAATCAAAAATTTGCTTACCCTAAACACGGTACAAGCGATGTTGACATTATCCGGATCATACATGTGAATGTGGGAGTTTGGAATCGTGTTTCCTTTGTAATACGTCACCATTTCGTATTTTGGGATCATTTCCGAGCTTTGTCGTTTTCTCGTGAGAGTTGCCATTATCGTTCCCTCCGGACTACGTTCGTGCGAGTTGAAATAACTTTGGGCAAACTCGACCATGTCGTGGTACGTTTCGTCAACGGTCACTTCTTTATCTTTGATATCGTTCAACTCCTGCAACTTCTTTTCGACGCGATGTTTACGGCGTTGCTCTCGTTCTGGATTGTGGGTTTCCAACTCTCTTTGATACCTCCATGCTTGGGGCTGCAAAACAATGTTAGTTAAAATGAAACTTAAAAACGTTAATTTTGTACCCCGGTGCTGCTGCTTCTAGATAGTGGTGGACTGTGCTTGGGTGAATCTAACGGAAGTTTGGGTGGCGCCGGAAGTGGTGGTGGGGAAATGCAAGTTAACTCCTCGCGTGGTAAAACGGCTTCATAGATGGGTTCGTTGTCGTTCTTTTCAGGAACGGTCCCTTCGGTATCGAAGGGTGGTGGTGGAGGAGGACAAGTCGGCTCGGGTAAAGACGGAGGGCCTAGTTTTGGCGGTGCAATTTGTTGTTGCTCTTGCGCGAGCCCTTCTAATTCTTGTTGAATTACAGTTTCCAACTCTACGTCTAAATCTTCGACGAGTTCGTCCATTTTTTCGCCGATTTCGTCGATAATTTGGTTGTGGTTAGGCTGGACGTCGGATAAAAAGGCAAATAAATTATCCAAGTCCACGGCTTCGGCACTTTGTTCCGTTAGGCGCGGTTTCAACTGTTCGGCCATGTGAGATAAAGTTGCAATTTCTTTTTGAGCAGCTCTAAAAAGGCAAACAATTAGAATGTGCGAGAGATAGAGAAAAGGGGCCTTACTTTTCGCTTTGCTCCAGTTCCAGTTGTTTTTGTTCCTTTTCGACCATTTCGGCTAGTTCGGCTTCACGGGCGAGTCGTTCTTCTTCCAACTTTTCTCGTTTTCTCATTTCTTCTTCGACACGGCGCATTTCTCTCAAAGCACTGGCGACTTCACGAGCAAAAACTCCGCGCAAATGACTCTGAATTACGACGGCCGCTCTTCTCATCCTTATAAATTGAATTCGCTGCTTCCAGCCGCGATAGGCGTGTTGTAATTGCAACGTCGCGTTACGGATTTGTACGTAATTTCTTTTAGCTACGTACATTCTGAAAGTTCGTTGAATTACGATCGTGTTGTAAATGATCATTTTGTTGCGAGCTTCTTCCAAAGGTTCGTGGGCGTACGAACGCATGAAGACTTTGGTTTTACCAATTTGCCATTCGGTTTTTGGAATTTTACATCTATCGATTATTATTTTAGACGCCATGTGGACGTCCGGCGGAAGTCGACCTTTGCAAAGACAATAGTACCTTAAGACAAAATCGCAGAAGTTCATGTGAATGGGAAAACCTTCTTTCCGTATTCGAATTATGTCTAACATTCCTAAATATTTAAGTTGGTCCAAAACTAGTATTTGGTCGAAATTGTTTGGGTCTTTAAAGGCGTTCGGTTTGATGCAACGGACGTACCAAGGCGTTGTGGACTGAAGTACGTCTACAAGTGCTTGTAACTGGTGACGAAACGTATCGGAAACCGTTGGTTTACCTTTACTCGTACCTCTCGAGACGGTACCCACTCCGGCTGCCACAAAAAAAGTTTCAAATTTACCTTCAAGTGGAGAAACTTATTTTACCTTCGACTCTTACGGCCATGTATCCTAAGTCTTGATATTTGGACAAGTCTTTTACGAACTCGTTCGCACTTCTCGAAATCACATCGAAAAAGACGTCCTGCTGGACGTCACGATTCTTGTCCACTATTCCTTTAACTTTATAGGTCACTTGACCGGCGTAGTGACGAATTCCAAACTCTGTTTCCCATCTTCTTCGATCTTCGCCTGTTCAAAGAAAAAACATTTGATATAGTAACCAACGCGATAACGTTCGGTAAGCAAAGGCATGTAGTGAGCCCGAGCAAGTCTTAAAAGTTGGGAAAGCCCCCAAGGCAGTTCTAAATAAACCTGGAGATGAACAATGAGCAGCAAGACGAAACCGTTAAATTTTGGGTAGAGCTGGATTTGCAACGGCTTACCTTTGATGTAATTGTCGTGACCACCAAACTCCGAATGCAAATTAGATATATAGGAAGAATCACAGCCTTTAGGCAGATGGCATTGTTCCGATAACAAGCGTAAAACACATCTTGGTGGTTTCTCCAACAACTCCAAACAGGATGTATTGTCGGTAAAACTAATATGGCTATAATGAATCCCTTCTTGTTGATACTAAAATTTGAAAAAGTGGTTAATATTAAAATTTAGAAAGTGGGAAATACTCACAATCTCTTGTTCTAAGGCAAAAACGTAATGGTTAAAAAATTTGTGCAACTTTTCATTAGTGTAATTAATGCACAACTGTTCGAAAGAATTTACCGCAAAATTTTCAAAGCCGAAAATATCTAAAACGCCCAAAAAATTCTTATTGTCCTTTCCCGGATTAGTGCAAGTATTGATGTGATTAATTAACCAAGCAAAAGTTCTCGAATATAAGGCTTTTGCCATTGCGTGTCTATTTTCTCTAGCCTAAAATTAAAAAACAATTATTTCAAAACTTGTTTGGTCACGCCAGGTTTAGAATGGATGCTCTACAACTTTTCTCTAGTGACTTTAACCGCCCAGACATTAAGCGAGCCAACGTGTAGCAAAAATAAGATTTTACGTGCAATTTCCCTATGCGTCGAGAGCCATTCTACACCCGGTAAGACAAAAAAAACGTACCTCTTGCAACTTTAACGGAATTTCTGTAATATTTCCTCTAACATTAATTTGCCGCAATAAAACAACTTGCTTTAAACTCTCTATATTTAATCCTAATAAATTTGCTACTATTTCTAAAATATTTAAATCTCCCTGAGTGAGCTGACATCTTTCTCCATCCACGTCCTAAAAATTCATTTTATTCGTATAATACAATTTTTTTAAATGGGAGATTAAGTTACTCACTTGAAATGTCAAATTTCCAAGCCATAAAATCGCTGAAAGGGTTTGAAAAATGCCATTGCACATTACGGGAGGTACTTGTAAAACGTTAAAAGCTAATCTAAGGTTGTCTAAGCGTTTGGCATCGCCGTCAATTTTAATGTAACCAGATTGGTTTATGTAATTATAAAAGTCGGCGTCTTTTAATTGTA
This sequence comes from Malthinus flaveolus, assembly GCA_950108345.1. Taxonomy (NCBI): domain Eukaryota; kingdom Metazoa; phylum Arthropoda; class Insecta; order Coleoptera; family Cantharidae; genus Malthinus; species Malthinus flaveolus. The sequence continues at coordinate 94,105,437 of OX467285.1, forward strand.
GCTGAGCCGCTAATTCCTTGTTGTGCTGTAAAATTATTAATTATTGTAACGAGACATCAAAATTAGATTACATCGAGAAGGCTTGGGGATTTTATTCTTACAATGCCATTGTTTCTTTTAACCACATCAAAATAGTTTACAAGACTTCCAGATACAGTCTTATTTTGATTGCTTTGTATAGCAAGCGAGTCGTTTATTTTGAAAAAGATGTACTAAGTAGGCTATGGGAAAGCTCCGAACAACTTCGAAAAAAATGATCTTTTCAAGTTTTCGCTTATACTTTTTGAGAAAAGCTTTTGTAGGTATTCAAAAATAAACTACATTAACTTTCCTATATATTTTGTTTCTTACTTTTTTTTCCCGCAGATAAACGGTTTAGGCGCTAGAGTTTAACACAGGCGCTTAAAGTTTGACAAAAATTTTAAAATCTGCTCTTAAACTGTTTTTTGGGTTTACGCTAACTCGAAAACTGCGCGCTTTTTTGTAAAAGTGTATCTATACAAAAATAAACTACATTAAATACCCCACATATTTTGTCTATTAGACTTTTTCATCAGATGAACCTTTTAGGAGCTACAGCGCGTTAAAGTGTAACAAAAAATTCAAAACCTGCTCATAAACTGTTTGTTTTTTGTTTTTCGTCTATAACTCAAAAGCCGCAGACTTTTTGAAAAAAGTGGTTCTATAAAAAATAAACTACATTAAATACCCCACATATTTTGTCTATTAGACTTTTTCATCAGATGAACCTTTTAGGAGCTACAGCGCGTTAAAGTGTAACAAAAAATTAAAAACCTGCTCATAAACTGTTTCTTTTTTGTTTTTCGTCTATAACTCAAAAGCCGCGGACTTTTTGAAAAAAGTGGTTCTATACAAAAATAAACTACATTAAATTCCCCACATATTTTGTCTATTAGACTTTTTCATCAGATGAACCGTTTAGGAGCTACAGCGCGTTAAAGTGCAACAAAAAATTCAAAATCTGCTCATAAACTGTTTCTTTTTTGTTTTTCGTTTATAACTCAAAAGCCTCGGACTTTTTGAAAAAAGTGGTTCTATACAAAAATAAACTACATTAAATACCCCACATATTTTGTCTATTAGACTTTTTCATCAGATGAACCGTTTAGGAGCTACAGCGCGTTAAAGTGTAACAAAAAATTCAAAATCTGTTCATAAACTGTTTGTTTTTTGTTTTTCGTCTATAACTCAAAAGCCGCGGACTTTTTGAAAAAAGTGGTTCTATAAAAAATTAACTACATTAAATACCCCACATATTTTGTCTATTAGACTTTTTCATCAGATGAACCTTTTAGGAGCTACAGCGCGTTAAAGTGTAACAAAAAATTAAAAACCTGCTCATAAACTGTTTCTTTTTTGTTTTTCGTCTATAACTCAAAAGCCGCGGACTTTTTGAAAAAAGTGGTTCTATACAAAAATAAACTACATTAAATTCCCCACATATTTTGTCTATTAGACTTTTTCATCAGATGAACCGTTTAGGAGCTACAGCGCGTTAAAGTGCAACAAAAAATTCAAAATCTGCTCATAAACTGTTTCTTTTTTGTTTTTCGTTTATAACTCAAAAGCCTCGGACTTTTTGAAAAAAGTGGTTCTATACAAAAATAAACTACATTAAATACCCCACATATTTTGTCTATTAGACTTTTTCATCAGATGAACCGTTTAGGAGCTACAGCGCGTTAAAGTGTAACAAAAAATTCAAAATCTGTTCATAAACTGTTTGTTTTTTGTTTTTCGTCTATAACTCAAAAGCCGCGGACTTTTTGAAAAAAGTGGTTCTATAAAAAATTAACTACATTAAATACCCCACATATTTTGTCTATTAGACTTTTTCATCAGATGAACCTTTTAGGAGCTACAGCGCGTTAAAGTGTAACAAAAAATTAAAAACCTGCTCATAAACTGTTTCTTTTTTGTTTTTCGTCTATAACTCAAAAGCCGCGGACTTTTTGAAAAAAGTGGTTCTATACAAAAATAAACTACATTAAATTCCCCACATATTTTGTCTATTAGACTTTTTCATCAGATGAACCGTTTAGGAGCTACAGCGCGTTAAAGTGCAACAAAAAATTCAAAATCTGCTCATAAACTGTTTCTTTTTTGTTTTTCGTTTATAACTCAAAAGCCTCGGACTTTTTGAAAAAAGTGGTTCTATACAAAAATAAACTACATTAAATACCCCACATATTTTGTCTATTAGACTTTTTCATCAGATGAACCGTTTAGGAGCTACAGCGCGTTAAAGTGCAACAAAAAATTCAAAATCTGCTCATAAACTGTTTCTTTTTTGTTTTTCGTTTATAACTCAAAAGCCTCGGACTTTTTGAAAAAAGTGGTTCTATACAAAAATAAACTACATTAAATACCCCACATATTTTGTCTATTAGACTTTTTCATCAGATGAACCGTTTAGGAGCTACAGCGCGTTAAAGTGCAACAAAAAATTCAAAATCTGCTCATAAACTGTTTCTTTTTTGTTTTTCGTTTATAACTCAAAAGCCTCGGACTTTTTGAAAAAAGTGGTTCTATACAAAAATAAACTACATTAAATACCCCACATATTTTGTCTATTAGACTTTTTCATCAGATGAACCGTTTAGGAGCTACAGCGCGTTAAAGTGTAACAAAAAATTCAAAATCTGCTCATAAACTGTTTGTTTTTTGTTTTTCGTCTATAACTCAAAAGCCGCGGACTTTTTGAAAAAAGTGGTTCTATAAAAAATTAACTACATTAAATACCCCACATATTTTGTCTATTAGACTTTTTCATCAGATGAACCTTTTAGGAGCTACAGCGCGTTAAAGTGTAACAAAAAATTAAAAACCTGCTCATAAACTGTTTCTTTTTTGTTTTTCGTCTATAACTCAAAAGCCGCGGACTTTTTGAAAAAAGTGGTTCTATACAAAAATAAACTACATTAAATTCCCCACATATTTTGTCTATTAGACTTTTTCATCAGATGAACCGTTTAGGAGCTACAGCGCGTTAAAGTGCAACAAAAAATTCAAAATCTGCTCATAAACTGTTTCTTTTTTGTTTTTCGTTTATAACTCAAAAGCCTCGGACTTTTTGAAAAAAGTGGTTCTATACAAAAATAAACTACATTAAATACCCCACATATTTTGTCTATTAGACTTTTTCATCAGATGAACCGTTTAGGAGCTACAGCGCGTTAAAGTGTAACAAAAAATTCAAAATCTGCTCATAAACTGTTTGTTTTTTGTTTTTCGTCTATAACTCAAAAGCCGCGGACTTTTTGAAAAAAAGTGGTTCTATAAAAAATTAACTACATTAAATACCCCACATATTTTGTCTATTAGACTTTTTCATCAGATGAACCTTTTAGGAACTACAGCGCGTTAAAGTGTAACAAAAAATTCAAAACCTGCTCATAAACTGTTTCTTTTTTGTTTTTCGTCTATAACTCAAAAGCCGCGGACTTTTTGAAAAAAGTGGTTCTATACAAAACTAAACTACATTAAATTCCCCACATATTTTGTCTATTAGACTTTTTCATCAGATGAACCGTTTAGGAGCTACAGCGCGTTAAAGTGCAACAAAAAATTCAAAATCTGCTCATAAACTGTTTCTTTTTTGTTTTTCGTCTATAACTCAAAATTCGCGGACTTTTTGAAAAAAGTGGTTCTATATAAAAATAAACTACATTAAATTTCTTACATATTTTGTCCTTCAAGTTTTTTTGTAAATCAAATAATTTGGGCGCTACTCGTATTAACATAATTTCATCGTACAAATCTTACCCCACCCACACGCCACAGTTCACTCGACTGCCCAATCTCTTTATTTACAATCTCTCAAACGCACTCGAGAATGGCAAACATTTATGTTAGAAAATGAATAACTACTACACTAGAGGTAGTTATCTTGACTATTCAACATATTAACCAATTTATGGCGCATTTCAATCATTATAAACTTCCCAGCTAACACCGGTCTACATATTAGATGCCAATGTCGGGGTCAATATTGGCTAATTATCGTCATATAGTTAGCGAAAGCATGTACACACATTGGGACCAAACTCAGAGCCAACATGCATTTCCTTGATCTTTTGTTAAACAACCGAGACTCGACGGAAAACTACCAATGTGAGCAGATTCCAAACGCACTATCTTTCAGTTTAGTGACCGTTTGATAAACTTCCAGAATTAGCCCCTTCATACTTCTCTAGGCCTTTCGTATCATTATCAGTTCTTCTCGATGTCTTAAAAAGTAACCTCATCCCACCCACAGTTGCCTAAAGCTAGGGCTATTTTCCAGGATACATTTCCTTTTTAATGTACGTAATACTTTTCGAATATCGTGCACCATTTCAGCGATATCTCTTCTAGATCTAGTGCATACGTCGCACCCTAACACATCGCCCTTTACTCAACTGCATTATTAACGAAGTCGTAAGTAGATAAACGACCCTAAAGCAAGACCTTATGCACTTAACATCAATTTCAAAATAAATAACCGAACTATTCCTCGCGGCGCGCTAAATAATTACAATAAACTTACTTTGACACCCTCGACTAACTGATAAAAGACGTGATAATTTCGTTCGCCAGGCCCTTGAAAAGTAATCCTCGACTGCTCTAATAAATAATCTTGCACTATACAACCGGCGATCATCCAACGCGAATCGAAACAAACTTGCATAAATTTACCAAAACGACTAGAATTATCGTTTCGTACAGTTTTGGCGTTACCTAAAAGTAAATGAATTATTTTTACGAAGTTGGATACTTTGGGAAAACTTACCGAAAGCTTCCAAAATTGTGTTTGCTTCTAAAATTTGTTGTTCGACCCAAGCCGAGACGCCGCTAGTTACAGAACATAAATATTGTAAAATAAATCTAGTATTTTCAGTTTTTCCAGCACCGCTTTCTCCACTTATTAATAAACTTTGGTTCATTGTACCTCCGCTTGGTTTTCCTCTACGAAGGGACGTATAGGCAGCTTCGGCAAGGGCAAATACGTGAGGTTCCAACGAGCCCATTTTTTTGCCTTGATATCTCGCCACATATTTCTAAAAACAACAAAAATGAGGTAAAACAAGAAATTATCCAGATTAACCAAAATTTCCAACAACGTGAAAAGTGAAAACCCGATTTGTGTTAATTAGGGAACTGAAATTTTAAGTTATTGTTTGAAGCCTCGTTCTTTTAAAATAGGAAATTGCTTTTGCCCGTAGGTCGATTTGCATCAGTGGTTTGGCGATGTTAAAATGCGGTTTAATGGATCAATTAAAGTTGTTGTGAATGGCAAAATGTTTAGACTAGAGCAGACGCGTTTTTAATAGAAAATATGATCGATATTTTAAAAATGAATGATTTTACTAAACTGCACGAATATTTTAACGCCAAGAAAATCTTTATCTTTAACTTTATTAGTGGTAATTACGTATTCCGTTTAAACCCTTCCCTCAAGTAAAATCAGTAAAGCATAACAAAAGGTATTGTGATGAGCCACCTTTATAAGTTCTCACGAACAAAATGTTATTTCTAGATGAACAAATAAGAAAATGGAATTTTTATAATGTTTCCCTTCGGTTGGTACAGTCTAAAATCTACATGCACACCGAGTTGCAGAGAGGCAATCAGAGACACTCGAGAACAAGCAAACAATGAAACATCCATAGAGACACACTAAGACCTACTACTAAGACACTAAACTAACCAACTAACTAACTAAACTAAACACTAAAAGGATACTCAAAGACACCAAAAGATTCTCAGTCACAAAGAGATATACAGAGCCACTTAGAGATTCGCACAGGGACTAAGTAACACACTAAACGGCCCTTAGAGCGAGACAGAGGGATCTAATGAGACATTGAAAACACTTAGATATGTAGTAAAAGATTCACACATGTACCAACAGATGCTGAGAGAAGCTGAAAGGCCCATATAGTTAGAAAGGAGACCTAATGAGAATACGACACTAAAAACTCTCACTAAGAGATACCCACTCAGATGCACTAAGAGATACTCACTCAGATGCACTAAAAGATTCACAGAAACTCCCAGAGATATACAGAGCAACTGAGAAACTCACACATGCACTACGAGATGCACAGCCACACTAAAAAGTTCTTAGAGCGAGAAAAAAAAACACACAGAGATATACAGAGCAACTTAGAGATTCACACAAGGACTACGTAACACACTAAACGGTCTTAGAGCGGGACAGAGAAATCTAATGAGACATTGAAAACACTCAGAGACAGTAAAAGATTCACACATGTACCAACAGATACTCAAGAGACACTGAAAGGTCCATATAGCTAGAAAGGGGACCGAATGAGAATTGGACACTAAAAACATTCAGCGCCACTGCGAGATTAACACATACACTATAGGAGATACTCACTCAGATGCACTAAAAGATTCACAGAAATCCCCAGAGATATACAGAGCAAATGAGAAACTTACACATGCACTACGAGATGCACAGCCACACTAAAAAGTTCTTAGAGCGAGAAGGGGACCGAATGAGATCCAAAAAACACATAGAGATATACAGAGCCACTTAGAGACTCACACAAGAACCACGTAACACACTAAACGGCCTTAGAGCGAGACAGAGGTATCTAATGAGACAATGAAAACACTCAGAGGCAGTGAAAGATTCACACATGTACCAACTGATACTCAGAGACACTGAAAAGTCCATAGAGTGAGAAAGGGCCTAATGAGAATAGAACACTAAAAACATTCAGCGCCACTGCGTGATCGACACATACCCACTCGGATGCACTAAGAGATACTCACTCAGATGCACTAAAAGATTCACAGAAACTCCCAGAGATATACAGAGCAACTGAGAAACTCACACATGCACTACGAGATGCACAGCCACACTAAAAAGTTCTTAGAGCGAGAAAGGGGATCGAATGAGATCCAAAAAACACACAGAGATATACAGAGCCACTTAGAGACTCACACAAGAACTACGTAACACACTAAACGGCCTTAGAGCGAGACAGGGGGATCTAATGAGACATTGAAAACACTCAGAGACAGTGAAGGATTCACACATGTACCAACAGATACTCAAGAGACACTGAAAGTTGTTACAGAAAAAAAACCACAGAGTCCACTTAAGTCCCGAACCAGCTGTGTGGGAGTGGGTTTAGGTCTGACCAAAAAGGGGCGCCAATTAGTTTTTTTTCCTTTACGGGAAAGAGGCTACTAATAACTTCGATATAAAAGCGATAAATTGTCCAAATAATTTCAACCTAATTTATTAGGCAAGACCTTTACAAAAAAAAAAAAACGCCTAAAAATAAAAACAAACAAAAATTAATTACACATCAAGAACATCCCCCCCACCTACCTTCTCACAGAAGACGTTTCTTCACAACGGCTGCTATCCGCTTATTAACGTAAAATTTAACCGCAAAAAAAAATTATTTAACGATAAGAAGATAAATACGGTTAAACACTAACTTTGAACTTGGCTTACACTACTTTATTAACAAAATAAAAAAAACCAACGCACTTCAAAATTATGCGTTCCACCAAGTTCAAAGGCAGCCACACAACAACTCGTCTCTGCCAGAAAAGTAGGGGAGGTCATTTCCCGATGTGCAATTACTCTTAATCTCTAAACACAAGTACATACCTACATTAAACTTACAAACTAACAATAAATTAATATTGAGAAACAAAAATCCTTTATTAAAAAACAACCAAATAATAACTCGAATAACGTAACACTACCCCACCTAAAAATAAAAAAAAATTTTTTTCAAAATAATATAGGTACAAAAAAAATTTTTTTTCCAAGTTTTCTTTTAATATATATATATTTTTTTTTTTTTTTTTTTTTTTTTTTTTTTTTTTTTTTTTTAAATTAATCTACTTTTAAATCTTTTACGTGCCAGGTCCCCAATCTACGTCCCGTTACAAAATCACAGAGATCGTACAAATTCGTAGATACCTGTCGATCAACCCTACACTTGATAAATTTAGGGGCTAATTTAGCATTATAAAAGTCAGCAGCCGAAGATAACGTATAATTACGCTTCCATACTACCTGACCCTGCAACAACTGTAACGGTCTTTTTCGGAGATTATACCGGGCGGCACTATCATCATAAGCCTTATTTAAACGTTTTTTCACCTCCTCACAGACATCTTTTAAATTTTTTACATGCTCGGACAAACGATGACGAGAACCGACAGAAACTCGCGCGGAAACAGCATCATTTGGCAACGCTACACCTTGAAGGGTCAACTCTCTTCCAAAATTTAAATACGCCGGGGTATAACCAGTCACTTCGTGAACCGCGGTTCTTAAAGCAAAACCTATCTGGGGAAGTTTTACGTCCCACAGACGTTGATCGGCAGAAATATACGATCGCAACATAGTTTTAATCACACGATTAATCCTTTCAGTGGGATTGGCCGAAGGACTATACTGAGCGTTGTAAATAATTTTACAGCCGTATCCGGCTACTAAGGACTTAAATTGCCGTGAAATGTATTGACGTCCATTATCGCAAATCAGCCTCTCAGGCACCCCAAATGTTAAAAAAACGTCGTTTTCTAAATGTTTAACAACCGATTGACTAGTAGCCGTTTTTAAAGGAAAAAGTAACGAATATTTTGTGAAGCAATCTGCGACCACCAAAATAAAGCGATTCCGCTTATAAGATAACGGCAATGGGCCAACTAGGTCTGTACATACTACCTGCCATGGACGATCTACCGACTTCCTCTCATTCATCCTACCGTACGGCAAGCGTTGCTCGGGTTTTTGAGACTTACAAACCTGGCAATTACTAACGTACCGAAGAACGTCAGACGACATACCAGACCAATAATAAAGAGAACCTACACGTTTGAGAGTCTTAAAGAAACCGAAGTGACCTGCTGTCGCAACGTCGTGACATTCAGACAATACCTCTGCCCGAAGGGGTTTTGGCACTACTAACTTCCAATCTAAACGCTCGTCAAATGATGGGCCACTAGGGGTTACATGTCGATATAACTGGTTGTTAAAAATCTGAAATCGTGGAAATTTGTTAGGGAAAACTTTAACGTTATCGAAAAGCTTAATATACCAGGGATCTCGATTATCTTGCGTTATCTCTAACAAACTCACTGCTCTCGACAGAGCGTCGGGCACGACATGCGACTTACCCTTACGGTGCGAGATAGAAAAATCGAAAGCTTGAAGTCGTAGCGACCACCGGGCCAGTCTACCGGAAGGATTTTTTAAATTGTGCAGCCACAATAACGAATAGTGGTCAGTAATTACAGAAAAACGGGTACCCTCGACGTAGGGCCGAAACTTTTCAATGCCGAACACGACTGCAAGACACTCAAGTTCGGTTGTCGAATACTTCGTTTCTTGAGGGGTGAGAGTCCTACTACAATACGAAATAACTTTCTCTCCATCATCAAATTCCTGCGTCAACACGCACCCCAAGCCTATCATAGACGCATCTGTCTGGATAGTAAATTCGCGGTCGAAATCCGGACGCGTCAAAATAGGAGCAGAAACCAGGCATTGTTTGATATCTACAAAAGCGCGCTCGCATTCGGGTGTCCAAACAAATTTAGAATTCTTTCGGGTTAAACCGGTAAGAGGAGTAATACGACTTGAAAAATTTTTTATAAATCGACGATACCAAGAAATCATGCCGATAAAACGGCGAACGTCTTTTACATTTTTAGGTTGAGGGTAATTTAACATACATTCTACCTTCGACGGATCGGTTTGCAGCCCGTTCCGATTCACTACATAACCCAAATACTTTAATTCCGATTTTACGAAATCACACTTTTCTCGATTGATAGTGAGTCCGGCTTTATGAACACGTTCCAACACCTTGCGTAGCACCGAAATATGGGTCTCAAAACTAGGGGTTGCGATAATAATATCATCAAGGTAAACGAAAACATAACCCTCTAAGTCTGCACCCAAGACATTGTCGATAAAACGCTGCCAAGTTGCTGGGCTGTTGTGCAAGCCAAAAGGCATCCGAGTGAACTGATATAATCCTCGACCGGGGACAGTAAACGCTGTTTTCTCTTTACTACTCGCTTCGAGTGGAATTTGGAAGTAAGCGCTTTTTAAGTCGACCGAAGATAGATACTTGGCTTGCCCCAGACGATCAAGAATAGCGTTCACATACGGCAAGGGATACGCGTCTTTGCGAGTGATCGCATTAACTCGTCGAAAATCGATGCAAAATCTGTATTCGCCGGAGGGTTTTTTAATCATTACTACTGGGGACGACCACGCCGATTGTGAAGGTTCGATCACCCCGTCTTTTAACATTTTAGACACCTCGTCGTGCATGATTTTTTGAATGTACGGAGAAACATTATAATAGCGTTGCTTAATAGGTGCACTATCCCCCGTGTCAATAATATGCTCAACCCCCTTAGCAATACCTAAACCATTACTCGAACTTTCAAACATAGGTTGTAAAATACTTTGAAGCGCTGACGTTTGATCCGCAGTGAGAGAGGTTGTCTGCGTTAAAGAGAATACCTCAGCGGGTGAGTCAAATTCCCATTGATTTTTAAGAAAATTGGTTACAAAGTTCATTTTTTGAATAAAGTCGATTCCAAATATGAAATCACAATCTAAATCTAATACTATAATACATTCAAACACTTTACAAGTCCCTTGTAAAACTATCGGCAAATCTAGTACCCCAAACGGAGTACACTGTTGTCCATTTGCAACGGTGACCGTATAATGAGTGGTCTTAACACATAAATTTAAGCTCTGTAATTTAGACCAACCCACTTTTCCTACAACGGTTTGAGTAGCTCCAGTATCTACCAATCCCACAAAACTAAGGTCATATATTTTGACTTTAAGATAAGGGCGCGGATCGCCTTCTTTAGAAGAAAATAGAAAATTAATTTGGGTTTTGAGATATTCGGTTTTGATAGTACTCAGCCACTCTCTCCAAGAAACTGATTCATTTACAAAAACGGGTTTGTTTGTGGCCGGTCGCCCTCCAGGCGCCGGTTTCCTAATCCGTTTTTTGAACTACAGGAATGACATGCGGATTTAACGACATTAGGTCTACCACATCCGTAACAAAAAATTTTTAACGGCCTCCTACATTTCGGGTAAGTATGCCCTATCGTACCACAATTCCAACATTTTATACGTATGTCGGTGGTGTGTACAGGTCTAGAATACTGAGGTACTCTATTAATGCTCGACGATGGTGACGGACGGTAATCTAAATCGGGTTCTAAAGAACTTACACAACGAGTATCCGCCAAACGAGGTCTAATAGATAGTTCTCGGGAAGCTTCTAACTGTTTACAAACGTGTAATAGGTTTTCCACAGACTCAACAACAATCAAGCTGAGGCCCTGTATATAAAACGGTAGTAAATTACGACGAATCATTTTAATTTGCTCGTCTTCAGAAGGAGGAGAAGATAGACGATTAAAGAAACCTATCATCGACGCAAAGAAATCTCCTACTCTTTCTTGCGAACCTTGTGAACGTGAACGAATAGCATTCCACAAATTTGATTCGTAATCATAAGGTAAATATTCTGCTCTTAAAGCGTCAACTAATTGCTTCCAATTATGAACTCGCGATCTGATTGATCTAAACCATCTTAAAGCATTTCCTGTCAATAAATCGTACACAGAAGAAAAAAGTTCATCCTCCGATACACCCCTCGCAACGCTCATTTCTATTACACTCTCTATGAACGAATTTATACTAATGATACTACCCTTCTCCCCATTGAACTGAAGGTTCCATTTATGCACATCGTGTTTTTGAGAGCGGAGTGGGACATTTTGCGCGAAAGTTTGGTCAACGGGTGGTTCAGGAAGTCTGTAATCGAGATCAGGTATCAAGGGATTTGCATCATCCGCCTGAGCGGACAGTTTATGATTGAAATCGATGTCTACGGTGTCTAACCGACCTAACAAATTTTTTACACTATTCTTCTCTTCCGCTACCGTGGGCCGAAGTCGACATAACCTCTGCCGCAAGTGTACTAATTTAGTGGTAATAGCTCTACACTCGTTACCGTTAGGGATCAGTATCCCTGCATTCTCGACTTTAACTTCAAGCTCTCTTACTTTGGGTAAACAAACCCCTAATTCGTCTAAACAATTCGGATCAAAATCCTCATTAGTACCCGGGTGTCCAAATGACTCACCAGATAAAGATTTACGCAGCTGCTTACGCATAGTGCCAATAGTTTCAAATTCCATCCCTTCGAACCCTCTACAACCTAATTCGTACTCGAGCTCATCTCTACTCAATCTATTAGGATCCATTGCAATCCTAATAAATAAGTCAATTTACATCAAACCGAAAAAATAAAAATTATAACAAGATTTTTGTTTCTCTCTATTTTCTTTTTTTTTTCCTTTAGCGTCTTCGCTTAACGGTTTGACAACGATTTAAAACTAAAAAAAACTAACTAAAGCAAAAAGAATAATTTTGCTAATATTATTAAAGTATTATATTATGTTAATTGTTTTAAATCGCAATTCAACTTTATATTCGAAATTTAGTTTAATAATTTAAAATAAGATTCAATAGTGCTAAGATTACTATTCGTTCAGACCTTGAAAGTTTATAAACTTTTAAATTATAAATTTTTCAATAATTATTTATCTAGTCGACGAAACGAAACGATAATAAATGGCATCTAAAGACACCACACCATCACAACACAGAAAAAAACCAAGTTCCAAATTAACTCAATGTATATACAAAAGTCAGACCTTCCGATGGCTGCAGGTGTTATCCAAAATTCGAGGCCGAAACGTTGGGCGCCAAAAACTCCTGTTACAGAAAAAAAACCACAGAGTCCACTTAAGTCCCGAACCAGCTGTGTGGGAGTGGGTTTAGGTCTGACCAAAAAGGGGCGCCAATTAGTTTTTTTTCCTTTACGGGAAAGAGGCTACTAATAACTTCGATATAAAAGCGATAAATTGTCCAAATAATTTCAACCTAATTTATTAGGCAAGACCTTTACAAAAAAAAAAAAACGCCTAAAAATAAAAACAAACAAAAATTAATTACACATCAAGAACATCCCCCCCACCTACCTTCTCACAGAAGACGTTTCTTCACAACGGCTGCTATCCGCTTATTAACGTAAAATTTAACCGCAAAAAAAAATTATTTAACGATAAGAAGATAAATACGGTTAAACACTAACTTTGAACTTGGCTTACACTACTTTATTAACAAAATAAAAAAAACCAACGCACTTCAAAATTATGCGTTCCACCAAGTTCAAAGGCAGCCACACAACAACTCGTCTCTGCCAGAAAAGTAGGGGAGGTCATTTCCCGATGTGCAATTACTCTTAATCTCTAAACACAAGTACATACCTACATTAAACTTACAAACTAACAATAAATTAATATTGAGAAACAAAAATCCTTTATTAAAAAACAACCAAATAATAACTCGAATAACGTAACAAAGTCAATAGAGTGAGAAAGGGGACCTAATGAGAATTGAACACTAAAAACATTCAGCGCCACTGCGAGATTGACACATACACAAGAGATACCCACTCAGATGCACTAAAAGATTCACAGAAACCCACAGAGATATACAGAGCAACTGAGAAACTCACACACGCACTACGAGATGCACAGCCACACTAAAAAGTCCTTAGATCGAGACAAGGAAACTTAATGATATCCAAAAACACTCAGAAGCAGTGAAAGATTCACGCATGTACTAGAAATACTCAGAGACACTGAAAGATTCATAGTGCGAGAAAGAGAACCGAATGAGATCTACAGAAACACATAGAGATATACAAAGCCACTTAGAGAATCATACAGGCACACTAAAAGGTTCTTAGAGCGAGAGAGAGAGACCTACTGGGTTACCTTAAAACACTCGGAGATAGTGTGAGATTTACATACAGGTACACTAAGAGATACTCAGAGACACTAAAATATCCACAGAAACACACAGAGAGGGGTGCAGAGTCTCTAAGAGGTTCACACAGGGACTACGAGATACACTAAAAACATCCAGAGACACTGAGAGATTCGCACATTGACTAAGAGATACTCATCAGAGACACGCAGAAAGATACAGAGCCACTGGGAGATTTACATCGGTACTACTAAATCCTCAGACACTCTACAACTCTGAAACACCCGGAAAGACATCAAATTATCCTCAGAGATACTCAAAGACTAACAGAGGCACTGAAAGAAATTCCCAGAGTCAACCAAAGGCACTCAAAAATTTATAGAGACACAAACGCAGAAAAACAGGCATCGTATTTAGAGTTAGAGCAACAATTACGCGATTGCTTTTAAGTCTTCCCCTCGAGAAAAATCAGCAAAGCATAACATGACGTCTTTTTATTTTCTCACGAAAAACACTAAAAACTGGTATTTGTAGAATATAAAAGTGTGGAATGTTTCAATTTTTTTTATAAATAAATATTTTCCTTCCGTTTGTACAGCCGATGAGATAACAGCTTCCCGTGGTTTTGCAAATACTAATTACATTGAGTTAAAAGATAATTTTCGTCAAGGTCTAACAACCACATAACACACAACTTAGAAGTAGAAGCCCCCATTTTTTCAAATTTAATCGAAGATAACGAGATATCGATTTTTAAATTAAGCTCTCGCCTAATAATCACCTCGAAAAACGCGAAAAAGATGTTAAACTCACAAAAAAAGAGTAATACGATTAATTCGTGGAACAAATCAAACAGTCATTTGACACACTTGAATGAAAAAAATTAAAATGGTGGCTGCAAAATGGCAACTGTTTAACAATCAATCTTTTCAACTTTGAACGGAACAAAGTCACGAAGCTTCCCCTTTCATTCAGATACAATAGTTTTACACAAAACGCGTCGGAAATAAAAGAATAAAATACAAAATAGACTCGAGATGTTGAAAACTTGGAAAATTCGCTCAACTTTCCAATCGCTTCAAAGATGATTAATAAACAAATTTGGCGTTTTTGTGTTTGAAACATTTGTGATTTTGGGGCGTTTTTAATACTTTTTTTTTGCACAAAAGTATGGCGTTAAACGAAATGTCTATTGAACAAATAACCAACATTTTATAGTTAATTGAGTTATCGCACAGCCACGAGCCGCTATTTATTCGCCGCAGAACTTCTCGATCTCGAGCACTCCAATTTTGTTCACTGTGCGATCTCCCAGCTTCAGCAGACTACTGCCATTTACGATTTTTCTTTCTATTCCATTGAGTGCTTGCTGGAAGGTGCTTTCTGAATAAGTATTCAATAACAGAGAAGAAGAGGTGACCCCTGGGCATGGGCATGATGGGCAATGGACAAAAGCAAACAATTCTTAAACTACCGCAATCGAGTAATTAATTTTTCCCCACATTTTGCGACCCTTGTAAATGGAACCAATTATGTTATTAAGGATCAAAATTAAAAGTATAATAAAGCTAATTTACTCAAATTAGTTGGGTTAGAACCCTCAAAGTGCCCATATTAATTTACTCTCCCAATGTTTACGCCAAAGTCGATATTGGATAACATAACATAATTAGCATTTTGAACAATGTGAGGAAATACAAGACGTTGTACGCATACAAATTAATACCAACTCGAAGCATAATATTAACAAAAATATTTTCAAAAGGACCACTTACTTGTGAATAAATGTCGATGTCTTTGTAAGGATTAACAGCTACTAAAATTGTTCCTGTGTATGTCTAAATTTAATTAAGGAAAACATTAAAGTTTGTCGACCTGAAAATGTACAAAAAGTATTCAGCTCACTTTTGTTTCTAGCAAAAACAAATAAGACACGAAGCAACAAGACACAACACATGCCCAATTTTGCTCAATCTTCCATAAATAAATTCATAATGAGATTTTCGTCGCTTTAACAATCTCATAATATCTAACAGGAAGTTTATAGTAATTTTATTCGTAAATATTTGAAAAAAAAGTGTAATTAGAATATATCAAAAGTTGCAGTTTTGACTTAACACGATGTGAAATTTGTTAGACCCTTAATCCTTACTTAGTTACATAGCTCTTTTCAAGTGCACTCGACTTGATGATCTGATGAAATATTAATATGTGAAGAGTACGATGCATAGAAAAATTTGACCTACTCAACGACCTAGTTACAATTTTTTCTCAATTTTTTGAATCCACAAACAAAGAAGGCTCGTCTAGAAGCATAGAAAAGCCATCAGATCAAAGATATAAAGCCATTAAGTAATTCCATATTCCAATTCTAAATTCTAATCGCTGGGTAAATCGTCTCATTACACGTTTTATGATTTATTGAATACAATTTTTCATTTTGCTAATAGTTTCTAATATATTTCCTTAATGGCAAAAGCTTCGATTCAATCGACTGATTGGCAGAGAAAGCTCACGACATGTCACGGATCCCCTGGTAAATTATGAAAATGGTAACTTTCAGTACTAAAAGTCAACCACCTAATAGTCGGGAAGGCAGACTTTTACTAAATCATTGCTAATGAGTAACAAAGCCGATCGTCTGCCTGTTAAAAGTGGCATTATTCCCCAAGGGGTGATGGCTCGAGAAGAGTGGAGTTTGGCTCTTTTTACGGTTTTTTGCTTATAACTTAAAACCCACACACTCTTTGAGAAAAGTATACAAAAATAAGATGCATTCAATTTCCTACAAATTATATGTCTTAAGTTTTTTTCACAAGGTAAACGATTTAGGCGCTGGCGCGTGTTAAAATAAAAAAAAACTTCCAAATTCAGATAAAAAATTGTTTTATTGCTCATAACTCGAAAACGACGAATTTTTGGAGAAAAGTGTTTCTATACAAAAATAAAGTAAATTGAATTTACTACACACTATGTTTCTTCAATTTTTTTCGTCAAACAAACAATTGAAGTGGTATGACGAAAAACACAGAAGCAGACAATCTACACAAAAAATGCAAACCACCCTTACATACTTTAACGCACTCTATAGCACCTAAACTGTTGTTTGAAGAAAAAAATGTAAGAGACATAATTTGTAGGACATTAAATTTACTTTATTTTTGTATAGAAAGACTATTCACTGAAAGTGCGTAGTTTTGGAGTTATAAGCGATCAACAAAAAAAAAACGTTTTATTAAATATTTCTCAAACTTTAACGCCCTCTAACGCCTAAATCGCTTACCTGACAAAAAATGCTAAGAGACAAAGGACGCCAGAAATTTAATGCCATGTATTTTTGTATAGAAACACTTTTCTCCAAAAACGGGTAGTTTTTGAGTTTTAAGCGAAAAACCGCAAGAACCAACAAAACACGTTTTGTGAGTGATTTTGGAATTTTTGCCAAACTTCAACGTCCTCTAACGCCTAAACCACTCGCCTGTCGAAAAATCCTAAGATACAAAAGACGTAAGAAATTTAATGCCATGTATTTTTGTATAAAAACACTTTTCTCTAAAAACGAGTAGTTTTTGAGTTTTAAGCGAAAAATCGCAAGAACCAACAAAACACGTTTTGTGAGTGATTTTGGAATTTTTGTCAAACTTCAACATCATCTAGCGGCAAAACCTCTCGCCTGACAAAAAATCCCAAAAGACAAAAGACGCAAGAAATTTAATGCCATGTATTTTTGTATAGCAACACTTTTCTCTAAAAACGAGTAGTTTTTGAGTTTTAAGCGAAAAACCGCAAGAACCAACTGTGAGTGATTTTGTAATTTTTGCCAAACTTCAACGTCCTCTAACGCCTAAACCACTCGCCTGTCGAAAATTCCTAAGAGACAAAAGACGCAAGAAATTTAATGCCATGTATTTTTGTATAGCAACACTTTTCTCTAAAAACGAGTAGTTTTTGAGTTTTAAGCGAAAAACCGCAAGAACCAACTGTGAGTGATTTTGTAATTTTTGCCAAACTTCAACGTCCTCTAACGCCTAAACCACTCGCCTGTCGAAAATTCCTAAGAGACAAAAGACGCAAGAAATTTAATGCCATGTATTTTTGTATAGCAACACTTTTCTCTAAAAACGAGTAGTTTTTGAGTTTTAAGCGAAAAACCGCAAGAACCAACTGTGAGTGATTTTGTAATTTTTGCCAAACTTCAACGTCCTCTAACGCCTAAACCACTCGCCTGTCGAAAAATCCTAAGATACAAAAGACGCAAGAAATTTAATGCCATGTATTTTTGTATAAAAACACTTTTCTCTAAAAACGAGTAGTTTTTGAGTTTTAAGCGAAAAATCGCAAGAACCAACAAAACACGTTTTGTGAGTGATTTTGGAATTTTTGCCAAACTTCAACGTCCTCTAACGCCGAAACCACTCGCCTGTCGAAAAATCCTAAGAGACAAAAGACGCAAGAAATTTAATGCCATGTATTTTTGTATAGCAACACTTTTCTCTAAAAACGAGTAGTTTTTGAGTTTTAAGCGAAAAACCGCAAGAACCAACTGTGAGTGATTTTGGAATTTTTGCCAAACTTCAACGTCCTCTAACGCCTAAACCACTCGCCTGTCGAAAATTCCTAAGAGACAAAAGACGCAAGAAATTTAATGCCATGTATTTTTGTATAGCAACACTTTTCTCTAAAAACGAGTAGTTTTTGAGTTTTAAGCGAAAAACCGCATAAACCAACAAAACACGTTTTGTGAGTGATTTTGGAATTTTTGTCAAACTTCAACATCATCTAGCGGCAAAACCTCTCGCCTGACAAAAAATCCCAAGAGACAAAAGACGCAAAAAACACTTTTCTCTAAAACGCGTAGGTTTCGAGTTATAGGCGATAAACAAAAAAAGTTTTTTTGGAACGTTTGTCAAACTTTAACGCACTCTAGCGCCGAAGCCGTTCGTCTGACAAAAAATATTTCAAACATAGTTTGTTGGAAATTTTATCGAGTTTCGTTTTACATAGATGGACTTTTCTCAAAAAGTGTGCACGTCTGAAGTTATAAGCGAAAAACCGAAAAAAGAGCCAAAATCAACCCTCATCAAACTTCGATGATATTTGATTCAGCCACTTTAACAGAATTTCATCAGCATAAGCTGATAATGAAATCAATACAGGGTGACTCAAAATAAGAGTGTCATTCTGGTCACGAGGCATTTGGATGTAATTTGGATGCCATTTGAGGGATATGGGCAACTATTTGTCTGTCTCGAGGTATTTCCAAAAGTTAACAACCGTTAAATAAACGACGAGAAAAAAGTTTTAATTAGATTATTCACAAGACAGCACATGCTTTTCTAATTTGCTGACTAATGTGAAACATAAAAAGGTTATAACATTCTTTAATAACATTATGACGCGATTATACAACAAATTATTTTAATCGCAAGAAAAAAAATTCCCATGAATTGTCAAAGCAATTAAATAACAAATAAAAATTCTTTAAACAAATTTCATAATGTAAATCAATGTCTAATCGATGTGGAAAGGCAATACAAATTTCTTATCGGAACCAACCCCAGTGGCGCCCGACTTAAGATGGTAGATAAACAAACCGCCATTCTTCTTATAGGGTCATCATACTTATTACGAACTAAATTCGAAAAAAAATTGTTAACGCTAATAAATCAACAGCAAAAAAGAATACATCGGAAAATCGCCTCGCATCAATTACCAACACGAGCGATTAATCAAAAAAGAGCCTTCCGGTTATTAAGCTCTCTCGAAACTCAATCGCTCAATTATAAAATCAAATTAAGTTCCAAAATTTTGCTAAAATTAATACAAACTAAACAAGTAAGTAATCAAATTAGTTTTAGATAAGAAATGATTGCACTCGTCGTCAATAAACGTTAAATGGTAATGAACTCCTAAGTTAACACACACACACACAATCGACAATCACTTCAAATTGGTAATAAATAAGCGAAATGGAAATTAAGAGCACGAAGGGTCTTTTAATTTGTACCTGTTTGTTATACATAAAAAGGCCTTTTTAATCGATGACCCTTTTCACGTCGGTTGATTAAAAGGACCTCTTAAAACCTTTTTCCATACATTGTTAATAGAAACGGAATCACCCCACATTTAACAATACTCTGCTCTGCAACGTAACACGATCTTGGTTGCTCAATTTGCTCTTTAGCAAACAGCAGAACAACCACCAGCAGCAACACCTGCACCAATTGTTTCGTTAAATGAAACTGATCTTGTAATCATAATTTTCCACCTTCGCCTACGTCCTTACGTATTAAATTAATTGTGGGAAAATGTTTTGTTTAAATTTAATAAGGAAATTACCCGTCATTTTCTTATAATTCGGACACATTTTCATCGCTTAGTGAATTATTAATAACCAATCGATCCAATATCCAATTGAGGGTTTGGATTTTGCGTCGATTTAATAGCAGACTTTTCTATTAACAAGCACGAAACTTCTATTAAATCAATTTGTTTAGGAAATAATTTGAGAATTTTGATAGTGAGACGAAAGCACAGGAAGCCGAAGGAAGAAATGATGAAGGTGACAGTGGCGCGTTCTAAGAAAACTGCAAAAATGTTGTTTTATCAGTTTTTCACTTATAACTTAAAAATTAGGCATTTTTAGAGAAAAGTGCCTCGACACAAAAATCAAGTGCATTAAATTTCCTACAAATTATGCCTCTTATTTTTTTTTCGTATGACGAGCGGTTTAGACGCTACAGCGCGTTGAAGTTTAATGTGTATCGGACTAGTCGAGAACAACTCCCTCACTTCTAGTACTTCTATTTTTATATTTTTATATCCCTATTTCAAAGAATTCAATTAGTTAATACCGAATTAAATTAATTACCTACAATGTAAATATTAATTAATTATGTAATTACCTAGAATATAAAGATATTGTCAATGTGAAAAGAGATCTCACTATGAGACTACGAGAAAGGAGAGTTGTTGTTCATGGCTTATGCGCCACTAAACTTCAACGCGCTAAACCGTTCGCAGGATAAAAAAAGCTTAGACATAATTTGAAGAAAATTTAATGTACTTTACTTTTGTATAGAAACACTTTTCTCTAAAAATGCGTAGTTTTCGAGTTACAAGCGAAAGACCGTAAGAGCCAACAAAACAAGTTATTCGGATGATTTTAGAATTTATGTCACATTTTAACGCCTTCTAACGCCTAAACCACTCACCTGACGAAAAATCCTAAGAAACAAAAGACGCAAGAAATTTCTTGTTCTTTATTTTTGTGCATACACACTTTTCTCTAAAAATGCGTAGTTTTCTAGTTATAAACGAAAAACCGCAAGAACCATCAAACGAGTTTTTTGAAAGAGTTTGGAATTTTAGTCAAACTTTAATGCCCTCTCACGCCAAAACCACGTGCCTGACGAAAAATCTTAAGAGACGAAAGATGCAAGAAATTCCATGTTATTTATTTTTGTACATGCATACTTTTCTCTAAAAATGAGTAGTTTTCGAGATACAAGCGAATAACCGCAAGAGCCAACAAAACAAGTTATTGAACGGATTTTGGTATTTTGGTCAAACTTGAACGCTCTCTCACGCCAAAACCACTCGCCTGACGAAAAATCTTAAGAGATGAAAGACGCAAGAAATTGCATATACTTTATTTTGTACATACACACTTTTCTCTAAATACGCGTAGTTTTCGAGTTATAAGCGAAAAACCGCAAAAACCATCAAACAAGTTTTTTGGGTGAGATCGGAACTTTAGTCAAACTTTAACGCCCTCTCACGCCGAAACCTTTCGCCTGACAAAAAATCCAAAGAGACAAAAGACGCAAGAAATTTTAAGTAATTTATTTTCGTACAACATACTTTTCTTCAAAAATGCATAGTTTTCGAGTTATAAGCGAAAAATAACAAAAACCATCAAACGAGTTTTTGGGATGATTTTGGAATTTTAGTCGAACTTTAATACCCTCTCACGCCGAAACTGCTCGCTGACGAAAAATCCTAAGAGGCAAAAGACGCAAGAAATTGCATATACTTTATTTTGTACATACACACTTTTCTCTAAATATGCGTAGTTTTCGAGTTATAAGCGAAAAACCGCAAAAACCATCAAACGAGTTTTTTGGGTGAGATTGATATTTTAGTCAAACTTTAACGCCCTCTCACGCCGAAACCTCTCGCCTGACAAAAAATCCTAAGAGACAAAAGACGCAAGAAATTTCATGTAATTTATTTTTGTACATACATACTTTTCTCTAAAAATGAGTAGTTTTCGAGTTATAAGCGAAAAACCGCGAGAACTAAAAAAACATGTTTTTTGGCCAAGTTTCGAATTTTTATTGAACTTTAACACCCTCTAATTCCTAAACCGTTCGCCTGACGTAAAACCCTAAGATACAAAATATGCAAGAAATTCAATATATTATTGTACAGTCCAACTTTTCGCTAGAAGTGAATAGTTTTCAAGTTATAAGCGAAAAACGAAAACAAAAAGTTCTTTTTTGTCAAACTATAACGCGTTCTAACGCCTAAATTGCTGCCGAGTTAAACGAATTAATACTCTTCTAAAGTTTAACCCTCTCTGATAAAAATTTTCAAACCTTCTACTCTACAATAAATACCTCGAGCTATAGAAAACTCGGAAAGCTCGCCCATTAATAAAATTGTTCATTAAACAACCACTTTTGGAGTCATTGTCTCCAAACGAAGAACAAAGCGCTTTAACTTTTATATACACATTCGAGGCGCCCATTTCATATTTTTACAACAGAATCGTATCGATTCGTAAGTTTTAAAAAAAGCAAATTAACGCTCCCCTACTTTTTAATAAAACAATAAGAGGAAAAAAAGTCAATTAAACGAAAATAGGAATAATCGAAAGGGATCAAGTTGTCAAGTTAACAAAACTGGTCGACTTCATTAGCAACATTGCTTGCGCTAGTGATTGTATAATGAAAATAGTGGTGCTATACATTTGAGGGTTGAGGGTTAGTAGTTTTTTTTTAACACGGGGAGTTGCACGCAACAAACGAAGACAGTCCTTAGGGGGTTGCACGACCCAGTTATCAAGATGAGTCATTTACCAGCACTACAATTGTGCGTCCTTTTGAAGTGCAAAACCAACCGCGTATAAAATGATTCTCCTTACGCCCTAAAGACGAACGTATAAAATAACGCTCAATTTTTTTTTAATTAAAAAACGCAGGTAAAGCTACTGATGATGAGTGATACCTTTCGAAACCGCGTTTAACATTCGTACGGCTTATAGGTCAACTTCGGTGAGTCAAAAGGGGATCCGTTCCGGAACTTCAGTTTAGGAATTTCTGTGACTCATCGAATAAAATCTTAAGTTTACACTAGATTACGTTACGTATAAATACAAATTTTTGAAAATTTCTCTTTCTTCAAGACTTGCCACCTTAAAAGCTTTTAGAAGCAGTAAAAAAGGATACATAAATCCTGTCGTGGTCGTATCTGGCTTTTAAATTTTTATTAACGGTGTCTTCGTTTAGTTCGGTGAGACGAGTCATGTCTGGAACTCCGCCCTCGGGAATACACCCTGAAACAAGAGAAAACAACCTCGTTAAAAATAGTTCAGGTGCATTGCATAAGAAAGAAAGCAAACTATTCCAAGTAGCCAAGTACGGCTCTGTATTTAAGTATTTAGTATCAGAACTCAGAACCGACTGAAAAGCGTGTCGGAAAATTAACTTTTTTAATAGCGCACTTCTGTTTGTTATTTTAAAACCTGTAGTCTTTGATTTATAATATTTCGATACCTGGAGGCATCCTTAAGAGCCGGTGCTGTTGTTATTCGATCTAATATTGAGGCAAGCAGATGCTTTAGCACGTGCTCCACCAGCTTGAAGCGTTTTAAATGCGCCAGCAGCTGCTACTATAGCACCTTGTGCTGCTACTATTATACACAGATCCGTCTAAAAATATCTTTTCTTAGGTAAAAATGCAAGAAAATACTTGGAGCATTGAACACGACTAATTGGTGCTAGTGGTTCCCACTAACTTCCGACAAATCACTCAAACTATTGAACTACTCGATTTAAAAATATTTTTGTCATTTTTATCTTCACAATGGAATTTTGGCCAAAATTTTGACGAATAATAAGTTTATCAAAAAACACCATCAGATACTTTTTGTCCTAATAAAATTTCCTTTAATTTGATTCATTTTCTATGTCTGCACGACCAAAATAAATGCGTAGATCGTGAGTTATAAGCGAAAAACTAAACCAAAAGTTTTATCGCCAATTTTGAAATTTTAGTCAAACTCTGAGGTGTTCTAGCGCCTAAACCGTTTGTCTGGCGAAAAAGTCGAAAGGACAAAAAATGTAGGAAATTTCATGTCGTTTGCTTTTGTAAAGAAACACTTCCCAAAAAGTGCATAGTTTTCGAGTGATAAGCGAAAAATTAACACAAACGGCCAATTAGGCGATTTTAAAATGTTAGTCAAACTTTGAGGCGCTCTAGCGCCTAAACCGTTCTTCTGACGAAAAAAGTAGAAGAGAGAAAACATGTAGGAAATTGCATGCAGTTTGCTTTTGTATAGAAACACTTCCCAAAAAGTGCATAGTTTTCGAGTGATAAGCAAAAAATTAAAACAAACGGTTAATTAGGCGATTTTAAAATGTTAGTCAAACTTTGAGGCGCTCTAGCGCCTAAACCGTTCTTCTGACGAAAAAAGTAGTAGAGAGAAAACATGTAGGAAATTGCATGCAGTTTGCTTTTGTATAGAAACACTTTTCTCAAACAGTGCTTAATTTTCGAGTTATAAGCGAAAAACTAAAAAAAAGTTTCTCCAATTTTGAAATTTTAATCAAACTTTGAGGCACTCTAGCACCTAAGCCGTTTAGCTGACAAAAAAACTAGAAGAGACAAAAAATGTAGGAAGTTTCATGTCGTTTGCTTTTGTAAAGAAACACTTCCCAAAAAGTGCATAGTTTTCGAGTGATAAGCGAAAAATTAACACAAACGGCCAATTAGGCGATTTTAAAATGTTAGTCAAACTTTGAGGCGCTCTAGCGCCTAAACCGTTCTTCTGACGAAAAAAGTAGAAGAGAGAAAACATGTAGGAAATTGCATGCAGTTTGCTTTTGTATAGAAACACTTCCCAAAAAGTGCATAGTTTTCGAGTGATAAGCAAAAAATTAAAACAAACGGTTAATTAGGCGATTTTAAAATGTTAGTCAAACTTTGAGTTTGACCGTTCTTCTGACGAAAAAAGTAGTAGAGAGAAAACATGTAGGAAATTGCATGCAGTTTGCTTTTGTATAGAAACACTTTTCTCAAACAGTGCTTAATTTTCGAGTTATAAGCGAAAAACTAAAAAAAAGTTTCTCCAATTTTGAAATTTTAATCAAACTTTGAGGCACTCTAGCACCTAAGCTGTTTAGCTGACAAAAAAACTAGAAGAGACAAAAAATGTAGGAAGTTTCATGTCGTTTGCTTTTGTAAAGAAACACTTCCCAAAAAGTGCATAGTTTTCGAGTGATAGAAGAGAGAAAACATGTAGGAAATAGCATGCAGTTTGCTTTTGTATAGAAACACTTTTCTCAAACAGTGCTTAATTTTCGAGTTATAAGTGAAAAACTAAAAAAAAAGTTTGTCCAATTTTAAAATTTTAATCAAACTTTGAGGCACTCTAGCACCTAAGCTGTTTAGCTGACAAAAAAACTAGAAGGGACAAAAAATGTAGGAAGTTTCATGTCGTTTGCTTTGGTAAAGAAACACTTCCCAAAAAGTGCATAGTTTTCGAGTGATAAGCAAAAAATTAAAACAAACGGTTAATTAGGAGATTTTAAAATGTTAGTCAAACTTTGAGGCGCTCTAGCGCCTAGACCGTTCGTCTGACGAAAAAATAGAAGAGAGAAAACATGTAGGAAATAGCATGCAGTTTGCTTTTGTATAGAAACACTTTTCTCAAACAGTGCTTAATTTTCGAGTTATAAGTGAAAAACTAAAAAAAAAGTTTGTCCAATTTTAAAATTTTAATCAAACTTTGAGGCACTCTAGCACCTAAGCTGTTTAGCTGACAAAAAAACTAGAAGGGACAAAAAATGTAGGAAGTTTCATGTCGTTTGCTTTGGTAAAGAAACATTTCCCAAAAAGTGCATAGTTTTCGAGTGATAAGCGAAAAATTAAAACAAACGGTTATTAGGCGATTTTAAAACGTTAGTCAAACTTTGAGGCGCTCTAGCGCCTAAACCGTTCGTCTGACGAAAAAGTAAGAGAGAAAAAACATGTAGGAAATAGCATGCAGTTTGCTTTTGTATAGAAACACTTTTCTCAAACAGTGCTTCATTTTCGAGTTATAAGTGAAAAACTAAAAAAAAAGTTTGTCCAATTTTGAAATTTTAATCAAACTTTGAGGCACTCTAGCACCTAAGCTGTTTAGCTGACAAAAAAACTAGAAGGGACAAAAAATGTAGAAAGTTTCATGTCGTTTGCTTTGGTAAAGAAACACTTCCCAAAAAGTGCATAGTTTTCGAGTGATAAGCAAAAAATTAAAACAAACGGTTAATTAGGGGATTTTAAAATGTTAGTCAAACTTTGAGGCGCTCTAGCGCCTAGACCGTTCGTCTGACGAAAAAATAGAAGAGAGAAAACATGTAGGAAATAGCATGCAGTTTGCTTTTGTATAGAAACACTTTTCTCAAACAGTGCTTAATTTTCGAGTTATAAGTGAAAAACTAAAAAAAAAGTTTGTCCAATTTTGAAATTTTAATCAAACTTTGAGGCACTCTAGCACCTAAGCTGTTTAGCTGACAAAAAAACTAGAAGGGACAAAAAATGTAGGAAGTTTCATGTCGTTTGCTTTTGTAAAGAAACACTTCCCAAAAAGTGCATAGTTTTCGAGTGATAAGCGAAAAATTAACACAAACGGCCAATTAGGCGATTTTAAAATGTTAGTCAAACTTTGAGGCGCTCTAGCGCCTAAACCGTTCTTCTGACGAAAAAAGTAGAAGAGAGAAAACATGTAGGAAATTGCATGCAGTTTGCTTTTGTATAGAAACACTTCCCAAAAAGTGCATAGTTTTCGAGTGATAAGCAAAAAATTAAAACAAACGGTTAATTAGGCGATTTTAAAATGTTAGTCAAACTTTGAGGCGCTCTAGCGCCTAAACCGTTCTTCTGACGAAAAAAGTAGTAGAGAGAAAACATGTAGGAAATTGCATGCAGTTTGCTTTTGTATAGAAACACTTTTCTCAAACAGTGCTTAATTTTCGAGTTATAAGCGAAAAACTAAAAAAAAGTTTCTCCAATTTTGAAATTTTAATCGAACTTTGAGGCACTCTAGCACCTAAGCCGTTTAGCTGACAAAAAAACTAGAAGAGACAAAAAATGTAGGAAGTTTCATGTCGTTTGCTTTTGTAAAGAAACACTTCCCAAAAAGTGCATAGTTTTCGAGTGATAGAAGAGAGAAAACATGTAGGAAATAGCATGCAGTTTGCTTTTGTATAGAAACACTTTTCTCAAACAGTGCTTAATTTTCGAGTTATAAGTGAAAAACTAAAAAAAAAGTTTGTCCAATTTTAAAATTTTAATCAAACTTTGAGGCACTCTAGCACCTAAGCTGTTTAGCTGACAAAAAAACTAGAAGGGACAAAAAATGTAGGAAGTTTCATGTCGTTTGCTTTGGTAAAGAAACACTTCCCAAAAAGTGCATAGTTTTCGAGTGATAAGCAAAAAATTAAAACAAACGGTTAATTAGGAGATTTTAAAATGTTAGTAAAACTTTGAGGCGCTCTAGCGCCTAGACCGTTCGTCTGACGAAAAAATAGAAGAGAGAAAACATGTAGGAAATAGCATGCAGTTTGCTTTTGTATAGAAACACTTTTCTCAAACAGTGCTTAATTTTCGAGTTATAAGTGAAAAACTAAAAAAAAAGTTTGTCCAATTTTAAAATTTTAATCAAACTTTGAGGCACTCTAGCACCTAAGCTGTTTAGCTGACAAAAAAACTAGAAGGGACAAAAAATGTAGGAAGTTTCATGTCGTTTGCTTTGGTAAAGAAACATTTCCCAAAAAGTGCATAGTTTTCGAGTGATAAGCGAAAAATTAAAACAAACGGTTATTAGGCGATTTTAAAACGTTAGTCAAACTTTGAGGCGCTCTAGCGCCTAAACCGTTCTTCTGACGAAAAAGTAAGAGAGAAAAAACATGTAGGAAATAGCATGCAGTTTGCTTTTGTATAGAAACACTTTTCTCAAACAGTGCTTAATTTTCGAGTTATAAGTGAAAAACTAAAAAAAAAGTTTGTCCAATTTTGAAATTTTAATCAAACTTTGAGGCACTCTAGCACCTAAGCTGTTTAGCTGACAAAAAAACTAGAAGGGACAAAAAATGTAGGAAGTTTCATGTCGTTTGCTTTGGTAAAGAAACACTTCCCAAAAAGTGCATAGTTTTCGAGTGATAAGCGAAAAATTAAAACAAACGGTTATTAGGCGATTTTAAAACGTTAGTCAAACTTTGAGGCGCTCTAGCGCCTAAACCGTTCGTCTGACGAAAAAGTAAGAGCGAGAAAACATGTAGGAAATAGCATGCAGTTTGCTTTTGTATAGAAACACTTTTCTCAAACAGTGCTTCATTTTCGAGTTATAAGTGAAAAACTAAAAAAAAAGTTTGTCCAATTTTGAAATTTTAATCAAACTTTGAGGCACTCTAGCACCTAAGCTGTTTAGCTGACAAAAAAACTAGAAGGGACAAAAAATGTAGGAAGTTTCATGTCGTTTGCTTTGGTAAAGAAACACTTCCCAAAAAGTGCATAGTTTTCGAGTGATAAGCGAAAAATTAAAACAAACGGTTATTAGGCGATTTTAAAACGTTAGTCAAACTTTGAGGCGCTCTAGCGCCTAAACCGTTCGTCTGACGAAAAAGTAAGAGCGAGAAAACATGTAGGAAATAGCATGCAGTTTGCTTTTGTATAGAAACACTTTTCTCAAACAGTGCTTAATTTTCGAGTTATAAGTGAAAAACTAAAAAAAAAGTTTGTCCAATTTTGAAATTTTAATCAAACTTTGAGGCACTCTAGCACCTAAGCTGTTTAGCTGACAAAAAAACTAGAAGGGACAAAAAATGTAGGAAGTTTCATGTCGTTTGCTTTGGTAAAGAAACACTTCCCAAAAAGTGCATAGTTTTCGAGTGATAAGCGAAAAATTAAAACAAACGGTTATTAGGCGATTTTAAAACGTTAGTCAAACTTTGAGGGCTCTAGCGCCTAAACCGTTCGTCTGACGAAAAAGTAAGAGCGAGAAAACATGTAGGAAATAGCATGCAGTTTGCTTTTGTATAGAAACACTTTTCTCAAACAGTGCTTAATTTTCGAGTTATAAGTGAAAAACTAAAAAAAAAGTTTGTCCAATTTTAAAATTTTAATCAAACTTTGAGGCACTCTAGCACCTAAGCTGTTTAGCTGACAAAAAAACTAGAAGGGACAAAAAATGTAGGAAGTTTCATGTCGTTTGCTTTGGTAAAGAAACATTTCCCAAAAAGTGCATAGTTTTCGAGTGATAAGCGAAAAATTAAAACAAACGGTTATTAGGCGATTTTAAAACGTTAGTCAAACTTTGAGGCGCTCTAGCGCCTAAACCGTTCTTCTGACGAAAAAGTAAGAGAGAAAAAACATGTAGGAAATAGCATGCAGTTTGCTTTTGTATAGAAACACTTTTCTCAAACAGTGCTTAATTTTCGAGTTATAAGTGAAAAACTAAAAAAAAAGTTTGTCCAATTTTGAAATTTTAATCAAACTTTGAGGCACTCTAGCACCTAAGCTGTTTAGCTGACAAAAAAACTAGAAGGGACAAAAAATGTAGGAAGTTTCATGTCGTTTGCTTTGGTAAAGAAACACTTCCCAAAAAGTGCATAGTTTTCGAGTGATAAGCAAAAAATTAAAACAAACGGTTAATTAGGGGATTTTAAAATGTTAGTCAAACTTTGAGGCGCTCTAGCGCCTAGACCGTTCGTCTGACGAAAAAATAGAAGAGAGAAAACATGTAGGAAATAGCATGCAGTTTGCTTTTGTATAGAAACACTTTTCTCAAACAGTGCTTAATTTTCGAGTTATAAGTGAAAAACTAAAAAAAAAGTTTGTCCAATTTTGAAATTTTAATCAAACTTTGAGGCACTCTAGCACCTAAGCTGTTTAGCTGACAAAAAAACTAGAAGGGACAAAAAATGTAGGAAGTTTCATGTCGTTTGCTTTTGTAAAGAAACACTTCCCAAAAAGTGCATAGTTTTCGAGTGATAAGCAAAAAATTAAAACAAACGGTTAATTAGGGGATTTTAAAATGTTAGTCAAACTTTGAGGCGCTCTAGCGCCTAGACCGTTCGTCTGACGAAAAAATAGAAGAGAGAAAACATGTAGGAAATAGCATGCAGTTTGCTTTTGTATAGAAACACTTTTCTCAAACAGTGCTTAATTTTCGAGTTATAAGTGAAAAACTAAAAAAAAAGTTTGTCCAATTTTGAAATTTTAATCAAACTTTGAGGCACTCTAGCACCTAAGCTGTTTAGCTGACAAAAAAACTAGAAGGGACAAAAAATGTAGGAAGTTTCATGTCGTTTGCTTTGGTAAAGAAACACTTCCCAAAAAGTGCATAGTTTTCGAGTGATAAGCGAAAAATTAAAACAAACGGTTATTAGGCGATTTTAAAACGTTAGTCAAACTTTGAGGCGCTCTAGCGCCTAAACCGTTCGTCTGACGAAAAAGTAAGAGCGAGAAAACATGTAGGAAATAGCATGCAGTTTGCTTTTGTATAGAAACACTTTTCTCAAACAGTGCTTCATTTTCGAGTTATAAGTGAAAAACTAAAAAAAAAGTTTGTCCAATTTTGAAATTTTAATCAAACTTTGAGGCACTCTAGCACCTAAGCTGTTTAGCTGACAAAAAAACTAGAAGGGACAAAAAATGTAGGAAGTTTCATGTCGTTTGCTTTGGTAAAGAAACACTTCCCAAAAAGTGCATAGTTTTCGAGTGATAAGCGAAAAATTAAAACAAACGGTTATTAGGCGATTTTAAAACGTTAGTCAAACTTTGAGGCGCTCTAGCGCCTAAACCGTTCGTCTGACGAAAAAGTAAGAGCGAGAAAACATGTAGGAAATAGCATGCAGTTTGCTTTTGTATAGAAACACTTTTCTCAAACAGTGCTTAATTTTCGAGTTATAAGTGAAAAACTAAAAAAAAAGTTTGTCCAATTTTGAAATTTTAATCAAACTTTGAGGCACTCTAGCACCTAAGCTGTTTAGCTGACAAAAAAACTAGAAGGGACAAAAAATGTAGGAAGTTTCATGTCGTTTGCTTTGGTAAAGAAACACTTCCCAAAAAGTGCATAGTTTTCGAGTGATAAGCGAAAAATTAAAACAAACGGTTATTAGGCGATTTTAAAACGTTAGTCAAACTTTGAGGGCTCTAGCGCCTAAACCGTTCGTCTGACGAAAAAGTAAGAGCGAGAAAACATGTAGGAAATAGCATGCAGTTTGCTTTTGTATAGAAACACTTTTCTCAAACAGTGCTTCATTTTCGAGTTATAAGTGAAAAACTAAAAAAAAAGTTTGTCCAATTTTGAAATTTTAATCAAACTTTGAGGCACTCTAGCACCTAAGCTGTTTAGCTGACAAAAAAACTAGAAGGGACAAAAAATGTAGGAAGTTTCATGTCGTTTGCTTTGGTAAAGAAACACTTCCCAAAAAGTGCATAGTTTTCGAGTGATAAGCGAAAAATTAAAACAAACGGTTATTAGGCGATTTTAAAACGTTAGTCAAACTTTGAGGCGCTCTAGCGCCTAAACCGTTCGTCTGACGAAAAAGTAAGAGAGAAAAAACATGTAGGAAATTGTATGCAGTTTGCTTTTGTATAGAAACACTTTTCTCGAACAGTGGGTAGTTTTCGGGTGATAAGCGAATAACAATCCTTACCGAACATTTAATTGGGCTAAAAGAAAAACTTATCCCGTTCCTTTGAAAACTCAAAGTTATTGTCCTACAATAATGGTAGCCTTGCTACTACCCTAACTTTTCGCAACAAGTTGCAAAAACTCAATATACAAAAATCAATTATAGAAGGTACTATAGCGAATAATCCGCCGAAGGTTATGGGCAGGAAATTAAAAATTGATTTGGTAAACGAAACCGGATGATTTGGTTACTAATATAGATTAGAAGAAAATTCAACGTCACATTCACGCCAATTTTTGCAATTTTATATTTAAAGGAAACGCAATAATCGATAAGGAGAAATTATCAAATGCACCAACAGACGTGTTATATAAAGGGTGCACTGGAATATATTTGTAGGTCAAGCGTTTGCCCAATGTTAATTAATGAGAAGCCGATCATTATTAGTTACACTGGCGGCAGTTTGTCCACAAAATTAACTACGATTTGTAAGAAAATACCAATATAATTAATCAGAATTAAGAGACAAAACTTGAGCAACGAAGAAGAAATTCGAGGATGTATTTTAAGAGTGGGGTACCTTAAATAAGTTCGTTGGCATTTTTAAGATTAACTAAAGCAACATTACCAATAATTAAAATCTATTTTAAAATATTTGAAAGTCAAAAATAAATAAACCACAAAAATGTTTTAGATTTCGGTGCCATCCTCTACTTACAGATCTCAACGTTACATTTTAAAAGAAACAAAATTTTATCGTTCAAGCCCGTTCGAGCAATGCTAAGCCAACTGCTTTGGTATAGAAAACGGGAGGAAAGCTGCAGTTGTTTGCAAAAATAATAATTTTGAACAACTGGACTCCAGATGGTTTCCTCGTTAAGATGGACTGAAACCAATGAAACATGTTGGCAAAGCGAAGAGCACAAGCACAGCGAGCAAAAATCTAATCATCAAAATCTGGGTCGTTACTGGTGTTTACTTTTACATAATAATTGTCAATTGTCTGAAATAACGGTATTAGGTATCTTTATCTTGTTAAGGGATGATTTCGGAGTGTTCTTGTGCTCGAGGTTGCCCACATCTTTAAACGAGACATTGGGTCATCCACCTTCTCATCTGAAGAGTCTATAAAAATGAATGGAAAGTCTCCCATTAACGATTAACCCTGCGCTTTTTCAACTTGCTAGCACCTTTGGGGTAGCCATATCAGGATTGAGCATCCATGATCGTCCCCTTCGATGGTTTATGGATTAAAATACTTCTGAATTTTAGTAGAAAATTTTAATAACAAAACTTAAATACGCCCCAACACTCAACAGTCTCAGTAAAGGAAATTAAGAGCAATAATTCGCTTAGTAGGGATTAAAAAAGAATCCAAGCATTTTCCTCCCCTAAATAAGAAAGTTATTTCCAAGCTCCATACCTAATTTATCAGGAAAAAATAAAAGCTTTTGAATTGCAATCGTGAAATAATAGAAACTCGACATAAGCATCCCTTATACGTTTAGTGCCACTTGTCAGCCTCTTTTTGTATCCCCAACAGGTACAAAAGTTCATTTAACACAATTTGCAACAAGGGATGAAAAGAAAAATATTATTTAATAAAAGTTTTTAAAAAACAAAAATATTTTGTATGGTATAAACAAACGAATTGGTAACCTAAAAAGAAAATTAATTAATGATCCAATATTTACAACAATACCATGTTGCTATACCCACCCTTGTAACAACAGGGTGGGACACACTTATGACTTATATGTGACTAAACTCAAGTGTGGATAAAAAACATTTAAAAAAGTCAAAAATAACACAAAAAAATTACATTAAAACTTAATGTCTTTATCTTAATAACAAAAGGGGCAAAACTACCCTATCCAACATGCTATGATTTTAGAATGTCAATACCACCCCGGAAAAAGGCTGCAGCTCAGCAACCCCGTCGAATTACTCACCGGAATTTTCAAAATTAAGTTGAACCATTACGTATTATTTCCTAAAACTCACTTTTGCACATTATTTCATACAAAAAATTACTCAAAATTTGTTATTTAATAAATCACGAACTAAAAAACATTATCTATGAGCGATGAGACATCCCATACCAACGACCGAAACAAACTGACGAAAAGACGAAGAACGACGCCGCTTGGCGCTTAGCGACGATCGGAGACGATGCTCGTAGTTAGAAGAGAATGAGCCAAAAAGAGAACCTAAATTATCGGACGTGCTCGTTTTCTACGAATTTCCACGAATTATTCGCAATTTAATCAATATCGATTGATAATTATTAGCGTTAGCAGTAAGCTAAGCAGTGGCGTTTTCTGTTTAATTTAAAAAAAATTTAATTCTCTTGATTTCGTTTCATTTCTTCATTTGTTTCGTACAACTAATCAAATTTGGAATATGTATCCACTATCTGGAGAACTTTTTTTCGAATCTGTAACTGCGACCACTCGAAATTCAAACCTCAAACAATGCTTTCTTCCTAGTTTTTGCAAATAAAGCTTTGACTAGAACGTTGACTAAACAACAAAATCGCTAAAACCCAGAAAGAGATAAGCGATAAATTTCGAAACCATCAGAGATGCAAAAGTATACCTACTATACATCAACTGACGTCATGAATGCCACCATGAGAACCACAAATAATGAGAGGTAGAGGCAGAACGTAGAACAAAACTTGCAATACAAGTCTGAAGACCATGAACTACCAAGAGAGGAAAACGAAGATAGGAGCAAGATGGACTCATGATCAAAAGCTAGTTAGGATTGTCACAGAAAATCATGAATACATCATCAGACCAATAAACCAATGCAGTTCTGAACATTAGACACTATGCACTGAAACTTTCAGGACTCTTCACGAGTTTATTGGAAAGCCGGAAATAATGTATACTTTTTCTAGCACTAGGCTGCTTTAGAAGGCGAGCTCGGGCGAATGTACATCACAACATCACTGACTACCGATCTCGCTTAGACCAATCGCCGAAGAGATTGAAGAGAGTAGTGGTTGTTTGGATGTTTTATACTGTTCCCATCAAAGTGTGGCTATTTTTGTCGGATATATATTTTGGGGAGAGACACCATTTTTCTAGGTGAAGTACATAGATAGATGTACAAACACTCTGATCAAAAATTGCTACACTTCTGTGTATAGTAGATCTGTAAATAGATACTTTTGGTTAGCTTTCCTAATTGCGTTGTTTATGCAACCAGTGTTACAAGAGTGCAAAGCTGGTTGCATAAACCCATAAACTAAAAAAGTTCAATTTAAAATTTAATTTTCGGGCGAACCGCCGTTCGGTCTTGAAGTCGTACCTTTACAGATGTTGACATTTCCTACTGTACTGATTGTATATGCAACCCATCGTATATAATTGTATTTACGGTTAACGCAATTTATTCATTGTTCGAATAATAATTTCTGTTTTATTATATTATCAACACGTGATTAGAAACTGTGTGGTCAGTGCCGGATTTACCTATAGGCCAACTAGGCCCTGGCCTAGGGCCTTAAGACGTTGGGGGCCCAAAACTCCAGTGGTTTTTTAACTTTAAACGACAAGCCGCCACTATTTAATTCGTCCGGGCCGTTTCTTCTCTAGGATCCGTCCCAGGGTCGGATCGCCTTTTTAAGAGGCTCATTCTGTTCTTTTGGCCTAGGGTCTGTGAAAACCGTAATCCGGCACTACTGTGTGGTGTGGTTTTAGCGTAGAATTTTATTGAAATTGAAATAGGCGCACACAATGATTTTGTTTTTCTTCAAAGAAGTACCTGTACGTGGTTCCCCAAATTCAAAAATGTTAAAAAATGAATTAATTACAAAACGTCAGAATTTTTTGAATATTTTTTCCGTCACCTTCTTTATTAAAATAATGGTAGTCCAAAGTGCGCCCCTTATAATGCATTCTCACTTCTTCTTGTTACGCCACTGATAATTTCATATTTCGTAAACAAACTTCAGATTGACGTATCTGTCAAGTGTAAAGTATTTTAAATTACCCAAGGTGGTGCAATTCAACACGTGGATATTTAACAGCCACTTTTTACTTAAATTTTTAGTTCTTATCGCATTTTGATTCCTAATTAATCGTACTGTAGTCAATTAATAAATAAGAATCGACGTCTTAGAAATCTAACCTTACTTTTTTACAAAAGCACCAAAATGAAGACGAGATTTAATTCTTACGATATAGTTTGTACTGTAACGGAGTTACAAAAGTATGTTTTAATTTATAATATAAAATAATTTAATAAACAACTTATTCTTAAATTATAAATTGTAGGTTAGTTGGAATGAGAGTGAGTAACGTATACGATATCGATAGCAAGACGTATTTGATTAAATTACAACGTACAGAAGAAAAAAGTGTATTATTATTAGAATCTGGAAATAGAATTCACATCACCAATTTTGAGTGGCCCAAAAATGTTGCCCCTTCAGGATTTAGTATGAAGGTTAGTGTAACGAGTTGTTTAAATAATTTATAACTAACTTGAGTCGTAACATTTAGATGCGTAAACATTTAAAGAATAAGCGCTTGGAAAGTCTCACTCAAATCGGTTCGGATCGTCTTCTAGATTTACAGTTTGGAAGTGGAGAGGCGGCGTATCATATTATTCTCGAATTGTACGACAGAGGCAATATAGTTTTAACTGATTTTGAGATGACAATTTTAAATGTTTTACGACCTCACACCGAAGGAGATAAAGTAAAGTTTGCCGTACGAGAAAAGTATCCCCAAAATCGAGCTCGCGAAAGCGACATCACTAATTTAGAGGAGCTCCGTGCTGTGTTAGAAAATAGTAAAGCAGGCGATCAGTTGAAGAAGGTCCTAATGCCGTGTTTAGGTAGATACAAGAGATATTTAAGAGTTTCGATGTTTAATGAAATATTTCAGATTATGGTCCTGCTTTGATTGAGCACGTTTTATTGAAACAAGGATTTAGTAATTCCACCAAAATAGGAAAAACGTTTAATATCGAGGAGGACTCCGAAAGGTTACTTTCAGCAATAAACGAAGCTAAAGAGATTATGGATAATGCTCGCAAGGAGCCAAGTAAAGGTTTTATTGTACAAAAAAAGGAAGAACGTCCGAATGCAAACCCCGATCAAGAAAAAGAGTATTTTTATTCGAACCAAGAGTTTCATCCACTTTTATTTGCTCAGCACTCTCTTATGCCTTACCAAGAATTCGAAGCGTTCAATTTAGCAGTTGACGAATTTTATTCAACTGCCGAGGGTCAAAAAATCGAATTGAAAGCCCTACAACAAGAAAGAGACGCCATGAAAAAGTTGGAAAACATTAAAAAAGATCACGATCTGCGATTAACTGCTTTAGAAAAGGCCCAAGAAGTCGATAAACAAAAGGCCGAATTAATTACTAGAAATCAAACTTTGGTCGATGGTGCAATTTTGGCAGTACAAAGTGCCTTGGCCAATCAGGTGCTTTTTTCGATTAAACCAACGAATTTTTTTCTAAAACTCGATTTGTAGATGTCTTGGAATGATATTCAAGACTTAGTTAAAGAAGCTGCCGCAAGAGGAGATCCAGTAGCAAAACATATCAAAGGGCTTAAACTAGAAACTAACCACATAAGTTTATTTTTGAGCGATCCTTACGTAAATAGTGAAAGTGAAAATTCAGAAAATGAAGAACAAACTTTGCCGTCTGAAATAATTGATATTGATCTTGCTCAAACTGCTTATGCTAATGCTCGAAGGTTTTTATTAGATTACACTATTTTACAAATTATTTCCTAACTGTTCAAGCCCAAAAATAGTTAAAATGGTAATATTTGCCTCAAGCTTTGCTTCTTTAGAGCACTCTAAAAGGCTTCGTAGCGTTCTAGAAGGTTCTAAAGCATTTTAAGGTTCTCAAAAACCGTTAAGTGTCAAAAGCAAAGTTTAAGAAACTGAATAGCCATTTTTGTATTTATTAGGCATAAGGTTTTGAGAAATGAAATCCAGGAACAGTAACTTCCACTGTTATTGTTAACCAGACACTTATTATTATAGATATTACGATCACAAAAAAAATGCTGCTAAGAAACAACAAAAAACTATCGAATCGCAAGGAAAAGCATTGAAATCGGCGGAAAAGAAAACAAAACAAACGCTTAAGGATGTAATGGTACCTTTCTGTAATTTCTAAACCTCATATTTTTGTTTAAGGTTCAAACAATCACAAATATTAACAAAATGCGCAAAGTTTATTGGTTTGAAAAGTTTTTTTGGTTTATTAGTTCGGAGAATTATTTAATTATTGCCGGACGTGATCAACAACAAAATGAGTTAATCGTTAAAAGATACATGAGACCTAATGATATTTACGTGCATGCGGATATTCACGGTGCTAGTAGTATTATTATAAAGAACCCCACGAACTCACCCGTCCCACCTAAAACTTTAAATGAAGCTGGAACTATGGCTATTTGCTATAGGTAATTTTGTCACATTCAAATTTCTTAAAATTAAAGTTTTGTTTATAGTGTGGCTTGGGAAGCTAAAGTTGTAACAAATGCTTATTGGGTGTTAGGAGAACAAGTTACCAAAACTGCTCCAACTGGAGAGTATTTAACTACTGGAAGTTTTATGGTTAGAGGCAAAAAGAATTTTTTGCCACCTTCACATTTAATTTTGGGATTAAGCTTTCTATTTAGAGTCGAAGATGGATGTGTCGAAAATCATCGAGGCGAAAGAAAAGTTTTAGTCAGTGGAGATGATGCAGTGAGCGTTACTGAAAGTGAACAAAGCAAGGATGAAGTCGAAGTGGAAATTTTAAATGAAAGCGATGGTATTTTGGTCAGTTGTATTGTGACCAATTTTCGATTTTATTTATTTTGTAGAAGACAACCTCGATGATCAAGCGGAAGAAGGAAGTGTAGAAGTTGATGAAACTAATGCCAATGAAATTGATTCAATTGAAGAGGACGTAGAAGAAAATGGTTCAGAGAGCGACTCAGAGGCATCAAAGTTTCCAGATACTCAAATTAGAATTCAACATACTGAGGGCACAAAGTAAGATTTTGAAGATCTTGAATAGTTGAATTGATCTAGGAAAGGCCTAGTTTAATTCTTCCTAAAACATTAGGGGTTTTTATATATCTTATAATATTCTTATAAATGGGTAGTGAGAGTAGGAAATATTTTTAGGATCAACATCGTGACTGAATCGAGCCCAAAAATAATCGACGATTCTGAAGAAAACGATAAAGTTCAATTTTTGAGCGATAGAATCCCAGCCCTGTTAAAATCAAAACAAAATCGTAAAGAAAAATCTCAAAAGTCGCAGAAAGCTTCTCCAAAAGCTATTTTAGTTTTAGAAGAAAAAGATGAAAACGTAAAACAAAATCAAACAAAAAGGGGTCAAAAGAGCAAACTTAAGAAAATCAAAGAAAAGTATAAAGATCAAGACGACGAAGAGAGGAAGTTGAGGATGGAAATCCTACAGGTTGGTGTAGTTCTATTGTGGCTTTTAGACACAAGTTGATACATACTTTCATTTTATAGTCTGCTGGTTCTGACAAGGATTCGAAGAAAAGTAAAAAAGATAAAAATTCTACTAGTGCCAAAAATAAAAAAGGAGCTCCTAAAATACCAAGACCTGTAATTCCAAGAAATGAAAATCAAGAAGAAGGAGGAGATGAGGACGAACCGTCAGTTCAAGCCGACGTCGATATGATCGACTTTTTAACTGGCCAACCATTGCTCGAAGACGAGTTACTCTTTGCAGTACCGGTTATTGCCCCATATAATACTTTGACCAACTATAAGTATGTTCTTTCCCAAAATTGACTTTCTTTAATAAATCGTTTGTTAGGTTCAAAGTTAAATTAACTCCAGGAACCGGCAGGAGGGGCAAAGCAGCTCGAACGGCAGTAACTATGTTTTTGCGCGATAGAACAACAACACAACGTGAAAAAGACCTCCTAAGAGCTGTCAAAGATGAACAACTTGCTAGAAATTTGCCGGGAAAAGTCAAATTATCCGCCCCAAGATTACAGGTGTTGAGGAAATAAAATGTAATTTTATACGAGAGTTGCTTGTTTTCAATAAATCGATATAAAACAAATTTTAATTTAATGACTTAATAGTCGTCTTCTTCAGCTTCCTCTTCGCCTTCGCCTTCTTCACCCATTTCTTCCGTTTTTGGAAGTTTAGGTACTGGCAAGTGATCGATTCTCCACTTTTCTTCCTCCGCTCCAGTTGGATCGAACATTTCCATAATTTCAGGCCCCATTGGATAATCTTGTTCAACCGATGGTAACGGATGCGGGCTAAAGTTGAACGCCATATATTTGTGTCCAAAACCTAAAATTTCCTTTAAGAAATTTGAATGCAAAACTTCATGTCTAACCAAGATATATGTTATGAAAGATTTTTCCTTGATTGGCGAAACAATAAGCGCCAGGCCATAAATGAGAGCGAACAACTGCCACGGCATAGTCCTGCAAAATTCCAGAAGAAGTTCTAACAGACCACGCTGGAACTGCTTCGACTGACGCGTCTTCAGATAACGGCGTTAGTAAAGGAGGTCCGGTTTCAGGTTCTGGACCCGCCACGCCTCCTTTTCCTTCTTCTTCTTCTTCTCCTAGTTCTTCTCCAAGACCCTCACCTTCTGGAGGAAAAGGATTCCACCAAGTTGTTCTCCCTGTTTTTATTATGCAAAATGTTCAATTTAAAGCAGTAGGTAACTACACGACGTGAATGTTAACCTTGTGGTAAAATATGTAAAGTTTGGTGAACCCAAAAAGACATCGATCCGTCCACCATGTCTCTTACAGCTAAAGGTTCGAATCTGGAATTTTCTTTATAGTTAGTTTTCGCGGCATCTCCGGCCGCTTCGTTTTCCTCTTCTTCTGCCTCCTCCTCTTCTTCTCCGCCTTCTTCTTTAAACGTATAAAAACCCAAGGGGGAAATTTGAGTACCTATAAAAGCTCGCGTGGATAATGAACACGAATCGTGCACTAACTCACCAGCAGATATGCGCGCTATTTGCGCCCTTAAATAATTCATTTCGTTCCCGGGGAAGTCGGGATAAGTTATAATCTCTT
Organism: Malthinus flaveolus; assembly: GCA_950108345.1. Lineage (NCBI taxonomy): Eukaryota > Metazoa > Arthropoda > Insecta > Coleoptera > Cantharidae > Malthinus > Malthinus flaveolus. The sequence goes on from OX467285.1 coordinate 94,146,288, forward strand.
GACCCAACAAACCTGTTAAGGATTTGATTATTTTTCTCGAAACTCGTATTTGTTTAGGAGTTACATCTGGAAGTTGCAACCAATTATCGCCAGTTTCGTTACATACGTAGTAGACCTAAAGCGCAATTATTTTTAAATTGAAAAAGAACGCGTAACGCCAACCTTCTTGTTCGCGCCAACTCCTGATAGTTCGGAAGGCGGTTCAGGCGGTTCTTCAAAAATAAGAGGTGGTGGTGGTGGTAATTGCCGTGGTACTTTGCTAGGAATGCCTCCTTCGCCTTCTACTTCATCCGCTTTAGTCTTTTCGATGTTTTCCAGTGCTTTATCCAAGTCATCCCCCGCTGCTATATAGTCCGGAACCTCTGCTGGATATTCTTCGACTAACTATCAAAATTTTTTTAGATAAATAAGTTTATATCACAGCAATTTTAGTGAGTACTTCGTTCCTTTTCATATATTCCTCTTCTTTTAATTCGGTTTCCACAATTATATAGTTTTTGTATAAACCGTGTATTTTTCCCCAAAATTTGATGGAGGCTATGGGCTCGGTGTGAATTAATTTTCTCATTGATAACATAATACAAAACATTTCGCTTCTAGGTAAGCCTAAGCCGGATTGTTCGAAGAAATACGACAATTGCAGCATGTCGTTTCTTGACATATCGGCTAATTCTTCGTCTTCCGGATCCATCGCCATTCCTTCTACTGGTAAGGGAGGCTAAAAAACTCTATTAACGAAATATTTGTTAAACTAATCTTAAAACGCACTCTTAGGAGAGGCATGAGCTTTTTGGCCAAAGCGTATCTTCCTGGCGCTACGTAAATGTCTTCCAAATGATCGGTTAGGGGTTTAAAGCGCATTTCTTTCATCTTTCTACTGTACTCTTCAAAGAAGTCGATTATATTTTCGGGCCTTTCGGCTAAAAGCTTGTTCAGGACATCCGTTAGGTGGTCGTATCTAAAAAACTGCATCTTTACAACTATGAACATTGGGGGTATGGGTATCATCTCTAATGCATGGAGATTGGGAAATTCTATTTAGAAACGATTCAAATAAAACTGATGTAATGGAAATTTTGAAAAGTAAGTGGTTACTAATTTAGTAGTGAAGCCAGTAAAACCGATTTACAGTAATTTAAAATGGAATAATTTAGAAAAACGAATCATTTTGGTAAATTTACACAATTGGTGTATGGTGTGTTGCATATACTTTAGGCGTTTATTTATTCGTGAGAATTCAAAATAAAAACTTACAAGTTATCGCCGCTTATCGTACTACATTTTTGCAAAAAGGCCTTTGCAGTAAGAAATTCTGAATCGACATCTGGAAGTGCTTGTAGGTCCAAACCTTGCTGATTGGATTGATCCTCGGGCAAGCCTTGATAATCGTCGTAATCATAAATCATTTTTTTCTATAAGTTGACACACGTTCAAAATAAGTGTCAAAAATTAATTTGTTTATTTGGTAATTAATTTGTTTACATTAAACGATTAAAGCCTTCTATTTGTTTGTTTTACACAAAAGTAGAAGATATACAATATAACTACAGTGGTGAGTAGGTGAGATGAGTACCAAGAAAAAATTACACTATCAATTAGCAATTATCCATCTAATAATAGTAATCTAGTAATCTTTACCAACTTGTCTCTGCATAATAATTTCTAATTTAGTCATTTAAACTTATTATTAATACTAATTGCTTAAAGATGTTTATGAGGACCCTTCCAGATTAAGAATTCAGTTTATTCCATAGTTTCTCTATACATTCTTTTTTGTTTAAGCCCCATCCCATAACTACCCATCATAAGGAATGACTGACCTACCTTACGTACTATACCATGCGTCCATACCCATTTCTAATAACTAATAACTAACGACAATATTTAGAAGATGTAAAAAGAATTATAATTGTTAAGAGAATTGAAAAATAAGTAAGTACTTAAGCAATAAGTACCTAAATAGTATAAATTAGTGCTCATATTTAATTGCACTTGATTATCCAGTAAATAATTATGAGAGATAAAATCAATAATGACGTAACTAATAAATTTTAACTTATTGATGTACATTATTTATTTTATTAATTGCTTAAAGCGTGCAAAATACATCGTGCCATATCGTGCGTATTTTATTAATTGTAGATTGTTACTTATTAATTTGCGTTGCAATTATTATCTTATATGTAAAATTGACGATCGTCGATACTCGCTATATATTCTATCGGATGATTTTAATTTTTTTAATGCTTGTTTTCCCAATGCAAATCGATGTTCAAAGTTGTATTGTTTAGAATGATTTGACGGCTTAACATCGTATCACATGAGGTTTTCATTTTTGATATTCGTAATATAGAGTGGCCGATTTTAGATTCAACACTAAGGGAACCCTTAAAAAGATGCTTATGTGGCCATAACAAGCCGTTTTAGTACGTGTTGAAGCTGAAGCTCTCGAAATACAAAAAACAAAAAAAAAGTACGCTCAGCTCAACAGACCTATTATTAGACTACCCCAAAAAATGCCGAGTTTTACAAAATTGTAAGGTAACCTGTGGTCTTCTGTTGGAGTGCATAGAGCTGCCGAATCAGATATCCAAAAACAACGTTCTTACACTATGTTGAGTCAAAGACATGTTACCAATGCGGGTAATGATAAAGCAGACTGGCCAAGAAAGGTTCAAACAATTAATACCCTCTTTAAAAATAATACCCATCAACTACTGACTGAGAGATGGACGGGCAACGCAAAAAACTGGCAAAAGGTTGTCCATAAATAGCTGTCCCGAACAATTGCAGGGCCACTCACGGGACACTGTCGCCTACACAAGCATCTCCACACTCTGGGTTAGGTAGATAATCCCATATGTCGTAGATGCAAGCTTGAACATGTGCTTTGTCACTATCCAGCCCAAACGTCAATAAGAAGACCCGTCTTAGAAGACTTCTAGCTTGACATGGTCAGAAAAAGCACTACTCCTCTCGCCAGAATCCTGGAATTCATCTTACAAGTAGAATGGCTCGAGATCTGATGAGCCCGATTAAGTGGTCAAGTGCAGACTCTCTCGTGATCCAGGTCCAGATCCAGATAGTGTGCTCAAAATGTCTCCCTCATTTCTAAATTTAAAACTTACGGGGTGTTTTATTTTAAAGTTCAAACGATTAAGTTATGTTCTGCTATAAATATCCTGCACGAATAGTTCTCTGTAGCTCTCACGTCTATTTGTTTTGCATCATTCGCACAACTGTCTTTTACTGTCGCAGAGCGTTGTTCCATAGTAGAAGTGCATAAGTGGCCTTATAATTGCGTGCTCTTGTGGTCCTAATGCGTCGGTCGGTGCACTTGCTTTACCTTGATCCACGTTAGGCTGCTCCTCTCCATTAAAAGTAGCCCTGTCTTCCAATATATTACCTAACTAAATGGGTTTGCGTTTTATACCTTCTGCCAGGTAGCTAGGGTAAGAATAGTCCACCATTTCAGTGCCCTGCTTTAAAATGGTAAGGCTACTACGACCGGGGGTCGGCTGGTGCTCCCAACCCATTACTAGGAACTTTCTCTTACTGGCCCATACAACTTCTTGGCGTGATTGGTTCAGCGTAAGTTTAGGGGGTTAGAAGGGTAATCCGGGAAATTAGACGTAGGTAGGATTACAAATAAATGGAAATATTCAGGACAAGTGCCCCAGTTGGTCGCTTCTTACGGCCCGGTAGGGGGTTCCCTGGAAATATTTTGTATGCGTCCCGAACCCATAACGGAGTGTGCAGCCGGTACCCACACGGCATGTTATGCCGTTTATCATTTGGTGAAGTTGACAAATCGGGTATCTTTAGTCACTGGCATTTCATTGTCTTGTCTCAACTCTCACATAAATGCCATGTGTTGTAATGTAAATGCTCTATCTACTTTGAATATATGATGTAAACCAACCCTAAATTAATCACATAGTAGTGCGAAAAACTTTTTTTTTAGGAGAAAAATATCGAACACCCTAACGCCTCGGGAATCGAACCCGAGCATGCAATATCCGGTCGCATGTTCAAACCAACGTACGCCAAGGCGGACGGCTATTTATCTCCCAAATTATACCCTAGTCTATATATTTGAAAAAATATTAAAATTCACGTATAAATTACGCTGCGTACATGCATGAAATGTAATTATATAAATAGTAGCTGTTTAACATCTAATTTAATTTGTAATTAAATACTTCGAGTTCTCGTTGTTCTAAAGCTTAGATCGAGACGTTTATAATTAGGGAGATAAATAGCCGTCCGCCTTGGCGTACGTTGGTTCGAACATGCGACCGGATATTGCATGCTCAGGTTCGATTCCCGAGGCGTTAGGGTGTTCGATATTTTTCTCTTAAAAAAAAACGTTTCACGTATAAATTGCTCTATCTACCTCTTGCGATATAGGTAATCGATATGTGCTATTTTAAATGGAAACGAATGGGCAAAATGACGATTTACTAAAACCTCAGCACCTCAGCAGGTCATCCAGTATCATTTAGCCACTTGGTGCGTGCAAAATACTTTCAGATTAGGCGAAATGGAAAGGCAATGAGGCCGACTAGGGGCCTAAAGAAAAACGCACGGGTTACAAAATTATTATCTAAGGGAAAAACGGATTTTTGCTCTAAAAGTCCAATTTTAAGCAAGTAGGAAGCTCTTTGATTGTTTTTTATAATTAATTTACCTCGATTATTTTCTTGTTTGCAAGGACTTATCTAAAAAGAACGCATTTCAATTTTTTAAATTTAAATTACTTATAAGTAATTTTTATTTAAATTAGTACTTCCTGGTAGAATCACTTATAACTTTTATATTTATTGAAAAGAATTGAAAATTGAAAGGTATGGTATTGTGGGATATTACGGCAGACGACACTTCGTCGCATGGAAAGAAAAATTTTCTTCGAACGTCTGAGAAAACTGCAATAACTCATTAATAGCTTTGTTCGTATGATATGCTAATTAAGTTATTAATTATAGACTTATAATCCACTTTCCTATATTTTATCAACATTTTTGTCATTATTCCATATCTTCAGTCACCTACAACCTACACATTTTTTCTATTTTTTTATAAAATTCAAATAAGTTGTAATTATTGTTTATTAATTTTATGGTTAAAAATAATTAAAAAAATGCCCAAGGCCTGTATTAATAAAACGGACTGAGGAGTAAAATATAAATATAAATATTAAAAACTTTTTTCATTTTTCAAAACTTGCCCAAAAGTTATTTTTACAAGTTTTTAAATAAAATGAGAGTCAACAACTCTTTGAAGTAATGAATAATCGAAATAATAATTGATGTACATTGTGAATAAGGTATGGATGCATGCCTATTAGATATTAGACTATGAACTACCGAAACAATAAATTATTTTGATTTATAGAATTACTTGATAGTTACCTATTGAATTACTATTTAATTTATAAAGCTAATTACCGATATATCAAGGACTAAAATAATATAATACTACATCGAATTATTGTAGTAAATTAAATTACTGATGCATCAAGTTGTTGATTTTATAGTGCGCGATTGGTGTACAGTAAGTCCCTGGACTGAGTTACAAAGAGGGACAACATTTTCATTTTTGATTTCTCTAAAAAGTTAATATTAATAATAATATTTGTCTTGATTTTTGCAAATTACAACAAAAATAATTTATAAATGTTTTTTATAGACACATATTGCAGAAAATCCATTTCTTGAAGGATCCCCCCCTACCCATTGTTTTCAAACTTAGTTTTGATTCATCTCTTACTCATATTAATAGTAGTTGTGTTTTTTTTCCTGACTAAAAAAATTGTTTAATCGAAGTAGTAAATAGGTAGGTACATTATCTATTTTTGATTTCTCAATCCACTATTATAAAAACCCCTGCTTGCCTTGAAACTCTTGTACCTGATATAATTTTTTATCCATCTTTTACAGGAAATGGAATATTAATAAATTCGCTGCTTCAGTAATACTTTGACTAAATACATTTTTTTAAGTCAGAAAAAACTACAAAATTATTGAGAGGTGGTAGGCACTAAAACATATCTAAGCAACCGGTACAGCGGTACTCCTAACTCATTTTGCATTGAAATACTAACGGCACCAGTTTGCCACAGCAGCAAACGAAACGTCAGGAGTTTCTCAAAGAACCTCTTTACCACGGCCCATTAACCCAGAAGCCACTTGCACTAATACACGATTTAGTTTTGAGTTTATGGCAAAGGCCAGATTATTTACCTTGATTCACATGGGATAGTTATGAGTTTTTGGTATGATGAAGGGCTAATAATAAATCCAAGTTTTTGTCCTCGGTGGACCTCCGGATTTGCAAACATTTGTACACTTGTATCTCAGACACCATTAGGTCTACAGAGACCATTCTAATCTCAAATTGTAGAAAATTTATCCTAATTTAAGCAAGCAAACTACTCTTGCCGAAAAATTAGTCCTTCTGCGTCAAAATTGGCAAAAACTGAAAAAAGTAGTTTCTTAAATTTTTGAGCCACTTCGTACAGGACGACATTTTGATAACCATCGGATTTTGATATTCCAGAAGGTAAGGAAAAAGATTCCCACTTTGGGGGTTGTTCTAGAAAACACGCAAACGCTCGAATAAAGTATAGCATAAATTACAATCACCCAATGCGATAACCAAACTAAAAATTCTATTAGAATTCGATTGGGTTCAAAAACTTGTAACGTATCATTTTTGGCAACTTAATAGACCCCTCCCCCAATTCAACTCCTTTTTCTCCACTACAATTTTCCAATTTGTTAAATTTGTTGTGGTCTGTTACTGTGGCGTGAGGAATTGATGAAGCAAATTTCAAGTTATTTGCTCAAATCGTTCAAATAAATCTAAATTTTACTTAATCCGAGATAAATGAATTGCGTGCAAGAGTTTGGAACTTCCCATAGATTTTTGAATAATTTTTATCCAATTTATTTCAACTTAGGATCAAAAGAACAATCAAAAGCTTTTGTCTATGCTTCTGCTGTAATACATTCATTTAATTCGACCACTCTGTATGGATTTCGTTTAATAGCTTATTTTATCGATGAAATTTTGTAAAAGTGGTCAAAACTATATAGTATTAGTGAAAACTATACCTACAATGATATTTTTCAAGAATTCAAAAATAAAAATTATTTCTCAACTTGTACCTTAAATCGAGGACACACTGTATGTATTAGTCAATTTATTTATTTTTACTTTGCTCCACTAGAGCTGATACATGCTAGAGTAACGAAATTCGTTTTTAATAACTTTTTCCAGAGGCGGACTGGCAACAAATGACCGGCCCGGGAAATATTTGACGCGGCCAAATTTTAATTTACTTCTCAGGGTAACCAGTGGCGGCTGCTCAATTTTTCAAGGAGATCCCAAGTCTAATATTGATTTTAGAAGAAAAATGGAAAGCGCCGCAGGCAAAAATTTTGAATTGTTGAAGGTGAAAGAGCAGAAAAAGCAGTCATGCTCTAAATGATTAGGCACGTGGGCACCACCAGCAGGTGGCTAGGCTTACCGCTACCTACCTAATCCCTATTGCAGGCGCGGGACCCGCTGTAGGTGAGTGGTAAGGAGGTCCGAGCACTCAGCACGCCATCATGATAGCTCGGCCCCGCTGTTGGCGTGTGGTAAGAATCTCCGAGCACTCAGCTCATCATTCATGGTAACCTGGTTTGTAATAGGTCGTAACAGATGATCCGGAAGCGATTCAGTAGTAGCTGCCCCCGAACCGGTCACCAGTCTGGTTTCCACTGGTACTGCAGGCAGACGTATAAAGGCTTCTGGTGAGGTTGGATTCGCAAGGGCTAATAGTTTCCTAGGCGGTTAGAGATCCCAATCAGCCTGCTCTCTTTAACCCTTGATGTAGCAGCAAACGCTGGGTGCAAAGGGGAGAGCAGGTGGATCCTAGATCCCAAATCTCAACGTACAAGATGTTCAAGGTGAGACGGCTTAAAATGAAGTTCAGGAATTTTAGCAGCGATTGATAATGTCTCCAAAGAAGGTGTTTCACCAAACAAAATATCGACTCACTATACTTAGCGAAAAACTGTTCTTTGCAAGTTTTTCTATAAATTGTTTGTTACTGGCAAATTAAATTTAAAGTATTTTTTATCGGAACGCATCCATATTTTTTTAGATGATCCTCAGAGAAACCGGCCCTAAAGCAACCGGCCCACCGGGAATTTTCCCGGTGTCCCAGTCCGCCCCTGACTCTTTGTCCTTTTGAATCATCGTAACCTCCAATTAGAAATAAATCGACAAGTTCTACAATAATTTATTGCAAAAGTAGCTTCACGCACTTCACTCTACTTTTTTTATAATTCCCGACTTACAAACGCACTAGCTATTAGCAAAACGGCCTCTTTGTCCACTTCGCGGATATAAAGTAGTAGGTAGTACTTTTACTGTGTCTTACTACCGGGTGCGACAAAAAAATAATGAATATTATTCAGTTATTCTCAAATCATTTGGTGCATAAAAATAAGTTTTTTCAACAGAATGCAAATTTATTGTAAATTGTTAGTTTACTGTGTAAACGACCTTAAGCATTTATAATAAGCCTAGCACCTTTTAATTTTAATTATAAACAAAGACTGTAATTCCACATATCACTTATTCAAAGATGATACAACTAATAGATATCTTAAATATTATTTTCTTAGAATGTTTTCATTGTTTATAGTAATGCACGGTGTAACATTCCAGAGCCGGCTAAGGAGGGTGTAGTGAGTCAGTGGATGCAAGGTACTCAGGATGCAATGTAATTCCATAAATATGATCAGTTGATCAGCTTTGATGGCTGCCACTCGGTATAGCCAATAGATTTGAAGCTGCAAAAAATTATTTTCATCGGCAGCTCCTGATGTCAGAATTCTCTTATAGACCCTATCATAGAAGGAATAAAAATAAAAACACGCCTAGCAGCTTATTATTTTAGTTTCTGTTAATTTATTATAGTTTTCTTTAGTTTTGATTGAATGGACGTTAAGAATTTTTTATTTTGGGTTGAAAATAGAAGCATAAAGGTTGATTTGGTCGCCAATACCATTTCAATATCTAAAAAACCGAAAAAACGAATGTGCCCTGTATCCTTTTACGCCTCGGCGACTACCTCGACCCCTTAGCTTAAATTATTATCTACAATAAGCACTAGAATAGGTAATAAAAATAGTATAAATTCAAACAAATAATTACAATTTCCTTATTGATGGGTCGATAAGCAATAATTATTTTTCTACATATTCATCGCAAATTTGTAAATTACAATCAGGAAGGATAAACTGTTATTTTTAATTGCAGCATCGGCCATCGTAATTAGTAGGTATGTAATAACATAAGCAACAAATAATAGAAGCAATAAAGCACAAAAAAAAATGTGTATTGTTTACTTAAATAAATAAAGTTACACGGTGTGCCATCTTTATTTTGTAACTAACTTGTAATAATTACAAGTTCACGGACCTATCAAGATCAAATTCATGTTTATTGCTAATGGGTAATAGCTAATTTCTGAAAAAAAGTAAAATTAATAAAACATAATTGTTGAATGATTACACCTAATTTAAATGGCATAATAATTATATAAACGGGTTTTATGGATATATCAAGTAATCAAGTAGTATATGTATTGATTTACATATTATCGATTCTGATAATTTTCAGTTTTCACATTAATTGAAAATGGGAAATAGTCTGTTGCTTACTGTACACTGTACACTGTACAGGGTGAGCAAACTTTGATGGCTCATAAGGAGAAATCGGTAACTAGAAGAGATATCGAAAAATGAATGGCGCAACCTCGTTCACTTTTTTGGAGAGGAACTCAATGGCGATACCAGAATTCGCGATCTTCTTTTGTTTTAGAGTTATAAGAAAAAGTTTGATTTTTCATTAAATGTCAATATCTCGGTTATTGTGTGGTTACAGAAAAAAATATTAGCACATTCTTCAGGCACTTTTTTGAGGACAATATAGTGAACAGAAGGAATTTTTAATATCTTCATTAGTTTCCAGTTCATAAGGCAAAGTTGTGTTTTTATGAATAACAACCATAGTTGGATATGACATATTTGAATAGCGTTTTTCATCATCTTTTCAATGATATGCAATATTATATATTTTTTATTGTATTGTAATTTTTTACTTTTATTTTTTCGCTTCTTACTTAACAATTTTTAATAAAATGGGATGAAACTGAAATGATGGACCCCACATATTATATATCATTGAAAAGAGGATGAAAAATGCTATTCCAATATGTCACATCCAACTATGGTTTCTATTTAAAAAAACACAACTTTGTGTTATTAACCGAAAACTAACGAAGATATTTAAAATTCCTTCGGCTCATTTTATAGTTCTTAAAAGAGTTCCTGAAGAACATGCCAATATTGTTTTCTGTAACTTTACAACAACCTACATATTATCTACATTTAGCAAGATCGCAAATTCAGGTTTTTTCCATTGGGTTTCTCTCAAAAAAAAAGATCGAGGATGCGCCATCCATTTCTCCATATGAACCATCGAATTTTGCCCATCCTGTATTAGTAATAAGTAATATTACTTATAATATTATTATAATATAATATAATATAATAATATTATAATAAGTAATAAGTCTTGAAGAAATCTCCGTTTTATAATGAACCAAAAATCCGGTTTTCAAGAAATCAAACAAGATGATCATATGTATAATAACAATTTTAATACCGCGCTGCCCCTCTCCCCACGCCAATAACAGTCTGCATACAATTGGCTAACTTGTGGGATGTTATGCCACTACTCTTCTACAGCAACCATAAGCTATAGGATATAAGATAGACGTAGCTGTAGGAACTCTATAAGCTCTAAGCCGTCTTTTAATCTCGACCAATAAATGCTCTATAAGATTAGAACCATGACTTCATGCTGGGCAACTGAGCATGCCAAACACAAATACCGACTTCGGTAAAGTGTTCACGCACGTGATTATTGCGACGCAAAGTCAATCTTTTCTTGCATAAAAGTAAAGTGTTTTCAATAAATTCGGTATACGATAGGTAAGCATTACATGCTCTGCTAGAATCTCTTCAATACACCCAAATCATGCACGAATTGTCTCCATAGCTGATCAGTTCGTGGATATAGCATTTAAAAAATCTCTCACCAGGTCGCTGGTATACTTTTTTCTCTCTCACCGTTGCCGAAAAGACAAATCGTGGTATCATAGAAAATCAAAATTGACCCTCATTGCTCCAATGTCCAATTCAAGTGATCGCGTGCAAATTGAATCTGCGAGATATCAGGTTCTTCTCATGCAATTTTCACCTTGCCGTTTAACGACTAACAACCACCTCTCGTGCCCGATGGAGCTGTGTTGTTGTACTTGAACTGTATAAATATTAAGTCGTTGGTTTTCCGTAGCGTTGTAGTTTGTGATGAAATAAAACAGTCTCTTCAAAACGTTGGTACACCCTTTAAACCGCTGAGGAGTCATATTAAGTCGTCGAGCTGTATCTCGCTTTCTATGTTCATTTTCAATTAAAAGAACTGTTTGGGCAACGGGCAGCTATTTTTACTCGATAACAAGATTGTCAACAACGTTCACTGATTGATTTCTGATAAACAAATTTATGGAACAGTACCACTTGGGAATGCCTAAAGAACAGAATCTGAAATTTGCGCATGGTATAATCGGTATTACCCAAATATATGAGTTGATTTTGCATAGCAAAAATATTTGAAAAAGTTTAAAAAATATAATATCAAAGAACGGCTTCAAATAGTCAAAATTGAATCTACATTAAGTAATCCGCAAATTACAAAATAGGGCATATCTCAAAGCACAGTACTGGGCTCACTGCTATTCACGCTTTTTATTAATCGGCTGCTGGAAGCGATTGTCCAAGGAGAGGTAGCAGTTTTGCTAACGATGCCTTCGCATATTATGAAGAACCATTCTGAAAGGAACTACGAGAAACTGCGGAATTAGAAATAGTTTCTCTAGCTGTACCTTACTCGCTCAATGCAAGCTCAATGGTAAACCAAGCTTACCATTACCAATGGACAATGATAAGGCAGCTTTACTGTTGAGCTTACATTGCCACAAAACCAGGAGAAAAAGAAAGTATCCAATACACCAATACAATCCAACCATTTGCACCCAAGACTATCGGATAGAGAGCTATGGAGTTTTGGCACCGCGAATATTTAATTGAATGCCACAAGAAATCAAAGGGAAAAACGGTAAACTGGGAAATAGATCAATACATCAGGAATAGGTTAAATTAATGGTAAAGTAAACTCATAGACGAGCAATGGCTTTTGGATGAATCCACGCCACGTGTGATCAAAAAATAGTAAACACAGAGTTCAGGTAGATTTTCTAGTCCTTACCGCCCAACGTGAAGACTGAAGATACTAAAAAAATACTTTAAAACGCACACTACAAAAATGTTGTTTTTTCCTTTTTAATCCCTCAATTAATTCGTAAAGGAATTATTAAATTTTTGAAAAATTACAAAACCAAACCTATCAAGCAGGTTCACTGTCCTAAATTAATTAATTGAGGAAGAAAATATCTATTTCTACCTGTCCACGAGCCCACATATTATTACACAATAGTGCGTGAATTTTAAATTATTCTCATATTAAAAATCAACTTTAAAAAAAATTAAATCGAATTTAAGAAGTTGACTTTTAGTAGAAAGAGTGTCTATATAATATGAACATTCCGTTACCTTCTTCTCAAAACACTTTTAGGGGTTAAATCCGGAGATCTTGCAGGCCATTCTATAGTGTATAGTACACCTCTTTTCTACCAACCCATTGCCTAGGAAAGTTAAGCTAAGTTGGCTTTGGCTAGATAAGAATCACATTTATATTGGTCTGTATCTCAAAAAATTATTTTTACGAAAATATTTTGCCCTTTAAAATGATGTTTCACACAAGAGGTTGCTGGGGGTGAAAGGGCGCAACATAAAATTTAAGCAACGGCAATTGTTAAGTTGCATCTTATTTTTATGCAGTTCGACTAAACCCAATAGGCATTCTTTCAAGCAGACTCATCCTGTAGATAACTGGAATTTATGTAAAATAATATTAAATTCTGATTATATTATTAATGGTTTATTTAAATATTATACTCACTAATTGAGCTCGAAGTTCAATTAAGGAAGAAGAAAACTACAATATGTAATAGATATAAAAATAACTCAGCGTCGCAAAAAATTTCGATTTTGATTACATAAATAAATATTTACTACGATTTGAAATGAAGGTTTTTTTTTTTTGACAAAGCCACTTATTCGGGTTTCCTCAAAAAATGTCCACAAAATGCAAATATTGTGTAAGTTCATTGACTACCTAGAAATTGTTCAAAAATAGAACTCGTTAAGAGATAACAAACACACACAAAAACTGAGCAAAATCCCAAGACCGGCTTGCTTATGAATAACTGGAGCAATGCGTACTACGCCTACAGCAGCAATGGAAACAATGCTGAATCATCCACCCTTATACACTTGGTAATGAAATCTAAAGCATTCAGAGAGGCTTACAGACTTACAAACTCGTTCCTCCCCAGGAAATAATGTGCAAGGACATGTCTCAAGCCTAAGAGAGATGGCAAAATACCCCAGACTTAGTATGATGTCTGATAGAATAACCAGAGCATATGCCATCGAAAAACCTACTGAGTTAAAATTCCGACAAGGGAAGAATAGGAATGCAAGGCAGTCAAAATGAATGGGATTGTGTTCTACACAGACGGCTCTAAAAACCCAACAGGCACGGGAGCTGGAATTATTGGGGACAACTACTTGAACCACGGGGTAAGGTTAAGCCTCGGGGAGCACGCAACCGTCTTTCAAGCAGAAATTTAATTCTGGACTTTATCAAAAGCACAGAACTCACATAAAGAAAGATTACATCCGAGCCGTACAATAGACCCAAACAGTCGCGTTGCAAGCAACCACTGATGGGCCCAACTTCAACCGCAATAATAATAATCTACGAAGCCCAGTGTATGGAGATCGTGTCGATAGTGTCCTGTGAATGTTCCTGCAATTATTGTTCGTAGATTAGTTCGGGACAGCTGTAGACAATTTTTATTACCAATTTTTTAAAAGACGCCGGTATTATAGCTGTTCTGCTTTGGCGACAGCTTACGTTTCTTGTCAATATTTCAGCCTGTATTTGATTTGCACAAAAGTTTTATTTACACTCCAACAGAAGACCAGAGGTTACCTAGTTAGCTTTCAGGTGTTTAAGGCTTGCAAGGCAGCTTAATTGCCCGTTGATATCCGTATTTTCATAAATTTAGAATTTCATTGACACTGTGTAATATCCCCATCAGTTCAGTTTGGTAAAATAGGGGCATAGTTCCTTAGCGGTAGGCTACTGTCGAGGGGAAGCTCAGGCGAGTGAACACGTTCTCCAGTTCAATTGTGACTTCTGGTGCAGCGAGAAATAAGTTTAGCTTTCCTATTTCAAATAGACCACCCCGTATCATTTATTTTGTGGAAACGCATAGAGCTGCTGAACTAGATATCCAAAAACAATGTTCTTATACTCTGTTGGGTAACGATAAAGCAGACGAGATGGCTAAGAAAGGATCAAACAGCCTTTCCTGTCGCCCTGGGCCAACCATCAAACCAGCCGTAACTACTGTTAATACTCTCCTTAAAAATAATATCCATCAATTACAGATTGTAAGCTGTCGCCAGAGCAAAAGAGCTATACCGACTCTTTCTAAAAATGTGACAAAAGATTGTCTACAAAGCTGTCTCGAACTAATCTACGAACGGGACACTCACGAGACACTGTCAACTACACAAACATCTCCACATTCTGGGCTTGGTACCTTGGTAGATAATTCCATATGTCGTGGATGCGAACTAGAAGACGAAACTTTTAAGCATGTACTTTGTCACTGTCCAGCCCTAACATCGATAAAAAGATTCGTGTTGGGGAACTTCTGGCTCTACATGACCAGAATAAGCACCACCTCTCCCGCCAGAATCCTGGAGTTTATCCGATGGGTACGAGAAGACATTGGAGGAATTACAATGGGCCCTATTAAGTAGCCTAAATGCAGAAAGCTTGCTTCCCCTAAATTATCCAGATAATTTTAGATTTGTCTTATAATTCTGCATAATTTTGCTAATACAAAGCCAAGTAGATTATGTTAACCTTGTATTTAGTTTATAGAATTTATAAATACCTTATACGGACGTTTACAACTTGAAGCCTGAATTTATTGAAGAAAAATTTTAAGTAACTACGTCGATTCGAGCAGTTAAACGATCGTAAAATTTTATAAAAACCCGCAACTAGAAATAAAACGAAGATAAAAATATATAATTCTTAGCACCACTAAAGAGCTTTATTTTTTGAAGTTAATCCTATAATGGTTGTTGTGTAAAAAACTAATTCTATAGCAAAAATGTTGAGTGAGCCAACAATAAACTTTTCTTTTCTAGAGAGTGTCTTTTCTATATTTTGGAAGAGGGCATATTTTGGGCCCCAGTTTTAAAGTAATTGTGTCAACAACTACCTACCGTCCTGTATCGATACTTTCATCGGTTTTTATAAGGTGATGTGGTATGTGGTGAAGGAATCCTTGGTCTAGAATAAAAACATTTTTGTCATGAACTCGAAAATTATACCTCAAGAACATGGCCGTATACAAAGCAGTACAGCTTACTCGAGTTCGTTCAGTTTATGAGTTTTCTTAAGATGAATGACTTCTGATCAAATAAACCTTAAATTTGTCGTTCGTAGACTTCATAAGATGAGAATAAGCGGAGATATCTTTAAATTTAGAAGGTTAATATCGTACGTTACAAATAGAACTCTAGCAGTAATGATCCTCAGGGTAATCGTTTAGGTTCTCTTTTGTTTCTTATTTACCCATCAATCAAAACTCAAAACACTCTTAGACGAAAAGGTTTTGTCTGTCCAGCATAATATAGAAATGTTTCTACCGTACCATTTCCATATCAAAGTACCACTTTTGCTTGTAGGGCTTGTGGGTGCCTCGGCGGTTCTCCACTATTTGATTCGTAGTTTTCCAGAACAAACAGTGCACTCCGTCACACTTTAAAGATTATTTCAAGATATTATCGTTTACATATTACTTATTTGTCTACGCTTTGTAAAAATAAATAAAGGGCAGAAAATTGTATACTGTTCCCTTTTCAAATTATTGATTAGGCACTTTCAACTTTATTAATCGACAGCGTGGTACTTTTTCATCGTAATACCTTGTTGTTCTTATTACATTAATGTGGTTACTGGTTGTGTTCTTGTAATTTCATTATTTTATTGCTGCAAACTTTTAACGATTCAGCACTATCTAATAATTGAAGTTCAAGTGAGTGCACATCGAAGGCCAGACGTGTCATTACAATTTAATTAGGAAAATGTACCAAAAAATCCCTTCCTAATTATTAGTGTAATCAAAAATTCACAATTGACTACCCCAAAATTATAGATAGGTACAGGTACACAGGTACACACTGGTGTCTGCTTTTAAAACGTTAAAAAAGTGTTAGCAATGCCATAAATTAAAATCAAAAGATTTTGTAACCCACTTTCAAATGGCGTGTTACGATACTTCTTACCATACTATAATTTAATACTATAGTAATTATGTAAATCTAATGGTATTGAACCAAAAATTATAACTTTTATATTTCATTGCAAACTGCAAACTGGGCCAAAATTCAAGAAAAGTTAGTTTTGCGTGAAAAGTTCGCTTATTTTAGTTGCAATGCAAATGTGTAAACTTAATATAAATATTATTCACGATCTTTCTCTTCAAAATTTTTTTTTGTCTTGTTATGTATTGAAAATTTTGAGTAATACCTTGACACGTAATACAATTTCATTGAATTTGCTTGAATGCCATTGCCATTTGAAAAACATTTAAAATTGTTAAGCTGCCAATTGAGATACTTATCGTGTTATTATATAATTCATTTAATCACAAATTTTAATAATTTTTTCAAATTTTTCAATAGAAATAAAATTCTACAGACAGAACACAAACTAATTGAAATGTAAGGAAACCTCACATTCATAGTAGATTATAAATGTATTATTATAAATAAATAAATAATAACAATCAACCAGAAGTCTCCATGAGACCCAATAGTTAACGCCACCAACGTACACCCTCGTCAAACTCGTTACAACACTCCTCAAGCCACACATTAGACACGGCCCATCTTTCGTCAAGGATTCAACACAATTTGGAAAAAAAATCAAAAATATCTGCCTTAAACCCGATGACATGTTAATCAGCTTCGACGTATTTTCCCTGTTCACAAAAGTCCAATCCAGGAAACTTTAGAACTGATCAAAGAAACATTATTCCCGACTAATGTTAGCACCTTATTCCATTGCACACTCCTCACGACCTACTTTCAGTGAGACAACAAGTCTGGTAGTGGACAACCTCTACACGGAACATTTTTAAACCACGGCATTAAATGCAGCCATACTAAATCCAAAAGTGTGGAGCCTCGGAAAGCAAGAGCTAGGCCGTTTACTACAACATTTAAGCAAGATCCATGCGAACATCCAGTTTAATATGGAAACGGAGAAAGACGGGCAGCTTGCATTCTTTGACGTCCTTGTGATGCCGTGATGCGACAACACGATGGAACACTGGGCTACAAGGTCTACAGAAAACAAACACACACGCGTCGTTACCTTCACAAGGAGTCCAATCATCACCCCGCATAGAAAAAAAGAATTATAGAAACACTGAGAGACCGGGCCACACGAATCTACCAACCTCGATATCTCCAAGAAAAACTAAAACAACTAAACATTACCTTGCAAGCCAACGGCTACTCGGCACAAGAGATAAAACGGGTACTGCATCCCAATTGAATTGCCGGCGCAACCCCTCAAAATAAACTGGTACCGACAGGCCAAGTGTTAACGCCCTACATCAAAGGCGTCACCTGTCACCAACTGCATAAGCGTATTTCTGTAATGGCAGGTTTTGAAAACTGGCGTCGAATACAGGAAACACATGTCAAAAGCCGAAAGAATCTCCTCCTTAAAACCAAAATAATGCTGCAACCGCTCGTAGCTCAGATCCTCGTGTCTTATTTATGCCAGTCTTCACAATTTTCTGTTGGACACGTTCGATCATATTAATAAATATATCATAAGCATGAGACCAAATTAAACAATTGTAGTCCATAATGGCTCTACCAAGTGGCACGTACAACACTGTGAGATGTCTGACATTAGTAAAGCCTGACGCCACCCTTTTGATAGCAGTAAATCCCGACATTCTCATAGTTCTGGCCATAATTAGCTCAATATGTTGACCGAAGACAACGACGCACAACAGACAACGACAACGACAACAACAGGCACATTTTAAACCCTTGATTATTAATGTAATAGTGAAATAAAACATCAATGTTGCGCCTTCTGCCGAACCTCACATTCTTGCACTAACTTGCCAACATTTAATTCCATATCATTCCTCCTGCACCAATGCGTTAGACTTTTCACATCGCTCTGCAGAGCAGTACAATACGCCCAAAACTCAATTTTTCTAAAAAAAATAGGTCATCGGTAAACAGTAAAAAACTCTATTTGAAGCAAAAACCGTTTTAATTTACAGCAAAGGGCTCAGATTTAAAACCATTTACATGTATCAGCCGCGAACGATCAGCAACAAACGAACCAACGAACGGAGCCGGTGCCGTTTATGACTATTTTGGTGATTTGACGGTTGTGTGGTTTTATTACCTAAAGTTCTAAGTTCTAAACTAAAGAGCTCGTAACTTATAGTCGGTCCTGCAAGACACTTTTACTAGGGGTAACCTTGACTGAAACCTAACACTACTTCAATTCCAGAAAGTTGTACCTAAAATAAGTTTTAGATTTGGCGACTTGGCCCAGTTAAAAATAATTTATTTTTATACTGAAAGACTTCTCTAAGAAGTGCCTGGTTTTCAAGTTATTAGCGTAACTAAAAAAAGAGCAAAACCTCACTCTTCTCGAACTGTGACAGGCGGTTGGTTGACTACTCATTTGTAATATTCTTTCAAACAGCATCTTCATTCATTCATTATTTAACATAGATTTATACCTCCTGCTCCCCTCTGTACAAATACCAAATAAACCAGGGTATAAGGAGTAGGGTGATAGGGTTAACCACACCCTAGTAAAGCCGTGAACCACTCCGAATTCAACTTCGCCAGAAGGTAAACTTCTGCCTTCAGTACCAATGTCAGAGTAGAATTCTTAAGGCCGCTCCCTCGTGCCACGGTACGCGTGAAGAGAGGAACTATGTTCACAAGCACACTTTATCGTGATTGGAAACGGTTCAGGATTAGAAAAACCCAGAAAACCAGAAACCACATAATCGTTTCCAGATCATCCGTTATGACCTGAAACAGACCAGGTTTACCACGATGATGCTCACCTCTAGCCAACAGTGGGATCTGCACCTACAATAGCGATAAGGTAGATCGTGGAAAGCGTAAACAGGTGGTGCCAACGTGTCTAATCGCTTAGAGCACGACTACGAACTACTACGGAAGTGCGGATATGTATACTTCCTAATACCAGAACTCGCGTCTTCCCATTACTATTTAAAGTTCAATAATTTGCAGATAGACTAGCTCACAGCTCCTCCGGTCAGATACTGTAGCAGCCAATTGATCAGATGATCACTTGATCACGTACGACTCCAACGACAGACCAACGCACCAAAACGGCGGGTGTAATAAAACAGACTATAAAACACATACGTTGGGGTCCCTCTAATTCAAGTTAGATACGTCGGCGCTCATCCGTTATACCTGCATCCTATCAATTGCAGGATAAGGCAGAGCATCCACCGTTTTAAGGGCAACCCTCTGAGAGTACCAGACTTGCCCGAATCTGCATCCTCAAAAATGTTATACCTTATGGTAGTATGGTAGTAGTACCTACATCTGCACGCTGCGTCCCAGACTATGAAGAAGCACTGCGAGTGTCGCACAACAACCGCCGAAGAGCAGAACAGACGATCTAGAAGAGTTTAAGATAAGGTTGTGTTTATTGGATAAGCTAAGTCGACTTTCAAGATGTAAGTTTAGTAAATCGATTGCGCTTAGTTACGAATTATCGTGGAGGAAAAGAAATGTAGAGCTGCGTATCGTCAGCATCAAAATGAAACTTTCAAAGATCAAGAGAAGTCAATCGTTGCTTTTAAGCGAGAAGTGCACAAGTTGGGCGTACAGATACAGTATAAAGTAAGGCCCAGAGTAGATCCTTGAGGAACGCCCGAGTTTCAAAGTAGAACGTCAGATCTGATTCTTTAAAATCTGTCCGAAAGATGATTTTGAAAAACGGAATAGATAAAAAGCTCAGTCCGATATAGTATAAAATAGAAAGAAGTAAAAGAATGATTAATGATCTAAAATAACATAAAAAGCACGCAACTAAAAATAAGGCCACCATGTCCGTCGTCTAAAATTCTCCTAAAACTTAGCTAGAGAGAAAACGTTTTATTTTATTGCGGTTCCGTTCTCGTGACGTCAGGATTCGTAATACAAAATTTAAAGTGGTTTGCTCAAACCTTTTGTTCATTTCAGTGTCCACAGACGCACACAGAGATTTGTTTCTCCAAATCATTTTAGTGAGCTAAAAACTCCCAAAATGATATTTTCTGAAATGGAAGCATCTTTCCTCCCCCCACAGAAAAGCAGCATGGGGCTAGGATACTATACAAATTACAAATTTTTAAATTTTTAGGGTTAATTATTTAGATAATTCTAATACGTTGCAAATGAACCCCAACATACACACATAAGTAAAAAAACTTTAAATGAGAAAATTTGTTTTCCACCAAGCGCCTCGGGAATCGAACCCAAGACTTTGCTATTTCCGGTAGCACGCCTATACCTAATACGCCAGGCAGTTAACATAATTTTCTTAGCAATCCGGCATTGTTTAAATGCGTCGAAAAAGCAAAGTCTTGGGTTCGATTTCCGAGGCGCTTGGTGGAAAACAAATTTTCTCATTTAAAGTTTTTTCACTTATGTGTGTATGTTGGGGTTCATTTGCAACGTATTAGAATACTATACAAAGTTCCAGGTTTGCTTAAAACTTATTAGCTCAAATCTCATTTTGATGGCAAATTATTTATTAATATCTATTAAATTATTATAATATTCGACATTGAGAAAATTGTAGGTACGAATAAATCAATTTCCTGTTTCAAATTAATTTTCCTAATGGAAAATTTTTGGAATAACGTGTCCCAATTATCAATGGCAGATGCGTGAATTTTGTCACGACGAGAAGTTGAAATTTTTGGCCACATTACAAGATTGGGGGACAGGGGGTTATCGTCGTGGATAATTTCAAAGTTTAGACAGCAAGTAACCTTTTGTTTTGAGGAATTTAAAAATTTAATTTCGACTAATTGCACGATACACTTGCATCTTCAACTTTCGCTAATACTACTGTTAATGAACTTGCCACTGGTACCATTGTTGTACCGGTCAAGGTAAACGAACTGGTACTGTAAATAAATGGATTAGTGATCTGATGAAAAAAACAAACGAAGCAGTTTTCACGACAGTGGCAAAAAAATGAACAATGCCCATATTAAAACTTTAATCGATACCAATAATAAAACCAGCACTTAATTAAACTCGAATTAGTTATTAAGTTATTATAAACATATAATAACTATAACTGAAACCGACAAAACATCATGGAGACCTTAAACTTTATTGTTTTGTAAATCGTAAGGTGTACAACCTTTCGAACATAAAATCCATTTCCGTAAACTTTAACTTCTCTGGTCTACCAGGTGAAATTGATGAAATATTTCCATCGCCGATGATTTTCCGCAAGTGTTGGTTTGAATTGTGCTCGTCTAGTATAAATGGAACGAAGGAACTTCTGTTAAAGCCTTCTTAGATCACACGTGGGCAGGAAAACCTCAATAAGAGTTGGAGAAGTCGCCCACTGCCTTGCGCGTATTACTAAGCAATGAAAGTTTTTATTACTACGCCGAATGAAGAAACCGCCACTTTCTTCACCTTTTTAATTTATCATCGATAAATGAGGAGAGTAAATGGTTTGTAGTTTTTCAATAGTATGACTAACGTTCACCAATAAAGAATGTAGTAGGTAATTGATAGCTTGTGTCTCTCTATACCGAAAGTCAGTTTCCGCGTATTGATGAGCTGATGAGTGATCACTTGATCAGTATAAATATAGAAAAAAATCTTTTCCGCATTGTTGAATCCGTTATAGTTTTTAAATACTACAAAATATCATTGCGACCTCCAAATTTGTTATTTTATCCACGATGGGTAATAATTTAATTATCTCTGCTCTCTTGATGGTTAATGATGCGGATTAATCCCACTTCTGAATAATAAGTTCATTAATCAAGGGATGGTGACCAATAGAAAGTTGAAATTTTCATTATTTACGGATGATGTGACCAATTAAATAAAACACTAATTTAAGGGAACTGGGAAGGTGAGTGAGTGGTGCTTGGGCTAATGGACCGTAGTCTAGTGGCTCTTAATGAGATACCTAAGGTTTCTGCGGTGACTAACATCTTCAGAAGTAGTTTATCCTGTGTGGTAACGATCGAAATGACCGTACTGAAAGTTCAGGAGCTCAGTAGCTCAGAGCTCATTAAGTGGAACCTTCAGTGAAGTCATTCGACTATTGTCACACGGGATAAACCACCTCTGAAGAAGTTTGTCACAACAGCAAACAAAACGAAAGAGATACTTTTTTTGCCTCTAGAAGAAGGTTCTAAGCGTGTTCGTCTCGTAGTGTTTTGTAGATCGAAGACTCTGCTAGCGAGTTTACAATTTCACTCGAGTCCCATTAATAGTCAAATTTAAATCATTTCAAAAATTAAACCGAAACAGACCTATAAGGAGTCCGCGGATAAAGCATAGTATCCTACTACAAAGTAGCATGTTGTATTTAAAATTGTAAAAAGGTTTTTCCCCAGTATATGGAATTTCTAATGCCCTAAAACTCAAAGTAAGCAAACTGAAGTATGAAAACTTTGTAGATGAGTCCAAATCTGTTGGTCAATTCTTTGTTTACGTAGAAACCAAAAGCCAAAATTTCTTGTTCCGCGCATAAAATTTGCGTATTTTAAATTTTTTATTAATTTTAAACCGAAAGAGATCTAACAATGCGGAAGAAATGTTTCTTAATTTAGAACTAGTTTTGAAAAAGTTTAAGGACACCTTGTAATTTGTTATTATTATTAGTATAGGTATTAGGTAGACACACGTGTGCGGTATTGATGCGTTTTCCCACGTATTACAAGCGATATCGCTTAAAACTATACTTGATAATAATTACTTCATTTTATTTTAATTGCTAATTGATGAATTAGCAATTATCCTTTTTGAAAAAATGACAGTCCGCCTGTTGTAGTCTGTAGCACGGTGTAGCCTGTAGATACTCAGTAAATCACCAAGCATAAGCTTTGTATGCTAAAACTAACACTAGTGATAAAGGCGGGTGGAGATTTAAAGAGGAAGTGTGAGGCTTCCATCTTATACATAATTGTTTCCTTGACCGTCAAAGGCTAATTACAATACTCATTACTTATTAGTGTTACGTGTCCACAAGCTTTCTGTGGTGAATTTAAATTTTTTTCATTTGGTGAGAATTCGTCCCCAGTAGAAACGGCTGATGTGACCATAACAGCTAATTCTAATCGAAGCTTAAGTCCCCTACACACAACCTGACGCGGTCGGCCTGACAGTCGGTCCGACCAAATCAGGAGTCGCCTACACATGACCCAACTTGTGATCCAACCAGCCTCCTACAGACGACCTGACGCGGTCGGCCTGACAGTCGGTCCGACCAAATCAGGTGTTGCCTACACGCTAAATCGTCTGACAACGCTCCGCACGACCTGATTTGGTCAGGCGGTTGGGTAGTCAGGTGGACGGGCCATCTGACAACACCCAACGACCCGACACAATAAATGTCAGACGACAAGCCTACACACGACCTGATATTCTACCAAATCGGCCCGACCGCCTGACCAAATCAGGTTGTGTGTAGGGGACTTTATTCTACAAGCTCTCAAATTATGAAAAATGGTACAGAAAGTGGTACCAAGCAATAGTATGCTTTGAAGCTCTTTCTCTTTCAAAAATTTTAAATTATACTGGGTGTTCTATTTTTAAACAAACTTCAAATAATATAAATGCCCAAAGGTGCAAATTAGAAAGTATCTCTTTTGGATTCGGAAACTCGTTTTGGACATATTTCTCTTATAACCGTCACAAAAAAAGAATTCAATACTTTTTTTAAATTTAATGTTGCAGTCAGACAGATATGACCATAAACTATTAAACTAATGTTTCATTTAATGCTCTCGTAGTTGGAATCGTTTTTTTTTTCATAAGCGTTAGTCAATTTAGCGCGTAAAGGTGGGTCAACATTTTCAAACCGAACCGTTCGCGAGTCGCTCGTGAGCCGTTCGCTCTCATGATTGGGACGGGGTTAGGAACGCCGAACAAACTGTGGACCGATTGAAGCGATCCACCTCCTATTCAGAGACAAAAAATTCATTGAAACTGGAAATGGAATGACATGGAACAAGTGAAACAAATTTTGGCGATGTAAAAGCTAGTGGTACAAAATTGATCGATGATCTTAGCCCGTCACTTGTCATTACCCTCTTTGCAACGTGGTTCGTCGCGCGTGAGCATTTTGCTCACATCATGTCAATTCATTCAATATTGAAGTTGTTGTATTTGCTTGAGAAGTTAATAAATCACTATATTATATAAGTTATTTATTAGTTTGTTTAAAAAATGTGTATAAGAACGTAAATAAGAATAAAAAATAGTTTATAATGTTTAAAAAAACACATAAATTAATAAAAATGTTTTTAAAACAAAATAATTACTAACAGCTAATTTTGTTGTCATTTGAAACAAATCGTAACAATAAAAAAACAAATTCAAGCAAAAATCCACGCACCAAGTAAATCGCTCACACTATAAAAAATTATTACTACGTCGTTAGTCGCTCGATGAGCAAAACGCTCACGGCAATGACTCGCCGCTCGCCGTGAGGAAAGAGCACCGTGGCACACGTGGAACCGATAATAAATAATCCGCAGGAGGTGAGGATATTCCGCAGATGGCATTAATTATAAAAATTAATCTTGAAAATTTAGTTAATTTGATTCACTCTTATCTTGTGAGCTATTTAGTCGATGGTAATAAATTATAGGGTAGCTATTATACTTGAACACAATTTCTGGACATTTTTGCCGACTATCGTGTCAATAAACCGAATTGGCGGTATTAACAAAATAATAAATGCTCATTAGAATTCATAGGTTTGTGAGATTAAATATTCAAAATTTAAAATTCCTCCAAATATAAATTAAAACGACACAAATCATAAATATTTTTTGTGGCCGAATGAAACTTTTTTTATACACGTTTAGGAGAGTTTTTTTCGTAGTGCCATATTTATAAAAGTCAATTTTTTTATTCAATAAATTAGAAGATTATGCTTTGAGAGCTACAAGAAGACGTCGGTTCAGGTTCAGGCAATTATATTCTGATACGAGTAGAGTTAGGGCAAGAGCCCTCTTGGTATCGTTCGTAAATACGAAAGCCTCGACTTTCAGTTCGATAAACAATAATTTTTAAATAAACAATAAATGATTGATAAATATTTTGTGGCGATCTTATAAAACTTCCATGGCAAAATTTTAGTTTCTCAAAATATTCAATTTTTTCAAAACCTTGACCCTGCCCTGTCGGATTATTACTTGTACTGTTAAAGTGGACAACTCAGATGTAAGAAAATTTTTGCACAATTTTCAAGCTCTTATATGGTATTACTGTTGAAAATGAAACTCTATTAGGCACCTAGAGTACAATCTAAATAAAGTGGCGCATGACTTAAGTCTCGTTTCCACATGAGAGAAATAGTTCAGTCAATGAATATCAAATACTTTGTTTTTAAAGAAAAATAAGGGAAGTATCATACTTTCGGGCATTGCCGCTAGAAATGGCCTATAAGAAAAATTTTTTTTGAGTTACTAAAAGACAGCTATAAATAAAAGTGTAAAGTTTGCAAACCATTTGAATAATTTTTAGGGTAATTCTGACAAAGTTGCGCTAAAGTAGTTTGAACAAAACATCAAACTTCAACGCCTCATAGCTTAGTAAACTTTAAGAATACAAAAAATTTGTAAATATTCAATTTTGTAGAAAATTGTATCAGCTTTAATTTTATATAGAATCACATTTTATCTCTGCCCAATAGTTTTCGAGATATCAACAAAAAACCGAAAAAGATGACACTTTTTTGGGCATTGCCGAAAATACCGACTTATACTTTTAGTAGTATATTCATCACTATAGTCAATTTAAATTTAAGATGCAGTAAATGTCAACAGTGGTGATGTTAGCGTGATTACTGCACGTTAGCATTGTGCTCGACTGCAATTGGCTGCAGATCCCGCTCCCTAAATATTTTGGCCGTACATGGCCGTACTGAGTGAGAATTTTCAGATGTATCATTTAGTTAGTAATGGGAATGTTTAATTTCGAAATATTTCTAAAATGGAAAGGATTATAGAACCCTTTAAGATTGAAGACTCAGCGGTTAGATTTAAAGACTATTCGACTATTTTTAAGGTTAACTGGACCAAAATGTAACTGAAACTGGCATAATGTAAACTTAACTGTAGTGCGTTGTTACACGGTCCGTTTCTGCAGCATCCTGCAAAACGGGATGCCGCAAAAACGGATGGCGTCACGATTTTACACGTTCCTGCATAAACGGACCGCGGGAAACTCCCGCAGCATGTACAGACATTTGAATTTTGGATGTTGTGACTGCTAGGCATATCGTAGGTATGTCCCGTTCAAAGTAAAAAAATTGTTTGTGCGGCAATTTGTTGGTTGAGCCGACAGTACGTACTATTTGGGTTCATCCTTTCAATTCCAAACGAGAAAGAATACATACACTCCCCCACATTTACCCATGGCCTTTGCCGACTATCTTTATTGGAGTATTCGGGCGCTGCTTTGTCCCACAGGGCTGGCTCCCCATGGACACTTTCAATAAATTTATCCATATCAAACATAATAATAATTTAAACGGTGCCGCACAACCGTGCCGTGTAGCAGTCTGCATTCAACTAAATGTGTCGCCGCTTGCTTCCCGCATCCTTCAGTCCTGCACTGCGGCAGCATGCTGCCGCTCATCCCGCCAAAACGGACACGTGTAACACCTGCCATTTAAGCTCTTGCGTTGTTGCCATCCTGCAAAGCGGGACCCGCAAAAACGGACCGTGTAACAACGCACTAAGTGCGGAGTGCGGAGAAAGCTCTAGAAAGTCTTGCAGAAATCGCTTGCTGTTAATGTGCATTGGAAGCGACTTTTGCAAACCTTCCTAGAGTTTTCTCGTATTTTACAAATCTAGTTTCTATCAGACAGTCTGTTCCAGCTTCTCCCTGCAACTTCTCGCAGGTGAAAACGCGCCCTAACTAACACTGTAATGAGATAAGTCATGCGCTACTTTAAATGGACTGGGCTATAAATACACACCACTCATTGGCAATCAAACGTCAAATCGTTTGATTGAAAAGCGGATATTTTTGTTTTTGACAGGTACTCTGAACTGTTTTTTTTTCCGGGGCTCACGTTTAATTCTGAGTGTTCTGACCTCTCCCCGGCTTATCATACTCTCAACTGATCTTATCTTATAAAATATTAGAAATTGTACAACTTGAAATTAGTGTACCAATTCCTTCATCAGTTATTGTTCATCAAACCGTTATTTATTATCGGATAAAAGAGAAATCATTGAAGTGTCGAATCCAGGGGGTGACCAAGAGGGAAATTATATCCCTACGGATAAATTTGCCCTTTAAAATCTAGTGAACTAATTAAAGGATGGAATCGAGAATAAATTACAAACCAGTAAATGAAAAAAACAAATCGTACGAATGTGATTAAAAGTTGTACGTTACAATTAGGCCTTCTTTTTCGAGGTTAACTAGTAATTAATACCTTTTTGAAGTGTACTCACTTCCGATTTTGTATTAAAAGTAAAAAAATGAAACTGGTAATGTGCTTTCGACAAATAAAGACACAATGCTTAAGGTGATAAGGTCAATTTTAATTTATAACTAATTGACTTCACTTTTCTCTTTCAAGGTCAATCGTTTTACTTTAAGTAAAATGTTATTAACATTAGAAAAGCATAGTTTTTCTTTCTTTGTACAGAAAGCAATAAATATTTGTATTTGATAGAGGCTGACTACATAGAACAGGTGTTGCATTATGATAAATCAAAGTATTCAGTCGCGGCTTGGCCGAGCATTAGATTGGAGAGGATCATAATATCTTAAATAATATTTATAATTTATAAATACAAACAGTCGTTGCAAGTCGCAATATTAATTACTTCCAATTAAAATTTTTAGAAAACACCCTGTATATGTATAATTTTTATAAAAGATTGTAAAATTATCTGTCCAATGATACCAAACACGTTATATTTTGACTTCCTGTTTAGCAGGGAATGATATTAGCTTTCTTATACCTATGTCAAATACAGCATCACGTATAATTTTCGATTTGGGAAATATAACTATTGTTTGGTATTACTAGTTCCGATACCCTTTTTAACGTTTTGAGAGCTAGAATTAGCTTTAACGTGTAAGAAAAAGACTAGTTAAGGCCACATCAGCGGTTTTTATGCTTGTTTTTGACTACACGAGAACGGAACCGCAACGCATTACGTATACGAGGTGCACTTGGAAACGATCCACCTAAAATTTTAACAAAATGTTCAAGTAGTTGCTTTCATAGAGGGGTGGGGGTAGGGAGTAGTTAAAAGTACTTTTGTCCGGAATAGAAAGTCCACTTCTAGATGAAGTACAGTCCTGAAATTTTTCCAGTGGGTAAAAATGTAAAAAACGGTATCGAAGTAAAGAACAAAAATTTTAAAAAGAAAGATTTCTTTAGGAAGAAGGCAGTTTAAAATATACCGGGTGAAACGTTAAAAAATTCTCTTTATGGTTACTTTTGCACTTGGAGAAGATCGAAAGTCTTAGAGAGTAACTTAAGTGACAAATTCTGCAGAACGGTGCCGTATAAACCAATAGATCATATACTATAATTAGTAGTACACACGTACACAGGTTCGTCAAATCGAAATAGCTTAAAATATACAGAGTTCGTTAAAAAGTTTGAAGATAATTCTAGATTAGTGCAAGAAATTGTTTGAGATTCCTAAAATATGACAGAAGTTACTATAGCTGCAGTCTGCAGATGTGTGCCAAAAAGACCTATTCCACCTTACATCATTTTAGTCTACATGGTTAAAGAAAAGAAGGCAATTTGAGATATATACAGGGTGAAATCTTAAAAAACTCTCTTTATGGTTACTTTTGCACTTGGAGAAGAGAAGATAAGTACCTGGCTACCTGGGGTAAAAGTTTAGGATAAAAATTATTTTTAATTATGAATTGTTGATCAATGATCAGAAGTGCCTAGAGAAAAAGCAGTAGTCAATATTAATTTTAATAACAAAATCGACTGTCCGATTAATCGATTGTCCGATTAATCAATTGTTTGATTAATCGATTTATTGATTGTCCGATTAATCGATTGTTTGATTAATCAATTAATCGATTGTCCGATTAATCGATTGTCCGATTAATCGATTTTTCGATTAATCGATTGTTCGATTAATCGATTGTTCGATTAATCGATTATCCGATTAATCGATTAATCGATTAATCGTGACAATCGATGTTTTTAAAACAATCGATTGTCGATTGTGAAATTTAGCAATCGCCCAGCCCTAGTTGTCACGTGCCAGGAGTGCACAATAATTTTTATTTTCAAACGTCATACTATAACTACTTATAACTTATGTGACCGTACTGACAAGGAATAATGTGTATAAGGCAGTGGCGGCTTTTCAGAGGAGGCCAAACTCAGAAGTAGCAAGAGAAAGCAGAAAATTTACAGTGAGCACAGTGAGCAGTGTTGTTTGAAATTAAAAACCAACTTGAATATTTTCACAAAAACTAAATTAAGCCACGACCCCTTTGCCTCGCTTCGCTCGATGGGTTTATTAGCCTTCACAATTTTGAAATTGATGGATGAGATGAGGCCAGGGAGGTTCAGCCTCCTTAACCAAACACAGAATTAGAAAAAGAAAACAGAAAATTTTCAGTGGACAGTGTTGTTTGAAATTAAAAACGTTCTTGACTATTTTCACAAAAACTAAATTAGGCCACGCCCCTTTTGCTTGCGGCGCGCAATTTGTCTCGCTCCGCTCGGTGGTTTTTCTTTAGCATTCTCAATTTTGAAATTGATGGATGAGAGGAGGCCAGAGAAGTTCTACCTCCTTAACCAAACAAAGAATAAGAAAGGGAAAACAGAAAATATTCAGTGGACAGTGTTGTTTGAAATTAAAAACCAACTGGACTATTTTCAAAAACTAAATTAGACCACGCCCCCTTTGCCTACGCTTCGCTCGGCGGATTTTCTTTAGCCTCCTCAATTTTAAAATTGATGAATGAGAGGAGACCAGGAAAGGGCACCCAATGTGACCAGGAACGTCTAGAAATAAATTAGAATTTTATAATTTACTAAACTTTTGTGCAAATCATCAAGAATTCGCTTATACGGGGTGGCCACGCATTTAGGACAGTGGCTTTTCAGAAGAAGCTAGGGAGGCTGACAGAAGAAGAAAGAGAAAACAGAAAAATTACAGTGAGCAGTGTTGTTTGAAATTAAAAACCAACTTGACTATTTTCAAAAACTAAATTAGACCACGCCCCCTTTGCCTACGCTCCGCTCGGCGGATTTTCTTTAGCCTCCTCTATTTTAAAATTGATGAATGAGAGGAGGCCAGGAAAGTTCATCCAATGTGACCAAGAACGTCTATAAATAAATTAGAATTTTATAACTTACTAAACTTTTGTGTAAACCATCAAGAATTTGCTTTTACGGGGTGGCCACGCATTTAGGACAGTGGCGGCTTTTCAGAAGAAGCTAGGGAGGCTGACACAAGAAGAAAGAGAAAACAGAAAATTTTCAGTGGACAGTGTTGTTTAAAATTAAAAACGTTCTTGACTATTTTCACAAAAACTAAATTAGGCCACGCCCCTTTTGCCTAAGGCGCGCACTTTGCCTCGCTCCGCTCGGCGGGTTTTCTTTTGCTTCCTCAATTTTGAAATCGATGGGCCGCCATTGGTATAAGGTGTCATTTCTATGACACTAATGTCCATTCAAATTCAAGGTGCAGTAAATGTCAACAGTGATCATCGCCATCGCGTAACGACTGCAATTAAGTGCAGACATTATTCCAACTCCCTAAATATCTAGGTATCTAGGAATATCCAGTTACTGGATATTCTTTGGTACCACAGAGCCACTACTCAAAATCAAAAAAAAATTTACATTCCGTAATTTACCAAGATATCTGCATGTATGTGCTGACGTTTAATGCACCTTGAATTTGAATGGAGCTCGGCGTTTTAACTTCAATAATGCGTCATATAAAGTCTCAGATTATAGATACAATCAACTACGATATCTTAGATTTGGAAAAAGTAACGTAAAACTAGCTTTTTGAGAAAAAAAAAGCTCCATAAAAAAGAGCGGGATTTTCTAAACAGTTGAATAAATCAAATTTTGATAAAAATAAGACAAATTTACAAAGTGGCCCTTCGACTTTGACGTGATTGTTTATAATAATTTTTTAGTTTGTTTATATTATCGAGTCTAAAAAACAGCTTCTAGTTGCATATAATAATAATTCGAATTAAAATAAAATTATGAAATAAAATTCTAAATTTAGAACAATTTAAATAAATTAACAATTTTAATTTTGATAGGATCTAACAAACTTATTTACGAATTCCCATTCAGTAAATAGGCACCTCCTACTTATAGTATAATTTTGAACAAATTTTCAATAATAATAAATTAATTCTTTTTTTTTGGCTTCGAGTACAAGCTCATGCAACTATGGACAATGTGGAAATTGAAAAAGACATTAAAGCAAATGCTCAGATAGAAAAACCAGTGTTTTGCACAAGTTGTAAATTAATTCTAATTTTCTAATAATAATTTCATTAAACGTAAAGCAAAAAAAAATTCCCAATATATTGAGATCAATGCCAACTATAACTATTTAAAAAAATATAGTACAGGGTGCCAATTTGAAAACTTCCCATCTCCAATATCTACGCTTTAGTATAAAATATCGAAATTCCGCAAAATCCGTAAATTTTATTCCTGGAGGGACACTTTACTCGAGCATTTGAGTTCTTCCTAGATCAACTCCCCAAGTCCCCAAGTGGAGTAGACTTAACCCCTATAATCTTAAATGGGAAAGGGGGTCGAGTAGTACCTTTTTAGAAAGCCCCTTCAATTGTCTTTACAACGATATTACACGATAAATAACTAAATAATACTTATTAATGAAATATAGTACTAAATTCGATAATGGTACAATAACTTACCCTTACGTTAACTTCTGTCGTGATGCTAACACTTTGAAACTCACTCTGAATGAATTAAACTCAAAATACAAGTAGTGGTAACTGGTGACTGATACGCACTCCTATTTTCAAAATGACTTATCAACATTGAATAACCATAAATACGTTTGGTGATAATAGCATTACTCGCTCTTGTTATCACATTAATAATAGATACTTGTATATCGTAGTGTATATTAGGTAACTCTCACGACAAACACAAATCGTGAAAGCTGTACAAATGAACATTATAATTGCCATTCTGCCTGTCATTCTATTCTAAACATGAAGAAATGAATTATTTAAACGAGATGAGTTTTCTTTACTAAATCTGAGACATCTAATAGTTTATCGTCACTTGGTGCTGAATTACCCCATTTATTCGTAACCCCTTGTCACATTTTTTCATTTTGCTAACAAATACGTATTTTTAAACAATTTCAATGTGGTCAACAAATTATTTTTAACGCAAAATATTTAGCTAATTAATAGTTTTGTAATTTCTTGTATAATTTTGAAAAGACCTCCACGCTTAATTTATTGTTTATTATTCTAATATGTATTATATGAAATAATGTAGCCTATTTCGGCTAATTAATAACTAATTAATTAATTCTTGTTTGTCACTTTATTATTATGAGGTCACAATAATTACGAAATCATTTTTTTCCCTCGAATTTACATATTATTGTATTACACCTTTAGTATACCGAATGGCCTCCCTACCACATTCCACTACGAAATTGAGTGGAAATTAGAAAACTAAAGAAATGCGATTATAACCGAAAATATATCATTACTGTGGTAAGAACACTTTTTGCTGTAATACCACAATATAATGCTTGCTGGCTTGCTGCAACTTCTCGTCCCAAGGCTAAGCAAGCGGCACGCTATAAGTAAGCATCAGGCTGATCCAGTGCATCTACGGTGCATTATCTATGGCATGGCCCGTCTCAGTCTTGAAAACGAGTCAGACAGACTGTAATTTAGAAACTAGTTTAATGTAAACTGTACTGTAAGTGCGAGAAAACTCTAGCAAGCTTGCGGAAGTTGCTTGCAATACCGTAAATAATGTGCATTGGAAGCGACTACTGTAAGATTTCCTAGAGTTTTCTCGCACTTACAGTTGTGTTTAATTTCTCCCCCCCCCTCTCTGCAATCTGAAGAAGAGGCACTTAGGCCTCGTTTTACTGTAAACAATAGTGCTAAAAGTCAAAAGTTTGTAAGCGACTTCTGCAAGACTTCCTCGAGTTTTCTCGCACTTACAGCCCAGTTTACATTAATCTGTAGCTCTATCTGAGCTACAACATCTGAAATTTCTCGCAGGCAATTTCTGGCATTTGAAAAGTAAAAAACGGCTATTTTTAGAAGTGTTTAAAGACGTCGTTAGTTTAATTTGGTCCAGACAACATTCTCGCACAGTAGCGTTCCCGTATTTTTTGGCCGCTAAAAGTTACATGGAACATACAAAACTACGTATTGAAATAAATTGATACGTCTCTCTCGAGTTAGTAAGAGTTAGAGCCCTTGTTGGTATGGTTGTTCGTTGGAACCTGCAGTACAACATAGGTACTGAAAGTGCTGGAGGGTGGGGGCGAGGGTAGAGGGAAAACCGTTTCATGATTTTTTAGAAATAGCTCGCCTTCTACACATCGTACGTTGATGAAGGTTATTATGTAAGTTATAGAAGATTGTTTACGAACTATTTGCAAAGCTCTTTCAATGTTTGAGTTTCACATTAATACTGTGCTAAAACAGTTATTACGGAAGAAAATGCCATATTGACTTAACGGTGCACTTGACAATAATTAAACAAAGTTGAAAAATTTTGATAATGTATCAGAGAAGTTCAGTTGCAATATTATTAATATTTAGAACCCCCTCCTTTCTTTCAGAAGTTTTTATTTTAATTTGACGAAAAGGCTTATAAAGTATTGGAACCGGCTCTGAAGATGATGTATCGAAACAGCTGTCAGCAACTCAGTTGACAAAATTAGTGTAAATTAGCACAAACCCTTAGTTAGTAAAAAGATACCTTATAAAGAGTAGTAGTGGTATTAATTTCTTATACTCGTAGTAACGATTATGTAACCGATTAATTTAAGGCACCCCTGTGCAATCCTTCCCCGCCAAGATTATTGGGCTAATACTTTGCAGTACCGTTAGCATGTCGTCAGTAATTCCTATGCTAATTTCCAAGTTCGTGAGTTCTGAATTGTAGTTACAAAAGGGGTGCTCCCATGCTCCAACGGTGGCAAGAAAAAATTTTAATTCGAACTAAATTTAATTACCAATCTTTAACCCCCTCTCTAGTTCGCACCTTTTAATTTTTTGTTCATTTTTTGTAGTCGGGTGGTAAATGAGACACACTAGTTTTTAGATGTTTCAAATTTTTCTAATGAAGAGTCTACTGGAGATTTAGACGTTTTGAATGTTTCTAAGGACAAGGTAAGGTTTTTGACTTTGGGAGGCGTTTTACAAAAAAAAATGAGACAAATTCTTACTGTAAGATATCGCCTTTTAATGGAATATAATAGTGACATGAATATCTTAAGCTCAAAAGTTACGATTATGCAAAAGATATAAGTTTAAGACCACTCCTTCCCTCGTTAAGATTTGTACCAACACCTTGCTGTATTGTTCTGGTGTCGTTAGAAATTTATATAATATAATATAGTTTTGGTAATGCATTTTTGACATTCAAAGGAGACAGGGGGAACTAGGGGGTTGTTTTTAATTTATTTTTTGATATCTTATACGGTTTTCGAGTTACTGCTCTTTGGGCTTTTCAGATGGACTTTATTATTATTCATTTAATATTTAATTTATGGTTCATATTTACTAACGACTATTCTATTACAGATTCCAAAATGTAAAAATGGCTCTATCAAATTCAAGTTTTGGTAATGCCTTCTTAGCATTCAGAGGAGAATGACATTGAAGCATGGGACATTGTCCCATGAAGCATTGCTCCATGAGACATTCCGGCCCGATTTTATTATTTTTTAAACTACCTCAAGTCCTCAAGTGCCCCATCTTTTTTATTTTTAACAGACTCTACTGCGCATGTGTTTTTATGTCAGCTTAGACCCTACTGCACATGTTTGTGTCTTTATATTAATTTAGTCTCTACTGCGCATGTGCCCCGGTAAAAAAAAAAGACCAGAATGAACCTTGGCGATTTTCCATGTTAATTTACATAAGAAATGGTCCAGAACTCTTGTTGCTTATCTACTGTGTTGTTATAAACATATTTGTGGGTTAGAGTAAGTTAGACACATATAGAGAATACACAGGGTGAGCAGAATTCGATGGTTCTTATGGAGTAATCAAAGATTAATAAGAAGATCCCAAATTCCTATTTTCGCATTGAGTTCCTCTTAAAAAACAAGAGAACGAAGATGTGCTATCCATTTTTCTATATCTCTTATAGTTATAGATTTATCCATAAGAACCATTGAATTCTACCCACCATGTACACAGAAAAAAAATTCCATTATCGGCTCCAATGAGTCTCCCGGAAAATACGATCTACTTTCACAGAGCTTATAGATACTGGAGTTAGGCTAAAATACAACTGATGGCCCAGTTAAAAAATTTAAAAAATTACAGCAACTATGAATTGACGTAAATAGTAAAAGTGAAGTAACGTACTTATACAGGGTGTCAATTTATATAAAATAAAGTATAAAATATCGAAACTCCACGAGACCCGTCAATTTTATTACTGAGGGGGACACTTTGTGTTCTTCCTAAAATAGCCCCCCATATTGGGTATACTTTACCCCTATAATCTTAATGGAAAGGGGGGTCGAGTAGCACATTTTTAGAAACCCCCTTTAATTGTCTTTAGGACGATTTTTTGTTATTTTTTTATTACAACTCCAAAAATACAAATTAGCATATCCTGTAAAGACAATTGAAGGGGTTTTCTAAAAAGATGCCACTCCCTTTCCTATTTAATATTTAAGGCGTTAAGTCTATACCCCCTTTGGGGGATTATCTAGGAAGAACGCAAGTATTCGATAAACGTGCCCCTTCGGTATAAAAATTGACGGGTTTTGCGGAATTTCAATATTTTATGCTAAGGCAAAGCTATTTGAGGTGGGAAGTTTCAAATTGACACCCTGTACATAAAGTAAAGTATAATTATTCAAGTTCAAATATAATTGACGTTTAAGTGGCTAAGCATAAAAAGCAATATAAAGCAACATAAAAATTAAATCGCATACCAGAATCACAACATAAAATTAACAATGTATGATCACTAGTTCATCATAGATTAAGTTAAGGGGATCTTAAACATTCGTTTTGGCACTTTTGTAGAATATTTCATTGGCAGTTCTATAAATTCAGAAATGTCATTAAACATGTTTAGTTTTTTTCCTGAAAAGTGACGCCCAATGTCGCATAAAGATGCATCGAAACCAATAGCCAATTCGCCCAAAAGCTTAAAACTTGGTGGGGTAGTAAAAATCGCAGTTAAGTTCATGACCCTGTTAGATTTGGTCTACCCCCAGTGGACCATATAAGTCATTTACTCCCTTTTGTAAATATAAGGGTGTAAAAATGCTAATGTCCTTCAGGGTAGTTTGTTAAGTAATTTTCCTGAAATTACTTAACCAAAGCCATTTAACGTTCCTCTCCCCAACCCCAACTCCACCACGAAACGAAAAGAGTCAAGTGATGACGGATGCCTGGAAATGTATACGAACATTGCATGATTGTTGGGAGTTGAAAATTAAATTTGTTGTAAAACGCAGTAAATACAAAAAAATATTTGTAAAGTTGCCAAAATTTCCCCTTTTTATTTGAAAGAAAAATTACGAAAATGCAAATTTTAAAGTGATAATTTTTGTATAAATAATAATTAGTTTGAACAACTAACGCGGTCGAGTTATAACTTATTAATAACAGTCACTATACTCTATACTTACCTTACTATACACTGTATCGTAAAATCACCTAAGAAAAATGAGATTCCAAGGGCGCCGATGTTGTTAATACGATGGGGGTATAAGAAGATTTCCTGCAACTTTTTACATTTAGTTTTCATTTGTCTGTCGGCCTATTCGGAGTTTTGAATTAAACAAAATTTTTTAAAAATGTTTTTTAAATTTTTTATACTCTTTGCGGTAGTGGTGAAAGGACTCGGTGCGAATTATATCGAAAAATATATTTTTCCAAAATTACCCAACTATGTGGAAAATTCAAAAAGTGAAGTGTGCAATTTTCACAGCCAATTATACAAAGATCATTTGGGAAATTATACTTTTTGGGCGCACGAAAGTAAGTTATTTAAAGAAAACTTGAATTCGACCCCCAAAAAAATGTTTCAAAAGAAGCAGTTAAAAACAAAAAGTTGACCAAAAAATTTATTTCAAGTGTTGGATTCATCTGCAAAGTATACCCACGGACTGTTAAGAGGCAACACACAGGAATTGGGCAACTATTACCAATGCGTTTCCATAGAAGCTCCATTCACGACTCAATATTGTGTAGCACAAGTTACTGCACACGTACCAAACCTAAATCCAGACAGAGACCCCTTATCAATTTACTACGACCCTTACGAGTCAGTTTTTAATCGAGTTCACGTAAGTTCAAATTTTAATATTAATTTCCGCATTTTACTAATTAGCGGTTTAAAAATTCGTGGTCACATTTGTGTGGAATTGTAGACACCAAACCCACCAGGAAGTTTGTGTAACTAGTAACCATCACATTCGCAGACAATAAATAAATTGTGAGATCCAAGTTCAATGTGATGTACGTGAAATTCGAACACAAGGATTTAACGTTTATAATTGATCGTCGATTAATAATTATTAAAATACAAAAAGAAAAATTGTATTTGACGACAAACTTGCAATTACTGCAGCAGGGTTGTTGCGCTCGCTCCGAAGAGCGATTGCCACTGCTTCAAGGACCAAGGATTTTTTGTGCACTTTTTTGTAAAACTGGATCTCTTCTTTGTTTCGATGAAAGTAAACGTTGTTAATTGGATTCCAGAGGTTTAAAATAACTAAAACACGCAATTTTTGCAGACACAAACTCGCTTTTCATTGAAATACGTGATTTTTAAATGAAAACGAAATTTTCCCTTTCCAAACAGAATTTTTACCAGTTTCTACTCTGAGTTTCACTGTGCACCGTAGTTCATAGTATACGTTGCTACATTGGCGCTTTTCAGAGTGCATCTTCGGTCCACCTCTCTAGCACTTGGATAGCTGACCGTGTCGTAATTATCGTCGCGCAGTTGGTCGTGCTTCGAGGGGCACATCGAGCTGTCGATAAATAGTTGTTTTGGGGTACGTTAACACGCCGCCCCCGTCTCCCGTTAGTATCTTTTTCTAAAAACC
This sequence comes from Malthinus flaveolus, assembly GCA_950108345.1. Taxonomy (NCBI): domain Eukaryota; kingdom Metazoa; phylum Arthropoda; class Insecta; order Coleoptera; family Cantharidae; genus Malthinus; species Malthinus flaveolus. The sequence goes on from OX467285.1 coordinate 94,185,214, forward strand.
TAACTCTCTAAAGTACACACTTAGCATCGGCAATTACCCCAGCCCCAAAGCTTAGCACCACCCCCGTTTCTAAAATACGACTACTTAAAGTAGTGGGAGGGAGGGGGTCAATATTTAGTTTTTAACTCCCATTATTTTGACGGGGGGCTTAGCTTACTAAATTAGGTCTTTAGGAGGGGCTAGTTTACTAATTGGGGAAGCTAGGAGGTGCTAGGTCTAGAGATGCCACAGCTAGCTTTTGTTGGTTTAGTTCGCCCCCCCCCCCGTTCTCAAAAAAAGGATTTTAAATATTCTCTAAAGCGGCCGTAGCGGATATGTTCTTAATCGGGTGCCAGGTGCTGCTAGCTCAGTAGGTTCGTTCCCCAAAATTTAAAAAAAATACTAATTAGGGAGGGGAGGCAAACTTACTTTCAACTTTCAATCAATTGATGGTAATGGTGATAAATCTAAGATTAGGGCGCTGACGAGCTAGCTTGTGGTCGCTCTAAAACAATTGAAGGGGAGGCTAAGTAAGTACGCACCTGTGATTTAAGCCAACGAGATCGTTGCTCGGTCTCTATCGACTTAGGGTGTATTCATTCCTTTGAGAAGACTTTTACTTTACGCAGATTCACGATAGGGCTATTCTCATCCCGACTCTATACTTCTCCTTCGGTATGTGTTTGGGCTGCCGGTAGGCTAAGGCTAACAGACAGTTGTCCGGTAGTAGTTATCCATCTATTGGTAACTGACTTGACAAGTCAAAACCGGTCTCTAAAAGCAATAATTATTGTGGTAATTGGTTTTGCAAACAGCTCCGATATCTCTAGAACTTTGATCTGTTTATGTTTGCTTCTCAATCAAGGTCAAATTATTACCAATTTCTCCAAAAGCCGTTCTAGCTTTATGCGTCCTTATCATTCGTTCCAATTTTTTTGTAAATTGAGCGATGTTCTATTACAGCCAAAGAACTGCACGCAATTGGCGAATTTTATCAAGAAACTGGGAGTGAGACATAAATTTTAGACACGCTGTATACTGTGCACTGTGCACGAAAGTCACAATCTTGGAAGGTACAAAACGACCCCCCTCTCCTCTTCAAACATATCAAGTCTTTTACAATAACCTTGCTATTCTACGGTTAAGAAAATTAAACGTCGCACACGCGCGATAAAATACTAAGAGCGTCCTAAATTATTAATTTACTAATTTGATTTTAAATATGTTTTAAACGGATTTTTCTTTTTTACTATAGGACACGCACGACCAATCTCAAATAAGTCGACACTCTGTAAAGCTTGGTCTATGCCTACCAGCTTCGTGTTCGTCCCAAGACATACAGGACTATTTAAATCAACTCATGTCAAACGAATCCATTGGAAATGTCACTTACGAAGTAGAAGTCGCTCCAAATTTATGCCAACGACAAGATTATCAAAAAACATTCGACTCGTGGGACATATCCTTTTGGTAAAGAGTTTGTTTTATTTTTTCCATCCATTTAACTTCTAATTTAATTTCTTTTAGTCTCGTCACAGCTATATTAGTCACCTTGGTGTTTTCGGCAACAGTTTTAGATTACGTCGACGAAAGTAACAAGCTCATTATTACCAATAAAAGTGAGTTCTTTTTTTTAATCGAATTGCGCCGCGTTATTAAAATTTTAACTAAAGTCGTTTCAGAATCAAATCTTAAACGGGTACTGCAGACATTTTCCGCGAGGAAAAATTTTAAGGAGTTGGTTGCAGGCAACAACGCCGAGTCGCCATTGGCTATTTTAAATGGTATGAGAACGATTTCGATTTTCACCATTATTGTAATGCACAGGTTTGCATTTTTCATTCCCGGGCCTTTGATGAATTTCGATTACATCGAAAAGGTGTGCAGATTCAAATTTAATTTGAAGGAAAATTTGCTAATTTTTTTGTTTCAATTTTTTTTAGGAATACAGGGCCAAATACGCGTCTTTTCTTTTTCACAGCGACTTATTTGTCGATTCGTTTTTTATGTTTAGTGGAATATTAGTGGCTTATTTGTTGTTAATTCACAAAAACACTAATCCAGGCCTGATTATTGTGATGAGATATTTAAGGTAAGTCCTCTTTGCCCTCTTATGTATGGGGCATTTCGCATTGGAGTTACTAAATAATAGAAACATATTTACTAATGTATATAGAGAAAGTTGTTCAAATATTGATAGAAATGTGCTAATTATTGAAACGAACCAGTTAACAATTTAACCGGCAAATTGAGAAGGTTATGGGATTATGTCGAGTCGACTGGTCACATATGAATGGTTTTTCTACTCGTCTAATCTTGCCCATTCTTTAATTAGGAGGAGCATTATCTCCGTCTCGGTTCGTTCTTTTTCCATTTGTCCTCACCGTAAAAAATTTCAGAAATTCGTATACGAATTCGGTACGCGTTTTTCAATTTCCTCTATTGGTTTCCTATTCTCAAGACTTTTCCATAAGTCAATATCCTCGTTCTCGAGGTGTTGTATGCATATTTGCATATTTCAGTAAGATCCATTGAAACAGCCCCCCGCAATGTGGTAGGATGAATCGGTAGGTTGTTGGAGACGAAAAATCCACCATGGGTGTACTCATTATTAATATATTATGTAGAAGTAACTTTAGAAAAAAATACTCATGAAAGCGTAAAAATGCTCTCCAGACATCTGTCACGCCTCCAGACATAGTTTGGTTCATTAGTAGGACACTGGTGTGAAGAGCAGTTCAAGTAAATGTTGGAGACACGATTACAAATAGCATCGTTATAAAAGTCTCCTGTCAGTGAGAAGTGCCTGGGTATTTGGGCATCACTTTAAGTTTAATTGAGGGAGTCTCATCAAAAATAAACTACATAAAGCAAGTCTGGACTTCTGGTAGTGCCGCTCTGGATCCCTCCCTCTGAATCTACCCTGGCTTTTATCCTAGTGTCCCAAATCAGACAGATCATTAAAAAAAGTCACACAGAAGCGCTTCTGCCTCACGGTAATAGGGGACATAAAAACCACAATCTCTGCAACTCTGGAGATGCTGCTCTGCCTTCTTCTAGGATTTATATGTGAGATGGCCATTATGGTCCATCCAATATGAAACTAACAGACACACCAAAATCCTCGAGGAGTGCTCCAAGAAGCTACCTCTCTTGAAGATGGATGCAAATCGTATCTCCCCAAAATATACATTCAACATGGATTTTCAAATTCAAATGGATCAAACTAGGAGAATCTTCACTGATAGATCTAAAAATCAAAAGAGTCGAGGTGCACGATGGAAGTAAATGGTGGAGCAGGTGTATACTCATCTGAGATTAACCTTGAAAGAAACCTATCTCTGGGAAAGTATATCTCCGTTTGTCAAACTGAACTTATGAAAACTTATGAGCTGCAAAGTTGTCTTACAATCATTAAATGCGTGCGAAGTAACCTCTAACCTCCAGTGGAAGCGCATAGAGCTTCTGAACCCAGTATCTAAGAACAATGTTCTTACACTGTTCTGAGTCAAAAGATATCAAGGAAATGGTGGTAATGATAAAACGGGCGAGCTTACTTAAAAAGGCTCAAACAGTCTTGTAAGTGGCTAAAGAAACACCTCCATACACTGGAATTTGCAGTCAATCCCACCGTGTACCGTGAATCCAGACGAAACAGCTGAACACGTGGTGTATTACTACTGTCTAACTCTAACGCCAACAAGAAGATATGTGCTAGGAGAATTAGCACCACCCCTCAAGCCAAAATTCTGGAGCCCATCTTAGTACTACTAGTGGGACAATGGACTCCCCCTCCATAATTAATCCAGAATCGATACCTTAATCTTGAAGGCCTCAAAACTATTCGTTCTGTGTAATAGATACGAGTATATAATTTCTATTGATTTAATTCTTTTGGTTCACTGACGTTTGCAGCAAGAGAGGTCCTAACGGCTGCCTTAGAAACCGACCAGCGTTGCCATTTCGGGTTCTCACTAAAGCTACGATTGGAGGATTGGAGCAGGTTACAGAATGTCGACATCATGCCATCAATACCAAGTATTCTCGCTGAAAAATAACGACGCGCTATAATCGCGAAAGTCCCGTGATGATACATCACTTACTATTTTTCATTACTTTTCAGGGCATTGAGTATACATATAATAACACTGCGTTGGTAAAGAGTTCCCCCGATGTTATAACTCACTCTGCTTTTTTGATATTTCCGTTACTCGCCATTACCACGCGCAAAATTACAGCTCAAGCTCCAAAGTGGGTTGTTTTCTGGGCATAAATTCAAAATGTTTAATTCGGGATTTATACGCTCGATAACATTAGTCGAATTATGAATGTTGACTACCTTTACGAAAACGAAAGTATTGACCAGTTAAATTCGAGGTGATCAAAATTAAACGACCTCGCCATTTTTGCATTTTTCAAAAGTTTACAATTTTTTTACGTGTGTTTTAACTAGGAAAACGTAAAAATTTATGCATTTTCAGATTAACACCAGCGTACGCTTACGTAATTTTGTATTACGCGTCTGTGTTTTACTACACCGGATCTGGTCCGTTTTGGAATTCGATAATATCTCAAGAAATGAAAGATTGTAGGCAAAATTGGTGGACGGGTTTGTTGTACATAAATAATTATGTTAACTCGGACCATATGGTAATTTTTTAATTTTTCTTTCTCTCACAAATTAATTACAAATTACAACCCTTTACAGTGTGTCGGGCAGACTTGGTATTTGCCGTGCGACTTCCATTTCTTCATAGTAGGCGTTATAGTTATGATGACGATTAAAAAGAATAAACGCGTTGGATTGTCGCTTTTGGGAACTTTGCTCATTATTTCGGTCGTCATACCGTTCGCCATAACCACCCTAAACGAAGAAGCACCCATGCTTTACTTCTACAGAAATTTCTTACAGGCGCCCAAAAGTTACCCTTACTTCAAGACCATGTACATCAAATCACACATACGCGCCACACCCTACATCGTTGGACTAATCACTGGGTACATTTATTACCAGTTTAGAGAAAATCCGATCAAATTATCGAAAGTAAGTTCCAAAATTATAATTAGGAGCCACCTCGAAAAAAAAATGTTTTTCTAGTTTTCTTCGTACATGTTGGCCAACGTCTCGGTAGTAACAATTATGGTTTGTTTACTAAGCGGGTCGGTTTTTTACAACAGTTACCACCAATATAACGCTATCGAAGCGGGAGCTTACGCATCCTTACATAGGCTACCGTGGACGATCGGAACGGCCTGTTTGATGATTTCCATAAGCTACGGCAGAGCGGCGATTTTAAAAAAATTTTTATCTTGGAACGTATGGTCGCCATTAGCTAAACTATCGTACGCGGCTTATTTGCTTCACATGCAGTTTCCTCTGAGAAATTACGCCGGTACCGTAAATACGGGTTATTTCAGCTACTTTAACGTGGTAAGTATCTTTCAATTGGCAAAATGTTTGTTTTGACTCTGCTCGTTTTCCAGGCCCATTTAGGACTAGGCGATATAACTGCGACATACATTGTATCGTTGTTCTTATATTTGAGCGTAGAAGCTCCCGTTCAACTGATGTTCAAACTGTTCCTAACACCAAAAAAAGAGCCGGTTAACAAGACACAAAATATTTTAGTCAAGACGCAGGACAACCACGATAATTTGATTAGTAAAGACAGCCATTTGTAGTCTACGAAAGAAATATTTGTACGAAAATTCTTTTAGTGCCATTTTAGTTTCTAGTAGTTACTTAGAGACAGTATTAGATTTCTATTTTTGTTTAATTTATCGAACGGATATTTTTTCATAATAATAAGATGCGTTTAACCGTTATATTAGAATGTGTGCTCATCTTCATTTCGTTTTCACATCATTTCATTATTAACTGCGCGCGCCTATTTGAAATAGCAATGTGTGCGGGCAAAAAAACTATTTATTAACGTGTCTATACGTTAAAATAAAAATTAATAAATAAAACTAAATTATTTATAAATATTGACCAATAATAGTCGAGTGTAAATAAATCCAACTGTTGGAACCCGACGTGGAAACCTCCGAATGAACCTTAAAGTGTTTTTAATCGCGGAAATCAAAGCTAAAGAACGACTAATTAAGGTCGCCAAAACTAAAGTTATTAGTTTTATAGTGACGTTACTGCGAAAATAAGCCGGTCGTACAAATGTGGCGTAACACAAAATGTAATGAGCCGAATAATTATTCAATTTTCGAAAATCAAGATAAAGGTTCCCTGATAAAAATTCTGAAATATAATCGACTGAGATGTTCTCACTCTCAAGTTATGTCCGGTTAAGCTTAACACTGGCGTTACTGCAAAAATACGATTGTGCGTAAATTCTAAGAGGCTACGAGTGCGTAACACAAAATCTGATGAATCGAAAAATTTTAAAATTTCAGAAATCCAAGATAAAGAATCTCGGATAAAGATCCTGAAATATAATCAACTCAGATGCCCCCATTCTCAAGTTATGCCCGATCCAGCTCAATAGTGGCGTTACTGCAAAAATACGATCGTTCGTGGATTCTAAGAGGCTACAAGTACGTAATACAAAATTTGATGAACCGAAAAATTTAAAAATTTCAGAAATCCAAGGTAAAGGATCCGTGATAAGGATCTTGAAATATAATCGACTTAGATGCCCCCATTCTCAAGTTATGCCCGATCTTGCCCAACAGTGGCTTTACTGCAAAAATAATATCTTTCGCAGATTCTAAGAGACTGCGAGTGCGTGACACAAAATGTAATGAACCAAAAAATTTTAAATTTCAGAAATCCAAGATAAAGGATCTCTGATAAAGATCCTGAAATATAATTGACTCAGATGCCCCCATTCCCAAGTTTTGTCCGGTTAAGCTTAACAGTGGCGTTACTGCAAAAATACGATTGTTTGTTGCCCCCATTCTTGAGCTATACCCGATCCCGCCCGACAGTGGCATTACTGTAAAAATACAATGCTTCACGGATTCGAAGAGGTGGCGAGTGCGTAACACAAAATAAGATAGGCCAAAAAATGTTTAACTTTCAGAAATCCAAAATAAAGGATTCCTGATAAAGACCCTAAAATATAATCGACTCAAATGCTCCCACTCTCAAATTATGCCCGATCCAGTTCAATAGTGGCGTTACTGCAAAAATAATATCTTTCGCAGATTCTAAGAGACTGCGAGTGCGTGACACAAAATGTACTGAACCAAAAAATTTTAAATTTTAGAAATCCAAGATAAAGGATCTCTGATAAAGATCCTGAAATATAATTGACTCAGATGCCCCCATTCCCAAGTTTTGTCCGGTTAAGCTTAACAGTCGCGTTACTGCAAAAATACGTTTGTTTGTTGGTACTAAGAGGCTGCGAGTGCGTAACACAAAATCTGATGAACCGAAAAATTAAAAAAATTCAGAAATCCAAGATAAAGGATCTCTGATAATGACCCTGGAATATAATTGACTCAGATGCCCTCATTTTCAAGTTTTGTCCGGTTAAGCTTAACAGTGGCGTTACTGCAAAAATACGATTGTTTGTTGGTACTAAGAGGCTGCGAGTGCGTAACACAAAATCTGATGAACCGAAAAATTAAAAAAATTCAGAAATCCAAGATAAAAGATCTCTGATAAAGATCCTGAAATATAAGCGTCTGAGATTCTCCCACTCTCAAGTTATGCCCGGTTAAGCCCAGCAGTGACATTACGACATTACAGCAAAAATACGATCTTTCGCAGATTCTTAAGCCGGGTCTAGATTATCGAACCGAGCTTCGAGCCGAACCTCGTTGCGAGCATAAACACGTATCAAACCACGTCTTAATTATTAAACTGAACCGCGAGCTGAGCTTCGTCGCGTAACCGCGTACAAGCTCACATCGAACCATCCCGAGTCGGTATTTCGACGAAACTTCAAAGGATGTTACAAGGTTCGGCTCGAAACTCGTTGGACGGCACCGAGAGCCGACATTCGAACCATGCAGGTGTTTAAAAAAAATTCTTGAAATTTAAGAATTTTTAAGTAGATTATTTCCACCGTATTCAGATCGCCTCGAGTACAACCGAGTTTGCCACCATCGCCTTTCCCGTCTTTTCTTTTTTGCTGCAATGTTTAAATAAACAAATGCAGCAGCAGCTAGTTTTTCGCTATTCACTGCGTGAATTTTCGAATCGAAATAAACTGATTGTGGATCGTTGGGAGGTTCGAGATGCACGAGGTTCGGCTCGCTGCAAAATTGTCGGCTCGCTGCAAAATTGTCAGCAACGGGGCTCAGTTCGAGGTTCGCGTCAAGGTTCGGTTCGATAATCTGGACCCGGCTTTAGAGGCTGCGAGTGCGTGGCATAAAATGTAATGAACCGAAAAATTTTTTAATTTTAGAAATCCAAGCTACATGATCTCTGACATAGATAAAGATGCTGACATTATTATAATCAACTCAGATGCCTCGACTCTCAAGTTGTTACAAGTTACAATTCAACTTGGAGACTGTAAAAGAATCATAATAATGAGCTTAGAACTTTTATTATTCTATTAGGAAATATTCAAACGCCCAGTATAAATTTTATTAAAAGTACTAAATTTGAATACCCACACAATCGTAATTTAGGTTAATTTTTAATTTAATTACACCAGGGGCCACATGTGACAACTTAGTATTGATATTATGCCAAATATTATGTTATGCACTGTACAAGGTGCTGTGAAGGGTCCAAGTGAGCTGCGCACACGCATGCCTACAAACAAAACACCAGGTTTTGACGTTTTGGTGGTCGTCGTTTTGTGCTGGTTTTGTGTTCTTCTGGTGGTTTCTTCAATCTTCAGTTTCTTGTGTTTTGTTTGTTGCTTCAATGGTTTGTTGAGCTCATAGTTTTGTCATTGATATTATTATAATATAATATATCTATTATAATCTTTCGTCGGTATGTTCGTTGATGTATCGCGGCCATATTGTGGACTGTGGAAATGATTGTGTAAGTAATTGTAAATTATTGTCATATTGGAATTGTCTAAATATTTTGAGTGTAGCTGAGTTTGAGTCGAGGTGTACGTTTTGTTAAGAATAAGCAACGTCGATCTCTACCAATTACAATACCTATTTAATATAGAAAAAGTTCGTAATGGAAATAACAGTCAAAGAAGAACTAGTTCAGGAAGATTTCCAGGATTACTCGGATTGTTACAAATATGTTGTAAATGTAGATAAAACTGTTAAAGAGGAAGCTTGTGACAATGACCCTTGGGATAATGGTAAGAATTATTGATTTTTTAGTTTCTAATACAAGTGGCACTAATTCAATTATTTGGATTTTAAGGCTCAATTAAAATAGAAGAAAATGATCTGCAAGAATTGATTCAAGATCAAGAAAGTTCCATAATAGGAAAAATCGAAAAAATTTCGGAGGATAGTTTGGTAAATAAAAAAGAATGCTACAACTGTTATAACTGCAGTTTTAAATGTTTTAAAAAAGAGAATTTAATTGTACATATGAAAACTCATATAGAAAAGCCTTTTAAATGTATTGTGTGTAACCACAGATACTCGCGGAGAGTTTACTTAAAGAGACATTTATTAAGACATACAGGTAAAAGGCCATTTAAATGTAATGTATGTGATTACACATGTTTGCAGAAGGTATCTTTAGAGACTCATTTATTAATACATACTACAGGTGAAAAGCCTTACAAATGCAGTGTATGTGATTATAGAAGTTCACATAAGAGTAACTTGAAGGCTCATTCATTGGTGCACTTAAGTGAAAAACCTTTTAAATGTACACTATGTAAATATACAAGTTCGCGAAAGACTACTTTAAAGATTCATTTATTAGTACACACAGGAGAAAAGCCTTTTAAATGTAACGAATGTGACTACAGATGCTCGCAGAAAGGTCACTTACAGAATCATTTATTACAACACACAGGCGAAAGGCCTTTTAAATGTAATGTATGTAATTACACATGTTCGCAGAAGGTATCTTTAGATACTCATTTATTATTACACACAGGCGAAAAGCCTTTTAAATGTGATATATGTGATTACAAATGCTCGTATAAAAGTCTCTTGAAGTCTCATTTATTAGTACACACAGATCAAACTTTTAAATGTAATGCGTGTAATTATACAACTTGCCTGAAAACTAACTTCAACAGACATTTATTAGTGCATACAGGTGAAAAGCCTTTCAGATGTAATGTATGTGATTTTATATGCGCACAAAAAAGTAATTTAAAGCAACATCAACTAACACACACAGGGGAAAAACGTTTTAAATGTAATGTATGTAATTACACATTTACACGGAAAGAATCTTTAAAGAAACATTTATTAGTACATACAGGAGAAAAGCCATTTAAATGTAATGTATGTGATTACAGATGCTCGCAGCAAAGTAGTTTAAAGATCCATTCGTCAGTTCATGGAGGGGTAAAGCCTTTTAAATGTACTGTGTGTACTCATGCATTTTCACAGAGGAGTTCTTTAAAGAATCATTTATTAGTACACACAGGTGAAAAGCCTTTTAAATGTACCTTTTGTAATTATGCATGTTCACGGAAGAATTATTTAAATACTCATTTATTAGTGCACACAAAGGAAAAGGCCTTTAAATGATTGTATGTGGATGATGGTGGAAAGAAATAACTAGATAATTTTTATGGCGCAAATATTGATTGGTACGATATTTACTTAGTCGGAGACTTTATTGTTAACTTTTCAGTCGACTCGAGTGTTAAGAGTACCTTAGAAATAAATTACAATTGTTTAATCCAAATTTGTTAATGACGAAGAGCGTTATTGAATTGTATAAACTAGTCCAACTTGTATACACAATAAATATATTATGTATTTACAAACTGACGTAGTTAAAAGTGTTATATTTTATCCAATTTCCATTTATAATAAATATATCTGCGACCTCGTTCACATGTTATATTAAAGTCGTCATGTGAGACAGTCCATCGTGAAGGTTCTACAAATGCTACAACCTACACAATGCTATAATTGCAGAAAAATGGTTTAAAGTTAGAGAAAAACCCAATTACTTACTTTCGGTGCACTAGACGAGGAAGACCGATCTTCTGGGACCGCAGGTGAATGTTCTATCACTTTTTAATCAAAGGTGACGCTTATTTTTCGATTCATTTTCAAGAACTTTAAAGCCAACTTTGGGCTAACTAAAGTAGGTAGCTCCGGTTTACTCGCTTTACTTTGAGCGTTTGAGCTCAATAAACATCCACTTCGAGAAATGGAATCTTATGCTAGACACCCTGTATACCATAATATAAATGTAAGTAAATCCGCGTAAGTGTAGAATAAAATAATAAAAAAGTTTGAATGTTAAAATGCAACTTTGAAGACGCATTCATAACTTTCATGAATTTAGCTTTGAACTTTTCAGCTGCGTTTAACGTTCGTGCGCCCACGTGACTAGATCGTTGATTGTTTTGTGGCGGCCATATTGTAGCTTCGTATTGTGGCTGTCATAAATGGCTGTAACCTTGACAAATAATGTGGTTCTCGTGAAAATAAAAATTGTCGCATTGGAATTGAAGAAGCATTTTGAATTTTGAGTGTATTTAAGTTTAAGTTGAGGTCTACGTTCTGTTACTAATAAGATAAACGTCAATCACAGAATAGTTAAAACAAAATTGATCAAAGTGGTCAGGCTAATCGGTAATCCCGTCCTGTGTTGCAAATAACAAAACCTATTCAATATAGAAAAAGTTCGTAATGGATATAACAGTCAAAGTCAAAGAAGAACTAGTTGAAGAAGATATCTTCGAATACTCTAATAACGATTGCAATTTAAGTAAGTACGGTTAACGTTACTGTTGCAGTTGTAATTTAACGTTGTATATATATTGTAGATGTTAAAGCGGAAGCCCTTTCGAACCATGGTAAGAATTTATCTTTTTTCTTCTAATACAAGTGGCACCAATTGCATTATATGAATTTTCAGACTCAATTAAAATAGAAGAACGCCCTTTGCAAGAATCCATTCAAGATCAAGATAGTGCTGTAGTAGAAAACAAAGTAAAAATTTCGGAAAATAGTTTGGTCAACAAAGTGGCATGCTATAATTGTGCTAGCTGCAATTTTAAATGTTTTAAAAAGGCGATTATAATTGCTCATGTGCAAACTCATGCGAAAGAGCCTTTTAAATGTAATGTGTGTGCCTACAGATGCTCGCTAAAAGCTCATTTAAAGAGTCATTTATTAGAACACACAAGTGAAAAGCCTTTTAAATGCAGTGTATGTGATTATTCATGTTCACGTAGTAGTCAATTGAAGAATCATTTACTAGTACACACGGGAGGAAAGCCTTTTAAATGCACTGTATGCAATTATATGTGTTTACGAAAGGGCTCTTTAAAGAATCATTTATTAACACATACAGATGAAAGACCCTTTAAATGTGAGTTTTGTGATTACCCGTGCTTACAGAAGTGTAACTATGAAACTCATTTATTACTACACACAGGAGAAAAGCCTTTTAAATGTAGCCAGTGTGATTATGCGTGTTCGCGGAAAATTAATTTCAGGACCCATTTGTTAGTACACACTGGTGAAAGGATTTTTAAATGCAGTTTATGTGAATATAGATGTTTGCGAAAAACTTCTTTAAATGATCATTTCTTAGTACATACAGGTGATAGGCCTTTTAAATGTGATGTATGTAATAACACATATTTGCGGAAAGGTGACTTAAACAAACATTTATTAATACACACAAGTGATTCGCCTTTTAAGTGTGATCTATGTGATTACTCGTGTATACGTAAAAGTTACTTGAAGACTCATTCAATAGTGCACACATCTGAAAATACTTTTAAATGTGGTGTATGTGATTACACATGTAGGCGGAAGTATTCTTTAGAGGCTCATTTATTAGTACATACAGGTGAAAGTCCTTTTAAATGTGATGTATGTGATTACACATGTAAGCGGAAGTATGCATTAAGGGCTCATTTATTAGTACATATAGGCAATTCTAATTAGTGTGGGTGATAGAACATTTTCTCATAAAGGTACCAACACATTTGTACAAACCACCAAATGAAATTTTATATAGCTCAAGATCTCTGCAAACTTCTATATTTCTTTGTTTGAATAATTATTGTTTTTATAATATTTAGGTAGGTAGGTACTTAATTTTTTGTATTCGTTCAATTTTGATTATTGGTATACGCCAATTATTATAATAAATTTTGTGTTATAATTAATAGTTTTTAAAATCCTAATCGGGATTTCAAATTTATATTAAGAAATTACTTGTAACTACGTATAGTTGAAAAGTTATAGTTCTTGACTCAAAAATGCTAAAAATCTCCTTTTAGACGCGTTTACCAACCACCGAAATCAACATAAATATTTTTTCATTTAACACAAAGTTTTTGATTACGTTAATTAGTTACCTACAGTAATTTCATTAGATTAGGTGTATATGGACATTATAAAAGTTGTTTTGAATTAAAAAAAAAATAACTTAAAATTTACCGTTAAATTAGTTAGAACGCTAAGCATAACTTCGACCATTGATATAAGGATTAAAAAATTTAAAACACGCGAGGAAATTAATTATTAAAACACAACTATTCACGCGGAAGCTTTAAAGGTAGGGTGCATGCCTTTCGTCGTATTATTTTTCTAGTAATTTCCGAATGTATTCACCATCTAAACTAAATTTACTCGATTTAAAACGGTTTAAAAAATTATCGCTCGATCTAGTATTTCCACTTTGTTTCATAATTTTTCCAAAAAGGAAAATTGTGGAAACCTCGTTTGAGTTTAACCAGTCTATGTAATAGAAATTGAAATTGATTTTCAAAAATAGTTAGAAATGCTAAACGCATTTATTCCTAACTTTTTGAAATATATTTAATCTAATCGGATTACCTATACATCTTTAGATTTTTAAATAAAGAGGAAAAACCAAAAAAATAAAGTTTAGATATAAAAAATTACCTTAAAGTCAAAATCGAACCAAAATGGATGGCGGTCATCTTCTCGTCTTGTGAAAAATTTTAAATAGTACACGAAAAAACATTTTTGAGTTATTTCGGTTTGTTGCTAATTATATAGTAACAACAATCACTCTAAGAATTATTTGTATACGTGATCACTATTTATTTTAATTAAAAAGATTTGAACCCAACATCGAAAGTATCAATTTGAAAATGGGACGCGATACTTCTTTAAGACGCCGCGTCCCTTCGATCTTCAATTGTCGAAGAAAATAGATCACGCCACTAATTAGATGCACCTATCATAAGGCGCATATGAAAAGCCAATAAAAAAAGACATTACGTAATTTTAATATGCAATTCGATTTTTGATAAAATTTTTGATTTTATTTTGTCTAAAATCGAGATTTGACAGTAGATATTAAAATTAGAATTTTCAGACGAGAATTAATGGTAAAAATTGAATTTTTCGAATACAATTTCTCAAACGTTTGGTGTACATCGCGTGCAATGTTGCAATTTAATCAAATTTTGCATTTTACCTCCAGTTCGATAAAAATTAACCAAGATGGCATCAAAGCTACCATCGCGAGAGATTACAACCTAGAAACAAGTTTAATTTGGTTATTTCTAAGTTGTTCTATTAAATTTTCAAAACGTTCGCCATCTTCGGCGGCTGATTGCCGCAACCTAGTTCATTAAAAATACCACGTTTTGAACTTAGAACGCGAAGTCTCATTTTGTTCGTAAATACTTTCTATGGCTAAAATTTCATAAATTTGTAAATTCGGTGGCAAATTTGGAGATTTTGTAATTTAGTTTGGATAGTTTGAATATTTAACTTTTGAAGTTCATCGATAAGTGGATTTAAGAGCTACCGCATACGACAGACAGTCAGTAACCGTCAAAATAGTCGGTTAGAATGCTCAGTAGAGATTCTTATGTAGCACCTCACACAACCGATAGAATGACGGACCTACATAAAAGAGGTAAAGGCTACCGCACACGACAGATAGTCGGTAACCGTCTGTTTTGTAGCAAAGTGACCGCACACGACAGACAGTCGGTCAGACATCGGCGTCTACATCTACACCACCGCACACGTACCGACAGTTGTAAGTTGGTGGTTGTTGCATTGTTTGTTCGTGATTCTAGCTATGGGAGATGCCCAACGACGACGACAATTTTGTAGTTCATGTGCGCGCCCCTACTTAATTACGTTATTCCCATCATTTACCGCCGTCTAGTCACAGACAATCGGGTCGGTTGATAGTCGGTGGAAAAATAGAACACGTTACATCTTTTATGTAGGTCCGTCATTAGTGTTGGTTGTGTGCGGTCACTGTCACCGACTGTCTGTCGGCACGACCAGGGCGATTTGCTGGGTCTAATAATTCCTTGTGAAAGTTTTTGCCATTTTGGTCATTTGTTGCCATTTTTGTCATTTGTTGCCGGTTCATCCCTGCCTTAAGATTATAATATAATAATTAGTTTGTTGAGTGTGATTTTTAAGTCCTTCTGTACAATTTTGATTTGTTATATTTTGGTAATAGAAAAATAAAAAATTTTTTAACTTACACCTATACTTGCCAGTCTTAGGGGGGATTTGACGAGCTCCCGAGGAAGAGCAGCGTGAGTATCCTATATGGGAGTTAACTAGACAATAAAACTAATCATTCAGAAAAAAAATTGGGAGTGCAGACGTCGAATTTTTTAAAGTAAACACTACAATTGTACATTTTTGGGGGTGGAAAATGACCATGTTCTACACCCCCCACGCTTATGAAACCTATTGAGGACGGTAGTGACCATTATTATTAACTAGTATGAATAAAAATTCGGAGGGTGGAACGTCGGATTTTCTTTATACATACGAAAACATTTTGGTTTGTCTGGTCTACTATAAAATTTGAGTATGAGTATTCGTTTCTGACGCTAAAATCAGCTACATAATTATTATTGGCAGGTGCCGGGCCATCTCTCAAATTATTGTTAAATTTTTAATATTTAAAATTAAGGATGAGTTAGGATGCAACTCACTTAATTAAACTAAATTAACTTTGAATTTTTAAGGAAAAATTGAGATGGTATCAAAAAACACGATTGGACATGATGGTGGTACACAGGGGTATGGTGAAAACCAAGGAAATGATGCTGCTTTTCAGGCCCAGAGCTAGAATCTTAGGATTCGTATAATTGCACCGCATAAAAAATGCACATCTTTACTAAATTAAAACGCAAAACATATTCATAACAGTTTTTAATTTATTACTACGACAAAAACTAATTCTAAAAACAGAATCTGCCGAGTCATCTCTTATTAATTGATATAATTTTTTACTCACACATAAATACACAAAAATACAATTTAAAATTTACAAATTAAGTCCATTAAAATTAACTAGGAGGTGTATCGTGTAGCATCAGGCACTGCTTCTGAATTATTTTAGATATAGAAGCGCATTGCTTCGATTGTCCAGGTAGAGGAGTTGCTAAACTATTACGACTCATCTTAGGCGTGTTTAATATCGATTTAGAAAGAGATCTCATACTATTATACAGTCCTAAAGCTTTCGTCATACCCTTGTCTTCTTTAAAATTATTACTGAGCCTCTTCAAGATTTTACCATCAGATTGAGAACCCTTATATTTGTGATTTGGCATATTATAATTTGGTGGAATTTCTCTTAACGGAAACGACTTATAATCGTGGTTTAAGAGCGATTTTATTTTTTTGTGTCGTGTTTCTTGCATGGAAACAAATTCGTTAGTCATTTCGACCATTTGAGCTCTATATTTAAACAGTTGCAGTTTGTCTTCTTCTAGAAGACTTTCGATTTTTTGCCTATTACTCAGTTTGTTATTTTTAGGTGTAACTGGCTCGTTCATAATTAAATTTTCCAGTTTAATAAATTCGGTATCTGTCGGAGAAGGGTTAGTAAGTTTAATTGACGACACTTGAGTGGGGTGTTTAGTTTCTTGATAATTTTTAGGTTGTCGTAAATTCCAGATCTGGTTTGTTGAAATACTATTAACAGTCTTTAATTCTTTAGGCGCTAAAAAGTATATAAATATTAATGACGAGAAGACAAAAGTAACAAAACTCACCGATTGTCTGTTTTCCTGGACCTTTATTAAATTTCAAAACTTCACTTCTTGAAGGCATAAATGCACGTTCTACGTTATCTGCACTTCTATTTTTAAAAGTTGACTTTTTAGCATATGGTGCGGCTTAAATAAATAAACTTGATAAATTAGGAAAAGTTGTACAATATAAATTACTAACCATTGACGTTTGGTTGGGAAAACTTTAATTGTTGTGGAACGAACTTCCTCGATTTTGATGGTAATTCTTCGTCCGCTCTTAGTAATTCAGACAAATTAATTCTTTGTGCAACAAATGTCTTCTTCGGTTTGTTTATTTGGTTTATTGGTCCAACATCTTCTCCTGCTTCTCTGAGTAATTTTGCTAAGTCGAGCCTTTCGAGTACAAATTTTTTCTTTGTAGGCTTTTGTTCATTTTTTGGGTCTATAAATTAGAACGATCAAATGAGACAATTTTAAATGAGGAAAGTTTAACCTACCATTTCTCGTTGCCATTTCTTCATAAAATGATAGAAAATATAATCATTTGTAGGGGTATGCGGTTTATAAATTTATCACACTGGACACACAACACGTTAATCTTTAAATGATACAAATTTAAGAAAATGAATATTATTTAAAATTTTGAACTACAAAACTTGTTAAAACCGTTGACCTTGCTGCCAGTTGTCACTAATCAATTAAATAACCAATGTGTTAGAAAGAGAAACAAAATTAGTCAAAATTTAAATAAACAGGACTTGTGGTGTCATCTCTCGACAAATAAATTAGTTCAATAATTTCATATACACGGCGTTTCAAAATTATATTTACTGAACGAATTATAAAATAAAATGCGTCCCTACATTATTAAAAACGCAATAAAATTAAATTATTTATCTTAAACTTAATTTATAATCAGTCTTTTCTTTAATTAAAAATACTTGTTAGGCGTGTAACGATGATGGCGAATTTATATTTATAACAAAAGTAACTTCGATATTTTATATTCTTTATAAGGTTTTCGTACTATTTCTACGACTGTTTTCATACACACCGCTACTCTTTGTTTTTCAGTTTTCATTATCCACCACAACGTACCAGTTGTCTGTAACAAAAATAATTTTAAAATCTGCTAAGAACGGTCTGTAACATATTATTAATAGAGCCAGAATTGGGGAGTAATATTTAGAATTTTTTGGATACAATTAGTTCCTGAACTCTTAGCAAGGTTGGGGTTAGAAATAATGGCCCAACGAGCTCTCAACTAGCTACTGGATCGAACATTTCCATTCGCATAACAAACTTTGCCTGGAGTTGACTCGGATTCCAGTTTTTATCATTCTTTTCCGAATCTTCATTTGAAAAAAGAACGATAACGTATCATTCGGTTAAGCTCCACATTAATCGAGCAATTGATAGTTCAAGAACTACCAAACACTATACCAGTTGATATTCTAAAGCTTCGTTATTTTTCTTTAAAAGTACTTCCGGCAGATGCTTTTAAAGATTCTCATTTTATCTCAGTAACGGCAACTCAATTAATAGAGCGAGACGTCTTCAACGGGCAGCGCGTGAGTTGGTCGAGAGGCTCAAGGAGGTTGCTATTTTTTCAGTTTTTCGCTTATAACTCAAAAACTACGCATTTTTAGAGAAAAGTGTATCTATAGAAAAATAAAGTACATTAAATTTCCTACAAAGTGTGTGTCTTAGGTTTTTTGTGAGGTTGACTATAGCTCTTAGACTATGAAACTCAAAGTGAATAGTTTAGTAAGTAGTTCGGAGCACGCAGCTAAAAATTAAAATATCTCTGGAATGGTTGCTTCAAATAAAAAACGATTCTAACAAAAATTGTAGAGCAGAGTCTTATCTAGAATCTAGACTATTATCCATGCCTTATAATTTTCTTTCCAAACGTTTTTTTACATACTATTTTGTCGCGTATCCTACGCGACATGTTTACAGCGATTTATTTACTACTACCGATTATCGATGACACGTCAAGTGCGTACGTAAATTACCTTTGCTTTAGTTTAGAAATCAACTACTTATTGATATGATAATACAGTAAAATAAAGTTATAAACACTTAAATATTGCATTGATCTGTAATCGAATGTAACGATACGATTGTTATTTAGATGGGCACGGTTCTAGAAGATAAATTCTGGCTCATCTTTATTTCTATAAGTCGTGATAGAATTGAGAATTAATCAAAATACTTACTGTAAGTAGGTCTTTTCCAATTGTTATTGTACTGGTCAATTTGGTATGGGTCGAAGTAGTAATTGGACAAGATAGAGATGCGCAAGGATTGTCTGGAGTAACGTCCAATTTAAAATAAACGTCAGATAATTCCACGTTAACCGTTTGAGTTAAATAGGAACTTTTGTAAGCTGTAATTGTTTTGAGATTAAAATTAATTTATCTACTGTTGCTAGTTGAGCCACTTACAAGGCTTCAAAGTAATCTCAATTTTATAAGAAGATCCTTGTTGCAATTTACAGGGTATAATATCGCATCCTTCCAATTCGACTGATAGTATTCGGTAATCGGACCCTACAAAAATTGAATACGTTAAAAATTACTGTAGAATAGAGAACACGTATTTCATTTTCATTTTTGTTTTTGAGGAGAAAGAGGGCGTAACTTTACTTTAAGGTGATTGGTGAGACGCAGAACTTACGACCTTACGAGTGATTCGAACTTGGGTCGCCCTCTATATTGTTCTAAGTTTGTTATAAGTGCGTTCAGGCACTCTAAAGCTTCATTTAAATGAGTACATGGGGTTGGTTGGGTACTACGGTACTACTAATGAAAAGTATTACACATAATATTATAAGATAGTATCTCGAAGATAATGATGAAAATCAAATTTAGATATAAATTCGTGACTAAATAATTCAATATTATTGAAATGTTAACGACAAAGACGCATCGGGAATTTATTTCGACTACTCTAATAGGTACGCAATTATTTAAAATTCGATCAAAAATATTGTTACAATAGTATAGGGCGCAAGTAAGTGGTACACACATAATACAGAATTTGGCTAACGCTTCGTCGCGCAAAAGCACACAGTGGTCCCTGGTCCGGTATTAATGTTCTTTTCCATTACTAATATTATTAGTTTGCGTTAACAACCAGGGGGGTATTCTATTATTTACAAAAAACATGTACTAACCACAATCACTAAAATCGATTTTACCGGCCGAATAGGCGCCAAAAAGGGCAGCCAAAATCACCACCACTTGTAGAAAATATAAATTCATGTTTTTTTGCCGCTTTTCTCGAACGTTCGCCAATATACGTCGTTTATTTAAAAAGAAAAATCAAAATGAACTATAAATAATAGTACTTGAGTAGTATAATTTTTAATTACAAAAGGCACTCGAGATTAATAATCTCAATGCTGAAGCTTATCATGTAATACACGTACAATCAATCAGCAATCACAAGAAAGTGTAGATTTCGTTTTCTTATGACCTAAATCGCACTTATATAAATCCTCATATTTGTACTTTTATTAAGTGGTAATCCGGAAAATCTGACTTAAGTATCAAAATTGCAAGTAGGAAATTTAATTGCTTATACTCCTATTATTTAACAAATTGTTGATGATGCGTTTAGACTTAGTTGTAACAAAACCAAACCGTTAACTAGCTTATTTATCAAATAAAATAATAATCTTAGGAATTACAATTTTGATTTTATTGTAAGTGTGTCTACAATTTAAATTTGGCGGTAGGTAATCAACAGTGGCGGTACAACCTATGGGCATAAAAACACTGGACCCATTCAGAGTACGTTATCATAATCCGCTACCGCTCCGCTTCAACGTATCTTGTTTATCAATTAACTGGTTTGCGCTACGAGGACGGTACTCATGGAACTAGAAAATAAGTGGAGAAGTTGAAAGCGCGAAGAACATGGAGCGCCTGGCAAAGAACAAGCTGTCAGTTGCATAAAGAAGGCCCGAGAATATCGTAGTGAGCCCACACTGTGAAGGATTTTCAAGGTCATGACACATTACCTGAAATTAAAAGATGCTCATTTATATACAGGCCAAACGTCAGCCACACTGTTGGCTAAAACATGCATTCCGGTAAAAACGCACGGTAATGTCTCTGCAAATATTTTGAATTTCAAAAGACACGGAGGCTGGCGCTCGTCATCTATAGCTGAGAGGTGTGTTGAAGTTGAAGAGTCAGTCGCTAGCAAGACTGGCATAGCAAAAAGAATAGCTAGTGGTAATGAGTAATGAGGGAGCGAGCACAAGTTTAAAAAAACGCGTAGAAGTTGACGCAATAGAAAATTTCGTCACCGACGATACTGCAGGAACGGGAATTGTTGAAGCACAGCAATTATCAACTTCATTTTTAATGGAAGTAACCCAGTTTTTCATAATTTTTTTATACAAATAATTCATAATATATTACGTTATAGGAGAAGAAACTAGAAATTTCGCTCACACATTTGCTAGTGGCCAATAAGTGAGCAAAATGGTTTATCCACGAGTGATGGTATAATTTCATTTTACCTGTTGCATCCATCACTCAGGAGGACTAGAAAAGGATATAAAGGTGCAGAACTCATGCTTAAGGCTAATTTTTAATATTCGAAAATGCGATCGTATTACCCTTAAGTCGACAACCACTTGATGGTTGCAGTTATCTGCAGCTGACTTTGTTTTCTCACTGAGTGATTTTGAGTCTGAGACTGCCGTATCTGTATAATAATAGAATTTCAAGTTTCAGACAAACGTGTATTTCTATTTTAGGGACTTAGGGAGTTAATAACGCCACCACTAAGATACAACGATTATATTGGAGAGCAGTTTTTCCTACCAGTTACCACTACAATGACGAAAATGACTTCCTTTGGGAAGAATTGGGACCTTGTTTATTAAAAATATTTGACCTTGGCAGTGTTGAGGAGTCACGTGACGAGAATGATGTGACGTCACTAATCACGTGTAACGATTTGACGTGCTCGGTGGCGACCATATTCGTCCATTTTGTTGTAATTATTATTATTATTGGGTTCATAATATTATTAAATTAAAAATTGTCGTATTGGAATTGAACAATAATTATTTTGAGTACAGAAAAAGTTGATAATGGAAATAACAGTCAAAGAAGAGTTAGTTCAAGAAGTTACCTTGGAGTACTCTGATAACATTTTCAACTTAAGTAAGTACGGTCAACGTGTTTATTGTGGCTGTAAACGTTATAAATATCTTGATTGTAGATGGAGATGAAGCTGCTAAAGAGGAAGCTTGTTTCGATGACTTTTCGGACCATGGTAAGAATTTATTTACTAGTTTCTAATAGAAGTGGCATCAATTGTAGTAATATAATATGAATTTTAAGGGTCAATTAAAATAGAAGAAAATGATCTGCAAGAATTTCTTCAAGATCAAGAAAGCGTTAAAGTAGAAAAAACTGAAAAGATTTTGGAAAATAGTTTGGTAGACGAACTTGAATACTACAACTGTTCTAACTGCAGTTATAAATGTTCTATAAAAGCGAGTTTAATTGTTCATGTACGAACTCATGTGGAAAAGCTGTTTAAATGTAGTACATGTGGCAACAGATTTTCTCGGAAAGATAGCTTACAGACACATTTACTTTTACACACAGGTGAAAGACCTTTTAAATGTAGTATGTGTGATTACACATGTTCGCAGAAGCAAACTTTAAAGAATCATTTATTAGTACATTCAGGTGAAAGGCCTTTCAATTGTAGTGTATGCGATTATACATGTTCACGGAAAGAAAATTTAAAGAGCCATTTGCTAATACATACTGGAGAAAAGCGTTTTAAATGTCACATATGTGATTTCAGTTGCTCCCGAAATGATTACTTAAAGAGTCATTTATTAGCTCACGCAGGTGAAAGGCCTTTTAAGTGTAATATATGCAGTGCACCATTTTTGCGGAAGGCGCATTTAAAGTCTCATTTATTAGTACACACAGGTGAAAAGCCTTTTAAATGTAATTTATGTGATTTTAAGTGTTCACTAAAAAGTAATTTGAAGAATCATTCTCTAGTACATACTGGTGAGAAGTCTTTTAGATGTAGTTTATGTGATTTTTCATGTTTGCGGAAGAGTACTTTAAAGTGTCATTTATTAGTACACATGTCAGAAAAGCCTTTTAGATGTTGTGTATGTAATTATACATCTTCCCGCAAAGCAGCTTTGAAAAGACACAGTGTGAAACATTTGAAACAGTTGAAAACTAATAATCGACAATTAACAAGTTAGTATATCACTGAATCGCTAAAGGCAATTAAATGGGGTTCTCTTGCTATTTGAGGGGTTCCATCAATTCTACTTTGATGTTTGATCGAGGGAGAATTCAAATACCCAATTAAAGTATCTCTTTCGGTATCATGGGTCTCGCAGAATTTCAATGTTTTATACTAAGGCGAAGATACTGGAGGTGGGAAGCTTTCCAATTGACACCCTGTATAAGTTAATTTGAGATAAGGTGTGTTCAAATAAGCTCTGCTTTAATGAATAATAGGAACACACAAAACCACTCTCGGTGTGATTTAGTTACGTTTAAATTGTTGTTAAATCAACACATGTACATAAAATTGATAGAGTCCGCTGTGGGCACTTGTTGAAGCATTTTTAAATTAAGTAATAAAACACTTGTTACACTTATTCACCTTGTGTCGATAACTTCTGACGATGGTCTAATAAACTGAAATGTACATTTTTTTAATTATAGTTTTTATTTATTGTATCCAACTGCAGTTGAGCTAACGGATACTACTCTGGCTCATTAATTGAATAAATGATTTCATTACACTTTTACATATATGTAGGTACCTATTTTAAAATTGAGGCCAATATATTAGTTTGACCTTGGCGGTGTTAACGTGTCACGTGCTCCATAGCGGCCATATTGGTTATTGGTCCATTTTGTTGTAGGTTCATAACATAAAATTACAAATTGTCGCATTGGTATTGAACAATAATTATTTTGAGTGCAGTTGAAGTTCATAATGGAAATAACAGTCAAAGAAGAACTAGTTCAAGAAGTTACCTTGGAGTACTCTAATAACAATTATTTCAGTTTAAGTAAGTACGGTCAACGTTTGTGTTGCGGTTGTAAATGTTAGAAATATCCTGATTGTAGATGGAGATGAAGCTGCTAAAGAGGAAGCTTGTTCCGATGACCTTTCGTACCATGGTAAGAAAATATTTATTTAGTAGTTTGAGTTTCTAAAGGTGTGATTTCGTTGCTACGTACAGTGGTCACGGCCAGCCGCGACGTCCAGCAGTCGAGCACACGGTTGAGCACTGCTACAATGCACTTTGTGTAAGTGCAAGACGAGCCGCTGCTCGACCGTGTGCTCGAATGCTGACGTCTCGTCCGGCCGCGACTCTTGACGTTGCAACGAAATCGCACCTTAATACAAGTGACACCAATAATTCTAGTAATATATAAATTTTAAGGCTCAATTAAAATAGAAGAAAATGATTTGCAAGAATTGATTCAAGATCAAGAAAGTGTTAAAATAGAAAAAACTGAAAAGATTTTGGAAAATAGTTTGGTAGATGATCTAGAATGCTACAACTGTTATAACTGCAGTTTTAAATGTTCTATAAAAGCGAGTTTAATGGTTCATGTACGAACTCATATGAAAAAGCCTTTTAAATGTAGTGTGTGTGATTACAGTTGCTCAAAGAAATCTAAGTTAAAAACTCATTTGTTAGTTCATACAGGAGAAAAGCCTTTTAAATGTTCTGTATGCGATTACGGTTGTTTGCGGAAATCTTACTTAAAAGCCCATTTATTAGTACACACGAGTGAAAAACCTTTTAAATGTAGTATGTGTGATTACACATGTTCACGTAAACAATCTTTAAAGAAACATTTGTTAGTACATACAGGTGAAAGGCCTTTCAATTGTAGTTTCTGCAACTATACATGTTCACGGAAAAATGATTTAAAGAGACATTTGTTAATACATACAGGAGAAAAGTCTTTTAAATGTCATCTATGTGAGTACACCTCTTTCCGGAAAAATTGTTTAAAGAATCATGTATTAGTTCATGCAGGTGAAAGGCCTTTCAAATGTAGTTTCTGCAATTATTCATGTTCACGGAAAAATGATTTAAAGAAACATTTGTTAATACATACAGGAGAAAAGTCTTTTAAATGTCATCTATGTGAGTACACCTCTTTCCGGAAAAATTGTTTAAAGAATCATGTATTAGTTCATGCAGGTGAAAGGCCTTTTAAGTGTAGTGTATGTAATGCTTCGTTTTTGCAGATGGTGAATTTAAAGGCTCATTTATTAGTACACACAGGTGAACAGAGTTTTACATGTAATGTATCTAATTTTAAGTGTGCCAAAAAAGGTAATTTGAAGAAATATCCTCTAGTACATACAGAAGGAGAGAAAAGTCTTTTATATGCTGTGTATGTGGTTACAGATGTTTCCGCAAAAGATACTTGAGAAGACACATTTTGAGACATTTTAAAAAGTTGAAAACTAGTAATCGACAAATATCAAGTTAATGTCTCGCTAAAGGTTATTGAATGGGCTTCTCTGCTACTGATTTTAGATTTAAGGTGTTCCATCTATCCCACTTTGGTTGATTGAGGGAGGACTCAAGTGCTCGATTAAAGTGTCTCTTTCGGAATCACGGGTCTCATAAAATTCCAATGTTTGATATTAAGACGAAGGTATTCGAGGTGGGACGTTTTCGAATTTATGTTACGAAGTTAATTTGAGATAAGGTGTATCTAAACAAGCTCTGCTTCAATGAATCGTAAGAGCACACAAAAACACTCAGTGTGCTTTAGTTACTTTTAAATTGTTGAATTGACACATGTACAGTCACATTAAAATGTATTGGGCACTAGTAAGTAATAACTTTCATATACATTTTCGCAGATAATAATGATATAACTATGAAACATGCCATTCGTAATTCATAAAAATTGCCAGGCAGAAATTGCGAACTTGCAGATGAAATAGAATAGTCATCAAACAACCTATAGGTGCCCAATAATTTTTGCGTTGCCCCTACATAAAATTGATAGAGTCCACCGTGGGCACTTGTCAAAACATTTTAAAATTAAGTTATAAATCACTTGTTACACTTATTCACCTTGTGTGGATAACTTCTGACGACAGTCTAATATACCGAAATGTACAATTTTTTATTATAGTTTTATTGATTGTATCCACCAGCAGTTGAGCTAGCGGATAGTACTCTGGCTAATTAATTGAATAATGTTTTCACTACACTTTTACATAGATACTTTTAAATTAGGGCCAACATATTATTTGAACTTGGCGGTGTCACGTGACGTGTGATGTGACGTCAGGAGTCACGTGTAACGATGTGACGTGCTTCGTGGCGGCCATATTGGGCAATTTCCCATTTCATTGTAATTATTATTATTATTATTGGGTTCATAACATGAAATTACAAATTGTCGCATTGGGATTGAACAATAATTATTTTGAGTGCAGTTGGGTTTGAGTATAGGTCTTTACTTTCCACGAATTCCAAATAAGTAAGTATCAAAAGTGGTTAAGTAATCTCATCTTGGTGTTTGGTGTTGCAAATGACGAAGTGACAAAACCTATTAAATTTGATATAGAAAAAGTTCATAATGGAAATAACAGTCAAAGAAGAGCTAGTTCAAGAAGTTACCTTGGAGTACTCTGATAACATTTTCAACTTAAGTAAGTACGGCCAACGTGTGTATTGTAGCTGTAAACGTTAGAAATATCCTGATTGTAGAAGGAGATGAAGCCGCTAAAGAGGAAGCTTGTTTCGATGACTTTTCGGACCATGGTAAGAATTTATTTACTAGTTTCTAATACAAGTGGCATCAATTGTAGTAATATAATATGAATTTTAAGGGTCAATTAAAATAGAAGAAAATGATCTGCAAGAATTTCTTCAAGATCAAGAAAGCGTTAAAGTAGAAAAAACTGAAAAGATTTTGGAAAATAGTTTGGTAGACGAACTTGAATACTACAACTGTTATAACTGCAGTTTTAAATGTTCTATAAAAGCGAGTTTAATTGTTCATGTTCGAACTCATATGAAAAAACCCTTTAAATGTAGTACGTGTGGCTACAGATTCTCTCTGAAAACTAACTTACAGAGACATTTATTTTTACACACAGGTGAAAAACCTTTCAAATGTAGTATGTGTGATTACACATGTTCGCAGAAGCAAACTTTAAAGAGTCATTTATTTGTACATACAGGCGAAAAGCCTTTCAATTGTAGTGTATGCGATTATACATGTTCACGGAAAGAAAATTTAAAGAGCCATTTGCTAAAACATACAGGAGAAAAGCCTTTTAAATGTCATATATGTGATTACAGGTGCTCGCAGAAATATTCCTTAAAGAGTCATTTATTAGTTCACACAGGTGAAAGGCCTTTTAAGTGTAATATATGTAATGCTTCATTTTTGCAGAAGGCTCATTTAAAGTCTCATTTATTAGTACACACAGGTGAAAAGAGTTTTACATGTAATGTATGTAATTTTAAGTGTTCACTAAAAAGTAATTTGAAGAAACATTCTCTAGTACATGGAGAGAAATCTTTTAGATGTAGTGTATGTGATTTTTCATGTTTGCGGAAGGAGGCTTTAAAGTGTCATTTATTCGTACACACGTCAGAAAAGCCTTTTAGATGTTGTGTATGTAGTTATAGATGTTCCCGCAAAGCAGATTTGAAAAGACACATTGTGGGACATTTGAAAAAGATGAAAACTAATAATCTACAATTAATAGTAAGTTAGTGTATCATTGTATCGCTATCCATTAGCGCACATGGCACATTTGAATATGATTTTGCAATTTCGTGTTTAATAAACCCGAAAACTCTAAGACGTAGTAAGTTGTTGGCTGAGGTAAAAACTAAAAGTTTTAGTTAAAATTTAAAACGTATTTTTTGTTAATCTATTGTTTGTAAGTCTTATGGTTTTTGAATGCAATGAATATAAAAATTGAGAACTCCTACCTCTTACGATCTTTTCAATCCCTCTCTCATTAACGAAAGTCACAAAGACATTTCAGAGTAGTTTGGAATACCTGTTCCACCAGGTACCTGGTACCTGTTCGTCCTTAAATTATTTGACTAAAAAAACTAAGCTAAAGTGGCGTTTACAATTGTCTAGTAACTTGAAGCAAGTCGACTTGAAGGTGCAGTTCAACAAACAGATGTAAAATTTGACAAAAAATCAATTTCTGCTTTTTCTATTTTTCAATCATTTTCATATTTATTTTTCTTAACAAAATTAATTCATTTCTAACAATTGCCTACAATAGAATAAAATTATTAACAGTTTACGCATTCACAATTCTAGCTGGAACTTCGAAACACATGACATCTTCTCCGCTCTCAGAAGTTAAACCCCAATGCACTTTTACACTTATCTGAAAATAAAATGTAAATATTTTGTTCTTATTTACTTATAGATACACAGCGAGCTTAAACGAACTTTTTACATCAAGTCTGAAATCGTATCATCGTTTTAAAAAACTGGGAGTGCCCTTAAAAAGAAGAGGGTGGTCTAAAACTCTTTTCTAAAAGCCCCAACTAAATTTCTCGTGAAACGTGTTCTTACGGGAACCGAGAGAACCACCGTATAAATGAACAATTTTAAAAACGCTTATTTGATTACTTTTCAAAATGTAAAAGTCGCAGACCTGTGCTTCTTATTAAAATAATTAAATTCCTCACCACAGGATAAATATCCAATACTTTAATTGAATTTTTATAAACGTATTCTTTTCCTTTTTCTAATGGACAACCGGCTAGAGTTGTTCCATCAGCTTCGTAAATTAAAGGACACGCATCGGTGTTATCTACTCCAACGAAAGGAAAAGGTAAACCCACAATTATGGCATTTACTGTACTTGTTAGTTGTTTTGCAGCTTTTACTAAAAAGGAAAAAATTCATAATGTACATGTTTGTATACTAATTAAGAGATAGGGGAAATAATAGTTAGAGAAATGGGTTTACCAACAAAATTTTTTTCCCAAAACTAGTACAGTAAGTGATGTTGAAATCTTACATTTGAGACACCCTGTGTAAGTTGCGACTATTGTTAAAATATACTCCAAGTCTTGTTTACATCGAAAAGGCCCGTTTAAATATTAATTATTCAAAAATTTATAACGAGCAACCCTCTATACTCTGATGTTTCATTAATTGCATAAGTTTCAGGAGAATTATCATTATATCACTTACTTGCAGTAAATTTCATTGTATTTACGACGGTACGCCCTTTTTTTAATTTACACGGTGGTTTTTTACAATTTCCAATAGTTATTTCTTGTTTATATTCTTCTAAACTTCGTCCTGTAAAAAAAGAATGGTGATTATTAATTAAAGTTTATACGAGTGAGTGTATGGGATAAAATATTATTAATTTGCATCATCTCTCTTTCTCGTCTGTAGGACTCGTATTCAAAAATACAAAGTCGATGGGATATCGGGATATATGTGACATTGTGACCCACATAATAATATAGAAAAATCTGAAAATGGTTTTCTATCAATCTTGCGTAATCTGACCCCATTTGCATAATAGAAACTTGTTATGTTAATTTTTTGGCGATACTTACTTTTTTAGTATAAACATTAAATTATCGTCGCCATTAGCTATTTATTACCTAATAAATAACAAATATAAATGCCGTTTATAACTCAAGATTTATCTGTTTTTAAAATCCAACATTATGGAATAGATCGACTCAAAGATTCTGATTCAAGCACTAACTGCTTGACCGACTAATGCGCTGACTTACTTACATGCACGCCGATTTAGAGACTGGTCAAAATATATACAAATTAACAATTAGACAAATCAACCAACACACTGACCAAAAAGTTAATTCAAAGACAAACCGATTAAACGCACAGACGGGGTTCTCCACTGATACGCGCAACGATAGTTGATGATGTCATTTGGAGTGACTGAGAATTGACGAGAAGACGTAAAATTAATTAATAGGAATAGTCGGATAGTCGCAGAAGTGATTCCTCCACAAACATCGCTCCCTAGTTGTTGAACGGAGCGTAGAAGTCTCTTTGAATATTTTTTCTGCTCCGTACTTCCCACTTTATTATACTCACTGAGTTGAAGCTCATAGTCAGCTGCTTTAAAAGAGAGCCAAATATAGAAACACTATCCTAATAGTGGGCTTTCGAGGCCCTGAAATATTTTTTCCGGGGTAGACTTACCTAAGTTGCTTGTCAAATAAAAATTAAGGAGCCCATTTGGAAATTAAACGAATTTGGGGCACTGTATCGAGGTGAAAGTTGTAGTTTATAGTAAACGCATCGAATAACTTACACGTCTGCATACTAATACGTTCATTCACCTTTTCAATAGCGTTTTTTGTTGATGTTTATTCATTTAATTGCTAGGAATTTAAAGATTTAGAAGAGCTATCAGTAGCGTGCTTGAATGAAACTGACTTTGACTTTCAAAGTTTCTCTTGCAAACGACTGCAATAGTCAGACTTCCCTTTTGACCATTACTATTTCGTGTCGATTTTCTCACATGGGTGCAAACCTACACCTTTACCAACAGAAGCAATCACCCTTCAAGCCCACGTAGCGTTCTAAGTTTTAATAGCCCCGTCGAGTGTCTCGCCAGTCTGGCATATAAAAAAATGAGATGAAGAAGGCGCGCGAACGACGAGATTAGGGCGACCCAAGACATCCGGGCCGGCACGCCCCTGAGTTTTACAGAGCTCAAATTTTAATTTGAAGGCCAAGACCAAGTATATTGAACGTTTCTCCGTAAGTCTACTTAATTTTGGGAAGAGCTGCGATCTTAAATCCCAATGATCCTTACAGCGATACAGCGATAGGCTTCTTTCTACATTCCTACAAACTTTAAAAGGTTAATCCGAGAAGTTGCTCGAGTTAAAAAACGTTCTATCATGTTTGTTGAGCACCTTGAAAATGACTTCTAATTACGTCGTTTTTAATCGTCCTTGCCCGTCACCTCAAAAAGTGCTTCCAATTTAGTTTAAATTGTTTTGATGACATCCGAGAAATACGATTTTCGCATGATGTGTTAACAAACCTCATCAAGTTGGGGGATTTTTGCAACGAGAAGCGAATAAAAACGCCAATGAAGAAAGTTTTGCGATTTACGAATTTTTGTGTGAAATTTTGTGAAAATGTATGTTTTTCGTGCTTTCGATTTAAATGTTAAAAGTATGTCACAATTCATAAGAAAATAGACAGACGGTCCGACAGATCAGCAGAAAATTTCGAATCGATATTCTGTGCATTAGTTAGTCTCAAAAGTCCGGTGTCGTTTTTTGGGCTCTTGAAACAATTCTGGATCTAGATCATTTATAGGGAGGGCGAGCAAGCTCTCTGCACTTAGGTCACTTAATCGGGTCCATTGCATTTCCTCTTAATTTGTTAAATTTTAAAAACTTCATAAATCGCTTTCTGCAACCCGGCATAAGTTCTAGTCCATACATATTTCAAACTAATGATACACGAGACTCTCATAAAAATTAATTAATGGTAGTCTCCAATTGCATAAGGCTGGCAAATTACGCTTTTGCAATGTTTTGGATTTGGCAATTAATAAATTAAACAAAAAAAGTTGTTTGCTCTGTCGATGATTTGCAGAAGATGAGTTCGTATCTCAAAACTAATTAAATTATACCAATTAGTGACAAATTATTTTTTTGTAAAGAGATATAACTAATTCGATATTAAATCGATTATCACCGTGAAATTCTACGTTTAAATTATAGTACAGTACGTAACTATCAAATGAGCAACGACATTGTAAAGCAATGTAGGTAAGTATCGAATTATTTATTCGTTAACTTTTTAGGGCCTAATTATTTACGGACTTTAAAATTTTAAAAAGGAATTACAAACTACTTAAGTAGCTATATAAGCTTTTTCCATCGCGTTGCATAACTTATATTAAATATCTAACTCATTAATATCCCATTATTTTTGTTGTTTTAGCATTAAGTTGCGCTCATTATTGTCATTTTTATAATAGTGGCGTAATTATGATTTATCGGCGATTTCCATTCCATCATAATATTTATATTGAATAAGTAGGTAATTGAAGTCTCCTTTTCGAACAAATTTGCCACAAAATTTTCCTCGTAGTATACTACTGTCGGTTTCTCAATATACCGAAATGACTTCTTGGCTTCACTTACGCTAATTCGGTCGAAAAGAGCCATAAATTAAACTAACAAAGCAACCTTAGACATTTGTTCAGAATGTTACCTAGAAGAGTAAAAGAAGTAGAAACATTAAATAAAGGAATTTCTAAGGTTGCTTTCGATTAGCGTAAATAAACCCATGTAAAGTCAAGAAGTCATTTCGGTATATCGAGAAACCAACAGTATACACAATACAACGCAGTTATAAATATTATACTTAATGCCAATACTAAGCTTCGAAGTCGAAATCAATAAAGGGTGGCTCAACAATTATTTTGGGCTATTTTGGCACCATTTTGGAATATCTGGGCTCACATTATTTATTCTCGGCTATACGTTAATACACACGAGCTATTTAAAGAATTTTTCAAATTTTTCAATTTATGCCAGAATAACGATTGTCCCATTTTTTAGTAGGTATTTTTAATTTTTATTATAAGTTTGCAAGCAATTTTTATTTTAAAAATCCAAAAACAGAAATATATTGGCAAACTATAGGCCTTAGTTTTAATACAGTCAATTTTTAAAATAATTTCAAAAGTGACTGCTTTTCAATGACCAACCTTGAATAAAATTTTAAAAACAATTTTCTCAAAATCGGCTCCGGCCGTTTTACTATATTTTTGGATATGTTGATCTATCGAAGTTCCTAATCGAACGCCGTTTGTTTGCCTTGTTTGCTATTGCCAGAGCCGAAGTTACGATTTTTTGAAGATCCAAACTAAACAAAATTAGCCAAGTAAGCGAGTTTTTGAAAACACCCTGTATTTTTTTTATTTTTTATAAACTACTCTGAAATTATCTATCTAATGATACTAAACATTTTTTGATATTTGTACTTCTGGTATAACCGGAAATGGGGTTACCTACCCCGTTTAAAATAAAACATCCTGTATATTTTAGTTGTTGGAAAGATTGTAAAACTATCTGTCTTATGGTAATCAATATTCAAGATAAGGATAGTTGCATATACCTATTTGGAATCAGAACAAAATCAGCCAAAAAGACAAGTTTTGGTTGGAACTCTAAAAGTATGATTCAAAATTTTTTAGATAAGTGCGTCTGCTTTATCCTAAAATTACCCATAAAAACCGCTTTTAAATTTTTCTGTATTTTTAAAACTAGTGACCTAACGTTGATTGAAAATTTTGACGATTTTTAGTTTTTCTCGAATCAATTGGAAACTTGGCAACAACGCTCAAATTTCTGCAGGACTTCTGAATCTTCATGGAATTCTGGCCAACTTTGCTACCCGCCCTGTATCTCTATAATCACAAAGTTACCGATATAGCGTAGTGAGATTTTTGCCATCCTGATGTACTATATCCATTTGTACCTTCAAAGATCATTCTCAAATTGCTTGTATATCACTCTAGAGTTGGACTTCCTCTATTATATCTTCTGGCGTATCAGTACTTTCTTGAAAATTATTATAGATCACTCTTATTTAGGAGACAAATTTCAGGAGTGTTTGCCATTTGAAACATTAGGTTCTGTAAGCTGCAACACCCAGCGTCTTCTAACTTTTTTTGATTCTGAAAGGTATATTGGATATTGGGCCTATTCTATCATTTCTTAGAAATTCATTTTTGATGCATCTAGAAAGCCACGAATACTGAGAAATTCACTTTGATGTTTTTGTGTCTGGGGAGGGGGTTAAACCCTTTCTAAAATTTTTTGGCCCTTCGTTGTATTTCAGTCTTAGTATATTTTTTCTTGGAGACTCGTAAGATAATACACTAGTTACAATAATTGAAGGATATTAAAAAAAAGCCAAATTTTAGGGCGATTTTCAACAAAGGATAACTCGGCGAAAAATGGTCGTACAGAAAATTTAAAAAAAGAAAATTGTAGCCTCAAGTGTCTAGTTTTCAGATCCGAACAGTAAAATTTTTTAACGTGGACGGTTTTTACGTAATCATCCGAAAACCAACTAAAAATAATTTTTCAAATTTTCTTTCGTCTTTGAAATGGTCTGTGGACTTCAGAATTTTTTTTTTCAATTTGCGACCATAAAACTCGTTTAAACAATTAAATCAGCTTTAATTTGACCTTATAATGAGTTGCGTACGATTTTTGCCGCGAAGTAATCGACGATCAATGCAAAAAAGGCTATTTTAACTTTAACAATCGATTACTCGGGAACTAATGATCGTACAGAAAACAAAGGTGGGTTTTTGGAAACTGCAAGACATTCTCTATAAGACGCAATTGGTCGCGATTAATAAAAAAATTTTTTTAACGAGATGATGAGGGCAGAAACAAAGTTGAAAATTTGCGAATTTAAGGATATTTGGAAAATTTGGTATAACTTTGGATATAGTGGATGAACAAAGGATATCGTCGGTAATTTTTTACCCTCAAAGCGTCTCTAAAAAACTTTTAAAGTTGCAAAGCTCTGCGACTTTTTTTCTTAGCGCCCCGAGGGTTTAAATTTATAGTATCGGCGTAACAAGCAATTTTTCGATTTTTTTGCATTTTTTCGACTTCAATATGGTTTTTTTTTGGCGACAATCCATATTTTTGGCTTAAAAACGTAACACCTTGGACAAAATCGAAAAAAAAATGTACGATTCATTAGTTCCCGAGTAATCAATTGTCAAAATTAAAATGCCCTTTTTTGCTTTGACCGACGATTACTTCGCGGAAAAAAATCGTACGCAGTTCATTAAGAGGTCAAATTAAAGCTGATTAAATTGTCTAAACGAATAATTATAGTCGCAAGATAAAAAAAAAATTTTCGACGTCGACAGACCATTTCAAAAACGAGAAAAAATTTTGAAAATTATTCTTAGTTGGTTTTCAGATGATTACGTAAAAACAGCCCACATTAAAAAATTTTACTGTTCAGATTTGAAAACTAGACACTTGAGACTACAATTTCCTTTTTTTAAATTATTATCTATACCATCATTTTTCTCCGAGTTATCCCTTGTTGAAAATAGCCCTAAAATTTGGAGTTTTTTAATATCCTTCAATTTATGTGCTTAGGTATAATAAATTAAAACTTTTCTATTTTCCCGCAATGAGGACTCCATAAAGAGAACTTCGTCTCCAAATTCTACATCCTATAGACACTATAGGTGTTCAAGAAGGCCCTGCATGTAGAGGTAGACTGCTGGGTAAATAATGAATCTTCTCAACTCATTATACTCGTAAGGGATATACCGAGTTTTGCGGCATTGAGAGACTCCACACTGAGTTCTACTTCTCTTACTGTCTTTAAAAAGACAATACTAGTGCAAGGAGCTACGGCGTTGCACCATATTATGACAGCGAGGAGCGAGGGGCTACGGTTAAATTGTAGATATTTTAAATTCCATCGAAATGAGCCAAACTCAAACTTCCCTTTTCAATCTGATAAATCTTAGCCATCGAATATTGTAAACATTGCAATTTTGTAGTGGGGTGCGTGAATATTACTCTATCACTTCAATTAAGAAAGTTATACCTATGTACCTCTGTATATGGGCTGACATTTGATTAAAACCAAAAGCGAAAATACTTTTTCTTTAAATTAAAGTAGGTGCCCAGTAGCCCAGTTTACACTTTCATATAAATTAATTTTAATTAAAGTCCAATTTTAGAGAATTTTTTAGAGAATAATTAAGATACAAATTAATAAAATACGCAATTCCGTGAATTACGTGGTAATAGAATGATTATTACTAATTATTTAATTATTTACTTACCTAAAGGACATTTCTGAACGTTCGTAACAGCATTTACATAAACAACATATAACAGCACTAGAGCTACAATTGTAATTTTCATTTTTCTTAATTATCGAAAACTGAAATTTCTAATTACAAAAATAAATCGACGGTTATACAAATAGTAACAGTTAGTGCAATGTGACAATGTGACTCGAATATCACAGTCGCTGACAAAGCTGTTATAAACAAACTAAACAACTCTCTCTGTTTTTACACCGGTTTTAATTAAACAATTTTCACCTCCACTTCTTCTGGAAAAAAGTGTAATTCTAATTATTATTATTTATTACCTCTGACTTTGAATTCAAGTTTCGGGCATTATTAATTTAGTGGTTAGTGGTTAAATCCTTGATGGGAAAAATGACATGGGATGATGTTATCTAGATCACTGTTTTTATAAAATATTTTTTAATCTGACTCACAATAACGTTAATTATATTTAATTTGTATAAATTACATAATTATAAAAATGAAAAATTATAAAAATTGTGGACAATAAGGAATTTAAAAAAAATTCATTTTTTTGGTTGTTTACCTTGTCTCTCGCCTGATATGACAATATGGTAATTATTGTTATTATTAAAAATGTTTAACTTTCGTTAATTGTGCGTATTTAGCACCCAAATGATACGTGATAGATTCCGACTTATAAAAGTAACGAGTTATTCAAATATAAACCAATCAGCTTCCGATTACCTGATAATTAGGCATCTTCCGGCGGTAATCATGTATCTTCCGGTGCCGTATGACATTTAGCTTTTAGAGGTTATAAATGACAAAATGACAAATTATTAAACTTTAATTTGTCGTAATTTTATTATGTAAAAGTACTTTGCAAGCTCATCTCTAGTGGTGTTTTCGAAAGAAGTTTACCGAAATTTTCAAAATTCGAAATGGTGTACTTCAACAAAATTCATAAATCTTATAAAATTATATTGTTTTTTGATATTTTGATTTAAACACATAGGGCACATTCTAGTATATTCGAATATCTAAATCAGATCCTAAAAAAACAATTTCTAACCCCTCTACAATTCGTCGAAGTTTACCAAAATTTAAATTTAAATAGAGCAGTTTTTAAAAGTTTCAAAATCCCATAAAATATTTAAAAAACGAAAAACTTTTTGATCAAAGCGCATTGGGCTTTTGGGCCCAGTCTAATGTATCCGAAAATATAAAAAAGTTGCTAAAAATTATCATTATTAATAATACCATCTTCCTTCGAAGTGCGAGGAAGTCGTCATGATTTTCTACAATTTTGAAATTTCAAAGTATGAAGTTTCAAAGTCCCATAAAATATAAAAAAACATATATATTTTTAAAGCGTTTGAGCATAGTCTAATTCGTCTTAAAATATAAAAAAGTTATTAAAAATTACCATTTTTAATAATACCACATTCTTTCGAATTGTGACGAAATCATTACAGTTCGTATTGCTCTTCGCGTAGAAAAGTCACATTTATTTGCTTGAAAAATTTTTTAACCTTAATTTATTTAATTTAACGCGGGAATATCAAAAATTTTACAAGACACATCTCCGTTTTTTATAATAGTAAGTTTATTTTCAAAAATTTATGCTTTTCGCTAACCTAATTTTGATTTATTTCCTTTACAGATTTTTAAGCTTTATTTTTAATTTTTTGTAATTTTTTATTTTTTATCTGATGAAGCCTTAGGGCGAAACGCGTCATTATATATTTTTGTTTCAAAACGTGGCTTTATTATCTTCAAAACATTTTTATCATTCACAAGAAAGCTAAAAAACTATTATAATTTATTTTTTATTTATATTTTGCGGCACGGTTAAAAGTTCAAAACAACAATTTTTTACTTTTCTCAATGGCTAGCTAAAGACCTGCTCTATATCTTCGGAGGGGCAATAGCGAAGTGCTAGGCGTTAGTTAGAATTTTACGGCGGAGTTTAATCGGACTACGGGGACTACCCACCTACAACTTTGAAGGCAGTCGTACCCCAAATAAAGATGTTAGTTATTTTTTGCTTTTGATCTCAAACCATCCTACTTTGCAGGGCGAACTCAAAAATTCTGGCGGGAGGAGTGGTGCTTTTTCTAGCCAAGTCGAGTCAGAAGTCCCTCAATATAGATTTTCTTGTTGACGTTAGAGCTGGACAGTGTTACGACGCGTGGCACCACCCCCATCCTCAAATTCAAATTTCGAATTAATTCGACGATTTCGACTTTTCAAACTTTAAAAATTCGGGGTTTCCCCGATTGCATTAAAATTAACTAGCAAGGTAAGAAGATAAGCCCATCGAATGCCACTAACTCGGGAATGGTACGAATTCATCCGCCTGACGTCTGCGATTTAAAAAAAAAGTAAAAGATCAAATTTCGTTCGTAGTTAATAACCAATCTCATACCTACTATTATTGCTATTTAGTTTGTTTTATAAAGTAAAGTTGGTCAGAAAAACCTTACACGGAAATCCCACTAATTTGGCTTCTTGTCAAAACCAAACAATAAATTAAGAATGGCAGTTTCATCGATTAAATTTGCAAATTTTTTCTATTGAATCCATAAATATTTTTGGCCCGAATTAAACTTTACCTTCAAAATGATGTTTTTTATTTTTTACTTTTTACGCTAGACCAGCTTGCTTTGACGTAAGAAACCTCTTGGTGGAATTAAGTGCTCATCGTCTTGGCGTCACTTTTTTGCCCTACATAATAAAAAAAGTGACTTTTTTGTTCTCGGCGAAAGATAAAAAGGAGTAAAGAACTTTATTATCAACGTCATAACAACAACTGGACTCAACGTCAACTTGTAAATAGTGCGTCAGATTTAATGGTTTTTATTTAATTTTCTTTTGGGGTGTGGTAGCTCAAAAAAGTCATAATATGTATATTTTTTTCGCAAAAATTCTTGCTTAATTGGCCAAAATTGACTTACAACTTACGTTTTGCACGAAAGAAAACTATTATTAGTATTATTAAGCTTGAAATGTAAATATTACGTAGATGTAATACCACGAATCTCGTCTCTCTAAAATCTAGTCGCAAACGGTCTAAAAATAGTCAAAATTGGTTTCTTGTGGCATGATTAGAATGTTAAAGGCAATTCTTCTTTTAGGACCCAAAAAAGCAAATTTGAAATCGCCTATTTTGCCATGTCCGTTGTACATCATCAGAGCCTCGCAGCCTAGGACATTCCTAACTCCTAACTCCTTTATTTTTCTTTCAATTGCAACAAAAAATATTTTTAGTGTCAAAAAAACAGCGCTATTACGACAACGGCAATAAAATATAAAAAGTCAAATAATT
Source organism: Malthinus flaveolus (assembly GCA_950108345.1). Lineage (NCBI taxonomy): Eukaryota > Metazoa > Arthropoda > Insecta > Coleoptera > Cantharidae > Malthinus > Malthinus flaveolus. Next base: position 94,224,451 of record OX467285.1, read on the forward strand.
TGAATAATACACCTAATAGCACCTATATTTTATGAGTCTTTAAAGTTATTGAGGTACGATGACGGAAAAAACTCTGGCGTTGCACACGTTTTAGTGTTGGTGGTAGCAAAGCTGCATAAGCTGCTAGTATAGCAAACGCAGAAAATTAGTAGTCAGTCTAAAAACGGTTTGGGAATAATAAGATGCAAAAACGTAGCCTATTTTATTGAAATTAGTCGTGCGTGGACCCTAAAGACTTTAAAACGACTGAAAATTTCAATTGCATGTAGGAAATGACCAAATGACAGACACGATTCCCTCAAGAGTATGAGAGTAGAGAGTTCAATAATATAGGCAGACACTACAAAAGTTTTAGGATTTGGTTGAAACAGACAGACAAACAGGCAGGTGGCTAGACAAAGACAGGCAGACATAGACAGACAGAGAAAAGTTGTTCAACCTGTCCAATGGCGAACTACCGGGGGGAGGGACATTTAAGATCCTTGCTTGTAACTCTTCGCTATTTATTATATGACGCGAGGCCGTAGCTCTTTACACCTAGCCTGGTCTTTTAAAGACAGCACGAGAAGCAGAACTCAGCAACTCAGTTAGACTCTTTCAATGCCGCAAAACTGAGCATCTGCTTATAATGCGTTGTGAAGATTCGTCCTTTTGTCCGCATAGTCCTAAGTCTCTACATACAGGGTCCTCTTGGACTCATATAGTGCCTATACGTCTCTTTATGGATCTCTCTTTGTTAGAAAATCTGCGGGAAACATCTCTGCCTATGTGTCGCTTCATAGCACAACAAACAGTAATCCGGCAAATTAGTAAAGAAGCCGTAACTGCTTATTTTAATGGTTTATCAATGGCGTCAATGGTTCTCCTGACCTCCGAAAATTTTTGGAAGGGTTCAAACCCTGCTGATCTCGCTCTTTGATGTGACGTAACAAGGTTACACCGTGCTTCTATGAAAACTCGATGTTAAAATCTATTGACATAAGTATATTTTTGTGGCCCACCCAGTTTTCGGCGGGCCCTCCGGATGCCCCCCCCCCCCATAAAAATTTATCTAGTTACGTGTCTGAATAAGAAGGAATCTAATAACATTTTCAGCTCGAACTGAGGTCAAATCGAGCTAGGTTTATATTAAGCTGGAGCTGCGAGTATTCCAAATGTGGGAAGTCCTTACTTAGAGATAATCATCTATGTGGATTCGTGGATCAAGTGCTCTGCTTTGTCCAGAATGAGAACAATCACAACTCGATGTGCACTACTGGTAAACTACCGTACCCTTACATCATTTCTATTGATTTTCCATGCTCCTTGTGCGTAGCTCGGAATACTTTCACGACTGTTCCTATTCTTGACAAGATGTAGCGCTTTAAATTTTATGTGACGTATAAAACTGTACTTATGACTTTATTGGTAATTCTCCTAATCTTCAAGTTTTTAAATTTTAGGTACTTCGACTGCTTATTTTATAAAGTAATTTTTTGTATCAAAAGGGTCCCCTCCTTTTAGAGTAGCCATTGTCGAATTGTTTTATGAATTCATCCTGCAAAATTTCTTCAAATGGTTCTAAGGCGATCGGGAGACGTGTACGGTGTACAGACTCTGACTTTCATTGTGTTATTAAAAAATGCAGCTTACCTTAGATTTATCACGTACATGCACGTATGTTTCTTACCTACTGTATTAAGCTGACATTGCTTACAATTCTGTTAACCTTAGTTAAAATAGGTAGTTCGAAAATGTGCATTATGCATATTTCAAGCTATCATTTGCAAATGATAGGATTTTCGTATTTAGGCTGTTATTTAGATGGTCTTTAATTACTAATTGTAGGAGTATAGAGATAGGACCGAGATAACTTGACAGGTAGAGCACTCGGCGCGACACCGAGAGACCCTGGTTCTCTAAGGTTTTGCTTTGGATAAATAGCGTATTACGCACGTGTACCGTCTACAACACAATAACGCATGTCAAAACTTTTTCTCCTTAACAGGAGTACTTTCTGATAATGAGTCTGCTCTGGATAGATTGGTTTCCTATCTTAGGGAGACTAATTTATTACAGAAGATTTGGGATTGGTTATTGTTTGCAGAACCTTTACATTCTGCAGTTCGGCTAATGACCTTAGCATTCGATGCCGAATAATAATTAAAAAAAAATTATTTCTTTCGACTAGGTATATCTCGGCCTCACTGCCGTTATTAGACTAATGATTTGTTATACGGATCTGTCATCTAGTGGTCCAAAACCAGACATACCACTAAGTATAAAAATGTTTAATAGAAAAAATACGAATACTCTTATACTTTATGGTAATGGAAGCCTTGAAAACCACATCGGTGGGAGCGTTAGAGGTGCTGCTTAGCGGCAACCCTCACGTTGGATTTCTAGAGCTCATCCTACAGTAAGTGATATGGCTCGAGACGCTATGAGGCTCCTCCTTTCAAAATAATCCAGACTCAGATTCCAGGCCACAAACTCGTGATAAATGGTCCAGTTTGATCCCGCAACAAAATTAGATACAAGTTAAAAAAATATTTATTTAATTAATAATTAATTCTATTCACAAACTCATTTACGCTAGTTTACAATTTTAACGACAACTTCGAAACAAAACACGTTTTTCCCATCCTCGCCTAATCCTCCCCAATGTACTGATGTCCTTAGCTAAAACAATCGTAAAAATATATTATTAATAAGCTCTTTCAAATGACAAGTATTAACAGGATGGCAGGTACTACTAAATGAAACCAAATGATCGCACACTTACTTCAGGATAAATAGGAAGAATTTTTATATCGTAAATGTATAAATATTCTTTTCCAGCCGCCAGTGGACAATTCACTTTTGTAGTTCCATCCATTTCGTATACACTGTCACAGGCATTTTCGGGTAGACCGGGCCATGGAATGGCCGTATTGAAGAGTCTTGCAGAAACATCGTGTTTTAGTGCTGTTATGTTTCTATCTGTAAAGCAAAAAAAATTTTTTAGTCGACTGTGTAACCATAACTTTTTGGACACGACATTCTAATGCATGTCCAGATGCCATACTCTGATCTTATTTTTAGAAGCAAATTACACCGCCGGTTGCGTGAAAGTTTGTTAACATTTAAGTAGGTACTCCTTGACTCCAAAATGTAATTTTGAATCCAAATCTCTCTCTGAAAAATCTAAATTTTTGGCCTCGGTGGATGGTGGATCTTTGTCAATATCCAAAACTAAATCGTATATATTTTTAAATAAAGATCCAAAGATTAGGTTTGCAGTCTGCAGAGATCATTCTGGTTCCAAATTGTTTGACCTTCTGCGTAAAAATAGGCAAAAACTTCAAAAAGGTAAAAAGTTTTGCGGTTTCTAGAATTTTTGACAAAGGTCCGTAGGTCTGCCGAGATCGAAAATTTTTGTTTGGTAATCCTTGAATGTTGAACTATCGTTAATCTTAATTTATTGTAGATATATATTATACGTAAGCAATAGGTATTCTAATTCCGCTTCGTAAAGTTCTTTTTGACTTACGCCACCAGCAGAGAGGTTCAAAACAATCAATAGAAGAATAGAATAGAAAGAGATTATTCATTATTGTACCTCTCTGCTGGTGGTAAAGTTACCGACAACTTTACGGAGCGTACCTACCATACCTACTGTAATTAATATTTACCTGGAGTAAATTTGATTTTCAATGGAGTTGACGACTTCTTTTTAAAAACACAAAATGATTTTTTACAAGCTTCCGACGTCACAGTTTGCTTGTGTTCGATAACGTCTACAAAAGAAAAGTATTATATTTCACACAACTTATTATTATTATTAATTATGAATTTCAAGTTTTAATCAATTAAATTAACAAGGTTTATGATTATTTATTAAAAAGTCCTTCCTCGTGTAACGAAGTGCACGAATGAAAATATAATCAGAAGAAAATCACGTATAAAAGACGATACCGATCAAAGGTCTGGCCAAAAAGCATGCATATTTGGCAAAGTATAGTAAGGTTTTATACAGCATATGCAGATACAGTACATGACTCTATGTGCGTGTTATGGTATTATTCCGCAGTGAGGAGATCATCGATTCCGGATTTGGAGTTTTTAAAACGAGGGAATGAAGCGCAAAACGGCCTAAATGTCCAAAATCTTTACAAGAGATTGACAGTGCTTAAAACTGCGCCGTTTTGACAACTGGTATTTTGAATATTTATAACAAATCTCAAAAACGAGATGACTTCTACTTTTTTCACACGTCAATTCCTTGCTTTTCGCACAGGGTTTGTGCGGAAGTGTTTTTAAACCAAAATAGTAGTATAAAATAACATAAATTTATAGAATAAATTAATGTGCCAACTTGCAGTTACAAATTTTAATTACCTATACACAAGCAATTTTTTTTTTAAATTCTGGACTTCTAAAAATCATAACTCCGGCTTGGACCGTAACAAACGAACCAAACACAAGCTGCATTTCAGTAGCACCCCTACTTTTTAATTAAAAAATGTTGACGATGGCATTCGTTTGTGCTAATTTGTTCTCAATTTTCGGCGTTTGTGCTGCAAAGCCCTATGTGATATGCGAATTTCAAATTGGAGGTGCTGGAGAAACGACAGCGCCTTCACCTTAGAATTTCAAAATTTTGATAATGGCATTTGTTTGTGCTAATTTGTGCCTGATTTGAAGCGTTTGTGCTGCAAAGCCCTAATTTCAATTTCAAAATGGGAGTGCTGGGGAACAACACACAACACCCCCATTTGTGAATTTTACAATTTTGATAACGGCATTCGTTAGTGATAATTTGAGTCTAATTTTTAGCGTCTCTGGATGCAAAGTTCTAAGCGCTATTTAAATTTGAAATGTGAGCATCATTTCCCCAACCCGTTTCTGAATTTCCAAATTTGTTTAATGACATTCGTTTGCCCTATGTTTGTGCTAATTTGTTCTCAAATTCCAGCGCGTTTGCTGCAAAGTCCTAGGAGTTATTCAAATTTCAAATGGGAGGGGCTGGAAAACGTCAGCACCCCCACCTTAGAATTTCAAAATTTTGATAATAGCATTCGTTTGTGCTACGTTTGTGCTACGTTTGTGCTACTTTATGTCCGACCACAGCACCTTCCATATTGAATTTTAAATTTTTGTGCAACGTTTGCGCTAATTTGTGCCAGTTTTGCAGCGTTTGTGCTGTAAAGATCTAAGAAATACTCTAATTTTAAACTAGGGGTGCTGGAAAAACGATAGCACCCCTACTTTAGGATTTTAAAATTTAGATAATGACATTCGTTTACCCTACGTTTGTGCTAATTTGTGTTCAAATTCCAGCGCGTTTGCTGCAAAGTCCTAGGAGCTATTCAAATTTCAAATGGGAGGGGCTGGAAAACGTCAGCACCCCCACCTTAGAATTTCAAAACTTTGATAATAGCATTCGTTTGTGCTACTTTATGTCCGATTAGCAGCGTTTGAGCTGCAAAGCCCTAGAAGATATTCGAATTTCAAATAATTAGAACTGCTGGGGAAACCACAGCACCTTCAATTTTGAATTTTAAATTTTTGTGCTACGTTTGTGCTAATTTGTGCTAAAATTCCAGCGCGTTTTCTGCAAAGTCCTAGAAGTAATTCGAATTTCAACGGGGGGGGGGCTGGAAAACAACGGCGGAGTAATTCTCCTGATGCTTTTGAATTTATGAAATAATAATTATCCGCAAAGTTACAATAAAAAGCAAAAAAACTAAAAGCAAAAAAATAACTCCCGAATTTTAGCCAACCTTTTATTTATTTAGTCTAAACGCTTATTTTATGTACATCGCTTCTTATGACGTTATACACACAGACGGACTTTTTTCTAAATTTTCTAAAATGGATTTCGTTGCTTTCTTCTTTTATCTTATTTTAATCATCAATTATTCAATAATTACCGTTTGGACACTTTTTAAAAACATTAGCACTTCCTTTTACAAGAACAACTGCACTACATAGCACGAACAAGAAAATTTGAATTTTCATTTTTTAAATTCGCTTTCCGCTAACAATACACAAATAATTTTAGGAAAAATCGAATTTAATTGAAACTAAATTTTCGCACTCTTCAGAAAAGGACTTCTGATGACTACAAGGTCTTATTTTTGAACACTTTAAATATATAGCAATTAAGGCGTTTATGAATAAATTATATCCCCACCTTTTGCCTAAATGACGAATTAATTAATTTTTTGTTCTTCTCGCAATTAAAATAACCATAATAGCAGCGTTCGTAGCCTTCTTAGTAGAACGGGTTGTGAAGAATATTAACACCAATGTACTATTTATAATGTATTGCACGTAAAATTTAATTGCAATTGTCGCAGAGTTCCCTAATTGATAATAATATGTTACTACGAGTAGATGGATCTTATCTAAACAAAACTTAAAATAATAACACAAGTTATTTCTTTAGTTGTTATGATGTTGTTATGTAATTCTGATAATGAAAAACCCTATTAAAAAGTTAATTTTAAAGTCAAAAGCATATACGTAACTAAATTTGATATTCAACTTCGGAAAGTTTCAATGAACGTAGCATTTCCATCAACAACACGAGTGACACTGATTTAAAAATATGGACCTATTCAAAAGGCGATTTAATAAATATCAATTATTGTGACTTTGTCTGAACACAAACTAAACACAGACTCTGATAGCTCGTATAGACTTTACCTTTGGAGGACCTCAGGGTGTAGGCTTGAATCATCCTGTTTCGGTCCAGCCATCTATTTCTGGGTTGTTCTATTTTATTTGTTACTATTTTAGGTTGGGAAAACTTCCGATTAAATCGGGAAAGAGTCAACTTAAAACAGTTCCCTAAAACACCCGGTATATTTTAAATTTTTACTATTGTATCGCTAAACGCAAAACGGGGCCTCTATTTTAAGTACAACAGCCTGTAAATTTTAAGTTCTTTTGATAAATTGAAAAACTATGTCTGTTGATACGTTGATACCATCAATTATATTTTTTAAGTTTAGGTTCAGTCGTAAATTAAATTAGCTATCTTATATCTAATAGAACACTCCGTATAATTTTTTGAATCAGTGAGATATTCTGAGCATACTACTGTTTGGTGCTACTTCCTGTATCTTTTTTCATATTTGAGCTCTTATAAGACGTACTAAATAGTTTTACGATATGGTTCATAGTTCGCTTTTAATTGTTAAGTATTAAAGCTAATTAAATTGCGAAAAGCAAAAAATTAGTGCATGAAAAAAGTGGAGGTAATCTCGTTTTTAAGACTAGTCATAAATATTCAAAATACCAGTTGTAACAACGACGTAATTGTAAAACTAGTCAATCCCTTATGAGGATTTGGAACTTTTGAACCGATTTGAGCTTCATTCCTTCATTTCGAAAAGCTCTAAATTTGGAATCGATGGTCATTTAATCGTGGAAAACACACCCAAAGCATCATGGATTGTAGAACATGTAGTGTATTTTTCAAAATATGGATGCTTTTGGTATGCTTTTTTGGCCCGATTAATAATCATGGAAGTTACTTATTGTTACTTCAGTTCACTTTTTTGACGGTGGGAGTATATTGCATATTGCTACCGAAGCGAAGTCGAGGTCAGCAAGGAGCAAGACCATCCGAAATCAAAAAGAAACTTACGAACCGTGTAATATATTTATGTACATATTACAGTTTATAATTATGAAGTTATGAGTTATAAGTTAAACATCATGGTATATGCAACCATAACACTTATTACTCGTATGTTGTGTAAACAAACCAACCAACCAAGTATTGCCATTGTCAAATAAATCCACTTTTAAATAAATTTAAAAAATTGACATTTTTACTTTTTTGTCCACCTAGAGAACCTAGCATGTTTTACTTTCCATTTTAATTGTTTTGTTTGGAGAATTGTAAAATTATCTGTCTAGTGATATACCCAACAGTTTTTATTTTGACTTCCAGTTCAGCCACAGGAATGAGTTTAGCTTTCCTATTTCAAATTTTTTTCATTTTTGGAAATGAGGGGGGCTCCCGAGCATACTATTCTTTTGTACTACTTCAGGTTTTTTCAAAATTTGAGAAATTGTAGAGTTAGTTTCAACACATACAAAAAGGTTCTGTTATGGCTACATCCAGAATCCAGGGTTGAATGGGCAGATCGGGAATGCAGGAAATTTTGAAATAATATTGTAGTTGTTGCACCTGGATCTGGATCATTTAGAAAAGGGGGGGCTAGCTCCCTTCAACTTCACTTCCTCCAAGAAATGCCACTCCAGGATTCTGGCGCGACGGCTGGTGCTTATTCTGCCATGTCGAGCCAGAAGTCTCCCAACACGGATCTTCTTGTTGACGTTAGGGCTGGACAGTACCAAAGCACATATTCAACCGCTTCGTCTTCTAGTTCGCATCCACGAAATAAGGGATTATCTACCAAACCCAGTGTATGGAGATATTTGCATAAGTAGTCTAGTTTATTCTAGTGGAGGAAGGCATAGATGCACGAAGCACCTCAAGAGCTGCTGAGGATAGAGTTCTCATGACTTTTATGACTATGAGGCAAAAGAGTCTCTGTGTCTAGTCGATTTTTCGTAGTGACGTGTCTGATTTTAGACCACCAGATAAGAGCTCCATAGCAGAGTATATGTCTAATAGTGGCAGTGTAGAGCCAAAGTGGGATTTTAGGAGAAAGACTCTAGAAATCCAAACTTGGTTTGTGTAATTTGTTTGCGGTTTAGCCTAGAGTAATACAATGGTAATACCCAGCCCAGATACTTGACCTGGCTCACTAGATTTAGGGAAATTCCATTCAAAGTAGGCACAATCATTTTGCTTAGTTTCCTTTTTCTTGTGAAAGGAACCGACTTTGTTTTGCGTGGATTTACCGTCAAGGAGTGTTCGATACAACATTTTTATGTTATTTTAAGAGCATTTAGTCTATCGCATAGAGTGTTTTAAAATTTGCCTGATTACAGAATCGTAATATCCTAATATCGTCTGCATAACCTATGGTATAGAAACCACGATCGTTGAGGCGTCTGATGTGACTGTCTACGATTATGTTCCAGAGAAGTGGAGAGGATACGTCTTCCTTGGAATCTTTGAACAGCTAATGCAAAATTTTAGTGTTGGAACTCGGTTTTTAAATGAATTATGAAATAACTAAACATTTTGAATCTTTTAAAAAACAGATTCTGTTAGTGTTTACCGTTTAACTCCTTTGTTTTTGTGAAACATCTTTTTTGGAGACACTATAAATCGCTACTAAAATTTTTCAACTTCATTTTAAGCCATTTAACCTTGAACAATCAAAAATTTTGGTCTTCGATCGGTCTCTTTCACACAATTTTTCCGGGCTGGTGACATTGAACCCATCCGTCCCTGACTACATCGGCTATTTTTATTTTGCACAATAACAATAATTAAATATTTTGTTAGATATTAAGTTGGCTGCTTTGTTATAAAAAAAACTCAGTGAAGTCGATTTCGCGAATTGCGAATTACAACAAAAAAACTAGAACTTTTAAGGTCGAGTGTCAGGAACTACGAATTTATAATAATTAAAACTACAATCATATAACGGTCGATTAAAATGGCGTTTTCATCAATACTTAAACTTTAACATTGATTGTGGTTGCTTGCTTATCGAACTTTGTCATATTTTAATCAGTTCTTACATTAGAAGTACTTTTGTGCAATCCAAGGCAAGCAAGTCAAGTCCAGATCTTGTACAACATCTGCATGTGAATTAATTGCAAGGGGGGTACGTACTCAAAGTTTGTTTGAGTGAACTTTCAAAAAGTTCCAACTTTATATATTTAAAGAAACACCCTGTATAATATGCAGAAAATAACTTGTTCATATGGTCATATTTATGAGCACATATGGGGTGGAAAATCAAGACTACTGAAACCTTAGTTAGACGATGCTATACCAAGGCATACAGGGATTGCTCTCTAATTATACGTCAAAACGTACCAAACGAAAGACGCTAATTGTTGCATAACTCTGGACACTATACGTTGGTTTCTCAATCATTCAGATTCAAAAGAAATAACTTTTCTAACTGTGAATAGTTCTCAAAAGCACCTTCAGTCATGAACATAGAGCTCTTGTCTAGTAGCCCAAAATCAGACACCACTATGAAAAATCTACTAGACAAATCACATCAGATACCATTTTGTCTCATGGTCATAGGAGCCATGAGAACCACACTCTCAGCAGCACTGAAGTAGCTGATATATGTCTTCCTCCACTAAATCAATATGTGGAGGAGATGGCAACAAAAGCAGTCCTTCGACTGCGGGGGTGGGGACTATGGTCTATCTGTTTATCAGATACGGAATTTACAGACTCATCAAAATCTTTGGGGAGAGCTCTAAAACGCTACCTCTCTTGGAGATTGATGCAGAGCGTATCTCTCCAAAATATACATTCAACAAAGACTTTCGCATTCTAATGGATTCAACTGAAAACATCGAAGCGGACATAACTGTTTTTACCGATGTACTTATCTAAAAATCAAAAGGGATCTAGAGCAGGTGTACACTTACCTGAGCTTGCCCTCAACAGCAGCATACCGCTGGGGAAATATGCCTCAGCTTTTCAAACTGAACTGATGGGAATATTACACACCGCCAACGAAATCCTGAACAGAAAAAGCATGTATAAGAAAATACTGATATCGACTGACACTAAAGCTAACTTGCAAGTCTTAAATACCTGTAAGGTAACCCCTGTCATCCAGCTGGAGCTCATACAGCTGCTGAACCAAATATCCAAAAACATTGTTCTTGCACTCTGTTGGGTCCAAGGACATCAAGGAAATGAGAGTAACGATAAAGAAGACGAGCTGGCCAAGAAAGGTTCAAACAGCTGTGGCCCTGAGCCGATCATCAAACCCGTCGTAACAACTGTTAATACCTTCCTTAAAAATAATACCTATCAACTACAGACTGAAAGACGGACAAGTAACATAAGCTGCCGCCAAACCAAAAGAGCTTTGCCGACTTCTTCTAAAAAGCTGACAAAATACTGTCTACAGCCATCCCTTACTAGTCTACGAACAATTGCAGGGACACTCACAAGACACTGTCCACTACACAAAAATCTCCATTCACTGGGCTTGGTAGATAATGCCATATGTCGTGGATGCGAACTAGAAGACGAAACGGCTGAACATGTGCTTTGTCACTGTCCAGCTCTAACGTCAATCAAAAGATAGGTGTTGGGGAACTTCTGGCTCGACATGGTAATAAGCACCACAATGGGCCCGATTAAATGGCGGATAAGAGGACAAATCTTTCCAACAAATTTTAAATCAAAATAAAATAGCTTTTGCGCCACTGAAACACTCCATGTTTTGCTTTGCTTTTACTTATCTGGAATCAGATCAAAGTCGACTTGTAGGCTCTTAGGTACGGTCAGACCAATAACATGGTCGTAACCAACGGCCGTCTATTCTAAGTGCTAGGATCTTTTTAAGGAAATACCCTAGACAACAAAATTAAGAGGCACACATCCACATGAAGAAGTTAAAAGGGTAAAAATGTCGTTATACGTATAATGGATAGAGAAGCCGCCAAATATTGGAATACTAAAAGCGGTCTAGTTTAGACGACTGGCACTTTACGAGGGGCAAAATTTGATTACAAAATCATTGCCATGTTTTTGTAATGTAGAATAAGCAAAAAATTATTTTATGTCGGTTTTAACGAAATGCGGCTCAGGGTCGGCTGGTCTGAGACAGCTTCCAGTTTTGTCTCCAACCACACCATGATCTCAAAAGTTATCGGTTTAAAATTTCTTCTGTACACGATCTTTTGTTATTCAAATTATATTGTACTGCTTTAATTTATAAAATGCTCTAGTATCGTCAAGAACTCAATTTGAAATATTTTGAAAAGATCGAGTAATTTACCTACTCTTTTATACAGGGTGAGTTTGGACCGATAGGCCATCAGAATTCAATCTAGTTTTGTACTGCAAAACTAAGAGATCTTGTACAAAACTTTTGTATTTCAAAATGGCTTACCTACAATTTTAAAATATACAGGGTGTAGATCAAGAAGTCATTTTGAAATATTTATTGTGCAACGAATTAATTCCACTCGTCTCTCTTTGAACGATCCTTTATTGCTATGCAGACAAAAGATTGACGTCCAACAATTAATTAATACACGAGCTCGAGCAACACTGATGAATAAATTTGCATAATATTTACTGAACCAATTTGTAACTACATTAATTTAAAAGTGGCCATAAAGAATCTAAAATTGTTTAAAGATCTTGACTCTTGACATAAACCTTGCGGTTATTAAATTAATAGTTAATAGCTGTCTGATGTACATTGAAGTTCCGGTTAAATACGGATATAACGTTGTAAAGACTTCCTCACTATAATACAGTTTAACACTGATGCGGTAATTTAATACTTTGAGTTTAAAGAACTTTTAAAGGCGCAAGGAAGTTGGATTTAGGTGGTTGTTCATGATATCGTGATGTATTCGTATCGATAGACACACGGTCAAACCAAAGTGGAAGTAAATTATTTTTATTTACTGAACGAGAAAGAGGTAGAGGTTAATTAACCTTCGTGAACTTGATTTTATTATAATCATTAAAATAAATCCGTGTCTTCAATAATAAATTAATTATTCCAGACTATCCACTTCCGACTCACTCGAGCAGGTACCAAAATGAAAACTTCACTCTCAAATAACTAAACCCCAAAAGGCGTAAAGGCTGACTGGAAATTTTAGCGGATCCGGATTGTGCCCAATCAGTTCTCGAGTCATCTTACTTGTTGGATACACTCTAGAATTCTGGCAGGAGGGGTGGTGCTTGTTCTGACCACGTCGAACCAGAAATCTCCGAACACTGGCACAGCACTGTGCTACTGACTCGTCTGATAGTTGTTCGCATCCACGGAATATGGGATTATCTACTAAACCCAGTGTATGGAGCTACGAAAGGCTTCTGTCTGTAGTCGACAGTGTCCCGTGATTATTCCTGTAATTGTTTGTAGATTAGTTCGGGACAGCTAGTTAGACACTATTTTACAAGATTTTTTGAGGGAGCCGGTATGGTTATTTTGCTCTTTTAATGTAGAATAGTGTTGGCCAGCTCGTCTGTTTCATCATCAATCATCACCATAATTCCATTGGTGTTGTTTAACCCAACGAGTATATAAGAACACTGTTCTTGGATATCTGGTCCAGTAGCTCTTATGCACTCCAACAGGTTGTCTTACATGTGTGTTTAAAGTGTAGTTTGAGAAACTGAGACATATTTCTCCAGCTATAGGCTGCTTTAGACGGCTAGCTCAAGTGAGTGAAAATCTGCTCCAGATTTCTTTTGATTTGTAGACCCATCGGTAAAGACAGTTATGTCTGCTACGATGTTCTCAGATGGGTCCCTTGGAGTTGGAAAGTCTCTGCTGAGTGTACGATATATTTTAGGAAGATACGGTTTGTCCATCTCGAAGAGCACTTCTCGGGAACTTTGGTGCGTCCATAAATTCCATATCTGTCAGACCATAGTCCCCATCTGCGTAGTCGATGAGCTGCTTTTGTTGCAATTTTCGCCACATGTAAATCTAGTGGTGGAAAGCATAGCAGCATTAGCTGCTAAAGGTGTGGTTCTCATGGCTTCTATAACCATGCGTCAGAGGAGTATCTGGGTTTTGTCAAATAAAGAAATAAGGTAATAAGTAACTATACTCTATTCAAATTCAAGATGCACTAAATACCAACACATACATGTAGGTATCTTGGTAAATTACGAAATGCAAAATTCTTTTTAAAAATTTTGAGTGGTGATTGGAATAATATCTGCAGTCAATTGCAGTCGTCACGGGAAGATTACTGTTGACATTTACTGCAGTTTGAATTTGAATTTAGTAGTGATATATCTGGTTATATCTGATTTACAAGAATAGAGCTCCTTAGCAGATCACATTCAATTCAAGATTCATTTATGCGCCTCACTTGTTAATAATTATTTTATTATTTAATGAAGTGATCTTCCTTGAACTAATTAAATGAACTCTATTTATTTACCTTGCCTATGCAACATTACAACATTGTGTGCTAATGCACTTTTAAGTGCATTATTGCTCTTTAATAATAATAAATTACACATAATATTTTGTTTACTAAAATTAAGTGTTAACAGGTTAAACGTACGAAAATGAGAAGCATTTTTGTCAACACCTCCGCAACTACAAGAATAGACAGTACAAGTTTTGGTATTATTAATGCAAAGTTATGCTAGTAAAAACGGGGGATTACCAAAGTACAATAACAATGGAAATTACTAAGAATCTCAACGCTTAGCAAGCAGGTACACTTTGCCAACAGGTAAGTAAACTTTTTACAATAGTAACGATAATCTACCTCTCCTTTCTTCTTTTGCTAAACCATCGAGGAAGAAGTAGCCAGACAAACCGTTTACTTTCCAAATTTGCTCTCCGAATTCGTCCTCCTCTCACTGTATAGATTCTAGATGTGAAACATTTAACACTCGTAGATTCTGCAGGGTTTTATCAAAGCGGCCGTTGCTTCTTAATTGTCATCTGTCTATAAATAGTCCATTCAAATTCAAGGTGCAGTGCGTAATCACTGTATGTTAGCATCCTGCTCAATTGCAATTGGCTGCAGGTATTAGTCCTGACCCCTAAATACCGAGGCCGTACTGAGTGAGAATTTTCAGATTCACCTCTGTTCAACGTACCTACTAGCCCTTCCATGTGCCACGTACAGCGTATCAGAGTGATTTAGGGTAGCTAAATGTGCTATATGAGAATCTATGGCAGCTAGTCCTTCCTCAATCAGTAAATTTGTTTAAAATTGGCCCTAGTACAGTATTCTTTGGAATGGGAGGGCTACGGGTACGGACACAATAATCATTGCCATTAGAATTAGAATGCTCATATTACTATTGTTTCTGATTGGAAACGTCACGTCGAAGAAGTTGAAAGAACGCGTGGGTAAGTTATGGACATTCCATATATAGTAGGACGCCTTGTAAATAATTTATCAACTACAATTTTCTGAAGTCGTACTACAAATACTTATTAATACGTTTTATTTACTAAGAAAAATAGAAATTATAATAATAAATAAATTTTAAGCAAAGTTTAATTTGCAAAATTTAATAATAATACTACAGTAATAATAATAGGTCCATTTAAACAATCGCTATATCTGAACATGACCTGAAAACTTCTTGAGGTCCACATCCAATCGCACCGGTACCATCATCACACTGGCCCCAGTTGTTGCCTAAAAAAATAATTTAATTCAATTTTGATTTGGTTCTCTAATCATTAATTTGAACTTACCCGCTTTGTAATGCCATCTTAAAACGCAATGTTTGCACGTAAGACCTGGAGGTAATCGTACTCGATTGTGGATATTATAATCACCGGTGTAAATTGTGTGTGCTCTTGAACCATCTTCAAATAGTAAATCCTTAAAACAGTCGTCGGTTTCTGGTTTTGATGAGTCTTCTAATGCACAAATGCTGAAGTAACAAAAAATTGGTCAAAATTAGTAGTAAACGCCTAATAGTTAGGCAACCAATTATACGCTAATACTTATTTTGGCAAATAAGATTGTGATGAAGTGTCGCACGTTTGCGAAAAAATTTCAAGGCTCAAAATGACCACTTAGAAGCCTAAAATTGGCTCAAATAAGTAACGGGTTTGTTTAGTGAGAAACGCAAAGGAAACTAAGCAATCCACTTCTACTACTTCAGGAGCTGGAAAACTTCTTCAAGCTGCTGTATCATCAAAAGCGTAATGCTTGCAACCATTGTAACTCCATGTAAATAAAAACAGCCATTCAAACAGTAAAAAAGGCTTTAGTTTTGTTATCAAGTTATCGTAATAAATTACGTATCTTATTTTTTTAGTCCTGATAAAATGATTAGATAATCTGAAGCGATTGCTGATGAGATCATTTTAATTGATGCCAATAATAGTCGATAAACAGGCATACGCAAAAGATTAAAAAATACTAATCCTCCTAGTATCAGCTAGTCCTACTCGTATCAGTTTTTTTAGAACAGCCTACTTTAATCATAAATGATTTAATTATGATAAAAATGTATTTGGAAAATCCAAGATTTATCGAACTCTAACCTCAGCATGCCTTTTGCACGGAAGAGAAGAGTGAGCACTAATTTACAATTGGTATGCTCAGATTGGGCATTTTCAAAATGTAACCATCTCATCAGAAGGTTCTTCGGCCGACTCACCTGTAACTGAACCATCCTTTATGATTTGCCGTTAGAAGAACATCAATGTCGATGATACTTCCTTGCTTGTACTCCGCCACTATTTTTCCTAAACCAAATTTCCCGGTATTTTCATTTATTCTTGGGACTGGATCTCCGTAGTTGTCTCCACATACACCACAGTTGCCCTTGTGAGTGCTCCATTGAACCTTGAAAAAATAAATTACTATTAAGCAAAAGTTTAGTGATGAGTGCTTTTCTAACGAAATTGAGAAATATTCAACAAAGCAAATATATAAATTCTATCACATATTAGATAATTGTTTGTAAACGCACCTCGTACTCTGATCACTTTTCAATAAATGTAATATTTATTTTTGTCTAAAAAGGTTACTCATACTTAATGAAGTGTTTTCAATTTGATTAATTGCAGCTTGGCAAATAAGTGTTCTTGGAAAATACTAAAAATATTCTAGTTTTGACTAGATCGCTAGCGCAGTTGTGGATGGACCATGGACCCAACTAATGGAAAAAGATCACATTGGAAATAAAGAGATTAATGAAGAAGCAGAGCAGCGTAGGAAAGACGTAGATGACTAACGCAGCAAGTCGTAGAAGGTTGAATGAGATGGTATGACGAAATGGGAATTGGTCCAGGAACAGATAGTAACAAATTCACCTACTAGAGCGTATATTCAGAAACCAACCCTTACCTTTTTCGCCACGCCATCCTACGAGCCAATAATATGAAAAAGTTAAGCTCTCACAAAATTGACATAAAAAGACACGAAAGAAAGAGAAATCATGAGATCAGAAGACCGACACCGATGGCGAGCCTGGAGCTCCTTAGTCGCGTAATCAAAGTCAGGACGCATTAACAGAGCAAAGCCTATCGATTAATGAATGTTCCGACTTGGTCAAAGGTCTCAAAATTTAAACAAGTGGTCATAGCGGACCAACACACTACTTACATTAAATCCTCCACAAAAGTTTTGATTATCGTCGTAGTTGATAGGAAAAGATTTGTCAAATCTCCACAAAGAACTTCTGTTCGGTGGATCCAGCATCATTCCGTGACCGTTAATTTCGCCAACGATTAACGCCAACGTTAACACCAAACCAACCCCTTTCACTAAACTCGCCATTTCTTTTTCTCGATTCTTCTTATCAAACTCTCATTTAATTTTACTCAGTAATTACCTTATAGGTACTATGGAAAATAATTGAAATTTTCGCAACTTTTATATCCAGTTTTATCTTAAAAGATAGCAAACTTAAAATTTTTTTTATCAGTTTCTAATTGTTATTGTTAATAAGAATAATAATCTAATCGTTTGTATTGTTTTAATTACGTTATTAGAATTCAGATAATTTTTTTTTCTTAACAGAAGTACAATGAATTTATTTGCTTTAGGTGTACGGGTATACGGGTTGTATACGCGCTATTTCTGACGTTCTATCTGGAATCCTAAATCTTAACCTTATCTTAATTTCATTATTATGATTAACATTTTAATTAAAGTTGAAACAAAACAGCAGTCTTTGGAAAAATAAAAGAAAATAGTAGAAGACGAGGACGATTTCCTAACTAATATACTCAAAATTGAACCCCGACGTATCCGATATCTCTAGTATGGTAGGTACGTTCCGTAAAGTTCTTTTTGACTTACGCCACCAGCAGAGAGGTTCAATACAATCAATAGAAGAATAGAATAGAAAGAGATTATTCATTATTGTACCTCTCTGCTGGTGGTAAAGTTACCGACAACTTTACGGAGCGAACCTACCTTACCTACCTACTAAGTTTATGCTACTCTAGAACTCTTCTCTAAATAGAACCGGATATGTCGTTGTTCAAAGTTTGCTTCAAAAATGATCAAAACCCTACTTCTATATTTTTGTTTTGAAAAAGACTTTAAGTCTCTGAAGAGAAATGATCTGTACATGATACAAAGCCAATAACGAGCTCAGTTAGAGGTCTATAGGCCTCTCGGTTATAGGCCTAATAGAACCGGCTACATAGCGGCTTACAGTTAGAGCCAAAAATGCCCAAAGCCCTACTTTTATATTTTTGTTCTGAAAAGGTTTTTAGGGCTCTGAAGAGAAATGATCTGTATATGATTCAAAGTCAATTTTATAGCGAAAATAAAGAGCTTAGTTAGATGTCTCTATAGGCCTAATAGAAGCGGCTATACAGCGGCTTACAGTTAGAGTCAAAAATGCCTGAAGCCCTACTTTTATATTTTTGTTCTGAAAAGGTTTTTAGGGCTCTGAAGAAAAATGATCTGTATATGATTCAAAGTCAATTTTATAGCGAAAATAAAGAGAATAGTTAGATGTCTCTATAGGCCTAATAGAACCGGCTATACAGCGGCTTACAGTTAGAGTCAAAAATGCCCGAAGCCCTACTTTTATATTTTTGTTCTGAAAAGGTTTTTAGGGCTCTGAAGAAAAATGATCTGTATATGATTCAAAGTCAATTTTATAGCGAAAATAAAGAGAATAGTTAGATGTCTCTATAGGCCTAATAGAACCGGCTATACAGCGGCTTACAATTAGAGTCAAAAATGCCCGAAGCCCTACTTTATATTTTTGTTCTGAAAAGGTTTTTAGGGCTCTGAAGAAAAATGATCTGTATATGATTCAAAGTCAATTTTATAGCGAAAATAAAGAGAATAGTTAGATGTCTCTATAGGCCTAATAGAACCGGCTATACAGCGGCTTACAATTAGAGTCAAAAATGCCCGAAGCCCTACTTTATATTTTTGTTCTGAAAAGGTTTTTAGGGCTCTGAAGAAAAATGATCTGTATATGATTCAAAGTCAATTTTATAGCGAAAATAAAGAGCTTAGTTAGATGTCTCTATAGGCCTAATAGAACCGTCTATACAGCGGCTTACAGTTAGAGTCAAAAATGCCTGAAGGCCTACTTTTATATTTTTGTTCTGAAAAGGTTTTTAGGGCTCTGAAGAGAAATGATCTGTATATGATTCAAAGTCAATTTTATAGCAAAAATAAAGAGCTTAGTTAGATGTCTCTATAGGCCTAATAGAACCGCCTATACAGCGGCTTACAGTTAGAGTCAAAAATGCCTGAAGGCCTACTTTTATATTTTTGTTCTGAAAAGGTTTTTAGGGCTCTGAAGAGAAATGATTTGTATATGATTCAAAGTCAATTTTATAGCAAAAATAAAGAGCTTAGTTAGATGTCTCTATAGGCCTAATAGAACCGCCTATACAGCGGCTTACAGTTAGAGTCAAAAATGCCTGAAGCCCTACTTTTATATTTTTGTTCTGAAAAGGTTTTTAGGGCTCTGAAGAAAAATGATCTGTATATGATTCAAAGTCAATTTTATAGCGAAAATAAAGAGAATAGTTAGATGTCTCTATAGGCCTAATAGAACCGGCTATACAGCGGCTTACAATTAGAGTCAAAAATGCCCGAAGCCCTACTTTATATTTTTGTTCTGAAAAGGTTTTTAGGGCTCTGAAGAAAAATGATCTGTATATGATTCAAAGTCAATTTTATAGCGAAAATAAAGAGAATAGTTAGATGTCTCTATAGGCCTAATAGAACCGGCTATACAGCGGCTTACAATTAGAGTCAAAAATGCCCGAAGCCCTACTTTATATTTTTGTTCTGAAAAGGTTTTTAGGGCTCTGAAGAAAAATGATCTGTATATGATTCAAAGTCAATTTTATAGCGAAAATAAAGAGCTTAGTTAGATGTCTCTATAGGCCTAATAGAACCGCCTATACAGCGGCTTACAGTTAGAGTCAAAAATGCCTGAAGGCCTACTTTTATATTTTTGTTCTGAAAAGGTTTTTAGGGCTCTGAAGAGAAATGATTTGTATATGATTCAAAGTCAATTTTATAGCGAAAATAAAGAGCTTAGTTAGATGTCTCTATAGGCCTAATAGAACCGCCTATACAGCGGCTTACAGTTAGAGTCAAAAATGCCTGAAGGCCTACTTTTATATTTTTGTTCTGAAAAGGTTTTTAGGGCTCTGAAGAGAAATGATCTGTATATGATTCAAAGTCAATTTTATAGCAAAAATAAAGAGCTTAGTTAGATGTCTCTATAGGCCTAATAGAACCGCCTATACAGCGGCTTACAGTTAGAGTCAAAAATGCCTGAAGGCCTACTTTTATATTTTTGTTCTGAAAAGGTTTTTAGGGCTCTGAAGAGAAATGATTTGTATATGATTCAAAGTCAATTTTATAGCGAAAATAAAGAGCTTAGTTAGATGTCTCTATAGGCCTAATAGAACCGCCTATACAGCGGCTTACAGTTAGAGTCAAAAATGCCTGAAGGCCTACTTTTATATTTTTGTTCTGAAAAGGTTTTTAGGGCTCTGAAGAGAAATGATCTGTATATGATTCAAAGTCAATTTTATAGCAAAAATAAAGAGCTTAGTTAGATGTCTCTATAGGCCTAATAGAACCGGCTATACAGCGGCTTACAGTTAGAGTCAAAAATGCCTGAAGTCCTACTTTTATATTTTTGTTCTGAAAAGGTTTTTAGGGCTCTGAAGAGAAATGATCTGTATATGATTCAAAGTCAATTTTATAGCGAAAATAAAGAGCTTAGTTAGATGTCTCTATAGGCCTAATAGAACCGGCTATACAGCGGCTTACAGTTAGAGTCAAAAATGCCTGAAGTCCTACTTTTATATTTTTGTTCTGAAAAGGTTTTTAGGCCTCTGAAGAGAAATAATCTGTATATGATTAAAAGTCAATTTTATAGCGAAAATAAAGAGAATAGTTAGATGTCTCTATAGGCCTAATAGAACCGGCTATACAGCGGCTTACAGTAAGAGTCAAAAATGCCTGAAGTCCTACTTTTATATTTTTGTTCTGAAAAGGTTTTTAGGCCTCTGAAGAGAAATAATCTGTATATAATTAAAAGTCAATTTTATAGCGAAAATAAAGAGAATAGTTAGATGTCTCTATAGGCCTAATAGAACCGGCTATACAGCGGCTTACAGTAAGAGTCAAAAATGCCTGAAGTCCTACTTTTATATTTTTGTTCTGAAAAGGTTTTTAGGGCTCTGAAGAAAAATGATCTGTATATGATTCAAAGTCAATTTAATAGCGAAAATAAAGAGCTTAGTTAGATGTCTCTATAGGCCTAATAGAACCGGCTATACAGCGGCTTACAGTTAGAGTCAAAAATGCCTGAAGTCCTACTTTTATATTTTTGTTCTGAAAAGGTTTTTAGGCCTCTGAAGAGAAATAATCTGTATATGATTAAAAGTCAATTTTATAGCGAAAATAAAGAGAATAGTTAGATGTCTCTATAGGCCTAATAGAACCGTCTATACAGCGGCTTACAGTTAGAGTCAAAAATGCCTGAAGGCCTACTTTTATATTTTTGTTCTGAAAAGGTTTTTAGGGCTCTGAAGAGAAATGATCTGTATATGATTCAAAGTCAATTTTATAGCAAAAATAAAGAGCTTAGTTAGATGTCTCTATAGGCCTAATAGAACCGCCTATACAGCGGCTTACAGTTAGAGTCAAAAATGCCTGAAGGCCTACTTTTATATTTTTGTTCTGAAAAGGTTTTTAGGGCTCTGAAGAGAAATGATTTGTATATGATTCAAAGTCAATTTTATAGCAAAAATAAAGAGCTTAGTTAGATGTCTCTATAGGCCTAATAGAACCGCCTATACAGCGGCTTACAGTTAGAGTCAAAAATGCCTGAAGCCCTACTTTATATTTTTGTTCTGAAAAGGTTTTTAGGGCTCTGAAGAAAAATGATCTGTATATGATTCAAAGTCAATTTTATAGCGAAAATAAAGAGCTTAGTTAGATGTCTCTATAGGCCTAATAGAACCGGCTATACAGCGGCTTACAGTTAGAGTCAAAAATGCCTGAAGTCCTACTTTTATATTTTTGTTCTGAAAAGGTTTTTAGGCCTCTGAAGAGAAATAATCTGTATATGATTAAAAGTCAATTTTATAGCGAAAATAAAGAGAATAGTTAGATGTCTCTATAGGCCTAATAGAACCGGCTATACAGCGGCTTACAGTAAGAGTCAAAAATGCCTGAAGTCCTACTTTTATATTTTTGTTCTGAAAAGGTTTTTAGGCCTCTGAAGAGAAATAATCTGTATATGATTAAAAGTCAATTTTATAGCGAAAATAAAGAGAATAGTTAGATGTCTCTATAGGCCTAATAGAACCGGCTATACAGCGGCTTACAGTTAGAGTCAAAAATGCCTGAAGGCCTACTTTTATATTTTTGTTCTGAAAAGGTTTTTAGGGCTCTGAAGAGAAATGATCTGTATATGATTCAAAGTCAATTTTATAGCGAAAATAAAGAGCTTAGTTAGATGTCTCTATAGGCCTAATAGAACCGGCTATACAGCGGCTTACAGTCAGAGTCAAAAATGCCTGAAGTCCTACTTTTATATTTTTGTTCTGAAAAGGTTTTTAGGGTTCTGAAGAGAAATGTTCAGTGCATGATTCAAAGTCAATTTTATAGCGAAAACAAAGAGCTCAGCTAGAGGACTCTATAGGAATATTTGAACCAGCTATATAGCGGCTCACTGTTATTAAAGTCAAAAATGCCCAAAACCCTACAATTATATTTTTGTTCTTAAAACTTCTTTTAGAGCTCTGATAAAAATGGTATGTACATTGTACATGATTCAAAGTCTATTTTGTAACAAAATTAACGAACTTAGAGGTATCTTGTCGCTACAACTAATAAAACCGGAGATACCTACTGCGGTTTACAGTTTGAGTCAAAAAGTTCCCAAAACCTTACTTTTATATGCTTGTTCTGAAAACTCTCTTTAGGGTTTCAAAAAATAACCAATATATAATTTAAAGAGCTCACTTAAAGGTTCCTATAGGACTAATAGAAACAGAGGTATCGCGTTACAGTTAGGGTCAAGAATGCCCAAAACCCTACTTATATAATTTTTGACCTAGAAACTTTTGCTCGGGCTCCGAAGAAAAGAAATCTAAAGTTGTACGTTGTAGGCTTGGGTTTAGCTGTTGTAAGCTTCTTTATTGGGTCTATAAGGGCCTGATATACATGTGTAGTCGTCTACTTTTTGAAACATTTCACTTATATATATACTTATATATTATACGTAGAGTTTTTGACAGAGAAAAATAATGGATACAGAGACCAGAGACGAACCAAAATCAAAGCAAATTTATGTTCTATAATATAATCTTTTATCTCTTTTATAGTCTATCCTTCTCCAAAGCGAGCAACCAGTAAATATCTCAACTTGATATAAGTATGTTACGTCTTTTCTCAGTAGTAGCTCTTATTACCTCTATTACTATTACTTACCGATAGCAGTGTACAGTGCATTTCAAATTAATACATTGTATCAGTCAATAATACTTAAATATTTTTTACACTTGCGTATCATAAGTACTGACGAATTGTGCAATCTACACTTATGCTTAAGTTTAATTTAAACCTGCCTTAAAATAATTGTTCATCGACAATGGACCTTGACATTAACATTGACTTGGCCATTGTTGAACTTAAATATGAGTTAACTTATGCTTAAGTTTCGAATGTACAATCGACCCTTAGTGACAACTTTTGACGTACTTCTTAAGACCGATGGTACATTCAAAGCTTAAGTTCACCTAAACTTAAGTTTAACAATGTTCATGTCAATGTCAATGTCAAGGACCATTGTCAATGAACAGTAATAAGGCAGGTTTAACTTAAACTTAAGTTTAATTGTTGATTGTACAATTCGCCCTTAACGCCGGTTCTACCATTCGAAGCCTAAGTTCACTTAAACTTAAGTTAAACCTAGCTTATCATTATTCATTGACAATGGTCATGTCAATGTCTATGTCAAAGACAATTGTCAATGAGCAATGATATGGGAGGTTTAACTTAAACTTAAGCTTAAGTGTAGGTCAGGGCAGGTTTAAAGATAAACCAAGCTTAAACCATTGTAAGTATATGAAAAAATGAAAATGCAGGTTTAATTTTAAACTTGCCTTGAACTTAGATTTTAGATTGTACAATTCGCCCTTAGTGTCTAAAGTTGTGATTTTAACAAAAAAATTATTATGGGTAGTACTACTTAAAAATATTTTAGGGACGCGTCTTGTAATTTAATCGCTGATGTAACTGTAGGAAATGACATCAAACAAAAATAAACTAAAAAGCAAGAAGTCTAATCTAGAGGGAAGTGACTTTCTACTTTCTACTACTGGATTATTCGGTCGGCGACCTCCCTTGAAGAATTTTAAATCCTCCCCTGTTCATTTGCAATTTTTTTGCGCGTTAATTTATAAAGTTAATTAAATGGAACCGAATTGTTGACTTATTATAGACGTAAGTAGGTAATTTCAGTAAACATTGATTATTTATAATCCCCTTTTGCCAAGTCGCATTATTTTTATCTTTTATTTATTATTAGTAGTGATCTTTTCCAATTACACCTCAATTAGATTTTAATCCTTTATAAGCTCTTAAATTTCATGATGTCAGTCAGTTTCATGCTTCCATGTCGATATTAACATATCCAGCGTGTGATGATGATGACTATACTCAGCAATATACTAGGTATTTCTGCTAGATACCAGATAACAAGAACCAAGATTAAACGATCAAAACTAAAAGCTGTTGCATTACATTATAAGTATGTAGTAGTAGTAGTGTGATAGTTGACAAATAATATAAATAATGAATAATAAAGGTCCCAGTCCCTCAATCCCAGCATAGATCCCCGAGAAACACTACAATCAGTTAATCTTGGCTTACAAGTTTAATTTGTGTTGATTGCTGAAACACGGGCAGTTTCAAATTGTATTGCATACAAAACAAAAATTTTTTAATCCGAACTAACACTATCAATTTTGCCTATCTTCTAGTTGTAACCATCAATCAAGCTTTTACATTGGTACAATAAAATAATATTTTAAATCGATTCACGTTTAAAAAACGCAACCCACAATGCTTCAATGTGTTGTATTCATCAGTACAATTTAATTAAATAAAAAGTACTTTGCGATTATTATAAAACAGAAATATTTATTTTTGAATTTACCGCCTTGAATTATTCAATCAATTTTACCTGTTACAGTTAGTCCCCCTAGTGAAGAAAGTATTAACCTACACAAAAGTGCAGCTGCGTGGCAGCAAACCAACCTTCATTCTCTTTACAGCGAGAACGCCATCGCTGGCGTTGTTTGAATTTAGTGCTGTGTTAAAATCCTAAAACATCCAAGATGGTAAGCGCATTTTTAACTTGTATTTCATTTAAAACTCCTAGTTTGCGGTTTGTTTAATCGACGATGACTTTATTTTAATTGTAAAACGATAAGAATATGAATAACGGCCAATGTTGCACAACAGGATGAAATCGACGAGGTCGTACCCTAGAAGTATTTTTTCATCTTACATTAATCAAATTAGCCTTAAGTCGAATTACGATTTTGTTTATTAAAGTTTTGGTGTTCGTATTAGTGAAAACTTTTCAGTCTCTTTCGATTAAAATGGTGAGTGAACACGCCGACCCCACGTTGCTTTATAAGTGGCATTATTTCACTATGCGAAGGCACGTAGTTAGTTTTGGTAAAGTTTGTTTTAAAATGAAACAATTATATTCAGAAAAATGAATTAAATACTCGTCCCCATATGTTTTTGAAAAAGTGAGGTTACGTGGGGAGCTTACTATGTGTTATTTTGTAGGTGAACTTTACAGTAGACGAAATTCGTGGCATGATGGACAAGAAGCGGAATATCCGTAATATGTCCGTTATTGCTCACGTCGATCATGGCAAATCTACACTGACAGATTCCCTAGTGTCAAAAGCAGGTATTATCGCTGGAGCAAAAGCTGGAGAAACTCGCTTCACTGATACACGTAAAGATGAACAAGAACGTTGTATTACCATCAAATCGACGTAAGTTCCTACTATTTTTGTACCATAAACGTGCGATTAATTGGTTAATCGGTTCATTTTAGTGCCATTTCGATGTATTTTGAATTGGACGACAAAGATTTAGTGTTCATCACTAATCCCGATCAACGCGAAAAGGATATAAAAGGATTTTTAATTAATTTGATCGACTCTCCCGGGCACGTTGATTTTTCGTCGGAAGTAACTGCAGCTCTTCGTGTAACCGACGGTGCTCTTGTAGTAGTAGATTGTGTTTCTGGTGTTTGTGTACAAACTGAAACCGTACTTCGTCAAGCTATCGCAGAACGTATCAAGCCTATTTTGTTCATGAACAAGATGGACCGTGCACTTCTCGAGTTGCAGTTGGAAGCCGAAGATTTGTACCAAACTTTCCAACGTATTGTTGAAAATGTTAACGTAATCATCGCCACGTACTCCGATGATAGTGGTCCTATGGGTGAAGTACGAGTAAGTATAGAATTTTATTAACTTTTGGAGCCAATTTTCTCTGTACTTAATGGTGTTGTTATGTGCAATCGGAAATGGCTCAGAAAAAACGTCGTGCTTTGCCCCATGCTGGACTTTTGTGCCTTCATGGTTTCCCTTTAGCGAAACATTTTTATTGCATTTAAGGCTAGTAGCGCACGGATGATTTATTTTAACACCTTTTATGCATTTTTTATTCGTGCATTGTAGATCTCAATACATCAAATGAAAATTGATGGTGTTATGTATTCAGATCCATTGTGGACGATTAAAAATTGCATAAAAGGTGTTAAATTAATCGTCCGTGCGCTACTAGCCTAAGAGAGGGCTGCAATTCATAAGCCCCACTAGATGGCTCCACGAACTAGTGAAGATTATTTTTTACTTTCTAAATAGAAACTTGAAGTTAACCGGTTTCTCGAATTTTAGGTTGATCCAAGCAAAGGTTCGGTCGGTTTTGGATCTGGTTTGCACGGTTGGGCTTTCACTCTTAAACAGTTCGCCGAGATGTACTCTGAAAAATTCAAAATTGACGTCGTTAAGCTAATGAACCGTCTTTGGGGTGAAAACTTCTTCAATCCCAAATCCAAGAAGTGGGCCAAGCAAAAGGAGTCCGACAACAAGCGTTCTTTCTGTATGTACGTCTTAGATCCCATTTACAAGATCTTCGACTGCATTATGAATTACAAGTGAGTAAATCGTATTTATTTTTCTTTTGTTTCTACTTGTTTCTTCAAATTACAGAAAAGAGGAAACCGAGCAGTTATTGACCAAGTTGGGGGTAACATTGAAGCACGAAGACAAAGAAAAAGACGGCAAAGCCCTTTTGAAAGTCGTCATGAGAACTTGGTTGCCAGCCGGAGAAGCTTTACTTCAGATGATTGCCATCCATCTTCCATCGCCTGTGGTAGCCCAAAAATACCGTATGGAGATGTTGTACGAAGGCCCGCACGATGATGAAGCAGCTATTGCCGTTAAAAACTGTGATCCTAATGGACCTCTCATGATGTACATATCTAAAATGGTACCAACATCCGATAAAGGTCGTTTCTACGCCTTCGGTCGTGTATTTTCTGGAAAGGTAGCGACTGGTCAGAAGGCTCGCATCATGGGCCCCAATTACACACCTGGCAAAAAAGAAGACTTATACGAAAAGGCCATTCAAAGAACCATCCTCATGATGGGACGTTACGTGGAAGCCATTGAAGACGTACCATCCGGAAACATTTGTGGTTTAGTCGGTGTTGATCAATTTTTAGTAAAAACTGGAACCATCACCACCTTCAAAGAAGCGCACAACATGAAAGTTATGAAATTCAGCGTATCTCCTGTCGTGCGTGTCGCCGTAGAACCTAAAAACCCGGCCGACTTACCAAAACTCGTAGAAGGTTTAAAACGTTTAGCAAAATCCGATCCTATGGTCCAATGTATCATTGAAGAATCCGGCGAACACATCATTGCCGGTGCCGGCGAATTACATTTGGAAATTTGCCTGAAAGATTTAGAAGAAGATCATGCGTGCATTCCAATCAAGAAATCAGATCCCGTGGTATCTTATCGCGAAAGTGTCAGCGAAGAATCGAATCAAATGTGTCTTTCGAAATCGCCCAACAAGCACAACAGGTTGTTCATGAAAGCTTGCCCCATGCCCGATGGACTTGCAGAAGATATCGATAATGGAGATGTTAACCCACGTGACGACTTCAAGTCTCGTGCACGTTATTTGGGAGAGAAATACGATTACGACGTAACTGAAGCTCGTAAAATTTGGTGCTTTGGTCCAGATGGTTCCGGTCCTAATATTTTGGTGGATTGTACTAAGGGAGTGCAATACTTGAACGAAATTAAAGATTCTGTCGTTGCCGGTTTTCAATGGGCTTCTAAAGAGGGAGTACTTGCCGAAGAAAATTTACGTAGCGTACGTTTCAACATTTATGACGTTACCCTTCACGCCGATGCCATTCATAGAGGTGGTGGGCAAATTATTCCAACGACTCGTCGTTGCTTGTATGCATGCCTTCTTACTGCCGCTCCGAGGATCATGGAACCTGTTTATCTATGCGAAATTCAGGTAACTATTCAAGAATTGTTAACTTCAATACTTTCTATGTGTTGTGTACGTTTTGAAACTCATTTGTATATGTTTTCAGTGCCCAGAAGTAGCAGTTGGTGGTATCTACGGTGTATTGAACAGAAGACGTGGTCACGTTTTTGAAGAATCGCAAGTTGCCGGTACACCTATGTTTGTCGTTAAGGCGCATTTACCAGTAAACGAGTCATTCGGTTTTACTGCTGATTTACGTTCCAACACCGGTGGACAAGCTTTCCCACAATGTGTATTCGATCATTGGCAGATGTTTCCAGGTGATCCTCTCGAAGTAGGCTCCAAACCGTACACAATTGTTCAAGTAAGTTTCTCTTATATTGTTTTTTATTGCAAAGACCACCCTTAATTATACCAGCTACTTGGTCATGCTGTTGTTTGCATGATTACTTGCGGAGGGGTGGTAGAACAATGATGTTGAAGTTTAGGTCCAAATTAATTGAATAATTTTGCCCCGAATATGACATCTAACATCTTTTTTCCTAAAGGTTAGGTTAGATTTGAGTAAATGCCGTTTTTGGCACTCCTTATTTCTAACTATTAAACCTAGCTAAGTTGATAAATATAAGTTTTGAGACTTGAGAGTAAGTTCTAAATATAAATTTTTGTGTAATTTTCAGGATATCAGAAAACGAAAGGGTCTCAAAGAAGGTCTACCTGATCTTACTCAATACTTGGATAAATTGTAAACGAGGCAATTTTAGGAACTGTACAAAATATTTAAACAAATAAGTTGTTTTTTTTAACTTAAAA
Organism: Malthinus flaveolus; assembly: GCA_950108345.1. Lineage (NCBI taxonomy): Eukaryota > Metazoa > Arthropoda > Insecta > Coleoptera > Cantharidae > Malthinus > Malthinus flaveolus. Next base: position 94,253,890 of record OX467285.1, read on the forward strand.
GATGTATAAGTTTATTTTTTTTTTATTATTATAATTGTACAAGACTGGAATTAATTGGTCAAATCTGAAGTTTTAATCGGTATCAAAAAAAATGTATAACTTTGGTTAACATCCCAAGTGCTTTGTACAGTAATTCCATACCAAGTAAAAAAATTCGCAAATATTGGGTTTGTTTTATTACATTTTACGTTATAAGTTTTACGTATTTAGCAAGTAATTGTCCTTTTAAAATTTTAATTATGATTATACCGAGTTGTTTCTTTTTTTTTTTATTAAAAATAAATTAGTTGTACACGGACACTTTGTATTTTTTTTCTTCATAACTACATTTCGTTAAAAGGTAAGTCTCTTTAAATGTTTTACTTCAGATTTTAATTTTTGTTTTTTTTAGGTTCTGGTCCAATCGCAGGAATGAACATTGTAAGTTATTTTTTAATTCACTTACAATCTAGAGATCATGAGACTGCTCATTTATATAAGTTTCCTTTTGAAACTTGGTAGATACTGAATGTCACAGTCATCGGATCTCGAGTTCTTGACATTTACCCCATCTAATTAAACAGTCACTTTTTTAAATATGTAAAAAGATTACTATTTATAGGTGGGCATATTAAGTTATCTTGTGTAAGGGAATTTAATTTTAATGTAAATTCACCTAAGGGATATGATTGAACATTTTTTCATTTTTGGGTGTTTCGGAAATTCATAATCTTTTTTTCTTTATTGCAGCTATTTACAGCTATACACACATCTACACTACTTCTTCTACTACATCTACAACTACTAATGAGCGTGGTTTAAAACGTAAGTTACATATTTTTTGTAAAATTTCTTAAAATGACTAGAAGTTATTAAAGAAGTAAATTAAATTTGCAGTGTTCAGTTAGTCAAAAGGATTCTGGTTCTTTGTATTGTGTTACTGACTTACTAATTGACTATTTACCCCATCTAATTAAGCCGTCATTTTTTGGTATATTATGTAAAAAGAGTGTGTGCTATAGGTGGGTACAACAAGTTATCTCGTGTAAGGGAATTTAATTTTAATGTAAATTCACCTAAGGGATATGATTGAACATTAATTTTCATTTTTGGGTGTTTCGGAAATTCATAATCTTTTTTTCTTTATTGCAGCTATTTACAGCTATACACACCATCTACAACTACTAATGAGCGTGGTTTAAAACGTAAGTTACATATTTTTTGTAAAATTTCTTAAAATGACTAGAGTAAAACAAATTTAGAATGTTCAGTCAGTTAAAAGGATTACGGTTCTTTTGATTGTGTTACTGACTTACTAATTGACTATTTACCCCATCTAATTAAGCCGTCACTTTTTGGTATATTATGTAAAAAGAGTGTGTGCTATAGGTGGGTACAACAAGTTATCTCGTGTAAGGGAATTTAATTTTAATGTAAATTCGCCTAAGGGATATGATTGAACATTAATTTTCATTTTTGGGTGTTTCGGAAATTCATAATCTTTTTTTTTCTTTATTGCAGCTATTTATAGCTATCACACCATCTACAACTACTAATGAGCGTGGTTTAAAACGTAAGTTACATATTTTTTGTAAGATTTCTTAAAATGACTAGAAGTTATTAGTTGAAAGAAGTAAAATAAATTTACAATGTTCAGTTAGTCAAAAGGATTCTGGTTCTTTTTATTGTGTTACTGACTTACTAATTGACTATTTACCCCATCTAATTAAGCCGTCACTTTTTGGTATATTATGTAAAAAGAGTGTGTGCTATAGGTGGGTACAACAAGTTATCTCGTGTAAGGGAATTTAATTTTAATGTAAATTCACCTAAGGGATATGATTGAACATTATTTTTTGTTTTTATAAATATAATTACTAGGGATTTTTTTAAAATTAATAATAATTAGTTGCTTTTTATACCCTAAATTAAACATATTAAGGAGAGAAAAATTTGTCGACCAAATCTCGAGAATCGAACCCAAGACAGCCATATTCGGTGACCATTCAAAAACAGTCACCGGATAATTCTCTCCTTAATATGTTTAATTTAGGGTATAAAAAGCAACTATTTATTATTAATTATTTTTTGTGTTAGGGAAATATAAAATCTTCTTTTCTTCATTCCAGTGATCGACAATGATACCACCAACCATCTAGAACTGTTAATGGAAGTGGTTTAAAACGAGGTGGGTTTATTTTATATATTTTTTCTTAAAATTCTTGAAATGATGAAAATTTAACTGTTTAAAGAAGTAAAATAATTTACAATGTTGTTCAATTAGCCAAAAGGATTCTGAAGTTCATTTGATCCTTTAAAAAAAATTTGTCATTGGTCGAAAATTAATTGCTTGTTTTTTATTGCAGACCAGAAGTCTTCGACTAACATGTTTGATTACCAGGCGAACTTCATTAACCAAACTTCGAAATGAACTGCTTCTATAAACGTACGTATTATCTATTGAAAGTCCTTTTTTGATAAATGTTCATTGGTTCAAGAATCAAAGCTCAAATGATGATTGTTCATATGCACATTTTTGTCTGATTGTTTGTGACGATATATGAACGGCCAACTGAAGGATTCATGAACAGGACTTCAAGCTTTAAAATTAATTAAACAACAATTTTAAATTGCTATTTTTGTTTCAGGTATAAAATATCTTTCCACAATTTGAGAAGCCAAAAAGGTTACTTTGAGGGAGTTCGTTGTAAAGAGGTGTGTAATGATTTAATTAGTTCTATTATTAAAGGGTTGGTCCCACCAACCCCGATTAAAGAATTTAATCACGGTTAATGGCAGTTAATTAATGACAATGTTATTCATTGATTCTGTCATTAACCGTGATTAAATTCTTTAATTAGAGTTGGTGGGACTGGCTCTAATTGTTGATATGATGATTGTTCGTATGCACATTTTTGTCTGATTGTTTGTGACGATATATGAACGGCCAACTGAAGAATTCATGAACAGGACTTCATGCTTTAAAATTAATCAAACAACAATTTTAAATTGCTATTTTTGTTTCAGATATGGAATTTCTTTGCACTATTCAAGAAGCCAATAAGCATGCTTTGGTGGAGTTCGCTGTAAAGAGGTATGTACTAATTTAATTAATGCTACTAAATTCATGGCTCTTATGAGAAGGACCAACTGATCTTAATTGCATAAATATCTACCATAATTTATTGATCTTTGTGTAATTATTATTGATTGTACCGAAGTATCATCAATGATGATTGTTTTATCACAGACCTGTTCTGAGTAAAGTTGATGAGTCAATGAACATTTTTATCTGACTTTCACATTTTTTAATCTAAACATTTTTTTCTTGTTTTCCGCATACTAATTCTTCTACTTATAGTTTTAGATTCGCTCTATGGGTTGTGTCTGAAAAAATTCAATCCAAGGATTTCTTAAGGTGAGTTTGTAAGAACGTAGCTATTTGAGGTCAGAAGTTCCACCTTTGTATAAAACGAAAGTCTTCTTAACAAATGTCTATATTCATATTAATCGGGCTCGTAATGATGATTGTTCTATTCACAGACCTGTTCTTAATTTTATTGACGATAAATAGACAGTATCTGATTATTTCACAAAGTATTTTAATTATTGTACTTTTGGTAATTAGGAAATTATAAATAAATTTCTTTTTTAGGGTCGTTGCAACTTGAGCTATGCAACTTGTGAACTGAACTTCAGAATTCTGTCAGGAGAGGTGGTACTAATTCTGACTTGGTGATTGAGGGGCCTCGAGACTACTAACAGAGGTACGTGTATATTTAATTAATATTCTGGTCCGCAAGTAGGATTAATAATGTAATGATGTAATGTTACCGCCCCTGTCTGAAGAGAAGTGTTGAGCGGATTGTTTCTGATACCCTCTCTAAAAGTATTATATTTAGTAGAAGTGATCAAAGTTTTAAAAATTTGTTTTGTTACAGGTAGAAAGCGTCATCATCAGTACTTTCTGAGGGGCCTCGAGACTTTATTGAGAGGTATGTGCGTATTTAATTAATTTTCTGGTCCGTGAGTAGAAAGATTATTAATGTAATGATGTAATGTTATCGCCCCAGTCTGAAGAGAAGTGTTGATCCGATTGTTTCTGATGCCCTCTCTAAAAGTATTATTTTTGGTTGAAGAGAACAAAGTTTTAAAAATTTGTTTTGTTACAGGTAGAAAGCGTCATCATCAGTACTCTTCTGAGAGGCCTCGAGACTTTATTGAGAGGTATGTGCATATTTAATTAACTTTCTGGTCCGTGAATTGAAAGATTATTAATGTAATGATGTAAAGTTATCGCCCCAGTCTGAAGAGAAGTGTTGATCCGATTGTTTCTGATGCCCTCTCTAAAGTGTTATTTTTGGTAGAAGTGAACAAAGTTTTAAAAATTTGTTTTGTTACAGGTAGAAAGCGTCATCATCAGTACTCTTCTGAGGGGCCTCGAGACTTTATTGAGAGGTATGTGCATATTTAATTAATTTTGTGGTCTGTGAGTAGAAAGATTATTAATGTAATGATGTAATGTTATCGCCCCAGTCTGAAGAGAAGTGTTGATCCGATTGTTTCTGATGCCCTCTCTAAAGTGTTATTTTTGGTAGAAGTGAACAAAGTTTTAAAAATTTGTTTTGTTACAGGTAGAAAGCGTCATCATCAGTACTCTTCTGAGGGGCCTCGAGACTTTATTCAGAGGTATGTGCATATTTAATTAATTTTCTGGTCCGCGAGTAGAAGGATTAGTAATGTAATGATGTAAAGTTATCGCCCCAGTCTGAAGAGAAGTGTTGATCCGATTGTTTCTGATGCCCTCTCTAAAGTGTTATTTTTGGTAGAAGTGAACAAAGTTTTAAAAATTTGTTTTGTTACAGGTAGAAAGCGTCATCATCAGTACTCTTCTGAGGGGCCTCGAGACTTTATTGAGAGGTATGTGCATATTTAATTAATTTTGTGGTCTGTGAGTAGAAAGATTATTAATGTAATGATGTAATGTTATCGCCCCAGTCTGAAGAGAAGTGTTGATCCGATTGTTTCTGATGCCCTCTCTAAAGTGTTATTTTTGGTAGAAGTGAACAAAGTTTTAAAAATTTGTTTTGTTACAGGTAGAAAGCGTCATCATCAGTACTCTTCTGAGGGGCCTCGAGACTTTATTCAGAGGTATGTGCATATTTAATTAATTTTCTGGTCCGCGAGTAGAAGGATTAGTAATGTAATGATGTAAAGTTATCGCCCCAGTCTGAAGAGAAGTGTTGATCCGATTGTTTCTGATGCCCTCTCTAAAATGTTTATTTTTGGTAGAAGTGAACAAAATTTTAAAAATTTGTTTTGTTACAGGTAGAAAGCGTCATCATCAGTACTTTCTGAGGGGTCTCGAGATTTTATTGAGAGGTATGTGCATATTTAATTAATTTTCTGGTCCGCGAGTAGAAGGATTAGTAATGTAATGATGTAAAGTTATCGCCCCAGTCTGAAGAGAAGTGTTGATCCGATTGTTTCTGATGCCCTCTCTAAAATGTTTATTTTTGGTAGAAGTGAACAAAGTTTTAAAAATTTGTTTTGTTACAGGTAGAAAGCGTCATCATCAGTACTCTTCTGAGGGGCCTCGAGACTTTATTCAGAGGTATGTGCATATTTAATTAATTTTCTGGTCCGCGAGTAGAAGGATTAGTAATGTAATGATGTAAAGTTATCGCCCCAGTCTGAAGAGAAGTGTTGATCCGATTGTTTCTGATGCCCTCTCTAAAATGTTTATTTTTGGTAGAAGTGAACAAAGTTTTAAAAATCTGTTTTGTTACAGGTAGAAAGCGTCATCATCAGTACTCTTCTGAGGGGCCTCGAGACTTTATTCAGAGGTATGTGCATATTTAATTAATTTTCTGGTCCGCGAATAGAAGGATTAGTAATGTAATGATGTAAAGTTATCGCCCCAGTCTGAAGAGAAGTGTTGATCCGATTGTTTCTGATGCCCTCTCTAAAATGTTTATTTTTGGTAGAAGTGAACAAAGTTTTAAAAATTAGTTTTGTTACAGGTAGAAAGCGTCATCATCAGTACTTTCTGAGGGGCCTCGAGACTTTATTGAGAGGTATGTGCATATTTAATTAATTTTCTGGTCCGTGAATAGAAAGATTATTAATGTAATGATGTAAAGTTATCGCCCCAGCCTGAAGAGAAGTGTTGATCCGATTGTTTCTGATGCCCTCTCTAAAATTATTATTTTTGGTAGAAGTGAACAAAGTTTTAAAAATTAGTTTTGTTACAGGTAGAAAGCGTCATCATCAGTACTTTCTGAGGGGCCTCGAGACTTTATTGAGAGGTATGTGCATATTTAATTAATTTTCTGGTCCGTGAGTAGAAAGATTATTAATGTAATGATGTAAAGTTATCGCCCCAGTCTGAAGAGAAGTGTTGATCCGATTGTTTCTGATGCCCTCTTTAAAAGTATTACTTTTGGTAGAAGTGAACAAAGTTTTAAAAATTGGTTTTGTTACAGGTAGAAAGGGGTAATCTTCGGCTACTCTTCAAGATGGGTTTTTTAGGTTTCAGTGAGAGGTACGTAACATTTTTTTTTTGCAACCTCAACAGCTAGAAGGACTTCCAGATCAGGCGAGGCTAATCCACAACAGACATTTTTAATTATAAATTGTAATTAAAATTCGCTAGTTGTGGTAAATAAGATTGCCTCTTTGACATGTTGAAATACTCAAATTGTTGAATTATTATGTTGAAGTGGCTAACAGTAGTTTCTCTTGTAATTTCAACTATTGTTGATTTTTACTTAATAAATTCTTATTATTTAATATTTTATGTTTATTAAACTCCTTTCTACTCCTACATTTTCCGTGGTTGATCTGTTTTAAAAGTTTGAACATTGCTGGCAAGTTATAAACAGTGTTCGCTTCAGGAAAGTTATTTAGCTCAAGTTTTACGAAATTCTTGTAGAGAGGTTCTGGAAAATATTTTCTAGAGAAAGTAGATACAGAGAACCACTTTTATTATGTACACTTTATTTACAGCTACAAAATTTTCTTAAAATAACTTGTTGAAATCTTGTTACTCGTTAAAAAATAATTATAATCTGCACTAATTTTATTGTTACGATATTCAAATTAAACTTAAATACTGAGCATAATCTTTCCAAGTTGAAACAAAGCCAATGAGAAACCAATTATTGAAACGAATTAACCTTCGGCAATACTACTTTTATACAAAGATGCGAGACTCTTGGCAGCCAACAAAATTATTTCTCTTCTAGAAACGCCGGTTAAAGCATGGTGCCATTCAGAATGACTCACTCCTAAATTCCTGCCCATTAACCTTCCAATAGTAACTGCATAACCAGTCGTTTTATAGAGATAATCGGAAGGAGTGTCTTCCTCTGCTAAAGCAACGACACTAGATGGAACTGGCGTCATTTGGGTAAAAGTCTGCAAAGATATTTGTCTCGCTGGGTCATTTAAAACCAAAACGCCAACATCAAACCATCTATAAGGAGTTCACATGTATTCCCGAGATAATAAAAATAAACTACATACTTGTCTGGTCTGACTTCAACTAAGAAGTTTTCAATGGCAACAACTGGAAAAGGTTTGACATTGGGATCTTTAAAAACTTCCTGTATTCGTTCTTCGGCCGCTTTAATACCTGCAGCAAATCCTACCGGTTGCGCTGCAACCCCTGTCGATTGTGCTTCAATGCCTCTAAAACAGTTCATTAGGTTGCGGGTTGAACCTTTTCGACTGTACTCACTCTACAGTGGCTTTGCCAAAAATACTTTGAAATCCTTCTTGAACGGCACTGACTTTAATCTCTTGTTGTGATGCTACTAATATATAAGGATCCCCTCCTGAATCTGCAAAATACACTATTACAATCTACGATATCAAATTAGAAAACACTTACAAAGATACCCTCTCATTTGGGGATCTAAAGTTATTATCATCGAGTCAACAGAATTCTTGGCTTTTGTTGCAACTTTTGATAAAAGTCCACCACTCGAAACGGCTCCTCTCATCCACCCTATAAGACCACTCGATTCTTCGTTTGCCAAAAGGGGTTGGCTTGCGTTTCCATGTTGCACTCCTTTGCTTGGTGGAATTGCGGCGCTAAAATTAAATTAGAGACCAGTTATAATTGTTAAATGAACTCACCTAAATTGAGTGGGATAGTATGGGTCTGCTACGGGTTGATTCGATACTATGGGGCTTTGAGAAGTGTGACTGCGACTCGGGGGTAGTAATGATGGTGGTATAGAAGTCGTTACGGGGGTTGCCGGTATAAAGCTAGGCAGCGCGGACGGTGGTGAGACATTCGATAATAAATTTCCACTCGGACTAGATACACTCGACAGAGATACAACAGGCGACGGTATGAGCGAAGCAGAAGACGATATGCTGCTCAGAGATTCTGTGTACAAAAATAGGGAATGTTGAAACAAAATCTGCTGACGTTTCATAAACATAAAACATAAACAAACCTGTTTTGTCGACCGCGCTCGTTGGATATTCGTTATTTTTATTTATGATTTCGAAAGTGTCTCCATTGGAGTCCTCTTGTAACATTATGAAAGGATTTTTAATTTAAGTTACTTTAATAATTTTGTAATCGTGGCCAAATAAAAACCAAAACAATACTGGTTACCTAGTTACTTAAATAGTTTAGGGATTGGTATGCATGCACTGTCAGTTAGTATTAGTAACACGGTTAGTAATTTTAGTTGTCATTCGGCATTGTCGGTCTAATTGTCATTAATTCGCTTTGATCTTCGATGTCAAACAATTAACTAACAAATTATTTGTGATACCGATAAGTGATAATTTGTGTCGAAAATTGAAAATGGCCGAGCATGTTGAGCCTCCCCCTTTGTTCGAAGTAATAGATATCAAAAATAGGCAAGAAGACGACGATGATGACGACGATTTATTCGCATCTACACTACAGGTGAAGAGGTCTAGTTTTGTTTGTACCATAACCCATTAATTGTGCATTATAGGATAATCCGCCCTCTTTAACCCTAGAAGATGAACACCAAGAAACTTTAAACGGTATAAACGACATCTCCAAGATGAAAATCAGCGAGTCGAAGGCGTTTCTAGAAAACGTTCCTATTAGCACACAAGATGTAGTTACGACTCCAACTTTGGAGCAGGTACGTTTCGTTTAAGTTACTGTAAGTGTTTAACAACTTACGAACGCAGGTTCATAGCGAAGGGGAAGATCAGTTCATAGAAATTTCCGTAACCGATCATCAGAAAGTAGGAGACGGAATGGGAGCTTATGTTTTATACCGTGTTTGTACTCGAACCAATATTCCTTTATTTAAGAAAAAAGAAACGTCAGTCATGCGTCGTTTTAGCGACTTTTTAGGGCTACACGATAAGTTAACGGAAAAGTATCTCAAAGCCGGTCGAATTATACCCCCTGCACCCGAAAAAAGCGTTATCGGTGAGTATTTATTTTTTATTTACACGATGACTAATCGATTCAAAATAGGTATGACTAAGATAAAAATGTCGAGTCAACCGGAAAATAATTCAAACAATGGAAACGACTTTATCGATAGAAGACGGGGTTGTTTAGAACGTTATTTACGTAGGACTTCGCAACATCCAGTCTTGGTACTCGATCCAGACTTTAGGGAGTTTTTAGAAGCAGATTTTGAATTACCCAAAGCTACGAGTACTTCTGCATTGTCCGGTGCAGGTGTGATGAGGCTGTTTAATAAAGTTGGGGAAACGGTTAATAAAATAACTTATAAAATGGACGAAAGCGATCCCGTGAGTATTTTTAGATAGAAATAAAACAAAGTCTAATTTTTTTTCGGTTTAGTGGTTTGAAGATAAGTTAGCTCAAGTTGAAGCTTTGGAAACACAGTTGAGGAAGCTTTATGCGAGCGTCGAAACATTGGTTGGATACCGTAAAGAATTAGCAAACTTAACAAATGGAGTTGCTCGCTCTGCAGCAATGCTTAGTTCTTGCGAAGACCACAATTCTTTATCTAGGGCTTTATCGCAGTTGGCGGATACTGAAGAAAAAGTGGGTAGTTTTAAGAAGTATTAGGGGCAAAATTAATTTGTTTTTTTACTATTAGGTCGAAGCCCTTCATATCGAGCAGGCTAATACAGATTTTTTCATTCTTTGCGAGTTGTTGAAAGACTATTTAGGCTTATTAGGTGCAGTTCGTGACGTTTTTCACGAAAGGACTAAACTTTTTCAACATTGGCAACATTCGCAGCAAATGTTGACTCGTAAACGCGAGGCCAAGACTAAATTTGAACTGAATAATCGTGCGGATAAAGTCGATCAAGCTAATGTGGAAGTTATGGAAGTAAGTAGATTGAAATTTGTTAGAATGGAACTTTTATTGTGTTTTTAGTGGGAATCGAAAGTTGAAAGGGGACAAGAAAGTTTTAACAAAATATCAAAAATGATCAAGATGGAAATGGAGCGATTTGATAAGAGTCGCATTAATGATTTTAAAGCTATGTTTATTAAATATTTAGAAAACCATTTGGATCATCAGGCACAAGTATGATTTTAAAGAGTTTACTATCGACGATTTTATTTTATTTGTTTTTAGTTGGTTAAGTATTGGGAAGCTTTTTTACCTGAAGCTAAAGCGATTGCTTGACTAGAGGATATGTGTGAAGATTAGCAGGACCGACATTCCAATTGGAGATTCCCAGAATTTTAATCATGTACGTAATTATTATTCTTTGTGTAAAGAAACAATATTCTCGTATAAATCGATGTTAAGTGGAAATATGTAAATATTTCTTTCTGCTTTTTAAATTTCAAATTTGTTTTTCTCTCATTTGTAAGATAATTATAAAGAATTTACGACTTTTATAGAATAAGAGTTGATAAGAGAGGTATAATAACACTAAGAACACTGCCAAAAGTGTATTATATTTAGATACGAATGATCGAGTTGTGTTAAAAAGTATTGTCAGTCTGCAAGCATTTTTAGAACTGTTTGGATAAGGAACGCCCTTAGTACAATAAAATTAAATTTTAAAAGGGAAAAAATTGGGAAGTGCATAAAAATTTGCACACACATTCAAAAGTACCCACTTTTTAAGAAACCAATAATTAGTCTACCCATTGAGTAATAATTTATAAGGATTGATTAATACTGAGTGTAAGCTTTTATTTTAATTAATTCAATAAAATCAACAATCAGTATCTATTAATCCTTTTATTTCAGCCACTCAAACTCTAGCCTTTCTGTCGACTGACTAACGCACTTATTATATACTCAATGGCCTACCACTGTAGGGACCAAATGGGTTTTTGCCCAACATGGTCACAAATACACTCCTGGACAAAATTAACGCATCAATTTATTAAACTTTAAGCTCCTAAATTGGGTTACCAGATTAGTTTTGAAAAGATATCTTCGACAAATTAATGACCTAATTTTCCATCATTTTTTAACTGGTTTCGAGATAATGCCGCATTCATAGACTTCAACAGTATTGGAACCAATTCGGTATGACCGCTGAAGCAAATTTCACCTCTAAACATAACAAAGCCACCTCCAAAAGGGATCCATGGAGAGATGCTGCAACTTGCAAATAACTCTCTTACCCTTTGCCACACACGCTCACGTCCATCATGAGATTTAAGACTTACTCGCGTTTCGTCCGTGAATGAAACCTTCCAATTGCCAAAACCTTTAGTTGATTGGACTAGTGGTGCGTTAGGGTTTTGTCTAGGGGTAGTTTAATCGAAAAATGCTTTTATTAAGAGTCCCATTCCTAGGAATTTTGGGACGAATTCAACCGATTTTAACCTTTATGAAACGAAAAAAGGTACCAGAAAATTGAACACGCTCTCTACTGTACTATTAGCAAGCATTTGTATGAAAAGCTCTTTATTTTTAACTAAATCAAGAAAATATCTCTGGAACTAAAAGGGGCGGATTAATGCCGCACTTTCAAAAAATTGTATATTGCCCAATTTTTAAGGTACGGGAATAAAAAGTAAACCAAATTAAAGAAAAATTCATAAGCTTTATAAAAGGTTTGATGACATTTTTTGATAAAAGTACTATTTTTCAAAATTTTAACACGTTAGTCACACTACAACCACCTACAACGGTAAATTCATAATCACTTTCTTAAAAATTGTGTCCAACATTTACAAATTTTACTGTACATAAATAACGTAAGTCTTTATATTACACTTATAAAGTAGTATTTTTTGTTTTAGTTCCTATTTTTGTTTTAAAACCATGGTGTCCATTTTAAACTAGAAGCGGAATCTCAAAATTTACCTACATTTTTAATTTTAAGGCATTCTCGAAAGTATTGGCTGTATGTGCAAATTACTTTTGTAAAAATGTGATAAAACAGTTTTGTTTCTAATCCGACTAAAAAGCTAATTTAAAATTGCAATGTTCGGGAATATGCAATTTGAGCACCTTTGAAGGCACCTTTTAAGTTTTTTTTAACCAACTGCTAATTTAGCTTAAAATTAATCGATTCTTCGAATGGATATTTTTCATACCTTTCTATCTACCTCTTGCTGTTTTTTTAATAGCACCAAGTATCCACACATTCATTACAGGATGCTACTAAGAACGCCTCTGTAAAATAATATCTCCTTAAAACAAATTATAGAGACTTGTTGGAGGACAAGCATGTTGCACTCTAAAATGAACTTAAAGTCCCTCTTTGCTTTGACTATTTTTGAAAATTTGACATTTTCAATCTTTTCCACTCGCAGACAGAAAATGCTAGTTCATATCGTACACCCTATATAACTGGAGATTATTTTAGAGTGTAGCATCTTGTTCTCATACAACTTTCCCTAATCTGTTTTTTCCCTATTATTTATAGTACCTAAAGGTGATATTTGCCATATTCTACATTCTTAGTGACACCCTGTTTTAAATTGTTTATTCTACTTCATAAATTAATATTAATGTGTTATTTTTAGTTTTGCTTAAATGTAGATATATGAAATATATCGCATGCAGGATAGAATATATGTTTAAAAAACACTGTTAAATAACAAATAAAATTCATTTACTGTCCCCCATGTATATTACCATATTGCGTATAATATCTATGCATTTAGGATTAGTTTATATTTGTAATAAATAAAATGATAATATTTCGCATATTAGATACATTGTACTGCTTGTAATAAAACATTTTCTTATTAATTTTCATTTATTCACCCTTCTATGTGGAAAAATAGCAGCAAACCTGGATGGACGCCTTTAACTTCATTTCAAATGTGGCGCCTATTAAACTGTCACTTTCCTAGCCAATGAAAAATCACTTTCGTTTTAGTAAAATGTCGACTATCGTACAATAGCGAGGTTAAATTAACATGGCAGATAGAAATATCGATGAAAGTATTAGAAAACCGCGACGATCAAAAGGAACACCGTTTCACCGACAAAGGAACTATTACGCATTAGCAATTTTAGGTGTTAGTGGAGTTACTGCAGTCCTATATGAGTAAGTAACCTTTTTCATTATACCTAACCTCTTTTTTTTGACAAAATATTTTTGTAGATGTTGGTCTCGAACCCAAAAGATTAAAAAGGACATTAAAGAGAATAAGTACGAATATCCTGACGAATTAAAAGCGCAAATTTTAGAACGAAGATGGGCCAATGTCGACCCTAATATGCACCAAATTGTACAAAAGTTACGTGAAAAAAGAGAAGAGAAAGAAAATATTCCTCAGCCCCAGTCGTGGCTTAGTAAAATAATATCGTCACAGCCCGAATTATAAACTTTAAAATACTAGTGTAGTGTACTTTAAATGTAGTATTCGTAATAAATAATTTGTAAACGCCATGTCTTCTACCGGAGCCGACGAGTTAAATATAAGTGAAGAATCTCCTTACAGGGGTTTGTTGGTGGAAAGTAGTACTTATAACGTGAACACGACTCTCGACGACGAAAAAGACTTCAAGACTCCTAAGCGAAGAACAGTAAAACCTTCACAAACAAAAATAGTTAAAAATGCTAAAAAGAAAAGTAAAAAGAAGACCGTTAACTTGAGCGCTAGTCAGATGCGTTTTACCAAAATTGTTCAAGACGATTCGGAAAGTTTTGGCGTTAATCCCGAACATTGGCAACTTGCCTTAACTTTATCTAAGTCGGTTCAAGAACAAAGTGTCGAAGACAAGTCAGTGTCGAGTGCTTCGAGTAGTGAGGAAAAAAATGCGGACTTGCAGAGTAATTTGCGAAGATTTGGCTTTACCACTGGTGGTAAACGTTTACAAGTGCAGAATCGAAGACCTGTCGTTAATGTGCGTATGTTTTGAGCTATATTTTTTTTTTGAATTACGATGCATGGGTTGATCCAATTATTTTAACAATAATTGGGGTTGCTTGTCAGATTCTTAATGGTGCCACCGGGTTTAAATTTAAGTTGGGACTATTACTGTGCTGCTGTACAAAACCTACAGGTTTTTTTCTAACTGCATCACTCAAATGGCTAGCAAATTGGAGATGTAGTGCACTGCAAGTCTCTTGTGAAATTCCTCAGAGCGTTCAGGGTTCTCATCTAATAAATTTTGCTCAGTTTGGCTCAATTTTGCTGAATCTTGCTGTTGGTAGGTCAGCTATGTATTACAAAGCATAAGAAAGTTACTTTGGATATGGTAGGAAAAAGGTCAGTGCATTTGGGAAGGAGGGTTGAGTGGTACCTTATTTGAAAGCCCCTTCAACCGCCTTTACAACGATAATATACTAATTTGCTATTTTTTGATTAGTAGTTAAGTTGTAACAAATTGTTCTGTTATCCACAGAAAAAGAAAAAATCCAGATATCGCTTTGTGACTCCGATTCTCTTTATACGCACCCAAGAAGACCGTGATAAGCTCATATCAGAGAAAGTAGCCCAAGTTTTGTCTGAAAGTGTCGATAGAGACTGCATGTATTATTCGGACAACCATAGGAAACCGTTCAGTAAAGAGTTGCAAAAATATTGGAACGACAATATTGAAATTTTTCGATTACACGGTGTCGAATGTAAATTTTTAAACGATGCCGTATTGTACACGAAGTCTTTAAATTTAGAACCTAACAAAATCAAGTGTGGGTCCTTGTTGAAAGATTGGGCTCAAATTCCAGGACGAGATGTTTCCCCATTAAGAGAAGTGGATACCGCCCCCAAAGAAGAACCAATCGAAGTTGAAAACGAAACCCAAGCTTTACCAAATGTGGTAGACGAGCAATGTCCTTACATTAAATATGATAATGGTGGAACACCAGAAAGCCTCCTTTTAAACATCGAAGAAGAACAATATATTTACATTAGTGAGGAAAAGGATAGCACGAGTGTAGTGTTAAGGCATACACCATCATTAACACACAGTATCAAATCGTGTAGTTCTCCAGATTTGTTTAGTTCCGACGATGAGATAGCAAATGAGGCGTTTTTAAACGTCGTTTCTAGCGTACGCCAATTAACCGCCGAAATAAACAGCCCAAAAGAGGACCCAAATTATCTTTCTCAATCGTTATTAAGTTTAACGCCGCAAGAAAAGTCGATTAGTTTTTCTCCCAATAAAAATAACTCGAAATCGTCCAGCTTTTTGGACAAAAGTAATATTGAAAACGACAATGGTATTTGTTCCTACGAAAATTTTCGAACTGACGAAATTCCCATTGAGAATTGTGTGGATTTAACCGTATCATCTGAAGATGACGTTAGTAAAGGAGAACTTTTTGAACCCAAGAAGCCGAAGGAAAGTGAAAGTTCACTAGGAGACTTTATTTTGGATCGATCAAAGCTCGATGAGTTTGATACATCTCTGGATGAAAGTGACGAAAATAGTTCTCTTCCTCGCTTTTTAACATGCAAAACAAGTCCAGATTTTTGTGGACGATTAACCGGAGTCGATTCTTCCACTTTGGTCCAGAAGTCTAATTTTTCCACTTTGGCCGAGAAGTCTAATTCTCCCACTTCAGTCGAGAAGTCGAATTCTTCCACTTCGGTCGGGAAGTCTAATTCTTTGCGAGTCTCTCATAGACTTTTGAGTTTCTCCGACCAAAAATCGCCAAAATCGCACACCTTGCGTAGAAGTAAGTCTCTCAACGTGACCGATTATATTAATGATATGTTGAACCAAGATGAAAACGCAACGGACGGTTCAAAATTGTTTTCAAGGCACAACTCATTTTTATCTGAAGCGTCGTTAAGTCAAAGCAGCATTATCTTAAGTGACGAAGAGTTAAATTACTCGAGTAAATTTAGCTCGACATTGCAAAACGTACATGTTCTGGTTAACTCCGACTCGATGGACGTCGAAGTTGCAAACAATGAGCCGGAAGGTGCTACTTTGAACTCATCGCTCGTGCAGGACGAACTGCCGTGTCAAGACGTAATTTTGCTAAATACCGATTCCAATGAAAGTATGTGTAAAGACAAAACGGTTTTGAGCGACGTAGAGCTTTTGGATAAAATTCAAACCACACCCAAGACCGAAGTAATAATAAGAACTTCTAACGTTACTCCTTCAGTGGATTATGACGGGTTTAATACTCCAAAAATTAATGAAGAATTAACCAAGTTTGGCTTGAAGCCTATGAAACGTCAGAGAGGAGTTCAGTTGTTGAAACACATTTACGAAGCAACTCATCCATTTGTCGATGTAACCCAATTGGAAAAGCAGTCGACTAGTGATGACGACTCTCGTATAGTAAAGAAACGAAAGTGCGATAAAAAGACCAAAAGTCCATCTCCGAAAAAATCACGGAGTCCCAAAAAGAACGATTTTGTGAAGAGGATCGAATTTAACGATTTAAAAGATGCGACACCTGAAATTGTTGGAAGTATTATTTCAGAAGTGTGAGTATAACTGTTGAGAAGCGCGAACCCAAAAGTTAAGTGGTCGTATTTTAGAGATGAATTAGTATTCGAACGAAAATCGACTAAAAAGGTTCTGTCGTGTCTTTTACCGTTACAAATTGCTTGGCACAATTTAGTATCGTCAAATTCGAATTTGAAAAAAAATATTTTACTTTATGAACCCATACACTTGGAAGTCGTGTACGATATGTTGAAGGATCAAGGATTTTGTTATCATCTCGAGGTGAGTAATGATCGACGGCAAGCGCGTTATAAATAATTCTTGTGATTTTAGGATTTGTTGGCGTTTTTGGATAAAAAGTGTATAACTGTTAGAACAAACCAAAATCAAAATCGAAGACGAAATGTTCGCAAAAAATACAGTTCCCCCCAAAAATAATTTTTTTAAAATTACGTTTTATTTTATTTTATCTTGTACATAATAGGCAATTATAATGGAAGAATAGTAGAATCTTAGATGTAGAATTTTAACTGGCTTAATTATACAGGGTGTCCAGATTTTTTCCGTAGCTCCTCTCTTATGTCTTTTTAAAATAGATGAAGGTTGCTTACCTTTTTTGGACATCCTCTCTAATTAAGCGTAAATTATTTAACATGTACGTGTTGTGTAAGATGTTGACTAGAATTTTTTGTCTGCATTCACAAAACTATGATCGATTTTTTAAATATTTTATTTCAAAATAATTTTAAATGGTCTTAAATACTTTTTTCTTTTTACTGCAGGAGCAATGAAAGACCGCGCGCCTATTAGACGCCCTGTATGTTTTAAACTACATCTAAGATTCAACTTAGTAGCTTCGTACAATATTTTCAAATTATTTTTTAATACTAAAAATGAAGCTTTTCAGTAAATTATTGTTTTTTCGACAATGACTAAATTGAATACTTACTATCCTCAATATAAAATGTGAGTCACGAGTGTCTCAGTACATTTGGTACAAATGTGGTGCAACCAGTAACCACCCCATGTATTTTTAGGCTACTGGCATGACGTCGTATACAGAACAAAACATTGAGCACATCTCTTCAGTCGAGTCAATTTTATTTTGTCGAGTGTAGTCAAAACTAAAATGTTTCCAATGTGTAAGAAATGTCTTCCACAATTTAATTTTAATTCAACTCTGTTAAGGCTTGCGTAATAACTAATAAAGCGAACCTACCACATTAGGCCGTTTTATGTGCTTCCAAATAATAGATGTCAGAAGTTGTCTTGCCATCTTATATTGTTATTGAACTATAATAAACTAGCGAGGAGTTTCTTCCATTGTGTGGTTTGTACATTCAAAATAGAGAACCACTGGACAAATTTCCGTAAATAGTAGGCAAAAATATGTACTGTAACTTATTCGATTAGAAACAGTGGCCAAGTTATTACTTTATTCATTGTTATTTGAAAACTTCTAGTTGAATGATAATTGCATGATAATTAACAATGTTAAATGTTGGTAAAGTTAATGCAACATGTTAAATTGTTGCTAAGAAGTAGATATTTAAAAGAAAAATAAAAAAAAACAGCAAATCTTTTGTAAATACTGATTTGAGTAGAGTAAATGTTAAAAGTAATTAATGATTAGCTTTACATTTTAAATATTAAATAATCAGCATCTCACCATAACTCAGCTACAGCTCTACAGCTGCAAGAAATCTCCCATCTTATCTTGATAAGTTTCAAAAATGGCTTAAAGTTTGGAAAATTACATTAGGTTTGTTTATTTGTCTGCTTGAACTAAAAAGGAGACAAATAAACAGATCTAATACATACATGTATGAAATATATTATATGTGTATGACAGGAATCTAAACAAGTTTGAAGTTTGATTTTAACAAGTATTTATACTTTTGTGTAAATATTTAATAATTGTGTAGTATTGAATTTTAATTTTTAATTATTCGAAAATATAAAATTTCGTTAAATTAACTAAATTATCGTAATATTACTTTAAAAAGACCTTTCAAGTTTGCCGCCACTATAATTTAATCAATTACTCCTGTTTCTTATGCAACCCACTTAACGAAGACCGAACTACTGTGGTATAGTTAGACCATTTTATAAAGTTCTTTTTAACTTACGCCACCTATAGAGAGGTTACAATTTACAATAGTAAATAGAATGAGACTTGAGAATGAACGTATTGATGTGTACTTTTTGTTATAATTTTTTAATTGATAATTAGTGGACCACTATAAATAAATGTCAGTATTTACTATAAGTAGCTCTTTAAAGGGCAACAACTTTTTAGAGAATGATTTTATGCTTGTAAGAAACCATGTAACCATGTAAGAAACATCTCACCAAAATTGTCAAGTGTTTTAATTAGGTTATTAATTTTACAAAGAGATGTGTACATTTTATAAGTAACTGAATATCAATCTATTATAAACTGTAATTACACCCTGTGATCCTGTATAAGTACTTAAATATTAAATTACTTGTAGTCCGGTCAATTTAGACATTCGAAGGTGCATAAAGTCCCAACAAGCTGAAAATCAGTAAAATTGTTCAAAACATAATTATAAATAAAATTTAAAAGTTCCCCATCATTCCCGTGGGTGGAAAAAATTTTATTTGAGGTTAAAGGTAAAAACATGAGTTTTTCGCGATTTTCAGCAAAACGGCAAGTTTTATCAAAAAAGTACTTCAGACAAAAATTGTAGATCATAAAATTATCTATAAGAAATGTATCAAAACTTTTTTTCCTACGAGCCACCGTTTCTGAGATATAACGATTCAAAAAGTTGTATATAAAGCCCGTGGGGGTGCTTCAAAGTTGAAAAAAAAATTTTCTTTTTCTTTAATAACTCAAAAATGCTTAGTTTGATTTTGATCAAATTTGGTATGTGGGGTCATGTTAAAAGCTTAGTGTACGAAGTACAAATAAATACTCGAGCTCAACTGCAGCAGGGTATTATTGAAGCATGTCAGCAAATAAGGGATAACAGGCTTTTGGTATATAGGGCAAGTTGGTCAAATCGACTTCTTTTGACCTCAGAAAAATGCCCCTTAAGTTTGTACAGTACGTCATGCAACACCCTGTATACGTGGCGTACTCATGCATATTATGACGATTCAACTTTTACAACTTTTTGAATCGTTATATCTCAGAAACGGTGGTTCGTAGAAAAAAAAGTATTGATACAATTCCTATAGATAATTTTATGATCCACAATTTTTGTCTGAAGTACTTTTTTGATAAAACTTACCGTTTTGCTGAAAATCGCGAAAAACTCATTTTTTTACCTTTAACCTCAAATAAAATTTTTTCCACACACGGGAATGATGGGGAACTTTTAAATTTTATTTATAATTATGTTTTGAACAATTTTACTGATTTTCAGCTTGTTGGGACTTTATGCACCACTTCTCTCATTTTTTAGTCTAGATTGACCGGACTATTGGTATAAATTTAAGTTTCGTGAGGGTTTACGATCGAGTATAAAATTGCGCCTAGCATTGAAGCAACCCCTCATACACCAGCGCATACGATTTACTCGAATTATTTACTGAATCACATGTTATTAATGTTTGTATATGATTGGTCGATTGAATTTTATTGGTAGGGAAAGAGGTAATATAAGGCCGAGTTTCGTCATTAGTTTAGATTCTTATCTCTACTTCAAATCTAGCTCTGAGCCGGAATTTTTAGGTTGCTCGTGTCGAAAATCAAGTTCAACTTTTTGAATTTTTTTTTCTTGGAAGTTGTTAAGGGCATTGTCCCGAGTATATGTAGCGACTTTTGTATCATTTTGTCGAATATTAATTGCAAGAAATCACATTTTTAAGGAACAATTATTTATTCATACCATAGCAATAGAATCCCATATTTTCGTTTGGAAGGCACTTACAATGTTTGTTATTTTGCTCTTCTGTTGTTAATGTATTATCGTATTATTTATATTCAAACTTGAAGGCTTTGTTAACACAATAGTTTGTATTTATTTATACATAATAAAAAATTATTTTTAAATTAATTTGTGTCTTGTAATTGTTGTATTATTACTATTATATGTTGAAAAAAAGAAACGCTAGAAAACTATTATTAATTTCTTTTATTAAAAATATGAAGTAAAAGTTGAAAACTTAAAATAGTCCAAAGACTTTTTAAATTTGAATGTCCTCTAAACTAGAGGACCAGAAGCGCCCAAATTGTACAAGAACATTATGCATTATAAGTGTATTATGTAGGGCACAGAAAGACGATAAGGGGTTGGAGTAAATTTTAAATTAAGTAAACAATATTATTTATTATTATACAATTTATTTTCACACTTTTATTATAAGCGATAACGCCTCCCTTCATAACATAATACCAGATACTTTTTAAATAAATATTTCCTTTTTAATTTATTTCGATTACCTTATCGCACTTATGCTCTCCTACTACCTTGTCCGAAAATTGTAAAATCTAAAGGAAATTTTTAAAAACCTAGATTCAAAAAAATCGAAACTATGCAATTCTGAGGGTACAAATCTTTAGCCCTACTATCGGGGTTATTTATATATTAGTTATTTTAAATAGTTAAATTTTTAAAATTTTATGCTTTATGTCGAATATCGAATGTCGAAAAATGCAAGCAACAACAAAAGAAAAGTCCGGAACGGCAAAAATACGCACAATAAAGGCAAGCAACGACGAAAAAAAGTACGGAACGTCAAAAATACGCACAAAAAAAGCAAGAAACGACGAAAAAAAGTAAGGAACGGCAAAAATCCGCACAAAACATGCAAGCTACGACAAAAAAAAGTACGGAACGACAAAAATACGCACTAAAAAGCAAGCAACGGCGTAAAAAAGTACGGAACGGCAAAATTCCGCACAAAAAATGCAAGCAACGACAAAAAAAAGTACGGAACGGCAAAAATACGCACAAAAAAGGCAAGCAACGACGAAAAAAAGTACGGAACGGCAAAAATCCGCACAAAAAATGCAAGCTACGACAAAACAAAGTACGGAACGGCAAAAATACGCATAAAGAAAGCAAGAAATGACAAAAAAAAGTACGGAACGGCAAAAATACGCACAAAAAATGCAAGCAACGACAAAAAAAAGTACGGAACGGCAAAAATACGCACAAAGAAAGCAACAAACGACAAAAAAAAAGTACGGAACGGCAAAAATACGCACAAAGAAAGCAAGAAACGACAAAAAAAAGTACGGAACGGCAAAAATACGCACAAAGAAAGCAAGAAACGACAAAAAAAAAGTACGGAACGGCAAAAATCCGCACGAAAGATGCAAGCAACGACAAAAAAGTACGGAACGGCAAAAATACGCAGAAAGAAAGCAAGAAACGACAAAAAAAAGTACGGAACGGCAAAAATACGCACAAAAAAGGCAAGCAACGACGAAAAAAGTACGGAATGGCAAAAATACGCACAAAAAATGCAAGCAACGACGAAAAAAAGTACGGAACGGCAAAAATACGCACAAAGAAAGCAAGAAACGACAAAAAAAAAGTACGGAACGGCAAAAATACGCACAAAGAAAGCAAGAAACGACAAAAAAAAGTACGGAACGGCAAAAATACGCACAAAGAAAGCAAGAATCGACAAAAAAAAAAAGTACGGAACGGCAAAAATCCGCACAAAAAATGCAAGCAACGGCGAAAAAAAGTACGGAACGGCTAAAATCCGCACAAAAAATGCAAGCAACGACAAAAAAAAGTACGGAACGGTAAAAATACGCACAAAGAAAGCAAGAAACGACAAAAAAAAGTACGGAACGGCAAAAATACGCACAAAAAAAGCAAGAAACGACAAAAAAAAAGTACGGAACGGCAAAAATACGCACAAAGAAAGCAAGAAACGACAAAAAAAGTACGGAACGACAAAAATACTCACAAAGAAAGCAAGAAATGACAAAAAAAAGTACGGAACGGCAAAAATACGCACAAAGAAAGCAAGAAACGACAAAAAAAAAGTACGAACGGCAAAAATACGGACAAGGAAAGCAAGAAACGACAAAAAAAAGTACGGAACGGCTAAAATCCGCACAAAAAATGCAAGCAACGACAAAAAAAAGTACGGAACGGTAAAAATACGCACAAAGAAAGCAAGAAACGACAAAAAAAAGTACGGAACGGCAAAAATACGCACAAAAAAAGCAAGAAACGACAAAAAAAAAGTACGGAACGGCAAAAATACGCACAAAGAAAGCAAGAAACGACAAAAAAAGTACGGAACGACAAAAATACTCACAAAGAAAGCAAGAAATGACAAAAAAAAGTACGGAACGGCAAAAATACGCACAAAGAAAGCAAGAAACGACAAAAAAAAAGTACGAACGGCAAAAATACGGACAAGGAAAGCAAGAAACGACAAAAAAAAGTACGGAACGGCAAAAATACGCACAAAGAAAGCAAGAAACGACAAAAAAAGTACGGAACGACAAAAATACTCACAAAGAAAGCAAGAAATGACAAAAAAAAGTACGGAACGGCAAAAATACGCACAAAAAAAGCAAGAAACGACAAAAAAAAAGTACGGAACGGCAAAAATACGCACAAAGAAAGCAAGAAACGACAAAAAAAGTACGGAACGACAAAAATACTCACAAAGAAAGCAAGAAATGACAAAAAAAAGTACGGAACGGCAAAAATACGCACAAAGAAAGCAAGAAACGACAAAAAAAAAGTACGAACGGCAAAAATACAGACAAGGAAAGCAAGAAACGACAAAAAAAAGTACGGAACGGCAAAAATACGCACAAAGAAAGCAAGAAACGACAAAAAAAAGTACGGAACGGCAAAAATACGCACAAAGAAAGCAAGAAACGACAAAAAAAAAGTACGGAACGGCAAAAATCCGCACAAAAAATGCAAGCAACGACAAAAAAAAGTACGGAACGGCAAAAATACGCACAAAGAAATCAAGAAACGACAAGAAAAAAGTACGGAACGGCAAAAATACGCACAAAGAAAGCACGAAAAGACAAAAAAAAGTACGGAACGGCAAAAATACGCACAAAGAAAGCAAGAAACGACAAAAAAAAAGTACGGAACGGCAAAAATACGCACAAAGAAAGCAAGTAACGACAAAAAAAAAGTACGGAACGGCAAAAATCCGCACAAAAAATGCAAGCAACGACAAAAAAAAGTACGGAACGGCAAAAATACGCACAAAGAAAGCAACAAACGACAAAAAAAAAGTACGGAACGGCAAAAATACGCACAAAGAAAGCAAGAAACGACAAAAAAAAAGTACGGAACGGCAAAAATACGCACAAAGAAAGCAAGAAACGACAAAAAAAAAGTACGGAACGGCAAAAATCCGCACGAAAGATGCAAGCAACGACAAAAAAAGTACGGAACGGCAAAAATCCGCACAAAAAATGCAAGCAACGGCGAAAAAAAGTACGGAACGGCTAAAATCCGCACAAAAAATGCAAGAAACGACAAAAAAAAGTACGGAACGGCAAAAATCCGCACAAAAAATGCAAGCAACGGCGAAAAAAAGTACGGAACGGCTAAAATCCGCACAAAAAATGCAAGCAACGACAAAAAAAAGTACGGAACGGTAAAAATACGCACAAAGAAAGCAAGAAACGACAAAAAAAAGTACGGAACGGCAAAAATACGCACAAAAAAAGCAAGAAACGACAAAAAAAAAGTACGGAACGGCAAAAATACGCACAAAGAAAGCAAGAAACGACAAAAAAAGTACGGAACGACAAAAATACTCACAAAGAAAGCAAGAAATGACAAAAAAAAGTACGGAACGGCAAAAATACGCACAAAGAAAGCAAGAAACGACAAAAAAAAAGTACGAACGGCAAAAATACGGACAAGGAAAGCAAGAAACGACAAAAAAAAGTACGGAACGGCAAAAATACGCACAAAGAAAGCAAGAAACGACAAAAAAAGTACGGAACGACAAAAATACTCACAAAGAAAGCAAGAAATGACAAAAAAAAGTACGGAACGGCAAAAATACGCACAAAAAAAGCAAGAAACGACAAAAAAAAAGTACGGAACGGCAAAAATACGCACAAAGAAAGCAAGAAACGACAAAAAAAGTACGGAACGACAAAAATACTCACAAAGAAAGCAAGAAATGACAAAAAAAAGTACGGAACGGCAAAAATACGCACAAAGAAAGCAAGAAACGACAAAAAAAAAGTACGAACGGCAAAAATACAGACAAGGAAAGCAAGAAACGACAAAAAAAAGTACGGAACGGCAAAAATACGCACAAAGAAAGCAAGAAACGACAAAAAAAAGTACGGAACGGCAAAAATACGCACAAAGAAAGCAAGAAACGACAAAAAAAAAGTACGGAACGGCAAAAATCCGCACAAAAAATGCAAGCAACGACAAAAAAAAGTACGGAACGGCAAAAATACGCACAAAGAAATCAAGAAACGACAAGAAAAAAGTACGGAACGGCAAAAATACGCACAAAGAAAGCACGAAAAGACAAAAAAAAGTACGGAACGGCAAAAATACGCACAAAGAAAGCAAGAAACGACAAAAAAAAAGTACGGAACGGCAAAAATACGCACAAAGAAAGCAAGTAACGACAAAAAAAAAGTACGGAACGGCAAAAATCCGCACAAAAAATGCAAGCAACGACAAAAAAAAGTACGGAACGGCAAAAATACGCACAAAGAAAGCAACAAACGACAAAAAAAAAGTACGGAACGGCAAAAATACGCACAAAGAAAGCAAGAAACGACAAAAAAAAAGTACGGAACGGCAAAAATACGCACAAAGAAAGCAAGAAACGACAAAAAAAAAGTACGGAACGGCAAAAATCCGCACGAAAGATGCAAGCAACGACAAAAAAAGTACGGAACGGCAAAAATACGCACAAAGAAAGCAAGAAACGACAACAAAAAGTACGGAACGGCAAAAATACGCACAAAAAAAGCAAGCAACGACAAAAAAACGTACGGAACGACAAAAATACGCACAAAGAAAGCAAGAAATGACAAAAAAAAGTACGGAACGGCAAAAATACGCACAAAGAAAGCAAGAAACGACAAAAAAAAGTACGAAACGGCAAAAATACGCACAAAGAAAGCAAGAAACGACAAAAAAAAAGTACGGAACGGCAAAAATACGCACAAAGAAAGCAAGAAACGACAAAAAAAAAGTACGGAACGGCAAAAATACGCACAAAGAAAGCAAGAATCGACAAGAAAAGTACGGAACGGCAAAAATACGCACAAAAAATGCACGCAACGACAAAAAAAAGTACGGAACGGCAAAAATACGCAAAAAGAAATCAAGAAACGACAAAAAAAAAGTACGGAACGGCAAAAAAAAGTACGGAACGGCAAAAATACGCAAAAAGAAATCAAGAAACGACAAAAAAAAGTACGGAACGGCAAAAATACGCACAAAGAAAGCAAGAAACGACAAAAAAAAAGTACGGAACGGCAAAAATACGTACAAAGAAAGCAAGTAACGACAAAAAAAAGTACGGAACGGCAAAAATCCGCACAAAAAATGCAAGAAACGACAAAAAAAAGTACGGAACGGCAAAAGTACGCACAAAGAAAACAAGAAACGACAAAAAAAAAGTACGGAACGGCAAAAATACGCACAAAGAAAGCAAGAAACGACAAAAAAAAAGTACGGAACGGCAAAAATACGCACAAAGAAAGCAAGAAACGACAAAAAAAAAAGTACGGCACGGCAAAAATACGCACAAAGAAAGCAAGAAACGACAAAAAAAAGTACGGAACGGCAAAAATACGCACAAAGAAAGCAAGAAACGACAAAAAAAAGTACGAACGGCAAAAATACGGACAAAGAAAACAAGAAACGACAAAAAAAAAGTACGGAACGGCAAAAATACGCACAAAGAAAGCAAGAAACGACAAAAAAAAAGTACGGAACGGCAAAAATACGCACAAAGAAAGCAAGAAACGACAAAAAAAAGTACGGAACGGCAAAAATCCGCACAAAAAATGCAAGCAACGACGAAAAAAAGTACGGAACGGCTAAAATCCGCACAAAAAATGCAAGCAACGACAAAAAAAAGTACGGAACGGCAAAAATACGCAAAAAGAAATCAAGATACGACAAAAAAAAAGTACGGTGCGGCAAAAATACGCACAAAGAAAGCAAGTAACGACAAAAAAAAAGTACGGAACGGCAAAAATCCGCACAAAAAATGCAAGCAACGACAAAAAAAAGTACGGAACGGCAAAAATACGCACAAAGAAAGCAAGAAACGACAAAAAAAAAGTACGGAACGGCAAAAATACGCACAAAGAAAGCAACAAACGACAAAAAAAAAGTACGGAACGGCAAAAATACGCACAAAGAAAGCAAGAAACGACAAAAAAAAAGTACGGGACGGCAAAAATACGCACAAAGAAAGCAAGAAACGACAAAAAAAAGTACGGAACGGCAAAAATACGCACAAAGAAAGCAAGAAACGACAAAAAAAAAGTACGGAACGGCAAAAATACGCACAAAGAAAGCAAGAAACGACAAAAAAAAAGTACGGAACGGCAAAAATACGCACAAAGAAAGCAAGTAACGACAAAAAAAAAGTACGGAACGGCAAAAATCCGCACGAAAGATGCAAGCAACGACAAAAAAAGTACGGAACGGCAAAAATACGCACAAGGAAAGCAAGAAACGACAACAAAAAGTACGGAACGGCAAAAATACGCACAAAAAAGGCAAGCAACGACGAAAAAAGTACGGAATGGCAAAAATCCGCACAAAAAATGCAAGCAACGACCAAAAAAAGTAAGGAACGGCAAAAATACGCACAAAGAAAGCAAGAAACGACAAAAAAAAAGTACGGAACGGCAAAAATACGCACAAAGAAAGCAAGTAACGACAAAAAAAAGTACGGAACGGCAAAAATCCGCACAAAAAATGCAAGCAACGACAAAAAAAAGTACGGAACGGCAAAAATACGCACAAAGAAAGCAACAAACGACAAAAAAAAAGTACGGAACGGCAAAAATACGCACAAAGAAAGCAATAAACGACAAAAAAAAAGTACGGAACGGCAAAAATACGCACAAAGAAAGCAAGAAACGACAAAAAAAAAGTACGGAACGGCAAAAATCCGCACGAAAGATGCAAGCAACGACAAAAAAAGTACGGAACGGCAAAAATACGCACAAAGAAAGCAAGAAACGACAACAAAAAGTACGGAACGGCAAAAATACGCACAAAAAAGGCAAGCAACGACGAAAAAAGTACGGAATGGCAAAAATCCGCACAAAAAATGCAAGCAACGACCAAAAAAAGTACGGAACGGCAAAAATACGCACAAAGAAAGCAACAAACGACAAAAAAAAAGTACGGAACGGCAAAAATACGCACAAAGAAAGCAAGAAACGACAAAAAAAAGTACGGAACGGCAAAAATACGCACAAAGAAAGCAAGAAACGACAAAAAAAAAGTACGGAACGGCAAAAATACGCACAAAGAAAGCAAGAAACGACAAAAAAAAGTACGGAACGGTAAAAATACGCACAAAGAAAGCAAGAATCGACAAAAAAAAGTACGGAACGGCAAAAATACGAACAAAGAAAGCAAGAAACGACAAAAAAAAGTACGGAACGACAAAAATACGCACAAAGAAAGCAAGAAATGACAAAAAAAAGTACGGAACGGCAAAAATACGCACAAAGAAAGCAAGAAACGACAAAAAAAAGTACGAACGGCAAAAATACGGACAAAGAAAGCAAGAAACGACAAAAAAAAAGTACGGAACGGCAAAAATACGCACAAAGAAAGCAAGAAACGACAAAAAAAAGTACGAACGGCAAAAATACGGACAAAGAAAGCAAGAAACGACAAAAAAAAGTACGGAACGGCAAAAATACGCACAAAGAAAGCAAGAAACGACAAAAAAAAGTACGGAACGACAAAAATACGCACAAAGAAAGCAAGAAATGACAAAAAAAAGTACGGAACGGCAAAAATACGCACAAAGAAAGCAAGAAACGACAAAAAAAAGTACGAACGGCAAAAATACGGACAAAGAAAGCAAGAAACGACAAAAAAAAAGTACGGAACGGCAAAAATACGCACAAAGAAAGCAAGAAACGACAAAAAAAAAGTACGGAACGGCAAAAATACGCACAAAGAAAGCAAGTAACGACAAAAAAAAAGTACGGAACGGCAAAAATCCGCACAAAAAATGCAAGAAACGACAAAAAAAAGTACGGAACGGCAAAAGTACGCACAAAGAAAACAAGAAACGACAAAAAAAAAGTACGGAACGGCAAAAATACGCACAAAGAAAGCAAGAAACGACAAAAAAAAAGTACGGAACGGCAAAAATACGCACAAAGAAAGCAAGAAACGACAAAAAAAAAAGTACGGCACGGCAAAAATACGCACAAAGAAAGCAAGAAACGACAAAAAAAAGTACGGAACGGCAAAAATACGCACAAAGAAAGCAACAAACGACAAAAAAAAAGTACGGAACGGCAAAAATACGCACAAAGAAAGCAAGAAACGACAAAAAAAAAGTACGGAACGGCAAAAGTACGCACAAAGAAAACAAGAAACGACAAAAAAAAAGTACGGAACGGCAAAAATACGCACAAAGAAAGCAAGAAACGACAAAAAAAAAGTACGGAACGGCAAAAATACGCACAAAGAAAGCAAGAAACGACAAAAAAAAAAGTACGGCACGGCAAAAATACGCACAAAGAAAGCAAGAAACGACAAAAAAAAGTACGGAACGGCAAAAATACGCACAAAGAAAGCAACAAACGACAAAAAAAAAGTACGGAACGGCAAAAATACGCACAAAGAAAGCAAGTAACGACAAAAAAAAGTACGGAACGGCAAAAATACGCACAAAGAAAGCAAGAAACGACAAAAAAAAGTACGGAACGGCAAAAATACGCACAAAGAAAGCAAGTAACGACCAAAAAAAGTACGGAACGGCAAAAATACGCACAAAGAAAGCAAGAAACGACAAAAAAAAGTACGGAACGGCAAAAATACGCACAAAGAAAGCAAGAAACGACAAAAAAAAGTACGGAACGGCAAAAATACGCACAAAGAAAGCAAGAAACGACAAAAAAAAAGTACGGAACGGCAAAAATACGCACAAAGAAAGCAAGAAACGACAAAAAAAAAGTACGGAACGGCAAAAATACGCACAAAGAAAGCAAGAATCGACAAGAAAAGTACGGAACGGCAAAAATACGCACAAAGAAAGCAAGAAACGACAAAAAAAAGTACGGAACGACAAAAATACGCACAAAGAAAGCAAGAAATGACAAAAAAAAGTACGGAACGGCAAAAATACGCACAAAGAAAGCAAGAAACGACAAAAAAAAGTACGAACGGCAAAAATACGGACAAAGAAAACAAGAAACGACAAAAAAAAAGTACGGAACGGCAAAAATACGCACAAAGAAAGCAAGAAACGACAAAAAAAGTACGGAACGGCAAAAATACGCACAAAGAAAGCAAGTAACGACAAAAAAAAAGTACGGCAAAAATCCGCACAAAAAATGCAAGCAACGACAAAAAAAGTACGGAACGGCAAAAATACGCACAAAGAAATCAAGAAACGACAAAAAAAAAGTACGGAACGGCAAAAATACGCACAAAGAAAGCAAGAAACGACAAAAAAAAGTACGGAACGGCAAAAATACGCACAAAGAAAGCAAGAAACGACAAAAAAAAAGTACGGAACGGCAAAAATACGCACAAAGAAAGCAACAAACGACAAAAAAAAAGTACGGAACGGAAAAAATACGCACAAAGAAAGCAAGAAACGTAAAAAAAAAAGTACGGAACGGCAAAAATACGCACAAAGAAAGCAAGAAACGACAAAAAAAAAGTACGGAACGGCAAAAATCCGCACGAAAAATGCAAGCAACGACAAAAAAAGTACGGAACGGCAAAAATACGCACAAAGAAAGCAAGAAACGACAACAAAAAGTACGGAACGGCAAAAATACGCACAAAAAAGGCAAGCAACGACGAAAAAAGTACGGAATGGCAAAAATCCGCACAAAAAATGCAAGCAACGACCAAAAAAGGTACGGAACGGCAAAAATACGCACAAAGAAAGCAAGAAACGACAAAAAAAAGTACGGAACGGCAAAAATCCGCACAAAAAATGCTAGCAACGGCGAAAAAAAGTACGGAACGGCTAAAATCCGCACAAAAAATGCAAGCAACGACAAAAAAAAGTACGGAACGGCAAAAATACGCACAAAGAAAGCAAGAAACGACAAAAAAAAAGTACGGAACGGCAAAAATACGCACAAAGAAAGCAAGAAACGACAAAAAAAAGTACGGAACGACAAAAATACGCACAAAGAAAGCAAGAAATGACAAAAAAAAGTACGGAACGTCAAAAATACGCACAAAGAAAGCAAGAAACGACAAAAAAAAGTACGAACGGCAAAAATACGGACAAAGAAAACAAGAAACGACAAAAAAAAAGTACGGAACGGCAAAAATAC
This sequence comes from Malthinus flaveolus, assembly GCA_950108345.1. Lineage (NCBI taxonomy): Eukaryota > Metazoa > Arthropoda > Insecta > Coleoptera > Cantharidae > Malthinus > Malthinus flaveolus. The sequence continues at coordinate 94,285,114 of OX467285.1, forward strand.
GCACAAAGAAAGCAAGAAACGACAAAAAAAAAGTACGGAACGGCAAAAATACGCACAAAGAAAGCAAGAAACGACAAAAAAAAGTACGGAACGGCAAAAATACGCACAAAGAAAGCAAGAAACGACAAAAAAAAGTACGGAACGGCAAAAATACGCTTAAAGAAAGCAAGAAACGACAAAAAAAAAAGTACGGAACGGCAAAAATACGCACAAAAAAGGCAAGCAACGACGAAAAAAAGTACGGAATGGCAAAAATCCGCACAAAAAATGCAAGCAACGACCAAAAAAAGTACGGAACGGCAAAAATACGCACAAAGAAAGCAAGAAACGACAAAAAAAAGCACGGAACGGCAAAAATACGCACAAAGAAAGCAAGAAACGACAAAAAAAAGTACGGAACGGCAAAAATACGCACAAAGTAAGCAAGAAACGACAAAAAAAAGTACGGAACGGCAAAAATCCGCACAAAAATGCAAGCAACGACCAAAAAAGTACGGAACGGCAAAAATACGCACAAAGAAAGCAAGAAACGACAAAAAAAAGTACGGAATGGCAAAAATCCGCACAAAAAATGCAAGCAACGACCAAAAAAAGTACGGAACGGCAAAAATACGCACAAAGAAAGCAAGAAACGACAAAAAAAAAGTACGGAACGGCAAAAATACGCACAAAGAAAGCAAGAAACGACAAAAAAAAGTACGGAACGGCAAAAATACGCACAAAGAAAGCAAGAAACGACAAAAAAAAAGTACGGAACGGCAAAAATCCGCACAAAAAATGCAAGCAACGACGAAAAAAAGTACGGAACGGCTAAAATCCGCACTAAAAATGCAAGCAACGACAAAAAAAAGTACGCAACGGCAAAAATACGCACAAAGAAAGCAAGAAACGACAAAAAAAAGTACGGGACGGCAAAAATACGCACAAAAAAAGCAAGAAACGACGAAAAAAAGGACGGAACGGCAAAAATCCGCACAAAAAATGCAAGCAACGACAAAAAAAGTACGGAACGGCAAAAATACGCACAAAAAAGGCAAGCAACGACGAAAAAAAGTACGGAATGGCAAAAATCGGCACAAAAAATTCAAGCAACGACAAAAAAAAGTACGGATCGGCAAAAATACGCAGAAAAAATGCAAGCAACGACGAAAAAAAAGTACGGAACGGCAAAAATACGCACAAAGAAATCAAGAAACGACAAAAAAAAGTACGGAACGGCAAAAATACGCACAAAGAAAGCAAGAAACGACAAAAAAAAGTACGGAACGGCAAAAATATGCACAAACATGCAAGCAACGACAAAAAAAGTACGGAATGGCAAAAATCCGCACAAAAAATGCAAGCTACGACAAAAAAAAGTACGGAACGGCAAAAATACGCACAAAAAAGGCAAGCAACGACGAAAAAAAGTACGGAACGGCAAAAATCCGCACAAAAAATGAAAACAAATTGTATATTAAATAATATCGTTCACTTAATTTAAAATTTATTCCAACCCCTTATCGTCTTTCTGTGCCCTACATAATACACTTATAATGCATAATGTTCTTGTACAATTTGGGCGCTTCTGGTCCTCTAGTTTAGAGGACATTCAAATTTAAAAAGTCTTTGGACTAATTTAAGTTTTCAACTTTTACTTCATATTTTTAATAAAAGAAATTAATAATAGTTTTCTGGCGTTTATTTTTTTCAACATATAACAGTACAGTAGAACCTCGATTATCCGTGCGCGGATTATCCGTGCGGCGGATTATCCGTGCACTTGTTATTACTATTTTTTTTTTAATTTACGTATTCATAATATCATAATAATAATTATTTAACAATATGTATTAATGCTTCACAATCGTTTAGAATTTTTCTTCGAATTTTTGCTTACTTTAGAGATTTGTAATTTTATTAAATACAAAGATATCCTATTTGGTGTTTATGTAGATATAAAATTTCTCAGAATTGCTGTATAGAAATGGCTATTAGATTGATAACCGTGCCAATTGGTGTAGCATTTCTGCTTGCCCTTTTACCTACACACATTCATGTTTAAGGACTTGTTACATCTCGATTGTCTGATTTTTTCTAATAAGATCTTTGTAGTATGTACATGTACATTATTGTGGTAACTAAAAGTCATTTACTATTATCCGTGTTTTTCAATTATCCGTGCAGAGCATGGTCCCAGTCGCCCCGGATAATCGAGGTTCTACTGTATAAATACAACAATTACAAGACACAAATTAATTTAAAAATAATTTTTTATTATGTATAAATAAATACAAACTATTGTGTTAACAAAGCCTTCAAGTTTGAATATAAATAATACGATAATACATTAACAACAGAAGAGCAAAATAACAAACATTGTAAGTGCCTTCCAAACCAAAATATTGGATTCTATTGCTGTGGTATGAATAAATAATTGTTCCTTAAAAATGTGATTTCCTGCAATTAATATTCGACAAAATGATACAAAAGTCGCTACATATACTCGGGACAATGCCCTTAACAACTTCCAAGAAAAAAAAATTCAAAAAGTTGAACTTGATTTTCGACACGAGCAACCTAAAAATTCCGGCTCAGAGCTAGATTTGAAGTAGAGATAAGAATCTGAACTAATGACGAAACTCGGCCTTATATTACCTCTTTCCCTACCAATAAAATTCAATCGACCAATCATATACAAACATTAATAACATGTGATTCAGTAAACTTAGAGTAAATCGTATGCGCTGGTGTATGAGGGGTTGCTTCAATGCTAGGCGCAATTTTATACTCGATCGTAAACCCTCACGAAACTTAAATTTATACCAAGTAATTTAATATTTAAGTATTATTAAGTATTTATTTATTTATAGTAGTCCACTAATTATCAATTAAAAAATTATAACAAAAAGTACACATCAATACGTTCATTCTCAAGTTTATCGACGAAGGCTCGCAACTCAAATTTTGTCTTCAAATGGATCTTAAAATATTAAAGTCAGCTTTACTATACTCTTTAGAGAACCTTCTACCTGGAGAATGGCTTTAGAACATAATTATGAGAAATTTGCCAGCAATCTTTTTTTTTTCATTTCTTCTTTCAAGTTAATTCTCTGTAGTTATATTATTTTATTAATTATATATTATAAGTTAACCAATCTGTCGATTGTTGTTGATTGCTGAGTCATATAAGAAACCACCCGTGAAAATTTATAATAGTTCAACCAGTTCAACTTTACCTGAACATTCATAATTAGTCAGTAGAACTGTTAAGTAGGTCCCATTACGAGTACAGTTCTCATATATTTTTCCAGGCCGCATTTGACTTTCAGTATGTCTTTGTATCTAAAAGCACAAAACTACTAAGTTATAGGTTTCTCACTTAAAATTAAAATACTTACACTCCAAGCGAAGATTCTAATAACGTTAGTAAAAACTACCATGCTAAAGCCATACAAATAACAAATTTTCTTTTCCAAATCCAATTTTCTTAAACCACTCGCACTATAAAATAATTAAAAAGGCGCTTTAAATATTTACGTACTCAGATCAATTTAAAAACGTACATAGTACTACTTGATGGTGTAAACAAATTGCCCAAAGGAAATTTCGATATCTTAATTATAAGGGTCGACTAAAGCAATTACAACCCTTTCTCAGGCGTTAGAATTATAAGAATAACCAACTGGTCTTCAATTAGTGTTTTATAAAAAATTAAACTGTAGCAATAAACAAATAACTATCCAGCGTACAAAATGAAGCATGCACTTGCAAAACAGATTAATTATTAATAATGAAAGCATTATTTTACTGTAAGTACAAGTCGTATCTCTTTAGCATTAAAACAGTAGTTATGGTATGTAATTTGTGATAAAAGTAAGTCACTTGTAGAAAGGTACACTAAAGAATAATGTACTTCTATTCTATTCTTCTATAGATTCTATTGAACCTCTCTGCAGGTGGTACAGGTCATTAGAGGAATAAGTATAAGCATTGTAGTGTATTTGAGATACGGATAGGGGTTTTCACATCTACAGGCACGATATCAGCACAGCACCGTTAGCGACACGATTTCTATCAAGCATTTACACATTCACCGGCAACAGTACCCGTCAGTGGAGTCTCGAAGTATTTTATTTTTATTATTTTCGTTGTTTTTGTCCCAAAAACAAGGTTTAGATTCCATAAGTCCAATTAAAGTAATTATGTTATTTTTACCAACCATTTTAGTAATTCAACAACACTTTACATCGCTTAAAACAAATAAAATTTAAAAACTAAGTTGACAGCATGTGTGGAGCAACTGCTCTTTGCCGACCTCTTTGCCTTTGTCACCTGTAGCGGCACGATATCGATATGTCCGGCATATCGTTACCGTTGTCGTGTCGGTAGATATGAAAACGCACATACGGCTTTAAAAGTTAAAAAAATAGACTCCTCACACTCGAATGAGTAAAAATAGTTACCTCACTCAAAATGGTAAATACTGCACTCTTCGCTACGACAGCAGTGTTGTGACCCATATTGATCTTTCCAAAATAACAACTCCTCTGATTTACAACGAGTTACCATGTGTTCAAACGAAAGTCATTAGTTTCTTGTCCTAAAAAACTTTCCAACAAAGTAGGTGTTGTTGCCGTTTTCTACTTTGTAGTTGAGCTCATCTTTACACCATTTCCTGGTGTTCTGGGATTTATTACAATCATTTCCAAATGCGTGTTGGTCTAGTAGATTTTCTTCAAAGTTATCTAATTCGTTATTAGCAAATCATCTTGCAGAACTAGCAAGAGTTTTCATTTCCGACTTTAGTATTATTAGATTACAATTTGAAGGTAATCGAGCAATTACACCTATCGGTAAATAGCCGTCTCCCCTGTTCGTCTCTTTCTAAAGGTTCTCCAAAAATGCCGATGGCATCATTCGTCTCATTTTGATTTGTAGTTTTTGCTTTCGGTTCCGACTCCTTGGTGTCGTTCGAGTCTGTAAATGCAACATGTATAATTTTTTAGATTAAGTAGACCACTAACGAAAGTATTGTGCATGTCAACTTGTCAACTGTGTAATATTAATTTTGAATGAATTCAAATACTGACTTTTAAGTTGGTGGGTCCTTATCTCCAGCGACTTTTTTGTCCCCAAAATACAAATAATTTTAAAGGGTAGGCCAACTCTATCGTTAACGCGGTGATTCAGACAAACTAAATTGTACGTAAAGGGTAAAGGTATTTCTAGCAAGGCCAACATTTCAAAATTATTATTTTTTTACTTTTTTATTGATAAATACGCAGAACAAATAAGATAATTTTAGATGGAGCAAATTCAAATTTTTTGAACAGCTTCCCCGTTTTTGAACCTCACGACACGTTTTATCTATGGTTTTATTTAATTTCAAACTAATTTAAATTTCAGTAAGTTGAAGTCGCGAAATAATTTAAATGGGAATTACTTGTTGGGCAATCATAATAATTTGAGGGAGAAATGCATACTTTTTAGATTTCCCACTAATCCAAAACAATTGAAAATATTGCTAAAACTCCCAGGGAAAGAAAATACAGTCGCGATCAAAACACTCATAGCTACTTGTTAAGGTTAAGCCACACATATCCGTACCGCGCCCACACCATGTGTCGGCCGTCACATACAGTGAAAGAATTGCCCAATGTTAAATAATCTGCTAGTCCACATATCTCCGCACCAACACCAGGCCATCACGCCGCACCGAATCCGAGTAGTTTTGTTTACTTTTAGACGGGCACGGTGCGGTCTAGGATAAAATTAATTAAATTAAATTTATTGATATTGTGTTGGCGTGTAGGTACATAACAGAAGTAGCTATCTCTACTGGTGGTGTTTATAGACGGTACAACCAGATCTGCAGCGTTAAAATGAATGTTAATTAATTAATTATTCAAACTAATAAGAATTTTTTTTACTTTTTAAATCTACTAAGACCAGTCCAAGACGTACGAACAAGTGTGGTTTCACCCCTCCCGACCCATATGATGACCAACACACGGTGAGAATATGTGTAGCTTAACCTTTAGCCGATAAAGGTTAAGAAGTGTCGAAACCACAATTAGCCATCAACCACAACAGACTTGAAAAAGTAACATAACACAACCTGGCATATGTAGTTTTTTAAAACTATACCGCTACTTAAACAATTTTAGAATCTGCTTCTACTTACTTGGAACCGAAGCTGGACCGATATTGAGAACACCCAACTCTCTACATTGTAATCCTTTGTGGCCATACCAGAAGGCTAATTGGAATTTACACAATTACGAAACTTTACAACATTCCAAATCCAAAATCATAATAAAAGGAATTGAAGAAAAGTTTACACTTTACACCATAACCTTAAAATCCATATAAAAGAAAGGGTGACCAAAGATACGCCAAGCGACATTATACATAAAGGACATCTTGCATACAAAGAAGAAACTTATTACTATACGTCAGGTTGTCAAGATGTACAAAATTTCTTTTCTTTATTTTTAATAGAATAAATATTTATTAATTACACCTAAATTGTAAAATTGGCCCTTAAAAGCTTAACCTTTTATAAGAATAAGAAGAGATTTAGAAAAAAAATTTGTGTGAAACGTACGCAGAATTAAGTTAACCTTCCGGAATACGCACCTTTTTTGCTTACAGCAGTACACGCACCGTATCTGTCAGATCATTATGTATATCAATGAATATAATATAAACAAAATAATCGACGAAACTTGTTTATAGTATTTTTTATAACTAATATCTTTAAAAAAATAAAACTTCCGTTTTTTTTTCAAGTTTTAATAGTAAAAACCCTTAAATTCATTCAATTTGAGAAGTATTCCAAATAATAATAATTAAAGCTCGGAATTATATTATGCGAAAATATATGTTTTGTTTACGGGTATGCACCTAAATATTTTTTGAATATCTTTATGAATTACACATAAACACATTCAATTATTTAATTTTATAGTGCATATAAATGCATATTTCAGACGTTAGTGCATATTTCATAAAAATCCCACGCACACGCACTGTATCTCTCTGATCTCTTTTTCTTTTATCTCCCAGACTAAGCATTTCTCACCAAATCAAAAACACGCATAAGAATGACACATTAAGTAGCTACAGCTACCGTGAATCAGCATCCGTAATATTCATTGGTTTTCGAGCATTAACGAAATATATCAACGGCTGATCTGTCAGATCAGGTGCGTGTTCCGGAAGGTTAATAAAGAAACTGGGAAAGTATGGAATCCGAGGAAACTAAAAGAAATAGTTTAAAAGTTATCTAAATAGGCAGTCGCAAGTTACGGTAGGTACCTGCTTCATAATGAAGTCTTCAAAAATTCCTGTAAACCTAGGAGTTGTTGTTTGCTTTGTGTATTAATGACTTATATATAATAAATATATACAATAATAATATAATCAATTCCTTCTTGTAACCGCATGGTTAATTGTATACGCCAGGGCAACATCAGGTTTGCGGAAAGGAGAAAAGTACATTTCAATACCCTTGACGAACACGCTAACGACAGCCACACCTAAAACCAAAGAATAGTGTAAATAAATTTTTCTACGCCCACAAAAACGAATAATGTGTATGAAGTGTTGCCTACGTTTTAGGCGTAAATTGGAAAGCTAAACTTCACAACTTAACAAATTTTGAAGTTACGTTCCTACATACTAATAAATGTTCGTTTTAATCAAACTTAAGGGTAAAAGTACCTACAAACTCTTGTATATACAGTGCTTCATTTTTAGTATGCAACATACGAATATAAGTGCAGTTGTACTAATGTAATTTTCCCTATATTCCATTTTACAAATTAAAAGTTATCTGTAGATTCAATACGTTAACGTGCGATTTATAAAATGTAACATAGGGAAAATTACATTAGTACAACTACACTTATTTTCGTATGTTGCATACTAAAAATTAAGAGCACTGTATAGGTAGAAGTCTATAAACATGTATATTATGCAATTGCTTGAGAAGGAAGAAGGCACTACCTTTAAAAATAGCCTACATATAAATTAATATCTTCGTTAATAAAAGAACTACCCCCTTCAAACTTTGTGCAAATGTTAAACATTAGCTACTTTGTTAAACCCCGTTCTCAAATTTGGCAGTTTGCACTGATAGTATTGAACTCCAATTTTCACAAAACTGCTCGTTCAACACTGAGGAACACGCCGACACACCCAGAGTACCTAAAAGCAAAGGAATAGTATAGTATAAGTGGTATAAGTAATTGATGATAAAAATACAAGTAAATTAAATTATTTCAAATTCACAAAAAGACCAGTCCGAACGAGTTGAAAGCGAAAGAGCTAAATGTAGTCAAATTGTTGTCCCCAAATGAAGTCGTTCTAGCACACTCTAATCAAAGTTAGAGACTGTTAAAAGTAAAAGAGTAAAACATTGACTGAGAATAAACCGACTCGATGACATCAGTTCTCCTACGCCAGTTTTTTGTCAAATTATAGGTTATCTTGTTATTAACAGGACTGCCTACGTATGATTAGAAAATATCTTCTATTAGTTAGGTTGGTAAAACTTTAAGCGCGATGTGAATAAAAGACGCTGCTCTGTCGGCATTCGTCTAATCAAAGAAATGCGGTACTCTTTATTTCTACTAGCTATGTCAATTTTTGATGAGAGCTTTTGTACAGCTAGCAATACTCTTCACCTAAATACTACCTTGGTGTCTTCCCAAAACATATATCCGACACGAACTGTCTAACCTTGATAGAACATCCAAGCAGCCATCACTGTCTACGATGATTGGTCTAAGCGAGATCTGGAGTCAGTGATGTGCATTCACCGGAACTTGTCTTCGCAGCCTATTGCGGAAAAAAGTATGTCAGTTTTTTTACGAAAAGACAAATACCCGGTACGTATTAGACGTAAATTTCACTGATAAACCTAAAACAATTTAAAAAGCGCTTTAAATATTTACGTATTCAGATCAATTTTTTAACGTACATACTACTTGATGGTGTAAACTGTAAACAAAGTGGAAAGTGCCCAAAGGAAATTTCGATATCTTAATTCTAAATGTGGATTTTCAACCCTCACGTACAAAATCTAAAACAATCAAAAATACGCAGTAAATAATAACGTAGCCCTATCCAACTAGGAACATAGTTGCTACTTCATGGTCTTAACAAGGTGTCTGAAGGAAATTTCGATATTTTAATTACAAGGGTGGATTTCCATCCCTTACGTACGAAATCTAAAACAATCAAAAATACGCAGTAAATAATAACGTGGCCCTATCCAACTAGGAACATAGTTGCTACTTCATGGTCTTAACAAGGTGTCTGAAGGAAATTTCGATATTTTAATTACAAGGGTGGATTTTCATCCCTTACGTACGGAATCTAAAACAATCAAAAATACGCAGTAAATAATAACGTGGCCCTATCCAACTAGGAACATAGTTGCTGCTACTTCATGGTCTTAACAAGGTGTCTAAAGGAAATTTCGATATTTTAATTGCAAGGGTGGATTTCCATCCCTTACGTACGGAATCTAAAACAATCAAAAATACGCAGTAAATAATAACGTGGCCCTATCCAACTAGGAACATAGTTGCTACTTCATGGTCTTAACAAGGTGTCTGAAGGAAATTTCGATATTTTAATTGCAAGGGTGGATTTCCATCCCTTACGTACGGAATCTAAAACAATCAAAAATACGCAGTAAATAATAACGTGGCCCTATCCAACTAGGAACATAGTTGCTACTTCATGGTCTTAACAAGGTGTCTGAAGGAAATTTCGATATTTTAATTACAAGGGTGGATTTTTAACCCTTCGTGGAGAATCTAAAACGATCAGAAACGCGCAGTAAATATTGACCTACCCATGTCAAAACTGGAACACAGATACTAGTCTAAATAAAGAATGATAATTAAATAAATCAGTCACAAAACTTTTTTGCGGTATGAAGGTTTACAGATTTTTAATGTCATTCCGTCATTCCACAGTAAATTTGAAATGTCTCAAATTGAAAAATTTTTTAAAGAAACTTAAGTACTTAAGGTAGTACTGTCTGTCTTAGAATTAATATGCAGAATTTAATGAAATTCGGCATATTAGTAGATTATGGTGACTAGATTTAGAGAGCCATAATTTAAACTTCCACATTTGTGCACAATTTTACCTCTTTTCTTTAATTCTTCCAGGTAAAATTTTGAAGAACTGTGTAAGTCTGCTTTGTAAGTTTAATTTATGGCTCTTTTTAACCGGCTTAGCGTAAGGACACCCAAGAAGTCATTTCGAAATATCGTTAAAAGAAGTATACTTGTACGTATAATAGAAATATGAAAATGAAGATAAATATATTATGTAGTACGATATGTATATCTCAGAATTTCCATTTTTTATTTAAGATGGGTATAATATTAAATACAGTTTAAGTCACTTAAAGTACAGCTTCGGAGCCTGCGATAGTAGTAATTAACGAATAAGTATCAAAAATGTACTTTTTATATCGTAGTTCATTCAACAACGCAAACGGATTTTACACGCTCGCGAAGTTTAAAAATGCATAGAATATGAAAATGTATAGGCTTCATAAAAAACTTCTTTATTGAAAATAACATGAACCATGTTTTTCTAGTACATTTTTTGTGCCCCTTTTTTACCTTCCAATGAAATATTCGTTTATTGGGATTGAATGGTTTTGACAGGGACACTGTTCCGTTAAATATACGTTGCACTTATCGCAACATTCAGTTGTCTAAATACTGCGTAAATCAATATTTTTGTTACTCTTGCAGTATCAACAGTACCACCTTAAGCAACTATAAGAAACAGCACTACTAACTAATAATTACTGTATTAATAAATCACGTTCTTCTGGCCCTCCTATAGATTAAGTTATTTGATTATTATAATCTACGTGTACTTACATTGTGCCATTTTCTTCTTTAATTACTAAACAAAATTTAGCACCCAAATCTTTACATTTTTTTGTTATCATTTGTCACCATACCAGAAAACCGATTCGAATTTACACAATCACAAATTACAATTCCAAATCCAAACCCACAATTTTGAAATCTTGATAAAGGTTTACGCCATAACCTTAAAATTCATATAATATGGTAATGAAATCCACACACTGGAGAACAGAATATAAAATTTGCTAAAGTTGTTTCCAAAATACGAAAGTACTTCTCTAATATAGGTCAATCAAAACCTGCAACAAAAAGCAATCATTAAAACCACGAAATAGCATACCTAACAGGGGTGTATCAGCTTACACGTGCCTTGCGACTTTTACGATGAAAGTTTCGCCTACAAAACGAAATACATGCCATTAAGTTATAAAAAATAATGTAAAATACTAAAAACTAAAATGTCAACATAACTGTCAATTGTCTATCCTCTCCAAGAAGCTAGGGTGACCAAAAGTACAATATACATAACGGGCATCTTACATACAAGGAAGAAACTTTCGTTTTCTAATTTCTTTGGTGCACGTTAGGTTGCCTGTATTCAAGGCGTAAAAGAAACTTCTCTTTATTTATAAACTATTTTGGAAATATACGTACATAGTTTGAAAAATTATACGCATAAAAGATAATGAAACTAAATATTTCAGTTTTCTCACTTGGTAGGTAACCAATAGGCCAACCATAACTTCCTACTACGGTCATGGAAGAAGGGATGGCGAGTTTATTTTCTGCAAAACTTGGCGAATACCCAGTTATAAGAAAGATGCGCTCGTGAGAACTCCGCGTTAGGTGACAGGAACGAGTCGATTTTTTTAAAGCAAAGGAAAATACTTGAAAATACTTTTTAGTAGTCGAATTAAACGTCCCACGTATTAAAACACCTTTTTATAGCTGGAAAATTTTGCAGCAAAAAGTGAGTTGGTCGATTCAAGTTAAGAACTTAAAACGTCCTCAATCCGTAACTACAAGAAAATTACTTTGCCAAGATCTTCAAATTGTGATGAAATTGACTTGATATTGTAAATGAGCATTAAATAAATTAATGTTACCATAATATTATTAAGATTCATTACATTAACATTGTAACTATTAGCCTGCTGCAGAAGCAGAACCATCAAAAGTGCTGGACCAAGTATTTGTAGTTTATAGTCCAGTCAACTAAAGAGTTTTACCTTTAAAAAAGTCCAATAGTTTCCACATAATTCTTTGTAGGTCTCTACTGATGAACATTCTAAAAGTCCTGATGAACCCGAAATAAGCCTTAGCGGCAGTGGTCAAATAGTGGTAAATTATTAAGTTTCGAACATTTTCTAAGCAAAAATTTGCAAAAACAAGCTACCGGCAGTTTATCAGGTGAAATTCATAGGTCTCAGGATATAACCGTCATTAATTAATATTTTCCTAATAATTGTAAGTAAACATTATTTAATTACCTAATAAAGTATATTTTTCAATACATTTTGCAAGATGTTAAAATTAATTTACGGTACAGTAATTTATATAAATTAATTAACGATATAAACTCAAAATTGATGCAACAAATTGGACTTTTTGTTTTGAGTTTAATTAAAATAAATTAATATAATTCGACGAAATACGTTTGTAATTGCTGTTCAAAACTGCAATCATGCAATATGTCAATCTTTATTTAAATAATTATGGCTCTTTTACAAAGTCAAGCCTGTCCGAGGCACTGTGCTAGTGTTCCAGTTCCACCTGTGCCCTTTAGAAGTAGTAACTCCGCAAGTTTTCTTTTGATGAAGCTGTAGGTCCTAAAAGGAGGCCTCTTACAATAGTGCAGTGTAGATGATCTTAAGATAAAATATTTTTAAATAGCTTTGGAAAATTTTGCGTTCCCTGTATAAAAATACCAGTAGATTGCTGTAGTGTAGATTGCAGATCAATAAGTTAAGGTTTCACTTTTAAAGTTTTAAGCGTAGATGGAGATAGTGTGTAGGTACATTACTGAAATTCGAAGATTTAATAATTCAAAATCGCAGCACACCAAAATAGTTATTGCAACAGATTGAATAAATAATCATTTCCCCACCATAATAAGCTTCCTATTTATGATTTTTATATCATATTAGCCTACTGGTTTACATTAAAACTTTTAGTATGAAAAGATAACACAAAAAGCTTCGGAAAAATAATTTAATACCAGCTACTACTCAACGGTTCTAGCTTGGCCCACCAAGATGCACCAAGTTGAACTAAGTGAGACGCTGTGCGACGTTTAATTACAGTTAGTGCGAAAAGTTTCGCCTACCCTAGCATACAATTCTCGGGGACTAGGCTAGAATCGTCAAGATACAGTTGCTAGGAGAGTTTCTCAAAAACTATCAAAACTAAAAGTGCGAACTTTTGGGATAGTTAGTAAGCACTTACTGATTCGTCTAGGACCTAGGCCATTTTTCATTTTGTAGGACATTCAGTTAAAAAGTTACACCCACATTTTTAACTCTTTGAAATTCTTTGTTAAGTTCTAGCGATAAACTTAGAAACTGCCAAGTTATTTAGTAAAGTTTAAGTACGGAATGCCCACTTTATGTACTTTAGCAGAACGTTTTGTAAAAGTTGGTACATTTAACCTTTCTTATACCGGATGTAAACCACCAAAGGTAGGTGAACGTAGGAATTGAATAATTCCTCATCGATACTACGCCTATATGTGAACATCCAGTTCACTATGGAAACAGAGAAAGACGGACAGCTTGAATTCCTAGACGTCCTTGTGATCCGGCAAAACGACGAAAGACTTGGCCACAAGGTATACAGAAAACCAATATACACGGACCATTAATCTGCACAAGCAGTTCAATCATTACCCTGGACAGAAAAGACGGATTATAAAAATATTAATTTAGAGATAGAGCCACAAGAATCTGCCAATCCCAATATCTTCAAAAAGAACCAAACCATCTAAACACTACCTGCAAGCCGACCGGCCTCAAAACAAATCGGCTCCGAAAGGCAAGGTGTTCTTGGTTCATGCCCTACATCAAAGATGTCACCGACCGTATAAGCCAATTAATAAACAAACATAACATCAAAACCATCTTCAAGCCGACCAGAGAAATTCAGGAAACTTTGCGCTCGGTAAAAGACGCTAGAGACCCTTTGGTCAACACGGAGATTTACAAGATACCTTGCTCCTGCGGGCAAGTATGCATTGGAAGCACAAAACGAAGCATCAAAACGAGATATCTGAACACAAAGGAAATTTCCGCCTACTCCAGGCGGAAAAATCTGCAGTGGCAGAACACGCCTTACAAATCCAAACAGACCATCGCATCATATACGACAAAACCGAAGTATTTTCGATCGTGGCCCATTACTACCATCAACTACAAAGAGAAGCCATTGAAATCTTAAAACATGTGCATACCAAAAAAAAGAAGAAATACGAGTAAACAAAATGTGGATCCCAGTCAAGCTCTCTAGAACAAACCCGACCACCAGTAACACACAAACGACCCACCAATCAGAAACAAGTAATAGGGAACTAAACAACACGTTACGTCCGATCATCGCACATAATTCGCTCCCGAACCTTCGGTACGGCCACTTTTACCTTTACCGCACAGGACAAAACCTCTGAAGATGATTGCCACAGCAGCCAACTACACGTCAGGATTATCTCTAAGAACCTCTCGACCACGGCCGATTAGCCCAGAAACCACTCACACTAATAGCGAATTTTATTGACAAAAAAGTGCAGTACCAGTGCAAAATTTAAATTTCATTGGGCAATTATCCATGAGCACTCGGTGCAATAAAGTATCTGTACGATTTATAGACCAACCTATCTCAGACAAACGTATCTATGCGATGTATTGATTAACGGATCTTAGAAAAACGCGTCTATGCAATAACGAATCTCAACCAAACATTAGGAAAACGTATCTATACGATTAAGGTCCAGTTGTATAAACGAGCTAATCTCGGAGTCAGAGTTAGCACCACGATCAACGTAAATCAACATCTAATTCTGAGTTAAATTGAAATATATTTGACTCTAGAAAATCTAATCCACTCTAAGATCTAACTTTATATTCAGATCGTAGAGTTTACTCTAACTTCGACATTATCTCGTTTTTACAACTGGGTCTTAGAGATCAACGAATTTCAGATAAACGTATCTATACGATTTCTAGATCAACGGATCTTAGAAAAACGCGTCTATGCAATAACGAATCTCAACCAAACATTAGGAAAACGTATCTACTATACCATTAAGGCCCAGTTGTATAAACGAGCTAATCTCGGAGTCAGAGTTAACTCCACGATCAACGCAAATCAACAACTAATTCTGAGTTAAATTGAAATATATTTGACTCTAGAAAATTGATGGGTTAACCTTGGACCAAGTGTCTACGAGCTAACCTAATCTAATCCACTCTAAGATCTAACTTCATATTCAGATCGTAGAGTTTACTCTAACTTCGACATTATCTTGTTTTTACAACTGGGTCTTAGAGATCAACGAATTTCAGATAAACGTATCTATACGATTTCTAGATCAACGGATCTTAGAAAAACGCGTCTATGCAATAACGAATCTCAACCAAACATTAGGAAAACGTATCTATACGATTAAGGCCCAGTTGTATAAACGAGCTAATCTCGGAGTCAGAGTTAGCACCCCGATCAACGTAAATCAACAACTAATTCTGAGTTAAATTGAAATATATTTGACTCTAGAAAATTGATGGGTTAACCTTGGACCAAGTGTCTACGAGCAAACCTAATCTAATCCACTCTAAGATCTAACTTCATATTCAGATCGTAGAGTTTACTCTAACTTCGACATTATCTCGTTTTTACAACTGGGTCTTAGAGATCAACGAATTTCAGATAAACGTATCTATACTATTTCTAGATCAACGGATTTTAGAAAAACGCGTCTATGCAATAACGAATCTCAACCAAACATTAGGAAAACGTATCTATACGATTAAGGCCCAGTTGTATAAACGAGCTAATCTCGGAGTCAGAGTTAGCACCCCGATCAACGTAAATCAACAACTAATTCTGAGTTAAATTGAAATATATTTGACTCTAGAAAATTGATGGGTTAACCTTGGACCAAGTGTCTACGAGCTAACCTAATCTAATCCACTCTAAGATCTAACTTCATATTCAGATCGTAGAGTTTACTCTAACTTCGACATTATCTCGTTTTTACAACTGGGTCTTAGAGATCAACGAATTTCAGATAAACGTATCTATACGATTTCTAGATCAACGGATCTTAGAAAAACGCGTCTATGCAATAACGAATCTCAACCAAACATTAGGAAAACGTATCTATACGATTAAGGTCCAGTTGTATAAACGAGCTAATCTCGGAGTCAGAGTTAGCACCACGATCAACGTAAATCAACATCTAATTCTGAGTTAAATTGAAATATATTTGACTCTAGAAAATCTAATCCACTCTAAGATCTAACTTTATATTCAGATCGTAGAGTTTACTCTAACTTCGACATTATCTCGTTTTTACAACTGGGTCTTAGAGATCAACGAATTTCAGATAAACGTATCTATACGATTTCTAGATCAACGGATCTTAGAAAAACGCGTCTATGCAATAACGAATCTCAACCAAACATTAGGAAAACGTATCTACTATACCATTAAGGCCCAGTTGTATAAACGAGCTAATCTCGGAGTCAGAGTTAACTCCACGATCAACGCAAATCAACAACTAATTCTGAGTTAAATTGAAATATATTTGACTCTAGAAAATTGATGGGTTAACCTTGGACCAAGTGTCTACGAGCTAACCTAATCTAATCCACTCTAAGATCTAACTTCATATTCAGATCGTAGAGTTTACTCTAACTTCGACATTATCTTGTTTTTACAACTGGGTCTTAGAGATCAACGAATTTCAGATAAACGTATCTATACGATTTCTAGATCAACGGATCTTAGAAAAACGCGTCTATGCAATAACGAATCTCAACCAAACATTAGGAAAACGTATCTATACGATTAAGGCCCAGTTGTATAAACGAGCTAATCTCGGAGTCAGAGTTAGCACCCCGATCAACGTAAATCAACAACTAATTCTGAGTTAAATTGAAATATATTTGACTCTAGAAAATTGATGGGTTAACCTTGGACCAAGTGTCTACGAGCAAACCTAATCTAATCCACTCTAAGATCTAACTTCATATTCAGATCGTAGAGTTTACTCTAACTTCGACATTATCTCGTTTTTACAACTGGGTCTTAGAGATCAACGAATTTCAGATAAACGTATCTATACTATTTCTAGATCAACGGATTTTAGAAAAACGCGTCTATGCAATAACGAATCTCAACCAAACATTAGGAAAACGTATCTATACGATTAAGGCCCAGTTGTATAAACGAGCTAATCTCGGAGTCAGAGTTAGCACCCCGATCAACGTAAATCAACAACTAATTCTGAGTTAAATTGAAATATATTTGACTCTAGAAAATTGATGGGTTAACCTTGGACCAAGTGTCTACGAGCTAACCTAATCTAATCCACTCTAAGATCTAACTTCATATTCAGATCGTAGAGTTTACTCTAACTTCGACATTATCTCGTTTTTACAACTGGGTCTTAGAGATCAACGAATTTCAGATAAACGTATCTATACGATTTCTAGATCAACGGATCTTAGAAAAACGCGTCTATGCAATAACGAATCTCAACCAAACATTAGGAAAACGTATCTATACGATTAAGGTCCAGTTGTATAAACGAGCTAATCTCGGAGTCAGAGTTAGCACCACGATCAACGTAAATCAACATCTAATTCTGAGTTAAATTGAAATATATTTGACTCTAGAAAATCTAATCCACTCTAAGATCTAACTTTATATTCAGATCGTAGAGTTTACTCTAACTTCGACATTATCTCGTTTTTACAACTGGGTCTTAGAGATCAACGAATTTCAGATAAACGTATCTATACGATTTCTAGATCAACGGATCTTAGAAAAACGCGTCTATGCAATAACGAATCTCAACCAAACATTAGGAAAACGTATCTACTATACCATTAAGGCCCAGTTGTATAAACGAGCTAATCTCGGAGTCAGAGTTAACTCCACGATCAACGCAAATCAACAACTAATTCTGAGTTAAATTGAAATATATTTGACTCTAGAAAATTGATGGGTTAACCTTGGACCAAGTGTCTACGAGCTAACCTAATCTAATCCACTCTAAGATCTAACTTCATATTCAGATCGTAGAGTTTACTCTAACTTCGACATTATCTCGTTTTTACAACTGGGTCTTAGAGATCAACGAATTTCAGATAAACGTATCTATACGATTTCTAGATCAACGGATCTTAGAAAAACGCGTCTATGCAATAACGAATCTCAACCAAACATTAGGAAAACGTATCTATACGATTAAGGCCCAGTTGTATAAACGAGCTAATCTCGGAGTCAGAGTTAGCACCCCGATCAACGTAAATCAACAACTAATTCTGAGTTAAATTGAAATATATTTGACTCTAGAAAATTGATGGGTTAACCTTGGACCAAGTGTCTACGAGCAAACCTAATCTAATCCACTCTAAGATCTAACTTCATATTCAGATCGTAGAGTTTACTCTAACTTCGACATTATCTCGTTTTTACAACTGGGTCTTAGAGATCAACGAATTTCAGATAAACGTATCTATACTATTTCTAGATCAACGGATTTTAGAAAAACGCGTCTATGCAATAACGAATCTCAACCAAACATTAGGAAAACGTATCTATACGATTAAGGCCCAGTTGTATAAACGAGCTAATCTCGGAGTCAGAGTTAGCACCCCGATCAACGTAAATCAACAACTAATTCTGAGTTAAATTGAAATATATTTGACTCTAGAAAATTGATGGGTTAACCTTGGACCAAGTGTCTACGAGCTAACCTAATCTAATCCACTCTAAGATCTAACTTCATATTCAGATCGTAGAGTTTACTCTAACTTCGACATTATCTCGTTTTTACAACTGGGTCTTAGAGATCAACAAATTTCAGATAAACGTATCTATACGATTTCTAGATCAACGGATCTTAGAAAAACGCGTCTATGCAATAACGAATCTCAACCAAACATTAGGAAAACGTATCTATACGATTAAGGTCCAGTTGTATAAACGAGCTAATCTCGGAGTCAGAGTTAGCACCACGATCAACGTAAATCAACATCTAATTCTGAGTTAAATTGAAATATATTTGACTCTAGAAAATCTAATCCACTCTAAGATCTAACTTTATATTCAGATCGTAGAGTTTACTCTAACTTCGACATTATCTCGTTTTTACAACTGGGTCTTAGAGATCAACGAATTTCAGATAAACGTATCTATACGATTTCTAGATCAACGGATCTTAGAAAAACGCGTCTATGCAATAACGAATCTCAACCAAACATTAGGAAAACGTATCTACTATACCATTAAGGCCCAGTTGTATAAACGAGCTAATCTCGGAGTCAGAGTTAACTCCACGATCAACGCAAATCAACAACTAATTCTGAGTTAAATTGAAATATATTTGACTCTAGAAAATTGATGGGTTAACCTTGGACCAAGTGTCTACGAGCTAACCTAATCTAATCCACTCTAAGATCTAACTTCATATTCAGATCGTAGAGTTTACTCTAACTTCGACATTATCTCGTTTTTACAACTGGGTCTTAGAGATCAACGAATTTCAGATAAACGTATCTATACGATTTCTAGATCAACGGATCTTAGAAAAACGCGTCTATGCAATAACGAATCTCAACCAAACATTAGGAAAACGTATCTACTATACCATTAAGGCCCAGTTGTATAAACGAGCTAATCTCGGAGTCAGAGTTAACTCCACGATCAACGCAAATCAACAACTAATTCTGAGTTAAATTGAAATATATTTGACTCTAGAAAATTGATGGGTTAACCTTGGACCAAGTGTCTACGAGCTAACCTAATCTAATCCACTCTAAGATCTAACTTCATATTCAGATCGTAGAGTTTACTCTAACTTCGACATTATCTCGTTTTTACAACTGGGTCTTAGAGATCAACGAATTTCAGATAAACGTATCTATACGATTTCTAGATCAACGGATCTTAGAAAAACGCGTCTATGCAATAACGAATCTCAACCAAACATTAGGAAAACGTATCTACTATACCATTAAGGCCCAGTTGTATAAACGAGCTAATCTCGGAGTCAGAGTTAACTCCACGATCAACGCAAATCAACAACTAATTCTGAGTTAAATTGAAATATATTTGACTCTAGAAAATTGATGGGTTAACCTTGGACCAAGTGTCTACGAGCTAACCTAATCTAATCCACTCTAAGATCTAACTTCATATTCAGATCGTAGAGTTTACTCTAACTTCGACATTATCTCGTTTTTACAACTGGGTCTTAGAGATCAACGAATTTCAGATAAACGTATCTATACGATTTCTAGATCAACGGATCTTAGAAAAACGCGTCTATGCAATAACGAATCTCAACCAAACATTAGGAAAACGTATCTACTATACCATTAAGGCCCAGTTGTATAAACGAGCTAATCTCGGAGTCAGAGTTAACTCCACGATCAACGCAAATCAACAACTAATTCTGAGTTAAATTGAAATATATTTGACTCTAGAAAATTGATGGGTTAACCTTGGACCAAGTGTCTACGAGCTAACCTAATCTAATCCACTCTAAGATCTAACTTCATATTCAGATCGTAGAGTTTACTCTAACTTCGACATTATCTCGTTTTTACAACTGGGTCTTAGAGATCAACGAATTTCAGATAAACGTATCTATACGATTTCTAGATCAACGGATCTTAGAAAAACGCGTCTATGCAATAACGAATCTCAACCAAACATTAGGAAAACGTATCTACTATACCATTAAGGCCCAGTTGTATAAACGAGCTAATCTCGGAGTCAGAGTTAACTCCACGATCAACGCAAATCAACAACTAATTCTGAGTTAAATTGAAATATATTTGACTCTAGAAAATTGATGGGTTAACCTTGGACCAAGTGTCTACGAGCTAACCTAATCTAATCCACTCTAAGATCTAACTTCATATTCAGATCGTAGAGTTTACTCTAACTTCGACATTATCTCGTTTTTACAACTGGGTCTTAGAGATCAACGAATTTCAGATAAACGTATCTATACGATTTCTAGATCAACGGATCTTAGAAAAACGCGTCTATGCAATAACGAATCTCAACCAAACATTAGGAAAACGTATCTACTATACCATTAAGGCCCAGTTGTATAAACGAGCTAATCTCGGAGTCAGAGTTAACTCCACGATCAACGCAAATCAACAACTAATTCTGAGTTAAATTGAAATATATTTGACTCTAGAAAATTGATGGGTTAACCTTGGACCAAGTGTCTACGAGCTAACCTAATCTAATCCACTCTAAGATCTAACTTCATATTCAGATCGTAGAGTTTACTCTAACTTCGACATTATCTCGTTTTTACAACTGGGTCTTAGAGATCAACGAATTTCAGATAAACGTATCTATACGATTTCTAGATCAACGGATCTTAGAAAAACGCGTCTATGCAATAACGAATCTCAACCAAACATTAGGAAAACGTATCTACTATACCATTAAGGCCCAGTTGTATAAACGAGCTAATCTCGGAGTCAGAGTTAACTCCACGATCAACGCAAATCAACAACTAATTCTGAGTTAAATTGAAATATATTTGACTCTAGAAAATTGATGGGTTAACCTTGGACCAAGTGTCTACGAGCTAACCTAATCTAATCCACTCTAAGATCTAACTTCATATTCAGATCGTAGAGTTTACTCTAACTTCGACATTATCTCGTTTTTACAACTGGGTCTTAGAGATCAACGAATTTCAGATAAACGTATCTATACGATTTCTAGATCAACGGATCTTAGAAAAACGCGTCTATGCAATAACGAATCTCAACCAAACATTAGGAAAACGTATCTACTATACCATTAAGGCCCAGTTGTATAAACGAGCTAATCTCGGAGTCAGAGTTAACTCCACGATCAACGCAAATCAACAACTAATTCTGAGTTAAATTGAAATATATTTGACTCTAGAAAATTGATGGGTTAACCTTGGACCAAGTGTCTACGAGCTAACCTAATCTAATCCACTCTAAGATCTAACTTCATATTCAGATCGTAGAGTTTACTCTAACTTCGACATTATCTCGTTTTTACAACTGGGTCTTAGAGATCAACGAATTTCAGATAAACGTATCTATACGATTTCTAGATCAACGGATCTTAGAAAAACGCGTCTATGCAATAACGAATCTCAACCAAACATTAGGAAAACGTATCTACTATACCATTAAGGCCCAGTTGTATAAACGAGCTAATCTCGGAGTCAGAGTTAACTCCACGATCAACGCAAATCAACAACTAATTCTGAGTTAAATTGAAATATATTTGACTCTAGAAAATTGATGGGTTAACCTTGGACCAAGTGTCTACGAGCTAACCTAATCTAATCCACTCTAAGATCTAACTTCATATTCAGATCGTAGAGTTTACTCTAACTTCGACATTATCTCGTTTTTACAACTGGGTCTTAGAGATCAACGAATTTCAGATAAACGTATCTATACGATTTCTAGATCAACGGATCTTAGAAAAACGCGTCTATGCAATAACGAATCTCAACCAAACATTAGGAAAACGTATCTACTATACCATTAAGGCCCAGTTGTATAAACGAGCTAATCTCGGAGTCAGAGTTAACTCCACGATCAACGCAAATCAACAACTAATTCTGAGTTAAATTGAAATATATTTGACTCTAGAAAATTGATGGGTTAACCTTGGACCAAGTGTCTACGAGCTAACCTAATCTAATCCACTCTAAGATCTAACTTCATATTCAGATCGTAGAGTTTACTCTAACTTCGACATTATCTCGTTTTTACAACTGGGTCTTAGAGATCAACGAATTTCAGATAAACGTATCTATACGATTTCTAGATCAACGGATCTTAGAAAAACGCGTCTATGCAATAACGAATCTCAACCAAACATTAGGAAAACGTATCTACTATACCATTAAGGCCCAGTTGTATAAACGAGCTAATCTCGGAGTCAGAGTTAACTCCACGATCAACGCAAATCAACAACTAATTCTGAGTTAAATTGAAATATATTTGACTCTAGAAAATTGATGGGTTAACCTTGGACCAAGTGTCTACGAGCTAACCTAATCTAATCCACTCTAAGATCTAACTTCATATTCAGATCGTAGAGTTTACTCTAACTTCGACATTATCTCGTTTTTACAACTGGGTCTTAGAGATCAACGAATTTCAGATAAACGTATCTATACGATTTCTAGATCAA
Source organism: Malthinus flaveolus (assembly GCA_950108345.1). Lineage (NCBI taxonomy): Eukaryota > Metazoa > Arthropoda > Insecta > Coleoptera > Cantharidae > Malthinus > Malthinus flaveolus. The sequence continues at coordinate 94,308,441 of OX467285.1, forward strand.
CGGATCTTAGAAAAACGCGTCTATGCAATAACGAATCTCAACCAAACATTAGGAAAACGTATCTACTATACCATTAAGGCCCAGTTGTATAAACGAGCTAATCTCGGAGTCAGAGTTAACTCCACGATCAACGCAAATCAACAACTAATTCTGAGTTAAATTGAAATATATTTGACTCTAGAAAATTGATGGGTTAACCTTGGACCAAGTGTCTACGAGCTAACCTAATCTAATCCACTCTAAGATCTAACTTCATATTCAGATCGTAGAGTTTACTCTAACTTCGACATTATCTCGTTTTTACAACTGGGTCTTAGAGATCAACGAATTTCAGATAAACGTATCTATACGATTTCTAGATCAACGGATCTTAGAAAAACGCGTCTATGCAATAACGAATCTCAACCAAACATTAGGAAAACGTATCTATACGATTAAGGCCCAGTTGTATAAACGAGCTAATCTCGGAGTCAGAGTTAGCACCCCGATCAACGTAAATCAACAACTAATTCTGAGTTAAATTGAAATATATTTGACTCTAGAAAATTGATGGGTTAACCTTGGACCAAGTGTCTACGAGCAAACCTAATCTAATCCACTCTAAGATCTAACTTCATATTCAGATCGTAGAGTTTACTCTAACTTCGACATTATCTCGTTTTTACAACTGGGTCTTAGAGATCAACGAATTTCAGATAAACGTATCTATACGATTTCTAGATCAACGGATTTTAGAAAAACGCGTCTATGCAATAACGAATCTCAACCAAACATTAGGAAAACGTATCTATACGATTAAGGCCCAGTTGTATAAACGAGCTAATCTCGGAGTCAGAGTTAGCACCCCGATCAACGTAAATCAACAACTAATTCTGAGTTAAATTGAAATATATTTGACTCTAGAAAATTGATGGGTTAACCTTGGACCAAGTGTCTACGAGCTAACCTAATCTAATCCACTCTAAGATCTAACTTCATATTCAGATCGTAGAGTTTACTCTAACTTCGACGTTATCTCGTTTTTACAACTGGGTCTTAGAGATCAACGAATTTCAGATAAACGTATCTATACGATTTCTAGATCAACGGATCTTAGAAAAACGCGCATATACGATAACGAGTCTCAGACAAACGTATCTATACGATTTATTGATCAACGGATCTTAGAAAAACGCGTCTATACGATTTAGAGGTTACGAATCTCAGACAAACGAATCAATACGATTTATAGGTAGATCAACGGATCCTAGAAAACGTGTCTATACAATTTAGAGATGATCACAGGCAAACATATCTATACGATTTATGGATCAACGGATCTTAAGCTGCAGTTACACTTGAGATTTATATCATGATAGTCATCTCAGACATAAATATATATAGATATATCGGACATATAAATAGATCTCTGATAGTTTCTTTCAGCAAGGTTTACACTTAATAAATTTTATCTCCGAGAGAAATGTATTGAAATAAATTTCAGTGTAACGGCAGCTTTAGGAAAACGTATCTATACGATTTCTAGATGAACAGATCTTAGAAAAACGCGTCTATACGATTAAGAGATCAACGAGTTTCAGATAAACGTATCAATACGATTTATAAACCAACAAATCTTAGAAAAACGTGTCTAGTTTTAGGTTTTGGAAATCATGGAGAGATTCTGAGCACATTGAGTTCGGCACTATACGAGTACTTTGGGCATCGTTTTTCATATTTTGAAAGATTGTAAAGTTAGTTTTGAGACGTGCTAAAAAGTCCTATTATTGCCAAGTCAGCAGTTTTACCAACTTTTTCACGCCTCGTAGGTAGTAAATTTAATAGAATAACAAAAAATAAAAAAATGTGGAGGATTAGAAAGGCTTGTAGTTTAATTTCGATTGTTTGGTTTAAATTACTACGAATAAAAATTTTGTGTTTGTTTAGGATTTATTTACATAACTATAGGAATGTATACGGTTTTGTTCAAATATTGTAAAATGTGAACGTCTTTACTTTTGGTGAAAAATCGATAATGCACCTAAACACATCAAATACAAACACTATTACACGAATAACTTTTGACAAACTTTTCACTTACCACTTAGGTAGTACAGAGACTTAAAAGTGATGTTACTTATATAGAGGAAGGCCCAGGAATCTCAATAATGTGACGTTGTAGCAAAGATCTCGTCGGTTAGTTGGACAGCCCCGTTACAAACATTCCTATTCCTAATGGCTTCCCACACTATACATTTTTATTTAACCACCCTCTCTCCTTACTAAAAAGTAGGGCTAATTCAGAGTTTACTAGACTTATTAATTGTTATACCGTGAGGCGTGAGCTCAAATTAATATTGGAGTAATTTCTCATTTAGTTTGGAACCGACTACCAAGGGTTTTCTATCTTCTCGATATCATTTTATTTTAATGCCTCTGCACAAGCACCATTGCGATGTTGTTAGGCTAAAAATTTTTATACAAAATATTTCTCATAGTGCATTCTGTAAGGAATTTCATATTGCAAGAGTATTTCAAAATTAGGACGACACGAAAGACGGGCTTCTTCAAGATTCTTCAAATATTTTAAATCTTAATTATTATCAAGTAACAATATACTATTTACACGAATTCCAAAAAATTCATTTAACTGAATAAAGAAGTAATTTACTTACATCACTGAAATATTTATTATACAATAATTAAGTCTTAATTTATAAAAACAATAGAATCACCTAATCGTTTACCAAAGAGAAGTGTTTATTTAGAAACTTCTAAAAATTGCTTTTGATTAATTACGAAATTAATACGAGGGAAACCTCAATAAGGCCCACCTAAAAAAATGCTTGCCCAATATAGCAAAAAAACATTTTAGCAATATGGGAAATGATAAGAAACCTTCTTAAAAGTTTGACGCGTGTGATGAAAAACCCTTTTACTACTTTTTTAAGTTTAAAAGCAATCGAGTTTGCGGGTTGGCCGTGGCATAATTATATTGAAAAAAAATTAATAATTTTACCTAAGAAACCATGAGATGTACCATGCTAGTTCACAAGCAACTGAATTGTTTCTAAAAAGAAGAATATTACGCGGCTTTGCATCGCCTGTTGAGTGTTGAGAGAAGGCAATGTTGTGATATAAATATTCTGGAAATATTTTCAGGAATTTTGCTTAACTTGTCGGTATCTTTATGAAGCAAAAATGTTCGTTGGCTTGAGTAGGTACTTACATCAGTACCTATTCCTCTGCGTATAATACAGTGTGTCGCAAAGGTATAGAATAGCGGGTGACAAATATCTCAGTACGTTGTATGGGTAACTTTGTTATTACAAAAGATATAAAGTTGATTAAATTAGCAAAGTTGGGCAGAATTAAATGAAGATTCAGAATCCGTTAAGAAAATTGAGCATTGTTGCCACGTTTCCAATTTATTAGAGAAAAGGTGAAAAACGTCAAAATTTTCAATCGATCTTAGCTCGTTAGTTATTACAAATACAAAAAAATACAAAAGAGGTTTTTTATAGATAATTTTAAGATGAATTAAATCCCTTTACCCAAAAAATATTTTAATCACTACTTTTTGAGTTATAATCCAAACTTACCTTTTTTTAAATGGCAACCATATACTAAAGTTATCTCATTAATTTCCTTATTTTTTTCTGATTTCAACGATATAAAATTTTCTTTATCTAATTGAAATAATAGTCCACAAGTTTGGGTTATAACTCAAAAAGTAGTAATTAAAATATTTTTTGGGTAGAGGGATTTAATTCATCTTAAAATTATCTATAAAAAACCTCTTTTGTATTTTTTTGTATTTGTAATCACTAACGAGCTAAGATCGATTGAAAATTTTGACGTTTTTCACCTTTTCTCTAATAAATTGGAAACGTGGCAACAATGCTCAATTTTCTTAACGGATTCTAAATCTTCATTTAATTCTGCCCAACTATGCTAATTTAATCAACTTTGTATCTCTTGTAACAACAAAGTTACCCATACAACGTACTGAGATATTTGTCACCCTGTATACGACATCGGTCAGGACATTATTTGGAACTAGATCTAAGTTGTGATTAATTCAATTGAAAGCGAATCATCCATAATTTGTCAAGTCATACATATTATTATGGAACTCTGTTTCCGTTCAAAAACAACGCTTTCAATAACTAACAATCTCATAATTATTACAAAATGGCTGATGTGGCCGTAACGGGATTTTTTCATACGCGTTAACTTATTCTAAAAACTATAATATTTAAAAATATACCAGAAATAGTACCTCACAATAGTATCCTCTCAAACTCTCCCTTATTTTAAAAATCTAAAATTATACAGGGTGTTTCTATTTAAAATAGGAAAGCTGGTCTCATTTCCAGATGACTCGGAAGTCTAAATGTAAAATTTTTAACATCACTAGATAGATAATTTTACAATTATTCCAAACCACTAAAACTATACAGGGTGTTGTATGTAAAATAGAAAAGCAAACCCCATTTCCGGTTAAACCAGAAGTTAAAATTTAACATGTTTGGTATCATTAAGCAGTTAATCTTACGATATTTTAATATATCATAAAATATACAGAGTGTTTTCAAAAACTCCTTTGGCTTGGTGAATTTCCGGTTTAAAGGAAAGTGTTTTTTAAACCAAAATTGTCAAAAATAATAGAAATTTATAGAATAAGTCAATATACCAACTTGCAATAACAAATTTTATTTGCAAAAGGAATTATAAATTTTTCAAAATGTGACCTTCAAAAAAATCATAACTCCGGATCTGCTCATAACAAATGAACCAAACAACGGTGTTTAATTAAGAATTGCGATACCTACAACATATTAAGCTATAGATACTACGGCCGGAGCCAATTTGGAAATTTTAGTCAACTTTGGTCCTTTTAAAAGTCGCCATTATTTAAATTATTTTAAAAATCAACTCTAACAAAACTAAAGCCCCATTTTTTGCCTATATATTCCCCTTTTTAGATTTTAATAATAATAATTATCTCCAAACTTATAATAAAAAAACTATAAAATGGGAAAATCGTTATACTAACCGCCATTTTAAATTTCAAAATTTGAAAAAATATTTTTTTAATTAGGACGGATGTGTAGTAAGTTATAGCCAACTATAAATACTCTCGGTCAAGCTATTCCGAAATGCGATCAAAATAACCCCTTTATTTTGAGCCACCCTGTATATAAACGAAGCAAAATTAAATTTAAAAACTTTTTTTTTCGATTATAATACTTTTTCAAAGTAGACGAAGCCGAAAAATTGAAATGAGATAGTCAGCCACTCATAGAGTACAAAGAAGTTTTCCTAAAAAAGTTTTTCACGAGTAATAACGCGACATTTAAACGAAACAAATTTTCTTGCGACAATTTTCAATGAACGATTTATGGCTCTCTAGAATCCCAAATTTAAAATTTAAATAATTTCATATTATTCTATTCTAGAATGCACTACTCAGGTCAGTAAACAAATAGCACAAGGATTTGTTTACATTCGGAGTCATTTTCGGGAGTTCCTTTTAAGGCGACATTCGGGCACCTTCCTGATTTCTTTTATTGACCACTAAGATAATACTTTTCTTGTTTGTAAGCTATTTTACAATAAAAATAATCGTCTTGTTTTAACTCTCTTTTAAACTTTGAATTCTTTTTTCGAAATAATGTTGGCGGTGATTAAATAGGTCAGATACAGGGTGGACAAACTGCTCATTTTGTATTAAAAATTAAAACTTTTATTATCAGTTAGTTTCATTTAAGACCACTCTGTATATTCCACTTGTGTCAAGATAAATCTGGAACGAGCCTACCAAGGTAGGCTCTAAGACTAGAATATTTTGTCAATCTTGAAAGAGATAGTTAACGGCTAGCTGTGAGAGGCTCTTAAAACAGTTTAGAGCAGATCTATAGCCTTCTTCGGAGATATAAGACTGCTGAAGGACTCATAATACAATAAAGACGCGCATTCTACAAAGGGCGGACTGATTCAAAGAGTCCTCCCGGACCGAAAATACAAAATGCACAAAAAATGGTTTCATCCGTACAAGTGCCGTACAAGGCAAATGCCACCTTTCAGTTTTCAAGTCCCATTAACTTTGATTTTTTAAATAAAACACCCGGTACTTTATTACGCCATTTTTCTGACTTTTTAGTTTTCTTTAACCTTTAAGGGTATCGGGTAATTAAAATAGCTGGTCTTCTATAAAATTTTACACCGTAAAATTTTGACACTAACAGGGGATTACCCTGTACGACGAGTTAGAGACGGTAATTTCGTTTTCGAATCAAATAACAATTTCAACTTCAAACATCGTAATATGAATAACAAAGAAGTTTGAAAAAAAGCATTTAATAATTTAGTAGTAAAAAGGACAGTCGTATATACTGATCTTTCCCAATTTCGAATTTACTACCAACTTATAAAGTTTCCGATATCAAAAGCTATAAAGAACATAAATTCGATACACTTACTTACCGATTTTGGATTAAAATTTTATGGAACGCTCGTCGTTCAGATAAAGACACTTTTATCTTGATACCACAACCGATTCGGGAATACATCCAAAACGGCATCGCACCATCGATATTGTTGTGTCGATGGGGCTCCAAGCGACTCATCGACTTTTCAATCAACTGAAAAATAAGAAGAAATAAATAAATTGTGTTTGAGTATTTTACTTTTTAAATTAAACATTAGCGGTTAAACGTGCCTTATTTATTTTTCGTTTTCGTCTTTTTAAAAATATTTTTTGTTTTACTTTTACCTTCGGATTTTAACTCTTCGATGTTAACATTCGACAAATCTACTCAAACAAAGTTTGTGAGTTCGAGACTGAACCTGTGTGAGATTTAAGGTTTTCTTCTTGGTTCATGAATTTATGTGCATTTATATAAGGAATTATTGAAATCTTTAATTTAATACAGGGAGCTACATTTGTACAAAATTTTCCACAATATTCTATCTAATGATAACTGATCTGATAACAGTCCTGTTTAAAGCTATGCTTGATACCTTTGGCTTTAGATAAATTAGAGAAATTTCTTATATTAGGTAGGTAACTACGCCGAGTAATTTTTAACCATTTCTTGTATATTTTTCTGTCGCTTTCCCATCTTTATAGCTACTTGTACTTCATCAAAAGTACTGAGCCAAAAATAACAAATTAGCACATCGTTGTAAAGGCAATTGAAAGGGCTTTCTAAAAAGGTGACACTCGACCCCCCTTCCCGTTTAAGATTTCGGGGGTCAAACCTATCCCACTTTGGGGGTTGTGGTCTAGTGAGAACGCAAACATTCCCTCTCAGTAATTAAATTGACGGGTCCCGCGGAACTTCGATATTTTATACTAAAGCGAAGATATTGAAGGTGGGAAGTGTTCAAATTGACACCCTATATAGTTTGAGTGCAGTAAAAAATGTAGCAGGTTAGGTCTCTATGTCAAAAAATTCTGTTGAATCAACGTTATTGCCAACGCTCGTAAGGCAATAGCAACTCACCAAGAGTAATAAGGTCGTCGCGCATTTTCATCGTTTGAAACGTACCATACTCTGGTAACGTAGCACGGGGGTGGTCAGGCCTTTTTAGAGATGTTTTAGAAGCCCCCCTAAGGTCCGGTTTTAACTTAGAATAAAGCCGCAGACAAAATTTTTCGATTGTTCAAGGTCAAACGGCTTCATACGAAGTTCAGAAATTTTTGTATCGATTGATAGTATCTCCAAAAAGATGTTTCACAAAAAAAAAGTAGGAAAATTAAGAATCAAATTGCTATATTATTTCAGATAAACAAAAAATATTGTTGGAGAACGAAGGAGGCCCTGAAGTTGACCATTGAATTAATTGCGAGACTCAGGGGGCTCCAGTCCCTCTTGTTCCCCCTCACTTGTCTGAAAGGGCTGGGTGTGGTGTATAACAAATATAGACTACGTCATTAGAAGATAACATGGCACTTATAAAGAATAGTGAAAATACCAATTGGAAAAAGGCAGAGGCCAATAAAGGAAATACTGATCAAAAATGATTACAGCAGATTAAACTTTTGCCATTCCATGACATAAACATACATTTTATTTCTCCGAGGGTTTCTCGAAATTGCTCCTAGAATTTACTCCAGAAGGCATCTTGTAAAATGTACATTTCAGCCATGTTATGGGTCCATTCATAGTCCTCTCTCGTCAAGGAAGGTTACTAGCCTGCTTAGACGAAGGTCACTGCTGTCTCGGTGCAGCTTCTACATAATATCTACATGTAGGCCCTTCTTGGATACCCATTGTATGTTAGGACATTATTGAAGTAGCCCGTTAGTAGACCTATCGCCTTCCTCAGATGAGACGTGATTTTTTGGCTTTTACTGGTTATGGTCCTATTACCTACAAAAATAAACCCTGTCTGAGCATCTATTGTGCCATTTCAGGAGATATTTTGCATGATTTCAAAGCTACCGTATTCCCCAGAGTAAAAATTATGTTCATTTGTTCTTCGATGGGTTCCTCCTCTCTGTTCGGAGTTCTTTTTGAAGTTGTTTTAAAGAAGGTACTGCTCCCCGGCAGTCAGCACTCGAGTTACATCAGAGGTGCCACGTGAGTTATTTTCAGAGCGTACTGTAATGGTAGTGGTTAGAGGTTACAGTTCTCTTAGTAGATCCGTATCTTTCATATTTTCTCTTTCTTTCGCCGTAGAAGAAACAGAGAGATCCATACCGGGTTTGTCTCATGGCCGTATGCACATCTTTATCCTTCTCTCAACTCCTACCACGTTCATACAAACACCTGGCACCCCGTCGTTTGTGCTTGACGGCCAGGTTTCGCCAATTTTGAGGGTTTTCATGGTACCTCACCCACGTTCAAGTCCACGTAATTAACCCAAGAGCAAGAGTTAGTTTCGGTCGTGTTTGGCCGGTTCATACTCACCGCTTTGATTTTATTTTAATTGTAGAAAAGGAAAACCTGTGGAAAATTATTCGGACTGAAGTCAAATATTTGGAACTGTTCAATCTGGGCAAATATGAGGGACATTTTTGCAGACGTTCCTCTGAGATTCCTTTGACTAACACCCGAGCTGATGTTGCTGGCGGTAAACAGCACAGGGCAAACGTTGAAGAGCTACGAATGCCAAAGAGCTGTACGTCAAATTTACGCGAGTACAGAATCTCTTAGAAGTACAGGTTCTCGACGGAGCGATACGTGATCATCTGATCAATTGGCTGCTGCAGTCTCTGCACCAGAGGAGTTGTGGACTAGTATATCTGCAGTTGTACTTTAAACAGTCACGAGAAGACACGAGGTCTGGCAGAAAGTATACGTATACATATCTATGCTTCGGTAGTAGTCATCCTCTAAATGACTAGGCACGTAGGCACCAGCAGTCCGATGTGTGTCTAGGCTTTCTGCAATCTACTTAATCCCTATTGTAGGTGCGGGTCTTGCTGCTGATGTGTCTAGATGATGACTTGAGGCGAGCGGAACCTCTCTCATTGCGCACCATCATGAAAAACCCTGTTTGTTTAAGATCGTAACGGATGATCTGGAAGCGATTATGTAGTCGCTGGTGAAAGGGAGAGAGGTTTCCTGATCCCAAATCGTTATCAATCACGGTAGAGTGTGCGTGTGAACATGGTTCCGCTCTTTGCGCGTTGGGTGTGTTCTTAAGCATTCCACTCTCATATTGATACTGGGGGCAGAAGCTTGCCCCAGCACCAGAAGGTGAGGTTGGATTTGCAGTGGCTTACAGCTTAGCTAGGGAGTGGTGCGCCCTATCAACATGCTTCCTATACTTTAGTCATATTGAAAAATGAGTACAAAGGAGGAGCAGGAGGATCCTAGAATCCGTACATAATGAACTATGAACTTACGTCTTAAGTATCACAAAGGGCGCAACTTAAATACTTAAACAGGCTCCACCAAAGTGAGCCATTGCCTGGGATTTGTGAAACAAAAAATGCTTCAGCTTCTACGTCCGTCGTTGACAAACTGTGATGCAACAATGGAATGACGGCCATCGAGTACACGATAGAATTGCCTTGCGAGAACCACAGTCACAATAGCATTAATGGTCATTGGTCATTAGTCATTATTCATTAGTGTTGCCTGGACCTTCCCTTTAAAGCGATTTTTTAATTTCTTGGACTAGCGAGAAAAAGTAGCGAAGTAGTGCGTAAATAAGGCTCGTCTCGCACTCCTCTTTTAGGAACAACAACTATTTCTAAAACTCACGATAAAATGTGTCGTTTTCCACTTTCCGTAGGCGAGTGGTGGCTCTAAACTAAAAAAGAAAAGTTGCGAATTAAGAGCAAAGTCAGCCGAAAAGGAGGAGACGGAGTCTTTTTACAATTATAAAAATAATGGTGGCAGAAGTTATTTATTTTAACTTTTAACTTCTGCAGTTTGAAAACCTTAAGTGGAAGCACTCGAAGTATTTCTCATTAAACCGATCGAGAGAGAAGTAGAAAAAAAAGGAGAAAAAAAATTTGAGATAAGACACGTCCGTAAAGTTTAATTCGATAATTGATTCGTTCATCAATTTTCCAATAAATAGTACGGAAGTTGTTTTCGAGAATTAATCTCGTCCTTGTCCCGTGGATTTTTTAGTAAAACCATCACGCACCAACCCATGCCTTTTACGGGAAACGTTAAGATTCGCAATTGACTTTGCCGAAATTGCATTTATGGTAGTTTTATGGCGCAAGACGCTATTGGGAATCAAAAGGAGATACTTTTTGCGTTTGTTTTTGTTTTATTTATTTTACTATAAACTCGCTATTTTATTACCGATTACTGAAATAAATTTTACACTTTCTCAAAGAGCTCGATATAAAAAAAGCATAAAATCGTGTAAATGCATTTGTTAAATATTTGTTACGTTTAGTTGCGTTTTCTAACTCATTAAATTGATTCGGCGGTTTACGAATTTATACGGCGTGAAAATTTCTAATTTTTTAATCATTTTACTTAGCTATCTATCGATACTAATATCGACATCTTCCTATTTAGCTAGAACTTATCAAATATTTCTGTTTTGTCAGCCTTTTTTATCGTTCCTTTCGTGCCGATACCTTCAAATTAAGACCAAACTTCTCTTTTTCTTTTCAGTTTGTTGTCTCATCGACTTTTTCGACAACGTTCGGTTATTATAATGATTATCGAACAATTCTATCAACCTGTGTCTTTAGTTATAACATTATCGACTAACGATTCAAATTTCGATTTCATTTACATATATTTAACGTGTAACTTGAAATTCACTTTTTACGGGGATTCTCTTCAGTTAACGCGATGCAAGCTCGCTATGTATGATGAAGTGTGAGAGAAACAGACGTTTTGAGTTTTAGGCTTACTACATTTCCTACTCTTAAATCGGCTTCTGCTCGTCTGATGACCTAATGCGAACGTGACGGTACGTAAAACAAGAAGAATAGCAATGCATTTGCAAAACGTCTCAGGAAAATCATTTGACATAACTGAGCGATAGCGACAGTGGAGAAACGAGACCAAAATGAAATAAGAAAGCCCCTTGGTACCTACCAAATTGATTTTCCTACTACTTTACTAAAAATATCACAAAAAATCAATCCAAATAAAGCACCATCATTCAATTTAATTACAGAGAAGTGAGAAGATACTCCGAAAACACAAGTTTTTAAAACAATCAATAGAATGAACCATCTCTTTCCTAACCAAATAAGCTATTCGAGGCCACTTGTGTAGGATTTTTAAAACAATAAAGCCTTTTGAATCACGACTGCCCATTAATTAACCCCCAAGAAGACCCTTTGACTGCAAAATAGAGCGTCATCAGAGCAGAGGTACTCGATGTAGTTATAACATGAGCCAGGCGCGAGTAAACTGCCTAAACGGCTTTATGGGCTTTCATACTTCATGAGTACGAATGATTTTGCCTTTCTCACTTATACCCGTCTGTCCTTTGCATAATATCTTGGTCATGTTAAAGGTCTTCAACCGCAGTCCCGTCTCTTCAAAAAAGGCTCCATTCTTGCATGTACGCTTTGTACATCAAGTGGATCAGTGAATGAACAGTTTGCGAGCCTCTCCACACTGTAGAATACCCCCTTGGTGAGAACATTTTTAAACTAATTGCAAAACGCTTTCTCGTCTACATCTCATATTGCCCTCAGAAGCCCATTTAACAACCTCATCCCTTAACACTCAAAACTGTTTTGGGTTTCATTTTGCCGATTTAATGGCACTTAACTAGCTCCGGTTTCTAGTGTTGTGGTTATGAATATCTAGTTGCTTAGGACGCCGAGGTCTGTTGTTGTATACATACAGAAAACAAGCAAGTATGCAGCACGATGAGTATTTCGTATTTGTTAAATGCATCTCTATAGCTGGTAATTCGCGACATCCCTGACAGAATGAGTAATGTTTTTTTTGTTTCAGGAGTACGCTTTCCATGCCTGTCGATCAACCGACAGGTTGCGACACTATGGAAATTTCCGTAATAGGCAAGTGACGCGGCTTCTGTCCTTAACAATCGTCTTATTCGATGTATTGTGAGTAATGCGAAGCTCAATTTCTTTCCGATGCTATTTAGATGCTGTCTCTACCTTAGCGTGCTGTCCAGAGTGACGCCCAACAATGCCAGCTCTCCCGCTTCCGGAGTATTCCTTGACGTAACAATTAAGATCTGCACCTTTTCAATGTTTAATATCAATTCAGTTGCCTGTGCGTCTCCCAGGGTCGTTTTTGTAGATTCCCTCAATCTATGCCCATCTTTTGCCTTGCTAAAGAGGGTAGTATCATCGGTAAAAATAAACAAATCTACCGCGTAAGTCGTTGGTGTAGATAAAAAATAATACGGGTCCCAGTATTGAGCCCCAAGACACGCCCACTTTACGGATAATATCATTTATTTTAGATGTTTCACCTTCCTAACCCACAACTGGCGATATATTTTGCAAGTACGATGTAAGCTATTGATAATGGGTCCCCCATTCCATAATGTTCCAATTTTCTAGTTTGCCCAACAACTTACAACAACTGACGCAATCAAAAGCCTTTGTCAGATCCAAACAAATGAGTTGAGCTTCATTATTTCCCTCTAGAGACTCCAAGATGGCCTCCATTATTTTTATCACGGTCGTTGTGGTAGAATGCTTTTCTCAAAAGCCATGTAGGCTGTTCTTTAGAATATTAAATTTTTCTAAGTAGCTTGGGAGTTACCCGAGCGACTTTTAATTTATCTGGGCATTTTCCAGATTTATTATTGACGACAAGGTTCCGCAAAAGTGCCGCAAAAGCTGGGTATCTGTTTAACATGAGTTGGGAAGGCTTGTTCTTCTCCCCGCAGACTCAACATGCAGAGTCCTCTTAGACATCTATTTATAGTACCAAATATTATACAATTCTGGATAAACTTAGAGAGTACGTAGGATAAGGCCAATAAGCCAATATCTTAATGCCCCGTGATCGTACGTACCATGGGATGGTGGCAAGACCAAGCGATTTACATTATGTCCATTCCTTTTACTTCAAGCCGGTTCACCATAAGGCTGTTCTCATCCAGACCTTATAGATAGAACGTTGGACTACCCTACAGCTGTCAACTAAGCTCTCTGGTTTCTCTGACAAGTCGTTATCGCAATACGTGGTGTGCACTACCCCATTAACGTTTTATTGAAGAAATAAATATGAGACTTATAGTAGGTCTAGCTTAACAATAGCCCAAGAGCTGTTTACAGCTGCCAGCTAGCCATCTTCACGGTATCGTTACCAACCACCGCTACCAGCGATACGGTCATTTCTGCTGCTCTCGCAGAACGATCATCTTGTACGGTCAAGGATTTTACCTTCTGTTGGAATTAGTTCGGGAGAGCGTTTCTGCGTTAGTTTGTTGTAGCAGCGGAGATTTCCGACTCGTCGAGGTCGCTACTCAGAGTTTGCCATAAAAAATGCACACACCTTCCGTCACGTACTACAGTTCTACATGGTTCTACCAACCGTAACCGGAAAGAGCTACTTGGCGGCATTTCCCAATAAGCCCTTATGTGTGAGCTGCTGTAAATTTTAACTAGATTTTGTGTAGGAAAATTAAAAATTTTTCTTTACTTCTCTAAGCGAATTGGGATGGCGCCCGAGAAAACCTATTCATGGAGTAAGAAGAAATGGGTTAAAAGAACTGACATCGATTCCAATTTGGACCTAAACTGTTTGATAATTGATAGGGTTGATACACAAACTACTAATACGTAGCTAATTAATTATCCGTGAAGCAGAGCGACGAAAATGGACGACATTGGAGGAAGGTGGCAGCGGAATGTCACGGTTGGCATGAAGAGCAGTAAAGAAGGTTAAGGTTTTTTTATGTTAAGTCATAGAAACACCTCGACACCACCAATATTTTTGGAAAAGCATCAAGCCATCTTGGGCAGTTTACAAAATTCTCAATCCACTCTAATGAAACTTTGAATAGTTACAAGGTCGGTGCGTAAATTTTTGGCGACCACCGATTTGTATGAGGTTTTACTACTTAAAAAAAATAACCTCAATACCTGAACAATACGTAATTTTGGCCAATTTGTTGTAACACACCAATGCGACCTTGCTCAAATCGAACGTAAGTTCAATTGAAAGTTTTTAATTATTAATTAAGAAATTTTGTTTCAACACAACAATTCTTGGCAAAAATTAAAAATTATATCAATTCCATTTTTACCAATAATTTTCTTATTAACAAATAACTTATTGGAACTTAAATATTTTTTAATGAGTCAGCAAAAATCGGAATTTATAAAAGTTAATATATTGTTAATTTCACGCACCAATTATTGCTACGAAAATGCGTTATTATAATGAAATAAATTATATTCGACTTATTTAAAAGAGGAAATCAATTTGCCCGTATTGTTGTAAGGGACTGAAATTATATATAGATTCGACTTCAATTTTGATACATCATTCGCCCCAAAAGCTTCCATGGAAATACCCTCCTTATAAATTCTACAATATAAAATGTTTCCATCGAGTAGGGAGTAGGTGAAACGTGATTTTATAAGTAGAGCTCATTAATTGTGTTGTTTTGCGTTTTAACGACTAGAATTAGTAACAATTTTAGTAAAAGGGAAAATCATCTTTTTGGAAGAGAGGAGGTGCGTTAGCGTTTAAATCTAAAGCAAGCGCAATTAGTAGGTTTAAAGTGGAATACTATTAGGAACGATTATATTAGACAATACGTTCCTAATCATCTTAATAATGTAGGTCTGGAAATTTCAAACAATTCTATACCTCTCCGCGTCGTCGATGTTTCTAATTCTATAAATTTACACCGAACACAATTGATAAAATTTGATAATTTCCAATTTCGATTCGCTAAGCAAATTTATGATTTAACAATTTAACTCAAATGATGGGTAGGTATAATGAACGAATTCAAAAGGATAAATTCTTAAAGTACCATCAAAGAGCTTACATTTTGTGACTTTAATTTGTAAAGCTCGCAATTTATTTTGTTTTATTTAATTATTTGAAATATCCAACAATTCCTTTTATTAATGGTGCATCTCACGATGCCTACCTCTCTCGGATTTGGGGACATGCAGATGCAGAACGCAAGCACCAGGCTATGAGGCAACGCACACCAATTAATTATCAACGTAATTGGTCTGTCTTTCGTAGAATATTCGAGAGGTATCAACGAAATGGGTTGGAACGAGTAAAAGTAGGACATAAATCTATATTCAGAAGCCCAATTTGGTTCACGAATGCTTTTCACATAACGATTCTGGATTACTTAACAGAGGGGCGCTAGAAACCTCTTATTTTAACCTTTTGGGCCTCCCAAAATCAGCCTTCTTAGACCCAAGGTTTCTACCCGCCCTTCTAATAGTACAAATTCTGGAAATATGACTGGAGGGATTTCATGGAGAGTCGGAAGTTTCCTAAAAATGAAATTTTTATAGACATAAGAGCTGGACATTTGCACCACATGTTAATCAACTGTCTCGTCTTCTAGGTCACGTCTATGACAGTTGTCTCGGATGATAAACTTAAGGGATACTTCTCCAGACATTGTCGACTAAAGAAGTACCTCTACAGACTGGAAATAGTAGACAATCCCAAACACCTAACAGCAGGGACAGCTAAACACGTGCTCTAAAACTTTACAGCTTTTAGATTGATAAAAAGAGAGGTAGCTCCATTCTCCCACACAAGTTCAAAAGTTAGTCAAACAAGTGAGATAGCTTGAGACCTGATGGGCTCGGAAAGTCTGCTTGGAGAAGGCACAATAAGCCCAAATAAGTGATCTAAGTGACAGAGAAAACTGGAATTAGTAGACAGTCCCAAATACCTAACAGAAGAGAGAGCCGAACATTTGTGGCCTGCAACTGTCCAACTTTTACGTTAATAAAAAGAGAAGTAGTTCCACTCTCCTACGCAAGTTCTACAGTTAGTTCAACAAGTGAGATAGCTTGAGACCTGATGAGCCCGGGAAGTCTGCTTGGAAAAGCACATGCCCGAATAAGGGGCCTAAGTAACGAGGACAAACAGTAGCTCAAGAATCAGACCACTATCAGAGAAAACTAGAAATAGTAGACAGTCCCAAAAACCTAACAGAAGAGAGAGCCAAAGATTTGTGGTCTGCAATTGTCCAGCTTTTACGTTGATAAAAAGAGAAGTAGTTCCACTCTCTCACCTGATGGACTCGGGAAGTATACTTGGAGAAGGCACAATAAGTCTAAATAAGTGGCCTAAGTGACGAGAACAAAATAAATCAGATAAAGATCAGACTATTCTGACAGATACCAGAGAAAACGGTTGCCTGTAATGAGTACGCAATAGAAAACTACCATATTATGCATACTATGTCTTGGAATGATGATTTAACGTAATTTAGTCTATTCCAACAAGGTCTGTAACTGTAACAACAAAAACGACTGATTCTGGATTCTAAGTTCAATTTTTTCTTCACTCGGAAGAAGATTTCAGAATGACCGCCATTCACTTCAATTGTATTGTCAAGATATAAAAATTATATAAAGGGGTTGCATTACCACGTAACAGGACTCGTCGTGGCGTATTGATTGATTTCAGCCAACTGTCACAATCGGACCAATGCTGGGATGTGAAATTTAACCAAGCGAATGTATAGGTCTTCATCAGAAGACGCTACTCGGCTATGAGCTGTGCGGACGGTACCGCATTGCTACGTGACAATACTTAGCCCCCCCCCCCCTTCCAATTGTCAACTGTTCAGGAGATATAAGCCATGCAACCGGTTCACTGCAACTTATCAATGATCCCACATAAATTTGGGAGATGGGGGAGGAGTACCATTCAGATCTCACGTTCAGAGGCATTTCTTTCAAGTAATAGACGTAATGTTCGTCTTCTTTAAGTTAACCGATTGGGCAAATTTCCAGGCTTTATCCTATCCTATCCCACAAAGCTTCTACCCAGACATTTAAACTGTAAGCTGTTGATGCCTTCTCTCAACAACAGTTTGGGGATTCTCATTGGTCCCATTTATGGGTGTCAAACATCTAACCTAACCTCGTCGATTTAAATTGTGAATTGTGAATACCTCAAGCTATGGAATTTAAAAGTTCTTCAACATCCGGTATTTCACTTAAAGGACTTATAATATAATAATCAAATGCATGTACATAGCTAAAATCAGGTTAAACCGTCAGGTGAGTATTACAAGAAAAATAACCACAAGTTGGTCGCTCGAGTAATCAGAAAATCCTAAAAAGAGGCAAAAAATCAAATTAATTTAGCAGCCGTCGGCAAGTTAAGTGGAAACACGCCATTAGGAATTATCCATTAAATTAACATTTACTTTCAACTCATTGAAAGTAACGTAGTCGAACTATTTTAGTTAAGTTATTACAGCATTACAATGACAACGTCTTGGGTACCACCAAATTTATCGGAAGTTTGCGCAATTCACACAACAGTTACGACATGTTCGCCCTCGACATTTATTTTTTTAAATCTCATAGCGTCTTTGTTTGGCAACTCGCGCGATTCGGATTCGCACCAACATTACATTTCGGATTATTTTTCTGAAAGAGCTTCCGACGATTATTTCGATAGTTTTCATAATAACCCCGAAGCGAGTAATGAGAAGCAAGTCGCAGGAGACGAATATGACTTTATTGTGGTTGGAGCTGGAAGTGCTGGATGTGTTGTTGCTAATAGACTAACGGAAATTCATAATTGGAGGGTAAGTGTCTTGTGTGCTATTTTTCATAATTAAAAAGATTTTTACGTGAAAGAATAATTTTTTTAATGAACGTACTTCGCGTGTATTTTTGTTCTGATATTTGTCATTAATAATAGAATGGTGATCAACTGAGCCTCAAACGTGAGATGCTTTGGTAAACATACCCTACGTTTCTTGCATTTCCGAATATTGCGTCTTTACTCTGGTCATCTCTTCTTTTTCTTTTCGTATAAAAGCGTTAGAGCAGCGCACAAAGGTATAAACTACGTTGTTTGTTGTTATCCCAAAGAAAAATTAAATTACACACAAAATAGGTATACCTACGTAATAGGATAAGACAGGGTGAGTAAACTCATCCTTACCGTTGTTTATTGTTAAATAAATTCGTTAATTTATCACACGAAAAAGTGTGATAATAACAAAAATATTAATTAATAACCGCCGTAGTACCAGTACTCAACTGAACAGAATACAACACCCAAAGAGTTTCTGAGTCAAAATCAAGGCCTTTCAGCTCGGATTGAATTAGATGGGTAGGCGCAAACTTGAATTTGAAGTTTCCAAATGCTAGAGATTCCAGAGTTGAAACATCTCGCCGTCTTATTTGGGGCAGAGAAATTCCGCTCCAACCGAAAGCATCGTCCCAGATAGTACGGCCGAATAACTTCAAAAGTCTCAGCGAATGATCAGTGCGTTAGTTACGAACGGATACAAAACTGATGACCATTACAAAATCGTTAAAACACAGACCCTGTATGTTATTTACTTGATATCGGTCGTTTAAATGCCCTTCGTCACTGGCCACCAAAGCGCGCCTATTATTAGGCAAGTGTTCTAAATTTATTGAGAGGGAGGGAATAACCAAACTAAAATACTTGAAAACAACTTCAAAATCCCGAATATATAAAGAAGTTTTTTGGAAAATCTAGGTGAAAGCATTTTTTGTTTCTTCCAATGTCCACAAATTTTAAAAAGCCTTAAAAATTGGGAAGTTGTCAAGGAAGACTATGAAGTACTAATGCGATGAGTTTTACATCAAGTCGATACCTTTATTGGCCCCAAAGAGAAGAAGAGGCAGTCGTCAGTTATAAATCAGCCTAAATCCATCGACATCGCTGTTAGTGTCCCTTTCTAGAGGGTTCTTAATCTATTTTATTTAAGTTACCAACGATAGTGTCCTGGGCATCCCAAATCGGAAAAGCTTACGAGGGTAGGTTGAAAAGTTTCCGACCTAACATAGAAACAATAAATTTTTTCTTTTTCTACATATTCCCCTTGTCAGTCGATATACACTTCTTCCATCACTTTAACCCGCCCTAATAGTACTCGGCGTCTTTCTCTGCAAAATTGTTTACAAAAGTGATGGCCTCCTCATTCGACGAAAATCACTGTCCTCTGAGCGTACCTTTTAGTTAAGGGAACAAAGAAATGTCGCTTGGAACTAGATCTGGTGAGTAAGGAGAGTGGTCAAGCAGTTCAAATCGCAATTCGTGCATTTTCGATATGGCAACCGCAGATGTGTAAGACGGTGCATTGTCTTGGTGAAACAAAAATTTTCCGCAATTTTTGCCTTCTTCTTTTTTAAAGATAATCGATTAAGATTACTCTAAGACTATCTCAAAAAACAGTCGCCATCACTTCCCCAGCCGAAGGAACAGTTTTTACTTTTTTTGGAGCCAATTCCCTCTTCATAGTTCACTATTTTGACTCTATTTTTGTTTCTTAAGTATATTAATGGTGTATCCAAATTTCATCTACACTAATCAATCAGCGCTGATTTATTGCGCCAACAGAGCGTTGGAAATGTTCATTCAAACACGTTTTTGATTCAAAGTGAGCAAACAAGGCACCCAACGCGCGGCTCGGCTGCTTAAATTTTGATTAAATTTGTGACAAACACGTTCTTTGGACATATTCATAGCCTCTGCCATCTCTATAACCCTAATTCGATGATTGTCTAACATCATTTGGCGAACTTGAGCAATGTTATCGTCAGTGCTTGCAGTTTTTGAATGTCCCGAACGTTCGTCGTCTCCCAAGCTGATACAGCCACGTTTAAATTTAGCTGCCCAAAATAGCTGAAATTCTGGTGAAAAGCGCAAATACATTCCCTAGCTTTTGTCGACAAGTGCTGCCATTTTCATGATGAGGTTGGAAACTTTTTAGCCAAGCCTGTGGTAGACCCTGTGCCATCCTTGCTAGTGACAAGTAGCAAGTTGGTTCAAAGTTTTAGACATCGGTAGATCTAAAGAAAAAACACCACTTTTGGATATCATGTGTTTTCAAAACTGAACAACTTTTAATTGCCTGACCCTATTTCTAATCGGTTCGCAAGATCATTGGGACTCCCCAAAAGGTGAAAATCGTAGCTATCCGTTCACATTGCAGAAAATATGGTGCATCATGATACGGATAACGGCCTTGAGTAGTTGTACAATTCGAAAGTGGCAAATTGTTACTTTTAACCTATAAACAATTAGTTTAATTAGCTGACGAGTATCTATCTACTCATGCAGCTTTAAAAATCCCAAAGAGACAAGTATAGAACTGTGACTTTTCAAATGGAGTACCCTATATATTTTCTAAAGATTATTCAAAGAGTTGCCATTTAATAGAACTCAAACTATAAGACCTGGAGAGCTTAAATGAAAAACGATTACGTAGCTTGGATAGTAAAGATCGGAAACTAAAATTTATGTTCATGGACTTGTTTGTCCGCCAGTGAACACGTGGACAACCTTTATCGTGCAAACTATAAGAGCTAGAGAGGTATATTAGTCATCACGTTATCAGTCGTTAGTCATTAGGGTCGCAAAATATTTTAGTTAGATAATATTCTTTTGATGTCATTCCGACTTATTTGATGTCATTTTAATAGTATTTCGGTACTAGGGTTCTCTCAAGACGTTACTGACTTTAAATGCGCAGAAGAAGAAGTGGGAAAACAGTGGACAAAAGACATCCAAATCGTGTGTTCGAATATTCGTCCAGTTGATTTTTAAAAAAATTCACTGAAACATAGTCTACCACCACACTAGATTTACAAGAAGAAACTTGCAACAATGTAACGAGTTTGAAGCGGTGGCCTCTCAGATTGATGTTAAGGGCTCAACGAAAAGTTAGTCGCTTATACAGAGGAGTAGTTTAAATGAGGTCACCATGAGTCCTTCTGACTTTTAATGTAAGTAGGCCTAAGTCTCTTTAAGCGGCCAGCGTAGAAAAGGTGTAGTAAAGAGCGTGACAATTTGGAAAATCTCCTTTGAGATTTCCTCAGAAAGTCAACATTCTTGACGAATCCGTCAAAACTGGGCCGCGTAGTCAAGTATGCCTCACGATAGTTAGAAGTATATAAGCGAGTTTGATTAGGTCGGTTATAGAGTTTGTTTTCTTGACTATCATGTTGCTTGTGTGTAGTTCTCCAATTTCAAGTCTTAGCAATCGACATTTTCCAATACCAGACCGTGCAGGTATTGGTTAACATGAAAAAATGTTGAGGTGCGTTTCAACTAACTACAGGGTTGCTACTGTTTCAAATTTCCAAAAAGGTTTTTAACCAAGTTTTTAGACCAAACAAAAATTACAAACTTGCAAATTGGAGCAATTTTTAAACCTCATTTTTCCGCTTAATATGGCTTATTTAAAAAAATAATTAAGATGCACTCTGTATCGGTATAGTTCTTAATTATATAAATTAAATCTTGTGGCCGTAGTTTCTCGCCAAAAATTGTGATTTTATCCCGCTTTACTCGTTTCCGTCTCTTATTTGCTATTTTGCCGTCGGTTATGAAGTACAAGGGTATAATATGGTAGTAGGTTAGTAAAGATGAAAAACTAAGACAAATATTTGAGAAATTCGATCACATAGTTAAATATACAATGCACTTTCAAAAACGTGACGTTTTCCAATTCTCGAGCAAAAACTAAAACAACTAGAAAGTGAAGGGTTTTTCAGTTAGCAGCAATAAGAATAGTAGTGCAACATATCGACTATTTGTTCCTAAAATGTGTTTGAGCAATGCATAATAATCAGGATTATCCACAAGCACTTTGTTTAAAACAAAGGACCGAATAAAGGTTATTATAGACTACTTAAACCATAAAATAATTGTTAGATAATTAGGTAACTAGCGCAAAATTAGAATACTTGCAAAAACGACAAAATTAGATTCTCTCGGTTAATTTTTAAAAGTGTAAATAATTTCAAAATACCAGCTTACCTAACAACTTTTTTTTTCTCACCAATTAACTTGAAGTTTAAATTGGCATACTACCCAAAAAAATAGCTTTTAAACTACGATTGGATAAACGAACAAAACTAGCGAAACTTAATTTAGTAAGTGTATGTAATTTACGCGTTTTAACTACAAGACAAACTAAGCCTAAACTTTACTAATTTAATTAGAATTTAGTCATGATCTTGAGTTTTGCTTCTATATATTTGAATAAGCCCAAATTAGTTAAAAGCTGAATTTTAATTTGAATTTAATTATTAAAAACGCACGCACAGTATAATTAGATTATCCATATTATTCAAATTAATTTAAATAAATTATTAAGCGACGGTTATAATTAACAAAAAAAAGCTGCTTAATTATTAAAGGTAAAGTTTACGTTTTCAACCTCTTTACGTTTTTCAGGTCCTTTTGTTGGAAGCCGGAAGCGAAGAACCGGAAGTTGCGAGTGTGCCATCGTTCGCTCCAATGTTACAACGGTCGAGTATAGATTGGTTATACATGACCCAACCTTCCCATCACAGTTGCTTGGCGAGACCCGAACAAAGGTGCTACTGGGCACGCGGTAAAGTGATGGGGGGCTCGTCCACCATAAACTACATGATCTACATACGAGGAGGACCCGACGATTACGACGAATGGGCTCAAATGGGCAACCACGATTGGTCTTACCAAGACGTCTTACCCTATTTCAAAAAATCCGAACACAACCAAAATTTGGACAAAGTAGACCACTACTATCACGGACATAAAGGCTACTTAAGCGTACAATACTTTCCGTATCAAGACCAAAACGTGGGACACTTCATCGAAGCTTTCAAAGAGCTCGGTTTACCCGAGCTCGATCAAAATGGAGAAGAGCAAATTGGCGTGTCCCTACTCCAAGGTACGGTTCATCACGGAGAAAGAGACAGCACAAACTCCGCGTTCATCCGTCCCATTAGAAAAAAAAGAAAAAATTTAACCGTCCAAACAAACGCCCACGTAACTAGAATATTAATCGACGCCCACACCAAAACAGCTTTTGGAGTCGAGTACCTTTTAAACGGCAAACTGAAACGAGCGACCGCTAAAAAAGAAGTAATCCTCTCGGCGGGCGCCATAAATAGCCCAAAAATCTTAATGTTGAGCGGAATCGGACCGACGCACAACTTACAACACCACGGAATTAAAACAATCAAAGACCTACCAGTCGGAATGAATCTCCAAGACCATACGTCCATGGACGGAGTCGTCTTTGCCTTAACCAACAAAACTGCAACCATCGTAGACGACCACCAAATGGAATCAGACGTTTACCACTACAAGAAGACCCACAAGGGCCCCTTATCCGCAACCGGACCACTCCAAATTCACGCAATGGTACAAACGAAATACGAGCAGTCTTCTAACAGAGCAGACATCCAATACTCTTTCGATGCGACGAACGTCGAAAACTTTTTCACCGACCCAATTTTAACGGCTCAAACTAACGTGAACCCTTTAGCCTATTACGACGGTATAACGATACGCCCGATTCTACTAAACCCAAAAAGTAGAGGCTACATAACGCTAAACGACACAGATCCATTATTCGGAGACCCTTTGATTTACCCAAACACTTTTAGCGAAGAAATCGATTTATTGCGAATGGTCGAAGGTGCTAAGCAAAGTTTGAACTTACTCCAAACACATTCTTTGGCTAAAATTAAGGTACAGTTAGTAATGACGCCGTTGCCGGCTTGTCAACACTATAAATTTGGAAGTGACGAGTACTGGGCTTGTGTGGCCAAATCGTACACGGCCACGATTTATCATCCGGTTGGTACGTGTAAAATGGGACCGAAATACGATAAGAGCGCAGTTGTGGACCCAAAGTTAAAAGTGCACGGAATTAAAAACTTGAGGGTGATCGACGCTTCTATTATGCCCAAAATACCACGAGGAAATACGAACGCGCCTACGATTATGATTGCGGAGAAGGGAAGTGATTACATTAAGAAGAAATGGCTCGAAACGGAAAATGTAAAGATGGGTCATTATAAATTTCAGGAGTTAATAAAGGAGCCGGATTTTTCGTTTGATTGGAATTTTTAGATTTGTTTCGTTAGATTATAAGTGATGCTCAAGTGCCAACAGTTTTCATATTTTTACAATTATTATTTTTAACGAGTGTTTCAGATAGCGTCTTTCCAAAACGTATCTAAATCATTAATTAAACAAATTTTTGTGAAAAAGGGACTTTTATTCATTTCATAATGTATAGGGTACCAGTGATAAGTTTCAGAACTAACTTGATGTTAGTTCAGACTCAAAAGTAAGGATAAAAGTAGCTCACTTGGTATACTAGTTCCTGCTTATAATAAAATCAGCTATTTGAGCCAAAGCATTCACTTCTGCTTTAGGTGAACTTATGACAAAATTAATGCCGAGAGTTTAACTATAAAACTTGCTAAAACAATATGCAGGAATGCAGTGGTCCAAAACTGCACTTCTTGAAAATATTTTTGTTTATACAGGGTGATCTCATTTAAAAGATACAGATCAAATTTTTATTATTTTGAAAGGAACAGTTTGCGAACTATTATTCATTTGGACTTCCCTTCAGATGATGACGAGTTAGGATTACAGATTATAAGGTCTAAGACGTGTCTTACTTACGGTCTAGAATCAACTTGATAAATATGTCGTAACGTGCCCTAGTGAACACTAATCAAACATAAGAAATGTAAAAATTTTGACTTTTGTCAAGTATTCGAAAATTTTGAAATTTAAAGAAACGTTACCTAAAATACGTCCTTATTAAATTCCCTAAATAAATTGATCTGAAGTCGTACAGTGCCCTAGTGATAATCAATCAAACATAAAAATATCAAAATTTTGACTTTTGTCAAGTGTTTGAAAGTAGACTTTGAATGTGTTCAAGGGGCCTATCCGGCTGACCTACAATTTTGAAATTTAAAAAATAACTTCCTAAGATACGTCTTTATTCAATTCCCAACATAAATTGACCTGTAGTCGTACAGTGCCCTAGTGATAATCAATCAAACATAAAAAATATCAAAATTTTGATGTTTGTCAAGTGTCTGAAAGTTGTCTTTGAATGTGTTCAAGGGACCTATCGGGCTGACCTAAAATTTCGAAATTTAAAAAATAACTTCCTAAGATTTGTCTTTATTGAATTCTTTAAATAAAGTCGTACAGTGCCCTAGTGATAATCAATGAAACATATAAAATACGAAAATTTTGACTTTTGTCAAGTGTTTTAAAGTAGACTTTGAATGTCTTTAAGAGGCCTATCGGGTTGACCTACAATTTTGAAATTTAAAAAATAACTTCCTAAGATACGTCTTTATTCAATTCCCAACATAAATTGACCTGTAGTCGTACAGTGCCCTAGTGATAATCAATCAAACATAAAAAATATCAAAATTTTGATGTTTGTCAAGTGTCTGAAAGTTGTCTTTGAATGTGTTCAAGGGACCTATCGGGCTGACCTAAAATTTCGAAATTTAAAAAATAACTTCCTAAGATTCGTCTTTATTGAATTCTTTAAATAAAGTCGTACAGTGCCTTACTGATAATCAATGAAACATATAAAATACGAAAATTTTGACTTTTGTCAAGTGTTTGAAAGTAGACTTTGAATGTGTTCAAGGGGCCTATCCGGCTGACCTAAAATTTCAAAATTTAAAAAATGACTTCCTAAGATACGTCTTTATTGAATTCCCTAAATAAATTGACCTGAAGTTGTACAGTGCCCTAGTGATAATCAATCAAACATAAAAAATACGAAAATTTTGACGTTTGTCAAGTGTCTGAAAGTTGTCTTTGAATGTGTTCAAGGGACCTATCGGGCTGACCTAAAATTTCGAAATTTAAAAAATGACTTCCTAAGATTCGTCTTTATTGAATTCTTTAAATAAAGTTGTACAGTGCCCAAGTGATAATCAATGAAACATATAAAATACGAAAATTTTGACTTTTGTCAAGTGTTTTAAAGTAGACTTTGAATGTCTTTAAGAGGCCTATCGGGTTGACCTACAATTTTGAAATTTAAAAAATAACTTCCTAAGATACGTCTTTATTCAATTCCCAACATAAATTGACCTGTAGTCGTACAGTGCCCTAGTGATAATCAATCAAACATAAAAAATATCAAAATTTTGATGTTTGTCAAGTGTCTGAAAGTTGTCTTTGAATGTGTTCAAGGGACCTATCGGGCTGACCTAAAATTTCGAAATTTAAAAAATGACTTCCTAAGATTCGTCTTTATTGAATTCTTTAAATAAAGTTGTACAGTGCCCAAGTGATAATCAATGAAACATATAAAATACGAAAATTTTGACTTTTGTCAAGTGTTTTAAAGTAGACTTTGAATGTCTTTAAGAGGCCTATCGGGTTGACCTACAATTTTGAAATTTAAAAAATAACTTCCTAAGATACGTCTTTATTCAATTCCCAACATAAATTGACCTGTAGTCGTACAGTGCCCTAGTGATAATCAATCAAACATAAAAAATATCAAAATTTTGATGTTTGTCAAGTGTCTGAAAGTTGTCTTTGAATGTGTTCAAGGGACCTATCGGGCTGACCTAAAATTTCGAAATTTAAAAAATGACTTCCTAAGATTCGTCTTTATTGAATTCTTTAAATAAAGTTGTACAGTGCCCAAGTGATAATCAATGAAACATATAAAATACGAAAATTTTGACTTTTGTCAAGTGTTTTAAAGTAGACTTTGAATGTCTTTAAGAGGCCTATCGGGTTGACCTACAATTTTGAAATTTAAAAAATAACTTCCTAAGATACGTCTTTATTCAATTCCCAACATAAATTGACCTGTAGTCGTACAGTGCCCTAGTGATAATCAATCAAACATAAAAAATATCAAAATTTTGATGTTTGTCAAGTGTCTGAAAGTTGTCTTTGAATGTGTTCAAGGGACCTATCGGGCTGACCTAAAATTTCGAAATTTAAAAAATGACTTCCTAAGATTCGTCTTTATTGAATTCTTTAAATAAAGTTGTACAGTGCCCAAGTGATAATCAATGAAACATATAAAATACGAAAATTTTGACTTTTGTCAAGTGTTTTAAAGTAGACTTTGAATGTCTTTAAGAGGCCTATCGGGTTGACCTACAATTTTGAAATTTAAAAAATAACTTCCTAAGATACGTCTTTATTCAATTCCCAACATAAATTGACCTGTAGTCGTACAGTGCCCTAGTGATAATCAATCAAACATAAAAAATATCAAAATTTTGATGTTTGTCAAGTGTCTGAAAGTTGTCTTTGAATGTGTTCAAGGGACCTATCGGGCTGACCTAAAATTTCGAAATTTAAAAAATAACTTCCTAAGATTCGTCTTTATTGAATTCTTTAAATAAAGTCGTACAGTGCCTTACTGATAATCAATGAAACATATAAAATACGAAAATTTTGACTTTTGTCAAGTGTTTGAAAGTAGACTTTGAATGTGTTCAAGGGGCCTATCCGGCTGACCTAAAATTTCAAAATTTAAAAAATGACTTCCTAAGATACGTCTTTATTGAATTCCCTAAATAAATTGACCTGAAGTTGTACAGTGCCCTAGTGATAATCAATCAAACATAAAAAATACGAAAATTTTGACGTTTGTCAAGTGTCTGAAAGTTGTCTTTGAATGTGTTCAAGGGACCTATCGGGCTGACCTAAAATTTCGAAATTTAAAAAATGACTTCCTAAGATTCGTCTTTATTGAATTCTTTAAATAAAGTTGTACAGTGCCCAAGTGATAATCAATGAAACATATAAAATACGAAAATTTTGACTTTTGTCAAGTGTTTTAAAGTAGACTTTGAATGTCTTTAAGAGGCCTATCGGGTTGACCTACAATTTTGAAATTTAAAAAATAACTTCCTAAGATACGTCTTTATTCAATTCCCAACATAAATTGACCTGTAGTCGTACAGTGCCCTAGTGATAATCAATCAAACATAAAAAATATCAAAATTTTGATGTTTGTCAAGTGTCTGAAAGTTGTCTTTGAATGTGTTCAAGGGACCTATCGGGCTGACCTAAAATTTCGAAATTTAAAAAATAACTTCCTAAGATTCGTCTTTATTGAATTCTTTAAATAAAGTCGTACAGTGCCCAAGTGATAATCAATGAAACATATAAAATACGAAAATTTTGACTTTTGTCAAGTGTTTTAAAGTAGACTTTGAATGTGTTTAAGGGGCCTATCGGGTCGACCTAAAATTTTAAAATTTAAAAAATGACTACCTAAGATACGTCTTTATTGAATTCCTTAAATAAATTGACATGAAGTCGTACAGTGCCCTAGTGATAATCAATCAAACATAAAAATATCAAAATTTTGACTTTTGTCAAGTGTTTGAAAGTAGACTTTGAATGTGTTCAAGGGGCCTATCCGGCTGACCTAAAATTTCAAAATTTAAAAAATGACTTCCTAAGATACGTCTTTATTGAATTCCCTAAATAAATTGACCTGAAGTTGTACAGTGCCCTAGTGATAATCAATCAAACATAAAAAATACGAAAATTTTGACGTTTGTCAAGTGTTTGAAATAAGACTTTGAATGTGCTCAAGAGGCCTATCGGGATGACCTAAAATTTTGAAATTTAAAATATGACTACCTAAGATACGTCTTTATTGAATTCCCTAAATAAATTGACCTGAAGTCGTACAGTGCCCTAGTGATAATCAATCAAACATAAAGAATATCAAAATTTTGACTTTTGTTGAACATTCAAAAATAGATTTTAATTGTTCTCCCGAGCCTTATTGGACTGACATACAATTTTGAAATTAAAAGCATGACTATCGCAGATACGTCTTTATTACCCCCTAAATAAGTCGTACAGTGCCGTAGGGAAACCCAATCAACCAAAACAAATTAAAAAAATTTTAATTTTTGTCGAATCCGCTAAACTGTATGTTGAGAGCCAGCACTGTGGTAACTAAATTAATCGTATGCTGACTTTCAGCATACAGTTTAGCGGATTGTAGCCCTTTGAATGTCAATATACTCAGCATAATTGGCCGCTTACTTTAAGCAGCTTTGTCCGCTAAACGCACCCACTAATTCAAAATTTTTCCAAATCACACAAATGTGCTTAAGAGCTTATCTGGCGGACATAAACTTCATTAAAACTGGAAATAATTTAAATGACGGATTCGATATCACGTAAGCCACCAGTTGTCATTTATCTGAAGTAAAAGTTATGGGTTTGGAATTGGTGTAGGCGTGCGAGGGTTCATGACCATGCCGAGATCCAGCCGGGGGGCTTTGATTACATGATTACTCACTCTTCTTTCCATTTTCAGTTAGACTCTAGGAACGTGTTTCAACAAATTCTGCTATCTTTCTCTTTCCTTCCTCTGGATGGCACCAAAATCTGAACTCTAATAAGATTTACGATGTAACCGTCGTCCATTTCGTTTAAAACGTACCATTTAAGCCCCATTTACATAGAACTTAGTTTTCTTATACTTGAACGATGAGATTAAAATAGTACTACCGAAAACCAAAATGAAAAAATAAAATCAAAGCAACTATTTTGTCAAATCTTTGTTTAAATTTCAAATAGCTGGGCCGCGGGGGAGAGATGCACTTCTATGATTGGCTGGTGCCGATTTACTAAGGAAAGTGGTCTAGAAGTTTAAACATTACAAACTTTCTGACCATTGTTAGCAACGACTATGCCAACTGTATTTCATTGTAAACGGGCACATTGAAAAAACCCTATTCAAGCTTCTAGACGATTATTGCCCTTACTAGAACGATTACACTACTGTCTATGTAAATGGCACTTTAGTTTTTGCTCCATTCGGTAAACCCATTCGGTAACATTCAGTTACCCAAACCTCTTCATTGCCACTGTCATTTTTAGTATCATCCTGCCCTTCCAGTTCCATTTTAGTGACTACGACTTCGCTCTTTAAGATAATGGCCTTTCCAATTTGTAACTCTCCTGTTTTTTTTGCCCATCCTTCACTATTTTTTATTAAGAAAAGAATGGATTATTTCCATTTTAAAATTTAAATTGCTACTCTTTAGGGTCAAAGTTAGAAATACGAACGTAAGCCTCCGCATAAATTGACATTTGTTCGACTAACTTTAACACTGACATCCACTAATAATACATTTTCACGTTAAAAACAGCAATGGCATTTTTTTACAAAGTAGTTCCAATCGTATTTCCAAGTCTCACAATTTCTGAGACGGCAACGCAGTGTATAATATTAGCACTCCACCTAATATGTGCTTTGCTCTTTGAATTTCAAATTTAGATTTACAAATTTCCGTTAAATTTCAACAAAGACTCAACGAAACAATAAACAACATATAATACATCATTTAATCTTCAATTTAATTGCATTCGATGCACTCAAGACGATGCACCAGAAATGTTTCAAGCAGATACAACGCAGTTGCATTTACATTACATTTATATGACAATTTAAATGTACAAAATCAACAAATCAATATCTCAACTACAAGACGACCTAGTGATGGATTTTAGGTTTTGCTGAGCTGGGCGAAAACGGAAAACCAATTTGACATTTATTTAACTTCGTCTCCAATACTGCAAGTTACTCCTTAGCCTATTAGCCTAAAAATACCTCATACCCAAGTGAGACTGATCCTATGATAGTTTATGTTGTATCAAAATTTTAAGAAGCAGCCAGTAGAGTCGAGTGTCATTCCCTTTTTTGGCTCAGTCAGTACCTCTTCTATGTTAAGTCAGCTGTGCACTAGAAATGCCGCTTTTATGAAGTATTTCTGAATGGAAACTGTAAAATAGTTACCAACTGCGTTTTTTCTAAAAGTTGCAGCTGCTAGCCACACTACATTTCTGACTAAAGCCTGCCATATTGCCTCCCAAACTGACTCGAAATAAATCCGTAACAATATTAGTTTGTAAAATCTCAGTTCTATTATATCATTTCCTTGAAATTTTGATTGAAGATTGTGCAGGGTTAATCAATACAATGTTATTAATTTTAAAGTACGTCAATTTGTAAAACTCGCAACTTTTACGAGGCAAAAAATAACACCAACTTTAACAAACTTAATTTACTAAGACGATACATATTTAGTGCTTTTTTTTAAAGCGTCCTCAAATAAGCTTTACACAAAAAAATCTTTCAAAAGCTGACAAATTGCCTCAATTATAATCGTTTATTAAGACTACAAGCACCAGCGCGGTGTAATAAAAAAAATGTAATCGCTCGTTCAAGAAAACTCCACGCAAGAATGCCCTATTATTTTAAGAGGTTCATTAAAGAAATATCTTTTTGATAAAATTATATTAATTACGGATAATTAAAAATTTGAATTATAGCGAGTGCACACTCAAAGTCTTTTTTTGAAAAAAGAAAGAATTGAAATTATTTTTATCGAGAGTTTCGAGATGCTTTTCGAAAACATTTTAAAAAATTTGGCTACTACCTACTAGCCCATCAAATTTCCTACAAACTATGTCTCTTAGCTTTTTTTTTCCGACCAACAATTAACAATTTAGGCGCTAGACCGTATTAAAGTTTGACAAAAATTCCAAAATAAGAAACATTTGTTAAAGGTTTACTGCTTATAACTAGAAAACTACGAACTTTCAGAGAAAAGTGGGTCAATACAAAATAAAGTACATTAAATTGCCAATAAATTATATCCACAAGTTTTTTACATCAGACTAACGGTCGGTTAAGGATTGGCGCTAGAGCGCGTTGAAGTTTAGTGCGTATCCGACGTAGAGCGGCTAAGCCATGAACAATTCTATTACGAACCTAAACCCTTTGTCTGATGTAAAAAACGTAAGAGACATAAATTTTAGGAAATTTAATGTAATTTATTTTCGTATAAAAAATATTCTCTAAAACTGTGTAGTTTTCGAGTTATAAGAGAAACACTTAAATACCAGTTTTGGAGACAATTTCGGAATTTTTGTAAAATTTTAACGCGTTCTAACTCCTAAACCAATCGTCTCAAGAAAACAACCTTAGATATATAATTTAAAGTAAATTTCATGTAGTTTATTTTGATATAAAAGAATTTTAAAAAAAAATGCGTAGTTTTCGAGTTCTAAGCGAATCACTTAAAAATCAGTTTTGGGGTCAATTTTAAAGTTTTTGTAAAACTCTAACGCGCTCTAACTCCTAAACCAATCGTCTCAAGAAAACAACCTTAGATATATAATTTAAAGTAAATTTCATGTAGTTTATTTTGATATAAAAGAATTTTTAAAAAAAATGCGTAGTTTTCGAGTTCTAAGCGAATCACTTAAAAATCAGTTTTGGGGTCAATTTTAAAGTTTTTGTAAAACTCTAACGCGCTCTAACTCCTAAACCAATCGTCTCAAGAAAACAACCTTAGATATATAATTTAAAGTAAATTTCATGTAGTTTATTTTGATATAAAAGAATTTTCAAAAAAAATGCGTAGTTTTCGAGTTCTAAGCGAATCACTCAAAAATCAGTTTTTGGGTCAATTTTAAAGTTTTTGTAAAACTCTAACGCGCTCTAACTCCTCAACCGATCGTCTGGAAAAAACAACCTAAGATATATAATTTAAAGTAAATTTCATGTAGTTTATTTGGATACAAAAGAATTTTCAAAAAAATGCGTCGTTTTCGAGTTCTAAGCGAAACACTGAAAAATCAGTTTTTGGGTCAATTTTAAAGTTTTTGTAAAACTCTAACGCGCTCTAACTCCTCAACCGATCGTCTGGAAAAAACAACCTAAGATATATAATTTAAAGTAAATTTCATGTAGTTTATTTGGATACAAAAGAATTTTCAAAAAAATGCGTCGTTTTCGAGTTCTAAGCGAAACACTTAAAAATCAGTTTTTGGGTCAATTTTAAAGTTTTTGTAAAACTCTAACGCGCTCTAACTCCTCAACCGATCGTCTGGAGAAAACAACCTAAGATATATAATTTAAAGTAAATTTCATGTAGTTTATTTGGATACAAAAGAATTTTCAAAAAAATGCGTCGTTTTCGAGTTCTAAGCGAAACACTTAAAAATCAGTTTTTGGGTCAATTTTAAAGTTTTTGTAAAACTCTAACGCGCTCTAACTCCTCAACCGATCGTCTGGAGAAAAGAACCTAAGATATATAATTTAAAGTAGATTTCATCTAGTTTATTTGGATACAAAAGAATTTTCAAAAAATGCGTCGTTTTCGAGTTCTAAGCAAAACACTCAAAAATCAGTTTTTGGGTCAATTTTAAAGTTTTTGTAAAACTCTAACGCGCTCTAACTCCTCAACCGATCGTCTGGAGAAAACAACCTAAGATATATAATTTAAAGTAAATTTCATGTAGTTTATTTGGATACAAAAGAATTTTCAAAAAAATGCGTCGTTTTCGAGTTCTAAGCGAAACACTTAAAAATCAGTTTTTGGGTCAATTTTAAAGTTTTTGTAAAACTCTAACGCGCTCTAACTCCTCAACCGATCGTCTGGAGAAAAGAACCTAAGATATATAATTTAAAGTAGATTTTATCTAGTTTATTTGGATACAAAAGAATTTTCAAAAAATGCGTCGTTTTCGAGTTCTAAGCAAAACACTCAAAAATCAGTTTTTGGGTCAATTTTAAAGTTTTTGTAAAACTCTAACGCGCTCTAACTCCTCAACCGATCGTCTGGAGAAAACAACCTAAGATATATAATTTAAAGTAAATTTCATGTAGTTTATTTGGATACAAAAGAATTTTCAAAAAAATGCGTCGTTTTCGAGTTCTAAGCGAAACACTTAAAAATCAGTTTTTGGGTCAATTTTAAAGTTTTTGTAAAACTCTAACGCGCTCTAACTCCTCAACCGATCGTCTGGAGAAAAGAACCTAAGATATATAATTTAAAGTAGATTTTATCTAGTTTATTTGGATACAAAAGAATTTTCAAAAAATGCGTCGTTTTCGAGTTCTAAGCAAAACACTCAAAAATCAGTTTTTGGGTCAATTTTAAAGTTTTTGTAAAACTCTAACGCGCTCTAACTCCTCAACCGATCGTCTGGAGAAAACAACCTAAGATATATAATTTAAAGTAAATTTCATGTAGTTTATTTGGATACAAAAGAATTTTCAAAAAAATGCGTCGTTTTCGAGTTCTAAGCGAAACACTTAAAAATCAGTTTTTGGGTCAATTTTAAAGTTTTTGTAAAACTCTAACGCGCTCTAACTCCTCAACCGATCGTCTGGAGAAAAGAACCTAAGATATATAATTTAAAGTAGATTTCATCTAGTTTATTTGGATACAAAAGAATTTTCAAAAAATGCGTCGTTTTCGAGTTCTAAGCAAAACACTCAAAAATCAGTTTTTGGGTCAATTTTAAAGTTTTTGTAAAACTCTAACGCGCTCTAACTCCTCAACCGATCGTCTGGAGAAAACAACCTAAGATATATAATTTAAAGTAAATTTCATGTAGTTTATTTGGATACAAAAGAATTTTCAAAAAAATGCGTCGTTTTCGAGTTCTAAGCGAAACACTTAAAAATCAGTTTTTGGGTCAATTTTAAAGTTTTTGTAAAACTCTAACGCGCTCTAACTCCTCAACCGATCGTCTGGAAAAAACAACCTAAGATATATAATTTAAAGTAAATTTCATGTAGTTTATTTGGATACAAAAGAATTTTCAAAAAAATGCGTCGTTTTTGAGTTCTAAGCGAAACACTTAAAAATCAGTTTTTGGGTCAATTTTAAAGTTTTTGTAAAACTCTAACGCGCTCTAACTCCTCAACCGATCGTCTGGAGAAAACAACCTAAGATATATAATTTAAAGTAAATTTCATGTAGTTTATTTGGATACAAAAGAATTTTCAAAAAAATGCGTCGTTTTCGAGTTCTAAGCGAAACACTTAAAAATCAGTTTTTGGGTCAATTTTAAAGTTTTTGTAAAACTCTAACGCGCTCTAACTCCTCAACCGATCGTCTGGAGAAAAGAACCTAAGATATATAATTTAAAGTAGATTTCATCTAGTTTATTTGGATACAAAAGAATTTTCAAAAAATGCGTAGTTTTCGAGTTCTAAGCGAAACACTCAAAAATCAGTTTTTGGGTCAATTTTAAAGTTTTTGTAAAACTCTAACGCGCTCTAACTCCTCAACCGATCGTCTGAAGAAAACAACCTAAAATATATAATTTCTAGTAAATTTGATGTAGCTCATTTTGATATAGAAGTACTTTTTCAAAAAAATGCGTAGTTTTTGAGTTATAAACCAAAAAGTGAAAATAGAACAGAAACCCATTGGAATGACAGATGATTGGTTTTATTACTCTTATGCAATATCCTTTGGAGCCTGCATTGTCAAAAATATTTATACGTTATAGTTGAGCAATGAGCATATTTACACGCTGGCTTCCGGCCAAGAAATGTTAGATAAAATCGATTCCTAATACGAAGATATTTTTCTTCTAGAGAACAGTAAAGAGCAATTTTCAGTGAGACACTCTGTATGTTTCGATAAGTTGCCGGTAGTTACAAGCTTATTTTCATAGAATTTTCAATCAACAATCAAATATTCACGTAAGTCTGTGCTAGAACCACTCCCTTCTTTCAATATATCTATGAGCATGAAAGAAAGTTTGATACCATCATTTACGGAGGATTAAAGAACTACTAAAAGTACTAACAGAGAACACAATCTCTAAAGCATCTACCAAACTTACAAAGCACTTTTTAAATTTTTAATGGTATTTTGAACATTGAAAATTCGAGTCTTGTTCACGTAACGTCGGTTTTCGTTAAAACTTTTTAAATATTAACAATATTTGTCGAATTATCTTAAATTCTTCCGTAAATGTAACAGTAAATCAATTTTTTTAGTTCTTCCACTATATCCTAAGAGATAACAGTTAGTGGAATTTTTATCTTTGCGCATTTAAAATAATAGAAAGAAAATAATAGTCTAAATTGAAAGCAAAAGATGGAAAGTTATTCCAACCACATGTTCGTCCCTCGTCTTTAGACGATTAGCCAAAATCATTAATAAGTCCCAGTAATTCCAATTATAAAGGAAGCAAACAGTTGTTCTAATTCAATATAATTTGGTTGCTAAATCTAAATTGAGACTAAGAATATGTAAGATAACAAAACCACAGTAGCAGCACGTTTCAAGAGAAATGTTTTACATCCTAAAGTCCGGAAGTGTCTGAAAGGTTTGCGATAGGTTAGGGTTATATCCGCAACCACCTCTTACGTTCACTGTAAATCTTTCCAGATAGAATTTTACAAAAGTAGCAAATAATATTGCAAAATTTACCCACTAAGGGGTTGCAAATTGAAAACCTTTTTATTAAGACCCTCGACTAATTTATAAATTTCCTTCCAATAAATTCCTCGGCCCTCAATTTTCATTTGCCCGAAGATCGATTCCAAAGTCGAGCAACTTTATACAAGGTTTAACAAGCCAATGTTGCTGCTTAACGTTATATCTATTAATTTATTGTTCAGTGCAAAACAAGGATTCCACTACATCCTATTGAAATTTAAAAAAATATATTTTTAAAAATTGTCACAGTGGCGTTTAAAGACAACGGGCGCAAAAGGTTCGATTCCTGGCGGCCTGGCGCAAACAAATTGTACAACTAAAGAGATGAAATCTGGTTTTGGTCGCAAAAGTTATTAAGTTCAAAATGTTGTTCAAATGCTGTTATTTAAATTGTCGCACACAAAAAAAATTAATAAAAATTACTACGCGGTTAGTCGCTATATGAGCGTTTTTCTCACATTATATTGTACCGACTTGAATAACGATTTATATCGCGCGTTCCTATTTCAAGAACGCCTGAAGCGTTGGACAGTGAACAGGATTGTTTCGTTCTTTTTCTAAACTTTGCATTGATGGAAACGAAAAAGTGGGATACAAATTCAAAAACATTCACTTTCTAAAAGGAAGCGAACGAATAAAAATAGATAAGTTATAAAGTAGATATAAGAAGAATCTACGAGCTATTTGTAAAAATTGAGTGCTTGATGTAATTTACTGGTTCATCTGCTTTGAACGAACTCAATACTGAGTGGCACCAAAACTATATAAAGTAACGCTATCGGTTCAATAAACATATGGAACACTAACAATATGTATTAGTATTTCCTATCTCAATATATAAAAATGAGTTCCGTACTAAAAGTAAGCAATGAACTTTTAAAATATTTACCTACTATCTTTTCAAGTTTCAACTTGAATAAAGAACTTTACGTACGGGGGCGCTATAAAAGTAGATACGCGGTGCTTAAAATAAAGGTACTTCAAGGGCGCAGCTATACTAGACTTAAGCACCCCTCAATATAAAATCTTTAAGAAAGGACAATTCAAGCCAATTTTCTCAGAATAAAATGAATGCAACAAGCAAATTCTGCAAAAAAGTTTGGAAAAACTGAAAAAGACGTAACTTTTGATTTGGTCACTTTTTGTTTTTATTGTAGCTAAAGAACGTCCTTGAACTTGGCCACATTAATACGAACACCCTCTACAAAGATAGCCAAGTTCTACCACGCACCGTCTGTGGTACTCATTATACAGGCTGTCCCATGACTCGACGTCGATAGCTTAAGGGCGTGTTATTGAAGTCATTTCGAGCTAAAATTCCTTAACAAAGATATGTTCAAAAATACTTTCTGACAGAACTACAATCATCGAAAGTTGGGGTTATAAAGAGGGACGAAATTATATTTTTGATTTCTCAAAAAAATCCACTTTTCATAAAAGTTCCTGCTTACCTTGAAACTCTCGTTTAAAACGTTGAAACGGTTGCATTTTCAGGCATAATACATTTATTGAGCAATTTGAACTCGAAATGACTTGATGACCCCCTTAAGCTATCGACGTTGAGTCATGTGACACCCTGTATAAAAATTAAAAAGTAACCATTTTATTTCTAACGTAATAGAGAGTTTAAGTACTCTTCTCAAAAATCGTTTATAAATTAATAATAAATTTCAACCTTCTCATGTGGTAGTTGAGTTTGTTTAGTATTTAATGGATTGATATGAATATACTTTTTGTACAATCACTCCAAGTTCACTCCTATCCTAATGGCTAACGATTTATTTACTAACGAATTATAATATGTACCCAGCTAATGTGTAAATAAAAAAAGTACGTACCTACCTACAACTTATAATATAGGGGAACGAAAGCAAGAAGCCCTAATTCGTTGGTAATTTTGTTTAAATCTACTATTATCAAATACGAGAATCTATTTTGCCGCCAGCTAAAAACAATTAGGTTTACACTAACGGGAATTTTATTGAATTTATGGTAGTAATTATCTTCAATTTGTACGTACGCGTATACGAGAACATACTATAATAAAAATATCAAACCAAAATTTTGCATAAATAAAATTGGGACGTGAAGTGATACGTTTAAAAATGTATTAGTTCTTTCGTCAACTTCTGAAAATAATTTGTCTCGAATAGTAGCATTTATTTTGCATGTCTTCAATGGGTATTAACTATGAAATTATTATAATTAATAATAGTTTGGTATATTATGTTCAATTAATTCATAAACTTCGAGAAAGATAAAGTTCGAGAAAAGTGTGCTTGTGCTTCTGTTTCAGTTTATTGCTTATAACTTGTAAACTACGCACTTTTTCAGAAAAGTGATTCTATATAAAAATAAACTACATCAAATTTCCTATAGATTACATATTGTACTTCTTTTTAGTAAGATGAACGGTTTAGACACTACAGCAAGTCAAAGTTTGCAAAAAAATTTAGAAAAACTTTAAATATGGCTAAAAACTGCATTCTTAGATTTTCGCTTCTCAAGTCGAAACTAAGCACTTTTTAGGAAAAATAATTCTATATAAAATTTAGCTACCTTAAATTACCTACAAATTTGTTTCATTAATTTATTAGATCAGACAAACGGTTTAGGATCTACTGCGCGTTAAAATTTGAGAAAAATTTTAAAATTGGTTAAAAACTGCTGTTTTAGATTTTCGCTTCTAAAGTCAAAATTAAGCACTTTTTCGGAAAAGTGATCCAATATGTAATTAAGCTTCATAAAATTTCCTACAAATTATGTTTGATAAATTTATTAGATTAAACAAACGGTTTAGGATCTACGGCGCGTAAAAGTTTGAAAAAATTTTAAAATTGGTTAAAAACTGCTGTTTTAGATTTTTGCTTCTAAAGTCAAAATTAAGCACTTTTTCGGAAAAGTGATTCAATGTGTAATTAAGCTTCATAAAATTTCCTACAAATTATGTTTGATAAATTTATTAGATCAGACAAACGGTTTAGGATCTACGGCGCGTAAAAGTTTGAAAAAAATTTTAAAATTGGTTAAAAACTGCTGTTTTAGATTTTCGTTTCTAAAGTCGACACTAAGCACTTTTTCGAAAAAGTGATCTTATATGTAATTAAGCTTCATCAAATTTCCTACAAATTATGTTTGATAAATTTATTAGATCAGACAAACGGTTTAGGATCTACGGCGCGTTAAAGTTTGAGAAAAATTTATAAAATTGGTTAAAAACTGCGGTTTTAGATCTTCTTTCAGATGTACAAGCAAATTTTTTTTCATAATTAATACCAATAAAAATTTTTAGTATATCCCTAATCCCTTATAAAATTATTGTAGACTTAACGCTCAAGGAACACCTTAATTAAAGTCAAACACTTATTATTAAATGCGCTTGGTTAGTTTGAAACATCGTACAACCAAGGAAATTCAACAAACATAACCAATATAGCTAAATGCAAATATAGTAAGGGTAGTTTCGTGTTTATCGTGTACCGTCGAGGTAATACTAGAATATCGATGCCCAAGGGATAAAAGTGCAATAGTGCTATTTTACCTTCCTGTCAAAATACGGTCAACTATAACCGAAACTTGTAAAATTTTATCACTTGAAACTTCCCCTCTACCAAACCAATTTCGACGAATTAAATTAGATTTTAAAAATAATTTTTTTCTTCCCAAAGAAAAGCCCAGACAAAAAGTTTCAAATCGCAGTTTATCATGTTTTGCGTGCAAGGAAAATTGTCTCTAATTAGTTTGAAAGTTAAAAGCTCGCTTAATATGATAATATCGTGTAAAGCAGACGTCCCCCTTTTATGCGAAAATTTTCTAAAAGACAAGAACCGTCACTCTTGTAATACCCACCTACTACAGTATTTTATGTTCCGATAGTTTAAAAATCTCGAGGAACGTTTTAAGTAAACTTTTTTGAGAAAATTCCTCCGTAAAACTTTTGAATCGTTTACGAGTCGGCTAAAAAGTGCAAAAATTTTCTTCGACTTTTCAAACTAAATCAATACATTATGCACGAACTCCAAGATACAGTTTGTATTTGAATATTTTAAGCTGTTTTATATTTTAACTTTGAAAACTATGAGGTGGAAAAAAATTTAATTCACTTCTTCGTATTGTTTAGCTTTGAAAATGTTTCAACTTTTTTAATTAAATCGCCACAACTATTAAAATTAATCACGCAAATGGCCTTAGTTTTTAAGTGCATTATCCACACGTGGATATGCTTAAGAAGCAGCTGAATAGGTTGTGAGGCTCCATTTGCTAAGCTAGAGTTTTGATAGATGTTCTCCTGTAGTTGAAAAATAAACATTGAAGTGTACTAAGTTGGTTACCTTATTGTTCATTTTATCGTGCAGGATT
The DNA here is from genome assembly GCA_950108345.1 of Malthinus flaveolus. NCBI lineage: Eukaryota > Metazoa > Arthropoda > Insecta > Coleoptera > Cantharidae > Malthinus > Malthinus flaveolus. The sequence goes on from OX467285.1 coordinate 94,349,458, forward strand.
TTAAAAATCGTAATTAAAATCATTGTCGCCAGTGACATTGGGTGAGAAAAGGGCCAAAAAAACCAGATGATGGATAACTATTAGGACCCACCAGTAAAAAAGGCCAATTAATTATCGGGTATATGTCATTTGGAGCCGATTCAGCGCAGTAAAACTCTCTGATCTTCCATCGGTTTAACAAAACAAAAATAACTAGCAAATTAGGCTACACGGCAATACCGGAGAAAAGACCCCAGAAGAACTAAAAATAAATTAAATTAACACTACTCATTTACAGTTACAAAATCTCAAATTAATAACGCAGGCCGACCACCCTACAAGCGACTATAAAGAAAGCCCATCCCTGATAAGATGCTTCCTAAAAAAGTTGAGACTAGGAGACAGAACAATCCGTCTGACAGTGAATTTAAAACACTTGCGATGTTACAAGAAAAGCATTTCTTGAAAGTGTGACCCTGCTACCTCGAAATGGTTAATCGCCATCTACTCCTAAAGTTAAGATGATGAACATCAGTTCTAAAAGTAATCACACGGTCCAGATATTTAGGAGCTTTCAGGGCTAAGACGCTATAGAAAAAGCAATCGGGTGTAACTCTCATGTTAAGCAACTCCATCACATCCAAAATGTAAGAAATTCAATCATACTTTCGTAGACCAAAGATAAGTCAAAGGAACGAGTTCAGAACGCGCTGGACCCTACCCACGTCAACTGAGTCAAGGCAGGGATGATACAAAATATCACATTAATAAAATCTGTCTCATCTGGAGTCTCCTATCGAGTATGGAAAGGTTCTTGGAAAGATGGACAGCATCTTCAGAATAGAATTTGAATTCTTCAGCACATAAGGGATGTATGACTTAAATCTCAACTCCGTATCTGACACAACACCAAGATTCCGAGTCTCGCCTGATAAGGGTAAGTTAGACCCTCCGAGATAAACACGAATTTGAGGAAGCGTTGTCAACCTTTCACAACGATCAGGCGGTTAGGAGGGGTTTAAAAGCGGATTATGTCGATTAGAAAATCTAAGTAGGCTTGCAAGATGCAATACGTTATTAGGAGGAAAAGAAGGTAGAGCTGTGTATCGTCAGCATAAAAGTGATACTTAAAATGGTTAATTAAGAGACCTATACAAGTTGGATGTACAGATAGAAAACAAAGTAAGACCCAAAATAGATTCCCGATGACCATCGGAGGTCCGAAAGTAGACCGTCAAAGATAGTTCTGAAAAAATGCGATATATATAGAACTCAGCCCGATGTAATGTAGAATAGAAAAAAGTAAAAGCACGAGAGTAATTCAACAAAGCCAACACAGTAAGATTTCTTTCGCCTTTTCTGGGAAAATAGGAGTGACTAACAACAGAAGCCGTTCTAAACCTTACACCTCAGACAGGACGGGAAGTACACTAATGGGTCTTAAATTGTTAATGAATTGCGGATTATACGTGAAATTTTAATATTTTTTCAAATATATACACTAGGGCAGAAATAATTAATTGAATGTATGATGTAAACCAACCCTAAACTAATCACCTAGTAGCGCGAAAAACGTTTTTAGGAGAAAAATGTTGAACGACGAAACGCCCCAGAAATTGAACCTTAGTCTGCAATATTCGGTCGCATGAACGAACCACGTACGCCAAGCCAGACAACTGTTAATCTCCTAAATTATGAACGACTCGATCTAAACTTTAGAACAACGAGAACGCGAAATATTTAATTACATATTGTAACAGTTGTCTGGCTTGGCGTACGTGGTTCGTTCATGCGACCGGATATTGCAGACTCAGGTTCAATTCCTGGGGCGTTTCGTCGTTCAACATTTTTCTCCTAAAAACGTTTTTCGCGCTACTAGGTGATTAGTTTAGGGTTGGTTTACATCATACATTCAATTAATTATTTCTGCCCTAGTGTATATATTTGAAAAAATATTAAAATTTCACGTATAATTTACGCTGCGTACATGCATATAATGTAACTTATAAAATAGTAGCTGCTTATCATCTAATTTAATTTGTAATTAAATATTTCGCGTTCTCGTTGTTCTAAAGTTTAGATCGAGTCGTTCATAATTTAGGAGATTAACAGTTGTCTGGCTTGGCGTACGTGGTTCGTTCATGCGACCGGATATTGCAGACTCAGGTTCAATTCCTGGGGCGTTTCGTCGTTCAACATTTTTCTCCTAAAAACGTTTTTCGCGCTACTAGGTGATTAGTTTAGGGTTGGTTTACATCATACATTCAATTAATTGCGGATTAGTTTTTTGGAAATTGGCACAACAACTGCCCTCTTCCATGGCACGGAAAAACGCCTTGGGAAATACATAAATTAAAGATCTGTCTTTGATAAGGTACAATCTAGATATTAATACTGTTGAAGGGTTTCTGAAGCCACAGGTGGTCTGATTCTCATCCCATAAATGCTCGATTAAATTGAGATCTGGGCTAAGAGCTGACCAGTTCATAACTGGAATGTAACGTTGTTCTAGGGACTGCCTTGCTTGACCTGCTACATGTTGCCTTGCATTACAATGCTGGAACAGAAATCCAAGACCTATGAGGGCTCAAGCAGCTATCACGTGGTTTCTGAGTATGTCATCGATGTATCGAGCAGCAGTTATTCGCTCAGGTACAGCAACGAGATCAGGACTAATCCATGTCCGATCCTTCTCCAAACTGTTTTACCTTTTGAACTAATTCTTTACAATAGTGTTCACATATAATGCCTACCAAAACTCGAAGACCACCATCACAACGAGTAAATCGAAATCTGGAGTTGTCGCCGAAGAGGCCTCCCCCCCCCCAATGCAGATGACCAACTATTGTTACGGAAGAATAGCAAAATTAGCCGACAATGCTAGTGTCACAAATATTACCGTAAAATGTTCTTAAGTGATACCAAAAAGTTTGACTTCCGGTTTAACCGAAAATGAGATTAGGTTTCCTGTTTCAAATAAAACACCCCGTATAATTTTAGATTTTTGAAACAAATGAGAGCTTCTGAGCGTACTATTATTTGGTACTACCTCCGTCATATTTTTGGATATTAGCTTCAACTTATACGAAAAAGTCTTGTTATAGCCACGTCAGCCATTTTTTAGTTTCTGATGGAACTCATAAAATGGATTCATAAAATAGGCTTAAAAATAATCGATAACCCACCCTATTTCCTATCTTGAGTCTTTTTAGACTCGCGCGCCTTCTAGCAACTGAAAAAAGTTTAAATGGAAAAAAGTTTATGCCAAACGAAACGGTAAGTGCTCCTGAGGATATTATTAGTTGAGTAAAGAGCGCTTTTTTTAAAAGAACAATTCTCTAAACTGATTACGATAAATATTTGCAAGTCGAAAAAATAAACTGCCCTTTTTTCCCCTATAAATATCAGTCGCACTTGTACTTTGACCCCAATTACAATTTCAACCTTTTAGAAAGTCAAACTCGACGAATGTTAATTTGAAATTTTCGCAATTACATAATTAACGCTTTGTCATATTTTTTATTGACGCACAAGTCGGGTTTTAGTACTAAAAGCACCCATTTTGTAAACCACAACTAAGTTCGGACCCTTGTCACCAGTCAATATTAAACCCTTTTTCAAGGGTTGTGTAACCCTTAGTCCTTTACATGATGAAGCGTAGATAGATAGACCAAAGATTTTTGTTTCGAGTTATGAATATGTTTATAACACAACGTGTGTTACTCCAATCGAAAAGCAAAAACAAAAATTAGAGATAATTAAATATTATACAAAAAATAATCTGCCGCACTCCCATCTCATTATCTTCCTAATTAATTACGTTTGTATCCTGTCTATCCGCCCAAGCAGCTAATAAGCCAAAAAAGTTTCTTTTACAAAATTTATTTTAATTTAAATATTTGATTAACTTTTTCCCAAACTCCGTGAAGTACGCTCAGGTTGAGTTTACAAGATGAGGCTTTAATTAATTCGCCGTTGTTATCTATCTATCGCTGTATCGGAGAAGAGAGCTCGGTATAGCACAATCGGATTAGAAATGAGATTTCGTAAACCTTTTGTAAATAAATTTTTATTTTACAGGACCGAACTGCCAGAAATGCCACTGCCAAATTACCCTCATTCGAATTGAAATTGAGTTTTGGTGAGTGCCATATTTATGTATTTGGGCATCCTCTTCCCCACTCTCTCTAGTGCCGTTATTCCAGTATCTCCTTGCTCGCCATTCTCCTTCTTTTACTGAAAACTGCACTTTGGCTATCTCTATGGTTCGTCCTGAGTGGACGTCAAACCTTCTCAAGCCTCTTCTGTCTGTGGTATTTGTGATGGCGCCGTGTGTCTCTTTGACATAAACTTTATATCGTATTGGTTTATGTGTTCAAATAAAATTTCTGTTGTCGCTGATCATCATAAACACGATGCGCATTTTCGAGACTCCAGATTTCATAACTTCTCTTGTCAGTGTCCAATACAATCGAGAAATAATTCGGAAGTTCTTCGTCGCCAGGCAATGCAGTTCCAGATGCCCACGTGACGATTTACGTAAATGAGGTCCAAACTTTCTTTCTTCGGTATCAATTAGGTGTCCTTGATTAGTTCGCAAATCTCATATGTCTCATTCACATATCACTAGAGTCTCGATTGCTCCTTAAGTCCTTTCCACACGACCTGATTTGGTCAGGCAGTCGGGCCCATTTGGTCAGATCAGGTAGAATATCAGGTCGTGTGTAGGCTTGTCGTCTGACATTTATTGTGTCGGGTTGTCGGGAGTTGTCAGATGGCCCGTCCACCTGACTACCCAACCGCCTGACCAAATCAGGTCGTGTGGAGCTTTGTCAGACGACTTAGCGTGTAGGCAACACCTGATTTGGTCGGATCGACTGTCAGGCCGACCGCGTCAGGTCGTGTGTAGAAGACTTTGTTGGGTCATGTGTAGACCACACCTGATTTGGTCGGACCGACTGTCGGGCCGACCGCGTCAGATCGTGTGTAGGGGACTTTACAATGAGTAGGAAAATAAGAGGATACGTTGTAAGGATCGCTCATAATCAGTCAACGACAACATTTTTTAAAATTAATTATTCCTGACCCCGTCCTGTGCTTTTATACGCAACAGTGTAAAACAATATTATCCGAATCGATGTTTTCTTTTGAATTTGCGGTTAGAATGTTAAAAATTTATTTTGGAGGAGAGACGAAAAGTAGCGGAATGTGAGATAAAAAGAAATACTCGAAAACGCGGTTTTAAAGGGTTGCACGGGCGCTATATCGGTAGAGGGTTTATTTCTCAAGGCATGCACACGATTTTTAAGCAAAGTATGTTTTTGAAACAATCACTACTTTAACCTTTGAAAAATATTCTTAAGCGAAACAAGTCCTTGAGGCGAGTTTAATTTATTAATTTAAAAATAAAAGAAAGGAATTGAGTAAATTATAAAAACTTACAAATTAACAAACCTCCACTATAACTAAAGACGAAGATTTCTAAATCTAAACCTAAGGAGTAAATTCTAGAAGTTATCTGGAAGGCTTTATAATAATAGTGCAAGAGAACGGATTTCAGGCATTTTATGAAGACATAAATTATCAGAGCTTTAACTTTAACTACATACGTATGTTTATGAAACTCCATAAAAACGTTGTTTTTACATTATAATAACTTGTAAAATTAAGGTTCCTATATACGAGTACCTACACACGTAATAAACGTAAGGTAATTACTACAAGTTTGTTGATAACACAGCAAACGACTGTGCTCTGTCGTTTGCATTATTAACCTCACAAAATTTAAAGTTATAAAATAACCATTAGCTTTGCGTGTAAAAATACCTTTACTATGCTATGCCAAGAGGGTGAAACATTGTTTCAACTTTTGAATGAGATAGGTAAAAAGAATCTACTTCGTGGGACGATATCATTTTGAATTTTAAGTGAATTTTAACCGAAATAAAACCATTTATCTGGTTTCCTTTGCGTTTACATTGAATTTAGAGCAGCTTAGCAGCAATAGAGAGTCGTAGAGACGCCATTTAAAAAAATAAAATGACTTAAAATTGGTTACAAATTAATAACAGCAACTTATAGTGGCCTAAGTGGCCTAACACTCATCCAGGAGAATCTACCAGCTCTGGTGGAGATCTCTTCAACTCAGGAAAGCACCTATTTCTCTTAGAACTCTTAATTGAACTTATACCGAAACAGTCCAACTTCCGCTTGACATAACCTCTTCTACCTATGCAATAATCCCGAAACCGCAAATTTCGAAATTGCCCCATCAACTCAGTTTCATGAGGAGCGAAAACTATAAGAGAGTTGTATACGCCATTGTCCTCGGACTATGCTTGCGTAAGAACTAATATTTGTAGCTACATAGCCGAGTTGATCTTCACTCCACAGTATCTGAATCTGAATCATTTAGAGAGGGGGAGCTAACTTTCTGCACTTAGATCACTTAATCGGGCCCATTGTACTTCCTCAAAGCGGTCTCCCAAGGACCACTAATTTATTTACACTGATAGATCAAATATGCTCAATTAGTTCTCCTTAGTGCACTTTATTAACCCACTATTAATTGCTCTATTAATTATCCTTTTGAAAATATTTACAATTTTAGAGGAAGTACGGTAGGTAGTTTGGTTTTTGATAGAATAGCAAATATCTCAAAAACTATGGGGATTTTTGAAAGTTTCGAAAAGGCACTAAAGGACACTAATAAAGGCCTAAAATGTGGGTACCATTAAAAAATTAGTGCTTCCAACTCTTTGCTAACTTCACGATTGAAAAAAGTCGCGGCTTATAACTCGAAAACCGTTGGTGAAAACATATGCGACCTTGACGACACTAAAAACCACTAATTAAGCACTTTTGGTCTATCAGTGAAAATAAATTAGTGCTTGTAACTTTTGGCTAACTTCACGGACCTGTCTCCCAGTGTCCATTAGACCTCCAGCTATCCAACTTGTAAGATGAACTTCAAGATTCTGGCTGGAGGGGTGGTGCTTATTCTTGGCATGTCGAGCCAGAAGTAGAGCTGTGAATTTTATTCGATATATCGATGTTTGTATCAATACATTGATATATCGAATAACGATATTAAAAAAATATATCGATATATCGATGTATAGATATTCCGATATACCTTCTTGGAGCGTTTCTCGAAGATTTTGGTGTGCCCATAAACTCCATATCTGACGGGCCATAGTCCGTCAGATATGCTTTTGTTATCTCCTCCTCACTCCACACTATATCCTTATCATAATCATAATATGAAATCATCCCAATAACCCTACTTCATTTAATAAATCAGTGTCATAGACACAATCTAGAAGTAGAAGCAGATCATCGCCGATTACTCCGACCACGTTGATAAGCACCAACTAAACTCTGTAGGTAAATGGAATTTACTTTACACTAACTGCAACAGCTGATCAAAGGAATCCTCAAAATCAATTATTAATTAGACACTTTCTGCATTGGTCTCTCATTCCCTCTGCATTCAGCCTGCCAGAACCTACAATTCTCTTCCCACTCCTAACACAGTTTGGAGAGAGAGTTGGGACGTATATCCTTATCAATAGCATCAATCTAACAGCCACTCACTAGAATGGTGGGTTTCAAAAAGTCGAGACTCGATGAAATTTTGGGTAGTGGTAAGGGATGCCCATAAGAGCCCAACTCCTACTAATAAGGATGCGGTTGGTTTCTCTCGCTTTTCTCCTAAAGTATTGGTCCAACGATAAAACTTATTTGACATTTTTTGTTTATGAATAAAGCAGTTTCATTTTTAATTAAACATTGTATCAGTTGCACCAATATTTTCTGAGTTACAGCATCAGAAACGTACATTCCGACCTTAAATTTTTTTTGCAAATTTCGCCTAGGCTCATTTTGTTTTCTGTACGTTACATTGGCATTGTGAAAAAAATCAACGACCTACTACTAACTGATAAACCGATATTGAAAAAGATTAATCTGTCGTAAGCGCAAATATCATAAGGAACATTAGCTTTCAGAATACGAAATAAAATTCTGTAAAAACGCAAAATGTGCATATTTCAGATAACTCCCTTCTTCCCAACGCAGCGTGCAAACTTATTCCTAGTCGATAAGTCGATATATTAAAATTTAACCGCAAATGTCATCTGTGCAATTTGCTTTCGTTAGTGAAATCATTTGTGAGAAAACTTACGTTTCTGGTTTTTAGATGAGAAAATTTCTCGTTCAAATAAACGTCACTAATTGTAAAACGCAAACTGAGCGGTCGAAATTAGGAAGGACGAAGGAACTGACCCTAATTGAAGGTGGTCGAGCTTTAGTATTTCGAGTACAATAATAGAGCAATTGATCATAGAGAAATCTGAAAGGGAAGTCGTGTGGCATGTCGACATAAAAAGAAATATGGACACCACACATAAATAATCACCATCCCTTAGTAATGTCTAAGCGTTAAGTCATACTTCCGTGACTTTAACAAGGGTACAAACGTACAAGGGTTGTTAGTTTCGAATTAAAAAAATTGCGCACTAAAGAAAATTTAGTGTAGTTCATAATAATGTGCATTTTTATATCCGGGAAAAAAGCGTATAAACAAAAGAAAATCGAGCTCGTTTGTCTTCGTAGTTTAAATTCAAAAGATAACAGTGCTTTTGTCTTTGTTAGGTTTAATTACTAATTTAATGGTTTTCGTGAAATTGTACATCTAAAACAGACGACTGTATCTGGTGACCCTTCGTGTAATTATTGCATAACTACAAAACGTTGCTTAGATACTCGTAAACCAGCTTTGGTTTTGTTCGGATAATTCCATAGGTGCAATATTACCGAGCTCACTATGATTACGACTAAACTAACTTTAATTGGGTAAATTCGTTTAGAAAAAATAAGAAAAAACTTGCCGCGTCTGTTTATTCGGAATTTAGTTGAAAGTTGCAACTGCATTATGGCATTACGCTATAACTTCGCGTCTTGAAATGGAGAATCGACCCGTTGCCGAAAGCTTCGTTACCTCGGGAACTACTACGTTGTTACTTATGGGCCCCTACGGAAGATGGAAGTTGGCAACTTATATCTCCGACATACCGTAGGAGTAGCCAAAAGAGTCAATAATTAGTCACACAGAATAAATTTTGCTAAATAATTTGACAAAGTGACGCTCCATTAAAAACGTTCTCCATAAGACAACACTCAAAACTGAAATCAATTTAATCAAAACGTTGAATTTAGTGGTCAAAGATTCCAGTCAGTAGGTTATAGGCTCACGTTAACTAGAGCACTCGAATTACAATAATAATCAGTTATTATTAATACAATAAGTCTGTTATAGAAGCTGACCCCGAGTTCGCCATATTAGATCAACCATTTTGAATTCGATCATTTTTACTTAAAAGTAAAATCATTCAGATGTTAATAATAATAAACAACTCAACTCAAAAGAGCAGGAGAGTTTCAAATGGATATGTAAGATCAGAGCCGAAATGAAGGCAAATACGTATGAGACTATAATAGTGGTGTCTTCACCACCACGGTGAGATCATGCTCGTTTCCAAACGCAGCCTCGTCGGTAAAAAATAATATTGCAAGCGCAATGAACGTTTTTGGCTTGTTTCATTAGACTCGTCTACAAAATATTCAGTAAGTTCCTCCCTAAACGAAAACAATACATAGTTGTACCGTATTGCAGGTCGTTAGTCAGGTATTCGACAAAGTTTGGCACTCAGCTCTACTTTATAAAGTCAAGATACTTCTACCACATACGCTGTAAGAAATTCTTAAATCCTATCTCAGAGAAAGATACTTTCTAGTGAAATACAGCCAAGTACATACCAAGCTGCAATCAATAAACTCCGGAGTCCCACATGGTAGCATGCTGAGGCCTCTTTTCTTCAAAAAATACCATGACAGCAATTTTCCTATTAGCCTCACATTATGAACCAAAAGTAAAATCAAAATACCTGCAAGATCATCTAAATGAAATTAACAACTGACTACTCAGCGATGGCAGACTAAACCAAATGAGTCAAAATCGGCATAAGTTACTTTCACCCGAAAATCTGATACTTGCCCACCCCTTTGAACTCAATATTTGGTTGATACTACAAGCAGAATCGGTAAAATACTTGGGAGTATGAGAGTCCACCTAGACCGAAAGTTGAACTGGCAAATCCACATCTGGCAAACTAAGAAACTCTATTGGTTTGTAGGCGCAAATTCCCAACTAAGTATCGAAAATAAATTCCTAAAAACTCCTTCTGCAAGCGTGCTAAAACTAGAGTGTGGTGCTACGGAATGCAACCAGGGCCGGATTAAGATTTCTCAGCGCTTGAAGCTCAAAGTTTAAAGAGCCTCAACATTAGAGTATCTAATAGCTCTGGAGACGCAAACTTTTTATTTTTAAGGTCAAACGGCTCTAAAGAAAGTTCAGTAATTTTAGTAGCGATTGATAGTGTTTCTGAAAAAGATGTTACACAAAAACAAATTAGGTCCCCATGCTTAATCTGGCCCTGAATGCAACTGTTGGGCACACCGCCGCAAACTCAAATCTTGAAATAATTGATTGAAAACGAAACAGAATGTTAAGACTAATTATTGTAAGGTCGTCATTGTTTGTTGTTGTGTACAAATAAAATTATAAGAGCAGACTTAGACGTAAAACCAGCTGAAGAATAGATAGTGATCTCCGCCACAAAATACTTTAATAGACTTTAGGAGTCACCCCAATAAACTAGCGCGTTAACAAAAAATACAGACAAAAAACGATTAAAAAAGTGTGAACCAATAGATTTGATAACTCAGTTTGTGCAGCAAAAAAAAATATCCAATCAGTTTCTACTCAACAACCTCTTCAAAAATATCTTGACATTCGAGGTAGAGGTTATAGGGCTCATGAGACTGACTGGTTGAAAGGTTTTATTTGCTATACCAAACGTTCCGTCCACTTCTGTGGTAGGCGTTTTCGAAGCTTAAATTGGGCGAATCCTGTGCAGTTAGTAGAGGTCGAAGTATGCACATTAGCCCTAAAACCTCCACATCTAATGATGCCGGCCGTGAAAGCCTAAATACTCTAATATCTTGGTATGTCCAATGTCGTTTCCTAAGATTTGTTCAAGAATTATTGTGGTACATTATTCCTCTATATTCTATATGGTTGCCACTTGAAGGAAATTAGAAGAACTTTAAAAATTGCATAAAATCGTCTTTTAAGGGGTTAAACTTTTGTGGGTTGTTACGTAACGTCTTGTGTCGACTACTTCGTTACCACCCGGCAGATGTTCTTTGGGGGGCCCAGGCCAGACCCAGCGGATGGTGGTCGTGGGTCCCAAAAATGGTCGGTATACGATGTCTGCAGTTGGGCGCCAAGCAACCCGTGGGCACCCCCAGCTGGTTGCTGAGCACCGGGCGGTAACGGTAGCGTGGTAGATAGGTTACAGGCACAGGCAAGTTCAATAAAAAAAACAATACACCAGGCGATAATCGAGTTTATAAATTCGTACCGGCACACCAAAAAAAAAGAACGATTACACACAAACCAGGGCTTCTTTGGGGCGAGTTGGTGCCTCGCGAATAACGCCGCCGAAATGAAGGGGCCGGACTGGATCCAAAAAAAACATAACGTGGCCACGAATGAAAACCAGACTCCAACACGACAAAAGCCTCCACGAATAAACCGCCTGCGGACCACAAGAAAAGGTGGCGATAATAGTGAGCAAACAAAAAAAAACCAACCACTTACCTTCTCCAGAAGGCGGTTTTGAACACAACGTCAATGATTTCGTCAATCCCCAAACGGGCTTCCGGGACACCGGTAAAAAGGTAACGTCACAAATAGAGATAGAGGTAACCGGGTCCCGTAACTGACGGGGTGGAGTATAAATTCAAAAAAAAGAAACACGAAAAACTAGACTTACAGCTTAACTAGCAGTTACACTCCACACCACGTCGACGCAAATCATCCGACACACAACGACGAGCTCACTACCATCACCACCACAGTCCTGCGGTCGTGGCGGGGACAATCACAAACATAACAGGGTAACAAATCTGACAAAAATCGGTTCCATCTTTTTGTAAAAAATATGATAAAAAAGAGTTTTGTTGAGTAATTTTTTGAATCAGTGACTAGTTTAATAACAAATGTCCCTTTTTCAACAGAATATACTTTTAACTGCATTTTCAAACGTCAACTGAGCGATTATGATTACTCCTAAACTACTGGTTAAAAGGGGTAACATTTACAAAAATACAAAATTCAGAATACTTCTTGTAGAAGCGCCCCTTAAAGTACTTTGAACTCTTCGTGGGGGAGACAGGCTGTATATTTTAAAGAAACGAAGTACTCGCCTGCTCGCCTCCCCTTCTCGATCATTTACAGACTTTAATTGACTTAGCTGCTGCTTTACTTCTACCCTTTATAAAGTTCAAATAGTTGGAAACTATAAACTATTTTTTTGTTAAACAAAATAACGCGAAATTAAAACTAATTTAAAGCAAGTTAAAGTAATTCGAAACGGAAAAAACATTGGCAAACCCAAACTATATTTTTAAATACAAAACAAATTATTTATTTTTCTACCCTTAAACAATTTCAAAATTACTATTTTCATAAAAGAAAACAAAAATGCTGGAAATATTCCCGGAGCTGTTTAATGTAGGATAAAAGTCGTTTGAACGTTTATTTAGTTTATCGTTTTCTTTGGTTAAATTCGACGATGTCAACATCTGCATAGAAAAGTAATTTCATTTATAAATCGAGTATCCATCTAAAAGGTAAATTTAGTTAATCGAACCAAGATTTATATTAAAATTAGTTTCGCGCAACTTTCTAATTAATTATAATTCGTTCCTAATGTGTAAGGTCAAGGATTTGCGCAAGAAAGGACGTCCGTACCCCAGCGATAAAACTACGCGAACGTATCCAAATTAGTGGTAAGTTCGAAAACCGACTTTATAGATTAATTATTATCGTCGAGAGCGTGTAAATAAGGGAATATCGAAAACCATTAAGGAAACTCGTATATATTAATACCTGTTGGACAATAAGTCGATGACAAGGGACTGGAAGATTGTATATCAGATCCCGGACGCCGTGGCGAGGTCTTCTGGGACCCGAACAACCCGGAGAGGGCACTATTGATCGATCTCCACTTCTCAAGACCGCACTCGGTGCGGTCACCTGCACGTATATATCGCGTTCATGATTTATGATTGCTATTAAAGGCATATCGATAACCGTCCCGCCGTGTCTTCCAACATCATCTCGACGTGTCTCTTGCGTTTTCACGATCCCCACGTTTTTCCATGTCACCGCACACTCACTTCCGAGTAATCTGTACCCACAAATCTGATGCTAGCTCCCTTATCGTGCGGTTCTTCTTTATAGCCTAGTCGTATTGTCAATCTTTCCTTTCAAAAAGATGCTTCGTGTAGTATCAGTTTTCGTGCCAATCCTTTGATCCGACATAAAATGTTTTTTTAATACAAAAATTTACGTCTCTATTTAAAAAAAAACACGACATGTCGCTATGCAACTCTTCCATTTCCGTTACTCTATTAATTAAATGGTAGATTTGACACGAGGCGCTTAAAAATCTGCAGCCAAAATCGCGTATGCGTTGCCTAATCTCGTTCTGAGTTATTAAGGTGGATTACGCTAAATGCGCCATTCGGTATAATATGCTAATGGATTAACGTTGACATAAAAACCGATCATAATTAAACTGAGACAGAAACAAACGAGCAGACGAGTTACTCTTTGACGCTCTCTGAGTTAAGGTGCTGGCTATTGCCGTTGTTAATTCAAAATCGCGTTTTGCCAGAAATGGATAATATATGTTAATCTCTCGGACAAATCTGGTTACGTTTTAAACGCGTCAAATAAGTTTTCTGCCAAATACAAAAACTGCAGTGTGAGAAAATGACATTGAGAGACTTTAAGGCAGACCAACATTGGTGAGCCAAAATGGAGAGCTATAAAAACGGAAACAGGTAAGCAGCAGTTGAAGTGACAGACTAACATAACGTCCTAAAGATGATATGATTGGAAACGGACAGACGAACGTAATAAACGGACTTGTGGAATGGCAGGTAAGCGACCATTGTTCCAGAATATCATAGATCCGAATCGAATTAAGAAACGTCAAAACAGTCATTTGTTATCTCGAGAACCTTTTATCTCGATCAAAATACATTAAATATAACTGGAAGAGCGAAAAAGTTATAAAGCAACTAAACATTTAAACAAACTCCTCGCTCATAATAAATATAAAAGTAATTTCGAGTAACTGCAAAACCAAAATAAATACAATAACCATTAAACTTTTTGAAATCCCTTCATGTCTAGTCTCGTCTTATCTGATTTTATTCACTTTACAACTGCCGTTAACTCTCGTGCAACTTGCCTCGTAAATTACATTCTACAAGTTAAATTTAAACTTAACAATTTTCGGCTCATTTAAGCGCGTAAAAATTGTAAGCCAGAAAGGCATAAAATGGAAGATTATAGTTTGTAACAGTGCGACAGTGACAAAATAAATTTCACAAATTTACATCTTATACCACACAGTGTGTCCCAGAATCAACTACAAAAGAAAAACTTTTTATAACCACAAGGAAAGTTTGACGTGCCTTTTGTGAGCCGTCTGCCCGCCCGTCCGTTCATCTGCTTCAATTTTTGAAACATTTTCTGCGGAAATATCCATCTCGAGACTTTTTAAGCCCAAAAAACTGTTTGCATTTGTGCCTGCCTACCAGAACAGCCCACCTAACAGAAAAATAAGACTTTATGATACTTGTGCAAATTTTCAACCCCCTCTTCCATTTTTGTTCCCCCTTCCCAAGTCGAAAATCAGCACTTGCTCGAAAGCACACCACAAATTGCCAAGAATAAAGCGAAGTCTGGGCAGAGGAAGCATACGACAAATTTCATGCTATTTTCTAGAACCACTTCCTGAAAAACTTGAGCAATAAAATAAATTTTTTTTCTAAAAGACGTGGTTTTATATCCTATTAACACATACCAAAATTAGTAATAATATCTGAAGTACTTTCGGAGATAATAAATAATAACTCTTTTAAAATCAAAACTTCGGCACCCTGTAGCAAAAAATTTAAGCGGTTGCTTATGTTTATATGAACTTTTCTTCATAAAATGACCCTAGGAACCACCCCCTTCATTATTAGCTTGACATTAAGGAACGCCCTATATATGCTTTTCGTCAGAGATCAGTATGGATATATAAAAGGTACAGATCAACAACAACTATTCAAAAGGTAAGTAGATTTCGTGTCTAAAGCGCTGGATGACAGAGAAGAAGTGGTATTATCGTCATGCGACCCCAGCAAAGTGTTTGACTGCGCGTTAAGCGTTCCATATTGCTAAAAAAACTGGACTGAACAAATAATGTCTTATTTTGCTTAAAGGAACTAAATCGTACACTAGAATAGAACAAAATCATCTGTAAGACATGTGGAAATGGGATTACCACAAGAATCTGTTATGGGCCTCATTCTGTTCATAATCTACCTCAACGACCTCCCCCAAAACAGAATACCGGCAAAGTATTAGGAGGACACCTGTCTAATAAACAAAAGCAAGCATGGTAAAGACGAGGCAAGACAAGGTGAAACGAGCGTGGTGAAACTGCTGAAGGTACAACTGAACAGTACCCTCAACTAGAGAGTACTACTGGATGCCCTACACTGCAGACTGTCGAGCACTTTGCCATAAGGCGCATAAAACAACTGGCAAGTAGTGAAGCAGTGCAGCTCATCTACTTCGTCAATTTTCACAGTGTGACATCATATAATTATGCCATTCATAATATTATATTTACTTCAATTTAAAATACATTTTGCGCTTAGACTGACATTCTTAAACTTTTTCGTTACAAGGATTTTTTGTCAGGTACATCAAGCGCTATAGCACCTATTTTCGAAAACACTGTTTGAGCAATACTCGCGACAGTTAGTACACGGACGACACGAGAACGAAACCGCACGTGGTATTGGTACAAATTGTAACGGTGGCAGTGCGCACGGAGAAGTTCTAAAATGTATGTTTTTCTTACAGGTTGCTTTGAGCAGAAAAGAATGATAACATTACGCCGATAATGCAAAACACCCCGCCCCCTTAGGCAAAAATCAGACCTTTCTCGGAAAAACTATTGTAAACATTTTGTCTGTTTTATATGGCGAGACGCGATTGTTTTCAAACCGTGTAATTTTGTTTTTAAATTTTCACTAAAAAGCGCTTTTGTGGCTGAACATGGAGGTCCCGGTCTCTGCGCCCCAGGGCCGACTATGTGTACGTTATTGGATTTAATGTGGTTGTTGTTATTTCATTGCTATATTTTTTTAATGTACAGCGTGGGCACAATTGATTAGTTCTTATGGAGAAATTGTAAACTAGAAGATATATGGAAAAATGGATGGCGCATTCTCGTTCTCTTTTTTTTCTGCGAACTTTTGATTTTAGCCCCAAAACAAAAGAAGATCGCAAATTCCGATTTTCACTATTGAGTTTCTCTGTTTCTCTCAAAAAAAAGAACGAGAATGTCATCCATTTTTCTATTTGTCTAATAGTTATAGATTCCTCCGTAAGAACCATCGAATTTTTCCCACCCTATACATATGCGGGGAATGAAATAATTATTATTATGTCATTAGAAACATCTACCTATTAGTAGCGTTCTCATCCATATTGATTACGTTTATAGGGAGGGTAAGAATATCAAGTTATTTCTCTATGTTGTGCAATACGCCACCCGGTATAAATACGAGGGGTAATGTATTTTAGGACTGTTTCGGCATGTACTGCACAACACTTGTTTCTCTCGGTATGCATAACTAGATTAATTGAATGTATGCCAATTCTTCGTGCGAATAAAAATAAAATTTCAGATAAGTGAAGAAAAAAGAAACCGAAACTCTCTGTGAATTTAAGACAAAATAAACTTTAAAAAGCTGTAAAAATAACTTTAATTTGTCTACCAAGTGAGTATCTTCTTAAAGCTTGCCATGAAGTGAATTAATTCGTCTTTTAATTAAAAATATACAAAGCAAGATAAACAACTATGTTTTTAAGATCCGCATTGCGGTGTAGAATTAAAGTAACACACTCGGTAAAATGGACTCACGGGGGCGAACTTTCTGTGGCTTTTAATTCTAAAAATTGAAGCTTTCAAATGTGAATTTAATCTAAATTCTTTTCTCTAATCGTCTAAAGAATCGTTTCTTGCTGTTTCTATAGATATAATGGATTAGAGAGTGTCCCATTCCCCGGATTTAAATAATAAAATCACGACAAATAATTAATTAAACTTTGAATGGTTGAAGCACCAATGTTTCTACTGATAACGATGACTCCCCGATGCCTCCTCAAGCCGAACAACAAAAAAAAAGTCCCAAACATCGCAAGTAAAATCTAATTTTACCTCCGATGGTGAATCTGATGAACCCATATATTTCTAAAGACCATGATATTCATTCTGATAAACAAATCCAACTGCCTTCTCCAGGAACAGCAAAAACCAATGACTTCGTAATAATAAAAATTCAAAAAGGACATCAACCGTCCATTATCTTGGTAAAGTAGTTTCTGAAGAAGGCCTATCAGAGTACCAAGTGTCGTACTAAATGAAAAAACTTGATTAATTGACATTTGTCGTTCACAAAGTTCAAAAGAGGGGTACATTTTAAGGATTTCGCACATTCAAAACCTAGAAACTTGGTTTACAAAAAGGGGACGACCTCTGCTGTTTATCTGAAGTAAACCAAACCAGTATCTATAAGACTGTTAATTATCTTGAACCTGAAAAGCGCATCTTTCAAAAATCCTCTCTTTCCAATGACTGGAAAAGACTCCTGACACAAAAGACGTTTTAAGAATTCGACCCCATAAAAGCTCACTGACAATTTTTGAGCACTGCTCGAGCAACAGTAAAAGAGAGTTAAACTAATTAATAATAAGAGATATAAATAGCAATTAGTAATTAATAGTCGATGGATGAGCAATTTAAAATATGCACTCGCGTAACTTTCCCATTTCCATAATATTACCATCGAAATAAGAAATTAAAACTATCAAAATAAATAAGAAAAGAGCACTTCCCCCAAATATAATAAAGTGTAACCAGGTATAAAGAAGACGATATTAAGTTGTCTGTAACATTATGTTCTGGATATGACGCTTATAAACTGGGTGCATAATAACAAGAGTTTGCGAATTCGAGCAGGTGCGCTGCACTGGCGTTACCTTTACTAACGTAATTACTAAACTTTTTCAATTTGACATCTTAAACTTTGAAAGAAATTTTTGTGAGATGGAGTTATATTGCTTGCCATCACTTGAATATTATAATAACCGACTAGAAAGCAATGCACTTAAATGAAAATTTCTACCTTTTTTTTCATCAACGTGTGGTGTAGCGCACCAAACTTTACGAACGTATTATAACTTTAGTCTGCTTATTATATTTTTTCTCATTTAAATACCCAAGGGCTCGGATATTAAAATTGTACTTTCCAAAAGAAAAATTTTTAGATTAAATCAAACTAGCTTTGTGTTCTCGAGAAAAATTTTTAAAATGGCTTACTTAGTCTAGACGAGATTCTTTTTATTTACACCACACACACACAAGAGACGTTCTGAAACTTAACTTTTGAATTACGGGACGGTTCATACTTTGTACAGTGGGTGTTCCAAAATGATTGGTGAGTTCAGTAATCGAGGTTTTCAGAAGTTTGCTTAATTTTTCAAAATATGTCTATACCCAGAAAAAGTTTACCAGAAAAAGGAAACTAGGCAAAATGACATTGCCTACTTTGAATGGAATTTCCCTAAATCTAGTGAGCGAGGTTAAGTATCTGGGCATTACTCTAGACCACAAGCTTAATTGGGGAAACCACATCAGAAACAAATAACACAAAGCAAGTCTGGCTTTCTGGCAGTGCCGAAGGGCGGTGGGAAAGACGTGGGGTCTTTCTCCTAAAATCTCCTTTTGGCTATACACTGCCATCATCAGACCTATGATTTGCTATGGGGCTCTCGTCTGGTGGCCCAAAACCAGACAGATCACAATGAAAAGTCTACTAGACAAAACACAAAGACTTTTTAGTCTCATGGTCTTAGGAGCCATGAGAACCACACTCTCAGCAGCAATGGAGGTGCTGCTATGCCTTCCTCCACTAGATCTATATGTGAAGGAGATGGCAACAAAAGCAGCAGTATCTGTAAGATACGGAATTTACGGGCACACCAAAATCCTTGAAGAGTGCTCTAAGAAGCTACCTCTCCTGGAGCTGGATGCAGACCGTATCTCTCCAAAATATACATTTAACAGAGACTTTCAAACTCTAATGGATTCAACCGAGAACATCGCAGCGGACATAACTGTCTTTACCGATGGATCTAAAAATCAAAAGGGATCAGGAGCTGCAGGTGTTCATTCACCTGAGATTGCCCTCGACATAAGTCTATTGCTAGAGAGATATGCCTCAGAACTGATGGGCATATTACACAGCGCAAACGAAATCCTTAACAGGAAAATCCTAAATAAGAAAATACTGATATCGACGGACAGTAAAGCTGCCCTGCAAGCCCTAAACACCTGCAAGGTAGCCTCTGATCTCTTGCTGGAATGTATAGAGCTGCTGAACCAGATATCAAAAAACAATGTTCTTACACTCTGTTGGGTCAAAGGACATCAAGGTAATGAGGGTAACGAAAAAGCAGACGAGCTGGCCAAGAAAGGTTCAAACAGCCTTCCCTGTGGCCCTGAGCCAATCATCAAACCAGCCATATCAACTGTTAATACTCTTCTTAAAAATAATACCCATCAACTACAGACTGAAAGATGAACATGCAAAGAAGGGTGCCGCCAAAGCAAAAGAGCTTTACTGGCACCTTCCAAAAAGCTAACAAAATACTGTCTACAGCTGTCCCGAACTAATCTACGAATAATTGTAGGGACACTCACGGGACACTGTCGACTACGCAAACATCTTCACACTCTGGGCTTGGTAGATAATCCCATATGTCGGGGATGCGAACTAGAAGACGAAACCGCTGAACATGTGCTTTGTCACTGTCCAGCTTTAACGTCGATAAGAAGATCCGTGTTGGGGGACTTCTGGTTCGACATGGCCAGAATAAGCATCACCCCTCCCGCCAGAATTCTGGAGTTCATCCTACATGTAGGATGGCTCGAGATCTGATGGGGACGGGGAGGCCGCTTGGGAGGAAGTACAATGGGCCCGATTAAGTGGCCTAAGTGCAGGGAGCTTGCTTCCCCTCCTTAATAATCCAGATCCAGATCCAGATGTCTATACCAACCTCATGCCAATGTTCAAGTTTCCGAGTCGAGCAGTGGTGGATCAAGAAGAGCAACATTTAGAGAGACCAGTGAGGCAGATTTTAATATCAGATAGTATGATTTAATACTGCTAGGCAATCCACACAACAGCTCCAGTCGACAGATACAGTTTACAAGATAACAAAGAAGGAGAAATCAACGGCATCTTGAAGAGAGATTATACAGATAGCCACCATCGTCCAGGCCCAAAGAGCGGGCCTATACCCTTTCCATCAAGCCACTACATAACTGCTGCCAGGTTGATCCAAGAGACTGGACTCTACTATCCATTTAACCAGTTTCTCCCCTTCGGCCAGAATTCTAGAGTTCATCCTACAAGTAGAATGGTTCGAGATCTGTCGGCTTGGGAATGTTGTTTGGAGGAGGTACAATGAGCCGAATAAGTACCCCAAGTGTTGGGACCTAGCTCCCAACCGACCGAAAATTAAAAATTAAAAAATTTATCTTTTGACCTAACCCATCAAGAGCTCACATCAAGCTTATAAGAAACAAGCTCATGCGTCAGAGGTTACATAAAACCTGCCTAGGATATTTTCTAATTAAAGCGTAACCTCCGTTTTCTTTTAAAAAGTAAGTTGAAAACCTACGCAAAAGTAGAAAATGATACAAACTGAACGGATAGACGGGTAGAAAAGTAGTGGGAATATTTTTAATTTGTTTGAAACGGTAAGTCTTTAGCTTTATATAATTCACCCAGCCTAACTTTAAGCCGCACAATATTTTTTCAAACTTCTATGCTCTGGGGGTTACCACTTAATTCTATTTTATGTATTCACAGTACGAGCAAGCCCCATTTAAGTCAAACTTCCAATCCAAGTTTAGAAATCTCGTACATTTTATTTCTGGACACAACTTAATTATTGATAGAGTTAGGGGAATCGAGGTGTTCCGAAAGTAAGATGGAAGCCGTGCGACTTTTATTTATATTGCGTGTCCGAATTAAAACTTTTAGTTGCGAGTTATACGACGGAATTAAATAAAAATAAAATTTCGAACAAATCAAAAAAGCGCAGCGTGTAAAATATAAAAATAAAAATATTAAAAAACGCAATTTAAAGTTTGGTGAAACAAGCCGACGTGCAACGTAAATTTAAAGCCTCATGAATTATTTGATGTATGCATCTATGACATCTGCCCGAAAGCCCAAGGGTTCCGGAACGGCATAGAACACCCTGATTGAATTCTGACACTGAGCACAGGAATCTAAGTAATCTCTAGAGACTTAGGTCTGCGGTTTTCTGCCCAACCCTCAAATAGCAACCCCTAACTTAGGTTGGAACGTGTCGACCCATTCTCTCGACACTTTTATATGTTACTCGCTCTTTTGTGGTCAACTGATAACGATAAAGCCCAAAGATAAATTTTAAACGTTGCGAATTTTATCGATAAAAAAAGTTTTTATATTTTTTATTCACTAAGAGGAATATTTATTTATATTATGTACGTTATAACGTCGGGCAAAATCTAATTTGGTTAAATTACGGCATCAGTATTGAAAATATTATACATTTTTTATCAATGCCCTGCTTATATCCCTATCTACCCTCTGATGGATTTCGTTTAATAATTGAAATAACTAGTGGTCTTATCGGATATTTATCGAACGACGCTCATGCAAAAATTCTGACTACGTCTCTCTATAGAAATTTATAGAATTAATGAAAAAAAAGAATTCCTTAGGGTCTTAATTTAATTTAATTAAATTAATAACAAAAAATTAGCACTTAATTAAATTAAACGTGTAGCCTCGACGATTTCTGTTTACCTAAACAAAATGTAGATACTTGTAGATATTTGGGATTAATTAAGAGTAATTCGAGTGAAGGGTTGTTAGTCATCGATTAAATTTGCCATTTCGTGGATTATTTGGTATTAATTGAATGTTAAAAATGTACAGTACAACCTATTGAAAATGGGGTCGCCATTAAAAATCGAAGAGGCTAGGAAGGACATGTGAAGTTGAGTGCATTCGTTGGATAAATCAGTGATTATGGATTATGACATTATGACTTACGCTATGGGAAAGCACTAAAATTACTTTAGTACTTAATACTTTTTATGTAACAGTGACAAGCATTTTCTTTCTCCTTTCTAGATTATTTCTTGAGAGGCTGAAAGAGGCTTCGATCATCTTTTCAGACCATCCCAAAGATGCTCTATCGGATATAAGTTTGGACTCCGTTAATGTCTAGTCTCTGGTCTATTACATGAATATTTTCAAAAAATAGGGCAAAATATGGCTGGAATAGGCTGGAATAGTGATGCTTTTAAAGAACCACTGAGCATTCATTAGCCTCAGATGAATAGGAATTAATTCAACATCCTATATACCCCCACCACCAAAGGTTCCCTTGGGGAGATTTATATTAGAGTCAAAAATTCTTTCACCAGGTCTTAGTCATCTTTTTTCACGACCATCTGGAGATTTTAAGATTACTTTTCGTTAATAACCAAGACTTGCTTCCAGCCGTCAATTGCCCAATTTTCATGATTTCCAGCGAGTTGTGGTGCTCCCCCGTGAGCTCTAGTGAATAGCGGTGCAGTTGCAAGCTTTATACTAGCCAATCCTGCTATTCTTGGCCTTCTTCTAACAGTTCTTCGAGTTCGTTACTAAGCTCTACACGTTCTCATCACTTTTTGTCGGAGAATACTCCCACCTCTTGAACTTATGAGTTCTTTTCAACCCTGTACACGTCTTCTAGAGTGTGATTCAGCTTCTTTCGATCTTCTAATCGTGAAACTAATTATTGAATGATTAACAACTAGCAGATTACTACACAAAAATAAAAAAACTCAGGAAATGGGATAATTTTGAACATGGGTAGTTGGATTCTTAAGACTCCAAACATGGCAAAACATACACTGAACTCTTCAGGATTTTATTCTTATATTATAAGATCTCATATGGAGCTCCTAAACATAAAATTTCATCTGATTATTTCCAAAAAGTGACAAAGTGACCAACGGTCCAGTGATACTTCATTTACTGTGACTACAGAAAAATGGAGACGTGCACATGGGACTTTTGAAATTCGGTTCCAACGCAGAGTCAGTGGGGGCGTCTAGCGGACAAAGCTGCTTAAAGTAAGCGG
The DNA here is from genome assembly GCA_950108345.1 of Malthinus flaveolus. Lineage (NCBI taxonomy): Eukaryota > Metazoa > Arthropoda > Insecta > Coleoptera > Cantharidae > Malthinus > Malthinus flaveolus. Next base: position 94,372,892 of record OX467285.1, read on the forward strand.
TCAATTTTGCTGAGTATATTGACATTCAATGGCCAACAATCCGCTAAACTGTATGCTGAGAGTCAGCCCAACAGCACTGTGGCAACTAAATTCATTGTATGCTGACTTTCAGCATTTAGTTTATGTACTGTTTATGTTCTTAAGCTTTCCTTTTATGTGAAATAAAAGGTCGATCTGCATTACTTTTGTCTTAATACCTTGATGCATGACTCTTAACAATTGTGGGGTCGTTTTTTGTGAAATAGACTACATTGGACAATTTTTAGGGAATTAAGCTAGTGAATCGCGTAAATAAGTTCAAACTTGGATTGTTTCCGAGATCTTTGCAACGATAGCCGAATTGTAGCCACCCTGTAGATTTTAGTGTTACGTAGAATAAATAATTAACGTTTAAAAATAAAACGAAGGTCATAAAGTGTATTTTTTTCATAGCCCTCATTTGGCTTCAATAAAGCTTCCACGCATATAAATATTTTCATACGGGTTATTTTCAGAATTTTTGATGGATTAGTGCACGAGGTAGTAAATGTAGCCAAGTTATTTTTATAACCTTTCGTGACTTTTATAAAATCAAGTCGTCAATTTCTTTTACGATAGTGATCGCACATGGAGACTATGTAACAAAGTAAACTTTTGCGATATTTAAAAATAATTAATGTCGTATAACGTAAATGAATAGGTAACAATAATGAGCGATAAAATCGTAAATAGCGAATAATTAGCCAGCACGTAATAGTCTTTTCCACACTTTTTAATTTACTAACTGATAAAACGTCAAATAGAAAATACCTTTGCTCGAATTCGGCGCAACCCCAGTCCGTGGCCAAAATATGAGCTCATAGAGACACGACAGTGATGATTATCGGTACTAGTAGCACAACCTGAAAAGATACAGTAGGTACTTCAGAAAATTTCCGACCATATTTTGGCTTTTCAAGTGCCAATCACGCCCGGGTAGAGACGGTAGGTGTGACACTAATCATAGGATGGATAAAAAAGAAATATTCTGTAAAGAAGCAACTGCCACTCCATTGATAAAATGTCTATTCTAAAAATGCCTTTGCTTGACTATGGCTCAACTCCAGGTCGTGGACAAAATATATGAGCTGATAAAGACAGGAGTACCTGTCGGTACTAGTAGCACAACTCGAAAAGATGCAGTAAGTACTTCGATATGACCCAACACTTGATTGGAAATGGAACGGAAAACGACTGTCAAGTGACAATCGCGTCTGAGTAGAGACGGGAAGTACGAGACTGATCATAGGATGGATGACAACGAAATATTCTGCAAAGAAGCAATTTCCATCCCACGGTATCAGGCTTAAAATAAGAACGCGTCGAAGGACACCACAACCAGTAATTGTCGCTTAAGTTAAAATAACTGAAAAAGAGTCCTTTATTATAAGGAACGTAGCGACCTTCACTGTAATTGGAGAACCTCTGCTGGAGGCCCCCTCAAAAAGTAATTACGCCAGCAGCTCTTGTATAATCAATTGAAAATTTATAGGAAGTTACTAATTAGATAGATTTGACGTCAGAGACTCTTTTCCACTCAAAAAAGTATGCAAAACGTACTAAAACAAACGCTAAGTAGTAATGATCTTTCTTCAGTAGACTACCTAACGTCCTGAATTTTTTTCTACAAAGCATTGGGCATTTCTAATTCGATCAAACTCACGAAATTTAAATTAACGAACCCTACCTAACACTCAGCTTTTTATATAAACTTTTTTCTCAATACTTTAGGAGAAGACCGCCCTTAATCCATCTACTAAGATGTGAATTTTTACAAAAAAAGTCTAGTAATGAGAGCCGTATTTATGCAGTTTTACGAGAAGCCGCATACAAGATAAATGTATCGTCAGTGGCCTTTGTACAGACACAAGCGCATAACAACGTCCAGAATAAATGTGTCGTAACCTTTAGGCGTTTTGGTAGTAAATTATGTTCGATATGCCACCCAGACTCCAACCAAAGAGCCCGAGTTAAAATTGTTGAACACTTTTAATTTGATAAATATCCGAGAGAAGCCATAAGTGGCTTAGAGGCATAACACGTCCCTCACTGTAATTTTTTCGACTACAAATTTTCTTTAAATACGTACTTTAACAAAAAAACACCGTCGGCCTACTTTCCTAAGACGTTAATAAATTTTAATCAAAAAACTGCTAAGTAAAATTTTAAAGTATTTTCATGAAAATCTTGAAAAAAAATTTGATTGATGAACATTTCTTTTACACAAAAAAAACCACTTTTGATGTCTCTTCCACGCCACCAAACTAACAATCTACTAAATAAGAAACACCCTACTAAATAACAAATGTTGTCTGTCCTAAAGCTTTATTTCAGTTTACATAGAATTTTTCAGCTGACAGCATCACACACAGCAAACTTTGCCGAGCTTTGTGAAATTATTAAAACTGAAATATCCTCTGTACTTTCTTTTTTATTTTGTCTATACTATACCACGGCAGCTTATAAAAGGATAACAATTTCCAATTGAATTCGAAACCGAGCAATTCGATTACTTTTTAATTTTTAATTGTAAGAAAACCTCAACTTTGAGGACTTACCTTCGGATAAATAGACCACTTCTTGAAGATAGTTTCCCAATTCATCTGAAACGGTGATAAAAATGTTGAAATTAGATTGAAATACTAATTACTAAAATGTCTGGAAAATGATATGTAAAGTATTGAAAAATTACCTTTGAACTTGAATTACTTGAACTTCTAAAATTAGCAGACCTTTGTTATAGTTATAAGGTCATTTTTAAAATTAACGTTAGCAACTGCACGAGCATAAAGTTATAAAAGTTGAAAGAGATGTCAATCCTACTATTACCACCTACGTGTTGTTGGTCTGTTATTTATTAGCTATCGCAAAATATTTAAGTTGAAAGTATAATTTTAACAATTTAAAATAATTTCTACATGGTGCCTATTCGTCACATTAAATTGCTCGTGTAACAAATCTTTTCAGAACAATACCGACACGATATGGAAAGATCAGATAAGAGAAGCCATATAGAGAGGAAATAGAAAGCGGACAGAGATCGTAATAATATACCTACAACATCAAACGAAAGAAACTGAAGCAAAATACCATCAAATAGGAAACACGACAAAATCAATAGTGAGGGAAGTGCATAAAACATCATGAGGTTAATTTAAAAGTGGAGTAGAACATGATTTACAAGGTTGGCTAGAATTGCGTATAAACTGATGACTGATGAGCCACCTTAATAAATTAGGAAAAGATGCAGCTAAACTGAATATTATCCTAAAAATAAATAAATGTGTAGAACATTATTTATTTATTTTCCCTGAGGCTGGCCCCTTTAGTGGTTCCTTGCACCGCGACCTCTTGGGTCTATTGTGCGCCTCGGATATACTCTCCCTTTATGTGAGCTCTGTGCTTTTAATGAAGTCCAGAATTTCCTCTATTGGTAGTTTGGACAATTCTCCTTGGAGCATCTTATCCTTCCCGAGAATGCTGTGACGACTTCTTGTGAAAGCCTCACAGTGTAGCAGAAGATGAATTGGAGTTTTCTCCGCCTCTGCACATCCTCTGTATAGTGGGTCTTCTTCTAGTCCCATCGTATACAGGTGCTTTTTAAGCTGGCAATGTCCCGTTATCAGTGCCGTTGCTAATCGTACCTCATCTCTACTCATTCTGAGCAGGGAGTGGGTTCTTCTGTCAGAGAGTTCCTCCAGTAGGACTTTAGAGTGGCCCTGTCCGGGAGTCTCCCTCCAGTGTTTCGTATGCCATTTCGTTAGAAGTGACTGTATTTGGCTCTTTGCCATTTCATAAGGAATGCCAAAGGCTGGTTCTGGTCCAATGGGTCTTATTTTGCTATCAGTGCCGTTGCTAGTCGTAGCTCACCTCTACTCCAGTGTTTCGTATGCCATTTTGTTAGAAGTGACTGTATTTCTCTCTTTGCCATTTCATAAGGAATGCTAAAGGCTGGTTCTGGTCCAATGGGTCTTATTTTGCTGCCCTCTTTGACCAGACCGTCCGCTTTCTCGTTCCCTAGTATGTCGGCGTGAGCTGGCATCCATACCAGGTTGACGAAGTTTTTCCCCCCTAGCTCGTTCAGCCTGCGGATGCAGTCCGTTACTAGTCCGGACCCCACCTCACAGGCGTTCAGCGCGTTAAGGGCTGCTTGACTGTCAGATACCACTACAAAGATTCTTTGGTTGTGATAGCCTTGATCTAACAGTATTTGCGCGCAAGTTAGAATGGCGTAAATTTCTGCTTGGAAGACGGTTGCGTGCTCCCCGAGGCTGAATCTTACTCCTTGCCTCAAGTTGCCGTCCCCGATGATTCCGGCTCCTGTGCCTGTTGAGCTTTTAGTGTAGAACACACTTTCTGGTATGATCCCAGTCTTAATGAAACATAGCAACGGTAACGGTAAACATACGATGGTAAAAAAAGCAGACGAGTTAGCTTAGCAAAGACACAAAATTAGCTTAGAGGCTGCTCGAGAAAAGTGGGTTTTTGGTCTTCTCTGTTTCAGTTTTACGCTTGAAACTACGCACTTATCAAGAAATTTTTTTCTGTATATTAATAAGCTACATTAAATTATCTACAAATTGTATATCTTATGTTTTTTTCTTCAGAGGAATGGTTTAAGTGCCAGAGCGTAATAAAGTTTGGAAAAAAATTAAAAATTGACCAAAAATCTGTTTTATTTAGCTTCTCGCTTATAACTTCGAAACTACGCACTTTAAGAAAAAAGGGATTCCGTATAGAAATAAACTACATCAAATTTTCTACAAGCTAATTCTCTTAGATTATTACTGTCAAACATATGGTTTGAGGGTTAGAACGCGTTGAAGTTGGAAACATTTCACAATCGGCCAAAAAATTGTCGTTCTTTAGTTTTTTCTTTATAACTTAAAAACTACGCATTTTGGAAAAAATTGTTACCAAATAGAAATAAACTACATCAAATTTTTCACAAATTAGGTCTCTAATCTTTTTTGATCAGACAACTGGTTTGAGGGTTGGAGCGCGTTAAAGTTGAAGAAACATTTTACAATCGGTCCAAAAACTGTTTTTTTGTTTTTTGCTTATAACTTGAAAACTACGCACTTTTTGAGAAAATTTTTACTAAATAAAAATAAACTACATCAAATTATCAACAAATTATATCCCTTCAATTTTTTCCTTAAAATAAACGGTTTGCGCGCTAGAGTGCGTTGAAAGTTTGACAAAAATTCCAAAATCGGCCAAAAAACCGTTCTATTATTCTATTTCCTATAAATTATATCCCCAAGGTTTCTTTATTCAGACAAGCGGTTTAGGTTATGCGCTAGAGCGCGTTAAAATTTACCATAATGTTAGACGTTCTGCTTCTTTTGCGACGTTTTCAGAAGCACAATGCGTATTTATTTATTTTGGCAAAAAGCGAGTCCAAGAGAAAACTGAAACAGTTTAATTTTGACCGACAAGGCCCACAAGGGTTGTAATTTGCCCGCCAGAGCAAATAAGTAAAAAAGGCCCTCTACTACAACAGTGTTGCTTAACATGAGGGTATTACCTACAAGTAGTACCTAATCCAAAATCGTGTTTGTGTAGAATATAATAGCCACTAAATAAAAAGCATTTAAGGCTAAAACCTTCGAGTATTATTGTCGTACAAAGTATTCGTTATATTAACGTTAATGAAGGTTCGTTTTACTTACAACATGAGGGTACATTTTCATGTTGACTACACTTAATGCCCTTGTTATTACATAATAGTTTAGCTTCGAGCAAACGTTTGTGGTTTCTCTAAGAACAAATACATAATACTCGTTATCAGATTTCGTTTCCCATTGCGTGCGATACGCCCGATTGTTAAACTTCATTTTCGATTATTTCGTTTTACATCATTCGCATATATCTACCTACCCTACTATACTAAAATCGTATATATTTTGGTACTAAAATAAAATACAATTCAGACTTTGAATTAAGTTTTATAAAATCCGCCAATAAAAGTTCTTTTTTATACGAAAGGTTTTTTAAATAAAAGTAGAGATTATGTTTGTATTGTTCTAAAGATGTTTAATAAACGCAAACACTTATTTATGGCAATTTCCTTTATTTTGCATACAGGAAGTCGAAGGAAATGCTTAGAGAGGCTTCATCAGTCACGCTTCTTGCGAGCAAATTATTGCGCCACTTTAAGATTGAAATTCAAACACAAAGCCTTTTTGCGTAACTTCAAAAATGAAAAGCCGATACGAGACCAATTTGAGATACAAAAAGAACCCCTACCTCCAACTTTTATTTCTTATTTAGACAACTTGTTGAAAATCTATATTCAATTAAATTGTCACAATTCAAAAAGAATGCGAGTAAGAATGGGCAAACCCTGCTTAAAGCGCCACCCAGACTACAACTGCAACGTGCAACGCGCGCATCTTTGATGTTCTCCGACAACTTGTCGGTTTTATTAAAGGTGCGCGCGTTGCACGTTGCATGTTGCAGCCCTAGTCTAGATGAGGCTTAACCCTGGCTTAACCCGCGATACTGTCTCGACGTGATAATTGGGAGGTTTACGTGTACTCGAAGCTCTCGTAGGAAAGCGAGGTAACCAGCCAAAGAGGGATAATATTTGTTCTCCTGAGCTTGATGAGAGTGGGATCTGAAATTTTTCCCTATTCAAAATTTAAGACTATTCATTGCACATTGTTACAACATAACTTTAAAATAGAGAAAAAAAAAGTCATGTTTATACCTACAGAGGACTAGAAAGAAGCGTTGGCCACATCGAGCGTTTTTTAAATTAATGGTAGATTTGAATTTTAACCTACTACTCTATTGTTTCGTGAAAAACCCTTATAAACGAATATAAAAAATGCCATAAAGATCTATAAAATGTTGGAAAAGTATATCAAAAAAAAGCAAACATGGATGTTCATAAATCTAGTAAAAAATGCATCATAAAACATAAATAACATTTAATTCAACACATAAACGTCAAAGAATAGAAAGTCAATAAAGAAAAGGGAAGAATAAAAGCAATAATACATTGTGTTTCCATCATCAATAACTGATTTATAAAGCAACTCGGGTACACACTTTAAAGAATTTTTAGTTTAATATAATAGGATATTTATATGAATAGCAATGCCCAACTTTCAGTAATTAGATATAAGATATATAAGTCAAGTTTAGACTCCGAAAAGCTCATTTTGCTTTTCTTTAGAAAATTTTTGATTTATTGCTATCGATAATGCCGTTGTCTAATTTATGCCTTTCTTTATTATAATTTTGTATTGTAATTAAGCCAATTTAAGCTGCAACTTTTCAGATTACGGTTTCAAGTTTCAAGTATCTATCCGCCTTTTTGTTAGTAAATAAATGGGTGATGCATCGACTTATAACATTTATAAATCGTTAACTTCCACAACCCGAAACTGTTATCTTCCTTATTAAGGGATGGCGGATAAAAAAAAGCATAAAAACTCCAAAATAAGCATAAAAGTTACGAAAACAATAAAAGAGGCCTGAAAACCTTTAGGGACACCCTGTATAAGCTTTAAGAAAGAATAACGATGCTTTAATTATTAACCGTTAACCCGACAAGGCGGTACATGGTACCGCCGTGCAAAATTTAAAGTTTTATAACAATTTTATTGACACACCTAAGAAGTTGCCGACGTGTCTAGCTTGAAAATATTGTGTTATCGACGAATTGACCGGACGTCGCCGTCACCAGTCTTTAGTATACCTAAATTAGAGACCGTTTGCCAAGGTTCGCGCGGTTTATTATACCAGCCGTCGCCTACAGCGTGACTAATTTTATTACGTGTGCACTGTGCATTTGAATATTTTTATAAATAGTTAAAAATCAAAGTAATTATATTGTGAAATTCCTTTGTTTATTATTGGAAAATATAATTTAATTGATTTTTTTAAATTCAAGTAGGTACACTGTTAAAATATAATTTTCTTTAGAAAATGGAATCTAACTCGGAAGAAACGGTCATAAAACAAATGTTACTTCATAAAAATTAATTTTTTTTGGCTTATCTTATACTTTAAGCTTTGCATTTCAATATTAGTTAATAAAAAACTGATATTTGCGTATTAAGCCCCATTTACATAGAACTTAGTGCAGATTAATGGTGTAGTTTGCTAGTCTAGAACTCGCCAAGTGGACAACGTGGCGTAAAACCATAGTGGTTTAGTGGTAATAATTTTTTTTTTTTTCTATTTTTTTTCTCTTATACTTGAACGATGAGATTAAAATAGTACTACCGAAAACCAAAATGAAGAAATAAAATCAAAGCAATTATTTTGTCAGCTGTTTGTTTAAATTTCAAATAGCTGGGCAACGTGGGAGAGATGCGCTTCTATGATTAGCTGGTGCGAATTAAGTGGTCTAAAAGCTTAAACCTTACACACTTTTTGCCCATTGTTAGCAACGACCCTGCCAACTATACTTCATTGTAAACGCGTTTATTGAAAATACCCTATTCAAGCTTTTAGACGACGCATGCCCTTAGCAAAACGATTAGACTACTGTCTATGTAAATGGTACTTTATTCTGTGCGTTTTACTGCTATACAATAAGAGAAGCGTAAGATACCGCCGTTCGTCTATACCGTAAAAAATATCAACGTCGCGAGTTAAGGGTTAAGAATAAGTATTATTTAGCTGCAAACTTGTCTCCCAATGTGTGTTTCTTAACTAGACGCTCTCTTCGACGACCTCAACATACTCCCCCTACTCGTCTAAAGCTTTCTTTAATCTTAACTCTAATCATTCCCGTTATAAAATACTGAGACACTGGTTATACTGGTTTATGAAGTTGGAGAGACTTTAATAAGTTTAAACGTGGGCAAAAAAGAGATTCGAAGAGAGGCTAAGTTTGGGGTGTGAAGAGGGTTGTAAGAGTTAATAAAAATAGTCGCACGTTGAGCGCCATGTGTAAGTCTCATTTACCCTTTAGAATTGCTCGGTAGAAGGTGTGGAGCGAGAGCTCTCTCCGATAGAAGGTGTGGCTAGTTATGTTCCACTACGGCTAGTGCCACTAGAGCCACCACAAAGCGGAAGCCACACAGTAGTTAAAATGGCGACTAATTACGTTCCACTAAGACTTCTAGAACCACCATAAAACGGAAGCGAAAATGGCGGCTAATTAAATTCCACGACGGCTGTTAGAGCCACTGGGAAGCTGTGCGTAGATCGTTGGTGAAAAGCGACTAAAACTTAATGACACGGCGCAAAGCACAAAGACATGGAAAGACTTAAAAGACGGAAGCCAACTGAACAGGGAAGACTGACCAAACACGGAAGACTGACTGGTACATCTATCTCACGGCTAATTATTAACTATGTCCACTCTTGGGAAACCACCAATCACAGCGCTGCACGTGACTAATTTTAGCGGGAATAGTCGTTGAACAGTAATTCGTTACTAGTAATTATCAAAGTTTATATAATTGAATTTTGGAAAAATAATAACATGAAAAAATGCGCGGTTAAACGGGCTTTTTTTTGATATAAATCTCGTCGTAATCGGATAAAAATTAGAGTCGCGAAGGGAATCAAACATTGGGAGAATTATTATTCATTAGTATAATTAACATCAGAGGATGTTAATTAAAGATCAGAAGGTCAAAAGAAATGGGGGTACAATTTAGAATTATTATTTTGAATAAAATTTAATAAATTAATAACAGGGCGGATTTTCATCAGCTCAGAGCAAGAATCTTGGGATTCGTATAGCCAGCGTTACAAGGTTTGTTTGCAATCTGCCGAAGTTTGACCACATGTCCCGACTCCGAATTCAAATATCTTTTTTACACCTCAACCAACAAAGAAATCTTCTCATCCTGTCTCTTTTATTTCAAATTCTAAAATATGTAGTCCTTCATATCTCCGATCTAATTATTCGTTTCTTTCTAGTCGTGATCTCACTCCCCACGACTCTCCTCTCTATTCCTGTTGACTACACTAACTATTACACAAATGCCTTCACCATTCGTGCAATTCGTCTTGGAAAGGGGTTGCCTGCCTGGAAAACCATGGAGCCTCTGTAAATATATGTGAAATGGAGACGTATTGAGACTATACATTTCATATTTCTTCTAATTCTTAATGTATTTCAATTTCTAATTTTCTTCGATTTTTTCATTTATTTTCCCTATTTCGATTTTACCTACTTTTCTCCTCATTTTTTAACTTTTACACGTTCTTCCACTTATTTTATATTTTCCACTTTTATCCACTGTTCCACTGTTCCACTTTCCCCATTTTTGCATCCTCTTTCACTTTTTCGACTTTCTTTACTTTAACCACACTTTTTCACCTTTTTCACTTCCACCTTTACGTCTCAGTTTATTACTATGGTGATTTTTTTGTTGGCTCGTTGGTTAGTGCTAGACTGAAAGACATTGCTACAAGCAACGAACCTCACCCTGTGCATATTATAATGTACGCTTTTTGTAAATAAATAAGAAAATATAGAGATTCTTTCCACACACGATTATTCAAAATTACTACTCTACTACGAAATGGAGAAACGCATATCGATTCGTCGATTTTAACAGAAAATAAGAAATTGATACAAAAGTATTGGTTCGCACACAACATTTAACACATAAAGCCAATTGTTGCTTTATATGTTACGAGGCAATCATCCGAGAGATGGTTTAGTTTCTGTTATCAACATTGTAAGAGTCGAAGCAAAAGTTGCGGAAGAATTTCGTCATGTAATTGAACTTCTTTTCACATACAACAAATGGGTTAATATTTTTCGAACAATTAATCGCGGCGTTTTGCTTTCTTTTCAGAGGTCGATTTGGAGAAATGGCGAATTAAAATATTTTTAGTTTTCGATACACGTATGTGAATGGAGACGTAAATATTCAAACCTTCTCTAAGCTAAATATATTGATCCATTTTTGCTTACTTATTACAGTTAAAATTTATTTATCGAGTAGGTACGGTATACGAGTTAGTTATATAAATCATCGATATTTTAATCAAATTTATGTTATATTTCCGTTTTATTACGGCAAAAACTTATCAAATTGCATTTGTAGTAAATAATTCATACAGTTCAAAACGCAGATACCTACCTACATGAGAAAAAGTTTATGTACTTACAATACTCGAGTTTTTAAATAAAACTTTAATTCCCAACAAATTTTCCAAAAGCAAAATAAAATTTCGTGCCGAGCCGCCCTTTACAACAATAATAGGGGAGAAATGCGACGCGCGTAGTTAGGGGCACCCTGATCCCGCATAACACATGTAAAGCCAACAGAACATAATATCGTAGAAATAAGGACGAACGAGCCAGGTGTAGCAGGTGTTTTAAGATCCCCATCCGAAAGCCCCGGAACTTCACATACGCCGGTCGGCTCCGGGCAAAGTCCCTCGCGTATTCAAAAACTCTAAAGCTACGGCTATATGAAAACCAGAAAGAAGACCTCACTTAAAATTGGATTTCGAGGATTCTCCGGATCTTTTTTTGTTATTTTCTTCATTTGAACACAATTCGAAATATATAAAAAAGCGCGTACGAACGAAAGTGAATTCCACGTAAATTTGAGAAAAGGTTTTAGCTATCGAAAAATATTTAAACAAAAAATATTTGCATTAAAATAGCGCAACAAGCTTTTTTTTATAAAGTGTACGAAGCTTTCAAAGCACAATTTCCTTTCCTTTCAATATTATTATACCTGCAAAATATGTCACTCGGTCGGATAGAGAGACGTCTTGCAACACAGAAACGAATGCATTTCCTGTTGAAAGCTTATAGAGCGGCCGAACACAATGCTCGTATATGGAGACATTTCGAATGGCTCTAACTCTATTTCTATAAATTCAACAACTTTTTCTTTAAAATATATGCCATACTAATAATTTAAATTTTTATTACCCAAATTTCTTTTCCGTTTTATTTGCTACAACTCCAACGTCTCGCGATTCGTTTTACGTTTTCATTAAATGAAGACGCGAGGCAAAGTATCATTGTGAAAGAACTGAAAATGCTTTTCGAATAACAAAGGCTATTTCAGTCTTGATTTGGCCTAAGACGGTTTTTGGTTCAAAGAAATTAAAAATTCTTGACAAACTGGCACAGCTATAGAATTTTTTCTCGAAAAGTCTCGAAGTTATCATAGTCGACGCACTCCTTAAGGATATGACCGAGGGTTTCTCACTTCACGCGGCACCTTCTGGAGTTGGTTGTTGCTAAGTGCCTATTTGTTTCCAAAAATATGCGTCCTTAGCTTCAAGGCGTCAATGTGTTGGCCAGGTCTCAGGTAGGAACCAGCAGTTGGTGGTTGGCGCATTTCGGAAGCATTCGGCCCCCTTTTCTTGGGAGAATTTCTTTTTTCATTTTGCGGCTTCGGCGTCTATAAGTTATCTAATCTTCGTAATAGTAAAAGTTTTGGCGGACGCTGATAGCTCCATCTTCTGGACCGCTATTCTGCCTCTTTTCCATTTTCTTGGACAGGGTCGGCCAGAAGCCGAAGCATCGAGTGCAAGAGAACTTGTAACTTTGAGATGTCTATTCCACCATCTTTCTTCCGAGTTGATTTTAGTGGATCTAAGATGTCTTTACAGGTGTTGCAAATTTCGTCCCCCAAACGCCGTGCGGGAGGGGGCATCAATAGAGAACTTTTGCGAAAACTTCGGTAGAATATATTGCACGATAAGTTACACTTCCTAGTAAGGCTTTAATGAAGGAGTTTTGCATCTAGTCACTGCAGTTCTAAGTTCTTCGCTGGCTTTGGTGTTGAAGGGCCGCTTCCACTCCAACGCTTCGTTAACCTTTCTTTCTGTGATGGTGCATTTATTTAGACAGATATTAGTGGGAAATTTCAGGCCGAACACCACACTTTTGACTATCGAGATTGCCATTCCTACTTTTTGGAGGTCTCAACGGTCTCAGCTAGGAGCTGGAGGCCAGTTGACGTCATGGTAGTGATGTTGTGTTTGGTGAGGCCGAAACCGTACATCGTAAAACTTTATAAAGAAATGCCAACTTCGTAATAATAATTTTTTCGTTTAAACATTATTTTTAAATGTTTTTCTTTTTACCTACACGTCAAATAATAATAGAAATATTTTCTAATATGTTAGGTTGAGGATGAAAATGTCTAAAGGTGAAGCGTAAATTGTATTAACATAACGTACAAATAAAGAGAAGCAAATGTTGTAATAATTTTTAAAAAATGACAAAATAAATGGACTCGAAATATCAATGTTTGACATTAAAGAAAAACTCAGATAGGAATTCTCTCAAAAATAAACTTCAAATAACAGTTTCTTGACATAAAGAAATGCAAATTCATAGTTTACTTTTATTTAAATTCTATATTGCTTATAAGACGCTCATAGTTTTCAGAAAATTTAAATATACTCCGGAAAAAAAACCTATAATCTTCGGTCAACACTAGGAGAAAAATCATTGAATCCATTCGCTTTAAGTTTAACTGGTATTAAAATAAACTGTTGCAACTTGGATTCTATACCGGATGTAAACCATTACAGGCGAATTACTGGATAACATAGTAGACCAACATTATACTACTTAATATTATTCCAAAGATTCATCAAAGCAATATTAAACTTAGAGAAAGGCTCAAGAAGAGTGGGATTTTGTCCTTGTTTTAGTTTTTTGCTTGTAACTTAAAAACCACACATTTTTCAAGAAAATTGTTTCTATATAGAAATAAGCTACGTCAAATTTTCCACAATTTATGTCTTACAAATTCTGACTTACAAAAGATCAAGAAAAGTTGTAATTTGAGTAAGTTGAGTTTGCGACCTTGAGCAATCACCGCTCGCGCCGCCATATTGGAAAAAAACCACAACCAAAAACCACATTTTCGAGAATATCTTCTCTTCAGAGCCATACCATAATTTTAACTGATACGTATAACTGAGACCTTAAGGAACATAGAAATACGCACGGAACATCCCAATATATATATATATATTCTAATAGTCTGCGATTTTTAATTTAACGCAATAGTGATTAATTCGACACCTGATTAAAAGATTTTACTCGAATTAGCAATAGCCATTACTTGCGAGTAATAGGATACTATACTTTATCTACGACTAATTTTAGTGGAAATACGTGTCACCAGCAATATTGTGGTCTCTTCTCCCCCTCTCCCATCCCCACCTGCACTGCTTTGCACTCTATTGTATAGATGCAAAGAATCTTATACTTTTTTAACCGTTTTATCAATGCCTTCCACACTTTGCATTCAGGTAGAGATTCTTATTTTAAAGAATTTTTTACCTCTTGTTGGATTTCGCCATCAGCCATAGTTTAGTCCAGGGGTTCTACGATGGTTCTACGAGATGGGTTCAACGTCATCATCTCGGAAAAATTTTGTTAAAAGGCCAGTCAAGGTCGCCGGAGACAAAATAACTCAACGAAGCGGTCGTTAGAACAGGAGCAGCGCCTGGTTGTTCGGGAAATTTCCTGTCTTTTCGATCGGCCCATCCGCCATTGGTTTAGGCGGAAAACAGTAATTTTCATTTGCTGTAAGGTATTTGTATACTGCAGCAATTAAGCTTATAATATCTACGAATAAGGTAAATTTTAGATAAAAATGTATACAGTGTGTCGCCGGATAGAGTTAAAACTATAGGTGTAAATGACCAAAATTTTTCATTTCAAAAGTTTCATTTTCATGTTTCGAGATTCCGGCCTGCTTAGCCTGAAAAGAATTTTAAGCACATTTTGAGTTTTTAAATTTAAAGGCGGTCATGACCACTAAAAAAAATCAATTTCCTTGTCAGATAAAGTGTCCTTTTCGACAACAATACGGCTAAACAGGTAAAATATGTCGTGAGTTTTTAGCTGCCCTGAAGGTAGCACAGGGTTCTCAAATTAGAAAACTTGGAATCTACACCACAGCAATCCCCATGACAACATATAATATTAAAAGATCATTAACTTCGGACCCTTTTCCAGGTAACTCCAATTTTAAGTACTACAGAGGGAGAAAAACTGTAGCGCTATTGCAAATTTTAGAAATTTGCCGAGCTTGACTCCGCTTTAACTCGTGAACTATTCATCTTATTGAAAAATGTTTCTAACCAAAGTTACAGAAAATTTCATGCTCTATAATTTTTTAAATAACTATTTTCAACCGAAGTGGCTTTGGAGAGAAGATATTCTCGAAAAACTAGTTTTCGGTACCATTTTTCTAATATGGCGGCGCGAGTGACAGTCGCTCAAGTAAACAAACCCTGAATATTAATTAGTACACCAAACTGTAATTCAGTGCCCCGACTAGTAATTTTAAGTCATTTTTTAGAAATGCGGATAATTTAGTCCGACAGGCAAGGGACTTTATATTACCTATGGAAAGCGCCTGGTTACACATCCAATAAATGGAAATTAAGCCTAATTTAGTAATTTCACGAATGCACGGCTTGATATTCAATTTTCAACCATCGATGGCGTCTGTTGAATCGCCTGTGGGTTATTTTCACACCAAAATTGTGCTTCTTGACGAAGCTGTTTAGGAAAACATGAGATGTCTCCTAAAAGATGATTTTTCGATCAAAATTAGGATTAGTCTTGAGCTGCTCTAGAGCCCAATCGGCAAACTCACGACAGCTATTATCTACGATAGTCGAGGAATCGATAAATTTGAATCGTCGCTTCCTGCAACACCTAAACAACGTCCACCCCAACATCCAGTTCACCGTGGAATCGGAGAAGGATGTCTACCTCTTAAAGCACCAATATTCGCTTCAATTGAAAGCCCAGTTAGGTCGATTATGTGGATCATAACCAAACGTTATGGAATCCATTTTGGAATAATAATTAGAAATAATGAAATTAAATTAATTTGAAAACTAAAAAATCGCGGTTAGTCGGATATGGCTTTAAATTCGCAAACATCACAAAGCATAACAATAGCACAACAAGTGCCTTAAGTTTAAAATTAGTGGGCCCATCAGAGTTATAAATTGTTCGAGCCTATTTCAGAGTCTCCTCTAATATGAATACGAGAAGCATCGAATTCTCGAATACTATAAAGTTAAGAATATTCCCAGGAACTTGTTGTACCATGTCTCTGTAAATTATTCTCACTTCATCCCTCATAAAATAAGATTTGCATATAAATCCTCTTTGAAACTTTAGAGATGTTAAAAAATCATAATTAAAACCAATTAAATTTCGCGACTGTCGACGATAAAAAAAATCGCGTTAAGTCTCGACAAATTGAATTTTGTCGAGACGAAATTGTAAATAAAAAAATAACTTTTTTTGCAGGAATTTTAAATGTAATTTCGTAAAACCTAGCACAGCTAGAGGATTTCATTAACAATTACACTTGATTTAAAATTTTCTTTTCGCTCATTTTTTGAATAGGAAAATTCAACAAATGTGACTGATTTAAGCTTACCCCATTTACTAGGTAGCAGCTTCTGGATACAGCTTAAAGAGCTTTTTTTACAACACGGAAAAGCGGAAAGATAATGCAATCATAAATTTTCTCGAGTGTGGCGTGACAAACACACAAGAACAGCTTAATTACGTACTATGAGTAATTACCAGAAAAAAAGGAATTTAAAACAATCGCGTAAACAACACACACAAATCTCTGCTTTAATTTTGCCCTTTTTTAAATTTTTAATTACATTTAAATTACATAATTACTATTCTATTGATTCGTTCGCAATTTGTTGTTAATTCCCTCAGAGTATACGCGGGTACGAGATATCTATACTTTATGCTCTTCGATTTATTACTAGACAAAGGACCCATACTTAAACTTCCGGAACTGGATAAAGGAAATATTTTAAGAAAATTCTCATAGCAAACGACATCTAACATAGTATTGCCTTAGATCACTAAGCGGCAGAATATTGAAATGGGACAATAATTCAAAACCACCTTCTCTTATACAGGGTGTTCGGATTATTCTCGGGATACATAAAATTCAACCACTTCAAAATAGCGCTACAAGATCTTAAAAAGAGAAAGCCTCGATACCAAAAGTGCAAATGGACATTCGACCTATGAAAAACAAATAATGTTTCAAAAACGAATCTATGTATTTTATATAAAAAGATAGCATTTTAGAACACCTGTAATTTGACGTATTACAAAAGACATGGTGTCATTATTTATATTTCTCATGGTGAGGTAAGTAGGGGTCAGTATTAGTGCAACGCTGATTATGCAGGACGCAGTCTAGTTTCGTCCATCCTCTCTGTAAAAGCTTCTTTCAGATTTCTTTTGATATTCTGAATAGTTATCGTGTTATTCTAGATAGGAAGTTTTGAAATAAACACACTGCATGGCAGTATTAACTTGAGGACATGGGCATGGCTCAAGAAAAGTGAGGTTTTTTGCTCTTTTCAGTTTGTTTTCCAATAATAACTTGAAAACTACGCATTTTTTACAAAAATTGCTTGAGTTTAAATATAAACTACATCAAACTACAAATTATAACTGTAAGTTTGTTTTTTTCAGACGAACGGGTTAAGCGCTAGAGCACGTAGAAGTTCGGCAAAAATTCCAAACTCGATGAGAAAAGAAAACTGTTTTTTTATTTTTTTGCTTATAACTCAAAAACTACGTAACTTTTGAGAAAAGTGATTCTGTACGAAAATGAACTACATCAAATTTTCTACAAATTACATTTCTAAAAGTTTTTTGTTTAGACAACTGATTTAGGCGCTAGAGTGTGCTAAAGCGAAAATCGGCACTGATTTTTAAGTTTCTCTCTTATAACCCGAAAGATACGCACTTATAGAGAAATCGTTCCTATTCAAAAATAAAGTGCACTAAATTTCCTTCACTGGGGTTTTCGCCCAATGGTTTTTACGTCAAACGAAGGGTTAGGTTAGGCGCTAGAGCGCGTTGAAGTTTGAAACATTTTTGGATATAGTAGATAATCGAGTTCAAAACGCACTGTGGAAGTGTGTCTATGTACTTTAGAAACACCCTGAATAAACAAAGTAAACAAACCCCACAATTTTTAACTTTGCTAATGTGAACTAGTGCGGAAATTAGTTTATTCCCGTACTCATTTTGCCTTAGGAAATTTTTTGAGAATATGCCTCCAAAGATGAGTTTTTTGTAACTTCTAATGTTTGATTTTCTTGTTGAAAATCGTTGACCGAAAACTCTGTACTTGGTAATATTATGTATATTTATTAAAACTTTAATTACCTATTAGTTCTGCTAGTTTGAACTGCTTAAAAAGCTCGATATAAAATTTCAATAAGGTCAAAATGTTATTGAGCTTTTTATGGAGAGAAGGTAATTCCCTTTAAACTCTATTAAGTCTAAAGATTTTATTACTTGCATGCTTTTTATGGTATTACATTTCCCATTTCCCAATTACGATTTCACTGTGAATTTATATTTTGTGAACCCCCAAGAGAGCTTAAAAAAGTACGTTTAAAAGTCGAAAGATGTTGAACACATTTTCGTTAGAGCACCTTTTTTTTTGTTTTTTGATCAAATCGATAATTTCGAGAAAATCAATTTCCTCCAATTTCACCCTGAGTGCTAACGACTTTTTCATTTGTCTTTTGAACTATTTTAAACTTTCCAGTTTTCTTTCTTTTCCTAAAAATTTTAGCGACAATTAAATTCGTTTCTAAAAGAAACTAAAAGGAGTTTTGAGAGCATTTTCTTATGAAAAAGCCTTTTTAGGCTTTATGTTTCCGCGATCTCCATTTAAAAGTGTCCGATACACTAAGGGAGTATAAATAAATATATCTTTTTTAACTAAAGGAGAAGTTTAAATTTAATCCCCCCTAAAATAGAAGTGCGAAGTGTCAAAAAATAATAAGTTTTAACACTTACATCAATCTTCATGGTGGCGAGGCCCGTTTTCTAGTCGAATCTTCCCTAGAGACGCTGACGAGTGCGGCAAATCGGCAAAGTAGTAGTTTCCAAAATTTCCTGCCTAAAATGTAAAAAAATATCGTTTTAGCACGTGCAAATAGAACCTTCAAGAAACGGCGTAAATTGTTGATTTTTAATACTTGCAGAATCACATTTCTCAAAATGCATCTGAACAGAACTCGGCAATTGTGTACATTGATTCTCATTCAATTTCTATTTCGCAGATAGCTCGTAATTGTAAAACCGCTCCTTTTAGTTTAAAGAGCGCTCCTCCAAGTAAGAGGAAAACGTCTCTGAATACTAAAACGGCACGAAGGAAGGTCCAAGGAAAGGTGGGTTAAAAGGAGATTCGTAAATACCGACCCCGGGGTAGTCGAGAGCTTGTAGGTCTGTTCCCTTTAACTCAGTTTGTAAAGTAATCTTAGAAATCCCACTCGAAGAGGCTAGTCTGTCGCGACACTCCGCAGAAGAAGTTTACGAAGACTATCAAAAAGAGCAAAAAAAAAAGACTTTATAAAAGCGAATTGGAGTAGAGAAAATTGTAGGTCACTTTTTCCAAATTTCTATTCTGGAAGGTAAACATAATGAGCAAATAAAGCGCTCTTTAAATAAAACCAAAATTAATTAAAAATAACAAATAGTTTAAAAGCTCGTTTTCGAGCTAAATTTGAGTAACAAATTAATTTAAGCAGAAGGTTGTTACAATTCATTTAAGGGTAGTATTAAATTATTCGCGTAAGGAGCCGTTCCACACACCAAGGGACAAATACATGTGATAAACTGAAATTCAACATTGCGAATCTCGCTGAATTATTCAAAACTCGATGCTTAATTGTGTCAACTTGTAATCTCGGTCCTATAAATTACGAATTGCTGTTGACAGGATGAACAAAGTAGAATTACTCCAACTTTAGAAACACAAAAATTTTGTTTGTTCTGCCAAAATCTGAAATATTCTAATTTTCCTTTTAGATTGCAAATGTTTTTTGGCCGAATCGTTTGTGTTAAAATTGAAATTTATACAGCCTAATTTGCAAATTTGTAAAAAAAGAGTCGATAATTGTTTTATTAATGTTAATT
Source organism: Malthinus flaveolus (assembly GCA_950108345.1). Taxonomy (NCBI): domain Eukaryota; kingdom Metazoa; phylum Arthropoda; class Insecta; order Coleoptera; family Cantharidae; genus Malthinus; species Malthinus flaveolus. The sequence continues at coordinate 94,392,831 of OX467285.1, forward strand.
TAAGTTATATTTCGCCTAATATAGATGTCACTTTTTGCAACAATTTACGAGCGCACTTTATTATTTTGTGTTCCCAAAACAAAACCTTTGGGAAATAACTTAAATTTAATTCGTTTTGTTTGCTCTCTCTCCTCTTTTTTTATTTTAAATTAAATGTTTTTAATTAATCACTGCCAATTATACCGTTATCATTTATGTAGAGGTTGTTTATCGATCAAAAAAATAAATTTATCAAAACAAAAACTGCTAAAGCGATCTTTATGAAATTTGGGTTTAGCCACTCAAACAAAATTTCTTTGACAAAATAAATGTTTAAGTGAAATCGATACAGGGTGGCCCCAAAAAAGGGAGTTATTTTGGCACCTACAAGCGCAAAAACTCCCAGCATTAAGGAAAAGGCAGTATTCATTGCACTAACAACCCGTAGTTCAAGTAAATAATCAAAAGGGATCCAGATCAACCCAGAATGGAGTATCTTACGCTCGTGTGACTGCAAATAAAATTTAAGCGCAGTCAATACAGCTTCCAACCAACCAAAGTTCAAACCAAAACTTCTCACACAGCCAACAAGCCAATGATAAATATGTCCGAACTTAAAAATATGATGGAAATCGCGGACGGCACCGCACTAATAATCAGAAATAATATTAAACACTATAAATACCAAAAACAGCACATACAGGCAAGTGTTGTGGTGGAAGGCTAATAGGCATGCCCAATAACTATCTCCGGTATCTACTAACTGTCCTCGGAAACATTTAATTAAAAAATATAAATTTCAGGAATTCTTCAGCAGGCTTGATAACAGATTAATAACTGATGGCCATTTGAATTTGGAACATACATTACGGGAATTGAGATTGATCACAACCAAGAGAAGAGAACTCTTCAAATGTCCACTGGAGAACCAACCTATTGGCTCACTGACAGGAAAAAATACCTGATTTAATCTACTTTTGTATTATCAAAAGTATACCCGAAACAAGTTTAGAACTCTCGTCGGGCCACTCGCCAATACTAGTAACCAGATAGGAACGTCATATCAAAAGGGAAGCTGAGCGACTGACCGTGTTAGGCAGTAGGAAAACCAGCTGGAATTACTTGCAATAGTCCGAGGAAAACTGTCGGTAGCTGTTAAAAAAAAGCTAACGAGGCACATTAGGAAACTAAAGGGTGGATCATCTAATGTTTGGAATTTGAATCGCATGGACGGCAACTTATTTCGTGTTTCAAGGCATTAATCGTCTCTGGATGGTTAGCGTAAAGCATAACACTTATCCTCAAGGGCTTCTCACAAAAAAAATTCAGCAGGGTCAAATCACAGCTACACGGCATCATTGAACTAGTTTTCTTCAAAAATGAGTAAGGAGCCGCTGTTACCGCCAATAGCAAACATCACTGTGCCATGCTAAACGAATTTTTGTTTCTAAAAATTGAAGAGTATGACATGGTTGATAATTTGGTTTCAACAAGACGGGGCCACTTGCCACACAGTCAACGTAACCATAGGTCTTTTGTGCACTGCTCTTGGAAATCGAATAATCAGCCGACATGCCGATGTCAATTGGCCGCCTAGGAGATGTGATTTGACCCCGTTGAATTTTTTTTGGGGAGCTCTTAAGGATCCAGAGACGATTAATGCCTTCAAACACAAAATAGAAGTTACCATTCATGCGATTGGAGTCCAAACAATCGAAAATGTATCGAAAAATTGGATGGATCGGATGGGATACTATCAAGCCAGCCGTGGCAGTCATTTTAAGAAGTTGGTTTCATTATTAAATGAAGATGTCCAATCTTTCTAATAAAGTCATAAGTTTGAAAAAATATTCATTAGTTGTTTCTTTATAGCAGATTTCAATTCTAAACGTTAGATGGCCCACCCTTTATGTCAAGAGAACAGATCGCCAGAATTAAAAGTTAAACTAACCGCAGAACAAAATGCAGAAAAACAACAATATCTACATAAATAAACTCCCACCGACGCTACAGATTACTCACTATGGAGGCCACGAAGAAACTGAAACAACAGCTTTAAGTTTTTATTCCACCCATACGCATTGAAAATTGATGGAGAAAAATTTTGAAAAAGCGAAAGAAAAAGCACCTTGTAACTGTGTTCTATTGTCTTCTACGAAACTAATCCAAAAAATGCACCTGAGTACGATCTAATTACAAGACGAGTCCTCCGTGAGCTACCGAAGAGGGTATGGACACTTCCAACTCAACTTTTTAAAGCCATTCTAAGAACAAGTTTCTTTCCTCTTTAATGGAAAGTAGCACAGATACTTCCTATACCAACACCAGGAAAACACCCACAGCAAGTGCAATCGTATCGACCGATAAGCCTCCTACCAATTACTTCTAAACTATTTGGGAAGCTATTACTTAAAAGGCAAAAACCAGTGTTGGAGCAAAGAAAGCTTATCCCAAATCATCAATTCGGATTTCGCCAGCAAAACGCGACAATTGAGCAAGTACACAGGATCACCAGCACTATACGTAATATACAACCATTTCAAATACCACAGGTCAGTTCAGCGGCGTTGCTAAACGTGAAAGCAAATGATCAGAACTGTCACTCGAAAACGTTTGGACGTATATACAGCTATCCAACATTGAAATTCTTCAACGCTTCCAATCAAATATTTTACGAATGATCGAAGATCAACGCTTCGTGGTTCGTAAAAAAATGAAATTATTAGGTAACAAAAATTTTGTAATCTGTTACGTTACTCCGTAGCCACCCGGTATAGTACGTTCATTAATTATTAGTCAGAAGGTTATGACGAACTAATAATGAAAATGCCGATTTCCACTTTTACAATTTGCGTCATGCCTCATAAATACAGGTGTAATGTCTCCCAAACGACTCAATACTACCAACAGTAATAAATGCAACACTGTATAAGTATAACTAACACTTTTAGTAATCATACGACAATAAATATAATAATATATTATAATTGAGGCCTAATTAAACAATTTCGAAACAAAAATAAATGGTGGCGTGTTTGGGGTGTAATTTGAAATTTTTAATTTAGGGCGAATTTGGCAATAATTTATGTTAAATTAAAAATAGCATGTCTAGACACATTTCTACTTTTCGCCATTTTAAGTTTGAGGAAAATTTTTATGGAAAGTTAATTTTTTTCTGATTCGAACGCATGTGTTGTATTATACATACTATAAGAGAATATTGCATGAGTTTCACGTGCTTAATGTTAGTGGGATTCTAATGGCTTTTCCAGCGTAACATTACCGTCATTTCCATTTCCGCATATTCTCCAACATGTCGACGTTGCCAAGCTGCCGTTATTTATACTATTGCATAAATCAAAAAAAAATCTAGGACCGTACTTATGAGCGAAAAAATATGTTGACGTGTTTTGCATCACTATTACGTTAGAATTTAAAAACGATTTGCATTTTAAATTGGTTTTTCATGCACAGATTTGTACACCTGATACGGAGATTTTAGATTAAATTCGTGTTGTTTGTGTTATTTTTCTTTAGTCGTTCTTCCTATTTTTGCTATTTTCTTTAGGTACAATTGAAAGAACACAACCGCTAATATTTACTTTTGTGCTAGTGCGACGTGTATGGTGGTCAAGATTCGATAAACTGTTGAAAATCAGACCGCAAAACTTGGAAGGAGTTTTTTCGGGCACGATGCCAAATTTCAATCAAACTTTACGCCAATGCACTACATACGTATCAATTAGATAATAAACCTCAATTTATGACGGGGCTTTAAGTAATTTATAATCTTTTCTAAAAAACTATTTTATCTCAATTCTAAACTCGTACAGAGTGATGAAAAATTAGTGCCCCAATTCGTTGGCACGTTAGTGAAAAATGCTTGCCAAGCAACGGAAAAATAGTTCAAAATTCAACACGAAAACAAATTGTCTTGATCGTTCTCGACCTGGAGAAATTGATGGAAACTTACTAGTCCATTAACTGATACTCTATTCACGATTGTTTTACACTGCAATACACATTGGGTGAATTCGGGTAATTGTAACATTAAAGCGCTGTAGAGCCACACAGCTACTTTCTCTGAATGAATCAAAAGCAAAATTTCTACGCTTCTGCACTAAAGCAATGCAGCTCTTTCTAAACAGCGCTTTAGCGCTTTAGTTCTCTGAATGAGCTTATTTTTAACCTACAAGACAAGTGTTGTGTTCAACTTCAGCTAAAACTGGGAAATACAGGGTGCTTCAGTAGAGTCGCAAAAATGCATTGGTCGAGGGAGTGATGTGCGTTTGTCGTAATATAGTCAAAACCAGGAGAGGTGTCCTATGACTCATTCCAAATAACTACGTAACTTGAATCAAGCACCACCTATTTTTATATATATTTTTATATGTACAATGTACACTGTAAAGTCAGGGGGCATCCAGCCTTTCGCGGAGCACCAGTTAGTGAATGCGCTAAGTTTTTAAGCATTGTTGGACTGGACAATTACGAAGCCCCTTTTAACCCAGAGTTCTAGCCTTTAGCCTAATGGCACTACCTAATTCACAAGTTTTAAATACAAATTAATTTTTTCATTTTAAAACGAGATAGCCAATTTATCGAGAAGTCCAGGTTTGCCATAACTCTGAGGCACGGGACGCTCGCCGTCCCTGGCCAGTCGGCGCCAGATAAAATTAATTCTACAATCAGAAAAACATCAAAATTAGTAGATGTGTTCTTCAATACTAAAGTCATGCCTATTAGGTATTAATAAACAATTCCAATACTTTTTATATTATTTCCAGGGTGGCGGAAGAACTTTTCTCTGTCCACCCCTAACACCGCCACGAGTACCACGCGACTTCCGTTGTATTTCAGCCTCACTCCCGTAACCAAAAGTTGCGGGGTTGGACTGCCAGCCCTCAGGACTCACAGGGCCGATAATAGAGCCATTTAAAATTTTCTTATTTTCCAGAGATGAGGCTTCCAGCTCAAATAAAGGTTACCTGATCCCAAAACCCTACATACTTGTGTTCAAGGGAACCGCACATGTTGTAGAGTGTGTTGGTTGCGAGGAATAGAACAAACCTTCCTAGCAAATTTTTGGTGGCGCTGAGACAGACAATTCTGTATGACACTTATTTGTGAAATTGGAACTCAAACCTCCTATTGGAGTGCACGGGGTATTAAATTGTGATTTCTGTTTTATCTCGATATTAAAAGCTGGAACCTTCTTCAATGATTCCTTACCTTCTGAGGTACCAAAATCCAATAGTCGTCAAAACGTGGTTTGGGTGGTTCAAACCGCGAAATTCTTTACCTTTTTACAGTTTTTGTAAATTTTTGCTCAAAACGACTCATTTTTCGACACTATTTAAAAGTAGAGTATATTTTCTACAATTTGAGACCATTATGGTTTCTGTAGACCTAATGGTATCCGAGATACAAGTGTACAAAATGGGGCAAAAATATATGTACGATTTGTTTGAGAGTTTAAGCTTTCACGATCTCTGTCATTAGTGTGAGTGGTCACGGAGCTAATGGGCCGTAGTCAAGAGATTACTGTTGTTCTGCGTCAAGCATCTCCTCCTTAACCTTTAGTACAGTCACTTCAACCATTATCATACAGGACAAAACACCTCTGAAGATCTCTTAAAGAACCTGTTGACCACGACGGTCCCTTAGCTCAGAGACCACCCATACCTACTAATACACAATTTATTTAGTTTTGGATTTTTGACAAAGACCGGAATATTTGTCCTGAGTCAATGGGATAGGTATGATTTTTTGTATGATGTATGTGATATGATAAAGGCTTAATAATAAATCCAAGTTTTTGTCCTCGGCGGACCTCCGGATTTGCAAACTTTTGTACACTTGTATCACGGACACCATTAGGTCTACAGAGACCATTCTCAAATTGTAGAAAATAGTGTACTTTTAGAAAGTATAAAACTACCTTTGCCGAAAAATTGGCCCTTATGGGTCAAAATTGACAAAAACTGAAAAAAAGTAAGAAGGTAAAGAATCACGTGAAAAAGGTCCCAGCTTTTAATCTCGAAGTGAAACCAGAAATCATTTCTAAACGGCTTTGGTGCGGCTGTGCACTAAACTCTACATATCCTTAATCTTATCCTTATTTTTTCAAGAGACGACTGTCAAATAGGTTCAAACTTAAAGATGCGGGAAATATTGGATATTGCCTAGGGATTGAATTCTCACGTAGTTGTGACACACAATAAATTGAGTTACCTGATAAACCTACATCTCGGACATTTTGAATTTTAATTGAAGAATCTTTAAAAGAGACAGATAGAAGGAAATATTATTCAAGTGCCCTAATTAATTTTATATTAGGGAAAAAAACGTAATTACGCCATAAAATGTAAAATTAATTCTTATGCTCCGGCACCTTTAAATTTAGACGGAAAATTTTTGAACAAAATGGAATGCTCGATAAATTTAATGAAATCATAATTCTAAATTTGTTGATTAAATTTTACAAGTTCATTATAAACGTTTAAACTTTTTTTCGAATTCGGCGCACCGAATAATTTTATACATAACTTAGACGTTCATTTTTATTATTAAAATATTTTACATCGCGACAACGGATTTATTTCAATTAAATTATAATTTGATGGATAAAAGTTGGTTGGAAATGATCTAATTTATGTGCTAACCCAATCAATCATTTTAGAAGTAAGCACAATTTTTACTCAGACATTACGATGGTTGATACTTGGACTATTAACGGTAAAATAGTGACACTCGATTTTATCTTTTGAATTTTCTGCCATTACTACGGAAAATTGAAAATTTCAACATGTAATGTTTCATCACGTCTAGTTCAATTACGGATCGTATTGAAAAATTCCTATAAAGTGCAGTTTAAAATGAGACTACTATTACGTATTATTGTGGCATGTGATGAACTCCACATACTTCGAGATAATCAAAGTTTCGCACGGTGCCACAACCTAAAATCTCCTAAGAGGTAGGTATAATAAAACATACAGGATGTCTTACTAAAATTAATTATTTCGGTAACTACAAGTCTTATCGTCGCAGTGACAGTTTTAAATTTAGCCACGAATTGCTAAGCGGCGTTTTATGTATTTTTTATTAAAGTTAAGACCCCCTGTAACCAGCGTGTCTCAAAAATCGACGTTAAATAACATTCTACCGCAAGAAAAAGAGCTAGGCTTGCTAGCTACTTCAGTTTTTCCCACCCTGTAAGGCTGTAGTCAAATCAGTTTCTAAAGAAAAGTCTTTTGAAGACTATTGAAAATCATTTTACCTGAACTTTTGGAATTAATTAATTAAGTGACTCTTTTACATCTAACAAGCAATTTTCTATTTTAAGAAAAACCTCATTTTCGAGGACCTACCTTTCGTTTCCATTCCAGCCACTCTTTGTTTCGTTTTCCTGTAACAAAAAATTAACATTTTACTAATTGGAATCACAAACTAATTATTACGGACGAAACAGAGAAGAAAATAAAACATTTACTACTTACTATAATATAAGAGCCCCTTTTTTAATAATCACACGCCATTTTGAAAATATAACCCAATTATTTAATTAAGTTAATTTGCACCAATTTCTATTGAACCTGCATCGAATCACAGATTTTCCAATACTAAAAGTAAAAGCTATTGACTTGTTCGAAATTGTTGCAACGTCTGGCTGATAAGAACACACATCGTCGATTCGATATCAACACCTTGGATTTTTACGAACTTTTACGTAAATAATTATAAAATAAAGAAATATTAATAATGAGGTCATTGAATATTCTTGGAAAGAATTACTTTTTAAAAATATTATTTAATTTGGAACAAGTAAAATATTTAAGAGCCCAAACCCAAACGGCGCTCTTTTATTTAAATTTACAAACGTATAGTTGCTCAAATAGATACTACACAAATTTACGTAAATGGGGCTTTATTGGAGTTTCCCTAGTTAATGACAATAATATAAGAAGTTGTTGGGATATTTTTGTTACGTAAAGATGAAATTATCGTTTGGATTTGGATATGCGAAAATAAAATGAAATCGTTAAGCTCGAGCGTCTTTCGAATCCTTTTATTCGTTTAAAAAAAATGTAAATATTCGATCTGCGTTTCACAGTAGGATAGGTATTCAAAACAGCGAGAATGGAAAAATTGGAAATAATACCTGATTTAATAGAGCACCAGGACATATTTTGTTACCTCATCATTTGATTAAACACATTCGTGAAACCACTACACCCAAATCAACATGCATACATCTCTGAAAGATCGACCGAAACACTCCTCCACAATGTGGTAGAACGCATACAAAGATCGTTGGAGATGAAAGAGTCCATCATGAGTGTATTTATCGATATAGAAGAAACTTTCGACAAAGCACTTATGAAAGCATACGGCATGCTCTCCAAACATATGACACGTCTACAACCATCGTTAGGTTCATAGGCAGGATACTAGATTGGAGAGCTGTTCAAGTAAGTGTAGGAGACACAACCACAAAAGGCTGTCCTCAGAGAAGGGTACTCTATCCACTTCTCTGGAACATATTCGTAGACAGTCTGATCAGACGCCTCAACGATCGTGGTTTTTATCCCTTACGCTATGCAGACGATATTACAATTCTGCAATCAGGTAAATTTCAGAACACTCTATGCGATAGACTAAGAGAACGGAATTTTTTTTTCAAACAATCGTTGACGGTAACTCGGGGCAAAACGGAGCTAGTTCTTTTCATCAAAAAAAGAAAACTAAGCCTATTTTGAATTTCCCTAAAAATTTCCCTAAATCTAGTAACAGAAATTAAGCATCTGGGCTCTACTATAAACTAGAAGCTTAATTGGGGAAACCACATCAAAAACAAATTACACAAAACAAGTATGGCTTTTTAACAGTGCCGCAGGACAGTGGAAAAGATGTAGGGTCCTTCTCCTAAAATCTCATTTTGGCTCTACACTACCATTATTAGACATATGATCTGCTATGGAGCTCTTATCTGGTGACCCAAAACCAAACAGATCACTACGAAAAGTCTACTAGACGAAACACGGGGAGTGTTTTGCCTCATGGTCATAGAAGCCATGAGAACCACACCCACTAGAGGTGCTGCTATGTCTACCTTCACTAGATCTATAATATGTGGAGGAGATAGCAGCAAAAGTAGAATTTAAACAGGAAAATCCAAAACAAGAAAAAACTGATATCGACGGACAGCAAAGCTGCCTTGCAAACCTTACACCTGCAAGGTAACCTCTGGTCTTCTGTGGGGGTGCATAGAGTTGCTGAATCAGAGATCTAAAAACAACTTGTTCTTATACTCTGTTAGGCCAAAGAACACCAAGAAAATTAGAGTAACGATAAACCAAACGAGCTGGCCAAGAAACTTTCAAACTGCCTTCCTTGTAGCTCTAAGCCAATCGTCAAATCAGCCGTAACTACCTACTGGTAATACCCTCTTTAAGAATAATGGCCATCAATTACAGACTGCAAGATAGACAGGAAACTTAGGTTTCAGCTAAAGCAAACCAGCTTTGCTGATGTCCTTAACTAATCTACGAACAATTGACGGGACACTGTCGACTACACAAAAATCTCAATACACTGGGTTTGGTAGATAATCTCATATGCCGTGGATGCGATCTAGAAGACGAAACGGTTGAGCATGTACTTTATCAGTTTATCACTGTACCCTAGCGTCAATAGAAAAACCCGTCTTGGAGGGTTTCTGACTCGACATGGCCAGAATAAGCACCACCCCTCCCGCCAGAATTCAGGAGTTTTCTTCAAGTAGGATGGCTTGAAATCGATGGACACGGGGAGACTGCTTTGAAGAGGTACAATAGGACTGATTAAGTGGCCTAAATGCAGGGAGCTTGCTATACCTTCCTAAAGGATCCAGATCCAGACTCCTATAATAATATTTCACGTGAAGAAATATTCAATTTGATCTCAGTTTACATCCATTGGATATACTCGTATGTACATATAGAAAATTATACGTGGTGCTTGAATTTCATAAAAAGACACAAAGTTTGCAGGAATGTTTTACGTGTTGCAGGAAGTTCAAAAATAAAAGAGAAATTGATACTAAAGGCAATCAGGAAATCGGCCATCTCTCGGATACGATTGGCTCTAAATAGGAAAACTTAAAATAATATAAAAACTCGTTTTTAAAAGAAAAGCCTTACGTATTTGTTTAAGTCGAGTCGATACACCCTGTATATTTATTTAAAAAAATCTAACTCAGTGGGTAGGTATCTTCGAAATATACCAACGTCTCGAGCCATTGGAAACAAAAAAAAACATAATATTCAGAAATATTAGAGCAGACGCTTCGCTTAATATTGCAGGGCATAGTACCTGAAACCTGAAGAGGGAGAGAGAGAGAGAATATTAAGCCTAATTCACAAAAAATGAGAAGGCGATGTGGGATGATAATATTAACTATCGTAGGAACAGGCTTAAAGGCTGTTTTACGGTTTTTGGCTAGCCCATGTAATTTTTAATAGTCCATTTTTCGAATTTAAAAGAATTTTTTTTCTTATTAGGGCCTTTTCAACCAGCAGAATCTGTATCGAAATAATTGAATACGTAATTTGATAATACAAACATCTTCCGCTAGCGCATCGTTACTAAAACCTGCACATTGCACAGTGTACACACGCGATCAATTACATCCTGTATTTGCTTCCGAATAATTGAAATTTTGAAATAATTCTAAATTATTAATTAACGAGCCTTCAAAGTATCAAGAAATACATTCAATTTTTAATTATGACATCGAAATACTATTATAGGTACGGTACGTTAGTATAGTTAGTTTGAAACGATAAGATCGACTAACTGAATATTTTATTTCTACCGCAAAATTGTTCAGAGTTTTTTTTTGTGAAGGCATATATTATTATTATAATGTTAAATAAAGGCTAATTATAAAGTAATAAAAAAGAGTTGACATGGAATAGAAATAGAAATACGATGCCGAAGAATAAGTTTTTCCGGCGCAATCTAGAATCACGACACACAATCGAGTTCGTAAACAAAGAAAATATAAATATTTTATAAGAATCGATAAAAACATTAAATATGGATTTGTTCAAATTGGGAAACTTGTGAAACGTTTTGTTAATTTATTTCATTGTATGGACTAACACAATATTCCAATGAGAATTCACCAAAAAGACTTATACATGCTTATACATAGAGGTTAGTCACTTTATCAACTTTTCACTATAGGTAGATCTATTTTTATTTTAATGACTTCCAATTTTTATTTAATTCAAATTTTATTAGCTAAAATGAAAAATAATGAGAAAATGTTTTTGCCATGAATTTAATTTTATGCGATTGGGTAGGGTTTGCAGTTTAGTAGCGTATCAAAAATAAGAAAAAGAAGTAAAACTTTGTTAGAATTAAAACCGTAAGATGTGTAATAGATGCAGACAGAATAAGGTTTTATAGTACAAAGTAAAGATTCCGAGGACAAGGCCTGTAGCAATCTCTAGAGAGTTTGTGATAGATTGCTTCGAGTGTGCACTAGACGGATCAAAAATTGCGATGAAATATCAATATTGTGTTTGTTCTTATGATGGACCTCAACGGTTTTGTCAAATTTATGACTTATGACGAATGAATTTATAAACCTTTACTTATGTTAACAAGAAAAAGAAAATGTGAAAAGCACTTTTGAGTTAGAATTTAAAAAAATTTAATCAAAATAGCCATCGCGTCGCAAAACATTGTTTAATAAAGTATTTAGAAAATGCTTCGAGGAGAGTTGGAGTCATGTAGCCAAAAGTATTATCGAAGGGTTGGAAATTAAGTGAGCCATTAAGCATTATCTGTTTGTAGTTTTCCACTTTACGGAATTAAGCGGACTCTCTCCTTTTCTAGTCATCGACGTTCTGAAAGATTTTTCTTAATTATTTCGCTTTAAGATCACATCAGTCCAGCTAAATTTCGTTCTCTATTGTTCTTCATAATATTAGGAGTGTTGAGGAATTTCAAGTGATATCTTCTGCGAACACTACGAAAAAAAGCCCTTTATAAAGTTTTTCGCTTATAACTTGAAAATTACGCAGTTTCTGAGAAAAGTACTTCTATAAAAAGATAAAGCAAATCAAATTTTCTATAAAGTCGTTTCGTAGTTTCTTCTTCAGATGCCCCGTTTAGGCGCTAGAGCGCGTTAAAGTTTGCCACAAAATTTAAAATCTGCCAAAAAGCTACCTTTTTAGTTTTTCGCTTACAACTTGAAAACTATTCACTTTTTAAACAAAGTGCTTCTACACAAAAATAAACAGTATACAATTTTCTACAACTTATGTTTTTAGAGCTTTTACTTCAGATGCCCCGTTTTGGCGCTAGAGCGCGTTAAAGTTTGCCACAAAATTTAAAATCTGCCAAAAAGCTACCTTTTTAGTTTTTCGCTTACAACTTGAAAACTATTCACTTTTTAAACAAAGTGCTTCTACGCAAAAATAAACAGTATACAATTTTCTACAACTTATGTTTTTAGAGCTTTTACTTCAGATGCCCCGTTTTGGCGCTAGAGCGCGTTAAAGTTTGTCACAAAATTTAAAATCTGCCAAAAAGCTACCTTTTTAGTTTTTCGCTTACAACTTGAAAACTATTCACTTTTTAAACAAAGTGCTTCTACACAAAAATAAACAGTATACAATTTTCTACAACTTATGTTTTTAGAGCTTTTACTTTAGATGCCCCGTTTAGGCGCTAGAGCACGTTAAAGTTTGCCACAAAATTTAAAATCTGCCAAAAAGCTACCTTTTTAGTTTTTCGCTTACAACTTGAAAACTATTCACTTTTTAAACAAAGTGCTTCTACACAAAAATAAACAGTATACAATTTTCTACAACTTATGTTTTTAGAGCTTTTACTTCAGATGCCCCGTTTTGGCGCTAGAGCGCGTTAAAGTTTGTCACAAAATTTAAAATCTGCCAAAAAGCTACCTTTTTAGTTTTTCGCTTACAACTTGAAAACTATGCACTTTTTAAACAAAGTGCTTCTACACAAAAATAAACAGTATACAATTTTCTACAACTTATGTTTTTAGAGCTTTTACTTCAGATGCCCCGTTTTGGCGCTAGAGCGCGTTAAAGTTTGTCACAAAATTTAAAATCTGCCAAAAAGCTACCTTTTTAGTTTTTCGCTTACAACTTGAAAACTATTCACTTTTTAAACAAAGTGCTTCTACACAAAAATAAACAGTATACAATTTTCTACAACTTATGTTTTTAGAGCTTTTACTTCAGATGCCCCGTTTTGGCGCTAGAGCACGTTAAAGTTTGCCACAAAATTTAAAATCTGCCAAAAAGCTACCTTTTTAGTTTTTCGCTTACAACTTGAAAACTATTCACTTTTTAAACAAAGTGCTTCTACACAAAAATAAACAGTATACAATTTTCTACAACTTATGTTTTTAGAGCTTTTACTTCAGATGCCCCGTTTTGGCGCTAGAGCGCGTTAAATTTTGTCACAAAATTTAAAATCTGCCAAAAAGCTACCTTTTTAGTTTTTCGCTTACAACTTGAAAACTATGCACTTTTTAAACAAAGTGCTTCTACACAAAAATAAACAGTATACAATTTTCAACAACTTATGTTTTTAGAGCTTTTACTTCAGATGCCCGTTTTGGCGCTAGAGCGCGTTAAATTTTGTCACAAAATTTAAAATCTGCCAAAAAGCTACCTTTTTAGTTTTTCGCTTACAACTTGAAAACTATTCACTTTTTAAACAAAGTGCTTCTACACAAAAATAAACAGTATACAATTTTCTACAACTTATGTTTTTAGAGCTTTTACTTCAGATGCCCCGTTTTGGAGCTAGAGCGCGTTAAAGTTTGTCACAAAATTTAAAATCTGCCAAAAAGCTACCTTTTTAGTTTTTCGCTTACAACTTGAAAACTATTCACTTTTTAAACAAAGTGCTTCTACACAAAAATAAACAGTATACAATTTTCTACAACTTATGTTTTTAGAGCTTTTACTTCAGATGCCCCGTTTTGGCGCTAGAGCGCGTTAAAGTTTGTCACAAAATTTAAAATCTGCCAAAAAGCTACCTTTTTAGTTTTTCGCTTACAACTTGAAAACTATTCACTTTTTAAACAAAGTGCTTCTACACAAAAATAAACAGTATACAATTTTCTACAACTTATGTTTTTAGAGCTGTTACTTCAGATGCCCCGTTTTGGCGCTAGAGCGCGTTAAAGTTTGTCACAAAATTTAAAATCTGCCAAAAAGCTACCTTTTTAGTTTTTCGCTTACAACTTGAAAACTATTCACTTTTTAAACAAAGTGCTTCTACACAAAAATAAACAGTATACAATTTTCTACAACTTATGTTTTTAGAGCTTTTACTTCAGATGCCCCGTTTTGGCGCTAGAGCGCGTTAAAGTTTGTCACAAAATTTAAAATCTGCCAAAAAGCTACCTTTTTAGTTTTTCGCTTACAACTTGAAAACTATTCACTTTTTAAACAAAGTGCTTCTACACAAAAATAAACAGTATACAATTTTCTACAACTTATGTTTTTAGAGCTTTTACTTCAGATGCCCCGTTTTGGCGCTAGAGCGCGTTAAAGTTTGTCACAAAATTTAAAATCTGCCAAAAAGCTACCTTTTTAGTTTTTCGCTTACAACTTGAAAACTATTCACTTTTTAAACAAAGTGCTTCTACACAAAAATAAACAGTATACAATTTTCTACAACTTATGTTTTTAGAGCTTTTACTTCAGATGCCCCGTTTTGGCGCTAGAGCGCGTTAAAGTTTGTCACAAAATTTAAAATCTGCCAAAAAGCTACCTTTTTAGTTTTTCGCTTACAACTTGAAAACTATTCACTTTTTAAACAAAGTGCTTCTACACAAAAATAAACAGTATACAATTTTCTACAACTTATGTTTTTAGAGCTTTTACTTCAGATGCCCCGTTTAGGCGCTAGAGCACGTTAAAGTTTGCCACAAAATTTAAAATCTGCCAAAAAGCTACCTTTTTAGTTTTTCGCTTAAAACTTGAAAACTATTCACTTTTTGAACAAAGTGCTTCTACACAAAAATAAACAGTATACAATTTTCTACAACTTATGTTTTTAGAGCTTTTACTTCAGATGCCCCGTTTTGGCGCTAGAGCGCGTTAAATTTTGTCACAAAATTTAAAATCTGCCAAAAAGCTACCTTTTTAGTTTTTCGCTTACAACTTGAAAACTATTCACTTTTTAAACAAAGTGATTCTACACAAAAATAAGCATCATACAATTTCCTACAATTTTTGTTTTTAGAGTTTTTTCTCCAGATACACTGTTTAGACACTAGAGCGCGTTAAAGAGTGGCAAGATTTTAAAAATCTGTCGGAAAACTATTTGTTTAGTTGAAAACTACACATTTTGAGAGAAAAATTTGAACTTGTTCGAAGCTTTACTTTTTGCGAAGGTTTTTTAGAAAAAGCGACAGTCGTTTAATTAAGAATTTTAATTTAATTGTTTAGTCTAATTTTTACATTACTAGACGTTTCACCTTACTAATTTTTTTCAGACTTATTTATAATATGGTTTGGAAACAGTTGTGACTATCATATTTAAAAATCCTTTAGAGTGTAAATCAAAAAAGTAAGCAATCAAGATGAATAGGTGTGATTGCACTAGAAAATTATAACTTGCCTGCGCTCTTTATATTATTTTGGAATAAATTCTTGAGTTTTGTATATGTATAAAAGTATTTTCGTACAAAAATAAAATAAATTAAATTTTCTAAAAATTAAGCCATTCTAAGCAGCTTTTTACTTTTTACATTTTGTCAGACGAACGGTAAAAAGTTTGGTGTAATTAATTAAATGTGTAGCAAACTTATTAATTACATACGTAGGTAATAAATTAATTTAACTTAATATTAAAAATAAGAATAGAGCTCACCACCAGAAATGAAAGTTGTTCCCTGCTTAGCCACGACGTCCGATATGCATTAACTTCAACGCGCTTTAGCGCCTAACCTAAACCGTTTTCCTGGCGTAAAAATCTCACGAACATAATTTGACGAAAACTTAATGTTATTTATTTTTCTAGGTGCCCACTTTTCACTAAAGGAGCGCAGTTTTTGAGTTATAGAGTCATACTGATAACCGACACGATAAAGACAGCAAAAATATGAAAAACTTTTTCGAAATTTTAAGCAAGGGCAGGGATTAGATGTACCGCATTAAATTTTTTTCTTGTCAATCCAGTAATAAACAATAGCCAAAAAAAAATAAAAATAAAATGCTATGTGTTTTTGAACTAGAAAGAACCCCGTGAAGAGTACAATTTAAAATCGTCGTTGCTATATTTAATAAATTATCTAAGCACTGCTAAGACCCACCCTGTATTTTTGATTACATACTCGAGCTCAAATTAATTGAAGTCTGGAAGCAAAAAAGAACGAATAGGTTGAAGAAAGTAATATTCTTTTCTAAGCCTTCAATTCTTTGTTCACAAACAACTAACCTAGTTTTTCATAAATTATACTCAAAAGTTAAATTACAACGTCATAAATTTTCTATTGGAATAAGTAAAACATTCTCCTCAGAGTAATTCTTCATACTACGTTCTTATTAGTCTGACGTGTCAGACACGTGATTAAAATGTAAATTCTTCTAGAAAGTTTCAAGTAATTGCGGCTCTGTGACTTAATTAACTTAGGTTGTACGTTGTACTAACAATCCGAGTTGATTTTTACAACGTTTGTGAGTAAGTTAGCCTTCTCGTATGATCTCAAAAGCGTTGTAGTGTCGTCGTAAGTGCAACAGTTTTAAATTTAAAAAAATGTTTCTTCTAGCCTAGAAGGAGCCCTTTCAAAATTGTGTTTTACCAAAAGTTGAAGTTTTACACTTTGGCGAAAGTTTTATACAAGACACCCCTGCTTCAGTGTGTCACCAATACTTTGCCATTCCGTTTGCGTGCCGGTAATAGTCCATACCTGTACTCAATTTTCCCAATAAACACAGTTACGTTTATTACGCGTAAATATTAACAGGTAAAGGATAATGGCGGTAGGTACTCTAGTGTACACCGGTTGATTCGTACCATACAACGATATCTGCATCTTTAGATCAAAGAATCGACATTTTTTGAATCGATTCTTACCGTAAGTCATTTAAGTTTAACTTGTGTTTTTTTGCCTAAATGGCCGCCTCCTGTCAAGTTGAGGTTGTTGTTATAAATATTATGTTCAACTAGATTGCTAACTAATTAGTTGTAGACCAAGACCGTCAAAGGGGCAGCTCAAAACATTTAAAGACACACTGATAAGAGTTTGGATTCAAAAAGAAAAGAATAAGTGTTCCGGAAAAATTTATTAAAAGCTTTTTCTTACGGTAAACTATAAGAAGGTTACAAAGAAGAAAAAAGCGTGTGTTTCGGAACATAAAAATAAAAAATTCACACGAGGAAGGTCGTGGAGAAAATTAAATCTATTACAGCATCAAATACTTTATTTAAGTTTGAAGCACCACATTCGTCTCTTCTAACCCATAATAATTTATGGAAAATTGAAAAGCTTTTCCAATAACTTCGATGTTTATTTAAATGAATGTATTAAACACGTAAAAAAATGATCCGAATAATTTTTTTTGAGGGGAATCCAATTTAAGCACTAGTTGCTTTATGTACATTTTCTCATTTTACAAATTAGATTCGAGAATTATTCAAAACTTGTTGCATTACGAATGGTTTTTTCCACTTGATAAATTTGAAACAAAATTAAAAACTCGGTGCATTTTTATTTAGTGCAGTTTTTAAATTTTTTTTTGAAAGGACGCACAATTTATATTGGATCACAAAAGTATAAGATTATTTTGCTGAGTCGTGGTATTTTCAATAACTTTTCTCTATTTATGCAAGACGACACTGATGAAGCGATCAATCAGAATCAGGTTGCGTTGCAGTCATAAGAGCCATAATGTTATACTCGTAACGTCACCAAAATTCAGACGAGCAAACGACATAGAAGTAGCATTCCTTATTCAAAACTTCAGAAGTAAAAAGGGCACTTTCTTATTAAATACCCTGAGTACTATTAAAGTATTATTATTAAACGACTTCTGCACCTGGCTTGTGGCTTGTATACATCAGCCATCGCACTGTGCTCCTGTACCAGGATAAATCTGGAATGAGCTTACTAATGTAAGCGAATTAACAATTATACGGACAGCCAGGATGCTCTGGGGGTTCTCCTCGATTATAAGGAAACCTCAAAGTTAATTCTGGAATGTTGGAACCATGGATGGTTATAAGCTAGTTTGGTTATAAGCTAGTCCACTTATTTTCTAGTTCTATGATTGGAACCATTTGCAGGACCTATCGGCCCACACAACTACGTGGACTTGCACTGGGTACCCGACCCAGTCATTTGAGAATAGAAGCGAACAAGATAGCGCACGGGTTAGCCATAAGAGACTCTCGGAGCACCTTCAGCGGCCCCGAACCTACAGCTTGATCAAAAGGAACTTTGCGGAATGCTCCTAAAATTAAACGACTTTATGGTCGAGACACTCGGCATCCACTATGTTAAATAACACATGTACAGCTCCCAGCTTGCAAGTGTCACTACAGGTTACCTGGTCCATTTATTTTAACCCACCCGGTAGGACTCTCGTTAAACAGTTTTTAAAGCACGGCCTTCTGCAGATGATTGAAAAACACTTTATTTAACTTTTGGAATAAACCCAAAATTTATTGCTTTAGTAATCAATACAAAAGAGTCCGTTTTTATCTAACAAGCAATATTTGAATTTAAGAAAACCCCCATCTTCGAGGACCTAATACAGTTTGTTCTCATTTTTGTCGCCTTATGCGCCTTAGAACGTTAGGAAGGTGTATCTAATCAAGTTTAGATATTTATACTATAATACTCGTACTATACGCGAAAATTGAATTTATTGTCAGTATTGGTACTCTTTCATAATTTCTAGAAGATAAGTGCTGATGTCTAAGTTATAGCTTCATGCAAAATGACACCGATTTGAGGAGGTCTAAAGGCTAACAATACCAAGTTGTGCCTTCCTACAAAGGAGCACCGCTTGCGGAGATACTTGAAAAACGAATTCTCATACAAACGCAGATTGCTTCGACCAATCCTAAAAAACACCATCTTGAACCAACTTACAATAAAATAAATTGAAAAATATTTTATTTATTGTTATATTTTCGAACCTCCCGTAAAGTTATGTCGTTCAAATGCAACGGTTAAAGTTAAGCAAAAGTTATTGTCAGCAACAACTCTAATGCCGTATGTAAATTTTTATGACGTCGATAAATACAACAGTTCAAATATATTGCTGTAGGGAAACGTTTTATATACAAAGAAGTAAATATATAGCTAATAAGAAATTGGAAGTGAAAGCATGAGGTGTCAAAGAAAGAAACGAAATACCTACAACAATAAACGACTTTACCACCATCTAAATGTTGTTTGAAATATAAAAACAAAAAACGTGAGGATGAAGGGGAAATCATAAAAAATCGACAGTAGAAAATTGTATTTATTATACAGTGTGAGTAAGTTTAAAAGTTGAATGTAATAGTAGTGAAGGGATCCGAAAATTTCATATACGAAAAGTGGCTTTCAGTTGACATGACCCTCTAAATGCCATCGCGATTCGTGCGGATTCGCGAAGAATTCAGAATAGTACTTTATGAAAAGAATAATAGCGTATTTGAAATACGAACAATGATATTCTAAATGGTAGATCCAAAATGACTATAATGTTCAATGAAGTATATTGTTTTTCACTAAGCTTGATATTATACAGTGTGGCTCGATAGTGCGATAGAATCAACTGTTTAGTTTATGTAACAAAAATTTTAGGATAATTTTTGTCAGATCTTATAAAGATAGTTTGAAATATACAGGGTGAATTTAAGAAAATGCAGATGGCTATTAATTTTGGAAACAAATAATTGTACCTTCAATGGACGTCTCGTTAAAGACAGGTTGTAGTCCACTCAAATAAATGGTAGTTTGGGGAGGCAAAATATATCAGTTCTTTTTTCTACTCTTCTCTATGATTGTTGGGGTGCCGAATCCGAATTTCCACTTTACCACTTCGTAAACGTGATGCGTTTTGAGAAAAATGAACGTTTTTCAGTTCCTTGCTTATAACTTGAAAACTACGCACTTTCTGAGAAAAATGCTCTGGTACAGAAACAAACAACATTAAATTTTGTACAAATTATATCTTTTAGGTATATTTTTATGCAGACAAACTGTTTAAGTGCGCCATAAATTTTTAAATCGGCCCAAAAACTGTTTTATTTATCAGTTTTTTGCTTATAATAATATCCAGAGTCTTTTAGGTAACTCTGTCTTACCCAACGTACCCAATGTAGAAAATATGCAAAATCAAGTCAAGCATTCAAACTCATATAAAAAACCGCAGTTTCAGGCATTCAGTAGTAGTAGTAAAAAATATTTGAGGCACAATTTGTTGCAAATTTTATCTAATTTAATTTTTTATACAAATACTTTTCTCTAAAAACGCATAGTTTTTGAGTTATAATTATAAGCGATAAACTAAAAAAAACAGTTTCTTGGCCAATTGTGGAATTTTTCTCAAACTTTAACACGCTCTAGCTCCTAAATCGTTCATTTGAAGAGAAAACCCAAGACATGTAATTTGTAGAAAATTTAATCTACTTTATTGTGTACGGACACTTTTCTCTAAAAGTATTCGAGTCAGTAAGTTATAAGCAATAAACTAGAAGAACAGTTTTTTGGAGAATTTTAAAATTTTTGTCAACCTTTAACTCGCTCTAGCCCCAAACTGTTTATCTTAAGAAAAAAATCTTTAAACGCAATTTGTTGCAAATTTTATCTAATTTAATTTTTTATACACATACTTTTCTCTAAAAATGCGTAGTTTTTGAGATATAAGCAATAAACTAAAAAAACAGTTTCTTGGCCAATTTTGGAATTTTTGTCAAACTTTAACGCGCTCTAGCTCCTAAATCGTTCATTTGAAGAAAAAACCCAAGACATGTAATTTGTAAAAAATTAAATCTACTTTATTGTGTACGGACACTTTTTTCTAAAAGTATTCGAGTCAGTAAGTTATAAGCAATAAACTAGAAGAACAGTTTTTTGGAGAATTTTAAAATTTTTGTCAACCTTTAACTCGCTCTAGCCCCAAACTGTTTATCTTAAGAAAAAAATCTTTAAACGCAATTTGTTGCAAATTTTATCTAATTTAATTTTTTATACACATACTTTTCTCTAAAAATGCGTAGTTTTTGAGATATAAGCAATAAACTAAAAAAACAGTTTCTTGGCCAATTGTGGAATTTTTCTCAAACTTTAACACGCTCTAGCTCCTAAATCGTTCATTTGAAGAGAAAACCCAAGACATGTAATTTGTAGAAAATTTAATCTACTTTATTGTGTACGAACACTTTTCTCTAAAAGTATTCGAGTAAGTAAGTTATAAGCAATAAACTAGAAGAACAGTTTTTTGGAGAATTTTAAAATTTTTGTCAACCTTTAACTCGCTCTAGCCCCAAACTGTTTATCTTAAGAAAAAAATCTTTAAACGCAATTTGTTGCAAATTTTATCTAATTTAATTTTTTATACACATACTTTTCTCTAAAAATGCGTAGTTTTTGAGATATAAGCAATAAACTAAAAAAACAGTTTCTTGGCCAATTTTGGAATTTTTGTCAAACTTTAACGCGCTCTAGCTCCTAAATCGTTCATTTGAAGAAAAAACCCAAGACATGTAATTTGTAAAAAATTAAATCTACTTTATTGTGTACGGACACTTTTCTCTAAAAGTATTCGAGTCAGTAAGTTATAAGCAATAAACTAGAAGAACAGTTTTTTGGAGAATTTTAAAATTTTTGTCAACCTTTAACTCGCTCTAGCCCCAAACTGTTTATCTTAAGAAAAAAATCTTTAAACGCAATTTGTTGCAAATTTTATCTAATTTAATTTTTTATACACATACTTTTCTCTAAAAATGCGTAGTTTTTGAGATATAAGCAATAAACTAAAAAAACAGTTTCTTGGCCAATTTTGGAATTTTTGTCAAACTTTAACGCGCTCTAGCTCCTAAATCGTTCATTTGAAGAAAAAACCCAAGACATGTAATTTGTAAAAAATTAAATCTACTTTATTGTGTACGGACACTTTTCTCTAAAAGTATTCGAGTCAGTAAGTTATAAGCAATAAACTAGAAGAACAGTTTTTTGGAGAATTTTAAAATTTTTGTCAAACTTAAACTCGCTCTAGCCCCAAACTGTTTATCTTAAGAAAAAAATCTTTAAACGCAATTTGTTGCAAATTTTATCTAATTTAATTTTTTATACACATACTTTTCTCTAAAAACGCGTAGTTTTTAAGATATAAGCGATAAACTAAAAAAACAGTTTCTTGGCCAATTTTGGAATTTTTGTTAAACTTTAACGCGCTCTAGCTCCTAAATCGTTCATTTGAAGAAAAAACCCAAGACATGTAATTTGTAAAAAATTAAATCTACTTTATTGTGTATGGACACTTTTCTCTAAAAGTATTCGAGTAAGTAAGTTATAAGGAATAAACTAAAAAAACAGTTTCTTGGTTAATTTTGGAATTTTTGTCAAACTTTAAGGCGCTCAACTCGTTCATTTGAAGAAAACCCCCAAAAGACATACTTTCTAGAAAATTGAATGTACTTTATTGTGTACAAACGCTTTTCTCCAAAAGTATTTGAGTTATACGTTATTAGCAATAAACTAAAGCAACAATTTATCACAAGAAAAAAATTTGATGTAGATTATTTTTTGTTAGGACAATTTTCTCCAGAAAAGCGTAGTTTTCAATTTATAAAGAAATTATTTAAAAAATTACGAGGTGTCAAAGTTGAAATTGGGATTCAGCACTCTAAAAACATAAATGAAGAGAAAGAAATTGCTAGTGCCTGAACTAATATAAATTATACATTATAACGTACATCAGAAGTTTCAGTTACAATACAGGGTGTATAAACTTCAGTTAATTATAAATGGAGCACTCGATATTTTTTATCCGAATTCAATTTCTTTAAATTGCATTTGACACCATTTTTTTAATTCGTTAATTAATTCTTACATTGTAGCCCTTTAACGAATTCACGAAATTGTTGTTACGTGACGTGAAACATTTTAAAGCAATCTAATTGATCGATAGAGATTGATATCCAAGATAGGACGCTAAGGGATAAGTGTAATTAATGAAGGCTTTCACATATGCGATTCCCTAGATACATCTGACTTAGCAAAATCTTTCTTCCGAATTAAGATTCATCGTTTTAAGTTTAAAAATTGACATTTTAAAATTGTCTAATATATAAAAAATAGTCAATCAGCTTTTCCGAATACAAAATAATTAGAAAATTAGAAAAGAACAAACGAAAAACTTTTTCTCCAGTAAATAAAATAAGAGGAAAGTTATAAGCTTCTTAACGAAATTGTCTTCGGAAACAAAGTATTGTTTAGTGATAATACGATGATAGTTTGTTGGTTGAACTGTCTTTCCAAAATAAAAAGAAAAACGCAATTAGTAAAATAGAATTTGTACGAAATAATAATTATCTAGAAAATTTAGGTCAACAGGCAAGTGGGAATTATGAAAAAGGCAAATTGCCTACATTAATTTCTACGGCAATTGAGTTAAAAAATTCTTTGAAATTAGGTACCCGAAAGGCTCTTCACATAACTAGCCGATCAATCAGAGTTAGTCTCGGGAATCAGTAGCATTTACTTTTCAATTTTAACCGAAAAATTCAACTACTCGCTCGTGTGGGCCCATAATGAGGCTTAATAAATAATGTTTCGGGGCTCTTACTAATTCTTCGTACAGCCATCAAACATAAATGCCATTAACTCGATTGAGTAATTATTTGAGTACTAATGACGGTGGTCCCTGTAGACATGGAAGCTGCTCAAACCAATGCTTTCGAAGTGAAGTTAGCACTAAACTGTAATCATCGAAACTTTTACAAGCCTTTGTTGTAATATAGGTACTAGATGGAGTACAAACAAAAATAATTTGGTAACAATTGCGGCTCGGGAACTCATTTTACTCATTATAGGTGTGCAAAAATTCGTTTTAATTACAAAAACCGTAGGGAAAACGGTTTAAATTTTAACTGTGGGTTAAGAGTCGGTTACACTTTAAAATTTACCACCAAAAAAATGTATCGAAATAAATCAAAACAAACAGCAAGTTGGGGAAAAAAAGATAATAAATGTCCGCAGGTAAATAAATAATCAATTTGTTCATAATCCACGAAAGAATAATTCAAAGTTTTATTTGTATAACTCGAAAATAATTTATGGCCTAAAATTTTACCCGCTATAAATTATTCAGAAATTATAAATTTTCCCAATGTAAAAACTGAGACAATATAAGGAATTTATAAACTTAAAGACGAACACAAAAAGGCCCCGAGTATCTTAATTCTTTAACCAAAAACTTTTTCAAACATATTTTTTTGTTTTTTTAATAAGATTTATTACGGACTATCTTTTAAAAAGTATTCGCAAACTGAAACAAGCAGACAAACCTCTTTTTTTCATAATTAAAATTCATAGATGCTGACAAACTGTTTATAAAACCTGGTAACGTAGACTTAGAATATAGCAGTTCGCTTGTGCGGTATTGATTTAAAAAGTTTTAAAATCTGGGGCTTATGTGAGATGTCGAAAAGTTTATAAAAAGGTCTTACTTTAGTTGATGCATCTTGTTACGCCATTTTTTAAATGTACGCGATATTATTCAAACGAACAAGAGATTATTGTGTAATCTTATTTACCGGTAGGTAAGTCTCGGCGCACAATGAATACCGAGGAAGATCGGAAGGATTACCGTTTATGGTTTTAAAGAGTTCTCACTACTAGCTTTATGAGCTAGGTTTAAGGTGAGGATAAGCTATTGTAGTAATAAAAATGATTAACCTCCATTTCTTTTTATTTTACAAAAAATCCCCAGGATTTGTTTATCGGGAAATATCGGTCAAGCTTCAACTCGTTCAAGAAAAGTTGTCAAGTACGGAAAGTGGACAAGTATTGAAATCCCATTTCCCTTAAATTTGGGTATAAATAAGTTTTAAAAATTGGAGTAGTACTGGATCATTTTACGTTACCCCAAAAAATTATTTGAGAGAGTCGCCAAAAGAGCAGTAAACTTGTGAGATCCTAACAAAAGACATTTGCCTGCAGGCAAATAAATTTTAAGCTACTTATTATTGTGGACACTTAAATGACGGCCCTAACGTTGTGTTCCAAAAACCGAGAGTCAACAAAGTCAAATAAAAGAGTTTTAACAGTCGTCTAAGTTTTGAGCAATAGCTTAAGTATTCAGGGTGTCTAATGAAACTATTTACGCGTTCGAATATTGAGAACTATTTATAGGAGATTGGAAGCCGGTTAAATTAGACAAACGCTTCTTTACAAAAGGGCGCCAATTTGGATATGCTTTTCGAGATATTTGAGCCAATTTTCGATTTTTATGTGGAGCTCAAAGTAGGCTATGGCGCTATGACATTTCTAACTAAAAAATGTTTTCTCTCCTCAGCCATGTAAAACAAAAGTGCCTTTAATTTCGTGAATACAAATAGATTTAATCTGTGCCATAGAGAGTAGTGAGGGGATATTAACGATAGGAGCAGATTGATCTTATTTATAGTTCTAGAAAGCTCGAAGTAGGTGGAACTAGGAGTTGGAGTCATGACAGCTGTCATTAACAGGCCTGGAAAGCTTAAAGTAGTAGTGCTAATGCATGAGGCCATGTTAGCCACTGTTATGTAGCTGTCAATCTTAGTTTATTTGTACTCATTTTTTTTAAGTCTTTTAAAATTTCAAAATGTACCACAGCTGTCATGTCATAATAATGACAGTGACTCCAACCACTAGCGGCGCCCAGCCATTGATATTCAAGAGAAACCTAAAGACGACGAGTGGCGTAAATTAATGTCAACCGTTGTTTTTTAATGACAACGTTCTGAATGTAATGTGATGAACGATGAAAATACTAAACTGCAAATTAGTTGTCATTCGGAAGGCAATGGTCAACTACCGAGTAAAGCTTCTCAGTTTAGTAATTCGGACTCCATATTAACCTGCGTGTCTTCACATTACGAGGTGGAGAAGCCCTAATATTAATACAAAGAGCTACGGATTCGAAGATTAGAGTCGTTCCTACAACGACGAACAAAACCACTGGAAGAAGGTCACTCAAGTCAGTTCACACTTCATTAATCTTTGATAAAGCGTGTGATGATACACTTTGTTAAAATTAGGAAACCTTTCAAGTTTAAGTTTAGTGAATTCCTCCTGGGACATACCCCAAATTGGGAACTTTTGAACTCTACAAAATTAGACTCTTCCCCACAAAAATTGTACTTTGATGATTGAAAAAAAGCAACCGCGTACCTCGTCTCGTATTTTAATTTAACTATCTATTATAAGAGATGTTAAAAGTATTTCGTCTCATGATAACATCAAAAACCTTCTCGGTTCAATATTAATCTATGCAAATCCTCGAGTTACAACGCAGCTTAGTAACTCGACGATTAACGGTGCTGTTGTACACACACAAGTGTTGCACTAACTAAGTCAGTACGAACAGTCTTACAGTTGTGGTTAATTAGGAATTAGGTGGTGATGATCTCCGTTCGTATTTACTAAACCGATAATCTCAAATTGGTGTTTAGAATAAACGTCCGTCACGTTTCTACATTAGCGTAAAAATTTTAAAATTGCAATGAGTTATACTCTTTGAAAACTGCGCTAAAACCCCTACGCTGGAGGTATAGCGAAAGCTAACTTGAAGTGGCTAAAGTGGCACCCTCTAGAGACCATAACAACTAACAACCATTGTCGATCATCTTTCCTTTCTTTCGCGAATTATTAATTAACTTTTGTTATTATTACAACTTTTGTATTTTGGACAATTCCAAATCAAATTTTATGTAACTATACCGAGTGTAAACACAACTTTTTTGGAGAATAGGGTGCTAATTTCCAAAGGAGACACTTTGAAAGTACAATCAACCAAAAATGATTTTATGGCTCAAAAAGGAAAGTAAAATAAATATTTAGTCTGTTCGTGCGTGTGTCAGTGTGTCAGCTCCAAAAGTGCAAGTAGTACCAAATTAAAATTTTTGATTTCAATCAGAATTTCAAGTGGATTGGTTCCGACAAAAAGGAGAGAAGTTATAAATATCAATACTCCGTAAAAAAATTATTTCAAAACGCTTGCTATCAGCACAATTTCATGAAAAAGAATTTCGCGCTCAATAATAGAAGTTCAAAAGAGGTAAAAAATCACCTCCAAGTCACCGTCAAAATAGAGCTGGATTATTTATAAATAATTAAAAACTTAATTACTCCCACTATTTTTCGT
The DNA here is from genome assembly GCA_950108345.1 of Malthinus flaveolus. Taxonomy (NCBI): domain Eukaryota; kingdom Metazoa; phylum Arthropoda; class Insecta; order Coleoptera; family Cantharidae; genus Malthinus; species Malthinus flaveolus. The sequence goes on from OX467285.1 coordinate 94,420,202, forward strand.
GCCTTTAATGTCAATACGTTAGTTGATCTTCTTCTTCTTCTAATAATAATACACCGTCGATATTTTTTTAACACCTGGCACGTTTGTTATTTTGTTTGATTTCCTCGTTTGTTTGTTCCTCGACTATTTTCCGATTGCTATCTATTGTTAGGTTAGAACCGAGTGTTTCTCTTTTGAATTAGATAGGGATTAAGGATGAGTTTAACGTAGAAGGGTAGGTGACAAGACTGGCATACCTTTATTTACACTATATTATCGTGCCGTGTATAAATGTTTGCTAGTTTAACGGCCGCTTAAGTGATTTTCACTACTTTAATGTAGTTTGTTCTTCTAGTTAACCTACGGCTAAACCGAATTAGTAAAATTAATCTGGTTGCTATTAGGCTCGAATTAAATCCAGAATTAACTTTTCAAAAACTTACACGCAAAGTACCTAACCCCTTAAATCACATATCGCGGTTACAATTTAATTATGAGTTACGTTTCGAAGGAACTTATAAAAGTTCGAGAGCCTAGCAAACATACCACTCCATATTATTCCAATTCATTATTTTTATTTAAAAGCACTTTCCGTAGACAATATAAAATCATTGGTCTGCAGGGCTATAATGACTGAGTTACAGTAGGTCACGCACTCGGATTTAGAAAAAATGTACTAAAATTACGTCATTTACTACAGATTCAAATTATACTTTTAAAAAAGAAGACAGTAATGAATCGTTCTGGCAAGACAGAACTTGGGTAGGCGGTAGCGTTTGTTCGGACGACTCTGTTATAGATTCTCATTTTATCTCGGCTTAGGACATAGAACGAATAAACGCTTTAGGTGCTAGAGCGCGTTAAATTTTGACACAAGCTTCAAAATATGCTTAAAAACTGATTTTTTAGTTTTTCGCTTATAATTTGAAAACTGCGCACTTTGTAAAAAAGTGCTTTTATATAAAACCACTCTATACTATATTGCCTATAAATTATACCTCTTGGGTTTTTTCATCAGATAGGCGGTTTATGTGCTAGAGCACGTTAAAGTTTGACAAAAATTCTAAAATCTGCTAAAAAACTAATTTTTTAGTTTGTCGTTTATAATTCAAAAACTAAGCACTTTGTGAGAAAAAAACTTCTACACAAAAATACTTTATACTATATTTTGAACATATTATATTTTATAAATTTTTTTGTCAGATGGGCGGTTTAGGTGCTAGAGCGCGTTAAAGTTTGACCAAAATTCCAAAATCTGCTAAAAAACTAATTTTTTAGTTTGTCGTTTATAATTCAAAAACTAAGCACTTTGTGAGAAAAAAACTTCTACACAAAAATACTTTATACTATATTTTGAACATATTATATTTTATAAATTTTTTTGTCAGATGGGCGGTTTAGGTGCTAGAGCGCGTTAAAGTTTGACCAAAATTCCAAAATCTGCTAAAAAACTAATTTTTTAGTTTGTCGTTTATAATTCAAAAACTAAGCACTTTGTGAGAAAAAAACTTCTACATAAAAATACTTTATACTATATTTTGAACATATTATATTTTATAAATTTTTTTGTCGGATGGACGGTTTAGGTGCTAGAGCGCGTTAAAGTTTGACAAAAATTCCAAAATCTGCTAAAAAACTAATTTTTTAGTTTATCGTTTATAATTCAAAAACTAAGCACTTTGTGAGAAAAGGACTTCTACACAAAAATACTTTATACTATATTTTGAACATATTATATTGTATAAATTTTTTTGTCAGATGGACAGTTTAGGTGCTTAGGCTAGGCGCTAGAGCGAATTAAAGTTTAGTGTAAAGCAGAGCCAGCAGATAACCACACTGTACTACAGTTTACGTTGAATTGAAATATGGATAAAACATGGTTGCTCTGTCGACATTTCTCGGATCAAAGGCATGCAGTACTATCTACATATATTGGCCCAGAGCCAATATATGTAGTATAGCGGTGTTGAAAACCGCTCGGTACGACTTTTCTGTAACTTCAAAAGCATGAGTGTAATTGTCTCGACAAAACGATTCATTGTTTTGTTTTCCTTTTTTTTTAAATTGTAATTTGAATCTGGAATAATACCAAGTGGTAGTATAATGTTTGCTAGCTATTGGACTATTAAATAATGAGACTATACCGAGTGGTGAGTTTGAATCTGCGCCATAGGGAATGGTGTGCGAATTTAAACTTATAGATTCAACTCATTACCATCAGACCTCCTGCGACGGGTATTGCAATTCCTTCTCATTAGTAATAAGTATCATTATACTATTACTTTAGCAAAAATAAAGTTTTGCGTACTAGGCTGTCGATTACGACCACCCTGTTTATAAAAAGAAAAAAGGCTGAAATGTCTCGAAAAGATTAGAAATAAATTCAAATTTAAGTTTAAATTAAACGATAAAGTTTTTGAATTGGCAATAAATATAAATCGACAATTTTTATATAAACGTGAGTTGATTTGTAAGCGTCGTCAATTCTTTTACACTATTTAGAATCCATTAGCAGGCGATTTTGAAATATGATATGAGCTCAAGTCGTTTGCAAGTATAATGCTTTAGCGAGTCGAAGTTCTCAACCTCGAAACTTTTCAAAAGCCGTGATAAACATTGTTTGGTATGCCTTGTAATATATCGTCATCTATAGAAATTGTTCAAATTAAATGAAAATCCGATTAAAATTAGGTGAGAGGCTTAGAATTTCTAACTTTTAAACTATTAAGGAGGACAATATACTCTGCCCATTATGGAATTGTGCATTAAGTTTCTCTAAGCAATTTATTTGCAAAATTTTTCTTTTTAATTCGTTTTCCAGTCGTTCATTAATTTTCTACGTTTTTGTTTCTATCACACCGTATATTGGGCGTAGACTGTAGAAGTCAAGATTGGCTTCAACATTTACGTACGCATTTTTAAATCTCGAATGCTCGCTCCCTTGATGATTCTAGAAAGAGGTCGTATACATTTATGGAATAACACTTTGATACGAAAATCCGAATACGTATAGGAATACAATGTAGGAGCTCTGTAGAAGCTTTGCAGAAGATTTTATCTTCTCCTGGGAGGGTTCGTTGTCGAGAAACTTGATTACCATCGAGACTTTTGTACCAGTTTCCAGGCAACTTCCTGTATAGTCCTAATATGACATTTGCCAAAGTTAAATCGCTCATTAGTTCCTATCCGAATTGTAGCATGATGAGCTCACCATCCATGTTTAGCTCATTTATGCGAGTCTATGCTTAGTTTTGAAATCCCTTTATTGCAGACTCCATTTTTAGTCCACGATTGTATCGTACGGTAGTATCTACTTAATCGTAAAATGTTTCAGCTTCTTCTTCTGTCGAGTCCGTCGTAGAGCGTCACCCCTCAAGAACGTTCTCCTCGGAGTTTTACATTTTCGACTAGGAGACTATATGAAACTCCGGGTTGCATTTTTTGTGTTCTGTTGTTGTGTTCTGTTCTGTGTTGTGTCATGTTCTTAGGAACGCTGATGGCAGGGGCTTCTTCGGCGATAGACTCCATTTTTAAGGCTTTGAAAGTTTGTCTTTCACTTTGACGTGTCAATCTATTACGGTTATATTTAAGAAAACCCTTCAGCAATGACTTCAATAACTGTGTGAATTTTTATACTTTTGTTTGTAATAAAAAACTAACAAAATTGGTCCATACTGTACCTATACATCTATACAAGGCTTGTATAGCAACAACTCAAATTTAAGGAGACAAAACTAATGAAATGCCATTAAATCTTTGAAAAATGCAATAGTCACTATTTTAGGAATACGAAATGAAGTTTTTTTCAAAGCTTCCATCCACCAGTGAGTTAATGATTGAAATACTTCTATTTTTACAAAAGCAAATGAAAGCATATTGAAGTGTTCCGCTTCTGAAATCAAAACGAAAGAAGAGACGGAATATTTTAAATTGTTTTTTGCAACTCTGCTAGTCGCTCGCTTAAAAAAATTAATTTTTTAAAAATTATTGTGTGTTTCTATACGTGTTTACTTTTAATTATTATTCATTGTAAATTAATTTACAATACTTTTTGTTTTTTTTTGGTAATTTATCAGAGTAATTTGAAAATTTTAAAAAGTTTTTTAAAATTGATATTTGGAATCAACTGCTGAGGTCATTAGGCATTTATAAAGTTGTTACAATATTACGAAGGTAATTTAAAAATTTGGTATTTCAACCAAATTTTATATTTGTTTCCACCATATTTAATTCAAATAAAAGTCAAAATTAAATTACAACCAACAGTTATTTTTTTAATTTTTTACCAGATGGATTTTTTCAATTACAAAAGTGCGAAAATTCTAACTTTAACCTTTAACCTGAATTCTAACACATCATGTTCTAATTAAGGCCCAGGATTATTCATTTATGTTACACAGACCAGGGAAGAATTAAATTTAGCATTTGGCATGTATCGGAGTATATCAACGTAGAGGTAAGCAAACAGCCAGACTGCACTGAGGGCTCTTAAAAACGATAAAAAAATCTCTAAGTCAGATTTGGAATGATGGTATTCCAGAGGGAAGCTCTTTCATCATTCAGTAATTCAAATGGGATTGCAAACCGTCGAACTGTGAGTGCCTCCTAAAACACCTTCAGTGGTTCTTAACCTGGTTTTGAATTTTGAAATCTCTTAAATCTTTGGCAAAAAAATCTAGCACCGCGTAGACTCAGATAGTAGAGGCTCTTTATAAAGGTACCATGCCCATTAATAACCAAACTGGTAAATCTTAGCAAGTCACATCTGAGGACAATGCTCCTACATTAAAATCGTACATACGCTTGTAGATGTCCCAACACCCAACACAACACACCCAACACCCAAAAGTACAGGAAAACAGAATGGATTTTTGCAGCACAAGCTAAACAGATGCCTTCATTTTGTGGCACTGAGACAGTCTAGCTTGGGTTCTGCTGATTCTGAAGCAAAATCAGACATATGAAGAATCCAATCCAGCTTGAAACATGACTCTACGAACACGATCGGGATGTAAGTACAAAGGAACATCTGATCTAAGTGTAAAAGGCCTTTTTCAAATAAAAACTCCCGGAGAAAAAATTCGGACGAGCCATAAAAATTAGAGAAGATGCGAAAATGTAGGTACTCTTTTAAATTCTTTTTTTCAAAATATCGCTAATATCGATTAAGTGTACCCAATTCAAGACATTACTGAGCTAAAGAGCAATAGAGCACCTTGGAGGATTTGTGAAAACATCCAACAATGGGGTCACATATTTTTTGAAAAACGAGAAGCGCAACAATAGTACGTAACCGTAAATTTTGTTTTACAAACGCTTCTTTTCAGATACAACACTTTCGCAGATGAAGGAGTGCAAAAAACTTTACGCCGTGTAAAAGTTGAAAAGTTGTAAATTTTTAATTAATACCATCACGATCACTCTCGAGTTCGCGGCGAAAAAGTTTACATCGGAGTTGATTATAAATGTTCGTGGAATTTGTAAAATTTCTAAAATTGTTGTTTAGCTCTTGCAAAAACTGGATGCGAAGTTTCAAAACCAAAATGTCACGTATGCAGCAACAACGTCTCCCAATTTAGTAAAAAAATTATAAAATTATTAATAAAGAACAACGACTAGGTATTTCAAAGCTGGTGAACTAAAAACTTGGGTCTTTTTAGGTAGATGTGACAGTAACACATCAGAAGAGCAAGTTTTGGACTTTCTCAAAAGTAAATTTAAGAATCGATCAGGCTTCGAGTGTCAAAAGATCTCACACGAATCTGCCAGGTACGCTAGCTTTAAGATAGGTGCAAGTCGGGACTTGGAAAAGGAGCTTTTCGAGGAAGATTTCTGGCCTCTAAATGTACTAGTAAAAAAATATTTTTTTCGTTCCCAACCTGCTAAGCCTCAGGAATGCGGGTAATGACTTGAGAATCTTTTGCCAGAATATTCAGTCAATGCGTAATAAAGTTAAAGAGATCGAGGTGTTTTTAAATTGTTGTGAAGTTCGTTATGATGTTTTGTGTTTTACAGAGCACTGGCTCAAAAGTTACGAAGCCGAGACTCTGAATACTGTTGATGACTTCACAATTGCTTCTTATTTTTGTAGAACCCGACGAGGGCACGGGGGTGTCAGTATCTATGTTCGAAATGGTATACACTATAAACCTTGACGCGGTTCTGTCGTTGCAGTGCTTAGCTGATAAGAGTGTCATGATAAATGGTGACTTTAACGTGAGATTTGACTATGAGAATGGCGAAAGGGGTGAGCTCTGTGAGTTACTGTGCTCGTTTGGCTTGCTGCCTGGTATTTCGGAGCCGACTAGGTTAAACAGCTGTATAGACAATATTTTTATAGGCGACATTGGGGTTCGTGTTTTTGACGTGATTGAGACGGGCCTGTCGGATCACAGGGCTGTCACGGTTTCATTGACCCGCTCTAATGGAGACATCTCAAACGATGGTTGCGGGGAATATGTTCCAATAACTCAGGCGGGTCTGGCGATGTTCTACAGTCTTGTCGAGGGGATCTCATGGGATTTTGTGGGGAATCCTGCGATTGGTGTAGATGAAAAGTTTGATCTATTTAATGGTCTGATTCTGGAATGTATGGGCAGCGCCTTCAAAAAGAAGAAAGCACATAAAAAAATCGAACTAAAAAGAAGTGGTTTAACGAGGAACTCAGACAGCTCCGCAATACATTAACTTTCTTAAGAGAACTCTATAGTACGCATAACACAGTTGAAAGCAAAATTTTGTACCACAATTTCAGAAACTTTTATAGAGAGAAAATTTTAGAAACAAAAAAAGCTTTGTATAGTAATATCATTGCTGGCTCGACAAATGTACCCAAGGCTGCTTGGAAAATTATAAATGAGCACAGACCCAAGACGAAGAACGTTCATGCTGCGTCTATATCCGCGGATGAATTCAACGAGTTTTTCGCGGGTATTGCTACTGAAATCGTCGGGGAGTTGCCGTCGTCTAGCAGAGACCCACTTGATCAGATGAGAGGAGATCTCACTCAAAACGATTTTTGTATATCTGAAGTATCTTACAACGATACCCGATCTGTAATAGACAAAATGAAAAAAAAACAGTACTAAAGATATCTATGGATTTAGTATAAATATTGTAAAATGTATAAAGAACTTGATAATTATACCCCTGACGAATCTTTTTAATTATGGCCTCTCTGCTGGAGTCTACCCTGGTTGTTTGAAGGTGTCTAAAGTCATCCCAGTGCATAAGAAGGGTTGCAGAGACGAAAAATCTAATTATCGCCCAATTTCATTGGTGCCGACCTTTTCCAAAATTTTTGGGAAACTCATAGTTGGCCAATTAGGCAACTACTTCGAGACTAATGCGATCTTTTGTGTGGAACAGTTTGGATTCAGATCGAATAGATCAACAACGATGGCGATAAGCGAACTTGTCTCGAGTATCGTTGAGGCGTTTGAGAAAGGAGAATATGCCAATGGAACTTTTTATGACCTCACAAAGGCATTCGATTGTGTGTCACACGACATACTCCTAAACAAACTCTCGACTTATGGGTGTGGCGGTGCTACTGTTCGTTTGATGGAGTCTTACCTGGCAGATAGAACGCAGAGAACGTTTGTTGGGGATGTTTTTTCTCAGAAGTCGCTGATGCAGCACGGTGTGCCCCAGGGTTCTGTGCTCGGTCCAATGTTGTTTCTAATTTATATCAATGATCTCCCATTAAGTGTGCCTGGTACTGCGGGAATGGTGCTATATGCCGATGATACATCATTGTTATGCACACATCCAGAGTTGGATAGATTGGAGATCGTGGTTGCTGACGTGCAGCTTTCGTGCGAGGAGTGGTTCCTGTCGAATCGACTTTCGTTGAAAGCGGCTAAGACTGTCGATATGATATTTGCTATGAGAAGGCTTAATGATTTGAACTCGAAGTCCGTAAAATTTCTGGGAGTTACCCTCGATCCTATTTTGTCTTGGGAGCCGCATATTCTCGAGATATCTAAAAGACTTTCGACGTGCGTCTATGTTTTGCGCGGTCTTAGGCGAATTGTTGCTGAGGAGGTTTTGTTTATGTCGTATTATTCCCTCTTCCAATCGGTCCTGTCCTATGCAATACTGTGCTGGGGGCACACGCCGCACTTGGAGCGAGTTTTTGGAATCCAGAGGAGGGCTATGCGAGCTATGACTGGTGTGGCGTATAGAGCTGATGTTAGGAGTAAATTTGTGCAATACGGTGTTCTCACCGCCCCATCACTATACATTTATGAATGTCTCCTCTTTGTGAAGCGTAGCGAGGGCAAATATAGAACTATCAGTGATATCCACAATCACGACACACGTCAGCGATCAAACCTTGACGTTGCTTTTACAAGGCTCAAAAGAACTCGCAACGCAACAAACTACTTCGGGCCAAATTTCTTTAATAGGATTGATTCGAGCATAAGGGACTTGCCCTATAAAGAATTTAAAATCAAAATAAAGTCAGTGCTTGTATCCACAGCTCTTTACACTGTGGATGAGTTTTACGTAATCAATTTTATGTAATATGAGGTGCTTATTACTTATTACTCAATGTTAATGTTGATTTTTTATGATGTTGTTGACTTGTGTAAAACTTCGGTTCCAAACACGAATAAAGATTACTTACTTACTTACTTACTTACTATTACAAACCGGAAACTAACGAAGATATTAAAAATCCCTTCGGCTCATTTTGTCTTTAAAAAACTACTTGAAGGACGAGCTACTATTTTTTCTGCAACTTCACAATAACCGAGAAATCCATATTAATTTAATTTAATTTAAGGAAAATTGAAAAATCAAACTTTTGTTTATATCTCCAAAACAAAAGAAGATCGCGAATTCCAGTTTTAGTCATTGAGTTCCTCTCAAAAAAAGAAGGAGGATGCGCCATCCACTTTTCCATATATCTTCTAGTTATCGATTTCTCCATAAGAACCATCGAATTTTTTTCACCCTGTACAACACTGACAGTAACAGACTCATCCTTTATGTCTGTATCGGCCGTGTAAAATAAACTTTCAACCTTCTCAAATACCCAATTGTTGGATATTTGTAAATAGTAAATACCCTACGACCCCTACGTGTGCCACATGCACAAAAGTAAATATAGCACACGTTATATTTAGCGATTTCGAATTAAGCTCCCATTTATTAAGAAACAAAAGACACGAATTTTAACTACAGCTCGTTATAAGTCATTTTTATTAAATCCTTCAATTAATATAATTATCATTTCGTCTTAGGTTGTTTATATAAAATCTAATAATGCAACTTTAATTAGACATTGTCCTAAAAAGCCTTAGAAGCGTTATAATTATAAATTTGTATACGAAATTTGTTTATGACATAATAACTTTAAAGTCAAAGCAAATAGAATAATTTTAAGCTTTACTATCAACTTTGAAGCAGAGATTACAAGTGCTGAAGAGAAAGCATTTTGGTCACTTTCTATACCGTTTTACGTTAACCTCGGGGGTTCATTAAAATTGCACGTTGTGCGTACGATGGCTATTGTGGTTTTAAGGCTGGATCTGCTGTTGATCGAACATTGTTATTATTATTACTCAATTTGACTGTTTTTCCATTGTTAATTTGAAAAATAACGTATTGATTGTTTCTAGTTCGATTGAGGGTATAAACAAAAAATATGGGGATATTATAGTGAAATGCCTTTCTTAAGACATGGTAAAATTCGGCAAATGCGCCCTGATTATTAAAAAAATAATGGCGATGAAGTCATGGGTTGGCCCATACTGTACAGCCACAGCAAAATTTATTGGCCATTAGTAAGTGGTCAGTCCGTTTTAGTAGATAATGGTATAAAAATCGAGAGTGCTGTAACTATAAAACATTCCATTTGTAATTCGTAAAAATTACATTGCAGAAATTGGGGCTAGCCGACATAAGTATTCGAGAAATAATCTACATTGGCCAATAATTATTCCTTTTACTGTACATCTGCACAGTATGCTGGGCCTGTAAGCAATGATCTAGGTTCTAGGACGTAGATAACGCCTTGTTCTCGGCCATTAGACTTCAACTTCATAAATATAGTAAGTAGCCCAATAAATTTCCTCTACGCGAGTCTTGTTCATTGATTTAGATACAGAATACGACACATACGCAGAAAAGCAACATTATCGACTCGAAGGCCACTCAATTTCCTTTTTGTATAAATGCAATTTGATGGAGTAGAACGTCAAAAAACACTAAAGGATGAAACATCGGTGTATTCAAAAAGTTCATTATTTAAAAAAACAAGTTGATGATGGCGTGGCCTAAGCCGAAACGTCGAATCCAAAACTGGAAAATACTACGATGCAGAAGAAAAATTCGTTTCAGAAAATATCGTTTTAGTAAAAATCCAAGTTGCCTTAAGTAAAATGAGGAGGGAATTACTTTTGTTAAAAATAAGAGAATAAAAAATTACAAACTTACCATAAGTATTGTTTGTAGGGACTGGATGTTCTTCCTTCTGCCTTTAGTAGAGATGTGGGTTGTAAAAACGTACAAAAACCTCTCTGCAATGTGAGAAACACCAAAAGAATTGAAGTCATAAAAATGGCCCATTTAATTATATTATCTCTCCGACGACGTTACGACATCAACAATTTTCCATCTGAAACAAAAATAAAATTTTGTATTAGTAATCATGTAATCAAAGTTAGCCATGAGGAAGTTACGATTAATTTTCTCTTGATAACAAGGCGACATAAAAATGGCAGTGGCCATAATAGGACTTTTTCCGGAAGTCGGAAATAGTACCTTATAATAATAATATGCTCAGTATCTGTCCCTGACTTAGAAAATCTAAAATTATACAGAGCGTTCTATTTGAAATGGGAAAGTTGCAGTATTATTTAGCGTTTTTGGTGCGTGGGTCATTATGTCATTATACATTATGATACGTTATTGATAAAATAAAGGAATCTGACATACATAAAATCATTTCCGGCTGAACTGGAAGTCAAAATATAAAACGTTTATTAATCATTAGACAGATAATTTAAAAATACTTTAGAAAGTCATCCCTGCTACAGACTCCCCCTATAGTAGATTCAGATAACGTTCTCAAACTGGGTGTATTAATTTTAGATCGACGGATCGACCTCTTCTTCTTGAAGCAGCCTGAGAGAAAGCATTCTCTTCTCCTAATGGGAACCGTCGGAAGGACTCCTGTGGGCAAGTCCGGGACTCGAGTAAGATGACTTATGTGGTAATTAGCCACACTCCCGTACTAAGTTAGTGATTTCAAAAGATGACGATTTCTTCGTAGTACCTTGTACGGACTGTCGCGTTTTGGCACGAACTTCTTGGTCACTCCTCTTGTGGCATTCTAAAGTACATGGGTTTTTGTTTTTATCATAACTATGTCACCTTCTTGGATGTCCGTCATACGTCTTTCTCCGACCTTGCTCGTGCTCGTGGACATCGCGCACTTCCTTCATCATGTCTTCGTCAAGCATCTTCTCAATTTTCTTCCCTAAATTTTTTTTTTTAATAGCGAAATCGGGTATGGAGGGTCTCGGGTCTGCTATTAGGCCGTTATCGCCCGTTTGGACGTGGGATTTGGCGGAAGACGCCTCGGTTTCCTTCGTCTGAGCGTGAGCAACCCAATTTTTTTTATCTTTGATAGTTTCTACTTTGAGGTCGTACGTTACATCATCATCAATTGCGAACGTTGGGGAGATTACTTTATTCTTGATGTACTGCACATCAACGCTTGTGATGAAAAGGTTTTCTTCGACGTTGCTTCCGTCAGCTAAGGTGACTCCAAGCTTACGGTTTTCGAACGCCAACCCTTTCTTAACTAACAATTTATTCATAACAGTGAGTTGGTAGTGACACTTTACCTCCTCCTGTATCTGTGTTTTCCGTTCCTCTCGTTCGGAAAATTTTGATTGCTATCACTGGTCTTTATCTACGTTTCCTTTGATCGAAAGTTTTGACGACCTCGATTTCAGGATTATTCGTTTTTCCATTGGTTTTCGTAGTATCCGGTCTTTCGTATCGTTTAGTTGTTATGGCATTTTAAATGTTGCACTAAACTCGAAAATAACACTGCACCTAAATAACCTTAGTACGGTCTTGACTGAAGGCGTATGCCCCACGTTAGGCGCCAATTTCTATCGAAATCGATTTATTCAAATTAAATGTTATTTGACATACGATTACACACACCAAAAATCTAAATGGAAACCCTTAAAAACCAAAGTTAGGTTACTCGTTGCTCGTTATGAACGTTCGAATCATCGCCGCTAAAATGGAATAAATTAAGGTTACAACTTGCAATTACTAACTTAAAGTACCTACTAGTTTTTGAAATTTGGAACTTGTTGATTTTATTGTTGAAGTCTAGCACTTAGCAAGTATACGAGATAAAAGTTCCTTAATATTCACTAAACTACACAATAAAATCTACTTCAATAGGGACCTTTTTTACTACCTCTCGTTTAACTGGATAACAATGGAACTTATATAGGGAACACTAAACTATACTTTCCACTCACTGCTCTCTTAGAGCCCAACCCAAAAAATTTCAAATTAACAACCTTCCACTTAACTGCTAATCGACAACTTATACAAACAAATAGAAAACAAGAAAACCTAAAAAGTTTTTCTCCAAACAATTAATTTGGTAATCTCGCACAGAATTACTATTACAAAACACGCATCTGTCGGTTTAAATTGCATTCCGTCTTCCAATTTCTTTTGATATAGCTCAATTTAGAGTTTCCACGGCAAACTGGACAACTTAAAGCCGGTTGGTGCTGTCTTCTTATTTTTATTTTTTCAAATTGAACTAACAAAGCGTTTTAATTTTATTAAAAATTTAAAATTAATTTGTTTTGAATCCTGCATCGTGTGCCTAATTGGAAATATTAATTAATTATTTTTTGTAAAAACACTTTATTTTTCGTACGCTAAATTCTGCTTATGTAAACGATCGAAACGATCAGCAGGAGGTTTCATTTAGGACGTTGGAATTTAACCCTTTAGAGCTCTTGTTTCAATATGTGAAATGGCATCACAAACAAAGTAAGTCTTTTTTTGTTAACTTTTATATCTCTTTTTACAAGCTAAATTTCAGTGGCTACAACGGCTGTTATGGGGCTATTTTATTTAAAGGGTTTAGTAAATGAGATTACGGTTTTTGAGAAGCGCATTGCAGGGATTATAACACCCTACTAAGAAGCTTTGACGCTGATGAGCTCTCCTTTTAGTCGCATTTATATTTCAATAAATGAGCTTTTAACTTGTTTCTTATTTTATCGTGGGCTTAATATTAGCTTTTGTTATTTTCTTCTAAACAATTTTTCTAACCGCTATAATTGACGCTATAAAATTACCGACTTGCCAAACAACTCAAACGCTATCGTTTTTATCTCGATTTAAATTCGTTTAATTACTCCTCGACTTGACATTAAAAGAAACGCCTTTTTAAGGGAAAAAATTGCCAAAATAAAAAAGGAGGCAAGCGGTTTATTCAGATTTAATAAAAATATTAAATTAATCGGTTGAAGATCGGAGTTGCGTAGAGATCAAGCAAGAAATCACCACGGGGCAGCACACATTAGCACTTTTATCATCTCCTGAGCTACCAAAACGAGGGAAACTCAATAGAAAAACGGACTCCCTGATCAAAATCTACACGCGTGTCTCAATCTACGATTTTGACTTTGTCTTTAATATTTTTACGTCATTTACGAGACGTCATAAGTCCGGGAAGCAGTGTGTAAATACACTCTACTTAAGGTAGAAAATTTTGAACGATGTAGGCTGAAAAAACATTGCAAATTAGTAATTGAAGTCACCGTCTGCCACTCCTAAATGGCAGTATTAACTTAGAGGAGACTCGAGAAGGGTTGAGTCACAGTTTTTCGCTTATAACTCGGAAGATATACACTTTTAGAGTAAAGTGTTTTTATACAAAAACGAGCTATATAAAATTCTCTACAAATTATATCTCTCAGGCTTTTGCTTCACACAAATGAGTTAGGAGCTAGAGCGTGTTAAAGGTGGACGAAAATTCCAAAATCAGCCAAAAAACTGATTTTTTAGTTTAACACTTATAGCTCGAAGTTACGCACTTTTAGATAAAATTGGTTCCAAACAAAAATAAGATACATAAAATTTTCTACAAATTATGTCTGCTAGCTATTTTTGTCAGACATATAGTTTAGGCGCTAGAGCGCGTTAAAGTTTGACAAAAATTCCCAAATTAGTCAATAATCCGTTTCTTTCAGTTTTTCGCTTATAACTTGAAAACTACGCGTTTTTTGAGAAAAGCGTTTCTTTATAAAAATAAACTATTAAGTACATCAAGTTTCCTAAAAATTATATCTCTTAGTTTTTTTTCTTCAGAAAAACGTTGTAGCATATCCAAATTTGAGAAAAATTCCAAAATCGGATTTTACGTTAGACAAGTGGTCTCTAAAACAAAAATGAATAACGAAGATAATTTAATTTCAATTAGTTGCATTGACGAAAAAATTCCCGTGATGGCACATCGCCCACTCTTCGCGAAAACACACCCTCCCATCCAAACTTTCTACTTAGAGAAGGTTTAAATTAGAATTGTGCTCAAATTTCTTTTTAATTTACAACATATTAGTACAACTTATTCAATTAATCCCTTAGGTACAATAAAGCCCCAATTTGGTTATTATTTAAGTTTAAAATTTAATTTTACGCTCTCGTGCCCCGCTAGTAATAATAATTATTTGACTTTGATTTAAACTATTCCCCGCTTAAGCGGCGTTCATCAGTAAGTTTTTGTTGGTTTCCCGAGACGTTTTTAATGCCCCTAGTGAGAGTTGGTTAAAGTTAAATAGACTGTGCCCCGTAGCCCTGTTGTTTAAACCCTGCAACTCATATAAATTTCGGGCCAAAAAAAAAACGGTTTAGTTATGTAAATTGAAGCAATTAATTGAAATTTATGCCTTTGTTTAATTATTTTAAATTAGTAAATTAATTTAATTTGGCTTTAAGTGCCTTTGGCGAATTTTTTTTTCTTTCGCAAAGATAAATTTCGATATTTTCGTCTCGTGTTCTTTGATTAAACTTTTAAAATTATAAAGAGCAGTTTCTTTTTGAAAGGAGATAAAGGGGTTGTTAAAATGCGATACTATCGGAGTTTATAATTAGCTACAAGTTATTAAGTGCAATTAAGTCAAATCAGCAGATACTTTGAAAATATCTGGAGTTAACAAATTCTTAAGTGAATTTAAGTTTACAAAGTTAAATTAACAAGTAGAGGTACCTAACATTGTATAATGTTTTACATAAAAATCAGGGGTGGACTCAGACCCACTGATCGAGCGTAGACCATCTTGGTGTAACCTAGACGTAGTATTAGTGGTAGAGGGTAGAGCAGTGATAGCACAACAGAAAAGAGTGTCATTTTTTAAATTCCTACGCATTGATTCAGAATAATTGCATAATTGGCAGCTTCATCAATTAATTAGTTATTCATGAAATTTGACAATGACTAGTCTGCTCTATGAACACTTCTCCAGCGTTCCGCTATGACCCGCACAAAGTAATGTTTAAAGCTCAATTACTGTAATAGTAAAGCCCACGTACTACAAATTGACTAATCTAAAATAAGTCATTAAATCCATAACCATTTAGGTCTCTGTAATATTTAAGTTGAAAATTTCGTGTTCAGATTGTAATCTAAAGATTACAAAATTTTTTTGGAACGGCTAAGTTAAGGGTAAAAAACCTAATTTAGTATTAAAAGTTAATAAATTATTTTACAGCTTTAGGATTTGGTTGTCCTATAAAATTGTTGTAATGAGAAATTATTTCTCCAGTTAAAAAAAGCTCTGACCTAAAAACAAAAAATATGGGAAAATTTTTTTTAAACGCAAAATATGGACCGACACGAATATTTCAGTCTACGAAAGTTGATGCGTGATACTATTAAACTTCCTACTTTAAATTCAATTTAAATGTATTGGAAACCGTATCGAATAAACGATTGGCATAATATTCATACAAATCCACATTAAATTTAATCATTTGGTTATCTATTAAAGACCCAATGAGCAAATAATTTGAAATATTCAATTTTGAAGTTTTTTGAGCGGCTCCGTAAAGTTAAATTTTTGCGTTTTTAAGATTGGGCTTGGCAAACAAATTTTGAAAATTGAACAATTAGTGAAGCACCAGCCGTTAAAGCACAGCAGTAATAGCAAGCCCCCCTCCCACCAATATGGCTTAGTCTTACCCCCAAAAAACACCCTACATACGTTCTAGCACTTATTTTTTTCCGATTTTGGAACTTTTTAAGCCAAACGCGCCCTAGCATCGAAATCATTTGTCTGAAGAAAAACCTTAAAACTATAATTTTTAGTAAATTTGATGTAATTCATTTTTGTATACAATCGCTTTTTGCAAAATTTACGTTTGAGTTTTTGAGTTACAAGCAAAACACTAAAAAACAGTTTTTTGGTCGATTTTGGAATTTTTGCCACAATTTCACGCGCTCTAGCGCTTAAACCGCTTATCTGAAAATAAACCTTAGAGTTTTAATTTGTAGCAAATTTGATGTAGTTCATTTTTGTATAGAATAACTTTTTTCAAAATTTACGTAGTTTTTGAGTTATAAGCAAAAAACTAAGAAAACAATTTTTTGGTCAATTTTGGAATTTTTGTTATATTTACACGCGCTCTAGCGCTTAAACCGCTCGTCTGAAGAAAAAACCTTGCAGTTCTAATTCGTAAGAAATTTAATGTAGTTTATTTTTATATCGAAGAACCTTTCTCAGAAAGTGCGTAATTTTAGAGTTATACGCAAAAAACTCAAAAATAGCAAAAATCCACCCTTCTCGAGCCTCTCCCAAGTTAATGTTGCCACTTTTAACAGACATGCGATCGCTTTTATTACTCATTTGTAATGCTTTTTCCTCCTGCATAGTCAAAAATTTTATACTTTATGGTTTAGTAAAAGTGTTCGCTGCCTCCATGACTTTCATTAATTGACCCTGTAAGAGCTCGAAACGAATGAAAATGTGACTACGGGCACTATGAGAGTCCCTATTCAAATACTAGACTCAGAGGACTTAAAACTCAAGAATAAATGTTTTGGTGATAACGTGATGACACTGCTTAAATTAGTGTTGATAACCCCTTCTTCAACCCCACAATTTTTTTAAATTGAAGAGGGGTTCTGACAAGGTCTTGTTTGTCACCTCTGCTAGAAATGCCCTACATTCAGAAGATGCCATATGTTACATTCTACTTACGAGTAAGAATAATGCCTTCATAAACTTTTTACCCGAACGAGAAACGAACCCTTCGATTGATAAAAAACAAAATTTCCCTTAATTATTACTAAATGTACTCGAGCTAAAAAAAAATAACAGTCACATATACCATTTGAAATTACACTTAAAAGTCATTTATCTGGAAATAAAAAGAAAACTTTTCACTTTGTTTTCACTTGAAAACGTCGTAAAGGTTTTGTTGAGTTTTTCCAACACCGCGACACGGTATAATAAAAAGTAAAATTATGACGACTGAAAGTACGTAAACGTTTAAAAGTTTATTTCTTTAAAAACTCGACTGTGGCACATAACATTTGAGCCGAATTGGATGGCGTAGCCGTAAAAATGTTATTATTATATTGTAATATTGCATTAAAGAACAAACCAAAACACCCCTAAAACGTTACTTTCCATCTTTTTTCGATTATCGCGCAGATAAACGTCGATCTCGCTCAGGTGTAAGGGTGCACAAAAAAGTGATTTAGGGTTTACGTAGTTTATGATCTGGAAAAATAATAAGTGCGGTCCGATATGATTGCCTTTACGACCGTCGTAACGATCTGTTATAGAAAGCCCTATTCGTTTGACTAGGGGAGCCTCACCCTTAATAGTGAATGGTGGGGAATCATTTGTTGGCAAATACAAATTGCCTACCTGCTGATTTGTATTACCATTTTGATGGTTGGTATTCTTTAAGAATTTTCTTTTTTTAAATTTTTTAAAAACATTTCAACAATTTAAATTGCATTTTTTTAGATTTTCTTGTAAGAGCGTAATATAATTTGTACTAATTAGAAGTAGTAGCTTTGCAGAAATGTTAAATTTATTCACGGGTAAAAATAATATGAGATATTTAGGAAAACAAGAGTTAATTAAGGTATTCAATTATTTCGCTACAATACAAAACAACCCAAGGCTGTAAGAAAAATATTAGGTAGAGCAAATGATGAAATATTAAATTTTGTTTACAAATTGAAGAAGTGGAGAGAGCAGAACTTATTAATTTATTTTTTCTCCGATTTTCTTTTATTTTGAGTACAATTCCAAACTCGAACTTGATGCGCTACATATACCAAAAAACTCAGTAGAATTTTCCATGCTGCCCCTTCAATAACATCCTACGAGAAGATCTCGCGTATTATAGAGGCCGTGAGACAGAGGACAAATTCTCTGGATACATTTTAAGCCACTACCTAGGCAGATATAAAAGGTGCATCCGAGCAGCCTAGTTACAGGGCCGCTTGATACAGATGCAAAGGATATTTCTTTATAAGGAACCCCGGCACACACAAAAAATACTAACGCCTTATTGGCTCGTCCATGCTATTGACGTACGAAATGAACGGAATTCATAACGTTAATTAGAGGGTCGAGAGCATCTGCCTGTTAATTGAAATTAAAATTGCGAAAGAAGTTTTACATAGAAACGACCAATGAAAGTTGTAGAAATTGTCTTTTTTTTCAAAATTTCCATTCTATTAAAATTGAAAACGTAATTACTCAAACAGGATCGTGAAAGTTACCTCGTATTTAGGGAAAAATAAATTACATTTTAAATAGGCATGTAAAAGATATTTTAGCAACTGTCAAGTACACCATGGTTTTGTCATTTCCCCGTTTCACAGTTGAAATTAATGAGTGACAAGGAAAATGAAAACTTGTTGATAAAAATAAATGTCTTTTAAAATGTTAAAAGCTCCAAAACGAATGTCTTTTAAATACCGAAAAATGTATTCTAATTATTAGTAAAGTTAAGAGAACTCTCGGAGGTTGACAATAATTAAATTTCAATTTCGTTTCGTGCCTCTTCAACGTTTTACGTATAGTAAGATAAATATTAAAAGTTATAGGATAAAAATCAAATATCATTTCAAAAGAAAATTCGTTTGCCACAACCATCACCTGCAAACACAAACTAGGCAAAATGTAAAGACTGGCTTGCCTAGAAATAACTGAAGCAATGCGTACTACGCCTACAGCAGTAATGAAAACAATGCTGAACCTTTCACCCTTACATTTGGTGATGAAATCAAAAGCATTAAAGGAGGCTTACACATTAAAAACTCACTTCTGTACAGAAAGGAATGTGCAAGAACCTGCCTCAATCCTAAGAGAGATGGCAGAATACTCCATACTTAGTGTGGTGTCTGACAAAATAACCAAAACATATATGCCATCGAAGAAACCTACGGAATTAACATTCCGACAAGGGAGGAATGGGAATCCAAGGTAGTCAAAATGACGGCTCTAAAAACCCAACAGAGACCAAAGCTGGAATCATCGGGAATGGAAACTTGAAACAATGGGTAAGCTTAAACCTCGGGGAGCACGCAGGCTTCTTCCAAGCAGAAATTAAACTATTCTAACATGTGCGGAAAGACTGTTGGATCGAGGTTGTTACAACCAACAAATCTTTATAGCCTCTGACAGGCAAACAGCCTTTAAAGCGCTAAACGGCTGAAAAGAATTTAGTCAACCTTGTATGGGAGGGCAGCAAAATAAGACCCAGCAGAGGAGAATTAAGACTGGAAGCGGCATTATTATCAGGCCATTATCAGCTTAAAAAGCACCTGTATACGATGGGACTAGAAGACGACCCACTATGGAGAGGATATTTAGAGAAAGAGACAACTCCAATTCATCTTCTCTGCTATACTCTGCAAAGCTTTCACAAGAAGTTGTCACAGTATTCTTGGAAAGGAGAAGATACCCTAAAGAGAATTGTCCAAATTAACAAAAAATAATATTCTGGACTTTATCAAATGCACAGAACTCACATAAAGGAAGACTACATCTGAAGCGCACAATAGATCTAAGAGGTCGCGATGCGAGAAACTACTGGGGGAGGTTTCAGAACCGCAATGATAATGATATAAAAGGCCCTTCTACAAGCATACATGTGGTCTGAAACAACAATATAATCAAAGAGGTTCATGCAAACTTGAGAAGAGTAATAGACCATACCAAAAAAAATGATATCGACAGTGGTTCAAATGACACAGCATGTAAGTACGAATTTGCAATCGAAATTTACCTCAAGACACAAACTGATAGAGTAGTTCGTAATCAAATGGACTGTTTCTCGGGCTCAGAATTATCCAGTACTTGTCTCCCTCTCTTCTACGTTTCCCTTTTTACGAGAGCCGTCTTGCATTAAGGTAGTAATACCGATATTACAAGTGTCAAATGTGTGCTTACTGTAATTTGACTTTCGTCGTATTTATATTTGGCAACGCCGCGTAAAAGCAAAAGAGACAAAAAATACCTTTCAGGTTATCGGTTTGACATGTAATGTTTGTTTACTAATGAAATGTCTGAATCAAACTTATAAAATGGTACAAAACAAATATTTCATTGGAAAAATAAAAGGGTCACTGAAAAAAGGTATAAAAAAATGTGAAACAAGTAGCATTAGCCGTATTCTGTACATATTTAAATTTCACGCGCGTCTAACCTTCTTGGCGGCGTTGCCACATGTAAGTTTTTTCTTAATTATTTATTAATTACTCTTATCAGGAGCTCTAAAGTTAAGGTTTTATTAATACAGAAAATTCAATTAATTTTTTTCTTTCTATTGATACCAATTTCATAAAAATCTGAACGTCCAGTTTTGTGAAATAATATAAAATCTGTGATTTCCCATAAGGATCAATGTTAAAGGCAAAATTTTTTAAATATTTTTATCTTTTTTTCAGTTCTCTGTAGGCGTCCAAAAATTTAACTGGTTAATTATGATATTATAATGTACTAATATGCCAAGTTTCATTAAATTCTGAACGTCAATTCTAAAACCGGTAGTACTACCTTAAGCCAGTCGAAATGATTCATTCTCTTCCTTGTAGCCTCTACACATGTAAGATCTTTTAAATGGCCATAGTATTTGGATTAGAAGATGAGGTTTCCTTTACACAGCTCTCGGCACTGGAAAATGGGAAAACTTCCACTGGCTCCCTTATTAGTCCCATGTGAGTCTTAAGGAGAAGACGTCCCACCCTCATAGGGTCTGGTTACGGGGGAAAAATGAAATACCACAGGGAACTGCCAGGTACCCCGAGGGACGTTTTTATAGTAAAACCTTATCCATATTATTAAATTATTATAATGCCAGGGTAAATCTCCAAAAGTTCTGTAATTTATTATGAGTTTAATCCTTTGGCTGAATCTACTTTATGACCAAATTCAAGGAACTTAGCGAAAGTTGCGTGCCATTTACCTAGACCCCCGAAGAGTCACTTGTGCGCAATTTACTTATGAAAGAAAAACATTTGGGGTATGACCCATATACCTGGCAATGAACTGACAGCTGTGCGCAATTTGCCTACCTCGATATCATCCAGAGTCAGAAATGGACTTAGTTTAGAAATTGTTCAATATTTCAGTTTTTGACACTTACTATTTACGAGAGAAAGACTCGAATGCGGCGACATTTAGCTGACCCGCCGCTTTTGCCCTTTTTACCCGATTGTTTACATTATCTCTTTATCGATTTTAAAATTGGCAGCCCTCTCTCCCACACACAAATTGAATTTATTTCAAAGTGCCACTCATTTTTCTAAAATTGCGCAACTAAACTGCATTAACCTTTTATGTTTATTCGATACGGTTTAGATTTCACTTGCATTATAAATTGCAATATACGTGTGTTAGAACACGAAGGGTCGCCAAACAAGATATACATTAAAAATGAAACGTGCATCACAAAAATTCGACGGATATTAAACTATTACAAACCGACGAGTCTTAATTTTGTTTTAATTTACGTTACTGACAGGCAGATATTAAAATTATTTCAAATGTGTTTAACTAATGATTTTCTCATGCTGCATTTGCGTGAGGATGGCACAGTATACGATAGTTTTAGCAATCCGAACCTAATTAAGCTTGATGAGAGACTATTTGGAGCCCAAAATTGGCTTATTAAATATTTTTAGAAAACTCCACATCAATATTTTTACCCTTTAAGAGCTTTGGGGCTCACATAAATTAATATTCTAGCAGAAAATCAACAATTCTACGGAAATTGTGTCGTTTTGTTACAAGCAATTAACGAATTAAAAAAAAGCTGTCCTAATTAGAAGTCTACGCAACTCACTTCGAGTTGTTTGCCAAGAAAATCCTAAGGGGATTTTCGCAAATACGACTCGGAAAAAATTCGTTGTGTTTAG
Source organism: Malthinus flaveolus (assembly GCA_950108345.1). Taxonomy (NCBI): domain Eukaryota; kingdom Metazoa; phylum Arthropoda; class Insecta; order Coleoptera; family Cantharidae; genus Malthinus; species Malthinus flaveolus. The sequence goes on from OX467285.1 coordinate 94,442,628, forward strand.
CTTTAGATTGAGCGCCATTGTAGGACATGTAAATACAGGCTGTAAGAGAAAAGTCAGTTGAAAAATCCTGACACACAGAAGGGGCGGAGCGTTAGACCTACAACAGTTCTTCTAATAGAGGGCACGCACGCAGGTACCCCCAACAATATTTACTCTTTATTATTTATTTATTCTTCTTGTTTAACAACCACGTGAATGAATAACTCGCACTCTCTCGAGTATGTTTAGAGCAGATTAGTTAATTTGCGTGGTTCTACGAAACTGCTCTTGGAAATTTTATTTTCGAAAAATGATTATATATGTTTTTTGAAATAATATGTTAACAGAACCTCAATTCAGCCATATGCACCAAAAAAACTAAATTCCGAGCCGTGAAAAAAAAGTTAAGCGCGTTTAAAGTCGGAACTTTGCACATTTTCAATTGCAGCTATTTTATGGGTTTTGAAAGTTAATAAACTATTATAATAATATGATTAGTTTGTTTAAAAAATGTATATAAGAACGTATATAAAAATATAAAATGGTTTATAATGTTTACAAAAACCAATTAATAAAAATATTTTTTAAATAAAATAATTATTAACTGTAAAATTTTTTGTCTCTCACTCATTTTGTTGTAATTTAAAACAAATAACAATAAAAAAATATTTACTACATAAAATCATAAGAAAACATTACTTACTTAAAAGTCCACCGGACCGCTCGACAGTAAACCACGTTAACTGCATCTTTCTCAACTGTCTAAAACTACGTTATAAATCTCCGTTTTTCCCTCTAAATTAAATATGTTAATTGGTAACGTTAGGTATCTGAAAATTTTATACGTATAATATACATAACCGTGTCTATTGGGAAGGGTCTGATCGCTACACTAATTATTTTTGCTTTTTAATTTTCTACAAATTTCTACACACTCTGTACATAAACAGGAATAAAATTTGCATGTCAGTTAGGTCAAATCCCAGCCGCTCTTGAAAGATTTCCAAGGTAGTTTTACATTAGGTACACGAAAACTTTTCAAAGGCCCCGGGTAAATTGACCTAACGGGCATTATTGCTGAATCTAAACTTGTTCACGAATTGCTATGGAGCATACCTATCTTAGTTGAAGAGGTAATTTTATCTCGAGACCTGCATAAATATAATATTACCCGCAAACCCACTTGCCCTCCTAATTCCTTTTTTTTTTGAAAAAATAACTGTTTATAATCCAAAGTTACTAAAAGCTAAACAGTAAAGTTTGTTATATGTAAAGCTTAATAACCATAGCAACTGTTTTGTTTTCTAATACAAATTTCAGATTTTCCAACACAAGCAAGGAGGAGAAATTACAAACTAAAGAAAAATAAAGCTTAAAATAATAATTTAACTCTTTTTTTTTTCTTTTATCACGTAACAAGCTGTTATCTACACGTAGTTTTTACCGCTATGATTTATTAAACGTTAAATTAGTTTTACACGAAAAGGGTTCTATTTTAAGTCCCAAAGGGTGGGTTTCAATAACTTAACTAATAGGAAGACGAATTGCTACTAAAAATCTGAAGTTTATATGACCGTTTGTCACTACTAATACAGAAACGTGTGTGTTATCAACAAAGGTTATAATCATAATAGAATTAAAGGAAGAGGACGCAGGCGCCGAAGGGCCGTTAAGACGCTTACCACCCCGGCGCCACTCGATCTCCGTCAACCGGGCGCATATCAGCACCCCCGCGCTATGTTGACGAATTTCTTCGGTAACTCGCGTTAAATCGCTCTTAAATAATAAAAACTTATAACATCGCGATGATTATTTTAAAGTAAAATTAAGTACCAAACTTTAAAAAAATATAAACTTTGTGTAAATTTGTGTGTTCATATTCGCAATAGCTTTTGAATTTTACCAACTTTGACCGTGTGTCCAAATTTGAAATTTTATCTGTCGTAACTGTGATGTTCGTTTGTTTGTAATAAGAAAAAAGTGTCGTATTTAGTGAAGAATTAGAAAATAAAAAAAGTTTTTTTAGAGCCCTTTAGATTAAGCTAATGTTAGAGAAAAGTGAGCAATACGCAAACGAATTAAAGTGGTGGGATGCATAAGAAAAAATCGCCGAAAACTACAACGAGATGGTAATTCCCCGTGCGAGTGCTAATATTTTTCAATCTTTTTAGACGACATGGAACAGAACGGAAGACTAACACGAACACTTTTATTCTTTGCCCTATTGTGCGTTCTTTTTGGAGGTGAGTCAATTTCCTCTTTTTTCGTTTTCCTCATTGTTTTTTATTTGAATGTAAAAAGTGAAACTAATTTCGAGTTTGGTTGTGGAAAAAATTATTGAAACCGACGCACTAATTTATCTATTTTAGAAATAATAGTTTGAGTAATCGTATTTCTTAATGAGTTTAACCATTTGAGTCGATTCGAGTCGCTCGCTTAACGATAAATTCGCCAATTTTTCAAATCGTCGCTTAATGATACTTTAAAATGTTAGATAATACTCGAATTAACTATACGAAATGAAATGGAAATTTCTGTCAATAGACTAATCGGGAGGGCTGTTTTTTTTAATTTTGTACAAGATTTATGAGAAGAGCTAAACTCACTGTTGATGAAAATTGTGGTTTTATCAAATTTAAGCCTAAGATAAAAGTAATTATTGTAAAACCCACAACGGCAATTTCGAATTATGAAATTTTTTTTATCCAATATAAAATTTGTATTTTGAAAGCTTACTACGTAATTAATTTATACTGGCTGAGTTCGACACAGTTTTAAAATGAGGTTTTCGTCCAACCAATTTAGGCATTATTTTGCACAAATTAAGACTTTTAGGGGGACATATTTACCCCCAAAATGGGGACTTCGCGAATGTCTCCTTAAAAACTCGGAAAAGTTGTAAAACTTTGGATAATTAATTAGCGCAATCAAATTTCCTACTGCGTCCATTCTACGACACACTGTATACAAGGTTTATCTTTTGACACGCAAAACATTAGTAGGCACTATTCTGAAATGAGGAATATTCTAGATTCATTTCTGCCTAATAAAACTTTTTATTGCATTTTAATAAATAAAATTTAAAAAAAATTATTTAAATAATTTGAAAACTTGGCAACAATATATAATCTTCTTGACGACATTTAATTAGACACGTAATTCTGCCAAACTTTATTAATTTAACCAACTCTTTATTTCGGTGAAGCCACCCTGTATATCGTATAATATGCATACTTTCACGAGTGTAAACCGAATCAGGATCACCTCCATAACTTTTCAGGAGACTAACAACTACTAACTATGAGAGAATTTTAAATTGATGAGCTTTTGATATTATCGGAAATGACACTGCACCGACCTTTGTTTTTAAAACTGAACACCCTGTATATTTCATTTTACTTTTTTGGATTAAAAAAGTCATTTCGAACATACGTTTAGAAATTTTGAAATAAAACTTCGGGTGTCGAAAAACGTTGACTTCGCAATTTATTTTTGATTTTGGGGAATAAAAAAAATCTAAATCAGGACTATAAGGCGGATGACTCATCAAATCGACGTTTTGAGTGCTCAAAAAGTCACGTGTTGCAGCCGATGTGTGAGAACTCGCATTGTCGTGGTGGAGAATGATTCGTTTTTGGCAGTTCGTTTTCCTTATTTCTCCGAAGACTCACCGAAGACTGGCAAACAAATAGTTGTGTACCATTCAGAACTTACCGTTCTACGTTGCACCAATAGTACGGTTGCGACATGTCCAGATTTTCCGAAAAAACAAGCGACCATTTGCTTCGAAGTGCTTCGTGCGCGAACCACTTTTGTTGGATTGTGCTCATCTTGAAATACCCATACAGTCGACTGCTGTTTACTTTCGGGCTCATACGAATAAATCCACGATTCATCACCTGTCACGATGTCATAGACATGTTTAGAAGCACCGCGATCGTATTTTTTGAGCATTTCTTCCGACCAATTGACACGAGCCCTTTTTTGAGCGATTGTCAAATTATGTGGGATCCAACGCGAACAAATCTTTTTGGTGGCCAAATGTTTATGCAATATTGAATGTACACTGGTCCCACTAATGCCCAAGGATACCTCAATCTCTCGATAAGTCACATGACGATCTTTCAGAATCAGTTCATGCACAGCATCAATGTTTCAGGAACAACAATTGATTTTAGACGACCTTCACGAAATTCGCCGCTGAGCGAACTACGACCACGATTGAATTCGGAAAACCAACTATAAATACTGGTCCTTGATGGTGCTTCGTCGCCAAAAGTCGAATTTAGTTCATCAATGCACTGTTGTTACGTTAATCCACGTCGAAAGTTGTAAAAAATAATCGCACGAAAATGCTCACGATTCAATTCCATTTTTTGAGCGAAATCAATTTTTCAAGTTACTGTAAATACACAAATAGCGGTCGTACGTAAAAAAGTTCTGAGTACATATGGTGTAAAAAATTTCAAATTTTACGTTAGCGACGTCAGTTGCCAGATGGCAGTACTAGGTTTGTGCAATCCCGAAATATAAGGGGAAACCCTCGTACTATAACGTTAGAACAACCCCTTAGTCCGGTTTTCTTTAAGCGGCGGACCCCAAAAAAAGCGTTTTTAGCTTTACCGTTTTTTATGATTTTTGGGGCTCTGAGCCCGAATCTTGTAAAAGTGATAGGTTCTGAGAAAAATGAAACAAACGCAAAACTGCTATTTTTTAGTTTCTCGCTTATAACTCGAAAATTAAACACTTTTTCAGAAAACCACTTCTATACATAAATGAACTACATAAAATTTTTTATAAATTACTAATCTTGAGTTGTTTTCTTCAGACAAACAGTTTAGGCGCCAAAGCATATTAAAGTTTTACAAAAATTCTAAAATAAGCAAAATAGCTGTTTGCTGTTGTTTTTGCTAATAACTCAAAAACCACGCACTTTTAGAGAAATGATTTTCTATACTTAAATAAAGTAAATTACAATTCCTACAAATAATGTTCTTTAGATTTTTTGGTCGGATAAGAACTCTACGCACTAGAACGCGTCAAAGTTTGAAAAAAATTCCAAACTAAGCCAAATAACTGTTTTTTTTAGTTTTTCGCTTATAACTCGAAAACAACACTTTTTTAGAGCAAAGTGTTTCTACACAAAAATGAATTAAATCACATTTTCTACAAATTATGTTTCTTGATTTTTTTTCTGCAACAAACTATTTAAGCGCGATAACGCATTAAAGTTTGACAAGAGTTCCAAAATCAGCCAAACATTTTTTTGTTAGTTTTTCGTTTACGATATAACTCGAAAACTACACCTTTTCAGAGCAAAGCGTTTTTATACAGAAATAAACTGCATTAAATTTTCTACAAATTACGTTTCCTGATTTTTATTCTTAAAACAAACTGTTTAGGCGCTATAGCGCGTTAAAGTTCGACGAGAGTTCCAAAACCAGCCAAAAATTGTTTTTTACAAATTGAAAATTATTTTTAGTCAAGCAAACCGAACAATTTTTTTAATTTAACACCCTCCCTATTCCCCCCCCCCCCTTCCAAAATCTTTTACTTCTCGTAATTAGAACATTAACTATCCGTATAGACATGTCTTCATTGACAATTTAGGTTGTTTCAACGCTTGTTCTCAGCTTTGGTTTTTTCCAAGATTAGTAGTACCTAAGCTTCGTTCATCCCCAAAATTATAAAAGTCATGCGGGCTTCCTTTCAGTTGGTAAAAGTTTAGAAATGATCTACAAAACGTAGATCTTAATGTGATCGTATCCATCCAACTGCTTTAGGCTCTAGCCACCACAAACCACAACGGATTAAATATTATAATAATAGTAATTTACATACCTATACTGTTAAAGAGTACTTTCAAAGAGCTTAAGCTCATAACAATTACTAAATTTTAACTAAAATTTACCCCCAAAAGTTAAAAAATAAATTTATCTGTATTAATTGAAGTTTCCTAAAGTAGCACTTTCTGAAAATTTTGAGCCGCGGCTCAATTCATTTTTATCTTACTACGACGAGAAAAAAAACTAAATCCAAGAAAATTTACTAAGCTCTCAGCTTTTCAGAAAAGTGCTTCTTAAACCTTTAAACTTTAATTTTAATAAATGTTGAAAAGAGCCCGTAGAGCTCAAAGTTATGGCACTTTCAAAAAATTTGATCGCAGCCAATTCCCAATTCCTATTGCACCGAAATAAAAAGGAAGTCAAATTAAAATAAATTTTATAAACTTCAAAAAAGGCTCAGGATATACATCGCTACAACTATTACTTTTCAAACTGTGGGCCAAAAATCTATCCTGTCTCTATTTTTCCCTATCTAAATGCCACGTCGATAACTCCACAACGGAAGCTTACCAGGTCCCTCCTAAACTAATTTTCTACTCATTTAAAGCTAATTTCACTTTACTAATTACCCTCGAGTCTCTAGAATTATTTTAGTCGAAAATAAAATTTTAATAAACATTAAATCCAAGACCACCCACCTTCGACAAGAAAAAAAATTTCTAATTAATTCATCAAATCTATACAAATTTTTAATAAAAAGCGTTTGTTAACAAGCGCGCCAACCTTTTCATTAAACATAATTGAATTTATATAATTTTTTGAAATAATTATACTGCGAGGCTTTTAAAATAAAATTTTATCAAAGACACTAAATTAGTTCTTTTGAATATTGTAGAGCTATTTTAATATTAATAACTTTTATAAAAAGAAAAATCAATGCTCCCATAAGTATGGCCATTTGACGTGCATTGCAGGAATAGAAAAAAGTCATTTCACAAATTATTATGTAGCGTGCAACATATCAAATAAAATTTCTTGTCATTATAATAATATGTGACATTTGGAATCTATTTTGTATGTAACATCCAAGAATAAAAAAAACTAAAACATATTTTTTTTGAAGTTGAGTTTGATTTGAGCGGTTCTACGCTAAGTAAAAATTGGAACGTGGGAGTAGTAAAAAATATTAGGAGTATCCAGTTTGATGTGACACTATTGGAGTGTCTTTTCAATGCCATTAGAACGACAATTTGTCATTTTTGCCAAATATAAAAAAATATTGATGATGGTTACAAAATGACAGTCGAAACGCCGTATTTAATTTTCTACAAGAAAAAGTTAATACGATGCCAATTTGGTGATGTAGCGATGATATTTATTTTCACTTTCATTATAACTAATTAATCTTAATACTAACTAGGTAATACTTCTGTAAAATTAAAATTATAGTAAAAGTGTAATTGAATAATTAACTATTTGGCATTCTAAACTGTAAAGAGATTTGATTTAAGCATAATTAAAGTAGCAATTTACGAAACACAAAACGAATTTAATAAATTATTTACTGCTCGTAGTAAAGTTTATAATTAGAAGTGCCACTTCTACAAGTTAATAGGTCAATTTCAAAGTTTAAGGATTTATTGTTGGGATGAATTTTATACAGGGTGTCCTAACTAAACGCGTACGAAGAAGTTGCTCTTATCCTTACATTTTCAAACGGACAGTCTCCTATTCAGGTTAGATTGATCGACCGTTTAACTGATTGATCGGAGTTCGAGTCCACTTTTGTGTCTCACTGCGTACGTTCTCTATTAATTCTAAATCGTATGATTTTACTCAAATATTAATTGCGTTCAATAATTTCTTAAGACACGGCTGAGCACTGAGCACTGTCGAAAGTTATCACTACGATCCGTTTGCAGTTGTAATAATTTACCTAAATTTATTTCAAAAATTGAAAAAGTGTACAAAATAAACAAAGTTATACGACTAAGTCGATTTTATTTCCCTAAAAATATCACGAATACGTGAGTTAACGTTAAGTCACGTAAATCCTTAAACCATGTCGTTTGTTGTTTCAGTCAAGAAATAAATTTAGTGATTTTAAACGGTTTTTAAAAATATTATAAACTTCAAAGAATACACAAAAAATTCTTTGAGTCGACTAAGTCTTAAGCCCAAATTTTTAACGTTTCAAGATGAGCTGTCGTTCTTTGCCTGTCTAAAGTATTAAATTAACCCGTTGAAATGAAATAGTTCTTACTTTATTGCCCACTTCGTCTAATTTGAAAAAGTAATAGAATTATATGATGATCCAAATTTTATTGAATCTAAAAAATGTAAAAGAGTCTTGCTGAAATGGAATGGGATGGAATAGGTCGTGAAATAAACGTATACATGGTGTATCGATATTTGTGGATGCGGACAGTTAGTAGCACTCCCATCTACAATAAAAATTAAGTAAAAAGTTCCTCAGCTATTTGTTGTTTTGACCAGTACTTTTCCAGCTGTCTCGATTTTAACTTCTATGTATAGGAACTTAAGTTAAGTAAGTGGGTAAAGGTAAAAACAGGAGCACGTTAATTTACAAGTAAAACTGGAACAAAAGTTCCTTTGAATTTTATTGTTTTGACTGGTACTGTTCCAGGTATCTGGATTTTCGGAACTTAAGTTTAGTAAGTAGGCAAAAGTACCCAAACATGAGCAAATATAAACACATGAGCATTCATAAGAGTTTAGCTCTTCAAAATCTAAACTAGTTGCACCAAAATTATCTACTTTGAGAGCCTTTCGTTTAAGTGTTTTTTTTATTTCAAAACCTTGACACAATGCACTAGAAATTTGCTGTCTCCAGAACTATAAAAACTACGCGGTTAGGAAATGTATCGAGACCGTAGAAATTGACACAAAATTATTCAGAATTCGAGCCACCCTGTATAAAATGCCCAAAATACCGCCGGACGTTTTTAGCCGAAAAGTTTGTGCCAATTTTAATCATCAATCGGCGTTATTTTCATTACGAGTTTCTGTGATATTAGTATTAACTTTAGTCGATACTACGAATTTGCTGGTGGACCGACAACAAAGCTGTTTATTCTCGTGCGGAACCCCGTATACATATATTACGCTGTTGCTCATATCGTAATTATCTTAGGGTTCAAGTTTCGTATTTTCAATTTTAACAGGTTATTAATTTATAATTAACTGACGGCGCTAATTAATTTATGACGAGATATAAAATGAAAGGGATAAGTTAGTAGTAGCAGAAGTAGTAGTAGTAGTGGAGGCTAAAATTTAATGTAGAAACCTATGTTTTAAAGGCATATCAATTGTAATTTAGTCTAATTAGTATTTGAAAGCATTATTGGCAATGAAAATTATTATGTCAAGCATACGTTGCTATCAGTATTCCAAACTGATCTAATTGAATTATTACAAAATTATGCATATTACTAACGTAATTTTGCTATCAAGATTCCACTCTGTTTGAGGATCGATAATAATTTTAGTCAATCTTATACCTAATAAATAACTTTGTAATAATTGGGACGTTTTTGATAATACTTTGTTATTTCTATTCTGCTCCAAAGGTTTTCTACTACCAGTGTGTAACTTTGAGGAGGCTAAAATTTGTTAATTAATGAGCTACTGTGTAAACACTTTGAAACTTGAAGAAAATATACATAATTAAGTATTAAGAGTACGAGTACAAGATTTAACAATACATTAAACCATCAAAGAGTCGCTTAAATTAATTTAAAAACACGTAATGTGAGCAATTCAAAGGAAAACTTACCTACATAATTTATGCTTCAGTAAATAACGGAAATTCGTTGTAAAAATGTAAGACGACGGTGCACGTACAATGGCCTTTAATTTTATTTTTCCACTTATAGGAAAGTCGAGTCTTGTGACTAAATTCGTTCTAAGGTCATCGAGAATATTTATATCATTTTTACTATTAGCGATCGATTTTCTCAATAGACAAAAAAGTCAACGAAAATGTAAAGCTGAACAAACACCGAATGCCACACTATAATGATACAAGCGTTCAGAAGTAAACATGAACCCCGGAAAATATGTGAACTAATATTAACAATTTTTAAAAATTTGGAGCGGCAAAACATTCAGCCAATCAGAGCAAGAAAAATTTGAAGGGTACAGTCAATAACAATAATCTTGGCTTGTCAGTTTTTTTCCTGTTTTGACGGTTAGAATTTATTATTTGTTTTTTAAATTAAATCGATATCAACGATATGACTAGTAAATCGAATCGGAGTACTCATTCCGAAGCCAGAAACGTAATTAAAACTGTTATGGAGTTCTTCGATAAACAGAAAGCTGCTGGTGAATGAAGCCTTTCCCTTAGAAAAGGCAACTGAACTAGCTGCTGCCGCTACTGGAAAATCAATCTCTTTTATAAAACGTCTTCGGAAGGAAACTGCAACAGCCGAAGATGGATTTTTTAAATATCCCTCAAAGACAAAAAGAAGTGGAGGTGCAACAAAAATAGTTTTTGATGATTGTGACCTGTAAATTATTTTGAAAAGGACAGGTCATGAAGTCTACACAGTTGAGAAAATAGTTCCGACGGTTAATATTTTAGTCGATAAAATGAAACAAAAAATTAATTACTCTGGTGGACCAGACACTAATCTGTCACAAAAACTGACACGTTTTTAAATTTGCCGCGAAAATACTTTTTGCTTTGACTGTACCATGAAAATTAACGCGCCACTAGCCACGCCCCTCCAGAGCTCATGTTTGAATCAGTCGACTGTATCTAACGTATACTATGAATGGTCCAGTGCATTTACAAAAATTCTATACGTGTGACCCAAAAGTTTTAGGCACTGTCATTTTTTATTTTTTATTCGATAGAGGGTTAATCGGAGACCTTAACTCTGATTTTGCGTATCCGCGAAATTACCCCTTTCGCCGCCATGGGCAGCCCACTTTAGGCTTGGATTGGTCGGCGACCAATGGACTAATCGGATTAATTTTTATACGCAAATACGCATAATTGAGTCTTCTTTAAAAAGCATCAGTCATCAACAGCTCCAAAGCAGCTCGCTCCAAACTACTCGCAAAAAACCGCCCGAAAAGAAAATTTTCAAAAAAATTTTTAACTTTGAACACGAATAACTTTTTTTCTCGTCATCGGACCGCTTACTATGACATAAATGAATTTGAAGGAAAAATACTAACGAGTCAAACGATTCCAAAACCATCGAGTTGCAGTAAATAGAACTCGAGATATGGGCCACAACGCAGTTTTCAAGATGGCGGCGAAAGGAGTAATTTCGCGGATACGCAAAATCAGAGTTAAGGTCTTCGACTAACCCTCTATCGAATAAAACAATAAAAAATGACAGTGCCTAAAACTTTTGGGTCGATTCGTAAGTGCACTGGACTAGTAGAAAAAGTGCGTTTTCTAAATTCGTGCGCCGCTGAACTCGACTACGAAAGGCTCGTCGGACAATTTCCTCCCTTGTTTGGAAAATTGCAACACAAATAACTACTATTTTCAACTAAATATCATTATTTAAGAGAAAACCACTCAGCTTGAATTACTTCCAGTTTTAATTTTTGCGCCACATTTTAAACAAAAATTTAATTTATTTAATTATCTATTTTGATTGTAGTAGAAGGTTTCTTGACCGACAGTAAGAAGTTACGAGAGAATTAATTAAGCTTTTATAATTAGGCATCAAATGGAATAGTTATGATTTTCTGCCTAGTGGTCCAATATCCAAAAACGCAAAATACTTAACTTTCCAGTTTCTTAAAATTATGACCTCGAAGGACAAATTTTTCAGCAAACGACATGCTATTCTTTCTTAAATTAGACTAAATTTTCTACAATTTTAGACCATAATGGCTTCCGTAGGCCTAATAGTGTCCTTGATGCACATGTTAAAGGTTTCTGAGATTTTCAATATTTCTTTGGCGAATTTCAGTTAGGAAAGCTGTGAAATACTAAACGGGGTTTTATAAAAGTTAGTATACTCCAGCTCGGGCCCCAAAAGAGGTCTCAAGCATTGAGTTTCCCAGTAACTTCTGTTAAAAACCCTAGGGTTGAGATCAATTCTACAAGATGCGAAAACTATAATCACATACCAAGTCCTCGTACCTATTAAGGAAGATTGGCGATATGGATTAGCGAGGTCTCACTGATGATATTAATGAGTGTGAGAGTGCAAGGACTTCTCCTTAGGAGTGTTCATGGATATTCAGGGAGTTTCCTATAATACACCTCTACACCTGGATCTCGCATAGGCTAAAGCATAGAGTGGTTCAGGCTTCGATAAATCACTGTGCCGTAGTAGCAACAGTAAATCGAAGTTGTTTCCAACGAGGGGTGCTCTTACCACTTCTATAGTGCCTCGTAGTTGAAAATCCTCTCAAACGTCTACAGAAGGAGAGGTTACACGTCGTAGGTTATGCCTACGACATAATAACCATAATAACAACGAAAAAGAATGCAAAGTCCCACAACCGTCCGCGACCTCTTCAAAATCGTGCATTTCACGTTTGGATCTAAGAGGGCCTCTTAACGTTAGAAGTGAGTTCTGGCGGTTTATATAATATAGATTAATTTCAACTAACTTTACTGCCAATTAGGTTCTCGGAATTCACTGTAGAAATTTGTCGGTGACTTTCCGGGACACTCTGTACAATAAACAAGATTTTTACCTGGGGTCGACAACGACTCAACTGGTATTACGCTGAAAAATTACGCTATTATTAGGGTGAAATTTCTTGCACAAAACAATTATTTCCTGACGGTTCCTTTTCTATAGACGCCAAAATTTGATTCTTTTGAAATTCACGTTGGGTCGCGTGGTTCTTTACAAATTCAATTCCAACATCTAGTGGTATTAAAACTACCCCTTAAATTTTGAAACTTGTTTACAAAATATCTAATTTCTAAAATGTGAATATAAACAATACGCTTGACTTAATCAACATCGTCGGTTATTAATATTAACGATGAGGATTACTTCTCTTTGTATATTATATAATTTTGGTTGCACTAATAAATTTGCAAGAAAATAAAAATAAATAAAAAGCTGCTACGTTCCATCATCAAAAAGAATGCAAAGAGCTCTAAATCTTGTAGAGAAATGGTGTTTGGAAGAGGGTCTGACGGTTAATCTGAGAAAGGCCTCGTTAATCCATTTCACAAGAAGAACAAATAAGCCCGATGGTAACAGAAAGCTATACCTATTTGAGATGTTTTTAGAAGCAGTGGGAGAAGCCAAATACTTAGGAGTTATCCTTGAAAACAAACTAACCTTCATACCACGTATAAAAAGACAAATAAAGCTACAAACGCCGTATAGACCTGTAGACGTCGGCAAAACCTGGAGACTGACACCACAGTTGACTTACAGGATACACAGCGTAATTGTTATAAGTTATAACAATAGTAACATGTGCAGGCTCTGTGTGGTGGACTAAGCCACAAACACAAACTAGGCAAAATCCAAAGATTGGCTTGCCAATGAATAACTGGAGCAATGCGTACTACGCTTACAGCGGAATGGAAACAACGCTAAACTTTCCACCCTTACATTTGGCAGTGAAATCCAAACCACTAAGGGAGGCTTACAGATTAAATACTCACTCCTCCACAGGAAGGAATGGGCAAGTACATGTCTCAATCCTAAGAGAGATGGCAGAACCCCATACTTAGTGTGGTGTCTGACAGAATAACAAAAGTCACTTTTGGTGAAGTGGCATATAAAACACGGGAGGGAAACTCCCAACACAGGAACATTCTAAAGTCCTACTGGAGAAACCTTCTGACAAAAGAATGACGGGCCATTGCCAGCTTAAAAAGCACTATTATACGATGGAAGTAGGAGAAAATCCACTGTGCAGAGGATGTGCAGAGAAAAAGGAAACTCCAATTCATTTTCTGCTACACTGAGAGGTTTTTACACGAAGTCGTCACAGCATTCTCAGAAAGGAGAAGATGCTCCAAAGAGAACTGCCCACTATTAAGTCTACAGAGACTGTTCTACTTTCTAATTAAACCAAATTTAGTCTACTTTAAAAAGTATAGGATAGCTTTGGCCAAAAACTTGGTTTTTCAGGGCCAAAATTTACAAAAACTGTAAGGTCAAATTCGTGGATATTTGACAAAGCTCCTGAGGTCTGCCGAGTCCGAAAACTTGAATTTAGGTAACAAAGTTACTGTACTAAGGTGCTAATATTTCTAATACACGAAGTTAAACATTTTTTGTTGTAAAAGAAAACTGCAAGAGGGTCGAAAATTCTTTCAAGTTTAACTTGAAAATCTTGAACTAATCGATTATTCCAAACAAATAATTGTATATTTAAAAAAAACGTAGGTAAAAAACTATATAAAACAAAATACCTAAATGCGATGTTGTTTATGGACAATGTTGAAATCGAAAAAGTTTAATAAATGCAGGCCAAAATGAGAAAATAAGCGAAAACTGATGAACCAACACAAAAATCGCTTTATACAAATAAAGTTAACGTAGCAAGCGCACAAATTATTTAAAAACGTCGAAAGCAGATTCTAGTTATTCCTGCATTTATTTTTTCTATAATTAACAGTTCTTTTAAAAACAAATTTCCAAAGCTACACGAATTTATAACTTACAACTCACACTCTATCACTTGTTAGAAGCCCGTACAACTATTATACGGAACAAAATCTCGGTGGTTTAGCTAAAATGTTAATTAATTTCTAATTGAATTTAAGGCGTTCAAAAAAAACTTTTGTTGGTTTTCATAAAAATATACAAAACTTCTTCTACATTTCAATCGATACGCAAATTAATTCTTTAATTAATTTTTTTTTAAGTTTATTTCAAACAGTTTTTAATTTTTAAAAAGCTTTAATGGCTTATTTAAAAGCGAAAAAATTAGAAAGGAACGACGATACGCAAAATTTAAATTAAAAAATTAACATTTAACCGCCATTTTTTCTCCTCTTTCATTTTTTCCATTATTTTTTAAAAGTTGTGTTTGAAAGGATGAAAATGACTATGAGAAATTTGTCTTTATGTCCGTCAGTTTAACTTCCTTTTCTTGGCATTTCACGGAAGTAAACTTCAAAGTAAAATCTTCCAGTTAGGTTGTCTTAAGTTTAGATGAGTAGGGTGTATGGATGGCCTTTCTTCCAAAGTCTTTTCTTTTCAATTCATACGGAAACTAACGTCTCATTTCCGCTTAGTATGTTTGAATTTTCTTTTATCTCTATTTTGACATGTTTTGATCACGTCGATCTTGGACTAATTGCAGGGGACACGAAGAAAAAATCACTCTGTATGGCGGCTTTGCCTCTTAAAAAAGAGCCTTTAATACGCCCTTACTAAGAGTTGTACCCAAAATTGAATAATTCTATTGGTCTTCTTTTTGACAATTATTGACAATGTGAATTATTTAAAATTATCGACTAACGTAGCGGCTTTTCATTGAAGGTGGGATAAAATGTTTAAAACATATAAAGACGCAAATCAATTATAAAATTACAATGACAATTTTTACTCTATCACTGACCTGTAAAACGGCAGGAAAATCTAAACACGTGCTCATTGACGAAAATATCTACTATAAAAATGTCATATTTCTGCATTTTCTTTTTCTCTTCACCAAATTTCCATCGAAATATCACCTGAGCGTACGTAATAGCAAAAATTTTGATTCTATAAGGCCATTATTTGTAATGAGATTGATCAAAAATTCTCGACAGCATCATCTTTTGTGGGATATAACCCTGAAACGAAGCCAAATCAGACGTAGACTTATAAAGTACTTTGATGGTGATTTTCGGCCAGGAATGCGCGTTTAAAACTTGTCTTTTACTTCAAAGAATGTTGCGAAAGTTTAAAAACTGACAATAATTTGGTTTCGAACTATGAATTAGGCCTTCTTTGTAGTTTTAATGTTCCAATAAGTAATTTTTTCAGTTTAATAACAAATTACTTCATTTGACTTTACTAAAGACTCCTCTTAGTAAAAGCGTCGTGATTGTCTACATAATGTGACACGTGTGGGGTTAATTTTCATTACTTAGCCCACCGAACTATTCTTGTCCAGTTATAAGGTGTACATCATTTTTCTAACACTTTGAACAGATACTATTAAATAATGTCTTAATCTTAACCCAATAACTTACAGAAATCAAAAATGTACAGGGTGCTCTATTTTAAAGCTTCGATTTCTAACGGCCACATAGCTACAACTACCCTTTTAGTCTTAAATTTAGTCATATTTAGAAATAATATTTTCGAGACATTTCATACAAACAATATCTTTAAAGTGTCGTACTTTATTCTGCGTATTGTTTTCGTCTGAAGTTCGTTTAGGTTTTTGCAGATCGTTATGTTACTGTTTTACGATTGTATCCTATAAAATAACAAACTCAATTTAGTTTACGATCTTTTTTTGAAATAAAAATATACATAGCAGTAGTAAAGGATTTTCAGAGTTATATCTTTTCTTTAAAAAAAATACTAAAAGCACTAAATAGTTATTTTAACGAAGTCGTTTTAATTATCTGCAAACATCTGGTGGCAATTTTATGAACTCTCACCAATTTTTTTAAAAGTTAATTTCAAATTGGAAGAGTTAAATAAAACCGGTCGCCAAGAATACATTTTTCTCGGTGTTTTGATGGCTACGATTCTATGTCTAAAAGATAATATTGTCGATTTGATTTTGGCCACAGAAAAAACTAAATGGGTTGTTGTGCCCAAACAATCTGAACCTTCGTCTTATTATACGGAGAGCATTCACATTTCAAATCAGTCGATATATTCGTTCGCAAGTCATCGTCGTTATCACACAGACAAACAGGCAGTGAAAAGTTAAACTTTGCAAAAATTCGGCAAAAAAATTTTCAGCATCATACATAGCTTTCCCAGTTTGGCTTTCAGGTAAATGACTAAAAAGAAAAGAATTCGTTTTAGGTGTTTCGTATTTCCTTTCTAAATATAATGGAGTTGTAATTAGGATATTACTCATATACGGCGATTATAACGCTAATGGAAATGACCACCCTACAATTAAATTGTACAATAAACAGCCCTAAAACAGCAGATTACACGACGCGTGTGTTAATTCGTAAAGTAAAAACGGCTGATGTGACTATGATCGGACTTTTTCGTAGTACGCGTTAACGCCGATTCCACACGCTATCAAAATATAAAATTAATACCGGAAGTAGGACGAAACGATAGTCTCCTCACAATATCTTTCTCATTGCCAAAATTTTAAATTCTGAAATTGAAAGCTAATCTCATTTCTGGCTGAATCGGAATTCAAAATATAAATGTTAGAAAGTGATCAAATATACAGACTGCTTTCAGAAAATTGTTTCATTTGGTCAGTGATTTTTTTACACATTAACTTCAACTTTCAGGGTTTATAACTTTCTAGAGTTGCATTTTGCGTTATAATTTCAAGAGGGGCAAGATGTCCTAATTTGGTCCTGGGAACTCACTGTAGAGCATTGTCAGTAATTTTCCGGTACACCCTGTATATGCCTGGTTTTAGAATTTTTTTATAATAATTATTATGTGCGAAGTTGCAATAAAAAACCTAAAGAATAAAACAATCGTTATACGGACCGCCATCTTGAATTTAAAAATTTGAAAAGGTATAGCTTTGATTCATATTACTTTTTCAAAGTAGACAAAGTTACCGAAAAAGTAAAAGGAGTGACTTAATGGGAAAGTTTCATGTAGTAGGTAGGCACATTAAACAGAAACTTTGTTTAACGAAATAGAAAATTCGCTAAGTGCACGAAACGCCACCACCAATAAAATTTTTCTAGATCAATAATTACTTATTACTTTTCCGTCTAACAGTGGGCGTAAATCCCATTTAAGGAGACCATCAAAAATAATATTTATGTAACAAAAAATGTAAATTTCAGTAATTGCCAAATACCTTAGTGTTGAACGCTCTCTTTGCCATTTGCAACTTTCCAGATTCCAGTTTGAAACGGTTAGAAGTAGTTGAATCGAACTTGTTAAAAATCTGAAACAAAAGTGAGAATTTATAAGAGGTTTTTGAAAACCCTGAGTAGCTCTAAAAGGATTATTGTTATTCCCCTTCATTATAGAACGATAATAATCGCAGTAATGGGATATACTCGTATCATGTAACATATTAATAGGTACCAAATAGATTGCGAGTTATTTTAATTAATGAAACATAATATAATAATTAGTTTTAATATGTCTTTTGAAAAAATGCTGTTACGGTATTACGTCGATGATTCCATAGCAAGTTTAATTTTTGTTACAGTTCAACCCTCATAATACAATGAGGTAAATAGAGACCCATATACATTTAAAGTTGTTTATCTTTGAGACTATCATTGGTAAAAGTCTAAAAAAATTAATTTACACAACATAATACGTCAATCTAATACGTTGTAAATGAACC
Organism: Malthinus flaveolus; assembly: GCA_950108345.1. Lineage (NCBI taxonomy): Eukaryota > Metazoa > Arthropoda > Insecta > Coleoptera > Cantharidae > Malthinus > Malthinus flaveolus. Next base: position 94,460,828 of record OX467285.1, read on the forward strand.
CCAACATACACACATAAGTGAAAAAACTTTAAATGAGAAAATTTGTTTTCCACCAAACGCCTCGGGAATCGAACCCAAGACTTTGCTATTTCCGGTAGCACGCCTATACCAAATACGCTAGGAGGTTAACATAATTTTCACAAAGCAATCCGGCATTGTTAAATGCGTCGAGAAAGCGAAATATATACAGTGTGTCCACGGATGGACCTAACTATACTTGTAAACTTCCTTATTTTTCATTTTTTGATAAAAAGTTATTCTTTATGAAGAGTTTTGCTTCTCTTGAAAAGTCCTTTGCCATAGTCAAAATGTCTATGTAATGTACAGGGTGTTTAGAAAATGGAGAAACGTGAATGATGATAAAAGTAAAGTACTAGTTATAAGAGAAGAAATGAAAAATGGTAGAGAAAAAATTTGTTTCTAATGTTAATAGAAGCCCAAATATGAAATTTTAACATTGTATCTCAAAGTTTGTATTTGTGTAGAAGTAAGATGATCTTATGTTGAGTACTATCAATGGTAATATTTATGCAAGAGAGCTGCTATGTTATTGTTGTTTGAGTTCATATTTCATTAAATTATGCACTTTGGTAAACTTCATTGAGTACATGAGTACTAATTGCTTTTATTTTAAAGAAGTCAAAAATACACATTTTGAGATACAATGTTCAAATTTCATATCTGAGCTTATATTAGCATTAGAAACAACTTTTTCCTTTAACGTTTTTCATTTCTTCTCTTATAACTAGTACTTTACTTTTATCATCAGTAACGTTTCTCTATTTTCTAAACACCCTGTACATTACATAGACATTTTGACTATAGCAAAGGACTTTTCAAGAGAAGCAAAACTCTTCATAAAGAACGACTTTTTATCAAAAAATGAAAAATAAGGAAGTTTACAAGTATAGTTAGGTCCATCCGTGGACACACTGTATAAATCAAATTAGTATGCATACAACAATCATACGTGAATAAATTGTGAATGTAATAATACGTCAATGTTTTAGTAAAATAAAAATTTTGTAGCATGATGACCCGTTAACCCCTCATTCTCCCATCTTCCCTCATTTTCTCAGGACCAAATTATGAAGTTTGCACTTCTTGAACTTATATCCGCAAATGCACCCTTAAAAAATTATATAGGCTCTCATAGTTAAAATGTCACTTTATTCAGATATAGTGACTTTATTACATACTAGAGCTTGATCTTCGCTCCTCTTGCGTCTTCGCCAAAGCTATCGGTTTGGCAATACCTGCAGGTTGCGCTCGAATGTTTCGCCATCCCTCGAAACATTCGAATTTTCTTGCGAGACCTGCTCTCCGCGCACGACGAAAGAGATTGTCCCACAACCGTCCGCGACCTCTTCAAAATCGTGCATTTCACGTTTGGATCTAAGAGGGCCTCTTAACGTTAGAAGTGAGTTCTGGCGGTTTATATAATATAGATTAATTTCAACTAACTTTACTGCCAATTAGGTTCTCGGAATTCACTGTAGAAATTTGTCGGTGACTTTCCGGGACACTCTGTATAATAAACAAGATTTTTACCTGGGGTCGACAACGACTCAACTGGTATTACGCTAAAAAATTACGCTATTATTAGGGTGAAATTTCTTGCACAAAACAATTATTTCCTGACGGTTCCTTTTCTATAGACGCCAAAATTTGATTCTTTTGAAATTCACGTTGGGTCGCGTGGTTCTTTACAAATTCAATTCCAACATCTAGTGGTATTAAAACTACCCCTTAAATTTTGAAACTTGTTTACAAAATATCTAATTTCTAAAATGTGAATATAAACAATACGCTTGACTTAATCAACATCGTCGGTTATTAATATTAACGATGAGGATTACTTCTCTTTGTATATTATATAATTTTGGTTGCACTAATAAATTTGCAAGAAAATAAAAATAAATAAAAACTGCTACGTTCCATCATGCAAAGTTTGATATTGTTTTAAAGGTGGTTTCATAACCCGCACAGCTGCGATATACTGCTTAAAGTACAAGTTTATATTAATTTAATCAAATTATTCAAGTTTTCTTCAAACGGTAATAAATATTCCTACAGGACCGTACTCCAAATAACTTTTTCAATAGGAGTGAAGCGTGAAGCGTCGATAGAAAAGCTTTGGAGGTTAAATATTAAAGCGCAGTTTTTGTTTTCTTTGTGATGCCTGTAAGTTCTCATCACACCATATCCGAGACCGCCCAAGCGAACTCGCTACCGTTTTAAATTAGGTTTGTCAATGAAATCTATACAGGGTGGTCCAACATGAGGGGGATATTAATTTTGGTAAGTAGTAAGTAGTAGTAGAGCAAAATGGGTTCTAGATCAATTAGCATAATATCGCGAAACCCGTGCGAGCTAATTAACTTATTCAGTTTTTTAAATTAGCGGGTCGCGAGCTCGTGGGTCTTACGATATTATACAAATTAGTCTAGAACCCGCTTTGCTATACCTAATACTCTGGTAGTATTTTGGGAACTCTAGATCTCGACTATAAGTTAGGACCCGTCTTAAAAAAACCATTGGCGAAACCGGAAATTAGCCTAATAAAAAGATTTTTTGAAAACACCCTGTATAATTTTTTTTAGTTATTGTAAAATTATCTGTTTGGCTATACCAAACATGGTGAATTTTGATTCCAATTTAATTTTGCGTCTTATAGGCTCATACGGCCTTTATTCATAAAAAGAGTAGCCATTTTAGCACACGCCATTGCTTTACGAGCCGCCCACTATAGCTAGAAACTCATAAATTTTGATAGGTATTTAAAAGCCTCTAGCAGTAACGAATCTCCTATTTTTAAATAAATAAGACTTTAACCCCTCAAAGTACGAGATTAACCTGCTTGTTTATTTATTCCACGTCCAACGTGCTTAATCTGCCAACCAAAACGTAACTGCTTTCTAGTTTTGCTATTAGTGCGAGTAACTATATTAATGTGATTATGATTAGTGTTCACAATTTAGTTAGATTTGTTTGGTTTTCCTAACCACTCGTGTATCTAACTCGGAAGTTCATAATATTCAATTACAATAAAGGGTAGATGTAGATATTAGATGTTCCAGGAACATACTAGTTTTTGAAAAATATATTTTGTACCGTTCCTTTGGTAAATTCGCAAGTTTAGTAGCAAAATTTCCCCATTTAATTTCAGACGTTAACATAAATTTTCTTCTATTTAATATAAACCTCAATTACAAACTCAAGATGGAGAATAGTAAATGCTCGAGCCTCAAGAATAATTTCATTGTTTTGGCTGATATTTGTTTTGCAATGGTTTGGATGTATAACCACCTGTGCTTCCTTTGCGCACATTCTAATTTCAGGTTCAGTTTCAGTTTCAGTTTCAAATTCAAATAAAGTTTTTGTTGACTTTGCACTTTTTTCAATTAAATTCCCATTTCTAGTATAAACAAATTTTCAATTTATGCAAAATTTCGTTCAACTTAACCATCGGAATTAGGAATTATCTTAGAGGGGTTTAATTGATAATTCAATAGTGACGAATTGTAGTCGAATTAAAATGAAGGTAACTTCCAAAGTGAATTACGACATTTCAAACAGCTTAGGGAAATCGACAAAGCAAATTTCTATCTCTGACGTTTGAAAAACAATTCTGCAATTGAATACGAAGATTAAAGCTAAGCAATTTGAATTTATTTTCTATTAGAGTGAAAAATTAGTTTCGCAATTCCTTTGAATTTTTTTTTTGGTTTTAAACGAGATTATAAATTTCAGGATTTAATTTCGGTTTTAGCCTTTTTTTAAATGTACTTGAAGCTGTTTATCACAAAAATCTGGTTACATGTCAAATATGAAATAACATAAATCGTGCACTTTATGGCTAAATCGATTATGATTAAATGACATTACAATCGCCTACAGCTTTTAGCTCGTGGGCATTTATATATTAAATAAATTTGTCCCATGTTCACTTTAATATTATTAATATTACGTTACTAGAATAATATTAATTTAACTCCCTACATTAATTTTGCAAATACCCGGACCATTAGCTGGTTTCAAAAAAGTAAACAAATTTTGTGATATGACTTATCATCATACACTCCAACACTTCTTTAGACCCAAAGTCTGCAAGTATTACTCAAAGCTAACAACTGGAATTTGAGAAGAATTTTTCGCTATGCGGGGCGGGGAGGGGGGGGAGCCAAATTTAAACTTTGTTATCTCGTATAGGGATACGTTCTGAGAAAACTGCGAGAATATTCTCTTTTCCAATTTCTTGCTAATAACTCGAAAACGACGCACTTTTAGAAAAAAATCGGTTCGGAAAAACTACCCTGTAATCTCATCAAGGAGGCGATTTATTTATACGCAAAGCAGAAACAGCAGAATCATATTACTAGGGGTATGCTGAGCATCGAAGAAATGGCCGTCCGCAAAGGCAAGATCGGGCAAATGCCCTCTCCTGGAACTTCTGAATCAACCCCTCACTTCTAATATTTTAGATACATACTACCTATTAGTGTTTACCTACTTTGTTTTTGAGAAACACCTCATGTGAGTATTAATTAAATTGTAAAAAAAAGCCGAAACATTTTATTCCCCCCTCCACCCCGGAGAAAAAAGTCTATATTGAACACTGTATTCGTCTCACGCAAAAAAACGTGAGAGACATTGTAGGAAATTTGATGCAGTTTATTTTGGTATCGGAAAACTATTTTCTAAAATGCGTAGTTTCGATTATAAGAGGAAAAATAAAAAACAGTTTTTGGTTGATTTTAGAACTTTTGTCAAACTTAAACGCGCTGTAGCGCGTAAACCATTTCAATAAAGGAACAACATAAAAGACATGATTTGTAGAAAATTAGCTGTGGCTTATGTTTGTATAGCAGCAGTTTTGCCAAAAAGTGCGTAGTTTTCGAGTTATAAAAGAAAAACTTAAAACCCGTTTTTAGTCGATTTTGGAAATTTTAGCAAACTTGAACAGACTGTACCGCGTAAACCGTTCACATGACGAAAAAGCCTAAGAGACATGATTTGTAGAAAATTAGCTGTGGCTTATGTTTGTATAGCAGCAGTTTTGCCAAAAAGTGCGTAGTTTTCGAGTTATAAAAGAAAAACTTAAAACCCGTTTTAAGTCGATTTTGGAAATTTTGGCAAACTTGAACAGACTGTACCGCGTAAACCGTTCACATGACGAAAAAGCCTAAGAGACATGGTTTGTAGAAAATTAGCTGTGGCTTGTTTTTGTATAGCAGCAGTTTTGCCAAAACGTGCGTAGTTTTTGAGTTATAAGAGAAAAACTTAAAACCCGTTTATAGTCGATTTTGGAAGTTTTGTCAAACTTGAACGGACTGTACCGCGTAAACCGTTCACATGACAAAAAAGCCTAAGAGACATGGTTTGTAGAAAATTTGCTGTGGCTTGTTTTTGTATAGCAGCAGTTTTGCCAAAAAGTGCGTAGTTTTTGAGTTATAAGAGAAAAACTTAAAACTCGTTTATAGTCGATTTTGGAAATTTTGGCAAAATTGAACGGACTGTACCGCGTAAACCGCTCGCTAAGAGAAAAACCCTAAGCAACATGATTTGTAGAAAATTGACTGTGTTTTGTTTTTGTATAGAAGCAGTTTTGCCAAAAAGTGCGTAGTTTTCGAGTTATCAGAGAAAAATTTAAAACACGTTTTTAGTCGATTTTGGAAATTTTGTCAAACTTGAACGGACTGTACCGCGTAAACCGCTCGCTAAGAGAAAAACCCTAAGCAACATGATTTGTAAAAAATTGACTGTGTTTTGTTTTTGTATAAAAGCAGTTTTCTAAAAAAGCGCGTAGTTTTAGATTTATAAAAGAAAAACTATAAAACAAGTTTTGGTCGATTTTGGAACTTTTGACAAACTTGAACGCGCTATAGCGCGAAAACCATTCACATATACAGAAAAACCTAAAAAACATAATTTGTAGTAAATTTGCCGTGGTTTATTTTTGTAAAAGCATTTTTCTCAAAAAGTACGTAGTTTTTAAGTTAGAAGCGAGAAACTAAAATTTTTTTGCAATTTTCTCAAAACGCATCACTTTTACGAGGAGACAAAGTTAGAATTTTCCCCTATGAATAATAATTAAAATATAAATAAATGTAGATTCGAAATCAAAATAATGATTCGCATAAAACACAAACATCTAGTACTACTGCCATCAACAAATCAACATCAACATATCGGTTTCTTGTATTTCTCTCTAAATCTTCTAACAGGAAAAGCTTCTCATAACTCATAACAAAAATATTGCAATCGAAGAATTTTTTTAATTAAAAAATACTTTTTCACGAAAGCAATATAATAATAAAATGAATTTCGAAAATGATTAGAAATATTTTTATCAGAACGAAGCGGGGAGTTAATTAACATTCCCCTCCAAATACGTTTTTTAGGCTTTTCTTAATGGTTTTTCGATACCACTCATTACGTTGTTTGGTTGTTAAAGACTTTTTTTCTAAGATATCTCATTAACGTAATTTAGCTCAAAGAGAAGTAATTGACCACATCGAAATCCAATTCTATTTTATAACAAAAAAATGCTAATATTTTTTTAAAATAATGAAGTACCTACTAACTAGTTTTAAAGTAATGGAAATCTGGAGAGACGTTCTGAAGCGTCGTTTACATAAAATTTGTTAGTGGAAAAATTACGTAAACGAAAATTACGGCATTGTAACGAGAATTTTCTTTTTGCATACGGAACGTGTAATAGGTAACGTCATTTGCAATAAATTAATTTTCGACAATAATTGCTTTATCGGGTGCTTTAAACCTTCGTACAGAGAACGCTTACACGACCTACAGACTACAATTTTTTTCAAAGCGTTCAAATTTTAACACAAAATTTAAAAATATGCTTTGTAGCACCGGATTTAAAGTTTTTCGGTAATTAACGTGTTCAAGCCCAAGTAGACTTTTTCAGCCAGTGGCTCTCGCAAAGCAACGGCACATTAACGAGCCATCCGAACTATGCACTTATAAAGAAAATTATTTTAGAATGTTCTGCGTGTAATGAAAATGAATACTATTCGGACTCGACGTTTGTTACGCGTCTTCTTTTATTTGAGAAACTCACTGGTAGTGAGGCAGCCATTAGTAAAAGAGAAAAGTTTAAAGTCGACAGGGGGATTTTTAATCAATTTTTTATTATTTCTTAATTTAGAAAAAAATAAAAAACGCAAAAACAAGGTTTACTTATACGTATACATTGAGAGCGTCTTAGGCCGTTGAGATTTTACGAGTAAACCATTGATTTTACAAAAACAATTTATTTTATGTGTCTTATAAAGTATGTTCTTCTGTTCAATATTCTTTTCCTTTACTTTATGATTTTTCCATTAGTTTGAAAAAAAAATACGACACACAAGTTCGAGTTCGTTCAATGCGATCTTCAATTTTATATAAATTGTGACAATTTATCTATTAGGAGCTTTACGAACTTTAAAGGAAGTGTAGAAACTTTAACAAGGTCTCTACGTTTCGAAAATTAAATCAATTGTAAAAAGAAAAAAAATAAAGTTCGACGAAAACCGTAGTACTATCCAGATCCACCTCTATATTTCAAATAAATTACAGAAAGTTCCGATAATTGTGCAATCTTTCAAACGACCTTTTCAATGTTGTACGTTGTAGATGATTGTATACTGGGCAAATAAACATTTAATTGGTTTGGATTTAAAATATACAGTGTGTTGCATCATGAATAATTATGACACTGATATAATGTAAAATGACAATGGTGAGTTTGAGCCCAGGCTCAGAGACTCAGCGAATAATTCGGGTCAGTATTCTCGGTCAGCAATAACATCCAGCCACTGACAATGTATGGTTTAATAAATGTTTCTTCTCTAACGGTATCTGAGTTAAAAACCTCTGCCAGGGGAGTACCGAATAAGAGGTGCACTGGTCTGGATAACTTTCCTCAATATGTTTTCAAACGCTTCGTTGGCTCCATGGAGGAACCCCTGCTATATTACTGTTCAATTTAATTATAAATCAAAATTTGTTTCCAACACTCAGTCTGGTGTGCCCTGTCTTTAATCTGGGGATTGAGGCATGTTTGAGAATTATAGGCCCGGCCCATATCTATTCTGGCGGTGGAGCTAAATTACTAATGTCTCGACTTACTTTGATCTTGTCATACCTTTGTGTGAAGCATAATGGTGGTATCCCAAGATATTTCGGTTAAGCCTCTGGCGTCCCAAGGGGTTGCAGTATAGGTCCGCTTTTTTTCTTGACGAGTGCTTGAGGTTTGTGAAGTATGTCTTGTGTGCGGAAGACTTGAACAGTGTTTTCCATTTCGGGATCATGCTGTATCTATCATCGATCATTCACATAGATTGTTGGATTTATTAATTTGCAACCTTAGAGTTATGGTTACCCTGTTTAATTGTAAAATTCGATCTGTTATGCTAGAATACGGTTGCCTGGTATGGGAATCATCTTTTGCGGTCGATATCTCTGGGATTGAAAGGGTGCAGAATAGATTCCTCCGGTATCTGTATTATAATAAGATAGGAAATATGATGGAAATATGTACTAACACGATTGATTGTGCGGATATTCTTGGCATGCTAAGAATTCGAACCCCAGACTTGCATATCTGCAGGCAGGCGTTGTGCATGTGTAATCGAAGTACCATTAACCAGATCATCCTTCATGACATATTCTCCCCTACATATGGCAACCAGCAGTTTCAAGTTTCAATCAGCTTCTTGTTGGCTCCGAGATTTTAAGGCCTTACACACAGACACACACACAAGCGGACATGTTCAAAAATATTTATTTTTTTAAATTTTGAGACTAAAACGTCTAGAAATAAAATTTAAAAAAATTATTTATAGAAGAAGTGAACGAAAATTAATTTGTAGGATGAAATGATTGTAATTAGATCTCGTAAGAAAATTATTGGGAAAATTTATGATACGAAAAGATTAGTAAAAAGTTTCTTTATTAGTTTCACTTTTGGGTTAGAGTGATAATGAAAGAAAATGTACGATTAATTGAAAACTTGTCCTAACGACTTGTACGTAAAGTAAAATTCTCAATTAATTGTTCCTGTCGCATTGTGCTAAAATGTAAAACCAATTAAAAGACGTCGTGGACTGGAAGTTAACCAAGGCCAAGACAGAAATTGTCTCATCTATGAAATTAATTCATAAAAAGCGAACAATTTTCGCGTTTTACAAAGTTTCAGAATCGAGGAAACTCAAAAGTATATAATTGAATCGATTCCGGGAATTGCGGTCTGTAATCAAAGTGCTTTCTGCTGCCTGCTTCTTGCTTCTGCCCCACCCTAAAGGCGACTCGTGAATTTCAATCAGTTTTCTCTTTCACCTGTATTTCATCTCAGTTTCAAGCTTTATAAGCTCAATTTTGAGTAGGTAGGTACATATATTTTTACTTTAGACATCAATTTCAATTCGATTTAACTAATTTAATGCAAATAAATTAATCTTTTCGGCGACTCTCGCGAGAAAACTCCTTGGGAGGGTTTTTTAATAAGAAAAGCGGAAAATTTCGCTTTAGCTGTACGAGCGCGAGTATTTATTTTTTCGGTAAAATTAAAAACTACTTAAAAATAGCAAAACTGGATTTTCTCGAGTTATCTTTGCAGGAAATTACAACCACTTCCTTTCTTCCTTCGGATGGAAAGCTTTTTTATTATTTTAATAAAGATGGTGTTTTTTTTTATTTTTAATTGTTCTAATTTCGACCAAAAAAGAATGCTAACTACGCTCGTAGTCGTAAATCAACGTCTGAATTTTGTGTTTTTAGCACGGATTTAAGGCGTATCTTACCGACTCGTGAAAAAAGCGTTGCGAATTTTTTTACGAATTACTCGTAATAAAAAGACGTTTTTACGTGATTCGATTTGTTACATTAAAGATTTTAAATTTCATTTGGGTGTACAAAATAAGAAATAATCCTTTATGCGCTGGGTTTTTTTCGAAATTGGATTTTCTAAACAATTGCTTTTTTCTGCGTTTGAGAAAGACCACTTATGTTGATTGCTCTATATGATGTATTTTATTTCTATTTGATTCCTAACAAATATACATTCATTTTTTATTGGCGGAAAATTCGATATAAAAAGGTTCCATCACATACCAATCACGTTCATTAATTGTATTTGGAATCAAATTACTCGACAGATAGCCTTTTTGTAGTTTATAAATTAGAATTTCAAAAAAACAAAATGCTTACATTATTCTTACGTTATACTTCATTTTAAAACTTCCTGTTGCTTTAACACAAAAGAATTTAGAATTTCAAATCGACTATCTTCGAAAAACGAGCTGTGATTAATTTAATGTAAATATCGACAGTGACAATAACGATTTTATTTTTATTTATTCGCTTGTAACGCTTTCCTTTGAATTTTCTTAAAATTTAGAGTAGGTACGTGAAATAAAGTATAACTAGGAAAGAAATAAAGTATAAATAGGAAAGAAGTACGGTTAATAACCGTAATCGCGCATCGAATGACACGTTAAGCCGTCGCTCTGTTCAGTACAACCTATTCTTCCGGCGGAAGAATATTTTCTTTCTTGTTACTCTTTAAATTAGTACAATTTTTATTTATTTATGTTTTTGGGGTGCTAAATCCGAATTTCAAACGTAAAAGTGACGTGTTCTGAGAAATCTGTAAAAAAATGACTATTGCTTAAGGTTTTTGCTTATTGCTTAAAACCTAGACACTTTTGGGGAAAAATTCTCCTATACAAACTTATACCACATCAAAGCCCGATAAATTACGTTTTTAGGTTTTTATCTTCGGATTAATAGTTTAGGCGCTAGAGTACGTTAAACTTTCAGAAAAATTCCAAAACAAACCAAACAACTGTTTTCTTTAGTTTTCTCCTAATAATTCAAAAACTGCGCACTTTTAGAGAAAATAGTTACTATACCAACTAAAGTAAAAGGGATTTCCTAAAAATTGTATCTCGGAGGCCTTTTTCTTCGGACCAACGGTTCAGGCGCTAGAGCACGCGTTCAAGTTTGACAAAAATTCCAAAATCGGCAAACAACTTTGTTTTTAGTTTTCCGGTTATAACTGCACAACTACGCATTTTTTAAGAAAATTGATTTTACATAAAAATAAACTACATCAAATTTCCTACAAATTATATCTCTTCGGCTTTTTTCTTCAGACGAGCGGTTTAGACGGTTAGACGCGTTAAAGTTTGACAAAAAGTCCGAACATTCCGAAATCAGCCAAGCAACTGTTTTCCTTACTTTTCAATTATAACTCGAGAACTACGCTTTTTTAGAGAAGAACGTTATTACACAAAATAAAGCAAATGTGATTTCTTAAAAATTGTATCTCTAAGGATTTTTTCTTCAGACAAACCTTTCAGGCGCTTTCCAAACTCGGCCAAACAACTGTTTTCCTTAGTTTTTCTTTTATAACTCGAGAACTATGCATTTTTAGAGAAAAGTGTGTTTATACAAAAATAAAGCAAATTAAATTTCCTACAGATTTTGATTCAATGGTTTTTTACGTCAGACGAACGGTTTATGTTATGCGCTAGAAAGCGTTGACGTAGCGTCTAAGCTAATGCTACTGATTTCGATCTGGGCAGTCTAGTTAAGGAATGTTTAAATTACAACGCTTATACTCAACCATTTCAATGCGAAAATAATTTTTAATTGTTTTGATTGTTGAGTCGTTCCACCGAACTTACGTTTGTGTGAACCTAGGTCAGTGTGTTTTGGTAGTTTTTAGGGAGCGCCCCTCCACTGATAACGAAGTCACGTGGGAGATTTGTTATAAAGATGACATATTATTTATCATCTTGCAACTCGAGGGTGCTAGTATGCACCGTGAAAATAGTGAATGGGGATGCAAATTGGTGATTCCCTAGAGCTTCAATTCAGTTAAAGAAACCCCAAAGTTTCATGCATGCTGTTTGACTACGTATGAAATTTCAATTTTTGCTTTTTAGCGACTCTAGTTGATGATGTTTCGATGTTGTCTACTATTTCTTGAGGGACCAGTCGTTAATCAGATTAATCCCATATTAAAGTTTGTTGCGGTCGATTTTTGGTATTTTTCAATAAATTGATCTTTCAGGAACAAAACACGTTTTTGTAAAAATACCCTTTTAATTAAAAATCAAAACTAAATTAGATTGTGATTGATTTAATTTGAAATTAAAATTGACAATAAATTGTTTTATAATTAACCTCGTCAAATTTAAACACGAGAATGGATAAAACATTAAATAATACAAGGTATCAATAATATAGCTAGCGCAGCTACAATGAAATAGATAATTAAAAGTGTAGGAAAATTAAGTGCCATTAATATTAAAGTAAATGAACTTGAGTCGGTTGTACTGATAGATGAGACTTCAGCCGAACGATTGATGAGGTACTTTAATCAGGAAATTTTGACGTACAACCAAAGGTGAAAATGAATTAATTTTACTAATGGCACGGCTAGAAATGGTTCGAAAAAAACTTTTTTTTAAATTAAAAAAAGTTTATTATTTATCTTCGTGGATTAGTGTAGTTGTAATGCAATAGGAAGAGAAAAATTATTTAAGTTTGCGAACAATAAGAAAAGTTTTATTAAAGTAGGTCAAAACGTAGGGCTGCTTGTTGAAGTGCATTATTTTAGAGAGCGTTTGTTTATATTTGACGTTTAACATACAGCCACAATTTTATTTCCATTTGTGTTTCGTTTATAATGGCACGCAAAATAACTTATCTCGATTTATCACTATCTATGTAACAATGAATTTGTAAATTGTTCAAAATGTGCTGAATTTAATAATACGAAATTAATTAACATGTTTTTCCACATTCAGGGCCGGCACCACCAACTCTGATTAAATTACGGTTAATGGCAGGTAATCAATGAGTGTCAATTTTCCATTAACCGTGATTAAATTAAAATTCTTTACTCAGCGTTGGTGAGACCGGCCCTTAATTGGCAAATTTTTAGTTTTTAGGAACAGTCCCACCAACTCTGATTAAAGAGTTTAATTATTGTTAATGACAGTAAGGGCCAGTCCCACCAACTCTGATTAAAGAATTTAACCTCCGTTAATGGAGGTTAATCAATGCATGACAGTGAATGGTCTTGACAATTATTATTTATTATCAGATTATGACATATTGGTCGGTAAATTGACATTTATATCACTATGTATGATATTCCTGTGAGTAAGTTGATTAAACGTCTATAAATGATTTTCTCTAAATCGGGCCGTTTTTTCTAAAATTTTGGATATAGGTTATATATTGTTATATATAGGTTATATATAGGTTATATATATATATTGGATATAGTAAAGTTGTTAATCAAACGCCGTTTCTTTGGTATGTTTGCTATGGTCAGAACCGGAGTTATGATTTTTTGAAAGTCAAACGTCACATCACAGAGCTTTTACTCTTTTTAGGAAAATGAGAATTTTCAACCTACGATCAATTTGCTCACAGTTAAATTCTAAATTACCTGATGTGCTTCAATATTTAGCAAAGTGTTTTACACATTTAAATTACGAACTTTATAATAATAAATTCCTTTTTGCCCTCGTTTTTACCCGCTGATGATTTAATGTACTTTCGAATTTAGTCTTTCTACTAACCGGCTCCAATTTGATTTTTTCATCAGCTTTTATACTAAATTAAATTAAAATGCGATTTAACACAAATTTACATTTTGTTAATTACCTACTTTTTACGAATTGTGTCGGAAAGTTAAGAGAAATAATTTAATTTTCTGTACCCAAATTCTTTTTTAAGTGCACCAGCGGACAACACTTAGCGTCCGTCATTAAGCACTGCAATGCAGCTTTTAGAACTTTCTATGATTTTGGTAACAAGTCGCTAATTTTAATTTGCTCATTCACTCCTGATCTATCTGTGCTTTCACTTCGACCACTACCGATAGGAAATAACTCTCTAAAGATGGCTACGTAGACGAAACGTCGGGTTTCTCACTAAGAAGGCCTCGAACACGGCCCAATCAGCCCAGAAACCTCTAATTCTTCCATATTTAAATTATGTAATAGTTATTGGCCACTATAGGTTGCTTGGCGAATATTTTGTCCGCAATTTATTTTTCTGTGACTGTACCTATACCCAACTTAAAATTAATGTTACGAAGCACGTTCCTGCAACAGTCTTTTTACGTATAGACCTTATTGGTTATATATTTTGTTCCTAATGTAAATATATTCGAAGATTAAGGCCCAACTTTGAATTTTAAATACAAAACAAGTTTTAGACAAGTAAATCGAGTTTGAGCCCAATGTAACTCAAGGGAAGACGCACGATTACTGTTAACTAAACTTAATTACAAAGTCAAAGTTGAGCACTATACATTTGTTTGCAGTGTATATCATTGCCAATGGCTAACTTGACGATAAGTTAGTTACGCTTAGTATATAGTCCAAGAGCTAGCAAACATACCACTTGATATTATTTCAAAGATTCATTATTTTTATTTAAAAGTACTACTTTGACGTAGGCGCAAACTTAAATTTCCTAAAAATGTAAAATTACGTCATTTATTCCAGATTGAAATTATAATTTTAAAAAATAGAAAAAATCAGTGAATCATTCTGTCGAAACAGAATTTGAACAGACTGCAGAGTTTGTCCAGCAGACGCTGTTGAAAATTCTCATTCCATCTCAGTTTAGTGCATAATAAGCGGAAATTCGATAGGGCGAGATGACTGTAGCGAGCAGCGCGTGAGTTGGTTGGAAAGTAGCGTGAAAATAGTTTTTCTAAAACTATGGAATTGTCGGAGTAGTAAAGCGGAGTAAAGCGATAAACGACAGGGAGTCACCATTATTATACCTTCTAACGCGTCTAACGTACTGACGTACTTACATGGAAATCTGCATTATCGAATTGAATTCAAAGAAAACATACTATGCAACCGTAGTTTGGCTAGCATTCATCCACTAACTGAAGATATCGTGCCACTCTTCAGATATCTCATGTCATGACTGTGTCGCAACAGAAGGCAAAATACGAAAAATGTGCAAACTTGTGCACACTTGTACCTCTGCACCATTATCGAGTCATACACGAGCGGATTATCTGTTACATCTGATACGTGGCGAGCCAACAGCTGTAAGGAACTTTTTCAAATTTTCCGGCAAGAAGTAGTGGTCCTTTATCTTTAATCTTGAGCGTTTAACAAAATTATCATTTCAGTAGATTGTGATTTAATGGCAATTTTTGGAACCGCAGATACTCGCGAATTAACTCGAAATTCGTGCTTCGAGTTAGGCGGCTCATAACTCTTAAACGGCTGCAAGGAACTTTTTCAGATTTTCCGGCAAGAAGTAGTGGTCCTATATCTTTGATCTTGAGCGTTTAACAAAATTATCATTTCAGTAGATTGTGATTTAAAGGCAATTTTTGGAACCGCAGATACTCGCGAATTAACTCGAAATTCGTGTTTCGAGTTAGGCGGCTCATAACTTTTAAACGGCTGCAAGGAACTTTTTCAAATTTTCCGGCAAGAAGTAGTGGTCCTGTATCTTTGATCTTGGGCGTTTAACAAAATTATCATATCAGTAGATTGTGATTTAAGGGCAATTTTTGGAACCGCAGATACTCGCGAATTAACTCGAAATTCGTGCTTCGAGTTAGGCGGTTTATAACTTTAAAACGGCTGCAAGGAACTTTTTCAAATTTTTCCGGCAAGAAGTAGTGGTCCTATATCTTTGATCTTGAGCGTTTAACAAAATTATCATTTCAGTAGATTGTGATTTAAAGGCAATTTTTGGAACCGCAGATACTCGCGAATTAACTCGAAATTCGTGTTTCGAGTTAGGCGGCTCAAAACTTTTAAACGGCTGCAAGGAACTTTTTCAAATTTTCCCGCAAGAAGTAGTGGTCCTGTATCTTTGATCTTGGGCGTTTAACAAAATTATCATATCAGTAGATTGTGATTTAAGGGCAATTTTTGGAACCGCAGATACTCGCGAATTAACTCGAAATTCGTGCTTCGAGTTAGGCGGTTTATAACTTTAAAACGGCTGCAAGGAACTTTTTCAAATTTTTCCGGCAAGAAGTAGTGGTCCTATATCTTTGATCTTGAGCGTTTAACAAAATTATCATTTCAGTAGATTGTGATTTAAAGGCAATTTTTGGAACCGCAGATACTCGCGAATTAACTCGAAATTCGTGTTTCGAGTTAGGCGGCTCATAACTTTTAAACGGCTGCAAGGAACTTTTTCAAATTTTCCGGCAAGAAGTAGTGGTCCTGTATCTTTGATCTTGGGCGTTTAACAAAATTATCATATCAGTAGATTGTGATTTAAGGGCAATTTTTGGAACCGCAGATACTCGCGAATTAACTCGAAATTCGTGCTTCGAGTTAGGCGGTTTATAACTTTAAAACGGCTGCAAGGAACTTTTTCAAATTTTTCCGGCAAGAAGTAGTGGTCCTATATCTTTGATCTTGAGCGTTTAACAAAATTATCATTTCAGTAGATTGTGATTTAAAGGCAATTTTTGGAACCGCAGATACTCGCGAATTAACTCGAAATTCGTGTTTCGAGTTAGGCGGCTCATAACTTTTAAACGGCTGCAAGGAACTTTTGCAAATTTTCCGGCAAGAAGTAGTGGTCCTGTATCTTTGATCTTGGGCGTTTAACAAAATTATCATATCAGTAGATTGTGATTTAAGGGCAATTTTTGGAACCGCAGATACTCGCGAATTAACTCGAAATTCGTGCTTCGAGTTAGGCGGCTCATAACTTTTAAACGGCTGCAAGGAACTTTTTCAAATTTTTCCGGCAAGAAGTAGTGGTCCTGTATCTTTGATCTTGAGCGTTTAACAAAGTTATCATTTCAGTAGATTGTGATTTAAAGGCCATTTTTGGAACCGCAGATACTCGCGATTTAACTCGAAATTCGTGCTTGGAGTTTGACTGTTAATAACTTTTAAACTGCTCCAACGAACTTTTTTTTAAATTTTTGGGCATGACGTAGTAGTTCTTTATCTTTGATCTTGAGCGTTTAACAAAAGTATCATTTTAGTAGATTTTGAGTGTCATTTTTGGAACCGCAGATACCTACTCGCGAATTAACTCGAAATTCGTGCTTCTAGTGTGACGGCTAATAGAATATGTAATAAGTCTAGACAGTCTCAAATTATAGAAAATTGAGTCTACTTTTAAAAAGTATAGAACTGTCTTTAGCGACATATTGGTCCTTAAGGGTCAAAATTGACAAAAACTGAAAAAAGGTAAACAATTCCGAAATTTCTTGTATTTTTGACTAAGATTCACAGGCCCGCTAAAGTCAAAAACTTGGATTTCACATGAAGTCTCATTTGATACAAAGTAACCCCCTTTTTAGGTGACAAAATTTCTGGACCACTATGTAGTATATTGAGATTTATGATTATGACTAATGGTATTCGAAGGAACTCTAAAGATAAGCACCAAAAAGATATCGAGTATAATAATGTAAAATTTTCATAACTGATGATTCCAAATAATAAGCAGAAACTACTTTAATTAAAATAGGATATGCCGTAAGTCCGAATTACAATTAAAAATTGAGAGAAAATTGTAACAATAGAAAATAATTGGAAAAGTTTTAGTTGTGCGGCAATGTTTGTTGCTATTAATTCAAGATTTAAACGCGTGACTGTTTTGACAAGCAACTAAAATAATACTCGTAGCGATTATTTAGATTGTTTTATTATAATTTAGCTAAGTGAACTACTAACTAATTACTTGTTTAGACACTTTTGATAAAATAGCTAGTGGTATTCATTGTTTAAAAGTGACTATGTAATGGTCGCACCTTTTTTGGCGTAATAAAAACTCTTACGTTGTACGTCAATTGTAACGTAACGCCTTACTTGTTGATAAAATATGTATTTGACTACTAAATAAAGTTGATTATTACACTTTGAAAATGTTTAGGGCGCCAGTGTATTTTGTAGTTGAATACACAAACTAGCTCACGTCGGTATCGCCGTCAACTCTCTCTCTCTGGCCGTTGAAGAAGCAGAAAAAACACAGTTCAAATTATAAGTCGGATATAATGATCAAATACCATGGACTAACTCGTCCACAACACATACATAAAATAAATAAATCAAAAACCGCCAAAAAGACACGAAATACCAAAATACATTAAATACACGAACATACAAAAAAATCCGTTACGGGAAGCCGCGAATCCGTTGCACTTTTAATCTACGACCTTCTTAGTCTAGCAACGTATTCTCGTCTCCCGCAAAAACACAAAAATGAGCAATTCCCAGATTCCCAACTCAGGTAAATACTGGCGGGTTTCTGGAAATTATCAGTACAAAAACTTAACAGATCTTACTCTTAACTATCCTTCCTACGGCGCCCTTACGGCCGTATCTACTCTAAGTAACAACCTCCTCCGGATGGTCTACACTCCTAGAGCTCTACACCTTCTCCGTTGACCATCCACGTAGCAGTTTGACCTCCCGAAAACGACAGCTTATACTCCGTTGAACTGAGGGGTTCACACTCTTTATTTGACCAATGCGAGATGATTAATACTAGTTAACTTTAACCCGTTTCGATTACTATATTGTCTTATTTTGGTTTGACACTTTTATCAAGACCACCCCCGCGAACAATCCAATTACTAATTGTGGCTTTCCGAGCCAGCACTTTAACTTTGTTTTAATTCGATGCGTCCGAATTTATTATAACTTCGACCGGTTCGTGCTTTGCCCGAAAACGACTTACTCACTTTACTTATTCTTGACTTTTACTTGAGACCTTTTTCCAGGACTTTACTTTTACTGGTCTCTCTTACACCGTACTTAATTTAGATTCTCCTTTTTGAGAATCCCTTGAATCACTAATCTACTCTTGGAAAATCTTTCCGCACTACTCTTTTAAACTTTACTTCTTTAATCTTTTTTTTGCGACCAACTTCCGTTGAATGGTCTGGGATTACTTAACTTTTCTTTACTCTTTGAGAGGCTTATGGAAACTTAACTTCTCCCTTTGGGAGTCTCACGAAGACTTCTTCTCCCTTTGGGAGGCGTACGAAGACTTAACTATTTTCTTACTTAACGCGGCCGAGATTACTTAATTTTCCTCCCCTCGGCGCGCGCAATCGGCCTTTGCCCAATCAACGCCCGTCCTGTTTGTCAACACCCGGCGACACGGAGGATTTATGCGTTTGTTTTTCGGAGATGTTTTAATTTCATGTGCGTCTGCACTTTTGGTAATTATCGTTTCTCCGAAACTCTAACGGATATGCTGACATAAACCGCTGAGAGATCGTTTTTTATTATTAATTCCAGGACCTTTGGCTTGTTTATTTAAAATATATTATTTCGAGAACTCTCTTATTCCGTCTTACTGGCGCCGGTGTTTTATTACTACGTTTCCTTATCCAAACTAAGCAACTAAAATTTGGGGTCGTTACAGTTACTCCCCCCAATTTTCGGTTAGATTGGTACAATGTACCCGAAAATTGCCAAAGTCGTTCACAAATTTTGAACTTGCTAACATATTTACATTCCTTACTACCTACTCTTACTAATCTATATAAAAAAATTCCTAACCTATCTTAACTATCTCAAAATCATAACTGAAAATGGGTACTCTTGCCCTAACTTATCTTTTTTAAAAAAAATTAACCAACACACCATTGACGGACTACCGTAGGCATGGTGTACTAAAACCTAAACCTAAAACTTAAATAATCGTTCCTGCTAATACAATCAGCAGCTTAAAAATGGTCTTATTGACCTAAAGTCTTTAAATCGCGTGTTCAATACATTTCTATCGGTGATTTCCCGACCTGTCACGCTTCTTTTGATTAACAATGTCCAAATCTTTATTAATAACCGGATCGAGTTACTACTTAACACTTTATTTCGTGTATTGATAATCCATAACTCTTTCTTTTCGTCAAATCCAAATTTATTTTTCCTATTCGTAAATCCGTTCTTCATAAACTCGCCTACTCCCCCTAACCTTTCTTTAAATTTACTTCCTTGGTTTATTTGTTTACCAAAGCTCAAAACTTTTATAATAAAATTCATCAACAATAATAGCATGGTCATCATTATTTTCAAAAACGACTCTACAGGCACGCGTTTGTATTTCGTATTTACGACCCACAATCTCTCGGTCTTCCTAAATTTATCTGGTTCCTTAAACCGGTCCTGTATCTTATTAATCTTGAAATCGTCAATCACCTTATATTCAGCAGCCTTTAACAACATTCTTTGTTTAATTATTATATTAATAAGCACGACTAAAATCAATTGATAACGGTAATTATTATCACTAGCCTTAACGCATAACTCATTGTGCGCCCCTGTTTGAAAATTATTTTGAAGCCGGACCTGTTTTGTATTTAAATCGTCCTCATTAACTTCATTCGTTACTATCTGAACCTCCTTTATTAAGTTTACTTCATCTTTACTTCGTACCATTTTCAACTCTGCATTAAACGTTTCTAAAATTTTCATTAATCTTACGTCCTCTACTGGACGCTCCTCATATTTGATCTCTTTACTTGAGACCCTACTAACCTCCTTTTTTGAGACCTTACTAATCTCCTCATTTATTTCATTATTTGAGACCTTACTAATCTCCTCATTAATTTCATTATTCGAGACCTCACTAATCTCATTATTTACTTCATTATTCGAGACCTCACTAATCTCCTTATTTATTTCATTATTTGAGACCCTACTAATCTCGTTATTTACTTTATAGTCCGAGACCTTACTAATCTCCTTATTTACTTCATTACTTCCAATTACTTCATCTACTGCTCCTTCTATTGCAGTTACTTCTTCAAAATTAAAAACGTTATCTTTTACTACCTTGGTACGCTTCTCGTCAATGATCAAAACTTCCTCTACTACTTCTAAAATCGGTTCCTCATTATAACTAATCGTAGCTTCATGAACTTCAAAATTGTTTGCTACTAAACTTTCTACCTCATCTAAACCGTTATCATCAATTTCCTTAATACCTTCCTGCTTAACTATTAACAATTTCTCTCCTACATCTGCTTGAATCTGTTTTACTTCTACTAAGTCTGTCTCCAAGCTAACTTTAACTTCAGTGTGAGCAACAATCTCACAAACTTCCTCTTTAAATCCCTCTACCTCTTCTAATTCTAAAAACTCTTTACTAATTTCATTTATTTGCGCCTGGTTTACTATTAAAACCTCGCTTGTCTCTACTACTTTAACAAAATTTTCCTGAATACTGCTCTGTGCTTCCTCCTGAATATTAATTTTAACTTTATTTCTGCTAACTACTTTGCAAATTTCTGCCTTAACTTCCTCTACTTTACATGATTCTAAAAATTCATTCTTAATTTCCTTTACTTGATCCTGATGCACTGCTAAAATTTCATTGGGTTCTACCAACTTAACAAAATTTTCCTGAACCCTACTCTGTGCTTCTTCTTGAATGTTAATTTTAATTGCATTACTGTTAATGACTTCACAACTTTCTGCTTGAAACTCCTTTACTTTAAAGGATTCAAAAAATTCTTTTGTTCTCCTAATATTTTCCTGCCTTATTTTATCAAAATGCAATTTTACTAAGTTTATTGCTTCTAGCTGTTCATCACTTCTAAACTCATAACTATCTTGTTCATAATATTCATGTCCAAAAAAATCAAAAAAATCTCGATTACGGTCCCGTTCATAATCGTTTTGACAATAACCTTCTTCATCTGAATTGTAAAAATCCCTATCTTCGTCGTATTCGTAATAACAATCATCATAATCGTCATTATTAAAATTTTGATCTGTTTCATAATAATTATTTGAGTAACTATCTTCGTCACTTTCATCCTCACTATATACACACTTACTTAATCTAGATACTTCTTTTCCAAATTTTATCAAACACTTATACTCACTTTTCCGAAGGTAAAATTTATGTATCTCAATCGGACAACGCTCAATCATTAATTCTATAAAACTTTCCTTTGATATTGGATCTACTTCTACATATTTAATGTTATTCCATTCTGTGATTATATACCAGTAAAATTCCTTCATGTTCCTAAATTGACTCTTATCTGTCCATAATTGCATTATTGCGTCTCTTTGTATATCCTCATTCCAAAAATAATTTAAAAAACTTCTCTTAAAATCATCAAAATTTTCTATTTCATCCCTATCTCTACTTAACATTCTATGTGCGATACCTTTTAAACATGACATTGCTACTTTTACTTTATCTTCCTCTTTTATTTCACCCCCCTCTAAAAATTTTGTCAACATTTTTATAAACCTTGCCGGATTTGCCTGTTTATTTCTACTTTTAAACTCCAATTCTTTTAACGATTGCCTGTCAGACTCTATCCTATGAATTCTTACAAAATAATCCTCCTCTACGTTACCTTCCATTTTTAAAAGTTTAATTTGTCTCTTACTCCCCCAAAAATTTAAAAATTATTTAAAAAATCTTAAAAAAATATTGTATTGAATTATTAAATCCATGTTAATTTGTTTACTTTCCAAAATTAGGTCAATTCAAATTCAAAATCGTCGTTTCATTTCGTCGTTCATTTGCGTCTTTATCCGTCATTTTTGCAATATTTAAAATTTTACCGGTTCGTAACTCCATAAACCGCGTTAATTTCGCGCCTATTTTGGACCGACGGATTCGTGAATAGTAATTATTTTCCGCGTTTATTTACCGCTAACTTCCGAATCAAAAATCAAAACTTTACACTACTTATATCCGACGCTTCTCGACAAAATAGATTTTTTAAACTTTACTTGAAATGGGTTATTTTCAAAATTTACTTTTACTCGCATTTACCAAAAAAGATTTCTTAATTTTGACTTGCTTACACTTCTTCCTAAAAACTGTCGTTCCCTTTGTCAAACTGCTCGTTTACAAAATCTTTAACCTTTTTACACAAATTAAATTCTACCGCTAAGAAAAAAAATTAAATTTCCGACCCATAATCCGAACCTGTGCCTTTCTTTCAGAGCTCCACGTTGATGCGACAATTGAAGTGTTCCGCCTTTTTTGTAATAATAAAAACTCTTACGTTGTACGTCAATTGTAACGTAACGCCTTACTTGTTGATAAAATATGTATTTGACTACTAAATAAAGTTGATTATTACACTTTGAAAATGTTTAGGGCGCCAGTGTATTTTGTAGTTGAATACACAAACTAGCTCACGTCGGTATCGCCGTCAACTCTCTCTCTCTGGCCGTTGAAGAAGCAGAAAAAACACAGTTCAAATTATAAGTCGGATATAATGATCAAATACCATGGACTAACTCGTCCACAACACATACATAAAATAAATAAATCAAAAACCGCCAAAAAGACACGAAATACCAAAATACATTAAATACACGAACATACAAAAAAATCCGTTACGGGAAGCCGCGAATCCGTTGCACTTTTAATCTACGACCTTCTTAGTCTAGCAACGTATTCTCGTCTCCCGCAAAAACACAAAAATGAGCAATTCCCAGATTCCCAACTCAGGTAAATACTGGCGGGTTTCTGGAAATTATCAGTACAAAAACTTAACAGATCTTACTCTTAACTATCCTTCCTACGGCGCCCTTACGGCCGTATCTACTCTAAGTAACAACCTCCTCCGGATGGTCTACACTCCTAGAGCTCTACACCTTCTCCGTTGACCATCCACGTAGCAGTTTGACCTCCCGAAAACGACAGCTTATACTCCGTTGAACTGAGGGGTTCACACTCTTTATTTGACCAATGCGAGATGATTAATACTAGTTAACTTTAACCCGTTTCGATTACTATATTGTCTTATTTTGGTTTGACACTTTTATCAAGACCACCCCCGCGAACAATCCAATTACTAATTGTGGCTTTCCGAGCCAGCACTTTAACTTTGTTTTAATTCGATGCGTCCGAATTTATTATAACTTCGACCGGTTCGTGCTTTGCCCGAAAACGACTTACTCACTTTACTTATTCTTGACTTTTACTTGAGACCTTTTTCCAGGACTTTACTTTTACTGGTCTCTCTTACACCGTACTTAATTTAGATTCTCCTTTTTGAGAATCCCTTGAATCACTAATCTACTCTTGGAAAATCTTTCCGCACTACTCTTTTAAACTTTACTTCTTTAATCTTTTTTTTGCGACCAACTTCCGTTGAATGGTCTGGGATTACTTAACTTTTCTTTACTCTTTGAGAGGCTTATGGAAACTTAACTTCTCCCTTTGGGAGTCTCACGAAGACTTCTTCTCCCTTTGGGAGGCGTACGAAGACTTAACTATTTTCTTACTTAACGCGGCCGAGATTACTTAATTTTCCTCCCCTCGGCGCGCGCAATCGGCCTTTGCCCAATCAACGCCCGTCCTGTTTGTCAACACCCGGCGACACGGAGGATTTATGCGTTTGTTTTTCGGAGATGTTTTAATTTCATGTGCGTCTGCACTTTTGGTAATTATCGTTTCTCCGAAACTCTAACGGATATGCTGACATAAACCGCTGAGAGATCGTTTTTTATTATTAATTCCAGGACCTTTGGCTTGTTTATTTAAAATATATTATTTCGAGAACTCTCTTATTCCGTCTTACTGGCGCCGGTGTTTTATTACTACGTTTCCTTATCCAAACTAAGCAACTAAAATTTGGGGTCGTTACAACTATTACGCTACTTTATGCGCTTCGCATTTTATTAATGAGCAATAATTAAATGATTGTCGACTCTTCTATATTATCATCATTTTCATATTAACAATTATTATGAGTTGAAAAAGTATTAACTTATCAACTTATCATATTTACTATACAGTGTGTTCATTTGAAAACTTCCCTTCTCCTAGATTAACTCTGAATCTAATTGATTGACACGTCGATTCACACGTTCACCCCAGCAATCCCTACTTCAACAATGAGCACTTTGATTTACAAAATAGTTTGAAGACAAGAGATAAAAAATGTAGTTAAGAAGCAAGGAAGCCGTTTAAATTCTAATGGGGTGGTGATTTTCCTGAAATTTGGAAAATTCGCAAATAAAAACTAAAACCATTGCTAAAAATAGTAGTCGGAAAATTTAATGATCTCAGACCTATCAAAAATATTAGAGGAACTTATTTGTCCTGAATATACAAAATTGTTTTCTAAATAACCAAATTAATGCTACCCTTAATTTAGAAAGAAATTATAAGCAGTGATCAAATTAACCAATTTACGGTTATTCAAATTTATCCACGATACGATTCTGAAACCTCACCGCAACTCCCTTCAACCACATAGATAACTCGAAAGCCTTTAATTTTAGATTTCATTTCTTATTAAATTTAAAACATAACAGAGTGAACTGCTATTGAATTATTATTAACTTTTTCCAATAAGTTAAATAAATCACACACTTTAAATTCAAACCGAGTTTCTTAATAAAAGTAGTTTATTATTTCGATCATGTTCAAAATTGCTCAATTATTTGCTCAAGTCATTTTCTCTTTCGACTCAAGGTGTTGCTTGTACAATTCGAGTGAAATTTATTAGAGGAGCTTCTCCAAACAATTGTTTATTCTACAAATGAGTAATATTTTTGTTTTTTTCCTTTTTCTACTCATAACAAGGCATTGTATCAATAATAAAAAGAATTCAATTTAAAATGGCTTTTTAATAAACGTACGAGGGTTGTACAAAAAGGGTTTGAAATAATTGACGCGATGTTAAGTTAGTGGCCTACGCTTACACAATTGGGATGCTTAAAAATAACGACTTAAGGTTTTTAAAAACACCCTGTATATTTTTAATTTCTCTGAAGTATTGTGAAATTATCTGTCTAACGATACCGAGCATGTTATAGTTGTACTTCCGATTTAGCCGAAAATGAGATTAGCTTACTATTTCAAATATGACACCACGTATAATTTTAGGTTTTGAAAATTAGGAACTTCTGTTATTTTTTTCAATATAAAACACCCTTAATTGAAATTTGAAATGTATGTACGAACTAGTCAACTAGTGAATGAAATGCTAGTCCGGTCTAAAGAGTCCGGTCAATCTAGACTAAAAAATGAGAGAAGTGGTGCATAAAGTCCCAACAAGCTGAAAATCAGTAAAATTGTTCAAAACATAATTATAAATAAAATTTAAAAGTTCCCCATCATTCCCGTGTGTGGAAAAAATTTTATTTGAGGTTAAAGGTAAAAAAAATGAGTTTTTCGCGATTTTCAGCAAAACGGTAAGTTTTATCAAAAAAGTACTTCAGACAAAAATTGTGGATCATAAAATTATCTATAGGAATTGTATCAATACTTTTTTTTCTACGAACCACCGTTTCTGAGATATAACGATTCAAAAAGTTGTAAAAGTTGAATCGTCATAATATGCATGAGTACACCACGTATACAGGGTGTTGCATGACGTACTGTACAAACTTAAGGGGCATTTTTCTGAAATCAAAATAAGTCGATTCGACCAACCCCTATATACCAAAAGCCCGTTATCCCTTATTTGCTGACATGCTTCAATAATACGCTGCTGCAGTTGAGCTCGAGTATTTATTTGTACTTCGTACACTAAGCTTTTAACATGACCCCACATACCAAATTTGATCAAAATCAAACTAAGCATTTTTGAGTTATTAAAGAAAAAGAAAAATTTTTTTTCAATTTTGAAGCACCCCCACGGGCTTAGGAACCATTTTGATATATAGGGTAAGTTGGTTAAATCGACTTATTTTGACCACACAAAAATGCCCCTTAAGTTTGTACAGGACGTCATGCAACACCCTGTATACATTTCTAGAGTAGTTTCTAAAAAAGTATTGATACAATTCCTATAGATAATTTTATGATCCACAATTTTTGTCTGAAGTACTTTTTTGATAAAACTTACCGTTTTGCTGAAAATCGCGAAAAACTCATTTTTTTTTACCTTTAACCTCAAATAAAATTTTTTCCACACACGGGAATGATGGGGAACTTTTAAAGTTTATTTATAATTATGTTTTGAACAATTTTACTGATTTTCAGCTTGTTGGGACTTTATGTACCTTCGAATGTCTAAATTGACCGGACTATGCGTAATGGAAATACTATTTAGAGCGCAACTTGTCATATTTTAAGCAATTCCTAATGGAGGAGTTGTTGTAATAATGTAAGCCGCATTAAGCAGAATAAGAGCGGTCAAGATGACAGCTTAGAAGAGACAATGCCGACAAGGAATTTCTAGTAATAAGGGAGAAACTATTATTTGAATAATAATAATAATAATTTGTTACACTTAACTAAAATTCCTAGCAAATTTCTCCAAACTGCGCTTAATAAAACGTCAGTTAATAGTTAATTATTATATTTCCGCAAATAAGCGAAGTTGTTGCAAAAGCTCCAACCTTTTCACAAATTGATTAAATGAAAGAAAAAAAGATTAAAGTGTTGCTAAACAAAAACAAAAGTTTTTTTCCTTTTTCATTCGTTATTTTTGACAAAAGTTACAACGCACGCGACATCTACACGCAATTAAATATTAGTAGGCAAATCGTCGCACGATGATGGCTGTACGAGACAGTTTGCAATTAAAACCATGTTAAGACTACACTCGAGACTGTTCTAAATGAAGCTAATTTACCAACAAACTGCTAAGTATGACATCAGCTTTTTTTAAGAGCTCAACATGGAATTTAGAGTGTCGATCGTTAAATTAACAGACTGTTAAATATGGCGTCGCTTTTATTATGAAATGTACCCTTAGAAGAAACTGACAGGCGGGGGTTCTAAAAGACGCGAATCGCAAAACTAGCAAATTAAAAAAATGAATCGACCAGTAACCAGTAATTTTGAATGATAAACGTAAATGTTCGAACGATTTGTTTTTTGAATTTGCTAATTATTTTTATTTAGACACCCTGTATACTACACACGCTCAAAAATCTAGTCAAGCGTAATTTAAATGTTCGTCTCTCATCATGATTTCTTAAGCTCGATCAATACTATTATACTACTTGACGATTTTAGGCTGACCCCTGAGAATTGTATGCGCATGTAGGCAAAACCCCTCGCCCTAAGTACTCACAAAGTAAGTAGTACTTTCTGTACCGAGCGCTTTCTGAGAAAGTAAAAATTTACAAGAAGAATAAATAAATCCTTGTACTTTTTAGGCTCTTGATTAATTTCTTAAAAAAGTTGTAAAAAAGTCTTGGGCTTTGAGTTGGAAAGTTATAAGTTATAACGGATATTTCTATAAAGTTGTAACAAAGGTAAGCTTACTACATACGTGGGTTTTAGGAGGATTTAGATAAACACATCTAAATTACATGTTGTGTAACAACAACTAAAATTGGAGACAAGTAATAATTTGTTATAAACGCGAATTTAACAAAAAGTGAATTTTTATAAATTTGGCAACAATGCAGATTGTGTGTTAGATTTTAGCTCTAAATTTTGTTTAAATTAGTGGAAACCTGTAGAAGATAACGTCGTTTCCAGACTTTGATAGACGCACTGTATAAGACCGACTACCTACAACTAACTAACCGATGCATGTGACGTATTTAAGTTGAATTACGTCTTTGAAATATGCATACTACCCTTAATGTTCAATCTAATTACGTCGCGGTTGCGACCCAATACCCAATAAATTTTCGCTCGTTTCAATTATTTTGCCTTTGGTAAAACTTAATCGAAGCTTTAAATTTTTTCTTTTTTATACGTCTACTAGTAAATAAAAAAATACCCTTTTTAAAACACTCGCAGTAAATTTATTTTTATTTATATAAAATAGAATTGTATCATAAGAAGATTGTACAAAGCATAGTTTATCAAGAAATATGTTGTGATTCTGGCAATCAAAAGCTTTACCAAAAGTCCATCATCGTTTGCACAAAGCAATTTTCTTCCGTAAAACGACCTAAGCTCTTTTTATCCTATTTGTTTCGAATTATGTATTAAATTTGATGAGTTTGTTTTTATTAAAATTTATTTAATTCGTTTTTGCTTCTGATTAAAAAAAAATAATCGATTTGATACTAAGAAAATTAACCTTTTCAACTAGAAAAGCGGGAAATTGCTTAAAAGTCTCAATTCATCGATAAAAATTGATAAAATACCCACGAAAGGAATGTAATTAACTTTACGGATCGGTTCAAGCTGCATTCAAATATTTTACTTTATGTTGAAGGTACTTATGAAAGAAATACGGCGAAACTATAAAGTTACGTACGCGAGTAGTTGATCAAAGTAAATACTGAAACTAAATAACAATAATAAAAACAAATATTACAGTCGGGATAATTTTTAGAACGATATTTACCTTCTAAATTACTTTTTAAAACAGGGTTTCGGCATTAATAATTACTTTTTTTTAAACATTTTTGGTTCAGTTACCTATATGCACAACGCAATTTTTTATTTTAATACAAGGCGGCCCTTATGGTAGACATCCGACTCCAGCGGCAAATTTGAGCAAAGTGGGACTACGGCTGATAGACCACATTTTGGCAGATCTCGGAGAATTCGTTCAAGGGAGGGCATAGGATGTGGTGGAAAGGCCAAGAACTTCAACAAGAAAACGATCCACGCAATTAGCCATTTTCCAACGCTCATTTCAGCGAATTTTGGGGAAAGACTTGCGCTGATTTCCATCAAAAACACAGGCAACTCAAAAACCTCTGCCTGCAGACTTTAGAAAGCGACTAAAACAGTACAGTAATGCTATCCTGAACCTTGAAAACGAAATAGCAGATTTAAAAAAATTCATAATGGGCGACAAATCCCATTTCTGTCTAAATGGAGTTATGAATAAACAAAACTATCGTTTCTGGGGTAGTGAGAACCCACGAGTTATTCACGAGCTACCGCCACATGGGTCAAAAGTTACTGTATGGTGTGGTATTAGTGCTGAAAAAATAATTGGGCCTTATTTTTTGGAGACTAGAGAGGAAGAACCACTACCGTAAATGGAGAGCTTGAGCAGGAGGATATGCGGTATCAACAGAATGGTGCCACGGCAGTGTTTCCTGAGCTAGACGTTCTATCTTATTCAGTTTTGCTCGCCCTGTACGAAGCTACTCAAATCAGTTTCAGAAGAAAAGCGGCTCGAAGATTATTGACCCAAACTTAACTGCTTTAGAAATGAATATTAAAGTGCTCGTTTACATCTTCAATTTTAAGAAAAACCTCATTTGTGAGGACCTACCTTCGTTCCCATTTCCGCTATCCTTGACCACATGCATTCTTTGTATTGTCTTCTGTAACAAAAAAATCAGACACAAATTATTAATTGAACAATACAGAAAAAATAAAATTTTTACTGCAAACCACTATTTTAATGAGCACTCGCTATATTTCGAAAATATAAACCAATTTTATAATTACTTTAATTTGCACCAAATTCTATTATCCTACACAGAATCACATATTTGCCAATATAATAATAAAAGCTATTGACTTGTACAAAATTGTTATAACGTGTGGTAGATAAGAACACAACGTCGATTCGATATCAACGTTCAACACCTTGGATTATTACGTGTCTTTACTGCTATCAATTAATAGTTCCACCTTACAATAATTTTAAAAGAAATAATTATCAATAAGGATGTCTTTAAATATTTTTGAAATCAATCACTTTTAGAAAATTTATTGTTTAATTTACACTTTATCATCATCAAAGTTGAAAATAAAAGTAATAAGTACCTCATTAAAAAGAAATTTGGAGCAAATAAAATATTTTTGACCCCAAACGACTCTCTTGTATTATTTTATTTAAATTTATAAACGTATACCTAGTTGCTCGAATGATGGGTACACAAATTCACCTAAATGGGGTTTTCTTAGAGTTTCACTAGTTAAAATAAGAACGAGGATATCGTTGGGACATTTTTATTACGTAAAGACGAAATTGTAGTTTGGATAATATTACATTAGTGCAAAACCTAAAGAAATGCTTGAGAGTCTTTGAAATTATATTATTCGTCTAAAAATCTAAATATTCGATTCGTGTTTCTACAACACACGTGGGTTCTCGTGGGGCGACGAGAACCCACATGAGAATGGGTGAAGATTGTTTCCATCATCAATTTTCATAAACGTTTGGGTCGGAATTGTAGGCAATTGGTAGAAGACTTACTTGTGTGCTGTACCAAAATTTTTTAGAGCACTCTCTACCTCTCTACCTAATTTTCTAGAGGATATACCAATGGCAACGAGGAATGTAATGAGTTTCATGCAGGATGGAGCACACCAGCGCATTTTAGTTTGATCGCTCGTGAATTTCTATATGCAACGTATAAAGCTTGCTGGATTGGTGGAGGAGAACCTTATCCATGGCCTTCCCGATCTCTTGAATTAAATCCCTTAGATTTTTTTCTATCTCTATCTACAATCACTAGTGCATATCACTCTACTCGAAAATGTAAAAGATCTCAGAAATCGTACAGTTGATGGATGTAATTCAACAAAGAGCACGCTTGGTGTATTTGAACGAGTTTGTCAATCGATGAGGAGAAGATTGGATGCATGCATCTTTTAATTTTCACCCCTTGAATTTTTGCCGTGTTTTTAAAAAACATCAGTATAAACTTACATCAAATTTTATGGAGAAAGGGCCGAGACTGGGATACCTCTGATTTGAAAAATCCAGTCAGACCCGTCAATTTTATTACTTTAATCGAATATTTGCGTTCTCCCTAGATCGTTAGTCGGAGAGAGCTCCTGAGCATATTATTGTTAGGCCCTATGTCTGAGATCTTTTCAATATTTCAACTGCTATGGCCACATCGGCCCTTTTTAATTAGAGCTGATGCGTACTAAATTGTAGCCAAGTATAAATAGCGTGACTTAAAAATAATCCTCTTATTTTAGGCCACCCCGTATCAAGCTCATTTAAAAGTTTATCTTTTTGTCGATGAAATTTTAAAGACTAAAAACGTGTAAAAATTTAAAATTTGAAAGTATTTTACTTAAAAAAACAAGGGAGTTTCGACTTTTCCGGCTTAAAATAATGAAGGTGTAGTAAATCACGGCACATCATTGAAGTTCAACTTAATTTCCTCTCGTATTTTTCTTTACATTATCTGTTGTACTTCCTAAGTGAAGCGATTTATAATAAAAACAGTAAAGCTAAAACGTACAGTATAAGTTCCTCGTACATTTTCACCTTTATTTTCTTTCACACTTTGTTTATGTTTCATCAGTTAAATTAAATGTTGGCAAGTCTTGGAATAAATTTCACCCTCGTAATATAGTTTTGGTCAAATTGTTTAAGGGCACTTTTAACATATGTAGGTAATTGTCGGGGCTTTTACAACACCAGCTTTTATATAGATAAAACATATAACTCCTTCTGTAAACAGTAAGCACAGTTCCCTAGACTAAATTATATTATCTCGAAATGCTTCCCTACTTTTTGCAACCCTCGAGAGGGAGTCATATTTAGGTTGATTTTTTTGAAGTGCTCAAACGCTCGACGAATGAAATTCTTTTGGGACTCTACAAAAACGCAGATGTATCTTATACTCTCTTAAGGATTTTTATATATTATATAACACGAAGAAAAAATTGAATAAAACATAAACATTTTTATCGTGCCCTTTTGTAATTTAGTTTAAAAACAAAGAAGGAACAAATAAATTAAAATTTTTAAATATTTTGTTTAAACCTTAGGCCGGCTCGCTGGCTTTGTGTTTGGTCGTAAAAGGAAAAAAAACAATATTAACAATGATGTATTTTTAGATTTCTTTTTACAACAAACGAGAATGGCTTTCTTAGCCTGATTT
Source organism: Malthinus flaveolus (assembly GCA_950108345.1). Lineage (NCBI taxonomy): Eukaryota > Metazoa > Arthropoda > Insecta > Coleoptera > Cantharidae > Malthinus > Malthinus flaveolus. The sequence continues at coordinate 94,493,545 of OX467285.1, forward strand.
CTTTCTTTTGAAATTGTTTCTTCTACGTCATCAACAGTTCTAAGGCTCTAAGGCATCGTAACGTTTTTTTTTAGTTTTCGTCCTTCGGCTCCTCAAGATCACAACACAGATTTTTCATCTACCTACAGTGTGTCGGAAAAAAACATTGAGTGAGTTTCTGCTTTTACATACTGCAAACTAGAAAAATTAATAATCGATCTAGCCTAGTGTTTAGTGACACTCGATTTCTCACATTTCCATCAATCAGTATAAGTATCTAAGTTTAAAGTAGGTCGTAAGCTTTTCTATAATTGGTTTAAAGTTTAAATCATATTTATTTGAATGAAATTTTAGAGGAAATGATTTTCGCTAGTTTCCTTTATGTTTGCATTTTTAAATTCTGCTTTTTGAACGTCAATTTTTTCCCCAAACTTTACAAAGATAAGTTTCCCTCTACTAGAATTTTATTTTCTTATCTCTCGTTTGTTTATGCATCCTTTACATCCATCAGTCAAAGTTTCTTAATGTTATTTTAAAGTCGTTATTATTCTATAGTTTGGGTGCAGATATACGTAAAAATTTACATGCAATGGCATCTACAATTTCATTTCCTTGTTTTCTTTTATTTTGACTTCTAAATTTAGTTGAAGAGCAGTTTCAAAATATTTCACTGTTATGGTGATAATAAGGATCGAGAAAATGCTTATACAGGTAATTGAGTCTTTTGTTTAGAATTACTTGGAGTAATGGGTTTCTATATGATTGCATGGCATTAATATAACTGTCAGCTTTTTAACTAGAAACTAGAACTATTTCGGGTAGTTTCGACAGTTTCAAACCAATATTACAGTTGTAATAATAATTGTAGAAATGGCACGTACAAAAATAAATAAATAGACGACGTTTTTTGGGCATAGTGTTGCCCGGCTACCTAGCTCTTCCTAGAGATTTTTGGAAGATAAAGACACTTGGCGTTTTTTGCATCGAAACTATGAGCCGTGTTTGTCGAGCCATTTACATTATATGTTTATTATAATAATTTATTTGTTGAGTTTATGTGACTTTAGAAATACCTTCGATTGGGCGAGTGCTAAAATGTCTATGAGTCTATGATCATTTTTGCACAGGAAAACCGAAATACCCACAAAAAAATTAAAAAGATAATTCGGGAACTACAGCAAATGGTCAGAAGAACGGTTGTAGAGCACAAGGAGCTTAAGACTACTCTGGCAGAAGTCGAGTCAAAATGGCTTACTGAAAGGCGACAGCGTAAGATCGCAGAAAACGAAGTAAGAACTAACCAGGCCATGCTGGAAAAGACGAAGCAAGAAAGAGACCAAATTGCAGCTGAACTTAGGAGGGTAAATGATGATAAAAAACAGGCCGAATAAGAGATCCTTAAACAATGCATGGTTGAGCGAATAACCAAGCAAATAGACGAGATATGCAGCTAAGAAGACTTGGCTGCGGTACTGGAGCTTAGAACGACCTGACGAGGGCTACAAAACATGGCAATCAAGGAAGGTAACGCCTTCGCAGCTAGCAGGAAACTCGATGATGAGCATGCGGTCTTCCTCAAGAAGAGGCATTAAAGGCCAGAAAATATCAGTCAAGGGCAGATCGAAGAGGGGTACCTACCCAGCTACCCTGCAATAACTGAAATGGTTAAAGACAAACTACAGTACATAGTTGAAACGATAAAGCTGAGAAAAATGGCTTTTCCGAAGAAAAAATGAAAATATTCTACAGACTACAGTCAGAGAAGATGACGGCGTTGGGAGTACTTCATTCTGGAAGGCTACTAAAAGGCGGTTTGATTGAATTGGGCAAGGGAGTAGTCTATATTCCCCAAACTCCATAAACAAACAAAAAATTCGATGTTGTCATGAGGGGTTGGGTATCACAGTTTACCGATGAGCTTTCTTTGGAAAGTTCCAAGGCGACGAAAGTCGTGAGATACAGGACCCTATTCATCAAAGACCCGGTAAATCAGGACATAGAAGCCATAAGAACGGGAATTCGTAGGGCTTTAAAAGATAACGGCATATTAGTTGCAAAAGACCTGAATGCAAAGTACTCGTGCGGGGGGGTGCATAAAATAGATTAACGTAGTGAATTGTTCTTGGATACGGTAAATCCACTAAACTCAAATTTCTTAAGCGACGGAAAATTGCCAACGCTAGTTTGGCACAATAGCCACTCTTTCATAGATATCACAAAAACCAACATAGGGAAAAGTGACCCAAAAATAAAGTGAGAGGTACTGGATGATGAAATCAATAGCGATCACCCGATCACAAGAAGTGTATAGTACTAATTGAGGTACAGAAGCGGAAGCCAAAAACAGTAGGACTAGGGGATATCGAAAGGAAAGAAACCCAAAAGTGAGAAACGGTAGACATGGAAAAAAATATATGGAAAGCGTTCAAAGCCTTAACCCCTAGAGTCAAGGTGAAGAGGGGAGGGGAACTGCCGTACTGGTGGAATGACGAGATCTGGGCTCGAATCTCGGAGACGAGAAAGAAACGAAAAGTATGCCCCATCAGGAGGACTTAAGACCCAAGGAAAGCATTACGAAAAGCCGAACTCGCAAGAAACAAGAAAGTTCTATAAAAGAGCATTGTAGCTCTAAAATACAAAAAATGGCAAGATATTGTCAATCAACTCCTCTGCCTCTGTTGGCTCAAGAAATTAATAAATTTTTGATCAATTCAAACTGTAAAACGAAGACTTCAATTTTTGCCGTTTTTATGTAGTCAGAAATCAATATTGCAGTCTAGAGAAGGGCAGTAGAAAAATTTATTTTCTCCATTTTCCTTTTTGATGATTAAACTGTTCAACAGATTGATGTCAGAACTTGAAATTTCTTCGTTTTGTTCACGTACCACAGATGTTTTTGTCGGAGAATCGGGTTGATCCTGTTAAGACAGGGAAATAATATCTGATTTTGAAACTTTGAGACACATAACTGAAACTCAAACAGAAACTATACCAAAAATTATAGCAGACCAAATAATTCAAAGTTCAGGTGAATAAACACCGCTTTAGGCGTTGCTAAGATGTAGCTGGGCCTGAGCTCATTAATGATTTCAATTTGGATTGAAAAGAAGACAAAAAGAAACTACTTTTTGAAGAACATTAAAGTTTTCTAAGCCGTTAAGCGAAAAGTTTAACAACTTTATTGATCATATTTACAATAAAAAACATGTTTTACTTTCCCCCACCACTAATCCGAACTATTAGTGTTTAAATTACTTCACACTTGTTTTGCTTTTGAGAACGACTCCACCAAGTACTAGGATGCGTTATCTCCTTCCGTACCTGCATCACCTTTAGAGAGATTTGTTTGAGTTTCACACAAGGATGCTTTCCAAATATTTTGAATTATTTGTACGTAATGTAAAAGTTTGAAATGAATTTATTTTTAAAAAGTTTGGATGTTTGTAAGCTTCGCTTTTTATGTCGAGTAATAATATTAAATTTCTTAACGCTATACGCATTGGAAAATATAAAATAAGTTCGAGTTTTTACTTCTTGATCATTACAATTTAACAAAAACACCTGGAGCATTTTAATTTAATTTTTAAAAGATGTGATTTGCTAAAAATGAAAACAAATTAAATTTTATTAGATTGCGGTAATATTCATTTTAATTATAATTCGAGATTATTATAATTTCTATTAGCTATTATAATTGAATTGTAGGCGGAAGTTGTATAACGGTGTTCTCCACAATTTCAATTGCGCCTCCGGGTGATCTGTTCGATATTGTCGATTCAAATGGATTCTTTAAACCTTAAGCAAAAATAATTATTATCTAAGAAAATGAAGCATGAATGAAGCGTTCAAATAGAACGTCAATATTCTGAATAGAAGTTAACTCCATTTTCTGAAAAACAGAAAATTTGATTTAGCTAAACAATGGAGGGATAATAATTAAAGCTACAATTGTAGGTTTTTCACCAAAAAGTCCCTTTTACGCCCTTTGCTTTACTGAAAACTTTTTGTCCGTTTTTAACACTTTCATGAAATAAGCAAGAACAGATTCAAAATTGATTGGTATAATTTAACAATCGTCAAATTACATTGGTTGTTTTGTTAAACTGCTAATCTTTAGGCAATTTGTGAGACTTTGCACGGTATACTCGAGGTGAAGTTGTATAAGAACAACAGAACGCCTACAATAATATTTTATCAAAAACATAATATTTTGTTTTCAGTAGAGAGTTTTAAGTAAAAGTTGTTTCAATTAAGAATTTTGCTTTGATACGGCAAAAGGTTTGTTAAACAAAAAGTTTCTTAAAATATCTACAACAAATTAAAACTCCAACTCTTTCTACCAATTTATATATTTTTATATTATCTGACTTATAATCAGCACTGTGTTTTTGTAAAAATGAAATTTTCTAAAGTATTCCTCTTTGTTTCAGGTAGGTACGTACAAACAACTTTAACGTTGATAAGTCAGTGGTCTGCTGAACTCAAGTAGGTTCGATAACGTACAAAGCAATTAAACAGATTGCATTGCAAGGTTTAGAAATGCTTACATTTTTTTATAACACAATTATGAGGGCGAGAAACCTCCCAAAATATTAATTCTTGTTTCTACGATGGTCCTACGTAAAACCCATCAGTCATTTTCCACTTTCGAACTCTCCAGTCTGTTCTAAAACATTTTTGAGCTCTCTCTGGAAAAAATTCGTATTTAATGTCAAATTTGACATTTTTTAAGAAAAAATAGTCGCTTTACTCAACTGAAATGTTACACATAACGTCCTAGGGCGTTAAGAAAAACATATTCGGCCTAGGACGTTATGGGTGACATGGTTGAGCAAAGAGTGCGTTATAGTGCATATAACATTTGTATGTAAACATTTTAATATGCAAAGAACTTACTTACTTACTTATACATGTACGTATTATGAAAATTTATTTATTTTTAAAAGGCAGCCCTAAAACAGTTTCAAAAAGTTGACTTTTAAGTACCCACAAAAAGCAAAAGGAAAATAACAAATCCCAACGTGTTTATCTCTATTTATCTACCCTTCAAAGTACACTAGTTTAACGCGAATTACCCATTAGTGTCCATTTTGTACTTTTTTTGCATTACAAATTTAACCTTAAGTAGATTTACGCTACATGCTATGTAGTTGAGTCAAAATAAAAATCGTTTTCTTTAGATAGGTACATAGCCGCTATACGCGAAGGTCCACATAAAAAGAAATCCCAATAATGAGTCTTTAGAACGATAAAGTGAATTATATTTTCTAATAGAGTTAAATTGATTTCTAAAAAGGGTTACCGTAAATTAATTATGTTTCCGGTATGTACCTACGTGAAAATTCTATGTTAACTAACTATTTCTCTTACAATAGCTATTCTCTGTCATTCTCTTCATATTGACTCTTTGTGCGACATTCCACGCCAACTGAGCGTGAAAAAACTTCGGCGTCTCTCTCCGACTTGTTTGTAAATTGTACTGCAAAATTGAAGTTACTAATAAAACGTCAAACAGCGGTTTCGTAGCACAGGGCCGAAATCGCCCATTTAAAATGTACGATTTCCGAAAGCACTAAACTAAAAATTTTTTATTTTAAATATCGAGTGGTGTAGAAAGTAGGAACCATAATATATCACCTCTGGGGCGATTTTGTCACAAGCCTTACAAGCAAATTCGCTAGAAATCTACTGCTATTACATGGGTTTGAATGGAAGCTCCAATAATAGTCCAGTTACTGGGGAGAAAGAGCGTCCGATTACACTAAAGTCCAATGCGCTCTAGCGCCTAAACAAATCGTTCCAGAAAAAAAATCAAATAGACATAATTTGTAAGAAATTGAATACTTTATTTTTGTATAGGAACACTACTCTTTAGAAGTGTTAGTGCGTAGTTTTCGATATAAAAGCGATAAATTTAAAAGTAAAGCAAATTTTGGCTGATTTTGGAATTTTTGTCAAACTATAACGCGCTCTAGCACCTAAACCGTTTATCTGACGAAAAAACCTGAGAGATATAATTTGTATGCAATATGGTATAGAGTATTTTTATATAGAAACACCATTCTTCAAAAGTGCGTAGTTTTCAAATTATAAGCAATAAACTAAAAAATCAGTTTTTACGCGAATTTTAGAATTTTAGTCATTTTTTCACGCGCTCTAGTACCTAAACAGTCTACCTGACGAAAAAAAACAAAAAATGTTATTTGTAGGCCATATGATATAGAGTATTTTTATGTAGAATCTATTTTCTCACAAAGTGCGTAGTTTTCGAATTATATGTGATAAACTAAAAACTCAGTTTTTAGAGAATTTTGGAATTTTTTTCAAACTTTAATGCGCTCTAGCACCTAAACAGTCTACCTGACGAAAAAAACCAAGAAATGTCATTTGTAGGCCATATGATATAGAGCATTTTTATGTAGAAGCTATTTTCTCACAAAGTGCATAGTTTTTGAATTATATGCGATAAACTAAGAAATCAGTTTGTAAGAGAATTTTGGAATTTTTGTCAAACTTTAATGCGCTCTAGCACCTAAACAGTCTACCTGACGAAAAAAAAACAAGAAATGTCATTTGTAGGCCTTATGATATAGAGCATTTTTAAGTAGAAGCAATTTTCTCACAAAGTGCGTAGTTTTCGAATTATATGCGATAAACTAAAAACTCAGTTTCTAAGAGAATTTTGGAATTTTTCTCAAACTTTAATGCGCTCTAGCACCTAAACAGTCTACCTGACAAAAAAAAACAAGAAATATCATTTGTAGGCCATATGATATAGAGCATTTTTATGTAGAAGCTATTTTCTCACAAAGTGCGTAGTTTTCGAATTATATGCGATAAACTAAAAACTCAGTTTCTAAGAGAATTTTGGAATTTTTGTCAAACTTTAATGCGCTCTAGCACCTAAACAGTTTATCTGACAAAAAGACCTAAGAGATACAAATAATAGGAAATATGATATACAGTATTTTATATAATAGATGCAATTTTCTCAAAAAATGGGAAGATTGAATTATACGCGATATACTAAAAAATCAAATTTTAAGCAGATTTTGGAATTTTTAATGTATTACTTACTTAGTTTAGTCTTGAGACAATTTTCTCAAAAAGGGCGCAGTTTTTCAGTTATGAGCCTAAAACTTTAAAAAAATAGCAGAATAGCAGTTCTTTGCAATGTTTTGTAGTTTGTTCAGAATTCATCACTTTTACGAGGTGGTAAAGGTGTAAAGCGGGCTTCAAATTTACGAGTACTCGGATGCAAGTTACTCGGACTCTGGCGCAAATTCGGATCATATGGAAACATGTGTAGTCGACTAAAAAGTAGGTACTAACTGTTCTTTGGTGAACGTAAAGACATTTACATTATACACTATACAGCGTGCTTACTTCAGGAGCTATTAGCCGAATTTTTTACCCAATATTTTAATAGATATTCAGATATATAAATGAACCTCAGATTTAATCGGAATTTTCAAATTTTTACTTTTATTTTACGAGTTTACATTTAGGTATTATTGCCACAATTAATGAGATCTTTTTTAATAACATTTTTCCATTTGATGACCTAAAAGTCAAATCATACCAACATTTGAAAAATATAAAGCAATTTAGTTTTTGTTCATTCAAATGTTGAAAAATATAAGCTTTTTCGAAACTGTAATACAAAAGCACAAATCCAATTACTAAAAATTAAAAATTTTGCTAGCAAAGTTTAGATTTAAAATATAATGCGATCTCGAGGAATTTAATTGATTTAGAATACATACAATAAAATACCCTCCAGGCAGAGAAATAAAAAGTTTTCCTAATAAAAAAATAATAAACAACTAATAATTTAGTCATTTTAAATCAATTTGGGACATCTCGCGAAAAGCACTTTAACTTTGTCGAATTTAAAAAAAAATCGTTTTTCTGGATACGATTATTCTATAACAAGGTTACGAAGGGTTGCTAAGACAGTTTTAACATTTTTACCCTCGAATCCTGCCTCCTTAATTCTTGAGTTCTGCGTCTGACGGAATATCTTGCAAAAGCAAAAAGCGGGAACGTGCGTGTTTTGCTAAACGACGTCCCACTGATATGAAAAGATCTAAGAAATTCAATGCACAAGTGTCATATTCCATCTAAAGTGGGTTTCCCTAAAACGTAAGCTTTCCCTCAAACCAAAAGCTTTAAAAACCGACAAGAAAACACTTCTTCGTTTTATGTAGGCTGTGAATTATCTATTAGATTTTCAACATCGAGCTTGAAATCTCTTCATTTAAAAATATTTTAAAAAGTTTTTTTCAAAGAACAGAAATAGGAGGAGAAGTCTTGCAGGAAGTACGAATTACGTAATTAAGAAGAAATTTGAGTCTCATAATTAGCTTGATTTCGCGTTCTACGAAATGTAACCGTACGTGGTAGAGCTCCAAAGCTTGGACTAAACCGTCTCGCCCAATACGGCCATGTACAAAATTTAAGTTATTTAAGTGATCCATGAGCCAAGATTTGTACGAACGGAAATACGAATCTGTAAATAGCAAACTATGAGTTACAAAGTGGGAGTTTGAAAATTTCCTCCAGCCTCGAGTTAGAGAGATGACAAAAGCAGAAACCACGATAAGCCATCTTGAAGAAGTTTTAATAGAAAATTGCACTTTACACTTTAGTTGAACAGTTTTTAGTGTCAAATACAGAAAATGCACAGTTGCACATTTTTAAGTCAATTTTAGCGTGAGAATCGCAACCAAATAGGCCAAAGGGTTTCATTAATAATTTTTCCCAATTAAAAATGCTACAAAAATTGTTGAAAACGACTAAAAGAATAACAAATTCCAGCTTATTAAATTATTAAAAGCTTCCCCACTTTCAAATACTTTTATAAAGGCACTCACTTATTATTAGTACGTTTCATATTTTGAGTTTGACATTTGTTGAAACTCGCTTTCCAATTCAAACGCGAGTTTGTTAAATTTTGCTAGCATTCAGAGGTGTTCGTGGGTTGGAGGGATGTAATTTAAAAAAAATTCAATTATACGAGCGGTTTAATAGGATCATAAATATATTTTTGCAATTGCACCGACATATTCTTTTTCAATTATTAACCTCTTCAAGCTTTTGGCGATACGAAACAATTCATTTTAACCAACCGAAAAATTCTCATCCTCGGGAAGTCTAAAATTTTTATTTAATTTCAATGCGCTCCATTATATTTTAAAATATTTAAATTCAATTTTATTTGCGAGAAGGCTAATTTGCAAATCGTTATACATTTTTATTGAATATAAAAGTACATCGTCTTTTCTTTCCTATAGTTGTTTCGTGTTAACAACCAGACACTCGTACAAAATTGAATTTGTACAAAATATAAGTTGAGGATGTACTTGTTAAGTTTTCTTTACGACAATGTGTCAAAAATATAAAATTGTGTTATTAGTTACACGCTTCTGTTCCTTTGTAGACACGGAGATTTTCAGAAAATGGGTTTTAGAAGCAGATGATACTAAATCGATGTAAATGGATTTTTTTCCCTCAATGATAAATTTGTCTTGTCGCGATAAGTATTAAGTGATCTGAAATATTATCTTTTTCATCCCTACCGGTTGAATATTAAAATATTTTTACATTAATATTCCTTCGCCGTCTAATTTCCTTACATATTTGGAACAAATTATCCGACGAAATTCTCATGCAGACAACATGTTCCTATTTTTTCCAATATCCAACATTTTCGATACGTGATCTAATGACATATTTTTTAATAATATTAGATTTCGATAAGACGAGGTTCGTGTCAAAACGTCAATCCTGTTTTTTTAAGATTTATAAGTCGTGACTCGAAGTTTAAGCTGTGACGTATCGTAAAATTGGTCTAACACTAATAAATTTCACAAGATATGACACAATTTACGTGTTACGAAGTTAAAAATATTTTTCATATTGAAATATTGCAAGTTTTTTTAAATGAAAGAGCTTTTAGAAGATTAAGAGCAATCAAAACTACAATATATCGAGAGAGCTGAACCGTACCGAGTGTTGTAGTCTAAAATTTCACATAATAAATATAACCATTTTATTTTATTTTGTACACGTACGTACAAGGTTAAACAACGATTTTGAATAGTTCTATTCTGAAGTGCCCCCTCGTGAGGAACACTTGCCCCTAAGAAGACAAACTCTTTTTGGACCTGAGCACTATACCATTTCCATATCCAAGTAGACCAACGAAAAATGTCACTTAGGGTGGAGTTTCAGTAGTTAATTCCCTGCTCATTTATAAGTGCAGGATATCATGCTGCAAGTAATTGCGTGTCTTCTGAATATTGACAGTGTAAGAACAAAAAGTAAAGGGCCAATAATGCTACCTTGAGGAACTCCTTCCGTAAAGCTAGAGGGGCGGATTTAATACCGTCTATAGCCACAATTTGAAGTCGATCGGTTATCTAATCCCGAAACCGGAGAAGCAAAGTCAAATCGCAACCATAGTACTTGAAAAGTAGGTTGTGATTTATGCAGGCAAAAGCTTTGCAGTAATTTAGCCAGCACAAATAAAACAATATAAATTAAATAATTTGCGAATCTTTTGCACATGATCAATTTGACGCAAATATTGTAAACGACGGCCACTGAGAAACAGTCGAATGCTCAATACGTAATTTGATTAAATTTTGATGATCTAGTATATTGCCGAAATGAAAGTTGATCATATTTATTTGCTCAAACCTAGGAAACGGCAATTCGTCAGATGAGTCTCATCGTCTCATCGTCGCACTCGTCTTCGCCTTAGGAGAGCGAAGGTAAGGGTAATGTACGAAGAAGAAGATAAGTTCAATCAAATTTTAAACACCTACCAAATTAGCTACAATATGAAGAAACATTCGATTGTATAAAATAATGACGAATATTGATGAAGCGAAGAAAACTGCAAGCGCTGCGAGGCGTATCGTGCTCGATTAGAAGTTTTAAACGTTGCGTGCGACATGGGCAGCGCAACTTTGGGCTTGGATTGGTCGGCGACCAATGGACCAATAGGATTAATTTTTATACGCAAATACCCATAATTGAGTCTTCTTTAAAAATCATTAGTCATCAACAGGTTCAAAGCAGCTCGCCCCAAACTACTCGCAAAAAACCGCCCGAAGAGAAAATTTTCAAAAAAATTTTTAACTTTGAACACGAATAACTTTTTTTCTCGTCATCGGGGCGCTTACTATGACATAAATGAATTTGAACGAAAAATACTAACGAGTCAAACGATTCCAAAACCATAGAGTTGCACTAGATAGAACTCGACAACGCATTTTCCAAGATGGCGGCGAAAGGGGTAATTTCGCGGATACGCAAAATCAGAGTTAAGGTCTCCGACTAACCCTCTATCGAATAAAAAAATAAAAAATGACAGTGCCTAAAACTTTTGGGTCACACGTATAGAATTTTCGTAAGTGCACTGGACTAATAGTAAAATGTTCCCAATACTCTCGGTTTTACTAGAAATGACATCAATTATAGTTTTTTAATTTGACCACCCTGTATAATATTTTTATTTTGTTTAAAAAATATCTTTTTCAAATTTGAGCAGCATTTGAACTTTTCCATGCATTTTTGGCGGTTACAACAATGTTTCAGCACAGCATTTAATCATTGAACTTAAAATAAACATATTTATGTTAAAATAACTTATTATCAAATATTACAATTAAGTCAAATTCATACGAAGTTTTAATTAAATTTAAAACATTTATAGGGAATATAATTCAATTCAAAATTGCCCAAAAGATCCAGAATGGCCCACTGCATCCAAAAAAATTAAATATCGTTCGATAAGTGATGTGGTAAATTTCTATGAGATGCTCACTTGCTCACTCTTAAAACTTTTGGCTCTGACCAAATTTCAGCAAAATGCGACAAATCTTTCACGCTCTACCGCAATTTTGAGCGGACGCTGAACCAGTTTTTGCGAAAATTGGAAAAATGAGTTCCATGCTGTGTGAACTACCACACAAATCAAGATGGAGTTGAGTGAAGTTTATGGGGACTCGCCATCGCTAAAGACCATTTATTTTTAAAGAAATGAATTTACACGAGGCCGGACCTGCTCTGCGAAAATAAAGCGTGCTCTGGACGTTCAGTTTTCAACGAAAAGAGTGCACAATATCTTGCACGAAAAATTTCAAAAACTGCGTATTCAACGGTTTATCACTGATGTGGATAAAACATGAATTCACCATTACGCACTTGAGTCGAAAGAACAAGCAAACTAGTGTATAGAGATACGTGAAAGTGCGCCAAAGAAGGGGAAAACTGTTTTATCGGCTGGGAAGACGATGGCCACTGTTTTTGGGATTTTCAAAGAACCATCCTCGTTGTCTACTGGAGTCTATTATGTCACATTGTTGGACCGTTTCAACCACAAGTTCAAAAACCAAAGCGGACACCATTGGCTCGGAAATAAGTGCCTGCCCACAAATCAACTGTTGCAATGGTGAAATTTTATGAGCTAGGTTCCGAGTTAATGTCTCATCTACCTTATTTCCTAACGTGGCCCCCTGAAACTTCTTCCCGTTCTCAAATTTGGCTCATCGAATTAAGATACTATCGACGCCGTCAATATGAATTTTTCGACCTTTGATAGAACGTACTTTTCAGACGCTATCAACAATTTCAAAGTGGCTGAACGAAGTGTGTAGTGTGGAAACTCGGTTGAAAATTGTTTCCAAAAATACTGTTTAATTTGCTTTTTTACCAAACTTATCAGACGACCCTCTGTTAGCTTTTATTGCCTCACATACGAAGCGTCATACGTTTATGGTTGAAACAATTCACACGTTACTGAAAATATTAATCTCTTTCAGCTCCGTAAAAATATTTAACTTATTCTTAGATGGCTACTACTTGCATCGGCTCATTTTTTGAGAATAAATCCGTAAGAAAATTGGCCGAATTAAAATTAAAAATTAAATTTTAAGTGTTCCCGAAAGTAAATCTGAAACGCGCAATTTTACTCAAAAAGTCAATTAAAAAATGATTTCAAGTACCGAATATTTTATTGGATCAAGCAATTAAAACGTTTATTTCAAGTTTTCACAAGGTGGGTCATCTTTCGACAATTTTAATATTTATGTCACGACGTTTTTCCAAGAGACACTTTTAATTTTCCGTGAGAGCTTTTAAAAGATATGAAAGACAAAAATAGATAAATTGGACGCGAGTTACAAGTAAGATCAATAAAAGAGCTTAAATTTTTATTTCACGGTTACTTCGAGTAATGTTCTAATTGATTATTGATTAAATCCAAACTGCAACTTAAAAGGCTGCAGAAAACTTTTAAAATGGGCGACCGTACAACTACTACTCAAGTTCCTTGATTAAACAAAGCTAATGTGATGGGTATAAATACTTTCAGCGCGTTTGTTTATTTTTAATCGAAGGCCACATTCCCAAAATGACATTATTTCAAAATAATTTCCCAATCTATTCGTTTTTAATTTATAAATAAATAGGTCAGTGTCGGTATGGTGGAGAATAATATTTACTGACAAAAGCAACTGGGGGAGTTTTCCGGGACACCGAAAGAATTAATCTTTTAAACTTGTCAAGTTTAATCAAAACGCATAGCCGAGTAACAAATTTTTTTTGTTAAAAAAAATATATAAAGTACAAATTATAATCCTTTTCAACAGCATTCACAAATAACAATGCCATGCCTCGACATTTTATGGGTACGTTTCTGAATGCGTAGCTGTTAGTAACACATTTCTAGTAGTCTCCCTTGGATAATGAAGTAAAATGTATATCTTATTTTTGTTTTTAAACAATGTTTACGCAACTTTTGTCTTTTTTTTAGTCTTTTTAATATGTGCGCGTACGCTTAGAAGTAAACGGCTGCCTAAAAACAGTTTCTGCGTTAAATATACAATTATTGGGACCAAATGAGACGACTGCGTGTCAAATCGATAGAAAACATTGCAAAAAACCAAAAATAGGTGTTGGGGAACCAAACATCTTCAAAGTTCATTACAGATGTTTTTCAAAGATATTATTCTGTACTTATCTCAAGAAATTATGATCCGATTTCGATTTTATTTTCACAAAAAGATTAGGTTTTTGATGCTCTTTAAAATGATCTATCACACATTAGAGGTTACCCATAGAGATTTCCAAGTAGGGGTTGCTGGGGGTGAAAGGGTGCAACATAAAAATTAATCAACGGTGTCTTTGAAGTTTCCCTTTCACACCTAAATCGACGTGTGTTTTCTTAAAAGCGTGTATAAATCAGATTTCGAGTTATACCAGGTGTGGGACGTTTTCAAATGAACACACTGTATATACCCATTAACCATACTTTAATTATACGATGCGGTTGTGTTTTTGCTCAATTTTATTAAATCACGATTTTGAACAGTTTGACATATTTAAATGAGCTCTCACTACTAGGTGCTACATCGATTGAGGTGGACCTTTTTAGGTATAGCAAAAATTTTGACCAAGAACACCACGAACAGAAATTTGCCTATTTTCCCTATTTTCAGGTAAAACGTAAAATAAGCTTTTTACAAACACTACAAAACTAATTAAACCTACATATGAAGATGCAATGAATGCAATTAGTTCATTGTTTTAATCTGAATTTAAAAATTCATTTCGTTTTGAATAGTTTAATAATTTACAGCCATATTGTCACGGCTCGAAAATTTTTAAAAGAGAAGTTTTAAAATATTCAACAATACCACCTAACAGTAACTACAAAATGTTGTTTAATGCTTTTAGTAAATTTGCAAACTACGTATGTAATTGGAGCTTTTGGAGTGTTTAAAAAAGCACATTGTTTCATCGAAGCAAAAATTAAATACAGGGTGATTGAAATTCGTTGTGTAGTATTTAGAGGTTTAAATCTGACAAAGTTACCGAATTCTATAATTCTTTTAACTTTTAACTTTTAATTTTTTATTTTGTTCATATTTAGTAATTAGGCATAAACATTTTCATCACCACGTGTTTTCTTTGTTTTTCAATGTTAACTTTATTGTTTCTTATAATATTTGTGTAGTAATATGCGCGATACTGAATTTTTTACTCATTTTCTGCCCTGTATTACTTTTTACCATGTGATCTAATTTATGGAAGTAGTACATATTTCTACTTTATAAATTTTTTTATTGTAATTAAAAAGACAACTAATCAAAGTTTAAAAAATGTTCCAAAAGACTTTACAATTTAACATTTTTTGAACTAAACAGTTTAACTAAAGGGTTTTTCAATAAGAACGGTATGAATTTGAAGCGAAATAAAACAAACTCAATTTAAAATACAACCACACTCGTGCTACAATAGCCACCTCGGGTTTGTTTATAAAATTTAATTTGATGAACTCAATATTTGAAGACTTTATTCAACAAATCGCGCCTAATTTCACCAATATAAGTTTCGATATTCAAGTTTTAATTGTCGGCTCCGCCTGTTGAATCTCCTGTAGATTATTTTTACACCAAAAACAACAATTTAGCTTCTTGACGAAAAGGCTATTTAGTCAAAAGTTAGATTTGTCCTGAAAAGATGATTTTTGGTCCAATTGGCATACTCACGGCAGCTATTTTGACCTATAAAGTCTAGCTACTTCTGTGTGAACACAATCTTGTAAAAGCGTAAACTAGGCTTAGGCAATTTTTCGATTAATCGATTAAAATCCATTTTTTATTTTCACGAGCGATTCGATTCACGAAAAAAATCGGCGAGTAAAAATCGACATCGATTCTTTTTGTGAATCGATTCGCTAGCAGCTTCTTGAAATTAAACAAATAAGCTGCTGTTGCCGCATAAAGGTGCCGATAGACTGGCGAGAAAACTCGCGCGATTTGCTGTCCGACAGCAGTGTCACTAATGTAAATAGTACTGCGAGTCCCTGCGAGTCTATTCATTACAACTTGCGACACTGCTGTCGGACAACAAATCGCGCGAGTTTCTCCCCATCAGTCTATAGACACCTTAAAACTGCCAAACTTGCAATTTCTTTGTTATTTGTTACTTAAAAAATTGATTTATATGGATTATTTAAAGTTGTAAATCGAATCGGTCGATGAATACGCCCAAATCGATTTTTTCGATGAATCGATTTTCGATTTGCCAACAAGCGAATCGTTCAAGCCTTAGCGTAAACCCGAGTCTTTTTAAAAAATTTAACAAAAGATGTTGTTGAAAAGTTCCATTCTTAAAAACGACGAGGAATCGATAAATTTTCATCTTCTGAAACAGTAGCTTTTGCAGCGCCAATATTCAGCAATAATTCATCGAATAAAAAGTAAATCAGTAATCAATAATTTTCACGAAGTGCATACTGAGTATCATGGAATAAATACCAGACTTTGTGGTATAGCCATGATGAATTGCCAGAGTAAACTAAAAAGCTAAAAACAAACGGGGTGCATTGATATTTCTTACTACATAATACATACTATGTTAAATATGGTTAAGATGACATTTTAAATCATAAATCGTCCCTATTGAAAAATCCTGTCTGTTAGATACACTTAATTTGAGTGCAGCCTGCACCGAGAACATTGGGTGGATAATGGATAACCACGTTAAAGCTGTCGCAAGTTGTAACGCCTAGAAAACATGTAGAATATATTCAATTACATATTGAACATAATATAATCATGATTCAGTTCAAACTGATAGTTTTTGAGACAAGGACGTCGCCAGGAAAGTTTTGAGGGGAGGGGGCATAAATAATAATACAGATAGGGTCGGATTGACCTTTAAGGGGGCTGCAGGTTGAAATTTTTTATTGTTCAAAGTCAAACTGGTTAAAACGAATGAAGTTTTAGTAGAGATTATTAGTCTCTCCAAAGAAGGTGTTTCACAAAAACAAAATAAATATAGGTAGGTACTCTCTATACTTAGCAAAATTCAAAAATTGCAAAAGACAATTTAAATAAATCCAAACTGTGGGTGGAGTGTTGATAATCATGAATCAGACATGTGTTGAATGAAAAATGTTAATTCACTTGACAGTGTGACAGGTGAGACCCGGAGCAACGCACTACTTTAATAATGCAGAATACATGGAATGGTATTCAGTTATGCGTTTCAGATCGCATCTCGCGGGAATTACAAATTGGATAATAAATGGCTTGGCATTTGATTAAATTGTTTCGAGTCTCTAGGCTTGAAGAATGTGTCTGAGAGTGTCTTTGTTTTTGCAAACAGAGTTTGCTTGGTGGAAACGCTACGTAGCAACGTAGCAACAGTTGGTTTTAAGCTTAATTGCAAATTTTTGGGACCCTGTAAGTACATTTATCAAGTTCTCAAATTCGGTACTGAACTTCTTACGAAATATCCAAGATTGCATCAGGCAAAAGCCATGTTATTGATGCTCTGAAGAGTATAGTTGTAGAATATGTAAAAAAATCTCACACAGTGGGTAAAAGTGTAACATGTTATGTGGCCGCGTTTCTCACATGAGTTTGTAAAATATCTGAAGAACACCGTCATTGTTGATGATAAACATATTGTATGCTGTGAATCTGATGACCCCAAGCATGGCAATAGCAATATCCAGCCATGCAACGATGGCGACAACACTTAGGGAGTTTTTAGTCCAAAAGGATTTACTGATTGATGCCTTAAAAGACACTGTAGCGTCGTTAAAGCGTCAAATTAATATGATCAAGAAAACACTGCTTGCTCTGGGTGCGCGGATTGATGGCACTGGAAAATCCCCAGAAATGGCAGCGCTACACAGTCGGGAACATAACCTCATATTCCCAAGTCGCTGTTAACCTATGCAAAGGGGGGGGGGGGCTGAACAAGAAATGACCGGCACAAGTTTAGGGTCCAATACGGCTGGTGTGGGTGGGTGTTGGCTTGACCAATGACATTGCGGAAGCTATCAGTAATGATATGAAACGAAGATGGCAATTCTTCTTCCATTGCTCTGTCGTCATTTATCAAGTCGTTCATTATTTCTTCCGTTCCATTATCCCTTCGACGTTTTAAAAAAAAAACTCCCCAAGTACCTTGACTTCCTTCGTTTTTTCTTTTGGCTTTCAAGACATTGAGGAAATTTGATAGGAAATCTACGACCGATAATGAAACAAGTCGTCGTTAGACAACATGATTGTATGTACCTACTGTTTGTGTAGTGGAAATCCACCTTTATGGCAAGCTGCCATATTTTTGGTCAGATTTTCTTTGAAGTAACTCAAAACCAAGCACCTAACATTAAGATCAGGGCTTAAATCCGAAGCTTCCTTTGTACGACTCATACTTTTAAAGCTAAATGACTGGACTGTATTACACTGACACACATGAACAGACGGGATTTTTTTCAAATTCTTTAAATGTTTTCAAATCATTTATTTCTTATCGTCATCGTCGACATTTGCAATAAAAAATTTAAAAATTCTTTTGACGAGAATCGGTTAAGCTTTTCTACCCTTAAGAGCCTCAATAGTATAAGATCTTCCATTAAAAAAAAAGTCGTTATAATTTCCCGAGAAACAGAAAGTGGTGCAAACATTTTTTGGCTGCAGTAAAACCAATCAGCGTCCATAGTTGGTAGTTATAATTTCTAATTTTTAACTCACTATGCTGCTTTTCACCCTACTAAAACTAATGAAGGAAGGAAATCAACCCCTGAGATAATGAGTTGCATTTCAGTCTCACACGATGTCGTGATTTGCATTTGAATTTAATTTTCAGAAAACGCCCCCCAAAAAAACTTTCTTTCCTCGTTTTGTTAAAAAAGATCCACCGTTTTTAAATTACAAATTCTACTTCTTTAAATTCTTAAAATTTCCAACTGTCACTCTTGTTGCACTCAACGCATTAAAAATTACTCAAACCTTTTTAAATTAAACTTTTTTTGGGGCGGTTATACATAATTTACTACTTAATTAAACATGTTTATATCCAACTGCAGGTAGTATAGGTAGGGAGGTAGGTAGTATATTTATTTAAAATGCCTAAATCGGCCTGTTATACGTTACGACCATCCATTAAAACAGGGGTTAAAACAAAATTGATTTTCTACTCTTTTTAAAAAGCGCTCTTTTAATAAAACCAAAAATATTACAAAATCAAACTATTTATGAGGTAAATTTAATCAATAAAATATTTACGGAGGGAGGTAGGTATCACTAAATTTGAAATTTATTCAAAAACGTTAAATAGAGAAGACGGTTAAATAAGTTGAATGATTTTCTTAATGTATTCCGCAATCAATTAAGTACTTTATTTAATGACAAGATTTTAAATTAGTCGAATGGGACGGAGTATTTCGCTTTAAACATTGATTGGATTTAAGATTAGATACTGTAGCGAAAGAAGCTTAGCAGTTTGCAACCGATTAACGCCTTTTGAAGTTTATGCACAAATTAAAAATTACGAAGAGTCACTATTTTACGATTAAATTAAGACTTTATGAGTTTTTGCATTGTAAAACGTTTTAGCAAGTCCAAAAAGTCTAAAAATATGCGAATAGATACAGTGATAAGCGTACAGGGACGTCTTGATCTGGCGCACTAAAACCTAAAAGGGTAGAATTTTCGTCAATTTTTTAAAATCAAATTTCCTCTTTAAACTCCAAGTTTTTAATTAAAAATGTTGTAAACTAGTGCACCGTAACAAAAGGCTCCTCACTGAATGCTGAATAGTACTACACCACTTAACAAACAAGGGCACTCCGAACAGTAAGAGCACTATACATTTTTTTTTGTTAGCACTAAAAAATGAAGCTCGAATTTGTTTACGAACAACATCGGGATAAACTGTCGCCCCAAAACGTAACAACAATAACATGACGAAGTGAGTCTGATTTGTTTATCAAAAAGATTCAATCGCGCGAATAGAAAGAACGACCGAAACTCGAATAATTCAATTAATAACATTTTAAGGGTAGCCTCGGGTCAACACAATTTACTGTATCTTAGATAAACTGCATCTCTGCCTCCCCCATTGTTAGATCTAAACAGATTACGACCCTTGTACAAATAATATATACCGAAACCACGTCGGTTTGACTTTAAAATAAAATTAGCGCCGGAATAAAAGTCGAAATGAAGTTGGTAAAAATGTGTTTGTCGGGTAAAATTTGAACTATTTATTTGGTTACAACAACAGATTTGGCCTTTCTAACTAAATTTATATTTCCAATAACAAAAAAAGTTATTCCGCGCACGTTTTTTGCGGCAACCTGTAGAAGTTAGCTAACGCTCCGCGCGCCGTTGGGTGCCTTCTACTATATCGTATATTACATAGGATGCAAACGACAATTTATTTTTGGCTTAAAATTAGTTTCCAACGTCCTTAATTTATATTAATAACACGATATGCGAACGTGTAAATTCAATTTGAGCTTTAATGGCATCTTGACGTTTAACTGAAGGCAAGCAAGGACGAGACGTATAAGAAGCTAAACACAAAAGATATGACAAACTCTCGCGGTTGTAGCTTCTTCGACTTATTGAAAATATGTCAAATCTTTCTCGGTGAGTTTGTTAAGAATAAAAAAAGTTGCTCCTTTCTTTTCTTAAATTTTAAGAAAAACTTTTACAATTTTACCGACTTCATAAAATTCTAAAACGTGTAGTTTACAAGCAAAATCTCTATAAAACTCACCCGGGTTGTATATAGAAGGCAATTTTAAGGGTGCTATGAATATTTTCCACCAAATACGAGAAACTCTCGGTTTTCGTGCAGATCTTAAATAACACATGCGACATGTAATCTTGATCTATTCATTGGCACACAAAAGTACGCAATAAACTCCATCTTTAACGTGTATACGTTTTCATCGTTTAATACTTTAACTAAAAACGTTTCGTGTAATAATTATTATTTATACCGTGGGCACCTTTCTCGCGTTATAATTATTACACACGACATAAATTTGGAAAGTTGGTCGTAAAATTGTCTCAATGTTAAGTACTTTTAAGTTAAATAAGGTTTTATTCATAATATATGACGTCATTAAGGTAAATTAACTAATTAAAGTTGAACAAATTGTTTTACTAACTTTTAGTCTCTGAGCACGCTTTCGTTAGATTATTAGTAACCCAACTTTGGATATTTTCTACGTAACACATGTTAACTGTTATTTTACTACACCAAACAGTTGATTACTTTTAGTAAGTGTCAATATAGTTACAACTGTTAATGTTTTCTATATAATAATTACAAATTACGAGGGTAGATTCGTTAGATTTACCTAATAAAATATCAAGGATCCAATTCAACTTCTCTTTATCTGTTTATTGTCATCATTTCAAGAAATACTTAAATAAGTCACTTAATTGTTTCTTTTGCTTGTTTACTAACTAACCAGTCAAGAAGTTATACTGATCGGCTACTTAGGTACGACTAAATTGCATAAAAAAAGTGACATATGAAAGAAAAATGTCTATATTCGTCATGTCCACCAACTCTCAGTATGATTAGTAACAAGTATTCGCACATCTCCAAGCTTACTCGTTGATGGAACGTACCGTTGAGAAAAGCTTCCCCCTGAGTGGACTTGTATCAGTTTTATTCATTTTCTCACCGAACCGTCTTTGGACTCAAAAAATATAATAAAAGTATTTGTCGTAAAATTCTGCATAAAAAATATCATGTGCATTATTGAGCTAAACCTGAGTATAATTGAGCAAATAATTTTCAAAGTGGGAGCCTCATCGAAAAATCAGTCTAAAGACGATTTTATGTAGTAAATATCTGAAACTACTGCTGTACGTAACAAATGACATTGATGAAAATTGTAGAGTAGAATCTCCTCTACAAGATTTATTTACTACGATTTTCTGTCAGAAGCATCGATATACTGTCTTACGGTCCTGGATTGAAAGAGTTCTACTTTAAAAGGTAACAATTCTCGAATGGTTTTGGAATTAGATATGGAAATCTAGTCGGTCATGATAGTAGAGGAAAACTATTTTGTTTTTAGACAAGTGCGTTTTAGCTCTTTGTAATTATAAAATGCTGATGTTGAGAAAGAAAGATTATGAGCCACGCAAAATTTCAAGAAGGTAGGCAAAATTTGATGGTTCTGATGGAGATATCGATGACAAGAAGAAATGTGGAAAAGTGGATGGTGCATCCTCGTTCTATTTTTTTAAAGGAACTCAATGGCGAAAACAAGAATTCGCCGGAATTCGCAATCGTTTTTTGTTTTGAAGCTATAGGCACAGAAGTTCGATTTTTCATGTCGATATCTCGGTTGCTGTGAAGCACGTCCTTCAGGCACTATATTAAGGACAATAAAATGAGCTAAACGGATTTTTAATACCTTCGTTAGTTTGCGGTTCATTAGACAAAGTTGTGTTTCATATCGATATTTAGCAAAAACTTGAAAAATTAAACTTTTGCTTTAGCTCCAAAACAAAAGAAGATCACGAATTCCGTTTTTTGCTGTTGAGTTTCTCTCAAAAAAATAAAACGAGGACGCGCCATCCATTTTTCCATATCCGTTTTAGTTACCGATTTGGTACTTCATAAGAACCATCGAATTTTTCCCACCCCGTACTTCAAGCTTTGAATTGCTTCAAGAATTGAGAAGCTTATTCTGTACATTACAAATTTTAGCCCAAGGTGCTCATTTCACTCCTTTGAAATAGACCACTCTAAATATTCGAAGAAGCACTTTTTGGGTGAAAACCATTAAAACAAAAACGCATTGGTATGAGTGATCAAGAAGTATCCCTTCAGATATTCTCAACAAAATTACCCCGTCCCACTTCTTCTTCCAAGAAACTTCCTACTAACGCTAGTTGGCTAGATTGGTATTGCTTCCTGAATAAAAATCGTACATCGTACAAAATATTGGATAACATACAAAACTCATGAAGACAAAAAAGTCACAAAAATACAAACACAAAAGGCAAAAATAGAATCTAGAGCCCGTTAAAAAACTCGTTAAGGCTATACGGCTCGATATTTATGAGCAACTCAACCAATTTTCTTCTAAAAAGTTTACAACTATGAATAGAGTGAGAAGCGGATGGCAAGGAGTTGTAGAACTTTAAATACATAATGTTTTAAGAACAGAGTATTGCGATTCACACAATCAAAAGCTTCCGAAAAATCGAGAAAAATTCCACAGAAAATTTTCCAGACACAGGCGTATCGACCGCATCGACTCAAAAAGAGCTGTTTCTATCGACTTATTTTCTAAAAGCCCATGCTGCGAACTATTGAACAAGTTAAATTTGCAGAAAAGCTGGACAACTGGAAGTTATCGTTAGTAAAACTCGGTCAACTCGAAATTACAACAACAAATTGAATATAAAAAATACGAAATTCATCTATGCGGAAAATGCGAAAAAATCAATCGCAACTGTTTTGGAAAAAATCGAAAAAAACGTGGATCTTAGAGAAGATTCGTCTCTACAATTTTTGTCATAACTAATTTTGACGGAAATATATTAATTTCAGAAGCATTTACGGCGGAAACTCACGTTAGACTTATTGGAGCATCAATTGGCCAAATAAACTGATGGCTGTTGGAATTAGTCTGTAGGTACGTACAACATTTTTAAGCAGAATTAAATGATTAATGCTCAACCATACTTAGGTATTCCGTAAAAAAATTAGAAAAATGGAAGTCAACTGAAATCGCGCTAAAAACTACGTGAAGACTCTACTGGCGCTTATTTTTAACTCTACCAAGAGTTAGCGTACAAAGTATGAAAAAGTGTAACTGAAAAGCCGATTTGTTAACGTTCAACTCTGACCTTAGAGGCGCGGAAAGAAATTAATATGGAAAATCAAATTTCTAGTAGTCGAGAAGTTGGAAAGAAACGTTAATTGGGAAAATTTCTATTTAGCTTTTAGGTACAATAATTTCAAATAAAGAAAATAAAAATTGAAATACTATAAGAAAAAAAGTGAAGCAGAAACATCCCCAAATACGACGTCATTCGAGTTAGTAAATGTCAATCTTTAGGGAAATTCGAGAAAATTCTCACATAGCAGAACAAAAAGAGGTTTTATAATTTCAAAATAATCGTATCGAACAATTTTTTATTGGTATTGCAAAGAAATAAAATTACAAATTACCAACTGCGTTTTTTAATTATTTATAAATATACAATAATTGTTAAATTTAATAAAAATACTTTCAATTTTCAAAGGAACATTTTCTCTTTGCACGAATGATTTTCGGTAAAAGTCTTTTGATATTTTATCGAAATCGTTTATTTAAATTTTTTTATAAATATTATGCAAAGAGCTTCGTGAAAAGTCGTATATTGAATAATTTTCTAAGATGAAGGCTACAAGAAAACACGTCACTTTTGACATAAAAATTATGATGAGTAAAATTTATAAAAACTTTTACAAGAACCCTTGAGATAAAACTTTTTTTATTAGATGTGCTACAAGTGAAATAAATCAATGGGGAAATATTTTTAGAAAAAAAAGTTGATTTTATTTACACGAAAGTGTGGGTATTGGGTATGTAGAAGGTGATATCATAGACCATTCTCATATAACAATAAACAATTAAGCAATGGTTTTACAAAATTGGCTCTTTTTACGAAACGAAAATAAGTGCAGCTCGCCAATCAAATACCTGAGCTTTAAGAATCCCCTATTCGTTAAGTTCGTCTGTAATTGACTAATTACAATTAAAATGAACTCGAGTAGTTTTTAGAACACACATTTTTAAAAATGAAGTGATTAATAAAGAACTTTATCGAGCAAGGGCTTACGAATGCTTATAATGTCATTGTAAAACTTAAATGACGGAGTGCACGAGTATATCACATTAAAAACATTCCTAAGCTTTCTCAATCGAGTTCTTTATTGATCACTTACGCAAAAAATTCCTTAATGCACTTTGTGGTAGTAGTTTGGAAATATAATTTTAGGTTAAAATGAGTAGCTTTGTGTTAACACCAAGCCGCCATAACCACACATGTGTTCAATTTGAAAAATTAACGAAATAAATCTCATAAAAGACCTACCTTTTTGAAAAATGAGCTTGATCTGAAAGTCTGTTGTTGTTTTCTTCTGTTAATAATAATTATTAACAACGCATTTCGTAAATAATAAACAACACGCGTTGTGTACACCATAGGCACGGCACCATAACCACCCGCCATTTTTGTTAAGTTTTTCCGCACAACGACGCGACGCCATTAATTAAAGTTAAAAACTTTTCAACCACTTTTTATACTTGTTAAACTTGTAACAATTCACTCTAGGACAACTTTAATATTATTTAGACTCTTTAAGTTATAAACAATTAATTTTTTACAAACATTAAGTTCAAAATTAACCAAAAAGTAGGCAGAGATGGCGAAAACTGCACTCACGTACGCGAAACCCCCGTCTTACTAGTTGCTGTAGATGCAGGTGACGACCTGTCTACGATGATGCCGCGTGCTATTGTTTTGGGCGTATTCATTTTAGCAAATTATCAACGTACCTAATTTTTTTTTTAATAATTTGTTCGTGTGTATTTCAAAGTAAAAATTTTTTTAAACATTGCGCGTATGTGCGTACACTAAACTTTTTAATTATACATGCACATACAGGGTGGCTAAAATTTTTTAAACATTAATTAATTGGGTACGATAAAGAGTATAACGAGTAGGTAAGACAACGGGGTGGCCTATAAAACGTGATTAAGTGCTGCAGAGGTTCAATAAAGTGGACAATGTAAAGGGTGAAATAAAACATAATTTTCGTGCTAATCCCTACTCATTCCACATATCACACTCAAGGATGTCATGTTTCGAAATCAACAACAATCAATTAAAATTCAAAATGACGAGGATCCTACAACATGAAATAATTCTACCCCTACCATCTACCATAGTTAAACAATTTACACGGTGAAGTTATTCTGTAGCTCAAATTTATTATAGAAGTAACAATAATAAGTTGTGGCGTAATAATAATAAAATAATAGAAACTATTTTTGCAACAAATTGTAGCAAAATCTAAATTAGTGAAACTCGGAACGTCAAATATTAGTTCAAATAATTGGTAATCATAACAAAAACGATTTAAATTTTAATCAGTTTTGTATTTCTAAACAAATAATTCGTTAATGCAAATGTTGATAGTAAAACAAAATTTAAAATTTATTTCGAATAAATTTTTATCTTGTTTTACAAAAATTTTGTTAAGGTAAAAGTATGGACAGGAAGTTAAATAATATGTAGATTATCAACCATCACATTTCCTATTCATGAAGGTGGAACTTATCGCAATTTTTTTTTAAATGTTCTGAAACGTATTCATTCAATCCGAGCAGTTTCTTAAAAATGTTAAGTATAAATTATTTACGACGAGTTCAATAGTTACGTGACTATTACTTTTGTTTCGTTTTATTTTTTAAACTAAAAAATCAAAATCTTCTCGACAGTTTGGATCTCGGAAGCACCTTCCTACCAGTGCCGGATTAAAGTTTTCATAGGCCCTAAGAACAGAATGGGCCCCTTAAAAAGGTGGCCCGACCCTAGGACAGATCCTGGAGATAGTGGCGGCCCCGTTTTGCTGTTTTTTAGCAGCATCATGTTGAGTGGTGTAGTTACATTAATTTTGATCTTCCACGGGTCACCTAGCGCCGCAGCCAATATTTTTTTTAATTTTTCAAGGTCAACAGAGCATAGATCCACTTTTAAGCTATAAGTTCTACGAAGTGATATAAAGTTAAAATAATCGAGCATATTATATTTATATCGCCCGGTAGCAGAATCGGCACCTGGCCCGATCTTGTCGCTGGAGTTTTGGGCCTAGTTGGCCTATAGGTAAATCCGGCACTGCTTCCTACTAACATTGATGCTGTCGTGTCCCTAAACGCTTACATAATTGATAACATGGATAAAAGATAGCAGACATGCTTTCACTCGCGTCTTTGATAGTGTTTCGCACTTTCTGCTCCAACAAAAGCTGTAGAACTACGGAATCCGTGGAAGTCTGAACGATTGGTGAAAGTCTTACCTCCAAGAGATATCTCAAAGGGTGCAAAATAAATGCAATTCACACACTTATAAGTCAGAATATCAAATTCTTTCCCCTTTGTACCCCAAAGAAGTACACTGGGACCCTTATTATTTTTGGTTTATTTAAATGACTTGGCTGATGTCACATCGGTCGTTTTTAGAGCTCAATCAGTTTTAGAGTTAAAGGAAAGATATTGTAATGAAAATGGGGTAGTTTTGAATGGTTTGAAAACCGAGTTGATGCTGTTTGTCCCTCAAAAGCCGTCTTTTAGTTTTTATTATTAATATTGCAGTGGCCCCCAGTGGCTCCTAGCATCGCGATCTCTTGGATCTATTGTGCGCTTCGAATGTAATTTTCCTTTATGTGAGTTCTGCGCTTTCGATAGAGTCCAGAATTTTCTCTATTGATAATTTGGGCAATTCTCTTTGGAGTATTTTCTCCTTTCCAAGAATGCTGTGACGACTTCTTGTGAAAGCCTCGCAGTGAAAAACAGAGTTTACTCTGTCCCTACACATCCTCTGTATAGTGGGTCTTTTCTTAGTCCCATCATATACGGTGCAAATTAGTGTCGTTGCCAGTCGTAGCTCACCTTTTCAAATTCTGAGTAGAGAGCGGGTTCTTTTTTCGGAGGGTTTCTAAAATAGGACTTTAGAATGTCCAGAGGCAAAGCTCGGGGTTTTTTGTAAGAGAGTGTGATTTTGCCATTTTTATTTATAAACTGCTGCACGTTTTACTGTTTTATTTTTACTGTACCGTTAAATTGATAATTGAACTGTCGTTCGTTGGAGGGTGCTCACGTCCAGGTTGCTTGGTGCCCAACTTTTTACATCGACTTTTTTGGACTCACGGTCCACTCACGGCCACCTGCCGGGTGGTAACAGTTGAAAAAAACTACGTAACACGTTTGTGTAGAACACACGTCTATTCAGTTTGAGTGCCTTGCATTCCCATTCTTGCATCTTATACAAATTCATATTTCTCTTTAGAGCTCAAGAGCTAGCAAACAATATACCACTTGATATATTCCAAAGATCCACTCGGTAGGTTCGAGTAGGGTGGGTCCTTGCTCTATTGCTTCAGTTTTTCGCTTATAACTGGAAACTACGCATTTTTTGAAAAAATAACTTCAATGTCAAAATAAACTACATCAAATTTTCTATAAATAACGCCTCTTAGGTTTCTTTCGTAAGAGAAACGGTTTAGGCGCTAGAGCGCGATAAAGTTTGCCAAAAATTTCAAAATTGACGGAATAACTGTTTTTTAATTTATCGCTTGTAACCCGAAAACTATGCACTTTTAGAGAAAAGTGTTGCTATAGAAAACTAAAGTGCATTGAATTTTTTACAAATTATGTCTTTTTAGGTTTTTTACATCAGGCGAACAGTTTAGGTTAGGCGCTAGAGCGCGTTGTAGTTTAGTGTAGAAATCCGCCCTGCACAAGTTTTCTTCAGCTTTAATTGCGTCTGCCACTTTAGACCGTCTGCAATAGTATCATCGAAATCTACACAATAAATTCACTTTTTTCGTGCCGTTCCTCTGACTAAAAAACCTAAAAGAAGACAATAATTTCGCTTTGACCTCCGCATAACTTTTGTAAGCGAATATTCGTAAATATTAATTTGATCGTATCACTTCATCAGTAGGTACCTACCTATAATACCTATATAGTACCTATATTCAACGTTAAACTTCGTAAAATTACATTTCGAATGCTACATAAAAAGAATTTGTATTTGAAACAAAAAGCAATGATCTGTGAAAAAGATAAAACGTTATTTTACTTATCGATATCAGAAAGCATCGTTTCACTACGTTAAAAGTTACAAACAAAATTTACAATACAAAACAAAAATTTTTATTTTTGCGTCACTAATATACTTGTTTAATGTTAGCATAAAAGAATTTAAGCCCACTTTATCATGATTTCCGTAAGAAAATGAAAATTTTCGTAAATATCACCCATAGGACGCGGATATCGAAGATTGTATGAGATCCTAGAGTCGCTTGGAATTAGGCTAGATTTTGTGAGTGTCTCAAACTTTTTTTGAGTTATCAGGCTACGACTACGGACAGACTAACAAATGAGCACCAATTTTTTGCTATAGTAGTTTCTCGTTGGAAATTCGAAACGATGCCTTCGCATGTACATTATTAGTACATTGTACAATAATGTAAAGGACGCCTTTAAGTAAAGGGTTGCGTAAAAATATAAAGTCAAGAGCTTATTAAGGGTTTGTTTCTACATCGTTATTTATAATTATAAATTATTTTCGAACAAAAAACTCATTTTAACTTATTTTCTAAAAGCTATTAAATATCTTTCCCCAAAAGGAATGTAAAAATGATTTAAGAGAAGAAAACAATAATAAACAATTATTGAAAACCATTTTCTTTTGATTAAATTGCTACCTAACCGCAGATCTTAAACCTAAAATGATTTCCTTGGGTTTCTTAGGCTTATAAATTCTTACGACTTCTTTCATCGTTCTCGTTCACTAAAACTTGAACGACGTTCTATCAAAAAATACTCACTAAAAGTAGGATAAATTTGGACATTTTTCAACTTCGAGAAATGTACTAAATTAAATTGATAAAGAAAAACATCACGATCTGATTTTCTTAACAACGATAGTTAAATTTTAATATTATCGTTCCGTAACCGTAGTAAAACTTATAGTACGTAAGGTATCTTATTTCCTTTTCTAGAAGAAATACACTAGGAGTCGGTTATTTTGAGACAAAACAGCTGAAGTGAGACGATATTTTTTACATTTAAATGTTATCAGAATTTTGTTAAATAAGCGAGTTAGCGAATTTTGAACAGCAGCGTTTGCTCGTTTCTTACACCTACAACCACCGTCAAGTAACATCTCAATTTTCGTCAAAACAGTTGAAATGAGACGGAAATTATTTAAATAAAAATTAAAGCTAAGATTAGTGCCAGTATTTTTTACATTTAAATGTTATCAGAATTTTGTTAAATAAGCGAGTTAGCGAATTTTGAACAGCAGCGTTTGCTCGTTTCTTACACCTACAGCCCCCGTCAAGTAACATCTCAATTTTCGTCAAAACCGTTGAAGTGAAACGGAAATTATTTAAATAAAAATTAAAGCTAAGACTAGTGCCAGTATTTTTTACATTTAAATGTTATCAGAATTTTGTTAAATAAGCGAGTCAGCGAATTTTCAACAGCAGCGTTTGCTCGTTTCTTACACCTACAACCACCGTCAAGTAACATCTCAATTTTCGTCAAAACAGTTGAAGTGAGACGGAAATTACTTAAATAAAAATTAAAGCTAAAACTAGTGCAAATATTTTTGACATTTAAATGTTATCAGAATTTTGTTAATAACCGAGTTACCGAATTTCTAACAGCAAAGTTTGTTCTCTTCTTACACCTACAACCACCGTCAAATAACATCTTTATTTTTGTCAAAACAGTTGATGTGAGACGGAAATTACTTAAATAAAAATTAAAGCTAAGCCTAGTGCCAATATTTTTGATATTTAAATGTTATCAGAATTTTGTTAAATAACCGAGTTATTTTTGTTATACTTTTGAACAGCAGCGTTTGCTCATTTCTTACACCTAATACAACCACCGTCAAGTAATATCTTTACTTTTGTCAAAACAATTGAAGCAAGACGGAAATTTTGACTTTTAAATACTATCTGAATTTGGATGGATAACCGAGTTAATACCAAATCTTTAACAACAGAGTTGTAGGTTTTATTAATTTGGTACGCGACACTACCTGGAGTATGATGCCTATCCGGAAATAAATAAATATGCGATGATAAAGTGTATAGGGGTCCTTTTTGCTCAAATTCGTTCAAATATTTTTAACTCTTGAAGGCTTTGTTCGGTACTTCATTCGTAAACAATTCAGACCTACTAATCTAAGGTTAAAAAATTGGTTAAGAAAATGTTTTGGACTATATGTTATGTTATTATTGAAAGAAAACTAAACGAAAAGTTGGAAATTTATTTTTGTAAACCTCTACCCATCTCCTTTCTTTAATCTGTTTCGTTATGCCTCGAAAATAATTTAAAGAAAGCACCAAATTAAATAAATTTTCCTTCACTGAGCTGTAATTTCAAACTTTGTGTAACTCTAAAAAATAAATTTCTGCCCTTACAAATTTGTCTTTAAAAAGGTAAACTTATCTAAATTAATAAATTAAAAAACATTTTGTAGCTTTTTGCAGAAGTTCAATTTCGTCGAATGTAAATTTAATATAAAAATTTCATATTGTCGACGTCTCATATCTTCATTTCAAAAATTATGATCTCAATAAAAATCAAAAACGTACATGCAAGATTACAGTCGTAGCTATCTATATAAATCAGTGACCCAAACTCTATTGAATTTGCAAATAGGACTCAAATAATTTATTATCGATATTAAATTTTCGAGCTACTGAAAATTCCAATGTTATATTCCTATATACGAGACATTTATATAAAATTCGCTTTAATGATTTGTAACTCCCTTTTTTATTATCATGAAAGAGGTTTTTTAAAAATCTTTTTAGGTAAATTCGACGGTTTTAGTTGCAAATACTAAGCTAATAGAAAACTGTTAAAGCTATTAATTTATGGTAAATTCAGATGCGTGTTTAACTATGTACTGCCTGGGAATCGGTGACGAAAAGAACACCGAACGCCTGTTAATCCTTCTCACTTAAAAACGACATCCAAAACTGTCTTTGAGATCGATTTGTGAGTACATTATTTAATAAGATAATGTTTTATTGTAATACAACGCTTTTCAATAATACTCCAGACTCCAGATCCTGCCTCATATTGCCTACAACCACACTACTCCACTTCTTAACGTTTTTCACAAAAAGTAATATAGAAAAGAATGGAGTTTCTAGTAAAGTGCCAAATTGATTTCAAAATAGTTTTCTACAAGTCTCACGTTATAGGTATTATTTTTTTTTTCATTTTTATTTCAACTTTACTTAATACACAATATTGTCCAGCTTCTTATATTTACGTTCAGTTCGTGTCTTTATTTGTGCTTGAAATTGGTCAATATTATTTCAGCGATTTTGTAAAGCTTATGTAACTACTGGAAATATTCTAAAACTATTTAATCTTCAAAAACTTTAATTAAAACTAACAAGCAGCAAATTAACTTTCAGATTTCTTGGAGATATTTTTCTTTAGTGTTGACGCAAAGTAACACAAATATGAAGTTCTTTTTAACAGTTTTCTTTAACTTTCCGCTTCATAATATCTAAACTGTCTCTATTAATTATTTTTCTTTTGGCTATTCCAATATGTAGTTTGTGTAATTGATAAATTCGTTCTAACCACAGTTTTCATTTTTATGCTTACACTAACTATACTAATTTATTTACATTAACAATACCAAAGGTAGTTAAAACTTAGTTTTTATACGTTTTTACAAAAACGTATATTAAATGTACCAAATATCCGTATATTTAATACTGAATATTTTATTACTTATTTTGTGCGCTTGTGAAAGTGAAACTGTCATGTTTGTCAAAGTTCCTTAAATTACATTATAGTTTTGATAATTGAATTATCGTTGAGAGAGCTAAGCCATAGTTCACTACAACAGCAACCTTAAATTAAGCAATGATAAGACGAAGGATTAAAGTGTTTCCATTACATAAAGTACATCAGAGAACAGGCTAACACGAGCGGCCCGTATTGACGTCCCTAGTTTTGTATAAATTAACCATACAGTAAAATTTGTTGCACGCCATCCCTAAATATTGCACTTGTACAATGTACAACTTCTACCATATTGAAATATTTTTTATTTTTCCTATTTTTCTAAAAATGCACAGGATGCTGTATAAGTAGTTCCACACGGGTTTCTTTTTTTAAATTAAGTTGCGAATGACCCAGAAAGCAGATAGGTACTAAATTTACGACGACTAAAATAATTTTATGGAAAATTGAAAAGCGTGGGATTATCCCAACTAATGCTCTGCTTGTACAAGTTACTACATACTATTTTAATAAATAGTTTATGAATATGCGCAATAAATCCCTTGCAAAAACAAAACCAAAATAATCCTTTACACGAGCAAGGTATGTGTATGTGTATAGCACATCAGTGAATCTACTAGGTATATATTTTTAATTAATTATACGCCTTTAACCATTACTCGGCTTATTTTTTCCAGTTGAAAAATTATTTTACTCTCAAAAATTTTGTATTTTCAATGAGCATATTTTATTATACGTAAGTACTCGGATTTTTTTCCCACGATGAAAGCTACAAATTATATTTAGAAATTTTTAAATTAATTAATAGTGGCCCAGTTCAGTGCTTCGCGCTCATCGAATTAACCGCCTCAAATTTCTACATGAAAACATAAAGCTTTTTATCCACTTTAGTGAGTCACATAGGCTGAGAGATCCCAATCAGCCTGTTCTCTTTAACCTCTGATATATATTATAGCGAACGCTGGTTGCAGGGAGGAGAGCAGATGGATCCTAGATCCCAATCTCATACATAAAGTCACATAGACTAAAATGTAATTTCTTGTTCTCGGCTCCATCTGGTAGTATCATACTTTATTAGATTAAATTTATTGTAAAGTAAATTTGAAATGAGATTGCCTGGGCGGGACCCATCACCTTGCGTAGTGTACGTGGTGGGAGAGTGCCAAACAGCTCACATTTTCGTTGTAGCCGGCTGTAGCACATTTCATTGCATTGGCCCTGCCCAGGCAATATCATTCAAATTATACTTTACTTACTTTACAAGGCATCTCGCAACTTCGATCACTAAAGTTACATTTTATGATCTATCAGATCAGTATTCAAATCCTTTTTTTCTTTCTTCGGAGATTATAGTGAGAAGAACCCCTTGCAGTTAGGCCAGTTAGCTCTTTGTTCATCCCGGGTCGTATTATACGTCCATCCTGCTCAGATGGACTTCTTGTAGTCCGGGAGGCAGCAAACACTGACCGTCTGCCTGTTGAAAGTGGCAGCATTAACTTGAAGGAGGTTCGAGAAGGGTGGATTTCGGCTCTTTTTTCGTTTTGTCGCGTGTAGCTCGAAAACTACGCACTTTATGACAAATGTTTATTTACATAAAAATAAAGAACATCAAGTTTTCTACAAATTATGTTTTTAAGTTTTTCTCCTCAGGTGAATGGTCTAGGCGCTAGCACGCGTTAAAGTTAAAAAAAACTTCCAAAAACGACCAAAAAAGTCATAACGTCATAACTCGAAAAATACGCATTTTTAGAAAAAAGTATTTCTCTATAAAAATAAGATACATTTAATTTCCTACAAATTATGCCTTAAAATTTTTTTTTTCAAACATACAATTGAGGTGGTAGAGCGCGTTGAAGTTTAGGATATGTCGGATATATCGAGTCTAGGGTATACCGGGAGCCAGTAGGTATGCCGAAATATAAAAATGCAAAATTTTTGATTTTGTCCAATGCAAGCTGAAAAACTATTGAAAGTCAGAAATAAAACCGGCCGTCTGCCTTTTAAGAGTGGCAGCAATAACTTGGGGGAGGCTCAAGAAGGGCGGATTTAGGCTATTTTTTCGTTTTTTTGCTAATAATTTCAAAACTACGCACTTTTAGAAAAAATGAGCATTCTTGTAAAACTAAACTAGATAAAATTTGCTATAAACTACACTCGAGCGGTTTTTTCCTCAGACGAACGGCTTAGGCGCTCGAGTTCGTAAAAATACCAATTGCTGTATACGGGGATATATTGAAAAATTCTTAGCCTACTATAGAACCAAACAAAATTTCAATGTCAAAATATTTTATTACTCAACATATTCTCCTCTTAATTGGATACATTTATTACAGCGAACATGCAACGTCTCTAGACTTTTCAAAAAAAATGTTTCTTCTTGCTCTGCAAACCATACCTCCACAGCTTTTACTACCTCCTCGTTGGAAGAAAATTTACGCCCTATTAAACTTTTTTTCAGTTGAGGAAAGAGATGATAGTCGGACGGAGTCAAATCTGGAAAATAAGGGGGGTGTTCTAGTAATTCAAACCCTAAATCACGAAGTTTTTGCATGGCAACATGAGATTTGTGTGCAGGGGCGTTGTCCTGCAAAAACAAAACACCTTTGGATAGCTTTCCGCGTCTCTTCTCTTTAATTTTTTCCCGTAGAGTGGTCAGTAATGTCGAATAGTAATCTCCAGTTATTGTTCTACCCTTATCCAAAAACTCAATCATGATTACTTCATGGTAATCCCAATAAACTGAAGCAAGAACTTTTCCAGCAGATTTTTGGACACGAAACTTCTTAGGTCTTGGAGAACCAGAGTGTCGCCATTTCATCGATTGTTGCTTTGTTTCTGGATCGTAGAAATGTACCCAAGTCTCATCCATAGTAACAATTCGGTTTAAAAAGTCTACATCGTTTTCAAATCGGCACAGATCGAACGCGATGCCTTGCACGCTATTGGTCAACATTCAAACATTTGGGGATCCATTTTGCAGAAATTTTTCTCATGTCAAAATTGACGTGAACTATATAATGAACGCGTTCGTATGAAATATTCAGTGCTTCAGATATCCGTTTTAGCCCAATTCGACGGTCTGATAAAATCATGTCATGAACTGCATCGATATTTTCGGGGACTGACACAGAAACTGGCCTTCCCGATCGGTCATCATCTTCAATTGAAAATTTCCCTCTTTTGAAGCTTGCAGTCCAATTTTTCACGGTCGCATACGAAGGACATTGATCACCAAGGGTATTAACCATATGTTCGTAAATCTGCTTACCTCTTAACCCTTTTAAATACAGGTACTTGATGATGGCTCGATACTCCAATTTTTCGATTTTCACAATTTCGGTGGACATCTTTTTTCTTTTAATTTATTGCCTAACTCTGGTTTACTTTTTTGACGTCAAACTTTACACTGACACTTCTAATAAGTTATTGTTCGTTGCTATGGTAACGCAATATTTTGTTTATGCATGGAACTGGTCTAGGCTAGCTAGATATCAATACATCCTCGTACGTATAAAAAATATACCACGTAGACGTATTTCTTACGTATAAGTAGTGTTTATCGGAAAGTTAGTGATCAAATGAGCCGTCAGGTAAATCTTTGTATCGATTCATTTGTTTTTGATTGTCGTGGTTTGCACGAAGGTTTAGTGCTCAATAGGTATCTACTATACATTAGGTATGATCATTATGCCTACGGCAATATTTTTGCAAAAAAGACATTATTCTACTCATTTCTAGTTCTGAAACAGCTACCTTCTATATTCTATCCAGTAGTTCGTTACGGCTTGCCTGGGCTAGAACAGAAAGATACAAATAAAAAAGTTGGCAATTTCTTGAAAAATATAAATAAAAACTAAAGAGGCAGTTCGCTAATTTATTTCAAATTTTTGGAATAAGAAACTAAATTGCGTGTCTTATAATACAAAATAACGGATACAGCTTTTGAGCCTTATAAGAGGCATCTAGTTGAATTATCCTTATTGCTTCCTTTACCGTGAGTAAAATAAACATTAAAATAAAGGTATACGCTACGATAAATTCGTTTTCGTTATAATAGTCGAGAAATGTTTATTTCAACAATACGAAAGGTATGCTCGAATGTTGTATCCCGCATTTGTATACTCTACGCTTGTTTTGTGTGTTCAAAATATGTATTTAACGCTTGCAAATTATTAATAACGTTACACCTACTAAGTAGAAATACGTACAATACGATCACGATAGTTACTAACTATAGAATTATTAGTTATTACTAGTATTAGAGACGGGACACCACGTACGAACGTAGGTACGTAATAATCAATTAGGAACGGAACTAATTAGGAAGGAAAAATAAATTGCAACATTAAAGATTGCAGAGGCTACACTTTTAGAACTAGAAACAAAAAGAATTGATTCGACTCGTCTCTATTACATTTGATTTTATGTGCCATGTGCAGAAAGTGATTGAATACATGAATACGATGGAAAATTCGATTTACAAATTGATTTTAAGCTCTCTACCTCTTTATTAAATTTTCTATTTTTTGACGTTGAATCAAATCTGTATAGGTATTAATATTTACATTTTGTATAGTTTTGTTTCGAAATAAATTGCTTTTTTATTCTCGTTACGTGGGACGTCAAACAAATTTTGATATATTTGTCTCATTGAAATATCATGTCGTGGCACACGCAAATAACTGGCCTTTTTCGTACATGTTGAAGGTATTTCTACAAGCTCTCAAAGTATGAAAGAGGATACCGCAAGTCGTATCAAACAATAGTATGCTCAAAAGCTCTTCCTCATTTAAAGAATCGAAAAGTATACGGGGCGTTTCTATTTGAAATAGGAAGCCAATCTCATTTCCGGTTTAACCGAAAGTAATAACGAAACATGTTTGGTATCATTTGACAGCTAATCTTACCATATTTTTAAAAATTATAAATATAGAGAGTGTTTTCAAAAACTCTTTCTGCTTGGATAATTTCCGGTTTAACCGGCAGTATTTTTTAAATCAATATTGAAGCAATTAATAGAGATTTATAGATTAAATTAGTATCTCAGCTGGAAATTACAAATTTTAGTTAGAAAAGAAAGTATAAATTTTTGAAATTGTGACCTTCAAAAATTCCTAGCTCCGGGTCTGGTCATAGCAAATGAAACAAACAACGGTGGTTAATTAAAAACTTCTATATCTACAACATATCAAAATGTAAATAAAACGGTAAGAACCGATTTTGAGGAAATCCGTTTTAAAGTTTTAGTCAACTTTGGTCCTTTAAAAATAGTCAATTTTGAATTTATTTTAAAAATTGCTTATATCAAAACTAAAGCCCTATACTTTGTCTATATGTTCCTGTTTTTAGATTTTTATAATATTAATTATCTCCAAAGTTATATTTAAAAAACCATAAAATGTGCCTATCGTCCTACTGGCCGCCATTTTGAATTTAGAAATTTTAAAAAATATTCTTTAAGTTAAGGTCGATGTGTACTAACTTATAGCCGGGTATAAATACTCTGGGCCAAAATTTTTTTAAATGCGACAAACACAACCTCCTTATTTTGAGCCACCCTGTATAAAATTAGTTTAAAAACTTATTTTGCCAACGAAATTTTGTTAAAGTGGCCGAAACCAAATTTCAACAAAATCGTTTCAGAAGTTTTTATTTTACGGCGTTATATACACACACCTACGTTTTGACAGACAGACTATTGTTTTTTTTTTTAAGTTTTGGATTCAGAAGGACTCAAAACGTCGAAAATTAAATTTAACAATAAAAATTTGTATTTCGATCGTAGTAGGTACTTCCTTTTTCAAAGCAGACTAAAGTTACAAAAAAATAATATCTACAAAACTATAATATAAAAATTTGAAAATGGAATAATCTTAAAATAACCGCCATTTTGGATTTAAAAATTTAAAAGGGTAATAATGTAGGTTAATATTTTTTTAAATGCCACCAAAATAACTCTTTTATTTTGAGCCACCTTGTATACCTGCGATACCTACTCTGGAAATACATTAGATGTGCTATTTAAAAATAGTCCACTTGTGTTTTCGACACCCTGTAATATTAGTATATTAAAGAACGAATTTCATAAGTCACGTATTATAGCACGACTCCAAGTTTAAAATGCGACTGGCGTAGCCAGGAGCGTTTTAATGGAAGAGTGCTATAATCGCTATAATGACTTATGAAATGAGTTCTTTATACAAGTTTTTCTATTTTGCGCCTTTTAAAGTCCATTTTCAAAGAGAAAAATCAAAATATAATAATTTAGGGATTTTTGTTATGGTTGGCTGGTTGGCAGTACTAATAATTGTAAAGTGACATTTCGTAATTTAAAATTCAAATAAATTGTTTTGTAGTTTGAATTGGTCGTTAATTAATTATAATTAATTTTAATTATTATGTTAAAAAATAGAACATGTTAATTACAAAAATTGTCGTTTTCTCTTTCCTTGATTTGACAAAATATGTCAAATTAAATATTACTACCAACTTCGAACGTCAAATTTTACCAAAATTATTACAGCACGCTAAATCTCATTACGACACGCAAATGGATGCTATAATAGCGATCTTACAGACGCAAAATATAAAAACACTTTTTTATATTTTGATTTTTTTCTTTGAAAATGGACTTTAAAGGGCGTAAAATAGAAAAACTTGTATAAAGAACTCATTTCATAAGTCATTATAGCGATTATAGCACTCCTCCATTAAAACGCTCCTGGCTACGCCAGTCGCATTTTAAACTTAGAGTCGTGCTATAATACGTGACTTATGAAATTCGTTCTTTAATATACTATTTTGCAAGCCATCTGTTCGCTAACCAACCGTACGTTTTTCTGTCGTCCGGTCAACTGTCGCGCGTTCATTTGCATTCCGTTTTTCAACCTCTTGCATTATTTTACGTCAATTTGTATCTCAAATTGTTGATAGTTTTGTTTTAGGTTAATTAAAATGATTAAAAGGGGAATTTTATCCAATATCTTAACATCTTATGCGACAGTAAAGGTATATGACACAAATAGTTAATTAAAAAAAATACAAAATACCCCTCTTTAAATATTTTGATGTCAAAAGAAACTTTTTCATTTTTCAGTTTAAGTAGAAAACATTAATAATATTCCAAAAGATACAAAAAAAGTTTTAATTGTTCATTTTAATTAATATTTTTTTAAATTTTATAACATTTTCGTGTTTGTCGTTGTTTTTCCGTTTTAGTATAAGATTGAAAGTTTAAAGCACCGCTATGTACATAAACGTTATAGCAAAGAAGGTTTATAATACCTTAGCGGAGTATAGCTTCGTTGCTTAATTAAAATCATCGCGGCGAGATCTCTGTTCGAGCCAATTTAATTATTTTACCGTAGAGATCTTTGTTTAATATTTATAGCGGAAGTATAATTAGGACATCATAGGGTGATTAGCAACAACTCGTTATCATTTTTCAAAACGTACGATAAGTTGACGTCTACGACGTCGACGTGCCCTTACAAAGGGGCGTCGTAATTTAATTTAGGCGACAACTTGTTTTAGATTTTAGTAACAATTTTTACGCTTTTTTAAAGCAAAAAGCACTAGCTTATTATTAATATAGTTATTTTACAAATCTAATAACAAATTTTACTTTCGTCTGAGTCATTAGCTCAAATTAAAATTGAAAAAAGAGTGATTAATTTGCAAAAAAGGGCAAATTTCGAAATGTAGCAATTTTTTTAGAATGATAATGAAATCAAAATATAAAATTGCCTTGTTATTAAAGCGTCACTTAACGTGTTCTAGTTTATTTTGCAAATTTTCAATTTATTCGAGGTCGCATTTGTATTTATTTCTGTTTGAGAGAAAGTTGTTGTTTTTTTCTTTTGTATTCGATTGTTACAGTTTTCTTTCTTTTTTGCCACTACGTTACAAAAAGTCGATATTATCAATGTTTGTTAGTTCGAGTGGAAATGTAATTAAAAAACGGAATTGATACAAAAATAAAATACCTAATAGCACAAGCTTTTACTTCTGTTAATTTTACTACGTATCCAATGTTCCAATTCAAATTTACGGGAACTAAAGTGAAATTGTAAACGCGCCAACAGAGTCTTCGCTTTTGCCATATAATTATTCTTCCAAAGAAATTCTTTTTCAAATGAAAATTTTTTCTTCTTAGTATAGAAAAAGACTGGTGTGCCCATAACATGAATTTTTCGTACGCATTTAAGATATTTAAAAATATATCGGAAATAGTGCCTAACAATAGTATGCTCAGAAGCTCTCCCTGATTATAAAACACTCGAATTATATGGAGCGTTTCTATTTTTAATAAGAAACTAATTTCATTTCCGGTTGAACCAGAAATATTAAATGTTTAGTATCACTAGATAGCTGATTTTACAATCTTTCAAAACCTTTAAACTATACAGGGTGTCTTATTTAAAACAGAAAAGCTAACCCCATTTTAAACACTCCTTTTGCTCGACTAATCTACGGCTTAACCGAAATTGTTTTTTTTTAAATAATATAAATTTACGGACTAAAGTAATAAACCAACTTTCAATTACAAATCGGTCCTTGTCATATCAAATGAACCAAACAACGGTGGTAAAATACAAACTTCTGTATCTACAACATATCGAAGGGTTGACAAAACTGCCAAAGCCGATTTTGAGAAAATTCGTTTTAAAATTTTAGTCAACTTTGGTCCTTTAAACGTAGTCAATTTTGAAATTATTTTAGAATTTAACTATATCAAAACCAACGCTTTATATTTTGCCCATGTATTCCTATTTTTACATTCTTATAATATTAATTATCTCCAAAGTTATATTTAAAAAACTAGAAAATGGACCCATCGTTATACTGGCCGCATTTTCAATTTAAAAATTTGAAAAAATTGTTTTTAAATTAAGGTCGATGTGTACTAACTTATAGCCGAGAATAAATGCCGTGGGTCTATATTTTCCAAAATGCGACCAAAATAGCTCCCTTATTTTGGGCCACTCTGCGTCGATTTTGTGTAAAAGCTTATTTTGTCAATAAATTTTGTTAAAGTGGCCAAAAGCCAAAATCAAATTTAAATGTAGTTTTAATTTGACGGCGTTACAT
Organism: Malthinus flaveolus; assembly: GCA_950108345.1. Lineage (NCBI taxonomy): Eukaryota > Metazoa > Arthropoda > Insecta > Coleoptera > Cantharidae > Malthinus > Malthinus flaveolus. The sequence goes on from OX467285.1 coordinate 94,535,033, forward strand.
ACTCACACTCACACACAGGCAGACATTTTCTAAAGTCGGGTTGCAGAAAGCTTAAGAAATGGGATGGAATACGATACAACGATAAAATGGGTGTGGTTCCCTCCACAATTATTTTCAACTAAGTCCTGAGCCAATATGAGCCTCTATAACAGTGATTATCTTTATATTCCTTCAAACGGGAAAAATTAGCAAAATTATTCTACTAAACTCAAAAGCTGAACTGAAACCGGCATGACCTGGCAAACTAAAGCAAACGACCTGTGCTTATCACATTTTCCGCTTATGGTGTTTATTTAGTTTCTACTTTTAGCCTAAAAGAATCGTATGTGACCGCGAGTGTCATTCAAAAAAGTTGATTTGTTCTCGGGTAAGAAGAGGAAAAAATCTCTACATTGAGAGTATTTTTATAATAAATTAAAATTTGTTCTCGGATGCCGTGTAAGCAAAATAAAATTTCTACATTTTCTTTTCCTGTAAAAAGTTAAATTTAATTAAACTATCATGCATTTTGTTTTTTGCAGGTAAGCATCACGAACAACAATAAGACGAGATACCATCTGATGTATGTATTTGTTTTTTTTAATTTTTCCGTAATGCAATACTAAAAGAATAAACGTAATGAAAACTTTGCAGTTCATTGTTAAACATGTCATAAAAATAATTGTGTAATCTTATTAAGCGTACGTTGCTGAAGATTTCAAATCTACAAAAAGAAACAATAGCTTCGCTTTATGTAATTTTGGGATGTAATTAGCATTAACACGTACAATGTAACCGAACCTTCATGTACGAGTATGTACGCAAATTCTCTCCAAAATTCAACATACAGTATGTTCCAAACTGAACACTCCGAGGAGTGCCTGGAGTACCAAAATGGTTTGTTGTACCGACAAACCAGGTTTCATGGAGAAGTGAACCGATTTTAATGTTATATGAGGTTGACCCCCCCCCCTAATCCCCTCTTCTCAAACACTACCCTCCCATAATAATTGTTGACATATGAGACAGGTTGTTGGCAATATAAACGAGAAAATTCGCTCAACATCTCTACCCCCCTCCCAATAACCATTTAAAATTTAATAAATGTTGAAATGAGAGAGAAAGTGTTATGGGTTGATATGGGGGGTGGGGGTGGGGGGTTGTAACAAAAACTTCGAGCTGCGAACACTCATGACTCATTTTTCGACATTTTTAGGTTATCATAAAACTGCGCTAACTTTGGATCTGCTTGAGCAAAAATATCAATGATACACTCAGTTTGAAGGCAATTTAAAATTCTACAACTTTTGTTCCAAAGAATTTTCTCTCAAATGAACGGTAAAAAAGTCTCCAAGCGAAGTTTATCAAAAAAATTCATTTTTTCTAAAAATAGCGATTTTCTCCAGCTTATATCTCAGAAACCGTAACAGATAGAAACAAAATAAAAAGAATAAATATTGTAGGTAATTTTATCCTCTTCAAAGTTGGATTTGACATTTTTGTTGTGGGATCAACCGTTAAGAAGTTAAATCGGAAAACAAAATTTTTCATACCTTTAATCCAAGATGACGGATTGCGCGGACCCCCTCAAGGTCAAAAACTTGGATTTTTTATCACGGCCCCTAACTCAATAACATATTCAAAAATCAGAACTACACCACCTTTTGTAGGGCAAAACCCCCCATTGAATGGACTTTAGGGCGTTCTACGATTTTTCTACTTGTAAATTCCAATTTCAAGCATGCGGTGCATGAGGCTCACCACAACCACAACCTAAGCCAAATTCCAATATTAGCCTAATACTAAAGAGGCATGTTAAACAGTCTGTTCAGGTTAATCTGCAATTCGAGCTTAAACTGTTGGTAGTTTTCTCTTTTTTACTTTTTCAGTTGCAAAGCAACATTTGAAAAAGTATTGAAATGGAAATGGATGAAAAAAAATTTTTTTTATTTCATTTCTCGACGTTTCAGGTCATTCTGAGTAGAAAAAAGCAAAAAAAATTTTTGTCTGTATGTGTGTGTGTGTATGTATGTAACGCCGTAAATCCAAAACTACTGAACCGATTTAGATGAAATTTGGTTTGAGGCAATTTAACAAAACTTCATCGAAAAAACAAGTTTATAAATCAAATCCGTGCAGAGCGAAGCAAAATAAGGGGGTTATTTTGGGCGCATTTTATTGAATTTAAATTTGCGTCGTTTTAACTTGGCTATAAGTTAGTATATCTCAGACCTAATGGAATAAAAATTTTTTCAAATTTATAAATTTAAAATGGCGGCCAGTATTACGATTGTCCCATTGATCGGTTTTTCTGTTATAACTTTGCCGGTAATTAGTATTTTGAAAATATCAAAACGGTATTATAAAGGCAAAATATAAGCCTTTCATCCTAATCTAATAAATTTATAAAATTGTATTAAAATTGCTTATCTTTCAGGAGTTAAAGTTGACCAAAATTTTAAAGCCGTTTTTCTCAAAATTCCTTCCGGCCGTTTTTTTCATTTTTGAATATGTTTTAGCAATCATAGTTCTTAATAGAATGTCAAAGTTTAATTCGTTTGCTATGAAGAGTTTTGGAGTTATGATTTTTTGAAGTCCAAAAGTTTAAAAATGCGTACTTTTTTTGGTAATGAAAATGAAAATTTGAAAGTTGGCAATTGTATTATTCTTATCAATCCTTATTATTCGACATTATTTAAGAGTCAAAATCACTTCCGGTTTAACCGGAAATTGAAGAAATTTTTAGATTGTTTAGAAACATTTTGTATATTTCTTATTATTTTGAAAGAACGTAAAATTAGCATTTGAAAAAAACTAAAAACTTTGTATTTTGAGTTCCGGTTTAACCGGAAATAACGCCAATTTTCTTAATTTAAATAAAACGCCCTGTATATTTTTAAATATTTGAGAGGCTGTAAAAGAAGCTTTCAAATACAAAAAAAAAACTCGGATGTGGCCATACCAGGACTTTTTCAATTGAACTGAAAAAGTCCTGGTATGGCCACATCCGAGTTTTTTTAATCTTGTAGTAGTAGCTCAAATAAAGTCTCCAATCGAATCTAGTAATTGAGAGAAAACAAAAAGTTAAATTAATAACAATCAAAATCTTTAAAAGTTAACCACGCTATTTCCTGTCAGAAAAATTAGTTGGAGTAAAATTTAATTTCCGTTTTTCTCCTAATGGTATTTGTTGTTGTTGTTAAAAGAATAAACGATTGTTAGGAGCAAAAAAAAACTCTATAAGCAAACAGGCCAATTAAATAAATCAAGTCACTTGTAAAGGTTTTGTTTAAATCGTGAAAACAACTCCTTTATAATAATGTGAAGCCTGTCATACTGATTGTAGTGTTCGATTTAATTAACCTACTAATAGTGCCTTAGGTACACATTATGTGTATTGGGAAAAAAGGGGTGAAATTTATCTTTTAGAAAATTATTCAATAAGTTAATTGAATTGTTGATAATGAAGAGGTGAATATTGACTTCTATGTTGGAGTTGATGACGTTTTTCCATCGTGGTTCGTTTCACTTAGCATATACGTATAGGGTAAACTAAGGAAAACAACACCACAACTACTAACAGGAGAAAAATGCAAAACACAAAAATAAAACTAATTCTTGAAGGGGCGGTAATATTTTCCCTAGACTTCGTGCCAAATAGAAACACGACCCAGGCGGGACCGTAATCTGACCAGTGTCTTATTACTCCTATCATAGATCGGCATACAGTTCATGAGCGTATAGGAACACAATACGGATTAGGTGCGTTTTGCGCGCCGCGTGTTCCAGGCCCACAAGCTGGGTTGCCACGCCAGATTGCCAAGCCAAATTTGGATCAAAAAAAGTTAACGTTCCAAACCGGCACGCCACTCCATATTGTTATATTGTTAGCAACGTTTGTGGTGTATGTATAGTAAACCCAAGCAAACAAAGCCGACGGGAAATATGGCAACTAATTTTGAAAATTCGTGGTGGTAAAAGTTTAAGCCAATACCTGCAAGACATGTTATTTTTTAATGAAACTATCGCGAAACCTCAAAATATATTTTGGAGACAAAAATATTTTTTGTAGATTCGAAACCAATCCCGGAACTTTTCTTTACGTCAAGATAGAAGTCATGGATGTGACGATGTGACCCATGAAACTGAATATCACCTTCACCAGGTGATATCCGAAGGGCTTCACGATGTAAGGAACGATAAACCGGACGGCCAGGCTAAATAGGGTAGCAAAATAAGACCCATTTCCATAAAGTCACTAATAAAGTCACTTCTCGCGAAGTGGCATACTAAACACTACAGGGAAATTCCTGGACAGGGGCATTCTAAAGTCCTACAGTCCTACTACAGAAACCCTCTGACAAAAGAACTAAGAATGAGCAGAGGTCAATTACAACTGGTAACGGCAATAATAACAGGTCATTGACAGCTCAAAAAGCACGAATCATATGAAACTAGAAGAAGACCCATTATGCAGAGAACTTGCAGAAGAAGATGAAAAACCAATTTATCTTCTGCTACACTTGGCCACAGGCTTCGTTCCAGAAAACCCCCAATTCAAACAGCTGCATCTCTCACCACAAACAATTTTAAACTAGAGGAAGAGTGGACAAAATTCTGGCAAAATAGTGTGCCCCCTGATACTTATAACAATCTTCACATAAACGAATCAGTTCCTGGATCCTCACTTCCTAGAAAAACATGGTGCTATCTAAACCGCATCCGTACCGAAACCGGCATATGTTTGGACTCTCTATACAAATGGGGAAAAGCCCAAAACAACACTTGCGATTGTGGCGAGCGACAAACCATCCATTACCTAGCCTAAGACTGTATAAACCGGCAAAGTCACTGCTCTACCAGAGATTTCCTGGAGGCCACTCCATCGGCTGTCACCTGGATCGAAAACTTAGACATTAAGATTTAAGATTTTTATTCTTTTGTTTGACATAATTTACTTAATCAAGATACATGTGTTGCCATACGATAAATAAATAACTGCGGGGCTTTCACAAGAAGTCGTCACATCAGCATTCTCGGAAAGGAGATGATGCTCCAAAGAGAATTGCCCAAACTATCAATAGAGAAAATTCTGGACTTTATCAAAAGCACAGAACTCGCATAAAGGAAGACTATTATATCCGAGGTTCACAATAGGTCCAGAATTTAGAGGTCGCAATGCAAGAAACCTGGAGGCTAGCCTCAACTGCATAATTTAATTATAAAGAGTAACATTTTTTGATAAAATCACTAATAAGTAATAAGCGATATCGTCTGTGTTCCACCTATTCTGGGCCACACTGTATATAAGAACTAGGAGAAGTTTGAAACGGCTACGTAACTCGAAGAATGGTTCGAGTGAGAGAGTATGGAGAGTGTAGCTGTCAAAATACAGAGAAACCAAACTAAGCCTACCTGACGAACTTGCTAGCCTTGCTAGACTATATTTGAACTTTTTAAATTAAGACTACATGCGTACAGGTTGCTTTGCATAGTAAAACTTGGCGCGTTAGCAAAACCGCCAGAAAAACTCTCGTCGAGCATTGTAAAAACCATGAGAAAAAGTCTCCGTAAACACCTATTGATGTTTCTATTTGGCACAAAGTGTAACTGTCAACATTTTGACCTTCAGCTTACTGCAAATTATATTATCCGATGTTTAGGTCTTTTGCAAAATATTCATTCCCAACTCACGACGCTTTGACGCACGAGCTGGAACTGACTTTAGTCTTTGGCTACATGAAATTACCGTGGTGGTACCTCAAAGTACCCCAAGAAAAAATGCAGTTGAAATTGAGCTTCCAGAATGTGGCGACCGTGTAGAAGATTGAAGAGTCGGATTTTTCTTACTAACACCACTAACACTTCAACGGATTATTCATTCCCTAGGCTCTCGTACTATGTTTAACGCTGCACCACCCATTGTTTTTCTTCAGCAATGGGTTGTAATAGTGGATGTGGTTCAGAGGCTACATCGCCATCTTTTCACTTACAGTCCTAGGGTTAGATCTCCTAGATGTGTGTTTTATGTCAATCTTCAGCCTAATTTACTTTTCTTTTTTGTACCGGATGGCAGGTTCCTTTTCTTAAAGTAAACAAGATGTCTGATGATTTCGTTTCGTTAGCTCTTCTCCACTGCTGTTAGCCAAATTTGCCCTTAGTCTTGATCTTATCGACAATTCACGTACTTGCGCTCAATTCCACTCTGTAATCTTCTCTGAAGCCAAATTGATGATCTGGTGTTTTTGTTTAAACGTTTCAGTCTCGGCATAAGCAGTGTTTTGCGTACCTTCGACATTATAGGCTTTGTAGGCGTTATTTCAGTTATCATAACAAATACTTACGCACGTAATTCTTCCGGCTCAGTAAAACGCTCAGAGTTTTGGAAAATGAAAACAAAAGGTTGCCTCATTATTAAGTCATAATTGTGGAAAATTGTTGACTCGATCCTATTTCTTTTTCCAACTCGGTTTGTTATTTTTGTAAATACATAAACCGCCCTGTTGTCTTTCAGAACGTAACGCTTCCCACATGACACCAGCCGCACCACTATTAACACCGCGTTACTACATCCTCCTCTTCCGATTGTTTTTTTATTTCTACTCATAAATTGCTTTTCATTTCGCGAAGTGGGCATTATTGCTTCAATATTTACATAATAATATTAATATTACGTCATTTAATAACTGCATTTTTATAGGAACTTGCGAGAGCGTCAAGAATTTCAATAACGCTAACTTTTTTATTGCTTTTTTAAAACATTTGGTTTTTATTGAAATAGCTCATACGCTCATTCATTAAAAATTCGGAAAGAATTCTTGTATTTTTTTTCTGTAGCGAATTATATTTTCATTAGCCTCTCCACAGTATACGTCGACGGAGGTATATGGTTGGGCCTACTTACGCTAAGAGATTCGCGATCCGATTAACACTTTTATGTTATTACAGTAGTAATTGGCGTGAGCAAAGTGCTAGTTACAGCGTTACAGCGTCCTTCATATAATTGCTGCAGTTTAAAGTCCCTCGTAATATTTCTGGTAGGAAGTAAGCACTCGTACATTGTACAGGTGCAATGTAAAAAGAACGAATGACGTGACAATAGCAGAAACTAGAAAGTGCACGGGGGCGGAGATCAATGGCAAAAGCCTGCATTCGAGAGGGTGCCTGACGCGGACAACTAATAATCCATTTTCCAGATACTCGGTTTTGTGCACTCCACTTCAACCTAATCCGAACAGATTCTTTCACACTGCCATTTCTCGACAACGTAATCATTTTGCGGATCGAGAAAAGCATTAATTTTTCTTACACGATTACTTCTAACTTCTAACAGTGTAAAACGATAGAAACGTATATTTTTAAAGAATTTAATTTAATCCCAGTTATGACGTTTAGGTGCTATCTGATTAATTTTTATCTTTTCACAACATTTCTTGCACTTTTTTCACACTGATTTTACTTTATTGAACGATTATTTTTGAAAAAAAAATCCTCAGAAGTATACTCACGGTTTGTTGGTTCGAATTACTTCAATCATTCTTCTGAAATTGGAGGCATGCAGCATTAAAACATGGAAAAAGTTTGTTCCTCAGAGAACGAAACGAGGCCAAAATAGACCAAACTGTAATTTCTTAATTATTTTCTACTCGCCATTACTTACCCCAAGACTTAATTATCTTTCATGGAATAATTTAAATTGTTCTTTTTCGGATAATCTGGTAAATTACTTTTATTTTTTTTTTATTTTACTACGATGAAAAGGACATTTTATAATTGCTTTTATTGATTAAATTTCGTGTTTGTTTTATTTTAAATCGACTAACGAAAAAACTATTAGTGGTAAATTGGAAAAAAAATAAAAACGTACGTAATTATACAAGAGTTTGATTACAATCATTGTCAAATACCTCCAGAGTAGTATATCCAACAACGCGACTTCGTTAAAACTGCGGAAAGGACATTTCAAGGGTACGTAGAGAGCGACTCGTTACATTTTAAAGTGGTAGCTGTAGCTGTACGTTCAGAAATTCCCACACAAAGAAATTGTAAGAGCAATGAGCCATGGTCGAAACGTTTTATTTGCGATGCCTGGCTTTCCTCCCGCTTCTGTGGTAGGCATTTTCAAAGGTTTATCCTTTGCGGTAGCTGTTGAAGTACGCGTACCGATGGTACTGAATACTCTAACGACAAAGAGAGTTGTAGATCGGTAAAATCAGAAAGTGGTGAACCCAGAATAGAACCATGAGGCACGCTAAAATTTAATAATGGTTACGAATGACGTCCAAGCTTAATGAGTCAGTGTAAGTATTGGACATGACTACCCACAAGTGTATAGTCACTCTCAACTGAGTACTTTCGCATTACTGTGGAATGTGTAAAGTGGCTTGGTGGCAGTCTCCTTCATCTCCTTAACAATGAAAGCTCTTAAACTGTTCCTCTTGAGGGGAAATTTGAGAAAGCACTCTTATATTTAAGTAAAAAAATTAAGGGCTCTCAACTTATTACGCCTCCACTTACTTGGTCTTGGTAACAAAGATTTGCTTTTTAGAGAGCTATAGGGGCGTAACAAACCTACCGGAAAACTTAAGAACGGTCGTTCATCTGCCTATTGCAGAGAGCAGTATAAAATAAGTAATTTCGACTTACTCTTGATACAAATAACGTTAAAAAATAAAGTTAGAAATTTGAGCAAAGCTAAGACCAAAACGGGTGGTTTTTAATAAGTGCCAGAAAGAGAAGGAGTGGTTAGAACGTGAACAGATAAAAAATCGGCTTTTTGACGATGATCGTCTCAAGTTTTACCAATAAATTAGGGCAGCTATGCAGCTTGTTTAGTAGATGTCAAGATCACAAGAACAAAACAACTTGCACAACACAGATGTACCTGGAGAGATTTGATGAAAACATCTTCTCAATAGTACTGCGTGTTTGCGAGGGGAAAGGAGTTGCTTAGAAAGAGCTTTCGGATGGTATCCATCATTCTACCAAGCGAAGATATTCGCGATTTCTACCTGTACTAAATACTAAAAAAAGTTTTTGTCTCTTCTGAATTAGAAGACAACCTCTAAGCTACTGATAAAATGACAGTTTTAATGACTCGATACGTTGATTCGCGAGTTAATCTAATGATTACATGGAAAACGCTTGTTATGGTATTCTTGAGAAAGATGCAGTTTTAGAGGCATTTTAAACGTATATTATACGTATATTTTCGTAAAAACGTAGGTATAAGAACTGTAAGTTTTAACCACGTTTGGTACCAATAAAACATCTTACATTTCCGTATATTACTCGTTATTTGATTACGTTTATTTTTCGACAAAGAACTTACGTACAACTGTAACAGTAGTACACAAAAAACACCAATTTTATACGTCTAAAAATATAGTAAATGCGTTTATTACACCTCGTAGACGTATTTTTTACGTATAATAAACGTAACTGTGTTTATTGGGAAAGAATAGTCTAGCCCAAGTACAAAGGAAATGTTATTTCTAAGGAACCATAATATAAATAGCACAAAAAAGCTTATGTACGTTGCTTTTAAACAAAATGGCATGTAGATTGTAAAATACTTCTATAATTACGTTATAATTGTATCGTGAATAACAAATTTTATCAAAGAGTTCCCTTTCAATTTTTGCCCAATTCAATTTAAACCTGTTCAAATTGACTTCTTTTGAAATCAAATACTAAATATCAACCATTTTCTTCAATATTAAATTTAATAAGGCATAAAAAAAATTCTATTAATTTCTGTGCCTATATGCGCTTCGAAGTAAAATAAATTTCCGTAAGATTTTTCATAACTTTTTCTTTTTTAAATAGTCCCGGGTATATATTTTTATATTAAAATACAAACAAAAGGTTATATTTTCTCAACTTGATTAAATTTGTTACAACAAACTTAATACTGAAAGAAAAAATTGAAAAAGTTTGTAGGTACATTCAAATGTACAGCACAGCGATATGAATACTTCAAAGATTGCTTTAAAAAAATTAGGAATTCTTTTTAAAAATATCTTAGGTGCCCCATTTTAGGATTTTATACATCAAACGACTAATTTATTTTCTTGGAATTCATTATGAATTAATTATCGACCAAGGTAGATTAAAGCAAGATGGCGTTATTTTGAGCAAACGTTTTCTTTTCAAAGCTACGGTTTGTTAGCAAGCTCGAGCTAAGCTAGCAGGTAAGCGTCGAAAACTAATCTTTTGTATTTAACCCGCCGTTAGTAGTTAGTTATACTTCGTATAACTTTTTACCCAAATAATATTGTCACTCGCCGTCTCGAAGCTCATAACTCATCTCATAACACTTCCACAACCGATTAGAATAACTGTTTTATTCAACATTAGTATAATTCGCGTGATATACCTAATACGTTATTATTTATTTATTTGTTTGCACATTTTTTGCACAGGCTAAGGCTTATAGCTCACAGCAATGTTTACCAGCCTAGCCCAAATTAGGTAGCAAGGCTGTTTTAATTTTGTTAAAAGAAGAATCACAAATTAAGCAAAATCAAGCAAGAAAGTTAAAGGCAAAACAAATAAAAGCGACAAAAGTAACAAAAGTGTAAAGAAATGTAATGAAATGTGTAAAATGCATGGTGTCAAGTCTCCGGTCGGCAGAGGCTTACGACGGCTCTGCGTTTAAAAGTGTCCATAAAGTTTGATAACCTAATCTCGGCAGGCAACCCGTTCCAAAGACGAATCGCTCGAACGCTGAAGGAATTTGTAAAGTAATTAGTGCGATGAACAGGAATAGAAAGAAGCAAGTTGTTAGCAGATATTGTAGTGAGAGTTGAGGACTCGAAACAAAAGAGAAAGAATGTGAAGATCTCTTTTTTTATTGAGGGTTAGAAGAGATATCTGAGTTTGGAATTGGAACACGTGGTCGTACCTTCGCAGATTGCAAACAAACCTTATAGTACATGTACATGTGCATGTGTTCTGAAGCCTTTCTAACTGAGTGGAGAGTTCCAAAGATAAATTCGAGTAAACAATATCGCAATATTCGATGACAGGGATGACTAGTGTTAAGATTAAAGAACGTTTAAGATGAGTAGGAGGGGTGTATTGCAGTCGTCGAAGAGAGTGAAGTTTAAAAAACACAGATTGGGACACAATGGGATTTCCAGGTTTTGGTCCAACGTTTCTTGTCGTAGTTACGTATGGTATAATGTCATTGTCAACCTCGACACTACTCAGGTTATGCGTATCGATTTTATTAACTTGTATAGCGTTTCCAATAATAATGCAGCTAGATGTTGGCATTTAGTTTGTTAAGTCCGTAAGATTTAGTCTAGCAGCATATTCTACGTAAGTCGTCGTTTAGTAAATCAATAGTCATTTGGAGATGAATGAATGTAGATCTGTAAGTCGTCGGCGTACAAGTGATAAGAGCACTGATGAAGACAGTGAGAAACAGAATTAATTAAGATATAGAACAGTATTGGCCCAATAATAAAGCCCTGAGGCACGCCAGCATACAATGCACGCCAGGCAGATTCCCCAGCCCTTGTGGAAACCTTCTGTTGACGCCCACCGAGGTTCGAAGTGAACCAAGTAAGAACGGTTTCGTCGAAGTGCAGCGTCTTTAAAATACAGGAAAGAATCTCTAAGTCTACAGAGTTAAAAGCGTTACTAAAGTCCAAAAGCGTCATCACAGTCACTATCTGTCCGTCCATACCGTGTCGAATATCGTTAGTAACTTTTAATAAGGCTGTCGCCGTACTGTGACCAGCCCGAAAACCACTTTGCGATGGGTTAAGTAAGTTAAACTGTGTAACGTAGTCAGTGAGTTGTAAATAGACAAGTCCGTTCTAGAACTTTAGAAATCGCTATATTAGAGTTCTAATAGAGTCGTTAAGCAGTAAAGGAGGAAGCCCGTCATGTTCCATGGCGTTCGTTTTAATGTTCAGCAGAACAGTTGTGACTTCACAATCAGTAACAAATCGAAAGACGTAGAGGGAATGGGAGTAAGAACAAGATTTTGAATTAAGTTGTGTTTGATAGACGGCAGATGAGAGTTGATTGGAGTAGGTACTTTGATTTTTCAAAAAACCAACCTCCTAACCGCGTAACTTGTAGGCTAGCGAGTAATGCCGGATCATTTTCAAGAATTTTTATGTGTCAAAACGCATATTTGCATAATAAAATTTTTCCCAAAATCTTTTTAAACCGATTATGACCGTACAAAACACTTAACTAGAGTTAGTTGAATCTTCGAACACGCGAACGTGGAAATACACATTATAAATAACATCCATCGTTACATAGTACAGTAATTATTTACTTTGTAAGTAAAAAAATGATTCCAACCAACTTTTTAATTATACAACTTTTCATGCACTTGCTCTTTTAATAAAATACAAGGTTCTTTCAGAAGCTCTGGTATTTTCTCCCAACTCTTTTTTATGTAAGAGCGTAACATTTTTAATTAAAGTAGATAATTAATCAAAAACAAGGAGGATGGGCGATGATAATAATAATAATACTAGTTGCGGACTACAATTATAAAATTAAGCACTAGGTTTAATATTGAATATTGACCAAAAATAAACATTCTCGGTTTGCATATTCCCCCAATATGCACACATTGTGCGAGGTTGATTTGTGTCTTCATATATTATTTTCTTCTTATAACTATGGTAATATTGTTATTGGTGCACCGACCATTTTGATCGTATTTGAGAGAATTGAATTCCGCGATCTTAACAATTTTGCCGCAGTTATGAAATTCCTAACGGTTATTGAATGCACATAATTTATGCAAATACATTGCGTAACTCTCGCTTTAAGGACTCATTCAAACTTGTTCCATTCTATTGTTATTGTTTATCGATTTAATAATAATTTTTTTCTTTCGTTTTCTTATTAATGAACAATGGTCGTCTACACAGTTTAACTGAATACAAAGCCGTAAAAAAATAAGGGAGTTGCGTATTTATTTATTTATTCACTGCGATTCAAAGTCGGTAGAGGTTTCTATATTATCCAAAAAATTTCTGTTTTGTCACATTGAACATCAGAATTTTCATAAGCGTACGCCAGATTTTTTTCTCCCCTCTACGTATTTTAACTCTCGACATTATTGTTTTTACAAAACGAATACAATCGAAAGTGAAACATACGAGCTTTTCAGTTGTTAGCTACGAAAGTAGTATTTCTGTGAAGTGGACAAAAAAGTACGCCACTGCACTGCATTTCTAAATTTTCTAATCAGCGCGCCGTAGTTTGTATGTACAGTGTATCTACCTGTAATCCTTCAGCCAAGGCCTTGTGATGGTCTGAACGTATGGCGGCAGGTTGGTTACAGTCAAACGCTTTTGGATGAAACCGCGCTGACAGTCCATAAGTAAGGGTGCACGTGATGAAGGATCCTGTTATATATAATGACTTCAAAAATCTTTGAGACCGACTTTATTAAAGAAATTGGTCTATAGTCAGTTATAGGTACATCTCTTATCTCCCGCTTTAAAAAAGGGGCAAATGTTAGTGATTTTACTGCTTTTGGGGTAGCTGTACCAACTTATTTAAACAAAATATAAATAATATTCCACTTAGAGGGGTAACTAAGAGTTTGATACAACCTTTGTAAATGTGTATAAGGAATTTGATCCTCCCCACAAGATCTTTTAGATTTGATAGAGCCAGCAGCATTACCGAGCCTCTACCGTATAATGTGGTTTATAACGTTACATCAAGCAGAATATCTTTCATTTGGCCTTCGGTAACACACCTATGACAACGATCGGAACCGTATAAACAAAACAAAATCGGGATTCGTCTGTTAATCAGACTTTTGGCCAATCGTTAAACTGCCAGAATAAAATCTCTTGCTTGGCTCTACGGGGCTCCACAGATAACCTTCGGATGGTTGTTGTCACTCTAGAGTAATAATTTTGTTCGGCAAGTCTTCATCTAATGGTATCGGTACTTAAAGAGATCCAATGGACATCGACAAGCTGTATTTTAAGGCGTCTTTCTGTAATAATCCGTTTAGTCGCTCGTGGTCTGACTTGGTTTGCTCTCCTTAAGTGCTCATTTGTCTTCGTATAGCGTTGTAACACTCAGGCAATCGTGGTATGAGACAAATCAAACCTCCTTTAACCTCAACCTTAACCTTTAACGATGCAAACTTAAAGTAATAAAAGCGAACGTCAAGTACATCCTTGGCGGCGGCTCGAGAAGGGTGGATTTTTGCTCTTTTTCGGTTTTTTGCTTATAACTCCAAAATTACGCGTTTTATGAGAACAGTTCCTCTATACGAAAATAAACTAGGTACCTACTTAAAATTTCCTATAAATTATATCTTATAGATTTCTTTCTCAAACAAACGGTTTAATGCCTAGATCGCGTTAAGTTTTTGAAGAAAATTCAGAAATTGGCATAATAATTGTTTACTGGGTCATAACTTGAAAACCATGCATCTTTTGAAAAAAGCGTTTTTATATAAAAAGAAAGTACCTTCATTTTCCTACAATTAATGTATTTTAGAACTTTTTCAACAAACGAACAGTTGAGGTGGAAAACCGCGTTAAAGTTTGCTACAATATTTTTTGGAAAAATTGATATCTTTTTGTTTTCGAGAAGAGTGGATTTTTGGGGTCAAATCATACAGTACACAAAAGATTTAAATACCAAAAAATTGCATTTTTTGTATAGAGTTCGAATATACTAGCAGACGGTCTTAAGTGTACTACTCATGGCGGCAGACGGCTTTGAAACTGAAGAAAACACGTACCGGGCGGTTCTCTACAGCTAAACTTCATTGCAGTCTAGCGCCAACCTATACCTTTCATCTGCCATAATACACACAATTTGTAAAAAATTTATTGTACTTTATTTTTGAATAGTAACACTTTTCTCATAAAGTCCTTAGTTTTTGAGTTGTAAGCGATAAACTAAAAAATCAGTTTTTTTGACCGATTTTGAAAGTTTTCTCCAATCAAACGCGCTCTAGCGCCTACACCGCGTATTAGAGATAAAAGTTATATAATTTGTAGGAAATTTGATATATTATTATATAGCAACACTTATCTCATTAGTGCTTAGTTTCCGATAAGCGATGAACTAAACAAATCAGTTCTTCTGACCGATTTTGCAATTTTTGTCCAATTGAACGCGTTTCAGCCTCTAAACCGCTTGTCAGAAGAAAACCTATCAAACATAATTTGTAGCAAATTTAATATAGTTTAGTTTTATATGAAAACACTTTTTTCATAAATAGCTTAGTTTTCGAGTTGTAAGCGATAAACTAGAAAAAATCAGTTTTTTCGACCGATTTTGGAATTTTAGTCAACTTGAACGCGCTCTAGTGCCTAAACTGTTTGTCTGAAGTAAAAACCTAATAGACATAATTTGTAGGAAATTTGATGTAGTTTACAGTTTCTAAATAATAAACTGTTGAAACTAATTTTCAAAATTGTAATTTTCAAATTGATTTTATTCCTTCCGTACACCATTAAATTAATTTTAATTTGTAATTAAAAAGATATTTTGATTCGACACTATTTACTTAGCGTTAAATAAGTATTAAAAATAAATATCCACCAAATAATATTAATTCGTTGCTTTTGTAGAGTTTAAATCAATTTAAATTTTATTGGCGCAACTTGAAATTCATTGCTGGAAGTTTTTTGCGCTAATCCACTGAAAAATTCAATTTACCTGTATAGGTGTAGGTATCAATACCAATGGTAAGTACCCACTACGTATGTATTTATAATATTCGATTGCATTAAAATAAATTACAGTTGCAATAAACTGAATACACATTTAGTACAAATAATAACTATCACGTTCAAATGGACTTGCTTCAAAACTTACCTACTATTTACTTCGCTCTAATGTACTAATTTCCAAATAAACAAGCTTTGAACTTCACCAGTATTATCAATTATTATTTTTTAATATTACTAGGTATTTAAAGCTGAAGGTTCATCACTAGGTTTTCGAAAACTCAAGTGTATTGTTACTCTCTTACTTTGTCTTTTCCCGAAAACTCATTTGCGAGTGTCTTTTGTACTCGCTTTACTCGATCTTTTGATTCTTCCAACAGCATTATAGCACGAGCTATACTTCCTATAGGGTTACTACTCTTAAGCATGGCTCTATGCGTATATGCTGTTATGTTTTGGTGACGATTTTTGTATACCGATTGCGCAAGGAGAAAGCTATCTGCGTGGGTGCCCTGATGGATGGTATCCTGGTCTCGATGGTATATTATCCAACTTTATTCCCAATTATTAAATTTGTAAACCATGTGTATCTTGTATTGAAGTAGACTTGACAATCTCCGCAGCTATCCAAGGATTTCTGCGCTTAATTTTCTGTTGGGCTTCATCCTTGAGGTGGCCCTCACTGACTCACTTCAATGGAACTGTGCTTCGTTAATGAGATAATTCAAGTCGTACTGACCATCAGATAGTATGGGCCAACTCTATAATGCACCAGTGGAACATTACCTGCGCGTCTATGGATCTACTAGAATTAATGAATTGTGGCTCGTAATTGGTATTAGCCTGATAAAACAATTTGTTAATTATATGAACTAACTAGTTTTTTAAAAGAAACAGTGTTTAATATTCGAATATTTTGATGTAATATATTATTATAGTAGATAATAGGTACAGAGTAAAATATAATATTATTTTTTGCAATATTTTAAAAGATAGGTAACTACTTACAATTCTTGCAAGTCGCTAATGACCTCTTCCCACATATTGTTTACAGCTAGGACAATAGTGATTGCAATTTTTACAAGAATCCATAAAATACGGAATTAAACAGCAGCCCCACATGCACCTGTAAAAGATAATTAAGTCAATTTAATTAATAGTCATTTGCTTAGCATCAATAATTGACGCACTGATTCTTAATTTATAATATTATACTTATTTGTACAATTAACTCACCCGCACAGAATACAAATAATCGAACCCAAATGAGTTTCGTTTGATATTTCAAACTCGACTTCAGTAGTTATCTGTTGGCGGCAAAATGGACACGTAACCGATTGCGGTTCTCGCCCAAGTCGAGTTGCCATCACTATTTGATTATAGAGGGATTAGTATTATTTGACGGGTTAATAAATCAAAGCGTGGTGTGAAACAAGTTGACAAAACTAAGAATTGACAGCTAATTGTATCCAAGTCCTAGTGATGTCAAAGTTTAGATTCCACAGAGGCTTAAAACAAACCAATTCAGAAAACGAATTCAAAACAAGGGTTGAACAAGGTTGCCAGTGTCACTGGAGGGTTGAAAAGTTATCCAAGTTGGACGAGGCTTGAGTACACGGAACTAGCACGGACTGTATTGGACTCTCACGGAATATGACAGACTTTCCCCCATGAGAATATTTTACCTCTATTTATAACTTTTCCACCACACTGTACTCGCGTAACTTTCCAGATAGAGAGCCACTTGAAAATCCGTGTTGAACACCATCAAACGGCCATTAAAGATGTCCCCCATAGCCGTTAGTTTTACAGTTAAATTTACATTATTGAAGTTTCTATCTCACAGCAGTCTGACAGTCTGTCCAACTGCGCCGAATTCGGCAGCCCGACGCGGACAATCTTACCAATCAACAGCTTAAACAATGCTGATTTTGCCAGTTTGGAGCCAGAACCTTAAGATTCATAACTATTCCAAACCATAACAAAATCCACATCGTTACAACTTTCTGAAGAGAGGTTAAGGGTAGTACCGATTTGGGAAACAGCTAAATTAAAGTGACGCCTGGCCCAAAATGATGGCAAGTTTAATTTTACATAAGTATCAAGTACGTAATATGATGAGGACATGATGAACAAGTCGTTTGAGCTCTTACAAGTGCTACGTGTAACTACTACTGTTGATTTAAACATTTAAAGAATGCGGAAACATCTCCAAACCGTTTTATTAAAAGGGCAGTTGGGTCGCAACTTTACAACAATTTAATATAAATTTTAATAAAATTAGTTTATACTTCTTCTTCGTTGTTTTCTGCAAAAAAAAAAATAAAAAGACAGCGCGTATTATGCTTTATGAAATAAAGCTACTTCATAATGTAACATAACGTACACTTATACGAACCGTATAGTGCACTTTAACAAAGTCAACAAAGAGAAAACGTATATATAAATTTTAAAACGTAAAATATGTACGCAAATTTGGTATAAAGAAATGCGAAAATAATATAACACCCTTTTATGATTTTAAGTTTCCATTTGGCTCAAGTGTCGTAAGCGGTTCTCGATCCCTATCCATTAAATTACTAAACATTTCACGCACACTATATTATGCATATACGTCCCAGCAGATGTCTTTATTTTTATGTAAGTAAACACTCTCTATGATATTCCGCGCGAAACGTTAATAATATTGCTAAATTCAATTTTGAACAGAATTTGATAAATAATTTAATTTCCTTTGATTTCGCCTTATAATTAGCTACCATTAACTTAAAGTGAGTTTGAATTTCCTTAAACAAACGTATGGCATTATTTAATTTATTTTCTACTCAGAATACTCGTACGGGTATTGATATTATGTATGACTGTTGTCAGTCACAACTGCAGGTTGAGACAGTGTCGGACTGGCCCGCCCAGCCGATTACAGGCTGGGCAGATGGACTCGGTAATGAAAATCTGGAAGTTAGCTATGGTGTGCAACTTCAAACATTGCACCATACTGAAGCAAATTTTAACAAATTGAGTCATATTCGTGTGTAATCAGTGGTATTGTATGAGAGATTTAAATTTTTGGCTCGAATCATCAACATTTATAGCGACGCACCCTGTACGTATTATGCAATTCACATAATTTGTAGGGATGCAAAATTCGATGAAACAATTAATATTCAAATGAACTTAATACTTGTGTCTCTCATTAATGGGCTTCTATTACAAATTCTATACGTTTGATGTAACGAGTAATATTGGAGTTAGGATAGTAGGTATTATATTATGTGTACAGTATACTCGTACAGTATACATACCTACTATTATTATGTAGGTATGACACGAATCGTGCAACAGACATAATATCAGTTTTAACACATTATAAGTGTGCGATACACAAACAAAGTACAGGGTGTCTCGAGAAGGGCTTTACAAAGCAAAATGAAACTAAACGTGCTTTAACAGAGCGCTATTAACCGCGAATAAGATCTTTTAAAATTTATAGTTTTTAATTTAAATTGTCCATGATCACCCTTAATGACTTGGAAACAAACAGAAAAGGGCATGCTCTGCCTTGAGTAACGAGCTCACACAAACTACCGTTTAACTACACTTTACACTCGGCATGTACCCATCAACCTTCCAGACGGAGTTATTCAGAATCTCCACCCGAGCCATCATAAATCTTAAATGAACATACCAAGGATATTATTATTATTATTATTATTATTAATTGGCGAGAGGCGGCTAAGCCGATTAACTCGCAAAACAGTTGATTACAAAACATCATACGAAAGTTTATAAGGGTATGCCAGATAAACGTAATACAAAATTATATAAATGTTCATTGTTCATAGTATCACACAGATTACCAACTAACAAAAAGGTCCAAACCAAAGGTTTCCAGATAAACATAATACAAGATTATAGAATTATTTATAGTATCACACAATTGTCAATTATCAACCAAAAAAAAGGTCCAAACGACCTTTAAATGCATTCAAAGATGGTGCGTTGACAATGCAATCTGGCAAAGAGTTCCAGTCTTTTATAACACGCACAAAAAATACGTTCTGGCGACTTTTGCTTGAGAAACGTTGATGCACCATCTTGAGA
Organism: Malthinus flaveolus; assembly: GCA_950108345.1. Classification (NCBI taxonomy): domain Eukaryota; kingdom Metazoa; phylum Arthropoda; class Insecta; order Coleoptera; family Cantharidae; genus Malthinus; species Malthinus flaveolus. The sequence goes on from OX467285.1 coordinate 94,554,802, forward strand.
GAGTTACCCCTCAGGTGAAGGTTGTCACTAAAGTAGAACTTTCCACGCAATGGACACCTGTAATGACCACTCACTATTTTGTAGGTTTCAATAAGGTCCCCGCGTCTACGTCTGTCCCTTAAGGAAGGGATCTTTAGTCGTGCGAGCCGTTGTTCGTATGGTACGTTCTGCAAGCCCACAACCATTTTAGTAGCCCGACGTTGAACCTTCTCCAAGTGGTCTATGTCTTTAACGAAGTATGGATTCCAGATGGGTGCTGCAAACTCCAGTATGGGTCTAACATATGTTTTGTATATCTTCAAAAAAACGCTAGGTTTGAGACCCTTGAAGGCTATTTTTATTAGATAAAGCAACGAGTTTGCTCTTTTCACAATCCGCGAGATATGCGAAGACCACTTTAGGTCACCACTCATTAAAACACCAAGATCGGCCTGATCACTGACCCCCTTGAGCACTGCGCTGTTCAAAGTGTAATTAAAACGGGGGTTGGTAGCACCAATGTGGAGAATAGTACACTTATTAGCATTTAGCGTCAGCAACCATTTTTTTGACCACGCACTTATTCTGTCCAAATCGGACTGCAGAACTGACCTGTTGACAAGTGGGTTGTTGTAAAATTTCGAATCGTCCGCAAACATACTCTTGGGAGAACGAATACATTCGGCAAGGTCTGCAATGTAGATAAGAAAAAGAACTGGTCCCAGGACAGATCCCTGGGGTACGCCACTTAGTACTGGATGCGGAGCTGATAATGAGTCGCCGACTCGTACTTGAAAGGTACGGTTAGTTAGGAAGTCCTTTATCCAGTTTAGTAAATTGCCTCGAATACCATAGTTTTCAAGCTTCAGCAGTAATCTCTTGGTAGGGACTCGGTCAAAGGCTTTCTCAAAATCTAGGTAAATGACATCAGTTGGAGTTCGTGAGTCCCAAGACCTAGTCCAATCATCCAGATTCATAAGCAAATTTGAAACAACTGATCTTCCCGGAACGAAACCATGTTGACAGTTTGGAATTACAGAGTTGGACGTCAGAAATACAGTGAGCTCCTTTGCAACAATTTTTTCCATACATTTACAGATGACGGAAGTAAGGCTGATCGGCCTGTAATTACTAGCTTCAAGTTTATCTCCTTTTTTATATATAGGTGCAATAATTGATTTTTTCCAATCTTGGGGCAAAGTTTCTTGATCTAGCGATGCTTGCATTAGGGTTGATAAAGGTTTTGCTAATAAGTTTGCGCAGTTTTTAACGAAAATTGGAGAAACACCATCTGGTCCCGGGCTTGAGTCTGTTTTCAGTGTAATTAGGTGCTCGAGGACATTTTCTTCGGTGAATCTTACTGTGGTTAGGCTATTTTGAAGTCGATTGGATGCATTAAGAGTAGGTAGTGTAGGTGGTTCTTCAACAAATACGCTGTGAAACTGGTGAGCGAATATTTCCGACGTGATGTTGGTATCAGATGTTTCTGTTCCGTCTTGGCAGCGTAGCGTTATTGACGACACTCGTGACGTCAAATTTTGATTGATGTATTTGTAGAAGTGTTTCGTTCCTGAACTGACAATCGCTTCTTCATAGTTTGAGCGCGCATTTCTTAATTCTGTAGTTAAAGTGTTGGAGCAGTTTTTGTAGTTCATGTAATCACTGTCAGATGTACTGGTTTTATATTTGTCCCATAGTTTGCGTTTTTTACGTATTTTGTGTTTTAGTTCTCTTGAGAGCCAGCATTTACTTTTTCTTGGATAGATTCTTCTTAATGGTACAAAGCGGTTTACAATTTCGTCGTAGTCTGTTCGGACCTGGTGCCAGAACGGTTCCACGCTTATATTATTAGTTGCATTAGAATGGTAGCGATTGGTTAAGTGTTCGTTGATCTCGACGTAGTCTGCAACTCTGTAGTCTCTTTTGGTAAAATTTCTTCTTATTGGGTAATTGGCAGAAAACTGAGCAGTAGCTAGCAATGTCACGTGATCACTTTTCCCAACTGGGGGAAGGTATTCGATATTGTTTATGATGTTTGGATCTGGTGTGAGTATAAGGTCCAGGATAGTGGGGGTGTCACTCCCTCGGTATCGGGTGGGATAGGTGACGTGTTGATGCAGATTTGAGTGTATAAACGCGTCCAGAAAGAGCGATGCGGACGCGTTAGAATTTGTTGTTTTTGTTAGACTCCAATCAATCGTGGGGTAGTTAAAGTCACCAAATATGATTGTATTACTCAGCTGGGATGCATGTTCAATCGCGCTAGACATTAAATTGTCGTCATCCAGGGACGTATCGGGAGGTCTGTATATACATGCTACCAATAGTTTGAGGTCGCCAATGTGGATGTTAAGCCATATCGATTCAATGTTGCCAGTGGAGTATACGTAATTGACGTCCGCAGTGATAGGTATTCCCTGGGCCAAATCCTTAACGTAAATTGCAGTACCACCGCCCTTACGGCCGTTGCGGTCATAGCGAAAGATAGTATAATTCGGAAGCGATACTGCTGCATCAGGTATTTCAGGTTTTAGCCAAGTTTCAGATAAGACTAAGATAGTAGGCTGAACGTTTTCAATAAGTTGTTTTAGATCGATATATTTGGCTGGTAGTGATGCAACATTGGTATACATGAAGGTGCATTTTAGGAGATTTACACTTGCGTGTAGTTTTTTGAGGCCGGAACAATTTTTGGGATGCCTCGGATGTATTTGATAGTCAAGTCTTTTTCTCCGTCCTCGATGCGCTTCTTGAGGTCGTTTTGAAGATTACGCAGATAGTCACGCTGCATGGGAGTTTCGTCCTGACGTATTTTGATACTGTTGGGGATCTTTGATTTGTTTTTTAGGACGGCAACGGCGTCCCTCTCACAGTTAAGTATTACCTTCAAGGGTCTATCTTTGTCCGGTGCTGATGCACCTAAGCGGAAGACAGTTATGCTGTCAGTGTTAATATTAGCTGCTTTTTTTATGAGAGATATAGCTTGTTCCTTATCGCGTTCAATAGACTCCGTTTCCCTAACGTTAAATAATATTACGTTTGATGCGCGCTTATCGCGTTCGCGTATTTCGCTGATGATATTTTCAGTGACCTCAGATACTTTTATATTGTTTACAGATTTAGCAATCGTTTCCTCTAGGTTATTAATTTTAACCGTCAAATTTAATATCAATTGCTTTAAGTCGCCGGACTCCGAGCCGGCCGCGCTCGGTGCATCGGTGCAGTTGTCGCATAGGTATTTAATGCGGCGGCCTCGGGATAGCACACATTGTATTTCAGCACGTGACATACCTGTGCACGTGGAGTGGATAGGCAGCTTGCAAATATCACAAACTACTTCCTTATCTGGACTGCAGTCATCGTTGCACTTAAGACACTTTGGTACCATGTTTCAGCTAGTGATAAACGCGGAGCAGAAATTAATACAACTGTACACTTTAAACTCTGCTCTGAGAATCTCTTATCTTACGTCCCGAGCTCGGAGAACTTAGTGCTCGGGGGTTCAGGCATCCGCTTCTCTCTGCTTCTCTCTCTCAAACTTTTCTTTTTCTCTCATGATGCTCGAGGCTAGCTCCAGCATCGTGTTCCATTCTTCTATTCCTCTGAGTATTATCTGGGCGATGTTATTGACGCTCAGAGATTCTCCCACTTTGAGAACTGCCGCGACTCTTTTTTGTTCCCATCGGATACAACTGAACAGCGAGAGCTCACCGTGTCGATTTTGTCGCAGTGGTTGCATTGGGGGGTGGCGAGTTTCCCATACATTGTAATACTTGGCTTGATTTAAAACAACGCGCATTATCTGCACAGGCTGAGACTTATTGCTTGTAGCAATGTCTACCAGCCTAGGAGCCTAGCCCTAAAACGTTGTTCTAGATCGGCACTGCAACTGGTGTCGTCATCCAAGTTCGTTTCCAAAGTCTACTCTCTTCCTCGTGAATATCTGCATATCTGCAGCCGAATTGTGTTCAGAGACGCTCTGCAGACGTCTAGCGGCACCAGTAGTTGTCTCTCGTCTCTTGCCACTAAGAGGAGGCCATCGGCAACACCGAGCATCTCGCGAACCATCTCGAACCCCTCAGTTGCATATAATATGGCTCTGATTATAGAGTCCATAGCGACGTTAAATTGATACGTACAAAATGTACACGTACCCAAAAAAAAAGATAAGTTATGACTTGATGTAACTCTCGTGCCGCGCACGACGGTAGGGCCCCGAGATGCTTTCTAGCTCAGCGAAGAGTTGGGCAGGGAGATACTACCTGCAAACAATGAGATGTGCCGGAGGGCGCCAGCCAAGCGAATTGATTACTTCGCACAAACACCTCGTGCTCGGCTGAGACCTACGGGCGAAACAAATGGGACGAGACACAGGAGAAAAATAATACAAATAACGGCATTAACTGATCGATAAATTTAATATGTGATAAAACGGGATGGTTGGCAGTAGTTGCGGTTGGACAACCAAACAACATAAACGAAGACGGTAACGATAGTAACAAATATAGCTACCGATAATAATAATGACGGTAACGTAGATCAACAATGGTAAATGGTTATAAATAATAATTAATAGTTGCGTGAATGAATGAATGAACGTATGTATAAACAATTGTGTGATTTAAATACACTACGGTACAAAAAGTTATAATAATTTTAATGTACCCCCTGACTACGTACGTACGAACGACGTTGGAAAGTCGAAATATTCTTAAAGCTAGTTTATTTTATATCACAGTAAATGTCAGTATCACAAAGTTATACGTTACGGTAATAATAATAAATAATATGATTGGATGATTAATGAGTGGATGGTACGTAAATATGAATGAATGAACAATAATTAAAGCTGAAGGCGGTAAAGTATAGTTACGACAACGATGCTCCGGATGTTCGATGATATGGAGTAGTGCGGCGTGTACCAAGGGACCTTGGCTAGACTGCCGACGGGAACGCAACCAGCGATGAGAAGTTAGACAGTAGAGGTAAAAGGTTGCTGGATCCTCGCCGGTACAGACACGACCGGGATGGTCCTCGTTGGCCACTCGATACGAAATTAACTCTCCGGAGTCGATGCCGACTCGACGATAAACTTAATGCGATGTACGGACGGACGAAATTGTAACACGATGATTGAACGGACAAACCAGATATAGACGAAGACGGTAAAATTCACGAAGACACAATTCCAAAGTACACCAAATGGCTACCAATTCAGTCCCATAAAAGTTCCCTCTAAAAATAATAACGATATCTTAGAATGGTGGTCGAGAAGCGACACGAAATGGAACATCACTCACCTACGAGGGTAGACAAGACAATATGGCTTCCACCAGCAAGTGGTTCTTAAATAAATCACCCCCAAAGGGTTTTAACTTCAGTTCCAAAAATGACGATAATAAAAATACGATATACTGAAGTTAAACGGTGCCTCCAGGGCTCGAACTAAATTAATACATTTGACGATATAAGTCAACACAGAATTTGCCCATGTAAAGCACAAAGAACTGCACGTGGCGAAGGTGCAAAATGAAAGAGACCAACTCCTAGCATTCTTATTCGAACAAGCGATAAGCGATAAGAAAATTATTTTCAAAAAGGGACATCTCCACGCCATCTATACACCATGACCTGAAGCGCCCGAAGACGAAATGCAGGAAACTATCATGTGCAAATTTGAACCGTAACAAAATAGTAATGGGGAGAGCTGGTCTCCTTGTTCGATTTGAATTTTTCGTAAGTGCCGCTGAACACTCTGTAGGCGCCCCTGTGCATCTCATCGATGATCTTAATAAGGGCTCGGGGTATTTGTTGCTTTTCGAGGTGTTTGGGGATAGTCGGATGTGGAACAGGGCCAAATGCCTTTGTTAGATCTAGTTGAACCGCTGCTAGACTGATGTTTTCCTTTTCCTGATATACTGATTCAGTACGATGGCATTATTGAAGCATACATTCCCTATAGTGACACCTTGCTACCTGACTGAAAAGTCAGATTAAAAAGTCTCATGGAGTGGCAATCCAAAAGTAGATCCACCTCCACCTCCATGGAAAAGTGACAATTGAGCAGCCTTTTTAACGAAATCGAAGTCGACCACTACCATGGACTTATTTCCAATACTCTAATACTCTGTAAACTATTTTTAGAGCTCAGTATACTCTTTGAAAAGTCTTCCAATCGACTATGGCCAAAAATGAGGTGAAAGTCTTTTTAAAAGTCTCATCGAGTGAAAATTAAATATTGTCTCTTTAACGAAATAAGTAGATAGTACCTACCTACATAATTTTAAACGACTAGAGTGTACCTATTGGTTTTTTCTTTAGTTCTACTTGGATAAATTAGTTCTTGCATAGTTAATTTGTTTCGCTATAAATTTAGAAGTTTAGATTTTGAAGAACCCAAGAACCATCAAATTTGACCTACTAAAATTAATTTTCTGCCTACAAAAGTACCTGCGTATTTTTGGTGCCTATATGTACCCAAAAATAATATACAATTATTACTGTATCTATTAAATGGCATCAAATAAATATTTAATAACTGCCCTAGAAGCTAATTTTAATTTTGATACGCAAAATTATTTTTCCTAAATACGTAGGTACAAACTTTTCACGATAAATTGTTATTAATTTTAGTGTAAAAGTTAAATAAACCAAGCAAAAAAGTTACTATCCCTTTGACTCGAGCAGACAGTAAGCACGAACCACGAGCTTGTTATAACCTGTCCTTGCCCCCTCGCCATTACCTTCAGTCTTCAGTCTTCAGTTGTTGTTGGTTTTCCGTGAGTCGACCTTGCGCGTACAGTAAAGCTTGTGTTATTAATTTAATATTTACCTACATACGATATTAAATTCGCCAAAGATTAGTTGAATTACTGTACAAAGTGTTTATCAACCTAACAAAATATTTAAAAGACGTTTTTAGTGTTAATAGTTTTTCTTATACAATAAAGCGTGCCTACGTGCGAAAACTCGACACCAAAATGGCCGCCCTGCTGAAACAACGCCGGACATTGGCGTTACTTCGAATTTCAAGTTAAAAACTTAAAAATGGTGTCTAGTGCTAGTGAAAAGTTTATTTTAAATAATTGTGCGGTTGTGTGTTGGATGAGACCAGTGTTCAGAAGGAAATTATAGAAAAACTCAAGATGGAGAAAATCCAGTGGTCGTCAAGCAGATTAATAAAATAAGGTCAGCTTTTAATTTTAAATTCGTTTTATTTGATAATGTGAACTTTTGTCTTCGAACACCTACTGTTATCGTAAATTTTTGCGATAAGTGTCAAACTTTACCCAAAGTTTGAATTGTTTAAATTGAAAATAATTCAAAATTTAATGAGACCACCTTGTATACCGCAAGTATACTGTCACTGTACGTAGGCACCTTTTGACGCAATCTTGTTCTCCTAACTTCATCAATGGTAACCCTGTATTAGAACTAAAGAAAGTTTTATCAGAAATACACAGGCTACAAGATTGTTCATTAGGCATCTTCCTTTTGCAATCTAAAGGAAGAAATTGGAGTCTTAAATCCAATCCCCAAGGTAGTTTTTTTGTTTTTTTTATTACAAATTCTAGATTTTACCTCAGTTCAGGAGCATGTTTTGATAACTGCAAGATTTTACTTTTTTAAGAAACTCATAATCAACTTTAAAGTTGATTGTGGCTTTAGAACTTTTTGTAGGGCACACGAAAATCGTTTTTAAGCGACGTTGCACCGGCTTTTGTTGCCCCCATTATAAGCGTATACACACTTCTGGTACCTCTACGTTCGTATGTCCAATTATTTTTACAACTTGGGTATTATATTGGGTAAATTCCTTAACTCCTTATCACGTTTAAAAGATACGCACTTAAAAGCTTCTTGTCGATTTCCACTTTTCAAAAATTTTAATTTAAATTTTCGTGTATCAATTTTCTACGGGTTTGTACAATGAAAATTTCAATGCCTACTTTTAGGAAACCAATGAGTCTTTAGTCATGTCAAGTAGTTGTCGTGCGTTGTGGTTTTTGAACGAAATCTGAATCTCAACTTCGCTACTTCGTGAAAGTGATCTCGGAGAAAATGCGAAAAATACGCAGTTCTCAGTTTTTCGCTTATAACATGTAAACTGCGCACTTTTAGAAAAATAATTTTATATAAAAATAAACTACACTAAATTTACAACATATTTTGTTTCTTAGGGTTTTCTGTCACACGAGCGGTGTAAGCGTTAGAACGCTTTAAGTTTGACAACAATTTCAAAATCGATCAATTAACTGGTTTTTGAGTTTTTCGCGTATAACTAAAAAACTACGCACTTTTTAAGAAAAACGTTTTCATATAAAAATAGACTACATTAAATTTTCTACATATTTTGTTTCTTAGGCTTTTTTCTTGAAATGAACGGTTTAGACGTTAGGGAGCGTTAAAATTTGACAATTTCAAAATCGACCAAGTAACTGTTTTTCGAGTATTTCGCTTTTAACTCAAAAACTACGCACTTTCAGAGAAACATTTTTATATAAAAAGTAAACCACATTAAATTCGCTACAAATTGTGCCTCTTAGGTTTTTTCGTCAAACAAACTATTTAAGCGCTGGCGCGCGTTAATATTTGACAATTTCAAAATCCATCAAATAACTAGTTTTAGAGCTTTTTGCACCTGACTCAAAACCCACGCACTTTTTCGGAAAAATGTTTTACATAAAACTAGACTAAATTTAATTTTCTACTTATTTTGTTCCTTTATGTTTTTTTCTTGGAGTAAACGGTTTAGACGCTAGAGAGCGTTAAAATTTGACAATAATTTTAAAATTGCCCAAATACTAACTGTTTTTTCGCTTTTTTTGCCTTTAACTAAAAAACTACGCATTTTTAAAGAAACGTTTTTATATAAAAAAGTAAACTAAATTAAAGTCACTACATATTGGGCCTCTTGGGCCTCTTAGGTTTTTTCATTAAAAGAACAATTTAAGTGCTAGCGCGCGTTAAAGTTTGACAACAATTTCAAAATCGACCAAATAACTGTTTTTTCAGTTTTTGCCATTAACTCAAAAACTACGCACTTTTGGAGAAATATTTTCATATAGAAAAATAAACTACATTACAGTCGCTATTGTATATCTTGTCTCTTAAGTTTTTTCGTCAAATGAAGGATTGAAGCGCTAGCACGCTAGCACGCTACTAAATGCGGGTCGCAAGTAATACGCGACTCTACGCCGCTTATTTATTTATTGGCATTATTTAATTTTTTTCGTTTTCTAAATTTATGCATAGCTTATCTTTTAGATAAAGGGTCAATTTATATGCTTACCAAATTGCGACCTTAATAAGACTCAATCCTAGAAACCAAAATGTAAAAATTGTCACAATTGATCTCCCTCTACCCTACTATCCCCTGTTATTCGAAACATCTATGTTGGATTATGTTGTAGGTTGTGGGTGTGGGTGGATAATTAACAATGTTGGACTAATAAACTTTATATAAAATCAAACTCTAAATTCTCTCGAGCAACTATAATAGAAGATTCATTAGAACAATTTAAGCAACTTTCAATTTCTCGTACGTTATTAAAACGTGTATAGATTTTAATTAAAACTATCTCGGTTTAATTTAACGACTCGTTTTGTTTGGTACTTTTTCAACCTTAAAGAGCGCTCCAAGTAGTTTATTAAGTTTGCTCTTCAAAATTACACCCTTTTAATTTATTTGGAAAATTATTATACTCGCAATTTTTTATTTTTATATTTATACACCGTAAGAAAATGTACAACTTTTTAAAATGGTAATAAATTGTGCTATTTGGCCGCTCGCCTAATATTATGCTACATAAATCAACTCGAAATGGATTTCTCTAGGTTTTAAACTTTTTAGGTGAAAATAATTCTGTAACTAGGTTAAAATAGTCGGGGCTTTGGAATTCCTAATTTGCACAAAATGAAAGAAAAAAAAAGACCAGAGGGTTAACTTCAAGTTTTCAATCTGCACCGCTGCTGTTTGTTGAATTAAATCTTGACGCTAAAATTTAAATAAAAATTACCTATTTTATTCGCAGTAGGTAATATTTGAATATTGCGGAACTTTTTACAAAGTGCGGAGTATATTTGCACACGTCAAAATCAGGGTGTAAACAATGGCCTAATTTCGGTGTTACAAGCACATACTACCGAGTGTAAACTAAAGCGGGATCACCCCAATAATTTTTTTTAATCTCAAAGTTTTTATTAATATCTCAGAAAAAGAAAATGGGAGAGTAGGAGGGGCGATGTGTGTGATACTTCATAATATAAACGTTGTCTAATAAAATTGTTTCAAATAAGAGTAGAATATGAAACTATATCAATTTTTAAATCCAATTTTTAGTTTTCGGATTGGTTTGTCGACGTCGAGCAAATTAGAAATGACGTATCAATTAATTTCCATTTTAGTGCTCACTTGTGTGCCAAAATTTTGATCATCTGCAACATTAAAGCATTATTTTTGCGTTACTCATTAATCATTGTCTGACCGTAGTTAATTGGAAATGTTGAAAATTTTGCTGATGTAACGTACAACGTATTTTCTCTAAATTTAAAATAAAAGCTAATTATTTTCCTCTACTACAACAACTAATTTCACTTTGTTTTAAATTTGCTTAATTGTCGAAAAATGTAATATCAATTTTAGGAGATCGTTAATGTACAATGTATACCTATAGGGTGGCTCCACATCCTTTATAATCGGAAGATGTGGGATATTTTTGTAAAATTGTCAACGTTTGAGCAAAAAATGGTAAGGGGTCGAGCGAGAGGTCGAGTGTCTGCTCAAGTCACAATCAACAGTCACTTAATTGTTAAAAGGTGTTTAACTGTTTAACTTGACAAAATGGCTTTTGGGCTACTTGGCGATTAAAAAGCACAAAAAATGCATTTTGGTGCACTTTTGTCCGTTGAGCTTGTGGCTTGAGGGTGGGCCATTTTTTAATTTTTTTTGAAATAACTCTGCACCGTTCAATATTTTGCGATGATTGTTGATATATATTGAAGAAAGTACACCTTTCGATTATTTTCGAGAAACAATTTCATTTAAATGGCTGTCGCTGTGGCTTGAAAGTACTCCATCCTGTTAACCCAATTTTACAATACTTTGTTGATTGTTTGTGGCCCCATCTCAAGAATAGCTATAGCTCTGAAGATATTTTTCGTAAGTGCGTCAATTGTTTGTGCGTCGTTGGAGTAACAACGAAACAACGGTCGTAAATATTTCCCCATTAAAGAATTCCAACTGCCTCATTCCGCAGCTGCGCTTCGCACTTCAGTTTAACCTAAAATTCTTTTAAAATTTCGCAGTTTCTGCTGCACAACATTCACTTAGGAAATAATCTTTCAATATTCCTGAGCGTTACTCAAGCGTAAAACGATCCATCTCTTACAGCGGAGATTTATTACTAAATATCAACCAATATCAAGAGCGCCAGTGTTGCAAACTGCCAAAAATTCACTCAAATCAAAAGGAAACCAACAAATTGCCCACCCGCTCTGTCTAATGTAGTATATTACCTACATTAGAGTTTATAACTTCCAGTTTATAACTTGAAAACAGTGCACTGTTTGAGCAAAGTACTTCTATATAAAACTACATCGAATTTTCTACAAATTATAATAGTTTCTTCAAGTTTTCCTCTGACAACCGGTTTAGGCGCAAGAGCGTGTTAAAATTTGCCAAAAATACCAAAATTGGTCAAAAACTTTTTAGGTGTTTTTAGGTTTTCTCCTATAACTCGAAAACTACGCACTTAGTGAGCAAAGTGATTAATATAAAACTAAACTACATCGAATTTTATACAAATTATAATATTTTAGGTTTTTTCCTCAGACAAATGGTTTAGGCGCTAGAGCGCGTTAAAGTTTAACAAAAATTCCAAAACCGACACAAAATTTGTTTTTTAGGTTTTCTCTTCTAACTTTAAAAACATGCACTTTTTGAGTAAAGTGCTTCTATATTATTATTATTATTATTATTAACAGAGTGGTTAGAACAGAGGTATTGCTACCTGTAAGTCCACTGATACAAAAATACAAATTAAATTCAATAACTGAAACATAATTTCACAAAAAATCTTAAAGAAGTATAAAAGTATTAAGAAAAGCGGTTGCTTAAAAAACAGCTTAAAAAACAGCAAAAAAAAAATCAAAAATCAACTTCATCCAGCCGATTCTTAAAAGTATTCAATGAAGGAGCACAAACCACTGAACTCGGCAGGCTGTTCCACGACTCGAAAACACGATTTATATAAAACTAAACTACGTCGAATTTTCTAAAAATTATAGTATCTTAGGTTTTTCCTCAGACAAATGGTTTAGGCGCTATAGAGCACGTTAAAGTTTAAAAAAAATCCAAAAACCGTCGAAAAACTTTTTTGGGGAGTTTTTTACTTATATCTCGAAAACTACGCACGTTTAGAGAAAAGTGCTTTTATAAGAAGATAAATTACATTCAATTTCCTATAAATTATGTCTCCCACGTTTTATACATCAAACCAACGGTTTTGGGGAGAATCGTACGGCACTAGTTTGCCGCCATGAATGCTGCACTTAAGACCGTCTTCTGTAGTATGTTTAAAATCTACAAAAAAAATGCAATTTTATATATACATTCTCGTGTACCTATACTCTCTACGCGTCTACGGTTTAGTTTGACCCAACAACTCAGTTTTCTAGAGCAGCCCTTGTATAACAAAAAAACCTAAGAGACATAATTTGTAGTAAATTTAATGTACTTTATTGTTCCATAAGAACAGCTTTCTCTAATAGTGCGTAATTTTTAAGTTACAAGCGCAAAACTAAAAAAGAGCAAAAACCCATCCTTCTCGAGCGGCCGACAAGTGATTTTGTATTGGCTATGAAAAGTACTTTAAAATAAAATTAATGAATCTTTGAAATAATATCAAGTGGTATAATGTGGACTCGCTCTTGCACACTTGCACCATCAATACTCAATACAAATGAGTACCTAATACCGTGTAGCTATAGGCGAAAAATGAAAGCCGAAGGCTAATTAAACGAGCAAACTCGATAAACTTGATACTTTGTAAAATTACGATAATTAACATAGTAAGTAGGTAGTTAATTTCGACTCATCAAAAGTTTGTGTAAAGCATCAATCATAACGTAATTGAAGTAAAATTAATTTATTTTAGTTATAAAAAGAATTTTTCGACGGTTTTACAATTGAAAAGGCAATTCGGGTCAGTGAACAACACGGGCTCATAGAGTTTTGGTGTTTAAAAATCAATTAATAATCTGAATTTCTCGAATGCTATCAAAGCCGACAGCGCGATTATATTCCCGCCCAACCATCACATTCATATTTGCATGGACGAGGCAACAAAGTTCATCAATAAAGCATTCACGAGCTTCTGTGAGCATTAACTGAGATGTTGCAGATGAGTGAGTGAACCAAAAGTTTGAATTTCCTGCTAAAACTGTAAACCCTGCGGATATAAAATAGAAACTACTAAAACGACGTCGTAAAGTTTGGAGATAAATTATATCAGGTGCGCATTGTAAATTCCGATCGTGACACAAAATTAAATCAATTTTTGTATCATTTTTAATAAAGTTAATGGGGTAGTTTTTAAAAGTTGCAGTGATCGAAATAAGTACTAATAAAGTGTTGTTTATTATTACCACGGTCTAACAAAGCAAAATTCTCGTATTGTTTGACCCAAATCACCAAACTTTTGTTGTTGCTTGTTGATTATTGTACGTCAAACTACTAGTCTTCTAGAGTGTATTCCTACTAACAAAGAGTTTATTACAAATAATGTCAAATTCGATAATGTTAGCAAAAACAGACCTCTAGGTTATTGTCGTTCTACTTAGCTACTGCTTCTTTGTAACTCGAATTAAGACATATTTTCAAATTTACGATAACATTTAGCCAAATTTTTTTAAAAACTTTTTAGATCATAATTTAGTTTAGGCGCTGGAGCGCGTTAAAGTATGTCAAAAATTTCAAAAACTGTTCTTTGCCTCTCTTAGTTTTTTGCCTATAACTCGAATACGGCGCACTTTGGGAGAAAAGTATTACTATACAAAAATAAATTACATAAAATTTCCTACAGATTATGTTGTTCAACTTCTCACTTCAGGCAAACAGTTTAGGCGCTAGAGCGCGTTAAAGTATGACAAAAATTTCAAAGTCTGCCAAAAAGTGATCCTTTTTTTAGGTTTTTCCCTATAACTCGAATACGACGCATTTTGAGAGTAAAGTATTCCAATACAAAAAATAAAGTACATAAAATTTCCAACAAACTATGTTTCTCAACTTTCTTACGTCAGGCAAACAGTTTACGCGCTAGAGCGCATTGAAGTTCAGCGACTAAGCCAGTAACAAGTACTTATTGCACTTGTTGAAATTTAAGGTCAACATCTTAACATGTAGCGACACCTATGTAACAAAGTAGAAGTATTTTAAGCGACTTCCACTGATTTTGAAAGGTGGGGTTGTGGGGTTGGATTAATTTGGCCCCTCCACAAAGAGAAATGTTAAAAAAGCAAAAGATATAAAATTAGGTAGTAATAACATGAGAAACATTTCTACGCCTTGGATATCCCTCTTACTTTAATTACTCTTCTAATTAGCCGTTGTAAAACTATTTTCAAAAACATTTTACAAAATATAAAGATTTCGCATTAATTTCTTTTGTTTTAGTTTAAAAAATTTTTATTTCGGAACGTAAACTTATAATAATTAATTTATAAATATTTTCCAACAAAATTATATCGCGTCATCAGCAAACCCTTTTTCTTACGCCCTACTTTCTCAAACTTTATTCGACCGTTCTTAAAAACACCTCATAACCAGAGTTCTCGATAGGAATGTCTTTCTTGAATTATGAAGAAGCTGTATCCGGACTTTCAAAAATATTTCAGGTATCCTTTTTTTCCGGTTGCCTCATTGAATATCATTGACAAATGGTTTCAGTCCAGGCACGATGACGAGACAACCTGCTTCCATGAATAATTTTATATAAAAAGATTAATAAAAAAAAAGAAGTTCCGATATAAATCAAAAATATTGATTTAATAATAACGATACAATAATGTAGTTATGTATCAATAATTTAAAAGAAATAAAAAATAATATAATGTTTCGCTTTTTCTACCCCAGAATGTGATGCGAAAAATAGATTACTTTTTATTTATACGACGAACGAATATTTCTGTTCTAAAGTAACGATCAATCAAAAATTAAATTAATCGGGAGAGCCGCGGCGTATTATTATTTTCAGTCTTTGGTTTGCGCGTTTGCTGGCAAATTTTGCACTTCGCGCCTTCCGAATCCGCCGTTTCGTTGAAATTGTGCCAAGAAATAACCAAATAACTTAAAACATAGAACGTTTAAGTGTTTGATTGTAATCCTCTATTGCTATAATCGAAAAATAAATTACTACGTTGCATTTTAGATTCGTTGATGGAATTTTGATCGCTCGATATTTAATAATAAAGTAATTTAAAAGAGACAAAGAAGACTTAAGTATAATAATAATCCATCCAATTTTAAATTGGAAATAAGAGAAAGGGAAATTAGGGCGAAATCTTTTAGATTTAAATGCAAATGAAGTCATTTCTAGTGTAAATAATTGTAACCTTCTTTTGCAAGTGTTACTCTGTATGAAAATTTTCTTAATTCGAGCACTACACTGTCTGCGTCTCTCTACAATTCGGTTGCTCTGAACGCTTATGTGAACTAAAATGTTAATATTATTTTCTGTTAGTTAATTTCAAATTAAACTAACATCAAGTTCTATTATGTTACAGCGCAAAATGTTCCATTTAAAATTTCTTGTCGTAACAAAATTTATTTTTGTTTCCTTGTTATTTTAATCTCTATTTCTATATAACCTCCAGTTTTTCTACAGTAGGTTAACCTTTTGTGCCTGGGTAACTGTTAGCTGAAGGTAGCCGAACATAAATTTTTTCAACAAATTTGCTTTTCTTGAAATCTGGCGTATCAGTGGAAAAAATGGTCTACAGGGCTGCATCTACTCCTGCAGAATATGGCGATGGCAGGCAGTATTCAGTAGAAACTTGGACAAGGATTTCTCCGAGATCCGATCAGTTCAATACTAAAAGTCGTTTTTCGTACTCAACAACTTTTAGTTTTTAGTAGCAACACATGTTTTCATTTTAAGTGATGCTTTGTGCTGGTCCTAGGCAGTCCCTGTTAGGTATCGTACTGGCAGGCAGTTATAGCCTCTGGACTTCTGCCTCATTGGTCGATTGTAGAGTGTTTAATTTTGGCGTGAAGGTCTTGTTGAGGTATTTCGATACCTTATGGCTGGTAACGTGGTAACCAGGTTTCATTTATTCTTATTAGCTCTCTTTATTTGTCTGCTTCGTCTCCTCCAATCATGGTAAATGTGACGTCATTATAGATGAACAAATACACAAAATTAGTGCAAAAGAGCAGGACAAACAAACGCTTTAAGCTTGTTCTCCTATTGCCTCATCTCTTTTGTTAAAATTGTAGGGGTAAAAATTTCTGTGACTTCTCTTTGAAATCGAACGGAGTAGTCTTGTTATACATGATCTGATGGTTGTCTTGATTTTGCAAAACGTGTTCTGCCATTGCGGACTTTTCGATCTGGTGTAGCGAACAAGTTCTTTTGTGTTCTAATATCCTGGTTCTGATATTCCGTTTTGTAGTCCGTATGTCGTACACTTGACCACACGAGCAAGTAAGTTGGTAGACTCCTGCGTTTGCCAGAGGGTCTCTGGCGTTATTTACTGAGCGCAGGGTTCCTTGGTGGGTTTAAGGATGGTTTTAATGTTGTGTTTGTCCACTAATATTTTCAAACGAACATAAATATCGACGAACACTTTCCCTGTCGGTCCTGGCTGGTCACGTGTTCACGTGCTTTCTTTAGGTCTTATGCCGTGTAGCCATTGACTTGTAGGGCTCTGTTTAAGTGTCCCAATTCTTTTTGGAGGTATTGTGTTTGGCAGATTCTTGTGGCTCGCTCTCTGTGTTTGTGATTTGATGTTTTGATGTGTTTTGATGATCCACACTCACACGGGTTGATACTTACACAAAGAGTCAAACCATTACCCGAAACAAAAGAGAGAGATCGTGAAAACACTTAGAGACTTTACAAGAATCTGTCAACGACAATACCTCCAAAAAGAATTGAGACACTTAAACAGGGCCCTACAAGCTAATGGCTATACGTAAAAAGAGATAAAGCGCGCATTACACCCTAGAAGAATAGCTCGTACTCCGAATGGTGAAATGAAAACTTTTGAAATTTTATAATCGAGTTCTACGTAGTTAGCATTTTAGGTAGCTGACAAAATAGGGCAGCCAGTAAGCTTAGTTTTCGATTAACCACATTTCACGAAATAAAACTTATTCAATAGTTGCAGTTTGCAGTAAAAGCGCTAGGAAACATTATTTGAATCCGTCTGTATAAATAAACGTCATACGGTATGTAGTGAACATAATATTATTGTCTTATTTGGTATATTTTATATTCGTCGTAACATTTTTCATTTGTTTCTCAACAAAAATTTTAGAATTTGCTTTTCAACTTCGATACTGCTAAGATGGCCAATGGACTGTACTGCTTCTTTTATGTCTAATCTTAACGCAACGTACATATTTTAAGAAATTAATAAATTACCAATTTGCGGAGGTTTAAAAGAAAATATTTTATATGCCCTTTCACTTAAATTGTGGTACTTTGAGATATAAAAACAGGTTGTAGCGTATTCTTGTGCTTCATGCTCGAGTACCGAACTTGAAGAGCTTTTAACATTCCTGCTTTACGTACTTCTAATTTTCAACTTTCATGTTACACGATTGTACACTCCAGTAACTCGATGCCCTTAAGGGACGATTTTTTTTAAAGAGAAAAGGAGTAAATTTTCGGTTTGAAAAAGTGACGATTAAGTTTAGAATTCTCCATCTCAAATCTCAAATTAAAATCGTTTTACATTACAAACTAAGTCGAGCATAAAACAAATTAAAGGAAATGTTAAACACTAAACTACAACAATTCTAGTTCTAATTTCGAGCAGTAGGTACTTTCTTTATTCGCGTTTCGAGCGAAAAGAAAATAGCGCCAAAAAATGCTAATTAATTAAAGTACTTTTTTACATCTTATTTAAGATTAGCGCCATAATATAATACATTAAAAAAGGGGAATTGTACAAAAAAAGGTAGGATGTTTAATACAAATTTTTTACTTTATGCAAAACGCTTTCATTTTATGCAAAAAACATTTTTTTATCCTCTCGCGAAGCGAAGAAAAGCAAAACTTTTATTTTAAAAACAAAACGATAAAATTACGCTAAAAAAATTACCCAAATTATTCATTTTCTTCCCGAAAACGGGCCAATAACAAATAACTTGTTAGTCGTCGAAATTGAACAAAATTAATTCGGAAAATTTGTGTTTAGAGAAAATGCTAAAACGCGTGTTTGGAAAAGCTCGGTAAAGACAACGGATAAAGTTACAAAGGTTCAAGGTTTGTCGCTGTGGAAATTCTGTTTTGTGTTTTATTCTAACGAATATTTAACAGGATAATGCAATAAATTTATAGCGGCACAAAATACAAATAAAACTGTAAAAGGGCTCGAAAATTGCTTTTGTAAAGGAATAAAATTTCTGGATAATGCCTTCGATGTGAACAATACTGCAAATTTATTTTTTAAAATATCTATTTTTTACAGTTTGTAATCTCAATTTATTTGATTTGTTGCGTTCTCTTTTAAACAAGCGGAAATTTAATAATCGATGTTTTTTAATTAATACAACAACTTTCAGGGTAAGTGTTGACACAATCCTTCAACAACAATCTCTTGGAGATATCAGAAATCGTAAATTGAACTAAAATAATGACAGTGCCAATTAAATGACTCTCAGTTGGCTTGGCCACCAAAATAGCATTTCTTCCTTATCAACTCTTTTCATTTAAAACGAAAATGTCTTGATGGCTCACTCTCCCACTGAAAAAAGAAATTTTCTTGATAAAAAGTTGGCAGGTTTTCGGTGAAATATGATCTACTATGGGGACAGCTAAAACGATAAAGACACTCGCAGCATGTCTCACACAGTAGGCCTTGTAAGAAGTGGCAGCCGAGAAGTGCAGACATGGACTGCACTGGAACTAATTGTACACGGCGAAAGAGACGTACCTGGTTTGATCACTAAGAGCCATTAAATGACAATCGAACCAGTCGCGAATCACCCATAGATCATCTGCCATAATATGCGACTCTAACCCTCCGTGCGTTACCACAGTAGACAAAGTTGGTGTCATCTGCGAAAGCGACCTTTTTATCTTTAAAATTTCCATCACATTAGTCCTAATATTTAATCCGAGGCACTGCTTGCCGAATAGCAAAAGAATTAAGACGGTGCTGAAAGCTCACATTGAGCACCCTCATTCAGCGCAGTGTACACTGTACACGTTGACCAGAATCTTTATTGTTTCGACCCTTCTTAAACCCGAATTGATCCGGCGAAAAAAAAAGCCGATTTTATCGAGGAAGCTGACCATTCTCTTCTTTATGAGTTTCTCTAGGACTTTAGCGAAGACCCACAATGTCTGTTTTTGCCTATGTTTGCCTATGAGGTTACAACTTCACTGATATTTGGGATCGGCGTACCTAATAAACTGAACTACAGACGCTGTCTGCTTCGCTGTTTCTCAAAATTATTAAGGAAACCCTTTTAACATCCTGTAACTTCTGAAGCGCATTGTTTAAGATATAGGCACCCATCTATTTTATAATCAGTCAAATACGCAAAATTCAACGTCTGTTAATTAATTAATTTTGCTATTGAAGCTCATCAGACGATATGGCAAAATTTTAAAAGCATAATAATACAAAGCGGTAGGTAGTATAATTATATAATTTCATATTTACCAAGTGTAGGTATATCATTCTATATAGATAATTTCGTTGAAGCGCAAATAATGGTTTAGTTGCTCTGTATAAAATACAAATTTGTTAATTAGCTCGAATTGGATACAAATAAACCACTCGTTCCACTTGAAAGTAATCGGTAATTAATTGATTGCCGCTTGAAAAGATTATTAGTCCGCCAAGGATTATAAAACCTTATAAAAGGTTTTGTATTTCACGCATCAAGTTAGAAAAGCTGGGATCATTTTCGCTTTTTTAGCCAGTAATAACGTTTTATAAACTCCCTTTATTCAGGGATAAGGTTATAAAACGCGACAAAACTTTTAACCGCCTGTACGTCGTAGAGAATGAGTTGAATTGGGCTTTCTAAATCGTAGTCATCATTTGTTGCGTTTTTGCATTTTCTGTGGGCCTATTTCCACATGTTTGGATTTTTTAGTAGTTTATTTACTCACTCGTTACTTGTTGCTCTATTAAAGTGTTCTTAGCTGTGTAACCGGTAGCTATTTTTTAGCTAATAGAACGTCACGAGCCAAGTTGCCGAGTAAGTGAAACTTAAAACTTGACCAATTAAAGAAAGAAAGGGTTGACGCGATAGGTCTAACAGGACTCTCAAATTATTAGCCTAAAAATAGGTTACTATGTAAATTTAATTTATAATTACTAGAGGCTGTTATCATTTATTAAATTGACACGTAAAGAGGGTTTGCTATTAAGATATGCAAAGTTGTAGTTGTTGTTAATGAACGGATTATTACAATCTATATCTTGGAAGTTGGAAGTAACTCATTTTTTAATAGGACACCGTGTAGGTGTAGGTGCTACTTTATGTTAGTTTTGAGCTCAACTAACAGTTTACGTCACATTAGTCTATGGGATTAATTTTTTTCGTAAATTAAACCCCAAAACTTTCGCGTCTTCACTTAAATTTCGCCAGTTTGAAGTGAGAAAATTTTTTGCGAGCTTCCTAAAGCTCTAAACTTATGTCTTAAATCCAATATTACTACATTCAATTAAGTTTATTACAGTTTTTGCCCATAAATTTCCAACGGGAAGGGTCCAAAATGACTATAACTATTGATACCTCATCGTCGTCACGAGTCGTTAACTTATAAATCAATTAATTTATTTATGTAATAATTTTTTTCGGTTAAAACGGTTTCCGCTTTATTTTATGTCAAATTTTTTTAAGAGCTAAAACCGCTAAAAGGTTGTTTTATTGAAAAATGTTTTTCTCGATCAATTACGAAGTTGAGCAGTAGCCGTTCTCGACGTAGCAAAAAATATTGAATAAACTTTTGTTTTGTTTATATCGTTATGGGATCAGAAAAAATTGGAAAAATATAAAAAAAAGTGCGATCATTAGATCCAGAGGGGTTTTGTAATGAATTCGATATAAAATAATTACCACCAGGACTTGTAGTCATTTATCATTCAATCAAAAGCCGTTTGCAGCATTTAAATCTATAATTCATTGTCTATAAAAATGTAATAATCGTATTCATTAATCATGAAATTTTAAACTTTTTACTGTCAACCCCAAAAAAAGGAGGAAATACATTTTTAAACGAACACTTTTTTAACTAAAAAACAACCAATTTATCATATTTAGGCTAAGACTATCCCGGAAACTTACGAAATGAAATTTTAAGCAAAATTTTTGTCAAAAGTCTCTTGTGCCGTCAAACGTGACGTGAAATAATATTATTAGATATACGAAAAAAAATTCTTCGACTTAAATTTTTTAAAAGAAACTTTAAATCTATATAAAGCTCACAACCTACTAAACTTTGCATGCAGGTCGAGTAGTTTCCACTTTGACAAGTACCATTTGTATTTTTCCTTTTTCCCAGATAATTTTCAAAACGTGCACGCGTGTACGCTCTTCGAGTCTAATATGTAGTTTCAATTAAAAAATTTTATTCCACCAGTTTAATCGAAACTAATTTAATTGAAAGGGGGGGACACTAAAAAATAATTAATGGCGTTTCAAATAGCTAATTTTCTCAAAACTACAAATAATGCGAGTCGATTTGTAAAGAATTTATTGCAAAATCCAACCTTTTAATTAAACGGCTTGCTACTACAATGGCTCTAGTAGGAATTTTTTGTGCTACTTGGTTTATATGTTTTAATAGATTATTGAAATTGGCTCTAAACTAACAATCTCGACACTCCTTTCTGCCATGAAAATTGGCAAGAAGTTCTAAATTGGTCTGTTGATTTTTGGAAAAAAAAATTTTTATTTTTCAAAATAGCGGCCACACAGTACACACTTCGTGCAACGACTTTATAATTTTTTGATACCGTCTGAAAAGCATGTCTTATTAAAGGCAGAAAATGATGAGAATTTCTTCTCCAAGTCAAATTTTCAAATGTTTAAAATTGGAAACAGGAAGAAGTCCCCCTGCGCCAGGTTAGGAGAATACAGGTGGAGGAGAATACAGAACAGGTGGCTACGCCTCTATGCTTCTCACCTCTCATATTTATGGTATTACTAAGTACGATCGTAAGACAATACAAGTTTTATTAAATACCTAACACATGTTATGGTTTATGATTCATCAGATAGATCGTCAGATACTGTCGATTGTAATTAAGACATTGCGCAAAATTAGAAGGCAATTAATCGTTGTCGTATTTCTCCTCTCTAATTAAAGAGATCGTATAGACCTTTTTCCCCGTGTATCCTTTCGCAACAAATAAAAATTAACTAAAAACAGTTAGAACCATCACAAAACGTATTATCAATCAGCTACTTTTATTGTCAAGTGTTTTTGTTGAGCCGTTCTTTTCATGAACACAAAAAGTAATCATACTGCATTGTAATCGAGTTAAAACCCGCGAACAATAATACCCAACGAGAAGTTGATAAAAAAAGAGTAGGGTGCTCAGCGTAATACTTTATGAATTCTGATTTTTTTTTGGTGACCTGGAAAACCCAAATCTGACGACAAGATCAAAAAGTTTATAAATATATTTATTGTCTTTAATTTTAAAATTAAGGTTCGTGTATAACTCGATTATTAGGTATACGCTTTTGTTATTTCTATGCTAATAAGTACGACGGTGCTCCTGGCGTTTCTGAAACTGAAATTATGTATGAATATGCAATGTTATAAGTATAATATTGTTTTATTTTAAGTTTCGCACTTTTTGTGTTTTTAAACACTAATTTTGTTATACAACTTGATCATTTTACTTACCTATTCCAAAACTAGATGAAGTTCAGTATGATCTGATTTTTGTTTTAATGCTCCGTTTGATGCTACACAAAAAACGAGTCTTAAAATTGTTCACGATTTAAAATGAAATGGATAGTTTAAGATTACGTACAAGTGCATTTTCTGAAAGTTTTGAAAATTACTACTTGGAAAGTGCAGTTTCAGTTTAACGAAGTACTTAGTTTGGAACGAAAATAAAATATTCGGATAGGTAGTAAAACTGGGAGAAATTGAGTGTTGTAATAATATGAGAGTGCATTAGTAATGTACATTGCATACGTGCGCAGGTATTTTTGAAAAAAAAATGTGTCGAAAACTCCATAAAAGAGACTTAACTGCATGCTCCCTGCCCCAAAAGACCACAAAATCACCACTTCGAAACACCTTGTGCCGCGGAGCGTTGCTTGCTCTAGTTAACAAATAAATTTCTAGAGCTCAGCCAGGATCTGCCTTTGTTATGTTATTTCCTAATAATTGTCTGTCTATTTCTTGCAACTCTTTGAAAATCTCTTTAAATATTTAAAGAGCAGCACTTTACCCTACACAATTTTTTCACCCTCTGTCTTTATGTGTCTATATCCAAACGCCTATTAATCATTTAAAAAATTCTTTATTAAACGTCTATTCGCTAAACTGTGCTGTCTCTTTAATAACGTACAAAATTTTTCATAACGTGCAATTCACAATTGTTAAGTGTCTCTGAGGGACCATTCTCAAGATTTAATTTAAATCCCTTTTAGATAATTTTGTAATTTATTCTTCTTAACCACTTGTGTTTTTACAGCAAATTTAGCTTCCAATTTAGAAGAAAAATCACGAAGAAATATCATTTTCTCCAAGGAGCCATAAAATAAATTTATAACGTGTAAATGACAATCTTTTTAAGAAAAATAATATTTAAACAATATCAAATTTATGCAGTTGAATAATTTTTAACTTCTCCGAAGTATATAAATCCCAATTTTTTGTTGTAATAAAGAAAATGCAGCTTCCTATTAAGTAATGTGAAGCGCAGTAAATGTTTCTGTGGAAGTTGCTTATTTTTAAATAAAAAGCATTTTCTTTATATACCTACATTAAAACTGCTAATTGCTTGAATTATTATACTTAAAGAAGCGTATATTTAAATCACTAAACGGATTTCTGGTTATTCAATAATAATAATTGATAAGTAGTTTTGAAAATAGACGTGCATAACAGTCATCAGTCATCAATTCTACGTCTATTTTACGTTTAACTCATTCATTAATTGAGTTTCGAAGTGTTAATATAGCAACAAAACGATTGTAAATTATTTATAGTTCTAGTTTGTCCAATTCAGAAGTGGGATAAATAAAACCTCACGCTTACGGTATGTTAACAATAATTTTTTGAATGTTTTTAAGAGAGTAATAATATGGGTAAAAGATCACGTCGTGTAAAGTACAGCAATTCGAGCTCATCAGAAACTTCTGATGGCGCTGCTTTGCCGAGAAAAATAAAAAGATTTTGTGCCCGTTTTGTTCGTGTCACGGGGTTGACGAGAGAGGCCGAAAGGGGACTAATGAGGACGAATTAAAAAAAAGAATCTGGGACACTCTTTAATTTGCAAAATTTTAATTTTTTGGGGATGTTCCGCGTCCCCCAGAGAGACACCCATACATTTTTAAACGAATCGGGGTGCTGAAAATTTATTTAGACCGAACGGATGAGGAGTAAAAATATTAACTTAGTCGGGGGGTTCTTCTCGGCGGCCCCGATGTAGGTTCTTTGGCAACCCCTGAGTCGTCGTCGAAGAAAGGGAACTAACAATTCTAATCGAAACGTCCACAGCGCTACTTCTCATGCCTTCTAAAAACCGACTCTCCCCCCCCGGAACGTATTTAGAACCTTTGTGTTTCGTTTGGCAACAGATTGTTTCTACAAGTTGATTTTTTCAACGGTTTTTCAGTAGTGGGAGAACGGAAGCCGGACGACGTCCAAACTTCCCTAAGAGACGGGTTTTGTAGGTGCGCACTTTGGGCCTTTGGCAATTTTAAAAAACCGCTAAGCAAATTTTTGGGGATTTTTGTATTTTATTTTTTCTAATCTTTTTTAAATAACTAATTTGGAGCTTCTTTGTCCACGGAGATCGTCTTAATTGATAAGGATGTAAAAAATTAATTACATGGTAATTTAGTGGAAGCCTTTCTTAATCGATAAAAATAAAATTAATGTTTCTTACGTCCATTTCATGATTTAATTTACTGCTTCTTAATATAGGTACTCCTTTACTGCGTCTTATCTCGCTGCAATGAGACTCGCAGTACGGTTTTCTTGACAATGGGAATACTCATGAGGAGGTATTACGCTTCAACAGCGAGCTTGAACGAATTTTTCAAAAAACGTTGGTATTTCTTAAACCAATCTAAAGTTGTCCCTTTGATGCTAATGATAAACGTGTCTGTAATTCGACGAGGGCCACATTTCGGCCACACTTTTGTGCAAACTTTTTGATCAAAGTGATCCGTACCGCTAATAAGTAACAGTGTAGCTTTTCGCATTTTTATTACGCGCCCTAGTTAGTTAATTAAAATTTTTTGCTCTCTGCACTTTTTTTATGAAAATCTTTCGTTTTAACTTAACATTTATGTAAATTATAATTAATTATAAACTGTTGCTTTAATAATTCGATTAACAGAATTAAAAATTTCGAAACATTTTAATTAACATTTTTAAAATTTTTCGAATAACTTTTTAATTACTTAATTTTATTAAATTTTACGGCAAAGAATTCTTACTCGTGTTGTTGTACATTTCTTCATTCAACTTTGCAATTTTCTAGTTTAAACTTATAATCAACACTTTATTGTTTGGAAAATAATAAGTTTCTGAAAGTTTAAACATTACTCGATGTTGCTAATTATATAAAGTTAAACGAACAATTTTTTTATTATGCTCGCCTTTGGTTTTTTATTACAACTTTTCTTTTTTTTTCTCAAATTAAACGCAGAAAAGGGAAAATTTACATTTTTGATGCTCGAATCTTTATCATCTTTTCGTTAATGTTGTCTCGAGAGTTAAAAAGGAATAAATAATTAATTTAGATATTTCGTGCTTAAATCTTGAAGTAATTTTTTACCTTGGTTGAATAACTTTTATCAGGTGATTAAAGAGATTTTACAATTAAGATTAATAATAAAGACATAAAGACTCTACAGTGCACAGAATGGTTCAAATTTAGTTTTCCTTCTCGTTTACTATGAGAGATACCGAGGTAGGTTATTACGGTACGAATTGGTCGTCACGGCAATAATTATAGTCCGGGAGGCAGCGAACACTTTTACTAAACTATAAAGTACTATACAGGATAAAAGAGCATTGCAAATGAGTAATAAAACCGACCGTCTGCCTGTTAAAAGTGGCAGAATTGACTTAAGGGGAGGCTGGAGAAGAATAGTATTCGGCTCTTTTTCGGTGTTTTGTGTATAACTCGAAAACTACACACTTTATGACAAAAGTCCATTAAAATTAAAATAAAGCACGTAAAATTGCCTACAAATTATATATCTTAAGTTTTCTTCTTAAGGTGAACGGTTAAGCCGCTAGCACGCGATAAAGTTAAAAAACTTGCAAAATCAACCAAAAATTTGTTTAATCATTCTATCTTTCATAACTCGAAATCTACGCACTTTTGGAGAAAAGTGTTTCTATACAAAAATAAGGTACATTCAATTTTCAACAAATTATGTATTTTACATTTTTTTCGCATATCAAACGGTTGAGGTGGTAGAGCGCGTTGAAGTTTAGGGTATATCGGACATTAGCGTTCCCGAAGGTAGAATGCCGAAATTTTGATTTTGACCGATGCAAGCTGAAAGAACAGTTTAAGTGAGTAATAAAACCAACCGTCTGCTTTTTAAAAGTGGCAGCATTAACTTGGCGGGGGCTCGAGAATGGTTGGTTTTTGCTCTTTTTTCAGTTTTTCGCTAATAATTTCAAAACTACAGACTTTTTGAGGAAACTAGATTAAATTTTCTACAAACTATATTCGCAAGGTCTTCTCCTCAAACAAACGGCTTTGGCACTAGAGTGAGTTAAAGTTTGACTAAAATTTAAAAAATCTGTTTTTTTGTTTATCGGTTATAACTTTAAATCTGCACCATTTTCGAGAAAAGTG
Source organism: Malthinus flaveolus (assembly GCA_950108345.1). Classification (NCBI taxonomy): domain Eukaryota; kingdom Metazoa; phylum Arthropoda; class Insecta; order Coleoptera; family Cantharidae; genus Malthinus; species Malthinus flaveolus. Next base: position 94,582,039 of record OX467285.1, read on the forward strand.
CATCTATGTCAAAGTAAACTACATAACATTTTCTATAAATTATATCTCTTCTTCAAGTAAACGATTTAGGCGCGAGCGCGCGATAAAGTTTGACAAAAATTTCAAAATTGATTCAAACACTGGTTTTTTCTAGTTGCTGGCTAATAACTGGAAACTACGCATTTTGTAAGAAAAATGCATCTATACAGAAATAAACTACATCAAATTTTATATAAATTACATCTCTTAGATATTTTTCTTCAGACTAACAGTTTGGGCGTTAAATCGCGTTGAAGTTGACAAAAATTCCAACATAGGCCGAAGAACTGTTTATTTAAATTTTCGCTTATAGCTCGAAAACTACGTCCTTTTAGTGAATAGCTAAAAGTCGTGCTATGCTATAAACTATAAACTACTCTCTCCGTTAAAATAAGCAATATAAGGGCTTCCCTCTGAATTTAAATAATAAATAAGAGTATTTAATAAATAATACTTAATAAATTAATTCTGAATCATGCCAAATATTAAGAAAAAAATTCTGAAACTTTACATTTCTACTTTTAAGCCCTATAAATATATTAAGCACTTTAAACTTTCCTTTTGAAGTTAACAAAGCTGCATCGTTTATAGCGTGTCGTTTTGTGGATTTTTAAGGTAATAATATTGGCTTGCATCCAAAAGAATGTAAGAACTCTGTAATCATCTGATCCACTTTGAAAATTACCTTTTAAAAATTCAGTTGCCTGCGATGAGTGATTAGGTTGTGAAGTTTAATATCACGCGAATTTTCTTCTAATATAAACTTTTAGCTCTTTTATTTGTTTCTCGTTGTTGGCAACGCAACGTTGAAATGCCATTTGACAATTTTTTTTTATTTAAATCCTACAAAGTAGTAAAAAAAATAGTTAAAAAGTTGGTGTGAATTATAAATCGCGATGCAATTTATGTAAATAGATCGTCACTTAGGTAATTGTTGGATTTTACTAATCTACTGCTGTTCTACATATTTCGTACCGATTTTCACACTAAATTATTAGTTTAAAACTCCCAAGTTATCCATCTTCTTTTGCTATTTTAAATCAAATCGACTAACACTTTTGAATGAAAATTTTATACATGCGCGTTTTAGAAATATTAAAATTTCTTTAAAAATTTCTAGTTGAAACGTCGAAAGTTGGCGTGTGCACACGCTCTGTTCTTTTTTTAAAAAGTAACCTGCAAGAATTGAGATATCGACTTGTAAGTTTACCAGTTAACGACAGATTTTACCTACTTTTTATCAGATATAAGTTTTACGTAATCTCTACTCTTCTTTTTACTAAATAATCATTTTTTTTATATCGCAGGCGTATCCAAATTATTTTTGGAGCACTTTAATTTCTCCAGTGTGTCGAAAAAGTAATATGAAAATTTGATAAAGTCCTTATAAAATCCATAGGAGTCCTAGAGGCGCTAGTGGTATAAATTTTGTAAATTTTTAAAGGTTTGTGTACTTACTATAACTATCCAAAAAAAGTTTGGTTTGTCACTTATTGAACGTCTGAATGTTCATAAGCGCGGGCCAGATTTTAAAATTAAAATTTGACTTTCTTGGTGAAAAAAATAGCAGAGTTGTAAACATCAATCATTTCGCGCGGGCATAATTTACGCTTTTATTACTAATCTCCGAAACTTAATATTTCGGCACTTCATTATTGTTGAGGCTGCCTGGGCAAAGTGAAAGTCCAGAACTCCTTCTCAAATTTATTGTCTTCCCATACATACCAAAATTTGTATTCTCAAGCTTCTATGAAGCCAGCGCCGATGGCAGGGAAGTAGTCTAAATTCCATTTTTTATTGAATCCCCCTCTTAAATCAATTTTCAATTCCATCATTGGCGTGTCTTTAGAGTTCTATTTTGTTTGAGTGTAGTTGAATTATTTTAGTGATTTTTTTAAATTATTTAGGAATTGTGATTATTCTGATTATCAAAGTACCTACTAGTATTCCCAAAAATATACTACGTATCACCTACATGACGTTAGCTACTAGCTACACATCTCAACTTTTTCTCACTAAGGGGCTAATAAATATCACTCAAAGTACGCCCCCAAAAGAGCACCGTGTATCAAGACAAGGGAGAGTTTCTACAAGAGTTTTTCTTATTCCATTCTTTATGTAAACTTTATTGAGGAAAGAAAATATGAAAAATAGTTTAATACAAAAAATTATAAAAGATTGTTCAAGTTAAATTTTTTTTCTGCCAAGTACGCACAAAAGTTTGGCAATTTAAAAACTTTTTTTAATTTAAACAGATAAGTAGATTTCTTGTTTCGAATAACTAAAAGTTAAGAAAACAAAACATATTTTTGTGAAGTTTGTGATATTGTTTCAAATAAAAAAAATTATATCCCTTAGATTATTTTGTTAACCCCGAATCTGAACACGACACAGGACTGTTTGAGAGCGCAAGAGTCAAAAACAAAAACTTCGAAAACGATGTTGATAGAATTTGGTTTTAGCCACTTTAATAACTTACAATAAATCTATAAAGGGTGGCTCAAAATAAAAGAGCTATTTTGGTGGCATTTCGGAAAATCTTGACCCACAGAATTTAACCTCTGCTGTAAGTGTTCTCAAAAACACATTTAACACAGCCGAGTTTTTGTTTTTAAAAATCAAGGCGGTCGTGGGAATTGAGAAAAATCTAGTTTCTCTTTAGGTAAAGTCTCATTTCGGTTATCGATATGACAAAAGGGTATTTAGAAAAGTTGTTCAGAATATGAAATTAGTGAAAGTGCATAGCCCCTCTCCTAATTGAGCACGGCTTGCTTAATACAACACTCTGTATATTTTAAGTAGTTTGAAAGATTAGCTAAACAGCGATAGGTACCAAAAATTTAATATTTTGACTTCCAGCTCAACCGGAACTTGGATTAGCTTCCTATTTCAAATAAAGCACCCCATATCCTTTTAGTTTTTGAAATCAGGGGAAGGTTCTGAGGATACTATTGTAAAGTACTATTTCTGATACCTTTTTAAATATTTTTAAGTGCGTGTTATGAGTTCTTTGTTATTATTAGTATGAGATCCAAATAATTCAATAGACTAACCCAGAACGAGTATACCAAAATTTGGCTATAGTATCTAGTTAATTTGTTTTTCGTTTAAAAACACAAAATTTTAATGACATTATCATTAAATGTTGAAAAGGACTTAATTTACATTTTAAAATTTCCTCGCGAAAATAATAATTAAGATGCAAACTTTTCCCGTTTTTCATAGAGCCGTTACGTTGCATCCAAAAACAAAATAGACCATTTGCATGCAACTCTTAAAATGAGCTACTAACAATTGAACTTAACTACCTACTACAAGAACAAGGTCATTTCCTTTTCCTCCGACAAGAAAAATAACAATTTAAAATTATGTTTTTCTTCATCCTCTTTTTTTTAAATGAGGGTTTTTCTTATCGTACGGACAACTTGTCGTTTTGTTTTGTAAAATGTTACTAAGTCAAGTCGTCAATTTCCACATAATATTAAAGAAAATGTTTTATTTATGCCTTTCAGTCGTAATTTTTTTTATTTTTGTTATCCTCAAAAATCTTTTTTCTTAACTAAATTGCTTTTGTTATCAACAAAATGAGTTACGTCATATATTAAAGTTGATGGGTTTGAATACTTGTATCGCTTATTAATAAATTATTATTACGGCAGTCGTGGCTAACTTCATAATAAATTGCACGTTATCTTTTGTTTTGTCTCACGTTCATTCTGTACTTTTCTGACTTTACAAAAGCAATCCATAATGGCCATACTTATTATACAGAGGAAAGATCTCGGACCCGCCATATAGTATTGTGTAAATAACTTCGCCGCTGAGTCTAACTTAAGCCGTTTGCCTGACGTAAAAACCTAAGAGACATAATTCGTAGAAAACTTGATGTAGTTTGTTTCTGTATACTTGAATTTTTCTCAAAAAGTGCGTATTTTTCAATTTATAAGCCAGAAACTACAAAAGACAGTTTTCGGCCGATTTGGGAATTTTTAACAAACTTCTACGAGCTCTAGCGCCCAAATGGTTAGCCTGAAAGAAAATATCCAAAATATACAATTTATACAATATTTGATTTGGCTTATTTTTGTATAAACAAATTTTTTTCAAAAAGTGCGTAGTTTTCGAGTTATAAGCAAGAATCTAAAGAAACAGTTCCTTGGCTGATTTTGGAATTTTGGTCAAACTTTAACGCGATCTAGCGCCCAAACTGTTATTAGTCTGAAAAAAAATATTTAAGAGATATAGTTTAAGGAAAACCTCATTTAGTTTCTTTTTGCATGAAAGAGTTTTTCTCAAAGAGTGCGTAGTTTCGAGTTATAAGCGACAATCTAAAAAAACCAGTTTTTTCACCGATTTTGGAATTTTTTTCAAACTTCAACGCGATTTAGCGCCTAAACCGTTGGTCTGAAAAAAATATCTAAGAAATATAATTTATATGAAATGTGATTTAGTTTATTTTTGTATAGACGAATTTTACTCCAAAAGTGCGTAGTTGTCGAGTTATAAGCAAGAATATAAAAAAAACAGTTCCTTGGCTAATTTTGGAATTTTTGGCAACTTTAACGCTTAAAGCGTTAGCCTGATAAAAAATACGTAAGATACGTAAATTATATGAAATTTTATGTAGTTTATTTCTGTTTACATACATTTTTCTTACAAAATGCGTGTTTTTAGAATTATTAGCCACCAACTAGAAAAAAGCAGTGATTATACCAATTTTAGAATTTTTGTCAAACGTTCAGTCACCGGTGGTCCGAAGAAAAATACTTGAAAGATCAAATTTGTAGAAAATTGCATGTAGTTCAATTTTATATAGAAGCATTTTACTCAAAAAGTTCGTAGGTTTTAAGCAAGTTATAAGCGAAAAACTTTCATTTTTGTCTCTGCTTTCTCAGACATTTAAAACTGCTTTTAGGTTTTGCAGAAACTTTTTCAGATTCAGGAGAACCAACAAACCGTGGCTTACCCCAACCAACTAAATCGTGGCGATTGGCCGCTATTTAATCTTCTTGGCGCCCCTTCTAGCTTATATAACTCAACTCTCGTTTGTTCTCGTCTTTCTGATCCAATCTTGACTATATGAAATTTATCTTTCTAGATTTTACGTCAAGACCTTAGTTGAAGACTTATGACAATTAACAGAATTATTTTACTGTTCCTTTTTTCATTTTAGCGAAAAGTTTGTTTGCACTACTTACTTGTTTAATATAAGATTTGGGGTGTGAACATAGCTTTAAGCTGTTGGGGAATAAAGAATAGAAAGTTGTAATTGAAGTCGAAAAAGCAATCACTACATTTCAAAAGACTTTTTTTAGAGATTTTCTATATTATTATTGTTTTGTTTCTTGCAGAAATTTAGTAGTATTTATACAGGGTCGTACTTTATATCAAATCGTCCATTTTTGTCCGAGAAGAACAAGTTATGTCGATGCACTTGTTACGGTTGTTGAAGTGGCTAATAATTTTGAGTTGGTACTACTGTAAGGTATAGATTTTCAATGAGGAAAAGCGGGCAACGATTGATAGAAAAATACGAGTCGAGGTGTAAACATAGATAAACAACATAAATGTTGAAAAGACATAGAAAAGATAGCAAACAAGTTGGCCAACTGTTGTAAAGTTAAAAGATTGCTGTGTAAGCGACTAAAACTTGAGTAAATTTATGAGAAGATATACTTTTTTTGTTGAATTTTGTGGGTAGACGGGACACTTTAAGGGTGGCGCACGCTATACACAATTCTTGTTGCTCCTTTCTCTACAAAATTAATGTTTTCAAGTGAAGCAAAACAATTGTTATCTCAAATTTATTGTTTTCTTTTTGTTTTATAGTTTATTGTACTGAAATATTAGGGCTCACGATACCAACTACTTATTACTTGATTTATAACGTACGCTCCTTAATTGCACCACGGACTCGTAAGATATAAAATCGAATCGCTTTCGATCTTTCGTCTTTTCTTTTTTTAACAATTTATTAGCCATTTTCTAATTTAACATTTTCGGTTGGGGTAATTTGGTAAAATTTTAATTGCAATTATTTTCAACTAGATATTTGTATTTATTGGCGACGATAACTAACAAAATTAATCTTAGCGAAAGAAATTAATTGCATCATGTATAACATAATAACAAAGTAACTGATTTTTAACAATTATTATTTTACAATAATTTGTTTTTCTCTTCTTTTTTAGGTAAGTCATGCAGAATTTTTAATCCTCCAACCTCCAACGTCCAACTACGGAACCAAACTAAAAAAGGTACTTATGTAGTGTTATTCTTTTCTGAGACATGGTTCATTGTTTTGGAACTTAACTTTGTTGCTATTATATGCTATTATTATAATAATGACTTTGATATAAATTTTAAATTTGACGAGGTTTTATAAAGCGTTGAAATGGTTCGGTTTAAACCTAAGTCTCGCTCAGAAATCAGTTTAAATTAGCTGATGAACTTTATCGCAGATATCGATCCGCGAATCTTTTAGCTATTCACAATGAATTGCAGTCAGTCTACAGGAGGGCTTTAGGTTGCTCTACTGATAGAATCTTAGAAAACTCGTCGAATCTTGTGAAAACTACTCGGAAACTTAATAATAGGCATGGTCAGATGAGACGGTTTGTGATATATCTTCAAATAATTTCAACAACTGTTTTTTTTGGGATTTGTTTGGAGTTGATATCGATCATGTCTGGCTGCCAGTTCACTCTTGTTGAGACATCTCATACGTACTCGTATATTCTTCATTATTCAAAAATACATAGTTACTCAAATGTTTCCGGAATCGATCTTAAGCGCCATATATTGTCTTGAGTTGCTGTAATAGGTGGGTAGTCAATTTTCGGATACATAAAAATTGAAAATTGCAATTATGTTGTGTTAAATCCTCCAATCACAATTTCAATGCGCTACTGTTAGACACTCAACCGTTAAAACTAAGAACGCTGCTACGGTTTCAGCAACTCAGATTGCTAGAGGCGCCACTTATGCGTGTTCCTGTTATTTGGTTACGTTGTACGTATATGTGATAGAGCTCTTGATAAGTTGGATTAATGCCTCGTTCAAATGTGGTAGTACTTTCCGAGAGCTTTGGAGGTCGCTTCAGTAGCACCTTACAATATAAAATGAGCGAATGAAACCTTCCTGCTAAGCTGATAACTATCGACCAATATCGATACGGGGTTGTATCGAGTATCGAGCGGGTTGTCTTCGGCCAGATTTCTTCGTAGTTTGAAACCAATAATCCTATGTAGCCGGGACAATTTTGTTTCTGTAAAGGCACAAGTACTTTAGATACTGTAACTGATTTTGTTTTCAAAGCGTTGAAGTGCTTTGATTCTGGACGATTCTCGTATGAGACTTTTGTTGATCTAACGCGCATCTTCGACTATGCATCGCATGAAATTTTGATTAGTAAACTGAAAGAGGGGGTTCTATTTGACCAACCGCTCTTGGGTGGTTAATTTTAACGTTGTTGCTTCAGGTTTTCCATATCTAGAGAAGTGTCGCAGGAATCTATACCGGGTCCCTGTTTTTTCTTATTTTCATTAATGATCTTCCTGGATGCTTGAGAGACTGATGAAACACTGTTCACTGCACGCTGATGCAACACTTTTCGCTACAAGTACCGATTTTAATGTTGTCTGTAATGATTCGGACCACAGGCCTTTTTTGGTGAATGGAATACAAAGGGGATGTTGATGTCTGTGAGGAATTTTGATTTTATAAATACTAAGGCGGTTAGGGTTTTGGGACCTTCGGCGCAAATTCAATAACCATGCGTCGTGCTTCGACGGCTGGCTGATGGCGTGTCTTGGGCTATACTGAGATACGCCTATTTTTCTATTATATCACAGCCTTCTGAAATCACCGTGTGAGGACAAATGTGCCTCTAGAACCCGCACTTGTTTGCCATCCAGCGAAGGGCAGTGCGTGTTGTGGCTGTGGTCTAAGTCTAGGTTACAGGACAGGGACGTAATATTTACTTATACTGTCCACAGACCGTAAGTGAATATTTTATCCCTAGTTGCCATGATTTTTGTTAAGTTTCTATGGTACTATGGCACACGGCACACTCACAAGTTTTTAATTTGATATGACTTTTAAAACGCCAGTAAATTAAAAAAAAACGTTTTCTAAACCACAGGCTGTAAGTGAATTTTGGGATCTCGAATATCTAAAAAACCTCGGCATACTTACCGCCTTTAGTACTTAATATTACTATTACACTCTTTTTAAGAGGTGTTAGCTCATGTTAGTCTTTAAAAAAATAGTCCTAGGCCTCATGCACTTTTAATCCAGCTCTGGGTTAACAACTATTACTCAATTTGCCGTTTTTTGTTAAAAAAGAAACAAAATTTAAACGTATTGGATCGACAAATTATTAAAATCAAATTTCCTCAATTGAGCGATCATAAAACTTCGTTACGAATATCACAAATTAACAATTAAATTTAATTAAAATTGACGACAATTAGTAAATTTGACGAGATCTAATTATTACTGCCAATTTATATAATGAGAACCTTGTTACAAATTTTTTTCCCCCTAAATACAATTTGAAACAAATATTGATAAACCAATAACCCAATTCGAATTTGGCATTTAAATTAAAACACAAAATAAAATAAGAGCCAATCCAAAACTTAAAACTTATTCTAATCTTTTTCCCTTACATCTTTTCGTTATTCTTAAAGCAGACCCCGAAAGTACGCTGACAGCTGTCAGATTAGTTGTTACTAAAATGGCTGAAAGAATTTCTCCGCCAAAATCCGATTACGCAAAGACGTCACTTATTTAATTCATCATCGTTTTTCGTCCGTAACAAACACCATTCACACCCGTATACGTGCGGTTATTTAATGTGATTAAAATAACGACACTTTCCGTTAACATTTGTGGTTTAATTCCCAAACATTCCAATTTATATTTCAATTTCAAATTTTATCACTTTAAGCTTCACGGCTTCCACTAAATTGGTGTTACTCGATAGATTTGTTTTATAAATTTTACAATTATCAATCATCGTTAAGATATTAATTTGATTCCGACTTTTGTGGCTTCAGTTAATCGCAATTTCGGTTAAAACCAAATTTGGCGACGTTTCTGAAAAGTGTAGTTAATTCCTCATCCGGTCTGTTTCGACCAGATATAATTTCGTTCGACGTTTGTCTCTTTACGGGTCGATACGTTGATAGAAAGTTCTAAGCAAATGTTCCTTCAATTCGGCTTTTACGGAGTAAAAGTCAGATGCAAATTACTTTTAATTTGTGCCTTTAGGGGATCTGTGTTTGAAAGTAACAGCCATATAGCGCTTCTTATTTTTGATTTTAAATTTTAAGTAGTCATGGTTCATCTGCTGTAAAAAATATGAAAAACATAATTTGTAGGAAATTAAATGTACTTTATTTTTGTATTGTAACATTTTTCTAGTTATTTTTCGAGTTATAAGCGAAAAGCTGAAAACAGCAAAAAGCCACTTTTCTAGAACCACCCTGCCCTCAACTTAATGTTTAGTATTTCTATACATCCCGTTACTGTAATTTCTTTATAATTTTGTGCTCTTATGGGGTTAACTTTCCACTTTTATTGCTTTGGCATCCATCATAATGACAAAGCATCAGCGATTAGAGTTTTTATTTGAAGATTCCGTATAACATTGCCTTCTAGTACCTTTAGCAGATTTTGACAAAAAAGATAACATTTACAAACACTGCTCTCTCGAATTATTAATTTTATGGCGTGGCAATCAATTTGAACTTTCCAATTTCAAACTTATATTGTTTTGTGTAGACTTTAATTATTTATTATCGCTTTGAAAGCTTCGAGTTCATAACCCTTCACTTACGCTAATCGTACCTTAAGTCTAGGTCTTAAGTATACCTTCGCTAATTGTTTTATACTCTAAATATAGTCAAGGTGCGTCTAGGTAAATTTGAAGCGAGTGGAGTTAGTAAAGGACGACGTTGATGTTATTTATTACAATTAAATATGTTTTTTTATCGCGAATAAAATAAATTAAGCGATAATTTGTGCGAACGGGAAGAAAGGCAGCTATAAGAACGTAAACGAAATTTATTAATTATTAAAATTAAAATCGTAATTTATATCTCTGCAAAAACGCAACATTTCATGTGTTTAATGTTCGTTATCGCTTTGAATTTAAATAATCTATTAGTACAAGGCGAATTGTCAAAACATAATACATCACCCGCTAATAATAGAGGGAGATATCTTGAAATCATCGTTTAAAATTTATCATTATTTAAGTGTTAATTAATTAAGGATAATAAATGATGAGATTATAAATTTCTCCTTTTTTTTTCAAACACCAAAAGTTAGAATAGCTAATTTGGTATTTATAGTGATTTACCGAGTTAGTAATTCATGTTTTAAGTTGGAATTTGCATGCCTAAAATGGCAGGAAAGGTGTTGTATGGACATCCGATTGTATGTTGTTGCCATATATTTCACACTTCACAAATTACACACATACTCAATTGAAAACCTCCGTTCTTTATCTAGCATTATTAACACCAATTATAATTGATTTAACTTTTCTAATTATATTAGGGGGAGAAATTCGTTTTTGGAAAGAAAATTGCAACAGGAAATGGAAATCGAATTTGATTAATTCCAAACTTGCTCTCTTAATCCCGCGGAAATTGCACGAGAATGTAATCTAGATGCACCTCGATGTTGTAGGAATTTTAGTTATTTTTAATTTGGTTTCAGAACACAAAGCCGCATCAGGTAAACAAAATAGAATTGATGTGTCATCAAAGGAGTTTCCGATTAATACACTGTTCTAGACGCATCAGTGACCAGTGACCAGTGACTGCAAACTGTGTCACTTTTTTCGGTTTTTTGTTATTTCTTGAAAACTATGGGTTGGGCCTAAAATGTGACCATGTACAAAAATTAAAGCGGATAAAATGGACTCAAATTTCGAAAGAATTGTAGTAGCATGTTACTATAGTATAATTGCTCACGAGTCCACTAGCCATTGGAACGACGTCGTTTGTCACGGGAAACTAAGGATAACTATCAAACCAACGTGAGAGCTGTGCTGTATTTGTTGCGTCGTTCCAAAATCTTCATTACTCACTTGAAGAGAACATTATTCCAGTAAAACTTTCTAGCGACGTGCAAACATCGTGGGTAGAAGTCATTCTTAGTTTCCATCTACCTAGATTTGTCTTTTATGCCGTGCCCTCGTATCAAACGATATACCTACTCTCTTCTTCGATCGAACTCAAGTTATCCAGTTAATCGGTTAGTTTTTTCATTGTGAAAAAGTCATATTTTTCAAATTTATGGAATCCTGCTAAAGCCATCACAGGAGGTAACTTTATAATGACTTGCACATTGCACATATGCACATGGCTTGATTTTGCATACGAAAAATGCTTAAATTCATGGAAATACGAAATCGGTCTATTGATACAGTTCAAATGACTATCCCAATCACGTGGACGATCTGGGTGAATTTTTATATCAAATTTAATAACTGGGCCCAACGAGTTGCTGTTGGTCCTTTCTCTTCAGATTATTCAATTCGTAAATCAGACCGCAGGCTATTATGATACAGACGTCAAGAAAATTGGATTACCTTCGTCCCATTAGCAGCTTTTCCAAGCTTTCCAAGTGAATTGAAAAAGTAGTTTATGGGCGTCTTCTTCGTCTCACTAATGAGTTCGGCATCCTTCCTGATTGCCAATCTGTTTTTTTTAAGAATCGAAATACTGGAACTGCATTAATGAAGATAACTGGCGATTTGTTTGTTACTATAGATGCTCGGAAAGTTTTCGAGATATTAATGAAAAACTGGCAAACAGAACATGTCTTTGGCCACTGTCGCTATAGAACTCCTCTCTCATTTTTTTTAACTTTTAGGATATTTATTCATGTATGTAAAGTTTCAAAAGTATTGAATTTTTTTAGGGTGAAGGTTATTTTGGTATTCGCTGACTGGACTAGTTTCAGATAATTTCTTTTAAATTTTACAAAAAAATATTGTTAAATGTCTCTCCATCTTCAGTAACAAGCGAGATTCACGACTAGCTGTCATAGAGTTCTAAATTTCACTCTTTTACCTTCTACCTTAAGCGTCTTACCAGTTTAAGACACTGTCTCGTCATATACCCGTTTTGTTGCAAGATTACCTACTACTGATCCAAACTGAATATCCTATCCTAGTCTAGTTCGTTTGCCACATTCACCGTCTGTTAATTTTTTAAAGCGTAGAATCGAATTTTACCCGATTCTGCCCTTTAAAAGAGGGTTAGAAGTTTTGTAAAAATTATTACGAATTAAATGCTACAAAAAAGTTTGGAGCCCTCAAACCAACCGCCTCCACTTTGGAAAATTAGTTTTGTGAAAGAAAGCAGATGCGTCGTTTTTAATTTATATTTTTGCGTGTTGTAAAACCAGAGGGCTTTATCGCATTTTACAAACAAAAAAAACTATAAAATATTCATGGGAGTAAGCAAATTTAACTTTTTTTGTGCGCGCAGTTTCAAAAATAATTAAATTGAATTCCAATTTATATTTTGAAAGGTTTAATTGCTTAAAACGTAGTTACGTGTTTTCGCATTAATTTATATCATTAAGAACATGAAATTTGAATTGCAATATGTTTGTTCGTATTTTTTTATAAACTAAAGTGTATTCAAATTTAGTTGCATAGTAAAACGAACAAAAGTGAATTAAAATTGATTAGTATTCATAAATGTGCAACGAGCGTATTACTATTAGAGCCATTTTCCAAATCGTATTGAGTATTCACAAAAGCTTTAAGTGCATTCACGGCTGCTTGTTGAAATAATCTGCTAAAATCGCTACATTAATTAACAATTAAGTCTAGTTATTGCCGTAAAATCACGTTCATTAATTTTTGTAATGCGTAGGAAAAAGCAGCAATAAGGTAACAAATGATCGTTTCAATTTTAAAAGCGATTTGTGGTAGAAATTTATTGAATATAACTTTTTTATGCTTTTCGTATTGTTTAAATTAACATTTTAAGATGAATTTGTTGTTTTTTAAATAATTACAATAGCGCTACGGATGTACGGATAATAACGAAGTCGATTGGTGTGTATGTGTGCATGGCGCAGTCGGTTTGAAAATACTAATACTTTTTTAATCAGAAACAATTCATCGATTTCAAATGTTGCAATCCAAATCCACAATTGCCTACCACTTAGTTCTCGCAAATGGATTAATCAAAAGGCAATTTTATTCAGTGGTGTGGTAATATGGGGTATTCGGGTGTGGTCAAGATGAACGAGAGGCTATGAGCGTAAGCGTAACTTTTCAGTTTTTTACTCTTGATCTAAGATCAAGATGAAATGTAGTACTTTTATCATTTCTAATTTTAAATTTTTCATAATTTTTGTCGAACATTTTTGCTTTAAAAAGATTAGGAAAGTAGGCAAGCAGGAATTTATAAAAACGCGATATTTCCCTATACAGGGTGTCAATTTGAAAACTTTCCACTTCCAATATCTTCGCCTTAGTATAAAATATTGACATTCTGCGAAACTTGTCGATTTTTATAATGAGGGAGACCCTTTTATCGAGTATTTCCGTTCTTCCTAGATCAACCCCCAACGGGGGTAAAATTAATCGTTTATATCGTAAATGGGAAGAGGGTTGAGTGGCACCTTTTTAGAAAGCCTTTTAGGATATGCTAATTTGATTTTTTGGAGTAGTAGTTTTCTGAAAGGTAAAGAAATACGTTCTAAACATTCTAAACGGTAAAAGGCCTAACTGTTGTAGGCAAGAAAAATTATTAATGAATTGTGCTAAACAATAAACCAGCATATCGTTGTAAAGGCAGGTGAGGGGGCTTTCTAAAAAGGTGCTACTTGACCCTATTTCCATTTAAGTACCCCACTTAGAGGGTTGATTTAGAAATAACTTAAATACTGGATTAAAGTGCCCCCTCAGTAATAAAATTGACGGGTTTTGCGGAATTTCGATATTTTATACTAAAACGAAGAGATTGGAGGTGGACACCCTGTATACGGATAAGCGATTTAATACAGAGTAATATGGCAGAGTCAAAAGGCCGAGATGAACAACGCCGTGCCCTACAGTGCTGGGTGCGTTTGGATCGGGTCAATGCTCTCTCCGCTCTTTTCTGAATCTCGAGGATTCATTATATTAAGCCCTAGCCCTAGAAGATCACAACGCCACTCAACAGTGCAAACGGAAGAAATTTTCATAATAAAGTGCCAGTCAGGTTTAGAGTGTCTATAAATTTGAGAGGAAACTGAATTTAGTTCCTTCGACAGATAATCGATATTATACTGTTCCAAATCAGCGTGGCGTCTAACATCTTCCCGAGCACCTGCACGGGTTCATTTAGACTTCTCTGAATTTTGGTTGAAGAGGTGAGGTTTTCGTCTTTCGATTGTTTATGCATTTACAGCAAACCAGTGCTCCACGTCGTCATCGGGTCTTTTAACTTTTTCTTCCAAAGCGGTTCCGTCACAGTCGCGACTTATAAAGTTGGTACCATCTGCAAAAAGACAGATACGGTCAAAAAATCGGAGCCAGTATGGAAATCTGGGTCACTCCATACTTTAAAAGGACAGGGTTATCGAGTGGCTATCATGTGGTGAGTTGACTTGGAAGCGATTTTGACGGTATAAACGAAACATCTCTAATGCGATACCGTGGATACCGCAATAACTCAATTTCTCAATGAGATATCTATGGATTGCATACTAAAAGTCTTGGTAAGGTCGAGCATAGGCGAGATAAAAAATGATTGGACGTTTTCAGCTATTTCACTCACACTGGGAAATTATTACTATATTACATATCAAGGTAACTATGCTTTCGTTATTTTTGCATTTTTGTCTGCGAACACCGCGTGTCTCTTACTTGAAACTTGAGTGCCTCTTTTCGTAATTTTATATATCTTTCTTTAAAATTTCAAGTTTCCTAAAAAGTTACATTTTATCTCCGAAACTCTTTCTTAGCGACTGAAGTATTAAATTTTTAATAAAAAAAGTTATGTACCTACACTGATATCAAAACTTTCTAACATCGACTTCTTAGATAAAAATGTAAACTAAATAATGTAAAAAGTCGTAGATAGCAAGTAAATTGTTTCTTGATGTTAAACGCATAGTCTCTTAGAAAAGCATTCTCAATATTAACAAAAAATAAATGAAGAACCAAGAACCTCACGACCACGGCTCATTAGTCCAGAAACCTCTTACACTAATGACGCCAGCCGTGAAAGCCTAAATAGTAAATACTCAAATACTTAAAATAAGTTTATAAAAATCAGATTCACTCGGGAAGCGTAGATTCGAAACCTACCGACTGCGCCATGATTTATTTATTAATATTTCAAACTACGAAAATATGTATCTTAAGGAAGAAAACCAAAATTGTTGTCCCCTTGGCTTCAAATAATGCCTCATTAGCTTTCGTTTACACTCAGATCTGCCTACAAGGTCTTTTTCGTAGACCTTTGCCTTAGTCCGATAACAAACACAAAAATCTCCCTAATTCCAATTTTCCTATCTACTATTCAAGAATTTTTATGCATCAGCTTCACATTCTTATTAAATTGATTCGGCACAGCGTTAATTTTTAAATTGTTTACCCTCGGTAATTAAAAGCGTAATTTGTATAAAGTAAATAATTTTAAAAATATTTAAATGGCGTCAAATAATTTTAGGCTCACGTCGAGTTTTAGTGAAACAAAATAAATTAAAGGAAGAAGTGTTGACTTTATCGTGATGTAACTGAAAAATTAACAAGGTGTTTGATGTAACTTTTAGAATAATAACCCCGGAAGTCTGGAATATGGGATACAGCCCAAAATTATTAATGACGAATTTTACAACCAAAATGGAAGTTCACACTTCAACGTGGGCTTTAAATTAATTGAAATTTACAGTCATTATCTTGGTAACAAAAATGCGTGCCTTCTTTTTATTACGTTTACACTTTGTTTGATTTTAATTGTTTTTGTTCGTATTATACTTTTTGAACTTTTATAATTGGCTCTCTCTGATGTTATTCACCCTTTTATAAATATTTTATTTTTATTACAATATCAAAACGTAATTAATTTAATCGCGCATTTCTTTCAAACGCTTCCTTCAGGCAGCACGGATCAAATATTTTTTACTTAAACTCGAGCGCGACATTTTGGTGCCCCATATTTCGTCTGCATATAATTATCTATTGTCCCAGTACATCAACCACTCGAATGCGAAACTTTTGAGTAACCCATTCCGGAGAATTAATTTATTGGACTACGGACCCCCTAAGAGCACTCGTAAAAGCCGAAAAACTTTTCGCAGACAACGGACAACGATGTTTCTCTTAGGCTAGATAGCTAGACGATCAACTTATTTTGTAAGTAGCTTCCTGATTGGGAATTTACGTTTTATATTGGTGGCGGTAACCCCCTTCTCAATCATAATATTTTCAAATATAAGGAGGGTTTTCTGGTGAATCGGGGTAAATGTAAATTTAAATTATTGAAATTAAAGCAAAAGATTTCAAATTTTTACACGTTCGTATAAAATTTGGAGGAAAATGGAAAAATAAAGACACGCGATTTAAAGTCGAATAGTTGGCCGATGATCGTAGACTGAAATTTGGTGTAAAAAAATTCAACTTGAGGGCGGCCATTGCGAGTCCAGTTTCAATTACGAATTCCCTATAAACACGGCTATAATTCTACCCTGTAAAGTGAGTTGATTCAAACTAGATACACAAAAACCCAACGTAGAATCTTGAGAGCGGTAAGCGTTAACGCAGAATATATGGCCTTAAACCGGAAATTACGCAGTAAGCCACCTAAATAGATAAGATGACCAACAAACTTTCCTTAAATTTATACTATATTTATTAAAACTTAATAAGCACTCGGCATTATCACTGAAAACAATAACGAAATTACGGTTAAAGTACTGAAAACTGTTGTTAAACTTAATCCTATCAAACGGCCTTAAAGATAATCAGAGCTTGTCTGATCCCACAACAGTAGTAAGCTTTAAGCTAATATAAACCACCCTTGTCTTATGTTCAATCCATACGTAAAGTTTATAAAAGGTTTAAACGATAAATTACAAAACGTGGGCTCTTAAAATATTCAACAACAATACTATTTCTAAACATTTTAAACGAGAATTAGGCGAAAGTAATTTATTGTTTTAAACGTGTGGATTATTTATACCTATACACTCTGCCTATACAGTATCTGTTGAAAAGGATTGAGCGATTTCATTTTGGGCGGTTACTTAATAAATCTCATAATTTTTCTTAAAAGCTCTTTGCTGGGAAAAAAATATTTGAGAAGAAAGGCAGCATGAGCGTATAGCTTTCGGATTAGTCGTTCACGAAGCTCAGTACGAGAGACAACATTGCTCACTATCAACTTGTTTGGAAACTAGCAGTGGGCGCAAAATACCACCCACTTAACTCGTATGTTTCCAAGGAATTTAAACAAATAGTAAAATGACGACTGAAAAGATAGAAAGGCCGTTAGGATCGATGGTCGTTAAAAACGCGTTAGGAAATTTCAAATGAAATTTCGTTTCAATAACTACAGCTCGGTAGCTGCTTCACTTTTACTTTAACCGGACATTAGTCGCTAGGATAAAAGTTACGTGGTTATTCGCGTGCGAGGGATTCCCTCACATGCACAATTTTAGGTAGTAAGGTACTTTTTTATTTAAAAAAACTGTCATGTACTTCAGAAATGTTCTATTATTAAAAAATAATATAAAAAAGATGTAATCAACTGAAAAATGTAATTTTAGTTTTTTGAAAATTCCAAGTACCCATTTCAATCAACTCGATTCCTATTTTTTTCGTTATTATCATTATTCCAAATGTTAGTAAGTTCAAAATGTTGTTCAAATGCTGTTTTTTAAATTGTCGCTCACAAAAAATTTTATTAAAATTAATACGCGGTTAGTCGCTATGTGAGCATTTCCCTCACATTATATTGCACCGACTTGAAAAACGTATTGCATCGCCCTAATTATTATGTTGCTTAAAGCACTTATTCCAGTCGGTGGTGGAAGTGTAGCGACTAACGGCTGGTTAAAGCCTTTCCTCAAATTCTTCATGTGTCTGTCGATTTCTTTAATTTCAATATTTTTTAATAGACAAACGAGATATGAATTTTCCAAAATTTTCTTCTTAGTTATCATTTCTATCGAAGACGTTCTAGAACTTAGTCGTGCACCGTTCGTGGACGTCGAAAGATACACCCTGTACTCTGTATACTAATAGACAGCTGTAAGTAAACGTCAAAATTATTCATTAATTTAATTTAGGAAACCGTAACGTATTGATTTTAAATAAAGCACGGCGGTAAAACAGAGGTTTTAGTGCAATAAAATACATTTTAGCCTTGTTTACTGTAACAGCGGATTATTTAAAAGGGGTAAAAAGGACACTAGAGTGTGGATATTCGGTAATCAATGTGTTTCTTTTTATCCCCGTATAATCTTTTTATCGGTAGGCGTTTTAGAATTGCGCCGTAACTGTTTTTCTTGAAAAATGTGCATTTTCTTCGGTATGGGAAAATTTTTACGTTAGGGAAACCTTTCAACACAAATTGGAAACAACACTCGTTTTTAACCTTTTTCGTAACACGGTCCAATACGGCCCTGCATTTCACCTTCTATCAACCCTCACATAAAAAGAAAATAAATTATAGCATTATTTTCGCATTTTATTTGCAAGCATTCAACTCGAAGATAAACTATACCTGAATTAAGCTTTTTGTCTCGGATAGTAACAACAAAATATAAAAATATTAACTTTTATCTAAAATGGAATCCATCTAAAATGTCATAAATTTTTTTACGTATCAAGTAAATAAATTACAGTCTTCTTATTTATAAAGTTTTACTTTTAAATACGGAAGTTTGTTACTTACAACAGAGGAAAGGAAATAAAATAAATTATAAAGTTTGTTAATTTTAATTAGAAGATACTCTGCGATCAAAATAAGATTGTATAGAATTTATACGACTCTTTTGTTTGGTGATATTCATATTATTTTGTTCTCGTCATATTATAAAGTATATAAGTAAATAATTTTACAGGGTGTTGAAAATTATGCATCACAAGCTTAAAGGGGGGATAGCATGGCTCGGATCAAAGATATCACCGAATTCGAGCCAATGTTGGGGTCTATTTTGCATAAACAGAAAAATAACAGTATAAATGATTATTAGATTATTAAAGACTGTTGAATGAAGTTCAGCTCTCCAGAATTTCGAAAAGTCTGTTCTACCACTTAACAAAATTCCGTTAAAGTGCAATAAAAAACAACAAATATATAAATATAAGTAAACAAAAAGATAGCGATCATATTTGCGCAAGCCAAATATTAATCGTATGCATGAATTTTGTAGTTTTTGAACCCTTATCACATCACTAAAATCTAAACAAGGACTATAAACAGCATCACAATAGTTTAATTTGGACAGAATAAGAGAACAGTCCTTCAGACTCCTCCAGGGCAACGACTGACCAGCAGCAATAATTTTATCTGCGCAGCTGCCCTACATCTATCATTTCTCTTGCCTAACAGTATAGCTTTAAACTTTAACGCGTATCGTAACGCGTAACGCAGATCATGCTGTATAGAAATTTGAAGAGTGGCTTTTAAATTTTTTTAATGCACAACCATAATCTACTTCCAACAGGTGGTATAGTATAGAATTAGAAAAGAGAGATATATTTGCGTATCATCTGCGTAAAAATGCGAGTTACACGAACGCGGTACCTCCGGAAACCTTGAGATGTAGATTCTAAATAAAATGGTCCTAAAAATGGAGTCCTGCGGACACCACTCTCCACAGCATGTTTCCCGATAAGTAAATTGCTTGAGTTCTATTAGATAAGTAGGTAGAAATTAAATTTGTAACTGCAGGACACAGAGCAACGTAGTACAACATTGCCGTGAGTACTCTTATACCGTGATCGCTATTACGTCATCTGTGACATCCAATAGAGTAGTGTTACAGCGCCAGGCCTAAAGCTAGATCGAATGGTTGGTATAATTTTCCTCAAGTCTTAATAGTTTCTGAGCTGTTCCTTGACTATCTTTTATACAATCTTGGATATAGTGGATAGGATACTAATTGGTCGCAAGTCTGATAGTTTGATAGGTGATTGGTTCTTTGGCAGAGGAATTATTCTTGCTATCTTCCAAGCATTCGGAAATATCGAGTGGTACCGAGTGGAGAGAAAGCACTTTGTCCATCTTATTTCACTTTTTACCTTTGTTGTTTCTTCATAAATTACTTTGTTTTGTTTGTACATAATAAAAAATTGTTGGTGTAAACGCAAGATGTTTTTTATCTCCAAAACCGGCTATTTGCGGACCTATATTACGACTTTTATGCATATTTTGGGTCACACTATCTCCCCTTTCAGTTTGTGGTACATGTTTTCTAACACCCCGTAAGAACAATAGATTGCCATCGAATTTCATATAAATTATGTTTCTTAGATTCATTTTTTTGGACGAAGAGCTTAGGAGCTAGAGCGCGTTCAAGTTTGACAAAAATTCCAAAATCTGCGAAATAAATGCATTTTTTTTGTTTTTTGCTGATAGCTCGAAAACCACACACAAGTATTACTACTATACAAAAACAAATTACATTAAATTTCCTACAAATTATGTCTTGGTTTTTTTACGTGAGACGAACGGTTTAGATTAGATTATGTTAGGCGCTAGAGCGCGTATATAAGAGTTATATCAAAGTAATTTCTTTTCAAAGCAAGTGACGAATGACGTCAAAATCATACCAAAGTAACTAATATAAATGAAAAGTAACTGTGTGCAGCAAACGCCATGTTTGGTTAGAGAATTTAGCTTGTAAGTGTTGGTGGCACCGTGCAATGCTGCCGGGTTATTTCAAATTTGGACAAGCATTTTTGATAATGTAAATAGAAAGCTGGCAACAATGTTTGAATCACGTTTGGTCACGTGCTTTGGAAAAAAATTTACGTTGACTATAGTTAGTTTACCGATACTGCTGATAAAAACAGTTGCGTAACGTTCTATTTTTTAGCCTTTCCCAACCTCTTTATACGTCAACTCACAATGAAGGTGGCAAAACGTACCTGAAAATCGCTTAATTTATTTTAAATTGTTTGTTTGGTGGGCATGATATGTAGGTAATCCCTCCAGGTCTAACATGACATAAAAACGCTATAATTTTTCAAATCAATATTGAATAAGTAGGGTTAGGCTTCTTACCCCCTTACACGGTTCCAAATTTTAGAATATTTTACTCTCTAAAATTCCATTATTTAAAGGAAATTAATGTGCAAAATTGTTGTACATTGTGCACAAAAATCAATAAATCGTTTAATAGCTTTATCGCGATTTTCCAAACACCTTTTTACAACGCCGTACTTGTTGGCACTTTGTAATAACTAATAAGCGTTAGCTAGCAAATTGCGTAACCGATATGGATATAATGGTAACGCTTAAACTTAAAGAACATTTTCTTATAAAGCTTCACCTTAATAATTAATATGAGGGGTTGCTCGTATGTGTTATCCAATTTAACCATAGATTTTAGTTAGTGATCTAACAATTTTAATTAATTAGGTTAAAAGATGTAGCCTATTAGGGATGACTTTAAGTGTTATTAGCTTATTAGAAGATTTATTGCGAGACTTATTTCGTATAACGGATATTTAAGGTATAATACACGACTAAAATAATCTGCGGAAAGGTTAAACCAAATATACGTAGAAATTATAAATAATTAAACACCCCCAAAAACGCCAAGTAATAAGTAGCAATGTTCTTTGGTCACGCCATTTAATTATAAATACACACTAACTATTTCTTATAAATAAAACGTATAAAATTAAAATAAAATCGCACTAAAATAAGCTAAGATTAGCGGGGCGAGATTAAAATTAAAAATTAACACCAGCCCCGCATCACGAATTTAATTTTTTCCACAAACGCCAAATTAATTAAAGTTGTTAATGCGTTAGTAGCTTAAGGCTGAGAACCTTTTGTCTCATTACTTTTGCCAAAATAGCGGCTTTCGTTTTGTTGATTGACGTGGAAAAGACAGGAAGTATTGTTCACAAATGAAAGCGTCGACGTGCCAAGCAAGGGCTAAGTGTTTCTTAGTTTAATTAACTAACAATTTTAATCATCTCCTTAAGAGAGAGAAAAAAATTAAAGTTTAAACAATTTGTTTGTTGGTTTTTTACTCACGTTTTAATTGCATCGAGAGCTTTTGCGCATTTGTTGGTATTTAATTTTTAGACCAGTCGTAACAGTTTTCTTTAGGGGTTGTTACGTTTAAAATAGCGAGTTTCAGAAAATTAATTTTAAAAAATGTATGTTTTATTCCTTAATTTCGCCCTAGGAAATTTTACTTTGCGTTACTTTAATGTTATACAATTTCATCATCATCATCGTAAGGGAAGGGCACGAATTGTTAGAATTTAACTAAAGAGATTCTCGTAAAAACTTATTACTTTATTATCTGCAATATTGTAAATTTTCTCATTACTCCTCCCCCTTCTCCTCCTTGTTACAATAAAGCCACTATTACATTATTTGATGAGTGTAACGTTTACTCAAATCCCGAAAATTACAAAAGACGAGTATTTATACGACATCTTCACTTAAAATTTAAGGGAGATGGGCGTAGAGCTTGCTTTTTATTACATTTGCGAACATCCTGTAAGATAAAATGGATTTTCTTTACATCCCAAATTGATGTTAGCATCGTTAACCACATCCACATGCACCACCAAATGCATCCTAATACCGAGCACACGCTTTAACATTTCGATATGAACCCCATACATCTTCATTAGTAGAGGCCTTCACTCGTTATTGTATTCGTTTCCTCACTTCATCTCCCTGCCAGATTGTTTAATTTCGTCGCGTTTGAGTTCTAACAAAGTGTGTCGCTTTACAAATAAAGGTAGACTCACGCTACTAGACTTCGTGCCACATAGAAAAATTAATGTCAATCAAGACGCTCATGAACTGTATGCCAGTCTATGATAGAACACCGACGAGATAACGGTCCTGTCTCCGAAGTCTACTAAAAAAATCGCACATCTGCTATTTAAACAGGCAGAAACAGAGTTAGGGAGAGATAATAAAAGAGAATCGAGCGTCAAACTATACCTCGAAGTGTCACAGCAATTATGGATTTAAAAATTCTGAGTTCTGTTGTTTTCATCGGCTTTCCACAGAAACTTAGGTACCATGATAATGGTTCTAAACAACTACGAAACAACTGCCACGTAGTAAGGGTTTGCGTGAACCTGGGGCCTACAACGAAGTCAGCTAAGTGTCTCCCAGAACTCTATACGGTGGCTCCAGAAGAACCAGTGCAGGATATCTGTTATAATAAAGAGGCTTAGGGAATACTGAGATGGTCCGTTTCTACTCGAAAAACAAGCAATATCCGGTTTTTCTGGAATAAATTTAAAGGGTCCCTTAATCAAAGCACATTTAAATTAATTAGTGACCCCTTAAGCCTTAATTGAAAAACTTCTAGGGAGCTTTCCGATTCAAACTCCTCCAGTTATATTGTTGAAGACTGTATCTCCCGGCTCAGATGGGATTGGGATTGGGCCATGCTCAAATACATGACATCGGACAGGACTCTTTTTCTACTATCCTTTTTAAAGCGTTAAAAGGGTGGTCCACTTTCGAACTTCCTACGCTCGGTCTCGGGCATTCCTCAAGGATCTAAGCCCAGCTCTACCTATCTTACGATGTAGCTAATGCAGTCAGTTCACTAAACTCATATCTTGCAAGTCGACTAGCTTTTCTAATAAGCATCGCCTTATCTTGAACCTTCCAAACCGCCTGTTCTGCTTTCTGTGGTTGTTCTGCAAAGCTCGCAGTTCTTCTCCAGATTCTTATTTACCTCGGAGAGTCGAACTTACCTTTATCAGACGAAGTTCGGAATATTAGTATTGTATTGGATAGGGAGTTGTGGGTTACGTTCCATATTACGACTTTTTTGCTTAAGAATTTATATTCCACTCTCAAGATGCTTCTATTGGTGTAGTACTCGACACAAAATTTTTGGTTTGAGCAAATACTATCAAATTTAACATAAAACGACGTCGACAGTTACACTCTGCTTGATTTTTGTACAGGGTCTTGGCCGTCGAAGTTCCTAATTATCTGTGTCATAGAGTTACTTTCTAAATTGATGTCCACCATCTTAGCCTTAGGAATAGAAGAGAGAAACGTCTGGAGACGTTTCTCTTATAATATTGAAGATCGAATATTGTTGTTGGTATCTCAACTTTTTGAAAACCTCCCACCAAGACGTAATCACTAAAATTAAAAAGTAAAAAAATCGCAAAATAATTTAATTACAATTAATTGTGTCAATTATAAATTAAAATTTAAGGCTGCACGTATATGAATTCACACGAATTACTAAACACTCACTACAGTTCTTGAAATCGTTTGTCTTGCCCATATTTAGTCACTTTATCGACTTTTTGTTTTTTCGCTTTCGTGCAGCAGCTTTTACTCGAAATCGAGTGTAAAATTTAAGTCTTCGGGCGGTTTTAATGAGTTGAGTGAGTAGCCGATCGAGTAGTATGAATTTTTAATTCAACCGCCTGAGAACTTGAGTTGATACTTGCTAGTTCGTTAACTCTACCGTTTAGATTTTTAATAGTGGAGCAACACTCATTTACGTCTGCCATATTTTATCTTATCATAACGATATTATTGTACTCTTGTGGCTCGACGATTATTGCCAATATATCGTAGCTTGCGTTTGCGTTGGCTAACGTGGTTAACCACAGCGATTTCAATGTATTGTCTGAAAATGTATATAATATAACTGCCAAGAGCTGTTTCATCTCATGCTCGAGGTAGAATAGCAAATTAATTAATTTTTTGTTCAGAATTTGTATCGAATAACTATATCGGTCACTTAGAATAGAATATCCACGCTATGTGCACGTCCACGTTCCCATGATATTATTATGACGTTTTTTAACATCCGCATTGATTTCAGCTATTTGAATCGTCCTACGGAATTGTTTCTGCGACGCTTGTTCAACAATCACGTCGGGGTCCCCAAATTATGATAAAATAATTTTTATAAAACGAGACTTTATTTTAAAAACGTGAAATTCTTATTCCTTCTATTGTTTTTAATTTGGTAATGATCAGAAAGTTCGTAAACAAAAAGTTCTGCGCTTTCGTGCTCTGCCTCATTTCGCCAGGTTGTTACTTCAATTTAGCTCATTGTAATTTTAGGGCTATAGTTTTCCAAGGATCGTGTGAATGAATTTCATTTAACTTTGTACGATTTTTCAAAAGTCCCTATTCTACCCCTCCTCTAGCTCGCCTATTTATAGTAAGTGGAAGTAATAAAAGAAAATTTAATTTTTTCCCCCAAGAGTTATGAGTTTTATCTAACAAAAATAAAATTTAAATAGTGCTTCTGTTTTTAAAATTGTGATAAAAATATATTAAAATAAATTATTCTCTTTATCGTCACTTAACGTCTATTGTTCTTGCACATAATTTTTATATGATAAGGTGCGCACTTCAACTTACAACTCACCTTCAACTTAACGACATTTTTTCTTCCACCAAGAAATACTTTCGTTTCTTTTCACGAAAGGAACTCGAACTCGGTTTGTTCTTATCGATAATTTCATAAGTTTGACTGACATTCAATTTGTCAATATTTCCAAGCGTCCCTTATAAGAAAGAGGTGCTACGTTTGGACGGTTCGAGTAACTTTTTATGCCAAATTTAACGTGTAAAGTAAGCAAAGTTGAGCGATTGTCTATCTGAATAATTATTATCGATTTTGAATTTAAATCCGAGTGCGGTTCTATTTGAAAAAATTGCTGTTTTGAACTCTGTAGTTGGAAAAGTTTTAAATTCAATTTGTGCCCCTTCTTGTCAACAGATAAGGGAAAGTGTCGAACAGAATCTTTCTGGCTCGTGTTCGTTTTTGATCGCTAATCTTTTTTCTTATCTTAACACATCTTTATAATTCTGTTTGCCTAAAGGTGTAGTTTTGATGTGCAAGCGTGAGCGTTAGTCGGGAGCATATTTACTAGTAATTAGGTATAAATAGGTGTTGCTGGTCCACGACCCTGCTACACCTATCAATCCTATCATGGATTAAATTAAGTTTTCCACTTTGAAGTTTTTCTTTATTTTTTCATCTAATACAGATTTCTTGAAGCAAAACCGACTTGTTTCGTTGTATTTAATCTACATAATTTATTTATTTTACTGTATTCGGAAGCTTTGACGGGGTTATTAGCCCCAAAGGTAAACTCCACGACATTACAATGAGAACAACAAATTTAATGTAGATAAAAGCCTCTTAAGCTCTCACACAGTTTAAATCTCCTTATTACCTTCAAAATCCGGCTTTTAAACTCACGCACGTTGACAAAAAATATCACATTTAGGGCACACAAAGTAATACTCTACTCAGTCATCGACCTCTGCAAGGGCGCATTTAGCCCGGCGTTAGTTCCCTATGATTTTCAATTGGAATAAAACTTATACTATTTATTACTACTAACTTATAATAGAAAATAGGTTCAAATGGTTGAACGTTCAGAAGCCCCAAGCTACATGATCGGGGTGACCAATTATTATCAGATCTCCATTTCGCGAAACAACGTTTCTTTCAATAAACCAACTGTTTAACGCACGGCATGGTGATGCATGACATGTTGCTCCATCTCTTAGAACTACACCTCTTCCACATTTATTCCATCCAATTTGGAAACGAAATAGTCTCTTCTTGTGGTTCTATAGCGTTCGACATTAGCTTCAAAAGTGGACTCCATCGCTGAACAAAATTTTGCGATGGAGCAATGGGTCACTTGTATTTAATTTTCAGCCCATTCCCCAAACATACGACGAAAACGATGGTCAGGCGGCTGCAAGTCTTGCACGAGCTGGATCTTGTAACCAAGATATTTACTTGATGTAAGTCCATGACATCTTTAAATGGACAACATTATGTGAAAAAATGAAAAAGAAGCTATTGCAACGTTGCCAGTGATGTAGGGATTTGGATACTTCGTTTTGAACCACGATGATGGAGTGGGAGAGCTCTCCGTTTCTGTGATTTGTCATCGATATCTACATCGAGCCCTTCAGTGCTGCTGCAGCACTCATAGAATGGGATTTTGTACTTAATTATTGGTAGACCGCTCTTCTTATTACAGAAAATGGAACATCCCAATCGTTCAATTGTTTAAGCCGCACGTCTATCTAAAGTACGTTTGAAGTGGGCGCTTTCTGTAGATCCCCGCGACTCGTTCGAGTCAAATTTAAGTTAATTGGCATTATTTTTGTTTCCACTGTAATATCATTAATCTACATTTCTCCTTCGGGTAAATTATTAATGAGAAAGCTGCAATTTTAATAATTAAAATTCTATTTGGAAATTAGAATATTATGACGAAACGTAGACACTCGAGTTTAAGACTCGAAATTTTAACAAGGAGACGTATATTGCGCACGAACTAACAGATTTTGAAAATTAAATTATAACGCGGTTGATGTTCATTAATTAACCCAAAACGCTCCAGTCAACATACGCAAGAAATTTACTGTATGTTTCAACAATAGAGTAATGCCAAATTTTGATTGAGACAAAATGCCATCTGTCGCGTAAACCTCGAATGGTAATCTATATTGCCTCTTGATTAATGCTACTATAAGTCTAATTAATCTATTGTACTCACTCAATTAGATTATATTCATACAAAATTAACCTTTGTTCGTTGACTCCAAACATAATTAACAATTATTATACGCAAATATAGAAGTAATTGCCTCGTAACTAATTTTTTGCCGAATTTATGCGAATTGAAAATTATGTACCTAATCTCACTAACGCGTAATTAATAGATTAATTTAATCGAAGTGATTGATTACTCATCGATGGGATAAGTCGAGAGAATAGAAACGTCAGGGCTCAGGGGCTCAGGGCGTTTTATGCTTTAAAGGGGATGTGCAAATTTTTATATTATGACAGGTGATTGAGATACGTATTATGAAAAAAAAATGTAGAAAACACTCTCGTTCTACATTTTTTAGTCGATTAAACGAAATAAGTTGTGAAATGTGTCGCGTATGTGTGATTTTCAGAATGTTTTTGTATGTTGAGGTATAACGATTTTTAAATTTAATCAAACTCGAGCGTTTAAATAATGGAAATGATGGACGTACGAATCGTTCATCACAACTTTTTTATATTGAAATACTTCTTTTTCAACTACGTGCGGGCATAAATTTTCTTTTGAAAACTTAAACTCTTTTTTTTTTCATTTAAAATGCAGCATCTTCCCTTTTCTGTGCTTTGGACGTGGGGTATGGATAGGGGGTTGTAAAATTCGGTAAGCGAGAAGTGACGTAACTAGTTTCAAATTTACTCTCTAAAGTCTAAAGGATTGTCGAAACGTATAGCCTAATTCGATCGTTGGGATTACGTAATTACTTGGTAGACACTTCGATTCAATAGGCTCAATTCGAGCATAAATATGACAGAGAATGGGACGTAAAATTCTAAACGAAATTCGATATTATAGCCCCAGTGCTTCAGAAAAATCACTGTTTGTCCAAACTATTGGATAGGATGGTTCCGTTCTGCCTTTAAAGCGTTACTTTTGTCAATATCAGGATATTTTCTCTATGGAAAAGATCATTAAAGATCGATTACGTAATTGAGTACCTACTCGTGCACCACCCAGCCGGTGGGCGTTGAGGGGCCCAGGCTAGCCTCAGTGGGGTGGTGGTGAGTCCAAATAACAGTTTTAGAAAAATTGAGCGCTAAACAACCTGGCTCTTTGGCACCCTCAGTTGGTTTGGAGCTCCGGGCGGTGAGGATAACGGGATTGCAGGTAATAATACTCGATAATAAAATTCAATAATGACATTGGCTAGGCTCCAAAGTGTGGCATAACTTAGTGGTGTTGGTGACATAAATGTTATATAAATATGACGATAACACAAATTACAACGTAAAGAAGCAAAGAGGCCGGAATTCAAAACATAAAGCCGGAATCAAAAAGCCGAAAACCAACAGCAAAAAATCGGAATTGAACAGCCGGAATCCCGAAAATCCAAAAGCCGGAATCTTACAAAAGAAATCCGAAAAAGCCGCCTGTGGATCACGAGAACGGTGGCGATAACAGTGAGTAAAACTTGCTTCCTCTCCTTGCTCCTTTTCCACCTTACGGTTGCATGTCTTGTTCTATTTCGATCTTTTCAGCGATTAATTTTGGGTCAAACACGTAGAAAACAGCAAGTTGATCTTTAGTGACTGTTTTTCTAAAACTGGCCGCCAAATTAATAAATTTAATAAATATTGAAAAATATTCAGTGCATAAAAAATAGAAGGCTTAAACTAGGGCCACTAAATACCTACGCCACTGAAATATTTTGTATAAAAATAAATATCTTAAACTAGAAAATATGGGCTAAACGGTGTAAAGGTAATGAGTAATGACGAACTTTATTGTACTGTTCGAGTATTTATGTGCATTTCTGAAACTCCCTGTATATATTTAGAGTTATAAATAAACCAAAAAGTTGTTCAAATATCAATCAATTTCCTATACCGTCCACGTCGTGTACTCTAAAATTAAAAATTCATCATCTACTGGCCTCACAAGCAATTTGTTTGCCGAAAACGCCATCGCAGATATAATATCGAATTGAAATTACGAACACGTACCTTGTGGTAATTTATACTCAGGACCGAACTGATTTTTGTTGCAAAAATAAAAATAAAATAATTTACGTTTAATGCGCTCGCCATTTTTTTCCCTAAAAAAATAAAAAGTAAAGAAAACTCAAAAAAGAACTACATTTATTAGACGCGAAAGTCGAAAATCAAAAATTTAGTTCAGACGTCTAGAAGTGTTCTGTATTTTCTCACATATTTTCACATCTAAGATGTGTCATTCTTTATGATGGCAATCACAGTCACGACTTCATCTTGATTTGTTGTAAATATTACAAGACGTTTTTCTCAATTTTTTGTTGTTTTTATATCCATTCACTTTGACGCGCTTCTAAAAAAATATTTAGACGAAAATGGAATTAATCTCCTAGGGCGAAAATTGTTTTTCCGACAGGGAAGGAACCAAAATTTTTGCGAGTTAAAAAGTTGAAACTAGTGCCTCATCAATATGTATATCCTTGTAAATAAATCTGAATTCATCTTCTTAAGTTATTAAATTTGCATAGATTTAAAAGGGTACACTCAGATAGATTGCATCCATATTTCGTTAATGTTGCAGAAAAAAATTTTTACATTATGCATTTTTTAAATTTCGAGTGGTTTAAAATTCAAAAGATATCATTTTGAACGCGCTTTAAATAATTCACTAGGAAACGTTGTAGGGAAAAAACGTAATAATTATTGCAAAATTTTTTATTTTCGTAAAATAAGCGAAATTTCGAAGCGGAGGCAAAACTTCAAAAAAAAGTAATTTTTGTCGTGTAATTAAATTTCGACTTACAATTAAAATTACGTTATAAAGTTGCGGTAGTTAAAAAGTAATTGAAATTTCAGTTGGCATTTAGAAAGAATGTTTTTAATGTTGATTGTATGCTGAAATGGGTTACTAGTGAAATAGGGTTTTAATTACGCCGAAAAGACAAACAATTTGTTTTAACGGATCGTGGACATGTTTTTAGTGATTTTCCTACGTAACCAATTTGACGTACGACGTACGTACGATTAAAGTTGAAAATCGGCGCAATTTCCTAACGTATCCTACTACTTCGTCCAAAAGTCAAAAGTATCTAACCTACGCTGAAGGTGCTCGTGTACCCGTATCAAAATTTGAATTTAACTATCCGCAATGATTTACATAAATTTGCATAAAGACTAATTTAGTAATTACTTTATAAAAACACTCGCTGTATAACGCCTTTTTCGCATTGTACGCATAATTTCATGTCGCCCAAATTACAGGTAGCAACAGCCTGTCGAGGTCGTTTACGCTGTGATCTGTACTCGCGTCTTACGGCACAAATAATAGTCAATTTTCTTAAAGAATCTTAAAGGGTGGGGTGGATTAAAGCGACAGGTTATGAATGAATAAGAGACATCAACAAAACGGTATATCTGCCGACTTTTCATTAGCACAACGAGTATCGACAAAGATGGATATAAGAGTAGTAAACGTATTTTTAATTCGAGGATCCCAGCAATTACGTGCTAAAGAATGGGTCATCGGCGTATCAAAGCGTCTCAGTGGCGGCCAAGCAAATCTATTGGACGGTTTACACCGTAGCAATGGCCTACCGTAAAGAGGGGTATATAAAACAGCCGAGGACGCCCAAAAATTAGTCAAAATGATTGGTAATAGCAAATCAAAAAGGGTAGGGAATTGTGTAACGCTGCAGAATTTTTTACGGGAATTATCTCTTGCGAGAATTCTATACCGTTATAGACCTTTTTTTTCCTATCTACCCTTTAGTAACTACACCGATGGTCCTCCGTATTAGATTACTTTTAGATGACCTGATAGGTCTCGTCAAACTATAATAATAATAGTCTTTATATTCCCGACATACAATTATCAAATAACAATGTGTTACAAGAAAAAAATGTGACGTTTAGTAGAATACTGCTCTTCCACTTAACCATTACCTATTGACTAACTAATGCTTAGTTAGGCGAAGGCGTAAAGGCCTATCAGTTAGTCAATGCCTTTACTCGCTCCGCACTGCACACGACAACTGCAATGGCCACACCATTAAAATGACTAAAACCTAAAATTTCGGATTATCGAGAGCATGAGTTTAATAAATTCATGAAAGCCGTTTTATACAGGGCAGAGAATGATCAGGTCACATATTAAGAAGAGAGGCAATATTGGGAAGAGAACAAGGACGTTTTATGTTGAGAATAAAGTAAATACGTTTTACCTTTATTGAGGAGAAGAGTATTATTGAGTAGAGAACAAAGTGATTTTCAATTTCGATTTAAAGGTGTCTGGTACACACGCTTCTGTAGCGCTCGAGGATTATACTGCAAATATTCCACTTATTAAGTAAAGAAGATTTGGATTTCTCCGTGAAATGCCCTTAGAACGCGCATTCACATTGTGGATATCTGACCTCTTTGTGAGCTTCCTATCCTATACTTGGTCTTATAGAACATCGATGCAGAGTGCCTCAACCGTCTGTAGTACATATTCAGTCACCTGGCATCTATCAACTTGTATCAGATCCCATATACTTTTTTCAAATAAGTACGATGAAGACATGAGTTTTTAACCAGTTGGAGTCTCTTTTTGTCAAAAGCACTTAAACACTGACTATACTATACGAGTACAACATCTCAAAAGTTAAAATGTGACAAAACCAGTGCCTCACTTAATGTAAGCTTTGCTTCAACTGATAACATATGCCTGCCTTAGGTTTAGGTAGACAATTTAAACTACTTTGGAAGCTTGTTCCTTGAAACTCAGCTCATGTTCCGTTGTGAGGCCAAGGTTCTTAACCGAATTCACCATCCAAACAGCTATAGAAGCATTGTCTCGCACATCCCGCCAGAGTCGATCTGGTCCAACGAAGATCATCAGAGTCTTACTTGCGTTAATCATCAGAGCATATCTAGCAGACTCCTCAACAACACGACAAAGATCTTCATTAACCTGTCTGCAAGCCTGATTCACGTCTTTAGGCGAAAATATATTTAGATTTGAATGCCATCGGCATACCGATGACAGCAGAAATGATGTAAGGCTTTATTTAAATCACGTGAAAGGCAGGGACCCCAGAATAAAGCCATGCGGGACACCGCCCACAACTCTCACGGTCCTCGTCAAGAGACCAGCAACCCCAACCGCTTGATATTTTTTTATACTCATCTCAAGCTCTTCAAGCGACCCCTGACCACTGGCCAAGTTAGTAATTTCATGTTTTGTTTTTTAGTTACCTTTAAATGCGGGAATTCCTTAATTCTTTATTTTTATTAAACCCAAGACTTATTTTCGGCCGTATTCTTAAGTTTTCACGTGACTTCGTGAATTAATTAACCCTTATATTAATTATTAATTAAGATGTATTTTATTGGCCCATGCGTATTTAATAAATTAACGCGCCGAAACTACCCTTTTCCAATAGTGGCTGTTGAAATAACCAGTTTAGTGTATAATTATGTAATTTAGGAGTGCAGTTCAAGCGTTCTGTTTTTACAATCCTGGGGTTGACTGCAGATATGGTCGGAGCATAAAGATACTCTGACGCACTATCAACTATTTTTAGCGTACAAAAACAAGTGTGCCCGCCCGACCGTGTCTGTTTGGTCCTAGCGGATTGGGAAGCACTCCTCATTTTTAGCTAGTCCTAACGGATCTGATGGCGATCTTCCGAAGACCATCTGTTGGTCTTGGGCCAGCACTAATGCTAGATGATAGCTCTCGAGACGTGTAATACGTCTTACACGTGCCCGTGTAAGAGACCCGGTAGCTAGAAATAGTTACCAGTAATTTCAGTTGACGATGATAAAAGAAATATGCGTCACTATCACATGGGGCTGCATCATGATAGTTGTGCCGTTGACTCTGGAAAGCCAATAACAGAACTAGACCGTCAGGCGCTCGTTCTGGTGCGTTGTTGTGTTTTCGGAATTTTTTGATGCCTTAGTGAAGATTTTTGCACGTAGAACTCAATAGATATTCTTCGACGACGAACTAAAAAAAATGTGTGTTCTACATGCTAAGCATCATCACTGCAATGGAAAAGTTCCTAATCGCCTTCAGATTAGTTCAGAAAGTTCAGAAGTTGTGGGGGTTTTGCGACTAAAACAAATTTTGCTTGAAACATAATATTTTGTTTCTTCTGGGTGTTCGACTGTAAAATTTATGACAGTAATTGTGTTGGGACTTGGGGCCTGTTTCATAAAACCGTCAAGTCCTGTCGGACAAGTACTTGTTAAATGAGACCGTGAGTTGTACAATGGTTTAATTTGGCAAGAATACTTGGCCAACGGGATTTGTCCGTTTGGAGTTTCGAGAAAATGGCGTCTGCGAGTAGATTTGTTAAAATAATGAAAAATGGGCGTAAAAATGGTGTAGAAACGCAAAAATATATTTTTGATATACTACTAAAAGATAAAAATAATTCAAATTTTTATTTAAATTTCTCTAAATATTTTTCCACTTTTTAGGTCTCTGTTTACACCAAATGCTTTTGTATAAAGCACTCGTTTTTTTAATGGTGACGCTTAAATTCATAATTAATCTTTCCTATACAAGTTGTCGTGGATTTTTTTTAGGTTTTCGCGTAGTTATTGTTTGTTTTGTTGTTGTAGTAATTGAGTTTTATTCAATAGAAGTGTTTATTTGGTAAATTTAGAACATTAATTTGTTTTTTAAATAATTCCTCAAAGAGAGGATTTTGAGCAAGAATTTGTAGTACATAGCAAACATTTCGTCGAGTAGGAATGTTATTTAAGCAATACTACGAATTTGCTTCTGTAAAAGTGGAAAGCAAACATGTTCCCCGATCACCAAATCGATCAATACTTCGGTACTGTGTAAACGAACTTAATTGCCACCCCAACGGAGGAGCTTAGGCTATCCTATGTCAGCTTTGGTCTAATTAAGGGTAACCATTATCTGTCGATACAAATAGACACTAAATAATACAGTTCTTATCCTCTTTCTTTTTCTCCATTTTCCGAACGAATAGTAACTCGAGGCACTTTTTTGTTATTTCAAATCTTTATTAAATTTCTCTTCTTTTTATTTTAACGCCAGATAAAGTCTACAGGGACCACTCTTTTTACATGCAAATAGAAAAGGTCTAAATTCGTGAGAGTTTAGTTTGGGTGGACGGTGAAATTATCGAGAAAGGCGGATAACCTCACGGAAATGGAGTATCCCCGAGGCTGATCAGCAGATATCGACCTTTTTACAAAAATATAAGAAAGCGAACAAGTGAAGATGTTGTCGGCAAGGGTTTATACTATTTCTATTTACTTTTCAATACAAATATATAAGTTTCCCAAGTTACAATCTTATTTGAAAGAGAAGAACTTAAAAAAGTCATGTTGTGAGAATAAAAAAAAAGTTTTTTTACTAAAATTTTTTTTTCTTGCCGTTACATAATAAGTTTTTAAAGAATAGAAGAAAAAAGTTAACTCAAGTAATGATTATAAATCTAGGCCGCTATAGAAAAGTTTATAAGAGAGTAAAATGGGGTGTGATGCGATATTATAAATTTTCGAACGGTTTAGAAAATGTTTAATTTTTGAAATATAATCCAAAAGTTCCAACTTAAGTAAAAGTATAGACTCTCGGCTACATTTCTAAAAGCTTTCTATTTATTAAATTAAAGTTTAATAATTTACCAATGTGAAGAAACATTATATTATTAGGAATAATGGGAAGTGTTACTATCGAGCGGAAAAATATTAAATGAAAAATGTTATGATGTTATGGATGCTATAAAGTCTCTTAAAAAGGAAAACTTTTCTAGTAAAACCGTCATCCACACTGACGTTCATGTTTATCTCTTATTTGGTTGGTCTTAAAGTAAGTTTAATGGGGGAGAAGTTGGGGTGGAGATCTGAAAATAAAGTGTCGACTATGGTGCTCAAGTTGTAGAAAATGTACGAAGCTAGCGTTATGTGGCTTAGGTTGCTGAAAAGTAAGGATCTTCCAAATACCTACACATACTACCCGTCTAAGTGAGCGAGTGAACTCTCGTTCACTTCCTACAACTGAAAGCTCAACTTTCAGTTGATTACTTTCAACACGGAGATGGTGCTCTCACGTAGACGGGTAGTATGATGTGCATTTTTAGATAGTCTTTACTTTCCACTCGCAGAAGATCTGCTAGGCTCTTTGTATAAATAATTTTAAGATGAGGCATCGTGAACCTCAGTGTTTCCAGAATCAGATGCCTTGATTCGCTCTCTTGTGAAGCGTGCAATAGAAGTAAACTCCATACTTTCGCAGATATGACTAATCTCTTCCTCTTTTACTGCACTTGATATTCTCAGACAATTTGCCAGATTTGTATAGCACTTCGAGTGGTGCTTGGGTTTACTCCTCTTCAAGGGTTAGTATTCTTGACCAATGGCCGAGCATCTTCTACCACAGTTAGTAACTTTAGTTACATATTATATTTTTTGTCACATCTCTCATAAGATTTATCATTCGTGTTTCCAGTCGTATGTATTTATGTAGTGTAATGTATTTATTAAACATTAAAGCATAAGTTTTAATTCTTACATAAACATATAAATATTCATTAGCCATATATTGTAAACGTATTCTTATCATCGAATAAAGAATAGTAAACAGTTATTTGAGCATTCATTTCAACGATATCCGGAAGAACATTAGTTAAAGTCCACTTAATCATTCAATCATCGAAACATCATCTTCGTTTTTTTTTTTTGAAACTAAATTAGAATAGCCATTTGCACTAATTTTGTCAGTTCGATTGCGATTGTAGTTACTATTGTTGTTCATGATTTCTATGGTTTCTAGGTAGTTTAGTTTAGTACCTTTAGTGGATATATGTAGAATCTCGGGTTTGTGAGTGAATGTGTGGCATAGTTGCCGAACACATCTTTAACCACAACCACCATATCCTATTCACCATCGGCATAGTTGCCGAACACATCTTCAACCACAACCACACATTCACTCACAAACCCGAGATTCTACATATATCCACTTAAGGTACTAAACTAAACTACCTAGAAACCATAGAAATCATGAACAACAATAGTAACTACACATTATTAAACGACCAGATTGATCTCAACAATTCTCCGATAATAAAAGTCTTAACGGAACACGAGATAAGGAAAAATACCGTTACTTCGAACATATAAATACCGGACGCAACCCTTACGCAGACAGTTAAAAACTCGCTCCGAAGATGATACAGGGTATCGAAACAGCTGTCAGCAATCGAACTGACAAAATTAGTGCAAATGGCTATTCTAATTTAGTTTCTACAAAAATCAATCTCGAGTTGCACCAAGTAAAAGCCAAATCTATTCAATACATCATCATCGTTATCATCACTTTGCTTCTTTCGCAACTAGATCGCCACCCTCGAGGCACGCTTTAAGTTCAACGCTATATGTAATTTCGGCAAATCTCTTAAGTTTATCATCTTTGTAGAGAAGCAATAAAGGTTTATGAGTGGTGCGTGGTGCATTGCATATGAAACATATTTCATCCTTCATTTTAATAGATAACGTTGTATATTTCCCCCATCAGACCTTGTTTTTTGACTGTCCTCAGATGACGTATTAGGCAAGGTTGATAAACGTTTGCGTTTATTTGTCCTGTTCGGTTTTGTTTTATTGAAGTGAAACAGACATTTTTTGTGTCACTTTGCTTCGTTGTTTCGAAATGTTCCTTCTCCCTCATTTAGCTTTTGTAAATCCAAATCATGGCACTGCGTCTAGATTCTGTAATTCTATAAAATTTTCTGCAAGCGTCGTGTCAATAAGCGATTCAGCAGCAGTTAAAAACTCGCTCCGAAGATGATACAGTGTATCGAAACAGCTGTTAGCAACCAAACTGACAAAATTAGTGCAACTGGCTATTCTAATTTAGTTCATACAAAAACAAAGCGATTCAGCAGTGTGTGGCAGGGCAATAAGTCTTTATCACTTGATTTTTGACATACACAACTTAATATGGTCCAAAATATGGCACTAGGAGGAGATTCAGAATTAATATCTGCCAGCTGTAGACGCCTTTAATCCTTATGTGGCTGACGGTGGTACCCGGGTACTTTTTACACATAAAATGAGAAGGTTATAATTTTTGGGAAATAGTATCGACTTGGGCTTTTAGGACATTTTCCAGTAGACCGTTTTACGTAGATTTTAAGAATTTTAAGTATGATGGGCAATTCTCATTGTTGGCAAGACCGTAGCCAGAAAAAGTCGAGAGAGGGGGCATCCCCGACCCACGGGATTGAAATTAAGTCGAAAAATGTTATTTTTAATATTTTTATTTTCCTCTGTGGAAACTCAGAATCTCAGTGCATTTTCCTAATAATGTATTGAGAAGATTCATTCTCTTTGCCGTGGCATTTACATGCAGGATGTAAAGGACGCCTAATAGTGTGTTGGAATTTGAGATCAGGTCCCCTCAAAATAGGGTTATTATCATTTCGAAGTTTTACAGGGGTTACGCTATTTTATTATAATTATTAAAACAGAACATTTAAGTCTTCGACCATCCTTGGATGTCTGACAGAGAACACTAATCGCACTAAATTGGTAGAGAAGCTGTAACTATTTCTTTTAAGGTATATCAATAGCAATTTTCCTGCGCTCTACAAACTGAGAGAGGGGGGGGTCCCCCCTCCCCCAATATCACATTTTGCATAATATTTCTTCACTTGCAATATTATTATTCCTGCTCATCAGTTCATTCTAGGAGAAAACTAAAAGCATCAATGGATTTCTATACAAATGTTTTATTTAATGAGCCAATTTTGAGTATGTGATGCAGATAAATTAGTATACTATGCCCTTAATTAAATATAATACACACTTTTAAATTTTGTTAAATTGAATTTGAAATAACTAACAACTTTTTCTTTTAAACGTACAGAACTATTTGAACTTTACAACTTCCAAATATAAACAGAATAATTTTAAACATCAAAGTGATGCAAAGTTCAGAGTTTTGTGTCACTTCCATACCTACTCAACACTAATTTGACATAATTAAAATTTAAATATATGACGTAGTTTCTACTAATTAGTCCAACATTTTTTAGGGTTCAGGTTTTTATCTTCCAACGCACTTTTAACTTTACAAAGGCAAATGAAATGATTGTTAGCCTACAGACGTGGTGTAAAGCCGTTTTTGGCTCGACTTCTTTTTAAGGCCTTCGGGTAGCTTTCGTCGTGGGGGTCAGGATTCTTTTTACGCTAATCACTTTGGCTTGATACAAGATAATAATACACATGAGCTAACAACGTTAGTGGAACAAAATTTATTTTCTCTTAAACTTCAATGACATAAATAATACGATTTTCTCGAATAAACAAACTCAAATAACAGATTAGAATAATTATTTACTAAGGGGAACTTAACACAATGTATAAAAATAAATAAAGTTTAGATTTGATTTTTAAATAAAAAGGGAACGGAAAAGGGTTTTCTGTTCTCCACACTGGAGTGGTTGGTGGGTTGCGGATCTGGTAGAAATTGGAAGAGGCAGAATTTCTGGTCAGTCGTTACTACCATGTGGTCGGTAGATTTTTGGTTAGGTTCTTATACCGCAGTTTATACGATATTTTCTCGTGCTAAAGAGTTAATAATGTTAATTAATTAATGTTAAAAATCGTGAAAATGATCGAGTATCCTTGGTACATTTATTTCCATCAATTTAAGTGTTGTCGTGGGTTTGTCGTCGTGAGGTTAATTTGATTTTAACCGTCAATTATCAGGTGAGTATAAAATGTGTCGTTATTTACTTTCGTTACAACGCCTAAGAATCCACCCTTCTCTAGACTAATTAATTATTTATTAATTATTACTCGAAGTTGATTGATTTGTTTTACTTAACAAATTCGGCAGTTGTTTTGACATTTGACCTGGTGTTTTTCCACCACGGTTATAATTTGACACGAAGACGTTTCGTCGGTGCGGATTAATCTTATTTGTACGATTAAATTGCCTTCCGGATTATTCGTGAATAATTCCGTTAATTAATTAATTAATTATGCCCACTTTTGTATGATTTTCATAAATGCACCAATTTAAACTCGGGAAAAATGATTGTGAAACGGCAACGATTACTATTATGTTGATCTGTAACTAACGAATTATTTCTTTTCAAGGGTGCCTGGTAATTAGGCGACGCTTTAAAGACGGAGTCACAAAAAGCCTCAGATGAAGGGGTGCCTGGTAATTAGGCGACGCTTTAAAGACGGAGTCCCAAAAAGCCTCAGATGAAGGGGTGCCTGGTAATTAGGCGACGCTTTAAAGACGGAGTCCCAAAAAGCCTCAGATGAAGGGGTGCCTGGTAATTAGGCGACGCTTTAAAGACGGAGTCGCAAAAAGCCTCAGATGAAGGGGTGCCTGGTAATTAGGCGACGCTTTAAAGACGGAGTCACAAAAAGCCTCAAGGGAAAGAATATTTACCTGACTACCTGCAGTTTCCTTGATTCTGGACGCGAATCGACTATAGTGGACTTCAACTCGGGATTCGAGTTGAACTCCTTTTGAATAATTTCTACCTTAATACTTGCAGCTTTCTCGACTCCAGTCGAGATTGGAGTTCCAACTCGGGATTCGAGTGGAACTAACTTTGAGTTGCAACTCGGATGGGAGTCCGAGTTGGACTGACTGTACGCTGCGAAATCACGCCTTATATAGGACTCCCCCATCCACTAAATTTTAATTCGACCAATGGGAAGCCTTCTTAAGGACGCTAGAATTCTTTCTAGAACATTCTAGTACATTCTAGAAAAATGCGCAGACGCTTGGGTTGTCACGTGATTACCTTGTTGAATTTATAATTTTATAACCTTAATTTCTGTTTAAATTATTTTTGGATTTCAGCTTCGAAATTGGTTTTAAAATGAAGGGATTGATTTCGTAAACCACGTTGGGTGGTTTAAATTTGGATATATTGCACCTAAGAAGATTTATGAATGAAAATATAACTTCGTCCGGAGCTTGGTTTTCTTGTCGTTGGTTATTACAACAAAATCTTTCCTAACTTTATTTTAAATATTTTGAAGTGATAAAAAGACTCCTTTTTATGATTACTACAACTGGACACAGGTGAATTGTGTTTTAATTTGCCTTTCCGAAGCAATTTATAGCTTTTAATTTCAGTTGCCGATCATTCGAAATCGACCGAACCTTTATAACACTGTATTATTGATATTTTCTAATAAATATGCGAGCAAATAATTTTTATTTGGAAGCTTTATATGTATATAGAAAATACTACCTTACAGTGGTACTGTTTTGGACAATGCCCGTTACGTTATTTGCGGATTCACTTAAATAAAATTTAGTCTTATTTATGACAGGTCATGTTATGACCAGCATCGTGCGTTTTTGGAAATTAGAAAGCTTTGAAAGTATTTCTTACTCTGGGGGTTCGGTTTTACCTTCCGAGAGGTAACACCGTATAAATATGACGTCCTTCCTAGAACGATGAATCGAAGAATTGGCACTGAAAAGGTGACGTTCTAGTCTCTACTTTAAAGGTCAACAGTGGCGTACAAGTTTTAATTTGCTTTCGTTATTATCACCGGCAGTTTTAATTAATTCGCTATTATTTTTATAGGATGAAATTTTAATTTATGTAAAACATTTATATGTAACAAAAGCATCTGGAGTATAACTATGTTTGTGTATAAAATACGGTGGTTCATATATTTTATTTTTAGTTTGATCGTGCATGAGAATAAATTTTGTACATTGTTTCAGAAAGGCGATATAGTTTGAAACTAAGTTTAGAAACTACTTGAGAAAAAGTGCATTGAATATGTGATTTTATTGAGATTTTACAATTTTGTTCGAATTAACTCGAACTGCGAGAATTTTTCTCTTTAGTAGCATTTTATATTTTCTTAAACGACTCTTAAGTATTGAAAATACACAGGGTGTCCATCATATAAGCGCGCTTCTTCTACAGCTCCTACAGTGTTAAATTAATTACAAATTTAAAAGGGAAATCGTTTACGATATTAATATTTATCTTTTAAAATTATTTTTCTTGTGGATGAGAGGATAATTTTTTTGGTAAAATGATCCTGCTAAAAGATAAAAATACATTTTTACAGTGGGACTCGAGGGCATTATACCATCCATTCAATACCTTTTGTAGATTTCCATTAGTGTCGGTGTAACCTCCTGATAGCAAGACAAATGGGCCACCCTGTATACTAAAAAAATGTATCACCTTATGACATGTCATATAAACAACCCACTTTTCGATGAAAAAAAATCAAAATACCTACCTATTTTGATTTATTTTACTAACCAATAAAAATACCTTTGTCATGCTCCTTTATATCGTTCTATTTTTGTTATATTTACAATTATAAAAGCGCAAAAGCGTTTTCAATTCGATGAAAAAAAGAATCGAAATTCAAATATTTTATTTTGTTGTATTCTCTTAATTTTTATACATAAAAAAGAAAAAAGAGCCGCTGAGGTAAATTTCTATGGCGAAGTAAAAGAATTCTTTCAGAAAAGATTTTCTCGAAGGTAAGCAGGGCGTTCCGAGAACTAAATTTTTTAGAGGTAACTTTAAAGACTATCTGGAATCTACGAGTATCTTTCTACCCTTTATAAACCCCACTTAGTTTTTTAAGAACTTTGTACTCTCCTCTGGTTAAATAAATTATTAAAACGTCTTTTCTTTTCTAGGTAAGTCGTGCAGAGTTTCTACTACTTCATTTGTAACTGTTCAGGACGTGTTCAGTGGTAAGATTATTAATTTACTTGCTTTATTACGTTTTCCGTGTTCTTGTGAGTTTCGCCTTAATCGCATCACGTTGAATATACAATATACAGGGTGGGTGTTTACTGTGCGGACGGTATATTTCTTCTAAACTTTTAAAGATGTCGAAACATATTTTGGCATGGTTATGCAAGATTATTAGGCCTCCATTAAAATACAGGACCATGCACATTGCACAAAACCTGGCACCAAAATATTTAGATATCGCATTACTCAACGAAACAACAGAAAAATTGTCACTAGCAATTCCCGAAATGAAGGTTTAAAATATCACAGATTTTGGAGTTCATGTTCGCTCTCTCCGTTTCCCATTGGGGACATTTAAAAATTAAGTGGTCCCTAGTATCCACGCCAGGACAGTACCTACCAGCACACTGGGTTTAATTTCTCCCAATTCTATGTAAGAAGAAGATGTAATGGGAGAAGACCCCATGACCCACGATCGCGTGCGTCAGGTAATCTACGCCATGCGTCCCTGGTCTTTTGGGTCTTTGGACACTTAGTGTCTCCGGTTTTATGTTTTTCAACGTTACAGGACAGGAACCTGTTAGGGTTGGTGCACCGATTTCCAACGTGCCCGACTCTACCACACCAATACCTGTCTAATTCCATCTCTTCCAGCTCTAATACATGTATTCGAGAAATGTATCCCAGGACGAGACAGTTAAAACACTTTGGAGCTGCATTCGTCTCTACGACCCTGCACTTCAACCAGCCCATTCTTATACTATGCTTCTTTATAATCCAGGATGCCACCTCCTAAGACAGTTGGGCAAAGACAAACCTGGGCCTCACCGCGTTTTTGTTCTGAGATGAACAGAGTCTTGTTTCTCACGACTTTCGTTTCTTGAATTTGGCCACTCATACCACTTTAGAGCTTTCCTTAAGAAGTTGTCATCTCTTTTCATTACCTACCAATAGATGTAACATTAACACCCTACTTAGATTTTCCATTATTTTTCTAACCTGGACCCGTCCCAGCTAATTCTATATTATTTTGTCATTTATTTACAAGATCAGCGTAAGTTACAGTCTTCTGTGCTTTTTATGTGCACAGCTTCACCCCTTTCCGCGCATTCGTGCTTGTTTTCGTTCAGCTATCGCTAACAGTTCTGAAGATAGTGTCACTTTAATAATAAAATAAAGTCAACTCAAAAGCCATACTGCCAGGTCTGTTACTGACATGTTGCTGACTATTGACAAAAAGGCAACAAAATTCGGGGGTAACTTTTCGATACCATAGACTACACACCAGGACTTAGACACATAGACACATAGACTCCAATCGGCCAGCGTCTTCCCAATACTTGTGGTGGATGGGTTACGTACCTGCTTTGCATCAATAGCGCTACGAATTAGAATGATTAGCAAAACTCAATTTCTACTTTGGTTGAAGTCTAAGTAGCAACTACGTTAGGGATTTATTTTTTATAATATCTTGTGCATCTAAGGTATGGAAACCACATCTCCAACGTTAGGGTTAACTTTTACCGAAAAGTATTATACAGGGTGGGCAATTTATTGATTTCTTTTTGAAATGGCTATTAAAGCTCCGTCGTTTAATATTCTACAATGATTGTTGGTCTATTGAAGAACCTACACACATTCCGATTATTTCATTTAAATGGCTGCCGCCTCTAGCTTGTAAGTACCCCATCCTGTTAACCCAGTTTTGTAGTACTTGTTTGTGGCTCCATCTCAAGTGCGCCAATTGTTCGTGGGTCATTGGAGTAACAGAAATTCTAAAAAATTTCCCCTACGAACTACGTCAAATTGCAGCTGCGCTTCGCACTTCATTTTGACCAAATTAATATTCTTTTTGAAATTTTCACCAGTTTCTTCTGCACAACGCTCACTTTAGAAATAATTTTTCAATTTTTCCTAGCGTTGCTCAAACAAAACTATACATTTCTGACAGCGGAGGTTTGGCACTATACAAGGTGTTTCCTATAAGCGGGTCATAACTTCAGGGACTGTTAGAAGAACTCAAAAGAAGTCGTTTGACCCCAATTTTCGTATAACGAA
This sequence comes from Malthinus flaveolus, assembly GCA_950108345.1. Lineage (NCBI taxonomy): Eukaryota > Metazoa > Arthropoda > Insecta > Coleoptera > Cantharidae > Malthinus > Malthinus flaveolus. The sequence continues at coordinate 94,626,603 of OX467285.1, forward strand.
AGTTCCTCCTTTCAGAGATACGGTGTGTTTTATTTGAAATTTACAAATTTTAAAAATTTTATTGTGGGGAAACGAAAGCAGTTGGGAAAATAATGTTTGTGGAGATGCCTTATTAAGTCTATAAAATGGAATTGGTACTTTTGTTTTTTAACCGCTAAGATGGCGGATTCAAGATGGCTTCATCGCAATATTAGTGGGATTGCAATAAAATTTCGGATATATGAGTGTCTCACAAATTCTTCGGCAAATCTGATAATAGAATTTCAAAATTAAAAAAAAATTACAAACGCATAACCCTTTTTTACCGAATTTGATTAAAATTACACTCTGGTTACTTTCTAATATTCACTTTCTAACTATGGAGCCAGATTTTCAAAATTTTGTCTACTAATAAAAATACAGCTATTTGAAAATAATTATATCAGTAGTGCTATTATAGTACCTACATATTATATTTATGATATTATATCTACCAATTTCAAGCGCATCGGTGTTGCGAATTGCTAAAATATCACTCACTTCAAAAAGAAACCAACAAATGGTCCACCCGTTATGAGCGATATTAGTTTTTATTAATAATCGAATTATGTTTTTGAATGAGTTGTGACCTTTGAAAAATATATTTATTGCCGTTTTCTATGGTTGGGCCGAATATTATACGAAATCGTCCTGTTTTTCCGATATTAGTAAATTTAAAAAAATAAACATTTAAACGTCATTTATGGTTTATGCGAACGTAGGATATAAAAAAAGAAGAGAAATCGAAAAGAAAAAAAAATGTGCGAAATTTATGGGAGCACTCTTCTATATTTTATTTACGTGGCGTTTTTGGCCGATGACCCATTTATCAGTATTGTTATGAATTCGAAAGTAATAACATGCGTGAGCGAGGAGCGTTTTTATGAGAATAAGCAAACAGCAGTAGATCCGGGCGATCCGGAAACTAAGCCCTAAAACAAAGTTCGCGTGTCTGCGAGTCCATTAGGGTAAGTTCATGTTTAGAAGTTTAGGCGGAACAGCAGTGCTAGCAATTAAGTAAACCACCAAATAATCAATCATTCCTTCGAGGAAAATCTACGGATTCTCTTTTAAAGTGTATATTCCCTAACCGGAAAAACTAACACATATCACAAACAAAATACTACATTTATATTTATCTTTTTTTTCCGACGAGTGGAAGATAAAAATGGTTCCGTTTTTTTAGTGGATGCACGTAAAAGTTTATTTTTGTCGTGTCCTTGTAACTTTAGACTTTTTTCAACTTTTGTTTACTCGAAAAATAAAGGAAAATAAGGGAAACGAGCACATGTGATTACTAGGGAAACTGACATGGAAAGGGTTTTTGTTTTTGTCTTTCAAATTGATTCGAGAAGGTAGTTAGGAGTTAGGTGGGTATTTTAACAATATCCTCCATCACCGTAGGTCGTGTTTTCGGGTCAGAGCTGGCTTTGTCCAATTATTTCTTTCCGCTTTTGTTATTTATTAAAGAAACTGGAACAAATAATTCCCCATACCGACGTGTAGCGTGCAGGACGAAATAAACACCACTAGAACGAGAACCTTTTTAAAGTTAAAAAGTCGAGAACCGTCGTCGAAACGTCTCGTAACAATCATCTTTCAAAAACCTTCGTTTTTGACGAGGCCACGAGATAATAGAAAAATGATTTTAATTGCTTTCGTTCGCCTATATTTGTGTTTCCTTTTATTTCAATCTCCGGCTGTCCCATTTCATTTCTGCTTTCTAAAACAAATTAATTATGGCGCAAATAATTTGGCTTACGATTAATTATTTAAATAAATGAGACATTAATAATTAAATTGCATAGAAAAATAAGAAAATAATCGCGCTTAATTAGAATTATTCGTTTTACGTAATTTGTTACGAAATAACACCAGCGATGTGAGTAACCTATAGGAAAGAGACTAATCCGAGTTACTCGAACAAATTAAATTAAAAACGACCTATTAATTTAATTCGCTTAGAAACAGTTCAATTCGAGTTTTTGCCGTAATTTGTCGCGCGTGCACGCCGCATTATTAAGTATTTCCATAATTAGCTTGGAGTTGAAAAAGAACCGCACTTAATGGAATAAGTGATTTAGCAAACGACTCTTTGGAGAACAATAATAATTTATAAAAAAACATTAGTTTATTAATAAATTATTATAGTATATCGTGAACAGTTGGAGTGACGTTTTTTTGCTAAAAGAATCGCGTATTAATAACACGCAAGGTAACAAACTACGTTAATCAAAAAGTATTTAAGGCCAAAAAGTAAAAGTTTCGGGGGTTTGTTATAAAGTTGCATATAATTAGAATAAATGAGTATTAGGATATCGCCAATATCTTTGCGTAGTTTATGGCATAAAATGGTGGTTTTGTAACTCCCAAATCGTAACTTTAAAACAAACTCGATTTGAAATAACTTCTCGCGGTATGAAATTTAATTTTTCTCGACTTCTTCAAACTGGAAAGTTGAAAAATTCTTGACGCTTGAAGCAGTATGTAGTAATAGGAATATTTTGTTTCTTTTTGGCTCCTACTCGTTTATCGGTTATTATCGAAAACTTCAAGATCTTTTAAATGTGGCACTTTTGATATTGCACCAATCCATCTTTTTGCTGTTACGGTTGTCTCATTTTTATGTCTCAGACCCGTGTATATTTTCTTCGGCTTGTAATTTCACCTCATTTTAAAAGGTCGACTGTAAAAAAAAGTAAGTACAGGACCAGATACTATATGTGAAGATAATATTTATGTTGTAAAGGGTGGGCAAAATTCGATAATTCTTGTGGAGAAATCGTTAACTAGACAGCCTAATTCAGGGCAGGGCATATACATCTCAGATAGTATAATAATCGCAATAGCTTAAGCTATAATGTAATAGTAGACAAAAAACAAAAACCTTAATAATTCGAACTAATTTAAATTAGTAACGCATATACGATAATAAACAAAGCCTTTCGGTTTATTTCTGATTGCGTATTTGATTGATAAAGAATTAAAAGGTAATCTACAATATTGTTGACCGTTTATTAATATTTCATCAACAAATGTCATTATCACCTATGCGTTTACATTAATTCATTTTTACGTTTAATTGACAATGGAGCTTTAGAATTAAATTAGTTAATATTTAATTTAATTAAACTTGGTTAATGTTAAATTCCATTACACTCTCTTTTGTATTATGCAGCAATCGTTATACAATATCTACTAATCATAAATTAAATAGGCGGAAGTGTAAAATTTTTAATATTTTAGCAACATTTAAAATAGGTATAATACAGGGTGTTTACAAAAACTCTTTTTATTTAGTCAATTTCCGTTTTTAAAAAGATTATAAACTGTTGCAATCATTTTGATCTTCAAAAAAATATAAGTCCGGATCTAGCTCTATTAGCACATAAACGAAACTAAGAGCGTTTGATTAAGAACTTTGATATTTACAACATTTTTGGTGTAGAAGACAGTGTCTGTACTTTTATAATACTTTATCTACCATTGTAGAGGTTAAGAAAGGTGTACCTTAGGGCTCGGTCTTCGGCTCACTGTTGTTTTTAGCTTTTCTCAACGATCTGTCTGAACCTGAATCTTATGGGGCAGAACGTAGTATAGTGCCATACGCGGACGACGCGGCATTCTCGTTCTCTTCGAAAAATCTAGTAGAATTGGAGCGAAAGTGCAAGTGACTGGTTTACAGATAACGAATTGTATCCAAATGAAGCGAAAACGAATCTCTAACGAGTAGCATATTTTGTTCAAGACGAATCAGTAATATTGAAGAGACTGCAAAGTTAGCCTTTCATGGGTGTATACAATCTAGAATATCTTATGACATACTGGCTTGGGGTCATAGAACTGAATCCTTCGATCATAATCATCTTCAGCAAGTTGTCGATGTATTTGAAATTTGTTTGGATAGAACTTATTAAGTTTTAACACCTTGTTTGAACTTAATTTTGGTTTTTTATTCGGCTCGGGCGCACTTGCTATTTTGTTAAGACCGCAGGGAGAAATAGAGTCGCGCTTGAATCGAACACATCTATTTAGTTAAGTTTTATTATTAATTGTTTAAAATTGAACAAACAGTTGGTTTGGTGAACTATTGGTAAGATTTCCTTTGCTTTCCTTTTCCCAATCTTATCATAATAGTAGTCGTTCACGGTTAAATTTATCATCACGTTTTGGGTAAGTTATCATTGTGATTTGATTAATTTGGTTTATACAGTCCACTTAGTATTTTTTGTTTATTGTCGTATTATTATTCAACACACCTTATGAACTGAACCGACTGAAATGTTGGTTAATATAGCTACTTTTCGAACCGAGCCAGTGGGAACCGTAGCGAAAAAACCAAGAAATTGCATCTGTGTAGCGTCGTCGAAAACTGTTGCTATTTTCACAGAGAGATTATGTTTTTCCTGCCTTTTAAGATGATGCATTACACATTAGGGATTACCATTACAGATTTTCAAGTAGGGGTTGCTGGGGGTGAATGGTAATTATGTCAATTTAATGTAATATTTGATCACTGACGTGTGGGAGTGCGTCTGCACATTGACGCCAATAAAAATGATAACATATTATCATTTCCAAGAATAGAAATAACGGCCGGAGCCAACTTTGAGAAAACCCTTTTTATAATTCTTATTAACTCTGGTCCCGTTACGGCTGTTATGAGCAGTTTTATTTCCAATTTTAGACCGTAAGAATGTGCCTTACTGTAAATGTAAAAGTAAAATTAAATTTACGACCAACTTAACGTTGCTTCGTACTAATTGAAACAAAATATTAAATTTATTGTTGAAAACGGAAAATAAATCTTTATAACCGTGGTATTATTTGTGTTTATATCTAATTTAAGATGGTAAGCTTACGATTATACGAAACAAAGGTTCAAAAATAAATTTGAGTTAAAACGAATCGTTAGTAGATAACTATGTGGAGTAAATTGGTAAAGATATTACGAGAGCTTTAAGAACTAGTCGTATTTCGGCGAAAGTTATGGTTGACGCTAAAAAGGAACCGAGTGTTCGGTATAGCTCAGGAAGTCCTGCAGGGGTTTCAGGAAATAAAGAAGATAGGTAGGAAGTTCTAGGTTCCAATTACACGCTTACAGTCGCAATTATTTCTTGGACAGTTCGTAAAAAGTTTAATGTTTTGCAATTTATAGCTTCGTGACTGAAACTACCGGGATAAATTATTGGAGCGTGCTTTACGAACAATTACAGGATATGCTATTAACTTTACTGTTTATTCGTTTCGGGATTTTTAAAAACGGACCTGTTTACTCTTATAAATCCCTTTACTTTATAGTTTTTTCTATACCTACGCGTCGTTAAAAAAATCCGAGAAAATACTCGAAGGAAAACTTGAACGCCTTCCGATACGCTCGGTGCTCGGTAATCAAAAGAACAAACCGTTATTTTAGCAAATACTTGGAGATTGAATGGAGTTGACGAAATGAGAATTTAACTACAAGCAAGTGGTTTAAGTAAAACGACATTAGTTTAAACGCTAAATAAACTTTAAATTGGTCTTAAATTTAAAGCAAAATCATAAAATCAACACAACTATAATTTGAATCCAAATTTGCGCTTCCTTAAATTTTAATCCTCTACGGCCATTCGTTGTGGAAACATTTTAATGTGTCTAGAATTGTTTATTCAATCACTATTATGTGTTAAATGCTACTACACTTCGATAATGCATAATTATATACGAAACTGTTTTCTAATGAAAATGAGACTTCTATCTGAATTAATGAGACTTGCGTCTAATTTAATTTCTATCCGAGCTACACTAAAGGCAACTATGACTAGAGCAGTCAATTTCTTTATTTGTGATAATATGAAAGAACGTAGTACTTTTGGCAACTAGTGTATATTAGGCCTTCAATTTAAAACCGAACAAATTAAATCCAAATCAACATTGATGCTTTGTAGTTATAGAAACGTTACCACTCGACACCTCTCCAGTTTGATGTGTGTAGCGATTTGCTGAAATCGTAAATCAGTCGCAGACAATTATTTCGGATGACTTGTATTTTGCGAATGTATTTGGCATCTAAGCAGAGATCGTAGACCACATCGGCGTAATTTAGCTTACCATAGAATAGTCGATAAGGGGAGTTTTCACAGATTTAGGTTAGCATGCACATTAAAGTTGATTTAATTAACGTACATTTGTATAAAATTAATTATACTTTATTGGAAAATTATAAAAAAATAAGTTGACTAATATTAAACGGAGAAAAAACCATCCAAATCAAGAATGACTTCACTGTTGAAAGTTTCCAACATAAAGTTGGGAGGTTAGAAAATAATAAATTGAAGAACTTTACTTTATTTAGTTGAAGAGGTCTCTGGTTTGCAAAGTTTGGAAAAGAAGGTCAAGTATTCATAGAAGTTAAGTACGAGTAAGTAACTCATTTGCGAAAGGTATGTAAAGAGCAAGTACAAAAATCTGCAAGGTGAGATCATAAAGAAACCACACAATTATAAATTGACTTAATTAATAAAAACATAATTTGAAGTACAAATTTTTTAAATATTTAGGGTTAATTAGTTAGATAGATCTAATACGTTGTAAATGAACCCCAACATACACACATAAGTGAAAAAACTTTAAATGAGAAAATTTGTTTTCCACCGAGTGCCTCGGGAATCGAACCCAAGACTTTGCTATTTCCGGTAGCACGCCTATACCCAATACACTACGGAGGCCAACATACTTTCAACAAGCCATCCGGCATTGTTTAAATGCGTCGTCATTTACAACGTATTAGATCTATCTAACTAATTAACCCTAAATATTTAAAAAATTTGTAATTTATTCACGTATGATTGTTGTATCCATACTAATTTGATTTATATATATATTTCGCTGTCTCGACGCATTTAAACAATGCCGGATGGCTTGTTGAAAGTATGTTGGCCTCCGTAGTGTATTGGGTATAGGCGTGCTACCGGAAATAGCAAAGTCTTGGGTTCGATTCCCGAGGCACTCGGTGGAAAACAAATTTTCTCATTTAAAGTTTTTTCACTTATGTGTGTATGTTGGGGTTCATTTACAACGTATTAGATCTATAATTTGAAGTGTTGATAATTGAACTTTGCGATCATTTCATAACAAGAAGTGCTGCTTTGTAGAGGGTATATTAAGCTTCCCATAATGGACAATAGCCGTAAAGACAGAAACCAAGATATAATAATAGGAAGAGAGTATAGCCTCATAAAATAATGAAAGTTACGTGCACACAAAAAATTAATTATTAATTATTACTAATACGCGGTTAGTCGCTATATGAGCGTTTCCTTCACTTTATATTGCACCGACTTAAATAACGTATCCGATCAAATTCGGATTCAGCTTATCAAAAAACAAAAAGAACGATGGAGAAAAACCTTTTCTATTTTTTCTCTCGACTTTCTGACTATTTTTCTCAAGTGAGTGGACTAGAAACCTCTTGAACTAAATCCATAACAACTGTTAAATAAACAAAATTTCCATTAAATACAAGAAAAATCATAAATTTGTCCACAAAGAAATTAAAAGAGGGACCTAAAAGATTTATTCAAATTTTAATACTTTTTTTTATTAAGTAATTGCTTTTATTTTCTTAAGATTGTAATAAAATTGTCGTCTTTGCATAAAAGGTATAATAAGAGAGCGAATGCAATAAAAAAGACAATATTGAAGTACTTGCGGCATTACAAATAAGAATGGCGTTCCCGAATAAGAGAAGATTAAATTTCTTTTTCAATCAAAACGTGGCAAACGTTCACAACGAATAAGAAATTACTATTTTAATTTTCTTGCAAAGTGTTATCCGGGTTTCGGGCTCATTTTAAAAGAAATTAAAAGTTGAAATGTAGAGAGAGCGAAACATTGAGAACGGCGGTGGTTTTTGAATTCAATACTCGAATTGTAAATTCTATTTTGTAATTTTACAAATATTCGTTTTAGATTGGTTTTGCGCTTCGTTTACTCAATGCAAACATTAAATACAATACGCGATTTCGTTAACTAAATTTTGGTTTTAATTTAAAAAAAAAGTTAATCCTTCATTAAATTTTAAATCGGTCGCTATTCTATTCGGTCGAGACTTAATTACCTATAACGTAGCTGATAGGGATTGTTAAAAATTTTCATGTTTTGGAAAACGCAACTAGACACTTTTATACTACTTTTTTTCTATGGCAACAATAGCTTACGTATTTTACGAACTATAGCCAAAATTTGAGGCAACGCAAGGATAGGAAGGATAAGGTCGGATATTGTAAGCTTTAGGTCACACTTGTGAATCAAATTTGATAGCCGTGTTCGAGATAGAAAATAAAATACGTTTTTTAAAGATTTTCTTTACTCGCAGCCTAGCCGTAAATATTTACCACAAGAAGCGTTACTTTCTTTTGAAATTTAACTTTGAAGTATAACATCTACTTTTCTCGAGTTATTATGGACGTACAACACAATAAACACAGCTACGTTTATTATACGTACAAAATACGTCTACGTGGTGATCTCAGCACATGTGGAGGCTAATCCAAGTGCGTAGTATTATTCTCCATAAAATTTTCAACCCACCAAGTGTTGATATTTTTTTAACACCAACCAATGAAAAGCTAGAATACGCACTAATGCACATTTATCAGCGCTTACGTAAATATTCAGGTATTTCACATACACTAATCCGCACAGAGGGTTAAAAAAGACAACTACCCCAACAGAGGCACTACGCCGTCGTTGTATATTTATTTTTCTATGCGATAATTCTCTTGAAACGATTAAATGCTCAAGTTATACTTTGAAAATTATAAAAGGTTACGAACTCGTCTTGCTCTAAGCCAAAAAGTCAGTAAAATAATTTCATTGTTTCTTCCATTGTTGATTATAATAATATAGGTAGGATTAATTATTATTCTACACCAAAACTAATCTTTTGTACGAGCTTAAATTATATTATTCTTATTGAGGTAAAGCTCGTGCAATTGAAATTTATTTTACTATCTATTATTATTGTATAAAACGGGTTGTTATAATATTGTAAAGAAAGCAATAATATAAAATGAAAGTGGCGTAAGTAAAGAGCTTTAAATTATTAAAGTTACTTTATTAGACGATAATAATCTTGTAGAGGGTGAATTTTTCGTTAATTTCAAATATAAACGACGAGAACCAATACTATGGGAGTAAAATTTTTATTTCTTCTTTTCATTTATTTCTTTATCAACTTACAAGTCCTGTAGTATGTCTTTACTGCTCACTACCATAAAACAAATTTATTTCAGAATAAATACCATTCTAGATTTTAAACGTTAGTAATAGTTACCTTAGCCATGAATAACTTCTGATAGCATTTTATGAATTTGCGAGTGTAAACAAGTCGCAATATGAGAGAATGTTGCAGCATACGAAAGAAGACTTTGTCGTCTACTATATTAAGCCAAAAATCAACAAAAGTACCACGAGCGAATTCGATACTGCTTCAAAAACAAACACGAAACTATTTCATATAACTCGTTCATCAAGTAGCAACCTTTTTCAAATGAAATGGCTTGCCCCGTCACTCGTCGCCACATGAGCTATGAGCTTACGCTTACGCTTACTGACGATAGTGATAACACCGTCTAGTTTAATCTTCTTCTTCCGTCTAGCTGAGTTTTTAACCTTTATAAATGCAGTGTGCATTTCGTATTCGATCCAGGGATTATCAGCTCCAAGTATTTAGCTCTTTGTCCACGGCGAGTCATTACAGTGAGCATTTTACTCATCGCGCGACAAACGACGTAGTATTAATTTTTTATATTGTGAGCGATTTACTTGGTGCGTGGATTTTTGTGGATATGCCTTGATTGACTGCTCGGTCGTGGTTTCACACACTTTTCTCTGCCTTAATAATGTTATGTGGTTTAGTCTTGTCCGTGGTGGCCTCTCCGCATCGAACTTTCCTTTCAGTATCGTCGCAACCGTGTTCTTTTCGTTTACCTAGTTTTTTCTTAGCAGTTTATATGACGCCTGGGCGCGCTTTAGAGGTTATAGAAGAGCACTTTGTCTGTTGGAAGGCACAACGTTAAAATAAGTCCGAGGTGTGTCGTCGTGACCATTTAGGACCGTAAAGATGGTTTTGAAATTTTAGCCAAAAATTCAAGTAAAAGCCTCATTGCGAGAAAAAGAAAATTTTATAGTACTACATTGGGTGTAGGTACTCGTAGAAAAGATAAGTAAATAGTCGAGTTATTTGGTTAGTTTTGTGGATGGCAAAATTATATTTATTTATCTCTGAGTATGCCAAAGTAAATTGAAACCTAGTTATAGCATAAGTGATGCAATTACTGTCTCTAAAGTTTTAAAAGTTGTTAGAGCTCTTTCATAAAATATAAAAATTTTGCATAAACTTCCATGTTTTCTTTCAGATATAAATACGTCAAGCTAAGTAGGGGTTATTAAGGATGGTATTGATTAAATAATTTTAAATTCTATTAAAATAAAGAGCCCTCTTGTTTGGAAAATGTTTTTCATCTATTCGAGTAGGCTTTGGAAATGGGATTAGTCCTCTGTTGTAGTAGTAATCACTACCTATTTGTAATTAGTCGTGTGCCTTTTTAAGCCTTTCATCGAAAATTCTATTTGGATTTAGTTTAATTTTCATTTTAATTTTGAAATGGTAAGAAAATTTAAAAAAATACCGAAGTAAAAGTTTTTGTTGTGTTGAGAGATATTGGCGTACGCTTTAAATTTTTATTCAAAACTCTAATAACAATACTCCATCATTCTCTCTTACACACATTTATCATATAAAAGAAACAGAGATTTAGCATTTGTTTAACTTAAAAACAAACAAAATGACACGTTGGCTTTTTGTATCTAAATTTGGTATAATAAAGAGTGAATTTATCAAAACTTTTGCATAAGAATGTAGAAATGTGAGAAGAAGCCGACGTGCTGTAGTAGCGGTATATCGTATTTTATGTAAAATCAATTTTCATGAAAACGATTGCATCGCCGTAAAGGTAACAAAATCAAGAATGCACGTATACTGAAAACTACATTTGGTTGACCTACATGAGATAAATTGTATATTTTCTACAGATCAAATATTTCAAAGAGACTTTTTAAAAAATAGTCGGGAAGTCTCGCTTCATAGGTCCACCCAATCTGAATAAATTTTCATATTTTACGGGAAAATTTAACATTACATGATGTAAGGTTTCCATTAATTACAGTTCACATTCAATTTCTATCTAGTGTGAAAAAAGAAAAACTCTAAAACGTCGCTCTTTAGATGGAAACTTTTTTTCGGTACCTATATAAGTCATTGAGCCATTTGCAGCTTTTTAAAATTGCTGAGTTTTATCGACACTCTAAGACGTCACAGCTCCCATGGTAAGGGCTATACAATAATAATTTTCAATAGTCAGTCTCTTTTGAACGTTGCTCTTTTGATGTGCCTTATATGATTTTTTTCTTGGTGCGCCACTGGGTCACTTATATGTTTCAATAACTATTCCGGCTGATTAATACACTAAAATGCCACAACTCCCTTAGTTCGTAGGCTCTACATGAATTTTTCAGGAGTCGGGTTTTCTCGAACGTTGCTCTTTTGGTATCTCTCATGTATTTTTTTTTCTGGGTAAGCCATTGAGCCATTTATATGTTCCAATAACTGTTCCGACTGATTAAGCACTCTCCAACTGCACAATCCGCTTAGTAAGGGCTATCTGAATTTGGATCATTTAAAGAGGGGAGCTAACCCCCCACATTTAGGCTACTTAATCGGGCCCATACTACTGCCTCCAAGCGGCATCCCCGTGCCCATCAGATCTCGAGCCATCCTACTTGTAGGATGTACTCAGGAATTCTGGCGGGAGGGCTGGTGCTTATTCTGGCCATGTTGAGCCAGAAGTCCCTCAACACGGATATTCTTATTGACGTTAGGACTAGATAGAACCAAGTACATGTTCAGCGGTTTCGTCTTCTAGTTCGCATCCACGACATATGGGATTATCTACCAAGCCCAGCATGTGGAGATGTTTGTGTAGTCGATACTGTCCCATGAGTGTCCCTACGATTGTTCGTAGATTAGTTCGGGACAGCTGGTGACAATATTTTGCCAGTTTTTTAGAAGAAGCTTATATGTTTCTTGTTCATCTTTCAGTCTGTAGTTGATGGGTTTTATTTTTAAGGAGGGCATTAACAGTTGTTACGGCGGGTTTAATGATTGTCTCGGGGCTACAGAGAAGGCTGTTTGAAACTTTCTTGACCAGATCGTCTACTTTATCGTTACCGTCATTTCCTCAATGTCCTTTGATTCAACAGAGTGTAAGAACATTGTTTTTTGATATCTGGTTCAGCAGCTCTATGCACTCTAGCAGGAGACCAGCGGTTACCTTGCATGTGTTTAAGGCTTGCAAGGCAGCTTTACTGTCCGTCAATATCAGTATTTTCTTGTTCAGGATTTCGTTGGCGCTGTGTAATATTCCGATCAGTTCAATTTGAACTGAGGCATATTTTCCAAGCGGTAAACTACTGTTGAGGTCAAGCTTCGGTGAGTGGAACACCTGCTCAAGATCTCTTTTGATTTTTAGATCCATCGCCAAAGAGAGTTATGTCTACTACGATGTTCTCAGTTGAGTCCATTAGAGTTTGAAAGTCTCTGTTGAATGTATATTTTGGAGAGATACGGTCTGCATCCAACTCTAGCGGCCGGTACTATAAAGATCCACTAATTTCGGAATAAACTAATTCGGATTTAAATTTTTAATCTGAATTATTTTTAATTCAGTTCTATAAAGCTAATTTGAATTAGTTATCGCTATGTTAGTTAATCACGTAATAAATTTTAATTTAGGTGTCGGCCGCCATCGACCAATGAGAAAATTCCGTGATCGGCATTTGTTTACCTCAATTTACTTTGAATTGTGTCTTGTCAAAACCAAATTCAATTCATATTTCGCGTTTTTTTTGTATTTTTTGTATTATTAGACATGGATAACGAAAAAAAACGAGTTTGAGGTAAAAATTTTACCCAAAGATATATCGAGGAACTCATCGATATAGTTTCCGCGTGAGTACAAATAACTACCTAACAAAGTTTATTGTAATAAGAGAAAATTTATTATAACCACTTTTTAGCCATTCGAAAGAGATTATGTGTAAAGAAACCGACAAGGTCTCTTTAATACAGAAGAAAAAAGCTTGGGAGAGTGTGGCGCTCGAGTTTAACTCTCGAAACGTCATTCCTAGAGATCCCAACGCGTTAAAAATTGCGTTCAGCAATTTTAAACGAAATAAAAGGAAGCGAACAAGGGAGATTAACGTGAGTGCCATTATCACAAATTTAATAGTGTTGTAGTCAATAATCATTAATTGTTTACAGCAAGAAAATTTCGTTAAACGCAGGAGGTTCGACGAAGATACAGCGTTATCAGTTGTATTACGTAAAGTGAAAACAGTTTTTACGTAATACGTAATCTAATTATTATTACAGCAAAACGAAGATACGATTGTGGACTTAGTCCACGATATCCATAGGAATGCGGTTATCGAAAGCCGAATTCATAAGGTAAAGAAATTTATTTTCCAAAAATATCATTAAGTAAAACATCTATAATACTTCATACACATGTATTTGTCGAACAAAATGTTCGGTTAAATTCTCTAATAGCTTTGACATAATCTTTTTGTGAAAAAGAACCAAATTGTAAGAGGTAGATAATAAAATATAAAACGTAACATAACATAACATAACATACTCGACGAGTCTGTGTGACTTTACAATATGAAACAACTCACTAAAACGTACACTACAATCAGTAAATTTTACAATAAATACGGATTTCCTATCAAACAAATGGAAATTATAAATGTCGCTCACAAATATTTAGACCTACATTAATTATTAAAATTAAATCTTAAAGCATGATTCGAAACATAATGCTCCGATTCTAGATACGTTGCTCGAGAACGTTTAGTTCGAACTGAAAATTGGTTGGAACAGAAACTTTTTTAGTCTATTAACTGTTGTACAATTTTTGTAATCAATTTCCCTTCGCACAACTTGCCCGCAAGCAAATCACTTTTTGCAAAAGTAATGCTTCATAAATTTCTTCAACTTTGGCTTCGTCTTAAACCGCAACAAACCAAACTATAAACTACGCTTAAAATTAATGATAATTCGTTATTATAGATAGAGTTTTATGCACCAGCAATTTGTTAGGATAACAAAATCTTCACTAATTTTTACATCCGAATGTGACTAATGTTCACCAAACTTTGTTACGATAACAACAAAATCTTCGATAACTCTTGCATACGAATGTGTTCATTGATTAATATTCACCAAACATCACATACAAGTAGAAAGTCCTAAAAGGGATAAAATAAAAATTAATAAAATTTTCAAATTGAGAATTTACTAAAAACTTATCAAAGTTTACCCAGATGTTTGTTAACCTAAAACTGAATTTTACTATTTATATTTTATAACACAAACGGAAGGATTTACTTCACGATACGAACTTGCTAATAATTGTGTTTCTTATATCTTATATTTCAACGGTTACGTATTAAACTAAATAATAAAATATCCACATTACTCAAATACGTCTCAGATTCACTCAAATACGATTACGATTGCCATTAATCGCAGTAGCAATACGCAGTATCCTAACAAGAAACGTTTAAACATATGACTTTAGTAAACCCCCCAATAAGATTTGCTATGGGTAGCGTTATATAAGGTGGTTTCAAAAAGTAACGTGACATACATTTGGTTCTTCATGTTCGATTTGATAGCTTCTTTAGGTTTTACAGTTTCATTTTTAAACAAACTTTTTAAGTTGCATTCACAAAACATAAATAAATCTTCCTAATAATATATTCTATTTTTTATTTTGTTTATTTCTAGAAAGAGCAACTGAAGACAGGCGGGGGTCGGTTTACCGGAGAAGTTTCGGCTGGTAGCCAAAAATTACTAGCGCTGTTAGAGAAACAGTCTCAGCCTTTGCCTCTGCCCAATCCTTATGATCATAAGAGGTAGATAGTAAAATATAAAACGCAAATACATGAACATACTCGACGAGTCTGTGATGTGACTTTACAATAATATGAAACAACTCACTACAACGGCAAAGGTTACCAGTAAATTTTACAATAATTAGTACAGATTTCCTATCAAACAAATTGAAATTATGAATCGAAAATCATCTAACTGATCCATGGGATCGTTTCGTTGCCGAAATACACGAAGTCTGCGTATTGCGTAATGGTCTTGGTGGCACCTCTTCGTCATAAGACGAATCAGACAAATCGGACATCTATAATTTAAGTTTATTAGTGCTATTGTGTTATTATTTTATTATTATTTATTATTATTATTTAAATTGAAATAAAATTTTTATTGTTTTGCTAGAAAATGTATTTTTACCACACGTTACCTAAAAAAATAATATTTTTAATTACTTACCTTTATTTTACAATGAATAAATCCAAATTAACACAAAATTTCGAATTTTTTCGACTTCAAACTTTTAAAAATACTGCTTAATTCGCCGAGTTTGCTAAATTAACTTAATTCAGATTAAAAATGAATTTAAATCAAAATTAAGCTTTATAGTACTGAATTAAGCTTTATAATCCTGAATTAGCGGCTAATTCTTGTTAAATCACGTTAACACGAATTAAATTTTAATTTGTGGGAGGAGCTAGCTTTATAGTACAGTTACCATATTTATCGTCGCGATAAAGTTATTTATCGCGACGATAAATATTTAATCCTTGATTAAATGCTTTATAGTACCGGCCGTAGGAGAGGTAGCTTCTTGGAGCACTCTTCGAAAGTTAGTAAAAATGATGGGGAAGGGGGCAGAGAAGGTGAAACAAATCCAATAAAATAACAATAACTTGATTCAAACAACAGTACTCTCTATAGTCAAATTTAATTAATAATTAAGTAATTTATTTTCGTAATATTTAAAATTGTAATTTTCATAATTTTCAACAAAATTTTGTGTAATTTGATATTCGTTTTTCTTTTTCTATTTCAACAACAAAAGGGAGCTCAAAGAAATAATTTCACAACAAAATCTAATTACGATGCTGTTCGTATCGAATAACAATTGAAAATTTAAAGAAAATAAATTTTTTACTCTTCCCCGTTGTTTTTATTTTATTCCACACGAACGTCTTGTTAAGATTTATATAAATATTTTTTTTAATACAAAATATTTCAATTTGATCGTTTGAAAGAGAGTGGGAGTTTAGCTGATTGATTATATTTTACGTTCATCAATTAAATTGAGTTTAACACTTCAGTTCGGATTTTCTCTTTAAATGTTCGAATGTCTCTAACGAATAACAAAAATCACATTTTTTTAAAATGTTTATTCGAGATGGTCCAAATTCAACTGTTCAGAAATGATTAATTATTGTCACATAGAATTGAAAAAAAATTATTAACTCATTTGGTACTAACTTTATAAAGATTGACCTTAAAATAGAGATGTCGTGCTACAGAGACTTATATCTTCAGAAGGCAATGGCAAACAGCCTGGGGGTAACTTTTCTGAAAGTCGGACTGTTATTACTCCAATGAGAAATAAAGACAAAGAGTAAAGACTTTCACGTTTTCAATCGGCAGTTGTGGAGAGCATGGTGTTTGGCGCTAGACCTAATTCTTTTACAACTTCATTAAATCCTGAAAGACGCTCGAGGTCAAACTTCTGAATTTTTAATTTCGAACTCCTTTCGTATATTTTATTGAACGCTCGTATAATATTATAAACATAACGACTACGATGGTGATGATGGTAAGTACAAAGCAAATAAGTTTATTTCATCGTTTACTTAACATTAAATCCAGACACGTTTATAGACAATTTTATTAGAAATAAAATAAATTTTAACTTCCTTGTTTATTGGAGATCTATTATATGAGACTAAAAGCCCAGCTGTGCCCAGTTTCTCTTAAAAATAACTTAATGGGGTAATAATATTAGCGGCGAAGTACCCAATTCTATTGCTTCAATTATCACCCACTTCAAAAACCAACATCATTAAAGGTTTTACGAGACGCTTATCTCTCCTCTTTTACATCATCATATTCACTATATTTATACCTTACATTTTTTTATTCAAAATTTAAAAATTTGTCGATAACAGTCGAGTGAAAATTGCCGAGGAAAATTTACATTTTAAGTCTGATTTTTTAAAAAAACTTCTACGCATTATATTCATTTCATTTAATTTCGAAAGAATGCAGTTGCTTAATTTAAAAAAAGCTTATGAATATTCATAACTGTTGCTTTAAATTAAGTTATAATTTACACAAAAATTCAAAGCTTATTAAATTACTTGGATTAGGGTTTACCTACGCGAGAGGGATTAATTATTTTTGCAAAACATTTTTCGAACAACTTATACTGAAAGCTATAACCGTTCAACGAGTCGAAAGAGGTCTCCCAATCAAAGAGCTAGGGGGCGAAATTGAAGTAAGTTAATTGTACGTAGATCTCACGTAGTACTGAAATATTACTTGAATCAGTCGGTTTTCGAAACTGAGCTACTTACGCAAAGACTAATAATCCCCAAAAAATTGGCACCGAAAATTTGTTCTTAGCACAAATATTATACGACCGCTTCTCCTCTTCCACGTCAGTTTTTGTTCAGAATCACTTCCTTTATTACTTAGTAAGTTTGTGCAAGAAATCACTGCCAAGAGTAGTTTTTGTTAAGGTACGTAACTCATAAAGGAAACACTAAAACGTTTGACCCAATTTGGACGAGCATCTAATAACGTAAATTTAAATTAACCATGATGTGGTTGCATATTTTAGAGACTGCAGTTAGTGGCATTCCATTACATCCTATTTAGACTTAAACCGAAATAGCTTTAGTAGCTTTAAATTCCTATTAGCTTTAAATGATTGATGATATGCCACGGTACAATACAAATAGCTTATCAGAAAGGTCAGCAAAATTTGGAGCCAGTTCAGTTTACAAATAACGAAAACGTTAACTTGCAATAAATTCGGAAAATTTAAACAATGTTCGGGTGAAAAAACAAAACCATTTGGCGCTTGAGGTAAAAGAAAATTCCGTAAGTTTCGAGTATGGCCAAAATTTTTAATATAAGAAGGCGAGGGAGTATTATTAGTAAACCGCAAGAGTACGTTGGAATGTCGAAGAATTTTCTCTCCACAAGTTTATTTAAGGGCGAAAAAATATTGATATAATATTACTGGCGCCAAACTCCGCACAAGATAAACTATCGAAAACGCTCTTACTTTAGAATTCCATTCTTTGTTTTCTATCGATTGTATTAGTGCAAAGAGCTTCCTCTTCTATCGATGATGCTTCATTATTACTTATATAAGCAATTTTTTATGCCCAAACTAAATTATTTCCTAATAGTTTTAGCTTAGACCAAATTTCATAAATATTTATGTACCTTCCCTTTCTTTTCGAAATAATTTATTGGCGGGATAATTTAGAACTATTTTTATTTAGTTTTAATATAAAAAAATTTATAGTTCCGATAAAGGAGAACACAAATCATTTAGCCGAATAAACGATTTCGCAAACAAAATTTTTTCAATTAACGTAAAATCGACCCAACAGCGAGAGTAGCTTTAAAACCACAAATAAAACAAATTTTCCATAACATAAACTTTGCAGTATTTTTTTAATATACAATGTCAATTTTGGTAATTGGGATTTTTTAATCGCAAAACTTGTTTTGTAAAAGGGCAAATAACGGTTTGTTGTTTTTAAGGATATACCCACCTACTATTTAACTTTTCGCGAAACTAATTTACTCACACAGGTATTTGGTCGGTTACTTTTTAACGAAGCACTGTTAGGGTGAGACGATTAATTCGTCTCTGTGGCACTTTCTTATTTTATTAACCAGTGCCAAGCAGCGATTTCTTGTAGAACGATCTCTAATCTTACCTTTCAGGAGTCCCGCAGGGATTACTATTAGGCCCGTTGCTAAAAATCTACAAACTAAACAAATATTCCTATACGACACTCAACGAGTCTCTTCGCAGGATTTCTGTATATTTCTCTAAGTCCTGCCCTCATTCGTGTCGTTAGCGACTCGAATACTTTTCAAATTCTACTGAGGAGAAGGAGATGATATTGCGGTTCAGACTCAATGGATCAAAATTTTACTGGAATAGTTTGTTCGGTGAACACCAAGACAGTTTTAGATCTCTCTATAGTTTTTTACAAGGTCTGAACCCCCCCTATTTTTGTCAAAGTAGTAAGGCTGAAGCTTCACAAAATATATTTCTGCAATAATAAGGTCTCAAAGTACCTATATCGTAGTTAATTAGATGATCAGTTTTATACCAATTGTCAAATTTGAAATTGTTTGAGATGACGGTGGTATCATCAACATACATACTGTTGGCGGGTGTCCCTCAGGGCTCCATTTTGGGGCCTCTTTTGTATACCCTGTATACGTTTTCTTTCCAAAAATGAATTTTCAATAGTAATTCTCATTGCTATGCGGATGACACGCAGGAGGAAGAGTTTCATGTGGCTACTTAGCGTTTTAACTTGGATCTGGATTCCTTGGTTGACTATTTAAGTAAGCACTCACTAACTATAAGCTCATTAAAAACGGAACTGTTGTTTGGACCGAGAAACCTCAGGCAGAAATATCTGTCTACCCAACTTGGTATATTGACAGCTGGAAAACTGTTGGCGTTTAGCGGAAAGGCTAGAAACTTCAAATTAATTAGGGATGACGACCTTAAGTTTACTTCTCATGTGAGTGTCCGCCTCCAGAAAGCTTATAGTCCCTCGAGGAATATTTGTTACAGTCAAAAATATTTGACTCACAATGGCAAGATTTTTCTTTGTGACTCTTTTTTGCTGCCTAAGGTTGGATAGTTGGTTATGAAATCTCGTCGTTGCTTTGGCCGCTTGGCTCTTAGTCTCTCTTAGGGTAAAAACATAGTGAAGTCTCGCCTCAAGACTCGACTCGAGCCTCGCCATAAGCCTCGTTAGACATCAACCATCAGACCGCACAGAGTGCAGGCATCAAATCTTATATTACGTCAGTATCAAATTATATAATATTTTATAATATAAAAAATTTAAAACAAATTACCAAAGTGCTTGTCGCTACGCCACTGAAGCAACACGTTGAATCAAGTATGCTCTTTCCCATCAATCACAGACTCCCATTCTAGGCATCAAGTCCTGTAGAGATGCTCGAAATCAAATTAATTTGAGTCTTTAAAATGGCGGGGCTTGAGTCTTACAGCGATGCTTCACTATGTGCGGGCACGTTTGTTAACGTGTGTTTGTTCTGAAATTGATGGCGAGGCTTGCGACGAGGCTCAAGCCGAGTCCTGCGACGAGACTTTACTATGTTTTTACCCTTACAGGAGTCGACTGAAAACTGTCCTTTTAAGTAATGACGACTTTGGAGTGTTGGTCGGCTCTGTTGTGTCTAACGTGTCTATTATTTTGTTATTTGTGTCTTCTTTTTCTGATATATTGCCGTTGCCGTTGGGAGTTACCCTACATTAGTTTATTTTGTTTCCTAATTTTCTCTTCCTGTCCCTCTTTTTTTCGGGTTTCGCTGTCCTCTCGGCTATGGAAGTTGTTGTTTTGCATATGACATTATTGCACCTGTTGCATTACGTTGTATGTGGGGTCCCGCTCTCGTTGTTCTGCAGTTTCGATCGTTGGGAGTAAATATCTCCAATCTTCATCGATATACGTGGATTTATTGAAGGCCATTGACTAATTGAATAATACACCGACAACACATTCATTTTTCTTCATAATTCTTTCCGGCACGTGTTGAGAGGAAATAGCAGTTGCTGCATTCTCTATGATCTCTTCGAAAGCAATGTTGGTTTTTGCAGAGAATCTTATTCTTTGTTATGAAGTGCATAAGTCTCTCCTACAAGATTTGTTGTTTATTTTAGAAAAAGGACTCATGGTAAAGATTGGCCTCTAGTTTTCTACCTGATGCGGGTCGCCTCTTTTAAAAATGGGGCTGCTTTTGTTGTTTTTCAACGCTTCGGGAAAGATGTCGGTCGATAGGGAGGCAATTATAATATGAGCTTGATAAGCGTCCACGTTGGAGTTGAATTGATTTATGATCATTATCCGTACCTCCTCATCTCATCAATGTCGATACTAGTCCATGCCATAATTTTCAAATTATGGTCTCAGCTTCCGTGGCAGCGTCAGTACATAGTGGGAAACAGAAAAATAGATGATAGAATAGCATTTCCCGATTTTAGACTTGGCCCTAATAATACGTAGTAGGTACTTAAATTCCGAATTTCCGTAGAACAATGTTTTCCAAACGGATTTGCAATCTTGTACTTTTGTCTTTTACTAATGGGATCTTTGCAGTTTTTCATTCCCATTGTTTCGATTTAAACTACGTTTAGAAATGCAAACAATTTCCATTTCCCTTATTCAACAGTAAGTTAACCTGTCAAGAAGTACCTTAAGTTTTGTAAAGTTCAAATTTTAAAAAGGTACTTTTTTATAAGATAAAGTTATCCAACAAAAGTCTAAAAATATAAACTTGAAAATCTTAAATAAAATAAGGCCACTTGTCTACCTACTCTGTCTACTAAAGATTTAACGCTTTAAAAATGCAACATTACCTTCCACGTTAAAGTGCTTAAAGGAAGAAAATTTACGGTTAGTTTAACATTCTCCGCGAAAATTAGTGAGTCTTTTATACTTTAAACTAAAAAAATTTTCTACTTATATCAAAAGCGAACTTTTGTACACTCCTTATCTTTAATTAATTTATGCGACGTTAAATAAATTATTAATAGAAAACTTCGTAATTAAAGGCAAAAAATATATTTACAAAATTATTTGGCGTTAATTTACATCTTAAAGTATCCCTTATAACTTACTACACGAACAATACAGTACTCGACCCTTTAAATTATATTTGCAAATTTCATTATCTGAATTACGTTTACTCTGTGACGTTGTGTTTGAATACAAAACATTAAAGGTCACTTTGTTTTTAAATTATGAATTCTACTCGAAAAATCTCACAAAATGACGCTTTTGGTTTTAAGATTCGACCTAACGAGTTTTGTACGTTTTATCTACATTCGTGAGTTACGCAAGAAAAGCATCTGAAAATTTGAAGCAAAGACTCTCTTACTAATTTGTGCCGATTGCATCCCCGTGTAAATTTGATGTTTGGCAAAATATTTATTAGTAGAAACTGTTAAGAAAGTGGTCGCCATCTGGACTCACAGTCGACCCTGTGACGCAACTTTTTCGTCCACGGAAGCGTGAAATTTAACATGTAATGCAACAATTCGAACAATGCGTTCGAACGAAAATTGTTAATTTCAGTTGTTTTAATCATCATCAATTTAGTTGCAAAAGCTTTTGTTTGGACAATCGCCGTAGAATACAAGCGAATTCACTAAATTCGAGAGTTTAACATATCGCCAACATAATAACTGTAAATTATTGTTCATATACCATGGAATGAGTGTCGGTTGTCACTATACAAAGTGACAAACGCTACCAAACCGGAAGTGGTAACCGGAGTTTGTGTGGTTTGTCAAAGTCGGAAGTAATGTCACCGCTCTAATGATGCATAGAGGCGCGTAATGTGATTGACGAAATTGTCTATTTGCGATAATGACGTCCAATTGTTTCTATCATTAAAAAAATTATTATAGAAATAAAAAAAGAGGAAATCAAAAACGTGATTTTTGTTAGAAATAGAGCAAAGTGCTCGTTTAGGGAATTTAAAGAAAAAAGAGAAGAGTGCAATTCTATTCACGATCTCGGTTTTATTTCACCTGCAGTATAAAATAAACAGAAGTTACTAAAGAAAGGTTGAAATAACATCATTTATGCTCGCGCATTAATAAACGATGATTTTGTTATTGTCAGTAATAACAATAAAAAAGGGAAAAGGCCAGTAACCTATATTAACGATAAAGCGCAATAATAAAAAATGTACAACGTAGGGCTAATAAAAATTTGATTCCAAATGCTTCTTTACTTGTCTTTGCGGGCGCCCAAGTTAATTATTTCATTTTGTTCCTCTTCAAAACGGCCTTTAAACTTTTTACGTTTGGCATGAGATCTCAATTTTTCGATTGCTTTGATTTGTGTCGCGCTGTAATATAGTGCTAGAATTGCCCGCAGTCGCCAAGTTCAATTCAATTCATTCAACGGAACTTTTACAAACTGTTACATCGCCATGAAATTATTATCTGTACAAAAATAGAAAACCAATATTGTAAAGTGAAAAGTTAAAATTAAAAGCATTAATTTGAGCGAGTGCTATTTAATAGTACCGCACATTTTTATTTGTTTATAGCAACCCTATACTACTATGCGAATTTGTCACCTTGTATGTGTGCAATATGCATCGTAAAACTTTTGACGAAGAAATCACAAAATTAAATTACTGATCTTAACGTGTTAATCTAAACAAAATCGGGGAAATTAAACACAGCAATTTAAGCCAAGAGTCCGGAAAACGGGTTGGCTTTCGTGATTAGAAATTCCTCGGGCAATTTTAAATATTTAATGAATAACCAGTGTGATATTTGAAACACAAGCTAATAATGATATTAGTGGAAAAGAGGGCAACACAAACCGAAATGAACTTTAGTTAAAACAGCGGATGTTTAAGTCGTTAGTGAAAGGCAGCTGTATAAGTATTGCTTTCGGTGCTTCCCCGGCTCCAGCTGTATTTCTAAACTTTACGTTTTTATTGTTTGTTACACCTCTTGAAGGTTATTGTATTTTTTTCTGAAACCATCTCTTTCGCAAATCCGTAAATGGGGTGGGTAGTAAAATGTAATTAACAGTAACTCGATTTTCTTTTAGGAAAAAACGTTTTTGAAGAGATAGTTGTAAATTAAAACCATTTCAAAATTTTCAAATTTACACAGTTATGATCATTTAATTCCTGAAAATAATGCCAAATTTGATAAATATGAAAATCAAAAATATTAGCCGTAAATCCGATAATAACCTCACTTCTCGAGACGTTTGTGTTTTAATGGAGAAACAAATTGAAATGATGTTTGCTGTAAAAGTAAGAGTAAATAAACACTGTAACGTAATTTAGTGACCGCATTCCTACATTTAGTAGACACACTGCTTGCTCTGTGGATTTAATGGCACTCTAAAAGCTCAAAGCAAGGTGGTTTAAAAGCAATAACGCCATTAATAAAGTTGCATGTAGAGAGAACAAACGTTTACTGCACTCAACATAAATTAAGAACGTCAAACTCGTGTACGTCTCATCTATTTAATGCAAAACTTAATTAAAAGGCATTTTTCATTAAAATAATCGATGAGGAGGAAAATTTGTTCTTGTTTTTTGCTTCGTTACACGCCATTTGCCGTAGATTAATTAGCATACTCTGTTGAAAAACACTTCTTTTAGTTTCACGAGTGGTATACTAGCGAGTTTCGTGCGTCAACGTTCTTGCGGACAGATTATAAAAAAAACATTTTGATCGGCAATAATCTGTAAAACTCTTCGTCTCCGTTCAGTCGAGTAAGCGAGCAAGCAACATTTCGAAAAAGACTAAATTACAACGTGTACTCGATGCTTAGAATGTATCGAACGTTTTCGACAAATGAAAATCTTTTTCCCATTCGCAATAATTTTTAAATTGCGAACTTAAGAGTCATCCAGCTCACTCCAAATGCATTTGATAAATTGACTTTATACGACATGTAATCTCTCATACGATGTGCAACAACCATTTTAAGTACTCTCAAGTACTTACACGAACAAAAAAGAGTGCTGTGTATGCTATTGGGAATAATGTTAAAGTATACTTTTACATTCGAGAGTATTGTTTTAAGCTTTCAAAACTTTTTTTTTTCAATATCTATTCTGAAATTATTTTTTTGTTGCTGAAATTAAATCTTGTGGGATTTGAAGTAATTATTAGTTTTTTATCCAAGTTGTACAGAAAGGAACTCTAAATAATATTGGACTTATGAAGTAGTATTACACAATTGCATAGTTTGCAAAATATTTGACTCCCAGGTAGGGATTTTCACGGCCCACTTACAATTCGGTTTCTGATGAAGACGGCATCGGTTTCTTAGTTTATTTGAACGGCTGCTGATTTGGGATAATCATTGACAAAACTATGTAAGACTCAAATGTCAAAAAGTGCCTTTCTCTTGGTAAAAATTACCATTTTCTTTCCAGCTCCTATAAGCAGATGCTGGGTTTTCCCGGACACATCGTAAAGATTAGGCCGGTTCAAAAGCCCGAGATGGAAAAACAGTAGTGTAAAGTGTTCAGTGGTACTGAACCGCGTCATAGTTTTCTCCGACTTTTTCTGAATCTTAAAGATTCGCTCAATATCAGAAGAACGCATCCATACGAAGCAAAATGCCAAGCGACAGCAAACTGAAAAAAATTTTCACAGGCGGACTTCCAGTACTGAAACGCATTTAGTTTCTTCGACAGATAGTCGATAAGGCTATTCCAAGTCAATCGGCTTCATTTACACTTCTCTTGATTTTAATTGAGAAGATCAGTTATTTAGATTTTTTACTGTTTATGCTTGCATTTACAGCAAACCAGTACCCCGTGTCGTCTTCAGATCTTGTAACTTTTTATTCCAAAGCGGTGTCGCCGTTTATAAAATTTGTTTCATCTGTACATTTCAACATTTTCTGTAGATAATTCACAAAAACAATAAAAATAATTGGCGCCAGTATACTCTGTATAATCCTGAGTCACTCCAAACTCTAACGGTAGAGGCTGGATACCATGCAGTGAAACGACTTGGAAGGTTTTCAATGAGATGTCGATAGTTTACAGAATCAATAGCCTTGGTAAGGTTGAGTAGTTCACTAAAAACATTTGCCACATCATTTGACAACGGTCTCAGTTGTCGATAGACGCTCCCTGAAACACGACCTTCAAAATATTCTACCAGCCCGATTTTTGATAATAAGGGTAGTACAGGGTCACAGGGTGGCACAAGGAAACAGGAAATTTTGAAGTAACAAGAGAAAATCCTGGTAATCTTTGGGATCAAAAATGTTGCCAAACCGTGAAACTACGTGGTTAACAAGGGGCTGCCGAACGGCCGCCATTGACGCTCTATCAGTATGGGCTTCGTCCTATTATGGTTGTGATGCGAAGGTATTGTCGTGGTTTGACAGCTATCTGACGTCACGCAGTCAGAGGGTTCTATTGGGCCGGGTGTTCTCCAGCGAATTGGAGATCTTAAACGGCGTGCCGCAAGGAAGCATCCTGGGTCCATTGCTCTTTTCAATCTTCACTTCGGATCTGCCAGCATCTCTCAACGACGGTTGTGCGATTCATATGTACGCGGATGACACGCAGATCTACGTATCCAGTGACGTGTCTTTGATCGACCAATCAATTTGTGAATTAAATGTAAATTTGAGCAATGTGTATAAATGGTCGGTTAATAACGGTCTTATACTGAATCCGCGAAAGAGTGTCGCAATGTGTCTGGGTAATAAAGCAATGCGCGAAAAAGCATTGTCGTTAAAAAGCTTAGATATAGTGATAGGTTCCGAGATATTGATGTTTAGCGATTTTGCTAAGAATTTGGGGGTAATCTTGGATAGCGATTTAAATTTTGAGAGACATGTAAATGAAAAGCTTTGAGTTTGTTATTATAAGTTAAAATCATTGTATAGCTTTAAGTATATTTTGTCACCTCAGGTCAAGTGGAAGTTAGTTAATTCCTTAATATTAAGTAACATAGACTACTGTAGTTGTATTTATTTTAACTTTTTGAGTTCTGGTGTTAAGAATAGACTGCAGGTAATGCAGAATGCATGCTTCAGATTTGCTTACAATGTTCAACGCTATGTGCATGTAACTCCTCATTATGTTGATCTAGGTGTTCTAAAAATTGAGTTTCGATTTATGTTGTTGTTTGCAAACTTTTTGTTTGATATTTATAAGTATAGTGTGCCCACGTATTTGGGTTCGCTGCTCTACAAGCGATCGGACGCGCACTCGTTGGGTCTGAGGTTTTCTCGGTGGCTCTCTGTGCCTCGCCATAGGACAGCTAAATTTGAGTGTTCCTTCGAGTACTCTGCTGTGAGAATTATAAATAAATTTATTTTAGTGTATAACACCTCAAATTCTAGACAAGCGTTCAGGGTGAGGTTCAGGGAGATTGTCGGTGGCCTCCAGGCCCATGAGTGCTCGTTGACATTTGATTTATGTTAATTTCCTCTAGTAGCATTTCTGCTAGTTGGTACAGGTATGCTTGTAAATCAGCTTTGCTGAAGCTATACCTTTTGAATTGCTATTGTATTAATATTAATTCAATAAATTTATTATTATTATTATTATTATCTAGCTAAAACCAAGGATTATGAATATCGGAAATGTTTTGAAGTTGGTCTGCTGCAAAAGTGTTAACTATATCAACATATCGCTCTGACGTTATTGTCTTTGCATTCCCTCTCCCATCTTCAAAAAAGTAATGGCCAATTACTCCTAATGTTGAAATGGCAAACCAAATTGTAACCTTTTGGTTGTGTAATGGTCGTTCGTGTAATAGACGAGGGGTTTCGGGTGCCCAACATCCGCAGTTCTGCCTGTTTTTATACCCACTAAGATGGAAATGAGGCCCATCCGACATGAAAAAATTATTAACAAAATCAAGGCCGTCATTAATCTTTTCAATCATTGTTTCACACAACCGTTATTGCGCCACGTAGTGGAATGGTTTCAGTTCCTGTACAACTTGAATTTTGTAAGGGCGAAACTTCAAATCACTGTGGAGTATTCGGTGGACGGTTGTTCAGTTTAGGTTCAATGCTGCTGCGTGTTTCCTTGCCGATTGTTATGGGCTCCTTTCAATTGAAGCCCGAACTGCTTCAATGTTTTCTGGAGTTCGCTGAGTACGTTGAGTGGTTTCTATTTTAAGAGCCGAATCCGTCTCCTTGAATTTCTTAACCCATGTTTTGATGGCGTGGCAAGTTGGAATACAGGCACGACGTCGTAAATTGTAATGCCGTTTGAATTCCCGTTGAGCAGCAATCGCACTGTCACTATATTCTTATAAAATGACTTCACAGCAAATGGTACCGACCCACTAGTTCATGATTACTAAATGGCAAGTAATTTTAGAGTAAAGGATGTCACTCCCACCTGTCTACCAACTCCTCAGGACTGCCACTACTACATTACAAATTTTTCGTTTCTCTGTGCCATCCGTTATTAGCCTGTATTAATCAATATAATACAAATTTTAAGGGTCCTATCACACGTAAATCATTCTATGTGTTTTTTACGTTTCCAAACTCAGGTGTGAACCACGGAACTCTTCTGTGGAACAACGCTTTTCTCCTAGACAAAACTTAAAAAGCTCAAACAATCAGCGTTCGGAGGATTATGCACATGCATCCTCAATCAGTGGTGAGACTCCAAACGCTTACCAAAAAATGACAGTATATTGTTATATTTCTTGTCATTACACCCATATTCAAGAAATCATTCTAATTCGCACTTTACACTGGCCAATTTTACAATTCAATCGAATGCAACCTATTGTATCATGCTCCAGTTTTTTGAATCAAAGCCTCTTTTGTGGATTTTTTTAAGTAACTGCTCTGTAGGGTAGTCCGTCTATATCTAAAATAAAATTTACGTTTAATTTCCATGTAATTAAAAAAAATCGAAGGCGAGTTGTACAAAAAACGCAAAATTAAATTAAAGCTTTTAAAATATGTTTAACAAAATTAATAATTTTAATACAATAACAGATATTTTTAGGATTCTCAAAGCAATTAATTTGCGTATTAATTGATTTAAGACTTTTTCGAGTCTTTTTACAGTAAAATTTGTTTAAAACTTCAGGCTTCCGACCGGATTTTAAGATGCAATTTTTGTAAAAACATGCAATCGTTAACACTCTCGTTCTCTTATTAGTACGAATTGTATTCCAATTTTTTACTATCATGTAGAAGAAGGTTTAAGCTACAAGTTTGATGGATTTTTTAAGGTAGTTTAGTTTGGAAGATATGAGGACCGAGAAATTGTGACTGATACGTATAACTGAGACCCTGAGGAACATAAAAATACATTTTCATGGATACTGTGGTCCCTTCTACCTCACATCCTCTGCCCTGCACTCTATTGTATGGATGCAGGTAGAGATTCTAATTTTTTTTTAAATTTACCTCTTGTTTGGTTTCGCCATCAGTCATAGTTTAGACGTAAGGACAAGTTCAGATGGCGAGTCAGAGCAGATCCATCCCTGTTCTTCCACTTAGCCCTTCATACAATATAATTTAATTTAGCTTGGTAAAATGCAAGGTGTTCCGTATAAGCATGATCAGCATGGGGTATCAAGGCATATAAGCGATACAATAATGGTCTGTTACAGATATAATACTGGACTGGATTAATTAAAACAAATTACTTATACTTATTTGGCAACCAACGTGACATTTGTTTTTTAAAAAAAATTTCATAGCCGGCGACGACCAGACTTTGTTCGAAGTAAATTTCATGACAGCGTTCCTGATTCCACCAGCTCTGATTTTGGTTAGAACTTCTCTTATGATTATTCCAGAGGATTTTTAAAGACTTGTCCTTATTAAATACCACTTGTCGCTGCTTGTGGCTGATAAACTTCACGATGATAGGTCTATGTTCGCTTTTGCTATCTTTCTTAACCACTGCAATCCGGTTGATGTCGGCCCTTGCAATTTCACTTTAGTTTGAAATAAGTTTAATACAAGATCGTCAGTGTTCTCCTATTTCTCCTACTATATTGCAATATTGCTCCTGCTCGTCTAACCTTTTATCGCTTTTACTCATAGCGATCTTCAGGTCTTTAATTTCATTTTTCAGTTTATCGTTTTCCTTTTCGAAGCTGGTTACTCTATTTTGTAGCCCTTGTATTTGGTTATCAAGCTGACCAAGTAATACGCTCGACATTCAATCAGCGAAATCATTCAAGAATTTTTCTGTTTTGAGCAGCTCTTTGATTTTATTACTGATAATAAGTTAGATATTTTCAATTTGATTTTTTGGAAAAGGCATATTGAGTGACAATATTTTATTTTCAACCATTCATGTTGATAAAGATAAGAAGATAAAGAAGATTAACATTTAAATAAATTAATATAACCCATCAAATCCAAGTTGACAAAATTTTAATTTTTGTTGTCACGAGGATGAACATAATAATATTATGTTATTCAACGAGCGGGTAATGATACTCATTACTCACTAGAATGAGAATTGCCCGCGAGTTGAATACTATGCTTTATACGCAACCCTAAATATTAGAAATTGTATCAATGTCAACAGAGGTGATGTACTAAAAAAATTTAAGTTGATAGGACTGAATTTAATTTGATTTTAGCAGGATTTTAGTTAATTTGACAGTTAGTTAGCTGTCAACAGGGGTAAAACTGAGTTATCAATTCTGACAGGTGACACACATTACTTGTAAAAAATGTCATGTGTAATGAGTGTATTATTTAACGGTTGAGGATAAAAGTATTATCTGAAAAAATAAATTCGATTTTCTGGTGCGATGTCTACGATTTGATATTTTAAAGAAAATTTCTAGTCTAGTTAAGTGTTATATTCTCACCACTATCTGTCGATGAACGTCGTACAAGTATAACATATCTGTCTCATTAGTAACGCCTATAGTGACGAGCGTTCGTACCGTAAAACCCAATAGGCTTCAGCATTCAAGTTTTGACTTTTGTCCTCGAGGTGATAGTGCCCTAGGCGTTGAGTCTGCTAAATTTCAAAGATTGTATTCATTCAAAAAAATTTACTCGATTCACTGACTAATAAATAATTAATTTTCTCGAGTTTTAAAACAAATCATTGAATAAAATCTAGATCATTCGCAGGATGAGTTCAAAATACGATTACGTCATTATTGTGCAATTTCAAAGCCCAATCATACCGATAACTAGCTGTAAATCTCGAATTTTTCATCAGGTTGTCTCGAGGCTATTAACAAAAAACGCTTGTTCGCAACTTGTTCTAAACTTGTTCGAAACTTGGTAGAATGTATTTATAGATTTTGAGCGGGGGTTGCATTTGAAAGTAAAAAAAATATTTAGCTAATGAAATAGATTGGTTTAAATTCGCTTATAAAGTAACAATAACTCACTCTCGGTGTGTTATCGAAAGAAGGGTGAAGTTTTAGACAAGAAGAGAAATGGCCTTGATTTATATGTTTACTTAGAAATAGGAATTAACTGGTGACAAGAGAAATCAATTATGATTTTCGTCCTGTTTGTTGCTTGTTAGTCTAAATACGCTTAAGCATTTAGTATTAATGAGGCTATTTACTCTACTTATCCATTGTTGATTTCGACATTTTTCATCGCTTTTCTTTCCTCCTTTATTTTGCCGAATTTCTAAGTAGGTTAAAATATCTCTCGAGTTATTTGACGAGGTGATCAATTGTACAAAATGACAAATTTGTTGTGCGAGTCGAAAATAACTTTCGAAGCAATCAGAGCTTATTGATTGGGGTAATAAGTTGACGTAATAAGGGTAAAAATAATTGTGGCGACAGTAAGTGGAGGTAATTGTGTGGTTCGAAGTGAGATAGGCGTTGCGAAGAACATTCTGTTGGATGTCGGATGGTGTCGACACGTGGGGGCCTTAGTGGCCGACGCCTAATTGACGCTATTCAGTGACGAGCTACGATTAACTTAATTGGATTGCACACAAAGAGCAATGCTACCAATTGCCAATAACGAAAGGATGTGTATTTCCACCTGCATTGCCGTCTTTCCAATCCTCTTGATGAAACTTCTAAAGCTCTAACTATACTGACAGCTCTCGCAATTTGCAATACTTCACCCACATATTTGCTTAATAGCTAAAACACATGCCTCGCATCCCTCTATAATAAACCCCCTATTAAATTATAATATAAATCACGACTATTATTATTTTTATCGGCGCTTTTACCACTCGAAATGTAATTTTAAAAACTTTTAATTAATCAAAAATTTAATCGACAACATAAATGTTTTATTTTCTTCTACTAATTAGAAGTACTTTACTCGGTAGTGGCTGGTGAGTTCCAAGAAATACATTTGTAAAACGTCTTCGTATATTTTGGAACAATTACGTAAATTGTATTTCACTGCTACTACGGCACCCTATGCCTAGGGTAACTAATTGCTTAAAGACAATATGGCGTTAATTCTTTACACTCCTTACAATTATTGACAAACGCTAATTCAATGGGCTCAATGGGGTTAAAAATGCGTAGAAAACATCTAAAAATCGCTTCTAAAAGTTCAAAGCACTTTGCACATCAATATTTCAAATAAATTGCATTTACATTACGAAGTATTACTATAGAAGATTTTGTAGAATTATGAAAATAACTCGACCCCTTAAGAGCACTCATTTAATGCCGAAACGGAACAGGACGTATCGGCGTAAACTTTCTAATACTGTAGGTACATTACGATCACTTTCACTAGGTAGTTGTATAACTTAATAGCGCGTAGACTAATGAGTAATGAGGGTAAGACGGCGTCGTTACCATCACCTTCAAAACTGATCAGTCGTTATACAAACGGGGTTCTGGACCGGAAATGACGTCACAGCGTCCAAGATGACATTTCCAAATTACTATGCAGTCATCTTGGACGTTGTGACGTCATTTCCCGGTCCAGAACCCCCTTTGTATAACTACTCTGACCGCTTAAGAGCACTAATAAAAGTTGAACAAAGGTTGAAGTCATCGTCAAACATAACTTGTTGATCATGCTGTACTAAAAAGATGAAAACGTAACTTTAAGTCCGTGTAAAGATTTAACGGTATCCGTTTGAATAAATAATTAACAATTTGGGGTAAGTTTATAAAACACAACGCCTCGATCTAAAAAAAAGATATAAAAAGGCGGTTTGAAAAGAAATTGCCTCAAAATGTTTCTTTTAAAAGAGTTTTAAACAATTGAAAGGGTCTTGAAGTGTAATTTACTAAAAACAAAAGAGGTTTTAGTTCTTCGATTAGATTTCAAAGTTTGGGTTTGTAACAAAAGGGTGGCTGAAAATGTTAAAATTTTTACTCGTGCGGGCCTAAAACTGCTTAATAATGCAGAAGCCAATTAAACGGGTTTGGTTACGTAAAACAAGAACGATTCTTAATAGAGACGTAAAAGTAATCAGGTAATCGGTTATTGATCTTACTCTATCGGAAATCAATTAACAAATCGACCCGAGAATTGCCATCTCGTGGTTGGCAAAATTATTTTTGACCATCCTAGCAAGTTTTCAGTTTTTTGGCAGATCGGCTATTAGCTTCGAATCGCTAAAGTTCTCTGTGGGCGTTTCTATCCATGAAACTTCGAAAAACCTGGGAGACCCCACCCACAAAAAATCCCTTGAGGTTTCAAAGAATATCTAATAAAATTCTCAGGGTGGAATTTCCTCTTACTCGAGTTTCTAATTTGCGTACAAATGAAATAGTTTCTCTATGTCAAATAGGTAAACATTGAATTTGATCTCTTAACAATATGTATAACTAATTTAGGTCGATTTTCTAACTTTATATCTGTTTCGAAACTTCTTATTATCTTATCCCTTAATAAGTTAAAATTAGTATGTGCAGTGTAACAAACTTAACTAAGCATAATGTTACATCCTCCCTCCCCCCTCACAGGAACTGATCAACTTTGCAAAACATAAGATAAAACTCCACTAAGAATAAATTGTTAACGTCCTAGGTCGAATATGTTTCCTTTACCGTTCTAGGGCGTTATGGGTGACATTTCAGTTGAGCATAAGCTACTCTTTTTTTTTCATTACTGACAGTAGTGAATATTGAAATCGAATTACTTGAATGGATCAGTTTTAGTAAATATTACATGTTATTACGAAAAATTATGAACGACTTGCGGCCGATACGGGCAACCAACAAGCTAGGCTCATTATGCTATATATCGGCCTTATAACGTTAATAACTATTACCGGCGAGGACCCATTTTATATCCTGCGCCGAGGCCCTTTGTTGCCAACTATTTATAAATTTATATTTTTTGCACCTATACGCTCTATCGATCATCAAGTAGGTATTTTGTTCTCATGGTGTTAATCTCCAATCGATATGCTTCGCCAACTTAATTATTATTATTTAATAGTTCCCTGTAGGCTTCGAGCCTTAAGCACTCTCGATGATTGATGCGGGAATAAATATTTCCACCTAATTGTGATACAATCTTCATGAATGATTGAATCTCTTAAACGATGCATTACAAAGGTATTTGCCGAATTAATACCGATTAGTAAATATGGCAGTGTTAACCTCGTCGAGCAGATCAGTACGATTGGTTTATGCCCTAATGCGCATTAGAACGTTCAGCTTAGAGACGAGTAATTTATCTGAATAATATCCTTGTTGTTATAAGTTTAGTTTGTCGTTTCGAATTTACATTTTCTCCGCTCGGGGCTCGTTTTCCTTTTTTTTGTTATAATTACGTCACAAAATGGAACTTTAATTTTAATCTAAATACGTTTAAATTCGCTAACTAACCGAACGTAAATTGGTTAATAAATCTATTAAGGAAGGTGTTAAATTATAAATAATTATGGCGATTGTTGTTGGTCGTCGGCAAACAAAATAAATCACTAGTTGCTGATTCGACAGACAAGCGTACAACAAAAAAGGAGATCGTTTATCGTTTTAGAGCAAGCAGACAGGAAATTAAGCCTCGCCTGCTTGTCGTACAGGAAATTCACATATTCGTTTGGATGTGCGTGTGTCGCAAAATGGGTATATTTATTATTTAGGGAAAAAAACTTTTAAATCAAAATTGAATAGGCGTGTAATGCAATTATTACATTATTGGATAGTCCACTACTGGATAATGGAATGTATGCGCTGCTTGATTGGCTGACATCAATTTGAACTTATTTCGACACTTTTTTGTGCAGCTTCGGCTTATAATTAAAATGGACTAATCGAACATCAAATTTGCAAATTTGGAGAAAAATTGGAATTTGTCGAATTAGTTCGGATAGTCTATCCATTATTTTCGATACGTTTTTATTGTTGTTAAATTGACGAAGACATTAATACGAATTATATTTCTGTTCCGCTTTAATTGGCGCCCATTTACCTGTTCATTTTGGCAATTTGGATAGATTATCGAATTTAGGCAATCAGCAACTATGAGAAACGGTATAGGTAAAATACATTCTGAAAACCGTTCGATGTGGATTTACGTTTCATTATCTAAAATGAACTTTAAAACCGCACGATTAAAATATAAATGGCATCATAAATTTAGATCCAACCATTGTTTCAATTTTACTTTTTTAAAAAAATTGTAACTCGCTAAACATTGTATAATATAAGATATTCAAGGTGAAGAGGGAGGAGCATATGAAGGTCATTAATAGTGTCAAAGTGGTTGTAGTCTATTGAACTCGTGGTCAAGTAGATGGATCTACAAAGGTTACAAAAAGGTTTGGGCACGACCTGTTTTATTTTTGAAAGTTTTTCTTGTTAACTTTCTCGTCGCTACTATCACACCTATTTCGCAAAGGTAGGCATTTTTGCACTGCTGAAGAATTGTATACTTGTACCTTGTACGGTGTACACTGCGGATCTTTCGATAGTCTTGTGGCGACTCGAGCCAAATGTGTTCGCGTTTAAAGACAGCGATTAAGAAAAACTCGAGATATCTTAGCGGTTAGAGTAATCGGTGCGACTTCGCGCGACTCGAATTCCATCCCCTATCTTGGCTAAAGTCTTTTTCTTATAATAAAGCCGTTCAGAGGTACCTGACCGGATTTTAAGTTGACTTTTGAGAATGGAACAAGAAGCGTAACAATTTCATAAACTCAAGGTTACGTTTAACCCTTTTACTTTTCTGCTAACGCCCTGCATTTACTTCAACAAACGTTACTAAAGTGAATTCGTTTTTTTATCTCAGAATGAAGCCCTCTCTCTTTGGCAAAAAATTGCGCATTTTTATTTGAAACATAAATTTATCTAATCAAGTTTTTATCCGTTTTATTTTATTTTTATCAAGTTTTTGTAGTCTCTCTCTTAAGCTTCACTTCGCGTACTTGAAAGATTAATCGTTTGATAATTCCAACACCCGCACTAGTTTCTTTTCAACAATAGTCTTTTGACCAACTTCTTACTTTTAAATAACAATTCTAAAACTTACAAAACTATTGTTGGATTTTTGTTGTGCTGTCACCAACAATAATAGTTGATGGGTTTTCATTTATTAACACTCTCTTACATTTATCAAATTATCTTGGAACATTAATCAAAAGAGGAAAAGAGTAATTAGGAAAAGAAAATAGTTGCATGATTTTATGTGTTTAAATCATCAGGCACGCTATACAGGGTAGGGTGGTGCACTTCTTATATTAATTTGTACTCGATGGCTCGCTTTGACCAAGCAGCGTATTAATATTGTCGAGATGATTTTCAGTGCTTATGGAATGTTTCAAGAATCGTTCCACTGTATTTTTACTTAAGAGGGATTCGACTAAATAAATCCCTCCAATGCGAGTACACCTCACTAAACATCGCCAGTTGCATCCCAAATGAACGCTCGTCATAGTTGATGTAGTATGGGACAAATATAATATTTCGACAAACCTCAAAGACGCCACTAGAGAAAGGCCAGGTATGGATGTTGGAAGAAAGTGTGAAGGAAGAAATGTGCTCCTAATGAAGTGAACCGATTTTTTAAAAGACCCTCCCAATAAATAGGAACTTTTGGGCTCATTTCAAACAAATTGGCAAATGTCGAATGTACCGAAGGGAATTGTCGTCACACCTGATGCCGAAGTTATTCTTCGAGGAACTGATAGGTACATGCCATCATGTGATCATGAGGAACTTCTTCAAGGTCACTCATAGTCCTCATGGTGTCCTCTCCCGCTGAGGAAGCGGACACCAGACTGATTATGCACTTACATGATGCAATTTTGAATGGCTGTAGTAACTGTATGATGCATACTGTTGACATTAGTCTAGACCATGGAGCTTCCACTTTAACCTTATCAAGTTTTTTTTTTCGATACTTTAAGAGCCGTCGCTAAATTGAACAGATAGTGTTGCCTGTGCATGAAATTTCGTAAGCTTTAGAGCTAAACTTTTTACGAAAATTCTGTGCTCTTGATTTTCTTGTCTTTTGGTTTACTAAGTGATTTGAGAATCGGTTCCACTGTTATTCAGTAAACGCACTCATACGTCGAGTAAATTGGTCACATTTAAAAATTTTAATGCTACGTGGTTTGTCGCTCGATGAGCAAAATGCTCACGTCTGTTACACGCTGTAAGCATAAGGTCTAAATACTAGAACTGGTTATCGCTTTAGAAAGGTTAAAAACTCAGCTTGACGAAGGGAGAAGATTCCTCTTAACGTTGAGCTTACTGCGATTACTAAAAATGAACTTATTGCTATAATTTATTAATTTCGTCTATTCTTTGTTTCAGGTATGGCAACCCAATTTGTATTTAATTCCAAGCACTTGCCCGGTGAGTTTTTTACTTTTTTATATATAAAACAAAAGATATATTTGTTTCACTTGTAACGTGCTTTTACTGCCAAGTTTCATACTTTTATTTTCTACTTAAAGGTACTTGGGTGAAGTGATTACTGCAAGTATAAATTCTTCAAATACTTCAAATGTTCTGAAATGTTAACTTAAACTTGCATGAAAGTTTTTGTGGTTATACTCGTATATTATGGAAAGCCACATTCGAATGAAAAATTCTTTCGTTTCACTCAAATGCGAATTTTGAATTATTTCAGTTTATTTGTTAAATTTCTGCGCTTTTCACAACAAATATTATTCGGGCTGGTCTTTTTTTTCAGTTAAAACGGTGGAACTCATTAAATTCCTTTTTCCAATTTCGATTTGGCTATCTCCGACTTGTTGTAACGCCTAAATTTGTTTCGATCTCGACTAATGGAAAACTATAAATTTTTGAGATGAGGTCGACGTTTGACGGAGAGCAAACCGTATATTTGCATTTTCACTAGTATGAATATTTGACCTCTCGTTTATTATTTGTTTGTAGTTACAAAAAATTTAACCAACCTAGTGCACTAGGCAACTAGACTATTACATGTAATAGTTTTTAAATAAATGCGTTCACAGGAACCAAATGCAACCACCAAGATATTTACGTACCGTCCGCCGCCAGACAGTTTTCATAAATTTCATTACTTCAATTCTAATCTGAGCAGTGAACTTCGACAAAGTTTTGTTGTAAATTCACTTGAAAACGAACCACTTGAAACGCGAGTTCTTAGACAAAATAATAAATTTTTTAACTCGCTTTGACGTCCGCATACGGAAGGTTCTCGTGTTGTTATTGTCTTATACAGTATGTTCACGGATGGAGTTACAAAGAGGGACACGACTTGTATATGTTTGATTTATGTTAGAATTTTCATAAGCGTAGGTACCCCAGATTTTTTTCTCCCTCTAAATAGTTCGACATTATTGTTTTAACACGGCAAATACAATCGAAAGTGGAATATACGAGGTTTTCAGTGTTGTTAGCTACGAAAGTAGTACTTTTGTGAGGTGGCCAAAAAAGTAACTCTTGAACTTCAAACCTGACCGTTCAAACTGACGGAATTTTTGATAAATTATTATTAATTACTGGGCTGCCTCGGCAAAGTGAAATTTTGCACAAAATCCGTGAAGAAAATTTTCAAACTACACTTTTGGGGAGATGCTGTTGCCGCGCTTATGAAAGCGATTTTTTTTTACAAAAGTTTAGAACTCTTTCTCCAACTTATTATCTTCCCTCACATACCAAAATTTTTATTCTAAAACTTCTATGAAGCCCATGAATCGTGGTGGGGACATAGTGTAAATTCAATTTTTTATTGCATTTCCCTCTTTTTAGAATTCTACGCATATAACTCCGCTCTCTAATTACTAAATGACAAAATAGAAAATGTAGGTAGTACCTTAGAAAATTAAAATTAGTGAATAATACCAATAATACCTAAGGGATTTATTAGAAGCTTAAAATAAAAATAATTATGTAGCACTACTCGAGCAAATCTTTTTTTAGTATCTTCGCCCGCTTTTTATGTTGGTAAAAGCAATATTAAATTTAATACCGATTAATTTAGTGTTGTGCAAAAACAGCAGAGTACGCCTTCATTTTATTGCCACTAATAAAAGGATTTGTAATGTATTACCTTACGCTATTTTATTATCCCCTTTTTACCCCATCTCTCTCTTTTTTCTCTTTTTTAAACCATTTATTTATGCAGAATTGTTCACTAAAACTTGGCGGATCAAAAAGGACAATTTTCAAATTGCGTAGTTGCTACAATTTTATGCGTTTGTGCAACGCTTGCTGAGGCAATAACTTTAAAATTGTCAATTTTTTCGTACGAGTTATAGTTATAATCTGGAGGTGTTTTGTTTCGCTCTTCTACGTTCCGTATACATTTCCTTCAGCTGTGCCATTTTTGGGTGTAGTAATTATAGGCTTTTTTTACTTTTTTGTCGACTTTGCCTCCTTTGGAAAATAATGACCAAAAAACATGTTGTTTTGTATTTAATTACTCGATGTTTCTAGTCTTCTTCAATTGAATCCAATCGATTGTCTTGACTTTTTTTTTAAATTATGTATCATACATTAGGGGTTTTTATTAGAAATTTTCAAGTGGGGGTTGCTGAGGGTGAAAGGGTGCAGCATAAAAATTAATAAACAGTGGTTTTAAATTCTCACTCCGCATCTAAATCGACTTGTTTTTTCTTAAAAGCGCCTATCCATAATATTTCAAGTTATTCCAGGTGGGAACACACTGTATATGTATATTATAGTATATTACTCGCCCATTATTAGATAACACATGTGGTCGTACTATTATGACTTTGTCAAGGACTATACAAAGATGAATCACAAACCAAAATTCAGTCTTATCACTATCTGCTCGCTGCCCGTTCATAACTTAATCATTACACTGTTGTGCTTTGTTGAGTTTATACTTCGTGCATCGTGCAATTATTGAAAAATACGAAAATGTGAATTTTCTACTAATAAAAGTGTCGTGGAAAGTTGAAAATGAATTCACGAGTTCACAATGTTCCGACATTTCTCTATTTCCGGTCATGTAGATATCAAAGTTCTTAATCAAACGCCGTTTGTTTGGTTTATTTGATACGGTAAATAGAGCCGGAATTTATGATTTTTATTAATTTATTCTACATGTAAATTTCTATTATTTAATACTTTTAGTTTTAAAAAACTTCCAGTTAAACCGGAAATAAGCCAAATAAAAAACTTTTTAAAAACACCCTGTAAATTTAAATTTTTATAAAAAAATTGTATGATGAATGAAATTAGCTTTCCTATTTCAAATAGGACACCCGGTAATAAGTTTAGATTTTGGAAATTGGGGACAGATACTGAACTTACTATTGTTTGGCAATACTTCCGGTATCTCTTCATATTTTGAGAGCTTAGCTTCAACACATACGAAAAGTTCCTGTCATGGCCACTTCCGCCATTTTTTAAAATAATTTAATTCTAATTAATACTCACTTTGACGTTGAAAATTGGACCATAACACGCGACTAAACAGAAGAGACAAAATTAACTTACGATACCATGTATAAAATAGGTTCTTTTATTTCTTAAGAGAACGATTTAGGCTCCTCGACTCCTCGAGGGAACTGAGTGCAGATTCCCAACCCTTTCTGACATTATTTTTCCAAAGTTTCTTCAAAAGTATAGAAATTGATGAAGTACCTACCTAAGTAAACTTGCAGAATTGGCGGCAAAACGTAACAAAGATTGATGAAAGTTGTTAGTGACAATTGACAATTTATAATGTCCACCCAGATTAATGCTTGTTATTTTCAAGATATAATCGATTTTGAAAATATATTAGAATAGAATTTTGCGGCTCAATCAACCGTAAAATACAATGTTTAACTCATCCAACCGCGTTCGTTGATTAAGCATAAAACAAGAATTGTTTTAGTTTTGTATTAAATTTAATTAACGAAGAGTTAAATTGCAATTTAAGTTTTGGGAGACTTAAACTTAGCTAGATCAATTTTGCTTTTAATTGGTTGTTTCGATATTAAGCAAAATGGCGTTCTTATTTTTCCACTTGTGGGAAAACACAAAACGTAGAATTATTTATAATTATTGTAGGTAGGATTATAAATGTGAAAATCTTTTTATTTAAATTTGGAAATCCTTCTTGCATCTACAGATTGATGGTTTATTTTAGAAATTTACTCAAATTTCGCTAAATTAAACATTTAACAATAGCTTCGTCACGACAGTGTTGGTTATGGTTATTAGTAGTTTCTAAAATTGTTACGTTGTTCCACCTCGTTCTCTTTTTACTTTTTACATTAAAAAATTATGGTTTGTGTCTATTTAATTTTTTTTTGTTTTGTACCAGGGAATTGAGATACATTTTACATTTTTTTGTGTACTACAGAACAGGTGTAGAAAAAAATCTCTACACTCTCCTCGTTTATACCTATAAAAAAATGTACGTACATGTATGTACATGGACAACAAGAACCATAATATTGTTTTGTAAATTTGGGTTTTTAGAGTGTGGTATTACTAGTGACTAAAATGTATCGAATAATACTATGGTGTGGGGAAGTATATAAGGAGATAATCAAAAATACCATTAACATTTCCAGCATTTAAGGGTAACTGACACTCGAATGAATACCAATACTTTGCACCTTAGTTTTTCTTTAACTTTGAAGCAAACTTTTAAAATTTTTTTAATAAATCGGAAGATTTAACTTCAGAATTTAATAGTTCAATATCTTACAAAGAGTATTCAAGCTCTTATACGAAATACCAATGCCATTTTTGTTAGACTAATTATTATCGATCGAAATGATCGTTAGGACAATCTTGCTCAAAATTAGTACTTAAATCTTCTCAACAAGCAATAGAACTGGACTCCCTTAGATTACATACGATAAATACTGCGTGTCTCAAATAGAGCAAACAAGGGTACGCCAAAGAGACATGTTTTTGCCGTTTAGATACTCAGTTCAATTTATGGTTACAGCAAAGAGGTGATTGATTTGAAAATTGAAACAAATTGTGGAGTGCTTATTAATAATATAATAATAATTATAGGGTTCGTTAAGTACTCTCTCATTTTGCTGAATTCCTTATAAAAATAAAACTGCCGCTATTTCACACTCCAAAAATTTTTTTTATTTGTACCCCGTCGTTAGTCGCTATGTGAGCATTTCCCGCACATTCTTTTTTTCCTATACTTTTTAAGCAAATAATAGTCGCATATAGCGACTAACCTCGTAGTTATAATAATTAAATTTTTTGTGTACGACAATTGCTACTCTTCTGCTACAGAGGAACGTTTCATGTTATGAAATGATCGAGAAGTTCGATTATTAACACTTCAAATTGCCTTTTTTTAGTTGATAACAATTTTTTAATATTAAATAAAATTTTTGTGTATTTTACGTCCGCATCAACTACTGTGGTTTTTAGCAGACGGGACCTACAGCTTTAGGTGGGTTCCGAACCACCAGGACCGGGTATTTGACACATGGAAACACTCCAGTGGTGTCAGCCGGCTTTGAACCTACGGCCTTTGCATCCGCATGCAACGATGCTAGCCTCTAGATCACCCCGGTCATATTTTTAATATTATTTTCTAATAATAAAACAGTAATCATCACGTAACTTTTAGCCTAGCAACTAATGCCAGGTTAACCTCCTTCCGCCTAAGTCCATGATATTTTCTGGACATGGAAATAGCATTTAAATGACCTTGAAAATAACTGTGAAGGTAAACTTAAAAGTTTTAAATAGCCACCATCCCCAGTACAGGTGACTTTGGGACCTTCACAGAGAAAATAAGTTTTTTATTTTAGCCAGATCATCCCAAGATCGGTTTTAGCGGCCTTTTGGTATCCTAACCTGTCTTGGACGGTATCTAGGCCCCCATGAGGTCGACCGGTAGCTAGTTCCGGGGTATTCCGGGGATCCGGCAGGAAGGGGAATGTTCGAGACCGAAATATTCATTTCGCTACCTCTTCCTCCCCAATCAAATCTACCTCCTTCCGTGCTACCCTAAAAGGACTATTTTGAATATTTAGCTTGACATTTATTTGTATCATCCCCGAAAAGATATTCGGGACCCTAATGGACTTAGCAATTGCAACTTTTTCTCAAATTCCTTCTTACATGCTTGTATGACCCATGCGACCTCCTTGTCAAACTTTAAGTCCTCTAATCTCTCCTTTCCTAATTTCTACTCCTCCCTTGAGCAATCTTTCGAATGCCTCGAACTATCTGATTTTGTTAGTTTATACTCCCGGAGTATCTAGCTCTGAACTATCTACGCGGGTTCTTGTTCTTCAGGCCTTTCTTTAGGTAGAAGTTTAGTGAGTTTTAGAATCCAGTTGGTGGAGTTATAGCCGACCATACTAATTTTTAATTGTTTTTGACAATTTGTGAGCTACCTTCCCTTCTCTTGGTATTCACCAAAGACTACCTTGTTGTTGTTGTTCAGTGCAAAAAAGTTTATATCTATAAATGGCGTGACGGTCTTTTAGGGGTTTTTGTGAAAAATGTCGAATTCAAGTCGCCGATGTCTCGTTTTGATGCAAAAGGCTCTTACGCTAGAGGCGCGATTTTCTTTAGGTGAGCAATGACTAGTAGTGGCCCATTTTAAAGGTTTCCAATTCTTGTGTGTTGTCTTCGAGTTTCTTAGAAAGCTTTTCCCCACCTACTAATGAGTGCTCCCAATAAATTTCTGTACCTATTGGCCTATGGGTGATGAGATTGGCTCCATATTTTTCCCAATTAGTATTGTAAGTTCAAATCAAATGTATATCTGTAGCAAAATCAAATTTTCGGTCAAGTTACAAGTACTTACATTAAATTTTGATTAAGAATAATGACATTTTAAAATTAATTGGTATTACGTATAGTAGGCTTATCAAATAACATTTAGGGTCTAATATTATTAGGTTAGTATCAAGGAAATTGAAGAAAATACAGAGTAATTGAATAAGCAAACTTGGTTTATTTTG
Source organism: Malthinus flaveolus (assembly GCA_950108345.1). NCBI lineage: Eukaryota > Metazoa > Arthropoda > Insecta > Coleoptera > Cantharidae > Malthinus > Malthinus flaveolus. Next base: position 94,670,674 of record OX467285.1, read on the forward strand.
CATTTGTGGGATTTAATTAAATAGTTTTGATCCTGCTGCTTTATTATTGCAACCTAATTTCTCAATTAGAACTTAATCAAATTAATCCATCTCGTGTAAATCGATATGGCTTTTCTACAGATACTTACCTAAAATGTAGCGAAGTTTGTAAACGAAGGCTAGCTTTTATACTTAGGAAGTTAAATAATACAAAAAAAATGTGGAAGAAAAGAAAAATTATGCTCCCAAGTCACGTATGTATATTCAGAAAAGCTCTGCCTTTTGGGGGCTTTTTATAGCGCGTAATAACATTTAGGAAGTTGTTGTGGTGCAGTAAGAGAAATAAATCTGGCAGGTCGCGCAACTCAAAAAAAATCCTAACTGATATACATTTTAACAACCCTTAACGAGCAAAGGAGCTTAAAATACGTCTATTAAATTTAAAAGAAAATCAAATTAGCGCGTTGAGAGTTGAGAGCATTTCTGCGCAACGTAAAATTTAGTAGGGCACGATACGCGCGCAAGCAGGTGAAATAAACGTATTTATCTCTCATGCTTCATACCTTTTTAATTAATGTCCCTCTCTTCTTTGTACACTTTTGTAGCCACCGACCCCTCTTTGTTTGAAACATTTTAGGCATTATTTGTTCGTCAATGTCAACCCCCAAAAACAAATTTCTTTATCCGTATTTCTAGAGCCACTTTAATTAGCTGCTTAAAGCGTGTGATAGTTTTGGCTAATTGCGATTGTTTTATCCCTCCCTAGTAGTAGGTACTAACTAAGATGGTGAAATATCTTATATGATTTGGGTTAAACTCGAGACGTTATAGTCGATAATACGGAGCACTTCATCTTACTCTCTTTGTTTTAAGCTTTATTGATTTCTTTTCTCCAAATAAAAGCAAAAGGGCACTTTTTAAAACTTGTCATTTGAGAGCTTCCATTTTTAATATAAAGTACTTTCCTATACTCTCGTCATATTGTTTATTGGGCGTTAATAAATTGTGGGTTTTTACCAGTAAACTTCTTCATTAACACCGTTAGAAAGTACAGGAAGGAACTTTCGTGTTCATGTCGACTCGCTTTGTTCGTAACTCGACCTTTCTTTTCTAAAGTATTGCTCTTTTAAGGACATTAAACGAGACTTTATGTTTTTGTACGATTCTTTAGTACTTTGTGTTAAAATTTACTTTAAAACTATTAAAAGTAGGGCTGTTTTTTTGTTATAAATTTGGCGCCCGAGCAGGGATTTAAAAATAGTAAATTGGAATCAAGGCAGTTTTGCGTCGTTCTGAATGGTGGGAGAATTTTTATGATATGTGGTATGCTTTTTGCGAGTTTTTAAAGCTCTTTAAGCGCTTAGGGGCCCACAGAAACTATTAAGTTAATAACGAAATGCCATTTAGTGATATGCCACTAGGACTGTACTAGTTTTCAGGTTTTATAGCACCAATTGCAGCGCTAATGGGGTCTGTTTTTGATTTCAAGTTCTACTTACTTCTCAAAACTCAAATTGTATTCGTGTGTGGTGTAATAATACGTAGTTGAGGCTATTAGTGGTGGTGTAGTGACCACACTGCACTCATTTCTTTAACGTTTTTAAAATCTTATACCATATGAAAGCAAAAAGGGCATATTTAAATTAATTATCACCTAAGTACTTGTGGACATTAATCGTGTCTTCTAAAATCTTCAGCTCGTATAGAGCGAGCGGTTGCATCGCTTTTACCCAAACAAACATATTTGATCCAATTTATTTTGCGCAATCTTTAAAAGTTAAATCTTTTTTGTTAAAATAAGCTCTTCTTAATAATACAGATGCGAAAGTTTGCACAAAGTGGGGTTTCAAAATAGTTTCCTGTTGATAAAAAATGATTAAAGGAAGAAAATTCAGGCTGTCGACAATAGTCTTCTGGCACGAAGCCGAGTTTTACAAAGACGAAGAATATTTACTTTTAAGCACATATATCGCATGATACTTTGAGGTGAATAACATCCTAGAGGTATTTCATCAAGAACTTAAATCTCCTCTTTTTTTAAAAAAAAACGCCTCTTGTTGGAAAAACAAATTTAACTTCGAAACGAGTATCGTGAAAATTTCCTTCAGCTATGTTACTGCTATTAGTTAATTATTTCTATTATGAATTTGCCTAATTTAGATAAGATCACATGCCTCAAGTACACGTTTTCTTGAAATTACATCACCATTAGAGGGAGTAACTCCGCGAACAAGTGGTTTGATTTCCTGAAGGAGCTTCCCTATTACGTACTTCTTAGGCTGCTGTTTCGATAATTAATTCTTAACAATCAACGATATTAGTTTAATTCTAACCTTTAGTATAAGCCCTAAGGCTTTTAATTGAAGGGGAAATTTTTAGAGTTAAACATAAAGCTATTTTAAGAACTTAAGAGTGGATTTAATTTGAATATACCGGAATGGCGAAAGTTTGTTTTATTGTGAGAAATGCCATTTATATTGTTTGTTTACTGCTTCAAACATGACCTTTTTGTGAATTTTTACGCCCTAAGGTACTTATTTTATATTGAACAAACTATTCTTACATCTTTGATCGACAACGTGCGATGCACCGAATGGGATGTAGATGCAGGAAATATCAAGAGAGGGCACATATTCCACTTACATTTGTTTTATTTGCAGACCATGATTCAAACGCTTTAAAGCCAAGTAAGCCAAGTGGTAGCGGTTAGTTAGCAGAGCCGTGAATACGCGGCAATTAAAACGAACGTACATTAAAATAATTACAGCGACAAACAGTTTGCTATTCTCAACTACATTCAAGGTCAAGCGGCAAAATTGACAAAGTCGCGCGGTTACTAAATCAAGGTTAAATGGGCGTGGCTTGTGCGGGAAAGTGACGTAATTGTGCGGGTTAAGCGGGAGGAACCTAATAACCTCTTTAGTAGCCAAAGCTTAGCAAACGCGACATTATATACTTTCGATTCTCTTCTGACGATGGTGTACGAAGTTTAAGAATTTTTTTATTGTCAAGTGATCAACTTATAAAGTCATTTCGCATCATTTGTGGCGGTAATTTGGTTTGGGTCATTAACTTTATGCTAGATTAACAAGGGTTGTTATCACCTCGATTACAAGTTCGATAAATCGAAACCTTCTTCACCTAAATGGGAAAATTTCAAAATCTTACATTTGTAATTGAATTAGGTACAAGACTAAACTTGCTACTATAAAATTTTCAAAATTAATCTTTACTGTCCTAAGGGCCACTTAGATGAAAATTCGCAATTTAATTTAAGTTATAATTGAAAACAGTCTCAACTTGTTGGACGTGTGAGGATTGTTTGCGTCATATTGGAAATATATATTGGAAAACGCTGATCTAAAAGTCCACTAAATATGATAGCTGTCCCCTCCGATTTCTTCCAGGAGTCTGACTACATCCTGTAAAAGCTCGATTTACAAATGCACCAACACGACAAAAGATTGATATTGTCGTCATAAATAAGAAAAGACTGCAAGGTATTTGGCAGTTGTAGAAGAGATAAGAACCGGACAGTTGAAGCAGGCGTGCCTATATGGAACTCGATGACGTTCCATTCAATGGGGAGCTCTAGCGACTAGCGACTCATATACGTTGTTTTATATTGCGCAATTGAAATATTTCCAACGGAATCAATATTTTTGACGACATAAATTAAATTTGAGTTATACGGTTACCTATAATTAGGTTAATTACTTATTATCAACACATGTGAAACAACCTAAATCTATTATTACATTGCTGTTTGTACTTGTGTATTCGCAATATAATTACATATTGTTCGAATACATAATAAGACATTATACCCACCTACCTCAAATTGAAAATAACAGATTTTTTATTAACTTTTAGTAGGTACTTAAAAATCAAAAGTATAATAGAAAATTAATAGAAATTTCGTATTATGTTTATTTATTATATTACAAATAATGCTTCATTAAATCGCCGTTTGGTTTATGGTAATTAAAAAAAAGAGAGTACGTATAATCAATTTAAAACATTTAGCTGCGAATTTTACTGTTAAATAAACTTTAAAAGCAAAACCATGTTTACTTAAAGTAAAAAAACAAATAGCACTAATTATTATGACATCATTAATAAAAAAAAGATAGTCATTAAATTGAAAAGTTGAATAAGCAGCTTATGATACAAAATGTTTTCCTATTAATGGCGTTAATTGAAAGCGCATTTGTTTAAAATTTGTTGAAAAAATATCATTATAAATTATAATTCATTAGTAGGATTAATTATTTTTTATTGATGCCTTTTCAAGTCTTTTTTTTAACGCTCTTGTGGTTCGGTAATAGCAGTGGGAGAAGTTCACCATCTAGGTTCGTGGTGCACTTCAGAAGCTTCATCTTGTGATTTTACGGCAATTTTATCTATATACTCGTAGAAGCACTTTGTATGCCATTTTATAGATATTGAATAGGTATACTTGTACATACAGGGTGTCCCGGAAAATCATTGGCAACACTCCACGGCGAGTTCCCAGGATCAAATTAAGAACTGTGCTCCTTTTTAAATTATATCCCAAAATGCCTACTTATCTTATACAAGTCAATATGTGGTAGAAAGAGGGGCAAATGTTCTAATTTGGTCTTGGGAACTCACTGTAGAGCGTTGTCGGTGATTTTTTGGGACACCCTGTATATCAATTTATTTTCCATGCGATTTTTAACCCGTCAACATCTAGTACGTTCGTCTTAGTTTAAGGCTGAACTGCTTCCTTTCAGTGAATTATGTGCTTTTGCTAAGTCAATCGCCTGTCGAGATACATACCCAAACATTTTGCATTATCTTCATATATTTTAACTACTAACCATTCAAGGTCACTGAGTTTTACCACTTTGTGGTAAATGTTACCTGAACAGATTTTTCGCTATTTACTTTCATTTTCCTGAGCTTAGGCCACTTTTGTATTATTCAAGTTACAAACGGTGTAATCCTTATTTTCTTGAATTTTGTATCTCAATTTTAGCCGTTCTTTAGACGAGTACCCAAAAATTAAATTTGTAAATGTTAAATTAGCTCAATCAATTAGCTAATTATAATTTATTTAATCTAAAATCGATTTATTTGTAGTAGCATCAGTTTACAAGTTTACTACGCGTGCCTACAATGAAAATTTCAATAAAAATTTTATTTTTTAGATAACTAATTAGATTGTAATTAATTATAATCTTTTTGTTTATGCACCGATAATTAAATAAAACAAACATTACTGAAATTTATAGTAGATTCGAGAATATAGGTTAAATGAATAATAAGGGGAAAAAATAAAACAATAACGAAAAAATATTCTATTATGGGCCTACGGCTTAATATGTACAATGTACACGTACACGTTTTTACTTAATTAAAACCTCATTACCAAAAAAATATTGTTTCTTCTCTTCCCCCGTCCTCCCCATCAGGTGAAAATCTTTTTATCAATCAATAAACTTCCATTTTGAATAGCAATAAATTCGTTTCAAGTCAACAACTTGAGTTTTCCGGTTATTGTTTGGAAGGAAAGCGAAAAATGTTGAAATTTTCGTAGTAAAAATAAACGTCCTCTCATACGCGATTGTCGTCTAGGTAAAATTTTTTGTACGAAAACACAAATTTAAAATTAATTTTTATTGGATTTTATTTGTCTTAGCCACTTTCGCCCTTCAGTTTTAATTGTTTAAACCGAGTTTATTGATTTGTGAGACTGGCATTTTCAATAGCGGTGTACTTTAATTTTAAGATAATCCCAGGGGGTTGTAGAAATGTTTTGTTTCTTTACAACAACTTAATAACATGTTCTTCGCTGCTTTCACTTTTTGATTCTTTGCATCTTAAATTTGGTATTTTATACGAGCTGAACGTTTACAGAGAACTCTGTTAGAATCTATATTTTAAAAAACGTAGAGGGATTTGGTACAATTGCGAATTGCTCACTTTCAATACATTTTTTTGTAACTTCGATGGTAAACTCTCATGTAGCAGTTTGGTGTTATTGCGCCTAGTGCTCAGAAGGCCGAGTTTTCTGCTCCGAATTGTGTATTTGAATTCTTGTTACGATCGTAGACACTCCTAAAAGTCTCATAAGCACCTATAGAATTTTTTTTGGTCTATTAACTCTCATTGTGATTATTGAGTTTATTATCTCGATTTATATGTTCTTTGTCTTGCCACTCTAAACCCCTATAAACACAACTACGTTTATTATACGTAAAAAATACGGTTACGGGGTGTAATACACGTATCTAGTATATTTTTGACACGTATACAATTGGTATTTTTTTAAATCGTAGCCATTTTTACGTTAACTGTACGTAAGTTCTTAACGCATAATAAACGTAATCAAGTAACGAGTAATATACGGAAATTTAAGGTAGCTTTAACTTTACGTTTTATTACCAAAGGTACGAGTAGTTAAAACTTACAGTTTCTATACGTTTTTCGGCAAAGTATATTAAATTTAAAAAATATACGTATTGTTGTGTTATGAAAGTAGACCAAAATAATTATAAATAAAAAAATGTAAGTAGTTTTAATTGAATTTAACAAGTGCGAAAATAAAACAAAAAGGAGAAGTTCCTAAGCGATGAGAAGAAAAACAAAAGGAAGATAGTGGAGTTCACGTCAAAAATTGGTAGAGGTCGGTCGTGGAACCGTAAAATATAAGTGAGAGAGAAAATTTCACAAAAGTTCTCATTGGAGACATATCGAGGTTGATAACGTGACCGAAAAATTAAGTGAACTGAAAAATTGGAGAAGGAAGAATTTGAAAAGGTGCAATTGTGTAATAAGAGAAAGAGTGATATTGGAAAGAAGACAAGAGTTGTAACTAAAAGCACAAGAGTCTTAACGAAAGCAAGTGTAAATAAATTAAGGCAGGTTTGAAAGATAAAATTTGGAAATGGTACAAGATATGGAGTTCAAGAAGCAACTGAAGGCAAATTAAGAGAAATTTGGAAAGCAAATAACAAGAAGAAATAATGGATATTGGACAAGGAAGATAATTTTTGAAAGAATAGTAAATAAAGAAAAAATTGGTGGCGGAAGACAACGCATGCATGTGTTGTTAGTAACGACAGACAAAAATTTGGGGTTAGTAAATTTAGTAGAGTAGTGAATTTAGGTTAGTAATAAAGAAAAGTGTTTTATTTTGAATTATTTTTGAAATTGTGTTGTTTAATGTCATATCCCATGTTTAGTTAATAGGTTGTTTATGATTATTTTTTTATATTCGGTACAATAAAAGAAAATGTTAGCTTCTCATAACACAACAAAGTAAATAGGCAGTTTATTATGAATTTTTGGTGATTTTAAAGCGGCGAGAAAAAGTCCACCCTGAGATTAAAAAAGAGTAAAAGGTTTATCTATGTGCGTACGAGAGATCACGACAGTATATTTAACGTCTAAATTGATACTTAAAATCGATTTTAAGTAATACATATAATTTACATAACTGTGGTTATTGAGAACAGATCTTGGGTGTTACAAATTTTTCAGTAAAGTATTTAAATGTAGATCATTTTACAACCCCCATTATTGCTATTATTTCAACCTGATAGCGTCGTTCTCGTAATAAATTTTTCCAGGAAAATTGTTTGTACCTTTGAACTATTTTTCATTAGAAACTACCCCGTAGTTATTGTATTTAACTTCGCGAACTCGTGGATTTTTAATCTAGTTCCTTTACCCCAAAAAAATATAGTCAAACAAGAGCATTTTCTTCCACCAACATAACGTTTAATTATTATTTTTCTTTCTTCCGTATTATTCAAATAATTATAAAAATCTCGTTGCCGCTTTAATAGTTTTTAAAGTGAAGTAATAATTATTATAAGAAAAATCGTGCAATAGACACAATAGACTTTTTTTCTCTATTTCAAATTAAAAGCTTGTCAACATAATTAGTGCTTCTTTGAAAGTTATAAAAGCTTTTGATGTACATTTTGTTAATTAGAAATTTCAGTTATTCACTATGCTTTCAGAAATAATAGAGAACGGGAGCATTTGCATACTGCTCCCGTTGATGCCATTGCATCTGGGATACCAGCATTTTCTCTACAAATTTGAACATAACGTATTATATTCCAATCTAATGTCCCTACACCTTTAATTATAACTTTACGAATTTTCCCAGTAATGTCCCCTTTAATTAGAAAGATTGAAATTTAATAACATAACGTATCTTTGTTGTGATACTAAAAACGGATTCTCTCAAGTATCGCTAACATAGAAAAACCTTAAATGAAATAAGACACCGACAGGAAAGAATACTTGGATGTTTAAGTGCATTCTTTGAAAAAGCATTATCGAAAGCCGATCCTACCACTTAAGATCTGATAAACCACACGCCAAAAATTGTCATTCTTCATCTCCAAAGCGGACCTTAATAATTGCTAAAATAATATTAAATTATTTGCCGGCGTTTTATGTGTTTTCGAACTAATTAAATTTTATCTTTCTAAATTATTATAAATTAGTTTTTAATTATTGTTGCGGCTCGTTGCAAGCAAATTAAGCTCGTTCGCAACTTACGCTAATTGGCTTACGTTTAGACTGATATTGTTCTTTTTTGACGTTACAAAATTACGATACGACAACGCTCTGTTTGCGATAACAATAATTCTGATTGCTCGGAGATCATCCTAATCAAATATCTATTTGGGACATTTTATAGCAAATGGAGATTCTCAAAAGCCAAAAATACCAATTTTATACGTCAAAAAAATATACGAGAATCCAGTAACCAAAAGCGAAATACGAGATACGTGTATTACACCACGTAGGCGTATTTTTTAAGTTACATATACGAGTAATAAACGTATCTGCGTTTATTGGGTTAGCTTCCTATTTAAAGTAAAAACGCTCCGTATAATTTTAGTTTTTGGAAATCGTGGAGAGCTTCTGAGCATACTATTGTTAGTTACTGTTTCTGATATATTTTTTAATATTTTCAACACGTACAAAAAAGTTCTATTATGGCCACATCAGTCATTTTATACGACAAATAATTTTTACTCCTCTGATAGCCCAATCTCCATTAGGCGATGGCGAAAAATTTCTTCCAAAGTTGATTGAATTTTTTTTTCCGAAAAAGCTTCCAGATTACCTCAGAAAATTGAAACCAAATTCATACCCTATTAAGACTCGAATGATTTTAAACTAAGCTGTACAGGCTAGAAGCGGAATAAATTGAGAAATAAACAATCATTTTCTCCTATTATCTTATAATTGCTTAGGTTGTTTGTCGTCAAATAATAATAATACACACACTGTATATTTCTAAAATTTAGGGTTATGTTGTTTGTTTTAGTAACTTTATGTAAGTCAATGATTTACATATGAAACGACTCTGCTCAGAAACTTAATTTCACGCTCTTGTGTTTGTTGATACACAACTAACTACTGTAGTAGCGTAATACTAAAGACTTGGAAGTTGGTTAACAATTTAATACCATTTTCTCTTTAGTTTATATTTAAATTTTATATTTTACCATTGTAATGAAAATATTTTACAACTACAACTCAAAATGTATTGGCAATCTGTTCGTTACAACTTGCATTAGACGGATTGTAGGTTTTAACAACGAGTTCTAACTTTGTTTGGTCGATTCGTGTGGTCGTATTATACTTTTTATAGATTTTTATTCTTGCCCGAGGGGCATACATTTTCCACAAGCAGTTTCTAACTAATTTCGTGCTTCTATTATGTTTGATGCTAGCGTTTAAAAGTGTTTGTAGATAATTATCTCTACATTTTTATCTCTTATGGAGTTGATGAGAGAATTGATTAGTTTTTCACCTCAGGGATCTTTTACAATAACGGACGAATTTTTCGAGTGCGATGGAAGATATTTGTAATAAACAGAGCCTCAAGTTATTTGTCCATTATTTTCAGTACCTATTCACTTTTGCTTTATTTATTCACCATGCTCCTCCGGGTTGTTCGGGATAATTTAGTGACAAATACTTTTTGTGAATTAATTTTAAAAATTGCTTCCTTGTTAACAAAACTTACCGTGACTGTACTCGTAAAGTTCCAAAGCGCTGTCTAATGACTTATCTACTTAGAGCACCTCTACAGTGTCGTGGGTTCCAAAGTAAGTTCGGTTACGAACAATAATGCATGTCGCAAACAACATCATTATTATGCTCCGACGTTCTCGTATTGAAGTTAAATTTAGATTGTTCGGAACAACATACAACATACAATTCCTTCTTCTAAGATGCATCTATACGAGTGTATGGTTGCTCGTTAGTCTATGCGCCCACTAAGCTTTCGTTTCACAACGTTTTTGAGTCTCTACGAATATTAGAGTGGACTCAAAAAATTATTTACGGCTTTACCCTGATTTTTCTTTACTACAAGTTGTTAAGAAATTGTCCAAAAATGATCTAGCCTGTTGGCCGATCAATAAAGAGGAAGTTAAAATAAGACATCGATTTAACTTTTTGTATTTCATCTTAGTTCTTCTACGACTGAGCTTGAGACTCCGACGTGCAACTCTTTACCATTTCGAAATTTATTTTAGAAGTTAACCGAAGGACTTATACATCTTCGTCACTCACAGTTTGATTTTGGTTTAACATATCTGCCAAATAAGGAGAAATTGCAGTTTGTGTCGGTCATACCATTTGACGCTGAGAGCAGACTATTCACGACTTTGAATCTTTTATATCGAGTGAGAAATCAATAACTAATTCACTTTTGAGGATACCCATTAAATCGTAAGGTTTGCTTAGAAATTTGATTGAGCTGAAACGTCGACTTTCTACTATACATTATCATAAAAGAAGAAAAGGTAAAATGGAAAACAATTTCCACAATAAATTTAAGAAAAGCTCGTGAGTCGTTGAACTCTTTTTAAATTTTCAAAAGCATCTGATTACTATGCTACACCGTAACTTAATTTATTTAATGAAAAGGGCTTTCATTGATCTCCGGTCAGTAAAGGAAGGTCGTTACAAATTTGCTGCATTCCGGTTACCGCATTCGACTGTCGCATGAACGATCGGTTTAATATATTGTTCTACTCCTTCCACATTAACGCTCTTACGGTTTGTTAAAGAAATTAATTCGATTATTTTAAATTGAGTTAGTCTAAAATGGAACACAAGAACATACCGCGCAAAAACCAATTGACTGTGTTTTAAAATCGTTTGTTAAATGTCAAAATACCGTATATTAACAGGTATCACTTTCATTATGAAGGTTCTTGATTAGCCGCCCTTTTGTTTTTGTTCACTAATTTGGTAAAATTCGATCAGTTAACCGCCCTTTTGTCGGTAAATTTACGGGCTATTAGTTTATCTTTTAAGATTATTTTGGAACGCATAAAAAATAACCGAAATTTAGATACGACGACGTTTCGTATTGTTGTAACCGTCATCAACTTAATTGTTTTAAATATAGGGCAGAAATTGACTACACTTGGTTTGAAAACGCCGTAGCGTAGGTAAGTAGCGACAGGGGGATCTCGTTCGAAAGATATTGTCTACAAAGTCCACAATGGGCGTGTACTTGTTTATCTTTTCGTTTTCGTCGAGTTTCTCTGCTCCATCCGGATGGTGACGTCCACAATAACGGCTTTTCCATTTTTGTTTATAATTATGTCAAGCCTTAGTGCTTCTGCTCCGCTTGGATGGCAGGTCATCACTTCAGCGATTGTCCAACCATGCTGCTCAAGGTGCGAGGCCAGTTCTGTCTTTGTACGGAGAGGTTTCCCAAAACGCTTTCCCCGAGTATATAACCAACGGTTTCGGGTTAAGGCGAAGTCTTCGGCATGAAATGTCATTTTGGTGGTAGCCGTCTCTTTGTTTCCGAAGGTGTTGGTTTGCAGCTTTAAGGCGTAAATGTACTGGCCGGATTTTAACCCGATATTAAAGTTACGCTTCTTCAAATTTAAATTGTCGCAAGCGAAAAAATTAATACGGAGTTAGTCGCATAATATGAGCGTTTCCCTCACATTATATTGAGCCGACTTGAATAAATCGTGTTGTTTAGAAGCCAAAAGTTTGAAGCTGGCGCATTTGTAAAGCGCTCCACTCATTCGCTCTGTTGGGCTGTTTTGGCTCTCTTGCCAAATTCTGTTTTCTTCGCCAAGTTACGTAGCGTCGAGTGTTGGTCGTGGTATAATTACGACATTGCTTTAATCATGTTCAGTCGCCATAGCTCTTGCAACTTCGGGAGACCGATCCCCACCGTCCTTTTTGAGAGCTGCCCATCAATGCTGTGTGAGAGAGAGTGTTGATGGTAAATTAATGTGAGAGGTTTTGCAAGATGTATTGCCTCATAGTCATGGGAACTCCCGCCGCTTACCTGCGCGAATTTCTTCGCTTTGACATTCTGAGCCCTGAGCACAATCATAATGCTTTGTTTTAATTAGACAGTTGGGCACCCCTGGTCCGAATTCAGATTCGTATCATAGAACGTTAGGTACCTGTTTTTAATAAAATTCTTCCAGTCAGAGATACTGCTATTTTCAACCTTGGCCGCGTTGTCGTTGCCCATCATCAGCTTATCATAAATATTTTCACATTTTTTAATGGATTAGTTTTATGTGCAATTTAACGGTCTTTCGATTGAGATAAATTTTGCCATTTTTGAGAGTAATGCGGCTTTACGTGACCCACTTCTCAATATTGCCGCTCCTGCTAGAGATTTGTGGCTAAAAATATGTTTAATGATTTATTATTCATGGGCGAATTACTATGAAACTTTTTTTTTTGTTAATGTGGGACAAATACGAGAGTTTTATTCTTATTGAATAATTCTGTATATAAATATCGAGACAATCAGTTATTAGGACGCCTAGTTATCCAGTAAAAGTTTTTGAACCATTACCATTAGGTTAGTTTCGATCGAAACCAATAATTGATATTTACGTCAATCGGAAAATTGAGCACTTCCCAATAGGTAATTTCGTTAGAAGAGAAATTGAAATTAAACCGTCGATAGTTTTATGAAAAGTTTAGTGACGAAACGTTGGAATTCTGTCAAAAATAGTAACGTCTATATTATCGTATAAGAATATAAATATTTTTATGTAAGTAAATATGGTTTTGACATCTGGATATTATTGGCAAGGTGGTAAAATCAGATTGTATCGACATTTTTGACAAATATCGTATGGTTTGGGTTTCATATTGTAGTTCCAATATCGTTTTTTATTTCTTTTGTACGATTTTGATATAAAATATAAAGGCAATAACTAAACTAAACTGACCAATAATTGTCGACCAGTATTCTATATTACGTAGAACCTTTTATGACAGGCAACACTTGCGGAAAACAAATTTGCAGCTAAAATGGGATTAAACCTTTGGTTATTATTTGTGTTCAAAAAAAAGTTGTATTTTTATGAAAAGCTTTTGTTATTCCGATTATATACACTCTTTTTATTTTTTATTATTTTCCGCAATATTTTCGCTCGTAATAATGACTCTGCTTCAGTTAATTTGTATTTTTTTTTCTCAAAATTGCAAGCTACACAACTTCAACTTTTATGATTTAAGACTATGTTTTCTGCAAAAACTTTCGGTGGTTGGTTCTTTCACTTCTCGCAAAGTTTTAATCAATAAATGCTCGGTTATAGTGGTAGGAAATGTTTATTAAGATTTTCAGTTTTTCTTATACTTTTTTGTGCTAAAATTTTTTTGACGTGAGAGGGTTTTTCTGCTCGTGTAAAATAATAGAACAATCAGACTTTTTGTCTTTTGTCCAGTCTATCAGAAAATGTATTCAAAACAAATGCTTAGCCCCCGAGGGTTTAAATTATTCATGCCCTCTAGTCGTGTCGTCTCTTTATACTAAGAGTGAAGATGGTTTTAAAGAAGGAAAAAGAAAGATTAGTACGACCGAGACGCATGTACAACATGTCGTCACTTAGCTTCATACAAAAGTCGTAAAGTTTTTCGTGTATGAGGAAGAATGGGGTCGTCACTCGAGGCAATAGTGCAAGTGCTTCAGGTTATGTATAGAGAGAGGGTTAGTTTGTACAAACAACGTTTTGTTTTACTTGCCTATTAATGCTTGCTTGCAACTTTAAAGTGGTTCTGTCGGATGGGTTTACAAGTCGTTTTGTGTTTGCATTAAGAAGAGCCCATCGTGTTTTAGGGCCAAGTTATATTTGTTTACTTCCTTATTTGTGGCAACTTTTAAATCTTACACTTTTTAATTTATTTCTTCTTCTCTTTCTTTTTTCTTAAACACTTAATAAAGTATTGTTCGAAAAAACATCCCGCTCATTTACAGTCCAAGGTTAAGAATTCACTTATCGGGACGATTAGAACGAGAACTTGAGATTTTTTCACTCACCCGAAACGAGCAAGGAATTAAACAACAAAACCTTAGCTATAGTAGTTGCCAGATAATTGAAATACAGAAGCGGACGTCCGCAAATACAAGAGTTTACCCTAATAAATTCCAGATTCTACAAAGTCGAAGTAACGACATATAAGTTGTAAGTTGTTTTGAGAATGCCAAACAATCGTTTAGTCGAGTATTGATTTTGACAATTGAAGTTTATAAGAATTTCCATGTTTTTCTTTGCACTAAAAATATATTGGAGTTTAAACTTAATAATACGTCGATACACAATTCTTTGTTAGTGCAATACGAACAGTAAACATATCTTAATAATGTAAAAGAAGAGTAGCATTCTGACGTATCAAAATCAACTTTTGTTTGTCAATAAAAGTTTATTTTTTCCCAAGATTTGCTAGATAAATTCTTATATTAAATCAGCAGGAAAATTACGCGAGGCTAATTTTTAAGGCTTGACGGCTTGACGATTTCAGGTGGTACTTGTGCTGCTCTTTCTTCTGAACTTAAATACACAGGATAATACCTGGAATCCCAGGGTCCCACCGCCCAGAGCCAGTAGATATACAGAGTGCCACATTCGTTTGAGACGTTAAATGCCACCCTTAAACACTCATAAATAAACTGTAGTACAGAGTGGTTAACTGGAAGTGGTCTACTGGCTTTGCCACCGCCGCGTTACTTGTACTTCCCCTTGTGGTCCTTCTCTGACTCCTTTGATGGTGACGCTCGTGCCTTGGATGTCTAACTTGGTCTGCAATTTCTTAACCAGATCCGCATACGAGAGCGTATACGATACAATACGCATACGATTTCTTAAGCCTTGTACACTCAGCCACGACTGGCTCTTCAGTTTTTCTTCTCTTGCCATCACCATATATTATGCTACAAGAGATCGTAGAGCCCTTCAGGGACAGGTTCATCAGCTTCCTAACTTTATTAGTTTCTAACCACAAGATTCCATTAACGGCGACTTCTCTATCTCCCCGCTCTTCCAGGATACTCCTAACTTCCTTGAAAACAGCAAGGAGCTCCATCCTTTCCTAGATTTCTGACATAACTTTGTAAATGGCGTTTCTTCGGGATTTTAATCTTTTCTCAGTTTTATAATCTCTTCCAGGTGATCTACTATACTGCCCGAAAGTAACTGCCGCTCCGGGTGGCGATCTCTGAGGGCTGCCATTTATTCCAGTCGTCTTCTTGTATTCTAGATATAGCCACAAGCTTGGCGTCTCCTCTATCAGTCAGGATATTTCCGGTAAGGATTTTGGTGCTTAAGTCAGCATCTACTGGCCACCTCACATCGAGGAGGACTGCGAGGTCTTCCTCGCCACGCAGCCTCACTGCATTTGTTTAGTTATTTATTTGCTTAGTTTTGCTTTTCTGGGCCGGCAGTGCTATACGCGCCTCCTGAGTTGTCGGACTTTGAGTTCATGTCTGTTCTTTTCGTTGGCCAGGTTTTCCTTCTCAGAAGTTCGCTGATTTGCATCTGATTTTTCATTGTATTTTCTAGCTAAACCATTTTGACTGTAGGTCAGTCATCGAGCTTCTCCTGGATAGACTAGTCCAAGACCCGTTTTAGTGGAATTTACAGCCAAAGTGGAGTAGAGTGTTGCCAAGAACTAGAGAACTAGAGCCGCTCCAAAGCTGACTCAGTTACCTGTTTCTTCGACTAAGAATAATTCCTGTTGTTTTGAGTGCCGAAAAATGAAGTTATTCGGAGTTTATTTTTAACTCCTGGTGGCAAATGCTCTTCTAATAGCCTATTCTTTCATCTCACACACATCTGAACAACCGACCAAAATATCCCCGCTCTTTCACGCACGTAACGCTCTTCTGTAATACGAGGCTAAACGTTGGTATTCATCCATTCCGTATAATTTCTCTTGAAGAATCTTTGTCTCACGCGTGTTATAATTTATTAAACGTAGAATTTCCACATTATTATTATCCTACAACTTGTCTTTTGAAGATGTTTTTTGTGTGCCTCTATGCTTTCAAATAAAGTTCAAATTATCCTTACAATTTCCAACTCCGGCTAGATAATTTATTTCTAGTGTCGTATAACTTTTGCCACAGAGCAGTAGTTTGTAATTAGTCGGTACGTGAAAGGGAAATTTTTTTTCAGTTACAACAACCGACGTAAATCGATTATTTTGATTGGGAATTTTACAAAAGGGCACACTTGAGCTTGATTTTCATTTTAGAGGGCGTATAAAAATATTTTCATTAAAATGTTTAATGTAGGTACATTTTGGGATTTGATTGGAAGAAGAAAAAATTTACGAGACACGAGATGTAATATTAGAAATGGATAATTTAGTTTCAGTCCATGTATAAAATGAATATTTGATTTACATTTGGACTAAAATTTTATTTTCGGTAAAAATATTGAAGTCGAGATGAGCAAGATCGGATAAGGATACGAGGATGGCCAAAATATCTGCTTTTCGTAGTGTGGAATGAATAATGCATAGTTGCATATCCAACTGGAACTGGGTGGTCGTTCATCGATCACGATCCTATTCTTCCACAAAGAAATACAGTTTACATATCATAAATATTGCATTTTATCTCACCTTCTCTAACCCTTATTTTACTCCCTTTTTTCCTTCGACTAAAAATGTTTCTTGTAGTAGTAGTATCAATTTAAGCTCATTCAAATCAAAAAGTTGCGATTAATTCGTGCGTATTCTAATTGAAAAATGGGAAAGGAATCTGTTACGTGATTAGGTAACAAAACAAAGCGTGAAAAAGTTTTTCCGGTGCGCTCTTTTTTCTCTTCTCTTTTTTTTGTAATTTTTGATTGAAAAACTCTTACAATAAAAATTGATTTATTTATTGTTCTTGTTTTACTACATTTTAGCATTATCCGATCTTTGGAGCTTTGGAATAAATCAGTCTTTATCGTAAAGTTTCTGTTGTTTTAAAGAGATTTGAAATAAACTTGGTCTTTTTTGTTTTTCCTAATGATTTAGCAACAAAATTGAGAGGAATAGAAGGCGGATTTACATTCTATTATATAACTGCATTCTTCCACCCCCACAAAATATTATTAGAAAATAGGAAAGTTTCTTTGTAATAGCTTTCGAGGAGTTGGAAATTATTTATTACTTAACTATATTGGATTAAAGGGAAATTCTATTATTAGTTTCTGTTAGTTTATAATTGCTATTCAGTTCAGAAATTTCTAATATATTATGGAAATTGATTTTCTTAAACAAACGAAAACTTTAAAAACAAACATAATTGTTCTCAACTATTTAATAGTTTTATTTAAAAGTTTTCAAACTCATTTTCCATGTGAAAACAAAATTAACAGATAATTTTTTAAATTTCATTTAAGAAAGAATACTCAACCCACCATATTCTCTTTCTACTACTACAACCACCTCTGGTGGTGGCTTGAGAAGGGTGGGTTTTTGCACGTTTTTCAGTTTTTCGCTTCTAACTTCAAAACTGCACTCTTCTCGAGAAAAGTGCATCTAAGTAAAAGATGACTAGATAAAGTTTTCTACAAACTATATTCGAACGGTTTTTCCCTAAGACGGACGAGTTAGGCGCTAGAGTGTGTTCAAAAATTCTCAACTTGGCCAAAAATTTAATTTCCCACAAATTATGTCTTTTAGATTTTTTTTGTCCAATGAACAGGTTAGGTACTAGAGCGCGTTGAAGAAGTATGAAGGGTGGTATTTGGGGGTAAAATTGAAAGTTGCAGCATTAACTTGGGGCCTGTTTGAGATAGATGGGTTTTTGTGAAGTAGGATGTGATTGCGTGTTTTATGGCCACAAGATAAAAAATGCCAATTTCTGCTCCCTAATGCTTTGCAGCTTTTCGAGCTTTGAGTAATTTATATGAGACCTGAAGATGTTCCAGTGCCACTCTGTTTTGGTCCTTCGCCAGCATTTGTCTAATCAATTATGCATATTATACAAAGCAGCTCTAGAAGAAACATGCCAAACTATGGTGACTAGCCACATAAATTCAATGTGAAAGACGAAAGTTCTCAAAAGCGGCATCTTTGTACTGTAGGTACGTACGAAAATGCATCGTTTGCTAAATTTAAAAAGAGCCATCCTGTATATTTCTACTCTTGAGCTGCAACGAAAATTTTTTGAAGTCTCTCCAAAACAGCTCACTATGTTGACTTGGTGGAATATCATTAGGATGACCTATTCATCTGGCGTAAACAGATCGACACGTTAATAAAAAAGTAACATAAAAACTTGTTGTTGACTTAAAGTACCCGAGAGCAATCCAACTTTTTTGCTTTTCTTATATAAAAAAATTTAATCGCAACTAAACCAATTTTCTTGATTGGTGTTCAATGAAGTGAATTACGAGGACTAAGTTTTTGATGTGAAATGATTTGAAGATTTGCCTAAATTGCTATTTAGTTAGGCATACAAATTAATTTTGTATAAATTGTTGGGTACATTAAGTCATGACAGTTATAAAGAAACGATGAGGAGACTCAATTTGGACTGTGGCTCATTATACAGAATTAGAGCTCAAAACGGTATACGATACAGTCTAGTGGTTATTATTTCATTTCTGATTAACTAGAGCAGAGGTTTCGAACTTGTAGCTCCTCGAAACCCGTCGACGTTAAATTGCAATCAACCAGGCTATCAAAACAAGAGTAGATCGGGAAGGCTTAGAAATGTTTGCAGGTTAACTTTGTATGTGGATAACAGGACAACTGTTCTGCTATTGCAGCTATCTTTATTTATTTAATAATAAATAATTAAATGTAATCAGCTCCAGAGGAAATCAATTATCACGTCAGAATGAGACAACGCAAGCAAGCACTTTTATCAACTTGTAATCGGAAGAGATAAACTCGCGGTCCAGCGTGAAAAGGGTCTAAGCTACAATTTTGATCAGGCCAGCACAAAATTGCTGCCTTTAAAAAACCCTACAGTTAAAAAAAGATCGATTATTTAAATTTATCGTGGTACTTCTGCATTAAAAATTTCTTGTTAGTGCACATAATCCGTATTCTTAAATCAATTTGAACCGGGCTGTAGATTTTGCTGTCTTTGGTAAGTTAGATACGTGGTTTAGAATAAATCTTTTTAGGTTGTAGTAACACAATTTAGTTGTTCTGTAGTAAGACGGACCCTTATCAGTCACGTCATAAATCGTTTTCTACATGATTTACCAAACACTTTTCTCCTGTTATCAACTTTCATGGTCTATCTAATTTAGGTTTCAATTTGCGCCGAAGAAAAATTTAAATCTCTCAAAGTGAATTATTTGTTTACGCGCAAAGAAATAAACATAAATTAAGGATACTTTGAAAATTCGGTTGTTGATAAAAAAGACCTCGAGATTCGAGATCTATTTCAAAGCAGACGAAATCTTTTGTGCTAAAAATTTCAAATTTAACTCAATAAGTTTGCACTCGATTGAACCGGTCGAAATAGATTGAGCGTATCCTGTTAGATGCTAAAGAAAAAACAGAATGTTCGATATTTGTTGGTTTTCCATTACATCGAAAAGGACTCATGTACGATAATTAAGTCCAAAGGCAAGATTTTTTTTGAACGCCCTTCTCTCGATGATCTCTAATGAACGTAACTAGTCCGATAATTTGTGCAGGATCTTTTTTGCATATTTTTCCGGTAGGTAAAGTAGTCATTACGTAATTAATGTTAAACAAAGTGTAGCTTCTATTATCTCACTTTGTGGTTTGCGGAACATACGCGTTGGGCGTCCTAAGACAATATCAAGAAATAATACTTGGTCAAGACCACCACAATGACAGCTCGGCGAGTCGAACAGTCTCCGTTTCTACCGAACATTGTTCATAACTTGTACTATTTTTGTGTAGTGAACTTGTGTAAATGTGTAGCGATTAAATTTAATTTAATCATTTTTAACAATGTCATCCCTCTCGAAGTTTGTCAATATTGTCACGACTCGCAATACCAAATTTTTAAATGTTGTGAAAATCAAACAAATTAATACCTATCATGATACAGAACAATTTTCTGTGCCCTTCTTGCAATTTTTCTGTCAATTAAAGTCAGATACGGATAGAACAGAGTCGGGGCCATCTATCCATGGCAGAAAAACTGTCTCTGAAATCAAAGTTGGCCGATTTTGAACTAAAGATGATCCTTAAAATCTTCTAAAATTAAAGCCTGAAGTTTTTTTGGGGGGGGGGGATTTCTCCACTGACGGCACCTCTTTTTATTTGTAAACTTGGATAAGTTATTTTGTCCAAATTCTTTTTCTGGTGCACCTTTTCCAACCTCCAAACCAAATTTCAAGTCGATCGGACGATTTTCACATTAAAAATTCGGGGATGCCCTAGTCAGCTCTAAATTCGGTAGAAAGGTACCTCTAATAAATAAACCCAGGCGGTAAAGACTCCGAATTCAATAGTTGTGGCCCTGGCATTTTTTGAAAAAGTTTATAATTTTGTTTTTGTTGTGCTTACGGCCCCTTCGACTTTTTGACGCCGGGTTTGAACTTTCTGGGCCCCATTTACCACACTTTTTTATATACCCAGGTGTACATGACTAGGTGACTTTGCAGACTCCGTCCTCCTGAAACTTAAGTGAAGCAAATTTTTAAAATATCAAAAACCCAAATTTTGTAAAACCTTCCGTTAGAATCCTGAAATTCACCTAGTGGACTATCGTGACTTTAATCAAGAAATTTGAAAGTGTTGAGCAAGACTCCAACTCGTGTTCATGTAGTTAGGTTTGCGAAAAATACTTCTGATGTGGCTGAGAGTTCAGCAGAAACTTCAAGTTCGTCTATCGGAAGACGATCACACGTATTGGGCAAATGAGAAAGCAGTTTGCACTACATTTTTCATAAGAATCTTTGCGTACATGCATTTAAGGTGCAGTTCGCACAACTCAGCACTTTTGCTGATTGGATGCGGCCACTGCAATCAAGTGATCCTGATTTTAGAAAGAAACTCTTATCAACGAGGCTCATCGTCGCCTCAATGGCTATGTTAATAAAGAAAATTGTCGTCTTTGGTGGTTAGAAAACCCAAGAGTAGTTCTCGTAAACGCATTCCATTCACAACGACTTACAATTTATGCGGATTCTCGGTCGGTGGTGTGAGGCCGCTTCAGTGAATTGATTGCGGCATCGAACGATGTTGACTTTTTTTTCTTCAAGTGGATGCTCCGATGTGGCCGAAGTTTATTTTCAGCAAGACGGTGCTACGTGCCACACAGCCGGTGAAGCAACCGCCAGGTTGTGTGAAATATTTTATGGACGAGTGATCTTGCGTAGAGCAGCTTTAATTAGCCGTCTAGCGTTGTGATCCAGGTGACGAGAAATAAGAGAGTTAATTCTTGGCTTAGCGGCTACGTCAGATATACATCAAATTTCAACGCGCTCTAACGCCTAATATATATAAACTGTTCGTCTGACGTAAAAAACATGAGAAACATAATTCGTAAGAAATTTAAGGTGCTTTATTTTTTTATAGAGACTCCTTTCTCTAAAAGTTTGTAGTTTTCGAGTTATAAGCGAGAAACTAAAAAAACAATTTTTTGGCCGAGTTTGAAATTTTTGTCAAACTTTAAGGCACTCTAGCGCTTAAGCTATTTGTCCAAAGTAATAAACCTACAAAAGTCTATTTTTGTATAAAATAACTTTTTTCTGAAAGTATACAACAGTTCTCAAGTTATAAGTGAAAAACTGAAAAATAGCATTTTTGCAGTTTTCCCATAATGCACTCCTTTTACAAGGTGGAAAAGTTTAATTTTTGGATTTAACATTCCAAAAAACATAAAGAACAATAGGGGAAAAATTAATTACTTCATTTGACTGGACTAATTAATTATTATCTAACTAAGAACATTTCACTTATTCAAGTAACTACAAAAACTTAAAAGTTGAAAGGGATCTCAAAAGTTAAATTTTCAGTAGAAAAAAGAGTGTCCTATTGTGAAATTTAGTGAAGAAGGAAATACGTACTAAAAGCATTTAAAATGTGTAAAAAAAGCTGTAGAAAATTACCAATAAAGTAAACGTAGGGGCGACTTGATGCGAGTTAAGAGCCCTAATCGTTCCACAATGCGACTTTTCAAATACTCCAACAATACTTTTCTAAATTTACGATAACTTCAAGTGATGGGGAGAGTTTAATTCACTATACTAAATCCACGTGCGCCCTTCTTTTATGTAAAATTCTCCCGTATAATTATTTCGATGGAAAAGTGGCTTTACCACCAACAACCTACCCACCAACTTATCTCTTCACTTGATTGTTAGTGTATGTAATGATCTAATGATGTGTGTGTGTGTGCGACTACAAAATACTATTAATTAGGTAATTTGAGTTAATTATTAATCGTCCAATATTCGTTCAATTTCAAATAATGGGTTACGGTTATATTATACAAAGTTGCACTTCATAGTGCCTAATGTTATTATTATTATTAATAAACAATACTTCGACTGATTATCGACTAAAACGAAGTGCTTTAACTGGTTAAAATTAATTTTTGATCGTAATCAACATAGGCGATGACGTGTGAGGGGAGTGTTCTGATTGAAACTCTCCCAATTTACAATTTCTAAATTTAATTTGAAATTTAAATTATGTAGGTTACAACTTTTGAATTTCTCATTTCTTTTAACGTTGTTAACTAAAAATTTTTCATTGCCAAATAAACAGATTTACTTTTGAAATGCACGCAAATTTAGAAAAGCTTCGTGCTAGGAAAATTTATTAGTTATATCTTGGGTGTCGTAATTTTTCTTAGCCTAATTTATCATTTACAACTAGCCAAGCGGTAATTAATTTAACATGCAAAGACACGGCTATAAATTTATAAAGGAACGAAATTAATTTATTTTCTTCGCGATTGTAATAAAAACTTGTAATTCGCGATATTATTCTTAGACGATGATAATGGTGGGAGGAGGAGAAAAACAATTTCTTAAGTCCATATTTCACAAAATCTATAAACCGTGATTTTTTTTGTTCTTTCTAAAAACGCAAGGGCAGAGAAAACTACGAATATATAAATAATAATGTATTAGATTTTCCTGGATTTTCCGCAGAAAATGGACAGACTTTTCGTCGCGTTTGACAATTTCTATGCTCTTTATGTAACTGCAATTATTGCGGGAATGATTAACTACGTTAAGAAATAATTAAAAGATAAAAATGTACCGATTATAATATCCGATTCGAATAAAAAGATGATAAAACAAAAGAATGAGAAGAAATGTGAAAATTGGGAAAAATGAGTAGAGGAGAATTAAATTTATTCAACTACAAACGATTTATTATTTGGAATAATTTTTCATTACAAAGGAGATCCTAACTGAACGCCTCCTAATTGGATAAATTTCCAATATCTCACAAGAAAAAGAAAATTTATGCTGTCGAAATTATTATTCTCTTTTTAGCGAAATCTTTTTATTAGAAGGAAAAACAATTGTATGAGACGGTTACTTCAATTACAGCCTTATGACAGTGGGATTAACTAGCCTTGTCTGCATGGCCGTATTTAACTCAACTGATGTTTTATTAAATAAACGCAATCAAAACCGCATTTCATCTATTAAAATTAAGTCAAGTAGTGTCTTACTAGTAAGAAATGCGGTGGCTAGACCAAAAACCTCGAATGTTTTTGTTTGAATTTTTCTCGGTTTTTCATGTCGCGGAAACCGCGGATTATGCAAATTGATTATGCATTGTCTCACTATCTGTCTTTGAAAGAAGACATAGCACTAAGACTAGGGCTGGGCAAAAAAATCGATTAATCGTTGTTTTAATCGATTAATCGATGTTCGATTAAGTTTTGAAAATATTCGATTAATCGATTGTCCGATTAATCGATTGTTTGATTATCCGATTGTTCAATTAATCGATTAATCGCCCAGTCCTAACAAAGACTACAAGGTATCGGCAGCCGAAAAATACAATTGTGTTCCTTTTCCAGCGGTTAACTTAGCCATACCGATTGCCCCACCCAAAAGTCAAAACATAGCGTATAGAGGTATCCGTAAAAAATATTTCCTTTTCGTTGAAGTACACGGTGTGCCACAGGGTTATCTTCTAGACTCCTTTCTATTTAGCTTTCTATTATCTTTATTTCGTTGTTCCTATAATACCTCCATGCAGATGACCTTCAAACCTTCAAACGATGTTTGATGTTTGACTATGTATACGAGTAAGTAAGTCTTTCGGACTCATGGTTCATTATTCATTCATGGTTTTAATGGCAGTTATGGAGACTCGGCTGAAGACTCTCGACTTAACGCACTTGTGCTAACGTTACTGCTTACCCGAAATATCAACAATTGAAGTTACAATTTCGAGGAAAAGCAATTCAAATGTTTTTGTACAGTTCGTGCTTCCACAATGAGAAATAAATAGGTATTTAAGAAAAACCTTTTGCAAATACTACGGAAAGTCTTTTCTCGGAATTATTTTGCTTCGATATATTGTGTCTCGTGAGACTATCCTTCGAGAGTATAAGGATGGGTTCGACGCACTAAAAACAATTTAAACGGGTGTGGATAATCGATGCAAGGCATTACAAAGATGGGATTCAAAAGTAGAATTAAATTTAAGAAAATGGACAATGTGAACATAGGTGCTGTCCATTGTCCAAGTTCACGAGTTCCATGTCTTACGTAACAACCGAACTATAACTCAGTCAGTGTAACGAGACCATTCGTGGATCTTGAAGGGACGAAATTTCTTACAAATGCAAGGCGATGTGCTCTTAAGTGGTCAGTGGTTAGTGGCAATCAAAATGACATCGAGTGAGCAGCTATATTAGCTGACTACAACTGGTTTTACTTTCTTTACTTCAGCGGCTGGATAACTATACGCGTCGTCTTAAAACTTAAAACAAAAGATTTTTTTTGTGTCACAGTGCCATTTTCATTTTTAAAATTTACTTCGTATAGCTGGCTGTTGATATTCATACTTCTTGTTTCTCATAACGTGAGTAAATAGCCCGTTTTGAGCTTTTTTCTACACATAATGATAAATTATACATTGGTGTTTCATTGATCTCCGAGAATCTTACCCTAAGGACTCTTAGCTTACACGGCATCAAGTGCTTTATTATAGGGTAGATGCGTGGGTAAACAAATAAAAAAAATCTATACTTACCCTCCGAGATGGCTTTCGCCTCTGATAAATCAATTTTTGGTAATTAAGAAAAAGAAAAAACAGAATATTCAATTAACGTAGCGTAAAGTCTAAAGTAGCGTAAAGTTAAAGTTATTTTTAGTATTGCAATTTGGTAACGATGCCCAAAGAAACCAAAGGTTTAATTAAGTTATACCCGAGGGTGACACGGTGACGCAGTAACTAGAGTAGGTCACGTTGAATGCGGCATAACAAAATTCACATTACCAAATCTGCGATCCACGACATAAAAGTCGTAATATGACGAACTAAATAAACTGAAATTAGCTTCAGAACTTATTTCTCCGCTTATTATAAGTTTATATGGATGGAAGGAGGGGTTTTAGAGGAAAATAACGCGATACGTATTGCCTTCAACTAGTAGCAAAATTATTTACCGAACCAAGTGACGTGAGAGAACGGGTAAAACCACAAGGTTTAGACTTCAATTTTGCTCAGCTTACATAATTAATATTACGGCAAAACTTTAATTACATTTATATCAGAAAATGTTCTAAGATATAGTACACATACATAGGGCGTTCAAAAAACTTTCAATATTTTCACGAGCATAGTACTTAAGTGTTAGTTTGAGGTACTCGTACCTCAAACCAACAGTTCGTGGAGAATAGAAGTTTTTGGTTAAAACGCCTGTGGCTGTGGATGACCCAGGTCGTCTCAACGCCCGAGGTGAATAAATTTAGGAATCAAGCCAATCATAAAATCTAACGTAGGCGTAGGTCGTTCCTCGTAAAGTTTGTAGAACATATTATAATATGGAGCAGCATTGCGCCTTATTTAGTTCAGAGGCTTCGAGCACTTATTTAGTTTCATTTTAGTGCCAGGTTGTTATTTTGTGGATGGGTTGAAGGTTGAGGCTAGACGTCAACAATGTTTAACCTTTCATCCTCCACCACATTTCTCATGGTCTGGTCGCGAATACTAAAACTACATATCCGAGGGCAGATGGATACGATGACGTAGTGGATCACTTTAATGGCCTCCTAGCCAAGGATATGTACGAGTTCATTATGTTGGAATATATAAAGAATTTTGTGTGTACAGAACGAGGTGATAATTTTAAAAAGTTTCATTAGCATACGTCCTGTTACACAATTGGAGCGCAGCAAGGAATTTTTGTGAGGCCACAAAATCCCTTCTTCCGAGGATGTGCATTTGTGCAATCCCAATCGACGAGGAAGGATTATTATTTGTTGTACTATAATGCATCCTTAAATTATTCGCTTTTTGAACACCCTGTAGAACGTAAAATAAGACATCAACTGTAATCGTTACGTCTTTATTTTGGATGTAGAAATAAAAAAATTTCGTCAAGGAAAGCAATATACATATTTTTTGGTCGTAAATTTTCTTCTATCAACATGCACTTTGTCAGAACAATTTACCATACCAAGGTACGTACATAAAAGGAAAACATCATTCATCCTCTCGTGACGTCTTGTTCAATTTCAAACCAATCATTTTAACCTTACATATCCTCTTTGCTATTTGGTATCGAGGAGGTACTCGACTACTTGTTTCGATCGATTCATTTTCAATTTCTTTTAAAAGTAATAATCCTCTCAATTTATTAATCTTGAAAGTGGAAAAAATTGTGAAATAAAACGCTTAATTTTTACACAATTTTCTTCTCAGTTTGTGTGAATAAAATCGATACAACGTTAAAAAGTTTTCTGGCATTAAATTACTTCACTCGATCAATTTTCAATCGTTGTAGAATAAATTACAAATCGCACGTTGACATCCGTGTAACCGATGCAGAACTCGATCTGGAAAGCGATTAATCGTGAGTAAGGGCTGATGGAGTTTGAACGAATCGTAACCTGTGCCCTTAATCGGCGGGACGCACCGAGTGGTTCAACCATTATATTATAAACCTTATTGGAAAACAGTCAGCGTTTTTCGGTATGCAAATCTACTTTTACGGACTCTGATTTTCTATAGATTTATAAAAATGCGATGTCCAATTGCAAATATTTATGAGGGCGGACGTTCGTTGTGTGGGATCCTTAACTAGATACGTTTCGAATAAATTGCTGTACGTATTTACTTTCTTTCGTATTTTTTTTTTCATTGCGAGATTTTGAGTCTTGCAATTCCCGTTTTTCACACCAAAGTACGTTGGCCGAAAAGTTGCCATCGGTGATTCCCCAAGACTAGTAAATTTACTCGTAACCATTCGAGCTAAGTTTATGCACACGATTTATAGTAGGTACGTCATTTATACAGGACGGTCTCAACTTTAATTTAAATTAGACGTAATTGTGGCAGCCATGTAAGTAAGTGCCGCCTCTCTTACCTAGAGCCGGATGATTTGAAAATCGGGCGACTAAGGGTCCTACCACACTATCGATACGCTCTTGGCCCGATAAAATATTCCTACACAATTTAGAAATTTTGAGCGTGTTCGTGATCTTGATCCAATAACGCTCCGAACCGACAAATTTTGTTAATTTTTTTGGAGGGAGAGTGGAGCGAGAGCGATATTGTGAGCACCTGTACGATAACGCGCCACTCGTTATCGCCCAGTTTTATGCTAAACGAGAAACACGAGTATCGAGAACGTATCGAGATTGGAGCTGGGGCTATAGTGTGGATATAAGTATTAGACCGAGAGTGGATGGATCTTAAATGTTGAAATAAAAAAATTGGAATTTTATACAGCAACTATCGAGAACAATATTTAATGGTTTAGCGCCACTAAACTACGTGGCATGCTCTCCTCCCTCTCTTGCTAGCTTTCTGTTATTTTAGGTGACTTGTAACGGTTGGTGTTCTCGGTGTTATAACTCCAAAAAGATAGACATAACGACGATTTCCGACTCCCGAAAGACTAAAGTTTGAGAGAACTGCGACTTGACAGGTTGAAAAACTAAAAGTTTCGTGGTAGAGTCCGGTAAAGATCTCTTCAATTAGAGGTTTTTATGAGAGCCGATCCTGATTAGAAACCATTTGCCTACTGTCTCAACTTAGATTAGTGTATTTTAGTGGACAATTTTAGAAATATTCGTTATCTGACTGAATGACTCACTGATTTATTTATTTACTTCGGTTTGGGGTTCGGCTGAACTGTGGCGTGCTCCTCGCACTTTCTCGCCGACTCTCGGTTTTTGGCGAGTTCTGACGGTTGTTGTTCTTGCTATTGTAACTTTCAGGCTTCTAACTTCCGGAAGAATAAAGTCAGAGGGAACTACGACTCCGTTCGTAGACCAAGACACCAATTCGTTGAAAAACGAAAAGTCTTGTGAAGGTGTCGGTACGCGTACATCTCTTCCATTTCAATTTTTAATAATAGCTGATCTTCATTCAAAACCGTTTGCGTACATCGGAGCCTCGGTTAGGGTAGTGTAAGTAAATTTTTGTAAAATTCAGTATCTGACTGGATGGCTCACTGCTTTATTTATTTATTGCCAGTCTGAGGTACATAGTTTAATAAGTAGAAGAAGATTAATTCAGAATGTATAATACTATTTAGCAAAATCGCAAGATGGCCAATTAAACAAAGCAGTCGCGTGTATATCTAGATCTAGATAATTGAGCAGAGACGAGCGCTTCATCTCGGCTCACTACGCGTGCACAGTCTCCAGACAGATGATAGGGAGACAGGCTGATATAAAACTTTATTTGCTTACTAGGTGTATGTGATTAGCTCGGATTGTACAAACAAAGAAGTATGATATTACGTACGAAGAAGGGGTAGTGGAATAATTAGAAAATGATACACGAACGTCTATAACACAAGAGAGCAAATTGCCTCTGCAAGAAATTAGCTTACGCTCGTAAGTTCGTAACGTGCATGTGCACGTAATGCACGTAGTAATAATTTACGTCATAAATGGTATAATAATACGCTAAATTAAGAAGGTGGAGGGAGAAGGCAATATTTTGTTCTCTCTAAAATGGCCAATGGAAAAATTGGGAAAGTTTTTAAGTTCGCAGCTTATCGATTAAATTTTTGCGTAAGGAATTTGGCAAAATATTGCCTAATGACGTGGTAAAATGAGCATTTTGAAAAAAGTGCCTAGTTATTGGGTGTTGGTTAGAAATAAACGTCGTGGATATTTTGTATTTTTGCTTTTATTAGTAAATATTTCTGTATAACGACGTAAAGTTGAAGATACATGTAGTGTAGGTATAGAAAAGGAACAAATTGGCTGTAGCGTAAGCTGAAAACGCATTAAAGAGAGTAGAAACGTGAAAAAGTATAAAAAGGGCAATTTATAAGAGTTTGTGGTGTAGGGTGGCAAGTTTTGAAGAAGTTATTTTCTTTAACAGGTGAAACCGCGCCGCACATGCCCCAGTGCTTTGGGTCTACTGGGAGCCACTCATCCGACGAATACAGATCAGCTTCCATTTCGTATATTTCACCCATCCGCTGTGCGGCCACATGGAAATTTCGCGTTACTACAATAATTTAATAAAAGTTTCTCTTTAATAGGAAACCCTTGGGTAAAATAAGTAGAATTGTTTCATGCAAAAATGGATATTTTAAGTAGCGAATGAACTTTTCTGAAAGGTTACCTCTTCTGTTAACATTTACTACCGGACATTCAATAGTCATTGCTCCCCAGACATTTACACGTCCATTCTTTTCTTCGTTGTCTTTCATTTCATGCGCATGAATTTGAATAAAAATTTACCGATTTGTCGAATACGAAATTTGGGGTTAAAAGTTTGTATTGTAACTTTTGTTTTTTTCTTTCGCTCTCTTTCTTTCCTTCTCTTCTCATTCCCCTTAACACGTCGTTCATTATAATAACATTCATTTTTATATTTTGCCTTCGACGTTTTTATTTTAAAATAAAACGCGCAGAATTAGACACTTGGGGTTTAAATTTTGATATACCAAACATCCTTAGAGAAAGCTAGTCGATGAAAATTCGGCATAAAATACATATAAGTACGTAAAAAAGTAGGCAAAATTAACTTACAAAAACTTATTACACGAAACTAAAAACGACTGAAGTGGCCATAATAGGACTTCAAAAAACTAAAATTATACGGGGCGTTCTTTTGGAAATAGCAAGCTAATCTCATTTCCGGTTAAACTGGACGTTAAAATATTAAATATTTGGCATCACTAGATAGCTCATTTTACAATCTTTCAAACCACTTAAAATATACAGGGTGTTGTATTTAAAATAGAAAAGCTAAACCCATTTCCGGTTAAAGAAGTTAAAATTTAACATATTTAGTATCATTAGACAGCTAATGATGTGTGTGTGTGTGTGGGTGTTTTTAAAAACTCTTTTTGCTTTACTAATTTCTGGTTTAACCAGAAGTGTTTTTGAAACCAAAATTAAAGCAAATAATATACATTTATAAAATAAATTAATGTACCAACTTGCAATTCTAAATTTTAATTACAAAAAAAATTATAAATTTTTGAAATTTTGACTTTCAAAAAATCATAGCTCCGGATCTGCTTATAAGAAATGAACAAAACAACGGTGTTTAATAAAGAACTTTGATATCTACAACATATTAAAATATAGACAAAACAGCCGTAGCCATAATGATCTCCAAAGTTACAATAAAATCACTAGAAAATGAGCCGATCGTTATACTGGCCACCATTTTGAATTTAAAAATTTGAAAAATTATTTTTTAATTTACGGTCGATGAGTACGAACTGATAACTGAGTATAAATACTGTGAGTCAAGATTTTCCGAAATGCGACCAAACTAACCCCCGTATTTTGGGCCACTCTGTATCGATATTTCACGGGGATACATACACCATACATCCAGACCGACTTTTTCGAAGTTTTTGTTTTTAACGTTTTGGATTTCACCACCACCACCAGAGCTTGAAATTCAGTATTGCAAGAACACAAAGGTTTTATACTAAAAAGAAAGCTTTTGCAAAAGTTAAACTCAAAATTATTAATTGTTTATTATTATTGAAGAAAAGCTCAGGTGGTGAAAATACTTTGAAGCAAATTTTAAAAATTCAATTGGAGAGTTCAAAGTTAAATCCTTGAGGAAAACGTTTGTATCAAGTTCCAATTTTAACTTTTAATAATCTCGACATCAATTTGAAATTTAATAGAGTCTTAATTAACAGATATTGAATGAGTTTCAAATAAACGTAGCACGTTGTAAAAACACACTTTATATTCTAAGGTTTCAATTTATATTGTAAAGTGAACAAAAGTTGTTACGAAAATGAAGAGCCATCGTTACAAACTTAAGCAATTG
This sequence comes from Malthinus flaveolus, assembly GCA_950108345.1. NCBI lineage: Eukaryota > Metazoa > Arthropoda > Insecta > Coleoptera > Cantharidae > Malthinus > Malthinus flaveolus. The sequence goes on from OX467285.1 coordinate 94,702,342, forward strand.
TAATTTTCAATTGTTTTATTTTTATTTGTACTGCCCACTAATGGTAACTTATTGTTTGTCGAGCCATTGTTGTTACACTCTGTATATAGTAAGCCTGGAGAAAAATACCAAACACTTAACTTATCTATTAATTGCGTATCTATAACCTGCGTCGGAAGAAAATTAATAAACATCCCTTGACAATTAAGGCACCCAACTAATATTGTAGAGCTAGTAGAGTGTGCTTAAAATTGCTTAAAAATGTATTCTTTGTAAGTAAAATTATAAAAGTTGGTGCATTAAAAAGAAACAATTTTTTTTGTTTCATTAATATTTTACCTTCGAAAAGAAATATAAAGATGTCCAAAAGTATGTCTACGAGTACGTATAACTTCGAGAACAAATTTTTAAAACTCTCCAACTTGGCTATGGATTAATGAATAAATAATTGACGTTTATAAAAGTTTAGTTCTTATAGTGTGGTTAAAAGTTGAAGGAGTCTTTCAAGAATTTCTCTAAGTTGTAATCGACTTTTTCGAGTAAAAAGAGAAGTATTTTACAATTCGATAAAACAAAGGTTTTTTACCACCAATAATTTTAATAACTATTATAAACGATAGTCCATATACATAAATAGCCAGAACTGACTTCTAACGTTAAAAGGTCCTCTTTGGAAGCTCAAAGGCCAAAGAACCGACCTAGAGCTTAGTTTTCACTGGTGCAACTTTACGTTTATTCCCCTTAATGCTTATTTCTATGTTTTGGATGGCCTTCTCCTCCTACTCTTTTATTGTTACCTTCGTTTTTGCTGGCACCAGCACTATCAGGAAGTCTGCATAGCAGATCAAGTCCTCATCTTACTGGACACCCTAACTTTAAAAACCCCATCATCCGTCATAGAAGAGGTTTTACAGGGTCGGACCCAGCACCGACCTCTGTGGAACCTCTATGTAGGTAATAGTCATTAATAATATCATAAAAGTGATTACAGTTATTTATAGCAAGTGGAATGGCGTCTTGTCCAGGAGCTTTATTGTTTTTTATATGGTGCCTCCTCTTAAGTGAAGCTACAACAGCTGCTCTTCTATCTACCCTGTCATCTTTCTCGCAGGTTATAGAGAATTCTTCTACTACTTTGCACTTGTCGTTTATGTCTGGCACTACTCTAAGACAAATTTCCTTATTTAGCTCTCTGATGAGCATGTCCCAGTATTTTTCTGTACAACCAGTGGCCATCTTTAGTTAATCACCCTGTATATAACAGGTGTGCTTACCTCTATTTCGACAATGTAAGGACGGGCGTCTTTTTTTCTAAAAGGTAATAAGAAAGATGGTCAAAAATGAAGAAATATTAATCTCCTCTGACAATTCCTGCATTTTTATATAGAACAACAAAGAAGTAGGAAAAGAAAATAAACTACAACACAATTCTTACTTTTATTTAATCTTTTATAAGAAAAAACAAACAAAAACAAAGAATAATATTAAAGTGGGATCAAAAATATTTACTTTTAAACAACTTAGAAATTTATCTGTACAGAGGTTGGTAACGGAAGCCAATCTATATTTGAATAAATAAGAAACAACAACTAATAACTGCGACAAGAAAAAATTCATATTTCTTTAACCATTGACTTCTAATAAATAAATGTATTTGGTTTAATTTATTATAAAAAGTCGTGCTCGTAGTAGGGAACTTGTAACTCGAAAACAATTAAATTTTGATTCACTAAACAAAATACAAAATCATTAAAAGCCCTACTACGATTTTTTTTAAATTGTACAAAGTATTGCTATTCATTCGAGCGCGAGTTTCCCTAAAATGAATATTTTATAGGAATTTGAATCGTAATTTTCATTATCTATTGACTTAATACCTACGATAATAAATCTTTGTATAGACATCTATCAAAGTGAAACGAAACGACTCCTCTTGGCAGTCAGCGTCTTATCAATACTCGATGTGACAGTCATACCCCAATAAACACAGTTATGTATACTTAATATACGTATAAAATTTTCAGATAGGTACCCAATGTTACTAATTAGTATATTTAATTACGGTTAAAAAATGGAGCTGATGTCGCGCTTTATAACGTAGTTTTAAACCGTTATTTTTAGTTTTTTATCCGGTATAAAAATACCTAAAATAAACGAAGAAAAAAGTGGTAGCGTTTTTTAAATAAATGCGTAATTAAATAATTGTCCTACGGCACTATTTTGTTTTATTTCTAACGCATGACATGGGCCCTTATAATTTTTTCAGCCAAGGACCCCCTCAAAAATAAATGCGAGTCTCTTAGCGTCCAATTTTTCTTTAAATTTTGAAGGGGTTCTAAAATATTAGTTGTCCAGGGCCTCACATTTTTTCTGAAAGGCCCTGCGTGTAACCGACGTACTAGGTTTCACTTTCGATAATCTAGACTGGTTGTAATACAAATTAAACTCCTTTTTGCAAAATGCTAAATTATTTATTAAAATTAATGAGCAATGACAACATTACATTTTACATTGAGAAACATGAACTTATAAAATTACACTAAACATCAAAAGTATTGTACTCTGACTCTGAGCAGACCGTGCCATAAAAATCATATTCTCCTGGTCTGCGCTGAGATTTTGGTGGAAGTTTGAAATCACTCTCGCCGCTGTGTTGAAATGAAAAATCTCTAGGACCTGTCTTCGACCTCCATACCTGGATAAAGGAAGCTAACAATACTCATACGTATAAAATTTTTACTTACAATCTGACGAGTCCGACGATGAAGCCGGAGTTATGAGGTCTCTAAGGATGTCTTGGATCAGTCTTTCAAACCTTAATAGATAATGTTTTTGAAAATTCAAACTAACCTCTCTCTTCGTCTCGTTTATAGTTACAATGTTTAAATGGCTCTTCATATACATTATAATACCGAAATCCCAAGGATTTAAGGGCGATAGCATTATCGATGGATTTTTGATTTTTAAATCGTATTTATACTTTTCTGCACCATTATTTACTAAGACCCAGTTGTATAATAGACCTAATCTGGGAGTCAGAGTTAACTCCGCGATTAACCTAAATTCAACATAAATAACAACTAATTCTGAGTTAAATTGAAATATATTTAACTCTAGAAAATTGATGGGTTAACCCTGGACCAAGTGCCTACGAGCTAACCTAATCTAATATACGCTAAAATTTAACCTTATATTCAGATCGTGGAGTTAACTCTGACTCCCAGATTAGCTCGTTTAAACAACTGGGGCTAAGACTCACCGAAAAAATCGATTTATTGATTAAATGATGACGTGGAAATCGCTTGTTATACTATTCTTGAAAAGGATTTTAAAAGGTTTACTGTCGAGTGGTCTGGCGGGTTCTCGGGTACGAATCAACCGGTGTACGCTATGAGTAGCGTCATCCACTTGTTACCTGTTAATATTGTGTTATAATTTACTCTTTGTAAAATACGTATTAAAAGTAAACATATTTTAATGGAAAGTTTTCTTATGATTAAAATGTGTAGTAAATATGTAGGTAGCTTAACATACATTTATTTTATGTTTCCAAAAAAATTACGATTGATTATTTTAGAGGTATTTTAAGCGTATATTATACGTACTTAAAATCTATTTACTTCAAGTTTAAATTTAGACGTTTAACTAAAAATAGTTGTACGTACACCAAGTAGACGTACTTTTTACGTATAATAAACGTAACTGTGTTTATTGGAACGCCTGGTTGTAACGAATAACATGAATATTATTAGAACGATTGGCAGGGCCGTTAGTTAACTAAAAACTGCGACTCTGCTTTTTATTTTCAGTATCAACAATAAATCATAATTAAGCCCGTTGTTGGCTTAAAAATTTCACCTCGAAAGAATTTAATTTCTGCGCCTTTTAAATATTTGATTATAAGATGCTTTTAAATACATTAAGTGTATTCAAAATCTCGAGAAGTTAATATAAAAGCAGTCTAAACATTTAAGTTTCATTTTATTAAAATGTTTAAGCTTTTAGAATATTTTAATGTCAATTTAAATTTATATTTTTGCAATCTTAACGTTTTTTTGACAGTTTGTTTTGCACAACTTTTCTCCAGCTAAATATAACACAATAATTCAGAAAAAGTTTTAAAATTCATTAATTACTTGGCATTAAATCGAAACGACTTACTTTTAATTACAAAACACTTATTAATTATTTTTGCTTAGTTTTTAAAAAAAATTTTTTCTTTCAGATGGTGCAGAGGCTTATCTTGACGAATTCGGATATTCAACCAACTTTAGCAGTTATCCTTATTTTGAGTTTAACGTTCCAAGAAATGTCACAACCACTGTTGGCCAAACTGCTTTCTTGCACTGTAGGGTTGAACAACTAGGAGACAAAGCTGTAAGTTATTTTGACATTTTTTTCCTTTTTTCATTTTATTATATAAAATTATTTATACTCGTAAAGGTCGTCGGCAGATGTTTATGGGTGAAAAATATAAACTGTTATTAGGTTATTATTAATCGCCTATACCAGTAAGATTTTCTTTAAATTATTACAGAGGGAGTAGGTTTCGTAAGCTTAACAATGATTAATGCTACGTATTGTAACCCATTTGGATTTAGTTCAGATACATCAACTAAATTCGAATATATTTTAAAATCCTTTTAGGCGTCCATTTGATTAACGATCAATTCGTTTGTTTATTAAACAAAAAGTTTGCTGATTATTGTTTCATAAAAAGTACTCGAAAAGGTCTTCTTAGTACACTCCTGGACAACTCAAAAATGACGGTAGTTTTTTGATTACTAATCGTCCTTTGCATCCCTTCAGCACTTCAAGCTAATATTGGCACAAAATCCTTAGTTTTAAATTTAGAAATCTGGAAGAGGAATACCTAGTGCGGTATGTTGGTAATGCGTTCGGAAAGAATCATTCCAAGTCGCGTGGTTCGACTTTTTAAAGAGACAATGACAATGACGAAAACGATATAGGTACTACTCTGAGAGATGAGCATTTTCTTACACAATGTTCTCTGAGAAACTTGAGAGTCACATATAGCACAAAACTCAAAGATTGCGTTTTGGCAAGGATCTTCAATACTGAACTGTTGATGATTGGAAGAAAGTTTCATGAATGAGTCTTAAATCTCCCAATGTACGTGAGGGTCTGTGGCAAATAATAATAATATTTTATTCAACTCACAGGCACATATGGACTATGGAGTACGTCAGATATTACAGATAATATGAGGTACAATGTACAGTTTATTAAAGTACAATGTCTACAATCCTATCTACTGAAAACCATTGGACCCAGGGGTCCCAATATACCTTCCTGGGGAGTTCCCAGATTCATGTGAAAGTCCTCGGAGTGAACATCTCTAACTTTTACCGATATCTCTCGCTTCGACATAATACCTACGTATATGAGATTATCCAGCTGTGCGCCACTCCCCGAATGCTGACGGTGTTTAGTTTTTCTGACAGAATACGTAGATTTATTGTGTCGAAGGCTGGTGGCAATACTCTGACAACACATTTGTTTTTATTGATTGCGCTCTCAACGGAATGACTTTTAAGGAAGCCCTGCTAGTTATTGCAGAGAAGCTTATTCTTTGCTATAAAGTCTCCCGTAGACGATTTTTTCGATAATTTTAGAAAAAGGACTCCTGGATTGATATAATATATTGTAGTTCTCCACCCGATTCGGGCCACCTCTCGTAAGGGAGTGCTTTTGTTTCTTTTCAGCGTCTCGGGAAAGATGCAAGTCGATAGGGAAGCTGATAAGCGGCCACGTCGGAGCTTCATTTCTTTATTAGGCGAATTGGTATAGTATCTCATCAATGCCGCTCGATGTCTTGCTTTTCAATTTTTGAACCACTGCCTGAACCTAGTGCTTCCGTAGTGGGAGACAAAACGCAGACGACTCGATTTTAGGGTTAGAACTGTCTTGCATAGTCAAGACCAAGGATATGAGAGAGATTTGCAAGTTGGTACATCTCTCCAAGTGTCCCTTGTGTCAAGGTGGTTCCGTTAAGTTTTGAGGTGAAATCTGCTTCAACGGCCGCACAAAGTTAGTTCCAATACGCCCGAGGTCTACGAACACGAATTATTATCTCACAAACATCGTTATTCAACATGTAGCGCCATTTACTCCTTTTGTGGGTCGAAAGATACTACTTTTCTCGACGTGGCTTGACACGTTATCGATTACTTAAATGCTGTAGATATTCCGCTAATGGTGTGGCCACCTGATTTAAATCCTATCGAACATCTATAGGACGTTCTTGAAAAGAATGCGTCTTTTTCCGAGCTTAGTTAGTTTTAATCAAACCACTGCTAGCTGCTCAACTAACATTTTGAATAAAACTAGAGTGAAATAGCAACATTTATATAAAAATAGAGAAAGTAATTAACTTTTACAATTTACGATAGAATCTAATTTGAAAATTTTATTTATTACATCGGTGGTGCAAAACTTATCCTTATTATAACAGTCACACACAACATTTAAAAAATTTTAAATCAAGATTTACAGAGTTTAAAGCAGTTTAAAATAGCTCCTGCTTTTTTAATCTATTGCATTCATCTTGTATTTTATTTTCGTAATGGTTTTGTTTTATTTTTTACTTTTTGACCTCTGCAATTTGTAATAACTTGAGTTTACACGTTTTGCTTATCCGTGTTGCTTGTTATGTTATAAGATTATCTTAACAGTACTCAGCTTTTACACTTTATGTTATGGCTTTGTGAAATTTTTCTCGCGAGAAAAGGAATAAAGGAATTTTATTTAAAATGGCGTTAATTAGGTCTCTCGTATTTTCTTGCTTTTAAACAAATTTATTTATTTGTTTTGTAATTTTATAGTTTTGATTTCTTGCAATACATTTACATCCAAGTTGGGCCTCGCGAGCCCTCGCTATTCATCTTTATATGTTTAGGTGCCCTGTTGGTCGGCCTTTAAATCTTCCAACTACGTTAATTGTACAGCGGTAATAAGTAACCACAGGATTAAAACTATTAAAGGTGTTTTAAATCCCACAAAACGTTTCATGAATCAAACAAATTAAAACAAACGCTTTTTCGACCGCCGTTAAATTTATTTAAATTTATGTGGCTAAAAGCCTCGATTAAAGCCGCTTTTAATTCGTATAAATTTACAATATTTTAATCCAAATTTGACTAAATGTGCGCATCGATGATAAGACTTGTGATAAATAATTTCTCAAGGTATTTATTTAGTTTTGTGTAGCTCACCGTGCCGTGCCGGTGGTGAGCTGTGACGAGTTCGGGACAATTAATTAATTCCGACGTTCGTAGGTACTATACGAAAATTCCCAAATATTTCCATTTCAATAAATGATGGGGTGAGTGTTTTTTTAATTTAAATTTTCTCCTTCTCGCCCCAAGAGTACCTTTTTGCCCACTTTATTAAATTTTTAACTTTTTCCTCGCAAAACTCCAACGGCGGCGGAACATTGGAAATTAGTTGGTGGAACTAAAAAAAAAGTTGGCCAAACTGACCTAATTAAGTAGTTAAAAAGGGAGAAAAGTAAATGGACTCAAAAAAATAAAAGTTTCTATAAGCAAACTCTTTTTGAAAAGTCGACGTCGTGCAGAGTAATTTGTTTTCGTCAGTAAAGTTCTAAACGTGACCACAAATTTGAATCAACTTTTAGCCGCAAATATATTCTCCTAGTGTTGATAGTTCGACAGTTAACTAATGAGTAATGATATAATTACGTTATTGATAAATTATTATTTCGGGTCTTTGAGACGTACTTTGATTAATATTTTTTATCATAAATTGAGTTAATAAATTTCCAATTTTTTCTCTGAAATATCGTTCTTATTTAACAATTTGGGAAATTAATCAAATTTCCTTTTGGGTAGTGTATTATATTATAATAGCTTTGTAGCATTATACAACTTATAGCTTCCACGCTCTATTTAGCCGGTAATTTCCCAAAACTCTTACCTATATCTTTGAATTTGACTTTGAAATAGTCCCAAAATTTTAGAAAATTAAATTGAAAATTTTAAATGATAACCCCACACCAAACAAACAGTCCCCACATTTTTCACTCCAGTGCCATACCAATTTCGTTCAATTCAATCTCGAAGTGAAGTACGAAAATACCTATTAGGTATGGAGTAGTTTTCCTAACAGTTCTACCGTTATTTTGTTTTGCACTTCTGTTTTTCGTCACTTGCATCCAGTTTCCTCTGACTCGCCAATTTCGTTGATATCAAACTGCTGTCCCTATTTCCCAACTATTCCAATATTTCTTTGTCCATTTCCAGTCTGTGGAGATGCCTGGCTCAATTTCTCTTAGATCAGTTCTTGTAAAACCCAATGTAGACTAACTCAGTGTCGCAATAGCTAGGTATGTGCTGAAAAAATGTTGAGAAGACTGGATTTCTTCCTCGAAGCCTCTACATACTGTATGTTCATTTGAAAACTACCCTAAATTGATAGACTCTTCTAAGAAAAAACACGTAGATTTAGATGCGGAGGGAGAACTTTAAACTCGCCGTTGATTAATTTTTATGTTACACCAGAAACCCCTACTTGGAAATATCAAATAGCAACCCCTAATGTTCCTAAATTGTTTGCATATCAAAAAATGATGGTCCGATTTGTATCTTATTTTCACGGAAAGATTAGGTTTTTGATGCACTTTAAAGTGATGCATGTACATTCGGGGTTGCCATTAGAGATTTCTAAGTTGGCGTTGCTGGGGGTGAAAGAGTGCGACATCAAAATTAATCATCAGTGGCTTTGAAGTTTCCCCTCCGCATATAAATCAACATGTTTTTTTAAAAGCATGTATCAATTAGATTTCTACATGTCTACATGTCTACATGTGGGAAGTTTTCAAATGAACACACTGTATAGGGTCCTCTCCGACGCCTACAGTATGTAAATGTATGTATGAACCGATCAATAGGTATATCGCGTTTCTCAGATGTATCCTGCTAAGACTTTGAAGTATTTTAAGCTTTGACTGGTTATGGTTATTCTATAAAAAGGTGCGCCTGCTTGAGCGTACGTGTTTCGCGTGTTTTTCTAGGATCTATTCTGCAAAGTTTCTTTTGATGAAGCTATAATGGGATCCCAAAAGCAGGTTTGGCACAGTTAAAAGTGCTTCGAAGACCTTTCACTGCTGGCTCTTCCGCTATATTTATCGTTCTCTTCAATTTCGTTTCTTAAGGTTTTCTTATTGTCCACTGGACCTACTCGAGCAGTGTGGCTGTTCCTGTAAATGTCAATTACTTTCCCTTTGTAAGTTCGTTCCAGGATAGAGACCGGTAGTATACCTTAGGCCTTAGGCTTTAGGCTTGTAAGAATATCCGACTTAAAGACATACCGAAAGTTTATAACGATGAATTTTATGCTTCGTACGAGGTTTTGTTATGAATGAAGGTTTGTTATAAATAAAACCACAGTATTTCCTCGTATATATTCTATTCAGATAATTTCACATGTTTCGGATTAATTTTAATCCATCCTCAGGTGTGATAGTCAATTTTGCGGGCTATTTGAAATGTATGAATTCCGCATGTTTTTTAGTCTTTTTTGCTGGTTTTGGACAACAGCAAAAAATATATTTCAAAGAGCCCGCAAAATTGACTATCACACCTGAGGATGGATTAAAATTAATCCGAAACATATCGTGAAATTATCTAAATAGAATATATACGAGGAAATACTGTGGCTTTATTCATAACAAACCTTCATTCATACCGAAAGTTGTCCACAAGTCCATGTCAATCCGATTCACAAATTTCATTGTCTCCTCTATTTATCTTAAGGGCGTAATTCTCTTTTCAAGTCTCTAGTTGGCCAAATCACTGCTTCAACCCAATTGATTTTGTATCCTCATTGCTTTCTAAATTTAAAAGGGTTGGCTTCTTTATCTCAATTCATTCCCACCCCCCATTTAAATATTTTACGATCATAATACCGTAAGATCAAATTAGTAATACCATATATGGAGAAAGTTTAGAATGTGAAAAATTACTTTATATCATTCACAAGTTCTCTTGGTGCCTTCTTATTTTGATTGTCTCCTTATATAAACTTTGAGTATTGCCTTTTTTGAATTTGGAACGAACGAATTGTCACGTTCTTAATTTATTTTTATAAAATTGAAATACGCAGATGTATCTCAGAAAATCCTAGTTTTTAAAAATCCAATTTCTAAAAGAGAACATTTAAAGTAATAATTTTCATCGAAATAGTTATTTTACTTTAAAAAGGAGTTCCAGACAAAGACATTGATTAATACATATTTTAAAAGGCATTTTAAAAAGTTTTAGTTTTGATGTTCTCCTTAAAAAATCGCGTACAAGAAAATGCATTTAACGGAGAAGAAGTAGGAGAAAGGAAGTTTTTAATGAGTTATAATAAATTTCTGAAACTTGCACGTTATGAATTTTAAAACACCAATAACAAAGGGAATGTTCTAGAATTATAGAAAATGCCATAAAAAATAATATTATGCACGGTGGTTGGTTTAGGTTATAAAAACTAAAATAACGGGTTACCTTTAGTGTCGAACTTTTACTATCCCTTAAACCCTACAGGCTCGCAGATCGTAAAACATCAACTTGCAAAAGTCCATCTCTCGTGAAAACGAATTTTGTTATATCCATTTTTGTCGAAAGCCGTACCCGTACATATCAAAAATATTATTTACCGTTATTTTTACTATAAGCGGCTTAATTGAATTTAGATGGAAGTTTAATGTTGAAACGATTTTTTTGATCGTGAGTTATTTGATTGAATTTTCTCTTCAAAGTAAGAATAATTGCGGATTTGCATGAAAAATTCGTTGCTTTATTTTTATTGAAGAACTTAGTACTTATTATAGTTGGGTCTAAAAGACACATTAGGGGTTTACAAAATCGAGTATAGAAACTAAAAAGAAAATTAGAGACAGCTAAACAAGAATTATGGTCGTTTAGATAACTTAGATTGTTAGCAAAAAAAGTTTTTTTAAATTAAATATCTCGGCGTTTCTGGGCGCTATAATTCCATCGGCAATAATAAGATGTTAATATTAATACTACAATTCGTATAAAATTGACATATACGAATACGAAAAAGCCGCACGCGTGAAACTTCTGAAGAACTAATAACTTCCTTTAAGAGTTTTATGGGGGAAAAACTCAAAATTAACTTAATGTCACACGCTTTCATTTTTTACGAAGCGTAACAATCTAAATGTACGTCTTTTAAATTTTGCTTTCATCAGCTTTTCACCTTTCTTTTTTATTTTCTAAAATGAGACTCAATTTCTTTGCTTGCAATAAAACGGCTCCATGTATTACATCAAAAAATGTTCGAATGAAATTGTTTTTGCTTTTACGTACGAAGTAGGCAGAGTTAATATAAGGTTTCTTCCGTGTTTTTTTTTAAATTTCACTTGCGACAATATCAATTTTTTGTCTATGCACAACAATATTTCCCGGTCTCTTGTCGGTAAGCACTGAACAGCTGAGCACTGAACAGCTGAGCACTGAACTGACCAACGGTTTGAAAGAACCGGTCGAAGCGCCCCCTTCAAGTTAAGTCCCACGTTGTGTCAGTGCGTAGTTTCGAGTTGTAAGTGATAAAGTAAACAAATCAGTTTTTTGGCCGATTTTAGAATTTTTCTTATACTTTAACGCGCTCTAGTGCCTAAAGCGTTTGTCTGAGCAAAAAGCCTAATATACATAAATTGTAGGAAATTGAATATAGTTTGTTTTCATATAGAAGTAATAATCTCAACAAATGCGTAGTTATAAGTGAAAACTGGAAAAAAGAGCTAATACCCTTCCTTCTCGAGTCTCTCTGAAATTAATGCTGCCACCTAGAAGTGGCAGACGATCGGTTTTATTAGTAGTTTGCAATGTTCTTTCGGGCTTCATTGTTTTAGTATTTTTTCACGCTGCCTTCCTACCAACCAGAACGCAGCCCGCTGCAGACGTCTGTCGCTCAATCGATTTATTCCTCATGCCCGAGACTGAGTTTTCTAAATATTTTTATCCATTATGATTATACAAAGGAGCAATACTATGGTTTTCCCTAACCTTCCGTCTCGCAAATATTGAGCCGTATCGTTCAAAACAACTCCGTCTTAGTTGTCAGATAATATGCGAACTTGGCCAATGTTCATTCATCCATAGCGTTCAGTACTATCAATAATAAAATGACCTGAAATAGTGTACGGCCCTTTATAAGGCCCATATTTTTGTTATGTTGAAATGATTGTTTCGTGTTTAGTTGAATTTAACAAACATTTATTACAAAATGCAAATTCTTGGACATTTATTTAACTATTTTTAAGCTGCAAACGTATACGAGTAATTGAAATTCTGTGTATTAGTTTTATTTTAATTTAAATACACAAATTCCTATTACACGTGTGTGTATTGAGCTGCTCTTTTGCTGATACGTATTGGCAGACGTAATAGAAAATGCAATAAACATACCATTTTATAAAACCAATAATGAATAAATAAAATTCTTGGCTATATATGCTATTGAAGGCATCAGACTACCGTTATTACTTTACAGACAGTTTGATAGACGATTGAGTCGATGATAAAAGAAAACCTTTTCTACCCAATATTCAGAATACTTTTTTAAATTTATTTCCTCGAGTTGGGTAGTAAGTCTTGGATTAATAAATAATTTCGCAAATCTGCAATTCGATTTTGGGTCGCTAAAGAAACTCGAACGAGAACGGTTTCTTTTCTCCTAGGACGTTGTCCAGCTTCAGTGGGTTTTCTGATTATGATTGATTTTATGAATCGTATTAATTTATCATTTCTCGATCGATGATTTATTCTATCTCATTATAAGACCTCAACGAACTTTGCCGAATAAACGCAATAATTGAACTTTAAAGAACTATTTTCTCTAACTGGCAAGTTGAGGGTTGGAGGTAAAATATTTTGTAAACAAGATTCTTGACAAAATTTTAACCCCTAAATATTATACTTGTAAAAAATGTATTTTTAAATTATATTGCGTGTCGAAACAAACGAAGTTAAACGACACATAATCACGCATTTTAAGCATAATGTTAAGAACTTGCAGATTAATTAAGTAATTTAGTATTTGGATTATTTTGTAATAAAATAAGAAGAAACTTTATGTATGTACGAGTACTTTGCAAAGACGATATCCCTCCCGAAAAGTTTGTACTTTATTAGGATATCTTAAGTAATTTGCAAATCATAACGAAAGCCTTGTGGTTAACTAAGTTGAATTAACAAGTTATAGGGAGCAAACTCCACTGGTTTTGTACTTAAACTAAATTACGTATTATTAAAACGATATACAGGGTGTTGAAGAAGTTTAGCAAGGACTTATTATCGTTTAAAATGATATTTTTGGAGTCTACGATGACATTAGCATTCTTGGTGTGCTTCCAGTTTTTTGCAGTCTGGTTCATTTAAAAATACAGGCCCGTCCTAGGATTCTAAAACTAAGATGACAAGTTTGAGTTTAGATCTAATGAATGCGTAATGAAGCTCTACACGAGAAAACTGTTTCGTGTTTCAGATGATAAATCCTAAAACCTTTAGGCTGGCGTTAGTAATGTTCTCTAGATGTTTATTAAAATTGAAGTTTCTGGTTAAACAAACCATCAAGTTCTTAGTGCAGTCCACCTTTTCTAATGTATTGCCTTCCATAATTTAATCAGTTGCAAGCAGGGACTTGGCCAATGTGTATAATGCTTTGGCAAGTCATTGATGGCAAAGTGGCAAAGATTACTATACCTGTGGCACACCGCTTGCCGAATATCACTTTACGTTACTGTTTCAATATTCAAGATGTCGAATTGACTGCATGCAGATTGGGCGTTACTCAAAACATCTAAATCGTACCATGAAGGTTCCCCATAGACACTACTAAAAAAGGCCACCTTGGGTCTCTTACGGAGTCTAGTCTCGTTGACGTTTTAACCCCATTGTGGGGTTTCCTAGTCCAGCGTTGCTTCGTGGAGCTTGACTGCTGCTTCTCGGATGAATTCTTGGATGTTGATCATCTGGTAGTCCTGTTGGATGTTACGATTACGCATGAACTATGGTGCGTCGACTATGGTTCTTAGAATCTTGTTTTGGAGTGTCTGCATCTTTTTCATGTGTGATGAGGGAGCGGCGTAGGGCGTATTATGGGTCAGACTAGGTCTTGTTCAGAAACAACTTGTTCCTGATCTCCAAGGTTGTCCCTGAAAAGAGCGGGTAGAGAGCGAAGTATGCGGCTCGCGCTCTAGCGACTGCTTCCTCGATGTGGGGCTTCCGTGTGAGGCCTTCGTCGATGGTGAGTTCCAAGTATCGTGTGTCGTCCTCTAAATGTATGTCTTGGCCGAAGATCACAATGTTGGTTGGTCACTTGAGGTGATGGGTGTTGGGAGAGCGCGCCAGTATTTATAGTAGCGATGTCATTTAGCTCTTCTTGTTTCCAATTGATCGATTGTCTGACTGTTGTCTAGTATCTGGTTTCGATGTGGAAGTCTTTTCCTTAGGGCTGAGAATTTGAAGGTTTGAAAATTTGTATGATTTCTCTTTGCAATTAGGCGTAGCACTGAGTCTTCTCATACATGATCTGGTGATTGTCCTGGATTTGTAATACGTGTTCTGCCGCTGCGGACTTTTCCTTTTTTGTGCGGTGATATCCTGGTATTGATGCTCCGTTTTGTTGTCCTGATGTACACTTGACCACATGAGCAATGAGCATGAATCTTGGAATTTCCTGCGTTTGATAGAGGGTTTCTGGCGTCTTTTACTGAGCGCAGAGTTTCTTGAATTTTTCTGGTGGTTTAAAGACAGTTTTCATATTGTGTTTGTCCATTAATTTTCCTATGCGGTCGGTTACGCCCTTGATGCAAGAGACGAACACTTTACCTATAGGCGCTGGTTAGCCTTGTGGTGTAATGCGCATTTTATTTCTTTTGCCGTATATCCATTGCCTTGTTGAGCCCTGTTTAGGTGTTCTATTGCTTGTTGGAGGTATTGTGCTTGACAGATTCTTGTGACTCTGTTTCTTAAGTGTTTTGATGACCCCTCTCTTTTGTTTCGGGTGATGTGTTTGTGTAAGTATCGGTCTGCGTGTGTGGGTTTTTTATAAACCTTGTGACCCAATTTAACCTTAGAAAATGCCTACTACAGAAGTGAGCAAAACGTAAGGAATCGCAAGTTTAACCTTTCGACCACAGCCCATTATCCCTAAACCCCATCAGAAATAAGTTATTTCCAACTATTCCTTGACATGTCTTCAAGATCAATCCACGATTTATATTTTTTTCTTTTTAGTATACGGGCTCTAATCATGATAGATCATTTTTAAATTTTTTGACATTTTTGCCCAAGTTCTACAGTTATTCAAGTCAATTCCGCTTGCAAGGCTTGTACTTGATGTAAGTTAAAACTGACCACTGACCATGGATTAAGTAAAAAGCTCTGCAAGATTTTTAGTACACACTGTATATCGGAATACTTTATGTTTTATGTAATTTAGAAAAAACTATTTGAATTAAATCTGATGTAAGTGCTTACCTAATAAGAAAAAGGAAATAAAATATTTTAAAAATTAATAAAACAACGAAATCGAGCTTCTGACAATTTCCTTACGATTCCTTTTATAACTTTATTAAAATTCATGAAGTTGTAAGAAAAATTTTCACGTTTTGATTTTAAAGTAATTTTTAAAACATGAATCAAATATAAGATTTTTGAAATTGAAGCTAAATTTACACAAATTTTATATTTTTATAAATCATCAACTTATCGTTTCAATTTATGTAGTTGGTATAGGGAGCATACAAAGGAAATACATTGCAATGTTAAAATTTAGAAAAACTTGGCTGTAAAAACGTCTCTCTCGCCCTGCTAATTTCAGTCTTCCAACAATTAAAAATATATCAAATAAAAGAAAATTTTATAAGCTTCAAAAATGGTATTTAAAGATTTGTCGATTAAACTATTATTTTTGCAACAATTGACCATAAATCTATTTTTCCCATCGTCCGCAAGAACAGACACTCATGGGTTGGGTTTCAAAATGTGAGTATTTCGAAACGTTGGTAAATAAATGCAAAAAATTTTGCACATTTACCTGCTTTACTCTCAAATGAATCGAAATTAAAAAACTAATTAAACAGTGCGTAAACATACTGGGTGTTTCTCGTCAATAATGTAACTTTAGAGTGTCTCATGCATTATACATGACCCACTAATTTAATGAAATATAACATGATATTCCAATTAAAAATTGATCAAAGGATTATTTAAGAGGCTCTTTTAACTATAAAATGCTTTTAATTTAAACTGCTTTTATTAAATTATTAACTCCCCTTTTGTAACATATACTACGAAACTTTTCGTTTCCTTCAGCCTAACGTTACTTCATTAATAAGTTGCTGGAAATAAGACCTACATTTATTATTCATTAACCGTTTAAATATTTAAAAAGAATTAAAATGAGATGTTGAAAATTTAACAATTTTCGAGTTGATCACAAAGTGTCTCGTATAATAGTACCAAGATCTGTTTAATTTCCCATTCGTCCTTACGGAGGCTTGAAAAAACTGTAACGTTAACTTTAGCTTAACGCTATTGACATTTAGCTCGCACAGTCTTATCAAAGTGTATAATTTGTTCGTTTTCTATTCCACCCGACCAATTGATTCGAGTCGTAAAATGTTTTCACTATCGACTAATTTATTTACATTACCACTACTTATTTATATTTATGCTCATATATTGAGCAGTCACTGACAGATAAGCGGTCCTCTATCAACTCATCTGAGAACTGTGCAATTTTCACCAAAAAGACAGTCAAGTGTTGTAAGAATGTTATTCTTCTGGCAATAACTCTTCTCGAAACACTAACCAGCGTAGAGTATTCTTACGGAGACGCTTTGAGATATCCATGTTATCAACTTCTAAGAGTTTTCTGAGCTCCACAAAGTGTCGTGCTTGATCAACTACATAAAAATCAAATCGAATGGCTCTCACCATGGTTGAGGGGTCGACTGGACTGGAATAACTGCTTTATTCGACATTAGTATAATTCGCATGATATAATACGTTATTCAAGTCTCTCATATAGCGACTAACCGCGTATTAGTAATAATTAATTTTTTTGTGTGCGACAATTTAAAAAACAACATTTTGAACTTTCTAACTTTTGGAATAAAGATAATAATGGGAAAAATAGAGATGAGAGTCGATTGGAGTAGGTAGCTACTTTGATGTTTCAAAAAATTTAAATTATTTTTTTTAGTTAAAGTGAGTTTAGGTGAGGCTTCAAAGGGCATTCGACGTTTTTTACTCTCTTTGGGGAGTATTTAAGAAGGTCCCTTGCAATTCTCAGTCCCATCTCTTTGAAGAAGTCTACTCGGATCGATCCTTAATATTTTCATTGTTTAAATTACAAATTTTTAAATATTTAGGGTTAATTAGTTAGATAGATCTAATACGTTGTAAATGAACCCCAACACACACACATAAGTGAAAAATAGGCACTTTTTGGTGGAAAACAAATTTTCTCATTTAAAGTTTTTTCACTTATGTGTGTGTGTTGGGGTTCATTTACAACGTATTAGATCTATTTTCATTGTTTCTTGATAAGCTAAACCTAGAGCAAACGGCCTCAGTACCGTAAAAGCTGTGCATCTGGCTATAATGTGCTGGGAAGATTCGTTATTTTCCTCATTTATTTCGGACACCTACTATAGTATTTTGGATTTTGGGATAAGGTTACCCTTTACGGAGCTCTCATCGCTGGAAAATAGTAAATTTTCCAATGGCTGAAATGCAAAGAGGGATAGTCAGGTGCCCAGGGAAGGTTTCTTTGGTTGTACCTCATCCACGTAGTCTGGCGAATAAGCCAAGACGAACCCGTGATTTAGGTCCAAGGATTCGGCTTATCCTTTTCTTTATGAGTTTGCTCTGTGGTCACAAAAAGATACAAGATTTCTCTTCAGGGTCAGAATGGAGATTATCAGCAAAGCTCTCAATGTCTTGCGGCGCAATAAACAAAGTAACCCTTTGGAAATCAACGGCAGATACTGAGAATAAAACTGCCTCGTAAAGCGTTCTAATTTAGTGGTTTGGATCCCGCACTAAACTCTACATCCCATACCTTGGTGTATGTTAACATTATTAGAGGAACAAACAACGATGTATGCTGGGAAGTTGCCTACAATCTTTAAAAAGTATTCAAATTAAAAAGTCGTACGTAGAGGAGGCGTCGGTCGTTAGCAATATTTCTAAATTACGTCAAACCACTTCAACAGTTTGTTCGGCTGAGAGATTTCTAGAAACTAATTGTCGCCGCCCAAGCTGAAATTTTCTAATCTTGACGTTGGCCTCAGCATTAGACAAGAAATGGGGCGGCCCATCTATAAAGCGGTCGATTCGAAACCCTTCTAAGCTCGAAACAAATGGAGGTTGCTCCTGAACGTATTCAATTTGACGAGTGATGCTCTCGAAAACTTTTGCAAACCAAATTACGTAGTATTCATTAGAGTTTTAACGCTGTGTATGTTATGTTGTTTGCTTTTTAAATTGAATAATATTAAAAAGTTTTTTTTTGTTACATTTCTCGAAACGTAAAGTTGGTAACTTTTAATGCATTTTGTTTTCGTTACATTATACACATAGTTTATTTTTAAGCTCGTTTTACGTTTTAATTACAAAAATCTGGCTGAGAGCGAGAGAGAAAAAATTCTATTCGTTAGATTAAGTTTATTGTTTTGTAACGATTAAATGGAGCAGTGGGATTTTGTAACAAAATTGGCATTTTGAATTTCTCGTTATGTTCACAATAATGTCTTGTTTGTGTGTTGGGTAGCTTATCTCTAAGTATCTGTCAGTCTATCTTTGTGAGTGTCTGCCAGCCTGTTTCGGTATTTATCGATCTGTCTGGATAATAGGAATTTTGACATCAAGTTGCAAACTTTGTTTAGCTTCTCCGACAGTTTATACTCTGCTAAATTGTTCTTTTTAATAGTAGAGCACTAACAATGAAGTTCCGTAAATATTTGACCTCTTTAAATATTTATGTACGAAGTGTTTTTGAAGTCGAACATTAAACAAAATTACTTTCGAACTCATAAAATGTTTTTTCTTATTGAGAAGTAGACTGGTCTTATTTTAAATGACATTTGGAAGGCAAATATCGTTTACTTTTACTTCACTTTGTTAGGCTTTTGAAGGTGTTGCCCATCACGGTGTTGTTACTTTGTTCATATGATAATTCCCACGCTCTCGTAGGTATTTGGTTGCGTAAATGACCCAATAATCACAGTTACGTATATTATACGTATAAAAATTTCAGTTACATAACATTACTAATTAGTATATTTAATTTCGGTTGAAAACAGAGCTGATGTCGCGCTTTATACCGTAGTTTTAGACCGTTATTTTTCGGATTTTATCCGGTATAAAAATACGACAAATAAACGAAGATATTTGGTTAAAAAGGTGGTAGTAGTTTTTTGAAATAAAAGCGCAACTAATTGAGAAGAACAATTATATGTATTTTTTTTAAACGAATGTAGAAAAAAAACTTATTTTAGACGTATTTTAAACGTATATTATACGTAGTTAAAATCTATTAATTTCAAGTACAAATTTAGACGTTAAATATACGTAGGTATGTCTTCTTAATTTATACGTTGTCGTAAAAACGTATAAGAACTGTAAGTTTTAACTACCTTTGGTAATCAAATATATCTTACATTTCCGTTTATTTCCGTTACGTTTATTTTGCGACAAGGAACTTACGTACAGTTAACGTAAAAATGGTTATATTACCAATTATACACGTCTAAGAAATATACGATATACGTATATTACACGTATTTTTGTGGTAGAATAAACGTAGCTGTGTTTATTGGGTAATTGCTGTAATGGCACAAGTTTTGTCTTGCCCGGTATGTACGAAAAACAATCGAATAATTGCAAACATTAACCATTTTTTAGTCGCCCTGTGTTCGTTGGATTATTTGAGTGGAAGTTTTTTTTTTCGACATTTTTTCTCATTCTGTCGACGCAGCAACAACAAAACTTTTTGTGTTATTAAAACAGTAGTTTATCAAATGTCAGACGTTCTGTAAACTCGAATTTATCATAAAAATTATGAAAGATGCACTAAGTTTTTAAATAAAAATACGTGCTGGAGCTCTGAAAAAAAGTCTAATGGGAAAATTGTGAAAGAGAAAAAAAACGAAAGGAGCTGATTTAAGAAAATTTGTGAAACATGTCAAGTTTCAATAATAGTTGAGCTTTTATATTTTGTCGTCAGTTTCGAACGATTGATTTTATTATTTCGTCGAGACAAGTCGCTGGAAATATTTATTTTTGAACTTCATTTTGCTTTCAATTTTTGTAGCTTTTTCCAACTAAATTTGCTCTTTGGCGACAAAAATGTGAAGTGCTTTGAATCAAAGCCACCTTTTTTATTCCGCGAAATTTTAAGGTTGTTTTTTCTCGATATACTTTTACCGAGACCTATCTTTCATGTAGTATTTTACGATTTTAGAAAAATATATTTATTTTCTTCTGGAATTCATCACCGTAAAAAGTTTTATAATAAACTTTTCTCAAAGCGTTTTCGGATCAGACTTTCGAAATTAAAAAAATTTTACGACTATATTTTTATGTTTCTATATTTCTTTCTCCATCACATATCATTTGAAGAAGATGCGACGAGCAAAAATAGATTAACTGCTATAAGTTCAATGAAAACTTCCGAGTCGATATATAAAATTTATTTAGATACCTCTTGTTTTCATTGAGGCAGGCAGCTAAGTAACGCTTTCTTAAATATGGAGGTTAATTTTCCCTACATCAGACATTTTTGAAACACCCTGTATACATTTAGTAACGTAAATTGAAAAGTGGTGGGCTGATGGATTAATTTTTTCCATTACAAAAATAAATTACGTTAAAACCAAAAAAAATTATTTAAGACCGACATAAAGTAATTAAATGAAATTAAAGAATTAAACGAGTGGATACAAATTGGAAGTTGAAGCTCATCTTGACAGATAGCTTTGTATGTCTCTAGTGGAGAAATATACCCTAATAAAGAAAACGAATAGTAGTAAAGTGTTCAAAAGATCTAATCTTTTATCATACCTTTTAGTATTACGTCTCTGCCATTTATTGCAAATTGAAAAACGTGTTTAGTATCATACGAGGTTAAATCGTTGAAAAATAAAATTTCAATTTCACTTAATAAATAAGTTACCTCATTTTCATCGATGGAAATTGCCTTAGGAAAAATTTCTTTTAGTTGTTTTCCTTTTCGCTTTCTTCTTTACTTTTGTTTATTAGGCCCAAAACTAAACAATGCCATGCCCATGTTTCACAATAAGTGGCCAACTGTGACGTACTGCAGTAAATTCCAAAAGCACTTATTGTGGTAAATCAGCCAAACAATTCAACAACCCCCCCTTTATGTCACCATTAAAGTCTGCAAAATAAAATTGAAAATTAATAATTAAAACGTGGATTGTATATTAAGAATGGTGTTAATGGATTATCAGTTGGTAAACAGCACGAATTCAATCTGAATTCTCTCTAATATCACAAATCCCAGTAAGCAAACTTAATAAGCTGCTTTAGTTTCTAGTAATCTGCACCTAACACCGTTTATATATTAAGTAATTAGACCGAGCAAACTTATTAATCGAATCAATCATCATTGAATCCATCGTTTAAATGTTAGATATGATTATACGATACAAGATATACCATTTAGTAATTAGATTTTTATATTTTTACTTTATAACTATTATTAGATTTGATTGGACTCTAGCATGCGACAATTTTTTAAGTGTAAGTTGCTATTGCGTGACTGCTTGTATCTGATAGGTAGACTACCTATTATAAACGGGACAAACGTGAAGTTTTTAAACATGAATAGATTTGGCTTAAAATTACGTTTAAATGCTAACAAAATTAGATTTTGTTGACGTTACAACCTCTGAGTAGTTCCTACGGGCACTTCAAGCCGTGAAAAGTTTTTCCTGAAGACTTTCTGATATTGAATAACTTAACGAGAATTAATGAAAATCATAGTAGGTACACTCAATTACCTCTACAAACTATTAATCGTATTTTTGTTTAGTTCACTTATACGAAATTAAATTCAAAATTAGATAGGTGTTCCAACTAACGATTTAGAACACACGGTGTCTCTCCCGAATGTAGCTCCTTGAGGAGCTACATCCGGCTACACTAGGGCGACTTTTGGTTCTATTAAAAATTTTAGTACACATCGAGTTATTAATAATATTTTGATTTAGTTTACTATTTATTCGACGAAGTTCAATTCAAAATTAACAGGTACGTGTTCCAACTACGAATTTTGAACACACTGTGTCTCTCCCAGATGTAGCTTCTTAAGGGGAACACTAGGGCGACTTTTGGTTCTATAAAAAATTTTAGTACACAAATTTACCTCTTGGAACAATTAATAATATTTTGCTTTAGTTTACCATTCATTCGACGAAGTACAATACTTCAATATTAGGTGCGTGTTCCAACTACGAATTTTGAACACACTGTGTCTCTCCCAGATGTAGCTTCTTAAGGGGAACACTAGGGCGACTTTTGGTTCTATAAAAAATTTTAGTACACAAATTTACCTCTTGGAACAATTAATAATATTTTGCTTTAGTTTACCATTCATTCGACGAAGTACAATACTTCAATATTAGGTGCGTGTTCCAACTACGAATTTTGAACACACTGTGTCTCTCCCAGATGTACCTTCTTAAGGGGAACTCTAGGGGACTTTTGGTTCTATTAAAAATTTTAGTACACAAAATTAACTCTTAGACCCATTAATAATATTTTTGTTTAGTTTGCTATTTATTGTGTGAAGTTTAAATCAAAATTAGGTACGTGTTCCACCTACGACTTTTGAACACACAGTGTCTCTCCCGGATGTAGCTCCTTAAGGAGAACTCTAGAGTGACTTTTGGCTGTATTGAAAATGATAGTACACAAAGCTACCTCTTGGAACCATTTATAATATTTTTGCTTAGTTCACTATTTATTCTGCGTAGTTCAAATCAAAATTAGGTCCGTGTTCCAACTACGACTTTAGAACATGCAATGTCTCTCCCGAATGTAGCTCCTTATGGAGAACTCTAGGGTGACTTTTGGCTGTTACTCTTACATATTTGTATTTGATATACCTACTTGTTTATGTACATACGCATAATTAACCAAAGATTTGCCAAAATCATAATTGAAGAAAATAAATAATAATTTATTAATATCAGAAAGGGATATTTTTATGTAGTGAGTGTCACTGAGTGACTTTTCTTATATTGTTGTCCCCTGTGCCATACATAAATTTTTTAAACCACAATCGAGATAAAAAAAGTGAATGAAATATCTTCGACATCATCTTGGGGATGTACATCTTTGATCGATAAATTTTTCCGCAACTTTAAAAAATATAATTTATTAAAACGTCTTCTCGACTTTTTAGAATATAAAGAGATAGACTTGTTTTTTAGGGTAAGAATAATTTATAAATTTTATTCTGGGCTGTTAAGAACAATATTAGTAGTTGTTGGCAAACTCTAAATCTGTCAGCTAGAGAGAGGGTGGCGTCTTAATGAAATGCCATAAAATGAGTTGCAAACTTCTTTTATTATCCTCCTTATTACTTTATCCTTCCAGCAGGTAGTGCCTACTCGGTTATTTTCGACATTTATTAAACTTTCCTTCTGAGCTTGTCTTAATTTTCTTATCCTTCATTAAAATATTTTCGTGCGACAAAATCTTGCGCTTTTATCTAATTTATCTTACAAATTTTATTTCTAATTAACAGCTTTTTAAAATTAAAATA
Source organism: Malthinus flaveolus (assembly GCA_950108345.1). Taxonomy (NCBI): domain Eukaryota; kingdom Metazoa; phylum Arthropoda; class Insecta; order Coleoptera; family Cantharidae; genus Malthinus; species Malthinus flaveolus. The sequence continues at coordinate 94,726,177 of OX467285.1, forward strand.
TGTTAAGCGTTATCCCTCGTTTTCATGTTTGTTATTACATCGATAAATTTCAACAATTTATGTCAAGTTTTGATTTTATGATACCAAAATATGAATTGCAAACAAAATCTCATTTAATCGGCTAATGAACAGTTTGGCTTGCAACTGTCACTAACATAAATTGTGCAATTAATAATTAATAATACGATATTGTATCCCCTAAATGGCATTATTTTAAATCACTATGCATATAGGTATCCCTACAACAAATTAATTAATTAGCGTTTAATTACAAAGTTTTATCCTAAAATATGTTCGATTTTTGCAATTGAAAGAATGGCGCATCAATAACAAACTCATTAACATTAATTTGCATTAATTTTAATAGAAAACTCGTACCTAACACTTCTATTTGTATGTTGCTCGGAAAACATCAACCCTTTTACAAAGCAAAACCTTTACATTTTTCCTCCTTTGAGAATTACATTATTACATAAGACGAAAAACAAAACATTGTTTATAATTCAAGTTGCGTAATTTGATGGCGAATAAGTATACAGTGTGTTTGATAAAATTCAAAACTGTTTTCGCTTTACTTCTCACTTTTTGATTTAATTTCCGCATTTATTTTTTAAGAACTCCATGGAGTGTTTTACATAAAATCTTTACAAAACATTTTTGACGTTAAATAGGCAGCTTTTAGAATTTTCTTCGTCTATCTAAAATATATTTGTGTATAATGAAAACTAAATGTGCTGAAATTTCTAAATAATAATTAAATACGTTTACGACGTCTAAATTTTGCTGCGTATACTCGTTAGAGGGTTGAAAGCTTTCAAAGGACTTTTCAGCAGATCTATTGCTTTATAAAATTGAATATTTTTAACAAGAAACTATTGCTTTTATAGTTTATCTTTAAACTGTGCACAGAAGGGTACAAAAGTAGTTTTTTAAATCTCAATTTGTCTAAAAATATAAAAATTGATACTTTAGAATTTTTTACTCGTTTATGGCTTTGAATAATTTTATTTGAGAATGATACCTTCTTCTGGGAGTGCTTTGCTCTTATGGAGTATTATCATTAAATTTATAATATGACCAAGAAAAATTTGGAATCGATTTACAATCCGAGACCTGGAGCACTATTAAATTAGAAGTCTCACTAGTCTATTAATTTTGCTCTTGGCTGTTTGCTATTGTCTTCAGAAAGATGCACTGTAGATGAGATTTTGTTATTGTAATTGAAACTTAGGTTCACCTACCCCCCCCCCCCCCCCCCTTTACCGAGCGTTAGCTGTACCAGGGTATAGCTCGGAATATATTGCTCCCCAGCTAGAAGCCTTTAGCCACTACGAGTCTAACCTCCCCGGATCCAAACGCGTGCAGAACACCGCACCAAATTCGCTCCACCTTAATTGATACCGATTGGGATCAGATACCATTGACGGCACCCGGTAACCAGGCCTGAGGAGCGAGTCTCTCTCCTTACCATCAGTATCAACTAAATTGCTTATAGGTCCCCGTCACCCTATGTCTCACCGGTTTTACCATCATGGCCCCGAACACCAAGAGCGAAACCGGAGGGTAGGCCGTGGACAGCCTAAACGCATCCTGGTAGTCCCAGGTGCTCAATTATTTAGAGCATGGCTACGAGACTCCTAACAGATTCGTGTTTTCCCGTTATTATTTAAAATATAACATCTGATAGATAGACTAGTGTACAGCTCCTGCGGTCAAGAGTCTGCACCAGTCAATTGACCAGCTGGTCGCGTATTGCCTCGCTGATAAACAACGACTTTCATAACATGCCTCTCCGCTTCCAGTCTTAGGCGGCAAGCATGAATACGGCGTGGTGTCATGTATAGGCGATAAATAGTAAATGTCTCCAGCCATAGATGAAACGTCGGAGAAATCTAAAATCCAAAACTTAAAAGTCAACAATCCGCAAAAAACATAAATTTATCACGAACTCACAACAAATTATTATGGTTAGTTAATCTTTACTTCCTCTTTTACTTTTAATCGGTTTTCTCGAGTGCGCTCTAACTTAATTAAGGTAGTAGTAAAGGTTGCTATACTTAAATTATTTATCAACATTACGTATTTAAAAGAGTAAACGAGAAAGTCCAAAGCACATTTATTACGTAAAATTAAGGAAATTAGGATTTAGCACATTTTAAAGTTGCTTTAAGGTGGTAATACGCTGTACGGTATACCTGTGCTCCCAGACTCGGGGTTTTCAAGCGAAAACGTTCACGGATAAGCAAATATCTACATGCGTCGTATACAAGAAGAGCAATTAGAGGAGCTTCTCTTGATGAGTGGTTTTGAGAATGAGAGTGTGATGAAAATTCACCAGGTCGGCTCAAAACCTTCTTCTAAAGATTTAAAGTTTTCGCATTGCCTAATTATCGAACGAAAAGGTATTTTTGTTTTTTTTGTGTTGCGTCAGTAAAGTTGAAGTAACGCCTGCGGCAAATTGTCGCTCGTCTGAATGAAACCTTAAATAACCGGCTCGTTAATTGATGATATTGTTATCCTCTCTTTTCCTCTAAATTTATGAGCTTTATACGAGCCTATAAATTAAATAAAACCGTTTAAAATGAAACAATTTAAATTTCCAACAGTCACCTAAAATTTGCAAAAGTTGAAAAGCTCTTGGGATGATTGAGAAAAATTTATAAAAGCTCCACAAAATAGTTATATAAAATGTTTCGTATTTTTATGAAATATCGAAGATGCATTCATTATATTGTGTCAAATTTTGTCGAGTTTCGGATAAAAAAAAACGTTGCATCTTCTCGTTTAGAAACTATTTTTCTGTGCGAATCTAGCAGCCCTTAAATAAAAGTGATAGACGTCAACGTAATATTTATTAACCAAAAATGTCATTTGATCCGGCAAAAATAGAAGAGTGTAGTTCGTCTAACATTTCTCTGCGCACTAGAAATAGTTTAAACAATTTATTAGACACAAATATCGAATTAAGTGTAAAGACGTCTTCGTCTAGTTCAACAATAGGTGGTACATTATCGACGTCAGAATCGCCACAAGTTCTTCCAGTGACCTTAACTGCCGTTAATTCTACAGTTTGTCGAATTTGCCATACAAATACACCAAATGAGAATTTAATATCGCCTTGTAATTGCAAAGGATCTCTCGCTTACGTTCATTTATCGTGTTTAGAACGATGGTTAAATCAAGCGAGTAGAACTTACTGCGAATTATGTATGTATCGCTATAACTCTACACAAACGCAACGATACGGATTGTGGGAAGGTATCAGATTATGGACTCGACATCCAAGAAATAGAAATCACGTTCAATCGGATTTCTTAATAACAATTTTACTCACTATCGTTACGATAGGATTGGTGACCGTGTGTTTATTGGGTATGCATTATTTTGTTATCGAAGGCAACAAAGTGGGTATTTCGAATGCGTGGACTAGAGGTGTAATTTGTGTTTTTTTGAGTATAGTCGTTACCGGTTATGTCATTACCATTTATATGCTTATTAAGGATCAAATCGTACCCTGGTATAATTGGTGGAAAAATACAGTCGACGTTCGTTTGAGATTGTCGCAATCTGTAACCGATGGATATGTTTTTAAAGATTATTCCGAAACTACATTTTAATTTAAATACCGTATTGTAAATTGGTACACCAAAATTTTAACGTGCAATAAAATATTTGGGAACTTTTAAAAAATTCGTTTGTTTTAGACTAAAGTAAGGTTTTTTAAACCTGGGGAAGAGCTTTTGGAGCACAGTCTCTAGAAGTTCTAAAGGCTCTAAAGTGGTATACTTTCGAGTTCGTATCTAAGCTATATAGTTTTGGAACTTTAGAAAAATGATCAGCGTGGGAAAGCCGAATTTCTACTTTGCCATCTCGTAAAAGTGATGCGTTTTAAGAAAATTGCCAAAAGCTGCGAAAAATGAGATTTCTTCAGTTTTTCGCTTATATCTAGAAAACTACGCACTTTTTGAGAAAAGCACAAATAAACTAAATTAAATGTTCTACGAATTATGTCTGTAAAGTTTTTTGTTTAGACAAACAGTTTAGGCGCTTACAAAAATTTCATAATTGGTCAAAAACTTACGTGTGATACATATACACTATACTTGGATGCGCTGTAACGCCTAACCTAAACCGTTTGTCTGACGTGAAAAAATGAGAAGACATACTTTGTAGGAAATTTAATGTACTTTACTTTTTAATAGAAACGCTTTTTCCTAAAAGTACGCAGTTTTCGAGTTATAAGCGAGAAACTAAAAAGACAGTTTTTTAGCCGATTTTGGAATTTTTATCAAACTTTAACACACTCTAGCGCCTAAAGCGTTTATTTTTGATAGAAGTACTTTTTTCCAAAAGTACGTAGTTTTCTTGTTATAAGCGAAGAACTAAAAAAAGACATTTCTTTCGCAGTTTTTTGCAATTTTCTCAGGACTGTGCAGTTCTTCCAAATACACATTGTCCATTGAAATATTGTTATCTCAAGAAAGCGGGCGAATTTGAGATAAACATCCACCTAATGCAAAGAGGTAGTTGAAACAAAAAGAGCCATCAAACGCGGATTAAATCTAGAACCCCTATGAGCTAGGGAAGAGTTACTAATTACATTAGTGACTTTTTTGTCTGATATGGATACGCCTCTAAAAATTTTCTATTTCTAACCTAAAACGAGCGCCTTAGGTGAAAGTCATGACACAAACTTACTGTAGGTGTATAAATGGGGTAAAATAAACAATAAAGAGATAAAGGGCTGTTACGTGAAAGCCATAAAAAATATTTAAGGTGATTCAGGAAAAAATAATTTTTTTAAACGATATCATTTAGCATGTCGTTGTGTGTCGTATAATGGCAAATAATGCCGCCATAAAGTAGTAAAATAATGTACTTAGAAAGGCAATAAAGCAAAATTCGAGAGCATTACTTTCAGGACAGCTTCGGGTTCGACAGAACCGCATCAAAAAGCAATATAGGCGCGTTTAAACGTTCATATATCACGACGACGCGACGTCTTCAGTCATCTGGTCTTCATGATTACGCTATGCGACATCGTGCCGAGGAATTGAAGAACAAAACGTTAGTTTCCTCTTTTAATGCTTGGTTATAATAGTCGCGCTAGAATAAATCTCGAAAAGAAATTTTTACTCTCATCTAAGTCCGTATTGAATGGTTGATTGTATGCACGAAGAGACAGTTCAAACAGTCTTTGATTACTTTTTACCTTATAAGAAAGATTTCAATATGAAATTGAAACAAATGAATGCCTATACTATTTTTTTTAATTTAAAATTAATATTTGTGTTTTATAATTAAAGTTTTGGTTCGTTGACGATGATCCTGCTTTTATAGGAGTTTGTGAAATCAACCTCATAAATTCTTAAGTTTTCTTAAAATATTGATGAAATGACATCAAGTTGTCGTTGGACGCTCTTTGCTATTACATTACGTCAGTCGCGGAGCCAAATTAATATATTTATATTCTTTAAAAATGGGGGAGAAGGATGATTCGGTATACCTATGACACATTTATTTGTCGATGATAGGTATTCCCCTTTATTGGAAAATTTTATTAGTTCGATATTCGAACCACCATCAACCGTGAGTGATTCGGTCGATTCAGTTATTCATTTGCCTAGCGAAGAGCCCAACTTTAATTTTTATTTCCTGCGGTATTTTGCTTTAGATCGCCAGAAAGAATACGACATTCTTATGTTGATAGGTAATGGAAAATCTCGTGAACCGTGCCCTTGAAAAAGTTCAACTATTTTTAAACACCACCCCTATTAAACATAGCTACGTTTATTATACGTCAAAAATGCGTTTACGTTGGTGTAACATACGTATCTAGTATATTTTTTAGACGTATGTCGAAAGACAGATAGGTAAAACAAAGGGATATAAATGGCACACTGCAATTGGGGGCTCTATATCAAGTTACTATACTTATGTCAAGTAGCTCATTGTTAACTAACTACCATGACTTATAGTTTTAGTTGTAATTTGATTCCGTTACTTACTGTAATGAATTTACTCTATCTACGCGGGGCTTTTCTAAAATATCTTCTCCACCAATCGAGATATAATAATTTCTTCATCTCTAACTTCTTCTAACATTAAATAAAACAATAAATCGCACTCGCTCATTGGCTTATTACCTAGGACTGCATTTTTATTCCACCTTCAAGTAGACCGGTCTGTAATAGGCCCATTTGCCACTGTCCTTTTAACTAAAATTCCACTACCGATAGGTCGCTGTCCGGAAGAAATCCACAGATTTTCTGAACGCAATATGCTATACCACTATACCCAGGTTTCTTGGCGATTAGATCTGATACACTGGTCAACGATTCTATCCAAATAAGTCTACATGGTTTTGAGAAGCCCGACTGTAAATTTGTTCGTATAAAAGCCTTTCAAGCAGTCTTTCAAGGGAAAGAATGCTGGCATCGGTTTTGAATTTTATGACACTACGCCCCTCCGGGGTCTGGTGAAACGATCAAAGTCGCGAAGTAATTTAACATGTTATTAAAGGCAAGCGGCCATGTTGATAGATACCCATTAGGGTAAAATGAAAAGGTCTTGGAAAAGCCTACAATCTGGGATATACCGATAAAATACAAAGACGAAAAGAGAGAATCTTTTCAGATGTAGTATAGGTTGTTCGAAATTAAGTGGGCTCAGAGCTTAAAGAAGTCAACAACTTAAAATGACGTTCATTGTGAACGTAATTTGAATATACAATGGGTAGTTTTAAGAATCTTTTTACCACTCTCTTTTGTGACACCAAGATACCTTCGATAATAAACAAATTTTTACGTGGTTTTAACCTTTTGTTTGCATCTACATTTACTGTAGATATTTGTTTTCTACGATTTTTTCCTTATTTTTGGCCTTTGAACAACTTACCTACCTACTTAAAATACCTGAAAACAATATACTAAAATCTTAAACTTTAGGATTTTGAAGGATTATTAGGAACTTATTAGAAGTAAAACCATAGTGGGTGTATATATAGGGGTGGAAAATAGACAAGATATTTTATTCGGAAAGTAGTTGCTCAGCTACCACTAGGTTTGTGTGTTACTTCCAGTGTTTTATTTACGTATAATAGTGCTAAAAAGTTGTTAAATTTTCTGTTATTATTCTCGTTTTTTTTATTTATTGTTATATTTCATTTCGATATTTGAAAATGAATGTGTGGAGACCTTGGGATAATCAAGCTTCCCAAATAGAAGTAAACCAAGGAGGCGATCTAATATATGAAAACGGTGGTAATGATAGAGCCGAAGAAGATGATGAGTTTATCGACGTTGATGATAGTGCTGCGGAAGACGTTCCAACGTGCCGAACGAAGAAACAGTTATCACAAGATGCAAAAACTGTTGTTCTTAATGTATTTAATAGTAAGTTAATTCGAATTAGTTATTGGTAAGATTATTAAAATTTGTGTTTCCATCAGATTTATTAAGAAGCCAAACTTTTAGCTCGGCATTTTCAAAAACTTTAGAATTAACGCAGACTAAACGTACAACTTTACAGAGATTGATTAAAAAAGGTGCGCTTGAACGGAAAATAAGGAAAGACGCTGGCAAGTTTAGAGCTTTAAGTTTAGTGGAAGATGCAGATCTCATAAGAAGAAAAATTTACGAAATGTACAGCGACAAAAATGTGCCGACCATACAAACTCTAAGTCAAAAATTAATTGATGACGAAACAGGAATCACATGTTCCAGAAACACCTTGTGGCAGTTTTTAAAGCGCATTGGCTTTAAATTCAAGAAAATTGATAAAAGGATGGTTATTATGGAAAGCCGAAGGCTGTGCATATGGCGCCAAGATTATTTAAGGCAAATAAGGCAGTTTCGAGTTCAGAATCGGGAAATTTTCTTTTTGGATGAGACTTGGTTTGACACGCATGACACGGTAAAACGTGGATGGGTGGATAAAAAATGTAAACTGGACGTGCCTCACAATCGGGGTCAAAGAGTCACAATATTACATTGCGGATCTGAAAACGGATGGGTTGAAGGTGCATTTTTTTTATCTGCAAAAAATGTTAATAGTTGTAGTTTAGATGCTTATGACGACATGTCGGCAGCATTATTTGAAGAATGGTTCCAAAATACGCTTCTCCCGAAACTGCCACAACGAAGCGTAATTGTTTTAGACAACGCGTCATACCATTCGCGGCAAATTGACAAAAAGCCCAATAACACCAACCGCAAAAGTGACATTAAGGACTTTCTGACAAAACATGATTTATTTTTTGAAGAAAGCTATACAAAAAAAATGTTGTTGGAAGTAGTGAATACCACGGACTTTTCTGTAAAATATGCCATTGATGAAATGGCAAAAAACTCCGGGCACACAGTTCTTAGGTTGCCCCCATATTATTGCGTTTTTAACCCTATTGAGTTAATCTGGGGGCAACTAAAAGGGCGAATAAGGCGCAATAATAAGTTTCCTCGCCTTAATGAGAAAATTATCGAATTAATTAGATCAGAAATAGCGAAAGTGAGTGTCGCGGATTGGAAAAAATCTGTCCGCCATACGACGGACATAGAGGACAAATATCTAACGATAAATGTTGATGATATTATTATTAATATAAATATTGACGGTAGTAGCGATGAAGATTTTAGTTGTTAATAACAAAATTTATTAAATTTATACTGCGAATTTTTCTTTAATTTCTGGCGTATATCTTATACCTGTTTATTCCCTAAAATTTTTAAGCACTCTGTCCATTGTAGTTGAAATTGTAAACCGTATGCAAACAAGAGGTTAAAACCAGGTAAAAATTTGTTTATTATCGAAGGTATCTTGGTGTCACAAAAGAGAGTGGTAAAAAGATTCTTAAAACTACCCATTGTATATTCAAATTACGTTCACAATGAACGTCATTTTAAGTTGTTGACTTCTTTAAGCTCTGAGCCCATTTAATTTCGAATGAAGTATACCTATGATAACTTTTTAATTTACTGCAATTGATGAGACGGCCTTAATACATTTTAAAAGAAATTCGATTGTATTATAGAAATGAAATTACGAAACAATATAAAATGCAATATTTTACTTTTATAATATAATTATAATTGCTTTTCGCAACTTTCCTCTATAAAAGACGAAAGACTTTGGAAAACTTTTTAAACGGTTAAAAACTTTATAATGAAAAGTCAATTTTGGATGTCACCATTTTATATTTATAAGTAAAAGCAAACGTCAACAAAAATTAGCAACGTGAAAAGCAAATTATTTTTGAGAAATTCCGTAATTTGCGTAGTAAACAAGTACGGAAATTTGTACGCAAATTTAAATTTAAGGTTCATTAAATTGTAGCTTCGAGTATTAAAATGGACTTTGAAATAAATTATTCAATTTTGTTCTATTTTAAATAAGCTTTTTTTGATGTTACGTAATAAATTAAACTTTTATTTTATCTTCGAGTCTTGGTATTAAAAAGTCGAGAGTCAATTTCAAATAATATGTTCGGTATGTTCAGGTTGTACATTCAGGCATCGCATTATTGTTGCTTGCTCGTCGCAAAGGATTTTTTGGGCCATTAAACAAAATTTTCATAACTGAATAAAAGAAGATAATGAAAAAAATTAAGGATCTAAAGGTATGCCCCAATAAACACAGTAATGTATATTATACGTATAAATATTTTTAGATAACTTCCTAATGTTACTAATTAGTAATGTTTTGAAGATAATAAAGCCACGTTTTGAAAAAAAAATTATATAATATGACGCGTTTCGCCTTAAGGCTGATCTAATGAAGCCTTAAGGCGAAACGCGTCATATTATATAATTTTTTTTTAAACGTGGCTTTATTATCTTCAAAACATTATTATCATTCACAAGAAAGCTAAAAAACTATTATAATTTTTGTTACTAATTAGTATACAGGGTGTACGGATAATCCATCAGGAAACTTCTAGAGGTGATTAAACAGGTTGAAAGAATGGCAGAAATTCCTCTAAGAAAAATTTCAAATCTCGGTAATATTACAATAACAAGTTCTTGGTGACTTACGCCATTAATAGTGAATAGAGGCCTCCCATAGAGAAGTCAAGTAGGTAGGTAATTGTAGGTAATTGTAAAGTTCGGGTCTCAACCAAATTTAATTTTTTTCAACAAAACTTGTATTTGAATATAAAATGTGGCTGTATTTGAAAAGACAACATCTGAGGGTGTCTGGCAGGTAAATATTAAAATTCTTAAAAGCTCTAAACAGATTTTAATAATTACTACCTACTTAACTTCTCCAAGGGAGGCATCTATTCACTATTGTAACCTCTCTGCTGGTGGCGTAAGTCACCAAGATTTTACCTAGCGATTGTACCATACAGTTAACGTAAAAATGGTAACGTTTAAAACAATACCGATTATATACGGTTATACGGTATATACGAGATACGTATATTACACCACGTAGACGTATTTTTTACGTATAGTAAACGTACTCGTAGCTGTGTTTATTGGAATGCATCTGACTTGATATTTGTTTGGAGTCTCGGATATTTTTTCTGAAAAGGTTATTATTTTCCCACAAACAATAAATTGAAAACGCATAGTTTAGACAGATACTTTTTAAATTAAAAATGGCGGCCAGTGTAACAATTGGCCCTCTTCTAGTAGGTACCTATTATTAAAGAAAAATATATATTTGATAAACTCGATCACTAGTAAAATGAGGTAATGCGCTTTACCAGGCGATATTTTTTATGTTGGCAAAATTAATTAAAAAAGGGAAAAGTGGATAGAGAAAAATTCTTTTGTTTATTTCAATGTAAGTGCTTTTAAATTTGGGCAAAAATAAATTTTTGTAGGGTTTTATTACAAATTTGCATTACTAAGGGGGTTTACGTTAACAGTAATAACAGAATACAGATATACTCACAGAGACGGTAGCATTAGGGTCATCATATATCATGTAAATTGCATACATTACTATCAAATGTTATACAAAAGCTAACGAGATAAGTGCCTACATTTACTAAATGCATGAAATGAACCAAATTTGCAAACTGTTTTCAATTTCAAAAAAAATAACAACAAAGGGCGAAAACATAAACCACTTTCGAACGAGAATTTTTGTTTCATTTTTTAAACTTGACTAAAACTCTTCTTTATACGTACCTACATCGAACAATGCTCACAACTACTAACAATGAAATTAATGTATTTCTATTTGTTTTGGCTTCTCTGTAGTAAACTTTTATGACAATTTTAATATTTAGTCGAATTTTGTTTGCGTACAATCTTGTGAGGTTACATTGAAGTCGCTATTTGTTTTATATACAATATGTATCGTACTTCAGTAGAAATTAAACTCTGAAGCAAAGTTACAATGCTAAAATATTTTCTAAGAACGCTAATTTGCGTTAGTAAAATAAACGTCTTCAGACTGCTAAAAGAACTTTTGCAAAAATATTTCTTCTCTCTCTATCAACGTGTATGATTTGAATTTTAACCGAAGTTCCAATTTGAACCAACAAGAGCTCTCAGACACTCGTGACATTTTTCTTTGCTCCATGTTCAACGTTCTCTTTGGATTTGCGTCTCTTATTAAAATAATACGATTTTCTCTTCATATCTCACCACAAGCTAATGTTTTCAAAAAATATGTTCAAGTGTTCCATCCGCGAATTTTTTGTCTATAGAGGTTGGGCAATCCGTCATGGACTTCCTCGGTTTAAGATCTACGCTGAGGACTGTTTTGAACTCATCTGGGAGTTTTGGCCAGACACCAACCTCCTTCCCTCTCTTCTTTAGTACGTATTGAACTGGGAACTATTACGGTATTACTTTGGTTCAACGTAGAGCCCAGAAGGTAACGATCTTCCATTTCTCTTCGCTACTCAGCATTTTATCTATGAGGGTTTTAGGGTTTACTCCTTCGTGCAGTTTCCTAAAAACGTCTCTGCGTTGCTTTTCCCATCTATTGCAATGGGAGAAGGTATGTTTAAACTCGAACAGTGTCCACTTCTCCGCATTATAGGCATTTATCATTGTTGGCCTTTTCGATATCGTATAGAAAGCTTCTGAGTACTCTTGTCCGCTCAAGAGTTGAATAATGAAGAAGTCTATTTCACCATGATATTGCTCGACCATATCCCTGCCTTTGGGTCCATGATGTTTGTCTCGTCGATCTGGCTTCCCAGCTAACGTAACGAAGATCTCTCGCGGATCCATATCCAGAAAGCCACCTTTAAGATAAAACCTAGCGCTTCTTCCACTCAATAGTGAATCCAACGCCACATTCCAAAAAGTAGGCCCCAGGATAGTATTTTCTTTCAAAATCTGTAGAGCAGTGGGTTGCCACAGGTAGTCAAACGCGCCCTTAATGTCAAAAAATATGATAGATCCTTGAGACAGCCTCCACAGTGCATTTTTCCTTTTGCAACCTATTGAACTGACGTGGGTGATGAAACGCAGCCTCTTTTATATGCTCAAAAAGTTTAACTCTCATAAAATGTTCCATCATTTTTCCCATCGCTCATGTTAGCCTCTTTTCGCTTGGGGATAGTAATAAGACTACCAAATAGAGTTCTAGAGTGTTCTAGAGTTCTAGAGTGTTCTAGGAAAATTTTTAAAATGAATGCAGTCGTTCATAATTCTCGTTAAGTAATCCGAAAGAGGGAGAGCAATTGTCCTCAATTCAATACCGGAAATCATATCCGAGCCTGCGGCCTTCTTAATATTTTCATTTAATAGCGCGCCCAGTATTTCCTCTCTAGTGATCGGAGCAATCACGCTGTTTGGGCCCTCCGCCCGATAGGCTTTCCGCCTTCTGGCTCTTTGCTCTGGACTGTCCTCATCCTTACAAACGCCAATAATGAATCTATCCAAGATAGTCTTGGGCCGTATCTTGGAAGTTAGAAGTAGCCATTTATAGAGGAGGTTCTAGACGTAACTCCCCAATTGTGTCTCAACGAATCGATTCTAAGCCTTTTGTTTGTATTTAATAGTGCAATTTTTGAATCTTTCCGCCTTTTCTAGATAATATATCAGTCTTCGGTTTTCTTTCTTCTGTTCATCTGAACATTTTTGATAAGCTCTGCGGGACATAATATACACCTCTCTCTTAGCCCTGTCGACGCTTTCGCTCTACCATATCGGTCTATTGATGAAGACCTTTCTCTTGGGGATATGAGGATGGACTTATCCCCAATATCTTTTAGAAGTATAATCGGCTCATTAACTTTATGGACCTGTAATCACTCAAGGTTTCATCTCGGACGATCCACTTACACGGTGTACTCCCAATAGACTCGATAAACACCACACACGCAGAGAATACACCTCTTCTACTTACATTGGAATCTCTTCCAAAAACTAAATTTATTTCTCACCAAAAACTGCAACAAGAAAGTGACATTCAAACCAGATTAACGCTCTCAGCACCATCATAACTAATACTTCCAATATTTCACTTATACACCAAATTGTTGCTTTCTTGTAGAAGTATCAAACGAATATTGGCAAATAATAAACAACCGAGTACCTTACGACAGGATGAAGACGAGTAACATCCAATACGTTAGCGGCGTCCATTGTGAACTATTTTTTCCTATGTAAATAAAGTAGCTCCTTCTCTGAAATTTGGAAATAAAATAATTCAAAAACTTTGACCCGTACCTATAGAAAATCGCCCATTTTAGAACCAACTTGTAAGCTCGTGCCCTCTTGTTTGGCTTTCGGCCTTTATGCAAACTTGTAAGGCAATCAGAACATGACTCAACTTAGTCAATTAACTTACTTTTATCGATGCGTGAAGTACGGTTAAGACTAAGATTAGAGTAAGTAGAACACATTAGTCACAAACAGCTTCACAGCTTAAATGATAAAATTGAAGTTATAAAGTTGTATTGCAGAGTTCAAAAAAATTAAATTTTTTCTTATTTAAACGCCGAAAGAGGGAAAAACGAAGGAGAATTTTTTTGCGTTAGAAAATTGTTTTTTTCCTTTGACGTTTTTGTTTGAACTTAAAATGTAATAAAACTTAGTTATCTTACAAAATATGTTACACGGTTCGAACGTTACAAAATTTTCTTACAATAAAAGTATAATAAACTGGAATTGGACGATCCTAAGTGGGCGAAATGTACTGTTAAGCCGTGAGCGTGATATGAGAACGAAAAGCTCTCAACAAATACGTTTTTCAGCTTTTTCCATCTAAATTGAGCAATACATCTGAAATTCTGTTCGATATTTATTTAATACTAATTTAACAAAAAAAACTCCTTTATCGTTCTTGTATTTTCATTAAAGTTTAATTTGGAAAATTAATGAATTTTCAAAGTAATTAAACAGCGAGACTTTGGTATTTTTCGAGATTGAAAGTACTTTGGAGCTCCAACTACTTCAAAAATGCTTTCCCTTTTAGTCTTTGATGCGAGCTGTAATTTGATGTACCTAGTTTGTTTAATCTTTTATATCCAAGTGTACTTATATTTATGTTGAGTCAGGTGTGTAAAGAGATTCCTTAGTTTTTAATTTAAATTCAGTCTCGCTCTTGCCAAAGTGGTATACCATGCAGATCTAGACTCGTTTATCATTAGTTTCTCATCAACCTAATTATTACACGGCGAATATTTTGGTTGCGAATAGAAGACATCGAATGGGAAATAGGTCGAGGAGAATCAAAAGACTTAATGAGGTCAAAAATGACTCGGTTGTATAAATATGGAAGGTCACAGCTCCTAATTAATAAACGATCGGAAATCTAGAATTTATTATTTTTTCCTCTAAATATCGTAGTTGCAAGTCACAGTTGCTCAATAATGGAATGTCTCATTGACACTTTTGGGGAAAGGTTGCTTCAATTCGTAGCACCTATTCAGACTTGTTTTTGTTTAAACTTGAAAGTTTAGTATAGTCAACGAAAGCCAAAAATGGGCTTCGCCTTCCAGAGCTGAACTCTAGCGGCAGTAACTGTGGACAAGTCATTTTTTTCACTTTTTTGTTAATATTTTGAAAGCTAGGTCAAAGCTAAAAAGTAGCTCATGGCTCTATAAAAAAATAATGCTGATAAAAGTTGCTACAAAATGCATGTTTTTCGTATTATTTCTAGTAGTTACTGAGTTTTGGGCGTTGAAAACCCTTCGGATGGCAGCAAAATGGCTCAAAATTGCTCAAATTGTGTTCCTGAATAGAGATGCTTTTTACAATCCATTCCAAGAGGACTTACTAGTGAAAAACTAAAACGCTTCCTTTTCCAATCGTGAACTCTTCACTATCGAATTACAATGCGATCTTCACTGCGCTACATTATGGATTATGATGGCAGCTTACGTAAAAAATCTGAGCAGAAATCCATAGTCATAGTGGCTACACTCTATACCAGCTTCTCTACATTAAAGCTACGGAAATTTTTGTAGCAGCTCCACTTGGCTCGCCACTTATATACTCAGGTTGAGTGGGCTCCACTTTTTAATGTCTTACATTGGGTGTATTGGGTTTTGGTGAGTGGAAGTGGTCTACAAAAGAGCTAATGGGCACTACTTTCGCTCTTGCATCTGTAGAGAAGATGCTTCAAGGGAAAGTCTTTGTTATAACCGTGCGCGCTCTGTTGCTAATACAGCGAGCTTTAGCTAACATACTATTAGATCAAGTCCATCCAGTTCGAAATTAAGGATTTCACCAGAAGTTTTTTTGAAAAAGTCTCCATAACTGTGCGAATTGCAGAAAAACAGTCATCTTGTAAGTCTACCTGAGAAATTAAAAGACCAATTGGAGCTGCTAAGCACAAATGGGCCAACATTGACCCCTTGGGTCCAGTTATTCAATATAATTATTTTTCTGAGAGATTACATTCGTGCAGAACGTTCAGGTGATTGGGATGGTCATCTGAACCGTGTCAAGAATATGATTTCGTTAAATTATTTATAGGTCCAAGACAGTATGAAGCTACCTTTGTGACGACTTCAGAAGACGCACTATTCAACCTGTAAAATCTTAATAGGTTTTCAGTGGGATGATGACACATATATGAACCACCATCCGAAAGTGACTGGATGATAGCAAATCAAGTCGTTAACGCTGCCAAGGTAAAATAGACAATCCAATCTTTTCAGCCATTCAAATCCTCTGAGCTTGATGGGATCTTTCCAGCCCAGACTACATTCGGGCCTGGAACTTCTCAAAAATCACCTAATGAGGATATTTATTGCATGTATTGCGCACTGCTACATCCCTAAAGAATGGAGAATAGTATCAGCTATATTGATACCAGAACCCGGAAGAGGCGATTACTCGATGGCTTAAATCGTTCTTACCAATCAGTCTCATGTCTTTCGTACTGGTCACCAAACCACTACACCCTGAAAGATCGACCGAAACAGCCCTCCCAATCATGTAGTAAGACGTATCAAAAGATCTTTGGAGACGAAAGAGCTTTCAACAAAGATACTTATGAAAGCATAAGGCATGCCCTCCAAACATATGATACGCTTCCAACCGTTGTCAGGTATGTAGGCACGATACTGGAATGGAGAGCTGTTCAAGTAAGTGTTGGAGACCCAACCACATGAGGCATCGATATAAAAGACTGTCCTCAGGGAGGGGTTCTCTCCATTCTTCTGGAACATAGTCGTAGACAGTCTCATCAGACGCGTCAACGATAACATAGGCTATGCAGACGATATTACAGTTCCGCAATCAGACAAATTTGAGAAGCGATAGACTAAGATTAGAACTAAGGCTAAGATAGAGGTACTTGATTCTTAAGCGAGTTAGATCATGAACTGATTACTTTTATCTTTCTTCGCTTTCACTAAATTATTATTGCAGAAATCCGTTTAACCGACCTCGCCATTATTAAGGATTTTACAAAGTATAAGCTTTCTTGTTAGAGCAAAATAGTTACAATATTCTTAGAGAAACAAATTAAGAGTGATGTGTTAAAAATAAAGTCTTGCGAGGCCTAAGAGACCCGGTTTAATCTTTAAAGAGTGAAAGACGTAAGATTCAATTATTGAACGACAGCCCAAGTTGTTAGTAGTCTTGTCAGTTGTCACAAATAATGTTGGTTGCCTTCTTGTTCGCCGATATTTTAGTAACTGCTTTAATAACGCTTCGTCGTCCATTATCTTCGTTAAAATATATTGCCGGTTCCGAGTAGTTTACCCTTTCTAGTCTCATACGATTGTTGACTTGTTTAAGGACACAAATTTATATTTACACTTCAACTACTTGATTTCCTCTCCTTTCAACGAAACTGTAATTTAAAATAAATAATTACCCTCGAAACTATTTATTAGGGCACCTACTGAAATATTGTTTCGCTTCATTAGTATTATACTTCCATTGATGCGAATGCGATTTATTATGAAATAGTTTGTGCGTGTTGTTTTAAGTTTGCGCTGTGCAAATTTTAGTTGGTTAATTGTGCCCTCGAGTTTCGATTTGGATGCCCGTTGAGATCAAATAGTAGACCCTTCTCTGTTGGTTTCTGAAACTTATTTGCATTTCTCTTACTCACTTGGGTTAACTAGTAGAGAACGTACATGTGCACGTACACGGTTTCGGGCAGGTGCTTGGTGATGTACGATTTTAGATATAAGTGACGTACGACACGTAATACTTACTTTTGCGCTATTTGCAACCGTCAATTTAAGATTCAAGTTGCTGATATTTTGTTACTGTCTAACATGCGTTATCGTTACCGGGGTAAACCACGAAAGGTGAACATAGGGATTTACAATTGTAGACGTTAACAACGTAGACAAACTATTTTCTCTCCTACCCTGAAATAATTTTTACAACCGCCCCTGTATACAGCGCCTTAACTAATTTGGTACTCCCTACATCGTTTTACTTATCGTTGGTGTTTTTCAGTGTTTTTACCGCGCCCTAGTTTAAAGAATATTTAAATTTGTATTAAGTTATTAACGGATAAGTACTAATTGTAACGTTTTGTTAAAGGTATCATGGATACGGAAAAGAGATCTTCACATATTGACTGCTGGAATTCTTACATATACGTCGGACCAACGTTTTCAAGTTATACGTCCCGACAAATCAGATAATTGGACGTTACAAATAAAATTTCCTCAATTACGAGATTCGGGAATTTACGAATGTCAAGTTAATACAGAACCAAAGATGTCGTTAGCGTACAGACTTAATGTAATTGGTAAGTAGAATTATTTTAGTTAATGTAGAAGGTTTTCTTTTATTAGAAGACAGAAATTTAAATAATTAGCTGCTGTGGCTATGCTATGATTGGTTGGAAATCTAAAATCTACGCGGTGTCTACGTAATTCTGCTCAATTGAAATTTATAAACATTTACTCAAAATTCAATTGGGATTCGTGATATGGATCGTTTAGGGAGGGGGAGCTAGCTCCCTGCAGTTAGGCCACTTAATCGGATCCATTGTACTTCCTCCAAGCGACATTCCTGTGCCCATCAGATCTCGAGTCATCTTACTTGTAGGATGAACTCCAGGATTCTGACGGGAGAGGTAGTGCTTATTCTGGTCATGTCGAGTCAGAAGTTCCCCAACACGAATCTTCTTATCGACGTTACGACTGTGCAGTGACAAAGCACATGTTCAACCGTTTTGTATCTAGTTTGCATGCACGACATATGGAATTATCTACCAAACCCAGTGGATGGAGATGTTTATGTAGTAGATAGTGTCCTGTGAGTCCATAGATTAGTTCGAAACAGCTGCAGACAATATTTTCCAGCTTTTTAGAAGGAGTCGGTATAGCTCTTTGACTTTGGCGACGGCTCACGTTTCTTTTAGTCTGTAAGTGATGGGTATTATATTTAAGGAGGTTATTATCAGTAGTCACTGCTCTGGTATGATTAGTGGCTAGGAGCCGCAGGGAAGGATGTTTTGAACATTTCTTGGCCAGCTCGTTTGATTTATCGATACCCTCATTTCCTTGATGTCCTTTGGCCCCAACAGAATATAAGAATATAGTTTTTGGATATTTGATTCAGCAGCTCTATGCACTAGAACAGAAGATCAGAGGTTATCTTTCAGGTGTTTAAGGCTTGCAAGGCAGCTTTACTGTCAGTCGATATCAGTATTTTCTTGTTTAGGATTTTCCTGTTTAGGATTTCATTGTGTCTGTGTAATAGTGGGCTATCTTAAAAGATTAGATAGGTCGAGTTCTTGGTTTTTCTTTAACACGCGCTTCCTTCTCAGACGTTTTATTTCACATATCTGTATGAGTATACATGTGGCGTTCTAAATTTGACATATTTGTGACGATTTGTATTGGCAATTTGCACAATGGAAAGGTTTTTTGTCTGTATGAGTATCCATGTGTCTGTTGAAATGTGACTCCCACCTACATTTAGTATTTGTATTTGCAAATCGTACAATGGAAAGTTTCTCATCCGAGTTACGAGTGTTTAAAGTTGGCTTGAGCGTAGATTTCTCTTCGTAAATGCTACTATGGAAGGGTTTTGCACCTGTAGAAGATTTCTGGTGGTTAATCATACATTTGTCATCTACGTGAGTACGCATGTGATTTTGTAACTTTTACTTCCGCAAAAATTTGTATTGGCAAATTACACATTCAAAAGGTTTTTCACCTACACGAGTATGCATGTGTGGGTTACAATAACTAAAAGTTAAAGCCCACAAAGACTCTCGAATTTAAACTCCTGGGAGACTATGTGATCTTATAACGTTGACTTTCGCTTACATTTGTACTGGCAAATCAAACAATGAAAAGGTTTTTCACCTGTGTGAAAATTTTTATTTATTTTTACTATCCTTAAGAATTATTTTTTGAACTTTCCCTAAAGTTCAAGTTCCCTAAAGAGTTCGTTTCGTTTGTATTCCATACATACAACTGGAAAATTCGGAGTCCAAGACCCACTTGTTCAAAAGGTCTTGGCTCTTTCAGGACGTGCTAGTTGGAAAAACGACTAAAGATGTGCGAACGGTATTTATTTATAGGAAAAACATATACACGAGGCGTCTACAGGGTATCTATTGAAAACGTCCCATCTCCTTATTCTAAAATATTGGAATTTTGCGAGACTATTCAATTGTTATATTGAGTAAACACCCTGTATACAAAAGTTATAATAATCACAGTTACAACCGGTGCACGTCCAAAGGCCTTCTAGACCAAGATGGTGGAGGTTTACCAAGGAACTCCTTGTTCGTGATTCTTAGCTAGGGCGGTCATAGCTCTCTTATAAAGACTCGAAAGTCGGCAATTTTTCTTTAGCTTTAGCAATAGCTGGAGTGTTGCTGTAAGGGTTTGATGAGAGCTCGTTTTTCTTTGAGCTTGAAGGGGATATGGTGGGGGACGCATAGAAGATGTTGAAGCTGTGGAATTAGCAGAAGTCTGCTGGGAGGCGTCCATTTATTTCTTGATTATGCGTACCTCGTATCATCCTCTTTCTGCTTGAATTCTTGGAAACAACAGGGGTAGATTTTTTGTTTTTCTGCATTCTCCTTCTTGGCGGTCCCCTGCGTTAATCTCGCAGATTAGTAGTTATTTAGTAGAAAGCTGCTGAGGATTTCCACGAAACAATGAGGGTAGATTGATTATTTTCTTTTTTGTATTTTCTCTCTTGTTGGTTCCCTCCGCTATTCTCGTTCGTGGGGGATGCATAGAAGACTTTGAAACTGTGGAATTACCAAAATTCTACTGAGGGTGTCTACTTATTTCTTGATTCTGCGTACCTTGTACCATCCTCTTTCTGCTCAAATCAGAACAGGGGTAGACTGTTTATTTTCTTTTTTACATTCTTTCTCTTCTTGGGTCCTTGCGTTATTCTTGCTAGAAATTGGGTTGGTTGGATTCCACAGTCCTGAGGATAGTTCGTAGTGGTCAATCTTCTTCCTCGCCGTATCTTCAATATTCCAAGTGTCAAAATCGTCGGCAATGGAGACTGCCATTCTCATATTCACCATTTCTGATGGAAATATTGACGTTTGTTAGATTTTTTAACTTACACTTTGAAAGTTTCTAACTTTTTAGGGTTACATTTTGAGATGGAATTTTAAGAGGGCAAATGTCCTAGTTTGATTCTGAGACTCACTGTAGAGCGCTGTCGGTAATTTTCCAGGACACCTTGTATAAGTTTGTTAACTTATTGTTTAATAGGTAGGTATTATGCCACGTGTATGGATTTAAATCTAAAGCAGAATTTTGTATTGATATTTTAATACTAAATTTAACCATCATCGCTTTTCTTTAAAAATACACCTGTGCCGCTTCACGGTTTAATATTCCATTTATTTGTTTTTTAAGAAAAAAATCAAATAAAAAGCTTTTCCGAGATTCAATATATGTAATGTAAGCTTTCACCATTCTGTATTCCTTCAGGCGTGATTGCTTGGGGTTTGTGTGGTACACAATGTGGCAGATACGTGAAAACATAGACAAAGTAAAGCATAGAACAATGAATAAGTAAATAAATTGGTTAACCAAATAGCACTCAACCTGTTACTTAGTATGTAGTTACACGTTTAAAATTTCAGCCTTTTAAGAGTGAACTCATTTGTGTAAAACTCTACTTCAACAAAGTCTGCAAAATACCACTTATGTTATTCTTTAATACTTCCATACTTTCGCACTCAGTTTAATAGTCCAATTATAACGGAACGAGGTTTTAAACCCTTAAGGATTCTAAGTTCTAATAAAAAGGGCGAGAAGCGAGCAGTATTTGTGAACGCGTAGGCTGCCAAAATCGCATCAATTGTGCGTTCTTCAAGCACTACCCCTTCTCGAGCCGTCCCATCTTTAGGAACAATTCGAGGTAGTCGAGACGCTAATTCAGGGTGCTCACAAAGATTATGAGCAGAACCTGGCGACTCTCGAATATGGGTTTGACCATGGAACTAGAAAATAAGTGGAATGGGTATAAGCTAGTTTGATGGTATCTAAACTCTCGCTCTTCCCTACTACAAATTTCATGGAACTTTTTTATGCAACTGACAGCTTGCTCTTCGGCAGCCGCTTCATGTTCTTCGCGTGTTCGAGCGAGGAGTCAAGTCAATTCAAGTTGGTGCCGAGGGTTGATATCGAAAAATTTTTCTGGCGTTCCGAGGGGTACTATGGGAGCGCACTTTTAAGATAATGGGCTGTTAAGCTTGACGAACTATCGAAGGGTTAATAGAATGAGTTATCGAGTACGATTATTACTGTTATTTGATCAGATTATCACACTCCGCTCCAATCCCTGTAACATTTATTACTTAGATTTGGATACGGGTCTGATTCCACTATTCACAATAAATTACCTTACGATGTCAATAACATCATCTATTGTCTAGAAACATTAGTCGTTAACCCTTAAGTTGTTGAGAAACAATCGACTACATAAATTACTGCATGAAACACCAAGATTGGGCCAAACCCTTACACGAAATCAATTATTTATTTTCCTATCCCTTTATAGCTTTAAGTAAGCAAATTTGAACAAAAAAGAAAAGCCCGAGAAGCACAAAAAATGAAAAACGAGTGATTAATAAGAAAGGCATTAATAAAATTTAGTTGGTGGTTAAATATTAAGGATAAAATAATATAAAGAACTCGGATAACTTTAACCTCGTACACTTTTTTAGATGAAATAATAAAACTTCTTTCCGTGTCATCGCTCACCACTTACCACAAGGGAGGCAATATGTCAAATAAATGACGTCTCGCAGAGATTTTCTAGGGATTTTCTATTTTTTTATTTCTTATTTTAATTTTTGATTTTCTAGTTTTTTAAAAAAATTTCAAACGAGCTTTTTAAAGTTAATAAAATTCATATTTTATTTTCATATCAGAATAAGTTAACAAAAAAAAGACAAATTGCACATTTATTATTGAGTAAGAAACTTTGTGGGAAAATAAAAAAAATTGAAACAAGTTCGGAAAGAATACGACCTTTTTTACTCAAATAAAATTTAAAGAAAAGTTTATATAAATTAAAATTGTATACTCTACATATAACGGCACGTATTATTAACAATTTTCCCCTCTGCGTTGCGTTTTGTAGGAAACATCCTCCTTTGTAAGCAACAAATTCGATAAATACACCTAACTTTTTCGAGTTTCTTTCAAAGTATATTAGAAAAGTAGAACATTCATATTTTATTTTATTTTATTTTATTTTAGTACTTTTCCCTAAGCAAATAACACGACATACTTTACAGGCTTTTATGAAAAACGCAACTTCAAGCAGCTTATTTGGTTGAATTTAGACCAGAAATTATTTTTACGTGCTACTTTTCTTAGGAATAAAAAACTGATTTTACGTAAAATTTGTGTTCAATTGATTATGGAATCCATTCCCTAAAACTATATATATAATAGCTATTATCATTGTTGGATCCAGCGGGATGATCTAAAAAGAAATTTGCCCGCAGGTGTACAGAGTTCCCATCCAGGAACATTGCACACAGTCTACTTTAATTTAAATACATACTTTGTTTTTGTGAAACGTCTTTTTTGTAGACACTATCAATCGCTACTGAAATTTCTTCTTACTTCTAACTTCTTTTTAAGCCGTTTGATTTTCAACAATCAAAAATTTTGCCCTGCTTTTTACCCATATTATGCCTCCTCTATGTGCTACCTCTCTTATTGATATAAAGGAAGTTTCCCCCTAGAAATTTAATTTCCCCCCAAGTGGGAAAGGTCTGAATTCCACACTGATCAGGTGATCAGGCCTTATGATACGCCATGGTAAATTTGTTTTTCCAAAATCAGCCGAAAACTGCTTTTTTCTTAATTTATCGCTAAACTTGTTTATATAAAACTAAAATACATAAAATTTTCTACTAATTATATCTCTGAGGTTATTTTGTTAAGACAAACTGTTTTGCCGCTAGAGCGCGTTAAAGTTGGACAAGCATTTTAAAATCGGATACAAAACTGTTTATTTTTTAGTTTTCTATTTATAACTCAAAACCGTTTGTTTAAAAAAAATCTGAGAACAATAATTTGGAGGAAATTTGCTTTAGTTTAGTTTATTATAAAAGCAGTTTTGTCAGAAAGTGCGTAGTTTTTTAGTTTTAAGCCAAAAACTACAATTAAATCGTTTATGGCTGATTTTGATATTTTTGCTAACTTTATCGCGCTCTAGCGGCTAAACTGTTTATCGTAGCAAAATAATCTAAGAGACATAATTTGTAGGAAACCTTATGTAGTTTATTTTCATATGAAAACATTTTTTTGTCAAGTGCGTAGTTTTTGAGAAAAACTAAAAAACAGTTTTTTCTGCCGATTTTGAAAATTTTCTTAAACTTGAAGGCGTTCTAGAGCTTAAACCATTTATCTGAAGAATATTTTCTAAGAGACATAATTTGTAGAAAATTTAATGTAGTTTATTTTTGTATAAAACCACTTTTTCAACAAGTGCGCAGCTTTCGAGTTATAAGCGAGAAACTAAAAAATACTTTTTGGCAATAATTGTAGTTTTGTGGAATGTTCTCCAAAAAGCTCCATGGTTCCATTTTCTTATTTTAATGTAGAATGTTCTAAGTCCTAATGTATAACAACACCAAACCACACCTTGCACAGTTAGAATCTAAATACCTGTGTGACATCTTTGGGATAAACTTCAGAAGCGCATTCGTCATCGTCCAGCCTTCAAGCATTCAAGAGGAATTTGAAGCATGTCCTCAAATTTTCTTAATATTTCTCAGAAACGTAATGCCCCAACGGCTGTTATGTAATTTAGGTTCCCGATAGGCTTACCTGGACAAAGTTATGACATTTTTTTTGAGACCAGTCCATAAGTGTTACCTTCGAAGGCGTGTTTTTCGATGAGAACTATAGGTTTTGAGATTGAAGCCAAGGAGGGCATTTTTGCATTTCACAGGTAGGCGAACAGAAAGGCAGACAGTTTGGCAGTGATTTACTAGGTAAATAAAGAAGTAATTAAATTAATGTGCACTTTGTGTTTTTATGAAGAATTAAGTGACGATAATTATTGATAATGATAAAGCAAGTAGATTGGTGGGCATAAAAATGTCGTAGCAAATTATTAGGTTAATTTTGAACAAAAGCCCGTAAACTTGAAGTTATTAATAATGTGAAAACCTTAAAAGATATAAATTTGTAAATTAAGCTCCAAATTATTAATTGTATCTCGTTAACAAGACCGCCGAAACTTGAAATTGTTGATAGATATTGAAATTTTAATCAAACACTTGCAAAGTACTTGTGCTCGGCCTATATCTACGAGCTCGGAAAATCGAACAAAATTTCCCTTAAGTAAAGCGACCAAAAATAAATTTATCCACTTCCGAATATCACGCAATATATTTAATTAGAAAATGTGCAATCGATTTTTTTTATATAAAAAAGACGCCAAACTGATAAAAGTTGGACATTAACGGTATAGTAGTCGTTTATTCTGATGCTTCGTCAGTGAATCTATTGGGGATTCGTACGCCGTGCTATAACTTTTGGTGCTCTCCTCCTTTCTCTTGGATCGTTTTCTCTCTAATTCCGTTCACCCAACGTTTCGTAATCCTGAACTGGTCTCCGGGCTCGAGCCATTATAGGATTCGGCTCAGCGATCCATATTCCTCAACTCTAATATCTTAATCCATAACTGCTGCCCAGTTGAATAACGTCCTTGTGTTTCCCTATAACATTCACTTTATACATCAGGATGGCTACTCATACTGCATATTATCTGTATTTTATTTCAAGAATGTGAAATAGCATTTTTGAGAATCTCGAAATTCTTTTAAAAGCGTAATTTAATGGAAAGTATAGGTTTTGAGATTTTTTTTTAAAGCTACTCCTTACAAAAACTTCTCGTTAAAAGGAAAAAGGAGGGAAAAAACTTTAACATTAACTTGTTCGTGTATATTGCATTTACTTTTATAAGCCTAAATGAAGTTTTAATTGATCAAGTTCTTTGTAGTTAAATCTTAACAAAAAGTAAACTAAACTTCCTTTACTAAGTAAAGCACACCCAATCGATTCGATAGGATTAATTAAGGTTACAAACGAAACCTCCATTAGTTAACATCTCGTTCAATTTTATATTCGTTTTATAAAATTTTAAATCGACCTTTTTGTTTTTATTAAAAAGGGGAACCTAAATTTATCTTTAATTTACTCTTGATTTATTTTACAGTACCGGCTTTCAAAATTTGTATTTTAAAACAAAAACTGCCTCTTTTGCATTACGCGCCTCCTGCGCATTTTGCCATTGCTTGCCGAGAGGTGACCACATATGACGATCACACCAGCGGACTTTAGGCGAGAAGCAGATGTCCTATCATCATCTGCAAGTCTTTAAAAGCGCGATTAAGTCAAAATGCTGCATCAAGTTTGAGAAAGCAGGAAATCTGAGGGAAGGTAGAAATGAGAAAGTGGTGGACGTTTCTTTCTCATAATAATTATTAGGCTCCTGAGTTATTTGATTACAAGCACCAGAAAGTTGTAAAGTGCGATAGACATCTCTTCGCAAGTTACCGCCCCTAAATCTCTGATAAATTTTCAGAGGCACCTATTGAACAGCGTTTTCTCAACTAAAGAAGTCGTCTAGGCAATCAAATATAAAGTTGACACAGCAGTAAATATGTCTATGGTAGTACTCTCCCATAAAGAATAAAGGGAAGTTCCGTCCAGCACATAAAATTTTTTGAAACTGCTGTAGATATTAATTCTGTAAATCATTCGTCGTAAATATGTAGATTAGGTTCTTTTCACCCACAACTAACCTATATTGCCTGTCTCTGTATAAGGTCCGTGTTATAGCAGCTCTATCTTGAACCTGCGTGAAGTACGGGGTTCCTAAAACGGCCCCGTTGACTTAACTACCATTACGAATAGTCGGGGGCACGAGGGTCTTGGCTTAATCGAATGGACTACGAAGACGAAGAAAGTACCATCTTAAAAACCTAAAGGCGAGTCTCCACTAGCAAGTTATTTCTACAAGTCGCTTCTGCAAGTACTTTCAGAAGTATTTTTACTACAGACAAACTTCTGGAAATTTGCTTGCAGATTGTATTCCCATAAACAAAAACTTCTAGAAGTCATTTGCAGAAGGGGCTTGGAGAAATAACTTGCTAGTGGACGTTTGCCTTAACGAATTTCAGTACTAAAGTGCGCCTTCATGAAATGCACGATTAGAAGTAAATTCGACCTTTAGCAACAAATCTCAGGGCACCAGGCGTTCGTAAAAACGTGGCGAGGATCAAGAGAACAAACAGGACGCTCGAGAGATGGAACAGGAATTTGATAGTCCTGGAGCCAGCGAACACTTTTAATAAGCCAAAAAATACAAAATTCTTGTCTATGCAAGATGATAAAGCAGTGCAAATGAGTAATAAAGCCGACCGTCTGTCTGTTAAATGTGGCAGCATCAACTCGAGAAGAGTGGATTTTGGCTCTTTTTTGCATTTCGCTTATAACTCGAAAACTACGCATTTTTAGAGAAAAGTGTGTCTACAACGAAATAAACTACACCAAGTTTCCTACAAGTTATATCTCTTACGTTTTTTTACTAAGATGGACGATTTAGCCGCTAGCGTGCGTTGAATTGAAAACACTTCCACAATTGGCCAAAAAATTGTTTAATCGCTCGTAACTCGACAACTACGCACTTTTAGAGAAAATTGTGCCTATATAGAAATAAAGTACTTTAAATTTCCTTCAAATTATATTTCTTACGTTTTTTTACTCAGGTGGACGATTTAGCCGCTGACGCGCGTTGAAGTGAAAAAACTTCCCAAATTGGGATATTGCTCATAACTCGAAAACTACGCACTTTTAGAAAAAAGTGTTGCTTTACAGAAATAAATTACATTAAATTTCCTATAAATTATGCCTCTTAAATTTTTTTGTCAATCAAACAGTTGAGGTGGTAGAGCGCGTTGAAATTGAGGGTATATCGAACGTAGTAAAAGTGTTGGCTGGATCCCTGACTATGAAAAGAGATGGCTTGCGCCTTCTACGGCAACAGAAGGTGGAAAAGAGGCGAAATATCAGAGCTCTGCAAAGATAACTGCTACTTTTAACCGTCAGACTAAAGTACATAGGCTCACCAAAGAACAAACCTAGCACCAGTAGCATCTTCTTTTTGAAGACTTTCAAAGAGGCTCTAGAAGAGAAAATTCGCCTGGATCAAAGCAGAAAGCAGAAAACTAAAAGACTGAAGTTCTACTTAGATGGACACGGCAGCCTTGCAATGGAGAAACTGTACAAAATGGTACCTAAGCAGTGGACATGGCACGGGAGTATTAAGTGTATTAAGAGCCGTGCCTAGTAAGAGCCAAAGTACTGCTAAGTCTTAAGAGGTTACGTCTGAAGACGACCACCGCCGTACGTACTAGGCACCTTAGATGACACTACATGTATATTATAGGTACTCTATAGAGGTTACTCTAATACTGTGCTGAGCCAGTCTACTCTGGATTCTGCTTATCTGGAACCACTCGACATGTACTTACAAAGTATCCATCCAAGCAGGCCAGAAACGGAACTGCGGACGAACTCTTAACATTACATGAATGTACAAAGGGGCGCTTTGTCTAAGCGCAAGAGGTGTTTCCACGAAACCCCCGAGAGAAGAAGAATAACTCCATTAATTCTTGAAGTGTTTTGCAGTAAATTTTAAGGGAAATAATATTTACAGAAGTGTCGACCATCTGTATCTCTGATCTAGCACCAAACGCTGTGTGCTACGCCGCTGACATACCTACTCAGAATTTCTAGTATAGCGCATTTCAATTTTTTTATTTTCCATCCTGTACAACAAGTAATTTTCCTAAATTTATTTTTCTTTTTCGCCCAAAAAATTCAATCCTTCGACAAAATCTCTTTTTTTCCTTAAGATTGAAAGATCATCGATGAGGGTGTAATAATAACATGAGATTGACGATGAATAGAGGGTCATTTTTTTCTTAAATTTAATATAACGTTATAGATGTTCGTTTCTATTCAACTTCCAAGACTAAAATAATGCCAAATTTTGTTTTGAATAGACTGCGCATTATTTTTTTTTAAAGAGCCGAAATGTTCAGTTCACATAATACATGGCTCGTCGGTCGGTCTTGGGAATAAATCTAAGGTGGGAAATATCATCTGCGGATTCGTTGGAAATCCACATAGATGCATTTATTTTCGTGCTACTAACCGATAGCTCTTGCGTAATTTACGATCGCCTCTGACCGTCCCATAAGAGTAGAGTTTACTTTGTAAATCCTCAACTTGAGGCCAATTTACAATATACGTGGGGATTGCTTTTGTTTATTTATGACTTTTCATAAAATAATAGTATAAATAAACTTATTTTACCGGTAATAATACGAAAAACTTTTTTTCAGAAGCAAGAGCTCGTGTTCTTGGTCCAGGAGATTTACACGTAAAGGCTGGAAGTTCCGTCACCCTTGTATGCGTTATCAATCAAGGACCCCACGATTTAGGAACAGTTTTTTGGTACTTAGGAGCTAATGTGCTCGATGTTACATCGGTTCACCCCAACGAGGCCGATCCAACAGCTAGGATATCAATTCAGGTAAATAAAATGTTAAACTTAAGGGAAGCGGTAAATTATTAATGGTTTTTCTGTTTTTGCAATTATTTTTAAACTCGCGCTTTTTTTAACTTCTTCGTAGTGATACAGGCTACATCATTAGTCTTTTACTCATCTCCACGTCTGATGATAATCATACAGTACTAGTCAAGTAACTCTCGACATCCCCATTCCCCTTCGTTAACTTCCCTTTGTTTAAAGTTACACGTAAATCGACTGCAATTTCTAACTTAAAGGAGATATGCTTTTTCTTTATGTTATTTTTGTGCCAAGACTTTTGAAATTGCATTACTTGCATGCCCAATTTGCTCAGAACTAAAAAAGATAAATCTGACTAAAATGAGCCGAGTTACTAAATTGCGCTTGGAAGTCGAAATGCTGTTCAATTTCACTTTGATGTTAAAATTCTCGACTTGTGAGCTCTCGATTGTTTTACTATGTAAGTTGGATTATGATCCAAGCTGAGCTATCAAAATAAAACTGGCAATGTGATACCCTACAAACTTTACATGACTAACGTAACAGAATCACGTCTTAAAATTCGCTTTCTTCCCCCTAACCTTTACATGTATGACTCTCCCGAACACCTATATTATAGTTGTAGGGTTTTGGGAGGAAATTATTTTTACGAAACCTGTAGTATCGCTGAAATGGAATGGAAAGGTGCCATTACCGGTGCCGTGAGTTCTCTGGGCAGACGAGGGCGATGGTAAGGCTGAAATACTAGGGAGGGTCGCCTGGTGCTCCCAGGATGGCTTTTAGGATCTCATCTACGTACTTCTGGCGAGTAAGTCAAAAATCCAGTGTCGATTTAACTCAACGAGGTTCTTTAACGGAGTGTTCGTTCCTTTTAGAAGATTTTTACTTCACTCAGGTTTACGATAGAGCTGTTCTCATCCCGGCCCTTAACAGTGTACAGACATGCGAGACTCTTTTTGGCTCAGAAATTAATTTATTCAACAACCGTCCTCTTTTTTCCTCGTCGTTAGCATTGCGCAAGGGGCCAAAGATTCGTCTCGGAATATTAATTTACTAGTAGACGTTTGTGGTTGTTATTTCTCTACTTATAGTTCTTTAAGCCATTTTAGGAATCCCCTAAGCCTCCTGCGGCATGCCTCGTTAATTGTGCGCGTCCCAAAATCTCAATATGTCGATAGCCTGGAGTCTGGATCTGGATCTGGATCATTTAAGGAGTAGTCTACACGTAAGCCACTTAATCGGACCCAATGTACTTCTTCCCTGAGCCGATCAGATCTCGAGCCATCCTACTTGTAGGATGAAAGAATTCCAAGATTCTGGCGGGATGGGAGTTGCTTATTCGGACCATGTCGAAGTCTCCCACACGGATCTTCTTATTGATGTTAGGGCTGGACAGTGACCAAGCATATGCTCAACCGTTTCGTCTTGTAGTTCGCATCCACTACATATGGGATTGTCCACCAAATTCAGTGTATAGGGTGTCTGTAATTGTTCGTAGATTAGTTCAGGACAGCTGTAGACAATATTTTGGCAGCTTTTTAGAAGGAATCGGTATAGCTCTTTGGCTTTGGGGACAGCTTACGTTTCTTGTCCATCTTTCAGTCTGTAATTGATGAGTATTATTTTTAAGGAGGGTATTAACGGTAGTTACGGCTGTTTTGATGATTGGCTCAAGGCCGCAGAGAAGACTGTTTGAACCTTTCTTGGCCAGCTCGTCTGGTTTATCGTTAGACATAATTCAAAACCTCACCGACCTGCGCATAAAACCAAATTTCGTATAACGTCGTATCCAAGGTTACACACCAACCTAAGCACACGGATTGGGTAACTCTTTTTACCGCTTTCTCGCTTTCCCTTCTGCGCATCTGATTGTGTATGATTTCTACCTTCATTACCTTGATGTTATTTAACCCAAAAAAGGATAAAAACATTGTTTTTGAATATTTGATTCAGCCGTTCTTTCGATGTTGTCAGTTGAATCCATACATCTCTGTTGGATGTATATTTTGGGGAGATAAAGGTCTGCATCCATCTTCTAGGAGTGTTCCTCGAGGATTTGGTGTGTCCGTAAATTCCATATCGGACGGACCATATTCCACATCTCCGCTGTCGTAGATCTGCTTTTGTTGGCATCTCCTCTGCATATAAATTTAGTGGAGGAAGGCATGGCAGCACCTCCAATGCTGCTGAGGAACACTAGAGTCTGTGGCAGACTCTCGTTCGTTTCTTTTCTGATATTGTATCATTCCATATCTTTTTAAAGATAACTAGAGCGGATTTTACCGTACCTTTTCTTCGTAATTTGCATCTTACTGCCATTACACATTTGGTGAGGTTTAATTAGAGACGAGCCTTTGAGCCGAATGTTTCGATTTGCTTAAGAATCTCCACCATCTTATCTTCCGATGTGGTATGATTTCGTTGAATCGTTTGTATTGTAGCCCTTGCACATCGTAGACTTGAAATTGTTTCTAAAGGAAACTCCTCCACTTCACTTTCGGTCGCCTTTTGAATTATCTCTCTATAAGACACTATTACTATAACTATTTTGATTTACTTCCCGATGTCTATATTAATAATGGAGAATTGGAGTCTATTAAACGGCGTCTTGACATAAATTCAAAATAAATGTACAAAACAGGTCGATTCAGGAATACTATTTGGAAAAGGTTCGGTTACGCCAATAAGCTATTTTAGTTAGCCCTATAGGGAGCCAAAACACCGAAACTGAAGTTTGGGGAAACGTTTCTCTCAACTCTGAGACGTGGCACGTGTAGTAACTACTGTGTAATTTTAATTTAATACTGGTAAACTTTTTTAGAATCATTGGTCAGATGGTTTAACCTCTCGATTGCACATTTCGAGTGCAACATTATCAGACAGCGGAAATTATTCCTGCGTTCCCACACTTGCCGCTCCCGCCAGTGTCAATGTCCACGTAATAAACGGTAAGTAATTAAACAAAATAAAATAATTAAATTAGTACAATAATAATGAATCCAAAACGAATTTTGCAGGAGAGCACCCGGCGGCTATGCAACACGGAAACAAAAATACGGCGCCGCTTTCACTCTCTCTTCACTGCACACTTGTATATAGTATTTCAGTCTTCATAATAAAACACATCAGATGAAACCTCTTGTAACAATGACTTTTATTTCTATTAACTGTTGTGTAACCCTTTGTTGTACTTTTTCATTAATTAATTTTTAATCCTCTTTTATTTTTGAACAAATTTTAATTGTACAAAACTGTCTTTGTAAATATGTGAACAAAGATCATAGTTGTTTTTTTCATCTCTCTTAAACTCTAAACAAAGTGAGTCGATGTAAAAAGGTTCATTTTAGTTAAGTGTGCCCCGGAAGAAAATTAAATATTTATAGTTTTCGACGTGGCGCTACTTTTATTTTTGAATCGCCAAGTTGAATTACAAAAAAGAAGTAATTTGCTTTTTAAAAAGCGCTTATTGCATTTATGCGAGTAACGAACAACAACAAAAAAGATAAGGAGCAAGAAAATAAGTGGAAAATTAAATGAAAAGCCTTGTAATTACCATTTTTTAGTGCTTAAACAATGCAATTACATAAAAGGTAAATTTAACTAACTTAAACGCTAAAATTAAATTTTTTTAAACGTTTCTGTTAAATTACTAACGTTTTACTCTTTTTATACTCGCTTTTACTCTAAAGTGAGTCGATTGATACAATGTATGTCTACTTGGTGCTACTACTAATACAAAAAAATACTTTAAAGTAAAGTGCATTTCTCTACATTGAACTTCATTGTGGAACTGCAACTTCGTATACTAACACAATTTTTACTCACACACCCAATCTACTTTTAGCTTTTTTTGTGCCATTAAAGATCCGGATTTATTAACGGTTTTCATAAAAATGTAAAACAAGACTAACCATTTGGCTTTTAATTGCTAAACGAAAAACTTTTTTATTAACTTTAAATTAAATTTCTTTTAAATCTTAACAAGTTCCAAGCACATATTCAGCATAGTCACGTCACTGTGGAAAGGAAACTTACTATCACAAACGTAGTGAGACGAACCATTCTCTAATTAATAATTAATAATGTGATCAATCCAATCAATCGGACGGTTAGGCAACACATATTGCTCCATAGAGAATAGTTGTTATTAGTTTCACCGTCAAAACATACAATAGTTTTGAAGCATACTACGTACCACACAGAGATTCACTCATTGGAGATTTTTCAAAATTTGTCTCTCAAATAATTTCCATCATACTCATCACCTTCAAGAAACATTTCAGATTCTAATGGTCCGCACATAGAGATCCATTCACTGAAGATTTTTGTAACTTTGTCTCTCAAATAATTTCCATCTTCAAGAAACATTTCAGATGCCAATAATTCACACATAGAGATCCACTAACTAGAGATTTTAGAAAATTTCTCACAAAGAATTTCCACCAAGCGCATCATCTTGAAATAACATTTCAGACGCCGATAATTCACACATAGAGATCCACTTACTGGAGATTTTTGAAAATTCTTTTCTCACAGAATCATTAGGCATCATCTTCAGACTACATTTCATATGTTGATGGTTTACACTTAGAGATCCATTTACTGGGGATTTTTTTAAATTCCTCTCAAAGAATTTCCACCTTACGGAACATCTTCAAATAACATTTCAGATGGTGATGATCCACCCAACATTGAGATCCACTCACTGGAGAATTTTGAAAATTTCTCTTTCAAAGAATATCCACTTTATGCATCATCTTCAAATAACACTTCAGATTCTGATGACCCACACATAGAGAGCCACTCTCTGGAGATTTTTGATAATTCTTATCTCAAAGAATTGTTAACACTGGCCACATTTTTTTGTGTTGTTTCCTCAGTTGATGTTGCACTAAAACTTCCATTTTTGCCCACAATGCCTTCGAACAAACCGCCATTAAATTTGTAACTGTTTAGTAATAAATTAGCTATAAAATTATACATATTTATGTTTTTTTGTATTCCTAAAGCGTGCTCAGTTACATGGTGTTGAAAATTGGCGTTCTTTCTGCCAAAACCACCAATGCAACTGTCTGCTTCAATAAACTCGTAGTATGACAATACAAAGTCAGATGAAAGCGACTAATAATCAGCAGCTAAAAGCAGCTGCAGAAATAGTGCGACACGATATCCAGAACAATGTTTACTATACATCCACTCGCCCTCCAGGCAATAACTTCTTCAAAGAAGCGGCCGCTTGTACGCTCACAACCCACAACTCTTTACGTTTTTCTAGACACTTTGATTATAAGGAAAACAGACGTTCAAAACAGAAAGCGGAAATGCATTTTAATTGTTCACAATATTATTTCTGCGATGCGACCGAGGGCCGTTCATACCCTCCATAATGAACAGCATTGCTTTGTACATAGTATACTGTTTGAATAATTTTGAATGAAATTCTTTTATTGATACTTTGTATCTTTGTATGCAAAATCTTACTAAACGGTCCTAATGTGGTTAACTCGACAAACTTTAGGAATACAAAGAGCATGCATATATTCAATTTGGTACGTAATTACAAAATCACGATTCAGCTCCACTTTTCGATATATTAAACGAAAAACCGAAAAAGTTACATATCTTCCTCTACTGCTGCTAATGCTCACCTCTAATTCATTACAACTTTTAGGATACTCATCACTAGACACCTACACTTGGGTAGGTATGAGAAAATTTAAAACTATTGAATTTTTAAAGGTAAAGCCCCCTGAAATTAAAGAGTCAATGAGCTGCAAAATCACCAGAAAGAACAGTCTGCGGTATACCTTTCGTAGGTACTTAAGAAACGATAAAATTGTTTGTCCTTTATGACGGAGTAAGATGCCAGACATCTCCGCCTGCCCTATAAAAAAATTCTAGGCAAACTGGAGATTGCGGGAAATAAAACGATCATAAGGGAACAGACTTACATCATATCATCATACGTCAAATTGGCCCATTCGCATATTATGTTTCGTTCAAGTAAGCTAGAGCTTGAAGAGAAAAATGAGGCGGGTAAAGTTTAATATTAGGTAATTACAGGGAAGGGAATCGATCCTCGATTACAAATTAAGAAGAATAAATAATAATTAAAAACTCGAAGTTTGAGAATAATTATTACTAAAAACTAGCTATTTTTGCCCTCGACTAAGCATACGTTAGGCAACCAACCATACACATGTGTATAGAGTTCTTTCAGTTTGTTAAAAACTTTATTTTATAAGGCAATTTGAATAAAGAATTTTGAGGTTTTTTACTGACTTATATATGGTTACTGTAATAATTTCAATGTCGAAAGTCTAAACAAAGTTGCAGTTATACTTATACTTTAATTTTTCGAAAATTATTACCTACCACGATTTTTCCAATTACCTATTAAGATTGCAATTTACCTAGACGCTAATACTACGAGAAAGATTTACATTAGCAAGAAATCGGCAAATGAAACTGCAAACTGTTCGTAATAAGTAATAACCAAATAAGCAGACACTGTGAGAAAATCTGCTACCGGCCGCACTTTGTCTGTGGAACATCGCAGAGCTCGACAGCTCGACTACAATTTGCTAAGACAACCTGAGATGAATAATAACAAGTATAAGTTATGAGACGTCGGTGTCAAGTCGTAATTCAAAGAATTAATGATAAAAAATAGGTCGGTGCTTTCATTTTGCTGTGAAGTGTATTCGAATTTATTCTTTAAAGCGGTAAGTTTGACGTTTAATTACAGAAATCTGTAATACCATCACACTTGACATTAACAGCTGACACCCCCATAAACGACAAAGAGTGACATATCGCGAAAAGGATGTAACCAACAATAAGATGTGTTGTTAGTTTTGATTTTTCGCTGAAAGTAAGCAATATGATAAGCTCACGTGCAGTTATTTGTATTTATTACAGTTTTTCTTACTTCAAGGTCGATTATTCTACGAGATATCCATGTGAATAAAGATGTAAGCACCAATAAGTGTTTTAATATTTTTTTCTTAATTGTAAAAGTTTATAAAAAAATATACATTTAGCAAGATGATACCTATCAAAGATAATCAAGATGTGGCCTGCTTTTACGTTACTAAGCATTCCTGGAAAGGAAAGTGAGTATTTTGAGGTTATTGCTCACTTGTTTACTTATTCGAATGTGAATCTTTTAGGTACAAACGGATTTTTTCCGTGGGAACCATGGGAATTACAACTTATAATCCTACTAATTTAGAAATAACAAATAGATGGGCTTACGGAGATGTCGTCGCATTGACAGTTTTACGTCCAACTCCGAACGAGTTTCAGTTGACTATGAAGAAGGATAATGGAAAAATCGATAATATGAGGTTTTCGACAGAACATAGGATCGATCTCATAACACAGGGGATGAAATTTAGACACTTTTTTGCAGAAAAACCCAAAGAAATACTCGTAAGTTGCAGCAAAAGGTTTTGTTACGAAAGTACATTGAAATTTGTAGAAATTTCACGCTTATAAACTGCATTGGTCAGACACAAAGTTACCCGTTATCTTGGAAATTACTCCATATTCTTTGGATCAGTTGGATCCCACTTCGAGTCAACTGCTAGCTAGTTATTATTATAAAGAGTTTGAAGGAATCTGCACCGTATCGGATTACCCTGGTAACATTTTAATTGTAGAACAAACAAAAACTCGAATGATAACTTTTAGGTGGTTTCGTGGTCGTTTGTGGTGGATTTGGAAGACTGCACTTGTTTCAGTCGATGCAAGCAAATGAAATAAAGCAAAAAGTTATGGAAAATGCTACTTCAAATTTAGGAATTAATATTAAAGTTTTAAACCAAGCCATTACTTTAGAAGACTTCCAAAGTCAACGTTTCGGTAAACACAGGTGACTCTGAGTGCATTTCTAAAGTAAAAATGGTAACTTAAGTTTTGTTTTAGTGACGATTTTCATTTGACCTCTGTATCAGAGTTTAGTGTACATAAAATACATAAAGTAAGACACGACGAGCCTGTACGTCGTACTTTATGTCTTTCCGAAACTTGTCTCTTGGAAAGAGATCCACAGTCGTATAATATTTGCACTTTAAGACCTTTAGAACAAATTTTTGCACTTGTTAGAGATAATGAAAATCCTCAGCTCTTTCACATTGAATATTTCAACGGTCGTTTTCGAACTTACACTTCGACCGAAAGGTAAAAGTACTACAAAAGTTAATTTGTGACTAATTGTAGATTTTTAGGGACTCTCTACTTGCCTCTTTACTCGATGGGGTGAGAGCTTCTGGTAATCAAAATGTTTACGTGACTATGCGGCCTACTGTTAGAGGGTTGAGGTTCGGACCTTTTCACTTACCCATTGATGAAGAAGTTGAAAGTATTCACGTTAAATTTTTACTAAATCCGCCTCCTAAACATACCTTTTCCGAATGTGTGTATCGGTTTAATGCCAATATACCCTATAGTGGACTTTTATATAGTATAACTCAAGAGGTGACGTTTTAGTTGTAATGAACTACTTGAACTTGAAAATGGTTTTTTCTAGGGTATATTTTCTGAAAATAAAGACAAATTAATAACCGGTGCTTTACAATCGCTCGTGCAGAAAGAAGGCGATCAAATGTCTATATCTAGCATGGATATGGAGTCTCAATTTCAAGCTCTGAGGCGGCTACTCGCGAGTAAGATTGGTTACTCTTGCTTTACTTCTTTGCCAGGGTGAGTCTCTTTAGTAAAACAAAAAATATTGTCTACTTTATTCAGTTTTTGTTTATGTGACATTAGCAATTAAAAACTAAGCCACAAAGCCATTTGTGTTATAATTATAGTCTCGATGTTTCAGTACAATTACATTTGATGAGTGGAACTAATTATATTAAAATATTTTTTTTATCTCTGCCCTTGAAATAAAATATACTCCAGTGGTTTTGATAATTCGAGTTGAATGACTTATTTGTTTTAATTTGTAATTAGTAAAATTCTTGTTCAATTAGACAATTAATTTGTATTTTTAAATACGAAGTAGTCGGGCAAGTTTTAGTTGATTATTGTTGCAACCGAGCAGGACTTCCTGTACTTTTTATACATTTCCAGTAACCTATTCTTTTCTACAACTGACACTGTTTTCGTGATAAATTTGATTACAGATAAATTTGGGAGGATAACTACGAGTTGTTGCTTTTAAAAATATTGCCTTTTCTGCAACTTACTATTTAAGGTTATAATACAGCCATCACTATTTATGCCGTTGCTTTAAAAAACCGGCTCCTTCCATCCTTCCTTCAATCTCATAAATATCTGATCGGCGTATGGCGTCCTAAAATAATTTTCCAAAATTTGTCACTGTTCAAAACTGTGACTGGAAGTGGTGTCAGTTGAATATTAACTTCAACTCTATTTTAATAATAAATAGTTTTAATTTAACCACGAGGGGCGAAACCAACAAATCCAGCAAAAACAATATAGAAGTTTTTTTCTATCTGTCTGACGAAAAAACCTAAGAAATATTATTTGTAGGAAATTGAATGTGCTTTATTTTTGTATATGAACGCTCTTCTCTAAAAGCTCCTAAAGTTTTAGAATTATAAGCGAGAAACTAAAAAAACAGTTTTTTGACTGATTTTGTGCTTTTTGCCAAACTTTAACGCGCTCTAGCGCCTAAACCATTCATCTGACGGAAGCAGTCTAATGGTACCCATTCACACACAGATTATCGTCAGTTCGGAACTGTCGATATGGATATCGACAGTTTTCATTTTGCCATACACACACAGATTATCTCGACCTGCAATTTCTACCGAACTGACGTGTATGTACTAAAATCGTCAGTTCTCGTCGTCAGTCGTCAGTCAGTCAGTCAGCCACTCCTTTATTACCCAAAAACGTTTTCTGGCTTTTACTGCAGGCTCTTGTAATAAAAGAATTACAAGAAGCGCTGCCCATCTCTTTTTAGTAGCTCTTAACATCTTGCTGTCACACAGTCGACTGCGATCGTGCATCGGTGGATCTGAGCGTGTATGGTAAAATATGAGATTCTCGGCAGTTCAATATCTGTCCAACCAAAAACTGACTATCGCATCGTCACTTCAAAACTGAATCATGTATGGTGCGCAACAGATACGATCGTCAGTTCAGATCGTCAGTCCTAAAACTGACGATAATCTTTGCGTGAATGGGTACCATAAGATGCATAATTTATAGAAGATTTAATATAGTTTCTTTTTGTATAGAAACGCTTTTCTCTAAAAGTGTTTAGTTTTCGAGTTATACGCGAGAAACTAAAAAAATAGTTTTTTGGCTGATTTTGTGCTTTTTGCCAAACTTTAACGCGCTCTAGCGCCTAAACCATTCATCTGACGGAAACAATCTAAAATACGATAAATACAATTTATCTTTTTTTATAGAGAAAAATGTTTATCTAAAAAAATGCGTGGTTTTCAAGTGACAGGCTAAAAACTGGAAAAAAAAAGATTTTTTTGCAGTTGCTTCAGATCGCATCACTTTTATGGGTGACAAATTAGAAATTCGGATTCAGCACCCTAAAACACATAAAGAATGATAGAGAAAGAAATTTCTATATGTTTTTTCCCCTTCAAACTACCATTTGACTGTATTAAATTGCATCACCTATGTTCTATAGTATAAAACCTATAGTTTTTCTTGTAATATCAAATGAACGACGGTAGAAAGATGGTGCACTTTTCTGTACTCATATTTCAACAGTTTAACATTTCAGTTTTCGCGAAGCAGTCGGTTTAAAAGTCGTTAAGGCTTTGCGTCGTAATAACGACGGTGTAACTCATGCCGCAATTGACATGGTTTGTGCTTTGATGCATCCGATGCACGATGACTTTGATTTACGCCAAGAACAACTAAACAAATCGTCCCTTTTACAAACCAAAACGTTTTTAGAAAATTTACTCGATATGTGGGTCACACATGTTGTAAGTTGATTCTTTTATTTATTTTTTTAAAACGAAACTTGAAATGTAAATACTTTTTAGAATCAAAAGACTGGTGCTTTAGTAGTTTCGTCAATGTTGGACTTTTTAACTTTTGCCCTATGCGTACCTTACTGCGAAACAACGGATGGTTCCCAATTTGATAATTTATTAGAGATGGTAGCCACTAGAGGAAGAACTTTATTTAAGTTGTTTCAGGCAAGTTTTGTTCGATTCGATGAAAGTAATTTTTTACAATGTAAATGCTTTAGCATCCTTCGTTAGCGATAGTTAAAGGTGCCGGTTTAGTAATGCGAGCTTTGATCGAAGAGGGCGAAACTCAAGTAGCCGAAAGGATGCAAAGTTTAGCGCTTAGCGAAGGTGCCTTATTGAGCCATTTATTAGCAGCTTTATATACGAGTGGGACCGACGGACGTCTTTTAACCCATCGTCAACTTTCCAGACATCTCGTTGGATTGTGGGTGACTGGCAACCCTACAGCTATGGGTTTACTTAAACGTATAATGGTAATAATAATAAGTAACAGTAGTAGGAAATTGGGCACCTCCAATCCGAAACAATGGCGACTAGTTATTTGGTGTGTGGCAATCAAATTTCTTATTTTTGTTTTCTCTTGAGATTTCTTAAAAAGGCCC
The DNA here is from genome assembly GCA_950108345.1 of Malthinus flaveolus. Taxonomy (NCBI): domain Eukaryota; kingdom Metazoa; phylum Arthropoda; class Insecta; order Coleoptera; family Cantharidae; genus Malthinus; species Malthinus flaveolus. Next base: position 94,767,211 of record OX467285.1, read on the forward strand.
ATTGCACTTAGACATTCCGGTCGCAATATCGTCTATTTTCAACGGGCTCTTTGTATATCAACCGCTTCCGGATAAGCAGAACCCAGAGTAAACTGTCTCAGTACTACAACAGCTAGGCATCCGCTTAAATGTGTTGGGAATATTCGTTTCGTTCTCTTCCACACAGAATCTGCTGCTGCTCAGTACTGAAATAGTGATGGTCAGTATTTGAAATACCATATCAATATGACTGGATAACGCCATTTTGGATTGAAACTGTCCGATTCCTTACTACTCTTAACTAAAGTTTCAAAATAATGTTTTTCTATTCCAATATTTAGCCAACGGGCTTGATAAATTATCTCGACTGTAAAGAAAAAATTCCCGAGACGGCGATCGAACAAGAAATGTTAAATAATCGCGATAATTTACAAATTGCGATAAATCAAACAAACAAATCTAAACAACAAGGAATTAATTGGCCGGCCATTGAGAATAAAATTAGGGTCGTCGAAAGACAAGTGGAACATTACACAAACTTAGCTTTACAACATTGGGGCTTTCGTATAGAACGAAAAGAAAAGATAAGAGAACGTCCTATAGTTTTACGTCGTAGGAGAGAGCGTGTTAAAGCCGAAGCTAATTGGTCTTATTTTTATTGGCAGTTTGGTCAAGATCACGCTTTGTTAAACCTAATTTGGAACCATACGGTACTAGTTTATTGTTTAAAGGATTGCGTTTATTAACAAATTGAGCTTTTAGACGAGGGAAGAATTGCGTAGTGCCTTAGACAATGAAAAACGCGCTTTTAAAAGCGACGTCGAATTGTCCGGTTCGGCTCTTGTTGCTTGGAATCATCAAGAATTTGAACTTCATTACCAGTGTTTGGCTGACGAAATTAAAATTGGCGATTATTATTTAAGGCTTTTGTTAGACATGGACGATTCCGATTCGTCTCCTATAAGAAAGTCGTGAGTGAAGGCGCTTCGGGGAGGCTTTGGATTAAATTAATTTTGTTCCTTTGCAGATACGAGTTTTTTAACGACTTATATCATAGATTTTTACTTGCTAATAGAGTAGATATGAAGTGCATGTGTTTGCAAGCCATGTCGACCGTTTACGGGCGTTATTACGAGGACATAGGTCCTTTCAGTGATACTAAATTTATAGTCAGTATGTTGGATAGGGTAAGTCCTAGTAAGTTCATTTTTATTCAAATAATTCTACTTTTTTTTAGTGTGTGGAAAGAATGGAACGTGATCGCTTCATAGTGTTTATAAGTAAATTAATTTTACACAAACGTAACGTTCGCGATTTATTAGACGCTGGTGGAATTCGAATTTTAGTCGATCTTCTCACTTTGGCTCATTTGCATACCTCTAGAGCTGTGATACCCACACAAACTAATGTGATAGAAGCTGGACCTAATATGGATCTCATTCAAGAAAAGGAGTGGCACTATAGTAAGGGAAATACTGAAGGTGGTAGGTGTGGACCCGTCAGTTTTCACGAGGTAAATATTACTTTCACTGTCACAAATCGCCTCATCCGCACACTTTGCACCCCAATAATTGAAGCATCGGTCAATTCTATAATACCTTATACATAGTGTAGCGGGCAGACCCTTAAAATGTTCTTTTTTATGGAGTAGAAACAATAGACAGTTTTTGGTCGATTTTGGAATCGCGCTCTAACGCCTAAACCGTTTGCATAAAGGAAAAACTCTAAGATACTTAATGTGTAGGAAATTAGATGTAGGTTATTTTTGTATTGAAGCAGTTTTTCAGATTCCTTAATAAGATAGTGAGGGTCCCATATTTTCTACGCCAAAAATTTGGACTACCCTTTCACTCTATCCACTCCACTACAAACACCGCTTCCTCTCTAATATTTATTTTAACACTTGATTTTTCACTTTCAGCTGAAAGAATTGTATAGTAAAAATGAAATAAATTTAAAGACACGTTGTTGGGCAATAGGATTAGATGGTTGGCGTTTGTTGACGGCCTTACCACAACTAAAATGGTGTCTCGTCGCTAGAGGAAGTCCTGTGTTTAACGAAAGCCAACTGGCGGCCTTGATACTGGACGTGTTAACAAAACTATGTCAGTATTTTCCGAGCAGGTAATTTTTTTGAAACCCCTTCCTAATTTACGCCCTTGTATTGTTTTAAATTTTGCAGAGATGAAGACGAAGCAATAATAAGACCTTTACCAAAGATTAAACGGCTCCTATCAGACCCTATGTGTATAGGACATATCGTACAGTTGTTGTTAACGTTCGATCCGGTTTTAGTCGAAAAAGTGGCAACACTCTTGTGCGAAATTATGCGAGATAACCCCGAAATTTCCAAGCTATATCTAACTGGTGCCTTCTTTTTTATTCTCATGTATACCGGAAGTAACGTCTTACCGATTGCCAAATTTTTGAAATTAACGCACACGAAGCAAGCTTTTAAAACTGACGATGTGAGTTGTACTCTTTTAATGTAATCGAAGTTGTTATAAATAAAAAATTTTAGACCGATACTTCAAACATAATGATGCTGAGCATACTAGGGCACTTACTACCCGAAGCCATGATCAATTATTTGGAAAATCACGGAGCCGAGAAGTTTGCACAAATTTTCCTGGGCGAATTCGATACTCCCGAGGCAATTTGGAACACCGAAATGAGGCGTATGTTGATAGAAAAAATAGCTGCCCACATTGCCGATTTTACTCCACGTTTGAGATCGCACACGATGGCGCGGTATCAATACATCGCCATACCTGCAATAAGATATCCACAACTCGAACACGAACTTTTCTGTAATATATTCTATTTGAGGCATTTATGCGATACTGTTAAGTTTCCAGATTGGCACATACCGGATCCGGTGAGTAAAATTAAATTTGAACTAATTCATTTTACGTCATTTTTTTTTCTTTCAGATTAAGTTGCTTAAGAATGTTTTGGATGCTTGGAAAGCTGAAGTCGAGAAGAAACCACCTAGTATGACGGTTGAACAAGCTTATAGGTGTCTGGACTTAGAGGGGACGGAGCACGAAGCTGCTACCGTTAGAAAAGCCTACTATAGACTGGCTCAACAGTTTCATCCCGACAAAAATCCTCAAGGGCGTGTAAGATTTTCTTAAATTAGTGCTTTGTTTATGAATTTTTAAACGCGCTCGTGTTCTAACTCGTCTCTTTATTTTTAGGATCGGTTTGAGCAAGTAAACCAAGCTTACGAGTTCCTATGTAGTAGAGTTTGCTGGAATGCCAATGGTCCTAATCCAAATAATATTGTACTTGTTCTCAGAACACAGAGCATTTTATTTCATCGTTATTCTGCAGGTATTTGTTTTCAAAACATCTTGAGAGCATTTCTCGTTTACTTTCTCCCGAATGCCTTCTTATAACTCCGTCTACAATAAATTGAATGTGTAAATACAGGATGGTCCATTAGTGTGCCCAAGTCAAATTTCTCTTCTGTTTTAGTCAAAAATGTTGAGTATAGGGTCATGGAATAATAAATGACGCGTCCTTTTTTTAATGTATTCTTAATTTCCACTGCAGATCTGTTTGCAGTTTGTTTTCTCAAGGAAGGTTACAAGACTGTTTGGATGGATTCTTTGTATGACTTTATTGACGGTCAGTAGTCCAATCAGTTTTCAGATGCATCCTACTAAGACTAGCAGTATTTTGACTTTTACTTTGCATAATTTCTTTATAATGAGCCGCGCCTTGCCTGAGCCTCTGTATATGCTTTATCTGCCCTAGAGAAACTAGAGAATCCTAAGAGCAAGTTTTGGTGCTACTGAAGGTGCTCTGAGAGACTTCACAGCTAGCCGTCCACAATCTCGCTCCCTTCTTCCCAATGGCTGAGTATCTAATGCAGTACCACCCCCTCAATCAACGCTTCTACCCTCTCTATAAAGTCTTTCACATCTGTGAGTCAATAACACGGGCTCGAAACTTGTGTAATTGCATCATTTAAATGTTATATAACAAAAGCGATGTTGGACTTGGGCACCTTATTGGACCACCCTCCATTTTCAATCTAAATGTCCATTTTTACAGACTTACAGCCTTATAAGTACGCTGGTTATCCTCAACTAATTAAAACGATCCAGCTGGAAACTGCCGACGAGTCTCTTTTTTCTAAAACTGACCCCTTATTGGACGCAGCAAGCGAGCTAGCTTATCACACTGTACATTGTTCCGCGTTAAATGCCGAAGAATTGAGAAGAGAAAATGGATTAGAAGTAAGGGCTATAACAGCTACGACGTACAATTACTAATCTCGATTTTAAGGTTTTATTGGATGCCTACAGTCGCTGTGTTGGTGTTTTAAACAATTCGTCCAAAGTTAACGAAACTAGCGTTAAAGTTTGCAAACACGTTTCGAAATGCTATTGTGTAGCTGCTCAATTTCCTGCTTGTCGCGAGCGGATAATAGAATTGCCGCAGCTTGTCAAAGACCTTTGCAGAATTTTATACTTCAAGGTAATTGTAGCCAACATTTTTACCCAAAAATGATGATGATGATTTAAAATTTTACAGCATTTAACTAAATTATGTTACGTGGCTACTGAATGTGTGAGCGCATTAGCGATTGATTCTATACTGCAGTTGCAGTTGCTTAAAGCTGGCGCTTTATGGCACTTGTTGCTCTTTATGTTTAATTATGATTTTACTTTGGACGAAGGAGGAGTGGAACGTTCCGAAGACGCGAATCAACAAGAGGTGGCAAACTGTTTGGCTAAAGAAGCCGTGAGAGCTTGTGCACGTTTAGCCGGATATTCTGTTGGCCAGTCTGCTACTCCGAGTAATCCAATCACTCAGGGAATTTTAGAAACTTTACTTACGCCATATTTGGCTCAACAGCTTGGAAATGAAGAAACCGAAACGGTAACTATTGATTGTTTTAAATATTTTAGTAGTTATACTAACTGACCTCTCCACCTAAACTTAAATATGCTGACCCTACTATCAGGGTTTCTTTATCACTTCCAATGTCAGCTCTTTAGCTCTTATAGTTTAAGCTGTAGAAGTTGTTCACTGATGGACGGACAGACCTTCAAACGTCAATTTTAATATCCTGGCTCTACTATAGTTATACCATCGTTTCAAATTTCAGCAGTTTAATCATCTACTATTTGTAGGTTTTGAAATCGTTGAATAGTAATTGCGAGTCTCCTTATTTAATTTGGAATAATGGAACAAGAGCTGAATTATGCGACTTTTTGGAAACTCAAAGACAAGTGCGAGGAACGAGTGATCTGTCTGTGGCGAACAATTTTATATTTAGCGGTCACTCCGAAATGTTAAAAATTAGCGGGATATTCATCGAAATTTATAATCGGCAACCCCAATTTTCCATCGAGGTGAGTGACGTTTTTAAAGTTTATCTTTGTAATACTTTGAAATTTGTTTTAGGACCCTCAACTTTTTACAGTGGACGTTCTTAAATTCCTCACAGAACAGTACAGTCACATACAGTCTTTACAAAACGTCGCTTTGTCGGTCACCATCGATACACATTTGAAAGAAACCGTCATGGCTTTAGAAGCCCTAACTAACATAATTAGAAATAACGTCGGTGTCGAACTGCAATGCATCGGACACTTTCAGTACTTATTCCAATTTCTGGCCATTCCTCTCAGTGGAGTTCAAAAGGGAGCGTTAAATGTTATATCTATTGTTACGAGAAATAACGAATGCGTAAACGACATAGCTGCGAGCGAAGTATTAGGCCACTTATTACTTGTACTGTACACAATTCAAGATTCACAACCACAAACCTTGTCCACTTTATATGCGCTCATGTCGACCACTAAAATTGTCAAAGAAGCTTTAAACAAAGGGGCCGTAATTTACCTAATAGATCTTTTTTGTAATTCGACCAACTCGCAAATTAGGCAAAGTTGCTGCGAGTTACTAGCAAGGATGGGTTCAGATAAACTCGTTGGTCCTAAAGTACAATTGGCCCTATCTTCATTTTTACCTCCCATATTTTCGGACGGTATGAGAGACAATCCTCAAGGTTGTGTTCAAATGTTTGAGTCGCAGCATGAACATCCTGAACTAATTTGGAATCAAGAGGCCAAAAATCGAGTTTGCAAGACCGTCGCTAAATTTAGAAGGGAGTAAGTATGAAGAGGCGCGTTTGGGATTTGTTTATTGATGTGTCATTCTTTTAGATACCAGCAGGCTCAAGCTCAAAGTCCTTCTGTTCTTTTTAAGATGCCCGAAAATAATGGACTTACAAATTGTGCCACTCCCAATGAAATAATGATTGGTGGGGTTTATTTAAGAATTTTTATTGAAAATCCCTCTTGGACTTTGAGAAAGCCTAAAGAATTTTTATCCGAATTATTGGAAACGTGTTTAACTCAAATGGGGAAAGAAAAGCCTAATGTTTGTATTTTATTTTAAATCGGTTGGACAATCTTTTATGTAATTCATTTAAGGTGGAATTAATGGAAATTGGAACGACTGCTTTATGTGCCTTATTACAAGCCCAACCTATGTTACTCGATCTAATACCTGCTATGGGACACATTCCACGTATTTTTAAACAAATGGGATCTAATGTTAGACAAATTGATGTGCCAAAATGCTCTATTAGAATTCTACATGCTCTTTCTATTAGTTCGGTGAGTTCTTGAAAATCTCGAGTCTATCTTGTCCCCATTTGCCATAGACACCATATGTAAGTAATGTATGCAGGGAAATCGGGTCTGCTCTGCAAATAGAAATCCGTCTCCTTGCATCGTTAATTGTTACTCCACCTCATTGAAGATTTAGAGCTCCCAATCCCTTTAAGTTGTTCCTTTGGTGTAAGCAATACGTGGAAAGGTGTTGGTGTTGATTTATAAAATTTTTAGGTTTGTATAACGTCGATTGCTCAAACAAGTTGCATGTTTTCGTTAAAACAAGCTATGCAAGCTAGAAGAGACATGATCGCGGTCGCTTGTGAAGCCCTGAACCGTATGTTTTCGACAAATCAAGACCACCTAGTAAAGCAAGCATTAGATGCCGAGTTCGTACCTTATTTGTTGGCTTTGCTCGAATCTAGATTAGAATTAATCGATAATCCTGCCATGACTAAAGCGCAAATAGTAAAGGCGCTAAAAGCCATGACTAAAAGCGTCTTATACGGCGAACAAATTAACGTCATTCTCGATCAAAGTAAAATTTGGGCAGATTACAAAGATCAAAAACACGATCTGTTTATTTCGAGCACTCCTATTGCTGGATACTTAACTGGTAATTATGATTTTTTTCGTATTAAGTAGTTCTAGTTGGATTTATTTTAGCCGGTACACCGAGAACGGCCGGTTATCTAACTCAAGGTGCCACTTCGAAAGTTACCACTGCACCTCCTCCGATCGACAGGGATGATCCTCTAATGTGACTTAACTGCTGTAAAGCGATGGTTTTAAAATGACATCGGTAAGTGTACAAGTATTAAATGTACATACTAATCTTAACATTCCTCGAGTAACAGAGCTAAATATTTCAAATAATTTTGTATAAAAATGTATAGTATTTGTACTTTTAATATCTTATAAGTTTTAAACTGCTCTCTTAGTTTATTATATTAATTTGTTTAAACTATTAATAAAACAATTATTCGTTTAAAATATTTATTCATCACATTTTAGCTCATTCTACAGTCTTTGTTCGATCGATTGGAAAGTTGTGTACAGTATGTTCCCAGATTGAGTTACAAAGAGGCCCTTTATCCTCTTTGTAACTCAATCCGGTAACATACTGTATGATTCTAAAAAGAAGACAAAAGTTTTTGGTATTTCAAGAAAAAGAAAAGTTACAATTCGAATTAAAATCCTGGATTCCAATTGATGGTCTGAGGTTCCATTTTAATTTCGTAACAAATCACAAGATCGTTTGGTTCAAATAATATGGACTTGTTGGACATTTGTAACCCACATTCGGAATTTACTTTAATCGTATCCACTTCATTTTTTAAATGCCTCATCGATGCTAGAGACCCTGCAGAATAATTGGAAATTAATTTATCTCGCTCTCTCACTCCCACTCACCCTCGTAAATTATTTCGTCATTTCTCTTCACCTTGTACATAGATTTTTTCTTTAAGTTTCCTTTAGTGCACATGCAACCGGCAACAGAAATTTTTTTACGTCCGTCGTTGATTAAAAACTGTTGCAATACTGTAGCCTCCCCTACTACTTCTTCGACTCGTTTAAGTGGAAGTTTAGAATTAATGTCCTCTTTGATGGTGTCGATTAAATTATAAATGACATTAAAGTGTTTTACAGGAATGTTATCTGCCTCTGCTTTTTGTTGGGTCGACCCCGGACATTCCACATTAAAAGCGTAGACAATCCCTAAAATTGACAGTGACGATTTCGCTCATTTGGCCACGATTATTTAATAAAAGATCGAACCTTTAAAAGTCTTGGCCAACTCGACATCGTTATCGGTTATGGGGCCTACTCCGAAACTTATTATTTGCATTTCACATTCTTGAGATTGATAAGTACTTAGAGCTTCCAAAATTGCTTCTAGAGTTCCATCCACATCTGCTTTAATCACCAATTTCAAAGCTATCGTGTCATCATCTACTATCTCCGGTTTTCTTGGACCTTGATTTCTCATTTTAAACCGTCCCAAACGCCGTCTCAATTGTAACTTTTCTTTATACTCCTTCATGTGCTCCTCTTCTTTCGCCGCAATCGCCGGTGCATCTTCTTCAACTTTTTTCATAACTTTCTTCTCTTCCCTAAATTTAATCACGGACCTGGCTTGCCTTTCTGTCTGTACTTGTAGTATGAGCTCACCGGCGGGAGGCAAGTCTCTCCATCCTTCGACTTCTGCCGGAAATCCGGGAGGAACGTCGTCTAAGATTTGTCCTTGTGCATTTCGAAGTAGTCGAACTTTAGCCATCGCAGTGTCAGCGACCAATATGTCGCCCTTTTTTAGAGTGCCCCTTTGAATTACCAACGTGCATAAACACCCTCTCTGTGGATCTAGTCGACTTTCGATCACCACGGCTTCTACTGGACCCGACGGATCTGCTCCAATTTCCATTATTTCGGCTTGAAGCACCAAGGCTTCCGTTAATTGGTTCAAGTTTGTTTTTTTAAGTGCAGAAATGCAGACCGCCTGTACGTCGCCGCCTAACTGTTCTACTTGAATTCCTTTTTGTAATAACATTTGTTGAGTTCTCTCGATGTTCGCTTTTGGAGCGTCGATTTTATTGATTGCCACCAACATAGGAACTAAAATGAAACCAATCAAAGGAGGGTTTTTACTTCTTTACAAATCGTACCTTTAGCCCGATTGGCCATCTTGATGCACTCGACTGTTTGTTCCATGACGCCGTCGTCAGCAGCTACGACGAGAACGACGACGTCTGTTACTTGAGTACCTCGAGCGCGCATGGCACTAAAAGCGGCGTGACCGGGAGTATCGAGAAACGTTATCGTAGCCCCAGATTCGAGTTTAACGCTAAAAGCACCGATATGTTGAGTAATTCCACCAAATTCCTCTTCTACCACTGAGGAATGTCGTAAAGCGTCTAACAACGTCGTTTTACCATGGTCTACGTGGCCCATTATTGTCACTATTGGAGGTCTCTGCTTGCACTCTAATTTAGTAGGTGGTGGTCTTCGAAATATGTCTTTTACATCTTCCAACGACTCTTCTTCTTCCGGTTTAGCTATAATTTTCATTCTTTTACCACCTCGACGTATACCGTTGTGTAATTCTTTTATATCGGTTATAGGTGTGTTACGGCCTTTAATTTTACCCAAAAATAAGTCGTAAACATAGTGTATGTCGCGATTTAAAACACCGGCTAGTTCGGCCACAGTTATGTTTCTCCATACATCGACCATTTCACCTTTAGATTTAGGAGCATATTGAATCATTTTTGGTAATTTCTGTAAATTACAAATAAACTGACGAGTTGTAACATTTTAACTACCAACCTTTTCTTCGCTAGTTTTTCGTTTCTTTTGAACTACGTTAGATGTATGGAAACTACTGATGGAAGAGAATGCGTATTTATGTTTCCTATGAAGTAAACGGCGCTTAAAATGATTAAAAATGTGAACGTGAACCTGAGAAATCGAAACTCTCAAGTTTGAATTTTTTAAGTTACGCGCGAAATTAACGCTTTTGGAGTTCAGTAAAAGGTTTTTAACAAACCCTGCCATTTTGTAATTACACTAAATTATTTAAATTAACTATTTCTATTTGAATTAATAATAATAAAAAGTTTTAGGTTAAAGTTGACATTCGTTTAAGTGAGGTTATGTAAGATTTAAAGTTTAGGTTGCATTCGACAAAGAAACGTGTCTCGATTGAAATATTAATTTCTCTTCAGTTTAATTAGTAATAATTGTAATATTTGATTAGGGTAATTTCGATAAATCGCAAAAATTGAGTTAGGTTAAATTCAAGTTTCTGTCAAAAAATTGTCGACGCACGGTCGTATCTAAATTTTATCGTTGAATGCTTCCAATCTGTTTTGTCCAAGTTTTTGAACTGTGGGTGACTAATCATTTAATTTTATTAAAAGTTATTCATAAATAAGTCGAAAAATGTCAGAACCTGAGAAACTAAATAATTTTATTGCCGTTACCGGAGTAAACGAAGAAAGGGCTCGATTTTATTTAGAATCGTCTGCTTGGCAATTGGAGGTTAGTAAATTGTCTTAACCTTTTAAGAGCGTCAGTATAGTTGTACTTTTTAAGGTCGCTATTGCTAGTTTTTACGAGAACGACGAAGAACTCGAAGATCCCGTGGAGGTCGTTCCGGACGTAGAACTTCCAAGTCCTAGTGCGGAAGTTTCTCCGTCGTCTTCGATTTCGACGTCCAAGTCGAAAGCTAAGGCGAAAACTAACTCAAAATTTGCGACGATACATACTATTAATAGTTCTAGCGAGGATGAAGAAGAAGGACAAGCGTTTTATGCGGGTGGATCCGAACACAGCGGACAACAAGTGTTAGGACCGAAAAGAGAAGATATCGTTTCGAATATGTTTAAAGCTGTCAAAGAGTACGTGTAAAGATGCGGTTTCTAAATAGTTTTATCCTTAATTTCATATTATAGGCACGGTGTTGAAATCCTAGAGCCAAGTACTAGTACATCAACCGCTTTTCGAGGTACTGGCTACAAATTAGGACAAACATCTTCGGATACCGAAACCATCAGTGGCGCGCCGGAACCTTCGAGACCAGAGCACATAACGTTAAAACTATGGAAAGATGGATTTAGTTTAGGTAATGGAGATCTTCGTCAGTATAGCGTTCCAGGGAATCGAGAATTTTTGGAGACAATTCTAAGAGGCGAAGTACCGAACGAATTAAGACAAAGCCATAGCGAGGTACATCTGGCGATGGAAGATCATCGTTCCGAAAGTTTCAAACCGAATTCGGATAAAAAGTGTTCGAGAGCTTTTACCGGACAAGGACATACCCTCGGATGCCCCACTCCCACGGTCGTAGGTGCTCCCGCATTACAAGAAAAGGATAGTGTTGCCAACGAAGCTCGTGCTAGAACTAACTTAGCCGTAAACTCGTCTCAGCCTACTACGAAGTAAGTGCACAGCAAAGGCAAAACCATAGTATAATAAATTTGTTTTAGTATTCAAATTCGATTAGCCGATGGATCTCGATTAGTCGGTCAGTTTAATCATGCGCATACTTTAGGAGAAGTTCGTTCTTATATTATTGCGGCAAGACCACAGTTCGAAACTCGACCCTTCGCTTTACTCACCACATATCCTTCGAGAGAACTTAAAGACACTGAAACTTTACTCGAAGCCGGGTTATTAAATGCCGCTATAATGCAAAAACTTATTTAATTAAGCAGGTAGTTTAGTATCGCATTTCGTAATTATGACACGAATTAATATGAAAGTTATAAAATTTTTGTCTTAATTTTTCTTAATTTCCAATAAATAATTATGTAAACGTACTTTTTAACGTAATTATATTAATTGTTACTTACACAAAGTGTCAGTATTATAAGTTATGTAGCAAATAATCTTTTTTATGCTTTAATACCGAATTTTGAAGTATTGCCTATTGTGCATGCATCAAGTGAAACTATTTACAAAAATTACACTACGTACTCTTTTCTATGCAGTGCATAATTTACTAAGTTACTGTGTGCCAATGCTTACTAGTGGTTAAAATATGGAATGGAATGGAAGTGTGTATTGAAAGGTTTCTCAAGTTTTTCAAATAGTGCAAACAAGTTTTAATACTCGAGTAAATAAGTCTTTAAATCAATTTCTTAAAGGGTGTCACCAAAATACACCAGTAAACTTTTATAGCAAATTCTTTGTACCAAATTTAGGGTTAGGGTAAGTCGAGCTAATAATTAATAATTCTCACAGCACCAGTTTCATGTGTGAATTTAGAACCGACGCTGACGTGCGTCAGAACCATTATGTTTTGCAATATTTTTATCGATTATTCAACCGAGCCTAGTGCGAATGGTCTAGGAAAATTGGATTTGGAAAAAGAAAATTTGTTATTTGTATAGCTTTAGCATGGTAGTTTCTACTAATGTTATTAGAATCTTTGCTGGGAGTGTAAGTATTTTAATTTTAAGTGAGAAACATATAACTTAGCAGTTTTGTGCTTTTAGATACAAAGACATACTGGAAGTCAAATGCGGCCTGGAAAACTATATGAAACTATATAAAACCGATAAGAAGGTAGGAAGTAAAATACTGCATTTGGCTTAGGCCGGTCATCCATTTATACGACATGTCTGAAACATTTTTGATATAACATGTAGTCGACACGTCGTATACGACAAAATATGTCAAACAAACAGGGGACCTCGTCCATTCATGTAAAACATGTCGTCTGATGAAGATGCACTTCTACGAATGTCGCTTCAAATTCGAACATGCAGTGTCGTATAAAACTTGTCGCCGACAAGAAATAACTTGTTTAAGACAAGTTTGTCAAATGTGCGAATCTCGATTAATAAACACAGGTTTAAAAATGATACGACTGTCGTAAAGATATGTCGTATAAATGGATGACCGGCCTTACGGGGAAATTTTTGTTGCTTGAAATTAGTACGTTATAACCGAGAGGTCATTACTAACGGGTTTACTATAACCGAACTCTACTGTATTTAAATTTGAATGTAAATTATTTGGGACTGTTTCTTTGTTAAATTAGTCAAATAGTCGATCTTTTACTCTCAACTTTGGCAGTCCATAACTTTGATCAAGAGAGTAGCTAGCGCGACTATACTTTGGGACAACAATTTGACTACATGTAGCTCCTCCATTTGCAACTCGTTCGGACTGGTATACTCTTGGTTGTTAGTCTTTTAGTGAGTTCCAAAAAATTTTATTTACTCGTAATTTTACCATCAATTACAATAGCAACCATTGAAAGATTAAAACTCGATATCTCAAAATTACACGTTATGAATTACTAGTATAAATAGTTTTCATATGAAGAGTCGTAATGTTAATGTAATTAATCTTAATAATAATATTCTTAAGGGTCAGGGTGGCCGAGCAAGCCGAGCATCGAATTCAGGTCTGGATTTACTCGGTTCGAGACCGGCTGACACCACTAGATTTGTCTTATGTGTCAAATGCCTTACCTCGGGTGGTTCGGAACCCATCTAAAGCTGTAGGTCTCGTTTGTAAATAACCTGTGTAGTTGAAGCGGACGTTAAATACCACATGTAAATAAAATTAATATTGTTAAGTCTTAAAGCAACTATGAGAAGGGTAATAATTTCGAATTATGTTCCCTTTTTACGTTTAAACTTATCTTTATTCAACTTTGACAGAATTACATAGTAATAATCTTTAGACAATGATGATAATATGCGTCACTAGTTAACATAGTTTTAATATACCTACATATACTACATATACCTACAATAGGGCTCTTCAATTTTTATTGATTCCCCTAAGCATAATTTCTACTTTTATTAAAATAATAATTAATTGTAGTCGTTATTTTTTATAGGTTTGGCTCGAAGGATTCTCTGAACGTATGGTGCCATCGCTTCAAATGGAAACCTGCTCATAAAGAAATATACTTCAGGCTAACTGAAATGATGGACTACCAGTGGGACGAAAATTAGTCTTTTAAGAAATAGTATAAGCTTTTAATGTTCTATTTATTTTTAATGCTCACAGTTTAATTTTTTACAAAACACTAATTGAAGACCAGTTGGTTATTCTTATAATTCTAACGCCTGAGAAAGGGTTGCAATTGCTTTAATCGACTCTAGAATTAAGAGGTATTCCTGTTAAAAAAATGTGTCCGTATTATAATACTAAAAAATAAAACTAGCGTTGTAGTGATATACAGGGTGAACCAGACCACCCGTATCAGGCTTTTTTTTCAAGAACGGTTAGTCGTAGAGAGTTGGGTCAAAACATTTTATAGCAAAAGCCATAATAAAGAATGGAATGGTGATATTTTTATTCCGGGGAGAGGTCGGCATGCCGAAGAGTTTGATGCACAATGTCGAGAACTCCATAATTTTAAATGGCACCGTAGGGCAAAACTAGTATCATTGGAAAGATCTCAAAAAAATAAGTAAGTTTTGTAGAAAAAAAAATTTTATTACTGCCACCCCTTTCGGGTAATATTTGATTGAAGTTAATAAACTCAAATTCACCATGGCTAACTTATTTTATAAATAATAATAAAATCTAATACAAATTTTCAAAACTCGATTATTTTCCTTCAATTTGGCTAATTTGACTGGGCTACAAAATCCGCGTTTTTCAAAATACGATTATGACACCTTTTTCCACTTACTCCTTAAATTCAATTATTAGGTGTAGAGGTATACTTGACCGAATTTAAAAATTTTGGTACGCATGAACGCAGAATTTGATGCTCTACAACTTCTATTTGAGGAGTTTTTCTCTTAGAGTGCTTATTTCCAAGCTACAGGCTCATAGATTTTATTATTAATAAACTAAAGTTCAACTTTAATCTTATGCTCAAAAGCTTATCAAACAATCATGATTTTACAATCAAATGATAAAACAATTGATTGTTAATTATTATGACATTGTGAACTAAGATTTTAAATGCCCGTTTTTAAAATAAGTTAGCCATGTTAAATTAGAGTTTATTAACTTCAATCAAATATTACTCAAAAGGGGTGGGAGTAATAAAATTTTTCTCTCTACAAAACTTAGTTATTTTTTTGAGATCTTTTCAACGATACCACTTTTGCCATTTAAAATTATGGAGTTCTCGACATTGTGCATCAAACTCTTCGGCATGCCGACCTCTCCCCGGAATAAAAATATCACCATTCTATTCTTTATTATGGCTTTCGCTATAAAATTTTTTGACCCAACTCTCTATGACTAACCGTTCTTGAAAAAAAAAGCCTGATACGGGTGGTCTGGTTCACCCTGTATATACTGAGTGAGAGTAAACGTTATTCTATTCGTCCTTTACCATGTAACATTCATACATGGCAAAAATTGTCAAAATAGTTACAAAGTGCTATAGTTTATAATTATTAAATAGTTAATAAATAAGATATTAATGTTATATATAAAAATGCGTGTACATTTTATAACAACATTCGACAGATTGGTTAACTTGGCACTAAATAATATATAATTAATAAAATAATATAACTACAGAGAATTAACTTGAAAGAAGAAATGAAAAAAAATATTGCTGGCAAATTTCTCATAATTATGAACTAAAGCCATTCTCCAGGTAGAGGGTTCTCTAAAGAGTATAGTAAAGCTGACTTAAATATTTTCAGATCCATTTGAAGACAAAATTTGAGTTGCGAGCCTTTGTCGATAAACTTGTAAATGAACGTATTGATGTGTTTTTTTTGTTATAATTTTTTAATATACAGTATAGACCCTTTAATCCGAACCCACGTTAGTCCGCACCTCCAGTAATCCGAATATGGCGTAAATTTAGGTTAATCCAAATGAATACTCTTTAGTCCGAACAGTGGTAAACTTTTTCTTAACAAACAAGTGTTTATTAGAAAACTTATGAAACCTGAGATGTTTTAACTTCTTTGTGATAAGCATTTCTGTTTTCGATTCAAGATTGCAACAAAAGCATATTATGAAAATGTTTTAAATTGGTATTATTTACCGTACTAGTCCAGTAGTCCGAACAAATCGTTAATCCGAACAACCTCTTACATTTAGCAGTTCGGATTAAAGGGTCTATACTGTAATTACTGGTCCACTATAAATAAAAGTCAGTATTTACTATAAGTAGCTCTTTAAAGGGCAACGACTTTTTAGAGAATGATTTTATGCTTGTAAGAAACATCTCACCAAAATTATCAAGTGTTTTAATTAGGTTGTTTATTTTACAAAGAGTTGTATACATTTTATAAGTAACTGAGTATCTATTATAAACTGTAACGGGCGGTTCCTTGTATAATTGCGGGCAAAGTTGTACTAATGTCTTAAAGTTATTCCCCAAGGAGAGATTGCTCTCTAAAGAGGTACTACTACATTATAGTAAAAGTGTCTTTAATTATGTTCGGATGTACCTTAAGACAAATATTTTGACTTGTGAGTTTTCGTTGACAAATTTGAGAATAATCAATAAATCTATGTTGTTCCTTTAGTTTGAATTTTTCAACAATTGGTCCACTATTAAACTTAAAGTCAATATTTACTAGAAGTACTTCTTTTTAGAGAATGATTTTGTTTATGGAAACTTTTGTACAACCGTGTAAGAAACAGCAGGTAGTACTGGGTATTCAATTACATCCTGTGATCCTGTATAAGTACTTAAATATTAAATTGCTTGGTATAATTTTAAGTTTCATGAAGGTTTACGATCGAATATAAAATTGCGCCTAGCATTGAAGCAACCCCTCATACACCAGCGCATACGATTTACTCGAATTGTTTACTGAATTACATGTTATTAATGTTTGTATATGATTGGTCGATTGAATTTTATTGGTAGGGAAAGAGGTAATATAAGGCCGAGTTCCGTGATTAGTTTAGATTCTTATCTCTACTTCAAATCTAGCTCCGAGCCGGAATTTTTAGGATGCTCGTGTCGAAAATCAAGTTCAACTTTTTGAATTTTTTTTTCTTGGAAGTTGTTAAGGGCATTGTCCCGAGTATATGTAGCGACTTTTGTATCATTTTGTCGAATATTAACTGCAGGAAATCATATTTTTAAGGAACAATTATTTATTCATACCACAGCAATAGAATCCAATATTTTGGTTTGGAAGGCACTTACAATGTTTGTCATTTTGCTCTTCTGTTGTTAATGTATTATCGTATTATTTATATTCTAACTTGAAGGCTTGGTTAACACAATAGTTTGTATTTATTTATACATAATGAAAAATTATTTTTAAATTTGTTTCTCTTGTAATTATTGTATTTATACTGTTATATGTTGAAAAAAATAAACGCTAGAAAACTATTATTAATTTCTTTTATTAAAAATATGAAGTAACAGTTGAAAACTTATAATAGTCCAAAGACTTTTTAAATTCGAATGTCTTCTAAACTAGAGGACCAGAAGCGCCCAAATTGTACAAGAACATTATACCGCTAGTAGGGCGCTGAAAGGCGATAAGGGGTTTAAATAAATTTTAAATTAAGTGAATTAAACAATTTATATTCACACGTTTATTATAAGTGATAACGCCTCATTTCATAACATAATATCAGATGCTTTTTGAATAAATATTTCTCTTTAATTTAATTCGATTACTTTATTGCACTTCTGCTCTCCTACTACCTTGTCCAAAAATTGTAAAATTTAAAGAAGATTTTTAAAAACCTAGTTTTAAAAAAAATCAAAATTATGTCATTCTGAGGGTGCA
Source organism: Malthinus flaveolus (assembly GCA_950108345.1). Classification (NCBI taxonomy): domain Eukaryota; kingdom Metazoa; phylum Arthropoda; class Insecta; order Coleoptera; family Cantharidae; genus Malthinus; species Malthinus flaveolus. Next base: position 94,785,026 of record OX467285.1, read on the forward strand.
AATCTTTAGCCCTACTATCGGGGAACATACTTGTTAAATTTGGACGCTGCTGGTCTTTTAGTTTAGAAGATATTCGACTTTAAAGTTAATTTGAATACTTTAATTTTTTTAATTTTATGCTTTATGTCGAATATCTTCTAAACTAGAAGACCAGCAGCGCCAAAGTTTAACAAGTATATTCCCCGATAGTAGGGCTACAGATTCGCACCCTCAGATTGGCGTAATTCCGATTTTTTTAAATTAAGTTTTTAAAAATTTCCTTTAAATTTTACATTTTCGGACAAGGTAGTAGGAGAGTAAGAAGTCGATAAGGTGTTGGAAACAAATTTTAAATTGAGAGAACAATATTATTTAATATTAGGTACACAATTTATCTTTACACGTTTATTATAAGCGATAATCCTTGTTTCATAACATAGTCTCAGATGCTTTTTGAATAAATATTTCTCTTTAATTTATTTCGAATACCTTATCGCACTTCTGCTCTTCTACTACCTTGTCCGAAAATTGTAAAATTTAAAAAAAAATTTTAAAAACTTAATTTAAAAAAATCGGAATTGCGCCAATCTGAGGGTGCGAATCTGCAACCCTACTATCGGGGAATTTACTTGTTAAATTTGTGCGCTGCTGGTACTCTAGTTTAGAAGATACCGTACTGTACTTATTTTTGTCGTTGCTTGCTTTCTTTGTGCGTATTTTTGCCGTTCCGTCCTATTTTTTGTTGTAGCTAGCTTTTTTTGTGCGTGTTTTTGCCGTTCCGTACTCATTTTTGTCGTAGCTTGCTTTTTTGGTCTGTATTTTTGACGTTCCGTACTTTTTTTCGTCGTCGTTTGCCTTTTTTGGGCGTATTTTTGCCGTTCCGTACTTTATTTCGTTTTTGCTTGCTTTTTTGGTGCGTATTTTTGCCGTTCCGTACTTTTTTTCGTCGTTGCTTGCTTTTTTTGTGCGGATTTTTGCCGTTCCGTACTTATATTCGTCGTTGCTTGCTTTTTTGGTGCGTATTTTTGCCGTTCCGTACTTTTTTTTGTCGTAGCTAGCTTTTTTTGTGCGTATTTTTGCCGTCCCGTACTTTTTTTTGTCGTTGCTTGCTTCTTTTGTGCGTATTTTTGCCGTTCCGTACTTTTTTTTGTCGTAGCTTGCTTTTTGGTCTGTATTTTTGACGTTTCGTACTTTTTTTTGTCGTAGCTAGCTTTTTTTGTGCGTATTTTTGCCGTTACGTCCTTTTTTTGTTGTAGCTAGCTTTCTTTGTGCGGATTTTTGCCGTTCCGTACATTTTTTCGTCGTTGCTTGCCTTTTTTCTGCGGATTTTTGCCGTTCCGTACTTTTTTTCGTCGTTGCTTGCCTTTTTTCTGCGTATTTTTGCCGTTGCGTACTTTTTTTCGTCGTTGCTTACATTTTTTGTGCGGATTTTTGCCGTTCCGTACTTTTTTTCGTCGTTGCTTGCTTTTTTTGTGCGTATTTTTGCCGTTCCGTACTTTTTTTCGTCGTTGCTTACATTTTTTGTGCGGATTTTTGCCGTTCCGTACTTTTTTTGTCGTAGCTTGCTTTTTTGGTCTGTATTTTTGACGTTCCGTACTTTTTTTTGTCGTAGCTAGCTTTTTTTGTGCGTATTTTTGCCGTTCGTACTTCTTTTCGTCGTTTCTTACATTTTTTGTGCGGATTTTTGCCGTTCCGTACTTTTTTTTGTCGTAGCTGGCTTTTTTGGTCTGTATTTTTGACGTTCCGTACTTTTTTTTGTCGTAGCTAGCTTTTTTTGTGCGTATTTTTGCCGTTCCGTACTTTTTTTCGTCGTTGCTTGCTTTTTTTGTGCGTATTTTTGCCGTTCCGTACTTTTTTTCGTCGTTGCTTGCTTTTTTTGTGCGTATTTTTGCCGTTCCGTACTTTTTTTCGTCGTTGCTTGCCTTTTTTGTGCGTATTTTTGCCGTTCCGTACTTTATTTGTCGTAGCTTGCTTTTTTGGTGCGTATTTTTGCCGTTCCGTACTTTTTTTTGTCGTAGCTACCTTTTTTGGTGCGTATTTTTGACGTTCCGTACTTTTTTTCGTCGTCGTTTGTCTTTTTTGTGCGTATTTTTGCCGTTCCGTACTTTTTTTCGTTTTTGCTTGTTTTTTTGGTGCGTATTTTTGCCGTTCCGTACTTTTTTTCGTCGTTGCTTGCTTTTTTTGTGCGTATTTTTGCCGTTCCGTACTTTTTTTCGTCGTTGCTTACATTTTTTGTGCGGATTTTTGCCGTTCCGTACTTTTTTTGTCGTAGCTTGCTTTTTTGGTCTGTATTTTTGACGTTCCGTACTTTTTTTTGTCGTAGCTAGCTTTTTTTGTGCGTATTTTTGCCGTTCGTACTTCTTTTCGTCGTTTCTTACATTTTTTGTGCGGATTTTTGCCGTTCCGTACTTTTTTTTGTCGTAGCTGGCTTTTTTGGTCTGTATTTTTGACGTTCCGTACTTTTTTTTGTCGTAGCTAGCTTTTTTTGTGCGTATTTTTGCCGTTCCGTACTTTTTTTCGTCGTTGCTTGCTTTTTTTGTGCGTATTTTTGCCGTTCCGTACTTTTTTTCGTCGTTGCTTGCTTTTTTTGTGCGTATTTTTGCCGTTCCGTACTTTTTTTCGTCGTTGCTTGCCTTTTTTGTGCGTATTTTTGCCGTTCCGTACTTTATTTGTCGTAGCTTGCTTTTTTGGTGCGTATTTTTGCCGTTCCGTACTTTTTTTTGTCGTAGCTACCTTTTTTGGTGCGTATTTTTGACGTTCCGTACTTTTTTTCGTCGTCGTTTGTCTTTTTTGTGCGTATTTTTGCCGTTCCGTACTTTTTTTCGTTTTTGCTTGTTTTTTTGGTGCGTATTTTTGCCGTTCCGTACTTTTTTTCGTCGTTGCTTGCTTTTTTTGTGCGGATTTTTGCCGTTCCGTACTTTTTTTCGTCGTTGCTTACATTTTTTGTGCGGATTTTTGCCGTTCCGTACTTTTTTTTGTCGTAGCTTGCTTTTTTGGTCTGTATTTTTGACGTTCCGTACTTTTTTTGGTCTCTGCTTGCTTTTTTTGTGCGTATTTTTGCCGTTCCGTACTTTTTTTCGTCGTTGCTTACATTTTTTGTGCGGATATTTGCCGTTCCGTACTTTTTTTTGTCGTAGCTTGCTTTTTTGGTCTGTATTTTTGACGTTCCGTACTTTTTTTTGTAGTAGCTAGCTTTTTTTGTGCGTATTTTTGCCGTTCCGTACTTTTTTTCGTCGTTGCTTACATTTTTTGTGCGGATTTTTGCCGTTCCGTACTTTTTTTTGGCGTAGCTGGCTTTTTTGGTTTGTATTTTTGACGTTCCGTACTTTTTTTTGTCGTAGCTAGCTTTTTTTGTGCGTATTTTTGCCGTTCCGTACTTTTTTTCGTCGTTGCTTACATTTTTTGTGCGAATTTTTGCCGTTCCGTACTTTTTTTTGTCGTAGCTTGCTTTTTTGGTCTGTATTTTTGACGTTCCGTACTTTTTTTTGTCGTAGCTAGCTTTTTTTGTGCGTATTTTTGCCGTTCCGTACTTTTTTTCGTCGTTGCTTACATTTTTTGTGCGGATTTTTGCCGTTCCGTACTTTTTTTGGTCTCTGCTTGCTTTTTTGTGCGTATTTTTGCCGTTCCGTACTTTTTTTCGTCGTTGCTTACATTTTTTGTGCGGATATTTGCCGTTCCGTACTTTTTTTTGTCGTAGCTTGCTTTTTTGGTCTGTATTTTTGACGTTCCGTACTTTTTTTTGTCGTAGCTAGTTTTTTTGTGCGTATTTTTGCCGTTCCGTACTTTTTTTCGTCGTTGCTTACATTTTTTGTGCGGATTTTTGCCGTTCCGTACTTTTTTTTGTCGTAGCTGGCTTTTTTGGTTTGTATTTTTGACGTTCCGTACTTTTTTTTGTCGTAGCTAGCTTTTTTTGTGCGTATTTTTGCCGTTCCGTACTTTTTTTTGTCGTTGCTTGCTTTTTTTGTGCGTATTTTTGCCGTTCCGTACTTTTTTTTGTCGTCGATTGCTTTTTTTGTGCGTATTTTTGCCGTTCCGTACTCATTTTTGTCGTAGCTTGCTTTTTTGGTCTGTATTTTTGACGTTCCGTACTTTTTTTTGTCGTAGCTAGCTTTTTTTGTGCGTATTTTTGCCGTTCCGTACTTTTTTTTGTCGTTGCTTACATTTTTTGTGCGGATTTTTGCCGTTCCGTACTTTTTTTTGTCGTAGCTGGCTTTTTTGGTTTGTATTTTTGACGTTCCGTACTTTTTTTTGTCGTAGCTAGCTTTTTTTGTGCGTATTTTTGCCGTTCCGTACTTTTTTTCGTCGTTGCTTGCTTTTTTTGTGCGTATTTTTGCCGTTCCGTACTTTTTTTCGTCGTTGCTTGCTTTTTTTGTGCGTATTTTTGCCGTTCCGTACTTTTTTTTGTCGTCGATTGCTTTTTTTGTGCGTATTTTTGCCGTTCCGTACTCATTTTTGTCGTAGCTTGCTTTTTTGGTCTGTATTTTTGACGTTCCGTACTTTTTTTCGTCGTCGTTTGCCTTTTTTGGGCGTTTTTTTGCTGTTCCGTACTCATTTTTGTCGTAGCTTGCTTTTTTGGTCTGTATTTTTGACGTTCCGTACTTTTTTTGTCGTAGCTACCTTTTTTGGTGCGTATTTTTGCCTTTCCGTACTTTTTTTGTCTCTGCTTGCTTTTTTGGTGCGTATTTTTGCCGTTCCGTACTTTTTTTCGTCGTAGCTAGCTTTTTTTGTGCGTATTTTTGACGTTCCGTACTTTTTTTCGTCGTTGCTTGCTTTTTTGGTCTGTATTTTTGACGTTCCGTACTTTTTTTCGTCGTCGTTTGCCTTTTTTGGGCTTATTTTTGCCGTTCCGTACTTTTTTTCGTTTCTGCTTGCTTTTTTGGTGCGAATTTTTGCCGTTCCGTACTTTTTTTGTCTCTGCTTGCTTTTTTTGTGCGTATTTTTGCCGTTCCGTACTTTTTTTCGTCGTTGCTTACATTTTTTGTGCGGATATTTGCCGTTCCGTACTTTTTTTTGTCGTAGCTTGCTTTTTTGGTCTGTATTTTTGCCGTTCCGTACTTTTTTTTGTCGTAGCTAGCTTTTTTGGTCTGTATTTTTGCCGTTCCGTACTTTTTTTTGTCGTAGCTTGCTTTTTTGGTCTGTATTTTTGACGTGCCGTACTTTTTTTTCTCGTAGCTAGCTTTTTTTGTGCGTATTTTTGCCGTTACGTCCTTTTTTTTTGTTGTAGCTAGCTTTTTTTGTGCGTATTTTTGCCGTTCCGTACTTTTTTTCGTCGTTGCTTGCCTTTTTTGTGCGTATTTTTGCCGTTCCGTACTTTTTTTTGTCTTAGCTTGCTTTTTTGGTCTGTATTTTTGACGTTCCGTACTTTTTTTCGTCGTCGTTTGTCTTTTTTGTGCGTATTTTTGCCGTTCCGTACTGTTTTTCATTTCTGCTTGTTTTTTTGGTGCGTATTTTTGCCGTTCCGTACTTTTTTTCGTCGTTGCTTGCTTTTTTTGTGCGGATTTTTGCCGTTCCGTACTTATTTTCGTCGTTGCTTGCTTTTTTGGTCTGTATTTTTGACGTGCCGTACTTTTTTTTCTCGTAGCTAGCTTTTTTTGTGCGTATTTTTGCCGTTACGTCCTTTTTTTTTTTGTTGTAGCTAGCTTTTTTTGTGCGTATTTTTGCCGTTCCGTACTTTTTTTCGTCGTTGCTTGCCTTTTTTGTGCGTATTTTTGCCGTTCCGTACTTTTTTTTGTCGTAGCTTGCTTTTTTGGTCTGTATTTTTGACGTTCCGTACTTTTTTTCGTCGTCGTTTGTCTTTTTTGTGCGTATTTTTGCCGTTCCGTACTTTTTTTCGTTTCTGCTTGCTTTTTTGGTGCGAATTTTTGCCGTTCCGTACTTTTTTTGTCTCTGCTTGCTTTTTTTGTGCGTATTTTTGCCGTTCCGTACTTTTTTTCGTCGTTGCTTACATTTTTTGTGCGGATATTTGCCGTTCCGTACTTTTTTTTGTCGTAGCTTGCTTTTTTGGTCTGTATTTTTGCCGTTCCGTACTTTTTTTTGTCGTAGCTAGCTTTTTTGTGCGTATTTTTGCCGTTCCGTACTTTTTTTCGTCGTTGCTTGCTTTTTTTGTGCGTATTTTTGCCGTTCCGTACTTTTTGTTGTCGTAGCTTGCTTTTTTGGTCTGTATTTTTGACGTGCCGTACTTTTTTTTCTCGTAGCTAGCTTTTTTTGTGCGTATTTTTGCCGTTACGTCCTTTTTTTTTGTTGTAGCTAGCTTTTTTTGTGCGTATTTTTGCCGTTCCGTACTTTTTTTCGTCGTTACTTGCCTTTTTTGTGCGTATTTTTGCCGTTCCGTACTTTTTTTTGTCGTAGCTTGCTTTTTTGGTCTGTATTTTTGACGTTCCGTACTTTTTTTCGTCGTCGTTTGTCTTTTTTGTGCGTATTTTTGCCGTTCCGTACTGTTTTTCATTTCTGCTTGTTTTTTTGGTGCGTATTTTTGCCGTTCCGTACTTTTTTTCGTCGTTGCTTGCTTTTTTTGTGCGGATTTTTGCCGTTCCGTACTTATTTTCGTCGTTGCTTGCTTTTTTGGTCTGTATTTTTGACGTGCCGTACTTTTTTTTCTCGTAGCTAGCTTTTTTTGTGCGTATTTTTGCCGTTACGTCCTTTTTTTTTTTGTTGTAGCTAGCTTTTTTTGTGCGTATTTTTGCCGTTCCGTACTTTTTTTCGTCGTTGCTTGCCTTTTTTGTGCGTATTTTTGCCGTTCCGTACTTTTTTTTGTCGTAGCTTGCTTTTTTGGTCTGTATTTTTGACGTTCCGTACTTTTTTTCGTCGTCGTTTGTCTTTTTTGTGCGTATTTTTGCCGTTCCGTACTTTTTTTCGTCGTTGCTTGCTTTTTTTGTGCGGATTTTTGCCGTTCCGTACTTATTTTCGTCGTTGCTTGCTTTTTTGGTGCGTATTTTTGACGTTCCGTACTTTTTTTTGTTGTTGCTTACATTTTTTGTGCGGATTTTTGCCGCACAAATATTTCTCTTTAATTTAATTCGATTACCTTATTGCACTTCTTTTTACATTCGAATTTAAAAAGTCTTTGGGCTATTATAAGTTTTCAACTTTTACTTCATCTTTTTAATAAAAGAAATTAATAATAGTTTTCTGGCGTTTATTTTTTTCAACATATAACAGTATAAATACAATAATTACAAGACAAAAATAAGTTTAAAAATAATTTTTCATTATGTATAACATTGTAAGTGCCTTCCAAACGAAAATATTGGATTCTATTGCTGTGGTATGAATAAATAATTGTTCCTTAAAAATGTGATTTCCTGCAGTTAATATTCGACAAAATGATACAAAAGTCGCTACATATACTCGGGACAATGCCCTTAACAACTTCCAAGAAAACAAAATTCAAAAAGTTGAACTTGATTTTCGACACGAGCATCCTAAAAATTCCGGCTCGGAGCTAGATTTGAAGTAGAGATAAGAATCTAAACTAATGACGGAACTCGGCCTTATATTACCTCTTTCCCTACCAATAAAATTCAATCGACCAATCGTATACAAACATTAATAACATGTGATTTAGTAATCAATTACAGTACATCGTATATCGTATGCGTTCGAGTATGAGGGGTTGCTTTCGTTAGGCGCAATTTTATACTCTTGATCATTAAAACTCACAAAACTTAAAATTACACCCAAGAATCCGATTTAAGTTCTTATACAGGATCACACATCACATGGTGTACTAATTGAATATCTAGTACAAACGTTGGTGAGCTGTTGCTTACATGGTCGGACGTAAGAAATTTCCATAAACATATTTTCTAAAAAGTTCTGGCCCCCAAGATGTACTTATAGTAAATATTGACTTTAAACTTTAAGTTTAATAGTAGACCAAGTAGTAATCGATTGATGAAAAATTATTAGAACCACATCGATTTATTAATTCTCAATTTTATTAACGAATGTTGACAAGTCAAATTTAGTCTTAAAAGGGATCCAAAAATATTAAAGTCAGTTTTACTATAATACCTCTCTAGAGAGTAATCTCTCCTTGGGGAATGACTGTAGGACATAATTATGAGAACTTTGTCTGTAATCATATAAGGAACCACCAGTTAAAGTTCATTCATTAACGATTTGATAATTAAAACACTTAATAACTATTTCGACAACCATAATTATTAACTATTTTTAATTTTTGTTATTTTCAAAATGTTACATAATAAAGGACAAACAAAATCATGTTTACACTAATTCAGTTCAACACAACTACATTGAAGTTAATCAATAATCAGTAACCATAGCCAGACCGACTCTGCTCTGTTAATAAAATGAACTAATTATTATTAAGTTGCATAGGAGTCAGTCTGACTTCACATCTGTGTTGGTGCAACAAACATTCTCGTCTGTGGTTACAGGTTAAAATGAATTTAATTTTTTTATATACGAGCATAATTTAACAGGTGCTTAAAAATTTTAAAGTTAGTTGAAGTAATTGCAACCCATCGCAGCTATAACTTTCAATTATTCGTAGATTAATAGGGGCATTAAAATTATTTTCAAAATAATCAACTGGTCTTCAACTAATGTTTTTCAATTAAACTTTAAACATTTAAAAATAAATCAAACATTAGAAGCTTATACTATTTCTTAAAATACTAATTTTCCTTCTACAAGTAGTCCATCATCCAATTAGTCTGGAGTATATTTCGTCACGGGTAGGTTTCCATCAAAGTTGGTGTATGGGAAGTTGTCTCATCTACATTGTACGAACGATTTGTGACGTATGTAAGATACCGGAACACAAATAAGTTGCGATGCTTTACTACTGATTTAAAGGTTTTAAAATGTTAAAACATCGTTTGTTAATGTTTTTTAATTTGTAATTTGAGAAAGCTAACGTTTGTGATTCAGCGAAACGTAATTTGAAGAGTTTATGACAATTCGGTTTTGAATAAAACCAAAATTAGCTAGAATTAGACTTATCATATAGCTAATTAGCACGATAATATTTTTGAAAAGGTACTTTGTTAATAATAAGCAAGTATTTTGTTTTATTTCAAAAATAATGATAAAAATATTACTATTTCCGTAAGAATTGTGTACTCGAGCGGGACTCTTAGGTATCTTACCTACGTCACTAGCCCAAATTGCACCGACCTCATCCGACCGTCGATGAGACAACTTCCCATACACCAACTTTGGGTTTCCATTAGAAGCGATGGCATGATACGTTCAGAGAATCCTTCCGGTTAAATCTAAAAAAAATAACAACTTCAATTATTTTGTTAAAATCCGAAATAAGCTTAGAGGGATCATAATTTAAAATTTTATGGCCTTCTCAAACGTGCAGTGAAGTCTTATTTATTGTAAAATTGTTCAAACAAAGAACATCACCAAGTGATAATGCTTATCCGACTTTGTATGTCATCTGGGATGTCGTTCTTTCGTTGGGAGTACTCTAAGTTATTATACTATCAAAAAATACCAACAATTGCAGTGTCTGTTCTAATTTTTCTACAACTTAACACGTTAGCTGCCACCATAAGAGAGTCGTTGCATAACCCATGAGGCCAAAGTGAAAAATAACATACAACTTATTGCTAAGATAAACACTCCCAGCAAGTCCCAAAATTTTTGGAATTCAATAAATTACGAAGGTTTGATTAGTGCCAAGCCAAATGCGAAGTATAAAGTCTTTACTAAAAACACATCGAAAATGGTAGGTTTTAAATGTATAGTGACTGTGTAACACGGGTGTTACACACGGCCCCGGGATAAAATATTTTTGTGTATCACCGGTGATACACATGGCAGCCAATGTGTTAAACATCCAAAAACTTGAAATTTTTTAGCCTAGGGACATATCCACTATTCAAAACTCTTAAAGTGAGAAACATTAAATCTAAAAGCTATTTAGTCGGTAGATTGGTTAAGTAGGTCTCATTACAAATACAGTTCTCAGCTAGTCCAGGCCGCATTTGATTTCGATTACGTCCTTGTATTCATTTGTGTCTAACAGCACAAAACTACTACATAAAAGGTTTCCCATTTGTAATTAAAATACCTACATGTTTCATATTTCTACTAAATAAATATTTATAACACAAGTAAAATGCTAAAGTCCTAACAATAACAAAATGTGGTAACATACCTTTCTTCAACATCCCATCCATTGCTATCCAATGCTAATAAGTTGCTACATCTTTTGATGCCGTCTTTTCCTTTTAGTATACAAATTGAGCCCTTCTCAGATGCCAGTGAGAATATGTGGTACTTCCTCAAATTTCCGATTAGCAGAAAATGACATGAAAAATCCAGGAATTACTACAATCACCAAAATAAACTAAAATTAATATTAATACAGTCGGATCTCCTTAGAACAAACCCTTCTTATAGCAAATGTTTAGTTCTAGTATTTTCCTTGCGAAACTGTGAATCGAACTAATAACGAACAATTTCTAATAAATGAAACATGAAACTTAACTACCGCCATTACAAGAAGGACTTGATGATTCATCGGGCGTTTAGTTTCGGTTATAAAGGGTGATAATGATGACAAACTTGTATCTCATCGTAAGCGATTTAAAAAATGTATATTTCACACGCAGCCATCATTGTTTCTTGTTGCTTAGTATTACTCTACTCTAATCAGTCTAAATCCAATAAATAATTAATCGAACAAAGAGCACGTTCGTTATAACAGATCTTATTCATAATATTTTACAGCGAGCGATCGGATATTATAGCAAGTGCATTATGTTAGCACAAGCACACTCCTTAAACACTCCATCAAACCCGACTACTAAAAGTAATATAAAATTCAAAAGAACCAATAACAAAATTGGAACAAATTCAAACGTAAAACAACCTTCTTAATATCCTGAGAAGCTGTGGTAGCAACTAGTATATTGTTTTGCAGCTAACATCGGTCCATGGGCAACGTACGAGCTAACTTAACATAAATTCCGTACAACATTAAATTTTCATAAATTTGGCTATTAGTTTCGACACTTACCGTTTATGAGGCTCCTTTCAACTAGGTCGGGATTTGTAAGTATCCAGTACACAAGTTGTGTGAGGGATGGAAGTTTTGGAAATCCAAAATCCAAGCACAGAATTTAAGGTTACAACGTCGACATGATGTGTCCTTCGACTTCAGATGGCTCAACACTAAAATAAGAGGCGCATAATATGATTTTATTAAGAAGTTTGTTAGATATATTTTTACCGTCACTTACAACCACATTTTTATTACAATAATGATATCCCAAAGTTCGCCTCTTATAATGCATTCTGATCTGTCCAAAATAAGAGGATAAGTTGAAATCAAAAATTTACTAATTTACATCCAACAATTACCAATTTTTTTCGTTCCTTTCTTCACATGAATCAACAATTCCAAATAAATGATTCAAATATAGTATTATGTATTAGTATTATTGTCTTCATAAATATTCCATACCGTAAAATAAGGTTAAGATTTGAGATGTAAGTTATCAAGACCTGTTATACACGATAAGTCGGGAGAAATGCACCAAACTCAAGGAGCGTATTCTACACATAAATAATATAAGGCAAACAAACCGACAAGTTGTTACCCAATTTTAACTTGTTTTCGAATTACAACCCATAATAGTAGCCTGTTTGGTCCGCGAGAGACGTCTCCTACCCGGTAAATAAACCGAGCGTTCCCCTATCCGCCACCTGAGGACGCGCTCTCTAGGGGTTACAGGCTCCCCCGAGAAAAAAAAATGAGACTAGCCGTAATCTAAAAAACACACGTAGTCTTATTTCTCCGTATGTAGATGAACAAGTTACTTCCACAAGAAAGTTGAGACAGCCGTAATCTAAGAGACACACGCAGACTATTTTATCCGCAAGTAGCTGAACAAGTTACTTCCACAAGAAAGTTGATAGTAGCCTGTTTGGTCCGCGAGAGACAGACGTCTCCTACCCGGTAAATATACCGAGCGTTCCCCTATCCGCCACCTGGGGACGCGCTCTCTAGGGGTTACAGGCTCCCCCGAGAGAAAAAAAAATGAGACTAGCCGTAATCTAATAAATACACGCAGTCTTTTTTCTCCGTAAGTAGCTGAACAAGTTACTTCCACAAGAAAGTGGAGACAGCCGTAATCTAAGAGACACACGCAGTCTTTTTTTCTCCGCAAGTAGCTGAACAAGTTACTTCCACAAGAAAGATGAGACAGCCGTAATCTAAGAGACACACGCAGTCTTTTTCTCCGCAAGTAGCTGAAAAAGTTACTTCCACAAGCAAGTTGAGACAGCCGTAATCTAAGAGACACAAGCAGTCTTTTTTCTCCGCAAGTAGCTGAACAAGTTACTTCCACAAGAAAATTGATAGTAGCCTGTTTGGTCAGCGAGAGACAGACGTCTCCTACCCGGTAAATATACCGAGCGTTCCCCTATCCGCCACCTGGGGACGCGCTCTCTAGGGGTTACAGGCTCCCCCAAGAGAAAAAAAATGAGACTAGCCGTAATCTAAGAGACACACGCAGTCTTTTTTCTCCGCAAGTAGCTGAACAAGTTACTTCCACAAGAAAGTTGAGACAGCCATAATCTAAGAGACACACGCAGTCTTTTTCTCCGCAAGTAGCTGAACAAGTTACTTCCACAAGAAAGTTGAGACAGCCGTAATCTAAGAGACACACGCAGTCTTTTTTCTCCGCAAGTAGCTGAACAAGTTACTTCCACAAGAAAGTTGAGACAGCCGTAATCTAAGAGACACACGCAGTCTTTTTCTCCGCAAGTAGCTGAACAAGTTACTTCCACAAGAAAGTTGAGACAGCCGTAATCTAAGAGACACACGCAGTCTTTTTCTCCGCAAGTAGCTGAACAAGCTACTTCCACAAGAAAGTTGAGACAGCCGTAATCTAAGAGACACATGCAGTCTTTTTTCTCCGCAAGTAGCTGAACAAGTTATTTCCACAAGCAAGTTGAGACAGCCGTAATCTAAGAGACTAACGCAGTCTTTTTTCTCCGCAAGTAGCTGAACAAGTTACTTCCACAAGAAAGTTGAGACAGCCGTAATCTAAGAGACACACGCAGTCTTTTTCTCCGCAAGTAGCTGAACAAGTTACTTCCACAAGCAAGTTGAAACAGCCGTAATCTAAGAGACTAACGCAGTCTTTTTTCTCCGCAAGTAGCTGAACAAGTTACTTTCACAAGAAAGTTGAGACAGCTGTAATCTAAGAGACACGCAGACACTCAATTTTTCATTAATGTGTCGCTTTAAAAAATCATAAATGCAATTCTCCGCTTCCGTCACAGATACACTTGAACTACGACACGCATCAGTAAGCCCACTCTGAAACAACTAGTCAACTTTTTATTTTTAAAAACTTACAACAAACCTTGCTGTGATGTTGAGTACATCATTCGTCCATACTGTTTAAAATAGTATCTGGCTGATGTAAAATGAAGTGCCGTCCTTCTACAACTACATTAACCTTGTAATCCGTAACCATACAAGCAATTTATTTTCATTATTTTATCGGTATCGATATTTAATCCAGTCATCTAAAAGCAAATTTACTAAATTTAATTCATTGTAAAATTTCTTACAATTGCCATACTTCCATAATTAACTATGTATTTACTAAAACATTATTTAAAGCTACTATTTCAACATAAACAAACACGATTTAAAAAGAATAATTTTAATATTTGAGGTTATGTTATGTTTCATAGAAACGTCTAGAGCCACATGAGCTCTTGATGTCTTGATTGTGGCGGTAACACAGACACCTGTAATTTTCAAAGAGAAATCTGTAATTCTTATGAATTAGTACTGTTAGTTACTTCATTTTATAATAGATGGACATACGTGTTACAAAAATAATACCGTTTAAATTTATGGCCACAAATTCTTCACCTAGGTGGTACTCAACGAGCGGAATACGTCGCAACAAAAAAATTACCAAATTAAATGTGCCCGCGGTCATAAACGCGCCTCTAAAGTTTTAACGGTTTCGAGCCAATTCTGTCCAAACTAAATCACCAAAATTTATAAAACTTGGAACGTAAGTGGTACTCAACGAGCGGAATATGTCGCAATAAAAAAATTACGAAATTAAATTTGCCAGCGGTCCCAAACGCGCCTCTAAAGTTTTAACGGTTTCGAGCCAATTCTGTCCAAACTAAATCACCTGGATTTATAAAACTTGGAACGTAAGTGGTACTCAACGAGCGGAATACGTCGCAACAAAAAAATTACGAAATTAAATTTGCCAGCGGTCCCAAACGCGCCTCTAAAGTTTTAACGGTTTCGAGCCAATTCTGTCCAAACTAAATCACCAAAATTTATAAAACTTGGAACGTAAGTGGTACTCAACGAGCGGAATACGTCGCAACAAAAAAATTACGAAATTAAATTTGCCAGCGGTCCCAAACGCGCCTCTAAAGTTTTAACGGTTTCGAGCCAATTCTGTCCAAACTAAATCACCAAAATTTATAAAACTTGGAACGTAAGTGGTAAGTGACTTCCTTGACTTCACTTATGCTAAGTCAGTTGAAAAGGTCTATAAATTAAACTTACAAAGACACCATTTCGACATTTGGTCATTTGGTAAAAATTTTACCTGGCTGGAAAATTATTAACGAAAAAAGGAAAAATTTTAAACAAATGTCTAAATGGTGTCTTTGTAAGTTTAATTTATAGACCTTTTCAACCGGCTTAGCGTAAGCAAAGCCAAGAAGTCATTTTGGAATATCGAAAAATAAACAGTACGCGCTTGCTCCGTCATAAACAATAGGTATATAAAAAAAACCATAACTACCCCATTTGAAGCAAGGTAACAATGGACAAAATTACTGGACTCTTATCGAATTATAGGGAGTCACCATCATTACTTCCGATGCGTAGATCCGTCCAACGTATTCACACTAAAATCTGCATTATCAAATGTGAATTCAAAGAAAGACTTCTACTGCAATTGTAAGTTAACCAGCAGCGATCCACTAACTGAAAATACCATGTCACTCTCTTCAGGTATCTCATATCTCGTGTCATGGCTGTATCGCTAAAATTGACAAAATATTAAAAATTTGCAAACCCTTCCACGCTTGAACCTTGGACATAATTAGGTCTATAGAGGCCGTTATGGTCTCAAATTGTAGCAAATTTAGTCGACTAAAAAGTACCTTTGAAGAAAAAAAAGTTCTGAACATTTAAAATTTACAAAAACTGAAAAAAGGTAAAAATTTTCGCGGTTTGTTGTATTCCGATGTATGGACCTCCAGTTAAAAACTTCGATTCTTCATTAGGTGTGCATTATCGTTTCAAGTTCAAAAATTATTGTTTATGACGCTTATTATTGTTGAAATCAATCAAAATAAAGTAATTGATTGGAAACGATTCAATAATTTCTGGAATTCAGAGTAAAGCGGGACCCAGACGTAGCATTTTGTTTCACGATTTGTTTGTACAAACAAAACGAATATAAAAAGTTGATAGTCCCTAAACGTTACAACAAGTCAAATGAATTTACTTCCTGAAATATGTTTGTACAAACATAATACGGCACTACACATACTGATATGTTTGTGTAACTTGTTTGTACAAACAAATCGTTGAAACAAAACAAAATGCAAAATCCAGTTCAAGCTGGACCTAGACGTAGCATTTTGTTTCAACGACTTGTTTGTACAAACAAAACGAATATGAAAAGTTGATAGTCCCTAAACGTTACAACAAGTCAAATGAATTTACCTCTTAAAATGTGTTTGTACAAACATAATACGGCACTACACATACTGATATGTTTGTGTAACTTGTTTGTACAAACAAATCGTGAAACAAAATGCTACGTCTGGGCCCAGCTTAAGACTTATTGAAAGTTAAAGTTAATTGATAACCTACATATCGTAATAAACAAAAATATCTAATTATAAATTTAAAAAATAGAAGAGATTATCTAATTAATATGCGAGAAGACCGAAGATTAAATTAGTTCTCTATTAGTGGTGTTCAAAAATGTATTACTTGTATCTACCGTTTTTCTCTCTGATCTGTGTTTCGTCGTTTATAATTTATTACAAGTGGAAGCACAATTATTGGTTAAAAAGAAACTTGCCCCACTTAAAACCGACGATCCCGTTTGGAACGATGGAAAGATCATTTTCGCGTAAGGTTTTCCTATCTCTATGGCTCAAAAAAAATTACGACGAATTAAAAGCAAAAGGTTACAAACACGGAGGCTTATATAATTTTTCCAACCCCATATACTTGCCGATTCATCCGGAATATATAAAAAACGTAATGTGTACAGACTTCAATTCTTTCGAAAGTCGCGGAATTTACTATAACGAAAAAGAAGACCCATTAAGCGCAAATTTAATCGCCCTAGGAGGCCAAAAATGGCGTAGGGTACGTACTAAACTAACTCCAGTTTTTACTCCAGTCAAATTAAAATCGATGCTCGACATTTTTATCAAATGTTGCGAGCCACTGCTAGAACAATTGGGACAGTTCGCAAAATTGGGCCAACCAGTAGACGTAAAAGAAATAACCGCTAAACTCGCCACGGACATTTTAGGATCCTGCTTGGTCGGACTCGATTGTAACAGTTTTAAAACCCCAGACGCCGAGTTTAGAAAATACGGAAAACGTATGGTAAAACGACACAATTTTCAAGCCCTAACCTCTTTGCTCTTTTTATCAATACCACAATTGGGAAGACTATTGAAGAGACGAGAGTACGCTAAAGACATTACAGATTTCTTCATGAACGTCATTAAAGAAGCAGTACATCTTCGTAAAACGCAAAAGGTTGTCCGGAAGGACATTTTGCAAGTTTTAATAGACGAAATGGATGAAACGTCCACTAATAGATTTACGATTGAAGAAGTTGCGGCGCATTCGTTCGCATTTTTCATTGCCGGCTTTGAAACTTCTTCGTGTACAGTGACTTTCGCCCTTCTCGAATTGGCGTTAAATCTCGACATTCAGGAAAAAGTTAGAGGAGAAATTGAGAAGGTTTTGAAAGAGAACAATAACGAAATTGTATACGATGTGGTTGGCAAAATGACGTACTTGCATCAAGTTTTAGAAGGTAAATGTGAAAATGTGAAGTTTGTCTTTATTTAAGTTTACTATTTTTTAAAGAAACGCTGAGAAAGTACCCAATAGTAGCCCATATTACCAGGAAATGCGTCAAGGATTATAAGGTACCTGGAACCAACGTAACGATCGAAGCAGGAACTGGAGTTTTCATTTCACCTTTAGGTATCCATCACGATCCAGAATTTTATCCAAACCCAGAAATATTCGATCCAGAAAGATTTAACGAAGAAAACAAAACTCAAAGGCTACCTTTTACATACATACCATTCGGGGAAGGTCCCAGGATGTGTATAGGTAGGTCAATAGTTATTTTTCTGTAAATCCATCGTTAACTTACATTTTTTAGGTTGGAAATTTGCCGTAATAGAAATCAAAGTTGCATTAGTGATGTTACTCACGCACTTCAAATTTAGAATGAACGAAAAAACTCAATTTCCCATAAAACCGGATCCACTAACGTTTGGATACGCACCACACCAAACTTTGTGGTTAGATGTAGAAAAAATATAACAACTCTATTTCTGTAAAAAGAAGTTTGAGTCTCTTTTTTAATTTTCAACTCCCACAAGTTTATTCAAAAGTATGTGCTTTTCTGCTTTTGAAAGTCAATGGTTCTGGTCCTACATCAATTTTCATATGTCGTATTAACGGCTGATTGTAGTAATATTACGTGTGACAGTATTACTTATTATTTTAAGACTCTTTCTTTGAGAAGTGTATAAATAGCAAATTGTATTTTACAAACAAAATTTTTAAAGATAAATATAAGGTCTTTATGACCGCGATTACCTAATAAATTTGGATGGATAATATCATCTTTTGGCCAAGGTCGATTCAACATCATCAATTTTCGGCCGTGCGGTAAGGCTCGGGCCCATATAGTTAAGTCGTGTAATATAAGATTAAAGATTTTTTCAAACTTAAAGCCTTTCAAATTATTAGAGTAATTCGTGGTATCTTATACGTTGACTCCTTGACATTTTACTAAAGATATTAAATATATGTGAACCTCGATAACCTACAACCTAGAACATTATGATTATTATTAATATAGTACTACTACACAAATCTAACCTTTGACTTATTTACAAATCCTTAACAGAATGGTTGATGTTAGACTATTGCTTCCTGTTATCATAAATAATGCACTTATAGACACAATTAACGCACCATCATATTTTGCAAAAATCATAATTTAAATTTTGAAGGTTACAGGCATTAGGAGATTATACTTCGGCTCTTCTATCACATTTCTGCAAACAAATTGTTACTATTTGAAGTTGTATAAAACGAATAGAGACTGAAATGAGCTAACCAAGAAAGATCCTTAAGTTGCACCCAATCACTGCCACAAAGAAAACCGCAAAACAAACTAAAGATGTTTTAAATTAAAGAGAAATTTTTGAATATAATTATAAATAAAAGTTAGGTAGTTAGGTTAGGTTAATTTAACGCGGGCTCTAATAACTCTACCACATGCGATTTATTTTATAGTTGCGCCATCTTACGACGAATGCTTAAACAAATCGTTTTCTATAAGTGTAACCGTTTACTGTAAGAGGGCGCAGCAGTAACATTTTAGCAATTTATTTCGTTTCAAATTTTTGAAATTATAATTTATTATCTCAAATGTATTTGTATATCTCTATTATCTACCAAATATATTTTTTTACAACAATAATTTGTACAATAAGTTGGTTTTCCACGCTTCATTCAAGTAATAAGTACTTAATACATACATAATGCGACTATTAGTACAATATTATACAATAATTAAGAATAGGATATTGTAGCAAAATTTAAATTGGGGCGCGAAAATATTGTAAAAGGTTAAACAACCTACGTCAAAGCATTTTAAAATTTGCATTACAATTGCACAAATTAATTTAGTCTACTCTACAATATAAATAACGTAAATTAGTATCTTATATCTAAACTTAAATAATTATTATCATTCGCTAAAAGGACATTTAGTTTATCTAATAATTGTGTAAATGTAGGCCTCTCTTTGGGGTTCTCTTTCCAACACAGTTCCATTATCTCGTACCTTAAAGAAAACAAGTTAAACCAGCACCAAACCGAAGACTCTCACACTCACAATGCCTCTCCACAATTTTTAGGACACTCCATTCGATAACCCTTCTTCAATAAATGCAACAAATCGGATGCGGTAATTGCCGAATATGGATTACCTCCAAGTGTCACAACTTCCCACAAGACAATACCAAAAGACCAAACATCGCTCTGTGAGGTGTAACGTTGATGAGTTAGCGATTCGATTGCCATCCATTTTACGGGTAGTCTGCCGGTTCCGGTTTTTGTGTAAATATTGTCTTGATACACGTCGCGACTTAAACCAAAATCTGCCACCTTAACCATACCATTCGAGCACATTAGGACATTCCTGGCAGCTAAATCACGATGGACGACTCGAAGGCTTGAAAGATATTCCATTCCCATAGCTATTTGACGTGTAAACGACAACAAATCCTTAGGTTCTACGCTAGTTCTATCACCAAACAGCTCGTAAGTTCTATTAGTGAAATTATTTTCCATCTTACGCCGTGGATCCATAGAAGAATTTACGTAATTTCCTTCAAAATTCCTACAAAAGTTGACTCAAATTAATTTTGTAAATTTCAAAAATGTAACAATTACTGGTTCGTTAATACAACCCAAATATTGCGCAAATAAGTTTGCAAGTCTCCGTTTTCACAAAACTCGACAATTAGAAAAGGTCCCCAGTGGCCAGTTCTTGAACAACAGCCGATTAGAGACACCAGATGAGGATGAATACCAACAGACTTCATAATACTAATCTCCTGATGGAACTGCCTAATTTCCTCCACACTGCAATTGCCTAAAAAATGACGTTGTAGATATCTACCAATGATCGGTTCTGGTGTAAACCTCTACAACAACTACCTTTGAGCGTCTTAACGGCCACATCTACGTCATTGCCATTTTTTTTCATAACGCCTTTATGGACGACACCGAAAGCTCCTTCGCCTAACAACTCATTAAGAACTATATCGTCAGAATTAATCACCCATTCGTCGTTAACGATGTCATCGGGAATGTAATAATCTACAGTAGTATTATACAAAGACGATTCAAATTTACCATCGTAACTTTCACTGTAATATTTAGCTGTCATGGTTTCGTTCTGAATGGTCGTTCTCATAATTTTAAATCTTCGATAACACACCAGACCGATAAGTACAAACACGATTAACAGTCCGATCGAACTACCAATAATTAACGAAATGTGAGTCGTATTTAAACGAGGAGTAGAAGTAACTATATGTATGTTGTGTTGTAACATCTTATTTATAACTACCGGCGTGCTACTGCCGGCTGCAGACCAAGCCGTAAGTCGTACGAAATAAATAGAGCTCAGTGATAAGTTATAAAAGTTAGCTTTGAGTTCGTTCTGAAAAATAAGTAAAGTTCAAGAGCCAAGTAGGTAAATAAATAAAATGGACGTACTCCAGTAAAGTTTTGAGAAACTTCCGTCCCATTTTCTTCTACGATCACTATTGTTACTATGTAATAATCCGGGGTGAAATTGGAAGCGGACCAAGATACATCTACATCGTATTTGACATGTACTTCGGTTGGAGAGTAGTACTTGGATATTTTTTCGGTTACGTTTACATCCTCGGGCGCAAGAGGAACTAAAATGATTAAAATGAGATATTCAAACATCCAAAATCTTCTACTTATACGATACCGTGTGTTGACAAAGGTCAGAGACATGGGAGTTTACAGTTTATTAGGTACAATACACGATCTAGTCTCTGATACTGTCCAGCTCTTATGTCGACGAGATGATTCGTGTTGGAAGGCTTATGAGTTCACATGACCGAAATTAGCATCATTCTTTCCCGTTAGAAAATGAATTCATCCTTTCAAGCGGCATGGCTTGAGACCCTATGAGTCCGGGGATGTTGCTTGGAGGAGGTACAATAAGAAAGTCTCAAATCTTATTCAACACACGGTAGTCCAGATGGTTAGGATTTTATAGTGAACAAGCTGATGGCCAGTTCAAAATCTGCATTTTCAATCAACCATCGTTTTATTAAAGTTTTGTCAGTTCTTAAAGGAAAGTGAACTAAAAAGCCTCGACGACCTACTTTAGTGATCCAATTTGTAAATTTTAAGGAAACTTACCACACTGAATTAAATTGTGATAAGTTTCCAAACAAGTTGGAACTGTAACATTTAACCACGTCCTCGAACTCTCCTTGTAAGAATCCAAACTCTTACTCAATATACCAATTGAATATTTATCGCCCAGTTTAAAACTTGTCAAATTTGTTCTAAATAACTCTTCAATCTTCAAGAAACAAAAATTACAAAACACGTCGTTTTTAAGAAAGTTCGCACTTACATCTGAAATTTCGTGTTGACTAAAATCGTAATCCTGGTCGGGAAGTAAGAGAATCTCGTAAAAACATGCACGATCTTAAAAAATAAATTTTTCAAGTTTACGCGAGCTGTATAATTTGCAAAAAGCATACCTTCGGCTGGAGTCCATTCTAATATCGCGTTATAACTATCATCACTCAGTTCCCACTTGACCACTTTAAATTTATCAACTTTTGTTGGAACGTACTCCTTAGAGAAGGTTTTAAAAGGATCGGAGGTAAATGGGCCGTAAACGCAATTTTCTGAAGAAAGCACCCATAATCGAATTTCATACTTTTCGTTAGCTCTCAAATTGGTTATTTTAACTAAATTTGTGGTGGTCTAAAAAAAGCTGGGTAAATAACGACCCATCGGCAATTAGCTCACGTGTACCTTTCTGTAAAATTTCCAGTCATTGCTTCTCAGCTCTACAAAGTAAGTCGAAGAATTTTCGTGAGTCCACTTAAAGCTCAAAATTGTTTCATCTCTACATAATAACTTCGGTTTAAATTTTCCAATCGATTCTTCTTTGGGGGTTATAAACGTAAAATCTGAAACAAATGGTTAAGTAATTTGAAAAAGTCGAGATGAAGTTAGTTGCTTACTCTTTTGCAAACTGGAGCAGTTGCATTCTGCGTCGGGATCCTGAAATAAATAAATAAATAGTAAAACGAGTTAGTTTTTCAACATATTTGGCGCTTTTAGTGCGCTTCAGCATCACCTCTAGAGAATGGGGGCAAGCTCTTTCGTGTAATGTACTGAAAATTTTCGAAAAATTGCGGTAATGAACTCAAATATCTTATTGGATAAAATTTATATCGAAGCCCCTTATACCTCCTAGTAATTAACCATTTTTAATGCCCCACTTTGAAGTTTTTTAAATACACAATGCGATAGGAAGGAATCGTTCCAGCCTAAATTGCATGGTTCGACTGTGTCTTACTAAGAAGACCAGGACAAGAGCGGAAATGATGTACTAATCTAAGGGATGGGCATTTTCTTAGACAATTCAATTCCTATCGAGCATCTGGATCATTTAGGGGGGTGGAGTACTTCCTCCAAGCGGCCTCCTCGTGCTCATCAGATTTCGAGTCATCCTACCTGTAGGATGAACTCCGGGATTCTGGCGAGAGGGACTGTGCTTATTCTGGTCATGTCGAACCAGAAGTCCCCCAACACGAATCATCTTATCTACGTTATGGTTGGACAATGGACAGTGACAAAGCACATATTCAGCCATTTTGTCTTCCAGTTCGCATCCACGACATATACGATTATCTACCAAGCCCAGTGTGTGGAGATGTTTACGTAGTCGACAGTGGCCTTGCAATTGCGAGGACACTCACGGGCATCGATTATCTCTGGGGCGCTCTTAAACATCAATTCCAAAGCCATACACCCCCACCCATCAAACACAATCAACTGGTTAGATGCAGTAGGTAATTGCAGAATGGGAGATTACGTCCCAGAAAAGTCTCATTTATAGCCTGCCAATGACGCATGAATGTAGTACCTCCAGCGACCACCCAACATCGTGATCTTCGGCCAAGACATACCTTGGAAGGACGACACACGATACTTGGGACTCACCATCGACAAAGGCCTCACTTGGAAGCCCCACATCGAGGGAGCAGTTGCCAGAGCGCGAGCCGCCTACTCCGCCCTCTACCCGCTCTTCTCAGGAACAACTCTGGACCTCAGGAACAAGTTGCTGCTGTACAAGACCGTCATCCGACCCATAATGACCTACGCCGCTCCCGCCTGGGGGTATGCCGCTCCGACTCACATCAAGAAGTTGCAGACAGTCCAAAACAAGATCCTGCGAACCATAGTCAACGCACCATGGTTCGTGCGGAATCGGAACATCCACGAGGACCTCCAGATGATCAGCATCCAGGATTTCATCCGAGAAGCGGCCGCCAAATTCTACGACGCAACGATCGACCACGACAACCCCACCATCCGTGGATTGTGGGGTTACAACGTCAACGAGACGAGACTCCGAAAGAGACCCAAGCTGGTCTTGGACAGGGTCTAGTTCTCGCACACCAAGCCCGACATTGATTAATGTTCGCCTCCGGCGAACCAAGTAAGACGCGTATCGTCAGCGACTTCGGTCGCACTTCATTATAACTGTAATTCTAATTACCCATGTTTTATCTTTTCAGATCCATCCGATGAAGAAGCAATGGACCCAGTTCCGAAGTTTCGCAGCCAATCAAGATTCACGATTCACGAATGTAGTAAGCAATGAGAAGGCCATAAATATACGTTATTAATATTGCATCGAATCCATTATTTTTATTAAGATTTTTACTTGTTTTAACTTTTCGCGGGGTTTTAAGAAAAAAAAAAAAGTTTTGAGCTAAAAAATGTTGGAAAATAAGGCCATTTTTCGCGGATTTCTTTCAAGAACTAATCCACTACTAACCTAACTTATAATCTTTTATGTAGTAATTATGATTAAAATTTAGAAATGGCAATTATGTAAAGTTAATAAATTGGTGCATTAATTTTATCCAGAGGATAAAATTGTTGAATTGGGTTGAATTATGCAATTGGATTGTTGAATAGGGTTCTCCGAAGTCGTAACTGTAATTTTTTGTTATGTCGACTGAAACCGATTTTTTATTCCTTTTTAAAAAGACCAAAGACCATGCGGGGCTCCTTAAGGGGGTTATTTCTAGCTCAAAAGCTACGAAGATATAAAGATGTTTTTTTCATCAAGGAACTGTGTCTTTATTGTTGGGTTGATCGACATGAAAAAAATATATGCGGTACATCTCGACTAACTACAGAGTTGCTCTAGCTCGAAATTGTCAAAAAGTTTTTGATTTAAAAATATAAATTTGCGTAAAGTTAAGTGATTTTTAAACATCATTTTTGCCGGCTTAACGTGACTTATTTAAAGCAAATAATTATGAGGAACTCTCGGGATCCAACTCCAAAATTTCAGTTACATTATAGGTATAAATTAAATCTTGCGGTCGTAGTTTCTTGTCAAAAATTTTGATTTCAAGCCGATTTACTCGAATCGTGCATTGTCCGTTTCATGTTTTTGCAATCCTTATCATCGGTTTTCGGGTATACAAGAGGTACCTAATGAGGTAATACGATAGTAAAGTAAAATTAAGACAAATATTTGAAAAGTTCGATCTTAAATGAAAGGAGAGGATCCCCTCTAAGGTGCTTAGTACAATTTTGCGTAAGCGCGAAAAATAGAGAATGTTGGTCCTGCAAATTTCAGCCAAGGACTATGTTACGTGTTTAGTCCTCCTTAATGATTTGCTATGCTATAATATGCTTAAGATGTTTACGCTTTATCGATTATAACAGTAATTGTCTGTTGGAAAAATACTCAAATCAAATTCTTGGTCGAGTTTGCATAACAAACCTCTCCAAGATATTGATTATTTTCGCACATCATTTTTATTTTTAAACGTGTGCGTGAAAACTCAAACCGTTTCTAAATTACTCGACTCGCCTCAAATTTATATAAAAGTAACGATACGTAATAAATGAAAGAAAAAATTTAAATCAGCATCAATAACGTCTGGTCTTGAAGAATAATAAACGCGATTAATATATTCATTAGCTCGGCATTGTCATTTGAAATTGAAATGTAAATTTAAATTTCATGAAGTCAAATAGTACTAGTCTATTTGGAGTCGAATCGATCAAATCGAATAAAAAAAAATGTTGGAGAAAAAGAAATCAGTCTGTAAGGTCTTTGGTTTTTAAATTATATTCCCTTTTCAACTACATCTTTATTTACATTCCATTAAGTATTGGCATTTTTCAAGGTTTTTCAGATTTTACCCTAATAAATTTAATTTTCGATTCGCTATTATTATACCCAGGATATGGCACTAATTAAAATTTAAATTCAATTATGTAAAACGTTACTATTATAGGTACGATTTTTAAATTGCATTCGTAATGAGCCACGTGCTTACACCTACTAACATAGGTAGGTACTTTCTTTCAAAATATCGCCCATAAGTACCTGCCTAATTTGCAAAACACGCCCTTATCATTTATAATAATTGACGAAAAATAGAAAGTTAGACACAAACACCAAAAAAATTACCTTATAACACTGCGCTTCACAAAACACATTTTTAAAATTCGATTGGAGCTCCTCAGATAAAACATTACAATTAAGCCAAGATAAGGCGATTAAAATTAATACGATTAACATTTCTTTCTCTTAACAAACACGTAAAGGCACAAACGATAATAATTGTGGACGGTTTACGAGACAACGACCACACTAAACTAGACATCGGGCGCTAGTGACAAGGTAAGTGATAATAGAATCTCTTACCTGAGAGTCATAACTGCTAATTTCTTTACGAAATCAAAACTATTTACCTAAAGCTCAATTTGCTTGTTGAATGGCAAAATCGTGCCCTTCGAAACAAAAACCCTGTCAAGACATTAGCGACCCTGTTTGGGGTGCCTACTTGGAATATTTCTCTTGTTAAATAAGGGTTGGGCAAAACAACTCTCTAAAGGAAATTTCTTGGTTCTAAAGGAACCAAGAAATGGGTAATTTATGTTTACTATTTTGGTTTGTTGTTGTGTTTCGTTGAGTGGTTTCGTGGTTTGATGGCTCAAGAAAAACTAAGCGCTTGCTGAGCTCTGTGAAACAAATAAACAAAAAGCACGTTTCGCAAAATTAAAATATACAGTTCACGAGGTATCTCTAAAATTAGAATTGTCTTACCCCCAGTATTATCAACTTTTTAAGTCGCCTTTAAAAATTAAAACTCCATTTAATTCAAAATCTAGCCATGCTATTGGTGGATATTTGACATAAATGGAGTTTAAATTTTTAAAGGCAGTTTTAAAAGTTGATAATACTGGCGGTTAGGCGATAGTTTCGGAGAAAAATCAAGGAATGAATTTGGGAAAACAAAAACTTATTGAACCTCCAGTTATTATGCGTTGCTTAAAATTAATAATTAAAAAAACGGCCAAAGCCGATTTTGAGAAAATCAGTTTTCAAGTTTCAATTAAGTAACTTTAGTCCTATAAAATTTAAAAGCAGGCGTTTTTTAAATTATTAAAAAATCGACTACATCAAAACTAAAGCCCTATGTTTTTCCTATATATTTATGCTTTTAGATTGTTCTAATTATAATTAACTCAAAAGTTATACTAAAAAAACTGCAGAATTGGGTTCATATTTTCCGAAATGTCACCAAAATTACCTCCTTATTTTGGGCCACCCTCTATCTGTTTCTTTTAAACGCTTGTATTATCATCGATAAAATTTTACATTTTTGAATTCAGGAGCACTAAAAACGTTAAGTTAAATGTTAAAGGCCACAAAGCGAAATTCGTGTTGTTATTATTTAAAAATTCGACCAGAATGCAGCAAAGAAAAAGAAACTTTCAAATATTGAATATTAAATAGATTGTATTTTTCATTAAATTCTTATTTAAATGTGATCAAAACATTCCTAATATTCTTTAGATTTCTTACAAAATTGAAAATTCAAATTAATATTCATTTATTCTTACAGAACTATTATTATAACACTTTGAATTGTACTTGATATTTTTTGAGAGACATTTGCATTTTTGTCTTACATCGTTTCATGGCTACATTATTAGTAAACATTCTTAATGCGTTGTGGTACTTTTTTATTGCTAAAATGCGTTGTGGTCAATCATCACGAGAACTACAACACGAATTCTGCTTTGTGTTCTTTTTGTAGATATCACAACACATTGTCAACGTTTTTTCAAATTGCCACGGCACGAATTTCGTTTTGTGGGCCTTAACTGTTGCCGAAACGCGTTGTGATCCTGTTTTTGGCTCAGTGTCCGCTTTCGGTCTGGCTTGGAGCGTAAGAGATACACAAAAATTTAGTTTTCAGTGAGATCTGTACAAGCGTTACTATACATTTATGGTAAAGAGTAATGATAAATCTACAACCTACAACAAAATTTATATAAATATGTAAACTACCACTGGCACCCCGAGAAAAATTATCTTATAAAGTCGTAAGCTCGAGTTGAATTGGTTCACTAACATTAAACCAAATAAGTAGATTATTTGTGTCATTTCAAATTTTACTTCGAACCAAATTCAAACTATAAAATTACAAATTCCAAAAGCTTCGAACTTCACAAATACGGCAATGCTTTACAAATCATTCAAATTCTATTAAATTCTCAACAGAGAAGCACGACAAACACACAAACACACTAGAAAAGTAAGATAAAAAGGCACGAATTGTAAATCTAAAGACGGGTCCAGATTATGGGTGCGTTCGGGGAGCTCGCTACGCTTTTAGCACCACACGCTATTATGACATATTACTGTGCGTTCGAGGAGGCTTTTAGCGTTTGACGCATAAGTTTACGTACTGGAACCGTGACGTCACTAAAGCTTTCATAGCGTTGAAAGCGAGCTCCCCGAATGTAGGGTATAGACCCGAACCAGGAATCACACTTTGTTGAAAACGTAAACGACGTCTTAGCGAGCCGAACGTTGCGTTACGTTTGCAAGGAGGTTAGGTTCTATAATCTGAACCCGGCTTAAATAATGCATAAGAGCTCGATTAAATTCGAACTGTACGTTTGCGAGCGATCTCAAATCCATCAAAGTTGCAATTGCTTACTAGCGCGCATCTTTGTGGATTTTCTAAAAGTAATAATAAACATAAATATACGAAGTAGTAATACTTACATTTTATTACAATATAAAATCAGCTTTACAACAAGTAACATTAAATACAAACTTATTTCGAATAATTAGCATTTATGTAATGATATAAAAGTACCAATAAAAATAATGTAATTCCTAGCACATTGGCCAGCATGGCTAAATGAACATCAGTAATCATCTCCTAAAAAAAATGACATTAGCAATTTAAAATTCGCGCCTATTATGTGCCGGTAAAGTAGGCGTGTTATTGACAACAACAAACTTCTAACGAAATTTTTAAACTAAATTGAACGTTTATTTAATTTTGTGTTAGTTTTGTTAGTGATTTTTAACTACTTCGGTGTTCAACTTGGTGTCCTTAATTCGTGCATTTAAAAAAACGTAAGTTAAACATTACTTTTAGACAAATTTACCGAACTCAAATTACTGTTGACGTATAAAGCCGGTAGTTACAAAAAATGCACCGAGTCAATAACCATCGCCAATTAATTACGATTTAACTACTTACTGCGTTATTTTTCTAATTGTACGCCCAAAAAATTAATGATTTAACCTAAGAATTATGTACGTGGCCTTTCGTACACTTGTATTTGACGTAGTGGCCTATTTTACCGACCTACGACGTCGTGTCAAACTATCCACGTTTAATGTTTTTAATTTTTTTTTTAAATGCAAATTGTGTACTACAGTTGTACGCAACCTAATTTCGCATTAAAATATAACAATTTTTATAAGAATTAATCGACGGTCGTTAAAATAGTGCCCTATGTTAAACTAAACTTATTGTTGGCAGTTTGTCGGTTCGTTAACGGATGGCGCTACCGGTACGCTTTTAAATTTAAATATTTAAATATTGCGTGGTGTTCAAAATTTAAGTCGCTTTAATTTGTAATTTGCAGAATGTCGATTATAGCTTCGTCCGCCATCGATTTAAAATTTCATCGGTGGCCAGAAGGTTTCATTCAGCACACTTATGTTCCGACAAAACACGAGCAAAGTCCAATAAGAAGCATTTCTTGGGGTCGAGATGGTTCCTGGGTAGTTCTCGTACCGAGTTCTGGCTCCACCGAAGTCATCAGTATTAGAGACAACATTAAGCTACTTCAAACTATAGAGCAGATTTATCAACCGACTTGCGCAATTTTTCAAAATGGCACCAAAAAGAATATCGCCGTAGGAACTTTAGGTGGTCAAGTACTTCTTTACGACATAAAATCTCGTAATGTACGCAAACGATTTCCCAGGTGCGGTTCGAGTATTTTTCAATTGAGGTATAATTCGAAAGATACTCATTTGGCGGCCGCTTGCGATAATGGGGATATTTTTGTTTACAACAATACGATCGTTAACATTTCGTCTTCATTTCGAGTTCCCGACTCTGAAAGTGCGTCGACCATAAATTTCCACCGTACGAAACGAAACTTGTTGAGCGCGGGAAGCGAAGAAGGCGTCGTTGCTGCATGGGATATCAACAGCAATGCCATCCTGTGCAAGTTACAAGCTCACCAAGCGCCTGTCACCCACCTAAGTTTTTCCCCGATTCGTTCCGATTTACTTGTAACGAGTGGTTTGGATCGTCGCGTGACATTTTTCGACGTCGTGGCAAAAAAGTGTATCTTGGAAATCGAAGTCGAAAGTTCGATCACGGCTTTCGATTTTAGTAACTGTGGGACGTATTTAGGCTTGGGGTCTCAAAGCGGAACCATATTTTTATACGACACGCGAAACTTAAACAAGTCGGTCTCGAGCTTCACAGCTCACGAAGGTCAAAAAATACGCCATCTGATGTTCCAAAAAGTACTATTAGCTGCCGAGGAAAAAAATAATAGCATCTACAACATTCTCGTGGAAAGCGACTCGAATAATCGAAACGATCCAGAAATGGAAGAACCGGATTTTTCGGCTTTAGTGTGCGATCCTTCTACAATTCGAACGACTCCAGAAATCGTCGAACGCACTAATTTTGATAATCAAACCGCGGATTCCTTCATGGTAGCGTTGGGATTAAACGACTCAAATACGAGTTTGTGTCCCGAAACTGAACAAAAAAACGAAACCGACTCGAAATACGAAACCTCTTCAGTTTTAGGAATTACCGAAGAAGTAAAAAGATGGATGAGCATCTCGAAGCCGTCTCTGTTGAAACAGTCGCTTTTACCAACTCCGAAAGAATTGTTATCGACGCCGTCTTCGAGCGCAAACTCTAGGTTAACTTCTTCCACCCCGAACAATAACAATAGAGATGCCTTATCCGCGTCTTTGATAGTATCGCCAATAGTTGAAAGTAGCGACAGCGGAAAGACCTTAAATGCGCACGCCTGCATTTCTAGAGACGATATTAAAAAGATAATTAAAGAGGCCGTTAAGGAAGAGTTGGAGGGCGCGAAAATGGAGCTTAAAGAGGAGATAAATTCGATGGCAGATTCGATTAAGTTGGAAGTTAAAGACTGCTCCATGGAGATTTCTGGTAACATGAGGCGCCTTTTCTTGGATATGCGAATGACCGTCATCAAAGAATTTATCAATTTTGAAGAGAATTTACGAAAATTAAATGCAGAGACTGCTAAAGAGTTTATCTGCGACAGTTTTTTAGTAAATTTGAATAATAATTTGAGGAGAGATCTAGACGCTCTAAAAGAACAGCTGGTCGAAAGAGATCAAATTCTGCGTTGATTTTAAATTTTGACTTCGATATATTTATTTGTGCCTTATTTGTATTTGTATACCTTTTTTTATGAAACTGTGTAGTACATCAAAATTTGTAAAATAAAATTTATACTTTTGCTAGTTAATTTTATCAATTATAAAACTGCCCCCAGGTTTATTTAGGGACCCCAGAATAAATTCGACTTGAGTTTTAAATAAAATTTTTGACGGCTATCCTCTTTCCCCAATGTAAAGTAATAGAAAAAATATAATAACGAAAAAGATATGCTGTATGAGGGCTCCTAAGTAGCTGCTGTTGTTTGGACGAGCCTTTCTAATTAATTCAAAAGCGATTTTTCAAGGCTCTTAATTAAAATATAGCTAATTGTATGGGGTATTCAAATTTTAGAAATGCCCTCAAATAATAAAGAGGTTCGTAAAATAAAAAGCTCTTTTTTGAAAATAATATTTGAGTTCCTAAAAGAAAATAAGAGATAGAAATAAATCTTTAAGAAGATACTTTCGTTTGTAATTATATATAATATTTTATAAAAAGGGGAATCTTTTTCCCATGAGCTTTCTAAGCTTGTTCGAATTTTTATATATCTGCGATATGATTTTTACGACGATACATTAATCCTGAGCTCTATACGTTATACATTAGACGGTGGAATAAAGACGCGTGTCTCTATTCAACTGAAAAATCTAGTTCTACATTCTGGACCCTTTTATTAAGCCAGTTGCCAGGATACGACGCCCTTGCTTCCCAATCACTGCTCGAATATAAAATTCCATTCGATTTACCGTCCGAACGTGTATAGTTAGTAAGGCTATTGAACGAAATCTCGCCTTTTTTTAAACACGATTTCTATCTGTAAATTGTACGTCGAAGAATGATCATCTCGCATACGTCATACTTCGACATCGTTTGTTAACCATTGTATTTACTACACAAAAGTGATTGATATCGATAATGCCTCTACGCAATACGTATCTATGGCGTGTATAAGCAAAAATTTTACACCAAAGACCATTCAAAGGGAACAAAATAATTCGTTTACCCACCTTGTAAAGTCGACCAAGAATATTTAGAAAAAAAAATGCTTCATCAGCTTCAGGTTATCAATTTTATTTTTCTTTATTATGACGTGTCTTGGGTGCGAGATCTGATCTATTAATTATTTACGAGTCTAGAAATGTCGTTCGTTATACAGTACGTCTCCGGATTGAGTTACAGAGGGAGAAAATATTTATTTTTGATTTCTTTAAAAAATCCACTCTTTATGAAAACTACTGCTTGCTTTGAAACCCTCGTAACATCGATTACTTATTTTCAGTCAAAATATGTATACAAACAAAAGTTGTAATTTCGGAAAACTGAAAATTGGTATACACCTTAACTATATTAAAATTTATGATTATGATACATGAAATGTTAAAAGTCTCCATCGATCCCACTTTTTCAAAAAAGTTTATTCAAAGTAAAGTTAAAGGTCAAGTTTGACAAATAGATGGCATTTGAAAGAAAAAAATTCAGGAGTTTGAAAATTGGTATGGTTGTTCGTTAGAACCTGCAGTACAACATACTAAAAGTCCCGAAGCGTGGGGGTCAAGCGGGAGGAAACAGAGTTGTTTTGTTACTTTCATGAAAGGAATTAGTCCCCAAGATTGTTATTGTTCGGGGTGGAAGAAGTTAACCTAGAGTTTGCGCTCGAAGATGGCGTCGATAACAATGCTTTCAGAGTTGGTAATAGTGACTGTTTCAACAGAGACAGCTTCGAGATGCTCATCCATCTTTTTACTTCTTCGGTAAATCCTAACACTGAAGAGGTTTCGTATTTTGATTCGGTTTCGTTTTTTTGTTCAATTTCGGGACACAAACTCGTATTTAAGTAGTTTTTGTTTAAAATTGTAACATTAGTGAGCTTGTCTTTATACAATGTCTATTGAACTTTAAAAGCTTCTTATTCACAACTTCGAGGCACGATAAAGATTTCCTATATCACATCACACATCACGCACACACACACACACAGTAATCCAAGAATTCTTGATAGTACGTAGGTAGTTAAAGATTTTTTTAAACAAAATCTTTATCGTACCTCGAAGTTGTGGCTAAGAAGCTTCTCCATAGCGCGCTCACCGATTTTACAATTTCGAACAAAAGTGTTCTTTAACCTCTTCACAAAAGGCGAATACGAAACCTGGCACGACTTTTATTTTCAGAAATCTTTAACTACATCTTTAATTTGTGTTATGTAATGTAGAAGTCTTTATCGTACCTCAAAGTTGTGAATAAGAAGTTTCTGAAGTTAAATAGCGAGCGCACTCTAGGCCAGTCAGTAGAGCTCCAAAACACCCTTCTATGATGCAATAAGTGGAGTAGAAGCTTTTATTTTTTTAAATTGTTTATATGGGTGTAAACATGTAAAAAACAAAAATGCTAACACCGGCGACCTCGGGAGACTTTTTGGCACCCAAAAACCCCAAAATTTTAGGACTTGCTTTGTTTTTTCGCCTATAACTCCTAAATGGAGCATCTTCACGAAAAAGTATTTTTATAACAAATTAAAGAACATTAAACTCTGCGTCGAATGAGTACTAACACTTAATAATTTGGTCAAGCGGTATGGTCGCCAACCGCGGTCAAAAAACGACGATTTTTCCCAACTTTTTCAAAAACTGACATAGTGCATTATATATGAGTCTGCTGTTTAGAAATTAGTACTTTAACAGAAAAACTCATTAGATAAAAGTTGTAGAGCATCTAATTCTGCGTTCATGTGTATTAAAATTTTTAAATTCGGTCAAGCATACCTCTCCCAAATTGGCAATATTCTGATGTCCGGCAGTTGGTATAGTAAGAAAATAGTCCAGTCGAATAAGGATTTTTGGTCAGAATAATTCCTACGAGGCTGGATATTGGTCTACACGTACATTAAGATGTTCCAAATAAGTATATCACAAAATCAGAAAAATTTTGGCGGAGCAATTTGAGATATTCAAGGTCAAAGGCTACAAAAATTGTTTTTGGCAAATGACTCGCCTTCTATAGATCGTACGTTGATGAAGATTATTATAAAAATTATAGAAAACATTATTAGCTATAAGATTGGTTATACACATTTTTTTCATAAGTTTAACCCTTTTCGAGATATAGCGCGGAGAAGGATCGAATTCTGGTTATGGATAAACTCCGGAGTAAGACACGTAAGTCTTATAAAGTAGTCAGCCACTAAACTTACCGACTGATAAATAATGTGGCACTGTATGAAGTTGAATAAAGGATGTAATTAAAGATTTATGAAAGTAAAAATGGTGTTAGGTCTCGTCTTGACATATTGCAAAGAAATTTAAAAAACAGATAGTTCGAAATTGTGACACTTATTAAGCGCGCTATTCAACTTCAAGAGCTTCTTATTCACAACTTAGAGCCACGATAAAGATTTCCCATATCACATCTGATAGATTAAGGACGTAGTTAAAGGTTTTTTTAGAAACAAAGTGGTACCAGGTCCCTCCTTTGCATTTTATGAAGAATTAAAAAAAAAGTTTTTATCGAAATTGAAAAATCAAGAAGTGCGCTATTCAACTTCAAGAGCTTTTTTTCTCGACTTAGAGGCACAATTAAGATTTCTCATGCCACATCATGTAGAATAAAAACGTAGTTTAAGGTTTTTGAGAAACCATTCTTGATAGTATCTCCAGGCCGTGAATAAAAAGCTCTTGAAGTTGAATAGCGCACTTCTTGATTTTTCAATTTCGATAAAAACTTTTTTTTTTAATTCTTCATAAAATGCAAAGGAGGGACCTGGTACCACTTTGTTTCTAAAAAACCTTTAACTACGTCAGTAGATAAGGTATACAGCTTCTAGATCAATTTCCCATGTTATTTTAAAGGGGGCTAATTTTCGCACTTTTCATCCTTGGAGCTATATTCATATCTAACCTCGAGGACGTAATGGGGGGAACTGTAGCTAACTTCAAACTGTAATTGTGACTAATTTCGGGGCTAACCTCATTAACTTAGTTTTATAAAGTTGATTGAAGTTCTCAATCAAACGCCGTTTGTTTGATTTGTTTGCTACGACTAGAATCGGAGTTATGATTCTTTGAAGTTCAAAACTTCAAAAATTTATAATTTCTTTTGTAATTACAAGTTTGCACATCAATTTATTGTAAAAATTTCTACTATTTATACACGAAATGTAAAAATTGCGAATCCGTCCCTGCTGCCACCTTAGAAAAGATTAGTAAAATTGCATGCTATTCTTTATGCTAAATTTAATGCTGTGCGTAACAGTAACTTTTTAATGAGTCATCAAGTTTTAGTAAGTTATTAACTACTAAAATATAGATTAGTATGCTTTGAGTTGAATTCCACCTTCGTAAATTATTAAAGTAGAAAATTTTACAATACTCGATAATTTAAAGTTTATTCCAAAGCGATAATTTTGCTTTAAAGTCCCCGAACAAATTCCAACTCGAAGTTTAAAAACTATTCCAATTTTATAATCGATAGAAAATACATTAAAGAAATAAATTATGAAAATAAAACTCAATTTGTGTGCACTTACGCAAAAATTATGATATCGTAACTTTGGAGATAAAATTAAAACTTATTTTTACAGCAATATATTGTTGGGGAAATTAATTAAAGTAAAAAAATATTTTCTAAAAGGTAGTTTTGAAATATTTGACGTCCCGAGGGACTTCTTTTTCATTTACAAGAAGTTCAAAACACGCTCTAGTTTAAAATTAATTTAAATTCGCGTATTAAAAAATGATCTCATATATTAATGTCCCAAAGGGATGTTTTTCTTTAACAAAAAAGTTTAATATTCGTCTAATTTTGAGTTACTACTTCAAATTCGTTAAACGTAAAAACCGGCTAAAAGCCACCACTTCAAAAGTGCTATTACAAAAGAATTCAAACGGCCGTATCTTTACTCACTTTATAATTTTTTTATTATAACTTTGCAGATAATTATTATTATAAAAGTATAAAAACAGTCATAAATAGGTAAAATATAGCGCTTTACTTTTGATATGCTCGATTTTTTTAATACTTTCAAAATTGACTACTTTTTAAGGGCCAAAGTACAGTATTTCTAGTATAAATATAAATTATTTGATACTATTTGAGTTTTTTAAACTCAAACCGGAAATCGAGTAATATCGTAATTGAATAAATTGAATAAAAAGTAAGCAAGTACGGTACTGTTTTAGTATAAAAAGTAGAAATTCCAAATTATACGTTTCATACACATTTCGGAAAAAATTGAAAATGTATATGCATCTGTAATGAAGTTAATTGGTACGGAAAATCATCAAATTAATCTGTAATAATTTTCTATATTGTGCGTCAATAAATTTTCCTATTAGAATTGCCATTAATTATACATATCGTTAATAAATTCGTCGAGTTGTTAATGTGACTAATAAACGCAAATGTAAATTATTTTTACAAAATAAAAGAAATTTTTACAGTTTTCAATTAAAATAAGTAATAAATTTAAATGAGTCATTTTTCTCCTATGTTTTGATGTTGGCTGATCAAGTGACCTGTTGAGTGTCTGATTCACCTCCAAAGGCACTTCCGCTTTTTACAGGTCGCCGCACTTTACAATGTTACAGACTACATTATTAATTTTGAGAGGCGTCTGTGGTTGGAAAAAATGAGAAAAAATTACGTAAATTGTATATACCTTAAGGATGATAACCCCAATGCGTCATATCCACCAACAAACATAATAGGTAATTAGTTTAACGTTAAAGGTAAGAAATTAATTTTTAAGAAGTGTATTAAGAGGTATCGAAGTTAATAAACAGTAGCAAAATTTATAAATATCTATAAGTATATCATTACGCCCCTGAGAGACATAATGTTAGGTATAAATAGTAACAAATTGATATCGATATTGATATTTATTTCCTGAAAATTAACCACATTTCCGCTTAAAATAGGCGCTTGGGGAATTCGACCCAAAGTACAGACCGAAGAAATTTAAATACCTATAGAGAGATGGAGAGACTTGTTCCAGGCTGCCAGTTCCAGATTACAACTTCTATGGACAGTCTCGAGCTGTCGAGTGAAATTCTAATATTTTATTGGCATCATCGTAGGTGTCGTAGGAATGCTCTTATTTAAGATTTTGTTCTTATAACTTAAAAACTACGCGTAGTTTGAGAAAAGTGCCTCTGTACAAAAATAAATTACATAAAATTTTCTAAAAATTACGTGTCTTGTTTTTTTTTCTTGGCATAAACGGTTCAGGTGCTACAGCGCCCTAAAGTTTAAGAAATATTGTTGAATTGAATTTGAATGTTTTTTTTCTGTTTCTTAGTTTTTCGCTTATAACTCGAAAACTACGCACTTTTAGAGGATAATGTTTCTGTATAAAAATAAAACTGATTAAATTTTATACTAATTAGATCTCTTAGGATTTTTTTATTATACAAACGGTTTAGGCGCAAGAGCGCGATAAAGTTTAATTCTCTTGATGAGAGCAATTTTCACAATATCCTGGCTAAAAAACCATTGACTTGATTTTTGTTCAGGAACAATTTTCTGCAAAAGTTATAAGTTTTCGTGTTATAAGCAAAAAACTAAAATAAAAGTATTTTGGGTAATTTTAAAATTTTTGTCAAACTTTAACGCGCTCTAGCGTCTAAACCGTTGGCTAGGAGAAAAAGAACTAAAGAACATTAATTGTAGACAATTTGATGCCCTTCATTTTTCTATAAAACACTTTTCTTTAAAAGTACGTAGTTTTTGGGATATAAACGAAAAACTAAAACAACATTTTTTGGTCAATTTTGGAATTTTTGTCAAAATTTAACACGCTCTAGCGCCTAAACCGCTCACCCGGATAAAAAAGAGTAAGAAATATTATTTACAGAAAATTTGATGGCCTCTATTTTTGTATAGAAACACTTTTCTTTTAAAGTACGTAGTTTTCGTGTTATAAGCGAAAAACTAAAATAATAGTTTTTTTAACCAATTTTGGAATTTTTGTCAAACTTTAACGCGCGCTAGTTCTTAAACCGTTTGCCCGAAGAAAAATGCTAAGGAACATTATTTATAGGAAATTTAATAACTGTAATTTTTTTATTTTACGTTTTTTTCTAAAAGTGCGTAGTTTTCAAATTATAAGCTAAAAACTGAATAAAGGTCATTTTTTAGCATTTTTTCGAATTTGCTCAGAGCGCATCACTTTTACGAGGTGGCAAAGTTGAAATTCGAAATCAGGACCTCAAAAACATAAATAACGAACGATAGAGAAAACTTCTATATTTTATATTTTTCTCCCGGCAAACTACCATTTGAATATGGCCATTTGATGCAAGAGAACAGCTCGTGGTCTCAAGATGCGACACCATGCATAGACCCGATCAAAAGTAATCCGTCTTTGGTTTCGAAATGAAGAGATTCGAGTTGGGGTTGCAAAATACCGAGTCTTAAAATAGGACATTTTGCATCGAACTCGCGCGAGATTCTTTCTTGGGGATGGAAGAATTAGTGACGACAAAAAGCGACCAATTTACTGATGTAAAATTTTGGTAAACGTCAAAGCAAAAAGTTTATTCCTAATTAAGAAAAGTTTAAAGCACATGTTCGTAGAATTCTTGGCAATAAATAAAAGTTTCGGGCAGACGAATAAATTTAAATATACGTAGATGGGTACACCCAAAAATAAGTCAAAGTATAATGAGGGTTGTTTTCTTCAAAAAGCGGAAAGCATAATTAAGTGTGTCGGGACGTGCCGTAACAGTGATCGCAATTTCTGATTAATCCGTGTTTTATTTCGAGTACCTACGATTTAATGAGAGTCACTTGCATTAAATTGCAGCGGGCATCACCTACGTAGAAAACTGAAATGTTAAAAGCGCCAATGACCGATAATGTCGGAAAAACTTCAGACCGTGAAATAAACGCACTCAATTTGACCATTGTTATTCGGATGCGGAATCTCGTGCACGACGACGACGATGGTCTTGCAAATTCATTTTTGGCTGCAATTTTTAATACACTTGTTCCACTCGACAACAACTGCACGC
This sequence comes from Malthinus flaveolus, assembly GCA_950108345.1. Classification (NCBI taxonomy): domain Eukaryota; kingdom Metazoa; phylum Arthropoda; class Insecta; order Coleoptera; family Cantharidae; genus Malthinus; species Malthinus flaveolus. The sequence continues at coordinate 94,823,872 of OX467285.1, forward strand.
TTCGAGTGATTTCGAGTAAAAGGGAACCACGCACACGAACATGAATGACAAAAAAAGAGAACAGAGAAGAATCGACAGAATGTGCTGAAATTTAAGGCGACCGATTATTTGCCAGACTGTGACCGACACAGGTCAACTGAAACGAAAGCTCAGGTGTCCACGAAAATATTATTATTGCATATCCCCAACTTTATTTGCTTTCTTAAACCGTTAACTAATTACAATTCGGCGCACTAAAAATTTTTATTATAAGAAACAAATTATTAAATTTATTACTCGCCCTATTATTATAACTAAAGCATCGGCTAAACGTCCCATTGTTCTTCACGAAAAGTACCCATAGTTAAGATTTACTTTGGTATATAAAAGTCGCTCGAGGTCGAGGAAAGCGTCCGTAATTAATCTCCGGTTAATTTCGAAAGGAAGTTGACGTTTTCGTAGAGCAATCAATAGGCCTAAAAGTTTTACGTCGTAAAACTGAGACATTTTTCCGCAGGAAATAGATAATGTATTAGTGCAAATGAGTTGATATGAATCACAATGGAAAACTTCACGGGTCAAAGAAAATGAAAACTAACAAATGGCATGTGCCATGCCATGATATACTGCCGATGAACTATTTATAATATAACGTTACTTTAGATTACTCGCGATTTATTTCTTCGTGATAACGATCTTGTAGCTATCTAAAGAGATGGATATATTTTTTATTCGTGTTTATTGCCACTTTTGTTGCATTTTGAGTGATAAAAAAGCGTCGAGTATAAGCGGGGAAGCCCCCAAAAAACAAAAATTTTAAAAATTGTTTCGCTTACCTTCAGTGAGCCTTCAAATTGCAGCAAGTGCCATTGACCATCGGACGGAACTGCAACAAAAAACGAAATACGTATATTACCAATTTACCTCAAATCGTATTATATTAAAATGAAAACATACAAATTACTTGTATATAGCGTGAGCTGCAATAACATCGACCCTTTTTTTGAATTAATTTTTAGTTTTTCTCCATTCACTACTACCACATATATGTCATTAATTCAATATTCATTTCGTACTCGATGATGTTTAATAAACGTTAAACACGCTATATAAAATGATACACTTTGATTAATTTTAAATGTCTCCGTATAAAACAAATTTAAACTGAAAATTTACTTCGCACAACCAATCATTAAAGATTTTATTATTTAAACATAAATTTGCCGTCGTTTAGATAATTATTCCATATTAAAATTTTTATTCTTTCAAATTTCTATTGTGGGTTTATAAGGTAATTTAACGATAGGACATAATTGCTTATTCAATTATGTATTAACTTATTATCTTATTAATGCATTCGATATGGTCATACCTACTCGCGTGGCGTGGCTATTTTATTGCCAATAATGCAAATTGGTTATATAACCGTGTTTATAACTCATAAATGGTATACGTCCATCGTACTTTTTGAAAAAGTCGGGGGGCAATAGGGGCACTGCCCCGGACAACTCAATATGTTAGACAAAATAGGTAAAATTCGAGGCCCCTTAATTCTTCAACTTATTTTTTGTTTATCTGAAATAATATGGCAATTTAATTCTTAATTTTTCTGCTTTATTTTCGTGAAACATCTTTTTTAGAGACACTATCACATGCTACTAAGATTTCTGAACTTCATTTTAAGCCGGTCGATCTTGAAATATCAACAACTATCGCCTGCGGCGCTTTTTCTAAAATACTCCTTCGAAAGTTTGCTCACAATGATATTTAAAATTTTACACGGGCCCTAAAATATTAGTTGTCCAGGGCTTCGAATATAGCCAAATTTAGAAATAAATATATTATATAAAATTTTTGAACCTTCAAAAAATCATAACTTCGGTTCTGGTCATAGCAAATAAACGACACAAACGGCGTTTGATTGTGAACTTTGATATCTACGACGTATACGAGTACAAATTTGGAAAAACATCGAAAGCCGATTCTTCGAAAATCCCTTTTAAAATTATAATCAACTTTGGTCTTTTAATAAATTAGTCAATTTTGAAATTATTTTACAAATCGGCTATAGCACAACTAAACTCTTATGTTTTGGCTATTCTATTCTCCTTTTTGATTTTTATAAGAATAATTGTCTGCAAAATTATATTAAAAACACAAAAAATGGGGCAATGGTTATACTGGCCACCATTTTGAACTTAAAAATTTGAAAAATTATATTTTTAATTAGGGCGAATGCGCACTAACTTATAGTCGAGTATAAATAATTTTGGTCACGTCTTTCCGAAATGCAACCAAAATAACCCCCTTATTTTGGTACCTAAAACAAAATTTCATAAAAATCGCTTCAGTAGTTTTTGTTTTAAAGCGTTACACACAGACACACGCGTCCACAGGCAGACTTTCTCAAAAATATTTGTTTTTAGCTTTTCGGATTCAGTGGGACAGAAACGTCAAGAAATTAAATTTAAAACGTAATTTTTTTAAAAGTCGACGCAAAAGTAAACAACAAAAGTATATTTTATAAGTATACAGTGTGCCCCCGGAACTCCGGATTGATTTCACTATAGTAGGAACAATTGATCAACAATTTTGGAATCTCGTGTTGATATTTTGGAACACCAAAAGTAGATTTTAAAAGCAGATTTTTGATTTAAAAAAGTCAAGGTGGTTTTGAGCCACCATTGAGCCAATTGAGCCACCTTGAGCCAATATTTATGAAACTATGCATGAATTCATAATGTCAGATACAGGACAACTTTTATCAATAACATTTCGTCATATCGATAACCAAAATGGCACTTTAGCTAAACAAAAACTAGTTTCTTCTCAATTTTCCCACGCCGCCTTAATTTTTAAAAATAAAAATCTGCATGAAAGTTTTTTCACACCATAGTAAAGTCAATCGGGGTACACACACTGTATAATGTCCTTTTGATATACCTAAAATTTTGAAGTACGTAATAAATCCTAATACAAATTATTATAAATTTTCGCATCAATTTCAATTTGGTCTGTGGTTACATTTAATTTCGTTCTTATATTTCTTTTCGTATAGATTTTTAATATTCATTTGACAAAAATTTCAAACATTTCAAAATGTTTTATATTTCGAGGCACTTATTTAATTTAATATCACGTCAAAAGAATATTCAACTAAAATATTAAATTTTCACAAATATTTGACTTGCATGACATGGATATTTCGCTTGTAAATGAATGGATGAGAAATACCTACTATTTTAACTTCAAGAAGGTTTTCTGTTGCTTTTAAATTTTATTATCAAAATTATTGTGTCAATTTCTTTTATTTGACAAGTTTTCACCCAACAGATGGATTGGATACTACTATTAATATGTAATATGTTATCATTTAATATGGGTAGCAGCTAACCTGATGTATTCGAGACACAAAAACTAAACAAATTATAATTATGCGCTAGCGGGCATGACTTTAGAAATAGTTCTACTTTAGGGTGAAGGGCCTCGTTTACGTAAGTTGCAAGTTTCTCCTCGCTTTGAAGGTAGCAACCTAAAAGGGCGCAGACAGGTCGATGGTTTCGAGAGAACATACCAAAATTACCTATCTCAATGATTGAAAGCGAGAAAGCGGAAAAACCTTTCGAGAGGAAACCCAAATTCCAAAGTTCGAGTAGAACAATTCGTCTGAGAGAGAGGAAAAGTCTTTGTGCGTGTTGAAGCTAATTCTACAAGCTCTCAAAATATGAAAAAGATCTCAGAAGTAGTACCAAACAATAGTATTCTCAGAATCTTTCCCCGATTTGAGAGGCGTTATATACAGGGTGATTGAAATTCTCATGTTCTTTTTTCAACTATAGGTAACTTTTTTAGTTGTTAATCAATTATTAAATGAAATTAAAATCATTAAAAAGACCAAAACAAATCAGCGAATCGAAATGGTGACTATGGATTCGAAAGCAGGTTAAAAAGTAGCAATGAAAATGTTTTTACAGAAATAAAAAAGATTAACAAATAAAAAAGTTACCTATACCTCAAAAAAGAAAATTAGAATTTTCGTTTTTTTTAGTTTTCGCGAAAACGCGTACATTTATTCAAAATTTTTTTCCAGATTATTTGCCAGCACCGAGTTTATCAACTTTGCCAAATGTAAACTTATGATTTAGTTCTACAGATAAGCGAGATCTCTAAGTTGCACAATGAATTTCAATCACCCTGTATTTGAAATAGGAAAGCTAATCTCATTTCCGGCTAAACGGAAAGTCAAATGTAACACGTTTGCACGCATTTTAAACTTTTGATACCGGCGTTCGTTTGTGCTAATTTCTGTCAAATTTTCAACGTTTGTGCTGTATAGCCCTTGCAGATATTCAAATTTCAAAGTGGGGGTGCTACAGAAATGATATCCCAAATTTCAAATTTGAATATCTTCTAGGGTTTTGCAGCACAAACGCTAAAAATCGAGCACAAATTTGCACAAACGAATGCAGTTACATATCAAAATTTAGAAATTCAGAAGTGGGGGTGCTGTCGATTCTCCAGCACCTCCACTTTAATATTCGAGTATCTCCTAGAGCTTTGCAGCACAAACGCTGAAACTCCAACACAAATTAGCACAAGCAATGCCGTTATCAAAATTTTGAAATTCCAAAGCGGGAAATGCAGCCCTCTTTGTAACCCGTAACCCCATCCACGGACATACGGTATACTGAAAATAAATGTATGAAAATAGAAAAGTATCGGGTGAAACTTGTAGCAGGTAATTAATTTTAAACAAACGCCGTAGCAGAACTTTATAAATTCCGTCACCTTGTGTAATCATAAACTTATAGCAGGTTGGGTCACCAAAGGTTACATTTTGTGAAGCATAAATTTGATTTATGTAGGTAATAATTAGGTGGGTTATATTTGTTGTGTCGCAGAGGGTATAGGTGTAATGTCTGATAACGTCGATAAAACTGCATTTTTTCACGCAACGCTGCATCGATTATAAGTTAGCGCAATATCGTTGCAACAATGTTGTGGGTGGCATTACCTTAATTTTCCTTAATTAGGTCATAATAATTACCTCCATGTTTATACGTACGTAATAAACGGCACGAAATTTCGAAACTGTCTCACACTCGACTTCCTTTTAAAGGTTTTGGCTTTTTTAAAAGCAACAAATGCATTTGTACGATTTGAGGAGTAAGTATCGGATTATAATAAATTATCTTAATGTGATAAGAACACGTGTGACCTATATATGTAAATGTTGCTATTAGTCACTGTATTACACAAGGTAAATATGTAAAAATCGTTCATTGTTTTAAAACTCGCAGTCTCTCTCCGCTTTCGACTTATCTACGTTACTCATTTTTAAATGCGCGACTTAACTTAATTGGGAGTTAAAACGCAATTAGATAATAATAGTAATACGTATGTGTACAACATCTCAATTCAATAATAATAGTAGTAAAAAGTAAAATAAAAAAGTGCATAGGGGTACCAGCTGTTGAAACGACTCGAAGGTAAGATACGAAAAAGCAAGGACGCATAAAAGGTTGAAAGATATCGGATACCTGTCTTTACATGTCCTCGGCGTGTCCATCCGTATGTGGGTACCCTTATGTCTGTTTCGTACAAGGCAATTTACAAAAGACGCGTTTATGAAAAGAAAATCAACCCAAAACATACACATCGACATCGAGAAATAAATCTGCAATTTTTATTGCACCTCTCACAATGGGCATAACTTGTCTCTGACTCTCGACTGGAAATTTTTATAGTATAAAGGGTGTTTAACGTAACAAAAACTTCCATTTACGTGAACGGTCGACCATTGTGTCATGAGAGAAATAAAATGAAATGCATTGGTGGCCAATAAAATAAAATTAACGAAAATGCAACATTTCGAGTTGTACGAAGCACGGTCTCCGAAGAACTCCCTATCACCATTAGGGTAGGTTTGAACGTACCATCAAAAATGCAGCTGAAGACTTCAGTTGGAGAAACAAAACTCAGTGTAGACTCTCTCAATCCGCAAAACTGCGCATTTGCTTATAATAAGTCGAGAAGATTCATTCCATTCTCCATATAGTCCGCAGTTTCTAGATACAGGGTCCTCTTGGACACCTATAGCGCCTATAGTATGTAGGATTTTGAGACGAGGTTCTCTTCGCTGAAAAATCTGCGAGAGGCATTTCTGCCTGTGTGATGCTTCACAGTAGTACAGCGAACAGTAATCCGTCAAATTGGTGAAGAAGCAACTATTTCTCTTTGGAACGGGTTCAAACCCCGTTAAACTCGCCCATTCGACTCGGGCTTAATGTGATGTAATAAGGTTAAACCGCGCTTCTATTAAAACTCGATACGATGTTAAAATCTACTGACTTGAGTATATTTTTAACCCCACCCAGTTCTAGGTGAGCGTTCCAATGCCCCACCCTCTAAAAAATGACCTAGTTACGTGCCTGCTCTTTTAATAGCTTTGGTAGATCGGAAACGTACACAAGGAACAGAAAAGTCCCAGCGACGGGACCATGGGGAATACGGCTAGTAATGCGAGTAAATTCCGAAATTGCCCGCAATGCCAGTCTTCTGGAGTTTGCGGAAGACCAGACGCCCTGAGACCAGATCAAACACTTTTGAAAAGTCGAGATAAAGAGCATTTATTGGGCTGTCTGCAATCAGCGATCACTGGTTTATACACACAAGTTGATAGAGTTTAAACGACCAAGAATGACGTCGTGCTACTGGTCAAGGATAATTCTATTTGCGATAAAGAATGGCGGTATGCCTCAGCTACTAGTTGCTCCTTCATCTTTCTACCAACTGTTGCGAGACTTGTCTGCCTTAGTTTTCAGCGCGCACTCTGCCACCCTTCTTGTACACGAGGACCACTGTCGCACTTAGCCAAGCTTAGCCAATTATCTTTAAGACACTCGAAATCGAAGCACTGCACGACTTAAAAAACAAAAACATTACCCATCCGGGCCAGCAGCAGTTGGTCCCTTCAGGTTACACGACTTTTGCAGTATCATGTTCTGACCAAACTTAATGGCCCCCAGTGGCCGAGGGAGCAAGGAACAGCGACAAGTCCGTGGGTGGTTTGAGTAAGTCAGAATTCGGAGAGAAGCGAAATATCGAGATGGGATGAAGTCACAACGTCACAACTCGGAATTAAAGTCTGACTCCCGAGATTTAAATACAAATTGCGAGATTAAGGTAAGATTGTTGGTATTAAAGTTCCTCTTTGGTAGCGCACCCTTGCTCCACATGCCATTTTTGCTTATTTTAACAACCCTCGCATTCGAGCTCAACTACCTGTTACAAAATCCATAGTTTTTCGTTCATTTTTTGTAATAAATTAGATCGTTTTACTGACGCAAAAAATGGCAAAGGTTAAAAGTGCATCACAATTAAAAGATACGAGCTTTTGAGTTAAGGAAGCGAAGTTTTATATACATCGAGGATTTTCGGGATAAACGATATTTGGTTTAATATTAAAATTCCGCGTGCATGTACTTTTTATATTTTTATCGACAAGGCAATTTAAAATCTTTAAGTAACATGTATCGACCCTTCCATCAACCGAGGGGTTTTTTAAAGCCGTGGCAAGGGAAAGCCTTTATTACATCAAATCTGAATCAAATCTATTTCAAATACCGTACTACATTTAAATATTGATACCTAGTAGTAGTCACGTGTCGTTATTTCGACGCTTTACGTTTTCGAATATAATTTCGGACCATTTTTCGCCTTTCGCGTTTGCCGCTTGCTAAAAATCTTCCCGAATAACCTTTTTTAGCAAAGAGATGTTTTACATTTACTTCGCGTTTCACTCCCACGACTAAGAGAACACCATCGTTCATATGTTTTGGCAAATCGATGTATGATATATGCATTATTTATAACTGTCGTAACTCACATTTTGCTCTTTTCTTTCATTGACAAGCAGCAAATTTGTTTGTTAAAAATCCAAAACTGTTTGTCCTTTTCTTTAAATTCTCTCGCGTCATTTGTCACCCTCGCTTTTATTATCAATAAACATTTTTGACGTTTCCTTACTGATGGGGTAATTTTTGCAAACTTTTCCAACTCGAGAGATTCGTATTATTTAAAAAAAATTGCACAGTAGAGCTATTACGCAATAACAAGCGAGTTTCCGAGTATAATCCTCTTTGCGAACAACTTACAAAACAGTGGATTTAGTTGGAGTGTAGCGAACGCTCGTAGCATCAACTAGAGAAAAGTTGCAACAGAGAGAACACAACTCATTTTGGGAGCGTTTCAAACAATATTTCATCCGAATTCAGAGTAATGGTGCAGCGATGACGATACAGTTCCTGAATTTAACGTCGTGCTTCCCTGTGCACGTGGGGCACCCTGCCGAGAGCGTTTCAGGGTGGACCAACCGACCCTCCGTTACCAGGGAAACGCACTCAAATATATACGCAACACGCAATAGCTTGTCCAAAATTCAATCCGTGTGCGATGCAAGTTTTTTTTTAAGACGTCGGATGTGTCGTAGCTCTTCACGCTTCTCTTATATTTGATACCGAATCAATTTAGCAAGAAAAAAGTCTAAAGCTTTCCTAAACTGGTATTTTGTTTGTTCCTTTCATTCGAATATCTGTCAGGTGCAGCTCGAATCCGACCCTTCAGTGATTTTCAAGACCTGAAATACTCACGCGTAAAAATAAGTGGAAACGCGATAGGTCTCTTTCGATAACAACCAGTAGCTCTTTATATTTGCCAAATAAAATCGACTGCGTTTTAAAGGTATTACCTAAATTTTATTTTTTTAACAAAAAGTAAAAGAAAGAAAAAATCGCCAAAATTGTATTACACCTCTCCGTAATGGATAACAAAAAACTCCCAAGTTACAAACTTTTAAGGGCTCGAGATATGTCAAAAGTTTGTGAAAAGTTTATAGGCTCTACTACAATCGGACAACTTTATTACAATTGTTCTATTTACTAAAATAAAATAAAAAAAGTATAAAAGTAAAAGTGCCCAAGTTTAAATTAAACCGAAGATACTTGAAAAACAAAACCTAAATTAATATACCTATGAACGAGTGAGGCCTTTTTTGAACATTTTTGTTAACGGAAACTCACGTAAAACTGCTGGACTAATGAGGCGTACAACGTGCTTCAAAGTAGCTAATTAGCCCAGCCTTAGCGATAGCCAAATGGTTATAGAAAAACAGTACTAAAATTCTGAATGGGAAGTTAGTATTGTTCACGTATTATTAAACCGTTTGTTAGATTTTTTTGTAGTACATTTAGTGCACTTTATTTTTTTATTAGAACATTTTGCCAAGAAGGTGTGTAGTTTTTGAGTTATGAGCTAAACACTAACCAGAAGTTTTTTGGTCGATTTTGAAGTTTTGGAAAACTTTAACGCTCTCTACCGCCTAAACAGTTTGTCTAAAAAAAATTTAAGAAATACAATTTGTAGAAAATTTAATACACTCTATTTTCACATTAGAACATTTTGTTAAGAAAGTGCGTAGTTTTCGAGTTATGAGCTAAATACTAACCAGAGGTTTTTTGGCAGATTTTGAAATTTTGGTAATCTTTAACGCCTTCTACCGCCTAAACAGTTTGTCTAAGAAAACAATTTAGAAAATATAACTTGTAGAAAATTTAATACACTCTATTTTCACATTAGAACATTTTGTTAAGAAAGTGCGTAGTTTTCGAGTTATGAGCTAAATACTAACCAGAGGTTTTTTGGCAGATTTTGAAATTTTTGTTATCTTTAACGCCTTCTACCGCCTAAACAGTTTGTCTAAGAAAACAATTTAGAAAATATAACTTGTAGAAAATTTAATACACTCTATTTTCACATCAGAACATTTTGCTAAGAAAGTGCGTAGTTTTCGAGTTATGAGCTAAACACTAACCAGCGTTTTTTTTGCCCGATTTTGAAGCTTTGGCAAACTTTAACGTCCTCTGCCGCCTAAACAGTTTGTCTAAGAAAACAATTTACGAGATATAATTTGTAGGAAATTTAATACACTCTATTTTCAAATCCGAACATTTTGCTAAGAAAGTGCGTAGGTTTCGAGTTATGAGCTAAACACTAACCAGCGGTTTTTTAGCAGATTTTTAAATTTTGGCAAACTAACGCCTTCTAGCTCTTAAACAGTTTATCTAAGAAAAAATCGAAGAAATATATTTTTTGAAAATTTAATGCACTTTATTTTTATATTAAAACATTTTGCCAAAAAAGTGCGTTGTTCTCGAGTTCTGAGCGAAACACTAACTAGGGTTTTTTTGGCCAATTTTGGAATTTTGACAAACTTGGACGCACTCTAGAGCCTAAACAGTTCGTCTAAGGACAATAATCGAAGAGATACAAATTGTTGGAAATTTAAAGTAATTAGGTTATTTTCACTTTCACTACAATCACTTTTCTCTTTAAATACTTAGTTTTCAAGTTATAAGTGAGAAACTGAAAAGGAACAACAACCCACCCCTTATCGAGTCTTTTAGGGGTGGTCGGTTTTATTACTCACTTTATTAACGTTCTTTCAGCATTGGCTAAAAATTTTACTATTTTTTTATTGTTTTAGTATATTTGCACGCCGCTTCTCAACCAACTCGCGCTGCCCTACGTTTTATTAATTCGTCTCATATCGTCCAGGTTCGAAGTAGTCAGAGGTGTCCTACCTAAACCGAAATTTTAACGACGCCCGCCACTGTCTCAAAAGAACGGTATAATTAGAAAAAGATTCATTTTGGTAAAAGCTCGCGCTGTCGAAAGCAAAAATAAGATGTTAAAGAACATTTGTGCAATCCCGAATAATTGAAAAAAGATACTATGTGTAATTAAACTGACTCCTTTCTATTAACTGCAGCGCTTTTTTAAAACTCCCATTTTTTGTTAAAGTGTATATTTCTCTTTTTTTGCAAAAAGAGTATAGCTTTCCTTTTATGTTTCATACTCATTAGTACTATATGTTCAATAGAAAAACTTAAAAAGCGTCATATTAAACCGAACTGTAGTCTAAAAGAACAAAAGCTCCCAACTTTTATGTTTGTTTCAAAAGAATAATAAGGTGTGAGTTTTAATGTATATCTAAACTTATCCAGAGGCGCATTTAGTACAATCGTTAAATTTTTACGCAAAGCTCAGATTTCGGTTTAATTATTAGTTTATTATCTTCCAACAAAGAAAATTTTAGACAATTCGTATTTTTAATTACTAAATCGAAAGGACGCAGATTGCGTTCCAATAATGGAAAAATCTAAAGTCCTTACGAGGTTATGGACGCTGATACTAGGACCGCGCCTAACTCGTGTATAGGTGTAGAGCAAGTGTCCATCACCCAAACGTTTCAAATCCACTAGTTAGTTGCACGAAAAATATATCCGGCGACTTGGTAAGATTCGCCGGGGAATGTTGATGTTTTGGAGTTCTATGTCGTTGCTTACTCCGCATCTTTACTAGAGGAATAGTAAAATGTAAAGAGCTAAGTATTATACTGGAACACTCCTCTGGTTCTAATGGCCTTGGGTTAGAATATGCCTCGACCATTGGATAGCTTCCAAAGCTGTTAAATATGTTACTCGCGATCAGCGTAACACTCTAGAGGTAGAAGTTCTAGGGCTAATGAGCCGTGGTCAAAAAGTTATATACGTGATACTTGACGTTTCTCCCACTTCTGTGGTAGGCATTTTCAAAGAGAAATTTGGGAAATCCTGGTTCAGAAGTGACTCATGCGTGTCGGTCTGGTGCACCAGTATTTATAGTCGCGCGACGTTGTGTAGTTCTCTGCTTGCTTTCGATTGACCGATTGTATGGGTGTTTTCTGATGTTTCTTTTCGGTATGCAGGTCTTGTCGGGGGTACTTCGATGTCTTAGCGCTGGGTACCAGCGTAACACTTTTCCTACCTCTATCGTATACAAGGTTGATCTGCCTGTTCAAGTATTGGGCCGACACTAGTTCTCCATCCTCTCTGCTGCATTTTCTCATCTGGTCCGAGCTCAAATCATTGCTTTTGGTGGTTTATAAGAAACTGAGTCACCTGCTCCTCTTTATACACTCTAGTAACCTTTTTTCCGCGTTCGGGTATTTTGAGATCTTAGCCAGGTCCATTTCTGTTTTTTAATCTCTCGTCCACATTAGGTTACTCATATTTGGAGACGCAACTTTCAGCTTGACCTCTGGTGCTATCTTAGTCCGAAGAGCGACTTTACGACCCTTAACTTATCTTCCATGTAGAATTTAGAGGCTCTCTAGCGCTATGAAAACAGTGATGGAACGTGCATAGCAAAACATTTTCTTTAAAGGTAACAAAAACAGTCAGAAGAGTAGAAGCCAAAGAACCTTTAAGCCTAGTACGAGTGCTTTATTTAGAAGACACGAAGAAAACGCGAAACCACAAAAATTAAAAAAGAAAATTTGATGTAAGTACCTTGATGGGGAGTAATTAGAGCTTGGATTTACAGCAGCTATAGTCTTGTAGATAACCAATAGTTTTTTTCAAAGGCCAGATGAAAAGTTGGAGACGTCAACTGAAGAAGGTAACAACTAAAGACCAATCGTTGATATTTAGTGCCTTTCGAATATCTAAAATAAAGAAACGTGCGGTATCGTCAGTATTGACGAAGAGCCAACAAAGTTTCGAATTTTGGGTCCTCGAGCCTCAAAAACGAATTCTATAGATACTGCTTTTAGGCAAAACGATTCAGAGAGCGCTGACGTGATCTCTGCCATATTGGACACCAAATGGTATAAATAAATCCAGAAGTAAAGACTATGGACTCACAACACCAGCACCTTCCCCATACAAAAGTGAAATGGATATCTAGAGAAAGGGTTCTTTGCGCCTTTTTTAACGGAAGGAAGAAGTAAAGTAGTTACTGCTAGAGTCTTAGTAGATGCATAAGAAGACTATGAGTCCGGCGTGGTTTAGGAACTTGCAAAAATGGCACATTCGTTAAAATGTTGGTAAGAGCCACCAGTGACACGTGTAAAACCGCTCTTCTTAAGATCATTAAATTTATAGAAATTGTTGCTTGATGGGTACAAAAATAGTTTTTGGCGAGTAAACATAATAATTTCTCGAATACATGAAAGAAACTACCTTCTACACTAATTACGTTCGCGTTGTAGTAAAAATAGAAAACGAAGAGTGAAAATGGGCACCAATTTGTAAATGTTACATTAAGCCATCTATATATTCTATATGTAAATGAAGGCTCGCGGTGGCACTCGCGTTAACAAACATCAAAATATAATTTATTTAAATAGAGAAAAACTAAAATGGTAGAGCAAAACTATCTGTCATCAAATTTGAGTAAAAGTGTTTGTTTAGTAATTTTGAGCCACCGCGGGTAGTGTGGCCATCGGATCATTCAATCTTAATACAAACGGTACCTGTCAAAACGTCACACACGGAAAATCAGATTCTTACACTGGATAATACATAAAACATTCGAGCATAATACAAAAATTCCTCAGATTTTATCTTTTCCATTTTTTTTCGACACGCATATACGGGTGGAACTATCCGTAAATAGGAAATAAGGATCATAGTAGCGGGTGAGCTTCACGGCCAGTGGCGTTCGTTAATAGTCTATTACCGAATAGGTACTTTTAATTAGGTTAATCAACGAATCACATCAACAACTTTGAATTGTTCTACGTTTTTTTATTTTTATTACGTGATTACGTCCGTAACGTATTTTACTCGCGCACACACTCTCCAAATAATATAATTATCGTTAGTTACATAGGCATATTTTTTTAACAGTCGACACTTTATTAATATTTATTAATTTAAATATAAAAGCGATGTTTTAGATTATTATAATTTCAATCAATGTTGCCGACAAATTATTTTATGTACCTACTTATACAAATTTAAGTTTCGAGTCACGCAAGGTGCACCGTAAAGAATATTCACTAAAATAAACTACCAGAAAAGTACAACACGAAGTTAATATTATTTTAAATACTTTTAAAACTCATGAATATTAACAAACGTAAATGAATTGTTAAAAAAAATTTACATAATTAAGAAAGAGCTCGGAAGAAAATATTTAAAAACAACAAATTTTTCTCTAAAACGGATAAAACCAAACGGATATTGCCGCAGGGTTGTGTTTACGAAAAGGCAGTCTACGATGCCAAACTTTTTTAATTTCTTTGGATTATAAATTATTATTCCAATACGGATTAGAAAAATTTTTTCACACCTCCAGAACAACTCTCCAACACAGTTTAGGAGTTTAGCCATATCATATCTTACAATTCCTTCTCAGCAACTAAATATCATTGATATATCGCAAGTTATTTACCACGACGCCATTAACAAGAAAATTTTTAGGGATTTCTAATCCAGAGCTCGTTGAAAAATCTTCTCGGAAAGATTGAAAAGTATTGAAGACAATACGCACCCCTGTTGTTGGATTCCTCGCAAAAACCCAATTTTCCGACTCCCACATTGATGAATATTATAAAAGACCTAATGAAAAGAAATCAAATTTTTTGTCATCGAAGTCCACGCAAAGCTCTCTACGAGCTACGACACTGTCATAATTTTTTAAATAAACTTTTCCCACTTATTTATGAGGCTACCCCAAAAAAGTGCATTAATTATTGTTAACGTCCAAATTTGCATGTTTTTATCTTGAACAATTTATTATTTAAACTTTTCTTTTAATCTTTCTTTCTTAAACTGAAGCAAAAAGTTTCTTTTAGGAAATTTATGTAAGTTTTATAAAGTGAGAAGAAACGAAACTTCATTAGTAAATTATTTTAAACCCCCGCTAAAGTTTAAGACGAAAATATAGGAAACAATAGGTACGTAAATTCCATAATTGTATATATTCTCAATTGTTATACGATAAAATCGTTTTTAAATTTCCAGCATAAAAATGAATAAATTTACTTTGCAAATTGTTCTTTTTCTAAAGTGGGAAATAATGAAAGCGCTCTTATTTTAAGGATGAACGAGAAAAATCAATTTATAACAAAAAGGAGGCATCTAAACTTAGAAAATAGTTCGCTAAATTTACGAGCTACAAAAATAAAATATATAAGTACCTAACTACGCAAAATATTGTGACGACGCCACTGAACACTCTTTTAGATTAGCGTTTTGACACCATGTTTTTAGAAATATAATTGATAGAAAATTCGATGTAGTTCAGTTTTGTATAAGAACAGTTTTTGCTAAAGTGGGTAGTTTTCGAATTATAAACGAGATAGTCTCTTGCAGCGTTTTGGAATTATTAACGCGCTCTCAAGCTTAAACCGTTTGTCTGAAGAAAGAAACTTATAAAACATAATTTGTAGCAAAAATATGTACAGTGCTCAAGTTATAAGCGAAATCAAGAACAAATGTTTCTTGGCCGATTTTAGAATTTTGTGAAACTTTAACGCGCTCTAGCGCCTAAACCGTTCATCCGAAGAAACAAACCTAAGAAACATAATTAGTGGGAAATTGAATTTACTTTATTTTTGTATATAAAAAGTCTTGTCGAAAAGCGCGTAGTTTTCGAGTGATAAGCAAAAACTAAAAATACCGTCTTTTGAACAGTTTTGGAATTTTTCTCAAACTTTAACACGCTCTCACGCCTAAACTGTTTGTCTGAAGAAACAAGCCTGAGATACATAATTAGTGGAAAACTAAATTTGTTTTATTTTTGTATAGAAAAGTTTTTGTCTAAAACCGCGTAGTTTACGAGTTACAAGCGAAAAACTAAAAAAACAGTCTTTTGAACAATTTTGGAATTTTTCTCAAACTTTAATCCGCTCTCGCACCTAAACTGTTTGTCTGCAGAAAGAAACTTAAGCGAAATAACTTGTAGGAAATAATTTGTTGTAGTCTATTCATCTATAGAAGCATTTTTCTAGGAAAATATGTTAAGTGCTCGAGCTGTAAGCGAAAGCAAAAATCACTGTTATTCCCGATTTTTGGAATTTTTGTCAAACTTTAACGCGCTCTAGCGTCTAAACCATTTGTCTGAAGAAACAAACATAAAAAACATAATTTGTGGAAAAATGAGTTAACTTTATTTCTGTATAGAAAACCTTTTTTCCAAAAAGGCATAATTATCGAGTTATAAGCGAAAAACTACGCAGAAAATTTTTCTTTCGCAGTTTTCTCAGAACGGTTGCAAAGTTGAATTAGTGCTCAGCACTCCAAAAACCGTAAAGAACAATAGAGAAAAAGTAGAAGCTAATATGCAAGTTATTAATTAATAACTAAACGGCTGCCATTGCCTTCACAGAGCTCACCACATAACAATAACCTAAGCTAATACGCCGTTATGCTAGGATTGACTTATGAACGAGTAGACAGATAATGACGTGCAGGGCACAAACAAACAGACACGAGCTGTGTGGAAACTGATGTTTTTCATCAAAGAAAAGTAAAAGCACAAAAAATTTCCCTTTCAGTATGGGGAAGCTATTAATATTAACATTGTCTTTCGTCTACAGTCTTAAAACTTCAAAACGATTCATAGTAAATAGAATTACAGGGGGATCTCAACGATTCTGAACTTTAAGCTCATTGTAGCAACCGAAGTTTCGATTTCCATCATAAGGGTGGCAAAAAGAGACAATATTTCAGATAATGTACAGTATAACTAAATTGCCTATCAGCCCATCTCTCTTATAATCTACAATCGATACACCGCGTTATGGCGAAACAGTTGCCAGGGTAATAAGTGCAACAGGTTTCATTTCGTCAACTTGATCTTTAATTTTACTTAATTTTCGTTATTTCCAAAAACATTCACACGTCACGGAATCGCTTTTTATTTTTCCCGAATCTCTCCAACAATTTTTCCTTATAAAACTCGACCCATTTTTATTTACTTATACGAAATTTATTTTAAAACTTAATGCTAAGAGCTTTTTAAGAAATTCTATGCAGTGACGCATGAAAGTACACGTCAATTTGAAACGATGAGCCCGTTTGTCACTCCAGCATGCTCTATTAATATAAACCCAACTTTTTCCACAAATTACGTTTCGATTGAGCACATTTTTTTCCTACATAAAAATAAAAAAACATAATCAAAGCAAATATATTGACGTCAATTCGATACCAGAAACATCGTGTAATGAGAGAGGACAATTATTTATTTTTCAAATTTTACGATAAAATTCGCATCCGCTTTCTACGATGGAAATTCGGCGTTTGCATTTCTAAAAGTGGATATTTCGAAAAGATTTATAGCGTCTAAAAAATATTATATGACGTCAAAAAATGAGAGAGATAGATGAAAGGAAACCGGATGACCCCAGGCGTGAATTTGAGAGGTAATCTCAGAAAGAAATTGTTTTTTGATGTTTGTCGAATTCGGAAATGTTTCGCGTTTTCTGTACCGCATGCCTTTAGGTTTTATGATAAGTATTATAATACAACGTCTTGATAAAATTGACATTATATTTGTTCAAAACAATTGGATTCTATTTCAATTTTTTCCCTACTCGGAGATATACATTTAATCGAACATTTTCAATTTCATTCCACCAGAAGAAAAAGTTAAGATGGTGGCCTATATCTTTGCCCTCTTAGCGTTTTCACTAAAATTTGTGTCAAGTAACATGTAATCAGCTCCGAAACTTCTCTAGCTCGTATTTTTTAAGTTCATCTCGAGTGGAAAGATCTTGATATGTTTTCAGGAGATAACACGGTCACAGCTTGTCCTACTGTATTTATTCTCAGTGACTAAGATCCAAAGAATCTGAGATCTCAATTATAGTATCTTCACTCCTCATAGTTCAGCAGTTTTTTGCAGTTTATTCATTGTCCTCCACTACCCCACTGTTAAGTCATAAGTAAGTGTAAGTCATTCAATTGGGAGTCGAAACGATGTATAAAAATGCTATCAATCAGATACAATTAATAACTCTCTGCACAATAACTAAGAAGGGATAGCCAAGGCAATTAAACATACCAAAGCAGTGAAAATCACGAATTCTACTGCAATAGAAAATTGGGCGTAATTCGTTGTTTCTGAAAAAAAATCCTCAAGAGTGTTGGTTCCTATTGGAATATTATCTTAATTTTGTTCAAAGGGAAGGGTTTTTCGGTCGATCCCAAGTCGAGGGCCTTCAAAAAACAGTTAATTCGGCCACAGAAGTGCTAGAAATGCCTTGAAACCAGAACGTAACTTTGATAGCAACTCGGTAAGAGAAGATGAAAACCCCAAGAGCGACAAGATCTGAAAGATGCAAAAAAGATAGATAAGAACTGAGTCCAGGATATCATTAGATGGTTCAAGCAATGAGATGTATACCGAAGGAACTGCAAGATGGGCAAAAACCAAGAGGTACCAGACCACCAAAAAGATGGTACGATTGTTAGAGGTTGACGTTGCATTAGGCAGGGCTACGTCTAAAATAAATCAGAACAAAGAGAATGAATTTAATTCTATTGGCCGAACAAAAAAGTAAAGTTCCCGTATTGTCTATTGTCTTAAGCCTGGACCTAACGCTCCACGTATTGACTGACGTGAGCACGGAATTAAAAAGAAAATTAAATTGAGCTAAATATCATCAGGTAACCGCAGATTCTGAAAAAATTTTGTCCGTTTCGTCCGAACTGGACGAGAAGAGACGCAGTCTCACTCTTATAGAAGGTAGGTATAATCGTTCCTCCAAATAACCCAATTACCTAACAGCGGAAGACAACTTTTTATATCGGCCTTGGAATCGACGGAAACGAAGGTTTTGTTAAAGTTTAGGATAGGATGGGATGCTTGTGAAAAGTCTTATTAATACGGTAAACTCATTAATGATTTTTTTCAAGAATTCACGCGTGCGTTTTGAAAACAAATTTAAAATCCGTTTTAATTAATACCTTTTGAGTTGTTGAATTGTGGTGTAGAAAAAATAATGTTGCATGTAACTTTGGCGTATAAAATAACTTTAATCAATTGTTATGTCGTACACGCAACATCTTCATGTTACCACCATTATACAATGGAAACTTTATTCGAAAAATAACGTTAAAATTTGTGTTCAGGCTGCTTGAACTAAAAGGCAACAAAATTAGCACCTTGTACCTTCAAATGAGGTATACAATACCAACAATTACACGTTCTAGGTCGATAAATTTGTTAGAAACTAGAAATTCATTATATATTCCATTAACACGCAACTACCTCATGCTTGGTCACACCATCAATCATAGAAGGATACGTTAAAAAATGGTACAAAAAGATAAAGAAGCGCAGAAGAACAAACAATTGTTTTCCTTAATTACGAAAAAAAAAATAATTAATCAAAAACACCAAAACAGGCGCCAATTACAAACTTAGCTGCCGCAAAGATAAGTTCGTGCCACTTTACTGTCAATTTTACGCAATTTAGGAAAAAATACGAGCAATTCAAAAGCGAACAATCACCTACATACGAAATACTATTAAGTTTGTTCTATCTGTTCTTACAAAATCTTTTGTAAGTCAAATAATATCTACAAAATAGTGAGTAATTTCGGTTAACCTACATTAGCGCAATTTATTCTTATGCGCGTTTAAAATAATTATCTTACAAAAAATTAAATGTTTTGCCTTCGTTTCCTAAATGGATAATACGTAAATACTTCAATTATTCCCTTTTCTTCCTCTTGCAGATAGGTGCGGGGAAAGAAAAAATTACTAAATTTTAATTGTGCAGAGGCTACTGTATTTTTATTAAAGTGGTGCCTTAAAAAAATTTCAACACGAGATCAGGAAATCACTTATAATGGTGGAGACAGCTTTGGCATTCACATAATATAATAAATGTTTTTTAGAACAAACTTCAATGCCACGTCACATCTAGTAGTACACATTTTTCAAGCATCCAGACTCAAGAGCCTCAAGACTCGAGTAAAAGAACTTTTCGCAAAAATCGTCTTTTAACCTAAATAATTTGCAACTTCAGAAGCTGACCTACGTATTAAGTGAAATACAGTATGTTGTCGAATGTCGAGTTTGAGCCAAATCGCAAAAGACCGTGTCAAAATAAGATCCAAATTGAAGTGGAATTTTCCAATAGGGCTCCATCTATCAAAATTGATCGGATTGTCGAGCTCCCCTAATTAATTCTCCCGAGAGTGAGATCAAAGATGTGCTTTTTAAATGATTTGTAGATCTACTCCGATGGACTGTAGTATTGCCGTTCACAAAGGTTCCAGTCCACCAAACCCAAGCCTAAAGCCCAAGACAAATTCCTAACAGATGCAGTGTTTTCCTGCATCTTAACTCTGGCATACTTCCAGTATGACAACAAGTTTTACGAATAGAACGACGGATTAGCGATGGGAAATGGAAAGCCCACTAAGCAAATTTATACAGTGAGGAGCATTTCCATGAGACATTCGCCCTAGACAAAACCATAACCCTACTATCTTCAAAAAGTACCAGAGCTGTAAGTCAACAGCTACTCGTTACTGGCGGAAGTGGTAAAGCGGACACTGCACCCAAAATAACTACAGGCTCTATAGTTTAGAGAAAACTTTAAAAAACCCTGTGCTCGTTAACAAAAACTCTTTCCAACGCAGGCGTCTACAATATGTTCCTGTGGTCAAATGTACACAAAACGGGATCACAAAACGGAGTATTCACACCTGCATCTCTTGGCATAATGTCAGATCGAATAGTTCGCAGTAGCACAACATGCTATACAAACCCATGGACGCCATCACTTTACGTACTGGGTCCACCAGTAAAGTAATTTTTCCATAATGAAACATCTCTTACCAGATTTTTTTGCAGATTAGAGTTGAGTAAAGTATGTCATTTTACTTTTTAGCACCGGTCAAGTGAGAACCATTTCTGTATAAACAATAAACCTTCTTCTAATCTTGACCGAAAATTTTCCATCACTCGACGAAGCAGGTCAAGTTGAATCCGCGAAATTTCTTGTCGATATTCTTGCATCTTGCAGGTCACGAAATGTCGCCATGTTTCGATATGAGTCCATCCTGGAACAGTTCTCTTAAAGTAGCTATCAGATTGATTTACTCAACTATCGGATTTTACTTAGCTGCTTAAATACGATGTTGTTTATGTCATTTGTGTGTTAGGTTCTGGGTGTTAGGTTAGGGTTAGAGTTAGCAGTGGCAAGTACAAGTGCGCGTAAATGGCACACAAATGACATAAACAACATCGTATCTAAGCAACTAAGCAAAATCCGAATCTAGTTGAGTAAATCAATCTGTAGACAGGCGAGCAATATGACTTTTGACCACATCCTGCTGAAAAAATTAATTTCTTAAAACCTAGGAAGGTGTTGCATTAAAAATATTCTGACCATGTGTGTGAGTACCAGTTTGCATTAACAGTATTGGCGTTTCCCCTGTCGTCTTGAAAAAAGTATGGCCCAATAATGCCAGATAATGAAAGTGCCACCACACTGCAACTTTCAGACTTTTTATGCAATTCACCTGGATTTTCATCATTTCAATATCGACTATTTTGTTTATTTACATAGCCATTCAAATGAAAATGTACTTCATCTGATATAAACAAGCAGTGAATAAAGTTTTCATCATCATTTACACGCTGCCATATTTCTTCGCTGATAGTAGCCCAATAGCCCAGTGCGGATGAATGTTTAATAGTATAGAACTTT
The DNA here is from genome assembly GCA_950108345.1 of Malthinus flaveolus. Classification (NCBI taxonomy): domain Eukaryota; kingdom Metazoa; phylum Arthropoda; class Insecta; order Coleoptera; family Cantharidae; genus Malthinus; species Malthinus flaveolus. The sequence continues at coordinate 94,845,410 of OX467285.1, forward strand.
GTGGATCGAGCCCTTCCAATGTTTTCCTCTGTTCTTACAGATATTGTTCCTCCTGTATGATTTAAGTTTAATCTGGAACCAGTGGAACCTTTTCACCCCATGACATAATTGCATGAGCGGATGGCACTGTTCCATCTCGTGGAATATTGAATTGGCTACGGAACAATCGTTGTACAAAATTTACACAGTTGCCATTTTTATAGAACGATTTTACGCAGAAAGCACGCAGTGCCCAGACCACTGCTCCATATTTTACAAATTACATTAAATGGTCAAACAATACACCAAAACCTCCACGCCCCTTCGTGAGCATAAAATTAACAGATGGACTTTCAAAATTTCCCGTTTTACTGGCGAATCCTGTATAACAAGGCCGAGGTACTCGGGATTACTGCTGACTACTCCCGACTGGAAAGAGAAATCACATCGAAATTTATACCACAACAAATAAGAAGAGGCAACAAACAAAACCTGGTTATCCGTCTTTATAAATTCCAAATCTCAGACAAGCTCTCCACATCAAAATTAAAGATCTAACAACAAGCAGGCGATCAGCAATATCGGTGCGCCTGAACAAGACGAATTGGCCACTCCTAAGCCCTTGGCTACCGGTGCAAGCATTTTGACCGCTGCCGCATAGTACTACATGGTACTACCGACACTTTTGCATGGCTAGTCGTGGAACAAGTCGGAAGAGCGTAATAGTTCATTATTACCCAAACAGTTCAATATGAGTGACTCAATGTGAGTTTATTATTATTGGGCCTCCCCTCCCCTGTTCTTGCGCAATTGCTTAGCTTTAGGTTTTAGGTATTGATTCCAAACCTCCAGGTCAATGATTGCCACACAAAATAATCTAGCCATTGCCGGGTTTGCAGATCGAACCAGCAACTTCGGATTCAAACTAAAATTCAGAAGCTTGACCATCACCTGTGGGCCCGCCCGCCCGCACAAGATACGTTTGCTAAAAGACTAATTTGAAATACCAAAACCGCCGTCTCCTAGTTTTACGAAAAACTGCTTTCGAAGTGAAAAGATAAGTGAAAAACCCTGACCGAAGAATAGATCGAAACGAGGTGTTCCGACTTCGTTTTTTTTCCTTAAAAATTAAAAAAGTACCAGCTTAGCCCAATTAACCCCCAATTTAATTATATTTTAATCTAAAAACGTCTTCGTTCTAATTAAAATAGTAATGTAAGAACTATTTTTTTTAAGTTAAATTTGTAATTAACTGCATCTAGTTCGTGCAAATATTGAAGTTTCTAGTCTTAAAATTGAATTTCAAGTAAATCAAATTATGCAACTTACATCAGTAAGTTAGCCTTAATCGATGTAAACACACGGAGTAGTTATAAGTCGAGGAGAGGCTGTACAGCTGGTCCATTAATTGATATGCTAATGCTGGATCGCAGGCGGTCGTTGGGCGCCACGTGCCTCAACGGCCTACTGTTTTACCCACCTGCTTCTCTTTCTCAAACCATCAAAAACAACTCTCTTCACATTGGCATTGGCATTGGTTTAATTCGCATAAGAACTTGGTTCGTTAATTAAAATTCATCCGACTTCTTTTTTTTTTCGCGATGAGATCATTAAGTGGATAAATTTACGTAATTATTTTACTAATCGAAGCAGCAGCATATGTAAGATATCCAAAAGCGTGACGGGCACTCATAAATTGCTCGAATTATCAAAATTAGCACCTTGGCCTATTGACTGCATATGTCTGGGAAGGACGACCATCGCCGTCTGTATCTTTTACAATTCACCTGCCTTCTATCAGCTGCTTGTACCTTCCACCTGATAAATACCTCACAGACTTTAAAATATCTTAGATACAGGATACAGGCAGACTAACCCATATTATATTCGTTCATTCACGTAATCAATTTTTTGTACGAATAACGAATTTTACCGACTTTACTACCTAAGAAAGTTAACAAAATCGAAGCCACTCCACGAAAACTTTCTTAAAAAATACGGAAACTCAGAAACAATTTAGAGGTCTCGCCAAGGGTCTCACGTTCAATGAATTTTTTAAAAGTCGCGAGCACTCTACAAGTCTACACACCCACACCACAACTTCCATTTCCAATATTTATCCAACATCATTGTAACGGAGTAAGGGGTCGGAAAATTATTTCGATGCTCGACTATATCAACACGAATTCTTTTGTAAATGAAACACCCTGTATACGTGTATACGTACTGTATACTGTATATTAATAGCTTAAAATTTAACTACTGATTAGTCCAATATTATAAGGTTCTGTGGGCTTTAAGTTAGGATTTTGGAGATTATCATTGGATCATTGCAGCATTATAGCATTATAGTCTGTTCTAAATGTCAATGATACACAAATAAACCAAATCCAATACAGGAGATGAACAAATTTTCTTCTAAAGCAAAGTTTTTTTTAACATGGGAAATATAAACATCCACATCCAGAACTCAATAGCGATGTTAAAAGGCCCTCTTCGATCCAAAAGTAAAATATACAATTTTGAAGACGTCGCCGGCAGTTTTGGGACAGTTTAAATAATCTGACGTAAAAGGACTTAAAGTGAGTTTAAAAAAAACAGCTGATGTAGCCGGCCACAGCAGGACTTTTTGATACGTGTTGAAGCTCTCAAAATATGAAAACTTCAGTCACTTGCCTCCCACATTTCCAAAATTTAAAATTATACGGGAATTCATATTTATACAAAATTATTAGCATCACTAAACAGATAATTTTACATCTTCAAAACCATTCAAAATATACAGGGTGTTGTATTTTAAAACAAGAAAGTTAACTCCTTTATTTTATTAATAAATAGTACCATCAGACAGACAATTTAAGTAAATTTTAAAATATACACGATGTTTTCAAAATCTCTTTTTGAGTGGCTAATTTCCGGTTTAACCGGAAGGTTTTTTTAAACTATCCGATAATAAAATAAGCAGGTGCTTATTGTGTCGACAAAATAAAGAGCAAAAGGAATTTTAAAGTATTGATAAAATATACAGTTAAAAGCTCTACCCCGCCTGCCTGTTCACGAACAACTTTTACAGCCCTTGATGGTTAAACCATATTAAACTCAAAAGCCTAAAGGCAGATTCATGAGCACCCGTCTGTCCGTCCGTAGACGTGAAAGTTCACAACCTATTATAAGCACTAGACAGCTAAGCGCTTGAGGAATTATATAGGTCAAGTGAGGCGATTACGTAGGAAAAAAATGAGTACACCCTCCCCCAGGTCCGCTTCCACATTTCGATGTTTGCAAGTTCTATTCTCGTGTCGTCAGGAAATTTCTAGTATTTGCAGGTCCAAATGGGTTCTTTTGTCTCAAAGTTAATGTTTAAGGGCAGTGACAGACACGAGACGAGACGAGACTTAGGTAAGTCTCGTCTCGTCTCGTACTTTTTATGGTGTCATCTCAAGTCTCGTCTCGAAATTCGTGTCGTCACTAGCTTAAGGGCATAAAAAGTCTAAAAATTGAGATTTCGGCATTGGTCATGTTTTCGAGAACAACCCTCCCTGGGCCCTACTTTACAGAGCTATTTTATAAATTAAAAAATTAAACTTTTATGAAAATTAAGTGCAATAATTTGCATTTATAAGGGCTTAAAATTTAAATCTTTCACAAATAAAGAAATAATTCCCACTAATTAAAAAAGTTCCTTTCCTAAAAACCACTTAATTAATTCAACTTTAAGTACTAAGAGCCCTCCGAACCCTTTTTTATACATTCAAATAAAGATAAATAATTTGCTTTAATTAAAGAGGCCGAGTTTTTTTAAATTCACTAGACGTCTTCGACACCTCGATAAAATACAAAATTAGATAAGACATTCGGTTTGACCTTATAAATATTTGAAAGGGTACTTTAACCCTTTCGAAGAGATGAGAGCGACTCTCTGTTTGTAGCAGCTTCATTACAAGTTTAAGGGAAATTAGTGCATTCAGTGACATATGGGAGGTAGAGAAAACGGCCCGAAGGGAGTTTGTTGTTTGCGGTTCGTAATTGCTGAAATGAGAGCTTCGCCGAGCCATCTGGGTAGCGGAAGCCTTAGGGCTCCACAAAACGGTCGCATCAGACACGCAAACCGCAGTGATTAAAAGAATTTTGACAAATTTACAACAGCTCGTGTTGCTTGTACTTTTAAGTGAATAATTAAAAGTTTGTTAAAATAAAGTAATTATCATTTCCGACGTAGTTTGTCTAAAACTTATTAATTGAAAAATATCTCGAAAGAGAAAACTTTTTTCTGCTTTTCCATAAATGAGATTGCTTATGTTGTTCTGTCTACCTATAGGCAGAGACGAGTGCTTCTATCTTTGATGTTCTTTTATTACAAAAAATGTAAAAAGAGGGGATGTGTTATCATAGCACCTGATCATTGAATTTGATTTGCTCTTTCACGATCACTACCTTTTTTCTTTCCTTAGGAAACCCCCCAAAATATTAAAATTCTCGATATGGGGCGCTACGGCTATACGAAAAACCTTCGTTAGTTGCCCTTTAATTCACAAAATCTATAGATCACAGATCTATAATTAATTTCTCAATTGTTGAGGCCATTTTTACAGTACTTCTTCTTTGATTACACGAAAGGTGAACTTAAGGGGACTCTAAAGTAAAATCGTAAACTCCCTAGTTGAGTTTCCGCTTTTACCTTAGAAAGGATTTTTTTCTCAATTAAAACTTTTTCTTCTGATTGAAAAATGTTTAAGGTATGTCTGCCACGTATTGCTTTTTTTATATTTTTTGTCAGCATTCGTGGAAATACTTTTCCAAGTTCGTCTTTTTACGCATTTTACATTCAAATTTAAACGACGTTTCTACGAATACTGACAACAAATTAGGAACAACACCACAATAAGGAGGTACGTTGAACCTCTTTCTCTAAGAGGAAAAAGTTTCAACTGAAAAAAAAATTCCATCGGAAAATTCTGAGGCAAAAGCGGAGTTTACATTTTCACTTTAGAGTCTCCTTAATGAAAATGTGAGCTAGTCTTCGAATACGAAGTTTAAATTAAAAAAATTATTGGTGGCGCAAAGAAGTCGAGATAAGAAAAAGTGGAAAACTATGGGGAGGATATAAGAAAAAGTTCGGAGAAGATAGTAACTTTTTGTTTGGTTATGAAATACTCAAATTTATGAGAGATTTTATTTGGGATTTGGTTTGTTTATCCTTAGTAAATTATCAGATTATTTTATAGGTTATGTTGGGAGCGAGCTTAATATTAAGTTATAATGGGCAGGAATATCGCGTTTATCGTCGATGGAGAGAAACACATTTCGTCTTATTTACGTTTATACTCGACAAGTTTTGTGCGGAGGAGAAGGTGGAGAGAAGAACTTAGTGAGATAAATGAAATACCCTACAGCTCATGATATACACTGATACCACTACATAAAAAAACAACGTAGCAAATCGACCAATAAATCAACACCTTATCTTTACACACACTTTAGCGAAGCACAAAAATGTTGATTTATATCGAAGCTGCCGGAGTTAATAAATATATACACATCCCCTAAAAGCGATCCGCAAAAACACACACGCAAAAAAGCGCCAGGGGCAGTTCTGACATCCCGTCGAGCTTTGCAATGTTCAAAGGGTGGCAAGAGGAGTGGGAGCGGTCACACACCGGCCGCAAATCATCGGGCGGAATTCCTAAACGCACCCGCTTCCGGTCGGGCATAAATCCGGGGCCGGATTCGGCAGATTGCCTTCCAGTGTTTTGGGTCACATGACCCGCGCAACTTAGATTACTATTTTAGTTCGATATATATACTAAATAACTAATACCGACCCCAATTTAATCCAGTCCTTAATATCCCGCAAAGTTTCTACCTATTTGTTAGAATCGAGGTCGAAACCTAATGCCCGTGTCAACTCAAAAGTAAAATAATGTTCCAAGAGAATAAGCAAATTGCTACCGAGTAAATCTCGCTATCGATTAAAGAGAGACGTAATTCGACAGACGTAATTATATTATAGCAAAAATTCAATTAAACGCAACTGTTACTTGACAGAATTGCAGATGATGCAATTGCACATAAATTGCGACCATTTCTCCTATCAAAATTGCTTCGACTAAATTGCATATAGGTGAAATTTATACCCTCCTATTAACTCCCACGTCGACGATTACATACATACTCTGTTTTCAAAATTAAACAATTTTACTCACAATTAACCAAAGATGTTATAATTTTTTGCATAAAATCCGTTCTTTATACGTTTTTCGTCTTCAACATCTCGTTCAATTTGGACAATTTCGACAGACCCATAAGTACTCGAAATGCGATTAAAATCTCTTAAATAAGTGCCGTTCCACATACCGTCTAAAATCTAAAATCAAGAATGGTCTCTCTAGTCCAGGTGACAGGAAACATACGAAGTAATGACGTCACGCAATTATGCATCTTACACCCCGTCCCATCAGCTGTTCCATCAGCTGTAATACCCCGTATTTTTCTACCGAGACAACCCTGCTGTTTGCCATTCAATAACATTCTAATAAAAATACTCACGCATTGAGCAGTGAGCACCTTAAAATATAACGTTTCCTCCAAAATTGGCCCACCGAGAATTTCCGAGAAGTTCATCTCGTTTACCATTAATTCGCCATTTTGAAGACGATTCGTTTCCAAATTAACTAGCCATTTCGTACGAAGACTCCAAATTAATATTTTACGTTCTTTGAATTGTAACGAAATAATCGATTAATCACAATAAACTAATAATAATAAATTTAATTAATCACTCGAGTAATCTGACAGTTACTTAAACTTAAAATGGAGACAATCGGCGACTTAATCGACGAATTGAATATTTTCGTGATAATCTGGTATCGGATAACTTAAAAATCAATTCATTAGTCGAAGAATCGACAAGCCGTTATTTTAAGAGTTGGTTTATACTTAATCCATTTAGTCGAAGACTACCGAAACTGTTTAACTGTTTACTAATTAAAAATCTCTCCAAGGGAGAAGGAAGGACCATCAGTCTCTTTCGAAAAGATGAGACGTTAAAATTACGAAAGGCAAGTTGTGAGGAGTTGGTCAACACCAATCGACAAAAACTCTATAGATAAATGTAGAAAAGTCAAAATTGTACAGGGTGAAAAGGGTGGTCGAGTTGAAGGTAGCGGCACTAGTAACACTAGAAGTATAAAATCATCAACATGCTGGGAAGCAACAACTATGGAACGACTGCACGGGAATTGCTAATACGGGTGCTATAATTAATTATGTAGGGCAAAAACGCATTGGCCTGATGTTTTCAAGGGTTAATTGGTAACTTTTGGTACTTGTTGGATATAGCAATAGAGCAAACGCGAGAAACATGACTTGGTGCCGAAAATTGCAACTGTTGACGCCACTGCCACTAACTTGTTGTCTTGTTCAAGCCCTCGAGAATTTTTAGAAATTTTGTTTTGTTTTCAGTTTTGCTTAAAGCGTCCCAAACATCGAGATCGAGTTGTCAGTGCTTAGTGTTCGGAGAAAAACGCTCAGATTTCTAAATCGATAAATTAAATATAAACATTTTTTCTTGGTTCGTCTAATAAGTTGAGAAGCAAGTGACTATATGAAATTATCCGAAAACTGGTATTTTAATATGAGTGGGATGCACCTTGAAGAAGTACGTTCATATCCAACCACTTCTGCCATGGACTGAGAAAACGCAGTACGAAAAGGTCATATTAGTTGATAAGAATTAAAATTTATTTGCTCACATCCAGTATAAGAGCTGCACAAATTTACCGAGTTATCGATAATTCTGGATTCTGGTAAATAGTTTTTTTCCATTAATCGATAACTATCGATAACAATCCTAATGATCTATTTTCACAGCTCAGATTATTTATTAATAATTATTACCCACGAGAGTTTCAAAATCACTCCTTTTTTCAAACGCTACTTTCTCCTTTTTTAATAAATCGCTGTGGGCGGAATCTTCAATTTATGGATACATCGATCAATCAATAAGTTAATTAATCACAATATCGACACGTGAATCAGTATAAATATAAGCCTTGCTCGCGGATAATTAATTAAAGTTATCGAATGATGACTAATTAGTTAATTGCTTAATTACTGAAATAATCAAACAACTCGTGCATCAATGTAACAATGTATTAGAGGACTAATAAGGCAGTTTCATCGAGTACTTACACAGTTAAATAATCTAAATATTGATTGATTCGCCTTTCCGCGATATATGGGTCGGCATAATCAATGATCATGTTTCATGAATGTCTCTTCTGTTAAAAAATCGTAAATAAATTTTACGTGAATCAAATCATCATTTTATAAGTTTTTGTACTATCTTCTTCTGAGAAGCTTTCAACTTTTCAAATATAACCTTTTAAAATCCCTTATCACTATTATATTCCATTAGAAATTTTTAACCATCAGCGGGATACCAAATATTCTGGAATCGGCAAGTAACCGGTGCGTATGTAAGTCGAATATAGAATATTTGGTATCAAATTCTTGGGTAACTAGTAGTGGCAAAATGTTAAAACGTTTACAGAATACAAATTAGTTAGTCCATATGGTGATTTAACTTTTCCCCTCTCCGAGGACTTCCATGGGAATATTTTTAGTTGTGGTCCCGGATGCCCAAAATTTAAAAAACAAAAAGTTTTCTACTTAATATGTTTCTTTCAAAACGACATATTAGATCAAAGATTACTTGCTAAAGTCAAAAAATGTAAAAATATACCGGGTGTTCTCTTTTTAAATTTTTTTTCTTAATTTCCGACCAAACCGGAAGTTGTACAATAATTTCGGTAAAGCGTGTAAATTAAAAATTATTTGATATCAAACCTCCTAAAATTTCAAATTGATAGGGCAAAAGATAAAAATAAAAAAGTTATTGGAGAGATTCTGACTTGCGCATGTACACTTACAGACATAAGTATTGGCCACTCTATAAGTTGTCAGTTTTTCCTTTTCATATACGTTTTAGCAGAGAATGGGGGAAACTTGAGTGTTGTAGCTAATATGAAACATTCATTTCGTAATTCGTAAAATCTTCGAGAACCTATGTAGTTGCCAATATTTATGTCTTCAAGTGTCTTCACAAAACGAATTATTAATTGGAAATTATTGCTTATTTTAAATTAAATCTAAAGGTAGCATGAATCCAAAAGTGCAAAACAGCATATTAGTGAAGTTTTATCCTCCTCATCAAGTACTCCATACAGTAGCTGTTATAAAATGATTTTATTTAATTTTAAAGCGTTAACCTTTCGAGACGGAAGATTAGACGCACACTTTAATTCGTATTTTACTTAATTTATTTGAGTTAATATTTTTAGTTTGTAGCATGAAGCAATAAATTATTAAGTAATTAATCATAAAATGCTCATTAATTAATCTTAAAAAAAGATAACTTAAATTTGGTCTTGTCGTTAAAGTCACGATATTAAAAAGTAATAATTTATATTTTATTAAAAATTACGAAAAAAATACCACTTTAATTACTTACTAATTATTTACGAATTAAAAAGTGAGCAATTTCCGTAATTTTCGTGAAAAACTTATCAACCACCGAAACGAAACAAATAAGACAAATTGTTTAATTTTCATAAATATGACTAGTCCTAACGTACAACGTGTACAAATTAACCCAAATTTGTAGTGGTCGTTAAACAATAATTAGTGTTGAGATTAAAAAATAATAATAAAATATAAGTTAATATTGTAAAATTAAAACTCAATTAACTTCCATTTTAATCCAATTTTTTTAACTCGAAGACTGGAAGAATTAAAACGCATTTATTTCAACCACTAACTGCTTGCTTTTTTAGGTCTTCAGGGACGATGCCTCTTTTTCTACCCTTAAAATTACAACATGTGTGAAATCTCTAAATTACGTCGCCACTTCCAAACCTAAATTAGAGCAGTGGTTTACTGAAAAAAAAACATTGGGAATTTTTCAACAACTTGGCATTTTGAAGTTTGAAAACTTCAATTTAATTGATCATCGAGTGGACTCTATTCTAACATCCATCACAATGGCATTGTCTCGAAATCGAAATAGCTACTAAAGAGAGCACACAATCACAATCCTGTAAATAGCAATGAATAGTTCGTTTACAAGAGTGAATTTGACGAACTCAATTTTTTAAATACCGTTTGTTGAGTCTACCGGGGATTATTTTCACACGAAAAACGACAATTTTGCTCTTTGATGAAGCCATTTAGCCAAAAATGAGATTTGTCCGAAAAGACGATTTTTTAACCAAAATTAGGATCAATTTTGAGTTGCTTTCAAACCCAATCAACAAACTCTCGATACAATCTACAATGATCTAGTTGCTGAAGTTCTTAGGCCAACACAATCTTATAAAGGAGTAAACCCAACTTTATTCGCAAAATACACCAAGTTGTAGTTGTTGAAAGGCCAAATTTTTAAAAACGACGAGAAATTGACAATTGCATCTTCTGCAACATTAGCTCTTACACTTTTCGGAGTTCGACATTTGCTTGATGATTTAGCATAGTGAAGAATCAATCCTTCTCGAATTTAGTAACGATCTGATAAAAGAAACCAGAATTTTCAAGCAGTCCACTGCTGGGATAATTACCAAACGTTGTAAAAGCGCCTATTTTGCCACGATGAATTTTCAGGGTATACTAAAAATAAGCGGCAGAGTTTTTAATCTTTTTCTGTGTATTACGGTATTACTGAGTAAAGGGCTAGGCGATACCGTGAATCGATACTACCCATCAAAAGTATCGAAGTGTCTAAAGTATTGAGGTATCGAAAGTATAGGCCTATTGAAAGTATCAAGAAGTAGTATCAAGAAAGTATCAAGTATCAATCGAAGGTACCGAGATACGAAAGTATTGAATTATCGATAGTTTGATAGAATTGAAGGTATCGAGGTATCAAAAATATACAGGGTGTTTCCCATAAGTGCGTCATAACTTCAGGGGCTGTTACAAGAACTCAAAAGAAGTCGTTTGACCCCAATTTTCTTATACCGAAAGTTCCCCCATTCAGAGTTACAGGGTGTTTTAGCTGAAATTTTCAAACTTTTGAAAATTTATTGTGGCGAAACGAAAGCAGTTAAGAAAATAATTTTCGTGGAGATGCCTTATGTATTTTTAACTTTATGAGATAGATGTGGTGCTTTTGTTTTTCAACTGCCAATATGGCGGATTCAAGATGGCGCTAATCGAAATATTAATGGGATTGCAATAAAATTTTAGATACATGGGTTTCTTGAAAATTCGTCGACAAATCTGAAATTAGAATTTCAAAATTTAAAAAAAAATGACTAACGCGTAACCTGAAAAAAAAATTTTTTTTTTCAGCTCAAATTTTATTAAAATAAATTATACTGTTAGGTACTTTCAAATATTGGCTTTCGAACTATCAAGTCAGATTTTCTAAATTTCATCTAGGAAAAAACATACAGCTATTTGAAAATACTTATATCAGTACAAATACAAATAATAATAATAATAATATCATTTATTTCGCCAACAAGTACAATCCGAGTACAATCATCAACCACCACGACCGAAATAAATGATTAAGAGGGAAAATATTTTATAAAGTAGGCACTTGATTTTAAAATTTATAAATTAATTACTTTCAAATAACTGTATTTTTTTTTCTAGATCGAATTTTAAAATTCTGGCTCAATAGTTCTAAAGCCAATATTCGAAAGTACCCACAGTGTAATTTTCATCCAATTGGGTAAAAAGAATTTTTTTTCTCAGGTTACGCGTTTGTCATTTTTTTTTAAATTTTAAAATTCTAATTTCAGATTTGTCGACGAATTTTCAAGAAACCCATGTATCTAAAATTTTATTGCAATCCCATTAATATTTCGATTAGCGCCATCTTGAATCCGCCATATTGGCAGTTGAAAAACAAAAGTACCACATCTATCTCATAGAGTTAAAAATACATAAGGCATCTCTATGGAATGCCGTTTTAGCATTTAATGCACCTATTTACGGTTTAGAAATAAAATCAGTAAATGCGCGAGTGTTATTTTAAATCTTTTAAATTTAATAGAAAATTTAAGAAATACAAGAAATAATATGATATATTTAAAATTAAAATGAATTATTATAACAGTCCTTTTTTATGTGATATTTAAAATATCGTACGAGCAAAATGCGACGCTTTAGGCCTGTTATTTCAGTCGTACACATACAAAGTCCCTTAAGAGAGTACTTTGTATCTCTGTTGCACAGCTGAATTAATATAACAGTTGGAGTTTTGGTGCACATTTTTTTCAATAGTGTAGGAAAATGTCGAATTATTTTCAAGGTCAAAATTCTGAGACACAAAAATATAACATATTTAAAAAAATTTTCATTTCTTTTAACACACAATTTTTATGAGACTTTTACAACTAATGTAACGTATTTACGGTTAGAAAATATATTTTGGTGCAACTCATTTTGCATGTAAAAATTTTTAAAAGTGTCATTTTAATTGACTGTCATAATAATGGTTTTAAAAAAAATGACTGTTAAATTAAATGTCACCGAAATTTGCAAGTGTCATTTTAAATGACTAATATTTTAATGTAGAATTTAAATCTACAAATTAATGTTTTGAAAATAATAGACTAACAAAATATAAAGTATCATAATAATTGACTTTAATAAAAAATAAGTCTCAATGGTCTCAAAAAAGGCAAGTGTTATAAAAAATGAAAAAGAACGCGTGTCCGTGCATGTCGTAGCTTTCTTCAGAGGTTACTCGGTATTACAGGTTTCTGTATTCTGAAATAAACTTTATAATTTAACCGTTGTATAAAATAAGAAATAAGGGCTAGTTCAGCTATTAGACAGCATGGGGATTGTTATTTTTGGCGATAAGTCTAATAAGTGAAAGAGTTAATTTTTGCATAATTTATACTTCTAATTATAATTAATAATAATTATTATTAGTACATGAGCATAATGAGCATAAAAACATAAGGACAGCTATGTATTATAATGTTGGTACAGACGTAAAATTAACGAGTATGGGTAATTATTAGTTATCAATTATCAATTTCTTATGCTCAAATTAAAATTAATATTTTAATTGCCTAAAATAATTTTTTGGCGACACAATTGTGGAAATGAAATTTGTGTCATCAAACCACTTTGGGCTTCGTCACTTCGTATTTGTCTTGTAAATGGAACTCTTCATTCTTCTATTTACAACCAGTACTATAATAAAGTGACCCTTTAAAATATAATCGTAAAAACTTGAGAAAAATATTAGTTGCATTCTGTTAAATATATACCTGCTAAATTGCTTATTCATTTTGAGCACCACTAATATCACCTAATAGTAAATAGTACTTTATACTAATATAAGCGATTAATGCAAAATTAGTGTTGAGACTCTGCTTTTAAATAATGAAATGGGGCTTTCTTTTGAACGAATTACGAAATAATCAAATCAATCAGTTAGTTGTAGATTGTAGAATACAAATTAGTTTTCAAATTTTCTTAAGAATTTGTTACGTTACACCCGCGCAGGGTGATCTGCGAAATAAAATTTGCGGAAGCGTAACACAAAATTAATACGCTGCCGGCTTTCTCAATGGTGGGTCGAGGTGGTTTCAGGGCGCCACACACTTGACACCTCCGCTGTATCCCCCAACTGTGAAAAAAAAATAATAATAATAATAATAAGCGTAATAATCTTGAAGGTAGCTATAATATGACAAAAGTCAGCAAAAATGCGAATGCTTGCTCACAAAACGAACATATACAGGGTGAGTCTAAAATGGCGGATAAGCTCTCCAGTACGTTGTAGGGAATAATAATTGAAGTAAAGAAAAAATGTTAAAAACATTCCCAGCCGCTAATTTGTTGAGAAATGAAGAAGTTAAGTTGAGAACTCAACTCCGAATTCTGCCAAATTTTGAAAATTTTCATCATGTCCTCTAGTAATTCACGTGTTTTTTAATTATTAGGCAAAAACAAATGCTCCTATAACATTTTATTATCCTGTAAAATTAATTTTGAATATCGAAATTTCTGTATCAAGTTGTTAAAAAAATATGTGGCAACGATGTTTTGAAACTACCCTTATGATGACTTATGTCACTTATGTTTTTATCTGTCATCGGTTATTAACATCCGTACCATGTTGCCAAATTTCAATTTACTTCTTCTTTAATATTTTTACATTTTTTAACATTTTAGACTCAACCTGTATAATAGAAAGAATGTGATGTCACTCAAATACTAATTATTAGTATTATACTCAAATAGAGAATGAGTTAACTCGAAAAATTGTGTGATAAATGATAGGATACCCCATTTAACCTAACTCCGAATTAATTTGTTGATAACGATTTGGTGACTCGATACAATATTACAATATCAAATTATGACTATATTCAGCTCTTTTGATAACGAAATGCATTTTTTAAGTTAACTCGTTGATATCTCGCACTGTAGCTCTTATTCTGTCCTTTAAAATTTCTAAATTGTTCCCTATAATAATTATAAACTGTTAATTTAAGATTTAAGCTCCATAAAGAAATCCAATGATGCATTTAAATTTATTATATCAAACACTACAAAAGAGCGAATTCGTTTGGTCGTGTTTAAATTTATTTGAATAGCGAACGAACGAACTTCGGATTCACTCAGGTTTCATTAAGATTTTGAAAATTTCGGTATACCTACACGCTGTATACACAAACATAAGAACTTTTACATAAGCAGATCTCTTCTAATTTTTACCAATTACTTGTTTTTTTATCTCATCAATGTTAAGTTGTTAAGCGAAAAACAATGATACCATTTTGAAAATTTTTTAGATGATTATAACAAAATTATTATGATCAAAAATGAAATTGAAAATTCATCTAATTATTATCGAGCCAAAACATGCGTACAAGTAGGTATAATAATTAACGATATTTTAAAAGTATTCCCAGATCTAGATGTTTATTGTTTATGACATAAAGAGATAAGGTTCTGCAAGGTCCCTTTAACAAGCAGGTAGCAACAAGGAGCCAAGGAGGGTATATTATTTAAAATCTCTCGAAGTAAATAGACCAATAAATTTTTGACCTTCAAAAATTTCGTTTCTTTGTATTTTAAATGATAAATGGGAAAGAGATGGTAGCATGCGGCATCTGTTGGTATAAATATTAATATGTAATACGCTAATACCGAAATATGAGTGCAGACATACGTTCGAGTTAATTTTTATGACACTCGCAATTTTGCCTATTTTGAGATTTATTTTTTATTAAAGTCAATTATTTTGATACTTTATATTTTGTTACTCTATTATTTTCAAAACATTAATTTGTAGATTTAAATTGTACATTAAAATATTAGTCATTTAAAATGACACTTACAAATTTCGATGCCATTTAACATAACAGTTATTTTTTTTGAGACCATTTATTATGATAGTCAATAAAAATGACACTTTTAAAAATTTTTACAAGCAAAATGAGTTGCAACAGAATTAATTTTTAAAACATAAATAGGTGCATTAAATGCTAAAACGGCATTCCATACATCTCCACAAAAATTATTTTCTCAACTGCTTTCGTTTCGCCACAATAAATTTTCAAAAATTTGAAAATTTCAGCTAAAACACCCTGTAACTCTGAATGGGGGAACTTTCGGTATAAGAAAATTGGGGTCAAACGACTTCTTTTGAGTTCTTGTAACAGCCCCTGAAGTTATGACGCACTTATGGGAAACACCCTGTAGAAAGTAACGGGGATAGAAAATAACGGCATAATGAGCAGTTTTAGTTACAAACACTCCATATTTTTCGAGGGACTGTCGTATTTCTTCTTCCTACTGCCTACTGCAAATTTAGTGAAAATAGAAGTCGTCCCTTGATACACAATGTATTGTATAGACTGCGGATTACGATTTCCTTCAAAGTCTTTAGATACTTTAAATACTTCGATGCTTACGATACCTCGATACTTTCGATACCTTTGATTCTTGGTATCATTAATAGGCGCTAGCCCCGAAGATATCGCTTTGCCTAACCCTACTGAGTAGATTATAAAAATTTATGATGTTTGCCTATTTGTGGAATAGAGGTAATACATAGAAAAATATTACCCCACCGGTTTTATGTGACGTATGAGCTAAGAGAGTCGAGAATGAGCAATGGAGGAAATCGGAGAGTGTCGTGATGTGGAGAGTCGAGAGCTTTCATTAGAATTTAGAAGATAACAAATATATATTTTTTCGATGACATTTAATTGTCATGTTTAGCTGGTTACCAAATGCATAATTGATATTTTTGGATTATTCCTCCTGCACGTAAGAGATTTCTTCTGGTTTGGATTTGGGTGTGAGGATTGCCCACGAGCCCAAGCACAGACAGACGAAGTGAAAGAACCCCAACCTACGAAGTAAACTGCAGCTTTAAGTGCCCTTAAAATTACTAGACTCCCTATAATTTAATATGGTAAATTGGTAGACCGACTCAAAAGGCTCTTCAAAAGCAGAAGTTTAATACTATAAAACTTTGAAGAAGCTAAATTACATAATAGTATTATAAAAAAACGTTCAATGGCGAAATTTCTCTTCCACACCAAATTATTTTAAAAATTCTTTTTTCCCCTGATTATCAATCAACTAACAAAACCGACAGTTAGTTACTGTAAACATTTTTCTACATTTAAAAACAGCTGATTTGAAAAGAATTCAAAACCCATCCGATCCTAATTCGTCTACCTGATGCTCCCTTTTCTAAAGAATTCGAAGGAATGTGTTTCAACTATACAACACATTTGCTTCCACTTCTTAACTTAATTTCCAATTAAGATAAAAATTTTAACGTATGTAAATCTTGTAACACACACTTTTTTTAATGAAGAGGGTCGCGTTACAGTTGGTGGTCTTTTAAATTTACAAACGTGCCGTAGTTACAAAGCACTAGTAGGTCATAATAATGGGGTATTTAGCTATTTACTTTCACAGAGGATACCTGTTGAGTTATTATGTTTAGACTTAACACATCTGGCTCGTTTTCGATTTTTCTACATCCCTACTCGACAAACTGCAAATAGAGAAAAAAAATATCGAAGCTCAAATGACCAATTTGAGCTTTTTGAACGTTCCACGTTGACACTTTTAATGACCTATTCATAACCATCGTATAAATATTAACGTCACTTTCAAAATAGCATTTTTCCCAGTTCAAATCATAAAATTTAATACCCCACGCATCACATGAATTAGCGTGTAGGTCAAACAAACCGGTCGTAGGGGTAACTTGTCAAACAATACGACCGAGAGAAAAGAAGACCAAAATGAATTTTAAACGCAATGCAATGTATTACAACGCGTAGAAATGTATTGGTCGAATAGTTCTCTTTAAAAGGTATGACATTTCAAATTTAAAAAGACATCGTAAACGTAGTCGGGGATTCGCCAGATCGTTCGAGCAAGCCCAACGTACGTCGTCTACGTGAACTATAAAGTTCAAGCTTTTACAAACTTTACAGGATTTGTCGTACATATGTGTGCTTAACGCTCAATAACATTAGGTACCTACTACATTTGTCTTACAGTCGTTTTTTCTCTTCCGACGAAAAGTACTTTTCCATTAACCAAAAATTTTGTTCTAAATCTTAAGTCTTGGGAGATGCTATCTTTCTCGACTTATTAATAAAGTTTTTACTTAATAAGTGTGGGAAGCCTTCTGTAACGGCAGTTCACCGACTGACGAAAAAAGAGCACATTTTCTACACTTGACACGCTTGTGCTTGTGTGAAATTACACCATTGAACGAACTTTTAATTTTTTAAAACTTCCCATAAAGTCATTAATAGAAGACTTATGTCGATCAGGATAATTTCATAAAATCGGGTTGGTTTTATTATTCGAAATTTTGTTAAAAGTTAGCGAAGAAAAGCTCTAAGTCTACATGATTTAAACGACTCGTGGAAGATGACAGTCGAAATAATGTCGCTTTACAGGTGATTGATTATCCTCGGGAGGCTTTGTTTATTTTCTAGAGCAATTACGTTTAGAGTATCCAAAAGAATTTGTATTTGCTCGAAAATGTTTTAAATTTTTAGTCGTTCGAAAAGCCTCTGGATTGGAGGTTAGATGATAAACAATACTAAAAGTGGAATGGAAACATATCGCAGGAGTAAATTGCCTCATTTTACTCTCCTTCAGTATTTCTGTAATTCCCGGGTTAATTTTGGCCGATTTCAATGCCAACTTAAGTACCTTTGCTCCATCGTACTTTATAAATATAGTTTACATGCGTTATCCTCCCTATCTCGGTCGTTAGAGCTCCAGGACCCAACCATACCAACTGTGTGGTCGGCTTTGGATTTGGATACGTAAGTAGTAGTTCATCGGCTGGAAACGACTCCATATTAGAGTCGATGGATGTTAAACTGTTAAACAGTACAGCAGATGGGCTGGTGTGACCATGTTTGTGCCCTTGCTTTATTCAACTCTGAATGTTCTGCTATGTCAGTCCACAGTTCGGTTCTTGCCGCGCATAGTGAAAGCCGATTAGCATGATTTAATATTCTGTAAGCTTCCGAGATCTTTTTCTTAAAGTTGCTCTACTTGATGCCGTGATGTCAACCAGACCAGTCATTATTAATTCGTCTGGATCTTTTTATAATAAGAATTGGCTTTTGCTGTCGATGATGTAGAGTTTGGATTCCAAGCAAAAACCTTAAATTGTAGCTTATGGTTGTTTTATGCAATAAACCAATCTAAATTGCTTGTGGAAAAAACTAGTGACTACTATAATAACATTAATTACCTTCCCGGTAAACAGTTCCCTGAATAAAAATGTACTTATCTCAATTACCACAGAGGCCACCGTGATGGCTAAGTCTCTGGTGGCACTAATTGTATAAAATTCCTAAAACTTATTATTAGTCTCGAGAAAATCCAATTCGAGAAAATGGGAAAACCCCCGAGAAGACAAATATAGCTCTAAAATACCACTTAAAGGTACCCTAAAGAGGTTTATGAACAAAAGCAAGAATTTTGGCAGGCCATAGGCGTTTATAGAAAATTTTCACTACTAGAAGATTGAATCGAGATTGCAGGATGCATCAGGAGGAAAGGTCAATAATGAATGCTTTCTGGCTCTACACGTACCTACGTGACCACAATTAATGTTTATAGTAAATTCAATCAATGAAGTTCCCTTGAACATCATTCCAGGTAGTACTAAGAAGTACAATTTTGCTTATTCTTTGAATGCCTTGCTTTTTTCAGAATGTGTAAGCCTTCTCTCCATAGAGAAGGCACGCATATGGACATAAATTTCAAATTTGTTTCATACTTTTGAGATACAGTATAAGACATGATGGTCTAGAAAAAATTTCAGTTAAAATCCTTCAAGTTCACCCGGCATTAGTCGCTAGGCTATAAGTTACGCAGTTATTCACGTGCGAGGGATTCCCTCACATACATAACTTTATGCAATAAGAATAAGATTTTTATTTAAAAAAAACTTTCATGTGCTTCAAAAACTGTTCTATTAATAGAAAATAATATCAAAAAATTTTTAGTATGTACGCGGTTAGTCGCTATATGAGCGTTTCCCTCACATTATAGGACACTGACTTGATTAACGTAATGTATCACGCGAATTATACGATGTTGCATCAAGTAGTTATTCCTATCGCGGTGCTGAAAATGTTATCAAGAGACTACACTAGACAGCGAGAAACAATATTATTTACGTAAAATATGTGAGGGAAATGCTCATATTATAGCGACTAACGGCGGGTTAAATTTTGTTTTTTTCCGTGCTCTTACCCCTACCCTTAAGGTTTTCAGTAGAGTACCATAATTCATAATCATAACTACTAAACTGGAATAAGAAGATCAACAGTAAACTTAAATATTTTTTGTTTTTAGTATCATCACGCAGCGACACCGCGAGATCTTCATAAGATCTCATTGGTCGAGGAATAGTCGTACAGCATATAATTACTCTTACAGTAGGTAATCTATAGAAATAAACGGTTGCAATGAACCGATGAAGTACAAAATGAATATGCAATATTTTATGAATTATGATTATTGTTATTACATTCGTTAGAATTAAAAAATGAAACGCAATAGTCAATTTGTTGTAAGTAGATTAAGTGCAATAATCTACAAACACAAATAATTATCATTTAAACATAAAAAAGCGATTGTAAAAGAAATCTGGGTTTAGAAACAATATTTGAAGTGAAGACATTTAAAATAATCTTATCTGACGTTGACCCATCCACAATTTATTTTAATTTCCTTCATTTTTCTAAAATTGAAAACTCGCCCAAAAAATTACAAAAAAAGACAACTCGCACGGAAATAAAATGTCGGGGTGAAAAAGTATACCTATACTAACACATTTTACACTACGTCGACAACGCGTCCCATGAGAAATATAAAATGCGTGAAAAGTGGAAGTGTGCCCCCCACATTTAATAAAATAAATTATTAAATGGGTCAATGCAATTCTAAAGTTTAACGTTTTCCGCCAATTTTGAACTTTGTTTGGTTTATAAACCGAAAGCGCGCACCGAAATATAATAGGGTAATATAAAATAAAGTGCGTGATGTGTCGTGTGTTTGATTGTGATTGTATGGCGACCCATTTTAATTGCAGTTTTAGGATTTTGGAACGCCTAACGATAATTTGTTTTATGGTCTGCCGCCGAACAAGATTGTTTTAATCTATTTCCTCTCTCTATTATACAGGGTAGCCCAATAGCGCCATTAGTATAAATTATAAAAGTTGGAAGCGACCAAACTGGTCGTATTTTACAATTATGGTGAGACTAGGCGAGATTAAAGCTCTTTTATTAAATAATCCATCCTGTATATTTTTAAATAATTAATTCCTTTATACGTAAGCAATAAATAAAATTTGTTTAATAGTGGAAATTTAAAGCAATGTTTCTTACAAAAGTTGTTTGAAGGTTCGAAAAATTTAACTTTCATTTTTAAGTGTCCGCCATTTTGAAACGGTTAGAAATATAATAAAACGGTATCAATTTTATAGGTAGAGACTTCTAAAAAGATTACGTATTTTTAGTTTTTTCCTAACTCAAAAAATAAGGCAGATAAATAAAAAAGACAAAAATCAATAAATCATCCATAGCGAAAAACGTTACTAACTAAAATTACTAGTTTTACTGTGATTTATCATGTGGGTCAGTTTGGCGTAGTCGTATCGGTGGTATCACTGTGCTAAGCCATCCTGTATTGTATAAAATACCACACTACCTTATTTGAAGATGTCGACCACCGAACCGTGTTATTGTGTGCTACACACATTTATGAAGTGCGTATGGTTACTTTTATTATTCATAGATGTAGATTACAACTTTACTATTAATAATAATGATTTGATAACTAAATAAGATTAACGACACGGAAATGGTTCTTAAAAAGTGTAAAAATTATAAAAACAAACAAATTATTTTATAATTACACTTTTTATGTTAGTTTAAGATAATTAAAAGTAAATAGGACACATTTTTATTTTTATTAATTCGAGATAAAAAAAAGTATTTTAGAAATGAGATATTATACTATACCGGGTGTAAACCATATAATTAAGTATTTCGGAGTAATATCCACTATGTAAATTTTTGATTTTAGAATTCAAAAAATCATTTGAATGCATTTTATTGGTTTGGAAAAAACTAATGTTTTATAAAATTTAATTTTTCCGCAAAAATCGTCCTAGTAAGGCCTATTGAGTTCTACGAGTATTCGATATTTTGGCACCAGTTTCTTTTCAAATGGAACTCTTGTGAATCATTTTAATATATTAATACAGAGGGTAACTTTGATACCAATTATTCCATAATCTATTAATTTCCAAGTAACAAAGTGGTGACAACTAGGTATGTAATATTCACTTACGGTCCGTGGGCAGTAAGTAAAGATTACGTCCCTGCAAGTTGTAAATGTCACTTACTTCACTATGTAGGTATTGCAACATGTGTATTAAAATATAATATCCAGGTACATTCAATTATTCAAGAAAATAAAATATTATGTGATGGAAAAAATTGGGCCCACTACAACACCTTATTTAATTTGTAAAAGAACAATAACGAAACTATCTACTTACATTTAAAACTTCAGTTATCGCCGTCGCCGCACGTCATCATACTGAATGGCAAACTGAACACCCTGTAAAAGAATTGCATACTAATTGTGAGAAAAACTATAGTGCAAGGTCTTATTATTTAAGTGAATAAGCCTCAATCACTTATTTAATACAAGTCATCTGCCAAGGAAAAGTGAAGTAAAGAGACGTAATAAACAATTTCGATTACGCCTTAAAACGACGTCAGTATCGGCCCTCGCAATCATCTCATTTCATGCGTAGACATCAAAAGCGCACAATAAAATTACAACTTTTCAAATACTTTTTGCTTGCTACGAGAAGGTACTAATTCCTAGTCTCGAGAGCGAAGAAGAAAGGAGTTATTTGAAATACATAATTTTTGAATTACATTATAGTGGGTATAATTATTACACGAAATTTTTTTACGAGGCCGGTACTCGAGCTAATAAATTTTTTTTTACTTGGAGTATTTATTTGTATTTAACATAATATCTCTTAACAGATCTAACTTTGAAAAAACTGCGAACAAATGGTCTAACGAAAGAATAAAGCCCGTAATTACCCCGTTACTCTGACAGCTGTCGCTCAAGTATAACGTGCCTGACTAGTGCTTTAGATCCAGATTGATGAATATTCCGGTCGAGTACAACTCCAACTTTTCTATGGAGCTTTTTAGGTTTACATGCTACGATTTCAAGTCATTAAACCCTTATGTCTCTTAAATGGAAACGACTGCCAAAACCTATTTTGTATTACTAATGGTTCGACATCTTGTTTAATATATTTTTCTAATTACTAATCGATTTAATTTGTTCCGCTCTTTCGTTTCATTTCATATAGAGGGATTATTGTAAAACGGAAATCGTATTAAAAGCCCATAATTCTATTGTTGATAAACAATCGTATTTTGAAAATTTTCATTGTTTTCCAACGAGCGCGTATTACAATTTTTATCATCCAGTTAAGATTTTATCCGCATCCACACACAAACAAACCACATTTAATACAAATCTTGATGAAAGGGTAATAATTGTGAGCATTGTGTTTATTATCCCTTTGTATTACAAGCTTACAATTAGCAGAGCATGCAAATTGCATATAGATGATCTGACATTGCATTTCGACTAACAACTTTAATAACAAAGTAAAGGCTAGTAATTATGCAAGCTTCGATTAATTTTAATGGAAATTATTTGTTTACAAATTCTACCTTCATTAAGTCCTTTTATATCCACACATTTCTCATCGATCCACGCAATTTCACACCAATTGCTCTTTTTAAAATATTGTTTTATTAAACTTTTTTCCCAACGAAACATCAACTCAGATTGTAGAGCACAGTGTTTAACGCTAGACTAAATCTATTTGAAGTACATCATCGGCGTTCGTGCTATATTGTCACTGCAACTGGCATGTTAAAACTTGATCAGCGATTAGTGACTTTTTATTAAAAAAGTGTGTTTTCTCGATTTTTAAATATACCACCCTGTATATTATTTACTTTTTGTCTTCCATATTTAGCGTAGAACAAAAAATGTCTAGAGTTTGAGAGTTACAATCAAACCGCTCGTGAGATATTGTCACTGGAACTTGGATATTAACACTTGATCAGCGATTAGTGACATTTTATTAACAAATTGGGTTTTCTCTATATTTTTAAATACACCACTCTGTACATTATTGAATTCTATATTTAGCAAAGAACAAAAAATGTCTGTAGTTTGGGAGTTACAATCAAACCGTTACTGAGTTATTACCACTGCAACTCAGATTCTCAGATGTTAACACTTTATCAGCGATTAGTGCCTTTTTATTAACAAAGTGTGTTTTTTCCATTTTTTAAAATACATACTTCACCCTGTATTATCGTTTCATAAGTTTTCTAAAAAATTACAACTCGACTTAGAGTTTTCTTTCATTTAGATCAATAGGCTAGTTCCCCTTGGGCTCAATTTGTAATTCCAATTACAATATCCAAAACTTATTTGTCCTACTGCCAGCGTAGTAAGATATTTGCTTGGAGTTTAGAAGGACACCCGGTATGTTCTTAAGCAACAAATGTTAGATTCGAAGATTCATCCACAACAGTATTTCGAAAGAAGACGAGCGCGATAATTCTGTGTCAATGGTGCAAATAATATCCACTATCGAATGAGGAATGTTCCATGTTCCATCAGAAGGATAGAAACTGTCACACCTTATAGTGCAGGGGACGGCCGATGGGAAGCGAAGTCCAAAAATAACTCCAATTGTATAGATGGATGCAAAATCCTGTAACTCAAAAGTAAGAAAAGAGTTAGATTGAGTCGCTGATAAGAAGTTTCAAAAGCCTAAAGCTACCTGGAGCATAGAAAGTCCTCTTGGTATCAAGGTACATGGTAAATTTCTTTATAATCCGGCTATTCCTCGATAAAATCTGGAAACGTGTCGGAAATAACAGATACGTCCAAATTTTCAAAGAAACCCTAATGATGAAAGGCAACTAAATGAACAAACTCGTAGGTTTGGGGAAGTATCCAATTGAATTAGTGCTCTTCCTTCACGCAAAATATTTCGATTTGTTCGAAGGTGAACTTTCTTGAAGTTGAACACTAACTTCGGTCTAGACTTATTAAAGGCTTTGACATCCCTTTCAGGCTAACCGAAACCATCATCAACCACAACCAAAAAACAGTTTGATACAAATTAATAAACATGACGAAAGGCTAAGCAAAGTTCATTTTTTTAAATTGTTAGTCATTTAACTGGAATATTTTGTGCAAAATAATGAATGGACGGTCGTACATTTTCGCATTAAAATAAATGGAAATCGTTCTGTTAAAACTATTTAATGATTTAGTCGAGTTCTTTAATAGAGAAGCGTCGACCCAACCTCGTCAATTTGAAAAGTTGAATATGACATTCAGAAGCCATCATAACGGAATTTTCGTACAATGAAACTAATTTATCAGCCACAAAATATCCTCAGCGCAGGAAGTTTGAAATAACTGGCAATCAATATTTTCGTTTATACAATGGCTGATAAATGTAGGTAACAAATCAAAACTGCCATGACCGCTATTTACACATCATTTACACATGTATTCTGGGAAATCGGGGATGAGCTTTAAAAAAAGTGTGAAGAATCAACCCTCGGAAGAACTTCACTTTTATATACCCCTCCATTGTTATCGAGAATAATCAACACAAAATAACCTCTTAAAAATTTTTTAAACTACTTCGAGTACAGCAGCGCGACTACCTAATTCAGTAACAGATGTAAATGTAAGTCCAGACAAATAGTAGTTTGGTGGGGCAAAAATATACAAGTTTCTTTCTCTATCGTTCTTTATATTTTTTGATGAAATTTGAATTTCAACTTTGCCACCTCGTAAAAGTGTTTTGAGGAAACTGGGAAGGCCTGAGAAGAAAAATGCTGTTTTTCAGTTATTCGCTTATTACTTGAAAACTGCGCGTTTTTTTAGAAAAGAAATTTTTTATAAAAATAAACTACATCATATTTTCTACAAATTATATTCCTTAAGTTTTTCCCTCAGATGAATAGTTTAATAGGCACTAGAGCGCGTTAAGACAAAAATTTCAAAATCGGCCAAATACCTGTTTTTCTAATTTCTTGCTTATAACTCAAAAACTACGCAGTTTTAGAGAAATGTACTTCTATAAAAAGGTAAAGTACATTAAATTGCATACAATCTATGCTTACTTGATTTTTCCCCCCAGACAAACAGTTTAGGTTTGCCGGGGAGCAGACTTACTCTCTGCCATTCTTACTAGACTTCCCATATCGGACTATCTGTCCTTACCTATAATACCTCAGATCTTGTCAGTATCGTACCAATTTTACACCGTTACTTGTATTGTTAGAAGTCAGAATTATGAGGTTTTTCTCCCTAAAATCAAGTCAGCGTCTATGTACTCTCATACTAGTATTATATTTAAGCAAGGATTATGTTTAATCCTTGCTCGGAGTTACTCGTCATAATTATAAATACTTCCCCTGTAAACTTCACATTCAAAAATTTACTCGAGGCCCGACTTTAAACTTTTACCTTCAATCCTTGCTAAACTCGTGAGTTGTGAGAATTTAAAAAGTCAAAAATATTTAATATTCTGACAGTAGTCGAGTTGTATAATAATCAAAGCGAACCCGTTGAAAGAAAATTTGCATGATATAAGACGTATTTGTGACAGCCAATTGACATAATATAAAGCAGTCACGTGGGGGTCCCGCAATTCACAAAATATAAAATAGATACTTGCAAGCATTATTTTCAACCCCTAGAGGTTTACAGCTGTCCATATAAAACATTTATTAAACAAAATGAAAAACTAAGGTAACAAAATAAATTGGTTTACTCTTTAAATGACGTTTTCTGCTTCTCCTATTCGTACCAACTGTTTCAATTTTATTTATTTTTATTATTTGATACGGGGAACGGGGTAAAAATTAAACAAAGGGGAAATGTTTCGTAATCGCGTTATGTAGTTACGTGAACTTCGGTTTAACCCTCAATTACATTTTTTACGTACCTAATTTTAGGACAACTTTTCAATTAATTTACGCTTTACGCGGATATTTTATACATTTTAAGGAATAAATGTACGTTTCGTACGGCGTACGTTGGAAAACTCTTAAATAGTCCCCTTAACATCGGATACGAATTATCGAGCATTTGAAGTGAGAAAGGAGTAAGTTATTTCCATTTGAATAGAATTTCTAATTTCAAACTTTGATTGCTAAATGTAACAATGTATATTACGACGATATTACTCTGGAAGTTGTCGTCTTACTTTGTTCGTATGCAAATCTCTTGGAAGAAATGAAACTGAAAGGGATGTTACGATTAGGAATTACAGAGTGAAGCAAACCGTAATAATTCCTCATAATCAAAAACTTTTTTTTATGTAAAAAGCACTTTTTTATTTTCCAACTTACGTTTCATCCACTTACCCTCCTTACACGTTATACAAATTTCTATTTGTGACGAGGTCGTAACATTCTACCCTTTTCATTTCTTAACCATAATTTTCCGAGCAACGGGTTTATTCAAAATTTGATTACGCGATAACTTGTCTTAGAGAATTTAAATTTCTATACACAAAATTTCATCTCTCAACTAAGCTCGTTGATATTAAAATCGCGTTCCTTCGTTAATATTTTAGAAAAAAAAAGAATTACAATACCAAAAAACTCCATTAACTAGCAAAAAAAGTAATAACGAAGTTTTTTTGTATAATTAAGAAGAGTCAAAGCGAAATTACGAAAAAAAAACCTTGATGAGCGATTCATTTTATTAAAATTTTGCACAAAAGTCAAACAAAAATATTCTGCAGCTGAAAAGAAATTAATAAACATAGACGTATTTAAAGGAAAAACTTTTAAATTTCCTTTTTAACGAAATGTATTACGTACGAATGGTACTTATAGAAAAGAGTATCAAAAGGTAATAAAAATGTAGGTAGCTCCTCTATATTAATATTATATTTAATTAAGAAATTCCGATTGATCCGAATGTAGAAAAAATGTGTATACAATTTGCGAAATTACGAAAAAAGACTCTTTTAAGATGTTTTTAATGGAAATTTTATATTAAAAAATAAGAAATTCCTTTCTCTCCAGTCTTTTCATCACATTCGAATTTGGCGTTTTTTAATCTCGGATTTTATCCAACGACTTCTTAATAAAATCTAAATTAAACGGCTAAATAAGAAAAAGGGTGTTCAACGTGTTCAAAGCTAAAATCCAACAAGAGCGTTCCTAAATTTTATTTCTCGCTTACCCTAAATCCGACTCACATTCAAAACGGCCAAATAGATAGCCAAATAAATTGGCTATTACACGTGGCGTCTCCCAGGGTTCTATGTTGGAACAACTTTTATTTTATAAAGCAGGGTCGTGTAGTTAGTGCCACTAAGGTGTCTTTTAAAGGGGCGCTACACGAAATCCTAACTCCGGGCTTACGTCCCACCGTATGGCAAACGGATGAGTTTTTGGGTTTAAGTCTTTAACCAGCTTAGGCTAAGATCGACTGGAGAACGAAACAAATCCTGTAACGTAAAAAATTGGGAATAACAACGCTACTTTTTAAATTTCCCCTTTTAGGTATCTCGCTGAATTCAAACCAATTTTTGTTCAAATGCCAACTCATCTGGAGACTCGACTGAATAGTTATTGCAACCGAGCAGATTGGGGATTAATCAGGAAAGGATAGCTCTCCCGGTACTCAGGTCACTTATTCGGCTTCATTGTGCCTCTTACAAACAACCTCCCCGCACCCATCGGATCTGGTACGATGTACTTCAAAGAGATTAATAGCAAATAACTTTACACGGCCCACTCCTGGCAGTTAATCCGACAAAGACCTCGCTAATCCACTTCACAAGAAACACAAACAAGACTTATAGTAATAAAAAACAAATACTTGGAGTTATTTTTGATAGCTAACTAAGCTTCATACCACATATGGACGAACGTTCGGGAAAGCCTGGGGACTGACACCTCAGTTGACTTACTGGATATTTATATAATATCGTAATGGTTATACCTGTAAAGAGTAATATATGCAGGTTCTGTGTGTTGGACTAAAACACAAACAAAAATCTGCAACCACAAACTGGGCAAAATCCAAAGTCTGGCTTGCCTAGGAATAACTACAGCAGCAATGAAAACAGTACTAAACCTTCCACCCTTACATTTGGTAGTGAAATCCAAAGCATTAAGGTCTTACATTTTAAAAACTCACTCCTCCACAGGAGGGAGGAATGTGCAAGAATATGTCTCAATTTTAAGAGAGATGGCAGAATACTCCATACTTAGTATGGTGTCAGACGAATAACCATCGAAAAAACCTACGGAATTAACATTTCGACAAGGAAAAAATGGGAATGCAAGAGAGTCAAAATGAATAGACTTGTGTTCTACACAGGCGACTCTAAAAACCAACCAGTACAGGAGCTGGAATCAACGGGAACGACAACTTGAGGTAAGGGGTAAGCTTAAGCCTCGGGGTGTACGCGTCCGTGTTCCAAGCAGAAATTTACGCCATTGTAACATGTGTGCAAATACTGTTAGATCAAGGTTATCTCAACCATAGAGTCTTTGTAGCACCTGACAGCCAAGTAGGCCTTAAAGCGCTGAGAGCCTTGGAGGTGGGGTCCGGACTAGTAACGAGTGAACGAGCTAGGAGGAAAAATTTTGTCTACCTAGTATGACTACCAGCTCATGCCGACATACTAAGGAATGAGAAAGCAGACGGTCTGGCTAAAGAGGAAAGCAGCAAGATAAGATCCATTAGACCAAAACCAGCCTTTGATATTCACTATGAAATGGCAAATAGAAAAACAAAATCAGTTTTAGTAAAGTGGCATATTAAACACTTCAAGGAAACTCCTGGACAAGGACATTCTAAAGTCCTATTAGAGAAACCCTCTCACAACCCGTTCTATACTCAGAATGAGCAGAGATGATTTACGGCTGGCAACGGCAATAATAACAGGTCATTGCTAGCTTTAAAAGCAGCTTCATGCGATGAGACTAAAAGAAGACCCACTATGTAGAGGAAGAAGAAACTCCAATTAATCTTCAGCTACACTGCGAGGCTTTCGCAAGAAGTTGTTATCATTCTAGGAAAGAAAAGAGGAAGATGCTCCAAAGCGAGCTGACCAAATAGAGAAAATTCTGAACTTTACCAAAAGCACAGAACTCACATAAGGAAAGACTACATCCTAGAGGTTGCGATGCAAGAAACCACTGGACCAGCCTCAGGGTCGAATAATAATAATAAGAAAACTCTGCTCACTAGTAAAATTTTCTAACTATTCTCGTCTGGCCTGAAGTCATCACACTTCTTACTATCCATCTCTATCCACAACTCTTTAAACAAACTTATTTAAAGTGAGGCCGTACCATTTGTAATGGCGGGGTAGAAAGTTAGTATTTTATATGAGCGCTTTTATTGTATTTACCCCGATGGAACGGAAAAACGAAACAGGGATGAGGACCGTTCAAAAACTGAGAGCGCAGAAAGTAACAGGAGTCATGGCAGCTAGAGACATCAAGACAAGCAGGAAATACTATATTTGGTGGTTTTACTTTCTATGTGGCACTTTCAGTGGCAAGCGCCACTGCTTTCTAAGAGGAGAAAACACTTGGTAGTTGAGATTCCATCCAGCATTGTTATGCTCAAACTAGTAGGCATTTAAGCTTATGGAGGGTATCCTAATAGACTTCTTTAGCTCTTATTCAATATTCATTATGATTATCAACGTGCTTTATTACATTTAAATAACACTGTCTCTGTAACGAATCACTTCACGGCCTACTAGCACTAGCAGAGTAGTTGAACTCTTAAGTTGTCAAGTGGATGTTTTGAAAAATGGATTATAAAAGTACTAATTATTTAATTTGGAGTTTTCTCAAATTAAACAAAAATAGAATATACACAAAAAGACAAGCACCGTTTAATGAAACCGTAAGTTCTGAAGATACCACTTACCCTATAGGCATATTTTAATGAAAACTTCCGTTTTATTTAAGAAAAATCAATCGTCGACGAATAATTTGAAACGTAGCGAATTAAGGAAGGTCCTGTCATCTACCAGAAGGTTTACAATAATTTACTAAATTTAAAGTCAAAAACCTTTAACAACTAGATTAAAGAATGTTCGTGTATTACTAATTCGAGCGCATTAATTGGATACTACTAACTGGTAAATTTAAGGGCGAGAAAAAAATTGCCATGGAAGAAAAATATTTGTTAGAAAGAAGATTTAACAACGGATACGTGAATTGTAAATTTAAGATTAAATTTTGGAAACCTTTACTTTGAATTAAACTTAACGGTCACCGTGTTACATTGTTATTTGAACACTTTGGGGATTATTATCTACCAGCGAGCGAACCATAAGTATGCAAAGAGGGAGAGAGTTTGCATTTTAATGGGATAAAGTGTATAAGGGTTATAAGGGTTTTAGCTTTCCGCTTAGACCATGTTTGGATTATTTTGTGGAATGCTTCGTTGCAAGAATTCGCGAGTAGCGAGCGAGAGAAGCGCATTCATTATTTAGAATTATTCCTGTTCGAGGGATTGTTTCGGATTTTATTCTTTTTCCCACTTACCCTAATTACCATTTATTTACAAAAATTTACTTCGTCTATTAATTTATCTTCGTAATTCCTAACGTTCTCTAAAAGGACTCGAGTTGCATCCATACGCCATAAAGTGATCCGTATAAGCCGTCCGGTGAGAAAAATTAGTAATCCGGCATTCTCATCTTACTTTAATAAATCACGGTGGTTCGCCGGCACATTTGAAGGTTGAAATAATTTTATTTCTGTTAATTAGTCGGCATCTTCTTTGTGATGCGAGACTAACAAGCGATTGGAAAACAATCAACCAGTTTATGGAATTCCAATCTTTAGTAAACACCGCACTTAAAATATTTAAAATTAAATAAAAAAATCTCGTTAGTTGTAAATCTCACATCTTACAAGGTGTCGTATCTCTTCTTTTTCTTAATTGATAATTAAATGTCAACTAATTACTATGTAAA
Organism: Malthinus flaveolus; assembly: GCA_950108345.1. NCBI lineage: Eukaryota > Metazoa > Arthropoda > Insecta > Coleoptera > Cantharidae > Malthinus > Malthinus flaveolus. The sequence continues at coordinate 94,877,049 of OX467285.1, forward strand.
TTCGATTTTAATTTAAAAAGAGCGCCCGGACTTATTTTTTGTCATTTTAAAAAATGGTCTGGTAGGAATTAAGGGAAAAGTTTATGCGAATAACTCCCCGGAAAATTCCGTGTTTATCAAGAGACCGATCGTAATTAGATTAGTATCGGAAATTAATACGCTATTTGGGCGAAATTGCAAATAAAAATCAGATTAGTTTAATTTAAAATGGCAGACGATGAGGGAGGTAAGTAACTACAATGCCGTACTGTCTTTTCTAATTAACACTTCGCAAAGTTATAAGGGAGTCTCTCGACAAGTCCAAAAGCTCCTTATAGGATATCGATAATTTAAAAAAAATAATTCAGTTATGGGATTGGTTCGAGTGGGCGCTGCATTTAATCCAACACCATTTTTTAAATTAAAAAACCTCCAAACTTTCTTAATAAGGGTTATAAAACTCTTTACCAACGCGTCTAAAGCTGCTAAAGTGGAATAAAAATCGCGAGCACCAAGTTAGTATCTTTGAGTTCCAAGTCAGCGGCAAATTTGGATATTACAAAAAAATGGTTGGTAGGTATCAATTTTCAGCATAAAATTTGCAACGTCCAGTCGTATAAGTTCTAAATGAAGACACATAACTAAAGCAGGCGGGTGGTCCTCGTAAAATTACAACTAGATGCCTCCTGATTCGAGTCAAAGTAGACCAAATGACTCTGCGTTAAATTTCAGTTATTTATCTCGTATTCGTATAATTTACGTAAAACATGGTTGGTTTCACGGGTTTATGTCCGTGGCCCCTAGTCCCTAGTCTATTATACGAACCATCCCAGACACCACGAGAAATGAAGAAGTTGTTAGCTGAGCAACTAAGTTCGATACACATTAATCTTCAATGCGCTCTAACACTACAACCGTTCGTCTGAAGAAAAAAATCTTAGAAATATAAATTGTAGAAAATTTCATGGAGTTTACCCTGTTATAGGCGCTTTGGCTAATTTTGAAATTTTTGTCAAACTTTATCGCGCTCTAGCGCCTAAACTATGCATCTGACCTAAAACCGTTGTAAACACAATTTGTAGGTACTTTCGTATTAGTTTACTTCTGTATAAGAGTATCTTGATCTGAAGTTTGCAGTTCTAGAGTTATAAACGAAAAACTAAAAAATTAGTTATTGACCAATTTTGGAATTTTTGTCAAACTTTAACACGTTCTAGCGCCTAAACTGTGCATCTGACCTAAAAAGGTGTTAAAACATAATTTGTAGGAACTTTCATGCAGTTTACTTCTGTATAAGAGAACTTTCATCAAAAGTGTGCAGTTCTAGAGTTATAAACGAAAAACTAAAACATTAGTTATTTTCTAATTCTGAAATTTGTGTCAAACTTTGACGCGCTCTAGCGCCTAAACTGTGCGTCTGAGCTAAAAACGTGTAAAAACATAATTTATAAGTACTTTCATGTAGTTTACTTCTACGTAGTAGTACTTTGATATAATGTTCGCAGTCTAGAGTTATGGACGAAAAACTAAAAAAACTGTTATTGACCAATTTTGGAATTTTTGTCAAGCTTTAATGCGCTCTAGTACCTCAACTGATCACCTGAAGAAGAAACCTTACATACACAATTTGTTTGAAATTGCAGGTACTTTATTTTAGTACAGAGTAAGAGGGAATTTTTTCCAAAAGTGCGGAGTTTTCAAGTTAGAAGCCAAAAACTGAAAAAGAGCATTTTTTTAACGGCGAGATGTCAAAATTTAAATTCGGATTAAGTCCCGCCCACCCCAAAAAAAAGAACGATAAAAAATAACTGAAGATGTGAAACTATTTTAATATCCTTCATTCCTTCGCCCTCGAATTATAGTGCATATACACGCAAAAAGCTAGCTCTTTACTTAATTAATTGAAACAAGCGAGTCTTAATTTTCTGGTCCATTGCAAGGGACAGAGAGTATGGCGCTAAAGATCAACCCAAAGTTTATTAATGTAGAAAAAGTTTATCATTCCCGTAAATTAATTTAAAAATATTTGAATGTCGCGAGAAAACAAAATAAATTTACGAGAGAGGGAGTTTGACTAATTTAAAGGCAAGTCGTGTCTTTTTTTGCTTATTCTTAAACAATGTAAATTTCTTCATCCCTTCGGCAATAAAGTTGCCAAAAAACAATACATAAATTAGAAATAACAAAACACAAATGAATGCAAACGATTGTCATTTTAAATCAACATCGGTCATGCAAATTTCAAGACGTCTCCTCTCTCGTTTGGCCTACTAAATCTATCTCGATTCTTGTTGCATTTATTTGAAAATTAATGAAGCGTTTCGAGATGAGAGCTAATTGAAAATTTATTATTTAATAAGGAGTTGGACCGTGTTGTTATTTGCGGAAGTACTTCCTGTAAAACAACAGTCCCAAACTAAAATGAAACAATGTGGTCCGTATATTAGACTTGTTAACAAAATTACTTGTAAAACTTCTTAATGCACACGGAATTCGTTCACTATATGCTTGAGATAAGTGGCTTTGGTCTGTTTAATATCTTTTTTTCAAAGTACCATACCAATCTATTTATCGTAAACAAAAAAATTTTTTGCAAAAAAATTACATCGCGTCTGTTTGTTATAAGATTACGTAACGTTTCAAGTGCATTAATTTTCGATTCAATTAAATGCCAACATTTTCGTACATGTTTATACTTTACACAAGGCCATGCCTCGAGGCTTCTTTTTGGTAAATAAAAAAAAATCTCATTTAGAACTACTTATGAAAGAAGTGATTTTAAATTACGTAGCTTTTTGCCATTTTAGATCACCTACTAACAACTACGTAAAATGATATAATAATTTGAAAGTAAATCTTACAGCTCGTGGTGTATTTTTAATTAAAGTTTCCTACACCTTTTCCCTCAGAAGAGGTTTCTAACTGGCGGTCACCCGGAAGTTAGCTACAAGTTCGTCGCTTCATAAATAAAGCGACACCGAGAGCCGCTGTCGGCCTCGGTATAGTAGGCGAAATTGAATTTGCTATTGGCTAGCTGCGAAAAGTGAGCACTGAGAAAATATTTAACTTTTCTGCTTTCTGTCCTAAAACTTACAGTGTGTTCAGCTTCCCACCTAAAATAACTTAAATTTAATACTTAACAATAATTAATTTAAAATATTTTTTATGTTGCACTCTTTCACCCCCAGCAACTCCTACTTATATTGTATTATATTGTTCTATATCTGAGGAAATTATAATCCGATTTCGATTTTATTTTCACGGAAAAATTGGGTTTTTGATGCCCTTTAAAATGATGTATCACACATTAGAGGTTGCCATTAGGGACTTCCAAGTAGGGGTTGCTGGGGGTGAAATCAACGGTGGTTTTGAAGTTCCCTCTCCGCATATAAATCGACGTGTTTTTTCTTAAAAGCGTGTATAAATTAGATTTCGAGTTATTCCAGGTGGAAACACTGTATAAGAATCACTAAAGAGTTTTATGTAATCAAAGGAAAACTCCATTCAAATCGAAAATCTCCCATAGGCGTTCGTTGGAAGCATTTGGAATTTGAACTGAAAAATGAACAACAAAAATAAGAGAATTAAATGTAACGTAAAAAGAGTCTAAATGTAATTTCAAAAAAGCGCCAAATTGTAATAATTACAGTAATTACTAATCAAACTTGTCGATAGTTTAACGCTCGCTCCCTCGCTCGCGCTGTTCTGTTTAGTTGCCGATTGTGAGAATCGCACAAATCTGAATTCAAAAAAAATCTGAGCTTATATTTTTTGGTTCGAAAACAAAAGACTTCACGCGCAAAATCAATTTTTTGAGCTTAAGGACATGAGATGCATGAAACTGTAGCATTATAGCGATAAGTGCGTTTGTTTATCGGAGAGTGTGTAAGGATTTAGTAGGGTCGAAACTGACCCTAACTTAAGGCGATGGGTTGGATTTGTGTAATATTTACGATGCCAATATGAAAAAAGTATGTAAATATAGTCGAAAACAGTAGAAGGTTAGTTGTAATTTTGATTATTTAAAGGCCCATATAAAACCTTTTAACGGAAATTATTTCTTTTTACATCGAAAAACTCTTAGAGCAATAAAATTTTAGTACTGCCCTAATGTTCGTGAGAAAACAACCACATATGCACATTCAAGGTAGAAATAATAGCCCTTACAAAATATTTATATTGACACATGACTCCGAACACAGAGTAAACCGGCTATATTATGTTTATCTCCCTTCAATTTATTGCGCCAAATTTATCCATCTCCATCCTACGTATATAGGGTGTAAATAGAAATACGTTAGTGCGTCATAAAAAAAAGGTATATTTGAATATTGAAGAATCATAATCCTAGTTAACACTGGAATGGGGATGGTTTTTATTGTGTAAATCTCGCATAAAATATAAAATTTTATTGCAGCTAATCTACACATCTTTAAGGGTAATATGTACGATGTACAGGGTTGACTAATGGTGTGTCCATCAAACACTGCTTCTTTATTACTTGAAATAATAACCAACCGTCCTACGTTTATTCACTTCTATTAATCTCTTTAAATTGTTTAGTTTTGTTTATTTATAAATTCAAAATAAAGGTATACAGGGTCTATACCGTATACCGTTCGCCAGACGTAACAACTAAAAAACAAACCTCAATTTGAAGATATAAAAAGAGATGGAATATTTGCTTCTAGTTAAAATCGAGCAAATGTCGCCACCCTGTAGATTCCAACACAAATTCCCAAATTAAGGATGAGCAAAAAAGTGAACATTGTGTGGGAACGGAAACTTAAAAATTTAGGAAAAGACATAATTTAAGAATGTAGACAACCACCGAAATCGTCGACCTATAAGAAAAAATAAATAAAAATTTGACTACAAACATTACTAATGCTGATGATCCACAATTTAATTTCAAAACTTCCGTTCCATTTAAATTGAAATTTATATCGAATATTGTAGAAAATATGAATTTGAAATTCAAATTGATCGATAGTACCTTTCAATAATCTGTCTTGGCTTTTAAGCATGGCTTCCTTAACATGTTTTTCGAGGTATAATTCGATCCGGAACATCCTGCCTTACTTTCCACTAGATGATCTCTTTCTTATTCTAAAATTGTCTAAATAATTCTTTGTAATTGGATATGTTTGAATGAAAATGGAATTGAGCAGTCAGTCACTTAACCACAATTTATTTCTCAATTTGTTTTGTTTAATTTAAATCCTTAAATTTCTTAACCAACGAAAATATTTCCTTATTTAATCTTTTGTAAACGATTTAATTGCGAGGATCGTATCGAAAAGTTTTTTTGTAACAGGAAACACTTTCAATTTGTTTCTTAAATTTTTTGTACGTAGTGGAAAATCGAAGATGGCTCTTTTGTATAGAATTTAATAAATATCTTCTGCAAGGCTTAACCAACTTAAACGAAATTAGATAGCAATGAAAGCGAAGGATTATTTAAAACTTGAGGATGGTTATTGTATCGTTGGGAAGGTTCCAGTTTTTCTCAAGTAAGAAATTGGTAGCAACTAAATTTTTCGATGAAACACCTCTATGCAAAGCGATTATACGTATAGTCAAATACATAAATATGGCATAATTTAGACAATTGTTGGTTTCTTTTTAAAGGTCAGTTTGCAAACCTAACATAGTAGTTAGATATACAGGGTGTCAATTTGAAAACTCCCACCTCCAATATCTTTGCGTTAGTTGCAAATAATGAATTTCCGCGAGACCCGTCAGTTTTTATATCGAGGGGGACACTTTTATCGAGTATTTACGTTCTTCCTAAATGAACCCCCAAAGGGGGGTATACTTAGTCCTTTAAATATTAAATTGGAAGGGGAGTCGAGTGCCACCTTCTTAGAAATCCCCTTCAATTGTCTTTACAAGGATATTATAATTTGAATTTTTTTAAGCAGCAGTTTTCATGATATTGTGTTCGGAAAAGTAAAAATACCTAACTGTATTAATGAATTGTTAAAAATGTTCTCCATTATGTTCTAAACAATTTTTTTTAAAATAAATATTTGGCATCAACTGCTATGGTCATTAGCCAAACTGCAGAATCCTAAGAATCTGCAAACAATCACAAAAAACGAATAAGTGAAACAAATACACAAACAAGTAAATAGTAGTTAAAATAAATTAAATAAATAAATAAATGAATAAATAGTTTAAAATATCACAGTTTGGAATTATCACAGATCAAAATATCACATCTTCTGTAATAGATTGATCTCCCTAAGATAGAAAACCAATCTATCCAGAGCAGAGTCATTGTCAGCAAGTACTCCTGCTAACGTGTCGGGAAGCCCTAAACGCAATCGTACTGCTCTATATTTACGGCAAGATACTAAAATGTGCTCTATTGTAAGGGTTCGATCACACTCCTCACATCGTGGCCTTGGTGTTCTGGAGAGAATATATAGATGAGTCAAGTTTGTGTGACCAATACGTAACCTGGTAACTGCTACTTGCTCGCGCCTTGAATACATGTTTGGGAAGATCGAGGGTTCTATATGGATTGTTTAATTTCCCTAAGTGCGGTATTCTGCCGAGACCACTCATCCCTCTACAACTCTTAAAATTTTTGTTTAAATATATTAAAAGGTCGTTTGGTCTAACAGGAGTGGTCTACCACTCCTGAGGTTGCAGCACGAGCTGCCTGATCAACAAGCTCATTGCCAGCAATTCCCACGTGTCCTGGAACCCAAACGAGTTCGATGTGCTTATTTTCTTTTACATGTAACAGTAAAGACTGTAGAAGAACGATGACCGGATCCGACGAAACAAAACACTTTAAAATTCTCAATATTATCAAAACTACTAATCCAAAAATAACAAACGAGCATACTGTTGTAAAGGCAATTAAAGGGAATTTTTAAAAAGGTAGCACTCGACTCCCCTTCCCTTAAGATGTTTGGGGTCAAACTTACCCCATTTTAAGGGTTGGTCTAGGGAGAACGCAAACGTTGGTTTAAAGTATCCCCTTTGTAATAAAATTGATGGGTCTCGCGGAATTTTGATATTTTTTACCGAGGCGAAGTTATTGAAGGTATGAAGTTTTCAAATTGACAAAGCCATTTCTCCATCCAATGATAGTAAATTCTTAATTTTGAGCCTCTTATGATACGGAGATAAAATTAGAAAAAATCGTTGGATGGAAAGCGTTGGACTGGGTGTAGTAGTAGTTACAACTCCCAAACTATTTTTTTAAACTTAAGCTCTCGACGTTTTTAATCCCCTCAATCCAAAAAAATGGAAAATTTCATCAATAAAACGAGCTTTAAAAAAATCGATAGAAATAGAGATTAGCTTTCCTCATTCAAATAGAGCACCTCGTACGTCGTACCTTGTATAATTTTAGAGTTTGGAAATGAGGGGGGAGCTTCTGAGCATACTGGTATTATTCTCGGTATATTTTTCAAAATTTGCGAAAGCTTGTCGAATTAGCTTGAACACGTATGTACAAAAGGTCCTGTTATGTTAAAGCCACATCAGTTAGTTTTGATCACAAGTGAAGTAATTGAATAATCGTCCCTACGCCCATCCCTGTACCGTTTTAGTGGACTCTGACACTGCATGTGTCACTTCTTATTGCACAATTATTGCATAAAAATAATCAATAAATTATTCATCACATATCGATAAGTTATTACGCAAAAATAATTCAAAATTTTTTTAAAATTTGAAAGACTGACCTTTAGAAATTAATGAGCGACTCCGAAAATCCAAAATTTAAAAGGCACTAAACGCACAAGTAAAATAACACGAACTTGACGATACCGCGTTCAAAATCATACTAAAGATTGGAAATTTCATAAATCATTGTTACAAATTTAATTTGTTATTTCGTGGATAATTTTTCAAAACCTTATCGCCTTCGACAAAATTTGTAAAAGTGCAACTTATCACACCAACCAAGTGTTTCGTTTTCGCGAGATAAGAGATAACTTGTAGTAAAACTGTTTTAAAAATAAAATTGTTCAATAAAAGAATAAAGGGCCTTTCAATTGATTAGAATATAAAGTGATTCGAAAGTTGCTTTTTTGACGATTTGTAGATTTTTTACTGAAACACCGGTATATTTTGTATTTATCTTCTGGAAATCAACATTATGTAGTTGTTATGACAAATGACTTGTAAAGTTTTTAGAAATTGTTCTAACTCCAAAACAGGATCAGTTGAGCACGAAGTGCGGTCATATAAATTTCGTCAAGTGTAACATTTTCCACAATTCAAAGGATATGCGTAAACTAAAACATTTCAGCTCCTACTTGTACGATCAACATGGGACTAAGAGCGTTTCATTCGGAAGAGAATAAGCTATGAGATTGCTGAAAAACATTTTTACTTAAGGTAGTACTACCGGTTTTAGAATTGACGTTCAGAATTTAATGAAACTTAGCATATTGGTACATTATAATATCATAATTAACCAGTTAAATTTTTGGAGGCCTACAGAGAACTGAAAAAAAGATAAAAATATTTAAAAATTTTTGCCTTTAACATTGATCCTTATGGGAAATCACAGATATTATTTTATTTTACAAAATTGGACGTTCAGATTTTTATGAAATTGGTATCAATAGAAAGAAAAAAATGAATTGAATTTTCTGTATTAATAAAACCTCAACTTTAGAGCTTGTGATAAGAGTAAATAATAAATAATTAAGACAAAACTTACATGTGGCAACGCCGCCAAGAAGGTTAGACGCGCGCGAAATTTAAATATGTACAGAATACGGCTAATGCTATTTGTTTCACATTTTTCTATACCTTTTTTCAGTGACTCTTTTATTTTTCCAATGAAATATTCGTTTTGTACCATTTAATAAGTTTTATTCAGACATTTCATTAGTAAACAGACATTACATGTCAAACCGATAACCTGAAAGGTATTTTTTGTCTCTTTTGCTTTTACGCGGCGTTGCCAAATATAAATACGACGGAAGTCAAATTACAGTAAGCACACATTTGACACTTGTGGTATCGGTAGTACTACCTTAAATGCAATTCTAAAGGGAGAAATTTCAGCTGCAAGTAACTATACTAACTACAGATTTCTTTAGCAAAAACTGCTATTTTCGCAAGTAGTCCAGTCAAATTAATTAGATAAAAATATGTCACTTGAGGGAAAAAAATCCAAGAGTATTGAAAATTGGTATGGTGTTCTTGTTCATTCTAATCTGTAGTTTTTTTCATACTGAAAGTCCTGGAAGGTGGGGGGCGAGCGCGGGGAGGGCGCTGTTTAAAAGCGACTTTTCCTCGTTTTTTCAAATAACTCGCCTCCTGTAGATCGTACCTTGATAAAGATTATTATAAAAGTTATAGAAAATATTATTAGCTACAAGATTGGTTATATGAATTTTTCCATAAGTTTAACCCTTTTCGAGATATAGCGCGGATAAGATGTTACAGTTAATTCCTTTACGGGATGACGCTGTACAAATTGGCGATTGAGTTTCATGAAAGGAATCAGTCACCAAACTTATCCACTCATGGATAATCCGGCACTGAATAGATTAGAATAAAGATGCAATTAAAAAACAGCTCCCCCCGCTCGCTCACCCACCATCCAGGACTTTGAGTATGTTATACTACAGGCCTAACGAACAACCATACCAATTTTCAAAAGTTTTAGATTTTTTCCCCCAGTTTGTTTTATTTGAGTGGGCTAGTGGCTAAAGGAAGGTTCTACAAGAAAAGAAAGTGGCTGTCCGTTAGTGCGCCCGTTTGCAAACAACTTTCACAGCCCTAACTATAAAGCACTTCAATTGGAAAGAATTGTATAGCCCGAATAGAAAAATCAGCAAATAAAAATTCAAGTTTACGGTCGGTCTGTCCGTGTACACAGACAACTTTTACATTTTACAGCCAAAACTGTACGAGCTTGAAAGCTGAAATTAAAAAATCTAATAGCTCTGATAGCAGATTATTAGGCTCGTATGATGTCTGTTAATTTCATTGCAAGGCCTACGAAGCCCGACTTATGTATGTTGACGAGATTATGCATTCATAGTTCGTATAGGGTTAAACAAACTTCTTTGACACCCGCAAAAATTTCAAACTCAATTTGAGGAGTTTCTCGAGTATTTCTATAATGGCCACGCCGTGATCCGTGATATCTACATAAATTTAAATTATGTTGACGTTACTTCATTTACTAACGCAAAATATTTAATTTACATCAATATTGATCAAGAACAACGGTAATATTTACAAATTTTCCCAAATATTCCGCACTTGTCCTGAATACACATTTACATAGTCTACTCTTGTGCATGTGCATTAATTCCCATGTAGATTAATTCAAAATCATTTCAATTTTCTAGTTTTTCGTGTCACTAAACTTTCGGTCGACTACACACGTATTAAATCAAAAATTTGCATTAGGTATACCTATATCTTGAAAGGAAAAAAAATTGTTTTTCATATAAACAAACTTGTTCCCTTTTATTGCATTTAACACGACCGCTTGACCCCTAAACAATTTTGGTAATTTAAATGTTACAATTTTTGTCATCAGTCCACTCCGGTTACTTGTGGTTTTTAAACGCATCCATGCACGAAATGCCATTGTTGCACTTAAATATTCACGTTTCAAATTTAAATCCGTTGAAATTTAATATGACAATTATTATAAGGAACCATTTTTGTGTACCACCAACAGAAAAGTTGAAAAGTAGAATCCTTGGGAATTGAAATTCCCCTCGTCCCGTTTTACTATTTTATTTAACTGGTCGACAAATTTTATAAATAAATACTTGTTGGAATAATAAATCGATCGGTTTTAATCTTTTTACTGTCCGCATAAGTTATAATAGATTAAGTTTGTAAAAATTATATGATACTTAATTTTGTAAACCGCAAATGTAGTTGTTCTGGTGCTAAATTAACCGTAACAAAAGCTATTAAAGAATAAAGGTTAAAATTCAACCTTATACTTACTAACTTTTACAATCTCACCTCAACTTTTAAATTATAACGAAAAATTTACACTCAGATTTATATTATTTGATTTTCTAATCCTCTTTAAAAGAAATTATTGCCTTTCGGCGTTCGAGTCGATACTGTTCCTCCTCATAATATGTTGAAATGAGAAGCACAGAATTGCACAAAATTTGATAGCACGAAAACGTTCATTAGTTTTACGGCTGCTGTCCTACGTCCTACGTAACCTATGCAACCAGGGAGAAATTTTCTAATTTCCAGAGATGAGGGCACCGTAAAGTGAGCCTCGAGCAAAATCCTACATAATATAGCTTCCCGAAAGGTTCCTATACGGCTACAGGTAGAGGATGCAAGAAAAAGAATGAATATTAAATTTACAGCACATTTTGAGCTGTTGTCCAGCTTTTGCTGCACTGAAAACTGAAACGGCTCGTCCGACAAACAAACCTAAGAGACGTAATTTGTAGAAAATGTAGTACTTTACTTTTGTATGGAGATACTTTTCTCATAAATAAGTGCGTAGTTTACAAGTTATAAGCGATAAACGAAGAAAAATCAGTTTTGTTGGGAGATTTTGGAATTTTTGTCAAACTTCAACGCGCTCAGGCGTCTAAACCGCTTATCTGAAAAAAAGCCCTAACAAATGTAATTTGTATAAAATTATGGGCAATCAATAAAGTTAAGCAATTTAAATCTGGGGGCATGAACGGAATATTTCCAGCGTTACTGCAGCAAGGTAGCAACCTGCTGACACGTCTCCACTAAGCACGGTATTTAGAGCCAGTCTGGCCCTGGCCTGTACATTGAGTCTGGAGAGAGAGGTAAAAGTAATTTTCATGTCATAGCTACGCTCAGGCAAAATTCAGGCCAATAAGCCTATCGTCTTTCTTTCTCAAAACTTTGAAAAGATTAGTTGAAAAGCACATAAGGGCCACTGTGCTGAACATTCATCCGCTCAGCCGGTACCAGTTTGCCTATCAATCTGAAAAATCCCGTGAAATGGCCATAAGGTAAATCGTAAACGCAGTTGAAAACACGCTGATGAACGAGGAATTCTCCTTAGGTTTATTCATGAATATTCAGGGGGCTTTAAAGCCCCCTGAATAATACCTCTACAACTCTACACTATTCATAGAAATGTTGTTAGAAGACAGGACAGTCCATCCCGCTATAACCAAATGGATCTCGCATATACGCATATTATACGCTTCGGTAAACACTGCCCGGTAGGAGCAAAAGTAAATCGCGGTTTTCCACAAGGAGGAATCACTTTACCACTTCTATGATGGTGCCTCGTAGTTGACAATCTTCTCAAACGTCTAGAGAAGGAGGGACTAAACGTCATAGATTATGATGACAACATAGACATAATAACAACAGAAAAGTTTGGGGCTATTGTATTTGAAAGAATGCAAAGAGCCCTAAAATCTAATAGAGGAGATAGTACTTGGAAGAGTACCTGACAGTTAATTCGACAAAGACCCCGCTAATCCATTTCACAAGAAGAACAAATACTACTGATGGTAACTGAAAGGTATATACACCTATTCGACATGCCTCTGGAAGCAGTAGAAGCCAAATACTTAGGAGTTATCTTTAATAACAAACTAAGCTTCATAACACATATTACCACACCGATTAGTAAATAAACCGACAAGGGTCCTATGGACCGGTAAGCGGAAGTTAAGCAAAACCTGAGCACTGACACCTCAGTTGACTTACTGAATATACACCCGCTCTCTACGCAGAACGAACAGAGGTGAATTACAACTAGCATCAGCAATAATAACAAGCCATTGCCAGGTTAAAGAGCTACTGAACGACGTGACTAGAAAAAGACTCATTATGCAGAGGAAGAAGAAACTCCAATTCATCTTCTGCTACACTGCGAGGCTTTCACAAAAATCGTCATAGCATTCTCGGAAAGGATAAGAGGCTTCAAAGAACTGCCCAAATTATCAATAGAGAAAATTCTGAACTTTATAAAAAGCACAGAACTCACATAAAAGAAGAGGTGCACAAAAGATCCAAGAAGTCGCGATGCAAGGAACCACTGAGGGCCTCAGAATCGCAATATAATAATAAATAATATGAAGGGGTTCTAAAGTAACACAGTAAGGCATCGGTAAAAAAACTGCTGAAATTTCTACAAATAAGACTTTCCCCCGTAAGAACGAACCTTAATAATTCCAAATTAAACAAAGATAAATTGACTTTAAGACACCCAGTGGCGTGCCTAAAAATATTTAGACATCAACGCCAGTCAATATGGTATATGGTTGGATCGAAATCGCATTCAACTAAGATTTAAATTATACCCGATCTAATTAAATTTAATAAAATGTATTAAAAATATATCAGGTGCATTCAATTATGCAAGAAAATATGTGATGAGAAAAATTGTGCCCAAACAATAATGAAACTGATAGTAGATAACTATCTACTTACATTTAAAACTTCATCATCATCGTCACCGCACGCCATCAGATTAAATGGCAAACCAGACCGGCAACTGAATATCCTGTAAAAGAATTTGCTATTAATTGTTAGGGAAACTATTGTGCAAGGTCTCAACCGCAATAATAATAATAATAATAAACCTCCGAAAGGAAGCAAAATAACCCAAGAAACAGATTTTTCCCTAGGAAAATATAGAGGCAAAAATAACCAGCAACTTCCAATAAACTTCCAGCAAAAGAAACGAAAAATCAATTGTGGCCAGTGGCCATGGCCATTTTCTTCCTGCGTATTGTAAATTCCAAAAGTCAGCCTCTTGGCTGAACAATCTGTTATATGGAGGTGGCAGTTCTTCAAGAAAGGTTTACAAATAAAAACCACAAGTCTTTGGGAAAAACTGAATTATTAAGGTCTGGGGGGTGGGGGCTGTGGGGAAATTTTAAGAATACTATTAATTTATGACTTGGAAGACTCTCAAAATACGTAAAATAAATAGAACGGAGTCCTTCGGGGCGATCCATAGTCGGCATATTAGCTATTACTGAAATTTTCCTTTTTGCACCAAAAGTAAAATTCTGGGTGAAATCTTCTAGATTAGAGCTAACAACATGAATTTTTACAACGGCAAAAAGTTTGCCCGTCTGTAAAAACAGTTTATCTCATAGGCTAATACGGTAACAGAGGAGCAAAATTATTATTATGAGATTAATCATTTTTGATTATTGATAAACAGCTGCTCGAAGGAACAGCTCAACAAAAAATAAATTAAATCTGCATCACGGCTTAACCTGCTCTTTGAAGTCTGAAGTGTCTTATTTTAAAAACAGTGTAAGTTAATCATCAACTAAAATTAATCCAACTGGAACTGGGGCGTTTTCCATAAAAAAATATTTACATAATTTTTACAATTTCGAAACCTTTTTAGAGGCTGCGATATCTTATCGACGGGTTTCGACCACATCGGTTCAGCTTTTAGTCGTACAACTTACGAGCCAAAACTTTTGTATTTTTACGTATAAATTTGTGAAACCAGAGGGTATTTATTGAGCACGATAAAGTTGGTACTTACTACCTACTGTTTTTTCAACAAAACGTGTGTTTTTGTTGGGTGAAACGTCGAAAACGCTACTCCTCCCTAACCAAAAAGTTGGCACTGTCCTTGCAAAAATGTTTAAATCTACTTTAAGTTTGCTCGAAATGACGTTTTTCATTATCTTGAGAATGAGCAGTCGAATGGTAATTTTTGTCCGAGAGAAAGTTAAGAGCAGTGTTAAAATAAATTCTAATAATGTGTTAGTCTGAAAAATGAAAAAACCCACTGCAACTAATTTAATCTGACATTGCTCGGTCCTAAGAGGGCGCCGAGGGCGGAAAAGAGGGACCTCTACTGTTTAACGTGTGTTTCTATTATTTATACGTAGATATCCAATATTTTTATTCGAGTAAGGCAGTTATGTAAAAAGCGTTTGTGTGTAATGGATGAAAAAAATGTCGGATATATAGTAAATTAAAATAAAATGGGCGATCGTTTTTGTTTTGTTTTACATCTGTTAAAATGGCACATTACACAAACATAGGTAGTAAAAAAGTCAAATAATATAAATCTTAAGTAACAAAGTTTCTATATTTATATTCCGCTTCAATAAATTGTCAGAGCAGCAGAAAAGAGAGAAATAAAGCTCATCCGCGGATATTTGTAAAAATATCGAATTACGGAGCAGACAAAAATATTCCTTATGTGGGTAATTTGGAAAAGTTTCGTCGGATGCAAACAGGTGCAAAATTAAATGCAATTTGCTTATTTATAATGGCAAGAATCTCACGAATTTGTTTTTATCTACCTGAATTAATAATATGCTCTTGGAAAAATATTCTAATATTACATTCTTTTTACCGAGAAACGCGATCCAGCGCTAGCTTTTATAAAATACACAAAATGTCGTTTTTTTCAATAATTTGCATTTCTGTTCCTCCTAACCTTAGGCAAGGTTTTTAAGTCGATAAAAAACGAATAGCTGTAAACATATTTATGTACGAAAAGCAACAACTTGTGGGAAGAGTGCTGTGTGTTGGTGGAGGAAGATGGCGGATTATTTAAACCGTAACGGAAACGGATGTGGTCAGAATGACAGGTGTGAATTTGCCCACTTGTTCATCAGAGCTACCAACATGTATATTCATTCAACGAAACATGTCGCTAAATTATCACGAAGATTTAAAGATAACAAAAATAAATTAAATTATATAAATTATTGCCCTAATCGTCGTGAGATCAAAACTATTATTCTTTTAATCAATTTGTGTTACCGCGGTTGTTATTAAATGTACACGATTTGTCAATAAGAGAGTCGATGCAGGGTGGAAAATAGGAAAATTAAAACTATCAATAATTTGAAAAGCATACGCACCTACTTTTTAATTATAATTTGAGTAGGTACACTATGCCGGGTGTAAGCATTCAAAGCGGAACATAGGGAAATAACATTGTAAATTATTTATTTTCAGTTTATTGCTCGCTAGTTTCTTCTACAAGAACGATAATGGTATCCATCGAAAGAAAATTGTCTTAGCCTGAGGCTGAGCCCAAATGTACGTACTTTTTGACAAAAATCGAAATTATAGGATCAATAAGTAATATTTGGTGCAACTAATACAATAAATAAGTGTAGTTCAGGATGCAAACTTCACAAACAAGCTTTTGATTAGTTTTCTCTGCTTTAAACTCTAAACGACAACTTAATGTATAAATAATCAGTTCCCTACTTTTTATTAATTTATACATTTCAGTTTAATATTGTAATGATTTAATTAATAACAAATTTATTTCTAATATAAATATTGTCTCTACATTTATTTAAATTTATTAAAGTCGTAAAAAGTTATGGCTAGGTATAAATAAACTTAAATTAAAACTTGTCGAATATCTTATCATAATGCAAAAAATGTCTTAGGTACAATTTAAAAAATACAAGGTTTAATTATAATTCTAAAATAGTAAAAAAAAGCATGTAAGTAAGCAATAAGGAAGGCCCCAATAAAATAATAAAGAAATTCGAAAAATGTAGTAAAATAAATTAATATCAAAAAGTGCCTTTGCCTTTGAGTATTATTGTAAAAAAAAGCATGGGAATAAGTTTGAATTTTTATTAATAAATGAGTCATTAACTTTTAATTTAGTTGAAATAAAAAACGCCATAGGATGATACATAATAATTATCGTAAGTAAGCTACCTATCTACTACTATCACCTACCACAACGTAATTATGAGTCATCTTTGGTATAATTTTACAAGAACAAGTTTAAACTCGTGATTGGAACTGCTTTGACGTGTATACTCGTATCTGTATAACGTATAATAGAAGCAAAGATTAAGATTTACGTGTGCAAAAGTCGATGTGTAGCAGTGTCAAAGAACCTTTGGTTATTGAACGAGTCATCTATTGTTGTAGTTAAAATATCTATTAATTCTCTCCTCAAAAGGCACAAAGACGAAACGAGAAAGTAGGCCACGCAAAAGGGCTTAAAACGCTTCTTGTGCGTATGATGTACAATAATTCATCAGGAGCCCAAGTCTAACAACTTACTAAAAAGAAATAAATATTCAGAAATTACGTTCATTCGAATGCTGTTTTCAGTAAAACTACTTCAACGAAAAATTTAAAAATTGATAACGTCTAAGACAAAGGGCAAGTACCGCTCTCCTTCAATAACAGTTGCGTGCTTTAACCCATCAGGAGCTGCGACAATATTTAAAAATGTACAAAAAACGAAAATAATCAGAAATGTGCGCTCATGCTAAAGAAGGCGTCTGTAAGCCCACTTGAAAAATTAAAAAAATTGATGAGATCTAAGACAAGCGACAAGTATTCACTGTCTTCTAATAACAGTTCCCTGCACATAACGCATAACCGATCAGGAGCTACTGCAATCTTTCAAAATTTACAAAAACTAAAAAAATTAGAAATGTAGGTACTTTCATTCTAAAGGCGTTTTTAGTAAAAATTCTTCATGAAAACATTTCAAAATTGGTAAGGGGCAATATCAAGGACAAATAACCATTATCCTACAATATCAGTCCTCTGGTAAATAAACCCATCAAGAGCTGCTACATCATTCGAAATTTAAAAAAATTAGAACAAACCAGAAATCAAAAATATATGTTTCCTTTCTGTTTTCTGCAGTTTTCTGTAAAACCACTCGATGTAAAAATTTGAAAATTGGCTCACACAGTCTCACACAAAAGGCTAGTATCCGCTCTCCTTCAATAAGAGTTCCGCGCACAAAACCCATCAGGAGCTGAGACAATTTTTCAACATTTACAATAAACGAAAAAAATCAGAAATATGCGCTCTTGCTAAAGAAGGGTTCTGTAAAACCGCTTGATGAAAAGATGTAAAAATTGTGAGGTCTACGACAAAATAAAAGTAGCAGCTGTCCTCCAGTAGAAACAACAGTTTCCTGTATGTCCCCAGAAGTAAGGCCTACAGAAGATCTAGCTAGTCAATGAACAGGGCCTCCACGTTCAATTCACATATTTAGGAAATTGGAAATTTTGCCAATTAATGGCATTCAATTTATTGCTGTTGGCATAAATTTATAAGCATTAAATGCATTCCATAGATCCATACTATCTCATTTTTGTGCGCTCAGCACCTTTAGACGTTTATGACGAACATTTAGTACCATCTCAATCTCAGTGAATCTCATTCTACGAGAATATTAATAAAAGTAAATTTCATAAAAATTCCGAATGACCGAATAAATTCTCGCCACATAATGCGGCATAAATTGACACCCTAATTAAATTAGGCATTTTTACCTGTATGCCCAATGCCCACCCAACCACCACGACTGTATTATATTTATTGCTATTATGCTATAGACGCATAAACCAAACTAGAACCGACTTGCATATTTGTATTATGTTTCTGTTTATTGTTATTATGGTTAATAAAAAACAGTAGCAAAAATTAGTCCAAGAACTGGAGATAAAAATTTAAAATACTATATTAAACATGGAAAACTCACCTTTTCGAAGTCGTTGAATAGGCGAAGGTAAAATTCTAAGAGGCACAAAACACGCTAATGAACGATACCGTGTCCAAAAATGTACTAAAGCATTATTACAAAAGCTTATCAATTCATAATTTCGAACATAACTTAATGTGCAAATCGCAAATCCTATCTTGTCGAGTCGACCATTTCTATATATATTTTGTTGACGCTGAAAGAAACATAAACAATAATTAGTTCGGTAACGCACATTTTCTGTATAATTTCTAGTTCTAATGTGAAATGAGAGTACACTTTTAAAAGATTACCCAGCTCAGGGGCCCAAAATCCAATAAATAAAAAGCAAACGCGTGCACCAGATAGTATGTATAATATTTTCGGTGCTAACTATTATTATTTTTTGTTTTTCAGTGCACCTACTCCCCAGTTATTTATTTAAAAATGAGTAATAAAAAAGATCCTCGAAGTATAATATAACATTTTTATTCTCCTGCGGGCTATGTTCTTTCAGTTTTACAAATAAATATGGTATTAGCATTGGAATTAGTAACAGCAGCATTCTTATAATCTCTTCGATTCTTAAGCGAATTCTCTCCTTTTACTAGTAATCGAATTCCTTAAATATTTTTTCAAATTTTTATTTACTATAATCCCTATTGCCCTAATATTACCTCTGTATCTCATAACTCATAATGAGCGGGTAATGAGCATTACCCGCAAGTAGAATACTGTGCTTTATCCGCAACCGTAAAGTGACATTTATAAATGTTAACTAAAATATTTAAGTTGGTAGTACGTAGTACTGAATTTAATTTTGAGTTGAACTTTAATTAATTTAACAGTTAGTTGGCTGTCAACTGGCGTAAAAGTGAGCTATGTAATCTAACAGGTTATGATACACATTACTCTTATCAAAAATGCCATATTAAATATGTAATGAGTGTATTGTTTAACGGTATATTATTGCAATTTTATTAATTTGCAATATACCTACTTACCTATACTCCTTGGTCGAAAATGTATAGAGTGACTCATTTTAAGAACTTAGACAGCCACGGGAGGTGAAGCGTGCAAGACGGGTCAATCCCAATACACACGCCTATGGATTGACCCGTCTTGCACGTTTCACCTCCCGTGGCTGTCTACTTCTTAAAATGAGTCACTCTATACATTTTCGACCAAGGAGTATACTTATCAGAATCTTTGAAATAATCTCGTAAATAATCTTTTTTATAGCGTTTAATGCATGGCTAATACAAGCACTGACTAAATAGAAATGGCACTTGCCCAATTGACATGTGAGAATTGCGATTTTGAGATCCTCTTCGTGGACTTGTGCGTTTGCCAATTTATTGGAAATCGAAATGACAACTCTTTGAAAATAAATGGAAGCAGTCGAGAGGGCATTTAAATGCCACACGTTCAATATGGCGAATTTGTTTTAGATTTGAAAGCTCCTAACTCCCATAGGAGGGTTTTGAGCATATTTAACGTATTTATATTATGTGGCCAATAATTTGGAGAAATATTGGCGGGGAGCCAGGATTGCTTTGAAATGGTGTGAAGTCCTTATAGACACTACTTTTTCGACACACCGGTATAAAATATGTTCTAGACTAGACGGAGCGAAATTTCAATTTTTCTAAACAATGTTTACTTCTAGCACATACAAGTAGGTACTAAAAAATGAAATCCGCGAGAATGCTACTCATTATTGGGCAAGAAAAGGTAACAGCAGCAGCTTGTAAATGTTAACAGCGATCAATAATATCAGTATTTATTTATTTATCATTCCACCACATCAATAAAAGCACATTTTTAAACTTTCCACTTAAAAGTTATTATTTCTTTTCATCGGAAATAGAACGACAATTTTAAAATAAAAATATTATTAGTCGATGTAATACAAATACGATGAAAAACTTTTTTCATTAAAAATTACGAATTCTATACCTAGAAAAATTTTACCAATTTAGAATAAATTGAAAATAATACCAAAACTTCCAACTATACTTACTTTCGTATTGCTGGCGAATTGGTGTTTACAAGGAAGTCGTTATAATAATAATAATTATTCTAAATTATACATATTACTAATTTACAAAATAATCCGAGCTGCGATCCACGTGAGTGACGGGCTTTTTTTATGCGCTGATGCAATAGTTCTAAATTACTAACTAATATCTACTAATATCCGAATATCCCCATCAAAGGAAAATGCGAGATGGGTAGCTCTGGTAACACCACGTGCTATCCATATTTCCTGACAATTTTAAATGTCCACCCAGAACCTTGTTGGAATAACATGAGGATTTTCGTGTCCAAATTACGAGTAGTGGTGAAACTTGAAAGTCTTCTCACTATTACACCCAGGCATCGTTAATAAAACAGACACTGTGATAGTCAACTCTACGACACGACTCCATCCATAACAACTTGAGCATGGCTATATAACCAAGTCGAGCGAGTGATTGAACTTGCTGGACGCTACTTCGCTACTCACTAAGTATTTTACAAACAAGACTAGAGTCGGTTTGCTCCTTCATTTCAGGTGTTGGAAGCCTTGGTGGATTTTGGCAAAGATTTGATTGGAAACAAGAAATTGCACGATTGAGAGTCTGAGAATACAGACGACGAGCTTCTAGAATAATTCCACATGTATAGAAACTACCTACAATAGCCTGGGGGCTTTTCGCTTAATTACAACTTTTTACTCTTTCCTTTCTACGAAAGCACCCCTACAAAGTCTACAATACAGGCTAAATACAGTAAGGATGTCTGACGAAAATTAGTCGTCACTGGAAACATAAGAAATTCACTACTCTTTTAAGACTTTTCACCATAGTAAGACTTTCTACTTTCCGCGTGGTTGTAAGTATCGATATATCGATATTTCGGTATTCTGATAGGTATAGGTAATATCCATATTCCCAGTTTCGGCACAGGGCCCTTCCCAACGCCACAAGAACAGAATCAGAAGATACTGGTCGCGTCACAAGACATGAACCAGAGTTAGCGCATCTCGATAAGCAACGACGAATTCCGATTACAGATCAAGCCCTGCTACACCACTTCTTTTAATTTAACTCGGCTTTCGGGTATGAGGGCGGTACTTAAACAGCTATTGCGCACCCAAATCCCCTCTACTTCTGGCTCATGTCCTGTGACGCGACCTGTACATATCAGTAAAAATCAGTGTATAAGTTATCCTTCTTAGTCGTTAGATCTAGGGACACTCTGTATACTATTGTATATGACAAACCATAATTTGGGGGGGGGGGGGGTTAGTATAATACGCTCGTACAGTTTGGCCATTCTTATCACACCCGGTACTGAACAGAAAAACAAAATAAATAAATTCCTAAGGAAGGAGCAGGGAGCAATCAGCAATCGCTCCCCTTGAATCTGCTCCTGAGATACTATAGAGGTATAGAGTGTAAAGTGTACGTATTTTACCTTCTACCTAAAAATTTTTTATCTAGTAATATATAAAAAGGTTTATAAACGCCTTAGGTTTACGCGTGTACTACCTACTAATTAAGCAAACTGGATATTTCGAAACCCTTAATTTAGTGGCCTAAACTGCGAAAATGCAACTGATTAAAAGGTTCGGTATCAGCTAAAACATTAGTCATGTATTTATCGGATAGGGATACGTACTTACATTACAATTGACTAAGGAATTAAATGATAAGTAGGTAGTAGATAATTAAATTAGCCTATCGAGAGCAAAAAGCAAGCAGTCTGATAAATACAAAACCGATGATTAAAATCGTAATTATTGCAAAATTTAAAAATAATTCCTGGAAATTGTGCAAAGTATTTAGAAATGCAAATTATTTTGCAAACCCATCATTAAGTCATTTTGATTTGAGTAAAACAATGACTAATTGACAGTGTTTTGTTATCGAGCACCAATTCAAGGTTTCGCCTTACAAAAAAAAACTTTTTTTCTTTTTCGATGCCAATTCGAAAAAGTTGAACGTATTTAAATTTTAAAATCATATTGTTCTCTGTTCTATTATTTGTATAGGTAGCTCAAGTAGGTGCTGCCACCGTTACTAAATTTTCGAACTACGCGATCGCATATCGGCTCGCTCGTGTTTGAACTTCATTTCCACTCCAGAGTTTAGTGCGTGAGGATGTACGAAAATAAGTCGTACGACTCGCGAGAAAATTTTCCACTTTTAAAAATTATCCACAAAAACAAGTTGCCAAAAGTTTCGACTTTTTGAGAAAAAAAAATTTGTTTAATTGAAATTATCAGCTGTGTTATTGCAGTTTTTGTATGCGCGCGCACGGGTGATTCCCCACTACGTCCAAAGTGGGGGTGAAACAGCTGAGCATTTGATACTAACCCAAAACACAACTTGATCGTGTTAGTTGCGCTGTTATCGTCTCGACGTTGGCATGCGATATGCTGAGTAATCTGAAGTGCAATTGAAATAGCACTTGCGAGACTTGGTAAATAAACTTTAAAAATAATTTTTTTCGAAATCGTAGTGAGTTTACGGAATTAGTGTGAGGTGAAGTGTTTGTTACATTATTGTGGATAAAATGGTGCCCCAACAAAATTTGGATGATAGATCCGACAGCCCCACCGAGAGTGGACAACCTGTCTTTGGATCCCAACTGATTGACAAAAATTCGTCTACACCCTACTCTGATGCTACTCAGGTAGGAATTTTTCGAATTTTTAGCTCCCCTAAAATTTACCCCTTGTGTGTGTGACTTTAAAAATATTGTGCGTTTTTACTCAGAAAGTGCTTAAACCTTGTTTTCTTAAATTAACTCGCGTAAATTTTTAAATAACTTAAAGGAATCGAGTAAACAAAGATTTCTTTCCGGCAATAAATTAAAACGAACTGAATTTTCTCTTCGAAGGGTTCGTTTTCTCCTTCACTATAAAATAGCAAACTTCATTAATTTGGCATCCGAATTGGAGTAACTTGAAAACTTCGGAAATAATTTTCCGATTTCAGAAGTTCATTTCGAATGGGTAACTTGACAAAAATTTTCTTAATATTTCGTTTTCCGAAAATTTTCCAAAATTTTCTTCGAACTTCCAATTGGACTTGCTGGACTAGCCCAATTTCTTACAATTGTCTTTCGGAATGTAACTGTAGTTTAATTTTACAAACTTGCAGTTTTCGAAAACAAATTTTCCGAAATTGGATTTCCACGGAAACTGGAATCGTTCAAAATTTTCACTTCGAATGCACCTCGGACTTGTCGAAATTAACTTATTTTGGTTAGTTCCAAGTTTTTTTGTTTTCCGAAAATTACTCTGGATAATTGTATTTTTCCTAAAACACTAATGGCGGTATGGCTAGTTTCATATTTGGAAAACTCATAATTGCTTATTTCTTGGAAATTATAAAATTATGGCTCGTTTCGTGTTTATCCAATCGAACTTCTCTCTACTTCTATTTTAAACTTAAACTGTGGGAAATTTCCAAAAAATCATTTCCATTAATACCTACTACCTATGCGAATCTAAAAGTTTTCTGGGAAAGCCCCTGTAATTTTGTTTTAAGTTCAAATATTCGCACATAACAAGTTCATTCCCGACGCTCGAACTTGAACTTGATTTCGTAAATTTTTCAAGTGCATTAAATTTTTTCTTTCGTTTAGTTGCTTCGTCCTCCACGACGCAGTTTCCAAAAATAATCCACAATTACCTCGAGAAAATTAAACTTATAAGTTATAACTTTTTCGCGTTTTTCTCGCTTTTACTTTCATTACGTTCTCGAAGGTTACCAATTTTTCGCACGTGTGATTTTTGGTGAGAAAATGGCGTGGGTGTTTTTCTCGATCCGATTTAAAATTTAATGTAACGCGGCGCTGCTCGAAGAAGTCCTGTTTCGAAAAGTAAAAAAAAGAGAATTGCATCCAGCGCTATCGTTTCCGCCCGAAATTTACCTTAGGGGTCCTGAAAGAAAAACGACGTGAATTGGAAACAAATTTTATGTCTAAAATTGGTGAAATAAAAATAGACGCTCGGTTTAAAAATGTTTAAGTGAAGTCGAAAAACCATTTATTATTCCCCAAATTCGACGTTGGGAAAATTGAAGAATTTTAGTATTAGGGAAGATGGTATAGACCCAGTCTCGAAAAATGATTAATTAGTTGGAGAAAGATCAACAAGCTGCCAACTGAACGAATTTCTCAAATTGGTTAACATCTTAAAAACGAATTACCAACTCAAAAAGGGGATGAAATTATTGTTAAAAAAATGATTTATCATTTCTTCGTTACTTTTAATGTTTTTAAAATTGGGTGGAACGAGCGAGCGTCTTCTTCGAGTCACGCTCGAATTTGGTAAATAAATTAACTTTTCCAATTTTGGCCTTTCTATAAATTCGTATAAACTGCCGTGTTTTTTTCACCTCGTTTTAATTAATTCCGGTGAGGCGAGTAAACTTGCTCGAATTTGTTGTAACAAATATGACAGCGTGATCAGCTGAGGTGTTTGGCTCGATTCAAGGTCTATGAGTCAGTAATAACCGCACTCTCACTTGGTGTTTCTCGTCGATACGTGCGGCTGTCGTAAAACAAAAATTTTGTAATTTTAACCTTTAACGTCCGGAACTTATCTATGATATTCGATTAACCTTCGAGAGCCTCTCGAAAACGTAAAACTAACGAACCCTCCTCGTATTAATCCAGTTCCTCCGAACTCTCAATATTGGTACCTAATTTGACTCCACAAAAAAAATCCGACTTTAAACCTTTTTTTTTCTTCTTGGTCGGGATCAAATTTGATTTAGAAAAAAATGGTTTATTTTATTACGGCACGCCTTGGTTATAATTTATTACCAACGAAAACCTTGACAAACTCAAGGTAAAAATATGAAAGTATTTTAAGGAGATCAGATCGGATAATAATTAGTAGCTGTCTTCTTATTTCAAAACTTAAATCTAAATTTGTCCAAACGAAACGTGTTTTGAATTACTTTACAAAGTATCTTTTCGAGCCAAACTCGGTGGGAGACCATAAGTTCGTTCCATCAAATTTTTGGACAAAGAATCTTTGATTTATCTGACGTTTGACGGTTTCGATTGTAAATACGTTTGGAATTCTATTTTTTTAGATGTAAAAAAATTTATCGAATCTCACGAATTTTTCATTTCACGGTTGTAATTGGATTGTTTGGTTTGAGTTTTGCTATCTCTCAAATTGTTTATTGGATGCTAAGCTATAATTATATAGGAAGTTCGTTCGATATGGTCTCAATTTGTCTATTTATTGCTGAATCTATAAGTAACGGTATTTCATGATAAATGAGAAAAAAAAGTTTCGAAATTGCTATATAACTAACATTAATAAATGATAAGCATCCATTTATTTTACCGTATATAGCATAATCCGAGAGTAAATCAGTGGCGTAACTAACGACTAATATAATTTTTTTTCTTCGTCAAAAACGCAATTTTATCCTAAATGGTCAATCTGACAAGAAAGTGTTTTACATGAAAGTTGCTCTACGGCGAATTGTCTTTAAACGGGCCTCGGGCCGGGACCTCGGGCAACCCTTTCCAAGCTCTGCTCTTCGAAGTTTAAGAGTCTAAAGTCATAAAATTTACCCTGATGGAATTTTTTATCTTGCTCAAAAACTGAATTTTATGTTAAATGACCCATCTGACAAGAAAGTGTTTCGTATGAAAGTTGTTCTGCGGCGAATTATCTTTAAAAAAGATCCCTTTCGATTTTTACGAATTTGCAACCCTTTCCGAGATATCTGCTCTTCGAAGCTTAATAAAATTTTGCAACGTTGTAAGAGCGTTGTAAATATCGACCAAGGGTTGTGCAATTACAAGTTCAAAAGTTGTATTACTTATTCACGCCAACACTCGCCCTTCGGAGTAATTACGAGGAATGAAGAAAAACGAGATTTAAAGTGAGTATATCCTGATTTAAAACTTCGTTTTCTTCCGAATAGCTCGTCTTGCAAATTTTTTTAATAAAAATCGATTCTACTGCGTATTGACTATGAAAAATTGCATTAGAACTTATCAAATCAAAAATCTGTGTGGAGTACGAAAGACTTTATTAATTAAAAGTTGTTGAAAAGCGATATTCCATATTCACGCTAAAACCGACCCTTTGAGAGTAATAATTGATCGTTTAGAATGAACGAAAACGAGATTAAAAGTATCCCCATTAAAAGCAGTACTACTCGTTTGATCAAAAACTGTTTTGGGCCAAACTTTATCCACAATTAAATTTGTTAAAAGTTAAATGGTGGGTGTTTTACATTTGGGTTTCGGAAATCGTAAGTTTGCGATGAGAGATCAAATCACCCCGGTCGATGTTTAATCGACTGGTCTTGGAACTTCTTAAAAAATCGGCACATAATTGGCTACCATCTTCTATGCAAATTTTTCAATTGCGCGAATATTCTCACGAGATCTTTTACGTGCGTTAGGTAATAGAAAATCGAACTTATAAATATGAGATTGACGGGTCGTAACGATATTTATCTCTGCCGCTTCCAGCACTTCTTCTTGTTTACGAGAGTAATTGTGGAAGTCCCTGCTCGGGCGCAACGAATTGTGGAAGTCCCTGCTCGGGCGCCAACTTTTTACAACGAAAAATTTGCAAGTTACGCCACTGGATAAACTAAGTATAAAATGTCTAATAATCTCTCTAAGAGAGAGAAAATCTCATTTATTTCGAGAACTAGTTACGCGAATAAATCAAATGTTCTCGAGAGCTGGAGAAAAAAAAAATAAAAACAACACACTTCGAAAACACAACTCAGAAGACGGGAGATATGAGGTGAATCGCAGCAGCAGGTCGTGCGGTTCATGGACTACTAGATCACCGTAAAACAACTTTTTTTTATATCGTGTCAAACTTTTTTCTTATTTACTTTTACCATAACCCATTATAACGATAATTTATCTGGATATTTGAGCAATTTCCTTAATTTTAAAAGCTCCGAGAAAACAGAAAAGTAAATTGAAAAGTAGTAAAGTAGTTTTCACAAGTTCAACGCTGTTTGTTTGTGGTTCTTTTTTTCTTCGTCGAGTTTTAAAAAGTTTTTAAACAACTTTTCAACTTGCTACAACAGTTTTAGTCGCTTATAGAAATATTTAATAAAATTTTCGACTCGCTTCTGGCACAAAATCAAGCTTATGGTAATTTAATTTGCCAAAGTAAGTAGATTTGTAATTTGTTCTGCTCTGCATGTTTTCCCATTATGTAACCATCCTAATACATGCACAGACACACTTTCCCTCCATACAATCTACGTAATTTACATTCGCAATTGAAAGTAAATAAATAAAAATTTCTCGCTCTCCCTTTTAACTCTCGAGGATGGATTTTTGAGTTGGCAAATCGCGATTTTTGCCCTTGAATTTTAAGTACAATTTATGTATCGAGTTATATACTTGAGAAAATAACCACCAAACCGAGTGTAAAAATTATCGTTCGGTGTAGCGGAAATTAGAGTGATACCATCGCCGAGGTCGAACTAACCTTTACTTTAATCTTGTAAATGTTGTGCGTATTTGCATTTTTTATTGGTATCCTCCAATAAAGGAAACAAAACGACCTCGGAAAAAAAATCCTTATTTACTCATTTATAACCTTTGATGTTAATGTGGAAATAGTGAAGAAAAGGATATGTTGTATACGAAGGGGGTGACTTCCTGTATTGCCAAGTTCTTATTTTTAGTTGCAATTTAACTCTACAATCGTGGAATCGTAGACGACTTTAATGGCTTTATTAGATTATTTAAATTGCTCTTCTTAATGAAAGTTTACAATCGCGTTTCTTCAATAATTTAACAATTATGTCTCAATTGCAACATGAACTAGTAATTTTAGTTGGAAAATTTAATATGCAATAAAAGAATAAAAACTTTTGTACTTGCATGTACCACTTTTGTCAGGCAAAGTACTTATTACGTGTTACCTACCTACCCTTGTGTACGCTTTACATGATACGTACAATAAAATGGTGTTTAAGTATACAAAAATGTCGTGTCTTAAAAGGTCGTGTAGTTCAATTGGATTACGGATCTAAAAGTATTACCTCGTTTCGTTCCTCGGAGGCGTTCCATCGACATGGTGCTCTAGCCACACCACGTCCATCATATAAAAATTTTTGTCTTTCGAAAAAAGGGTACCTACTTCGGGCTTTCTTATTATAAATGTTTTTCAACGCGTTTAAACAATTTCGTGGTTAGACTTTAAAATCGGATCGGATCTTTTGAACTTCGATACGCACGCTCTGTACAAATTCGGCATTAAGAACTAACAGTGTCCAGACGATTTAAATTTAGGCCCGCCTAAAAACGTGAGAAATTCAATTAATTTGTATTTTGGGAGAAAATTATGGGCTGTGATGATTTGGAGGTCGGACCTTGGCCGACGATAATAATTACTTGGGAGCTTCATTGGGCTTAAGAAAGCGCTGCTAACTGCAATTTTCAAATCAACTTATCTGAGTCAAAGTACATTATCCACATACCCTACAGTTCTAAAAGATCGTAAGATTAGGGCTGCGAATTTACGTCTTCCCAGGAAACCGCGTGGAGAAAGAAAATCAAACACATCGAGACTTTGAACCGTTATCTTTTTCGCTCAGATTTTCGTTCCGGTTCAACTTGAAACAAATTTTTCGGTTCAGTTCCGGTTCGAAGCCCTGCAAATCGCAACTATTAACAGAGTATTTTATACCAAAGTTACACCAAAGGTCAAAAGGGTTCCATTTTCTACTTCTTCGTCTTCCGAACGGCCCAGTCCTCGCTAGCGACTCGGGAAAACTAAATATTTCGCGAGACCTCGCGTCTTTTCTAAAAAATTCGAAACAACAATTTTATAACCAACTCTCACTTCTTCAATTATTGATTAATTTAATAAACACTCGCAGATAGTATCGAAAAAACCAAAGCCTAACATCAATTACGCAAGTCTTATGCTTATGTGTGCTTCCATGCAAAACAAATCGGCATAATTATCAAAGTGGGCCAAGGTGTTAACTTTGGCATTAATTTTTTCAACAAAAATTCTAATCTGAATTTAATTTTGTATAAATTACACAATCTTCGCGCTCAATTAAGACGAATCGATTCGAAAGAGCACTTTTGGGCCTAAATTGGGCGAGAATCGAAGTCGACGATGTTGTAATTCATCAAAAGATGTTGGAAGATTGCGTTAATTAAAATTAAATTAATTAGATTTCGACATATCCTACAATTAAAGTTTTAGCACCGTAATTATATACTACCTGGTTCAATACACACGTATCAAGCGAGATATTTTTTTGCTCTCCATTGTTTTAATGCTTTACAAATTATGTTAACTTGGAACATGCTACTGACAAGTTGTTATTAAGTAAAGTAGGTAAATTATACACGATAATGATTTAGTGGCGCGCAAGGTTATTTATTAATATTGTGTTGCATCTCGTGTTGCTTTCTGTTCGAACTTAATATATTATGGCGCTGCAGCGCCGCGGCGCAGGAACCCAAAACCGTTGACGTGTGACAAATAACTCGAAATAGTTGTGGAATTTAGGGTAAAGAGACGAAGTTGTCTGTTTTTTTTTCTTTTAACAAGGTCCTCTGTTCCACGTTCCACGATCTCAAAGCACAAGGCATGAATAATAAGTAATCAAAGTTGCAGCATCCTTGCAAAAAAATTGGCATTCCCCACACGCACCAAACCCCACCGCGTACCCTCTTCTTTAAAGATTCAAAGTGAAAATGCGATTTTTTTTGTGTCAAATCGACTTGCGAGCGATTTCTTTAAACGGTTAATGAATTTTGTAAACGACGTCATTTTTATTTTGCTGTTTTGGTTATAAAAAAAGAAAAGAGAAGAAGAAAAAAAGAATGGGACACAAATGACTGGCGCGATTTGTTTTTCCTATTTTCCAACACAAATGAGGGTAGTTTGTCCAACTAGAAATGAATGTTATGTCAGATAAAAGGAAATTTATATATCGCGATCACGACATTTTTATTAATTTAAAATTTTCTCGTCTTTTCCGACTTTTTGCCTACGGCGACGACGACGCTAAATCGACACGTGACGAAAAAAACAGGTAATCTCTCCTTCCCGTAAGAGCGTGATTTCAATTAAGCGTTTGATCGGGAAGTAATAAAGAGGGACTTTTTGGCGTATTAATTTGTGTTTAGGAAATTGATTTTTTTCTTTATTTACTATTAAAATAGAAATGGGAATTTTTGTTCCTGGTGTGATTTGGCACCGTTTTAGTTATTTAATTTAGCGCTCAACCTTGGATTTAGTTTCCCCGCTGCTTCTTCCCTGCAGGGTTGGATTTCTCGACTCCCCCCGTTTTGTAGCTGGCACTTGTTTATCCTCGTTCTTACAATTATTGCAAAAAGCGTCCTTAATTGATTGAATTTGTAAGCTACGAAGAACAATATTGTTGCTGCAGGCGAGCTATTGTTATAATATCTCGGGCACGGCCATTGTTCAATCTTCGAGCTAACGCTTTTAAACTAATGCGTCTGTCGGTGTTGTCGAAAAAACTATAAGTTGCAGAAAAAGCTTCCTTGTACTAATTATTGTTAATGGCTTTTCGATTTGAAGAAGCTTTCAACATTTTGATTAACAATAAGTTACTTGTTTTTGCGCTAGTGTTAATCTCTAAGTACCGCTCCAGACAGTCGTACGCCATCAGCATTATATCATTGTAAATTGCTCTACTAGGACTTCAAAGTGATTCGACTCGATATAGGGTTCGGTTCTCTTAAGTGGAGACATTTAAAAACTATTTCGAGATGAATTGATACTCTATTGGTCGGCTACTTAGGAACCACGTACTCACTCAATATGGTATATTGGTAAATTCCTCGAGACCGCTAAGCTATATCCTCACTTAGACCTCTAGTTTCGAGTCGATTTCGTGTGTCAATTGACTGGTATGAATTTCTACATTTGTAACTGAAAGTTCTTGTCTTCTAATGTCTGCAATTGGTGTGATGATGTATGCAACTTTCAGTTGTCCGGAGCGGTCTACGATTAGCAAACTACTTCTTTATCCATCCATCACTAAAAATTGAGTCTTTGAACCCTCGCAATTCCCCGAGAACCGTAAAAGGAGGAAGAAAGAGAAGAAAAAAGCGATTGAATTCGCATTATAACTTTGTGGCGATGGTCTTTAAAAGAAAAATGTATTTTCGTACGAGTTGAAAAATGAATACAAAAACGGAACAAAATTTATGTGCCTCGTCATGAAGAAACTTGCCCGTTAATATTAAAATAATGAAGTTACGCGTCACCGATCAGGAACGTCATTTAAAATCATCACGCAGTAAGTTTCAAAACAATCTGTTCTTTGATCAAGATCCATCAAATTGCTTTTCACATCACGAAACTGCTGTTTATTAATCGACTGAAGAAAATTACGTAACATAATTTTTTCTCTCTCTTTATTTATCGTTTTTTGTGCGCTTTTTTGATTTCATTAGCGCTCGATTAGGTTACCAAGTGCATTTTCGGCCTTGCTCGCTCTGGGGGCGATTTTAAAGCGGTCGTTCGGGAAAAAATCCCTATTTTCATTTTGTTATGTCCGTTAACCACGAATGGGCAAATTTGCATATTTGTTCATCAAATCAAAGCGTCGTTTTGTGTTCGTCCCTCCGATAACACCTTATAATGCAAACTAACCCTTAAATGGACACGCTCTCGGTATTTATTTTAGCGTGTGCGTTTTTAGACTTGATACATCACGAATGTGTGTTAAACCGTATAACAAATTCTATCAAAACGAATAAGATTGCGTGCTTTCGGATTTATATAAGAAAATTCTCGTTTTAGAAGAGGGTAAAAGAAAAAAATATAACGGTGGGATATAAAAGTTTTATGTTTTGTTTAATTAGGCAGAGTGGTTGGCACGGCTTTTATTATAGAGGCTCATGGTGTTTTTGGAACAGCCTGCGATATCACGATAATGGAATTCGTTAATCTTTTATTCTCCTCACCGTTTAACCACCCTCTCTTTATGTGTGTAACCAAACATTAACTCGACAATGTCCAAGTACTTCCCGTTAATAACTTTTCAAATTTAATTAAACAGTTTGTACCTTTGCGCGTCCGTTGCTCTCGCAAAAATTTTATTAAATTCTAAATTTATACACAGGGTAAGTCGAAAATGCCAAAGCGAACTGGATGGTTGTCTACAAAACTTAGGAAATCGAAAAAAAAATTGAGAAATTTTTCAAATGCGACACCCTGTATATTTGAACAAATCTTGATTCTTTATGTCTTCGCTAAAAAATTTAAAAATTCGATCGTAATTGCTCCAAAACGGATGGTTCTCGAGGTGTTGTTTCTGAAACAAGCTTCGCGTTTACTCGTGTTTGATCCATCCTCTGCCCATCCTATACAAGAAAACCGAATCCTAATTTTTGTTCAAGTTACATAATTAAATTTACGAAATGTAGCAGTAAAATGGAATAACTGAACATCCTCTATCTCTATAACAAGCTTATTACAACACTAAGATACACGGAGATAATTTATGAGTTTAAAATAAGAAAGTAATCTAAATTGGCTGTTAGCATCTAAAATCCAATTAGCGTTTTATAAATAAATTTATTCAATATTCGTTTAGCTTTTTTGAGAATAAGCAAATGCAGCACGTTTCGTATCGATAGCCTTGATTTTAAGTCTTTGGAGCTCTCGACAGTAAAGTTGACTCTTTCCGTACATGCGCACGCGATCTTCGAAACGTGAAAGGACATCAGCCTTATTAGCGACAAGCGACAGTATTGTCCGATTGTCCTTGTCTTATCCCTATACGTCTCGTTCAAATTAAAAAAAATCGAGCCGTTCGTAACTAAATTTTTTCACAAACGCACTTCTGTTACACAAGGCCACACTATGATTTATTTGCACTAAGAGTGGTGTTGATTAAAATCGTTCCACGACTCGTTCGTTTAAATTTAAAATTCTAAGCTACCATTCTTTACGTACAAACGAATACTAATTATTCTTTCAAATTAATTATGCGCAATTTTTTTTATTATAACGCAACAAAAATGCAAATGAACTACAACCGTTTTTTTTCTCATTTCAGACAAAAAAGAACAATCCAAACCACATCAAAAGACCCATGAATGCGTTTATGGTATGGTCTCAAATAGAACGTAGAAAAATATGCGAATTACATCCAGATATGCACAATGCGGAAATATCCAAGAGATTAGGTAGGCGTTGGAAACAATTAAGCGACGAGGATCGTCAACCGTTTATCGAAGAAGCCGAAAAATTACGTCAATTGCATCAAAAAGAATACCCAGACTACAAGTACCGTCCCAGAAAAAAGACGGCCAAGCCGACGCCCAAAGGTACGACTACATCCAAAAAGTGTAAGAAGAGTCCTCTAAAATCGCAAAGAAACGACAGTAATAATAATAGCCATTCGCTAAACGAAAAGAGATCCTATATATCGATTAGGCGTAGTAGTGCATCCGACGTAACGTCCAAACTTAAAGATCGACTAGGTTTAGGTAGACAAAACCCGTCGAAACCGGCGACGATCACGACGCTATCGCCCATAAACTTCTTAGCGACACACGCTAAAGTTCCATCCAGTCCGACTTGCGACACCCCCGACTCTCCAGAAAGTGCGACGCTCTACGACGACAATATGTTGATGGATACGGACGTGAGTCGCGTATGTTCGCTTCCTTGTTACATCAAGGAAGAGCCCGACGATAAGATGTCCGTTCAAGATACCACCCTCGCGGATTTGGACACGATAACGGACTTGTTACAAGTCGAAGGTGAATTTAATTTAGACGTCTTAGGTGATATCGACACATTCGAAACTGCATCGAACAGTTCGGGTTCTCATTTAGACTTTTCGTGTCCACCGGATGTGACCATGATGTTAACGAGCGTTTGGCCGGATCAAGCGTTGTTTACAAATTGTTGAAGGGAGATATAAAAGACTGTGTTTCGTCGATTTTTAATCCGTGCGTGCGTCGTTCGTCGACGACGCCTCGAAAAAATACAATCAAGATTTATGTACCGCGCCGTGTGCAGTCCCGAGTAAGTACGGCCCATTGGCACGCGTCGTTGCGTTGTTTGTTAGTTCATCTTAAGTACGCGTGTCAAATTTGGTACATGGTCGTTTAATCGCCGTCATTTAATTATATTTAACCCCCTCCCCCTTATTATGATCTCATTTTTGCGTTTTTAAAAATAATTGTTCATTATAATATAGCGCGTTCTCATTTTTTTACAGTCACCATACGTATAATAATATAAATAGTTAGTTGTATGTTTAACCTTCCCTCCCGGATTCAACCAGTTGTTAGTGCCTAGCTCAGTATGTCGGACCCAAATCGCCCGGTCCTAGAACTCTTTCGACACACCTTATTCAAAAAGAGAAATCCCTTTTCCCCAAAACGGAAAGGACACAAAATCAGGCTGTGATTCATCGTTATGATGACCAATTTTAGTTGTGAAGTCCGTAGTCTGACGGTTTTCTGCTTTAAACCACGTATAATAATTCCGGGCGCACGTTTCTTCGACGCCGTCCCGCCACTTAACCACGACATGGCTTCAGGTGGTGGTGGACAGCCGATTTGTCTCAGAAATACTGCCAAACGCAGACACTTCGTCTTGAACGTTCTCATATTAAATAATATACACAAAACTCATCGTAATATATAAGTTCTATCGTAATACGTTATTCTTCATATTATAATATTTCGTTCGTCCAGAGAAGAAAATAGTACTTAAAAAAATTTTTGTTCGAGTTGTGTCTCAGTCTTCAGCTGTGAGGTTTACAAAAAAACACTGGGTCGTTCTAGAGTAGAGAGTCGATATTAAGAGTAAAATATCCAGTATAGGCTAAGATTGTTTGTGCTGCTGCTGCTACAAATTGTGGGCATTTGGTTTTTGTTATTTATTTGTTTGTTACTTGTAAATATTTGTTTTTTTATGAATAATTAATTCATTCTGGACCATTCGGGGACATTTTTTTAAAGAGATACTTTTTTTTTCGACCTTTTCGCTCGTCTTTTAAACGACTG
This sequence comes from Malthinus flaveolus, assembly GCA_950108345.1. Classification (NCBI taxonomy): domain Eukaryota; kingdom Metazoa; phylum Arthropoda; class Insecta; order Coleoptera; family Cantharidae; genus Malthinus; species Malthinus flaveolus. Next base: position 94,912,489 of record OX467285.1, read on the forward strand.
AACGCGAGTGTGTTCGTTCCGTTCAGAACTTTTCTAAAGCAAAGTCGTGGGTTTTGTTTTCTTCTGTTACCCCTTTTTTTGTTATTTGTTCATTCAGAGAAAAAGAGTCTTTTTAAATAAGTAATAAATGTTACAATATACGCTTATTTTAGTTGAACGTATTTTTGAAAGTCAATGCACAAACTTAATAATTAATAATAATGAAATAAATAAAAAAAATATTGAAAAACGTACGAGAGAAGTTTTTTGAAATCTTATAAAATTAGAGTAGCGAGCAACATCGATATTCTTATATTAATACGATATTGAGGCGCAACCAGCGTCCCTAAGTGTGCTTTCGATGTACTAGAAATATAACTTCATGATTATATTAAAAGTTTTAGATTTACATCGGACTGTCCGTATATTTAAGAGTTTTCGAATTTTAAAATTTTATGAGGCCTGGTAACAGTATGAAAATGTAGATTTAACATATTCGGTGTATTTTTGTACCCAGTATTTGTTTAGCCCGATTCGAGAGCGCAGCGAGTACGCCGTTCACGTTGCTGACTGACTTAGGCGTAGAAACGTAAGATTTATATATTTATATGTTTATCGATCAATAAAAGTAAAAAAAATTCTTCTTTCGCTGCACTTCTGTTCGACGTCGATCCCGGCGCGCCGCTCCGCTTTCGAATCGTACGGTTTGTATATAAATGTAAAAATTTGCTCATGTAAAGATCTATTGTTTTGTTATATTGTAATGTTTATTCGAACGATTTTTAATTGCAATAAATGCCGTAAAAAAACTTGGTGGTTGTGATCTAGTTGAAGGGGTTCGATTTTTGTTCTTTTGACGAACCCTTCAGCTCGGCCACGACAATTTGAGGCGACGAAGAAAGGACCTTGTCGTTTACGTTTATTTTTTGCATTGTTAGTGTTGAGTTTATATTCTGGCGAACGATTTAAGAGATAACAAAGTTAGCAATATTTTTGCATATTACCTTCCCTCGATGTATCATAAGTCCCCTGGTCCCCCCTCTCAGAAAAACATATTTGTAAATCCTTTGTATTATATTCATATAACTATATTACAGTTATTATTATTAATAGTGTGTACATTTTGTATTGTAGTTGCTGTTTATAAATATTATATGGCCAATAAATTGATTTTTTAAAATTATCATAAGTTTTTTATTTACGAAGTGCTAAAGGCTAAGCCATGATTGTTCCAAGAGAGTACAGTTACTGAAGTTTTTCCAAAATGAAGTAAGTATCGTGCACGGCGACGTTTGAGATCAGAACGTGACGCTAGTAAGCATCGCCATGACGTATTTCGACTATTATAGTTGATTTCATCTAAAATATCTGAGAGGAGGCAAATATCAAAACAAGCTAGCAGAGTTCAAAGAAATGACAAAATATCAAATTTGGCCACGGATGGTGTTACAGTGGGAAAAATTCTTATTTTTGATTTCTCAAAAAAATCCACTTTAACTCCTACTTGCTTTCAAAGTCTCGCAACTCGCAACAAAGATTTTGTAACACCAAAATTATTATCATTACATTACGTGTTAAAAAAGATAAAAAATAATAAGTCGCACGAGAGTATCGAGGCAAGCAGGAATTTTTATGGAGTGGATTTTTTTAGAAATCGAAAACAAAAGTTTTTTAAAACAAACACAAAATTGTACATATTTTATTCCCTATAAGAGACAGATGAAACTACTAATATGTGTTGAAAACGAGCAAGAGTTTTTAAGAAGTCAAAATTGTTCTCTGTATTCGTGGACATATTGTATAAATTGTATTCTTTCGTGTATCGACTTCTTGCGAGAGTATAAAAGCAAAAGATTTGTGCCTATGAAATAATGATACATTAGTCCGCAACAAACGTTTCTCTAGATACAGTAAAGTCGCTTCATTGTGAAAAGAACTATTATTGAAAATCACCTACAAAGTTCGAAAGAAAATCCCATTAGGTGTATAGACGAAGAAATAATTGTTGGCCACAATTTGGCGACTAATTATGTCCGCATTTTGTGCAATGAAGTTTAAAATGATTCATAGTTACAGCACTCAATTTTTACGCCATTTTCTGCTAAAACGCATATTATGAAAAGAAGAAACTTATCAATATATTTTTCTAAGGCCGTACCTAAATATGTTTACAAATAGCCATTCTCGAAATGCGATAACTTTGATATTATAAGAAAACTATGTATAGTCCTTTTCAACATCTTCCGAATTAGCTTCTTGATTCTTGACTCTACCTATTGTAATGCTATTATTTATCGTAATATTACCTGCACATCTGGGGACAAAATTACAAGTTTTTTAAATTTTACCTGGAACATTTTTATTATTAGTCCAGTCAAATTAGAAAAAATAAAAACATTAACCGGTAAAAAGCTGGTATACAAGCTTATTAGGGCTTCTGGATAAACATAGTAAATTGCCCACCCCACACATGTTGCGCTCGAGCCGCCATCTTGGAAGGAAGTTACATTTTGTTAGTTTTTCGCTTATACCTCGGGAACTATTAATGATATCGGAGAAATGTTTCAGATACAAAACATAGTTTAATAAATTTACTATAAAAAAGCTTCCATACATTTTTCTCTATCTCCAATAGTTCAGTGGTAATTTGCCGTTGAATTCATAGAAATGTCTTTGTACTCCCCAGATCGCCGTGCATGTCTTTGGGCAGCTTCGTTTCTGTGGCAACCATCGTAGTATCAAAAAGTATATCTTCTATCGAATACCTTATAGAACAATGATATTGTTCAGTTTTCGTGGTACTGCTAGAGGTATCAGTATAACGTATAACCATCAAAGACGATTACGGATCTGGCCCCGAAATTTTTTTTCACGTGATGTAAATATGCTGCAGAAATGAACTACTATCAGTGAATCTTCGACCTATAAAACCACCGGAGACTTTGGTGCTCGCATAAGATCTTGCTCTACTACCATATGCTGCTAAGTTCTCGACCAATAATTGTAAGTGAAATACCGCAGGATACTCTCGGCGACCCCTTTATATCTTTGAAAATCGTTTTTGCTAGAGCCAACTGAATTAGAAGATGTGCCCTGATAGCTTTTGCGTAACAATATTTTTAAAATTTTCTACTGTTCAACTCAGGATTACAGCTAAATTATTGGAGATAGAGAAAAATGTATAGAAGCTTTCTTATAGTAAATTTAATAAACTTCGTTTTGTATCTGAACCATTTCTCCGATATCATTAATAGTTCCCGAGGTATAAGCGAAAAACTAACAAAGTGTAACTTCCTTCCAATATGGCGGCTCGAGCGCAACATGTGTGGGGTGGGCAATTTAGTATGTTTATCCAGAAGCCCTAATAAGCTTGTATACCAAAATCCAGCTTTTTACCGGTTAATGTTTTTATTTCCCGAAAATTGATCTAAATTGACTAGACTATATTATATAAAAGAGGTAAAACCGTAAACAAATAGATAAGGCGGCTTTGTAAGTTTAATTTATGGTTCTTTTGGAAACGGATTAGGAGACATTACAATAGGTAGAGTCAAGAAGCTAATTCGGAAGAGCTTGAAACGCTGTATACATATTTCCAAAAAGCTGCATATAAGCGAAAAACCGAAAAAAGCAAAAACCCACCCTTCTCGAGCCTCTCCTAAGTTAATGCTGCCACTTAGGACTCACACTGTAGGTTTCATAGTTTCATTACTCATTTGTAATGTTCTTTCAGCCTGCATTGTTCAAAATTTTGTACTAATTTCTTCACTGTACTAAGAGACTCTAGCCCTTTCTATTGTGCATTCGATTTCTAGAAAATTGTTGTTGCAGTGTGTCCAAAATGTAGGGAATATACTATAAGTACAGCACAAAAATATCCACTTTTTACAAAAAAGTTTCAAATAAAAGTTGTTTATCAAGTAGTTATCTACTATCTACCAGCCATAAACTCGATTTTTTGTTAAAACAAAAGCACAACGATTTTTGAAGATTTTTTAATGGCAAAGTATGTTGTTATTTGATAGAGGCCTTTTTTCTCTTTTAGGCCATGTAAAAGTTTTGTGTTCTCACATGAGATAATTTTCGCGAAACAAAAAAAAGTTTACAACATGGCTTTAAAGTTTTACTGGTTTTACATGACCGAAAAGAGAAAAAATACTTCTATCGAATAAGTATAAGAACGACGTATCTTGCCACTTGAAAATCTTAAGCTGTTATTCGGTGTGCTTTTGTTTTAACACAAAGGTGGTAGATGACTACTTGATTTATTATATAGTGCATTCCATACCTTTTGGACACATTGTATACGTATAAGTTTGCAACTATGCTCTGACCTGGATGGTTGACGTTTTTGGAAGTTGTCACATATTTTCCCCTCTTTATGTTAAGTGAAAGCCTATACCTATGACTTGCTTTCGCTACTTATTGGCATTAGTTCCTGAAGATTTTCTAGACCATCTGCAAACACAACTGTGGCATCAGACATAAGTGTATCATAAAGCTTTTTATGCGCTCTCCATTAATCTTAATACTGATCTCGGTGTCTTCCAATGCTTCTTGGAAAATTCGTTCGGGATGTGCATTAAAAAGATACCCGTGACAGACAGCTAGTTTGATTTCAATACCTTCCGACTGCTCTCACTCATCACACATGGAAAGTGTCTAGTTCTAATTCAGTGTCTCTGTAAGTTTATTACATCGTACAGCAGCTACATTAATCAGCAATCAGTTCCACATTTAAAGAAGTCGATCTAACTGAATTTTCGCAAACAAGCTCCTAATCATCTATCTGCATGTAATAGAAACCCCTTCGAGTTTACTTTTGAATATAAAAAGCAAGCAAAAACGAAACCTCTACGTACGTACAATTAAAGTGGATTTAGAATCACCTATTCATTAAATCCCGACAATTTCCACGATCGACGATAGCTCTTATCTTCGATGTAGCCAAGTTAATAAAAATGTAGAGACGTTGTTCGCTAACAAGATCTAATTAAAAATTCTACGGATGTTACGTCGATTCTACTAAAAGATAAAAATTGTCATGCTTATGACTTTTATGATAATATCAACCAACTGTTTATGAAAAAGAAAAGGGTTTCTTCGAGTGGTATATCGCCATAAATTGTTTCGGTGAGATGCTTAAAGATGATACTTGCGGCACCGCTCTCGTTCGTCTACCCTTTTTAACCACGAAGAGAAAAATAGGCGGGGCCTTCCCTATCTGACTGTATTTGTGCCATTCCGACTAACTCATCCAAAGAGATGAACAGCACACAAGAGCTAATTGCGTTCAATAAGAGTCGATATAGACGCCAGCTGCTACTGTAAACTACTGTTTGCACACGGGCGCCACCAGTTAAAAAAGCGGCCCGAAGCAAATTTTCTCCGTGGTATAATTTGTACCAACTCGCAGATATTTACATAACCCGAAGCAATTTTAAATAATTGAAAATAATCGTACGACTCTTAATTGAGTAATTGCTTAAAATGATTATTCCGAACTTTCGAATTATATTTTTAAACAAAGATGTCATTAGTTGAGACTGTTAAATTACCGTAATCTTAATAAGTACTTATACTTTATTGCTTCTTGTTATAGGTCTACTCGACTACTAAATACAACTTTTGAGTCGACCAAAAAGGAGACGATAACCTAACAGCGTCACCACCGTCTTCCTCTCTTTTACGACCCTTCTTTATAACTACTTCTTGCCAAAATTGAAATATTTAACGAGAATCCTTTTGTTTCCGTTTTAGTTTTACTTGCGAGTTCAACGTAAATGAGTCGTCGTTTATTACTTTAATTTTGCGACCAAAAATCGTAAATATTTCTCTTTTAAGTAAATCGTCAGGCATTCCTTTTTGTTTTGAATGACTTTTAAGGGAAAATTTTGATATTATCTTAATAAAAGTACCCCATTTTGCAGTCAAAGTGTACGCGGATATAACGTTAATTTGTTGTAATCGTATACATTCGAGTTGCTTCTTGCTTTTGTTTTGTGCTTATTTTTTCGAGAGCTTAATTAAAGATCAAAGATCTATAAACAAACGGGAAATTCTGTGTAGAGACTTTGGGTTTCCTTACAACACAAAACGATAAAACCTTTAATGCTCAAAAACGCATCTTATCTCAAAGTTTGCTTGCTGTAACCTAATCTCGTGTCTTTCTAAAGTTTTATAATAACATCAACATATTATAAATAAAGACCAGAATATACCGATAAATAAATTTGACAGAAAAAAAAGAAGAGAAACGAGTTTGTGTAGGTAATAGAGTTACACTGCATAAATTTAATAAAAATTCGTTTTACGTTGATTTTTCCTTGAAAATGATAAGATTTCTGCGCCAATCTTGTTATTATTAAAAATGTACTACATTTTAAAACTAAAAGGGGTATTAAAACAAAATGAAGCTTTTAAAAAATTAAATTTTAAGATCAAAAAAAAGTTCAAAGCGTTGTTTCGACGGCAAAGCAACATAACACGACAACAGAAAACGCACGACTTTCTTGTCTCGTATTTTGATTTTATTACATATCATATCCTAAATACGTCGTTTGTTAGTAAAATTTTCGAGGGTTTTGGGCTAGAATCCTGAGCTAGGATGTCGCGTATCATCACGTGTAGCGTCCTCATATTTACGAACAAGTAATCAAAAGTATCTTTTTATTAGCCGTAAATTCATCGTCGGAGGTTGTAAGTATACCCCTGTTTGTTGTTGTGTGTTAGTTGTAGCTGCGCCTTTCACCCAAAACCGTCCCTGCTCGGGCGCCAATTTGCGATAATGTCCCTTTCATGAAGCACATAAACTGGCAGAACGGCCACTTTTTATTATGGTATGTCCGCCGTTGTTGTACAGATTGAAAGAAGTTCCCCTTCGGTTTGATTGAGAAGCGCCAATCTGTTCCAGCCCGAAATTTAATTTTTACTATTTTTAGCAAAAACTATTAGCTTAAAAATAATTATAGGGCAATATAGTTCAATAATAAACAACGACGTCTAGACAAAGAAATTAAATGCTGTGTAAACGTGAACAGAAATTCGATACGTTATGACGATTAGTATAGAAAAAAAAATATATACGTACCAAGTAGTACACCCGACATAAAATGAAATAAAAATGCAGTTATGTACTAATGAAGTTTTACGATTTTATTTCGAGGTGTATATAAAATGCAAGTGCGTGTTTTGGATCTTACGATGACAGCAGTTTATATTATGAAAACGGCAACACGTACTTTAAACTAGAGGATAGTTTTGAATTATTTATCATCCCCTTTTTCGTATCACGTAGCTTAGAAAAATAAACGAAATAACCAATTTGAAAAATTTTCAAATAAATGTTTCATTTTTTTACGATAAAAGCAAAAAGAAAACAATACTTGTTGTATATAATATACATTTGCGTATTTATAAGCTTTTTTTTATTAAAGAAGAATTGCTTAGGGAAAACCATAACCTGCCTATCAAGAACGTCTTTAAAAGTAAACGCCAATATCCATCTAAACTTTGTTCAATATTAAAGCAAACGAAATGGCAGGTCTCCGGGGCATTAAACTTTAAAGGTGCAATTTGTAGTAAAGAACCTTCGCGTTCGCTTATTTATTTATTAAAAAAATTGCTTGTGGAAATATATATCATTTCGACAGTTTATCGCTTATCACATTATAATTATTTATTTATTATTGCATTTTACAAAGAGTCAAAGAAAGTTAAAATACCATCCCCCATCTTGTCGTCTAATATTTTACGTAAGCAAAAGATAACACCGAATATTTTTGTTTGTTTCTAGGACCAAGTAAACAAATTAGTGTGAAATAAAAATGTCACACTTCGTGTGTGTTTAAAAGAGAAAATTGGAAAATAACTAAAAGTTGTACTAAATGCCCATCTATTTGGCTACCCCTCTGACGGTACGTACGGTGACTTACTGAAGTGTAGGCTAGCCAAATTTCAAACTTCGATCTTGTGTCTGATGAAGCATAGTTTCAGAACACGTGACTGTCCCATGTGATCATATATGCAAGTGACCAAGACTTACGTGCCTGTGCACAACTGGAACGATCAATACTACAGTACTAGCAGCGATGGAAGTGTTACCGAGTCTGTTCCATGAAGAAAATTGGGAGAAGTTAACGACGTTTACGCAGAGCTTCAGTTCACCAGGGGACAACAGGTCGCTATTGCAGGAAAAAAATGAAAAACCTTTTTTCTCAATTGTTCTTCAGGTTTTTTGGGGTGCTGAGCCCTGATAATAAACAATTTGGAAGTTGTCGTGGAGGAAAAGAGTCATATCCAGGATTCATTTAGGAAAACAGATAGTTGCCCTTTGATTTTCGAAAGAGAGTAGCCCTCGATGTTCGAAGGAGCATAGTTGGCCACTGATTTTGATGAAAAAAAGTTGAACTTGAGGAATGGACGCAGAAAGTCGGTCCGATAAGTTATTCGGTCATGTGAAATTGGTTGATTGAGGTGCTTTCGATATATTATCGGAACTAGCCACTGAAAAAAGAGAGGACTATACCCATGAGCACTTCCTTCACCTAAGGATTAACCCATCATTCCATAAACAAGAAGTATTAGTACAATGCGTGCATTGTAAAATTATTTTGAGTTTTAAATGAAAAGTGGATTGTGTTTAGTAAGGGATATTTTGAAACTTGATAAAATTTATTGTCATAAATTGTACCAAAATAATGTGTTTGTGTCAATGGGTTTGTTCCATTGAAGATTTATTGTTTTTAGTTTTGACCATTTGTTTATTTAACTGCCATAAGTTATAAAGAAAAAAATCGTCGTATTTCAATTTTTGGGGTATTTTTATACCTTTTCAACGACGCTATAGATAAATTTAAGAATTTCGTGTGAAACTGCTGCGTTTAATTGTTCCCAAAGACAATTTAACGCCAGTTTAAACCTTAATTCCACAGTTCATTACAATTAGCATCAAAAGTTGTGTTTGAGTACGATTTGTTACAATTGGCACCCAAAAGTGGTGCTCGATTTTCAGATTCGATATACCCCGTGGGCTGCTCTTGATATTAGTAGATATCAAAACTGAAAAGGGAAAAAGCGTTGATTGACTTGCATTATTAAAAAGGGGTTCTTCAGTATCAGGAACGCGGATTAGCCACAACGACTGTTCAAAGATTGAAGTTAAAATTAAAATATTCCGTTACGTAGCCTGCTTTGGATTTGGATTATTGGGATTACGAACACACTGTATTCTCAATTATTTTTACTCCAACTTGAACGAACTTTTAGGGTCGCCTCAAAAGCGGCATTTGTTGTTTTTAAAATTGTTCGGCATACCTTTGAAGCGTATAAAATTAGGCGAGAGATTAGGGAGAAAGCTTTAACTCGAAAAAACATTACATTTTCTTATTAATATTTAAGGCGCCTTTGTGCGGCGCCAATCCCTCACTAACTGTTTCGTAGTTTGAAAGTCTCCCAAGAACCTCGAATCCCCACGAATTTAAAAACAAATAAATTAGTCAAATATTTGGTATTTCATTTGTACAACCATAAATTACCCCCCTATAAAAGCAATTTTTTTAAAAACATCGGTAGTTACTTTGTTTCTTGTTCCTCTTGACCATAACTTCTTATGATAGACATAAAATAAATAAAGTAAGATGAAGTGACGAATAAAGATGTATTTACGACTCTAAAGGACCTCAATAAGAGAAAAAACGAAGAGGCGCTTATTCAACTAGGACTAGGAAAATCGTGGTGTGACTAATATTTGAATTTTTATAAATAATGTAAAACGCAATTAATTCGCGATTGCGTAATTATATAATTAATCGATCGACGAATAAGTTTGGAAAACGTACCTACTATCTTATTTGTGTTTAATAAGTGATAAGTTAGTTAATGCAAGGTTAAAAAAATTTTGAGTCACGATTCATTTTCAAATCTATATCATAAAAACCCATCTACTGTTTATAAAAATAGTTTGATAACGTTAAAACACTTTTGAAATGATAACGCCTCGAGGGTATTTAGTTTCAGAAGGTTTTAATAAAATGCACAAAAGTGTATTTATTTTCCTTTAAACTATCATTACATTTTGTTTATTCGATGTGAAACAAAATGTAACAAACCGCTATTCTTGTATCAAATTCTCAAAATTAGTTTTTTGAAGGCACATCAAGATCAAGACATCACCTTCCGCTATCGCTCCATTGCAAACGACCCGCGATCACATTCAATTGAAGATTGAAGTAGGTAGTAGTAGTAGTAGTTTATTTGTTTCAAAATTTACAAGAACTTGAGAAATGGAGAATATAGTGCCTACTGCGTACAATTCACGACCTATTTTCAGGTGGTCACGAAACAAATAATTTTAGGTTGGGATTTACTGCTCTTTATAATTTTCTTGTGTAATCTTGTTTTCTTTAAATTTGTCAAGCTTTCTCTAAGTCCTTTACACTTCCTCTACCGAGAGAAGCTTTCCAAAGAGCCCTCGGGGACCTTTTAATTTGATGTTCTACAACACTTTTTTTACTGCCGTCATTTCAGGGCCCAAAGAGAAGTAAAGGAATTATAAACCAGGCTCAGGACTGAGGACTGAGGACTGAGACAGGTCTTTTCGTAGCCTCAAAGTTTTTTCTTTAACTTGTCGAGCTTCTCGCTCACTCACAGCCTTTCTTTTTCTTTTTTAAGAAGATTAGACGCCCGTCTAAACACTGTTCATGGCATGCCCCCGTACAATTGAGACTTACTTCCAGCTTGTCTCAAAGTTTTGACGTGCCTCTTCTTAAGTGTCTTAACTGCCTAGTCCAATAAATCAGATGCCAGTTTACTTGGCAGCCTCAGAGCCTTCTTAAGAACTATCTGATTTGGTACAGATCTCTTGAGCTTTTAACTACATCATTTAACAGAAATTTGCGCCTTCTCTTATAGTCTTTATGTATCAACTTTTTCTGAAGCTTTTTCACGTCGTAATCGACTCATTATCATAAAGCAAAAGTTTTCTCCGATACTTTTCAGTAACTTACTCGAGATAATTCGCTTTTCAATGATATCTTTAAGGTTATCTCTAGTTGTTGGCTAACGATTTCCCAAACTTTAGACTTCTACCTCCCAACTCGAAGTCCCAACTCCCAACTCGTAGTTCTACTCGAAGTTTTTTCATAGGACAAAACCATCGATAATTTCTCATTGAAAGTGACGAATCGAATTCTTCTAGATTTAATGGTTGCTTCGATAAATAACCAAATTCTTAATAATTTTAATTTTCAGTAAAAAGCAGTAATTTCGTAAATTGATTTTTTTTATTTATTGAAGTTCCTGTCCGTTAAAAGCTTAAACATCGTGTACTATCCATATTAATAATAATAATAAAATGCACGGAAATCTGTTAAATAAAATGAAATAGTGGTTTAATTTTGATAATGGATCAATTTGTTTTCTCAATATTATTAAATATTGATAAATTATACAAACATGTCGTTTTCAATTTCCAAATCGATTAATGAATTCAAAAAACATGCGATCATTATCGATATTTTAACGTAAACATAAAAAAAGCTTTTTCAATAATTTCTAATACGAAGTTTGACCCTAATAGTGGAAAATATTCGAAGAAAAAAATAAATAAACTAAAAACGACATTTTCACGTACTTGTTTCAATTTTATAGTATAACTGAAATCTCGTATATCTTAAAAGTATCGAAAAATATGAAAAAATTTATAGCTTCGAGTCATTGTGAAGTTGCTAGAAAATTGAAAATCAACCCTCTTTGGAACGAGTTGTTTTTTGTGTTTTTTGGAGAAAAGCGGGTGGTATATGTGGTAAGGAGGCAATCGGTTGCAACCAAGTACTAGAAAAGCAGGAAATATAAAATGCTGAACGGGTGAAAATAAGAAACAAACGGGTCCCAGGTTTCTCGATAAGCCAAGCCGAGGTCTACCAAACGAACCCTTCGAGCCTCATTTTGAATCATCACGCAAACTAAACACGTTCAAACGTAGACTTATAAAATATCCTGACAGTCTTGAAGTTCTTCAAATAAATATCCTGTTTAAAATAACTGCAACAGACATGGATTTTCATTTCATTTATTCCAAAATGAATTTATAAAAGAAATATTAGATAAATTTACTAAAATCACATATTTGTGTAGCAAACGTAATATGTTTATAGAAACGGAAAGCAATAAACTTCGATAGATTTAATAAACCGACAAATTTCATTTGCGAGAAGGAAAAAGTAAAGATTAGATTAATATTCGTACGCCACTGCCATTTGTATTCGTTTATTTTTCTCGTACAGAGTTTGTTCTATCAATTCGGCTCGTGGGAATTGGGTTCAACGATTGCGATAATAACATATCTGCTAGTAAATAATCAAAATGTAAGTAGTAAGGTCGTTTTTATCAAAAAAAAATCTATTTTAAACAGCTGACTCGTATTTTTATCTCCGAAAAATTAACTTTTCGTCGCCCTATCAATTCGCACCTATAAGTATCCAGTAATTGCGCTCACAATAATTATTACCAAACGAATTATTTTAGTATACCGACGTCGAATTTTCTTTTCAAATTATCACCACTCGTAATCTTTTTACTGATGAAGCAAAACTAATGAAGGCAAATTGCGATTTGAAAATAACATCAATCAACTTAAAATTTTTGGTTCAAATATCGCAACATCGCAACATTATTAAATGGACCTTGAAGATTTTTTAAATGATCGATTTGGTTCATATTTTCTTTTATAAGCCGACTGGTTTTCAAAATTATTAGGGCTTCGTTTGGCAACAGAACATCAAATTGATATTGTTTTCAGTAGATACTTCAGCTGTTTCCCTTTTGTTTGTTACGTTAATCCTTTTAAACTGCACAATCAAATGACTCGTATCACTAGTCCACGATCAAGAGGTCATACCCATGGCAGAGAGACCGAGAAAATGTAGAAAATGCCTTTGAAGTTTGAAAGGAAAACTCGAGTAAAACTAAGAACTTTTCTTGGCAAAGAAAAGGCACAGTTGGAAGAAAACGAGAGCCAAAATAGCAAAAGAGATCGAGAGAATCAGATCCATACATACAGCTCAGAAAGTTCAATGTTTAGAGGCAGATGTGTCAGAAGTGTCACAGGGTGATTCCATTATATCCATGGCATTACAAAAAAATTGGACCATTCGTGCAACCTTTAATTTCAATAATTTATCTCTAACGGGGAGACAAGATAAGAAACTAAAGAAACCCATTTTTTGCAAAAACAGTGTTAGCAAATTATCCCAGTAAAAGCACCTACTCGCTCCTCTATGGTCTCCCCTCCATTGCCCATTCCAACCCATATCAATATGTAACCCAAGATGTGAATTTAGTTTGAGAAAGCACTGATGTGGCAAAGCTGCTGATGACTGATGAGTAACGCTCAATGGAGTCCACTGACTTCGCGTGAAAAACAAGAGCTCTGTTAGATCATCGGGCTTGAAAACTTGTCACAATCAGAATCATCGATGACCGACACGAGGTTTGTGGTCGGTTTAAGAAGAAATGGATGAAGATTAGGCCTACCGATAATAATAAGAACTCCTTCCAATCTCATCGCCCCTTTTTGTGTTTTCCAGCCTCCATCCATTGTTTGTGAAAATTACAATTAATACGGAGTTCAGCTCAAGTAGATTCATCGTCGTGTAGTTTGAATTACTAATAGGGAATTCAATTAATGTTTTTTTTATTATTATAAACCTCGAGGACATTTCAAAAGAGACGAGTTTTGCATTTATTTGATTAGACGCCGTTTTCGAAATGTAATCGTTTGTTTCGAGTTTCGCGTTAGTTCGATGCTCTTATCTATTCACCAAAGAGGTTAAGTTAGGTCAGTTTTGCACTCACGCTATTACCGACACAACGGTGTTAAATTACTATTTGTTAGTGAAGAAGGTGCTCTAGAAAAAATACGAGATGCACACGGAAGAAGAAAACGGAAAACTATAGTAGGTATACTATAAGGTCAAACTGTCGGTATTTTTTCCGTTTTTCATTTTTTTAAGTAAAGAGAGGAAAAATGCGCGTACTCGTTTCAAGAACGTTTGCCCCGATTGTTCGTAGCCTTTGTTTGATGATTGTGATTTATTAATGTATTTGTGTACAATATAATTTAAATGTAATTTTCAAAAGGTCGTGAAACTTGAAACGATTGTAAGTACTTTTATAACACCAATTAACTTCTTACTATTTATGTGGTCGTTGTATATCTACACAAAGGTTAAATTTCAAGTCGTCTTAATAATTCATAAACTAAATTTTGTATGAAATTATTGCAAATTGTACTTAACACGACATATTATTAATCAACTTCATTGCTATTCCAGTAAACCATTTACACTCTTACGACTCGAGATGCAATTTAAAAAAGAACGACACACGCGAAAGAGACTATTTCTTTACTCAAAAACCTCCACTTTTGAGTTTGAAAATAAGAAAAATAACATAAAATTTAATTTTCCGAGCTTTTCTCATATTTTTCAAATTCAAACAAGAAAACAGAGACATTTTCTATATTAAATAAATAAGATAAGACCTAAAATTATGTGAATAAAAATTGTTTGTGGTAAAAAAGAAAATAGAAGAAGAGGACGTAATTTTAAAAGAGTAAAGTGAACCTAAAAATAATTTTTCTCCACGGATTTATGTTATAAAGTTAGATGAAGCGGTCGATCTCGCGTGTTTTTCTTTTACCCTCGCACTAAAATCCCTTTTCCATCTTGTAGCTTGTAGCTAACTTTTTTTCAGTTTCATCCTTGCTAGCTAAATATCCACCGAGACCCAGCTGGCCGGTATCGCAACATTTTATTAAATATTAATTTATTAGAACGATCAAGCACGATAAACACGTTTGACACGAAATTGCGTGTAGAAAATTTCCAATTTTGTTTTCGACTGTACTACCATTTTTATTTCCTAATTCTAAATAAATACGCAAAGTTAATCTTTTTTTAGGCTCAATAATATCAATAAGTGTATTAAATTTTTTATTGCTTACGAAATAAAAACAACCCTTTGGGAATTTTAGTTTTTCCTTCCTTATTTGCTCGAGTATCGAGTGCGGTCTGAAAGTATTTCGAAATGACAAAAATAAAAAGAAAGTTATAAAATTAAAGTACAAAATTTACACCCCCCAACTACTCGACATCCCTAATCATACACAAACTGTCTCGAAGTAGGTCATATTGTGGTAAACTGTCCAAACTTATAAATGGAATAGTGTGCTAACTTTGAAAATACAACTTTAATAGTTTAAGAAGCAAAAATACATATTTTGAATCATTAATTCTAAGTTTGACAGTCGTAGATTCACAATCTTCGATCTTTGGTTATTTCGTTGCAAACTCTATTAGACTTTGCAAGTTCAGTGCTAATTAGGTACGTATTAGGGGTACATAGGGAGGTTGAAGAGAAAACTCGGAATTGGTTCGAGGCGAATAAACTCAAACTTAACTCCGACAAGACTCAATGTTTGACCTTTAATGGTCGAGGAGTTAAGGAGTCTGTCAGGTTTCTGTGGGGCTTAAGATTGACAGTAGGCTGAACTGGGGAATGCGTCACGTGGAGGATGTTTGTGGGAGATTGCCAAAATCGTTATACCTGTACGTAGATTGAGGAGTTCATACCGCCGAGCTGGTTCTTCTTCTTATTTAAGAAGGAGATATTTATCTAATTAAAACTTTGGCAGATAGTGACGTGATGTTATACATAACATGATGTTATGTCTATCAGGTTGAACAGAACTGAATTGCCTCTAGTAGTTGGTACTTCGTATCTCTTAACGTTTTGGAGAGTCTAGAGCAGAAATTGAAACCACGTCTCATTTTATCTAAATTACGAAAGAAAGGTTGAAGGGTTTTAATTTATCCAAAGAAAACAGATTCCAAATACGACATGACCTTTTTAGAAGACAGGATTCCTCTCTCAGCCGCCTTAAAAAGCCTCGACCGAAGTTGAAGTGCCAAGTCGCCGCAGTTTCGTTTAAGTCTAAATTGATAAAACCTTGATATTGAAACCGTGAACTTTTCTAATCAATAAACCCATTTTGTACCTGTGTCACTACTTGGAATTGCGAGCTAAATTTTAGAACAATATTGATTAGTTCTTACTAGTAAACTCTTAAAATAAATTTTAAATAGAAATTAAATGTGTATTCGAGGGGTCTTTGTACACCACTTTCATAAATTAAAAAAAAATAAATAAAATGCAAAACAGAGTCTTTCGAGCCAGTTGCAGAGCCTCCGTAAACGTTCTTTTCAAGTTCACGGTCGGCTGAAAATTTAAATAGTCGCCCAGTGGTCTCTGAACAACGTATTAAAAGTCTCACAAAGCTCCTCCATGTCTATGACATTTTTGGCACATTTTGGCTAAAAAACAAAAAATAAAAGTGGATGCAGCCCCCGAGTGTGCCCCTAAACAAAAGCTACTTAAAGTTTCTTTGGTTTTTGGATGTTAGAAAGTTAAATTCGACTTAAAAACCTTCTACGTTGCTAAATATGAAGCAATAATTGATTTTTTTCAGGGTGTCTTTAAATGAAAATTATAACAGTCCACATCACACATAACAACGAACTTCTTATTTTTCCACAACATCCTCTATTTAGTGTACGCAAATTTGTTCAAGGATTTTCTGAGAAGTTGGCAAAAAAAACTTGGACTAAATGTAAAATATCCGTTCCAATATCCACTTTTACAAACTATACAGTATACAATAACAAATGTACTATAATAATAATTAACAATAATGATAACACAATAACAAAATAAATGAAATGAAAAATACGTACGACGATGCTCGATACTTGAAACGTAAGTAAGCAAAAGTGTTTTTTTAAAACTAAAGTTCGTTGTTTAGTTTGTTTATCTGAAACATATCTGGGAAGAACCTGGTATAATTTAGCAAAAAATGCTAGAAATTCTGTAGCATAATAGCAATTTTAAAGTTCACAAAACCCATTTCTCAGAAACGTAGCAGGTATAAAAGCCATGCCTTACTTAATTTTTCTTTTGACGAAGTTAAGGCAGAAATCCACTTATTTTGATAGTGTGCTGTTCTTCCCCGGAAGAGTGAAGGAATAGAATCAGGCAATTTAAGAATCAGTTCGCGCACTCTAAAAAACGCGATGAGGCCATCAAAACAATGATAAAATTATAAATTATAAGTGATAAGTATAAATCTATGCCTCTCTTGTATTACCTTTTTGAATTTTTGTTTTATTTTTAGTTTATTGAGTCAAAGCAAGCAGCAAAAATAGGTAACGTTTAACCCGGCATTAGTCGTTAGGCTACAAGTTACGCGGTTATTCGCGGGCTAGGGATTCCCTCACATGCATAAAAATTAATTTTTATTTTTTGGAAAATCAAATTATCTACTCCAACGAATTATTCAAACAGTTAGTAAGTTCAAATAGCTGTTCAAATGCTGTTTTTTAAATTTTTGGGCACAAAAAAATTTATTATTATTAATACGCGGTTAGTCGCTATGTGAGCGTTTCCCTCACATTATATTACATCGACTTGAATAACGTATTATATCGCGCAAATTATACTAATGTTGCATAAAGCAGGCATTCATATTATTATCAGTGGTGGAAGTGTTAGCAAGAGGGACGAGGCGGCGAGGAACAATATAATTTGCTTAGAAAGTTATACGAAGTTTAAAAAAATGGGAGAGAAATGCTCATATAGCGATTAACGGCGGATTAAAAATTGTTTTCAGAACATAGTACAATAAGTTCAAAAAATACTACACGAAAGGCATGCATTCATCTTTTATCTTTCTTTTGGTACTAATGTCAAATTAGTTAATAGAATTTTCCAAATTCTATAGGAACTTCGAAACCTTTGCACGCAGTTTAACTGGCGCTTTAAAAGTCTCCACGGCAATTGTCACAAGTAAAAACAGGTATTTATGCTACCGGTCCCTTTAAGTTTCCATAAAAATTTAAAATTTACGCCAAATGGCTTTTATGTTCAGTAAATAGAAAATCTCATTAGTTCGTCGTCTAATAGAGCAGAAAAAATGTTCGAAACGGCGAATTAAAAAATGTACAGTTAACTAAATTGAAAATTTGTAGATAAAACAAATTAATAATTAATGCCCTTATTATTAACAAAACTATTGTATAGGATTGAATAAACGGCGAGCGAACTAAAATATTAATAACGAACAGTGAAATTTAATACAAATATTGTATTTTATCTACAAATAGCTACCAATTCGCTTCACACATTTTACGTATTTACATCGAATTTTCAATAAAAACGATTATTACGTTCGCAAAATGTAACTAAAACTAATAATAGTATATTTGTAGCAATAATGATGAGAGAAAACAGTAGCACAAACGCTACTAAGTATATTAAAACGAAAATACAAAAGCTTACAATTCGATTAAAGTTTGGTTTACACTTGGGATCAATCCCAACTCGCTTTTCTATCGAGAAAATGAACCCTGGAATTTTAATTAATTTTAACCTTAAAATGTAAATATATTTTTTTAAACTTTAATTTGCTACTTTTATTAATTTTATGCATTGCCTCAAGGGCTAATTTGGATACCTACGTATCATTATTATTTTTTAATTTAATATTTCGGAACGTGCGTCGATTAGCGCATCATTTTCAAATCTGCCGAAACGACGTAAAGTAATTTGGTTATTGTTGAACCGCGGACGTAGCTAGTTACCAATTTATTTATTTTAGGTGGAACAACCTATGTATTGTGGGTAAATTTTGGAATTCATTTTACAATTTTAGCCCAACTTTGTACCAAATGCGATCTCGCACCGCGTTTTCGATTTATTCAACTTTTTCTTAAAATATGCAAATTAGGTGTTGCGAAATATAATTGTAATTCATTTCTTTCACGAATTGTACAGGGTGCTCTAATCTCTAATTGCTAGTCAAATTCGTCAATTTGAAAAACTTATGCAACTTTAAGTTTTGATGAGGAAAAACTTAAAAAACATACGTATTTAGGTGGTAAATTAACTAAAGTACCGCGAGCTTATTACGTTACACGTTATCTAAAGTGCCAAATGCAATAATTGTTTAATATTGAATAATATTGCGAAAGTTTTAAAATGCCAATAATTTGTAAGGCTCACCTACAATGGATTTAAATTTTCATTTAATTTTAAAACAACAAATTAATTGAGAAAAATCGAAACGAATTAATTATCAATTTGAAATTATTATTTGTCTCATTTAATAATATTTAACAAAAAAAACACCGTTTCGCCCACATTTTCATTATTTTATAAATGCAAAATACGTTTTCCTGTTTTGTTCTATATTTCTCTTTTTCTTACCAATACCAATATTACTGTTCAAAGCATCTCATACATGTTAAACTTATTGGACGCTATTCCGGAGCAATTTTAAATTTGCAAAAATAGTTTTTCCAATTTATTTTGATATAATGGTATACCCATCTATTTAAACTTTATTGTCGGTGATGCAAAAATTTTTCTTCGTAACAATAGTACAACAAGCGATTTTGTATCCATTTTAAAAACTGCTTTTTATTAAAAATTACAAAATAATTGAAATTTTAAAAATAATGATAAACTGAGCGAATTAAAGTGAAAATATCTAAGCAACTGTTGCTTATACATATAGCAATTCTAATCTAAATTTCATAGGAAAGCCATATACGAACAAATTTATACGGTGTCACATTCGAAAAGACAAAGTTGTAATAGATACAAAACTATGTGGCTGTACAAGCTCTCAAAATATTTAGAAAAATACCGAAAGTAATACCAAACAATATTATGCTCAAAACACGAACACGAACACGAACGACCGCCCTTATTAGTGATTTTATCAAAAAATGTTACTCTTTGTGACAGTTTTTGCTTGTTCCAAAATTAATATTTAGAGTTCCATTTCTGCAGTTTTATATACAGGGTGAAAATACGTTTTAAAATTTTAGTCAACTTTGGTCTTTCTAGCGATTGGCAGAAAACAAGCCAATCGCTAGACTGGCCGCCATTTTGAATTTAAAAATTTGGAAAAGGTATTTTTTTAAGTAGAACCAATAGGTCTGTTCGTTTGGACTGTCTGATGTTACTTCAGGTTACTCCAAATCATGTTGGAGTTGATTCGTGTGACGTCACGAACCTGGTCTACTAAGAAAACATTTTACAAACGAACACTCGACTTCATGATCTCACCCAAAAAACATTGCAAACGAACAGACCTAATGTGTACTAACTTATAGCCGAGTATAAATACTATAAGTCAAGATGGTCCAAAATGCGACTACAATAACCCCCTTACATTGGGCCACCCAGTACCAAATTTTATCAAAATTGCTTCGGCAGTTTTTATTTTAAAACGTTACGCGTATTTTCGAGCGAATTAAAGAACTGTTGCTTACAGATTGATGTAGATTCACGAGACCTTGTAGCATTTCTAATCCAATCATCAGAAGAAAACTGAATATGATGAACAGGGTGTTATATTTCCAAAAACAAAGTTTGACTATTGTAAGTATTGTAAGTCAATGACGGAAATTGGATGGAGTGAAAAAGGGGCACCGTTTCTTCGTCTCGTTTGCGATATCGTATAAAATGTTTAAATATGTGTTTTATTTGAATAATCTACTTTGGGATCATTTATAGAGCTATAAATAAGATATTATTTAAATATCAACGCGAATTAAAGTGGAAATGCCTAAGGAATTTTCGCTTTTTGAATATACGTTAAATATATACAGGATGTATATTAGTGCTATTTTAAAGTGTCAATCTAATAGTGCAATTACTCAGAGCTTCTACCAAAGTTCTAAAATATTACTTTATGATCGCAAAGTATTGGTATTCATTCGAGTGCGAGTTCCCTTTGCCAACTAATTTATTTTCAGGCCGAAACGAAAATTGCTGAATCGTAATTTGCTTCCTAGCACCCATTTCCTCCTCAACACCTACATAACTAAAAACATTTCCTACACGTAAATTAATGGAGTTTTCTGTAAGAATTACACTGTAAGACGATATTTTATAGTTCGTTTAAAACCGGAAGGGGTGTTTTATTTTGCCCTCTTTTTTGTACAAGAATTCGACAATCCGTTTAAAAGTCGTTAAACTATAAAGACAATATTAACGAGCATGCCATAACATGTTATGTTTAATGTTTTAATTGCTAAACAAATATCACAAGTCCTAAACAATTAAATAGTTAAAAAGTAAATAGATAAAAGTGCTCGAGCGTAAATCATAAATAAAATAAAAAATCGAACACAATTCAGCTTTTTCTTAACTTATAAATGATTAATCTATTAAAAAACTATCTTCGATTAGTGGAATTTATAAAAAAATATCGATTAAATTAAGTGCTACTATAGTGAATAATAGTAGTAGGTACAGTCCGCATAGTAATATTTTCCAAATATTTTATAAATGAGTATTTCAAAAATTTATTTCTTGGGGTAGATGTTATCGGAGAGCACCTACTCTAGGTTTTACGTTATTCCGGAATGACTTCTTGGCTTTACTTGCGGTAATCTGGTTGAAAAGGACCCTAAATTAAACTTACAAAGCCATTTTAAACATTTGTTCACCATTTTACCTGGAAGAATTAAAACGAGAGGTCGAATTTGGAACAAAAATGCCTAGACGGCTCTGTAAGTTTATTTTTGGTCTTTTTTACTCGGCTTACCATAAGTAAAGCCAAGAAGTCAGTCCGAAATAACGTGAAACCTATATCAGTACTCGGGGTAACAAAGTAAGGACGCGCGTCTACATAGTATGAGGACGCCTACAACATAAATTGCTGAAAGCTTCTGTAACTTTTTTGAACCTTAAAGCTATGCATTATCTTGAAAAACTTACCAGGTGTCTAAAAAACGTAAAAAGAGGTCCTAGGGCCGTTCTCTCCAACTGTATCTCCCTTGTCGTATCTATAACAAAAAAAAATTTAAAATACCGATCTTAGCTCGTTTTAGTATTTTTTTTGCTAACCCCAATTCCCCAATCTAGAAGACCTTAGGTTCTATTCTAGACCCTAAGGAAGTTTTCAATTGCATTGTCGATACCTTTAAAGTAATAATCTCAATGTCAATTTCGAACATTATTCCAACATAAAAGCGTATGCTGACATGCTCACGTTCATATAGGTAAGCATAAATTAATAATTATTTTCCGTTTTCTACAAATGCGTAAAATTGGTGCAGTTTCATCGTGAGTCAATAATTTAATGTAAATTCGACAATTTGCTGCATTGCTGCTTAGGAAACGAATTAAAAAATTACCATTTTAAACTAAAACATACTATTTAAATGCGCGTTTCGTTGCACTGTGCAAGGTTAATGGGCCAAAATTAAACGATGCACAAATCTTCACTTGGCCGTCTCTTCAAGGTTTAAATGAGAATTAAGAGAACAAAAAAAATAATTTCCTGTTTTTGCGCTTTATTTAAATTATTTCGTTTTGTTGAAAATTATTTATGCGTTTGGTGATATTTAAATTAATATTTAAAAAAAAGTTCTTCTAAGGAAGAAAAAGTTTAATAATTTGGGTGTAGTTATTATTATAAATGACTTGCACTTTTTCTACTTTAATTATGTGCTTAACTAATTTTTATTATTCAATTTCTTTATTTTTTTGTTACGATTGTGACACTCGAAAAAAGTTCTATGAACGTTCTAACGACCAAATTCGTAAATTATCCTTGAAGTTTCAATTACCTACTCTTATTACACGCCGTTCCTTATCGTGAACCAATTTATTCCATTGAAGACCCGAGTATGCGAGGTTATTCGAAATTTCGCTTTCACTGTTTGTAGGGATGTCGGAAATGTTAAGAGACAGTTAAATGTTAAATTAAGGCGAAGTAGTGGCGAGACTATCGAGAATGTAGAGTAGAGTAGACAGGAGGGTGGTGTTACTGATTTAGAGAGGATGTCGACGATTTAGAAGGGGAAGAAGTACCGACGCTATGGACTGGGAACACAAGTGGTGCAAACGCAAACGGCCTGTTAGTAAGTTAAACTTACTAAAGGGGTGTATAGTCTGTCATCTGTAGAAAGAATGAATAAGTGTGCTGTAAGTTAAGTATAGTGACACAGACAAAGGGAGTGTGGCGAAGTTCAAAAAATCCGCGCTGCGCAACAGATGCAAAAGGAGCAAATGAGATTTATTGGTGTAGTGGATGCGCTGTTGGAGTTTTAAAACGAGTGCAAAAACCATAAAGGGGTTGGCGAAGATGTAGTAGAAACTTCGAATTTGTATCGAGAATCGTGTAGATGTTGTTAGTTGTGCCTGTCACGGTGTAGAAAAGTCTCGAAGCTTATAGAAGGGGTGCCAAGCTTGTACAGAAAGTATAGAGCTCGTGTTGGGTTTTCGAAAGGAGCGCCTTGGCGACAAAATCGAAATCTTCACCTGCTACAATTTTGTACTCTCACCGCATGAACTATCTCTACTCTCTACCTACGTATTTTTTCAATCAACTACAAGGTGTGTAAGCTTCCGTTTCGAGCAGTCTAATTAGTAAGGCAACGCGTATTAAAATAGATGTCTCCCCAACCTCACGTATTACCGACCGGCATTCAAAATTATCTGCCAACATATTAATTATGTCGAATAGAAAAGACTTAAACGTATTAAAGGAGCGGCAATAAACATAAATATATTTTAATAGTGCACGCTCGGATAACTCGAAGTTAGGTTAGTGTCCTCCTGTTGTTAGAAGAAAAAAGAGAAAAAAAGAGGAGCAGACCATTAAATATGTGAAGAGATAAACTCGAGGGCTTGCATTAGCAAAGAAAGGATCGTAAAAGCACGACAGGTTGATAACACAACGTCGTGATTAAGGCGAGAACACCCCGTTTAAAGTGTGTTGGCACCGTTGCAATGGCTGATATCGTCGACGGATAACCATAACCTAACTCAATGTTACATTTTTAATGATGGCGACATTTGCATAAATACACATTATTCAGAAGCTATAATCGTGGTCGTGTAAACAAACCAATGCACTTCCTGTTCTCACATCCAAACGGAAATGTACAATAGGGTTGGGTTGTTTAAAATTTCACCCTTACGGATATAATAATAATTTAATTACAAACGCAATCAGTTACGCGTTAAAAGTTTATAACACGTACAAAATTTATTTCGAAATTTGGATTTATAATCGGCGATCAAAACTACCATGCAACTAGAAGACCTTTAATAGAGTGACGTGGCCGTTTTTCTTATGCCGGACGAATCCACCCGTTACTGGTAGATCCTGAAAAAATGTGTCGGGGCGATCGAAACTCAGTTCGGAATCTCCCTTAGTCTCCCCCAAAACCAAATATTACCCGTATAAGACGTTTCCACCCTTATCTCTCCTTTTTTTTATACTAACGACCGTTGCGCGCTTCTGTGCTTCGCGACTCTTCTCAAGTAGTGAATGTTGTTTTGTGCTAGTTCTCCACGTAGCATTTTCTCTAGACTTACGTTGTTCAATTTTCTACTGCACCCATTATCTGATCCCGAACCGTCACCAGTCTAGGTTATACTTGTTCTGCGGGCAAAAGTTCCAAGGCTTTTGATGAGGTTGGAGTCGCAGTTGCTAATGGATTTACTATGATCCAAATCAGCCTGTTCCCTTTAACCTCTGATGTAGCTAAAGCTCGGTGTAGGGGGGAGTACAGGTGGATCTTAGATCCAAAAATCTTAATCGTAAAATCGTATGCACCCTTTATATTTTGCAAGCCGTTGAATGTGGATGCTGCCACGCTTCTCTTAACAGGTTGGTGAAACCTTGATGCTAGCTATGCCCTACGCGGTTAACTCTTCGGATCCAAGCTAACCAAGTTAACTCTTCCGTGGTGCATAGTAAACGATTCTTCTCCTTCTGAACGTTGGACTTTGTTCCGTCTCAAATCTGCCACAAATACGTGTTACTTTTGAGATTGTTTTTTAACGTACCGATGGCACTAGAGACAGGATCATTTCTGTTATTTTTTATGACTTTCAGAAAGAGATCATGTAACCACATTGCTGTTCTTGCCTTTTACGTATCGTTTGAATTAATTTAAGTCTTCTGTTTCCACAAAGTTCTATACTGCACTTTTCCTCCATTTAAAACCTCTTTTTCATACAGGATGTTGTATTACTATATTTTCTGTACAATCATCCCGCGTCTTGTCTGTAGATTTTATATTAATTTACTTCTCTGATCATCTTCTAAAACCACACTTTTTTGTTGTGTGCTCTTCAGGTCGTTTTTGTTTATTAGATCCTTCTCTAGGTCTTTTGAATGGCTTCGTTCTCAAACATTTGAATAGCTTTGGTAATGGTCAAAAAATTTAGAACATCTCTAAAAGCCCCTCATGTAGCCGTCATGAACGTTGATCGTATTAACTGAACTATAAAAGGAATCCCTATTGGCGGCATCCATTACTTGTTACGTTATTACAATACGAATTTAACTATTTACAAAAATTCCCTGGAGTATTTCCATTGGATCTCACTTCATTTCCTCTTTTAATAATGAAAATTCTTAATTAAAAGCAGTATAATTTCACACATGGATTACCATTGGAAAAAAGTTACAAAGCAAATGCTAAACTTCAATATTCCGATCGATGTAAAATGAAAACGATGTCAAAAAGAATAATTTCAAAGTTAATGCGTTTGTTTGATTGCCATACCGTAAAATTTTCAATTTTAAAATTTCCATGATTATTAGTGCATTCTAATTCGAGTTCGCTTTAAGCCAAATACCGTTATTCGAAATTTGTTTAATTTGTTTTTTTTGTTAACTAAACATCCAGTTCGTTTCGATCAATTGAACTTTTTAATCTTCTCACGAGCACTTTATTAAGACGTTAAATAATTATGATTAGGTAAAAAAAGGAAGTTTCAAAAAAGGCGCGCACTGTTATGCTACAAGACATTTCATTTAGTTTTAGATGAAGTTAACGAGACGTAAGACCTTGGACAAACGGCAAGTCATCCCAAATAAAACAAAATGGGTAGACTAAACAACAGTAGTTGAATTGAGCTTTTATGGTTTAATGTGTGTTGTTTCTCTCTTGATTAAATCATACGTTGTCCTGTGGTCAGAAGCTTTGGCTAGCTTTTCCGTGTAACGCTTAAACACTACTTAATGGTTTGTACAAACAAAATTGAACTAATTTTGTTCTAAATTAACTTTTGTTAAGTATTAGACTTTTTTTTATACAAGAAGGCTATCAAAACAAAAAAAAGACAATTCTAGTTCTTACGTAAAGGTAAATTAAATTTGAAGGCGGGCCCAAAAAAACGAACTACTTCTGAAAGATGTTTCTCTTGTTAGTACAAAAGCCAATATAATTAAATATTGATAATTAACAAACCGAACAAATCCATCATTGACACTTTTCTATGCTAGTTCCATAGAAAAAGTGTACGTTACGGAATAGAGCGAATGTAGCAAAAGTTTTCCATATCCGGCACCGTTCCGTTTTGGCGCTGGTGACTTTACCACCAGCAGAATCATCTTCTATTAATTCTATTGAACCTCTCTGAGACTGGCGTAAGCCACCAGCGCCAAAACGGAACGGTACAGGTATAATATCGATAGCCTTTTATCATGCCTCGGACATTGGAGTGTGGTTCCTCTGTTCTTCTCAATTTCTCAAATTATTGATAATTAGTAACTATTGTTTCCCTAGCATTGCTCTTTAGATCAATAGCAATAGATCAGTAGAGCCGATGAACGATCTATTACCATATAATATAATTTCTCACTCCAAAGGTCGAGACATGTATAAAAAATTTGAAAACGGATATAGTATTGGATAGTACGGAAGCAAAATTGCTTAAGGAATGTTCTGGATTTGTAACGACCTTCTACTCTCAACCTCAATTGTTTCGCCGCCCACTGTTTTGAGTGTATATTTCAAATAGGCATTCAATAATCAATTTCTGCGTTTAATTCATTAGATAATTTATTATAATGAGTGATAACCCAGAATTGTATATATGCCAAGATTAGGTACAGAACGAAAGAGTGAAAATCTTTATAGCCATTTTCAACAAAATTGTAACTCCTTTTGCCACCGGCATGACAGAACTATTCTATACCACTCCACCGCAAATATTTTATAGATAAAAATTTTATTTCTGCAAAAATGCCCTTTATATGAAATAAATTGCAAAAACATAGACGACTGACTGGTAAACTGAAGCAAGGTCGTGGAGATTACATTGGACACTTACAAACGAAAAACGTATCGATGATGAAACAACTAGAATAAACATTTGAAAAATATTCAGCAGAGTATCGCATTTAACCGACTCTCGTTTTAATCGAGCAAAAAATAAATAAAAAAGCAAAGACAACTATTTGTACATTTTTCGATTCCGCACTACAATTGTAGCAAAATAAAATAATCCGTCCATCCGTAAAATTTACATAATTACACCGTCTGTGCTTGGTCAAAAAACGGCTTAACTTTGCAAATAACGCAAAATTCCATTTACATCGATAGGCATTTTAACATGCAAATGTACATAAACTAAGGGATTGCAATTTTGCATATTTATTCGAGTATATCCCAGTGCAGTGTTCGAACTGCATCGTTTAGCATTCATAAATGTTTATTTATGTCTGCCTTGTGTAACCTGCATCGTTGTTTCGACACCATCTGGGTTGGAAAAAATGGCGTCTGCTTTTAGTTATGGTTAATATATATAATTAATTTTCAATTCTAAACATTACTATTAATTTTTTTCTATTTTCATTAAAAAGTACCACCCCTGCAAGCGCAGCTAGCCGCATGCTGCAGCGGCACGAAGTGCGAGACATACAGCCACTTTAATTATTTATTTAAACTTATTGCATAATGCATTTACACTTCGAGTCTTTAACAACACTGTGCTCTTACCGAAAACTCCAAAGTGTATATTATTCTCCTCGTACGAAATAAACCTGATTTTTTGTTTTCGTCCCTAAAAGTTGATTTCAGAAAAATAAACTTTTTTAAGTTAAAATTGCACTTTTTACATTTCACGAATGAAAGCAAACGTTTCTTATCAAAGTATAATAATTTGCGAACGCTTTTGAATGAATTTTTACGACCCAACTTTGAGAATGTTTATGAAAATGCTGTTTCTAAACTTAAAAAAAAGCACAGAGAGTCGTTTAAAGTTTGGATTGTAAAACTCATTTGAGAGAAAAGTTCAAAATGTTATATTAATAAACGATGATGGAAGTTTAGATATTTAATTTGGAGCCTTTTCTTTCATTCTTTCGATTATATCTTATATGAAATATCCTCTCATCGGCTACACTATGCTTTGTCTCGCAAATTCGAACATGATTGCGCCTCAAAAAAGTCGTATTTTTAGGGCCTGGTAAGCCGAAATCGAAGTCGAAATATCATGTTTTCTTACTGTCATCCTCCAAGCAATCAGTAGAGAAAAACCGTAGACGTGGGGTTGTTTTTAAGTTCTTCAGAATCGACAAACTAGTACGGTGCTATCTTCCATCTTCCATATAGCTCACGCATGGACGCCCGTAGAAAATTGTCCAGGGTGGGGCAAGCTATGCATGAAGAGTAATGCTGGCAGGTAGGTAGAATTTCGAGATCAGGACGTACAGTGGCGTAAAGAATTTGAAGCAGTGGTTAAATATCGCTACTTGGAAATACAAGGAAATAGCGCCGTAGGCAAAAACTTTTCATTGTTCAAGGTCAACCGGCTTAAAAGTTCAGGAGTTTTAGTTGCGATTGATAGTGTCTCCAAAAAAAGGGTTTCACCTTTTATAATTTGGCTTAAAAGTTCTAACCAGCTCTGTAAAATGTGCTCTAGTGTTTTCTACACCGAGGTCTTATCATAAGTTGCATCAAATAACTATTTGAGGTAGTCAGGTGTAAAATATAGTAGTTATGGAACTAAATATAAATTATTGTTTCAGATTGCAAGCTTTCGGCTGCACGATGCTTTAATGGGCAAATTCTGGTTTGAGCCACGTTTGGTACTTGGTCGAGTTCTCCAATGAGCACAACTGATGACAACCCTTTTTGAAGTGAAAAATGATCATGTATTACCGAAAGAAAAAAGAAACCGAATTGTTTCCAATAAACCGTAAACCCACACTAAACGAAGAAGCGATGAGACAAGCTCTTGAAGAACTGTTGCTGACAATTCCTGCGACACCTTAAATATTTAATACGTTTTACATTGAAGAAGAGATAGTTAAAACAGCTAGATCATCAGGCAAGTCTCAAAAAGTTGTGACTAAAGGTCCCCACAGACTTCGTTCTTTTTGGCAATTTTACCCGTACGGGTAAAACCATGGAACTATAAAATAAGTGGAATGGTTTTAAACTAGTTTGAGAGTATCTAAAAGTGAAGCATCAGTAACGGAAGGGGGTGTTACTCAGTAAATGTACTCTCACTCTTCTCTACTACAAAATTCTCGGAAATTCTCTTTGTGAGGCAGGCGCTTCATGTTCTTCGCGCGTTCAACCTTTCCATTTATTTTCAAGTTCCATGGGTAAAACGGCCGGTGTGTGGCAAAAAATCGTCCTGGTAAGTATACAGATAGACACACTGGCGGACAAGCAGACAGATGAGAAAGACAGGCAGTTACCACATTCAGTGACATGCTGGTAACTACGCAGATAGACAGACTGGTAGATAAGCAGACAGCTGACAGATAGATAATACTGAAAAAACGGCAGGCAGAGCAACTGAACAAACTGGCATGCTTGTGGGTTCTTTTTTTGGGAACACGTCTTGATATATATCCAGATCGCCGCAAATCTCTACGAGTTTAGCCACTCGTTAATTTTTCGTATTTAAACTTGAATTAAACCCATAATAAAGATAAGTTTTTAAACTGAGTTGATAATAATAATTGTAAACCCAAAAATTAAATAAAAAAGGAAAACGCTTTGAGCTTTAATTTAAGAGTTTACTCACAAAGGGAAAGCACTGACAAGACTCAGTCACTCACCAACGTTAATTATAATTTTATGTGAATAGACGGACGTTTATTAAAAATTTTTTACCTTTTGTAATTTGTAATTCGTATAAAATAAATTTTCCTTTGATATTTGTACAGAATGACTCAAAGTTGTGGGGTTAAAATGTGACGAGTAAATGTCACTTCCAAAACAGACGTTTCAAAACGAAAATGGCGTGCTTAAAACAGTTTTCTATAGCTTTATCAATTCAATCTCCCAACTTAGAATGAAGCCATGCATGCATTACACATTAATAATTAATACTGCCCTCGTTCCTAATGATGTCTCGACTGTCTCTACGCTCATCCTCTTGGGATGCAGGAGAATATTTTTCCAATTCAAGTTTATAGGCGAGTACACGGTCAGAAGTGTACGTCGTCTGTGTACATTCGCCAGTAAACAGTAAAGAGAAAAATGTGTGCTTTGGTGTTATTATTCAGATATGGCCAAGTTTGAAAGCTTCCGTCCAATGTTGTTTTTTTCGATGGACACTCATTAGGCACACGAGAAGAAGATTTTAGAGCCATTCTCAAGATCCTGTCCTGTTTTTGGAACCTTGGAATCTGACAATGATTTGGATAACATGTTGCACCTTTTGGATGTATTGTGTTCCCAGGTAGTTCCTATATCTGCCGTTTTTGGATCTTCCATGGACTGGGCTTGACCATATTATCCACTTCCAGCCTATTGAGGGTCTTTAAAGTGCAGTTTTGGGCTTGGATGCCCAAACCTCTAATTAGTGTGGGTAAATCGATGAAGATAAATGACGTAATGATCATCGTGGCTTGCTTCGATACTGCTAATGTAAATAACGCTCATCGTAAAAAAAGCATTTTTGGTAAGGTAATTTGTCCACTTCCAGCAACAAACAATTTCCCATTGTGATGGTAATCCATCACAGTTAAGTTAAAAGAATATTAATCACATAAATATTTGAGTTAGTGCCTAATATAACAAACTAAGTGCTCACGTATTCATTTTTTTACTGTTCAGTATACAAATATAAGATCTTCCGATCAATAGTAAATTTATTTAAGCAATTTACGTGCTTCTCGTAAGTTGGTTCCATTTTATACGTATAAGTCGAACGCGATACGTATACTTCGGCGTTTAAAGAGTGTTCGATTTCGATAAATAAACTCCTCAAGTTTGCACTTAAAATCAATGAGATAAATATTCATATTAGGTTTTATGCACCATTAATTACGAAAGTGTTTTACGTTAATATACAACAAAAAGGAGAAAAATTTATCGATACGCGAGGCGCTTTTAGGGTGATGTTCACGTAGTGAACAAAAGATTAATAACATTGTTCGAATCAACTAACCTTGCGAGATAAAAAAAAGCATTTTAACCCTTAAAGGCCCCCACCCGTTGCGCTTAAAAGCGCAATATGTGACTTAAACATAAAAATAAATGATGTATCAAAGTTAGTCATGCAAAGGAACCCTTGGGAGCCCCAGTAACATATTTTAAAGAGATATTTCCTAATATCTAAAGTGGCATCGTGAGAATCGATATTAATATGTCTGATAAGCGCTTATATCGAGTGTGCGTAGGTGGACAAACATGATAACGACATTCAATGTCCTATTATCTATCCTGTAAAGTCTACATTATTTCTAAGTGTACTTACAAGTGTTTTAAATTCAATCAAAAATGGAGTGTAAATAGTAAAAACATTATAAATAACCACAAGAAAATCAGGAGATTTTATTTACTTATTGAGTATATTCTATAATATACTTTTGTTTGTTTCTTATCTTAAATTAAATATTTATAGGTTATAATCGATTATTTAATTTATTCCACTCCAAATTAATCAAACATTTGCAAGCGTCGAAGATTTCAAATTCGGTGGTAATTGGAAGATAACGCTTCTAGAGAGGACCATGCCCTCAAAGGTGTTAACCGGGTAATAATATCCAGCTCCACTAAGTTGTAAGAAAACAAGAGGACCCACTATAGCCCAGGAAGGTTCTAGAAAAGCTTCGAAATTTGCGGCCTTCTAAAGACCCAAAAACGAGATAAATCGAGAACAAGGCACATGGCATACGCTGTAGAAGACGATAATATTCGTGAAATTTACAGTACTACTCAAGAAACGTGGGATCAGCTGCGAGAGTCTCTTAAACAGGAGGAAACTCGTGAAAATTACAAACAGTCGCCCATCATCCAGTGTCCTAACGACACTCGGTACAATGGCAATGTGTTTACTTAGTACCAACAGTGCTATAAACTATGAATTAAAATGGTTGACAGAACTGTTTCTACTTTGGACGAGCTCTCCAGGAGGCGGGGCTCAAATATCAAATTTAAATAGCGCCTAATAGGGCTTTGTAGCACAAGCGCTGAAAATCGGGCACAAATTAGCACAAACGAATGCCATTATCAAAATTTTGAAATTCGAAAGTGGAGTTGCGGGGGTAATGCAGCTCGTCACACCGACGTTTGTTCAATATATATAATTCACTTTCGACTATTGCGGAACAAAAATGAAAATAGATTCATTTTTCACAATAACAACTGTTAGAGTTGTCTTCTCTTAAAAAATGTACAAACTACAGCTGGTAGCTGGGTATCGAAATTTAAGTCTTTATATTAGAGTTAGAGGGTCTTTCACCACGAAAAATGATTCCGCCCCTAATATTGAAAAATGTTCCATTGCGTAAAAAGGAAATGGAAGGATATCTGAATTTTGTTAAAAGTTTTAGGCAAAAAACTTTTAGGGGTAGTTTCATAATGCTAATACTCTTGACTTATCAATAATGTGCCGAAAATACTCGAAATTGTATTCAGCAAAGAAAACAGAGTTAAAAAGTTCATGTGGGGGAATATTAAATTTATTAGAACAATTAAAACATGTAAAACGTACATTAATTTATATTTTGCCAATATTCATAACGTAAATAAATAAGAAAACGCGGAACGTGTTTAATAATAATAAACAAAAAAATAATTAAACGTTGTTTATTACCGAGACGTTAAAAAATCTTTAAAATTTTCACGTCGCTATTAAAAGTGAAGATGTAAATCTATTAAAAAATTCCAAGATAAACAAGTAAATTAAATTTTCTCACTTAAAATAATTACAAAGATACTCCCTCCTCGGTTCTCCGGGTACGACAATGAAAGTAGAACATTAAAAATGCAATTAGATATTCAAATATGAAAAGGTGTGCACACTTTTCGTAACGACGAGATCTTGATAGTAATGTTAATGTGTGAGTAAAAACACAACTGCATAACAAAATATAATATTCCTTCACAATTTACAAGATTAAGTTAAATAAAAACGTTTTACAACCGCATAAAGTTAATCGGCCGGGTACGTTATATTCCCTTTATTTTATTATATACGCGAGAAGAGGAGAAATATTAAAATTTTCGTCACACCATTCGCAATTTATTTAAATTCAAATTTGAATTTTAAAGGGGGTTAACTTGAATTAACTACGAGCTTAGTTACGTTTAAGTACTACGTACATATACTTTTTAAAACAAAAGCCCAAGATTGCGTATTATCTTTTTTTGCTGCCGTTTTAACAACTCAACCCAGGAGAAAACTCCCCAAGATTTACTCACTTTTACTTTTTAGAGCAAACTTTTATATTTTATTCGGTTTTAACGTCGGCTTATAATACACCACAACTTGTTATCATTTAATAAAAATGCTATATTTACAGCCACAAGCTGTGTTTTACATTTGAGACGCCACCATGACAGGGTGGCCATATTGAGCTATTATTAAATTAATCGTATTTTCTAAAGAAATGGTAAAAATGGGACGGATCGCGGATTAAGCTTCTTATCTGATAAATTTATTTGGATTTTCAAATGGTAGTTATAGGTTTAGAGAGTCGTCCTGATAGGCCCTTCTTTAACATCGTACTGCAAACCCTATCCCAATATACGAGGTGTTCAATTAGAAACAGGAAAACTAATCTTGTTTCCAACTAAACTGGGAATCAAAATTTAAAATTTTTAATATCACTAGACAGATAATTGTACAATCGTTCAAGCAACTAAATTATACAGGGCGTTTTGTTTAAAATCTGTTTCCGGCTCAACCGGACGTAAACATAATAAATGCTTGGTATCAAACATCTTTACAATATTTTATAAAAATTTAAAACATTTTTATTAGGCCAATTTCCGGTATAACCGGAAGTGTTTTTAAACCTAAAATACTATAAAATAGTAGAAATTAATGTGACAACTTGCAATTACAAACAAAATAATAAATTTTTAAAATTTTGAATTTTAAAAAATCATAACTCCGGTTCTGGTCATAACAAAGAAACCAAACAAACGACGTTAGATTAAGAACTTCCGACATCTACAATATACCCAAAAAAAGAGAAAAAACGGCCGGATCTAATTTTAAGTAAGTAAATCATTTTCGAAATTTGAATCTGAAGTTATTTTAAAAATCGACTAAATCAGACTCAAGTTTTATATTTTGTCTATACATATAGATATTTTCAATCCTTATACTGGCCACCATTTTGAGTTTAAAAAATACCTACCCTATTTTGGGCCACCCTCTATCGATTTCATTTAAAAGTTTCTGTTATCTATGAAATTTCGTTAGAATGACTGTCGCAAAATTTCATCAAAATCACTGATGGTTTTTGTTTGAAAACGTTACACACAGACAGACACGACTTCAAAAAATTTCTTTTTACCATTTTTAGTTTCAGGAAGACCAAAAAACGCCGAGAAATTAAATGGGAAAAGAATTATTTTCGATCATATTACTTTGAAGTTAACTTTCTGAGGCTTAAATAATTTTACAGGGTGTTTAATTTTCACTGTAAGTGATATAAATATTACACTACGTACTGTTCGAATTTATTATTAGCTATTTAACCTTTTGAGATTTCTAATTAACGTCCCAAAAGCTTCAAAAAGTATTAGATGTAATTCACACACGCCAGGTGTGTTTTTAAATAGAACACACTGTATATTTTGTGGACTTGCCTTGTCAAATTGGACTCTTGAATTGCAAAAATTGACAATATTCAGTGCATGACTAACTTTTCAGCCGACTATTCGTAGTGATTTTGCGTAGTTGTAACTATGTATATACTAAACCTAGACCTATGGAAAATTAGTTTCTAGTTATAAATAACCAAGACGGCTTTAACAAAATAAACGAGCCGTATAGTTAATTATTGGGATTTTTACAACCTTGTAGATAATTTACATCTACGATTTTACTCGATAATTTCAGTTTTACAGTCCATCAATCTATTTTTGGTCCAGCTACGATGGTACGTATAGCAAACGCAGTTTTCAATTGCAGTCAAGGAGGGACTCCAGTGCGCCTTAATTAGATATGTGCAAAGCGAGGTTTAATAAGAAAATTCAAAATTATAGCTTATAGGCAGGGGCGTATTTGGGAACAGTGGATAGCGCTACACTAAATGGGTTCACAAATCCTGTGCTTGAATAAAATTGCATGAATTTCAGTTTAATTGATTATAGTTTCATGAACGTTCCCATAAATAACTAATTAATACGGATAATTATAAAATTAATTACATTTTCTTCCTTTACTTTGACTACTAACTGTCGGTAAGAAATAAAACGAAAAGAAAACTAGAGTAAGTATATGAAAGACGCAATTTAATAATTATCATCAGCATTCAAATTCTAAAATTATCCGTGGTGTAGTACGCGTGTGGTATGTAACGAACATTACCTAACATCGAAATTTCTGATTAGTGACATTCAAAACAAAATGTCATTAACCATCCACAATTAAATTCGATTAAACTCCATCTATATACTCGCTACAAAATACCTGTTACACCCTAAATTAAACTTTTAGTTTAGTATTATTCGACGTAACACATGAACAGTCATCCAGAAAATGGAAGTCCGATATAGTCATATCAATTCAATTCGGATTGTTCTATTTACAATTAAGTTAATTCGTTACAGTTAAGAGATTCGAGTTTTAATCAACAACACCTCACTTTGTAGCAAGGCGAAATTAAATATAAAAGGGTTATTTATAAAAGACGCACAGACGCCACAGACCGACAGGTGATAGAATTCTCTTTAGCTATAGCTATTACAAAGTAAAGTTAAAGCCTTTCTAAAAGGGATAATGAGTTTGGGTTTCAAAGTGAAATGGGAATTAAGAACGAGATTGTAAATGTCAAAATTACCTGTCTCTTCGGGTCTCTTAATGCGTAAAACACACACAACTAATAATAAAGTTATAAGTAAATAATGGAACAAGAAGTATTAAATATGAGGTTTGCGTGTTTTAACGTGGGGCATTTTGACGTTTGACTCACATATTCGTGAGTTCTCTCGTTATGTGGTGGCTCCCTAGGCGAAGTACTTATAATCACAATATTACTATCTTCCATATGTGCATAATATTACGTGTGATTTATGGTAACGGCCTTCGTTAACAATTGGCTACTGCTCGGGTGCAATGGCTACTTAACACCGTTACGCTTTAAATGCGTTTTACACGAAAATTACGCCTCGAAACTTAATGACTATTTAAGAGCTTTTAAACACTTACTTCAATTAAATTCGAAAAAGAGCTCCATTTTTATACGAGAGACGATCCAAAAGTTTAGGTCAAAGACCTAACTTTCGGCCACCATATACAACCTTTTTAATGCATTAAGACATGACATCGTCGATGATGTCTGGAAAGTTTGTTAAGCTTTCAAATGTAAGATTGTAGAAGAAGTTTATCGGAAACTACATTAACAACTTTACTTATACGAGTGACACTTGGGAAGTTCGTAACTAAGACCTGATTTGGATATACAATTCAGCACACTGTAGCTCGTCACCAGAAAGCATCGCTAGTTATATCTGTAGTGCTTGTTAAGTTTGCAAGATTAGTCAAACTCATTGCAAAATAAACTAAGACCTGATTTGGATATACAATTCAGCACACTGTAGCTCGTCACCAGAAAGCATCGCTAGTAATATCTGTAGTGCTTGTTAAGTTTGCAGGATTAGTCAAACTCATTGCAAAATAAACCAAAGTCAAATTTTATCGTATACGGAGTTGGGCCTGAGAAGTTGAGATTTCTGATAGACAAAAAAATAATGAATAGTTCTTCTGTAAATATACTGAGACAATATTACAAAATTTTGGGCCATTCAGACTGAAAGAGCATTGCGAATGAGTAATAAAACCGACCGTCTGCAGTTCCTAAGTGACAGAACTCCAGGGGATGCCCGAGAATGGTGTTTTTTGCCCTTTTTCAGTTTTTCGCGTATAACTTGAAAATTACGCACTTTTTGAGAAAATTACTTCTTTATAAAAATAAACTGCATCAAATTTCCTATAAACTACATCTATTAAATTTTTCTTCCAACAAACGGTTAGGCGCTAGAGCGCCTATAGGAAATCTACCTCTGCCGGACAAACGCTGCCGTCTGCCCGAATTCTCTTTCAACAGAAGGATTCATTATTTTTTCTATTTAAAAAAAATTTAGTTTCAATTCTAGTTTCGTGCACTAGTATATATAACGCGGCCAATATAGTCCGGCAGACCAGGATTTTATACTGGCCATGGAAAGTACTTTTAAATAAAAATACCGAATCTTTGGAATATTATCAATTGGCTAACTCTTGGGCTATGTATTATAGCTCGTCTTGGAGTATTGTCCTAGCCCGAAAAGACGAGATTATCAACAGACTAATAGTCATTCGAGAATAAACTAGAATTTATACGAGGGACCTTATAAAAAGGATTTCGTTCGTATAAAAACAATTCGAAGCTCTCAGCATTTAGCACATCAGACAGGATCATCTGCGATGTCTGGGACGTATATCAAGCCGTATACAAGCGAGATTGAAAGAGTTTTATTGAAAACTGCCAAGTACGTAAAAAAATTATAAAAGAAAAACACTTCGTAGAAGTATAAATAGAAAAAAAAACATTTCTTAACGCATACAAATTCTGGTTAAAATTAATGCGCTCAACCGTTCGCACCTAAAGTACAACGCCAAATTGAATAGTGTGTACTTATTTGAGTATAAAAGAGCCGAGATGCTGAGGTAATAATTTTAGTATTCATCTCCTACTTTATATCAACGTAGCATCATCAATCACCGAGGAACATTAATAAGCTTTAAGGAAATTGATTTAGAGAAAAAAACCACGAGATCTTATGTCTATTTTATATTAATGATTTTCACTAACAGATTGGAAGTCTATGCTAATAGCGTTCCAAGTTATTGCTTCGAAAGTGGATATACTCACGAATTAATCTCCTTTTATATCATTCCACAAAAAAATATAACGCTTAGTTGTCGAATTTTCGAAGTAACTCGATTCAAATTAGATTATAGATGGTCCCTTTTTTTATCGTTGTCGTAAAAGCGACATATTTTTCAATAGTAAGCCACGAAATGTTTTAGTTTTTATTATAAACGAAGAAATTGTGATTGAAACTTTTTTCGGAGGCAATATTTAAATTTTAAATTTACTATTATTTCCAACACAGAAAAAAGGCCAAATATTTGCGCGACACTAAAAGGCCAAAAGTTACACAGAATTGAGGAAATCGTAAGAAAAAGACATCAAAAGTTGACTGCTTAATAAAACGCAAATCAACTTATTTCCTATCTTTCCACTTATTACAATTATTAAGTTTACAACAACAACAATAATAGTGCAGACAGACAGAAATAAAAAGATGTTTTCCAAAAATTAAATTCGACTCAAAGAGAGCTAAAACTTTTTATTTCGCAATCGAGGCCGTTCATATTTTATTTTTATTTGTAATTTTCTACTTTTTCTCTTTCAATGTTATCTTATCTAATCATTGATCTACTTACAATGAGGCCTCGCAGTCTATATATTTCATATTTCGTAGACGTCGCGGAAAACGTTAATTGATAAGAAACTTTTAAAATTAAAGTAACAAATTCACTGCCGCTTTCGAAAATTTCCCATCACCCATCAGCCATTAAAATTTTTAGAAGAAGATGGGGTAAATAATATTAAAGTTGAACCAGTCGAACTAATACCGTTTTAGGTTTTAAGAAAATAATTAGATTTTCTAATTTTCTTTGCCTGCAAAAAGTGCCCCGCAAAGTTAGGACTTTTTCAAACAGCGCAAGGAATCAAAGCGGAAATTACAAATTTTAGAAATGCATTTAGAAGGAAATGTGAAGTAGTTTTGTAGTCACTTCTTTATAAATAAACTACTTGCAGCCCCTTATCGTCTAAGTTGTTGTTTTCGTTCCCGTTCTAATTCTACAAGCTCTCAAAATAGGAAAAAAGATAACGGATGGAGTAACAAACAATAGTATGGTCAGAATCTCTCTCTCATTTCAAAAATTGGAAATTATAGGAGGCGTCCTATATGAAATTGGAAAGCTAATCTAATTTTCGGTTAAATCGGAAGTTAAAATATTAGCTGTTTAATATCGTTTTACAGATAGTTAAACGTATTTTTAGAAAGTATAAAATATACCGGGTGTTTACAAAACCTTTTTATTTTTTATTAACTTGCGGTTTCAAATATCAGAAATGTATAGAAGAAATTAATGTGCCAACTATGCGCCACCCTATTATTATTTATTATTGCGGTTGAGCCTGTCCCCAGTGGTTCCTTGCATCGCGACCTCTTGTATCTATTCTCCGCCTCGGATGTAATCTTCTTTATTTTCTCTATCGATAGTTTGAACAATTCTCTTTGGAGCATCTCCTGCTGTGACAACTTCTTGTGAAAGCCTTGCAGTGTGGCAGAAGATGAATAAGAGTTTCCTCTTCCTCTGCACGTCCTCTGATCCATAGTGGATCTTCTTTTAACCCCATCGTATATAGGTGTTTTTTAAGCTTGCAATGGCCCGTTATTATTGCTGTTGCCAGTCATAATTTCCCTCTGCTCATTCTGAGTAGAGAGCGGGTTCTTTTGTCAGAGGGTTCCTCCAGTAGAACTTTAGAATATCTCTGTTCAAGAGTTCACCTGCAGTGTATATGACACTTCACCAGAAGTTACTTTATTTCTCTCTTTGCCATTTCATAGAGAATGCCAAAATCTGGTTCAATGGGTCTTATTTTGCTGCCTTTTTAGGCAGACCGTCCGCTTTCTCGTTCCCTGGTATGTCGGCATGAGCTGGCATCCATACCAGGTTGACAAAACTTTTCCTCCCTAGTCCGTTGAGTCTGCGGATGCAGTTCGTTACTAGTCGGGATCCCACCTCGCAGGCGTTCGGCGCTTTAAGAGCTGCTTGGCTGTCAGATGCCACAAAGATTATTTGGTTGTGATAACCTTGATCTATAGTCAAAACCAGGAGAGGTGTCCTATGACTCATCGCTAAAATGACTTAAAAATGACGTTAAAATATTCTGTCATTCCCACAAAGTAAAAACAAGCTTATAAAAAAAGAATAGCGTGATTCAAGTTAGGTAGTTTTTTGGAATGAGTCATAGGACACCTCTCCTGGTTTTTACTATAACAATATTTGGGCACAGCTTATTCCTTGCCTCAAGTTGCCGTCCCCGATGATTTCAGCTCTTGTGCCTGACGGGTTTTAGAGCCGCCTGTGTAGAATACAAGTCCATTTTGACTGCCTTGCATTTCCGGAATGTTAATTCCGTATGTTTTTTCGATGGTACTTATATGCTCTGGTTATTCTGTCAAACACCATAATAAGTATGGGGTATTCGCTATCTCTTTTAGAATTGATGCATGTTCTTGCACCTTACTTCCTGTACAGGAGTGAGTTTTTAATCTGTATACCTCTTTAAATGCTTTGGATTTTACAACCACATGTAAGAGTGGAAGGTTCAACATTGTTTCCATTGCTGCTGTAGACGTAGGATTGCATTGCTCCAGTTATTCCTAGGCAAGCCAGTCTTTGGATTTTACTTGGACCACCCTATATCGATTTTATTTAAATTAAAAATTTGGCAAATGCAATTTTTTTAAAGTGGCTGAAACCCAATTTCATCAAAACAGTTTTCAGAAATCTTTCATAGTTGCAAAATAACCGGAGTGGAAAATTGTAATCGACCCACCCCGTATAATTCAGTCTTCTGTTACGACTACCTGTAACCTCATGTCTCATACTT
Organism: Malthinus flaveolus; assembly: GCA_950108345.1. NCBI lineage: Eukaryota > Metazoa > Arthropoda > Insecta > Coleoptera > Cantharidae > Malthinus > Malthinus flaveolus. The sequence continues at coordinate 94,953,503 of OX467285.1, forward strand.
ATAAAACAAAATTGTGTTGAATTACTGTAAGTAGGTAGGTACTAAGCACATTTTCTATCCGTATCCTTTTACATATTTTATTATTTTTCCATTTGCCAGTTTGGAACTTTTTGTAACAATGTTTCAATTATTGTAATAAAATTGTTCATATTTCCGTAAAGTATTTTAATTTAATACCACAAATTGTATTAAATTATGCAACTTTTGTCAGATATTTATCAATTTATTTCGAAATTACTAAAACGTACGGATAAAACTGTCCAACGTTTGTGCACCGCATAATATTACCACCGACGACGTTGAAAAGTTTTTTGTTTTAAAATAAACTGGATGTAATTTACAAAACTCTCTTAACCAGATTGTTACATTAATTTGTTCGTCAATTTACGTATTGTTTAGTTAGTCTTTTTTACCTCGACACTCTAGGAGACTATCCGTTATGTTAACATTCTGACGTTTTAATAATGTTACCTAAACATATACACGTATTTTGGAGAATATAATAGAGGTATTTAATATATCCCCAACCTGTCAAAGACAGATTTAGTTTGGAAATGTAGCTCATAGTTGTGTTTGAAGCTCAACATAAATCGCTACGTGATCAAAAGGGTACCACACTAAACAGAAACTGGAACCCGATATCGACGCAAAGCCGTATACAAATAAAATCATACTTAGTTCAAAGGGCATTTGGACATTCCATTTAAACCGGCATTCATCTATCAAAATCGATTTCCAATTTCCAATAAATATATTTGGTTTATAATACATAGATATAAATTAAAAAATAAAGCCTCCAGGAACTAAAACACAAAGGGTGCACTAAACAAAGACTTTTATGTAAAGAAAAAAATGCAATAAACGTCAAAATCTATCCTTTTAATTTAATTTTAAAACTTAGAAGTCGCTTTTGATGTTGAGAAACAAAAAATAATTCAGTTAAGACAAAATATAATATAGATTTACATTAATTCCACTTAAAAGTTTAAAAACATATGGAAGCCAAACGCGACAGGAGAAAAAAAGTGAGGCCCACTAACAACTGACGAATTTTAATAAATAATAAGAACAACAAACGAACGAAAACCTCCAAATGGGTATATTTATACATGGAGCGTGTTCTACAGAGGCTTCCCGTAAGTATTTCGTACATTGCTGTACAGACACCCTGTATATCGGGCATCACCTAAAAATTCAATTAATGTCAAACGGTAATAGCTTTTAACTTTTAACATGCTGAAACTGCATTGTTTTATGCAAATGCACCATGAAAAATAAAAATTTCAGTCCATTTCAATTAACATTTTAAAAATTACTTTTAATTTGAATAGTGTGATTGATGACAACGAGACAAAAACCACCCCCAGTTCAATACAACACTCCTGAACATAACAACACTTTTTGCCAGCCACAAGAGCGAATTAGAGCGATTTTATCACCATTCCTCCCATGAGTATTGAGTAGGTTTACTCATTTTCACTCATGCACTAACATACAGTATGTCCACGGAGGACTTGAAATTTTGTAAATTACAATCTGTGTCCAAACTGAAGGAAAAATTAGGAAAACCAAGCTCCTAGCAAGCTCTTACCATAAGTGCACGATTGGATTGAGATCTGGGTTAAGTCCATAACTCGAGTTTGATGTTGTTTTACGAATTATCTGGTTTGATCTGCTACATGCGGTCTTACATTATGTTACCGGAACAGAAATCCAGGACCTAGAAGGGTTCCAGCAGCATGGTTGTCATCGATGTATCGAGCAGCATTTACTCACGTACAGTAACGAGGCCTGTATGAGTATGGAATGAGTTACCTGCCCACGCCATGTCAGATCCTCTTCCAAGCTAGCCGATCTCCCGAACCAATCCTTTACGATGGCGTTTACCTATGCATACACAAGCTCGAAGATGACCATCACAACGAGTTAATCGAAATCTGGACTGGTCGCTCAAAATCACCAAGAACAACTTCTCGATATTGATTTAAAGTCAATAGTGGCTTAAGAACCGTCCTCTTTGACCTCAATTTGCTTTCTGGAAACCTGCTTTTACGGTTTTTCTACAAATTTGAACTCCAGTGGCTTTTGTGAAGGTACTTTGTAGATCTCTAGCAGTACATGTTCAATGTCAAAAATCTGTCTTATTGAGCGATTGTCGATAGTCGAACATCGGGTTTTTCTAATAGTTATGAACTCATGAATCTACTGTATTAGATTAAGAAAATATTCTCACCGGCTTAGACTCAATGATGAGGTTGCCAATCTACTTCATTTGGATGTTTTTGTGTCAAAGGGATGTGGGACGTAAGCATAGCTGAAAATTTTATTTACCGCCACAGAATATTACTGAAAATATACATTTTATTTATTGATTGTTTCGTGTCCATTTTGTTTTATATTTCAATTACACAATATTTTTAGAATTTGAACTATTTTCAGTAAAACAAATTCTCTTCATTGTTTGATAATAAATGATTTATTTTCAGTAAATTAGTTTTAACAAAAAACGACTATTGTATTATTGCAACAATGTCAGAGCCCAACATAAACTCATAAACATATTACCTTTTTTAAATTTTTTAATTATTTATAATATTCGATCGTCAATTTAGCACATTATTAAAACATTTCGCGCACCATTTATTCGATAAAATTCACTAATTTTCGCATACATTTTATTTAACCTGCGAAATTCCATTTTACATTTTATGAATTGCTAAAGTTTTAGTAAATACATTACTCTGATTAATTTGATAAAACTGTAATTACTTAAATTTTAATTAATTTTTAATGCTGTGGCCAAATTTGCACCCCATGAAAAAATAACACGCTTTCGTACTCAAATTATACTTTCAAAAATAAAAAATTAGCTTCATTTTGATTAGTCGGTGTAAACAAACAAAACTGTGGGAACGTTTAAATTATCGTTAATTTTATAAATAATAATTATTGATTGTTGCATTTTGTAATATTGTGAATAATATTTGTTTTTGATTAGGTAATTAAATATTGTTTTAAAATGTATTTATAAAGCGTAGTGTTACCACACATAAGCAATGACTTTCCTCTTGCACCCCCGCACTCGCATTGTGTTATCAATTAAAATTTTAATGATTTAATAGAAAGAGTTTAAGATAGAAAGAGTGCCTTGTTGCTACCGACGTTACAACGGTACCTGCAGCTCCTATAACGCCAGGAGCATTTGAAAAAGAGAACCAAGTGCAAATCACGAAATCACGAAACTTTCTTTATTAAAATTTAAGTAAGTGCCTCGTTTGTTTTTATACCGAGTGTTCAGATGAGCGTGCAGTCTTGGATAGTTCCCCCAGTATTGATAAACTGAAAATTTTAAAAAAGAAATTGTGTACGCGTATACATAATTCTGAGCATACTATTGTTTGGTACTATTTCCGAAATTTTTTTAAATATTTTGAGAGCTCGTAGAATTAAAAGTTCTTTTATGGGTGCTGAAGCTATTGAAGAGCGCGCGCTTATCTTGACACCCTGTAGAGAATATAATTTTAACGCTTTATGCATCTTTCGCAACGTAAGTAGAAACTCTCACGAACAAATTGTCTATTAGGTACTGCTTTTCCAGTTTAAATAAGATACTTAAAATATTGTTAAATGGGTAGTAAAATTAAATTGTAAAACGAGTTATTTTTGCATTTACAGTAACTTACGTAAAATTTTAAGTTCGACCGTAATGTGCAGGTGCATTAGTTTTATAGGGATCTCATAATTTAAAAAAGATATACAAAATTTATAATAGAATAAAAGTTGCTGGCGCTTAAACTTAATAACTCAAAATTATAAATTATAATTCTCTGGGTAAGTAAAAATATTGATGACTTATTTGTCTATTATAATAATAATTATCATTTCTGTACTGCAGAACGTTTTTACTGAAAAAGTAACAAGCAAGAGTTTTTATAAAGAATCAATTTTTTTGAGAAATCAAAAATAAGAATTTATTTTCCTCTTTGCAACCTCGCCCATAGACGTACTGTTGATAGGTAGGTAGGTCTCGGTAGGTCTAAGGTCTGGTGCAAACAGTATTACACAGAACATTATAATTGAAAAAATTTTGTTTTGATTGTTTCGAGAACTATAAGGGGCTCGTTCTAGAAACCATAAAAGAAGAACTAACAATAAAATTTTTAAGAGTCTAGAAATGGTTAAATATACAGGGCGTTCCTACAAAACATATTGCACACAAAATTCTTCTATTTTTTTAAATTATATTCGGCAGTATTTATCGTTTTATGCGAAATGAAAATTTCTTTGCCGTTACCATCAAACGATGATTACGATGGTAACATTAAACGACTCTAGTAATTAGCAAATAATTATGTATTCAGATTCTTATAAACCCACCTTTAACGACGCCGTAACTATAATAACCTATCACTGCATTATTTATTATAGTTCATAAACGTCCACATTTTTTAAAAAGCAATTGCTACATCGCCACTCGCACTAAAGTTTCCAATTTTGATTTCTAAAAAGGGCGTCGATTTTTTTCTCGCACGGAATAGCTGTTTTACTTTTTCGTTTTCCTACAGTATTGGTCTATTATTACATATTACGACTTGAAGTTGGGGGTTTAGCCTTTTGAACTAAAATCGATCGGGTAATTAATAATTTAATTTACGACGCTCCTAAGTAGACGACCAGCATGTATGTAGTTCATTTATTACCCAATTAACTAATGTTTCCAAAAGTGAAACAGAAATGTCGTTGACATTCGTAAACATTAATTTGATTTCACGTAAACGCATTAATGGAAAAATATTATTATAAAATTTTTTCTCTAAGTTCAATTCGATTATATATAATTCAATGGCACCGACCTTGATCGGCTTTTACGTTCAGTGGCCAATTTTAAATCAATTAAGCTACGTGTGTATCTTACAAATAATGAAAAAAGAAATTTAATGCAAATAAGTAGACGTAAATATTGTGCAGGACGGGCCTCAATAGAGAATCTTTAAGACCCTTCAGCTATCGTATTCAACGTAGTTGAACACACTCATTTTATGTTAAATTTAGAAAGCCATACCTGCATTTTTTTCTGTTCTTTGATGAAGAATTTTATTCTCTTTCGATCATACGTAGCATTGCCTAATACGAATGTCGATCATTAAAATTAACAGTTTTTGAGATATTTTAATAATTTAATACAAAGTAGTTGTGAACTTAAATTGGCATCAAAAGTGACTTTTAAAAGCGTTAAGTTATAGTGCTTTTAAGAAATTTTTAGTACCGCAATGTTCTAAAGCAGAAAAATCGTTAACTACCAAACGTTCGGACCAATATTAAAAAGCGCTGGGTAGAACGCACTCATATCTAGGTTTAGGTAGCAAGGTATCATTCATTAAGATCGTAATGTTAAGCAAAAACATCTTTTTAAAAACAGTTCAATTTGTTTTAGTCCGTAGATATCACATATTTATCGATTATCAATCAAAAGATAATGGTAATCGAGTAAATAAAAAGTCGGGTAAAAAAAAGTTCAAAGAAATTAACCTAAATTATTCATGGAAAATTATAGTTTGGATATATGTATCTCTCTAAACATTTATAAATTTCTAAAATAATCAGTATATCGATTGGTAATAATAAATACTTAATAATAACATATTAAAGTTGGCTTTACATAGAAATCTCAAGTACGGCATTTCAGGAAGTTAAAACTTTTAAGTGGATGAAAATTTTCCAAAAACTTGTCAGACTTTTTTGTAGACAATTTAACGCTTAACAAGTTTTGTCTGAGACATTTTTTAGTCCGATGATTAGTTTAGAAGAAAATTGCATTTTTATGAAGAAACATATTTATTATACAGTATGTCCACGGGTTAGGTACTACAAGTTAAAAGAGGTAAAGCTATTTTATTTTTAATTTCTAAATTTTCAAAGCAAGCAGGAGCTTTCATTTTAAACAAACACAAAATATTGTTAATATTTCATTTCCTGTAAGGGGCAGATCAAAACTAATATGTTTTATGGAAGTTTGAGAACAAGCAACAGTTAAGAGTTCGTTTAAAAACTTCCCACCTGGAATAACTCGAAATCTAATTGATACACGCTTTTAAGAAGAAACACGTCGATTTAGATGCGGAGGGGTAATTTCGGAGTCCATGTTGTTTAATTTTTATGTTGTATCCTTTCACCCCCAGCAACCCCTACTTAAAAACTTTAATGACAACTCCTATTGTGTGATACCTACACCATTTTAAAGGGCATGAAAAACCTAATCTTTCCATAAAAATAAAATCGAAATCGGAACATAATTTCTTGAGATACAGAACAATATAATGTCTTATACACTGAAAGAACTGTATGTAAAATTACAAAAACATTACAACATTATATAATTAAAATTACTTTAAAATTCGGGTAAATTAATTTTTTACAATATAAATTCTAGAAAAATGCATAAGTAATGATAAATTTACTTTTGCATTGTATATTTATATATCGAACTGCGATACTACATTAAATGACTGTACAAACCTATAGTAAATTTACATATAAATCGTAATTTTTCTGCTGCATTGTATTTTTACATTTTACCGATGTAATGTTACTGCAAACTTGTAAAATAACAGTGCTTAAAATGTAATATCACAACAACTCTTGTAAATATTTGCTGACTTAAGTTTTACGCGGGATCGTGCATGCAGTGTCAGGCGTATTTCTTAGAGACGTTTATTCATTCATTGGCGTGTTACGGTTAGTGAGCGATTAAGTGGAAAAATTTGTGTGCAGTTTACTACTTCTTAATTTTTAAGTAAGTATCTATTATTTATTTTTAGGTATGTTTAGGTGTACTGTATGCGGAATATTTTTTAAATCGATTAAAAAATATAATATTCATCAAAGTTACCACAGAAACACTCCCGGTATTACTTTTAAATGTGTGAATCAGGCTTGTAAATTACAATTTAAAACTTATAACCGTTTTAAATATCACATATACAGAAATCATTCATCCATTCAATCCGTTAAAAAATATTTACCAAATATTGCACAATGTAACGCTCCTCACTGTAATTTTGAAAGTAATAATAAGTCTGTGTTTTGTAAACACATCTATGAGCATATTAAAACCGGACTGCAGTTAAAATGTCCTTTTTATAATTTCTGTAAATGTAAAACCACTTTTAGACAAGTTAATAATTTACAACAACACATATTTAGAAAGCATTATAATAATCACGGCAATACAGCAATAAGCTCAAGTACTTCCAAAACTAACAATTCTTTTAATGTTTCTACTTTTAACGAAATTGATTATGATGATAATCTTACTTTGGAGCCTGATGATAATAAACATGAAGATTTTGAGCAATTATCCTTAAAGCTGTTAAGTTCCTTATATTTAACTTTAGAATCGAAATATCTTTTAACCAATAAATCAATTCAACTTCTTGTCGAAGGCATTTATGACATCAACAAAATAAATACAGCTTTCGTTTTACAAAAATTAAATAAATATGATGTCGTTGAAAAATCAGCAATAGAGAACAATTTGTTCTACAAAACACACAATCGCGAAAATGGGCAACTAAGAAGTAAATTTTGCAGATATAAATATTATAAAGAGCATTTTAATTACATAAACCCTGTCGAGATTCGATTAGATAATAATTCCAAATTTTATTATATACTAATATTGGAAACAATTTCTAAACTCTTTAAAACAGAATCATTTTCTGACCAATACTTTTCATCCCAAACTCGATGCACATCCACATGTCCGCGAAATTTTTTTTCAGATTTACATGATGGGCTATGTTTAAAAGCTAACAAATTTTTTAATGAAAACATTGATTCAGTTAAAATAATTTTATATCAAGATGCGTTTGAAATCTGCAACCCACTTGGATCATCAAGAAAAAAGCACAAAATTGTAGGCATTTACATGACATTAGGCAATACCCTTCCTTGGCAAAGATCTAAAGTTGAACAAATTCAATTAGTGGCAATGGTTTATGAAAAGGACGTTAAAAAATTTGGATTTAATCAAGTTTTGAGTATAATTATTAATGACTTGCAAATTTTAGAACGCGATGGTGTAACTATAACTACTACATCAGGAAAAAATATAAATTTGAAAGGTTCTGTAGTTGTTGTTGTGGGTGACAATTTGGGCAGCCACCAGATTGGGGGCTTTAATGAGAATTTTAATTTGGGTGGTTACTTTTGTCGATATTGCTATGGAAATAAAATAGTTAATGCGAACGATATATTCAAAGTTGACGAAAGACGAACAAAAAAATCGTATCAGCACGATATTAATATGGCTGCTGCCACAAATGACTCTTATAAAGGAATTAAAAATGACTCTCTTCTAAATACTTTAAGTCACTATCATGTTTGCAACTACGGTCTTCCACCTTGTATTGCCCATGATATGTTTGAAGGGGTTGTACAATGGGACTTAATGCTGGCTATTAATAAGCTTGTAGTGGATAAGTTGATCTCATATGATGAATTGAACAACAAACTACAGACTATTAAATTCGAATACGAAAACAAAATTTACCTTCCGTTAATTAAAAAAAGTGACAAACTTTTCGGCACAGCTTCACAAAACATGTGGACTATAATTATTCTACCATTTGCAATAGGAGAAAAACAAACTATATCTGAGAACTCGGTTTGGAAAATGATATTAGTTTTAAGAAAAATTATACTCTTACTTCTAAGTTTTAAACTTTCTATCGACCAAATTGCTGTTATGAAAGTTTTGGTTCATGACTATATTGAAGAACGTCAAAAATTATTTCCTAGTTACTCCTTAAAACCGAAACATCATTTTATGCTGCATTACCCTTATTTAACAACGGTGTACGGTCCTTTACGCCATCTTTGGACATTAAGATTTGAGAGCAAACACCAGTATTTCAAAAATGTAGTTCGGCGTACTACAAATTACAAAAATGTTCTTTTTTCTTTATCTCAAAAACACCAACTGTTACAAGCTTTAAATTCTTCCCAGCAAACACTTTTCAGTGACAAAGTAATCGCTGATGATGCTGAAAAATTTAACGAAGTTGACTACTCTATTGAAATTCGTATTCTACTACAAAATAGTCTAAAGACAAACTGTTTTATCTGTAATACTGCAACTTTTAGGGGCATTACATATAAAAAAAATATGATAATATGCAGAAATAAAAGCTGTTTTGGAGGGTATATTTTGTGCAGAATTAAGTACATCTTTATCAATGAAGCATTTAATTGTTTGTTTTTTATGGGAACATCCCTAGAAATTGTATATAACGAAGACACTGGTTTATGTTATGAAGTAAACGATATAAATCATAACAACCTAATATTTGTTAATATAAATGAATTAATAAATCCAGAAACTATTTTACAAAACAAATTAACTGATGGTTTTGCTTATAGTTTCAAATCAACCCCTTTTGAAACATTTTAGTGTGTTTTAAATACATATTTTTATTGACGTGAATAAATTACAACATTAGATGTTAAAAATGATTTGAAAGGTAATTGTTCTATTGTTATGCAGGATTACGGAAAATTATGCAAAAGAGATCTGTCATCCAAAACTCCAAACAGGTCGAGTTCCTGTTGAAAACTCAGTTTGTGTATATAGATACTAAAATAAAATACAGCATGATGATTTTAGATGACAGAACCCCTTTTCTATACTTTAGCTAACAATCCTGTACACTTTTAGAGTATGAAATGTCATTAAAACTGCATATTAAAAATATCAATTATATACCTTTTTAAGAGTGTTAATCTATTACAATTACTAGCCACTATCACATAATAATAAGTATAAGTAATAATAATAAGTAAAACTTGTTGAGTAAAATTAGTAAATAATAGTATAGAACGTCTTTATAAAAATTGTACTTTGTAGAAATATGCATTTATTCAAAGTATGGACTTGGAATAGAAGAAACAAAGCGTTAGTTATGGTTCCGGATGAAAATATATATACAAATGTAATACTTCAAGGTTAGTAAAATTTTTATTGTTAAAATTAATAGAGTATAGTATAGTATAGTATAGTATAGAAGTAGAAGTATAGAAGTATAGAAAAAAAGCTAAGTAAATGAAAATAACCTAAAAAGTTCCAATCTTCATCTTATAAGTAACTTTATTCGTATTATTTCAACCTTTTTTAATCTTTATTTAAAAATCTATAAATACTTATAATATAAATCTAATCTTATGTTTGTATATAGCTTCCACAAAGCTACAAATTGATGGATCAGCCTTAGTTTTGGAAGCAGATGGTACGCCCGTGGATGATCACGATGAGTTAATGGTAGCCGTCAAAAGTTCCACTTTAATTTTGTTAGAAAAAAATGAAATTTGGGTGTCCAACGACGATGCGTCTTTAGCGTCTACAGCAACATTTCAATCTGGATCCATGGTATCATCATTTACATCGGCCGACACATTTAACTCTGATGCCAGTAATACCCAGAGCTTACAGCAAGATGAATCTCAGACCGAAGTATTATATTCTAATTCGCAGCAACCAGTTATTGTGGAACTTATTAACGAATTTTCGTGGCATAGTTTCCAAATACCTTGGGATAAAATTCCCCAAGACATGTTAATATCCTGCGAGGCAGGAAAACGTGATAAGCACATCATTACACATATTGTGCATGTCATAATCAATGAAATGAGACAAATCAAAGAATTAATACCTAACAAAGCTTTAAAAATAGTAGCTAATAAACTCACTAGCAGATACCCACTGATGTTTCGAGATGTTGACGATGACGGCGTAATTATGGGTGATGGTACCTGCAGTATTTTTTCAAAATTACAAGAAAGAGCAGCGTATTTACGAAGACCTCACAAAAGGCAGTGTAATAACTCGGATCCGTCAGTAGCTCCATCTAAATCAAAACGAAAAAATAGTGCTATGGCCGGTTGCTCACAATGGGCTCCTCGTTATGATGTTAACGATATGCCGTCAAAAGAAATACTTAATCAGATGAATGATTTCGATGAGGAATTCTACAATCTCTTAGAAAAAACATATCCCGAACAGAGAGCTTTTTTAAACAACATTGAAAATCCTCCATCAGTTACTGATATTAAACGAGAATGGCCAGTTTTATTTAATTATAAGGCTTTATTATGGCACTTCAAGAAACTAACAGCAGTTAACTTAGACAACTTGCAAACTCAAATGGAAGAAAAGGCGAATAAGATTGTCAAGTTTGGACTTGCGAAGAAAATTCTTAAACCATCTCAGTTAGAAAAATACGACGAACTTCAATGTTCATTAATTTTCTTCTCGGCGTTTTTCAAGGAAAACGTTCACTCGTTTTGGTATAAATTTGAGGTAATAATATAATAATGTACAGTTTTCATTATTTTTACTTATACGTACATATTATTTTTAGAACATCGCTGACGCACAAAACTCAATTCAAACAAATAGCCCCTGTTTAGTGGATATTGGTATGTTAATATTTTTGCATTTTTAATTTTTATTAAAATCATTATTCTAGAAAATGAATTTCACGTCTTCATGGAAAAGGAATCTATATTAAAAACAGCATCTTTTATAGAAACGTTAAAGTATTGCTTTGGTGTATATTTTGTATTTAACTTAGAGTATCCGAAAGAGATGTGTACTGTTTTAGAAATGTTACAACGCTATTATTTAAAAATCCACCCAGATAGTGGCAGTAAAAGTAAAAAAATCAGTAGTTCAAAGAAAAAAGTTCTTGCTTTAATGAACAAATTGCGAGATATTGACATCGCACTTCCTAAATTAACAAATTCATAATTAATTCCTTGACGTAATGCAGTTTTGCCCTTAAAAATAATTTTTGTTGGTACAATTATGAATTTATGTTAAGTTTAAAAATAAGAAATTTTTTTAATTTTTTAACCTTTGTATTATGTTTAAAAATAGTAAATAATACTAGGTATTTTTTGTCCACTTTAACAACGTTTTTTTTACTTTTTAATCCCTTAACCAACTTAGTAGCCTTCTTGTGTGGATAGCCCAACAAAATAGCATCTTTAAAAATACTTACTTATAATAAATATGTAATATTGTATTATTATAATAATTCGCGTTTTTAAGTTACAACTAAGGAACTAGGTACCTACCTCTTGTAAGTGAATACTTTTGAGATGGTTTTAAAGATGCCATTGTGCTGGGTTATAACTTATTACTTATTACCCATACTATATTATGTAGATAGGTTATCTGGCAAAATGGATTAAAAAGTTTAAAAAACTATGAAAATGAACAAACTAGATATTTAAGTAGATTTAAAGTGTTTAGTATTAATTTGTAATTTATACGATTTTAATTTGCATTTTTGTGTATATTTTTTACAAAATATTACTTTTACCTTAATAAATTTAATTTGTGAATTTACATCGAGTTTTAATTTAAATTTCATTTGTAAAATTACTGCAAAGTTCTTAAAAAATTACATTGAAAACTATTCATAATTACACAAAAGTACGCGTAATTTTCATTTCCAAATTTACCTTTCTTATGTAATTTTAAAACTAAAATTTACACTTTTGATGTATGTTTGCAATCGAAATTTACGTATTTATTGTAAATTTAAAAGTTATATTTACTTAAAATATGTAATTTAGTAGCGAGTAATTTTACATGAGTTATGTTATTTTACTTAAGCTCTGAGTATTTACCGCAATAATCACTGGTCATGGGTTGCCAGTGATTATTGTTGTAAATTTACTAAAAGACTTTTATCAGTGTACGAATATGTAGGGGTTGCTGGGAGTAAAAAAAGCAGTTAAGCAACGAAGACTTTCAAGTTTCCCGTCCGCATCTAAATCAACGTGTTTTTTCTTAAAAGCGTGTATCAATTACATTTTGAGTTATTCTAAATGGGAAGTTTTCAAATGAACACACTGTATAACAATTTTTTCTCTATTGTAACCCTATCCGTGGACATACTGTATACAGGGTAACGATAATCTACTTGGGGTAAATCTAGGAGCTACAAAAGTGATTAAATTATTAACAAAATTTAATGCCCTCATTGTTGCTAACTTTCAAGTTATAACCTTTTTTTTTAAGAATCACTGTTTTAGTTTTAACTAAAATAAATTAGTCATTAAAGTACAATTTGATTATCGTACAAATGGTGTTTTTTTAATATTAACTAAAATTTATAATTACACCTTATTTACATAATATTTATGTTACATAGGAAGTAGTAAATTATAAAAATTAGAATCTGAATTAGTTATATTAACACAAAAAAAACTTATATTTTCTCATTCATATACATTCAAAGTGATGAATGTATTGCATCAAATTTTCTTGTATTAAAAATCATAAGTTGTTAGATGTAATTAAGATTTCTTTATACGAATTTAATCGGTAGGGGGCCGTAATATACAAATTCTTTATTACTAACTCAAATTACCTGAAACTAATTTTTTTAACCAAATTAGTTTGATGTAATCACCTGATGGTTGGTATGATGGTATACGGCCGTATAGTATAACTAGAGGAGGAAAGAAAATTCTAATGGTAAATATCTTGAAAATTACCAGAAACGGTTTTCTACATGCCAATGACAGCCAAATATGGGCTTTATAATTTTGAGGGGAACTAATGAAAATCCCAACTAGCCTATAAAGTGTACACCTGTACACCTGTCCACTGTGTTCAGCGCTAACATGGTTTTGGAAAATACACCAATTTTCAACGCTAGAGCTCGCTTATTTCGTCATTAGGCACCCTTGAAATGAATGTGTGAAGTTTCAAAACTATTGGATTTTTGTAAAGACGAAGTCTTTAGTTAACTGGGCTGCATAAGGGATGAAACAAGATAAAAAATTGATTTTTTTTGAGGCTCTGTGGAAACAAAAAGTCAGTGATAAGTCGGAACAAGTTGTCAAACGAATCTTCAATGGCAGCACGAAATGTTTGGTTATGCCGTTGCACCAAAAAGGCCAAACATTCCAACTTAGTACTTGCAGACAGACAATCTTAGGTAGTATTTTGGTAGTATCTAATATTGTAAAATAAAGGGTGAGTTTGAATCGTTTAGTTCTAAAATATTTATGTTTAGTTGTGTAGATAGGTGCAACCATAGTAAGCAGTTAGTAACAAAGTGGCGGTTCATTTTACACGTTTATCAAATTTACTAATTGTCGTTATTCGTTATCTTTAGTTACTTACTTTCAAGTTTCAACTAACCGACTATTTTTTTTTACATTTACGATTACATTGAGTTTATTATTATTTCTTTCGATAACGTGTATCCGACACGCTCTTCAACAACTCACTAACGACATATTATTTATGCAGACCCGAATAGAGCTTTTTTTGATACAAGTAGTCACTTCATTAACGAAACTATTATCTTTAATAACCTTAAAATTCTTCTATTTACGTTCCCATATAAGTCCTAGTTAAAATTGATCTGAAAAATTACAAAAATTAAAAATTCTTCTCTTTATGGTTTTGGAATATTAATATGAAATTTCAGGATGTAAGTAACAGATAATTTTGAATGTACCTATACGCTCTAGTGAATCTTTGTGTAACTTCGGGTTTAACCGGAAACAGTATTATTATTTTTATTTTATCAAATGGAACTCCCTGTATATTTTCACTCTTTTGATTCAAAAAGTGTTTTGGTACCCATTTTAAATATTTTCTAATAAAATTAATAAAATAATTGGTGTTTGCAATGAGCATTTGAATATATTGGCACTTCTTTTCTAGGGTATAAGTTTTAAATTAGACCAATGTGGATTTATTATTAACTATTAGTATAGGTAGGTAAGTGGAACACAAACGATCGCGCTTCTTAGAGATTGTATCAAAAAATGTTACTATTTTTAAAAGTTTTTGCTTGTCCCCCTCCCCATAACTAAGATTTATGCTTTTATTTCTCCAGGTTTTTATACAGTTACAATTATATACAAGTAAACTAATCTTAGTTTAAAATTAAAATAAGCCATAACGTTATAACAAAAATTTGAAAAAATGCAGTACTTTTAATATTTTTAAAAGAGACACACTGTATATTGACGTAATTTGACACCTAATGAAAATGTTCTTTTTGTTTGTTATACTTATACATATTTAAGCAAATGCATTATTTAGCGTTATTTGATATAAAACTGTCAGTAAAATATTTCTCTATTGAAATATCGTAACACTTCACAATAGTCACTTTTGAAGAAAACGACTCCGTGCCGGTTTCATGAAAGATTCAAACTATTTAAGTGCTGCATAACCTCAAAATATAATTTAAAATTTTTACATTTCTTATAAATTTATTGATAATTCAAAAAAAGTAGAACCAAAGAAGTATTTGTGAATGTCCACAAAACATAAATTCGGAAAATTAACTTGTACCCAGTAGTACCCGAAACTTTCATGAAAGGGGAGATTTTTAGCGTCTTCCAATTGATTGTCCAGAAGCAAAACTAAATTAATAATTCTTTGCAAAACGGGGGAATATCCAAAATGGGTTCCTGTTTTTGCTTGTAATGCAACTATGGGGTTTGGTGGTAATTTTGATGATAAATTTAAAATAATTATGGGTGGACATCTGATGTCCATGGGTGTCCTTGGGTGGACATCTGATGTCCATGGGTGTCCTTGGGTGGACATAATAGTTGGTTTTGACTAATTTTTCAGATAAAGAGAGTTAGTGCCAATGATAAATCATGTCTGTAATTGTATAATACGCGGTAGCACCCGCTGACTTATTTAATCAAACGCTGCATAGGTATTTATAATCGGATACCCTCAACTTCGTTTATATTGATTTTGCTCTATTTAAACAATTTTAGTTTGAAAAGTGGGGATAATTAATTAATTTTACAAAAAATGTTAAATTGCCCGGACTGTGTATTTTGATAACGATTTTATAACGAAGTGGAAATAACTTTCATCGGATTAATTTCGATATTATCAATTATCAAAATTAAAAAAGGTTATTCAGTTATTCGAAAACGGACTAAAAACGAGGGGCTAAAAGTTTACTGTGTTTACCCTGTAATTTGTACACTTCATAAGTATGTTAAAATAGCATTTAAGTAAGTATTTGTTTGTACGTTTCTACCCCTTTGGTATTATATAGGTTACGTATTAAAATAAATTTAATTTTTGCGTTTTTTCCCTTGTGGAAATTAACCAATTCATCTACTAGTATATGCGTGTATTAGGGTTAAAAAAAAGGAAACATTTTCTTAATTATATTCAATCATGCGACATATTAAATCAAATAATTTAGTCTTAGGTACACCCATTATTAAAATTTTTAACGAAATAATAATTATTCAATTTTCATATTAATAGGTACAACTTATAAATGTATAGGGTCAATTTGGATCAATCTATGTAAGAAATTCAAAAAGCGGCTTTAATGAGACGGACGTAAGGAAAACGATCTGTAGCGTTCTGTACCGATGCTGACACTTCGAAACTCAATCTAAGAATGAATTAAACTTTTAAGTGCTTATTTTCATTCTTAAAATGATTAAATACGTTTAGTGATATAGTGATACTCACTCTCATTATCACATGAATAATACTTGTATAATAGGTAACTCTCACGATAAACACCTCACTTAATTGCTTTATTGGCTTCAGTAGTTTCGAATTGGTTTGAGCAGATCGTAACTTTAAATATTCAGTTAAAGAATTTTACATAGTCAAGGCCATATCCATAGAGGGGATCGGCAGAGTTTACCCCCCCCCCCACACACACACAAATATTTCCAGAGGTTTGAAAAAATGGGAAATAATTTAAAGTTTAAGTACTTTTCTGGATCTAGTCTCCTTCCCCGGTAAAAAATTTCTTTTTTGAAGATACCATCAATCGTGGAATTTCTTTTCTTTTCAGTAGCTTCCTATTTAAAGTACATGCCATTGCAAATTGTCTAAAATTTTAAGTAGATGAAAAGAAAAAAATCAAGGATGCGTTTGTTCTCTATACATTACACTAAGCGAGAATATTGTAATGTAATGTCGAATCAAATCAAAACCCCGTTTGGTAGTAGTTAACGTAAGAAAAATAGGTTGGTACTGCGATGGTTAAGGTATCTACGCCATTAAAGGGGCGCAAAATTAGGTTTGCAACTATAACGAGTGAATTTTTTTGTAAATCAAAATCCCCTCTTTGTAGCCCCATCCGTTGACAAAGAAAACCACCCCACCGCCTCTAGAACGTCGATCCCTTTTATAAGATAAGAATTGTGTAATTTTTAATATCAATAATAGTTCTGCTATAAACGACCCGGCCCGTGTCCGTCAGTGGCCAGAAGCTTCCTGCCTGCCAGATGAAGCACTAAGGATCTAACATTTATTTATACAGGGTGTCAATTTGAAAAGTTCCCACCTACATTATCTTCGCCTTAGTATAAAATATTGAAATTCTGCGAGACCCATTAATTTTATTACTGAGGGGGGCACTTTAATCGAGTGTTTGCGTTCTCCTTAGATCAACCCCCGTATGGGGGTAAATTTAACCCCTTAAGTCTAAATGGGATGGGGGGTCGAGTAGCACCTTTTTTGAAAAATCATCTTTACTATTTTGTTAATTTTGGATTAGTAGTTTGGATGATATTGACAATCTTAAAGAGCGAATTACAGCACTACAGTCGAAGAAAAGTTTTAAAGCAGATTTATTATTGTTTAGAAAACAATGGAGAACCTTTTCAACAATTCATTAATAATTTTTTGCCTACAGTTAATACCTTGTAAAGACAATTAAATTGGCTTTCAAAAAAGTGCCACTCAAGCTCCCTTCCCAACCCCTCTTTGGGAGTTGATCTAAGGGAGAACGCAAATACTCCATAAAAAGGTCCCCCTTGGTAATAAAACTGAAGGGCCTCGCGGAATTTCAATATTTTATACTGAGGCGAAGATATTGGAAGTGGGAAGTTTTCAAATTAACACCCTGTATGCGTAATCTTTAAATTAACCTTCGCTCAACAAGTAAGAAGCAATCACGCAGCTTATTCTGATTCAGACTCACTATTCACTGTGGGAAAATTCAGATACGCTTCTCACTGTCTGTCTAGTAGAGAAGAGACACCTTGTTCGGTACCGATTTTGTAATATCCACGTTATAAAGGGCAAATCCTCTGCCCAAATTAGTTTAATTTTGAAGGGAAACTAGAAATAATTTAAGTCGCGCATTTTAATTTTTAATTTAAACCAAAAAATCACTTAGTGAAACTAAAATAAACAATAATTTTCAATAAAGTAAAATGTACAAGGAAGAAGTGAGGCATGTTTTGTGTGTTAAATTAAGTGTAGGTGCTTTACATGTTAATAAGGTTAGATCATTTTTATAAATGTATCTTCTTTTTCTGTTAGGTCTTACCGAGAGCAAAAAAAGAGCCTTAATGTCTCTCGTCCGACTTAATTATAGCGGCATTTAAGATTTATATTCTTCTTTCACGCAACAAGTAGCAAGCGATGTACAAGATGCGTGAAAAACATACGACAAAATTACACTTAAACTTTAAGTACCTACGACTTTTTTGTTTAAATTTAAAATTTTAATTCGCTCAATTATTAACTAACCATCAACCGTAATTATTCCATTTAAATTTTTTTTATATTAAATCTCGTTTTAATATCGTGTAATTTTCAAACGTACCTCGGTATAATAATAATTCGCTATTATTTTTTCCTAATTTATATTTCGGTGTTTACATGCAATTGCTTTCTGTACCTAATTAATCGTGATGGTTATTAAAGAACTCGCTTGCGATTAATTTAACGTATAATCATTTGTTCGTAACAATTTTTTTGCCAATTTTTTTAATGGTCAACCTTCAAATTTTAATCTAATGCTTTGCATGGCACACCTACATAATTAGATTTGAGACAATTTCAATTATAAAAAAACAATTTAAGACTCCACTGTTCAATTTATTTCTATTTTTTGTCGAGAATGATGGATAAATAATTCGGCAATGAATTTTTAAGCAGGTAAACGCGAAGAACAGGGACGGATTTGGAAGAAGAGACGTGGACACGATCATTCGAGGGGTAGGCCGAGGGGTTTATTTTATTTCGAAACGGTAGCCACCTCATTTAAATATTTAAAAAAATTATTCCGTATGGAGATTTTTCTTTAAGATACCGATCTTAATGCTCAGATTTTAATAGAACGACTTTATATATTATACGAATTTAAATTTTAGTAATTAGCGTTAAATTTATTAGGTTACATTATTAAACTGGCAAACACTGCCTTAATGGCCACAAAAAATAATTTAGACAACAATATTTAAATTTAAAATAACTGTAGGTATGGCATTTTTATTTGCTTCCATGAAAGAGGTCGTAAGGAGATCTAAATTTCTAAAATTTCGAGTGTCGTTTAAAACTTACAAATAGTACCGGTTTTTCTTTTTTCGTAACTGTTACCTTAGCATCGCCTAAAAAGTCTTCAAGTGTTGACAGACTATACCAAACATAGGCGAAAAGAAGAATAAATTGGAAAAACTTTCAATTTTTAATTTTAATTTAATCAAAATTCGCACATATGAAAATTCTGAATTTTTGAATAAATTCGAAAAACTAGCTCGTTTTAGCTACCTGTAATAAATGACAGTAATCAACCAAACGATGCCACACTGGTCTATACAGGAAAAAACTATGGGTACAACTATATCCGAAATAAATGTCAAATTATTCATCTACATAAGGGGTGAATTATTTTTCATTTTCTCTATGGACAAAATTTTTTTTTACAAAATGATGTACTACTACATATCTATGAAAGTTTGCTCTTTGCATTGGGGTAAAAATTTCCATAGGGTGTCACTTAAAATTCGATAGTTCGAAGTAGCGACACTATCATGGGCCCATGATAGTGGGCCCCAGTCAACAAATTTTGAATTTTTAAGATCAACTTTAGGATTTTTTAACGTATTTTTGTACCATGAAATTAAGCAATTTCTTAGACCAAAATAAACTCTTTGACAAGTAATTTATTTGTCCATTTGCTAATAATGTATTATTTTAGCCCTGCTACACGACAAAAGAAATTTTTGAAATTAACGCTGCGAAGTAAAGATTGCCTTACCAGTTACTGTAGAATTTAAAAATATAATGAACCATTAAAACATTACGCCGAAACGGAGAAATAGAAGACTATAGAAGAATCATTTAAATCACATATAACCTCGGCCACCCCAAAAGACTTGCGCCCGGAGGCTATAGTCCATTTAGCCCTTTGATTGGGTGGCCTCGAGTGCTGGGCTAAAAAGCTTCGCGATTATTACTTCAAATATGGTGAAAATTTAGCGGAATAGTCCGCAGGGCGCGTGCAATTTTTTGTCGATAAAATGTACCAATTGTTGTACAGTTAGGAGAATTATCGATAAATTCGATTGAACTGGCTCGGCTGTGGATGAGAAAATATCAGGTCGTCCTCGATCAGGCCGTTCTACTAAAAATATTGCCTTAATGAGTGCAAGGGTTGGTGAGAATCCAGGTGCATGGGTTCGTTAGCGATGCCTGCAACAAATTTCCACAAGCAGTTTGAAGAGGATTTTAAATAAAGATTTCCATCTGCACCCGTATAAAGTTCAATTGGCACAAGAACTTAAACCAGGTAATCATATGCAACACAGTGCCTTCGTCAACTGGATGTTGGAAAACCAAAGAGTGGACCCGATTTTGTTAGAAAAATTGTCTTTGCGATGAGTCGCACTTTCACTTGAATGGGTACGTGACACAACAAGTGACTGTTTGGTGTGGATTTTGGGGTGGTGGAGTGGTGGGGTCTTACTTCTTCGAGTACGACGACAGCAGTGAATAGTGTACGTTATCACAATATTTATGCTAACGGAGTTTTTGTGGCCTGCATTGGTCGATATGGATCTAGACGAGAAGTGATCACCTGTCACATTGCGCGAGAAACAATGCAGTTGTTGCATGAGAGATTCCCTGTTCGTGTCATCTCACACACTGCTGACCCGAATTGGCCACCGAGATCGTGCGATCAAAAGGCCCGTCTAGACGCAAGGTTTTACTCAACCACGCACTTAAAGCGTTGTCTGGACGCGAGAGTTTGCAACGTTTTACTCGATTTTACTGTCGCGCAAAACTTCCGAATAAAGCCTTGCGTCTGGACGGGCTTTAACACCGTGCGACTTCTTCCTATGGGGTTTTGTGAAGTCTTTCGTCTATGCCAACCAACCAACCACAATTCCTGAGCTGAAGGAAGAAATTCGACGTGTACTTGGCAAAATTAAAAGGCAAATATGCGAAAACGCAATCTCCAATTCTTTTAAAAGGGCAAATAGAGTCGTGGGGGCAATTTTTGTTGGATGTTTTATTCCACTTATAGCTTTCGTATGTTTACTTTAGAACTTTAGATTAATAAAACCTACAGTTTTCAAATAAATGATTGTGTTTTATTGAAAAATTAAATCTTACGTTATTTTTGATTCATCCTTTAGCTTACCATTTTATTAATTTTTTGGACATATTTAAACAACTGAGCATCGCCTTTTAAAACTGACCTAATTTCTTCATTTAAGCGATTTTCTAACTCTTGAGTAAGCGAGATCCTTTAGACTGTAAAGAAAATGAAAAATAATTCACCCTGTATGTTCAGAAAGGAAAGCTCAAACTTAATGTTGAAGGGGTGTCGAAATCCAACAAAACGAATTAGAAGAACTTTCATTTGAAATTATAAAGAAAAAAGATCCTAAGTTTTCAACGAGAGCGCAATTGATGATTTTTTTTATATCTCAAGAATTCTAATTTTATGTCTAAGAAGTACCTACTACCCTTAGTTATTCAAAAGTAGTAAATAAAACCAGGCAAGCTGTCAAAAATAGAGCATCCTACCTATTTAAAATAATAAAGTGAGGTTAATAAAGTTTACACAGGATGAAATACAAAACCACCTTAATTTAAAGCACCCTATATATAATTTTGTAGTAAATTGTTGCTTTAAAGTTCAAACACAAACATACGATGGTTATAAACAACAAAAATTAAACGAAATTATTGAAAATTGAAAAATAAATTTAACTAACCTTGGTTTTACTTCCTGCAAAGTATTTTTTCAGAATCATCACCACTTTACATCATCAACAACACTCACTTTTAGAATAAAATCAGTTTCTCAATTAACCAAAATGTACACAATTTTATCCGCCATGTTTTTATTATACCATTTGAAGATTCGTAGACGAACAACTATGGCGTTAATTTTCAAGGGCTGCTTAAATTTGAGCTCAGTTTCATAAAAAGAAATACGCGATTAAATAGTCGAACACAATAAACACGTTTTACTTTTACATAGTTTTAATTCGCACAAATTAGTTATTAAAGTACTTTTTACTATTTGAGCCCTTCGGCCATATTGTTTACCACGCATTTAATTAAATGGCCACAGGTTACGTAGGCCAAATTTTCAATAAATTTTTAAACTTTGTTTCGACGATTTTCCGTATCGATTGCACTACTACCGATTGATTGTTATAAACTTTAAACAATAAACTAACTTTTGGACTGTAAATTTAAGATTAAACTACTAAACGGAACTGTAAATTGACAAATTTTTAGCGAAAGCAAAGAAAATCTGCCGTGTAGTATCCGACGTGTTATCGAAGTGAAACAGGTGACGGTATATCGAGCGGACGATCCACAAGATGTCAATTGCGAGAAAAGTTTTTATTTTGACTCATTTTAAATTTTAAACGCAAATTAGATAATAATATTATAACAATTGTAATTAATTGTTAATTACTTGCCTATAAATGGTAATCTGACGGCAGATGCCAGTTACTAAGTATATTTTTGTTAATTTTGACATAAAGACAAAAAGGGCGGCGATTTCAATTATTCCGCGTAACAATAAATGACTTTATTACTAATTAAAAACAAACAACTGCACTGGATGCCCCATATGATTGGCAAAAAACCATATTAAACTTCTTTTAGAAAGTTAGTATCACCATTTAAATGGCTACCTTGAATACGCTCACAAATTTCAACTCTTTTAAGGGTTGATACTCTGCGCGATTATTAATGCTTCAGTTTTTTAAAGGTAATTTGCAGTTCAGGGTCTATAAAAAGCTGCAGGCTTTATTCATCGCGCCTCCTATTATTACCGTTGGACTTGCCACTAAATCATTTTTGTGAAAACCATTAAACTTTGTGGTTTCGAGTTATTGCGATTTTGCTTCTGCCAAAAGCTCTCAACGTTAGCTCAGTATCAGCTCCTTTTAGATGTTTATTGTTTAGTTCTTAATGGGCCTTTTGAAAATGGCAGCTTTTGCAACTATGCGTTCAGGCAGTCAGTAAACAACCTTTAATCATTTGATACATTTTTCTAGCATTGCAAATAGACCTTCCTGAGAGACCTCTCTAATTTACCGGGTTCAAGAATTACTGGGTTTGTTTCCTCACTCTTTAGGGAAGTCACAAAATTTTGAGTTAAGAAGTCCCTTTTTCTTTTGCTAAGTAGCTTGAAGGAGTATATGATTTTCTCCAAATCGTCGTGTCCTGCATTTATAACTCACACCTAAGGAACTGCGCCAGGTGCTTTCACTATCATGACTTTCTAAGGAACGATGGGTAGTGAGTTATCTAAGATTTTAGGGAAACTTACCTTTGGACCAGGTAGGAAGACGAGTATGAAGCAAGGAAGGAACCAAGGAACGAAAAAAGGAAGCAAGCTAAGGATCTTTGAGAAATTAATTAATTTGGAAATCGTTCAGAAACTGGCATTTTGAGTAATTATTACTCACACTTCTGATAATGTCAAAAGCTTGTAAACAAACGAAAATATAATAATAAATCAAGAAACGAGAATAAGAAGCATCCTGTAAATAATACACGATTAATTTATTCAAACCAAATGACCTTTCCAAGTTTTCAAAACTCGTTTTAATTAAAATTAAAATTATAGGTATCACTATACGTTTTCGTCTAAATATTTTGTGTAAATTATATTTGGACGGTTTGTTATGTAAATGATTTTCATTTACCTCCATCACAAATGCGCTGTGCTTGACCTTTCTCAAAGTTGTATTTATTGATACCGTCTGACTACGATTTAATCGTTTTGTTAGTCTATTGTATTGAATTTCGAAAGGGATAAAAATTGTAATTATTCAAATGAACAGACCGACAGGTTAAACAACTTGACGGCGTGTGTAGATATCGACCGGAATTGTGCGCAAATTAAAACAGTTTTAATATTAATTTTCTTTTTTAAGTATTCCTGTAAACACATTTTTTATAAAAAGGCTGTAAATATTTATTAAGGAATTGTTCGATGTACTCTCTTTCGTAAATATTAAAGTGAATCACGATTAATAAATTTTAATCGATGGTTAACGATTCGTGCGAATTTCCTTCGTCGTTTTGTCCACAGCTTACGTACAGTTCACTTGACCGCCAACTTTTTTTAAACTTTTTCTTTATACGAAAAGTAACACTGTGTTTTTATTTGGATAGACTGGAAAATTTTTACGTTTCAAAGTCGTTGGTCCAGGCTCCACACTAATCTGTAAACCTGGGATAGCGTAAGGTCTTGGTACGGCTCAATAATCTGTATCTGGGCTCAGTCACACAACAACAGTTTGTTGGCCCATTTTGTCCACTTTTGTCCAGTTTTAACGCGCTCTGGTGTCTTAAATATTAGTCTTACGAAAAAAACTAAATAGACATAATTTGTGGAAAATTGAAAAATAGAAGCGATAAACTAAAAAAACAGTTTTTATACGATTTTGGAACTTTTGTAAAGCTGTAACCCGTTCTAGTGCCTTAAACGTTAATCTTTAGGAAAAACCTAAGAGACCTAATTTGTGGAAAATTTGTTGTACTTTATTTTTATATAGGCGCACTTTCTTCTAAAAGCGCCTAGTTTTCGAATTATAAACGATAAACTAAAAGAATAGTTTCTTGGAAGATTGAGGAACTTCTTTCATGGCTTTAACGCGCTCTAGCGCCTTAAAAGTTAGTTTGGAGAAAAAATCTAAGAGATATAATTTGTGGAAAATTTACTGTATTTTATTTTTCTATAGGTACACTTTTTTCAAAATGCACATAGTTTTTGAGTTGTAACTGGTAACCTAAAAAAACAGTTTCTTGGCCGATTTTGGAGATTAGTCAAGCTTTAACGCGCTCTAGTGCCTTAGTAAGTAAGTAAGTAAGTAATCTTTATTCGTGTTTGGAACCGAAGTTTTACACAAGTCAACAACATCATAAAAAATCAACATTAACATTAACCGTTAGTGTTAAAAAAAAATCTGACGAAGATAATTTGTGTAAAATTTATTTTACTTTAGTTTTCTATAGGAACACTTTTCTCTAAAAGCGCATAGTTTTCGAATTATAAACGATGAACTAAAAATAGTTTTTCGCAAATTTTGGAACTTTTGTCAAACTTTAACGCACTTTAGCGCCTTAAACGTTAGTTTTAAGAAAAAACTTAAGAGACATAATTTGTGGGAAATTTGTTCTAATTTATTTTTCTATAGGTACACTTTTCTCTAAAAGTGCGTAGTTTTGAAGTTATAAACGATAAGCTAAAAAAAGCAGGTTCTTGGCCGATTTTAGAATTTTTGTCAAGCTTTAACGCGCTCTAGCGCCTTAAATGTTAGTCTTAAAAAAAACCTAGGAGACGTAATTTGTGGGAAATTTACTGTACTTTCCTTTTCTATAAGCACACTTTTCTCAAAAAGCACGTAATAAACTGGTGGTACTGGTGTAATAAACAGTAAAAAATACACTTTTACTCAGTATCTCGGCTGCAAGACTTGAAAGGAATAAGAGGCAACTGAAGATGTCGATTCGGCGAGCAGGAACTAAACCAGGATGTTGTAGTAACTTGTGCTCCTCAGTACGATGCAGATAAATTCGAAGCGCATTTACAGTTGGGGTAACCCATAGGAAGCTTCAAAGAAAATTATTTGGGTTCAGAGAGGGTCAAGGAAAAGTCGAGAATGTTATGGTTACATAATTATTTCCGTCGTCTGGAAGTTTTCTAAGAATTGAGATAGAAAATTCAAAGTTTTTTTTAAAAACAATAACTTAAATGTTTATAAAACAATAAAATTATTATTTTAAGATATCGATAGTTGAGAATATTTTGCAAATTTAAGAGAAACGTAAAAGTTTGTTAAATAAACTAACAAGTTTATTTATTTGTCTGAAAAGATCTTCATGTACGATATAACTTTTGTATTTCTCGGTTTCAGAAAGGCAAATAGTACGCCTTATGTACTTGAAACTGTAGTATTTTACATTAGAGAAAACAACTTTTGCTGTATGTTTGCACAGTGTTACGTTTTGCATAATAAATATGTAATATATTTCAAGGATGTTTTCAGCAATCCAAAGCTGCATTTGCATTTTCCATTTTCCAAAATTTATTCTTAAAACAACCTTGTACAAAATATGATAATAAAAATGCCAAATTTTCGCCACTAAATGCGGCGTCGTATTATTTTTCGACAAGTTCTAACTAGTTACAGGTCAAAGAACTAATCATTAGTAACAATTTCTTTAATAATGTTTGTACAATTTAAACGATTAAAATGTTTTTAAATTGTTCGGGATCATTACTTCTAATTAAAAAATCTTTTTATTATTTAATTGGATTTTTAGTCTACGTCCTGGTTAAATTACATCGCACACTTTATGTTTTTCAGTTACACACGTACACTCGTACACACATTACCAATTCTTTCCAAGTTTCCACACACTGGTGGGGGTGCATTACGGACATTGCGGCTCTTCAAAGTGTACGCCACTCTTATTGCCACCACTACCAACACGACGCCAGTGTGTGTATCGCCTTAAAGTGCGATCCTAAAACTATGAAGGAAGGTATTTTTTAAATAGAATCAGGAAGCAGTTCAAATACGAAAATATATCTGCATTGGGCATGAAGCTGCGTGTTTGAGCTGGATTTCTTGTTTTGCAACCATCAGTAAATCAACTGAGGTTTCTTAATAAATTTACCTTCAGAGTTGATAAATAGCGTTTCGACTAAGTTCGTTATTATCATAGGAGGCCATAAAGACCCGTGTCCACTAGCAAGCAACTTGTGATAGATTTTTCAGACACTGCTTGCGTAGCCGTGTACACACAATTTACGTTTTTATCGAATTTACTCTACACAAATTACTATAGCAAGTAGCTTTTGTGGTTTCAAGTGTACACGTCTTTATTGAAATATCTCCGGCTATAGAAAGAAGCAGGTAGTATACCTACCATAAAACTCATCGATTTACAAAGAGCTTTGGAAATTATCTTTTAAATTTTGGGAAGACATTTATTTAATCCCCTACAATCCATTTGCACACAAATTTGTAAAGGTATATGTCGATTTACTAAGAATTACCAAATTCAAATTTGAAAATAAAGCTGAAGTCAAATTGGAATGAGTTTTAGTTGTTCAACTACAGCTTCTGTTTTTTGGTTTTTATGTGCTATTTTTCTTTCAAACAAATCAGTCTTTATCAAGACTATACAGTGTATATTATTTACTTTTGAGCAGTAACTTAAAATTTTTTTTATTTTTTAAATCATAACCGTGCATTTCCACTACGTATATTATTTGTTTCTACACATTGCGTAAAAAAAGAAACGCACGGTAAAAATTTTAATTTAGTCCGTAATAATTAGTATACATATTTTGATGTTACTAATATACACATTGTTTTTAATTGTGGAGTAAACGAAATTGATTTGCAGATCAAGTCTTTGATGAAAGCAAAAGTTTTTTTTTATTCTCGACCACTTTGTTTGTCGAGATACCGACTTCAAAGCTGGTCGTAAATTATTATATGTATTTAGGTACTTTTGACTACAAAGGAGGGCCAAGGATACACAAGTACACAAGTGAAAGATGGTGAAAGAGAATTAAATTTCATTACATCAAAATATTCCCAAGAATACGTAACTCGTCTGTCTTTTGGCCACTTTTACTTTTTTTAATTTTCTTTCATTCCTGGCTTATCTATTTCCTTAAAATTATGTAATCTCCGTTGAATCTCAGTCCTTTCGAACAATTGCGCTAATTTCACCAATGTGGCTTATTTTTTTATTCGTTTTTTGCTTGGGATACAATTCAAAAGTGTCATTTAGCAAATAAGTATCTTTTGGTCGCTCAAAGACGTTTTTCTTTCATCTTGTATATAAGTAATTTGTACGCTTGCAAAGAACTTTCGGAACTGTTTCGAAAGTTTTGCTTCATTCGGTTTTGGCAAAACGCCCGTGAACACTTGCAAATTAGGGGTCGACCAAATTTATACCTCTCACACCGAAAAGATTTATTTACTTGCGAAAATTTTTGTCGAGAACTGTCAATCATTTCAAAGTTGCTTCGTATTTTACTACCTGAGGGTAGTAATAAAGGTTTACAATTTTAAGATATATGGACGCAGTTGACCAGTCCAGTAATGCTTAAAAGAATGCCACAGCACTTCTAAAAAATTTTATGGTCAACTTTCGTTGTGACAGTAAAGTCTTCCGTCCTTATTATAAATAATTTGAAAACTTGTTGTCTAACCATTGGAACAGCTCCGAAAGTATTTGCCCGAGTCGGTCTTGTCAAGTCGCACGTGTACACTAGCAAATCGTGCGATTGTATACTTGCAGCAGTTTTACTCTATGTGCCGTGTACACGTGGTTTACACAGTATGCACCTGTTCTCAGACCTAACTTGCGAAACTTTTACTTGCTAGTGGACACGAGCCTTAAGAGGTTCAAAGTAGATTCGTAATATCTCAGACTTTATCTCTAACCATCAGCTGTTTTTATAGTAAACAACTTAAGACAGATCTAGGTTTAGCTTCGGCTTGTATCCATCAGCAGTCTGTACTTGTGCTAGGATATATCTTGAAATAGTTTACCAAGGTCAGCAATCAACATTTGTGGATTGGGTTCTAAGGGGCTCATAAAGCACTAAAGTATACAGAAGCTCAGACAACCAAGCGCTAAAATACTGCTTTAAACAGGCCACATCTGAAGAGGGTGATGCGCTTACCGATGGGTTGCTACCCCGAGTTCGAATTCGCAAGTACTCTACATGTAGAGGTTACGAAGAAGAGAACGCATTTTAACCAGATGCCAAGCTGGTTCAGCTTATCCAAAACCATCGGCTTGTTTATGTTTACTCCCTTTAATAATTGAGTCTTTCTGGGACTTCTGATGAGATCTTTTCTTAACCATCTAGGTGGCCTGAAGTTTATAATGATTTCAAATATCTGCTTATTTTCTCTTTATCAAAGATCCAAGAAGATAAACTTCCAAAAGGCTTCGTTGGGGATTTTGAACATATTTTTAATTCTTGCTAACAACTGTCTTCTCCAATTTGGCGTAGCCTAGTGAAAAAGATTAAAATTATGTCAATATGTTGCCATATATTATTTCCTAAAATAAATAAATATTATATGTATAAACTTATAGGTATTATGTTAAACGATATCGAATTAATTTCATGAATTTCAAATTATAACTTTAAACATTTAAATTTATTAGAAAACTTGGAAGCGAAACTTGGTCGATAGTTTGATACCTTCCTGTTAACAGATAGAGTTATTGAGTACGGCACACTACAAAAGCACGTGAAAGAAACGTTTTTTTTTTTGGCAAAAATTGTAAAATTAAAAAGAGCGACTAATTATTTGTTTGTTTTTTTTGCTAATTTTAAGTATATTGAAAAGGATGATTTATGTGCGAATGACCCACAACTGTTGGACTATTAATATCCCCGTTTTAATTGAAAATCTGACGATAGTTGTTGGCATTGGACGTTTTATGTGTGCACAAAATGCTTTTAATAAAACAAATAAATTATTAACAAAATGTGTATATAAAACACATTTTATTTAACATCTAACCATTGCCAAAACTGTACTTCAAGGATAAAATATTAATTAAATAGATTATGTAATTAACTATTTTTAAGAAGCGAATCATTTAACGAGATAATTATATACATTTAACAAGATACAAAATGAAAGATTAAGCCATTTGATAATTTTACGCAATGAAAAGTACTACGTTTTGACTTTGTCTTCTAATGTATGTATAATAGTACAGTTAATTTCCATATAGTACAACGGCCATCTGTTAAATTTAACGGCTTGTCGGATTAAAAGCTCCACCAACTATATTCCAGCTTATGATATTAATAATTAAATAGTTCATATACCTATTGCGCTAACCACAACTTTGCTTTGAACCAAAGATTTTTTTAAATTCCATCACGTGTTTGGTCCAAACACGTTTCCGCGTACAGCAGAGCCATTCTCACATGTCTTTACGACCCATTAACGTATTCGTGTCTCCAAATATTCCTTCTTTCCTTTACCGAGATATCCACCGCAGTTATAAAAGGCGAAATACTTGGAGACTTCTCCGAGAGGGACGGCAAAGCATCGGAAATGTTAAAAGAAAAGGACAAGAGGCTAACACTAGAAGAACAATCGCCCCAATAAAAGTGTTCATTTATTGTTTTATGCTGATGATATCACGAGGGCGTAACTAGTAATATAAATATAATAGACCACGGGGTGAACTTCAAAAAACTCAATACGTGCTCTGCAGGTGTGTTGTAGATAATGCTGTCTAGCAATCTGGCAATTTATTTCAGTTCACATGATGTATCTTTAGGTCTCGAATTAAAAATTCACACAAAGTGGGTGTGGAGTTCCCGCATAGAATAAATCCGGTACGAACGGTAACGAGAACTACACCAAGCATATTTATGATGAACATGAGGCCAACATGAAGTAGGTATAGTCACTTAAAGACCAACCGGAAAAAGTGATGTTTGTAGGCCGAAAATCAGATATAGGGACCAGGTAAGGAAGGGCTTTCAGAAACTAGAGGCTATAGAGAAAAGCCTTAATACCGGCCAATACCCATTAAGATGTAAAGAGTTAATACTGACTCTGGGTATGATGTAGTCAAGAACCATCGCACACAATAACTACTTCTGTTCCAACCTCTGAACTTACTGTATAAATTTTTCGATAATTTTTCCTGGAACACTCTGTATAATAACCTTTATCTCGACTCTAAATAACATTGCTCTTCCGGCATTCGCTAAACTCTTTATGCCCATCAGACGAGCTTGACGAAACCGCAATTCAGCAGTAAGCAAAAACTAGCTTCTCTGCTGTTATATCCAGTATTATTGCTGTTGTATCTTAAAACTAGATAGATTTCGCACAGGGTAAAATAAGAGAAGAATGAACCTTAAGCTGCTACGGTCTACATTCTGTTCTATCTTCTCCTGGTAGTCTTCTATAGGATCCCTTAAAATTTACAGTTCCAGTTCATAACTGTTCATAAGATCTTAAGCAGTTCTACTAGTTTATTTTAAGAATTAGAGCTTCGGTATGAGGGAGGTTCGATTGGAGAACTTATTTGATCAAAAACCGAGGTTAAGTCGGTCTGAGAGAAACTAGCGATTGCAGTGGTTCAGAAGAAAGTAAGGAATGGTCTGTTTTTTTTTAGTTTTATGTGGTCGTGGTCTGCCTTTAGCCTTTTCGATATGCAATGACTCGAATGTCAGCAGTACTTGTGGCAGTTTAATGTCGGTAATTTCTCGAGACGACCGTAAACCGATATAGAACTGCCGTGTGTTTGAAGTTTGAAACTGGTTTGTTTATCCCAAGGACTGGATTAATTCCTTAAAAGATTGCAACTTTTCGATTGTTTCTCTTAATTTAATAATAAATTAAATTTCGACTTCAAACATCGGTAGATACATAAATTTGGTAAACAAAAGTTAAAAATTTTTACTACAAACTCGTTTTACTAGACAACGTTTTGAAGAAGTCATGGGAATAAACTTACCTACAGCTATAAGTAATGTAGTTCGTGCAAGCATTAAAACCATCTGAGCTTGAAGATTAACTGCAGATCGGGGCAGTCGACACGGTTTTGTTGGATGAAAGATTAGTCGGTTCCTTTAAAAATGTATTTTGCAGTTCACGCTTTGTTTAATCTGCAATTCATTTTGCACCTTAACAAAATAAGTGTTAATTGAACATTAATTTAATTCAACGAGCAAAGTTGATTAAACGAGTACTAACCACACACTTTGCCGTTTTGTTGTTTTTCGCTTTGAAACAAATCCGATTGTTTTGGACAAATTAGAACGTCTCAGGGTCAGTTTGGAGAGAACGTTTCGACTTATTTCTCGCGACTTTCGTCTCACTTTTATGCATTAATCGATTATTATATTCTTTTTAATGTTTATGTGTTTTGACTATTTAATGTGCAGTCAGTGAACTGGCTCGACTTTGCAATAATGTTCGACATTGAAATATCAATAAAATTATAAAAAAGAATAAGTATCATTGCGTTTAACCACTTGTGGCCATTTTGATTTATGTGTTGCATTCTGATACATACCCATGCAAGGTAAATCACGGAGTGTTATTTTTTTTAATTCGACGCCACGATCGTAACGTGAAACGTGTTCATGTTGTTGCATTTCGAATTTCTCGATTATATTATTATGCAGTTTAATAACATTTTTTCAATTTCAACTTGTCTGCCGAGAAAAAAAATTACACGAGTTTTTGACCGCTCTGGAAGTTGACCTCAACTTTGTTTACTCGTCTCGTAAAATGAGACGATATTGTACCTCGTATACTATAGCAAAATAGTGGATGGTCGGTTGATAGATTCACCACTAAATCCAATAAAAGTCATTTGAGCACCATACACAAAGTCACCGAAAATCGAAGATCATGTGGCCCAAACCAATGTGGACAAAAGTTCTCTGTTGTGCAGTAGATTTAAGCCAACTCGGAAAAAAAGGATGGTCGTAAGTAAGACTCCAAACAGGCCCTAGTTTTAAACTAAATAACATAAGCGCAAACTTAAATAATTACTCAGGAACCGGGACAGAAAATGTTAGGTTAGGTTGGGTTACTATGGTCGTAAGAAACGCCCAAAGTGTAGCGAAAACAAATAAAACGATGAATGGATGTCTAAAGCAAGGGGAATTTCCCCAAAATTGGAAGATAGCTAAACTCGTACTTATTTAAAAAAAAACAAAGAACGACCAAGAGTAGAAAGCATACAGACCAATCTGTCTGCTTGATGCAGTTGGATAACTACTTGAAAGCCGAATTAAAACTAGTCTGCAAGCAAAAATTGAAGAGAAGGGAGCAATTCACAGATCCAAATATGGCTTCAGAAAATGAAGGCCCAGCACACAAAAGAGTCGGAGAGATGCCTAGACCAAAGAAAGAGGAAAGCATTTAAAACTAAGAAATAAGTGTCAAGTGTCATGGTCACAATAGATGTACAAAGTGCCTTCAACTTCAACAACTATCATTGTCAATGCTCATAAACACGGTGAAGAAGTGAAACTTTAGTGGATACATCGGAGAATTAGTACAACTATACCTAACCGATTGGAAACTGAGAACGGCGTATGTAGAGACTAACGTGACGTGCGGGGCCCCACATGGATCGTTGCTGGGATCCACACTATGGAACTTGGTATACGTTCTGGTGTTACGACTGCTGCTCAGAGAGCATGTCTAGTTCCTACCATATACCAATGATCTGGCGAAGGCCAGGACGAAACAGAAGGCAAGCGATACAGATTATGACTGGATGTATGGAAGAACTATGAATCAAAACTGCCCCTATTTAGTGGGATGGAAGAGAACCGAATGGCTGGAGACAACCGTGAAAGAAACTAGAATTCAATCGCAAGAAGCCAAAATTAAGTATCTTACAATCGTCACAGAATACAAAATAGAGAACCTAACTGAATAATATGGTAAAGTAGTCGAAAACTGAACAGTGAAAAAGGAAAAGTCTTTAAAATTAATCTATCACTGTTAAGGTTCATCGTCTAATTTTTTTCTGCACGTTCCAGACGTCCCTTAAAAGGAGGCACTTCGTCCAAAAAACTTCTTATATTTTCCAGACAGTGTAGTTTTACAAGGTTTCTTGGGACGGAACCGGTGGCGTTCTCAGTTCTCTTCTATTACCCATATACTAAGTACTTAAATAATTGTGAAAAATTTGGAGGAGGTCTTTTGAGGATGGAGATGTTGCAACCCGCTAGAGTAACTCTTTGTAGTACTTATATTTTTCTTTATTTAAGTGTCTCGCAAATGGCGTGTAGGTAAATTGAAAAAGGCTCTCTTCATAGTCAAAAATCAGAAAATTCGGAAGCAAATCTTTCTGGAATCTTTTCAAACTTGGTGGCAAAATATTCATCTACGAGGCACACCTCGAAAATAATTGCCCAGTTTCTTTTTATTTCCCTATGTACATTTGTACATTATCATTTAAAGTATTCCAGGAAGGACACCTTCGACACCAGGAAGAGGAGGATTACATTATGCAGAAAGTTAGTCAACTTTAGGCGCCATAAACAAAAGCCTCGATTTGTTTATTTATCTTTATTACTAAGGTCAATATAAATATGTAAATGTTTAAACATTAAAACAAGTTTCGCCTTCTTGTCACATTAAATTTTTACCATAGAATTACAATTTTTCATTATTGTATTATGTAAAATGCTAATTTACTAACAACTTCTATTAGTTTAATTTATACTATTAAAATTTATCTATTTAAATTAACCAAAAGTGGATTAAAATATTTTTGACTCGAGACCTCGGATGTGCGTGCCCGAATTAAACAAAGCGTAATTGACATTTTCGTACTTCAACTAGTTGCAAATAATTTCTCGCTGTACGAAGGCTTTAGAAAGAAAAATTAACCAGGCATTAGTCGCTAGGCTACAAGTTACACGGTTATTCGCGTGCCCGGAATTAATTTGAATTTTTTGAAAAATCAAAGTATACCTACTCTAATTAACTCTCATCCATATTTAAGTATAAAATGTTGTTCAAATCTTAATTTTTAAATTTTCGGGCACAAAAAATTTATTATTATTATTATTACGCGGTTAGTCGCTATGTGAGCGTTTCCCTCACATTATACTGCATCGACTTGAATAATAACGTATTATATCGCGCGAATTATACTAATGTTGCATAAAGCAGGCCGTCATATTATTATCGGTGGTGGAAGTGTTAGCAAGAGAGACGAGGCGGCGAGGAACAATATTATTTGCGTAGAAAGTTATACGAAGTTTAAAAAATGGGAGAGAAATACTCATATAGCGATTCACGGCGGGTTATTAGAGGCAGAAATATCGATATTTTTACTGCACTACAACCCCTCAGATTTTACCCAAATCGGAATACAATTTTTGACTAATTGTGCCACACTTTGGAGTAACCAAACGTCATTTCTTAAAAATGTAAAATGTTCAGAAGTAGTGTATGTCAGCGAAGTCTGTTATGAATGAGCGAGTAATTTTCCAATCGAATGTAACCCAACCAAATGTAACCGTGGAAAACTGAATATTTTTAAAAGATGATTATGTACGCATTTTTCTAAATTTAAATAAAAACGCTATAAAATAAGGAATTGCTCCTTGAAGAAGGCGTCACACGGAACCACACAACTGTTAATTAATTATCCGACACTTAAAAAAGAATTTCGTAGTGAATCAAATTGTATTTAACACCACTGACGTAAATTACCAACATTACTTTAAACTACAAAGGTTAGTCGGTATTTTCTTTAAGTAGTTCATACGGCCCAAGGCCTACTATCTTGCGGAAATTAATTTTAGAGGTTACAGTGCGAAATAGAAAATTATTTTTAGAATTTGCCTTGCACTTTCCACCAGCATCGCTCGAAACGTATTTAATATTTTGTTAAAAATAATTACGTTCTCCCAAATTAGACTTACATTGATCTCGAGCAAATTTGAACAAGTTTAGTTTATTTTGAAATGCAAAAATCGTCTCCAAGAATGTGGCAAGAGAAATAATAAGAATTGCAGTTCAATGCACAAGATGAAAGAGTACCCGGCCATTGTACTTAATTTATATTTACGTGAAATTTTTTTTCATACGTTGCCTCCTTAGTAAATTAACTGTTTCAAAAATATATCAATGCGCGTAAACAAGTCATTTAACTTGTCACGTACTTTTTGAACTTTTTTAAAAGATAAAATAAGAATTTTTTCCAAAATTGCCTTTTCTTAGAAAAGAAAATGAAAATTTGAAAAGTAATTAGGGAAAGTTTCTGCGAAATAATTGTCATTCGGTTGTTGTTTGGGGCTATTTTTCGCAACAGATCGTTGCTTCCATGGAAACGTTCCAGAGTTCCAAAAGAGGTTTTTTCCAAGATTTTCAAAATTGAGAAAATAGAAAATTTTGGTTTCATTTTAGGCAAAAATTCTGACTCTCCACCTCCAACAATACGCAATTCAATAATTATGTAATCGTTGCGTAATTTTTGGTAATCCACACTAATGTCCCCCTTTGGATTTCCATTAATTTTATCTTAATCTATAATTCAACTTTCTCTAAAAAATATTTACGTTGTACTTTGTGGAAACTTCCACATAAAGAATAATTCTTACTTCATGTAGATAGAATAAGACATATATCATTACAAATGATGTATGTGTCTCTGAAAAATAATGAACTTTAAACGTGAAAGATGCATTATCCTGAAACTTTTTGGAAGAAATGTTCGCTAAGGGAATTCTGATACGAAAATTGATTCATACACGTTCTTTACATCCGATTAATAACAATTTTAGAAGTTGAAGGTCATCGAAATAAATTAATAATAATATTATACTCGAGTCAATTTATAAATTAAAACATTTCCTCGCAAGTTTTATTTTTTTAATTACTCATTTTGATAATTTCTTATCAACTGCTGTTGTTTATTTTAATACTTATCTATAAAAAATTTGTTTCACAATCATTATTTTTCAAGTCAGGTAGGAAAATTAATTTTTGAGTCACCTCTTCCCCAAATTGAGAGTAGGACGGTATGGGCGCCCTATTAAACATTTTTTTGTTTTTTGCCTCTCCTCGTGCCTTAGGATATTGCCATTTTTGGCTTTCTTACTCATTTAGCCCACCTTTATCGTTTTGGAATCTGTAAAAGAAGATTACTTGATTATATATTTCCAAAGTGCGTTTTAGCAGGTACCAACTTGTCTGCAACGTCGAAGGTCGTCTTTATCTAAATTGCTATTTTTGTTTTTATCAACCGACTTATCTGAAGGATATACGAGTGATTATCAAAAAACGACAACTAAGTTTTGAAAGTTATTACAATAATTTCACGGACATTCCTCACGTGTTTCTGAACGTCTCCAAAATAAAGTGCGTCTTTTAAAATTTCGCACAAATTTTTGAATCTTTGCCAACTTTTGACTTTTAACCTCTTAGTAAAAAGGACATTTAACCTAGAAAAATGAAAAATGTGATAAGCTGACAAGTGTATATCAAATACAAAAATTGACCTCCTTATCCGACCTTAAACTGAGAAAATATTATGTCTGCCGCTTGTTTTATTTGGTTCATTATACTTGTTGTGGTTTTTACTAATAAACATTATACGCAATTATCTTTTAATTAGTAAACCGAGATGAAAAAGGTGCAAAATTAACAAACTAAAACGCCTTCCCCTTCCCAACTGCCTTAATATCCATATTTCCTTTCACTCCTACGGCTGGAACCTTCAAAAAATTTATTTTTGACTGGGTATTAGTTCAACAATCCGCCAGTGTTGCCATTACAGCAGTTTAAGTGCGCACTACTCCTGAAAGTAGGAGAAAGTTGGTTGTACAGTTTTATTGAACCTTCGCAGTGAATCCTTGAACTTTGATCTGTTGAGCTCACTCCCGCTGAATTAATAGCCGAGCCTGCAAGTTCTGCAAATTGGGATTTCACATCTCATAAAAACAGAGAAAATAATTTAAGTAGTTTGTGGTTATCATAAAACCAAGCACACAATACTTTAATTTTCAGTAATACGCTGTACCGCTCACGAGTTAGAGGCGAGACTATAGGGCCAGGGGTTAGAATAAAACCCCTAGAGAAACCCCTAGAGAAGTCCCAAAACGTATATTTTAGGGTGCACGTAAATTTAGGATGGCAAGAAGAGACTAAGAAACTGGGCTAGTCCAATGAAGTAGGTATTACTTTTTGATCAAATCAATTATTGCCTTGGTATTACCACTATCACTAGACAATTAGCCTAAAACTGACCGACCAACCAGGCATTCGTCAAATATCCGAGAGGTAATTGTCCACCTCTTAGTATCACACCTGAACGCTCTCACAGGTAAAGAAAGGTACGTATCCAGATAATATAATAATAATTTAGTAAAACCATAGAGTAAATTTAAAACGCAGTACTCTTGTAGCACACAACGGAACGGCGATGATTGATGAAAGTCCCGTGGAGAACCACCGTACTGGTAATCTCAAAATATAGTGAAATATAATCGAAAGAGCTCCGAGAACCTGGCTAGAGAGAACAACAAACTATACATGTAGGGAAAAAAATGTTCGTCATTGGACTAGTCCATCATCAAAACAAATATCGTAGTATAGGATCTATAGAACGCTACTAAGGCATCGTTAAAATGGGGAGCATCACCGTACCGTTGTCACCTGGGGCATCATCACTTTAGGAGCATCTCGAAGTACATCAGTCACGCGATGTCTATATCTACCGTTTACCTTCCATAAAAACTACTAGGAAGATCTTACTGATACACCATGAAATTGGAAATATTTAAATTCCCTCTGGTACATTGGCTCAAGTCCGGTAGAAGCTGTTAATTTGCTTGTAATTTAAGCAGCTACCGCTAGTCACGTTAGAAGAGAATTTTACCGTACACCCCTTTTGCAAACTATGCCTGATGAAATAGTCAAAGGGGTGACAACTCTAGTACACCATAATAACATCGATGTAACTACTATGTAAGAGTATATACTTTTGTTCTTCTTTCATCGAAAGAACGAATTGGTGTTTCAGGGTAGCGTTCTACCCAGCTTGCGCTAACTGCTCACTGGGCCGAGCACAATCCATTTGAGAAGTCTAGAAGTTACGTTCAAATTCTACTGGTATAAGAGGTTTATCAAAAGGTCTAGGATCGACCACTTGCTCGGAACTGTGATTCCCTGTACGAGTTTTCTGTACCTTTTTTTCAACGTGTCCTAGCGCCTAAACTGTTCGTCTGATGAAAAAACCTAACCACCTATGATTTGTAGGAAATTTGCTGTAGCGTATTTTTAGATAGAAGCACTTTTCTCAAAAAGTGGGTAGTTTTTGAGTTATAAGCGGAAAAGTAAAAAAAATTTTTTTTTGTCGATTTTGAAAGTTTTGAAAGCTTTAACGGGCTGGGCTCTAACGTCTAAACCGTTCATCTGAATTAAAAACTTAACCAA
Source organism: Malthinus flaveolus (assembly GCA_950108345.1). NCBI lineage: Eukaryota > Metazoa > Arthropoda > Insecta > Coleoptera > Cantharidae > Malthinus > Malthinus flaveolus. Next base: position 94,992,803 of record OX467285.1, read on the forward strand.
TATAATTTGTAGGAAATTTTATGTGGTTTGTTTTTGTATAAAAACACTTATCTAAGAAAGTGCGTAGTTTTTGAGTTATAAGAGAAAACCCCCCAAAAACATTTTTTAGCCAATTTTAGAGTTTTGTAATATTTTAATCGACTCTAACGCCTAAACTGTTTGTCTGGTGTACAAAATGTAAACTCCTAATTTATAGGAAATTGACTTTAGTATATTTTTGTATAGAAAAACTTTTCTTAAAAAGTACGTATTTTTCAAGTTCTAAAAGAAAAACTAAAACGCGGTTTTTTGGACAATTTTTGAATTTTTGTTAAACTTTAACGTGCTCTATCGTCTAAACTGTGCGTCTGAAGAACAAAGTTAAAGAACTATAAGTTGTTGAGAATATGAGGTAGTTCATTTTTGTATAGACATTATTTTCTCAAAAAGTGCGTAGTTTTCGAATTATAAGCGAGAAATTAAAAAAAAACATTTTTAGCCAATTTTGTAATTTTTGACATACTTTAATTGACTCTAGCGCCTGAACTCTTTATCTGGTGTAAAAAATCTACCAACATAATTTAGAGGAAATTAAATTTAGTTTATTTTTGTATAGAAAACTATTTCTTAAAGTGCGCAGTTTTGAAGTTCTAAGAGAAAAACTAAAAATAAGTGTTTTGGACAATTTTGGAATTTTTGTCAAAGTTTAACGCGCTCTAGCGTCTAAACCGTGCATCCGAAGAAAAAATTTAAAAACTACTACTTTTCCAAAAAGTGCGTATTTTTCGAGTTATAAACGCGAAACTAAAAGAAACATTGACAACCAATTTTAGAATTTTTGTCATACTTTATTTGACTCGAGCGTCTAAATTGTTTATGTGGTGTAAAAATTCTACAGACCTAATTTACATCAAATTAGCTTTAGTTTATTTTTGTATAAAAAGGCTTTTCTTAAAAAGTGCGTATTTTTCGAGTTATAAGAGTAAAACTAACAATCAGGTTTTTGGTCAATTTTGAAATTTTTTCAAAATTTAACGCGCTCTAGCGTCTAAACCGCGCGTCTGAAGAAAAAATTTAAGAACTGTAAGTTTTAGGAAAATTGATTTAGTTTATTTTTGTATAAAAGTACTATTTTCAAAAAGTGCGTAGTTTTCAAGTTATAAGCGGAAAACTGCCAAAAATGACTTTTACAAGGTGACCAAGTTAAAATTGGGATTTAGCACCCCAAAAATCATAAGAAACAATAGCGAAAAACGCTTCGATTTGGCTCAATTAATATAATATGGTTATGGTTATGGTAAACCAGCTTGCAGTTGTGAGATGGAAGCGAGAAAGAATTTGGGCATAGTGACTATTAATTGCCGATCCCATGACATTATTTTGAAGTCGGTTACTAGTTACTACGTGCTTCAACTTTCAACTTCAATGGATGCTCCTATCCATAAAACCCCTATTTGTTAGAAAAGAACAAAATAAAAATCCGAAAGTTTCGATTAAAATTTCCATTAAAATCTAAAAATACCTACTAGTCGTTGAAGTATTTTAAATCGTATTTATTTGATTGGCAGAGGCGTAATTACTTTCCTATTATTAAGTAATTTTAAGAGTGCCATTAATACATTGTAAGCCATCGCTATATACGAACTTATTATTCAAATATAGGGAAAAATCTATAAACTTAAACGCGAACTACCATTAATTTAATTGCAACGTTTATAGATAAATGAAAATTGTGTACGGCCTCCCCGAGAGACTTTTTTATGATTATGAGTGTTACGTTATGAAATTTTAATTTCGTAAGTAAAAGCTCTTCAATTAAATGTGTTTATATTTAAATTTGGTCGGGAATTATTTAATATGACAGGAAAGCAATTATATGGAAAAACGAAAGGGGGAAAAAGTTTTACGACGGCTTTTACGATACACATTTGTGTGTTTTTGTGAGTTTTGGCTATGGTTAAGAGATGCATATCTAAAGAAGATATCCATAAAATCGAGCGATAATATATCAAGAAGTGTTTTGATAACGAAATAGAACTGTGCTTACACAATGAGTGTAAGAAAGATGGGGACACTAATGGTGTGGATTAAGTTATGAGGCCAGAGGGGGCCCGTTATTTAGATTTATTGTAGGCGCTAATTGTCTACACGAACGCTAAACCCTTGCTTTCAAAAGCGTTTATAAAATATTCAAACTGAATTCTAAATGTTGCTCCGTTCTCTCCCTTTCCATTTCCCACATTTAGTAAGTGCTACGAGCTTTCTTCCGACATTATGCCATTTTCTCAAAATATGTTGGACAGAATCGCCCGAGTTTGGTCTTAAACCGCATATGATGCACTTCCCAACTTTCTACTTTCAACCAACCAACTTTTTCCTCCAGTTTAATCAGCTTTACTTGTTAACTTATAAGAAAAGTAATGTTCATAAAACTTATACACTCGAAAATTTATAAAAAAACATCATCTTCTTATATCTAAAGCCATAATCAAAACGTTATATTTCTCTTACACGCCCATTCCGTAAAGAGACTAAGCTCGAAAATTTAAAAACGAAATCAAACGAACAATAAATTAAAAAACTTTTATTGCATTTGCGTCTAGAATTTTAAAGAAGTAGCACACAAGGTGCCGCTTGTTATCTTCAACTTCATGGAACTTATCTTTAATGAAACTCACAGTTTATGCCCCTTTTTCTACTTTTAAGTTCTTATATCGCCATCTCGATTCATTACTAACGTAAAAATTTTGTTTTAAAATTGGTTTTATATCATTCGTATTCTCTATTGTTTTAGAAGCAGCACAGTATCTTCTATTCACCAACCACCCAACCTCCTCATCATATCGAAAATTATCATCTGAGATGCGCACACCGCACAGTTGTAGTTTACAGCTAACTATAATGGAGTTCCTCGAGTGATTTCTCATTTTTGCTCGTTGTTAACAATAATTTTATGTCTTTGGTGTTTTCCAAGCACCAAAGTTTTTGGCTATTTTCCCAGCCAAGCCCATAGACTTAAACAACCAGCCTACTCTGGGGGCTCTTGTCAAATATAACAAAGTCTCAGGTCCTTTCAAGGCCCTCTAAAACACTCCAATGAGCACCCAACTTGGAACTACAGCTTCGTCCAGAGAAACCTTGCAAAATGGATCCTAAAGCGACACTGGAAGCAATGGGACAAGCATATGCCAAAATACTGCTAAGCCTTAGTAGGATACTGAGGACGACAACCCCTGGGATTGGACAACACCGAGTTCGAGTCGAAGATTTATGTATTTTACTAAACGCAAACTGTGGTCCCAAATTATTGGAGAGAAAGGGTCAGACAACCTTAAATGTGTAAATAGTGTTTTAATACACCAATAATAGGCAGTTAGGAAAGCCCTAAAGTGACTTCTGATTTTCAAAATTTCCTACGCCTAACCCTATTTCCCATTTCAGATTTCAGCTCATCGTATAACTTGAAAGAAGTTGTAGACAAATCTATAAGTAAATAAATTTTAAAGTATTGCCGCGATAAGACTTGTCAAGACACATGTAATTGCGCATTTACGATAACATATCTTGGGTAAAATGACGGTTTAAGATAGGTCATGGATTCGAAACAATACGAACACCAAAGCTCCCTGGACGAGAGCCAATAATATGCCAAAATATTGATGCTATTAAATTGCGTGCTTTGCATGTTTATGTTACATATTCCACGTGCTCGTTCGCACTTTTTTCGTCTTTTAGGTGTTTTTTTATAAGTCGGTCATTGGATTAACCGTTTAACACGTTTAAAGGTGAAAATACTCGAGACTCTTACCCCGCATTTAAACGACCTCTAGACAAAATTAGTCGGAAAAGCGGAATTAATTTAGATGCCAATAAAAATGGTCAGCTTACCTGCCAAAGGTTGAAAGACCGTTATTTTTTTCAAGTTTACTAAACTTCCCTAATTGTTATGTTTCGAAAAAAATTTATTTTTCCGTTTTTCTCAGATCAACGTCCTATTAAGACTTACCAATCAGATAACGCTTTGCCATAAAATTGTTAAAACTAAACAGAAGACGTCTAAGATGGTTATTTTTAGATATTGGCAAGGTTTATAAATTTTAATTTTGCGCTAATAAACATTATGTAAAATAAAATTCGTACTAATTTACAGGGTGTGCTATAATATACGGGAAAACGCGCACATGAGAGCATTTCCATGTCACTACTCTTGCTAGAGCACGTTGAAATTTTTGCTGTTCGTCTGACAAAAAAAATAACAAACATAATGTGTAGTAAATTTAATGTACTTTACTTTTGTATAGAAACACTCTTCTCTAAAAGTGCGTAGTTTTTGAGTTATAAGCGATAAACTAGAAAAATTGGCTTTGTGGTCGACTTTGGAATTTTTGTCAAACTTTAACGCGGTCTAACGCCTAACCTGTTTGTCTGAAGAAAAAATCCAAGAGACACAATTTGTAGTTAAGTTAATGTACTTTATTTTTCTATAGAAACGCTCTTCTTTAAAAGTGTGTCGTTTTTTAGTTATAAGCGATAAACTAAAAAATTGGCTTTTTGTCGACTTTTGAATTTTTCTCAAACTTTAACGAGCTCTAGCGCCTAACCCGTTCATTTGAAGAAAAAACCTAAGAGACATAATTTGTATTATATTTCATGTGCTTTATTTTTTATAGCAATGCTGTTCTCTAGAAGTGCGTAGTTTTCGAGTTATAAGCGATAACCTAAGAAAATCAGCTTTTTGGTTTCTTTTGGAATTTTTGTCAAACTTTAACGAGCTATATCGCCTAACCTGTTCGTCTAAAGAAAAAACCTAAAAAATAGAATTTGAAAAATGAAATTTAAAGTAATCATGTATTTTTATATTAGAATAGATTATGAAATACAGGAGGACAAACTGCAGCACTCGATTAATTCGTGAAACTGCGAAACGTGCTGTAAATATTTCTGTTTTCCGCTAACGAACTTTTCAACAAAATGCAAATGTGGCATAAAAATAATTGATAAAAACGATAATGCCTCGTGTGAATAACTTATTAATTTTTTATCTTAATATTAATGTGAGTACATACACGAGTTTGTTTATGTATCAACTACGCAATAATTATAAACTACTTAATTTGAATGTAAATAGTTACTCGGTAATTATTTTGTCTTAAAGTGTGTTAATATTTTCCCACACAATGTTTTACATAATTGTACAAATAAAGCAAATTTAAATTTCACGATAGAGAGCGCAATAGGAATTTATATAATTGAAAAGCAAAATAATTATTGTCCGATTAATGTTCTTCGCAATTAATAGTTTAGCACCAAGTGTTATTAGCCCTTATTTTGAGCCCGTCCCTGCTTTTTTATTTTGTTTATTTATAAAAGGTCAACACTTTTATTTAAAATTGATCTACTATAATTATAAATTCAATATCGCATTTTTATGTGACGCAAATTATTTTCAAATTGATAAAAAGTGCTACGAACTCGTATTAGGTTTTCAATTTGTAAAATTAGATAAAATAATAAATATTACTATAATAAATGTTTTTTATGAGGCGCCGTTTGTACCATAATTCAATGTGCCATATTTAGAAACGTTCAACATATATATAAGAATTCTGTTACTAATATATATTAAAATTACATATATATATAAGAGTTTCTTAAATATTTATAATTTTGCGACAAATATATATATTTTTACAATATATTTGTAAAGTCAATATATTTATAAAGTAGAGTTCTGTCTGCTACCACGCGAGGGCGCTTTTCTACTATTTACGTTTGGCAACGCCGTTTGTTTGTGTTTGTTCTGGTTCTGGAGTTCTTTTGTTATATAGGTTAAGTGTAGTGGATTTTATGATAAAGTAAATAATAAAATGATTTTGCAAGTATTAAGTATCTATTAACTCTCGAGTACATTTTTAAGAAATGGAAGTACAACAATTCATGTTTGAGTTAGTTCGAGATTATAATGAAGCTCTTCGACACCAGTATAACCCGGATATTCGTATTCTTTTAGAATGCTGTAACAAACTGGAGAGTAATTGTCGCACTATACATATTCTAATTTTAAATGTGAGAAATGAAATGCTTCGAGATTTGTTAATTTTACTGTACAACATCCACTGGTCTAAATATACATCACTACGCTCAACATTGGATGATGGTAGTTATCACATTTATTATTGTAGTAATAATTAGTAATTTACAGTTTTGCCATTTACAGATGATCCTACAGAATGCAGGATAGTTGAAAATGTTGGCTTGGAAGCCTCGGTGATAAATAATGGACTTGTGGGTAGGCCAAAATACAATGTGACAAAGGAACAAATTCTACATTTAAAATCGCTGGGTTTTAATTGGTCAAATATAAGTAAAATTTTGCATATATCAAGAAATTCCCTGTATCGCATTAAAAGTGAATTTGATATAGCAAATGTTTTTTTTGACGACAACGAGTTATTTTTGACCATTGAAAATATATTAAGAGAAACACCAAATGCAGGCGAGGTATATGTGCTTGGAAGTTTACGAGCTAGGAACATTCGAATACCTAGATCTAGAGTTCGAGAAATATTACGAGAACTAGATCCAATAGGAAGGGCATTGCGACAGCGAAAAACTGTAAAAAGAAGAATTTATAATGTTAAAGGAGCTAATTATCTATGGTATATACAGTTGGAGACAAAAGTATTTGCTATACTTAGCACTAATGCCCATTTGCACTAACGCTAGGCAACGACTTAGGAATCAGCTAAATATGTTGCTCCCGTTTGATTTATTAACAAATCAACAAACTAGGTAACGAATGAGCCGTTGCTTAGCGTTAGTGCAAATGGACATAAGCCTACCAGAATTTAAATACTTGACCAACGCTATTGATTGTTCGGGCGTTGTAACATAGGTTGTGTACTTACAGTCTGCTAGGCGTAGTGCTAGGTGGTGAATACTTTTGTCTCCTGCTGTATCTTTTAAAGTGTGCAACTGACTAACTGCTGCTTAAATCCATCAAGAAGTTAGAGTGAAAATGTACTCACATTTGCTGTGTATGTTTTAGGCATATCGACTCGAATCACAAGTTAATAAGTTTTCGATTTGTTTATCATGGTTGCATAGATGGTTACAGTAGAGTTCTTATTTACCTAGAATGTATGCATAATAATAAAAGTGATACTGTAATGTCATTATTTACTAAAGGAGTCGCTGATTTTGGTTTACCAAGCCGAGTTCGAGGAGACCGTGGTACTGAAAACATAGAAGTTGCCAGATATATGATACTTGAAAAAGGATTAAATAGAGGTAGCTTTATTACTGGGCGATCGGTACATAACCAAAGAATTGAGCGCTTGTGGTCGGAAGTAAATAGAGTTGTATCGAAGCATTACAAAAATCTGTTTTTAATTATGCAACAAGAAAATATTCTTGATGAACACAGTGAAATTGACTTGTATTGCTTAAGTTACGTTTTTTTGCCAAAAATAAGACAGTCTTTGAAAGAATTTGTTCGCCAGTGGAATAACCATGGACTTAGTACTATGAACTGCAGATCACCACTACAGCTGTGGCATACCTCTCTACTGGAAGGAAATGGTCATGACGAAGATCCTGCATTTTGGGAAAATCCTGATCAGTATGGTGTAGAGGGGCTAGGACCACTTCCACAAATTGAAACAGAAAATAACGTGATTATTCCTGAATCAAGTATCAACCTCTCATCACAACAAATTCAACAGTTAATTGAAGTGGTTCCCGATCCATTACAAAATGATAGTTTTAATGGAATTGGTCATTACTTGAGGATTAGAAATTTAGTATATACCATGTTGGGTTAAGTAAAAAACTTAGATTACATAGGTTCTAACATTTTTAATTTTTTAATAAATGCATAAATAAATATTAAAAATTCTTATTAAATAAAAAAAACTCTTCAAGATTCTTAACTATCTTAAAACTGCTAAATTGCTTAAATGTACAGGATGATTCGAAATGATTGTTTCTTTTCTGTAATGATGTGTACAGTGAACACACTGAAGCCGCTTATCATATTGCAACACACAAAATTACAATTCACGAATTTGTTCGCAAGACCATATGTGACCAATACTTTGCAGGTAAATATAGTTTTATTGTTGTAGATATTGCGGCTTCAATGTGGACATGACATAAGACAATTCCGTAACTGTTATAACTTTTTGATAGCAACAAATCTCTATTTAAATGAAATCATGGCGAACGTTTTTGTGTTTACATAAAGTTCGTTGGTGTAATAATTTGGTAACTGTAAATCTAAAAGAAATTTTGAGTATTACGTGTCCAGATTTTACATATAAAAACTTATTATGCTTTTAAGAATAAACGGTCAGGTAAGTTGGTATTAAGCAAAAGCAAAATCTTGGCAATTTCCTATACCAAATGCAAGATGATATTTAAAAGTTTCGTAAGTTTTATGAACCGTTGGCAAAGACAACTGTAAGGCACAAGTGTTAGCTTTAGGATAAATATTACTGTCTTCATGTTCAAAAACTATTTTGGGTGTAAAATGAAATCCAAGAGGAGGTATTGTATCCGCACCAGTGCCAAAGATCAAGATATCTTGCGGAGTTACTTCCATATCATTATCTACAAAAATAAGTTATGAGCATAAATTTGAAATCCAGTTTCGTTACAAAATATTTAAGATTGTATTGTTTTGTTTATTTAGCTCAACTACTATAACACATACATACCTTCACAGTCTAAAAGGAAGTCTCTCCAAAAAGAGATAGCACGATTTTCTACAATTCTCTTTGAGCTACCTGTCTCGCTAAATTCTACTGTAAATAAGTTTTCTAAAACATTAGAAGTAATCTTTACTTTATCGCTGCACATGATGTCCTTGAATTTGGTTGGGTGACTTTGAATTAATTCTAATATTTGTCCAGTTTTCAAGCCTTCTTTAAACTGTTCTAGCGCCGGTCTAACTCGATGAAAACCGTAAAATTGTATTACATCTAAAACCAAACAGTAAATTAGAAAAAATATTTTTGCACATAGACGCAAAATTACCTTGTAACAATTTCTTTTTTTCTTCAATTGTTTTTATGAACTGATAACCTGCTATAGAAAATATGGACTCCTCTGTTAAATATTCTTGAAGTGTAGCAATATCTGATATGTCCATTAACTTGACAATTTTTTCTCTCAAATCTTCTTCAATATCATCAATAGTTGGAAACTCGTCCGAAATTTCAAAAATCAGAACAGAGTAAAAACTTTCCGAAAAAAAGTGTGCCCCAGGCCCTCCATGAATAAGTGAAAGTGAAATTAACCGTCCTGCTTCAAAATACTCGCGAGCATCTACTGCTCCCATATCTAATCTAATGTATTTTTTATTTGAACCAAAAAACAATCGACTCTTTTTTATGTAGTTTAATACTAAACGAAACATTTCACGCGAAGGACCTCCAATATCAACTGCCCCTTCGGAATTACCTTCAATATCACTGAATTTTACAGATATTTTGTTAAATGGACAAAACGTTTTCCTTCTCATGGCTCTAATACAACAGTTAAAAATATCTTCTCGATAGATATTAAAATAAGTAATTTTATCATCATTAATTCGATTTTTTAAGTTTTGAATGATCGATTCCAGTGAAATATCGGAATTACAAAAAGTTTCGTTTAAACTGTTTTTTAAGGCTAGCTCTAAATCGTTCTCAAATGAAATATCACTAACATCCTATAAGAAAATAATAAAGTAAATATGATAATTAAGTAATTTAAATGTCTATGCACAGTACCGTATTTATCGATTGACATGCAAGTTGTTCTGTTCCTATATATTCAACTTCAGGCGCCGATCTGGATTCTATTGCTGATGTAAATTGTTCTACATCTACATCCTGACTCGACGTTTCTGAGAAGACTGCATCAATTTCATTTTCCTCGTCAACACTGGAAGATGTGAGACATTGTAACGGCCTCACATATATCGTTTTTTGGTTAAAAATTGACTTAATCGTTTTGCCATCAAGTTCTGTTCCTGTCGAAAGACTTGGTTTAGTCAATCGTCCTCCAATAGGAATCATAATATCGAATTCCTTTCCCTGTAGATGCTCTTTAAATAGTTCCCCAATGTTTCTTAAAATTTCTTCCGGTGTCCAATTAGGATTAAATTGTACGTTCGATAAACCAAAGCCTACAATTACAACAAATAAGTAACACTAATCATTAAGATATAGTTTTTTAGATTCAGTAGGAATATCAATAATAAAATTATTTCCTGCTCAATTTGTACTTCAAATATTTTCAATTAAAATAGTTCCGAAACATAAAATACACGATAGATGTATATACCTTTTTCAAAAGCAAACGATTTTGATGGCCCTTTTAATGTCGATATGGCATTTGGTGTTTTAACTAAAATTATTTCCTTATAGAAAAATGATTGCACGATCGGGTCTCTCTTGCGCTTAGATCTTCTTGTCACTTCAGTGGTTCTATGAATACTTGGGAAAAGTCTATGTAGTTCTTGTCTAACAGAATGCGCTGGCTCTTGATGTACCACAGCTGGTCTTGTCGAAGTGTTTGCACTCAGGTTCCTAACAGTGTTTTCTAAATTATTTCGCAGTTCAGGGCTGCGCAAAATCTGTGATACAATATCACTGACGTTATTATTTTCCATTGTATTTGTAATCTGAAAACAACCAACAAAATACAAGCAGTCTCAAACTGTACGCATGCGCACTTTAAAATAGGTGTATGTAATACAATACTTAGGCCCGTTTGCACCAGTTTCCCTTAACTACTAACTACAACATAAATTTATTCTCCATTAGACTTGTTAACGGGCGTAGCCTAGACAACGGCTAGTTTAACTACAACTTAAATTTAACTAGAAGTGGTGCAAACGGCCCTTAAACGCGCAAAAGCCTGCAGTTTTGTTCAAAATTTAAGTTTTTTGCTTTATAAACTAACTTACACCCGAAAAATGTTGTACCGACCTGATTTTAGGAAGGTAGTTACGTGCCTGTTTGGGATTGCTATTTGCCACCGCGAACAGGGCTAACAAATTAATAACTAGATAGTATCGTGGGTGTTATGTTATGAGTGACTGTAGTCGCACTGACAAACTTGAAGGCAATTTTTGTCATTAATTTAAACACGTTAAAACAATATTTTATACAAAAACGTTCAATTTTGAATGATAGATTTAAACATTGCAGAGTATTCCTATCGATTCCCACTTAATACACATAACCATAGTCTTATTCGTCTGGACTGAAATCGACTTTGATTTTAGGTATACCAACCAGCGTGGGAAGTCAAATTTTAAATTTACTAAAAAACACAAAATAGCGGCATGTAAAATAACCCATCTTATGATGCGATGTTGCTTTAGCAGTTAAGACAAGTATCGTAACAGGTACCCCCCCATAAAACTAAAATATTAAAACAAAAAAGCTGGTCTTTTTAACATCAGCTAGTTCAAAACTCTAAACGATAATAATGCAAACAATACAACCCTTTATGTTCAGCTGTGTACCTGCTACTCTGCTACTGTATTTACACGTGTCTAATTAATTTTAGGCGAATCTCGCTGTGCAGTACTTGGCTTCTATAATAATTGCACACACCTATTGAATTACTATACTTAATTTGGGATCTTATATTCATATCTAACTCCATGCTTATAATGAAAAATATTAGTATACATACTTACTTCCTGAATAGAAACAAACAAAATATAAGATAAAACACAACAAATACCAAACATAAATACACTGCACTGAGAGTTGAAATTACTTAGCTCATCGGCTGTTGCGTATAAACAAATGCGAAGATGAGAACAAGGTCAAGCCTGGCTTAAGTCGGCTATACACTAACATTTCCTTTCTTTGGTAATTTTTAAAATACTTGAGTTGATAATTGTTTAAACTGTTTTATTATTGTTGGATATATTAAAAATCGAAAATTGTAACAATAAATCAAATTGCATTTTTTTATTAAGTATACACTTACGAGCAAAAAAATCGATTTAACCAGAATGTTTTTCAAGTAATTTTTTAGGTTGCCTTATTTGTTTTAAAAAACTTTGGTATTACTCTTTTTTTTAAATGTTACAATTACAATAATACAACAACTTAGTTGGTTCTTTTCAAGAATATTAAGTTTTTAAGGTAAAGCAGCAAAAATTCAAGAAAATATTTGGTATATTTTTTAACATTAAACTCAAAATAATGCAGGCACGTAACTAGCTTCCTAAAATCAGGTGGGCACTTGGTGGCCACAAATTTTTTTGGGCAGGCCAAATACATAAAATGTAGCCCACAAAACTTTTTAAAGATGAAATAGTTTGTGTGGAATCCATATTACACTCTAAATATCTGAATTTTCGCTTAGTATTGTCATTTTATCAGGGTGGGCCAAGCGAAATGTTAGGTGGGCCTGGGCCCACCCTGGCCCTACCATAGTTACGTGCCTGAAATAATGGAAGTTCAAAACTTGGTGTTGCCATCTCTAGCTCTAATTACAGCATCTAATCGTTTTTACATCAATCTTATCAGTTTCTCAACCATTTCTTGTGGAATGTTGTTCCATTCTTCTATCAATGACGGTTTTAGCTCTTTAACGGTAAGAAGAGCTCGATTCCTCGCTTGAATTCTTCTTTTAAGCTCATCCCCATAAATACTTAATAGAATTTAAGTTCGGGCTGAGATGCCAAGAGCTAGCCATTGCAGAGTCTGTATAATGCCTTAGTAAAATATGTAGTGTGACACCGCGCATTGTTATGCACAAACATAAAATTTTCTCTGACAAATCCTTCTTAAGGAAAATATGTTATTGTGAGAATAAAACTAAGATTTGAAATCCATAGCTCCACTGATTCACAGATGATTGTTCACTTACTTTGTTTTTCAATTTTTTTATGGTTTTAAATCGATTTAAGGTAGGAAGATTTAACTTTTACTACAACTCGTTAAAAGTTTGACGGCAGATGAAAGTAGGATGCGTCGTAGCCAAAAGTTTTGTAATGGTGGTGACTAGGGTACTTTTACTTATTATATCTCTGTTTCAAATCTTACTTCTTTCTTCCTTTTCTTCGAATATCAACTGCAATCCAACTTCTAACAAGCTGTACTATACAGCTTGTATTCAGCCCTGTGTTGTAAGCGACCGGTTATGAATAGCGTCAACGTTGAGTTGTTAAACGAAGCTGGATTTATGTCTCTTGCATTGTGTTGAAGAAAGATAAAAGACTTAACGTTCACGCTATTTATAACCGGTTGCTGACAACACAGGGCTGATTATTAGAAATAATCAATCCTCATTACTTTTAGTAAGACTTTAGTCTAAGAGATCTCAAAACATTAATGCCTAGGAGCACTTACAAAAATGATCCAATTTTATTTGATATACCTTGGTCAAAAACTTTTGGGCATTGAAAATATTCGCAAAAACCTACTTTTAACTTTTCAAGGTGGTATAATATTTTAGATTGTGTGAGACTTTTTATTAGTTAATATAAGTATATAAAGCTGAATGATTTACAAGTTTACAACACTTAAGGAACCGTCTTGTATTTCATTTAAAACTTAAAAAAAACATATTTTTTTAAATTCAGCTGCTTATTATTATGAAGTTAAATGATCCGTTATCAAACAAACTTGATAGATCTACGACTAGATATGATGTTGAGTATGTTGAGTCTAGAAAAGTCTTCTTCTATGTTAAGAATGTTTAAAAATGTGTACGTTAAATGTACCTAATGACTAATATAATAACTATAAAATAAAAACAAGCACGTGTAAATACGACTTTAATCTCAATCATCATTACTACTGCACGCTCCCACCCAACTCCCATCCGAGAATTTTTGCAGTGTTGTCAAACGTAAATAGTTGGAAAGCGCCCTCGCGTGATAGCAGACAGAACTCTACTTTATAAATATATTGACTTTACAAATATATTGAAAAAATATATATATTTGTCGCAAAATTATAAATATTTAAGTAACTTTTATATATATAAGTAATTTTAATATATATTAGAAAATTAAATATATATTAGTAACATAATTCTTATATATATGTTGAACATTTATAAATATGGCACGTTGAATTATGGTACAAACGGCGCCTCATAGTTTTTTAACTGTCTACTATATTAAATTGTAAATATTTTTGTTTATACTTTTTCTTACTTTATTTATAATTTTTGAGTACACGTGGATCGCGTAGTATTTTTCTCAGAATATTTTGCTAATTTGACTATTACTTAAATTATTCTATTTTTTATAAATAATATTTATCTTGTTATTAAAATTGCGATAAACTGAAAAGCGGCGTGTGCTGCACGATTTTCATTTCCTCTTCTATTCTAACACACTTTTCGTCTAGTAGATGGCGAACTAGCGCTGGCTATTATAATTTCGCAAGCTCGATAGCACGATAGCTACAGATGGTTTTCGCTTTCTACAAAGCGCACACTCTCTTCCATAAGTAATTATTGCAAGAAACAAGAAGAAGTCATAGAGGTCACCGTTGCCAGGGAAAACGTTCGGGATGGTGGATGACCCCCTGATAAAATTACACAGTAAATGATATAGGATATAGCTGCGTTAGTATGAGGTAAACATTCCAACGAGAAAACATTTGAGTGAATACTAGGAAATCGGCACTAATTTCACTAAATGACTGATTTGACACCTCTCAAAATCTACAAATGTCAAAAGAGCTAGTTTGACCTTATTCGGTCTCACCAGGTGACCAGGCGAGCTAACGAATAAATCGTCGAACTATAATAAGACTCCATTTGTTACTTCTACAAATTAAAACGGCCACTTTCAGGTGACTGTCCGAGCAGTGAGCATGAGCATCGAGGAATTTTGAACATCGAACGAGCTGGTTCGTAGGCAATGTAACAGGGTAACATGCAAGTATGCAGGTAACTTGTAAGCAAATAAAGAGCCGAGAAACCCTTTACGGGGTCAGAACCTATTTCGAAGGTGTCAAAAACAAGATCAGTAGGACAGTAGGAGACACTTACTATCGATCAACAGCTAAAATAACGATGGTAGACATCTCTCTGACTAACAATGCCACCTACTAACTAGCCACTGCACAGGACGATGACCTACAAATTAATAAATCCCAGTGCCCAAGAGTGATGAAGAGGTCACGTTATCGTCGACTGTGCATGTGCAGCATTGCATCACTGGACTGGAGATACACAATATGCCCAATAGGTCGCAGCTCGATGTTTAATAGTAGCACCCCGATTGTTCATCGGGTGTGCCCCTTTCTGGCTCTCTCTTATAAGTGGACGGCTTTGGAATTTTTACAGGCCACTATAATATACAGGCTGAGTTTTGGGTTTAGATCAACGAGTTATTGGAATCATGTCGAGTTTCGTAGTTTAATAAAGATTTTGTATCTTTGAGCGCTCTGTATATAGTCAAACCATTTTTTATATAGTTATTTCAGGGTATTAAAGAGGGTCTAGGAAACATAGATAAAAATATCGTTTTAAAAATCCAACTGCGTATAAGTGCGTGGTCGTTAGAATTTAATAAAACACAATAATCACGTATTAGGAAGCGATTGTATTATAAACAAACGTACAATAAACAATGAGCAGATCGAGTTCGAAGATAGTATTGACAATTTAATTTTTTTTCAATAATAAAAATATCAAACGTACCTCAAGTACGTCGGTATTTGTTTTTTAAAACTCGTTTTATTTAATTCAAAATGCTCTTCCAATTGAAATTCAATATAATCGAAATCACACGCCATTTCCCTCGTGAAAATGCGCTTATTTATTTATTAATAGTATCATCGACCAACTGCATGTGTTCGTTTCTATTATAAAACTCGAGAATTCTCACAAATTATAAGGTACTCGTTATATTATGTACTTCATAATTTACCATTTCGCCATTTCTTCAAGTTTAAATAATTTAAATCGACCTTTTCGGTAGGCAGAATGGGGAATGACCTTTCTTAACCGCAACGTCCCACCTTTTAACTTAAAATTTGTACAAAACAGTAAATACATTTTTTAATTCGCTAATAAAATTAATTTTTAATTACTTAACTGTTAAAAGGGGCCGATTTGCACAAAAAAGGCCTGAAAGGGCCGAAGACTGTCGTAGTAGAGCCTAAAGGTGATGATTTGTAACCAAACTACTTACCATACATACGATTTTCTAAAAAAAATTTAAGTTTTTCTTTACTTTTTAAAACTTTCAAGTAAGAGGAGATCTGTAGTTAGTCGAGATGTAGCACATGTAACTTTTTCATGTCAATCGATACAGTAATAAAGGCACATTTCTATGGAAAAACCGTCCAAATACATCCAGTTCCAAGATGTGACGTATGGATAGATTGTTTCTGCTTCTGGAGAAACTTACTCGTTTCTCTTTTTCATCGGTCTTTATGGGTACTTTAGGTATACCCTTTTGAGGTACGAAACTGCCACGTCTTTGGCCTGCCGGGTTATTGGGATGGATGAGACTGATGAGACTAAGAAAAAATATTAAAATATTTGGAGCGCCTGTCAAAATAAAAATTCGAGTAGGAAAATCGTTCTAGTTAGAAATTTTAAATTGTAATTCGTTTTGTTTGCCCATTATTTTAGTTTTATGGAGTATATGTTTTATCAAAAATATAAACGGGCCACATGAATAACAGAAATAATACAAAAATAGCCATAAATTTACTCCAAAATAATATACTCACTAAACAAAGCTCGTATTTTATTTGCTGACCAATAATTTTATTTCATGAATCATGTAACAATAACAATGCACTCTCATACGCTATGGAACCTTGAAAGTAAAACAGACCTCGCTTAAAAGTCGCTATAAATTTTTGATGATTTAAAATAGTTATCTGCAAGCGTTTGTTTACTCTACTTTACAGATTTATTATCCAGAAAGTGCAAAAATTATTCTTATTTTCGACTAATGAATAATGAATAACTAGCGCGTTTGCACCTTCTTTTATTAAATGCGTTGTTCACGTTTTCCTTCGCTTCGCCACTGCCCACGGCGTCGAACCGAATTTTCAATTTTTACAAAAATCGTCGAGTCGCAAAATTATGTCTATTTCGTTTTGACAAACTCGAAAACAAGATACTTGGCGATCCAACGAAAAATATGTAATTTAATTTTAAAATTTAGTTTCGTAGCGCTATGCCTTTTATAGGCACTGGGGAATTTAGTCAACTACACAGGAATAAAATATGTTTCACATATGTGCCAGTTATGCAACCGACTCCTCTTTTTCGTCAAAATGCAACAGTATCCATTTCATCTTACAAATAAGATTTGGATCGTTTGTTTTACTTTAATATTTTTTTATTATTCTAAAAGAAAAACGACATCGAATTAAAATTTGCTCGGGAAAAATTTAATTTCGAAATAATTGGGGTAAGATGGAATTGTATAAACATTAGGAAGTTATAAAATGAGATTTAAAAAATGTTCAAGTTTATGGGGTGGAAGAGAAATGTGACAAGTTTGAAATATTATGGTAGGTATGGGAAAATTTGCTTAACGGGGCTGCGGGGGAAGATTTATGTTTAAGGAGTGCATCTTTTTAAGTTTTAAATGGGATCGGTATATTATCATTAATAGGCACACGTAGAGAAAAATGTTAGCTCAAGGAAAAGCACTCGGTGTGCAAGTTCCGATAACGAGCAACGATACGAGAACGGGAACGGGACGCACCAATTTCGAAGTCATTTACATTTAAACTTTAACTTTTGAGAGCTTTTAACTGTTTTGAGGTGCCTTTTTGGGTATTATAATTTCAAGATAGGCAAATGTTTTAATTTGGTCCTGGAAGCTCACTGTAGAGCGTCGTCGGTGATTTTCCGGGACACCTTGTATAGTATTATCTGAAATCTGAAACTGAAAGTTCCAAGTATGACATGATGACATAACTCATAAATATTACGGGCTATATCATTGTTATTGTTATAAGAGCAGACAACAATATTTATTCATATTGTTCGACGATTGCATTTCACACACATTACTTGCAACTTGCAAGCGTAAATTATTATCAAATCAGTATAAGTTTGAAAAGAACAAAAGTTGCAAACGAAGTTACGAAAAAATGTTGGTAGAGCTTTATTAGATTTCTCATCAATTCCTTTGAGAGATTTAAAAAAAGTTTTCGGCTAAGAAAGAAAGTGTATTCAAGCAAATCTAAAATATCCAATAACACGAGAGTTAAAGCATATACGAGGGATCCCATAAACCATAAAGTTAAAGACGCATTATATAAATATTCTCCTAATTACAAGCAGACGAAAGCTCATCTTAAGAACATCCCTCGACCTTGAGCAGTTGCCAACACATATTTCCAATTATCTTATTTGTTTTACAGTCCCTGTCAGATTAAAGAATCTTCACCCATTTAAAAAAGTATCAACTTTTACTCACTGCACGTAAAGGATTGCGAGTTAAATTTACTAATAACTTAATGAATACTTTACATACCTCTCCTTGCAATTCAAATTGCAACAATCCAAGAATACATTTGAAATGTTGGAATAAAATTTTTTTTAACGACAAATGGTATTTTGCACAGTTGTTATGTTGAAATTGTTTAGTAGATTTTAAGATTACAAGTTCAACCAGTTCAAAAGAGCCTCAAGGATACAAAACAATAATAAAATACAAAATAATAAGTCTGCGTGTTATAGCGTGTATAGGTAACCTATAAGTTACGTCTAAATCTCCTCGGGTAAATTTTTTTTTATTTCTACAGATACTTACCTCTACTTTAAATTTCAACTTCCTTATTTTCTACTTTATACGAAAAACTAAAACATGCTAGAAGTTAAATTTAAATTCTTTACAACCATTCCAGTTTAATACGGGCTCTGTTCAGCTTTTTTTAAATTTTTGATATGTATCTGTACAGATACACGTACAGATAAACGAGATGGTCAAAAAATGGAACGATTGACAACTCCTGAGTATACGTCGGAATTCTGGGGGTTCACGAAGTTGAGTGTGAAAATAGCCACTTTATTTGCGCCCACATAGTTACCTTGATGAAGTTGGAAAGTTGTTGGTATTTTTATAACCGTTTTGATACGTAACATCCCATATACACATACACTGCTCCAATAATTTAGCAAAACACTATATACTACAGATATAGCCTTTTGTTATCTCTAGAGTTGAATTACTCGATACATCGATGACATATCCACAAACCAAGTGATAGCTGCTGGAGACCTCATAGGTCTTGGGTTTCTGTTTCAGCGTGATAATGCAAGCCCACATGTTGTGTAGTATGTCAAACCAATTCCTAGAATACATCGAATTCCATCAGTTATGGACTAGTTAGCTCTTAGCCCATCTCCAATTGAGCACTTATGGGATCTTGAGCATTGAGCACTTGATTGGAAGATCAGAAACAGATCTGTGGCTTCGAAAACTTTTCAACAGATTTTATTCTCTTCAATACCTACTCTATTTGAGCAACAGTCTACACCTTTCCGTTTGCAACCGAAGATGCGAACCAAGCAAATGAGTATTTGCGGACCACTTCGCCAGGTTCATGGGATAGGAATATCCGTCAGTCATGGTGTTATACAGTTCTATGAGATCATAAATATATTTATAGCGGCAATGTTCAGAAATGCGAGGCTTAGTGGTTCTATTCTGTCATTTTGTGGGATAGATTGAAAAGGTTTTTATGAGATATCCACTTCATTTGAACGCTAGTAATGTTTTATATTGCTTGTATTTAATAATTGGGTATGTTCAGTAAATATTATTATTATTATGTTTTAATGCGAAAGGAAGTGAAAGGAAGTTACTTTTCCTTGAATCTTCTCAACAAGATGTCCTACAAAATAAGAACTCCACACCACACTCGCAAGCTCGTTCTGATCGTTCTGCTCACCAACGTGTTTAATTGGCACTCCATTTAAAAAGTAAGTTGTTTTAGAGTTGTTTGAGCCGAGATGTAAAACTGTACACTTTATGGTATTTAGCGTTTAAATCAGCTTTTTGACTATTGTTCTATGATCTCCAGATCATTAGCCGGGTTGTTGAAAGAGGTAAGAGGCGTGTTCATCAATTTGGAGTCGTCTGCGTATAGCGAGCAGGCAGAGGACGTAGAAATAGGTTCGGTCTCAGAACGGAACACTGATTACGGATTGACTTTTAGAAAAACTTACGCATATTCTTAGGGTATCCACATAGTAAACGCTGGTAGCAGATAAGTAACAAGCAGATTGAAGTTTGTGCGGGAATGTTGCTATGTTATCAAATCACATAGGGCACGGTAGAGACTCGCGCAGATCTGACTCAATAGATTGAAAGCGGGAAGCTGCCGGCAGGAATTATTTTGCTATTTCAGCGCCCAGGTTATAAGCGCTTATAAGTTACCTCTTTCATAGTTTCTTTGTCCTCTAAGTCTTTTTCGTAGAGACAAACATACGACAGCCCTCTTGTATGGCCTTTTTAAGGCATTTCCATTCCATCTGAAGACTAAACTGATCAAAATAATGCCAATGATAATTAATAAGAAATTCATTTTAAGTTAAGAAATTGTTGTTGATAATCCGCTTTCCAGTAATTGAATTGTGGAGGTTTGCTGATTTTTGTTGTATCGAAGTTCCATTGGATTATGTAACGTTTATGACAATATTTGATCACTTTTGTCCTACCGGCATATCCTAACAGACCGATGATACAAAGCCATCATCGTTGAACAGAAGCAGGTCAAGACGAGAAGGCGTGCAGTCCACGCTGGAAACCTAAGCTTAGGTAAGTCTCAAAAAAGGCAAAAATGGGTTTCAAAGTGAGATTTTCCCAGTCGATGTTCGGATAATTGAAGTCCCCAAATATTAGCAACCGAAGTTCCTAACACCCGATGCTCGAGCAAACAAATCAGCCATTTCAAGTCGACAATTAGCTCAGCTTTAGGAGGTTAATACAGACAGGCTATAGTAAAATTGCAATCGACAACCCAAATCTCGAGCCATAGGGGCTCGAAATGGTCAAACTTCAAATCCTTTCTACGTTTTATATGCAAATTGCTGTCCAAAAATTTTGTCTGAAGCGTAAATAAATATATGTACAGTGTACACTTACTACTCCACCTGCTCTTTTTTCCAATTCTGTTACATCTATACAAATCTCTCATTATTTAAACAATTAAGTAAATTATCCTCACTGCGTATGTATGTACTAATAGTCCACAATGAAGGTATGCATTACATGTATGTCCTATCCATGCGTACAGTCAGAGAAAAAATTATTGGCCCCTATTGGTTTTTTGGAAAATACTGTATCTGCTAGTTCACAATTTCTGGAATAAAATTTTTAGGAATTACAAATAATGGAATGTTTTCT
The DNA here is from genome assembly GCA_950108345.1 of Malthinus flaveolus. Classification (NCBI taxonomy): domain Eukaryota; kingdom Metazoa; phylum Arthropoda; class Insecta; order Coleoptera; family Cantharidae; genus Malthinus; species Malthinus flaveolus. The sequence continues at coordinate 95,014,143 of OX467285.1, forward strand.
AGTTACAGCCCTCTCAGTTTTTATGCCATTATCTGCTAAAACGTACATGAAAAGAAGACATTTACTATTCAGTGCTGCCTAATAAATTTTTCCCTCACTGTACATTAAGTTTTTTAATAGAGGGGTACTGAAGTTTTGCATCATTGAAAAGAGAAATGAATTTTGTATCAAATAATTATAATGCAAGGATATTTGTTCATTTGAAAAATGCGTTGTTGCTATTCGAAAATATAAAATTTTAATTTTGTCTTTTGGTAGAAAAGTAAGTTTAAATTTATTGCTTTTGGTAACAAAAGTATGAGTAGGTGTTGAGCTCGTAGTAGAGAAGCAATTAAAAAAAAAGTTGTAGCGATTTGCCACAGTAATGTCTTATATTGTTATACTGTACGGTTATGAAAGAGAAAATTCGACATAATGCCAGAGGACACCTGTCACAGATGCACCGAGGATAACAAGGATTACTCTTAATCCCTTATTCATGAAGCTTTGCTAAACTTTCGGCACAAAAGTAAAAGAGATTAAAGAATAAGGAAGTGCTCACTAGTCATTTGTCAAGTAATTCGTAGCAATTTGAAAAGATATAAAAGAATTTTGCAATACATGCAAAATTGCACTAAAAGGCTTAAAGCGATTGAAAAATATCTGATTAAAGAATTGCCGTTCTTTTAACTACTACCAAACGACTAGTTGAAGGAGAAAAAAGGAACAAAAAGTCTCGATAAACATGATGAAGTAGGTACGTACTCGACTTTATAATCTAGAGTTTACTAAACGACTAAATACAGCACTTACAGCAGACGTTAGTAGAAGTGCCTAAAATTACTGCCAATTTCTTCTTCCGAACGTCATTTTTAATCGACTCAAATTTGCTCCTTTCTCTATTAGCTCGTTTTAATTTGCCACCGGTATCTTAATTAGCGAAAGGAAAGAGATTATGTAAACAAATTCGCTTATATATATACATATATATATATGTTCATACAGTAGACAATAAGGTCGTAAATTTTCCAACTTAAAAACTAGAAACAGGTATTAAAGACAAACTTGGATCATCCATATATAGAAAACCCACGCAAACAAGCATAAATCTCCATGTAAACTCAACCAGAAATTGAAGAATTACTAAATCACCGAAGAAAAAATTATTTATTTATGTTATCGATAGTTTTACAGACTTTTATTATTTATATTTTGTTTTTATCTTAAAATTAATCGCGTAGAAAAAATTATTGCTACTTTAATATTTTATTCTCTAAAATATATTTGATTGAAGTCTTTTTCTTTTCAAGAAAGGCCGTGCCGACCATACGTTTTCAAACTGAAAATTCGAAATCTATTAAATTTTTGTCGTCCAATTGAATACTGAGTAGTGAAAATGGTCTGTCTGTCAGTAATGTATGTCGATAAGCCAGAACCGTTTGCGAACAAAATATACACAGGTTTCGAAAAATTATTTTCTTCAAGGGACACTACAACTGGAGTGGCCTTAAAACGTACCATTGTGCTTAGAGGGTAATTTTTTCTAGTTCAAAACAAATTCAAAAATATTCGCCTTACATCAGCTGACAGATAAAACAGCAATTGTTGATCTGAAGGACTGTGGTTACTTCAGCAAACTAAGCATTTTATTTATTCGTATGCCAGATTTGCAATTTGTTAAAAAATTCTATACTGAAAAACCGTAAACCAACACAAATTTCTTCTCCTGTTTTTCATAATTTATTCTAATATAAAAATATTTGCATTAAACTTACTACAAATTCTGTCTCTTAGGTTTTTCTTCTGACGTACGGCTTAGACGCTAGAGCGTCTTAAAGCTTTACAAAAATTCCAAAGATTAAGCGCTAGAATTGACAAAAACTCCAGTCAGTCAAGAAGTTGATTTTTTTAGTTTATCGCTTAGCATTCGAAAACTATGCACTTTTAGAGAAAAGCGTATTTATAAAAAACAAAGTACATTAAATTTACTACAAACTATGTCTTTTAAGTTTTTTTTTCAAATAAACGGGTTAGGCGCTAGAGCGCGTTAAAATTTGACAAAAACTCCAAAGTCAGTCAAACAAGAGATTTTTATAGTTATCGCTTATAATTCGAAAACTACGCACTTTTAGAGAAAAGAGTGCTTATTGAAAAACAAAGTACATTAAATTCACTATAGATTATGTCTCTCAAGTTTTTTTTTAGACAAACGGTTGAGGCGCTAGAGCTTGTTAAAATTAGACAAAAATTCCAAAGTCAGTCAAAAAGTTGATTTGTTAGTTTATCGTTTAGAATTCAAAAACTACGTATTTTTAGAGAAACGCATTTCTATAGTAAAGTAAAGTAAATTAAATTTATTACAAACTATGTCTATTAAGTTTCTTTTTCAGACGAACGGTTTAAGCGCTAGAGCTTGTTAAAGTTTGACAAAAATTCCAAAGGCGACCTAAAAGCTGATTTTTTTAGTTCATCGCTTAGAATTCGAAAACTACGTATTTTAGAGAAGAGCGTTTGTATAGAAAAATAAAGTAAATAAAATTTCCTACAAATTCTGTCTCCTAGATGTTTTAGACGTCGGTTTAGGCTTCAAAGCCTGTCAAAAGCTGATTTTCTTAGCTTATTAAGTCAAGAAATAGTATTGTTTAACACGTTTTTTCGTGTCCGCTGGTGGTCTCCAGGGCTCTGTTTTGGGGCCGCTTCTGTACATTGTGTATACGTCTGATTTTAGTCTGAATTCTAAAACTTGTATCGCTCACATATTTGCTGACAATACACAACTGTTCAGAGTGCTTGAGAGTATGGCGTTCTCTTTAATGATGAGCTGAAAATGTTGACGGATTTGTCGCGTAAGCAAGCATTGCCTCACTTTAAATCCCAAAAAACTATCACGATTGCTTTCGGGAGCTGTAGGAATCGGAAGTCGGTAGTTGGGAGTATGCGCTTGTCCTTGTTGAGCGAAGATATTAAATTTTGGGACACTGTTAGGAACCCGGGTCTAATTTTAGATCAGGACCTTAGATTCTATAAACACATTGGCTCTGTTATTCCAATATCGTTATTTGAATTAAAATGACTTTGCAGCTCTGGGTACTTCGTTGGTTCCGATGTCAGGGGGATGCTTTGCTACTCCTCATTCTCGGCGATAGCGGGTTTAATACATTATGGACGAGTAGATCTAGGTATGTATGATTTAAGGCCATGACGCATTAGCAACGAGTGGAGCCAAAGCGGAACGACAATGAAGAACGAAGTTTAACTTGTTTTTGGAAGCAATTTACAATTTAATTGTGCCATTTCCAGCCAATGGCCGAAAGTGTCCTCTATGCAGAGCTTTTTATCTCGACATCATCGATATCAAGGAAGTAAAATTATTAAGTGTCCTGTGCGAAGCTGCCAAGAATAACATCAAGAAAGCTCACCAGGCTCGAAGTGCAATTTTGACTAATTTCCCAATGGAATTTTGATTGTAACTTTTATCTAGTTTCCGCGTGATTGAGATAACACGAATATGATTTATATTAGTATATTACTCAATTTTAATAATAACGTAGTTGCTATAGCTGTGAAGTAGTGGGTTATGTGGGGACGAAAACGAGAATAAAATAATTTTTTTCGTCTTGTAATTTTTGAACTAGGTATGTTAACTTTCTTCTTGAATTAGTTTCGAATTGGACGGCCTCGTCGGTTGGGTCGTTTAATAAAAGAAAAATGAAACAAAAAGCGATATAATAAATGAATCGAAATGAACCGTTTCCAAGTTTAATAAAGACGAATTATTGCTCCCTTTTTAAAAGCTCTCGAAAGCGATTTTTTCCCTGCGAATTTTAAAGTGAGGTCGCCAGAAAACGTAGAAATTGTTGTAGGTAAAAAGTCGCAATTAGGAGTAAGTAATTGTTTCAGTTGCAGGAAATAGTCAAACAATTAGAACTACTTGGAGAAAACTTAAATCTGCAAATTGTTGGCACTCTAACGTTAAAGCTGCAACTTTCACAATTACATCCAAGTACATCGGGGCTTTTAGCTAATGTGTTTTCGACTAAAAAAAGTATATTATACGTTTCTATACTTCGTTCTCGCTTCTTATATTAAACTATTTAATTAAACGAGGTATTTACGTGAACAATATCGACTTGGGAATATTCGATAACTTTGAACCCTAATTCGAGTCCCTAGATTTTAATAAACGTAAAACACATTTAAGTTCATTTCTATTAAATTTAATAAGGGTACTTAGTGCTCGTATGCGCTTCTGTATGCATCGGGGGAAATTAAGCTGCATGACCTTTTAATTTGAGCTTAACAACCAATTTCATCAACTCCGAAACTACCAATTAGTTACTTTTATGTTTTATATAAATTTTTTTAAATTTCACATTTAAATTATTACCTCAAATAGAGCAACTTTTAAATTACTTCGCTATATTTTCCTTTGCATTTACTACCAGATTTGTTTCATTGCATATTAATACGCCCCTTACACTTACTTATAGGATATTAAATACGTCCTCAACTTCAAAGAGCTTCTCGTTTTTAATATCGTACGACAAATTGCTTCAAGCATAAAAATATACCGATTGACTTTCGTAAATTATGCTCTAAAAATTAAAAGTAATTCGCGTCGAGTTAATTTAAAGAAAATGTTTCCGATTAGGGGAAAAGTACGTGAAAAGTGAAAAGTACTCTTCAAAGTTACACATTCTAGTGGTCCTGGGAGATCTATCGAGTCTTAATGATAATTAAAAAGCTACTAACTAGGTCTCGTGATTGTGGTCTATTAGTAGGTCGATAATCTACTGATTTATTCGATCATGCGAGAACAAAAAGAAGACGAATCAGCTCAAATTGAAAATATTGCCACTATAGGACACGTAGTGTAACATTGAGACCAAAGAGACGCCAAAAGTTTCTCTACATACAGGGTGAATTTTAGTCCATCTGCCACACTTTGGGGGCGTGTAGGGGGCACCTAGGGGAGTATTTTGACATCACAAACTTGGGTCCGGAAATGAAAATTACGACCAGCAGAGCGAAATTTGTCCCATAACTTATGGCGAAATTTAAATTCCCGGATTTAGAGGCGGTAGGCTGGGCGCCTTGTCGTGACAGTTGCGAAACAAAGTTTTGAGTTATGCAACAGCATGCCGTTCACAAATGAAGAATACGCGAACATGCACTACCAGTACGGTGCTGCTCATGGTAATGCACGAGAGGCACAACGAACCTACGGGGCACTGTACCCTAACCATCAACTACCCAACCGAAAAGTTTTTCAAGATCTCCATACCCGTCTCAGGGAGACAGGGACTCTACAGGCAACTAATCTGACACACTTTTGAATAGAAATCACGGATAATTTTTCATTTCACAGCCTCAACGAAACGCAGGTGAAGCTCGTCCGGTTCGACATGCCAGGGAGGAGAACGTGCTTCAACGGTTTGCTGACAACCCTCGCAACAGCACTCGCCTTGTAGGTGGTGAGGTTGGCTGCAGTCAAACGACCGTCGTTAAAATCCTCCACGACAACAACCTCCACCCCTTCAAGCTCCAGAAAGTCCAAGAGTTACGGCCTGGCGATGACTTACGGCGGCTTGAATTTTGTAATTTGGTTGAGTTGGAGGAAGAAGCGCGCACGAACTTTCTAAGGAGCGTTCTGGTGACAGACGAAAAGGGATTTTCGAGGGAAGGCACGTTCAACCCTCATAACAACCACTACTGGGCAGAGGAGAATCCTCACATACCGTTTATAAGGGGATATCAGCAGAAATTCAGTGTCAACGTTTGGTGTGGGATTTTGGGGGACAATTTGCTAGGGCCGCACTTTCTTCCTCCTCGACTGAATGCAGGGAACTACCTGGAGTTCTTGCAAGAGGTGCTCCCGGAATTCCTCATGGATGTTCCGGTAAACCTTTTCGCGCAACACTGGTTTCAACATGACGGTTGCCCGGCTCACTATGGTCGCGCAGTGCGCGCGCACCTGGACCAAGTGTACCCAGGCCGATGGATCGGTCGTGGTGGGGCAGTGGAGTGGCCAGCCCGATCGCCGGACTTCACCCCGCCTGACTTCTACCTGTGGGGTGCCATGGAAACGGCTGTCTACGAAACCCCAGTCGATGACGTAGACGACTTAATGGCAAGGATCGTAATGGCTGGGGAAGTGGTGCGGGAAGACGCTGGAGTCTTCGGAAGGGTTCGAGGCGAGTGGCTCGCCAGATGCAGAAGGTGCATCGAAGCCAACGGAGGCCACGTAGAGATCTTATAGTCCTTGATCTTGTTTTGTTTTTCGCCATAAATTATGAGACAAACTTCGCTCTGCTGGTCGTAATTTTCATTTCCGGACCCAAGTTTGTGATGTCAAAATACTCCCCTAGGTGCCCCCTACACGCCCCCAAAGTGTGGCAGATGGACTAAAATTCACCCTGTATATATGCTATGAAAAATATGTACCTAATGATCCACCTGAAAAAACTAAAAGACCACTTAGATGAGACCGCTTGTCGGAGGAAGAAACGTACGAAACATACTTGATAGGAAATTTTAAGTAGTTAAATTTCAACGTGATCTAGCGCCTAAACCCTTCGTCTGAAGAAAGAAATTCAAGAGATATAATTTGTAAGCAATTTACTGCAGCTTATTTTCATATTAAAGTACTTTTTTCATAAAGTGCGTAGTTTCCGAGTTATAAGCGAGAAAACAGTTTATTGGTGGAGAGTGAAATTTTTATCAAACTTCAACCTGCTCTAGCACCTAAACCACTTGTCTGAAGAATGAAACTCAAGAAATATAGTTTGTAGGAAATTTGCTTTAGTTTACTTTCATATAGACGTACTTTTTTCATAAAGTGCGGATTTTTCGAGTTATAAGCGAGAAAACAGTTTATTGGTGGAGTTTGGACTTTTTGTCAAACTGCAAACCCTAAATTATTTGTATAAAGAACCCACAGAGAGGTTCAATAGAATCAATAGAAGAATAGAATCGAAGAAGATTATTTATTATTGCTAGTGGTAAAGTCACCAGCATTATAGAACGGAGCTGTCTCTCTATACTACTCACCGATACCTACCAGATTAGCGCACAGTGTTGCGCTATCCATGTATCCATATTTATAGCAAACGGAAAAGTGCATCCTGAACTATGCGGGGTTGTTTGAAAAAGGAGGTTTACCTAGATAACCAAGGAGCTTGAAAATACTTTAAAGAAAATAATATTTAAACATTTACTGATAAACATTTGTGGGAAGCAGCATTAAAGTCACTCAACGGGCTTACAAAATAGCTGAAATTAATTTGTGAGCGTATTCAAAAGGCCGCCAATTAAAATGATAAAACTAAAAACAGTGCCCCAAACTTTCCCTCATACGTTTAATTTGAATTATTAAGATACAACTACCTACTACAGTTGGAAAAATTTTGAATTATTTATATTGTGGTATAACTTGTTATTTTCGAAAATCGCCGCCTTTTTCGTCTCGAGCAAAAATATTAACTGTGAACATAATATTTGATGTGTTTATAATAATAATCACAGTAAATTATCATATTTTATCTAGTTGATAGGTATAAGTAATTTGAAATTACTGTCAAAATAAAAACTTTCTTACAATTGACATCATGGGATCGACCGTTCGATAACCGTCACCTGTTTAGTTCGATAATGCGTGCTAGACATTTGCTTTGCTCTCGCTAAAAATATTTCTTACCCTTATTCATACAGTTCGGTTTAGTCTTAAATTATTATATTTACACTATAAAAGCTAGTTTATTATTTAAAGTTTATAACAATCAATCTGTAATAGTCCCATAGATCGGGAAATCTGTTGAAAATTTTACTGAAAAGTTGGGGTGGTTCCGGTGTCCATTATGGCCGACGTTAAATAATTAAATAATTAATTTTTGTGCAAATTAATTATTGTTTTCACTATAGTGCAGTGCTAAAAAAGGATAAATATATATACTTCTTATTTACTTTGAAGAAAGTGAAGTGGCGAACACGTCTGTAGCTGTTAAAAGGTTGGTTAAATTTAATTTTTGAGTTTAATAATAATTTTTGGAAGGTATTGTTCTGTTTTTGCAAACTTCTTATCAATAACCCTTAATACTACCTGATCTATGTTATCAATATTTAAAAGGTGGGTGATTTTTATAAATTTTGCTACAAAATCGACCGTCATTTGAATTTTTTGACATTTTGGCGAAAATTGGCGTTAAAATTTGCAACTAACGTCATGTTGATCAACCGGTCGATAGCGTCACTTCGTTAAATTTTCTTTGCTCCCACTAAAATTTGTTATCTTACACCCTTACAGTTCCGTTTATTGTTAAATTATTAAAGTTACTGTGAAAAAGTTCCTTTATTATTTAAAGTTTATAACGTTCAATCTGTAAAAATCCAATCGATACGGAAAATCGGTTGAAAAGTTGTTGGCGTCAGGCCTACGTGACCGGTGGCCATTTTTGACGCCAAGTAAACAATATGGCCGACTTAAAATGATTTATTAACTTTTGTGCTAATTAAGATAATTTAGAACGTTAAATTTGATCGAAAAGTGTTTATTAAGTTGTGTTTAAAATTATTTCTCTTGAAAATTAGACAATTTTACAAATTTAAAAGATTTAACACCACCGCCCATCTAAAAGTTTTCGGCAGATACATTCAAACGTGGGGGTGAAAATTTTTTTTCACTAATAGATATCGTGTCGTATCGTGATAGTGCTAACAAGAATAGTAAATACCTATGGGTTTATAGGTACTTTGCGGAAGTTATGCTGTGAAAAGTTGTGAAGCTGAAGGTCAGTTAAATTTGATTTTTTGATTTTAGAAGTTTTTTTTTTAAATTATGGCTGTGTTTAACAATGAACAAACTAAAAAGACGTAGGTACTTAACCATCCCGTTTGAAAACTTTTTGATCATTATTTGTAGTAATAAATACCTGTGAAACACATTTTCTGTTAAGCGCGCCTAATCAGTAATCATCTCATCGTTTTATTCCACACGTATTTATATAGATACGTAGGCGACTTTTATAAATTTTAATACAAATTCGACCCCCATTTGAATTTTTTACGTTTAAACTTGCAATAAAATTTGTCGACTATTAATTTCCATTTGTAAGACGAGGTAATTAACGACTACTTCGCCCAATAAGACAAGGATGGGTAATACCGAAATTTTATTGGGTTAATTAACCCTACCCTAATCAAGTAAATACACATTTTTATCAACTCTATTTTAAAAATACACGGTTAAGATGACATAAATAGAATTAAGTACCTCTTTTTAATTAGGCACCTTTTACGATTCCATCAATTTATAACTTTTCTTAACTTTCGAGACTTTTACGGTTACTAGATTTTTCTTGCACTAAATTTTTATGTCTAAACACGTCCATGCTTACAAATCATCAGATATAGAAATTATAAAAATGACACTTTTAAGAAGTTTTGTTGAAGTTTTAGTGTTCTACAGGGGATCAAAATGATGACGGGGTTTTTCGGATTTTCTATTATCAAAATTTTGATTACATTTTCTCATCATTCAGGTACATTTTATACACAATCAAAAGCAACTTACAGAAGTTACCTTTTATAAAAACAAATTAAAAGAAGCAATTAGGTGCCTAACTACATTTGTGACGTCATTCAGAAGCATATAAGTCGTTTTGGCTCTTAACATACCTCACAATACCCAAAACAATGTTGGAATTTTGATTCCAATTAATTCGATTGAAAATCGACCAACTTCCAATTAAGTGTTTATTAATGTGTGTATGAGGGTCTATGGTTCATTTTAGCCTCCATTCGTTTGGTTTTTATACGTTGGGTACGCAGCTAAAAAATCCCAAACGCTGCATTGGTATTGGGATCGATTGGGATAATATGCCATTTTCTGTGGTCATAGTTGATGCCAATAGGAAATATTCCAGATTGGGAGCCACTCGAAATTCGGTGTAGAATGACAAGTAAAGATTGTCGAATACATTTAACATTTTTTGTATTTCAGATCCTATGGTCCGATTTCGTTTTTATTTTGTTTCTTTGAAAGCTCCTAAGAATAGAAATCTTTACACCTTAAAAGTTCTGCACAATTTTCAAAAATCTGAACATTTCAATATTCTCACGAATTTCGTAGAAAAATCCCTTTTTAATTGCGCTCAATATCCATTTCTATACCCACAATAAAAAGTTCATGGCTACAGGATTCCGGTACATATCAAGAAATACTTTTTCGTTAACAACGGTAATTTTAATTAATTTGAAAATATTTATTACATTATTATAGTTCAATAAATTTCCACATCATTACCTTACATGAAACAGGGTAGTTCTGATTTTCTGGAATGTTGTCCATGACGGAGGCCTATAATGATAAATCCAAGTTTTCGACCTCGACAGGACTCCGGATCTCTGTCAATTTTTCTAAGAGGGGTTTAAGTAGAGCCTGCTGCCTGCTCTGGTTTTTTTGTCATTTCGGGGATTTGGCGGCTGCCCAATCCTCGGAGAAGACCATTCAATTTTAAGCTATCAAAGCTGTTAGCTGTACAATGAATTATTTCGTAGGGTAAATATTTCGAGCAGGCAGTGCTCCTAGGTATGATTACGACGTGTTAGTTTTTTCATTTTTTTAGGTGATTAATTTTCTGAAGGTTTTATGAGTAAGCACCTACTCTGATTTTCTATTATTTCGGGGATTTGTGCGCTGTCACAATTCTCGGGTAATCTCATTCAATTTTAGGCTACTGTAGCAAAGCTTATAGCTGTACGAGTACAATGACAAATTTCGCGAGGAAAATATTTACAGCAAGAAGTGGATCTTTGGAAATGTAAAGCGTTGTCCAGACTACAGCGAATGTAACGTGTAATGCAACGCGAATGTGCAACGCAAATCAACGGGAAAGCGTTGCATTCGCGTTGCATTACACGCTGCATTCACTGTAGTCTGGACGACGCTTAAGTAATTGCGTGCCTGATTATTGTTCGTTTGCTTATTGGCGTCTCATTTACAGGGTAAGATGACACATTTCGGGGGTTTGGCAGCTGCCACATTCCTCATTCAAATCCGTTCCATATTGCCCCATTATCAGATTGATGATGGTTGTGTAATTAAATATTTCGCGAGGGAAATATTTACAGCAAGAAGTGGATCTTTGGAAATGTAAGTAATTGCGTGCCTAATTATTGTTCGTTTTTTTATTGCTGTTGTATTATAGGGGACATTAAGATGACTAACTTTGGGAGGTTTAGCCACTGCCCCAATCTTCATTAAAGGTCACTTCAAATTGTGCAATTATCCAATGATAGTTGTGTAATTAAATATTTCGCGAGGGAAATATTTACAGCAGGAAGTGCATCTTAAGAATGGTAAGTGATTATTTTTATTTTCTCAACATTTTTTCAACACTTTTTTTGAGTGTTTGAGTTCTTCTTAGGAAACTCCTAGTTTATAAATGGGAAGGGGGTTGAGCAATACTTTTTCTAAAAGCCACCTTCAATTTCCTCCAATTTGTAATTTTTGGGTTAGTATAGGTTTGATGATATTAAGAATCTAAAGAATGAATTACAGCACCAGAGTATTCAGAAGTATTATAGACGAGAGAGGTTTCAAAGCGGAGATTATTATTGTTTAGAACGTAATGCAGAACATTTTCGGCAATTCGTTAATATTTTTTTTGCTTACAGTGATTTCGTTTTTGACTTTTTAGAACGCGTTTTTTAACGTTTAGAACACGATCTCATGAAAACTCCAAAAATAACAAATGAGCATAATATCGTTGTAAAGACAATTAAATGGAATTTCATAAACGTACCACTAGACCCCCCCCCCCCCTATTTATTTAAGAGGTTAAGATTTAATGTCTTTGGGGGTTGCTCTAAGGAGAATGCAAATACTCCATGAAAGCGTCCCTCTCAGTAATAAAATGGACGGGTCTTGCGGAATTTCAATATTCTATATTTAGGAAAATATATTGTAGGTGGGAAGTTTTGAAATTGACAACTTGTATATCTTTACCTGTAAAAGATGGCAAAAAGTAGTTTACTGTGCAAGAGTTTCGAAACAGGCAAGTGTTTTCATAAAGAATGAATTTTTTTGAGAATTCCAATAAGTAACTTAATCCGGAGGCATACTGTATACAGGGTGCTCTTTTTGAAAGTCAATTTGATGTCATTTGAAATCTTTTTTAAAGACATATTAAAGAATCTTTAGTTAATTAGAAATCCCATAACAAAGAATCGAAAACTGAAATAATATACAGGGTTTCCTATTCAAACATTTTAAGTTGCTGTTCGATAGCACTTGCAGCAACGCGAAGCCCTCGTAGAGAAGTTTAAATACTGCTTGTTCCATTAGTTAAATTAGCCAAACCTTTTAGAATAAAATAAGGCTCGACTTTTTACGAGCCCCGTATTAAACAAATTTGGTTAAATATTGCAAATTACAAGTAAAGTATATAACATGCACATTTTAAATGTGCTCGTAGCATTTTGTAAGTATATTTTAACAACTTGATTACACGTTTTTGTACTACTAATGAACTACTGTAAATTTTAAATTGGTAAGTGATGATGGACACGAGTTAAAATTAGAGGAGAGCATTAATGAAAATTTATGTGCAACGATCGATAACTGTTAATTGAATTCTTTCGCTTTATTTTTATAAAATTTTAGTAAATTTTACTTATTATTAAACGAAAGATGAAAGTAAGTTTTCAATTACATTACGTCTTAAAGAAGTCTTTACTCGGTATTGACGTACAATCAAAACGATGCTACACAAATTGGATATCGATGAACATAAATTATCAAAATAAGCACTTTGTAAATTTACTAACGGTTTATATTTATAACGTAAGCGCCGTGGGTATGAAAATAATAACACCGGAGCAATCATTTCACCAACTTATCAATACTAAATTATCTCGAAATAAAATTCTTTACAACTTTATTAGTGGGGCTATAAATTGTGTTTTTGGTTTACGTTTACTTTGTAATATAAATGAATACACTTCTTGATTTTGGCTACTGTTTGGATTTTAAAACCGGTTGTAAAAACTTCAGTAAATGGCTTTTTAAGAAACCCATCTCGGATTTTTCGACTAATTTTATGTTGTAATTTAAAAAAAAACTAGATAACGCTTTTTAATTAATACAAACACCTTTTAAAGAGGTGATTGAGCTCAGAATAAATCTTTCGATAAATAATCATTCCAGTTTGAAACTTAACTTTTTGCCGCTTTTCGTATGACTCGAGTCTCTAGCAAAACTGATGCCTCCAGGGGAGTAGAATTTGACTGTGCGAGATTGTTCAAATTTTTTTATCGGTATAATTTTTTTGTTTTCTCTAATGGGTCTAATGGAATTTAGAGTAAAGAAATGGTGCAAAATGTTTACTGTTAAAATAAACGCCATTCTTTCGTGGGGGCAGAGCGGCAGAGCGCATCAACACTAGAATTTTTATAACTACGGCTGCCTTACTAGCGAGATGGAGAAACTTGGGGCTTCCGAAAAAATGGAAGTATCTTTGAGTTACATTAGTCCAATTCTTTCGCATTTCTAAGATAGATATCTAACATTCTAAGATATCAAGAAAAATTGGTTTTTATTATTAAATTTATCATCGCAATGTTTTTCTCTTGAACTTAATTTTCTGGTGCAGTTTGCATCCAAAAAGCTAATCAATGAAGTTTTTAAAACGTTCTTTTGCAAAAACAGTGTTATTTCAATAAATGGAACCGGAGATATAGCATTAGAGCCCAGAAACGCCTATACACCTTCTTCTGCTTAAATTTGGAAATCTTAAATACTGTTCCAAAAAGGTGTATTATTTTTATGCAAAACTACTTACCATAGCCAATACAAAATCATTCGTCTGCCGAGCTATATTGGCCGCTAGAACGCTAGTTAAAATTTAGTTAGTTTAGTATTAACCCCTGGCATGAGTTTTTTTCGGCTTCAAAGACGTATGCCACCATGAATGCTGCACTTTGACCGTCTGTCATAGTATATTTGAAATCTACACAAAAGATGCAATTTTTTGGTGTATAAATTTTTCGTGTAGGTACCTCATGGTTTAGTTCGACTCCAAAGACCCATTGCTTTCGAGCCACCCTAAAGAGACTTAATTTTTAGAAAATTGAATGTACTTAATTTTTCTAGTAGATATAGAAACGCTTTTCTTCAGTTTCTCGACCGCTTTTGGAATTACTCTCATACTTTAACGTGATCTAGCTCATTTAATTTATTTTTATACAAAGTGATTCTAAAATGTGTATTCAACGTTTTAGAGGGTATAGAGCAAGCCAGTTTATTTTTCTCTAAGGTGTATCCTAAGGGAGATAGAGCCCTTAGAAGGGTTTCCTGATGAAAATAGCTTTTATTAAATCTGGGGCGGCCGTGCCTTCAATTTTCTTAAATCTGTGCAAAAAATGTCAAAGTCAAGATGGCCCTTAATAGTCAAATTTTAAGAAAACCAAAAAACACCTAAGTGATGGACCCGCTCTACGATATTTTTGGCTAGAAATGAATAACTCTGTATAACAGCTATATCTTAGGGGTTCTGAGGAAATCTGAAAAAGGTAAACGTCAAACGCAAACAAAAAATGAAAACGACTTTCTGATAATAAAAATGCGTAAATTCGCCTAAACAAAATTAAGAAAGAATTGTAAAAATAAGAAAAATTTTCCTACGGGTTTTACAATGGTCTTAATCAGTAGTGGGTATCTTTTGTTCTTGGTAAAGAATTGATAGAATTTTAAAGTAAAATATCAAGGGCAGATGAAACTGAAAAGTAGCAAATCTACAAAACTCGAGAACTCTTAAGTTTAAAAAATTAGGAATTTCTTAAATGTGTCAATTACTAGTGGGAATACTCCCGAAGCATAATAGCTAAAATCTTATTAATTTTGGGTGTTAGTGATAATGTGCTTACCGGTCCAAACGCACAAAAATGATACAAGGTACTCTTTCAGTTCGTTACCTAGAATATTTAAAATTCATTGCATAATGCCTCTAATGTATTTCCAAATGGCAGAAAATGAAACTATTTGTAGATAAACAAATTTTAAAATTTACCAAAAGAGAAGAATGCATCCTTATTGCAATATTAGTTGCTAATGAGGCAAAAAGTCAACAATTTTTAGCCAATACGTAATACCAAAATAATTTGAAATAGGCGAATTAAATATGTATTGGATTTAGCGAGACAAATGTGAAAATCATAAATCGTAAAAATAAAATAACTTTTAGTGGTGCAAGTCCACAAACATATGTGTGAATGTATTTATAGCGAGATCGTTACTCTCCTGGGTACGAAAGAGGATTGCCATAACCCTGATGAGGTCCTCTACACTTGTACACCGGTGCGGTGACACCAACATTTTACGTGGTAAAACTCGAAATAAATTAGTTACTATTTTTGAATTAATGACACAAAAATAGTTTACGAAAATAAGGCTTTAGAAACCGTTAGTAATGTAAATAAGAAAAATAGGTCAATGTCCAACTTGCAAGTACTTTATTCGCATATTTTTGCTTATGTTTACATTTTTTCTTACCTTTGTGTTTGTTGTCTTTTGGTTTACATGTATATTTACTTACGCACCTGCACTCGATCCTTCATTTTTTTAGAAGTAGTTCACCATGTTCTTCAGAGAGGGTGGTTTTCAGAATTCGTATTACACTCGACTTTCCAAACTACTTAGTTGCTGTTTTGAAGCGATTTTTCTGTAAAGGAGGTCTGAAATTAAAATTCTTTCCACGTCGAGATCTGTCTTTGTGGGTATCTGGATAAGATATGAATCTCTTATCTGCTTTTATCGAAAGCTCGAGCCTGCGATTTTCCTCAAGGAAAATTGGCCAAAAATTAATCATACAAGTCATGGTTAAATGAGCAAATTCTGCATAATATAGAGATGCTCTCTGATAGTAAAAAAAATTTTCCTAAGTCGGTATACCGTTTCTGGTATACATATTATAACGAACGTCCTTGTCCTCTTGTCTAATTATTAAACTTTAACAAAACTAGCTGGGGCCAATTAACAAAATGCTCAAATGCTCACTTGCTCACGTTTAATAGGCAACGCCATATTATTGCTATTTTTGACGTACGGTCTATTCCACACTATTAGGAAATGACATGGTGACTTCAGCTATTGGTAATAACTCCACGGCACTGTCTACGTTCGTTGCTAAGCAACTGCAGTACACATCTACTTCGCAACTGGTAGCCATGTAGTGGGTTCTTCTATCGCTGAGATCACTCTACCTTCTTTTTGATCATTTTATTCTCTCTTTGTAACTCAAATCGAGGAACATATGACGTTTGTATTTATTAGAAATATTTAATATCAGTTTATAATCTGTTGCAATATTAATTTGTTTAAATTTAAATAGGAATTTCGTCTTGAATTTTACCCTAAAAGAGAGAGTTTGATACCAAATTAATACTCCTCACCTAATTTGTTAAGCAGTCCCGGGAACTGCCGAAGGATTTTTTGCAAGTACCTCGAAAACGTACATTTTAGGTTTAAGGAGAAAATATGCAATTACTTTTTTGTAGCCGGGGGCCCTTTTAAAGACGGAAATATGTGACATTCTCGATTCTGGTCTCAGCGAGCTGTTTTTTTTTCAATTAACAACTTTTTTGTTGCAAAGGGAAGAAAATAGCCATTTCCTCGTAAAACTTTCTTTCCTTCAAGAATTATTCTTATAAAACCCTCGATAACGTACCCATTTATTTAAACAATTACGAGTAGTACCTAGTACCTACAGTTTGAGGAAGCGAAACAATTTCGCAATATATTTTGTTTAAAGTCCATTACACTCGTATTAAATTGTTAAACTTGACAACTATGACATTTCATGGTCAACCTCTGACCTGTAAATTTGTGTACATAATTTACTTGTATTTTTTTACATAACATAAATATTTTAAGTATTAATTAAACAAATTAATTTAATTGTAGAGCTACCGTATTTTATAAATGAATAATTAATGAGTTTGCAATAGAGGACTAATGTCAAAGATCTTTACATATTTTTTTTGTAAAAGTTTTAACCACGAATTAAATTAGTCGAACGATAGGTATCTCAGTTGGAGCAATTATTTTAAAATAATAGTATATTATACACAAAGGTTGAGAAGGCTATACTATTATAGAACAAGCGGTAGGATTGTAGCCCGAGGTGCGAAGCACCGAAGGTTGTTAGGCTGGGCGGTCTATAATGGCATAATAGTCTACTCAACCATAGTGTATACAGTATTTTTTCAAAACTAGCAGTTCATCAAGACTATAATTCATCTAGCATGAATGTCATTCTATTATTGTGTGACATTCGGAAATAATTTTACCTGGCGTTTCGATTGGAGGTATTCATTTAAATTTCTAATAATGTGTAGTAGAAGTAGAAAATCTCGTTCACTTCAGAAGTGAAAGAAAGAAAGAAAGAAAGCACAATAGTGCATGATAAATTTCTGCTGAAAAATCAAAACTATTTCAAGAAACATAATTGACAGTTTTTATTATTGACCTGTTGTATCGGCTTCCCAACCCAAAAAGGGGTTATAATGATATGTTCTGAGGCTAGTGAGTGGAAAAAATAAAATATTCATGTTTTGTTAGAGCTCGACTAAATCAAAACTTCGATTGAAGGGTATATGATTTCAAGTTAGCAACGGCACAGAAAGGGGTGTTCAATGTGTAGGTTTTTGTATTAGGGTGACATGTTTGTGCTTACCGTTTGTAATTTTAATTAATTATAGTGGGTACTCCCCTTGTTTTACCACACCTGTCCGAGTAGTTCTACGAGAGGCTATTATTATTAGTCTCCTAGAAGGGAGAAATTATGAGTTTTTAGAATGTGGTCACAAAATTTGTTCAATCGGTTTCTTAGAATTTGTATTGTTAGTTCTTTAAAAAAGATTCTTCTATTACCCTTGATTTGAGACGTGATGGTTACATCATTTGGCCTCTCATTATAAATTTCTCCAGGTTGTTGCAAATTCTGCATATTACATAGCCACAAATCATGAAATCATCTGGTAGAAATGTGAAATTTGTAACTAAGGGATGAAGAGCGGCCTCGGAATCTGTAACATTCGCCGCTGGCATCAATCTATCAAACATCGAAGGCATCCATCCATGGTCTATGCTCATTTGCTCATGATGGAAAGCAGCTAACGAGATTTTATTTTTCCAAACGCCAAATTTTACTCTTCGATACTGCTTCTACTTAGTCCGTTCCTGTTTCTTATAGCGTGGCA
The DNA here is from genome assembly GCA_950108345.1 of Malthinus flaveolus. Lineage (NCBI taxonomy): Eukaryota > Metazoa > Arthropoda > Insecta > Coleoptera > Cantharidae > Malthinus > Malthinus flaveolus. The sequence goes on from OX467285.1 coordinate 95,032,377, forward strand.
TATTAATATACACTTTTCTGGTGTCCGAATATTAGTCCAGTACTGCCACCTAAAGTACTTTTCATCAAATAGGGTAGTTGTGATTTTGTGATATGTTGTTTATGATGAAGGTCTAATGATAAATCCAAGTTTTCGGCCTCGGCAGACCTCTAAATTTTTGTCAAAAATCCCAAACTAAAACAAAACTGGATATTTGACAAGGATCCGAAGGCTTATACCTAGGTCAAAGACTTGGATTTAGGATTAGGCCTCCGTCATAGACAACATACCCAAAAATCGGAACTATACCTCTTTTTATGCAAGGTAGGATGTTTAAATTTACTGGACTATACACTCGAAAACGCAATCATGTTATTGTTGTAACTAAATAATAACATTAAAAATATTTGGGCACTGTTTTAATAGATCCCCAAAACTATTTAGGCGCCGCGGGCGCCATACATTTTTTATTTGGCCCTATACAACAAGAACACGACGTTTGTTGTTTTCTCTCCGTACTAATCCAGATTTAGTTCGAAAAGTCTTCAGTAGTACTAATATTACTATTAGTAGCAGTTGCTCTCATTTTCAAATTGTTTTCAAATAATTCTTTCCAGCCCCGTTAAAAGCCCTTTTCCGATTCTATTAGTATAAGCGCACAGTTGTTTCGACGAATAGTTTAGGCAGAATCGATCTCGAAAATAATGGAAAGTGTAAGAGAACATTTTGATTTACGTTTATCCAATACTTTTTTTAAAATTTAAATACAATCGAGTAAAATAAATATCTTCGGAGTCGTAGCCGATATTTCGCTGACATTAAAATACAACGTGTGTCGAGCTTATCTGGCGTCTTCATCGGTTTTAAAGTGGACGCCGGGGTAATCTGTGACGACGTAACCGACTGGCATATATTATATTATTCTTCTCTCCTATATCTCGATCTCGAACTGGTTTTTTCTTCTTTCTCATCGTGAATGTCGACGCACAAGAAGCGGAAAGCGTAGTCGTGTTTTTGCTTGTTGTACAACTTTTTGAATTCACCTGTCAGAGACACGTCTTCGCAAGTCTATTACTATAACAAACAATCTCGACACAAAACTGCACACGAGCTTTTTGTCGATTTACTACGAGATCGGAATAAGTCGATCGTCATAAATTGAATTATCTATTAATCTCGAATCGATTCGCTTATTTATAATAGCTACAACCTACAACTTGTTATATTTCTTTGACGGCACGCACAAAAGCTAAATCTTTACAATTCATCCCTATTATGTAAGTTTTTGTATCGAATGGTAAACATAATAAAATTTGGACCCTAAAAACATAAATTCGTAGTCTACTAATTCGAAGGCACCTGTGAAAGAGGGTAAATTGAAACTGCACACCACATTATAAGTTTACACCGACCCCTAATTACGATTCATCGCCACATCTGCTTCTTACTAAGCCCAAAAAATCCGAGCCATAACTCAATAACGAGTGGACCGATTGGTAAGATGAAGGGACAACCGCATCGAAAGGTCTTCATATAATGACTGTTAACCTTAACAACAATATAGTCGAACAATCGAATTACGTTACTTAAAATATATTTCGCATCCTGAATATTTGTTCGGTTTATTTTGTTCGCCTGCGCCCACAGGGGAGTACACTTCACAATTCTACCGTGCCAGATCTACGTTCCATATGAGTATTATTGTCGACCAAATAAAACAGAAGATTTAAAACGATAGAAAGTATTCGAACGTTTATTCGATCGACATTGCAAACAACAGGCTGGGTTCAGGTAACATTTTCAAGACAGGGTTATTTTACCTTATTTTTTTTTTGTAAGTACACTGTCAACGAAATGGTTGTTTGGAAGGGACTTTTATGAAAAGCGACAAAGAAATAAACAAAAAATTGAAATTGTATAATCTTTTAATTATCTAATAGGTGTATGTAGGTATACGTTAGAGCAGGTGAATGTGCTGAACGGCAAATTGTCGATTTTCGATACACCAAATTTCATTTTTCCTTTGAGTAGTACGTAGTACTTGGTAGTACCTACCTTCTGAGCCACTTTTGATTGTTTTAATTAATTAAATGTGACGGATTTGTGGTTGTTGTATAGGATGTCTCGGAAACAACATTTGTGTGATTGAGCTCATAGAAGATTCTCCATGTTCAATTAATATTACAGGATTATGTACTAAATGAAATGAGAACCAGGAATTGGAATACTTTGAGCACAGTAAAATTGAAGGCAAAAGATCTGCCGGGATGAGACAAACGTTGTGGATGTAGAGCCTAAAAGAAAAACCTACCTCTACACAACTCTTTAGAGCCAACCTCCAAAGGGAGACGGTACCATAAGAAGAATATTCTACGCATGTTCCAGAAATTAAAATCTTAGAATTACCGTAGGGTGGGGGTAGTATCTCCCTGAAAAAATGTAAGCCTCGTGAAACGGACGACCCGATCTACTTCTCACCATTCATAATATTTAGGTTGATAGTGCCTTACTGGTATTATAGGCTAGTGACTTCAGTATTTTGTGATGGGCACTATTTTCAGGAAGCTACTCGAGGAGTGAAGATTGTCCAGAATGTTTGTTGAAGTGAAAATTTTAGAATTGCCATGGGACGGGGTAGTTTCTCGCTGGGAAAAATTAAACTCGTGAAACGGACGCCCCGATATACTTCTCGCCGTTCATAATATTTATCCAGGTCGATAGTGGCTAAAAACTCAATTATTTTGTAATAGGCAGATGGGCACTATTTTCAAGAAGCTACTCGATTAGTGAAGACTGTTCAAAACGTTTCTTGGAGTCTCAAAATACGTGAATATTTGAGAAAATAAACTTTTGAAACGAGTTCACCCTTATATAGGAGCTATGCGTTTTGAAAAATTTTCGTTTTTTACCTGAAACTACCAGTTTCTCCATCCCCTTAATTCTCATCGACGTATAATTTTTTAATTATACCGTTAATTAAGCTTTTTGTGAATGAGGAAAAAAAAGTTAGGGGTTTACATTATAATTTCATGTGCTTTTGATGAGTCTCGGGGGTATAAGTGACGTCATTAAATTTTTCCTTCGTCTCATTGACATAAAAAATACTTGAAAAATTTATTCTCGTTAATTCGGGTTTGTTTTGAACGAAAATATAATTAAAAGTTATAAATATTCAAAAAAGAAGCTACATATTAATAAGGCTGATCGTCTCTGAAGTTTAACCACACAAAGTTTTATTTGAATAATTAAAAAAGTTTAAACTCAAGAAAGCACTTTTTTAAAAAGTACGAAGGGGTTGTGATGTAGGGCTCTTATTTTAAAAGGATTTTTCGAGTACATGATAATATATTATTATGCATGTGGTTGGTTTTTAAAACTTGCCTCTAGATATTTTTTATCGACCCCTATTTTTTTAAGACCGTAGACTGTCTTGTTTCGCCCACACTATATTATTTTGTAACTCCTCGAGTCTACCCTTCAACTATGAAACTCAGCACGAAACTTGAACATCACCACAATTATTTAATACTAGACAAGAGGAAAAAAAGGTAAAAAAACATATTAGGAATGGGTTTGTAAATTTAAGTGATGGGTGGAGTTGTCGTTTTATAAACTGATAGATATAAAAACATGTAATCGTCTTTGTGGCCTTCTTCATATTTTATTTTCTCATTCATTCGAAGCAGAAGGTATTATTCTTATTAGAATTTAAAAAGAACTTGAGAATCTAAAAACCGTTTTTGGAATGAAATCTTTTTTCACATTTTTCCACGATTTTAACATTTGTGAGGTTATGTTAAGAAACCGGAAAAATCTGTGATGCCAGTCACATAGTCATTTTTTTAGAATGCGAATAGTAATTTTACACCATATTACCTAAAAATCACGCTTGTGGTGGGTCTTGATGAAAAACTTTTCAAATGATATTAGAGCTGGTTGCAGGAGGCGTCATCTTGTTTTGTGCGATTGTGTGTGTGTCACTGTCATTAAATTACTATTACAAGCAACAAAAAGTACAATTTCGAAATCGTGCGTTTAACTTTAATACCATAAAAGAAATATTCCAATGCATTTTTTATAACTACGAACGAGAAGAAACTTTATCGAATTGTTATTAAGAAAACAGTTAGAAATCTTAAAAAAATGATTAAAAACAAAACAATACTTAAAATATCTATATTTACGATGACTAATTGTTGGTTAAATGTCAAATGATATATCATCGTTAACGTTATTTTTAATAATTTTTTAAAAGCTTAAACTTAACCCATATTTTAAATCTTAAATTGTTTGACGCCAAATTACACGATAATCTACTAAAGAGATGACTTTCTAAAATTCTTCCTTTGATTAAAGTATTTCTCGTGTAGTAGGCTCGAATTGTTGTAATCAAGTGATTTAAATGGAATTTAGTTTACTCTGTTTTAGACTATTAAGCGGTCTTGGGCTTGGGCCCTAGAAATAATTGAATAGAAATTCGCTTAGTAACTAACTTCGTGCTTGTACACTAGCAAAAACTCTTTAAATTGTTTCCGTCACTTAGGATCATTTAAATCGCCCAAACAAGGACTTACTGGCGCATTACGAAAAAAATTTTAAAAAATCGTATTTCCTTTCATACAATGTTCAACTTATTGTCTTTGATTACTATTTTTTATCATTTATAATTGTACCATACATCTCTTATTTTAATTAATACTTAAGGGAGGAATGTTTTAAAGCTTAATTACAGTAACATTATTATATTATACATTCGATTTGTCACATTATAGTCAGCTACAATATTTCACATCATATTTTAGGCAAAGAAACTCGATGTCTATCACTCCTAGGCGGCTGAAAAAAGGTTTCCTATTACAAACTCTTCTGAGAACTTGTGACAGTTAATCGGGCCATGGAGCTACTAAATTGAGTGTCTGCGTGATTGTCGACTGTCCATTACAAGATCGGGTTATGGAGCAGCTCAGAAAAAGCGAACGTGCTTTAAAGGCTGAAGGACTGGAAGCTCAAAGGTACTTGTATTTTTTTTAACGTTTTATTTAAACTGAGTATTATCGTATTTTTCAGGTAGGTTCCGCTTCAGGAAATTACTGAAAATGGGTGAGTTTTTATTTGGTTTTAATGAAAGTGGCACTGTGCGTATAGTGAATTTAGTGTAAAGTTAGTGCTATTAGGTAAAAACGAGGTAAGTAAGAGCTCTTTTTAAAATTCCAAATTCAGATTGAGACTTAACTTCTAGTGGCTCTGCAACTTGAATAGCCTTTAATTATTATTAATGGAGATGTTACTTATCACTTTTAATTAATTATTTTGCGACGCTAAGTGTACCCGACCTTTTGAAGCCACCGTGGCAAACTTCTATTATTTTATAAATTATAAAACTTGTAGAACAAATCGCGGTAGGCAACTTTTATTATTTTTTTGTAAGATTATTACAACAGACTTTTAAATTAAAGGCCGCGCGATAAATTATTTATTATTCTCAATTGTTCGTAGTTTCCTATAAATACCTAGGTAGGAAAAAGTCAGCTTGAAGTAATGAGTGGGTAGGGAAAGGAACCCATTTGAAGTTAGATCGATTTTCCGTTAAAATTAAAATTTTAGTGTTTGAACACGATATTATTCAGCGGGGAAAAGCATGTCTTTTATTTTCATGCTCGCCCTTTTCTGAAGTTTCAAATTTTAAGTATAGTCTAAACGTCTTCATTATCAATTACGAACAGCAGAGAAACGTACCTAGTCTTTATATGGAATAAATTCGGTACCTTTGCGCTTTTCGTGAGTATTAATACCTAACTACCTAATAACAAAGTTCTCTAAGAAATGACGGTTTAGTGGAATCTACGAATGAGTGTCCAACAATACCTACCTGAGAAGTTAAGTTTTGATGTATCGATAGATCGATACGATAATAAATCGATTTTTGATCGCATCTAAGCTCAATCAATATTCTCAATCTAGTAATTTTTTATTTTTGTTACAGTCAGAGATATTCCTGGATCAGCTGCACAACTACACGAATCATTTTAATTTCGAACGGATGACAGGGAAGGTTTGAACCTATTTATTAATAAATCGTTGCAATCAATCTCTACGTTCAACTTTCTGTGTCATCCTCGAAGTGTGTGCATAATATTTTTATTTTAGTGGGCTCTTTGAACAGCAAGAGCATAGGTCGCGATTGTGCTAGTGACGCGATTGCGCGAATGTCTCAATTACGCGAGTGTCTCAATTACGCGAGTGTCGTGAGGTACGATCATTAACATTAGTGCGGACTTACCGCGGTGCGCACTAACTTGGTGGTTATGGAGAACAAAAAAGCTGATAATGGACCCCAAAAAGAACACAGAAAGGTAACTCATTTTGAAATATTCTAAATACGAAACTTCTGAGTGCTGTTCTTTTAACTCTCACTCATATCTCATGCATTAAAAGTAATTTTCTCGCCTTCCTTTTATTGTGCAATTTTCGAATGAAATCATTGACCACTTGACCCGTTCTGTTGGTCGCTTTTTTGGATCATTGACTTGAATTGTAAATAGCGAGTTTTGCTATGCATGGGTAGTAAGGAACCAGGAACTTTGGAACCTCAATTATTTTGCTTTGAAAGTTGAGTCAAAAGACTCGAGGGAGCCCCAGCACTTCAGCGACAATCACCTCGATGAGTAAATCCTGTTTATTTCGACTCGCGAGTAATAAAACCTTTCTATTACTTACCATTACTCGAATTTACCTTTAAAAGAATCGATTCCCTTCTATCGCGCGACTAGCTATATTTGATATCTTTTATTATTTCGTAAAACCAGTAAAACTGAACTCAACAGGGCTCATTTTCGCCCTTAAACCGCAAACACGTGTATTTTACACCTCTTTACAGAAAATAACATATTCGGAGAACCACCGAGCACTCGTTTATATAAAATTCGGTATACATTTTAGTAAAATGTTGAAACAACTAAGTTAACAAGAGTTGAACATCGCATGTGGCGCCTGTTTCCGGCTGTTGTTACAATAAACGAAAGGTTTTACAAAAATATGTATATCGTAGATCTATCCGTCGTTTTATTAAGTAGAACCCAATCTACATAACGTAATTTTTTCAGCTCTGTGATGTTGTCTTAAGCAGTTGTAGCTAATTATCGTTACTTCAAAATTCCGAGAAGTTTGCGGCAAAAGCGTTTATTTGCTTAACAAAAAGCTAAATGTCGGTAATAATTTCTTCTTAAAGATTGCAATCGCTTACTCTAATTACTAGAACGTATCTCTTCTCTGTGCAGTGCTAATTAATAGAGATTCGTTATTTATCTTTTTCTAACTTTGCGCGTACTTCTCGTATACCGTATAGGAAGGATGGGCGAAGGAATTTTTCTAAACGCCATTCCGACGATTAATTTCATAAAATTAGATTTTTTTCTCAAAATATACTTACCTTACGACATTCCGCTCAAATAATTATAAATTTAACGACTATACGATTCGGTACCCTATTAAGTTCTTTGTGTTAAGTTGGTGTTCCTTCTGTTGGACTAATTTAGCGGCACTTAATTCTGAACGACTAATTCCAGTAATTAAGTGTCTTGGGGAACTATCCGAGAACTTAGTTGAACGTCGGGAAAGTCTGATGTGATTTCCACAGTTTCACAAATTACTATTCGATAGTATTTTAGGTAATGCATTTTGCAATCGACGAAATTTAACTTTGGTGACTCTCGAACCGCATCGTCTTTTGCTTTTATTTACTTCGCTTTACCTTCATTAGTTTTAAACTTTAAGCAAAAGTTATCGTAATTATTTTGTTTTAATTTAATGGGATTTTACTTTTTTAAAGAAAAATTACGCTTTAATCTCTGTAGTTGATGGTTTCTCAAATTTGAAAAGTTTGTCTCGAGTTATATTAAATCCGTTAAGTTTTACGGGGCACTGACACAAAGTTTTTTATCTCCTCTTCGCTTCTTCTAGATTTTGAGTGAAGGACCTCAAATTTTGCGATTAATTTAAAAATATTTTTGTTTATGTCTACAATCGACTTAATGACGCGACGCATCGTAAAAAATCAAGTACACACTCGATAATTATTGTATTTATTTATAAAATAACAGTTCAAACAATTATCATTTTGGGATGATTGACCTAAGACAACCTTTTTATAATTTTCTCGCTAATATCAGAATTTTAATGTGACATAATATCTAGATCTAGTGCGATAATAAAGTTTTGCGACTCTTGTCCTCTACAAGGTACTTGCGAGAAGTTCTTACTTGTATATACGTATGCTGCTCCCACACGTGGCGTATAAGCCACGCTCATAATAAGATTGAAAATTGTACAAATAAATCACCCATAGTTTGGAGTTTCCAATAATAATAATATTCCATGTGGGCCCCTAAGGGATTAAAAGTTTAATTTAATTGAATATTTCTTACAGTCAACTGAATACAAAATTTGTAGACCTTTTAGCTCGCCCTGCTTCTCTGTTGATGGAATTTTTCAGATTTTTGTGACTTTTTCTGAAACTTGAGCGTTGTGAGTTATGAATTTACTAAATACAGGGGGCTCGACTGCAGTTTGGAGAGTGGAGATGATTTTTGTTCATTGCAAATGAGTAATAAAACGGACAGCTTGCCTTTTCTAAGTGGCAACATTAACTGAATGCTCGAGAAAAAAGTTCCGGGCAGTTCTCTACACTAAGCTTCAACGCGTTATAGTGCCTAACCTAAACCGCTCGTCTAACGTATAAAACCTGGAATACATAATTTGTAGGAAATTGAATGAACTTGATTTTTTTATGGAGCCACTTTTCTCTAAAAATGCGTAGTTTTCGAATTATAAGCGAGAAACTACAAAAACAGTTTTTTGACCAATTTTGGAATTTTTGCCAAACTTTAATGCGCTCTAACGCCTAAACAGTCCGTCTGAAGAAGAAAATCTGAGACATCTATTCTTTTTCCTGGATTTCCCCCTTATTTTCCACTAGTGACGGAATTATTTTGTTAATTTGGTATTCCTCTACCCCGACGTGGAGCTCGCCCTATAAAGTAATATTTACCCTCTGCTCGAAGTTAGTTAAAATCGAATTGGTTTGCACAATGAAGAACTATGAGTAGATACTTTCGGTAATTTTAGAAGAGTTTATATTCTTGTAAATTGTCATTAAACTCGCATTTTAATGATAAAGTCACACCGCGAAGGCCGTTTTGAGCTTTGATAGTGGTTTCCTACTATTTTTCATACATTTTGCAATTCTAACAACTAAAAGATAATAATAAGTTACTCATTTTTGTTTATGTAATTTATTAAATTAAGTAATCAAAAAATAATAGTCAATTGTTACAATTTTTTTAGACAAAATTATTTCGTATAATTTATTTAATTAAGTGTATTAGTTATAATAAGGTTGTGGGTTTACGTTATGTAATATATTAGGTAATTAAATGTACTCGAGCTCGAGAAGTTAAACTCTTTGATGTAGATACTACACGAGACAAACGTAATAAATAATTATCATTATGAATATTGAACGCTACCCCTATTGACGAAGTTCTCAATGTTGCGTTGTGATATAATCCTTTATTAAGGAAAGTCTACTCTTAATTAAATAATTTATTTGAAAATGAAGTATTTAGGTTGTTAATGAGTAAGATAATTTCAAAGTCGAGCCCGCGGCTTCAAATTTTACACATAAAATGTTTGCTTTTCCTCTTTTAAGACAAAAAGTATAAAACGGTTTTACCGCATCGAATTAGGTCCCGTCATCATCCTATCATCCTTGCTACCGTAAAAGATACAAATTTGGAATTTCAAGTTTTTAAACTGTTTTTCTCATGAGCATGACGAATTACAAAATGTCTGAAATATTCAAACAATCATTTTAGAAATCAGAGTGTGTCAAAAACGCGTTCCTGAGTCGTAACGTGGGTAAATTAACATTTTTTTACGTAAAAAATGAAACTTTAGGGGACCATTAATTTGAGGTTGTGTAAAGCGCATGGTTTTACATTTTTTAGATCAGGCGGGGTGAGGGGTGGGCATTTTAGCGCAGAGCCATTAGATCGTATGTAATTTCCCACTACCACTACCTCTATAAAGCTTCCCTTATATTTTTTCGATATTTTGTATACTACTTAGTTCTCGAGATATTTACGACCGATCGTTTTCAAATGAACGTCCTGTATATTCTGCATATAGCGAGTGCATTATTTGACAAATAAAACCAGGAGTGGTGAAAATGGTTTACTCGAACATCTCGAAGATAAAAGGTTGCATGGGTGATTTTGATTTAGTTTAAACACAGTACTACCTGTACCTACTGACAGACTGTGTTGCTTTTAAAGGTACCTATTAGGCGAAATTATTGAAGACGGTCTCAAAACAATAATATCCGGTCCCATCTTAACAGATCGAGGTACGAGAGGTACCTAATTCACAATACGGTGAAAAATCGATAGATTTATAAAAAAGCATTTTCTACAACATTTAACAATTTAAAAAGTTGAACTTAGTAGAAACTTTTTAATTATTTTCTTTTAAAATTTTCAGGAACATTGATTTTGTTCATTAATGATCATAATTTATTGAAAATTCAAGTGTGAAGTGTGGTAGGGGTAGTTTTTCAAGTTTCAAGTTTTCCACAACTTCTTTACATTTCGCGAATAAAATTTTAAATCTTGTCGAAGCATTTTTGCTGCTTTATAAAATGCTTTTTATAGCCTTCGTTTAATAAAAATTGATTTCTTTAAAGTCTCGGGAGATTGTTTTATATATTTAGAAGTTCTTACTTAATTTTCTCTCGTTAAATAAGTAGTTAGGATCATAATAGAAAAGTTTTAAAACTTTTTAGAAATATTATTTCCGGAACGCTCTTCTAACCTATTCGTTTGATATATCAAAAGCTTTTAGCACGATTTGTTAGTTTGAACTAATCTCATTAGCATCGTCTACTGTCTACTCGAAAGAATCTCTGATGCCTTGTGATGCACCTTAGGGGTGCTTCGAGCAGATTCCTCGGAAGATATTTCTGGACTACGGTTTTAATAAACTCAGAGGTGCCTCTAAAGTTTTAAGGACCACAAAGAGTTCATTAACAAGTAATTAATTTACCCCTACTCCTAGTATAGGTGCCTATTGTAATATAGGAAGCTCGGTAACAATCAGTTCATCGAAGAGTTACTAATTTTCATCTTCATCTTCTGATGCATCTTAACCATCTGAATCATCTCCGTGTCCCAATAAACACAGCTACGTTTATTACACGTGAAAAATACATCTAATATGTGTTTTCGTATATTTTTTGGACGCATACAATTGGTATTTTGTATTTTCTTCAAGCGTAACCATTTTTACGTGAACTGTACATAAGTTCTTTGTCGTGATCAAATAACGAGTAATATACGGAAATGTTAGATATCTTTTATTACCAAAAGTAGATAAAATTTACGTCCTTATATTAAATTTTAAAAATATACGTATATTCAACGTCTAAATTTACTCTTGAAATAAATAGATTTTAAGTTCGTATAATATACGTTTAAAATACCTTTAAAAACACAATAGTAATTTTGGAAACATAAAATAAACGTATAATTACAGGTGCAAGTAATGGTGTTACTCATAGCGTACATCGGTCGATTCGTACCCATCCCATCCCATTAACGTAAACCACGTTAACTGCATCTTTCTCAAGAATACCATAACAAGCGTTTTCCACGTGATCATGCAAACTTTTTAAAAAGATTATTCTGTAGATTCCGGTCCTGAAATAATAATTATGTTTTATTCAACTCGTGACTTCTATTCTCTACTAGCCTAGCTATACTCACCACATTTTGCGTTGTCGTTTGTATGGTGGTAATAAGTGTTGGCTCGCTATTATGGGTTATACATTTCTGCATAATATGTCCCATCTATCGCAATCTGGTAGCAATAGCTGGTAATTAATTGCCTTAGGTATTTTTTGGCTTTGTAGCTCGTTGTGTGATTTTTGGGAACTAACACACAATTTTCTAAATAATATTTGATACTATCCATGACCAATTTATAATAAAACTTCAAAGTATTTTTTTAAATCCATAACCTTCCTAAGCTCTACTCTTGTTTCCCCCGAAACTATTTTCAGAGATATTGTACCACGAGATTCTATTAAAATTTTACAATTTAAGGGTGCCTTTTCGAGCGTTGCAATTTTTGAAATTACTAATTTGTACCGAGGCTTTAGGAGAGTAAAAATCTGATCTTTTTCAGTACACATCTGAGGTATTTGGGCGAGTTTCTGGAGCTACTTTCTGAAGCATTTCGTAGTTTATTACGGTAATCGATTCCCTCGCTTCGTATCGACATCATTTCCATTTAAAGCCGAACAATACCTGTAGAGTGTAGAATGAATTGATATTGATACGATTTTAATTGCATCTGGTATCGGGCACTTATATAATATTAGTGCGCCCTTCTTTTATTCCTAAATTATATTGTACTCTAAAAGTAATTTGTTTATGAAATCGTGTTCGTTTAGATTTTTTGGCCGTAAAAATTTGTAAAAAAAGCATAATATTGCGGTATGCAGAATGAGTATTGCTTTACTTTATGGATCATTAAAAAACGCATTTGTGTGATGTAAAAAGTAATAGGAATGTGGTTTAGTTATGTGATATAAAATGAAATAAGAGAAGAAGTAGTCGCTTTCGTACAGGTGTTCAGTCCCGAAGAGTGTGTCACGAGGAATGCACCATCATCGTGCACATTATACGACTACGATAGTAAAAGAATGACTTATGAGGGGGTCGCTTTAGGTCCGATTTTTTATTATCGAAAAGACGCGATAAAATGATTGTCATTTATAACTGCTATGTCTTCTTTTTGGATCGTAAAAGAACCGAATACCCCATTCTTTGTTCGGATTTGGACTTATTAAGGTGGCCATTCAAAGCAGCTCGTAAAAACCCCAAACTTAAATCAATTCGTCCTGATGCATCGCTTCTTTTATATAACGCCCCGTTCTACTGCTCCTTTTTGGAAGAAACGCCATCGCCAGATTAAATTAAATCCTCGGAAAATATCCGACGAACAGATTGTCCCGCAATTTTGTTTTACGACTTGTTTCGATGCAATGGCCAATTTCGTAAAATTACGAACAAAATGAAACGATAAGGTAATCGATTATTTAAGAGAAGGTAAATTGGAAAGGTTCGATTCACACAGCAAATCATTGTTTGTATAGTGTTGGCGTCATTAAAAAGTCATCACACTTCAAAATCTAGAGATAAATTTAAAAATAACACTTTTAAACGATACTTAAGTTAATAATTGGCGAAAAGCCACCGTAATAAAACAATTTGAGCACGCGAAAATGCAATTAAACCTCAAAAAGCCATCAGAAACGTCTGCCAAAATCACGTTTGCAGGCTCGAACCGAGCAAAGGAAAAAAAGAAAATCAAAGCTCAAGAATAAAACCAGTTATTGCAGTTTTATAAATACTGGTGCACTTTTGTAGCTTTGATACGCCGGGCGCTGTTAAACTACTTCGTTAAAAATGTAAAAAAGGAAACAAAAATCGGTCTTGCACTACGCTCTAAGAATTGTACTTCCCTTTATAAACACTAAATATTCCTTTATAAATAGCTTTTAAAAATGTATGACGTTTAAATTATTTATGAAAAATTTCTGCTTCGCTTCGTTTTGCGAGTAAACACCAAATTGTTAACTTTTAAAAAATTTAAATTACGATACGAATTTAATGCGTTAGTAATGTGCTATTTCCTTGGCTTTCTTAAAGCCTCGTTGTGTATTTATACAGGGTGAGGAGTGAAGAGCCGCCCACCTATATTATCTAGAATCTAGACACTTGAAGAAAATTAGGATTTTCTTTCTGCGTGTCGCAAGACGTTACACCAACCACACGGTCATTCCATGCAACCAGAAGTTGCAACACTTTCAATAATTTCCTATCAAACCCAAATTTTCCACTTTGGGGGACTGCTTTATGCGAAGGTGGGGGGGGGGGGTGAATAAAAAGACTAAGTTGGGTGAAAAGCCTTACAATAGTAGGGTATACGGCCGCTGCGAAACGGCTGGTCGCGAAAAGGTCGTGCCTTTGATGTTGTTATTAAATTGTTATTAATCATTCTTTCCTTCTTTCTATTCTACATAACATCAGACTCAGCTCTACATCTATGGAGTTTTTTCAGAACTGTTTCTCGGACAGTTTTGAAACTGGCAAGACTGACGGTCTACTTTAGGACCTCTTACCCTGTGTTTCAGGTGTTCCTCGGGGATCTATTTAGGGTCCTACTTTATTCTCTATCAGTACTTTCAACTTGTATACGTCTCTTAGCCATTGTAAGTATCTCTTTTATGATGAGGATACGCAGTTCGACCTTTCGTTTCTCCCCGATAACGTCATTAATGCAATCAGTTTACTAAATTCTGATTTTGCAAGTCTTGTTAGCTTCTCCAATGAACAAAATCTTGTCTTAAACCCCTCTAAATCGTATGTTGTGTTTCCTCAAATTTGTGTACATTTCAGAGGGTCTCTAAGCTACCCTTAGTAGACGAGGCTCGGAATCTTGGTGTTGTGTTAGATACGGAGCTGAGAATGAAGTTCCACATCACTTACTATCTGTTTAAGAATTCATATTCTATTCCTAAGATGCTTTATGCTAATCGTTCCTTACTCGATATGCGGTTCAAGTCCGTTATATGTGATTCCTTGGTTCTCTCCAAATTTAATTACTGTGATATTTTGTACCATTCCTGTCTTGACTCAGTTGACGTAGGCAGGGTCCAACGCGTCCAGAACTCGTGTCTTCGACTTGTCTTGGGTTTAAGGAAGTACGGTCAAATTTTTAACACCCTGGACGTGGTGGGGTGACTTAACATGAGGCGACATCGAGAGTTACACTCCGCTTGGTTTATCTATGGGGTCTTAGCTCTCAAAGCTCATAATTATTTGTACCGTAAGATTATTTTTAGAACTGATGTTCATCATATTAACCTTAGGAGTAGAGGACTATTAATCATTCTGAAGCACCGGGATCATACTTTCAAGAGCGGTCCCGTTCTCGTGCCGTCAGGAATCTGTATAAACACTCAATTTCAAGTGTTTTTCTTACAATTTGTGAGTGAGTATCTCAAAACGGCTATTTTCAAAAAGAAAATTTTCAGTCTTTTTTAAAAGACTGAGCTTTCCATCTTTTCTCGGGAAAGTATTAAAATTGGACCAAATACATCGGAAGGAAATAAAGTAAGTAATAATTTGGTATTAAATTTGCTCCTATTACACTTTTCACCAGCGGCAATAATTTACCACAATTTCGTTATCTACTCTACGTTAAATTTAATTATTAATTATTATGTATTACATGACTAGGGAGGTCATTTTATAATCGTCTACTTTCGTTTTTAATTTACAATTCAGGAAAATCGCCCAGTTAACACGTATTACTATTAAAGACTATGCGAGAAGCGGTGTGTTGGGATAAAAATGAAAAGGCCCAAGTGACTGTAATTCTTCTTTCTTTCTCGACTTGGGGCCTTAGCAGTTGTACCTCGTTATATTTTACAGCAATAGGCTTCTAATTTTTGTTTATTTGATAGAAAGAAAAATACATAAATAGGGCGATGTATTAGTACAGGCCTTTCCCGTATACGCAACCTCAACATTGCTATTGATTTATAATTTTTTAGAAGTCAAAGATTTAAATGGTGTGCCTGTTTTATTGAACATAGTTTCTACATACGTAGTTTCTCGCGCAGGTTTCGAATGCTTCTTAGGCCCTTGTTGTAGTGTGCACCCTAAATTTCATTATTTCCAAATTAATGATAAAATTTAAGCTAGTGGAATTTCGTAAAGAAAAATAGTTTTACACTTTCCCCATATTGTTAAGGATTAAAGGTACGAAAGCAAATTACATAAATCGTACAAATGTAAAAGCAGGTGCTAACCCACGTCAGATATCAAGTCGTGGTTGGTCGTTGGATAAGCCCCGATGTATAGAATTTTCCATGTAGTTAGTTATACTTATAACTTATAAGGCATAGTAAATTGAAATTGTATGGTTCCTAGTAAAATAGTTTGTTGTTACTTCTGTAAAGCCTTCCAATTTAAATTTGATTATAAATTTGTACGAAAATTCGATTTGCTAATCAAAATTAGTTATAAAGTGCACGAATATAGTACATCTCGTTATATTTGTTTGTAAAGTAGTAAAAACAGTTAGTTGTCAAAGTGTAAGCATGCAATTTCTTAGCCTTTGTTTACAATTTATGTTTGAAGAGTATTTTGTTTTATGTACTCTATAGGAACGGTACGACGACCATAAAATTATTAAAACTTTTATAGAAACTTTATGTGTAACAATAAAAGTTTCTTCTTTGTTTAGAACTGACAAACTTAAAAATATATAAATGATTGATAACCGTGCCCTCATTATACTCCCCAAAAAATTCCAATTAATTGTTTAACAAACTAATACGTATGTCAAATGGGAGTTTATCTAATTTAATTGACGAGTTGTATTAATAATGATTAATTAAGTATTACCGGTACTGTATGATTAACGGGTACAGTGTGGGGTCCTCGAGTGTTCATATTTTTCTTTTACTTATCATACTCGTAGTATTTTCTCTATACAGGCTACCTACTCGTTTTTATTTATCAAAATCTAACCTGTTTAACTTACAGATTATAACTTCAGTTGTCCATATAATATGCGTAATAACGTACCTAATAACTTTCTAACTCAAAGAGATTTCTGGATAATTCCTTGGAGAAGAGGCCCATAGCTTCTCACTGTTGAATCACTGTGTTCTGATCGGTAAATTATTTGTTTATAAAATACGCTATGGTATTCGACAAGCCTAGAGGGCTCGGTGATTCAATTTTTGATAAAAAATTATGGTTAGGCTAGCACTATTTAAGGATCCTCTTATTTCTAGGATTTCTTAAAACTGTAACTTTTGTTGTTTTATATCAGCCAACTCCTTCTCTATGAACTATCTTCTTTTCAGATTTTGTTTCCCATTCATTTTAGGACCGAACGTTTTTGAAAAGATTCAATGTTCATTTTTTACTGTTTTGCTTCGGTCTTTTCTAGTACCGGACTGGTAGGCCGTAGCCTATGCGGTTGTTAATAAGAGCGCTTTTTAACTGAAAGAGCCACTGTCATAATTTTTTGGTACACATAATGGTATTCTTTAAGAATTGCCATTTTATCAAGACGATTTGGTCAAATGCTTTTATTTTTTACCTTAGTCATCTTTGACTATGCTAAAGTACCTACATTCTTAAAGGACCTAAATATTTAAATGCTTCTAATGAGCGAATAAGAGCAGAAAGAAGTTTCGAAACTTTCCTTCTATTACCATAACCACCAGTTATGACCCAAAGTGTTTGTGCTTTCCCATATATAATTATTTCTTCTAGAAGTTTGTGATGTCGTGAGTCGTGAGTTATTAGGAAGTCTGACGTGATGAAACAAATTTTTTAATCTAATATTTGCTAAATCATATCTATTGTTTTGACTCCATACTCTACATTTGATTTCTTTTGAGAATGATATATCGACTTGCAACGGTATATCTGTGCTGGTTGAAGGTCTGCTTATTGGTTGAAATACTCTTGACTTCGAACCCGAGTTTTGGGTTCTTGGTTTGATGGTCGTTGGCGCAACGATAGAAAATATAACAAACTTTCCAGCCTCGCGCAGTCTAGAGAATTCTATTCCTTCGCATATTTTTAGCATTACTCAGTTTGCAACTTAAAATCACATTACGAAATGTTATAAAATAATCCAATACCTTAGTGAATCAGTGTGTACACACGTCCTAACTCGTCTTAGTTGAGCCGGAATTCCAAGTTCGTTGTCCCGTGAATCATTAAAAATTGTAAATTCTAAAACAGCGGGAGATATTCTTAAAATGAAAAACAATTTTTTATTTACTTCGTCTCTTATCGATTTAATTAAATTTTCAATAATTTAGAGGACGTGATCGAATTTACGAAGTTAAATAGTTTGCGACTATCGGTCAGTTGGTTATTGTTTCAAGGTCGCTCAACTTGACAAGGTAAGACGAAAGAGAAAGAAAGTTTAAAGTTTTTTTTGGTCGGGATTTTATATAGGAAAGTTAAGCGAGTAACATTCGATGTTCTCTTCTCTTTTGCCTCGAGTGCTTCTACGAGGTACAAAAAAACACGAATGCCCTTAAATTAAAGGTTACGGCTATTGATAGCCCCGAGACCTGTGTGTGGGAATTTAAAACTGCCAAGTCATACCAGAAGCTCCCACAATTTACTATTTTTTCTAAACAACGTTATGTGCCCAATTGGGGCTTTTCAATTTTAACTCCAATTTGTTTGTGAAATGATATATTTTGGTTAAGCGAGAGAAACACTCCATGAAACAGCCTAATCCATCAAGGTGGCCGTGACTGTCTGGAATGCGAAACGGAAAAATTATGTTTCAATGTTACGAAAGCACAAGGATGAGAATCGAGATTTAAAGATTTCAAACAGACTCCTTTACGAGTTATAACAAGACCGCAGACCGTCTGACCAAACATTTTCCGAAAGAATTTTATGTTAATTATCGTACAAACGATTTTAATAAAATTACCGTGTGTTTAGTTCTTAAATCGAAACGTATCTTTCTTAATATTTATAATTAAGTTGTCGAGTTTTAACTATATCCACATCTAAGGTTTTCGCTCTTTTTTTATTTTTAGATAATATAGTAGTAGCGAATTTTCAAAGGAAAATGGAATAATTTAAAGTTTTACGCTACTGGCTGCTTTTCTTACTTATATAAAACGGTGGGCGCGTTGTGTAAAATTAAATAAGCGAGCAACGACAGGCTGACAAAAGGGATTGAAAGGATTAAAGCTTTGTTTAAACGCTCAGCAGTTTCATACACTTGTCAAACTTTACCAAGACTTCTCTACGGCAGCTTTCTTTGGGATCGTCCTTCTGGAAATTAATTTATTTTTAGTAGGGAGGATTATTCGTTTTGATGGGAATTTTTGTACTTCTAATTATCTCGAGACAACATCTTAAGAATTTTATTTTATCGTTTTTCTTAACACTTTCAATGAAATTCCATTGCTTCTTGAAAGTTTATGTTACGAAGCCGAGGACTGAAGGTATCGTGAAAAATTAAATGGTTTAACCCTTAGGTGTTTGTGGTGCTAATTCGTTCCAATATTTTTGACTCCTGATGTATGATCACTTGATCACTAAGTACAAATGCATTCTTTTTTGGTCTTCAAGCTGCAAAACTCCCGGAGAAAGTGCCTCTTCCTGTCATAACTTTTTGGGCATTGGCCACTACGAGCTGCCTGGAAGAATGATGACAATGGAGTCCACTAACCACACACCACTAATAAAATAGCAGTAAAAAGTACAAACCGTGGAATTATTTATACCTACCTACTATATTCCGCTGTCCAAAAGAAGGAAGTTCATTTTGTCTGCAATTGTCACAGGAACGTCACCAAACAAAAGCGTTGAAGGATACTGTGAATGATGATGGGAAGAGAAAAAGAGGCCTTGCTTATGGGACGATAATAATAATAATAATTTTAGCTTTGCCCTTACAGCCTTGATAGATCTTAATCAATTTAGCAATTTGCCCTTTACTGATCACAAATTCCCACTTAACTATAACAAACTAATGCAGTTTTTGCAATCAAATCACACAATGGGTAATCTGAACGAGGTTTTTGAAATTAATTATTACCTACCAACCTATCAATTTTCCCTACACCTAATAATTATTAAAGACGTTTTTCTTATTACGTTTTTCTCGTGTAATTTGAAAGTGCGTTTTATTGTAGTATAATTTTCTACACCGCTTGCAACCTTCACAACAGCGGCTACATTTACCACCTCGGTCGTCGATTGGTCCACACCTTGTGCGTCGCAGGTGCGGCCAAAAACCGTGTAATTCTAACTGCTCATAATTATAGCATAGATGTAGTGATATTATGTCCATTACGAGAATGATAAATGAAGAAAAAAGCAGTTTATTGTATTCGTCGATTCTTTAAACGAAAGTAACATTATTAGAGGAGAGACAAGCTTGACTTTGATTGTATAATTTATTGAGATAAAATCATACTCTCTTCAACTCGCTCGAATAATGATCGACTAATTGAAACTTAATACTTTTCATTAGCGAAAAAAAATTGCAGCTTTCAATGTCGATTAATTAATATTCTACGGATTGGTAAAACGTACAATTTGTTACATTTTAAAGTAAAAATTTGTAGTAGAAAACGTTATTGGAACAGTTTTATGTTAACAATCGTGTATACAAGATCATTAATTTCTTAAGTTGCGCTTAGAACTGCTTTACTAGGTGGTCTGCTACGTTGAAGGTTTCACATAAAATTTGTGGTTTTTATATCCGATCCATTATGTAGATTTAAAACCGACCGTTTTAGCTACTCGATACCTATAAAAGGTATCGGGTCTTTCGTTATTTAGTTTTTGTCATAGTTTTCCAATTTTTAGATTTATAATTTGTCGTAACAAACGATGGTTTCCGGCAAACCGAAAAAATTCAATAAATGGAACCACTACTTATGAGGGATTTATTTGATAATAATCTCTATCACTTATTCCATTGCGGGTTAACCTTTTGGTTTACGTAGTCACCAGTACGTTTTGTCACTCCCATTGTGTCACATTAATGTATGGGATTATGAGCTGATTTTCGGCAAATAACCAAAAGAAGAAAATTTGGTGAACAACATATTATGTTGGGCATCCTTGTACCCTTGTAATTATCTTCAACTTCCACCAAGAATTACCTCAACCAAATATTATTGTTCTTGCACTGGAAAAAATGAAACCTAGGCAAGACGAAGAAATTTCCAAACTCATACTTTTTCTTTACCGGCATACACCTTTCAGAAAGAAACGGTTTTCAGGGTTTAGAAAATGTTTTATTGGAATCATCGATGAATAAAGAAAAGTATCGTACTCTATGGATTTGAATAACTTGGCAATTTTTTATGTCACCTAATCGGCTCATAACTCATAACTTATTTTGCCAGAGAATACTAATTTGCTCTGCGGTCAATTTCTTCAGATTTAATATTAGACTCATTTTATTATTGAAAATGATCTGCGCTTTCCAAATATTATGTGCTTAATTATTGTCTCCTAGCTCGGTTTCGAAGTTATGTATTACCTCTAAAATGTACGTATATTAGTCGTATCGAAATCAGCGCTTTTTTCACTTTTTTAAATTCTGTTAGTTTATAGTTTTTGGTATTACGAATGTAAAAACAGTTTTCAGATCAAATGGAAATTTTTGTCCTGTGAGGAAAATTGCAAGGGCGTAAAAGAGGCGTTAGAGCCTTGGTTTTACGTCATTGTAATTAGAAAGAATCGCTATAAGTATCTGAAAAAAAATCAACTGTAGAAAGCTTGTTTTGGATATTCTACTGTGTCTTAATTTTCCAAATTTTTTCGCATTTCCATAGATACCCTGCATAACAGACGAGTTAATAAGCCGATGGTTGCACTATTTGGTTTTTTAGATTTTGAAGACTGTATATTTTTTATACTTACCCCACCTCTACTATTTTGGAAGTTACGGGCTGTTAAAGTGCACGTATTTTAAATCAGTGCAGTTCACTAAAGTTTTTAAGTTCCCATCGACATTAAATCCTCATTGGATCCGCTTCAACCATTTGCTAAAAGTTAGTTCCAAGTTTTAATAATGGAATAGCGCATGCTAAAATATATTTGACTCTGTCATCGCGCCTCACGCTAGGTGGCTACTTGAGCGTCTTTGATTACCACTTTGAGAGTAGCGATGGGCCGATGAGACTATACCTCCTACTATACTTTCTTGTTTCATATGCCTGTTAGGATAGCAATGGTAAAATGAAGATAAATTAAATGGTCACCAATTCATCGGAGTTCAAAATAATGCACTTTTTAAAAGTTGCTAAAAATGATCAGTTTTAATAGCATCCCCCTCTCCAAAGTTTGACGCAGTCATCATGATTCTAAAGTATCGTTAATAAAATCTAGAAAATATCGCTATACCCACATAAGGTAATTTTTTGCACCTTTTATGTGTATCTACTGTACCTAAATTAACTTATGAACCACTCATGAAATGGTTGTACGTTAAAATGTCCACATAGTTCACATGTTCACAACCATTCGGTACCGATGGTCGTGTTCTTTTCCGTGTTCTCCAGTTATTTTACAATAACTTCTCTTTCGTCTCTTTCATTTGAAAGTTTTCTTATATCCCTTCACATCAGCGTCTCTTGTTACTAGTTACTTTTCTGGACAACCCTCATAACACCCTATTCGTTTCACTTTCCCAGTCTAACACAAACATAAATGTTTTAAACAAATGAATTTTTGTCAAGTAGTAATTAACCATACCAACCCTCGGCGAATAGAAACTGTTGTACCAAATACTTTCAGCGATGCTTTATGTTTGTGACAAGTTGTTTCTATTAATATAGTTACGAGTTGGTATATTTTGAAAAAAAAAATTACGTGACACAATGTAGCGAGTAGAAAAGGCAGTTAATTAAATAATTTTTAATAAAAGTAATCAATAAAGTTTTCGTGGTTTTGGGTTAAGTAATTCTATTCATAATCCCCTCTGAAAAGTTGAGGGAAGTTTTCAAGAAATAATTACAAGTACGCAATGGAAAACAAAACTTTCCACGTCTTATAGTTATCCAGCACGACAAAATAACGAGGTCTTGAAATTTGTTGAATGAAGATGAAATATTATAAAACAATATACGTACAAAAGTTAAAAACTGTTGCATCGTCGAAAATGATGAAACTTTTGGGCGAGTTTTCTTGTGTGTACGTATTGAACTTATAGCGATTCTATTAAAGAGTACAATAAAAACTTTAATGTTTCACAACTTGCGAAACTTAAAGAATAAATTATTTGATCGGTCGACGTAATTCTACGGCATCCTTGGCCTTTGCACTTTCTAATGGCCATTGCACTCGCTCATTATCGGTGCTGTTTACAACGGACCAACTCGGCGTAGGTGTCAAATACCCATTGTTGCCGTTTACAATATTCTTTCGAATTTTTTTTAACTAATCGATTTCCATTTAAATGAAGTTACCAACTTGCGAAAAATTTCGACTATCGGATCGAGCTTTCGAAGCTTTCACATTTCCTATTTTGGACAACTCGGCAAAAAATTGAGAGAACAGGGGTCGACCTACAAAATAGTACTTTTGAGTTAATTAATTTGTTTGAAACGCCTTACATTGCTATAGAACGTGCCGTAAAGAATAAATTTTGTCTAAACAGTTTTCTTCTCATTTTTATCACCCTTCCTGCAGACCCCACAGTGGCCAGTGGCAGTTTTAGGTAGCTTGAAGTATGCTTGAAGTTAAGATAAGAACTTCATTGGGACCTCAGTTATAAGTAATTACTTGGGAGCCGATATATTTCGCTTGCAGAAGATAGCAGAATGAAGAAATTGGGCCCAAATAAAAAAATGATAAGCAGAGATCGTATGGTAGTATACATCGCAAAACAAGAGCAAGATACGAAATGCACTTTGTAGGTTCTACCCTGAGAGCTATGAATTTTATTAAGGAAAATGTGATTAGCCATTTAGCGAAGGTGTGGATTTTTGAAAAGTGCACACGATTTAGAAGTTGACAATTAATAACAACGACCTCGAATTGAGTATAAAACCGCAAAATATAACCATTACAAGTCGGATAAGTTGAGTTATCTTAAAGTTCCCGGAATTTAATCGAACACATGATTTGCAATAATTATTGTATGAAGTTTGAGGGCAGGAAACTAGTGGTCGGAGTCGAAGTTAAAGAACCACATGAGATAATGTCGGGTCATCTCGATGACGCAACGTTTATCTATGTTCGTTTTATTGCGTTTAGTTTTTTCGCACGAAAAACAATCGGAATATCCTGCATTTAATTATCGTAGTATAGTAATTTCTTATCGTATAGTATTTCCTCATCGGCACCTTTCAAGCTCCATAATCGCTTAAAAGCGTTGCGTGGAACGGTTTCCTGGCGCATTTTTCTTGCAAGTTCGTAAGTTGATATATTATGGTTTGCCGTTTGGCATTGGAATCGACGGAAATTTTTGTCGGAGACTTTTATTTTATATTGCGTATTGCCGTATTGGTATTCGAGACTACGCTTTAAATTAGATGGATAAACTGAAGGAAATTGCATTTTGCAGCAAATGGTCGCGAACATCGCACCCAATTAAATTTATAAACAGAATGTCACTGCTCTGCGAGAAGTGAAATGCCGGTTGTAAACACGTACAAGTAAACTCAATGAAAACGAGTCTGAATGGCGACAAATCTCGCTATTTTTCCTCTTGCCCGTCTGAAATGGCCGCTTTGGCCTCTAGTACCGAGTTCAAAGATACCTCGCATCTATATTTATTTGAGACACTAAACTTTCTGTATTTACACTTACCGAGAATTATTCTTAATTGTGTTCGTATATTCCTAGAACGGTACAAATTGATGTTGTTTTATAAACAATTTAAATGGGACTATAAATTGTTGTTAACTTACCCATAAAACGACGAAGTTTTGCTTCGGTTATTTTACGTTTTAACTATGGAAAAATCTTCTCTTAACTTATTTAAATATATTCGTTCGAGCGCAAAGAGCTCGAGAAATTGTCAAAAATTTTGATTAACTTAAATCGAGTTACTAACTTCCTTAAAAACTTTTTGTTAAATTAACCAAGAAGCAAATTGTCAGCAATACCGTAAATGGTACATGCGTTTTTATAAAAGGATTTTTTAATTGTGGGAACTACAATTTTCTAACCATTTAAATAAAATTGCATAATTTTCGGTTCAGTTATTTTAACAAAAGTTTAATTGACATTAACGGCGCTCTTTCTATCGAGATGGAATACGCTTAATAAATAATTCTAAATTACCCACATCGACTTTATGGAGTGCATTTCGTTGTCTCTTCTTCTATCTTTCTTCTAAGATTCTAACAAATTCAATTAGAAGTACCTAGTAGTTACCTACCTCTACCTATACTAGACGAGATTCTTATAAAACGCATTCGGATCTGAAGCCTCCTAGATTCCGAGTGACTCTGCTTATAGGAAAAGTGCCTTTAATATACTATTTAGAATTGCAGTTGCAGTACTTATGACCTTATGACTGCAAAAATTAGCCACCTTTCACAATATTTAATTGCTACCAGTCGAAAAGTATTCTTATTACGGTCCTGTACTACACACACGCTCTCGAGTTGTATCAGATCCGCATTTTTCTTTTTTGTTCATCATCGTGAGCGAACGATCGAACGTGTGCACCTGCGATTGAAAGCATACAATTCAGTCAATTAAATTCCTTAGCCACTGCAACAAACGAAAATAAAACTCATTGTGTAGGTGTTTGATATTAAAAAATATTTCAACTGTTTCAACTATCAAAATCGCTGTCCTAATCCTAACTCCTAACAGCTCGAGTAAGTTGTTTCTTTTGTAACAAGAAAATGTAGTAGAGGGCACCTTTTGTTGAACTTTAGAGTAAAGTTCTATCAGATTCATCCCAGACAAACAGAAAGCTAAATAAGTTTCTTAACTAAACAAAATTAATTAACATTAAGATTTTACTTTAATAAACTATATTTTTGAAGCGCAAGAAGAGATTCCTGAAAAGTTTATTTCGGTCGTTGAAGGATTATAATGTTTAGGTTTAAAACCGTCGTTTACAGAGTTTCAAACTCCAAAGAATTAACCTTTTTTAGTTAACTGTAGACAGTTTCGAACGTAAGTCTAAAACGAGAAAATGTATTTGGGTATTTGGGGGGAAAGTATCAAAAATTGTGAATTAGCACAAGTTTTTCATAAAAACGGCTGATTTTTGACTTTACAGTTTAATGTTAGAAATCGAATGACTGAATTGGGGAGCTTTATTAGATTAGACAGTTTCGCTATCGATGGTTTGCCATTCCCTTCCGAAAGATTCGAGCTGCTCTAGGCTCTAGCCTATTTAAGAACCATAAATATGTAAGTCATATTGTGATTTTTAATTCTCTGCCCATTCGATATTGCGTAGTTAGTAAGAATATCCAGAACACTCTTCAGAATTGTATTGCGAAATCAGTTTATCTGAAAAGCATTGACAAATAATTTTGTTACTTTCCACTTTATATGATAACCTCGGCAATAACAGAATACAGGAGCTCTTGCGTTCCAAGGCTACATCTGAATTTGAACTTAAATACACGACTCTTCAAGCTAATGTGTCTTAAAAATCGAGAGTACCATATCTATAAAACATTCTAACTTGATGACAAATTTGTCGTCAAACAAACCTATAGTGTCCAATAATTTTTTCTCCGGCTGTACATTGAAATTATTGTAGGTAGGTACATTAGTATTTGTAATTCTTATTCTGCTCAGCTCCAATATCCAACCCTCCTATACATCCCAAATTTTACTTCTAATCTAACGATGTCGGCTATTAATTGGTATCCGATGTTGCTTTTACTCTTAACAGAGATGTTTGTTACGAAAATCTGTTTTAGATTTTTCAAAATATACTCAGTAGAAGTAGTTTGATTGTTTAACTATTTTAAACTCACCAGATACGGTCTCAATACGTCTGGCTATTCAGGAGTATAGATTCTGTTTGCATCTGTCTTGGAATAAGCTGATTGCTAGTTTTGGTCTAATACTTAAGCCGACTATAGCATTTCGACACAAAATATTAATTTATTCGCATCTAATTATTTGCAAGACCGTGGGCAATACACAAATAGGGCCAATAATTCATGCGCCCTCGACTCTGTGTCAAAAATTATTTCGTAACAGTGAGCAAATTCTGCATTTTTGAAATTGTAAAAATACCTCGTTAATGCAAAACGAGAGTTATTCCGATGACGCTTCTCACGACTTTTTATTCGGTTTCGACCCTCCGTTAAAACCAATATTTGTAGTTAAAATGATCAGAGTAAAATTCATTTAAGTTTAAAAAGATATTCAAAATCGATCGAACCTCTAGGCAGTTTTTTTGAACGTGGAAATGTAAAATTTAATTTAAAAAGAAAAAGAGAGCAATTGAAAAGTAGTCGCAATTTCCGGAAAACGTATCGAAGCTAAAGCGTATGAATCATCCCAATTGTTTGTACAAGTTAACTTTTAGATAGTTTTAATAATAAATAGTATTCGTTGAAACAGAATAGGAGCTTTCAATTGCTAGTAAATGGCTGCTGTCAAAGTAAGCCTTAAGCCACAGATGGCGAAACAGTTATTTAGATTATACTTAAACTAGTCCTTATAGTGTAAGTTGTTTTACAAAAATATATCCTTATAAGTTGTTATTCTCTCGATCGGGAAAACGTCCACTACGTCGCAGAGCTCGTTTCTAATTTCTACTACAAATTTTTAAATTTAAGTCGATTTATTAACGGAAATTCTGCGAATATTTTTTTGGCACATTCATGGTCAATGTGCTAAAGTAGCAAAAAACCTTGGAGGTCAGGAAGTTGATTTTTAATTTGGGGTCAACAAAATGAGAGTCGTTTCAAAATTGCCGTCTCCACCTACGAACAACGTCCAAAACGTCAAGGTTGTTATTTAAAGAGAGCACGGGAAAAAAAACTATTTCAACAAATTAGGACAAACAGTCTTTCATTACAAATTGGTAGATGAGCCAAATATTTGAAGTTTTTTTTGACGAGGTAGGACAACGACGTTTTTTTAACAGCCAAGGACGTTTTCCGGACGTGCCGTTTTACGTCAATTTTTCCAAGATGTAAATGAACCTTGTTTATTGGTTTCAACTTGTGTAAATTTAATTTAACGTTATAAAAGTAAATCGTACATTTTAACCGAGTACTATACAATTTAATTCATTCGTTGTTGACTTAAGTGGCACAACAACAGTACAAGCACAAATAGGGCCGATACAGAGAGGGTTAGTAGTTGTACTTATGTGGAGAGTTAACTTGAAGGATTGTGTAATTCTTTTCGCTTTCTGCTCGTGAGTTTCTCTTAGTTACTTCGTGGGAAATTATTTACAAGTTCTCGTCTATAGTAATTTATTATATTGAATTTATATCCCTATACCGCTTTAAAACAGCCCTCAAAGAAATTGTCCATCTTTTGTTTTCCACACATAAAGGGTTGATTTTAGTTATGTAATTTACATCAAGCTAGCAGCGGAAACTTAGAAGAAAGGTCCATTTAAGAATTGGGGCGTGCGTTTGATGAAAAAATCGTGAAATTTGGCACAAGAGTGATACTAATATTTCAATTTGAGTCTCTGCCACGCCAGACTTTGCGTATAAGCCTATAATTGCGATTTGTTGATCACAGGGACAATATTTGGCGGGCATTACCAGACTTATACGTTAAGTATTGATCACAGCAGCATGTTCATTAGAAATTAGGTACTTATCGAGTTTACTTGCAAGTGTAATGATTTTATTAGATATGGACTTATCCATGTAACAGTTGGGATGGGAATTTTACATTAAATGCCATTTTAGACTTCAGTTACCCCTTGTTAATTTTTTGTAGTATCATGTGAGATAGCATAGTTGTTGGAAATCTCTCAGAATGAGTTCATGAGCCTAGATTGCGGTTGGGGATTAGAGACTCATACCAGTCATTAAAGTTTAAAAACTCGATAAAAACTTTCGTACTTTTAATGTAATTGTAGCCCATTGTCTCCTTTAACCCATGGGAGTGATTCAATTAATCTAAAATTGATAAATTTGGCAAATAGAAATTAGAAATTTTAATTAGCCTTTGCTAATCTTTGCTGCAACCCGAAACTCAATGGAGGCCCAAATCCGTCCTCGGAATCGCTTCCAAGACCGAAGGCGATGCGATATTGCCCCGTTAATCTCGATCGTTTTCTACGAGACGCATCGGTACCAGTACTTTACCACAAAGTGGAAATGTAGCCAAATAGAACTGTTTTACTCAATTTCTGTCTTTGGGAGTCTTCGCACGCTCACACAATATCGGAGTCGGTACACTCTTCCAATGAGTTATATGAGAGCAAGGCTGTAGAGACACTCAATAATAATTGAATTTGCCGTATCCTCGAGGGCATCAGCCGTGATCCGACTCGATACTCCCTCGGAATAGTTCAAGAGATATCATATCCGTTAGCAAAAGAAATGTCACTCAACTTAAGACTCTAGATAGTTTGATGGAAACAAACTTTATAACCACATAATTGATGTTTACGCAAAATTAAACATAAAATTTACCCCGAAATTATTAAACGATAATTAAGATAAGTGGTAACTAGTTCGTCTACCTAAATCAAGTCCACCTTCGTTTTAATCAAGGTTACATTTTAAAAGTCGAATAAGCGAAACGGGACCGAAGGTCATTAAGGAAAAAAATCTCTTCTTTTTAAGCGAAAAACAATAGACAGTTGAAAAGTTTACGACCAAATTTGTATGTAGTTCTGATAAAAACTCGTTTAGGCGAATGTTAAACATTTTGAAGATTTTAATCTTTAATCGACTACACGTATGAGGGGGTTTCTCGAAGGAGAATTCATTACCTGTTGTTGCAGCAGCGACGAGGATATTTTGGGGGTAAGAGAAACGGCAACACTTGATTTTCATTTCAATAAGTAGGATACATAAAGAGACCGCACACGGATCGTGTGTGGCCTACTGAAAATATCAAATTCCCAGAAACCACGGACACATTAGTTATTTTATTTTATTCACGTTCGGTTTTTGGCAGTTCGCCACCGCATCGGAAGTGGCGTCGTTTTCGGCACCTTTGAGGTGCATCAAGGTCAGACAATGCGATGATGCTCGTAAACTGCGTTTTTATAATATTTCGAAAAGAAATGAACTTCGTAAAGTCCTTGTCGAACTAACGAACTGTAAGTTTCATTAGCCTACGCCGATGTAACGGCAGTGGCGTGCCGAGAGGAAGAGCAAATGCTCATCAGTTGGATACATTTTTGATTATATGGACTAGAAGTTCCTCGTACCTACTAATTACCTCTAGCATTAGCTTCCTGGTTTAGCAAATTAATAATCGAACGATTTAAAATTCTGTTTGAATTATTTCCATATTTATTCTACCGGGGATGGGTTTAGTAGTGGAAACGGTATCACTATCATCGTCGTATCATCATTTCTTGATTTAATGCCGTACTCGATGCAGACGAACTAAATTTCAGCTACAAATCATTTCGACACCCAGTTATTACCTGCAAGATTGTTCCACTATATCTGATCTTTTTACAATATGAAATAAAATCTGCTAAAACGACCATTGGCGACTCGTTTTTTAAGACGAAAAAAACCCTCTTAAGTAAATTGCCGTCATCTTTTATGGTTTATTGGGCTTTTTTTATATTTCTTTTTTACGGCCCGCAGCGTAATTCATTAATTTTCATATAAATTGATTCGTACAATTGAAAGATACGAAAATGGTAAAACGAAGTAAAGTAATGAAAATTTTTGCTTGATCTGCCAAAAATTTTATTAGATATTTAAATTCCGATTAAAGAAAACCTCTGATAATGAAATGATAATAATAAGAAGCTCGACGTCCCGTCCACGAAAGAGAGGACGGGAAAAAGCTCTAGGACACGACGTAAATCTCGAGGATGTCACCATGCACTATAATCATCGGAACAACAGTTCAATAATGTAATTCAATTTTAAGTGTAGCCGGACTAATGCGCATTGCCGTACGGAATATATTAGCAATAAATTATTTTACACGTTAAATGTTGCCATCGATCGCGTTTGATAACTTTATAGTAGTGTGTGAATTTAAATATATCGTGTGGGCAATGGTTAATTTAAATATGACACATTATAAAGCACGTTGAACTTTTTAATATCGAATAGGTATATCTACCATATTTTTTTAATTTTGCGATCAAATTGTTTGATATTAATGTCTTTGCAACCTTTGGGAAACACGACAAGTTTAAATTTTTAATGCGTTTATGATAATCGAACGTTTGTCGATCTTTATAAGAAATTGCGGCTTTGTAATTATATCGCACTCGCCACTATATTTTTATGGGTTTTCTCGTCCTTATGGAATTTTACCTCACTCTTGCGGCTTTTATTGCCACTTGTTACTTCTTGTTTCTCGAGAGCACTATCAATATGAGTTCATATTCAAGTTTCTTAGCACTTCTTTATTTGCTCTTGTATGGGCTTACCGTCTCTTCTGTTTCCACAGCCTAAAGACGGAATGAGGATCTGTTATCGAAAAAGTCTGGATTTACCTTAAATATTCGGCATACGTATAGGCTTCAGCATTGAGTCAGACTAGAAGGGAAGGGAACGGAATTGAAGGAACATTGGATGGAAAAGCAATCATCGAAGTAAACGAAACACTGGTAGGTGTGTCCGACAGGATTGAACGTGGAATACGGAATAAATCATTTGAATAGAATAGCTCCTAAACATCTCAAGTCGTTCTGTTCACATCCAGTTATCATTAATTTGGAGGACTGCGTGTTTACTAGCTCTGACGAATAATTGTCATTAGGGTCTTTTCTTGGATTCTTGGAATGGTCTTGGTCTTGAATTCCAACATCAATATAATGATTCTGCGTAATAACAATATCAAGACCTAACCACCAAAACCTTGGGACAGTTTTAGTCTTGAACATTTGACTTTTTATTTTTAAATATCGATACAATATCTTCAACCATTTTCCAGAAAAGTCTGAAAAAGAATCTTAATTTCGTTTTTAACTTTGACTTTCAAAACTAAGATCATGACTCGTTTTGTCGAAACCCCAATTTTAATAGTTTTTGGTTTTCGCTTCAAAAAATTGATTTGCTATAAAAGGCGAGAACTGATTTATTCAGAGATCACTAAAAAAAATTCAATCATTGAAATAACGCCTAGTTCCACGAATTTTTTCCTTGTAAATTCACCTGACAAAACTTTATCTGTCGCATTTAAATCATGATTATAATTACATAATTATAAATTTGATAAATGTAGTGCAGCAGAAAAATTTTAAGAATAGAAAAACGTTTGAAAGAGTAGAATACAAACACGAACACGAACATAGATAAACAAGAAAAAGATTTTAGGAAAATTAAGACGCTACTGAAATAAACGAATAAATTTTAGTAACTAAAGACCTACGCCATCTCATATTAATAAACGGAAACTGTAAAATTGGCTAAAGTTATTTTGTTAAATGCAAAATCGTCAACATTTTTATTAAAACATTTTAAACCGGTAACATGGTGTTTCATGATTCCTTCATTCTCGTGTAGCAATTTTAATTTATTTAAGACGAGTACTTACAGGGTGTAAGTAAAATCACGAATCTATCTTTTAAGGCATCACGTGTCATCCGTCGTGAAAATTTGCAGTACATTATCCTTACATATTTGAGGATTGTTGGGGATTCTTACGCGATTAATCGACGAAAGTCGTTGCCAGCGCTCTGTCAATTAATAAAAGAAGAACTAAGTGGGTAGGGCGCGGATGAGAATAGCTCTATGGCAAACCTGCTAGAAGTAAAAGATTTTTAAAAAGAACGAACAAACCGCTTGGACGTTCGCTTATTAAACCATGCCTTGATTGTCCGGACTATGTGAAAGGGAAACCATTTCATCGGTTTTGGATCTAGGATCCTCCTGCTCCCTCCCCGTACCTACAATTAAAAATACCAGAATATAGAGAGCAGTTATAAAAGTATTAAGGCTTTCACGGCCGGCGTCATTAGAGGTAGGGGTTCTAAGGCTAATGGGCCGTGGTCGAAAGGTTCTATTTGTGATAGAGAGCAGGGCGATAGGGTTAATAACTCCCTAGTAAAACCGTGGGCCACTACAAAACCAACCTCGTCAGAAGGTGACCTTTTGCCCGCAGTACCAATGTCAGAGTAAATAATGCTTAATGCAACCCCCTACACAGCGCTGAGCTGGACGACGCTATCATCAACGAAGAGCGGAACCATGTTCAGTTACTCTCTATACCGTAATTGGAGCCGGTTTGGGATCGGGAAATCACTCACCTTACCACCAGCGACCACAAAATCGTTTCCGGATCATCCGGTACGACCTGAAACAGACCAGGTTTACCATGACGGTAGGCATCGAGGAAGGGCCCGCTTGCCTCTAGCCATCATCCCGACACACCGACAGCTGGGCTTGCGCCTGCAACAGTGATAATGTAGATTGCAGAAAGCCTATACACATACTGGTGATCTTATATGTCTAATCATTTAGAGAATAACTACTATGGAATGTATAGATATGTTACTTACTACCAGAACTCGAGTCTTCCCGTTACTGGAAGGGGAACCACTATAAGAAACGACTCCTCGTTGTGTTTTAGCCCTACTCCTTGTAATCTGACCAGGATGGAGTATTTTCTTGAAGACTCCTGAGACCTCCAATGGAACCAAGTGGGCCCAAAATTCAACGTAATATTTATAGGTGTTAGAGACGGGCAGATGCTGCAATCTTTCCACCACATTTTAAGCGTAATATTAAGTGTTCTCTGGTTCTCTTTATCTTGAACCAATTGATATAAAATGGATCCATTCGAGCAGGCGTGTAGCCCTTTAGAGGAGATGGAACCACGGAACTGCAAACGAACCTGTAACACGCCAACACAACCGATGTACAAAGGAGCCGACTGGCCTAAGTGCAAGTGGCCGTGCTAAGGAACCCCCGGAGGGAAAAAATGTATAGTTATTGTCTCTTCTGAATATTCAATTATGGCAAACACCAAACAGTAAGTCTGGTCTTGAGAATTTTTTAAAGTAACTACAGTCAATAATAATTGAGGGAGCAAAAGAAATACGTATTCTTTGCATCCCCAAAAATACATTTAATCAAATTAATGAAAATTGTAAAAGTATTTAGCTTGAGCACGCCTTTTACGGGCTTTCTCTATAAAAATGCAAAATTTAAAGTAAAGATAATAGTCGAATGTGACGAGCTTTGTTTGGGAAAGAGGGAGGAGATGCAAAAGAACAATCTGCAAGAAAATTACATTTTCTTGTGTGTAAAAACAAATTATTCGAGTTATTGCTATGAATATTCGACCCAGTGGATTACTTACTATCTTGAAACTCGTTTTATTAATTACTAACGTCGTCGAGCATAACTAGCAAGAATTATTCTTGCTAATTTTCTATACATGTTTCGTTTTGTTATAACTATACAAAAAGTTGTACGTTACTTTTTGCATTATATGGAGCATGCACATTACACGTCTAAATGAAATGCATCGTAATTATCACTCGGAGAATAATAGTTGTCGACTTTTTTATTAGTTTGGTTTATAATTATACATCAGCGAAGAAAAAACACGCATAATTATTAAAATTAATGAATAATACATATTAATTATGTTTTTTCCGCAAACATAATTTAGTATTAGTGAGTAGGAAAATATAGGTCTTTGAGTCGTTGTGTAATTTAAAAAATAATTTCTGCTTTTGTTTGCTTTTGTTTAATACGTCTTGTTTCTTTGAAATTTGCTTGCGCTCTCTTTTTTTGCCTGGTATTTATGGACTTTTTCTATCGAGCTAAATTAAGTCTTTAGAAATATTTTTGATTATCGAACACGCTTTATGCAAAGGTAGATACGCAAGCGACAGAGCATTCTTTGGTATCCGCAAAACTCTTTTGACATGGGGTGTAACTGTAACTGTACTTGGAACCCCCGAGGGAATCCCTGTACTGCAATTCATTTTTTTGAATAATAAAGGGGCTCTGTGAATGTTTTTGTATTAAATTGCTCACTTACTGTGAGCAATATACTATAGCAATAACGGATGTTCGACCAGTTTTAAGCGTAAATCGTAACGATGCGGATGGCCCTAGTGCACGGGGACAAACAAATCCTGCTTCCCATCAAATAGTTATTGTAGGTCTTCGAGTTTCCGATTCCGAATAATTCGATTTCCATTAGAAATTTCTAGGTAGGGGTTACTGAGGATGAAAAGGTGCAACATAAAAAGTAATCAACGGTAATTTTGAAGCTCCCCCTCCGCATCTAAATCGACGTGTTTAAAAAAAATATATTTCGAGTTATTCCAGGTGGGAAGTTTTCAAATGAACCCACTGTATATATTACCTATCTTCTTCTTCCCTGGACCCAGCAACGTAGATATTTTTCCAAAAATATATTTTTTAAATAATAATTTATCTAAATATTATAATGTTTTAAATAGAACCCGATATCAAGGATTAAGGAAGCAATTTGTCTGCCTCCCCGAAATTAATTCGACCCAATTGTTTTGTATCCTCCGCAAGTATGTGTGTGTGTGTCTCGAATTTATAATTTCTGAATGGTGTAAGCGTGCTGTGTGCTTTATTAGCAACTTTTTGTTGGTAACTTCTTGCAGTATTATATCGAGTTGGAAATCTGGTGGCAGATCTGTTAAAAACCCAACAGGGATATTGCACTAAGACATCGCCTACTCCCTTGCATGTGCAACTGCAATATTTCACGAGTGACTTGATAAATTTATGCCCGCAACCTGAAAAATAGTAAATAATATAATAAACAATATTATATTATCTCTGGCTATCACGAAATCTATTCACCATTGTAGGCGAGCCCGTATTATAAAGTGAATTAAAAAGGATTGCTGCCACAAGTTATGAATATGCATGTTGTTAGTAGCGGTTAATAGATTTTTTTTTCAGATAATATACATGCTTTTGTTAAATAAAAAAAAATTGAGGTGCAGTTTTAAAAAAAACAATAATAATTGTTAAAATGTCCTAATCGATTGTGTCGGAATCAATAGGGGAGAAAAGAAAGAAAATCAATTCATTTAGGTTTGTGTTATCGCCCAACAAAATAGACCACCAAAACTAAAACCATTTTAATTAATTACAGCTTTTAACTAAATAAAATATTAATCAAACTACTACATTTTGTACAAAATGAGAATTGTATTTTTTACGCGCTAATTATATTGTAGTAGGGATGTTATCAGTACGAGTGGTGGTGATCGTGTATTTTGGTATTGCTTTCTTAATTCCAATAAATTAAATGTAATGGATACGATGATTTATAAAGAGCGACCAGTAATTCAAAATTTAATTCCCCAGGCGGTTGTGATAACGCAATAAATGAGAGAAGATGCTCACGATGGCGTAATGCTAGCATTGCTAGCCAATTAAATTAAAACTAATACTTACTAAAGTTTTGAATGCATTTATAACGAGGTATGTTTGTATAGGTAGACATAACAATCAGAAATATTGATAAAAGATTACGATGACATTATGGTATTTCTTAAGGGTTAGAGTGTTGAGCGAGGGTAATGGAAGTAGTTATCGGCTTGTTTAATGTTCTCAGGTGAAGTTTATAAAGTATAATTAACATAAATCTAAAAATAAGGTAGTGATTGAGTGATAAAATATTTAAAATAAAAAGCGGTCACAAAGAATTGACATCGATGCTTCCCCTAAAATTTTTTTTTGCACAAAATACGTCATTTTAATAAGTAAGTACATATACCTAATAATTAAAGGATGACAATGTAAATTATTCAAAAAATAACTTTTTTGGAGTCACCGTATAGTCCAGCCAAATGGCAGGGCTGGGGGAAATGTATAGAAACTTTTCTTTATCGTTATTTACGATATTTGGGGGTTCTGAATCCGTAGTTACACTATCGCATATAACTCGAAAACGACGCACTTTTTGAGAAAAGTGTGCCTTCACAAAATAAATTAGATTAAATGTTCTACACATTATGTCTCTCAGATTTTTTACTTCAAACAAACGGCTTAGGTTAGGCGCCAGAGCGCGTTGAAGGTTAGTGAGTATCGGACGTAGTGGCTACGCTAAGAATCAATTGGCCGCTTATTTTCCCTCTACTGCCTGGACTACATACTATCGTTCTATCTTAATTCAGTTAAAAGGGGATAATAAAAATGGGCAGGTACTAAAATCATTCTGTCGTGGTGGATCAAACACCTTTCCAAAGCAAATACAAACATACCTATAAAGTATTAGAAGAACATATATATTATTATCTATCACACGGATTGTTACCGGATTACATGAAGGCAAAATTGTTATATAGCAGAGAATTACATAGCCACGATACTAGAAATAAAGATGATTTTAGACTTCCAAAATACAAGAAGGCCGGTACGCAGAACTCGTTATACTATAAGGGATTAAAAATGTTTAATCAATTGCCTGATGAGATTAAGCTTGCTGTTGATTTCGGGTCGTTCAGGGTCAGCTGTAAACGGCACGGAAAGGTAAACGTTGGTTATCTGCCTTGAGTGATGTAATAAGCAAATGTAAAGTCTTTTTTGTATCTGGAGTTGGTGTTTAATAGTTTTTTAAGCTAAATAAAGACCTATTATTATTATTATTATTATTATTATTATCATGCTTCATGATGGTTCCCCACTTCTCACGAAATCCCAGTTGTGTCACCATTCAGTTTTCGGTATATTATCTCGTGGATCTCGCTGGATCATCGAACTTGTCGTATTTGCCTTTTTACTTGCGTGTCTCACGTTTTTGTAGACATAGGAAGAGTATTTTCTCCATTTTTTATATGCCGCTTCGGATACGTATCGTTTTTTTAGGGAAAGCCATCAGGGGGGCTTGCTGAAAACTGGGTGGGTCACCAAAATATCCTTATGTCAGTAGATTTTAACATCGTATTGAGATCAACGGGGTTTGAACTCTTCCCAAAAATTTTCAGAAATTAGGAGAAAGCCATAGATAAACTAATAAAAAAATAGTTACTGATTTTTTGTCAACTTGCCGTATTAGTGTTCGCTGTACTTTGTACTATGAAGTGACACACAGACAGATCCCGCAATGAGAGATCCATAGAGAGAACCTCGTAGACACTATAGATGGACCCTGCATGTAGAGATACCGGAATATGCGGAGAATAGGATGAATCTTCTATAGTTTTCGTAAGCTGAAACCATTAGCTTTTCCAGAACTGCTATTTGAGTTGGAGATGCTTTGGTATATCCAACATATGGTATATGTGAGACATTTTCCTATCGACCACTTCCAGAGACGCCCGACTTGACCGTTCTACCTGAGCCAGAAAACCCTAATCGTGAAAGCGACTAACAATATAAAGAAAGTTTCCTACTATTGTGAACTTCTCTAAAACATGGTAATAATAATTGTTGGAAATATTTATTAAATTGGACGTTCGAAGTGTCTTCTTAGAGATTCTACACAAACTTGTATATGTACAATCTTTCACTTTCTTAAGTGAAAATCTTTGTTCATATAGGCTTTGTTTGGTAGAACCGTGAAAGTCTGTATATATCTTTCAGATACAGCTTCTTCTAACACCGCAATGAAAAGAACAGCCCATTTTCCACCTCAATCTCCGAACTATTAGTTAGCTTCGCTACAGTGCTCCCGCTTCTGATTTAAACTCGACAATTTTCTTTAAAGAGGAAGTCGTCGACGAAATTTTTTTATCACGTACAAAATAATTTTCCCGCATAAAATCGCGACTAGTTAAGTAATTTAGTTTTATTTGTAGCGTTTAATATTGTTTTAAGTTTCCTTTATTTAAATTTTCTTTAATTATCTTCATATTTTAAAATTATAATAATAGTGTTTTTTTGACAAAAAAACGTTGTTTTGATTAATGAATTTTTGTTTATAATAAATGCTAACGACCTCATCGTTGTTGCTTTCATAAATTCTTTTTTAACTTCATTTAAATTCTATGTCGTTCAGCGAGTAAGAAATTTATGTAAATCATGAAATGAAACTAAGCAGAACTTACGAGCCAGTATTTTTACTGAATAATACCAGTTTATTGATTTAGATGGCGAATAAAAGTTTAACGAGTATTAAAATATTAAATATACACGAGTGGCTTTTTAAAATGACAAAATATGTATATCGATAATACTCAATTAAATGATAAAAATGTGATTCATTTGGATTTAAATTATACTACGTTTAAAGTTTATACATTTCGAATTTAAATTTTGCACATATTTTATAATAAGTTACCCGAGTTGCAAAAATAAAGAACATTCTGTGTACTCGAATACGTTTATGAATTTATAAATAATTTGGAGCTTAATTTGGAATCGTTGCAAGTGGGCTTAAGAGATTAAAAGCTCTTACGATTGCCGTGTTTAATTCAGTTTTTCGTTACAATGATGTAGAATCGACTAGTAGGTACTCTTGCGCTCTTTGATTCGAGTAAATTTAAATTTAAAGTAAATTCTGTTTGTGTTGAGCACTTTTAGTTAGTTCTCTCCTGAAGATTTCCTCTAATTCTCTATTACGGACTGCTTCGAGTTGGCGATGTTTGTTAGGTATAATTCGTTTATAATGGGAAAACAAATTAAAAAAATAAGTACCTAAGAAGCGAACTTTTCGATGCACTTCCGTTTAAACCGGAAGTGTATTTTATTCGTTACCCTTACTGCAGAGATATCGGAAACGATCAGAAATAGGATGGCGGTTTAAATGAGACGAACTTGTATGAGTGGGTGGAAACTGATAAAATTAAATATTTTTATCTGTTTTTGAGATTTACAAATACCCGGCCCTTCTCTCCCATAGAGCACCTTGTATATTTTTATTTTTTCATGTAAAGGACCATTTTGGATCTACTTTGCCATTTACTGAAGAAATCGTTTATAAAGCGTCACATTAACTTAACTGGGGCATCACATAATAGGTACGCTCCTCTCGATATACCTTTATTTTGATTGTCGTATAATATGTATTAAAAATAATGGTTGTATTATAATTTTTACTTTGCTTATAATTTTAATATTAGCAATAAAGAACTTCTTATCAAACTTTGCATTTTTTATACCAAAAATAGCCAATTTTCGGCTTTTAAAGAAAATTTAAAGTATTTTTGATAATTTCAATCTCTACACTCTGACATTGAATTATTATTTTATCGCGGCTTTATCGAAAGTTTCATTAAAATTTTTAAATATTTCGTATCAAGGATAAATTAATATGAGAAATACACGAAACGTTGAAGTTTATTTTTAAAGAAATTAATTCTTGTAGGAAAAGTAACCAATCACTTAGTTTGTGTTTCTAATAATTTTTGTAGTCGAGTTAGCCGTTTAGTAAATATACAGCGGCTCTAGAATAAATCCAAAATACTACCTACTTTAGGAATATTTTGTTCCTGATGAACGTCGTTCCTAGATAATCGTTTAGGGCCCTATAGTTTGAACTGGTAGGCCCAATAAATTTTCGTGTCAACCTCGAATTGTCATTTTTTCTAATTTTTGCTCCCTCTGTAACCGTGGCTCTTGTGCCTTAGACACGTGACTTTCTGTTTAATGTTCAAGTATATCGGACCCTGAGGTTTATAAATGGAAAGGAAAATGTTGCAATTTTTTTCTCCTGCCGTTTGGTGATAAATTCTCATTTTGATACAGATTCAATTATTACCATAAATTGGCATCAAAATGTCTTTTAAAAGTGCTAAATTGGAATGCTTTTAAGAAATGCATTTTACTGCAACGTTTAAAATCAGAGAAAACAAACAGAAATATTTAATCGCCTTTATAGATGTTTGAATGCATTTTGTATTTAATTGAAAATCTTTTGTAGTTCTAAAGTGAAAACATAATGTTATTTCGTATAATTTAAACAATGAAATTCTATTATTAGTTGGTCAACTGCATAAAACATTATTTTCTAAAATCTGAAAACTACTGAAAAATACGGCTAAAACAGGACTGGACGTTTATAGGTATTGAAGCTATAATAATATTTCAAGTTTTCAAAATATTGAAAAAAATATATAGGTACTGGAAGTAATAATAGTATCTAACAATAGTATGCTTAGAAGCTCGCCCTTACTTCCAAAATCTAAAATTATACGGGGTGTTCTATTTTAAGTAGTAAAACTAACCTCCGAATGAACCGGACATAAAAATATAAAGTGTTTGGTATTCTCAGATAGGCAATTTCACAATATTTTATAAACAAATCAAAT
This sequence comes from Malthinus flaveolus, assembly GCA_950108345.1. Classification (NCBI taxonomy): domain Eukaryota; kingdom Metazoa; phylum Arthropoda; class Insecta; order Coleoptera; family Cantharidae; genus Malthinus; species Malthinus flaveolus. Next base: position 95,073,303 of record OX467285.1, read on the forward strand.
ATACAGGGTGTAGTCAAAAACTCTCTTCATTTGACGCTTTTTAAACTAAAATAGCATGAATTAATAGAAACTTATTGATTGAATTAACGTGCCGTGCCAACTTGCAATTACAAAAAAAGTTATAAACTCTTGAATGTTATTTTCAAAAAATCATAAGTCAGGTTCTGACCGTAGCAAATAAACCAAACAACAACATGTGATTAGGAACTTCAATATCTACCACATATCCAAAAATAAAAGCAACGGCCCCAGCCAATTTTGAGAAAATCTTTTTTTAAATCTTAATCAACTGTGGTGTTAGAAAATAGGACAATCGTTATACTGGCCGCCATTTCGAATTGCAAGTTTTTTGAAAAGGTGTTTTATTAAATTAGAGTCAATGCTTACTAACTTATAGGTTATAGCCGAGTATAAATAACAGAAATGTGGGTTTTCCACATTAAGACTTTGCTAAAGACAACCAAAATAACCTCCTGATTTTAGGCCTATATCTACCGATTTCACGTACAGGCAGAATTTTGCAAATATTAATTTTTTCGGGAGAGGGGATTAAGTAATAGGGTAACTTAAAACTATCAAAAAATTTAAAATACAATTTTTGTAAAAGAAGCTGAAAACATCCAGAAATTAAATTTAAAAAATCTTGTTTAGATTCGGGACACTAAAAACATAAAGAAATTAAATTCGAAATTTTTTTGGATTCAGGGAGACTATTTATAAACATGTCTAGAAATTTAAATAGAAAACATTTTGCGGGTAAGTTTTTGTTAAAAATGGTGTAAGATGTATTTATCGTGAGAGTTACCTATACGATACAAGTGGTACATATTATTCATGTGATGTAATGTAAGTAATGCTATTATCACTGAGCGTATTTTTGATTATTTAATGTTGATAAGTTGTTTTGAAAATAAGGAGTGCATTACAGTCATAAGTCATCGCTACGTGTATTTTAAGTTTAATTCATTATAAGTTTGAGTTTCAAAGTGTTAGGGATCGCAACAGAACGATTGAAAGTGATAGTGCCTATTTTCCCAAATTAAATTAATGGTAATATTAACGTTATTTTATTGTTTTCCTTACAATGACCGAAACCAAAATTGTTTTAGTAGAGGTAGCTTTTATTTTAAAGCGTTACACACAGGCAGACTTAAAGAGGTAGGTACCTACATCTAGCTGCTAGCTGAGCATATTCGAAAAATTGGCAGGGTAAATCCCGTAAATCAACTCTTTACCCTTTCGTAATATTTTCATTATTTGTAATAAATTAAGTTTTGGGGGTTGCTCGTAGAAGCTTGTCGAAATTTTTAAAAGAGGAAAAAAAAAAGTTTTCTCCCTAATTTAATTTTAAAACTCCAAGTTCAAGAAACGAAACGACTTTAAAATATAACCTCTTTCTCCATCTTGGCTAGTCATCAAAAATTATTGAAACTGGTTGTAAGATTATGTTAAGTCGAAAATACGACCCTATATTGAACTGTTTTTATAATAAAGAGTTCGTGTAGGTTTTAAAAAATAAGCGAGCAGAAAAAGATTTAACATAATTTGTTACATATTCATGAATTTCTCGTACATTATATTTTTACAATTGTTAAACGTTGCATAAGGAAAATATGAAGGTGATTTGCGTGTTTCTTATTCCTTCGGATATTTCCTTACATTACATTAACTTTTTATTTTTCTTCTTCCCTTTTTCTTTTACGAAATTAATTAACCTAAACTTACGAAATGTAATTTTCAAAGAAAATGTATGTAGGGAAATAAAAGTAAAGAGGTCGGTCGGTTACTTTCTTGCTTGCGAGAGAAAATTGAATGAGGACAAAAAACGAAAATTGTTTTAAATAATAGAGCTATCTGTGCTCGCGTACTGGACGTTTCTTCCTTTATATTATCCAACAAATTTCGTGTTAATTTTGGTTTATTAACGTATTTCGATGTTACTTTGTTTAGACAAACATAGAAACCGCACATCTAACGGGGTTTGGTGTAATACGAGTTCTCTCGTGTTCTCGGCTACGAGCAAATACCGTTTGTAATATGTATGCACTTGCCAAAAGATGGGGGATTGGAAATTCGACGACGTACGACGACTGTCTCTATTTCCCATTTATTGACTCATGTAAGAGCAAATATCGTCCACATTTAGGGTGGTCACGACAAACTTATCACTTGCATTTATTATGAACGTAAACCCACCTCGGGTTTGTGTTTCGGCGTTAAAACGTAAAGCCACAAATAATTAATTACTTCAATTCCAAATTTGTCCAATTACATAATGCGAAGGCATATTGCCAAATTAAAAAGTTGTTTTCTATCGTCGTACTTAATGGCCCGTACTTTAAAATGGTATAATTTTCTGAAACATTTATTTAGATAATTATTTGAACTCCCTTTTTTAAATTTTATTTTGAAAAACTCTTCCGTTATTAAGCCCTCTAAACTGTTAGTAATTTGACATCGGTGGCTGCCCTTAAATTTTCTTTATACTTTTCCACAAATTTTATTGAAATTAATAGAAGGTCAGTCGTGAGCGGTGACGTATCCTGAATACCTTTAAGCTAATACTAATTCTCATTAGGACTGTTCTGAATAGGAGTAATTATCTAAGACTTAGGTAAATTAACATCGGAAAACATCTTTGTTGATTTCAAAAGTGTTTCGCGCAGTGCTGGAATGGGATATATCTATAAGCTCTAGGTTGTATGGTCCAGCGAAACATCATAGGGTAGGTGAAGTGCAACCGAATTGCTGACGATGCGCTTCTACTTGGTTCGCCTTACGTTAGCTAACGGTCGATCCTCTTGATGGAGACTATTAATTCTCGGGCGAGGGGAACTTGGGTCTTATTCGAAGTCTAGTTTCATTGACGTTGTATCTCCGTAATCTTCATATTGTTATAAGGGGTTGGACGTGGTTCGTTCAGAAAGAGTCATGAATCCCTGTTGCAGGTCATGAAATCTGTATCATCAGAAAAGATGACAAAACTGACACGTCGCCGGAGAAGATGGTGATCGACGAGGTTGCGGTTCCTTGCGCCACTTCGGCGGGTTACCAGTCTTGGTGTAGATTTCTCGCCTTCGATCTTAAATCTCGAATCGATTACTAACAGGGCAACAGAGGAGAAGAAGGCCTCAGGGGGCCTATGGACATCGTCTGGGGAGTAGACGTGTCGACAACCGACATCCCTCTTTTGAACTGTCGCTTTATTCGAATTTGTATTCTTCGAGTTTGCGTTTTGTATTTGGGCAATTATCGAGTACTTTTGGGGTTAGGAATTGGGAAAGTTAACAGTGTTGGAGAAGGTTGTGGCTCCTGTCAGCTCAGACTTGCACTATAAAACAGCGGAGGGCTAATGGGATTCCCCGAGTAGGGAGAATATTTTCTCTGAGCTGCTCCGCCTGGAGATACTCCCGGTTCATCCAAATGAACGGTGGGAACCCGATCTACGAGCCAGAACAGCCAGAGCGGCCGCCATGTACATTGTACAGACCCGTTCCCACTATACGAATCCTGAATGCTTGAGCCAAGTGGTTTAGAATGAATGTAAAGTTCCCAAGATGTTCAAGAGTCGCCGGTCCAGATCGGTGTAGAAGATGTGCGAAATAGTTTCTCCGACGATCGGTTACGATCAAATCCCTTTAAGGATTTGTTTAATAATTCACTATTTTTTTTGTTGCAGGTTCAATGAAGCTTGTACGACGACACCACCCGAAAGTCACAACAAGAGCTGCCACAGCACAGGTGAGAATAATTTTTGAAAAACTAGAATTTACGTGACATTTGAAATCGAAGTAACGATTAAAATTGGTTTAGTAATAAAAATGTTTAATATATTTTCGTGATAACTATACATACTCGTGTTATGATAGCAATAAAATGTTATTATGACAAAATGTTTTACAGAAATGCTGTGGGGAACACGTGAAAATATATTATATTGTTTAGGGATGTTTACCCCAAAGTGAAAAAGCAGCTGTCAAATAGATAGCTAGCATTATTTGGGCACAAACGTTAGATATTTATTTTTCTTTATAAATCAATAACGTGACTTTCGCCCTCAGTAAAACAGTAAAAGCCAAACTAGATATTCGTTTGGGGCATTTTACTTAGAAATGGATATTTTTATCTATAAACTAATAAGAAGCAAATTTCCTCCATATTTTTTGCTGCATTATCTTCCTAACTAAAACAATATATTAAATAATTTCCATTTGGTAAAAGCTTTCGTAATTAATTTTTTTCCTCTTCTAAGAGATCTTAGGGTTGTATCTCCCTTGTTTTGTTTCCCCCTTTTTATTCGATAAATAAAAAAATAATTTGATAAATTGCCATGTCTTACAAACTTAGAGATATTTTTTCCGTCAGTCAATGAACTAATTTTTTTTCGTAAATGCAATTGGGCGAGCGTTTCCAGGTAATTTGGTGGATCGCTTTGCGGCTTGGAAAGTTTTTTTTGTATTCGCTTGCATAAAGTGTACCAATTTATTGCAATTGCGGTTATTGTTAATTAAATTTTGAGGTGCCACCCTCGGGTCGTCAAGAAATTTTTGTTTTAAGTCGTCATGCCCGCGGTTTTACCTCCATTAACTAAAGTTTCGTTCGAGCACGTTTCGATTCAATTTGTTTCACGTCTTCGATAATACCACGTGCTTGTTTGTTATTTAGTGAATAATGGAGAATAGAGTAATAAGAGAATTTGCTTTGAGACCGAGTTCAAATGTATTTTGCATTCTTTCAGAAAACGTCGTTACGAGTACTTCCAGTTTGATGTTTAGTTTCACTTCTATGACTCTTATACACTCCCAAACAGAAAAACCATGATCAAAATACTATAATGATTGCAGATCAGACTGTTTTACAGCCATGTGGTCAGTTTTAGAAAAAATTTTCTCTTCGCAACTTATTTAGTCCCTAACCTGTTTACTCGATGACTTGATTCTGTTGCTAAAGACTGGCAAACCAAATTGACACTGCTCTTTTCGCGATGGCGATGGCGATCTGTGGTATAGTAGTAAGCCCTATAATGGAACCCTGTCGAACTCCACGAGCTAGAGGTTTTAATTCTGGGAATCACCGACTCGATTTTACTCTAAAGCGTTAAACTTCTATTATTCTCCAGTAAAACGTGCTAATTAGCTCTAACGGCGACGTTCTTCCAACACCCTCAACAGCACTCTGTACAATTACTCAAATATGGTGAGATTCTGGCAGAGCCAATGTGGCTGTATTAAATCTCTTCATCTTTCAATGTTAATATGGGCAAATAATATTGGTATGGTTGTGCAGACTCCCGAAGGCTTTCAATAGCTCTTACCAGATTCTGAGATAAGTTCGAAAATGCCTAACAGAATTAAATATATGTAGGTATACGTACCCACAAAAAAAATAAAAATAAATATATCTTAATTAACGTAACATTTACTTTATATTTTATTACGGTAACGTTACGACTGTGTGGGCTCCTAAAAAATACGTCTTCCTAATTTAAAAAAAAATTATTCGCAAACTAAGTGGATTAACCTGTTTTCACATACGAGTGAGTTATTAATTTCCTTCGATGTAACTTACGGCTCTTGAATATTAATTACATAAAAATAAAGGAAAAATTATTTCTCGTGTAACTCCAAAATCTTCGAACAACTCGCGGTTCCCAATTAGTCCAACGATTTATACGAAATTTTTTTAAGCAACGAGAGCGACAAAATTGTTAAGATAAGGATCTTTTAACATTTATCTAACGACATTTTAATTAATATATGCACAGCTTTTGCACACATTATACATACTCTAACTGAGAGTAATTAAAATTAAGTGTTTACCGAGTTGCTGGCTTTCTCCATGTACTGCCAGCGTATAAGCAACTTCTTCGTGATTTTGACGTACCGTTTTCTATAAAATTGCCAAAAACCAATTAATAATTTTTCATCCACCTTCACTACACGTTTTTCCCTTTTTCATTACCCGTAAATGCATTTTGTCTTTTAAAAGAACTTGATATTTAAACGTCAGTTTCGTTCAAACAGTTTTAATTAAAAATTTTAATGGATTTTTATTATTCAGCAGCTTGTTTATCAAATAGAAACATGAAATATTTATCAATTTTTTTCTCGAACCGATTTAAATTGGACGTTTAACTTAATTCCATTTTCCTAAAATTTTGGGTATTAACGAGCTATTTATTTGAAAAAATTAGGAGCGAAACGTTTTACCCTACAACACAAAAATAGTAAATATTAGCATAATGATATTATCTCTACATAAGGTTTTCCTTTTTGGCGCGAATAGCTCTTCCCATCCAGTTATGAGCGAGTTGATAGTTTATCACTCACCACAAAAAGCTATGGCACTGGAGAGCCTCCTATTGACTTAACTTGACTTAATAACTCGCGTTATTCAAGTCGATGCAATACAATGTGAGGGAAACGCTCATGTAGCGACTAACCGCGTATATGAATTTGTTTTGTTACGATAGTAACATTTAATTTCTGAAGGATTGGCTTTATTTTAGATCCTTTTTATTCATTCTAGACTTCTTGAAAAATTTAAAAAGAAAGAAACGACGCATGAGGATCTTGTAGATGAGTTTTTATTGCGTCCTAGGACTTTCAAAGACTCAAAATTCGGAAACTCAGATAATGAGCTAATACTATTTTATGAATTTGTTTAGTTTGGCTCTCACAAGTGAGCGGTTTTTGTGCTCCATGGCTACAAAGCTTGCTCCATGGTTCATGGCAGTCTTGTCTTGTCTTCAGACATGGGACATGGTGCATTTTCTTTAAATGTTTAACCAATTACGTGCGAAACATTAAAAGTTTACAGTATAAGGGCTGCTGTTTATCTCACCCATTGATTTTAGTCTGACATAAAGTTGAACGTTATTGCAGAACTTCATAAATTATCGAGAAATCTATTCTCTAACCTTCTCTAGTTGTCCCGAAATGGCAACTTTTTAGTTTACGTTCCTAATCGCCCACTAAAGTTTTCTACGAAAGCTAAATAATACGCAAATTGTATCACAGAGTTGCATTAACTAAGCTTTTAACTTCCGAAATTTGTTCTCGATAGATTTATTAAATTAATTTCAATTATCGTCTTCGAAAAAACTTCTTTGAATTTTTTAAATTAAGTTGTACGATACATTTTTAATCGCCAATATATCAATCGGGGAGATATAGTTATTCGTGTGAATCAAACGGCGTAGTTTCGATCATAAAGCGAGATATATATTCGGGGTATACACGTGCAGCGCAGGCCATCTCCTGTCATCCACATCGCCGAATATAATTTTTCGTTACAACTCATCATCACCACTAACTTGTTCTACTATTTTAAAATAACACAAGTGGTTTTAATACACGAGAGTTGATGAGAGATCAACCAGAGCTTTCAACAAAACGAAATTGGGTTAGGATCTTACGCAGTCACGTGTCTGTATTTTTATAGCTCGTCATTATGTTGTGTGTTGTGTGTGCTATTGGGCAGATGGTGTTTGGCCTATATTTGTGCCAGTGAATGTTTTGCTCCAGCGGTTTCTTATATTCCTCTCCGTAGGGGAGTTAACAAAACGTACCTTTTTAAATTTATAAAGCTTTATCATTCAAATCCACTCTCGAGAGATGGAGAATTGGAATTCGTCGTTCTTTTAGTCGTCGACGGGAAGGAGAGACCCAAAGCACTAATAATTCAATTTTAGTTAATTTGTGTTCGTTAGAAAATAATCTTTTTTTGAGTGGTTAAATTAATTAAGTATCCCCCTGTTGTTGTGTCTTCCTTGTCGGGGATATTATTGCGACTTTTTTCTATTTTTGCTTTTTGTGTCATTACAAGAAGTAACACGACGTATTTTGTAATAAATGGCAAAGTTTTAATGTTCTACATTCATCTTTTTGTAGTATGATGTACGTTTTCGAGTTTGCAATTTAAATTAATTGTAAATACAAATGTATAATTTTAGTATAAAGTTTTAAACTATTAGAAAACAATGTAATTTGAGCCTTATACAATTACCTATTCGTCTTCCCTTAAGTCTAATACAATTAAATTGTCGGCGAACAAACAAAAGCTCTAAATCAACCCACATGCACGAAAAGAAACTACTTAATTTTCATTCTACCAACTTATAAAAGACAAATATTTATTTTATTGTGGTTACCTTCATTAATAATTTAATTTGCGGGCTTAGTAAAATTAATTTGAAATTATAAATAAAAGTTAGGAGAAGAGAACCTGGTTGTTCGCGAATTCCAACTATACACCTCCGCTGTATTTTCTTACTTGGCAAAAGTTAATTTTGATTAAGATTGTTGTAATTACTTTTTTAATTTATAATTAGGCTTCATCTCTTAAAAATAATATAGAATTTAATTTCAAACTGTGCTAAAATTGCGAATTGATTAAAATCGGAAGTTATCAAAGAGAGTTTAAGGTTTAAGGGTCGTGTGGATTTCGTGAGATTTGCGTTTTTGCACTTGGAGTCGAGGGAACCATTTCAATTTGGTTTATTTCTGTTCTATGCTCTATTCTTGCTGAAAAAAGTCACTCCAACATTGTGGAAAGTAAAAGAGGCAAAAATTAGTCGAAAGTAAAAACGATGCCGACAATCATGGCGTGGTTACGATTAAACTGGCACCATCCAACAGTGTTACTTAAGGTTCTGGTCAAGTTGAGGGGGAGAGTGGGGAAATACTCTTCCTAAAGGCTAAGTAGACAGTAATGGAACTCGAAATTCGAGTGAGCAAGTAAGACAGAACCTATGAACTTTCCGTACTCAAGTCGTTCTGGGTACCATGATGGCCATTCAACGACGTGACATTCTGCCTCTATGCTCACCATCGATGATCTTGTCCATCTAAAGGGAGGAGTGAGGATAATCAGAAAGAATGGAAGATTATTTTGGTAGAGTTTCTTTTTGTTTGTTTACGTAGGGTCCCTTTCATTTACCCCCAAATGTCTGCTATATAAATACATTTTCTGTTTTTTGGCAGTTTGGAGTACTTTCCAGCTCTTATTCATCCCTCGCCAATCTACTTGGATGGAAAAACGGAGAGCCCAAAAACCGTTTCAACCGAACGTTTTGAATATATTTTTAATCGCCGTGAAATTTTGCTAATGTGACTGTTATCGCCAGGGATCCATTATTCAGAACAATATAGTGATATTCTTATCGAAATTCTTAATTATATTGAATTATATTTGCTATTTTAAGGAAGAACGAAATTAGGCACATAGCTACAACTAATTTCCTTCGCAAGTTTCTGCTTAATAAATCTATTTGAACATTCGATAATTCCAAAAACCTCATTGTTGCCGCAAGATATACAAATTTGATACACGTATTCAGTTTGTAACTAGCAATTTATAGTATTAGACTAAACAAACTAATTAAATAATATTTTAGTCGATTATCGTGCAATTAATAAACAGAATTAATTCGTACATGAACTAATGATGAAATATAATCCATAATATAATTCAACTGCAGTAATGAATGTCAGTATGCAGTAATTAATAATTAGTTCAATAAAATACGACCCCATCAAATAAACAAATTATTATTTATGTTCGATATTAAAACGTAAAAACGACAACATTTGCGTAACTCGATAAAGAAACAATTATCTCGTAATTGGGCGCTTTTTAAATTGGTTTTTTGATTTTATCGACCAATTTTGATTTTTTTTTCAATCTCGATGCGACGAAAATCAACACCCGAAATTCATTTTCATTGCTTCGACAAAGTTTATGGGCTCTTCGGTTGGAGCTCCCCCACGGCTCTAGGACAATATAACACAAAATACATTAATTTAAATATTTTGGCAGAAAAGCCCAAACTGGCTAACTGACGAGCATCGGAGAATGCATATATTGTTTTAAGTGGGGAAAGCTATGTTTTTATTTATGGATAAGTGGGTAGCCAATTTTTTTAAAATTCTATTTAGTATTTCTTCTTTGGAGTTGAGGATCGTACAAATTTCTAACACTTCAGAAACCTTCATTTCTCAGCCGTCTTAATTGTAGATAGCTGATTCCAATAGCTTGTTATGGCGACTCGAAAATATTTCGTGCGCATTTAAAAGGGATCAAAATAACTACATCCTCGGTCTCGGTACGAGATTTTTCTTCGGATAAACGGTATAAGCTCAGTCCTCAGTCCGTCCAACGCTTAGATGAGTTTACCTTCCTTTCGTTGCCTTAGCTGGCGGGTTTCTGTACAACTGTCATAAGAATGCAGAACTCGGCAGGAGACACTTTAGGGGTTATCGATGTCGACACTACTCTAGAGGGCCCAGTTTGCTCAGTACTTAGAGCCCTCATGCAAAATTGATCTTTGGTGACGATGCAAGTCTTTACCCCCAATAAATGATGATCCACTCGTGACATTCTTTTAACTCCATCTTCTATCAAGAGATGGCTCCAATATTTTTCTGACAATTCTCACAGAACACTTACTATCTTGCTTTAATATAATATAGTATGAGGGCAAACATCTTCAACAAGTCGTAATCCTGCTCAGAATTTTCCAAGAATTTGAGGTATAATATTTATACGTCGTTAGCTAGTAAAAATTTTTTGTTTTACGAATCTAAACAGTTTGTTGGGAAAACTAGCTATGCAGATCTTTATTGATAACCTGAGGATTTATTGTGAAACTAAATAAGTTCCAAGTTGTAGTACAAATCAGCAAAACATAAAAAAATCATCTGAAGATTGGTTTGAAAACCGATTGGTGGAACATACCAAAGAAGAAGAGCGAGGCCCGGCTTTCAGCCCCACTATGATAAATTGGGTCATTTCCAAAACTGCTAAAGCGTTCTAAGAAGTTCTTAGAGGACCACAGAAGTATGCCCAAAGGTGGGCACAATACTGATATGGTCGATTTCTTGTGGAGCGACGACGAAAGTGCAACGGCTATCCGATGTAGATGCCTTATTTGAGACGAGAAGGCGTTCAGATGTACAATGTACACTGTACAGTCAGATGAGAATAGAGGCCCAGCTCACTGATATATCCACAAACTGACAAACAACTAATTATTTTAGCGTTCCAGTTATCATTACGCTTCTATTTCTGCATAATTTGGGAATATGTATTTGTCTACAAATATCTTCTAAGTAGCGAAGTTGCTATCTATAACAGATTTGTGTTCTGGTAGCTTTGTTTTATTTCGCCAATTTATAATTGACATAATGGAAGGAAAAAAATATTTTTGCGAGCCCACCACGAATGCTCATTTATTCCAATTACCCGAAGACGGAAATACGGATCCAGTTATTCGGTGGCCAGAAATATTCTTTCTTTGTTTATAATTTTTTGTTCGTAATGGGATATTTAATTTTCCAACGAGAACAAGGATAATCCACATGTTTTTATTTAGATTACCGTTAGTTAATTTTAGTATCTGCTTCCTTTTTATTTTGTCGACTTTTTGGGGGTTTCTTTTAGAGAAGAATTGCGAAGTGTAAAAATAACTTTTAGAAGTGCAATGCACGTTACTTGACAAAGAATATAATATAAGTGGTGCGTCACGTGTTTAGCAAATTCATATTGATGCATTTTTTGGTATATAAAATTTACGAGCGCATATATTTTTTATACTTTTACCCTGGTGTTGTATCTAAATTACCCCTTACTTTCTCGCAGCGAGTCGGTCGAAAAATCTGCAAGTGTAAATCAAAGTTTTATACGGAAAAATATTTACTCGGAATTAAATGGGATCACATCCAAACGTCGTGCAATTTTAAAACGTATTCGATAAATTACCGATAAAAAGCGCACGGGCCGATGCTGTTTTTGTTTATTATGTAATGGAAATGCCGTCTTTACTGCAAAGATAAATAATATAAATGCGAAGATTAACATTTTTATCTCCACCGTAAAAATTGTACACAACGCAAATTGCCTTTTCTCAAGATGCAATATTTAATATTTACTGTTTTAGTGTATATGCACGATAAAAAATAAAAAAGCCAAAAGCTTTGTTGTTTAACTGTTTATGCAACTTTTATGTGTTCTCTCCAAAATACTGGGCGACAATCAAATTTGCGAGCATAAGGAAATCGTATGGTGAATCACATCTTTTACGATTTTTCTTCGGTGTATTTTAACTAAAAAATTACGAAATGGGGTCAATTAAAAGAAATTTTTCTCTTTCGATAATATCTAGAAGTTGTACGGAAAAGTAGAAAATAAGTTTCTTCGACTTATCCACCAAATGCAGTAGGAAGTTTTCTCGTGACGTTTGTGACCCAGTATAATACGCGAGGCCTAATTATAATGGACAGAAATATTTCGTTTTTAAAAGTTTATTATTTTTTTACATCAGAAAGGGCGCCTCGCTGTTTGTAAATATCGATAATTTGAGAAAAAATGTAAAGTAAATATGTACTATCGAACTAAATATTTATAAAGCACTTGTGGTATTTATCAAACTATATATGAAGCTGTTTAAATATTTTTTATACAAAGACGCCTTTTAAAAATTCCAGATCCAGATGTTCTCGAGGACTTCGTTCCAATATATGCGTTATTTATTCTTGTTTACACTTCTCTATTCAACTAGTAGTGAAGATTCATTCTAATCCAGATATCAAATAACTTTTTTTTATGTCGTCTGTTTAGAATGTGGCATGAATTTGGAGTTTGTATTAGATTACGAGGCGTTGTACAAAAAAGTAAGAAAAAAATTTATATAACAGCTCATTGATCAAACCATCAAACTTATTATTCAAATATTGGGAGCGAGTCGAAGAATAACTAATCAAAAACGTCGTACTTATTTTAATATTTAAATAGTAACGAGCTTTGAAAAAATCTAATGGCGATTTCATGTTTAATTATGCAAAAACGTGAGAATGGTGCATTTGCAGCTTTCAAAAGGCATACGCAGAATGTGCTCGATGAAACCGTAGGCTTAATTGGACAGGCTGAAACGCGAGATATTGTTTATGAAAAATTGAAAGGACGTGGTAAAATAATCATGACCCTATATTGTTTTCATCCACGAATGCCATCGAGTAGAGTGGAATACCAAGAGTTGCGGTTTTTTGTCCTCTCCAAAACTTTCGATTTTGACATAAACTCGACGTTCAATTGTTATCTTGCATTTACATCGCCGCAAAATGAAATTTTTTTCCCAAGATGAGATTTTAGCGTAGCAATTAATTCTGATATACGCCGACTTTTATGTTTATATTTTATTGTAAGAATTCACCCTAAAAACGTAATAATTTACGCTCGTGCGAGTTTTTGCACATCTGTATTTACACCCTATTCAATCAATCCCATTTTGTATAAGTATGGGAAACTGATTCACTTTATCCTTTTATGTTGTATGGGGTATCGAGTGTTGCGTTCGTTTAGAACGAGAACTGTACAATTACAAAAATGGGGTGTAAAAATTTAACGTAGCGTACTCATTTTATTTCATTAGGATTTGACTGAAAAAGCCGAAGTTGTCGACTTGAAAAACTCTTTATATGAGTCTTAAATTTTTTGTTAGGCCTAAACTAAAAAATTAAATAGGAATGTTTGTGACGGTAAAAGTCCTAGAAGATGACCAAAATATTACATTGGTTGGGATATTGGAGTAATAATCCCACTAATCCAAGAAAGACTGGACCTTTCACGGGATTAGGTAGGGTAACGCTTTATCAAGTGGTCTTTAGAATACTCTATATGGGATTCTGGTATAGTAAAAGAGAACAATATCTATAAAAATTGCTTATCGTATCGACATAATTGTGCGGAACAGAAAGAAGGCCAATCGAGGTCTTAATGCCTAAGAGCAGCCGAGAGCAGCTAACGGAAAAGTTATTGATAATAATCCAAAATGCTGTTGTTTTGAATCAATCTATAGAAGTAGGAGGGGTTTTCTGGCCGTCAATAATTATTTCCCCACTAGTTGCTAGTTGCTTTATGAACTTCATTATTTTTGAGGTTAAGATTAATAAAAAAGTTCCGCGACAACTCATCGTCCCTTTTTAAAATCGATTTCGATGGCGTTTTGTTTATTAACAAATAACTTAATTAAAGTAAAAGTTTTTTTCGCCCAAAATGTATGCGTTGTGTGTGTGTGTGTGTTACACAAATGTTTTGGAGAGAAGTGCAATAATAATTAAAGGAGTGACGGATGATTGATTACTATTTTAGTAAATATCTGTTGCTACTTATGAGCTAAAACTTGTAACTACGTCCGCGTACATATATGAATAATTAATCTTTTTCCTAAGCAGACTTGCTATAGTTTGTAATATGTGTTAATTATGCAGATTTTAATTAACAAAAACGACGAAAGCGCTCTTTAGAAACTTTCTGTATTTTGTTGTTTAAAGGAAATAATCGCAAGGGATGTTTTTTAAAAATCCCATTAGCGAGTGCTTGTGAATTTTAAATGCAAGTTGCTCGAAGCGATTAAATCGTAAAAAAGAGAAACGAAAGTATTTCAAAATTTCGTGTTTAGTTTATTTATAATATGTACGAATAATTTAAGGAAAAGCAATTTTGTTTACAAAATAACAAAATTTAATTTGTTTCTTCATAATGGAAGCTTTTTTACTCTCTTTTGAAGGTAGGCTTTAAGAATATTATTAGGTTTTTTAAGTATGCATACGTATCTATTATGAGCCGCTCTTAATTGAATATTTTGTGATATTTTTTAAAAGACGAAAGCGACTCCCCATCTTTTCGTACGTCAGATCTTATCGTACTGCTTTGTGCTTCGTTAAGTGTTTCTTAAATTGAATCCACATACACATACACGATTATGATTGTATTAAACCGTCTACCTACAGTTTATCGAGGCGCTTCTTCGTTGTACAATAATTGTGTCAGTCAAAATAATCCGGCGCCATACTCATAGAATCTCCCCAATAAACACAGCTACGTATATTAGACGTAAAAAATACGTCTACGTGGTATACGTATCTCGTAATTTTTTTAAACCGTACGTGAGTTCTTTCTCGCAAAACTTACAGTTCTTATACGTTTTTACGACAACTTATATACGTATATTTAACGTCTCAATTTTTACTTGAAATTAATACATTCGAAGCACGTATAATATACGTTTAAAATACCTCTAAAACAACCAATCGTAATTTTGGAAACACAAAATAGACGTATGTTAAATAAGCTATAGATTTAGTCATGAGAAAGCTCTTTTTAATTACGTATTTATTTAAAAAACTGCTACCACTTTTTTAACCGAATATCTTCGTATTTCAGAACCTACAACAAACTATTGAATTCAGTAATTATTGACGAAAGTTTACGGGACTCTCGTAAAAACCTAGGTAGGTTTATAATAATATGGGCCCATATGGGCGCCAATATACAGTATGCCCACTTGCCCACGGATTGTGAGTCACACAGAGGGGAAAACATGTTATTTTATATTTTTGATTTCTTTAAAAAATCCACTCTTATTAAAACCCCTGCTTGTTTTGAAACTCTGGCAACACAGATTATTTTTTGTCCATTTCGCTCCGCAATTAAATACTTATAATTTAATTTCTTCTGACTTAGAAATCGCAGTATTACTAAATCTCATTTTAGTCACACCCCATCCCAGTCCCCTTACACCTTTCTAAGATTCCAAAACATCGATTAGAAATGACTTCAGCTTCTCGTCTATGATTAAACATATCGACTTTAAAACATAGTTCGTATCGAGTGCTGCAGTTATTAGAAAATTTGAAAGTTCGTTTATAAGATTCTATTAGATATTCGTTTAAAAAATATTAATGAAGGGAACGCCTTTTAGATTGGTCGCCCGGCTGCTCATTACCAATTAATTAATTAAACAGTTTGCTACTTAAAGGCCTTTCTTAAGTACCAACACCTCTTTAACGATATTAATTTTGTACGTAGAAGCGCTGCAAGTTTTCCAGTTGGAAAACTTTTCCAGACAAGTAAAATGTATTTATGTAGTTAATAGAGGTTTTGTGGCTTCGGTTCCGTTCGATAACAAAACGTAAAAATTTATTTTTGCATAAGAATAATTGCGATGTTTAGTAATTTAACAACTCGTATTAACATTTTACCATTTAAGTACATTAATAATGTTTTTAACGAGAAAGAACTCGACGTTTTACACTCGGATAAATTTACGAGAGGAAGTTGAACATATAAACTAACAAAGGATAAAGATTAAGAGAGCCACTAACTTACGAGTTGTATATAGTTAGTTTATTAGATGGGATTTTATTGCCAAGTACCGAAAGACTTTCAAACTACAAACGACGGTTTAAAACACAAAATATCTATAATCCGAATGTGTATATTTAAGTTAAAAGCATTTTATTTTAGTCAAAAACAAAAATTTCCTCGACTGTAATACGCGACGTGTATTTTCTCTACTTAACGTTTATTGAAAATTGAATTGGGGAAAATATTTTTACGTGATTTAACAAATATTCGACGAAGAACGTTTCTCGAAATCCGAGATGAAACGTTAAAGCGATGCAATGCAATAACACTACAAGTACGAAGTTGAAAATGCCGGAAATCTGATCTACAGTAGCCAGATTTCGCGCAATGTTCCGGAAAGATCTACAGATTTCAATTAAATACCAGGATAAGAGTTCTACCTGCTAGGATTTAACGATTATTACCCAAAAAATCCCATTTAACGACTACTACTATAAAATTTTCAATCGACTTAACTCGTCTATTACAAAAACTTTTCGATCTTTAGTAATACTATTGTGTGCACTTCTTATATTGGCGAAGAAGCTCTCGTTGAATTAGAAATTCTTCTTCTTTTATATAATAAAAACAACTAACTCGTTATAAAAGGCAACGAGAACAAAAAAACATATCGCAAAGGTCAGTGCAAAAGGATTTAAAACAATAAAGAGCATTTAAGATTTCAATTTAAGATGAGTCGAGAATTGCAATAAACTTTTCCGATTTTTATAGTTTTTACCCCACAAATTGTAATTTCTACAATTATCGATAAATGAGAATGGACTTTTAAAGATAAAATAAGACGTGAATTAGTCATTATGGGGGCACCCTATTAACGAAACGTTTAAAGTTTGCACCTGTTTAAACGAGAGTCTTCTTAGGCTCTATTATGGTAGTCGAGAAATGTTCTTGAACACTTTTCCTGTTACTAGAGCACAGATCATTTTTATTTAACCAACTTTATAATCGACTATCACTGGAGGAGACTTAAAATTATTGAAGAATGGGAACGACGCGTCCTTTAGAAAATCTTTCAGTCGTACAAAAGAAAAGTGGTAGGGACCAATAATAATTTTGATGAGCTTCCTAACGTGAAGACGTCTAATATCGAGAACAGACTTTTCGGCCTCATTCTTAAGATAAAATCTCTCATAACTGGAAACATTTGCGACGTTTATTGGAGCGAAGGTGAAACCTACGTGAAGGAAAAGGCTTTTAAAAAATGAGCCCCATAAGCCATTTGCATCTTACCAAAACACTTTTTAAGCAGAAACGTCTAACTTTTGCGGCACTGAGACGTTCTTCCCTGAATTCCGCTGATATAGATCCATCCGTGTAGGCTTGTAGCCTTCTTTGGAGAGACACACCTGCGGACGGACCTAAAACACAACCGCAATGTATAAAAGGTCGACTGACTTAAGGGTAAGTGCCGAAGATGATGTTTTTTAACAAATCCACACTACTTCCACTCAAATACAATCTAGTTTTTAATCAACTAGAGGAACGGTGGACTGTTTTCATCGGGAAATAGATACAAGAAATTATAGTGGAGCGGATAGAAAATAAGTCCCCTGTATCCTGCACTTAAACCACTTAATCAGACCCATTGAACTACCTCTCCAAACGGTCTCTCCGTGCCCATCAGATTTCGAGCCATTCTACTTGTAGAATGAACTCCAGGATCCTGGCGAGAAGGCTGGTGAGGATTATCTACCAAACCCAGAGTGTAGAGATGTTTGTGTAGTCGGCAGTGTGTTTGCAATTGTTCGTAGGTTAGTTCGGGACAGCTCAGTATTTTGCCCGTTTTTTAGAAGGATCCGATAAGGCTCTTTTGTGAAGCGCTTTGACGGCAACTTACGTTTCTGGTCCATCTTTCAGTCTGTAGTTGACGGGTATTAGTTTTAAGGAGGGTATTAACGTAGTTCCGGCTGGTTTGATGATTGGCTCAGGGTCACAGGGGAAGCTTATTTGAACCTCATTTCATTATTGTCTTTTGACCCAACAGAGTATAAGAATATTGTTTTTGGATATCTGGTTCAGCAGCTCTTTGTATTCCAACAGAAGATCAGAGGTTACCTTGCGGGTGTTTAAGGCTTGCAAAGCAGCTTTACTGTCCGTCCCCTTGAATTGAGTTTGAAAAACTGAAGCATGTTTCCCCAGCAGTAGGCTTAGGCTGCTGTCGGAGCAAGCTCAGATGAGTGCACACCTACTCCAGATCCTTGTTGATTTTTAGATCCATCGGTAAAGACAAAGACAGTTATATCCGCTATATATTAGAGTTTGAAAGTCTCTGTTGAGTGTATATTTTTGGGAAATACGGTCTGCATCCATTTCCAGGAGCAGGAGGGGTAGCTTCTAGGAACACTCCTCAAGAATTTTGGTATGTCCGTAAATTCCGGATCTGACATACCGTAGTCCCCATCCCCGCAGTTGGAGGGGTGCTTTTGTTGCCATCTCCTCCACATACAGATCTTACTCATATATCTCATATTTCGTATTCGTAAAATCTTTCAAAAGCATTGTTCCATATACCTATCCAAAATTAGAAAATTCTGAGCTTTTGATGTTGCCCATTCTTGGCCCTCGACAGCACAGAAAGTAATAGTAATTATCACTTCCTTTTCATACAGGGATTTTGAAGCCCACGAGTTCTTCAAGACGAATCTTCGAGACATAGAAGTCGATTTAAATCTAGCACACTAAAAGTTAAGGAGAAGAGCTTTAAGCAGCAGCAAAAGTATAAATATTGGGGTCTACACCAAGGGAAATAATAAAAAGTGGGTAGAATTTCGTAGTAAACTCTTCATGTAAAAAGCATCTTGTTGAAACTCGACATATTATATACTTTAATATGAAATACATCACATTTTTTGTAATAAAAATGCGCAGCGTCTTTCAGCTTGTTTAAAATTGTTGGTACAATTGAAAGATTTAAAAAAGTAGTTTAAGAAAATTAATTCCTTACATTCGTAGTTGCAAGAATGATAAATTTGACTGAAAAGGTATCCGAGTATGTCATATACAGTAACTCACGACCATCTTGAACCTACCCGCAATTCATCATCGCTAGAAACACGCGGCTTATTTAAATAAGACGTACTTTTTAATATCGCTTACCTATACACCGGGACTTTGACAAATGAGCTTTTTTGTGAACTCGTATTTGGCTTTCTTGTATTGTGTTTGTCGTCCACTCACATATATTTATTGTGCAACTTGATTTATATTTGGCTTGTCGACTATTAAGAGGGTCTTTCACTTTTTTCCAAAACGACATTAGTGAATTAATGACAAATTATAAAAGTTATTGCTTTTAAGGGTGACTTTCTTTCTAACCACACTCAAATAACTTTTTTGGCGTACCTCGTACAATCGTAATCGGTTTAGATAAAATTTTATCTCTCGATTTTGCTGGAGTGTTATAAAAAGATGAGCTTACACGACATTTTTGGAAAAAAGTTATTATTATGTATCTACAATCCACATGCGACTTGGTAAGAAAATTTTATTATCAGCTCAATTTTTGTATTAGCATCGTAATTTTGCTTTGACAGCTTTGTCTTCTGAATCTAAATATGGTCGAATCGATGGCGTGTGTATCTGTGTATGGTGGCAGCTTGTGATAATGTAAAAATATGGTGCAGAGGGAGATTATGGTTTTATGCCAGCACAGGATTACGGCAGTCCACCAACCACCACTCGTTCCTTCGTACAAAAGGGTGCGTTTCAAAAAAACGTAAAATACGACGTAGTGCACATCGGCAATTCCGATATTTTCATTTTTACGTGCGGAAATTAAATAGTGATCGTTGACTTAATAAAAAAACTGCTCAAATAGACGATTGGTGCAATAGGCATCGATTGGTTCGATGCCTATTTGGTATTTAAATTATTATAAAAAAATTCATTTGCAGCAGAACAGAGCAGCGTCCAAATATCGTACGTCTTTATGCTTCTTCCCTCTCTAAACAAAATCTAGTCTAAAGACTCTCAGAGTTGTAGAAGGGTTGTTCTTTTGTTCGCCCACTAATTTTTATAAGTAGTTTTGTTTATCCGCAGCCGTTAAACAATACTCTTATTACTAATTACATAATACGACATTTTCAAGTCAATTTCATAATTCACTTTTACGCCAGAGTTGAAAGCATGAAAACTAACTGTCAAATTAATAAATTGCTGTTAAAGTCCGGTTGCGGATAAATAATAGTATTCAACTTGCGAATAATATACCATTATCTCTTTGAGATCAATTTATTAGAAAAGACAGTGTACATTTAGGAGTAACCATCACTAGTAAGGTTTTTTTTATTGCTGTTTGCTATTATTTTACAAACTTTTTGCTTAATGTCGAGTCGAGTAATGAGACGTGTTTACCCAATATCAGTCTGTAAGTCCCAAATTCTGTATCTTATCTTCTTCCTTCTTCTGGCATCGGTCAAGTCGTAGACGTCGTTATCGGTAAATTAATACGTCAGTCGTAATTGATAAATAAAACGCCAGGTGATGCCGGTTCATCTTGTTTATTGTTCAATTTTTAATAATTAAACATCTCTTAAAGTGCTCAAGGGAAGGGATAATAAGTCACGGTTTGGGTGGTTCACTGATAACTACGAGCTAAACGATGAGCGATGCGGATTTATACCAACTCAAAGCTAGAATCTTAGAATTCGTAACCTCTCTGAGTCGTACAAAACATCCACAACATCACAACATTGGTTGAGGAACTTGGATAACCCATCACTATAAGTCCTCAAGAGACGGTTCTTTAATATTTTTGCCCTGTAGATGACTTGTCTTATTTTTCCGGTTTATACTGATTTGGGATCGGTTCGAGGCCTCAGAACTCGATCTTCTATTATTTTCATTGTTATCGTTAACGTGGCGGTTTTTCACCCACCTGAGTGTAAGAAGATTATTTACAGATATCTGTCTCAGCAGCTTCATGCAAGTTTGCCATCTTAATCCACGATTAAGCTAACCGGAGTTTATATAGGTGCATATTATTAAATTTTCATTTAACACGAAAGTTGACGTTTACTCACTTTAAAACCCCAGTTTTAATTAAATAAAGCAATGCTCTCATCGACGCCGTAAACAAAAATATTTGCTTTTGGTGTTCATTAATCTTAATTTGTAAGAAAAAAAGTAAAGCCTTAAACTATTTATAACGGCAGCGCGCTGTTATAGTCTAACCATAAAGTTAATATTCCATACTCAAATTAAAAACGACTGGCAACTGAATAAATAAATGTAAACGGTGTGAACAATTTTGACAGTTATTTATCTTACCATCTGTATCTGTACACTCGTGTCAACTATCTTATCACAAATGTCAGTCACAAAAAAAGCATATACTTAATAAACGAACTGTTGTGGTGGTGATGGTGGCAGTTTTGTTAGTAATAAGATGGGTATTTGTATCGAAAAACGATTAATCGAAAATAATCTTCGTATAAATCTGAGTGCTTTCATTGAACGACAACGTAAATAGTTAATACGTTATTGAATTAGTAACCAAAAGTTAAATTAATAAACATAGAAACACACACCGAATGATTAATCGAACGAACTTTAATTTAACGGAACTCTTATTTCCATAACGAATTCCCGAATTTGCACCTGTATACGATTTTTACCTGTTGGAAATTTATCGTATTTATCGTTAGGTCGCTAAAATGTTTGTATTAATTGAGTGAAAAATCGTTTTATATTAATTATATAATTATCTTTCGGACGTACCTCTTACCTAAAAGGTGACAATTTGTTAATTTATATTCTTCGTGCTGGCTGGCTATATTTTAGTTTCATTCTTTCTCGTCGAAAAACTATAATTTAAATAATTTTTGTGATCTACTACTACAGTTGTCTGTTTTATCCCTTTAGTTTCGATGACAGGGTTCGTTTTTATCGTGACTGTCCCAAAAAATCTGGCGTCTTGTCTTGGCGTTCTTTGAGTGTCTCTCTATACCGCAATGGAAACTCGACTTCTAAAATCTCCAGAGTGAGTAAGATTTCATGCTCACGGGAAATGAATTGGATAACCTTGATACCTAATACGTAAAGGAACGTTCATATAAAGAGGCTTCGTACAAAGGTGGGATGATTGTACCCTTAAATGTGATGAACATCGGTGCGGAACGAAATTCCCTTAAAGGGATACGGTGGATGTATACGACACACGACACTTACCTTGGGTTGCACAAAACTTGCTTACAATTTACGAACGTCATAGCCTCAAAACTTAACTTAAGATTTTCACACGAATTTCATATAAAACGTTTACCTACCTGCTTAAAAGGCGACTTGCAAGTGAAATTGTAAACTCGCTAGCGTAATATACCCAACGTCTAAAAATATGACCGATGCAGGGTCGGGGCTCTCACTTTATAGAATTTTTCGCAGGGATTTTTGTCAATCGAAACTTTTTTTCTCTTTTGGAAAAACGTTCAACGTATGTCCGCAGTGTTGATACTGACTCTACTAGCGAGTTTACAATTCGCTTTAGAGTCCATTTAGCTACTTTCACTTTGAACAACATTGAGCCTATGGGGTCTTCAAACTTAAACCTCCGTCACGTTCCGTCGCGTCGCTAGGGCTTAGTTAATATATATGATCTAAGCGCTAGGGTGACGGATGGTTGATATGATGCAAGGTTTATTTAAAGTTTCTATTATGCGCCCAAACAAATTCAAAACTTAAACTTCGTGAAGCTAAATATTGTGTAAATTGTTGTTGTGTGTCGCTTTTCGAGTTACCATTACGTCTCGATAGGCCATCAAGGTTTGGAGTTGGTTTAGGATATTTAGACATCGGCCCTAAGCTGTAGGCGATATTGTAGAATGAAAAGTGCGAGATGTTCGAGTTTATGAAGAGATATTTCGTATTGTGTAAATTTCTATAAATTGCGTGCTTCCATTTCTTGCAAGCGAAATTCTAATAATTTCCTTCCAACTTCTAACATTGCCTCAATCTAAAGGAAATAATTATTTATTTAGTAAGGAACGTTTATTTTAGAGAAACGAATTTAAATTCCTTAAATATATAAAATTAAATTTAATTTAAAACAACAATATATAAGTAATTAGTTAACTAAATATTGAAAATTAAATTATAATTATTTGCGATCGTAAAGTAATCAAACAACGAATGTTATTTCAACCACTTCAACAGTTTGATATATTGAACTCGTATTTGTATTATTAATTTATTCGAGTTATGTAAATAACCGAGCTATCAATCTATATTAAGTGAATCGCAAAGACTCGCGTGTAAATTTCATAATTTTCCGTATAATTTCCAATACGAACCACCTCGATGCGATCGTTACTAACGTCGTAATACGTATTTATGCCGTCATCATATCCGTGAAACACATTGCAATTTTCACGTCACCATTTCGTCACACGAGACCTCCTCTTGTTCGTTTTTCCTCTCTTTATCGAAAATTAAACAAAAAGAATTAACCCATTTAACGTCACTTTTATTCAATTTGACATATCGAGTTCTTTCGTGCACGTTAATTTTACGCAAAAAGCGGAGATAATGTTGAGAAATTAAAATAAACGTGAAGCAAACATTGAGGTAATTCTATACAATACGTGACTTACTCATGTTTAATATATTCCTTCGATTATTTTAGGAAAAAACGTGAGAATCGCTAGTACTTTTTGTTTTATAGAACTACGATTTAATCGATTTCAAATTTAATTACGTTTTTCTTCCACACGAAAAATTAATTATCGATCACATTTTCTCATGAAGTGGGCATGAGTAAACTTTTTGAAGGAAATTATCGGGAAAAAATGAAATTTCCACGAAGTTATTTCGTTAGCTAATTACACAATTTTTTTTGCCTCACGTGGATTTGTATTTAATCCGAACAAAAAAATTGATCAATAAGCATTTTGGTTATAAAAATGCGCTTTTCTTTTCTAAAAAGAATGACTATCTCCCTAAATCGCAAACTGATTGATTGTTCTCTTTATTTGATGTTTAATCTAGCGGTTTCTAAACGTTCTCGGAGCGATCGAAGCAATTTATAAAAAAAAATTTCCGAGGTTGCTCCACTTACGTCAAATTTCAATATCGATTTTGGATTTTACTAATTAGATATTGTTCAAACTTTAATGTTTTTAATTAGAAAACAGGATCATAATATTTTAACAACGTAATTCGCGATGTAAACTAATTAGTAAATATAAGGGGGAGATGATTTTAAGTTTCTCGAACGCTCAGGAGACGAGGAATAGATGGAAACACTTTCGTGCTGTGCTGTTGTACTCGCGAACTACGAAAACTCGTCGCCTCTTTTGAAATACCCAATACCTCTCTCGGTATTTTCATTTTCTAAACTTTCGACGTCACCGTCAACCTGCCTTCCATACGACGGCAGGTTTATTTTGTTTTTAAGGGGATAGGCCAGGTCTTGCTACACGAATTTACCAAAATCTCCCTTATTTTCAATGCGATTTTAACGCGGTTTGTAAAGTAATTCTTAGAAGTCATCCCCGACAAGCGTCCAGGAGTTTTTTTAATCACCAACAAAAGTACTAATCCACTAGTGTTCTGAAAAGAAATTTCCCATGATCTTCGTTATTCGTAATCCAATTAAAATGCGGTTTTCACAGTAGTATTTGCAACTTATTTCTAAAGAGCGCACAGGAAAAAATTTTTTTTAAATTTATTAGCAGCATATTTACAATCTACTCTTTAAATAAATTGAGTAATAAGCAAATTTTTGAATTGAAAACTTGACGCGAATGCTTCTGCTAGATCGCATGGCCATCTTCTTTTCAGCCGCCTTGGTATTGGCTGATGCAGCAGTTCGCCTACATATCTGTTCTCATGGTCTTGCAGTCGCAGATTATATTTGTTGTAGAAACGCTTGAGGTGTTAGTAATGGAAAAAATGGTGTATATACTACGGTTGGAGAATGCTGTTATAGCCTTCGCAGCATACTATATCCCTCGCCGCTACGCGGTTCGGAATTTAAACAGTGCTCACGCTATAATAGCTTACTTCTCCACCTTAATACTAAGGTGGTACTAAGTATATTATATACAATATACTGTAACGAATATTTATTTTTATAATTGTTTATAATTGTTTTATTTACACTTAAAAATTACACTTAACTTATTTAATTTATTTATAACACTAAAGATTAATTTATTTAGAACTACTACCTAATTTATTTATAAATGTTTATGCACTATGAATTAAAACTGTACGATTACACACAGAATTAAGATCACTTTTTAAACACAACGAAATTCGAACTCTCACGTTTAACTTGTCACTGCGAATCTGAACTCTGAACTAAAACTGCGTCAGTTGACCGTGTCCTATTTATTTTGTCGATGAGGAACATTCTCGAAGCGTCTAGTGCGTCCCATGCCATTCCAGCGTATTCTGGAAGGTCGCCCGATAAGATGTTTGTTTACTAGAGACCGGTGACTCATGATTCTCGTTACAATACTATTTCATAGCCAATACAAAACCACTCGTGTGCCGGGCTATATTTGTCGAGTTACAGTAGGGCACTCTCTCAACTTTCTAAAAATGACTTGGTTTATTCCAGATGGAAATTATAATTTTAAAAAAGAGAAAAAATTGTGAATCGTTATGTCCAAACAGAAATTCGGCAGACGGCAGCGTTTGTCCGGCAGACGCTGTTAAAGATTCTCGTTTCATCTCAGTTTAGTGTCTAAGCGGAGAGCGAGACGTCTGCACCGAGCAACGCGTGAGTTGATTGTGAGGCAGCGTGCAAATATACTAAAACAACGCAATACTAAAGGAGCAAGGCAAAGAGTAGTAAAACTGGCCAGCTGTCACTCCTAAGTGACAGCATTAACTTAGAGGAGACTTGAGAAGTGTGAGTTTTGCTCTTTTTTCAGTTTTTCGCTTATAACGTGAAAACTATGCACTTTTTGAAAAAAAATGCTTTCATATAAAATGAGCTGCATCAAATTTTCAACAAATTCTTTCTCTTAGGTTTTTTTCTTCAGACCAACGGTTTAGGCTCTAGAGCGCGGTAAAGTTACATAAAAATAATAACTGTTTTTTTAATTTATTGCTTGTAACCCAAAAAATATGCACTTTTAAAGAAAATGGTTTTTATTAAAAAATAAAGTACATTCAATTTCTTACAAATTTTGTCTCCTGGGTTTTTTACATCAGACAAGCGGTTTGGGTATAATACACTGCAGTAAAAAACTCTACAATTAATATTTGCTAGCTCTTAGACTATTTGTATAATAAAAATATATTAGTATAGATGAGGAATAAATTAAAAGCTTGTCCTAACATTTCAAAAGTCGTAAGTTTGTTACAATTTAATTTGAGGGGAAGCTCATAGGAGCTTACATGCTTCAGGAGGCACGCATTATTGAGTTTTCTATCGTCAAAAAGGCGACGTTCATTTGTTTTTTTTGGGCTTGGCTTCGATTTAAAAATAAACCCCGCCGATGTTGTTGATTAGTCTCAAATTGTAGTTAGGTACTAAACAAACTTGTTTATTTCCACCATTTTCTTCCGAGAAAGCGGAGATGACCTTTTAAAAATTAATTTTAAAAAATAAGTAAAAGATTTTTATTTTTCTTGACGAGAAATTTCAAAATATCTCTCATTTCCCACTTCATCTTGAATGTAATTTTATTGCTAAACACCAAAAATAATTCTTTCATTTTCATTTTGCTCGGAGCAAAATAAAAATCTCTATTGTTGCTTTTCACAACTATAGTATAAAGTAAAGCTTTTTGTACATCGTCGAAAACTTGGAAATTTGATTTTAAAAAACTGATTTAAGGAATAGCCGAAAAGTTAAAATAGTTTTTTGATTAGTTTAACGAAATTAATTTTGTCATTTGAAAAATTAGAATAATAAATTCGAATTATCAAAGTTTCGAGTTGGTGTTCGAATGGACTTTTTTCAATTTACATGTTCCTTATTCGTTGTAGCAATAGTTTTGTTATTTTATGCACTATTTGGTTTTAAAATTATTTATAAAATTTGTATAATATTGTTGTTACAATATATTAAAAATCGATTAGCCAAGAAGAAGTAGGTGTAACTCGATCATTTGCATTTAACTGAAAGTTCTTGGAGTTTGCACGAATATTATATGCGCAACAATTTATTATTTCCAATTAGCACGCAAAAGTCATTTTCATGAATGATTCACGTTTAAACTTATCATCCTCGAGACTTATAAATCTCCTTTATACTGCAATGCAGTTGACTAAAATTGCACCCGAAGTTTTTTTTTTCCAAAAAGGCAAATCGCAACTTTTACTCCATTAATAAGGGGTAAAGTGATGAGATGAAAAAGAATTTTTAGAATGACACTTAACTGCTTATCTTTCTTCACGACACTCTCGCACTTCCATTCCAAATTTGGAATACTGGCTTATTACAGTCACCCCTGCTCTGGTCTCTTTTAACTCCGCTCGATTTCTTTCTCCATCCAGTTATCCAGTAATCGTTTTCCATGCCATCGGCCTTTTTTTTCTCTTTGCGGTTTTTTATTTTTTCTTCTACATTACGTTCTAGCCATTGACATGTTCTACTTATTTGGATTATGGCTATCAAATCCGCTTGCGAGTTGAAGCCAAACAGTTCTCTGTTGTTTTGTATCCTCGAGGCATCAAAGGACCATTTTTTCTAAGACGTTCAGGAGCTTTTATTATAAATCCTCGTAGCCCAAAATTAGCCAACACGTAGTACCACGGGTAGAAAATTATTGGAAATTAAAAAGAAAACTCCTTCTAGAAGAGATGCGCTTCCAAAATATAACAACTTATCTGAGTGTTTTAACCATAATTGAATTCTTCAGCTTGCTCATATTATGCCCATGTGAATATGGCAACTACAGGAGAAGAAACAAGAAAAATAATGTCAAGCCAATAACGAGAAACTTTAACAACGAGCTTTGCTGACAAGTATAGAGACCTTGGTCATTCTGGAACGTCTTTTTCTCAAATGTTTTTTGCTATAATACTACGCCGACCTCAAATAGCTGTTGTGGGTGGAATCCTTCAGGTATATACAGGCCCTAGACAAAAAACACCACAAGGGACTAATAGTTACCACATCATGTACCCTATTTGTGTTATTTTTGCTGGTATTAATTAGATGGCTGGTGTGCTTAATGCAAGAGAAGTTGAAAAAACCCTAAAAGAAGAGGAAGAAATGGTTGAAAGTCCACAACGATACGTTTTGGGAATAGAAGAAACAGAAGGTTTAGAGAATGTGAGAAAAGGTCAACGAGTCAAAGGATCGTTGATAAGGTAAAGGAAGATAAAAAAAGGATAAGGTAAAGAAACTCATCGTATTTAGAAACGGAAAAAAAGGCTCCGGAGCTCAGTATTCCAAAGTTATTCCAAAATTCGAATTCCGGCAATCACGAAAGAGGTGGCAATATCGCGTAATATTATTCCAAACATTCATTACTTTTATTGAAAAGTACTTTATATAACCAATATAAAATCACTCGTCTGGGGGCTATATTGGCCGCTTTACAGTAGGAGCACGCACTTAAAATTTCAAAAAATTGAGTCCAATTGACTAAAATGAGTAAAACTAACCGTCTACCGTTCATAAGTGGCTGCATTAACTTAGAAGAGGCTCGAGAAGGGTGGGGTTTTTGCTCTTTTTCCACTTCTTCGCTTTTAACTTAAAAACTATTTACTTTTTAAAAAAGTAACTTCTTTATAAGAATAACTACATTCAATTTCTACAATTTAAACTTCTTAGGTTTTTTTCATTGAAGGACCGGTTTAGGCGCTAGAGCGCATTCAAGCGTGACTAAGATTCCAAATCGATCAAAAAACTGATTTTCTTAGTTTATAGCTTATAACTCGAAAACTGTGCACTTACGAGAAAAGTGCCCCTATAAAAAAATAAAGCACATAATTTCCAACAAATTAGGTCTCTTATCTACCTATATCCTATATATATACGTTTTTCTGTCATACGAACTTATTTTTTACTTTGCGTGCATTTTATCTTTGTTAGTTTTTTATCGTAAATTTTTACATTTATAACACTTTGTGGTTCATTGTGATATAGCAAAGTTCTTATAATATTGCGCACAGAAATATTTTCCACATGAGTGTCCGAAATGTAGTGTGCACGTGTGTACCAATAAGTTTAATGTAATTCATCGTCCAAACGCACGTGCATTTATTTTTGCCCTACAAAGTCGTCGTCGAAGAAAAGAAATAGGTAATAGAAATTGAAACGATTCGTCATACTTGGTGAGATTCAAGGTGAGATAATCTATTCAATTTTTCATTTCAATAAAATCCTGTCAAATTTTACATCCTCATTAATTTATATCTCTTTTTATCAACGGTTTGACCTCTTTAACATCAAATTTTTTTTTCTTAGACAAGTACACGTCAAAATTAAAATCTGTCGAAAAGATATTCTTTCGATTTACCTAGTCGTAAGTCGGGGAATGTTCAATTTTAAACTGACCGAAAAATCCCTCTATACTCTGTTGTAGAGTGGCTGGCTCTGTTGTAATGGATTCGTTTGAAAAACAACTATTTCTAAAAAGTATAGCCGTGGTTTCCAAAAAGTTTTTTTAATCCACACAAGTAAAAATGTACAGGATGTTTGTACTCGATATAATATACATATTTTCGTATTGATACAAAATCGCTTGAGCTTGAACCGAAAATAAGCAAATAATGGTATATTAATCGCCCTGTATAGAAAGTTGTAATCCATTATACTTAATATTACGTCTAACGATATTTGAATAGTAAAACAATATGTAAACTTTTGTAAAGTTTTATACAAGTTGTCTTATACGCTTTTCTTAGTGAATTCATTTTAAGAAGAGGATTGTTCATTGAATGTTTTGAAGTGCATTTCACTGGAATAGCTTTAAGACCTCAAACTAAATGGAAAACTAAAGTTATTTAAAATTTTCTCATCTTTTCAAGCACGAGCTTATCTTTCAAAATCTTCGTAATAAGTAAGAGAACTCCCGAGACGTATTCGTATTTTATCAAAAACTTTTAGTAAACAACAAGTTGGATAATTTGGGACTCTCTTTGCTTACAAGTTTGAGATTATTCGAGGTGGTTATACGTCCGGATACGTGAAATTGTAACAAAAATGCAATTTAAAAATTACACGCTCGACGTATAATACGTAGTACTTACTACGTAGATTTTTTTGCTCTATGGCTATATTAACGTCTGTTGAAAATTTAAAACGCGAAATGGAGATTTGTCGTCGTGCTTTTTGTATACGATCCAACAATATAAGCGGCGCTTCGGTTTTCTGACTTTACGAACTTGCTGCATTACCGGCTATAAATTACTTTTTCGAGTAATTACCGAACAAATTTCGGGACGAACTGTAATTACCGACTGTATTTTTATATTCGACGACATTCGCAAGTACATTGTTACTCATAAAGGATTGTAATTACGGGGCATTATTTTCATTTTTAATTGTCATATTTTCGAGACGCTTCAAAAGCTACAAAAATGCACGTTGAATAGTCAAAATAGTCTTTCGAAATTACCTTTCAGTTTGAATTTTAACTGTCTCCATCCTACCAAAGAAGATTGGATGTGGTGACAGGTGCAAGGGGGAGTAGTGCCTCTTAGAACTTTTGGGTGTGTTTTATACAGCACGGCTCGCTAGACACTATACTCCATTCAAGTTCAAGGTGCAGTAAACGCCAACACTTACATGCAGATATCTTGGTAAATTACGGAATGTAAAATTTTTTGTTTAGATTTTGAGTAGGGGCTCGGTAGTGCCTAGATATTTAGGGAGTTGGAATAATATCTACAGTCAATTGCAGTCGTTATGCGATGGGCACTGTTGACACCTTGAATTTGAATGGAATATAGTGTGTCCAAGATTGAAACTTCTCAGGTCAATTTAAATTTTCGTCTTGCTGCCTGCTATTATTGCTGTTTTTCTTTAATTTTAAATTTTCTAGATTTTGCTTGTCTGGCGAGCTTCAAAGCATTTTCCTGGTCAACCTTCTCTCAACCCCTCTTAGGGCGAAACTGAATAACTTTGGATCATACTTTGCTTAGCGTCTGCGTATAATTACGTTTTCAGAATCTTTTATCATATATAGGATTTGTGGATTTGATGTTTGCTGCAAATTCTTTAATTAGGCTATTTGGAGAGCGTTTTCTTCTCTAGAATCGTTTGAAGTCCATTCTTCTTTTAAAAAATAGTTTGAATAGGTAAAAGAAGACGAACTAATTAGTACTACTCATTATATTAATTAAGTTGCATATTATTATTGCATTTGATGTAATCTCAAAGTAGTAATTGTAAACAATTTTTTGTTGGTTTATTACTTGTGCAACGGTGCATCGATGTAAATTATTTCCTAGTTGTTTGAGAAGCATCCACTTACCTATCGAGTAGCGAATGTCGATAATTCTTAGTCATATTTGAGCCGACAGTAATTAAAATCGTTTATAAGACAACAATTAGTAAAGAAAGCGTAATTTTTCTAATTGTCTCGTTATGATTATATTTAATAACAGATAATTGATACGTTTGATTGTTCGGACTATACAAAAGCATTTACATGAAGTTAATAAATGTTAATATGCCTTTTTTATAGCTATTTATAATAATTATATATTAACTTACCAATGCTTAACGATGATGTAAAAGAAAAATGAATATATTTATGCGTTCCGACTATAGTATACAGGGTGTCAATTTGAAAACTTCCCACCTTCAATGTCTTCACCTCAGTATAGAATAATAAAATTCCGCGAAATAAGTAAATTGCCTATTATACCTAGGGGGACACTTTTATCGAGTATTTGCGTTTTTCCTAGATCAACCCCCCCCAAAGAAGGTAGAATTAATCCCTTCAATCTTAAATGGGAAGAGGGGTCGAGTGGATCTACCTATGACGACTACACAAACATGCCCCTTGTCAACGACTGAAATTAAAATAATTGACCCCAAGAAATCTTGCTACGCCCCGATTAAAAATTTTCTGCAACCCAATCTAAGACTTTCAATCAATTTTACTTAAAAGCTCACTTTTCTTTGCAAAAATGTCCTCAATATATGAGGGTGCTATGGGCTCGACTATATTACTTATTATACAGGGTGATTGAAATTCGTTGTGCAACATAGGGATCTCGCTTAGTATTTCAAAAGCTTGACCATAGGTTTAAATTTGGCAAAGTTGCTAAATTCGGTGCTGAGAAATAATCTGAAAAAACATTTCGTATGTTTATGTGTTCTCGCGAAAACTGGAAGACCCCAAAACTCTCATTTTATTTTTTCATCTAATACCTATAACTTTTATATTTATTAATTTTTTAATTTTGTAAAAAATTTTCATTGTCGCTTTTTATTCTGATTTCGAATCCATAATCACCATTTCGATTAGTACATCAAATGGTGGGAGGTAATTATTGCTCTTTTCCACTCGCAAATTCGTTAGTGTGGTGATATTTATAATACGTAACATTCTCATCTAATGCGTCTAACTTCACTGCAGCAAAGCGCAAAGTATAATTTTGCGGTGCCTTACGTTAAAATTTTTTTATTTAAAACAGCTAATGGGAAACGCCGTATTAGCCATTAAGCTATTAAACAGTAACGACCCATCAAGTTTGCTGTTAAATAAACCATCGATATCTATCTATCAGACTAATAAGTAATAACCATAACACAAATGTAAGCTATTATCATAAAGTAAACTACCACAACTATCAGCACTTAAAATTTTATGGGACGAAATAACCCGTGCGAGGAAAAAATGTTTTCGATTGCCTCCTCATCTTTTTCCTTTTTCGAACGCAACAAATACGAAAATTCAAAAAATTGTTTTGCATACTTAATTTTACTTGCGAAATTTAAATAATTTTACCCTATTTCGTTTAGCGTTCCGGAAACGGAATGCATCCTGTATTCGCGCAATGAAAACGCGTACGTATCGCTTGCATCGAGAATTTTAGTAATTGCTAGTGCAGTAAAAATTAACGACGGGAAATGTGCATGAAACGTGAGCAATTGAATGTAACCATGCTTTCGTATTAAAAAAGGGCACTTGCAATTCCAACCGATATATTTTTTAACTCTCAAATGTGGATGGATGGTATTGAGTATTTGCAAAAAAGTTTTTATTGGGGATTTACGATTGGTAAATTAAAATTTTAAATTAATTCCTTTAATTTTAGTTTCTATTTTAACTCTAACAATTATTTTATAGTACCTATAATAATAAGTGCTATAAAAGTATATTTAAACGCCTCCACATGGCAGGCGTCAGTAGGGGCCAAACCACCCTTCAATATTATCTAAGATATTTCTGACGAACGATGATTGATAAGGGGTATAATCGCTCGGAAATCACGAAAATCTCTCGCCTGTCCTCGAATAAATCCACACATCTTTAAGTCTCTGTTGATTACCTGAGGTCAACATGTCAGCTTTCCATTCGGAATATTACCTAAATGTGCTGTTTGATGGTATGATGGTAGACTTTTATAGTTGTTTCTCTCAGCAGTAACACAGTGACAGCGAACTTCAATCTGGTGAAGGTGTTTTAGTTTACTGTTCTCTTCCCAGTTATTCAGCTTTTGGAGTGTATAATACTTCTTGGCTTTACTTTATATAATCTCGTGTCCCTGCCAGCTACCATCAGCACGATATTATCCGCATAACAATCAATCTTGATCTCCCTGTCTTCTCCCTGGTTAATTGTTGTGGTGTAGATGTCGTATATACTGATGTTAATACAGCAATGGGCGTTTTGAGTTAATTGCATCGACCAAATTATTTTGAAGTGCAGAGGTTATTGCAGTTCAGGTGGGGGTCTATTCTCGCAATTAATAATGATTTCAAGACTTCCCCCGTCCCGGAAAGAATATTGGATGTGGTTGGAAAGATCATCATCGATATTGCATGTTTCCTCAGTTGCCCACATCTTATACCAAAGACTGCGTTTTTATTAGGTAGCGGAGATGTCATTTAGTTCTTAGATGACGCTGTCAAGCAGTTGTTTGAGGTTTTCTCCGTCGTTGTATCTGTACGCAGTACAGATACGTGCGTAGTTGTGTCTATTCGTAAAAGTCGTTTAATGGCTCTGATGGTCGGATCCATGACGATGTTGAACATGAGGAGGAATAGTGGACCTTCTTCTTTTAGACCAATTTTGATGTCCTTGTCGGTGAAGCGAGTCTTTGTTCTTCTAGAGCACGTGTGATGGTTTCGTGAGGGATGGAGTCATACGCTTTTGTTAAACTCAGTTGTGCCGCGTCCTTTTTCTGGTCACATATCGAGAATAATTTATAGGCGCTCTCGACTCATTCTTATTTTAATTAGTACATTTAACCATCACCTCCACGTCGAAATGGAACTGTTTTACTTGGCCACCACTTTAAGAACGATATCTGTAACCAAACATAAACTAAAATTGCTTGAGGTTTAAAGAATCGAAATTGACACATTTAGACACCGGAGCACGTTTTAACTGAAAGCTCGAGACTCGGTCGTTTCTATCATATTCGAATTTAAGGTGGAAAATTAAGATAATTGAGTCATTAATGCCATTATATTTTCTCGATATTTTCAATTTGAAATGGAAATGCTATCGTAGTTTTTCAGTACGAAAACAATCTGAAATATCGAGTGGGATTTAAAGCATCCGTTCTTAGTTTAAAAACTCTCGCGTGTCAAGTTTTTTTTTATATGTGACAACGCGAAATGTTTGACTGCGAATTTATAAAAATGGTGGAATTAATCGCGGTTTAGTACTTTTCCGTGTATAGTTGAAATGTACGAGCCCCCAGGAGCGCATAAACAATGGTGTGTTGCAATGTTTTAATGAAGAAAGCAATCCCGTAAAAGCCAGAGGTAAAAATATTTAAAAGAACCCGACATGCAATAGCACAATTAATCTGATAGCTGTAAAGTTAAGAACCAACACACAATAACACTGACAGTTTTACTTATTTAGATAAGAATAATACAATTTTTCAGTGTGGTCTCATTTTTTCCTTTCCAACTCCCCCTTTGACGCTAAACTCTTTCCAAAGCGCTCTCTCACGCGAAAAAATTTAGACTTATTCGACGGCGAAATTTTTGTTCGTAAGAAAGTGCAAACGCAAAGAAAATTACATAAAAGCGGACATATGTCAAAAGGACGTCTTTGCTGCGAAATCACACATAAACTCTCAACAAAACTTATGCAATTGAGCTTAACGAGCAAGGTTAAAACACTTCAAACATACACGACACAAGAACACGAACACTTGAACTTAGAATGGGAGAGAACTCGGCAATTATTTTGAATACGTATTTCAAGTTTAAAAAGGGCCCTTCTTCTTATTTTGACGTTGATTTATTTAAAAAGTTTTACGCGCTTTAATATTACCGTGTTTTCTTGCACAGGTTTTTTTTCGTTTAAGTTATAAAAGGAGATAATTTTTTACGTTTTGCAAGAAAGAAAAATTTAAGTTTCGGTATCTACTTTGTGACCAATCGACTAATCGGTATTCAGAGAAACGCCATTATACGAGGTGTTTATGGTCTTGTTTTTCTTTCTAAAGGGCGATGGGACGGGTCATCAAAGATAGAAAGTTAAAATTTCCATTTAAATATTCAAATAGCGAGTTTAAAGGATACTTGCACTCGAATGAATACCAATACTTTACGCTCAATTTTCATCTTAATCCGAGTACTATTATTATAGCATAGGAGCTATTTGAATAAATTATCCTAGAAGTCTGGAATAATCGTTTTAATTAATTATGTGCTTCTTCCACGTATTTTTCAACGTTTGCTTTCGGTTCAAACCCAAAGAGTCATACAATCGTTTGGACTCTCCCTGTTCTGCCAGCCACGTTTGAGAACACAGCTGATGTCCAATCAATGATTTGACAGATAGGAAAACGTACAGGCACATCTAAGACGCTTTTCCATTATATTCTCATTTGATTGGTTGGAAAGCTATTTGGATAATTCAGTTTGACCGAGTTGTTTATTTAACATTCGATCCGATACCGAGACAATAATTTTGTGTATTTTGTATGAGCTTGTGAGCACAATGATATCTGGAGGCTGTACGACAACTACATGCACGAATAATTAAATTTACGACAGTCATAGTCGAGTTATTAAATTCCGGTATTCGCAGTTCTGGATGCTAACTGCCTAATTCCGTATATTTGCTTTGTACGTTTGGCTGCGGTTCTCTTAAAATCGTAATCCAATGGCACACCAGTTATCTTTTCAATGTACTATTCATATTTACCGAGAGTAATGACAAAGATATTTGTTTCCGGTGTGGTCGTGGGTTTCTTAGTAGTTTGGCATACTTTGTGATTATCTATGTGATCCACTATGAGAGTAATAAGATAAAAGTAGGCATCGCAAACTTATTCGTATATTAGTAGAATTTTTGGACATTTATTTAACTAAGGGCCAGTTTTACAATCGCGGTATAATCAAGGAAAGCTATTCTAGGTGTAAAACGCAAAATTATTGTTTAATCAGTTTCAGTTGATTCGTATCCACCTACGTACTTAGGGTCCCCCAGACCGCTCGCCAGTAAACCACGTTAACTGCATCTTCCTCAAGAATATCGTAACAAGCGTTTTCCACGTGATCATTAGATTAACAAAACGATTTTCAAATCAATTCTTTCCGTGAGTCATTAAAACTGGCCGAATATCTTCGTTTATTTATAGATACCTAGTATTTTTCTACCCTGGATATAAAAACGACAAATAACGGTCTAAAACTACGTTATAAAGCTCGACATCAACTCCGTTTTTTAACCGAATATACTAATTATTACTAATTAGCAACGTTAGGTATCTGAAAATTTTATGCGTATAATATAGGTATATAGGTAACTGTGTTTATTGGGACCTTTTCTTTGAAGTTTTGAGCTATTTATTAGTCTTTTCGGCACTTTGAGTTATAAAATATCCGACCTGTGCGATTTATTTCATAAACCAATCGTACATTTTTGTTATTTTTTATTGAAAAAAATGTTATAGCTACAATTCGCTAAAATGTATTTCACTTGGCGATTTGTCTTAACTTAAAAGTTACGACCCTTTTTGCACCATCGCGCGAGTATAGTTAACATACACCGAAACACTTTTATAAGCAACAGTCTTCACTTCCTTCAACTAACATTCATTATAAGCTATAAATTTGAACCCTCGTGTGAGATTGCATTGTGCATTAACTTCCTCCTTCAATGTCGGCATTAAAGGTGCCATAATTTTTGTCTTATCCTTTAACCCTTAACCGTTATGTTTATAAGGGTCATAAGTTTGGTTTCCTAAAAGTTAATTGCTACTAAAATTCGTCTAACAACTCGACTGGATATGTTTCAATAAATATTATAGGTCGTTGTAACAAATGCACTTAAGCAGTTTTAAGTGTGAGTAAAATGTTATCGCCCAAGTAGTAAATCTTGGAAAAAAACTAAAAATCGCCGTAAAAACCAAAAACCATATTAATGACCGTACTCATCCAATACCGTCTTATGATTTAAAAGGATTACCGAATAGGAACGGTTTAAAAGATCAGCATAAAACCCAAGCAGTAAAAAATAAAGAAAAATACGTCGAACACGAAAAGCAATAGAAAGTCGTGACCGTCCCTCCTCCGGTGGCCCATTCCATAACAGCGGGGCAACAAAAATGATGATTAACGATTGGTAACACAGTAGTTAGATCGGGAGATACATGTCGTTAAATATATTAGCGACAAACTTTGAATAGAGCCGTTGTTGTGTTGTTTTATTATTTTAGCCGATTCAATTTGCGTTTCTTGAGCGTCGCATTAAACCTTTCTCTATTAACCATTGCAATTTAGAAAGAGAAAGGTTCCAGGTCGGCGTAGGTGAAGCTGGGCGAAGCCGAAAGACTTTTTTCCTTCCATCCACTTCGTGACTCGGTTCAAAATTTATAATCCGCAATTTAATATTTATCCAGACCTTTTGAAATTCTTATACTGTTAATAAAATGGCGAATAATAAAAATTTTTAGTGCATCTTTCGAAATTGCCACTTTTCTTGACCATTTTAAATCATTATCTTAATGATCCCCATTCGTTCTTTTACCATAAAATTGTAATCAACTATATGTAGCTTTAACACAATTAATGATTCTTGTCGATTTTATGTGCTATTTTTGCAAATAAAATATTTTACAGTTACTATTCGTCCCCATTCATGATGGTTTAATTCTATTTTGTGGGGTCTTAAAAGTTAAATGGTCTGTTTCAAATTTTATTTATCTAAAATGTTTTCATCAACTATAATTGTTTTAACTTTATTGTTCGTGGGTTGTAAAATTAATTAATTTAATCGGAGGACGCAATTTTTTTAACTGGCGCATCCAGAGAGCTCCTTCGCTTATTTTCTCTAGTATGTATTAATAAATGGCTCTATATCGATACGTCTTTTCGTCAACCTAAAGGTCGCATCGTGTATAAAATTTAATTTTAGAGCTGGTGAATGAGCAGGCAGAGGTGTCTCTCGTAGAAAATACCAATAATTTCTATAACGCGTGGTTTATACAAACCGTAGTATTATTTTTCAGTTTCAAACTAACCTCGCATTATAATAACAGACAATTAATCGCGGATTACATTTATTATTTTAAATTGGCTAAATAAGCATATCGAAGAAGTTCCTCGAACGACGCTCCATGGAGCATCTACAAAAAAGTTATGGATAAACCAATTTGCAATTAATGAACATTAATAATAATGAAATAAGAAACCTAATAAGCGACGATTAGAAGAGAGAGAAGAAGGTATAAAGATGCCGTTATTTCGCTTGCAATTTTAAGCTGTTGATTTCGATTGTAATTGCAGTATTTTGACGAGTTCACTGACTGACTGGACCCGCACGTATTTCCTTATACGTGACCTTGAACGTCATTAATTTGGGAAACGGGTCAATTAAAAAACTCGATTCGTTGTCAAAAACAATTAAATGGCTTTTTAAAGACCTACGAGTTTATTATTTTCGTTAGATTATCAGATTTTTCTAATTAGTTCCGAAACTTTTAAGTCGTCGGTTGTATTTTCTCTACACAGATACACAAATACACATTTTTAGATTAAAACTTTTCGCAAAGAATACAAAATTTCAGCAATACAAACTTAAATAAATGTCATAACAAAAGATAAGTTACTTATTATACTAAGTTGTAGACAAATATAAACTCTTTTACAGTCAGGATTTCAGGATAATAAATGTATGGAACCTTGGATAAACGTAATTGAGTGGTATTTTACAAATTTAATATTTTTGTGTACTATAATACTTCTTGCTTGTTATATAAATTATTTATTCGGTTTTGTATAAGCACTTTGCTTGCTCTTTTCTCATTTGTTTATATACAAGGTGTACTTATAACCTGATCAGGAGTGTAGCAGGGTAGTGGCGATTAACGTATTAAAAAAAGTAAACTGACCTGATTAACATTACACTATACTTTGAAGGTAATTCGGATAATTCAGTTACAGGGACATCTCTTGGATGGATTGGTCATAGGAGGAGCTCAAGATGTACAATAAGCGGGTCGCCCATTATTTTGGTAAGTTTTTGATTAAATCGTGATTTAAAAAAATGATTAATTATCGCTTTAAACTGCCGATAACACCATTGCAAAAATTATTAACAAATTATACAGTGCAGAGGAAGTCACCGTCGATTGATTTTTATATCGCATTCTTTCACCTCCAGCAACCCCTACTTAGAAATCTTTAATGGCAAACCTTAATGTGTAATACATCATTTTAAATGGCATCAAAAACCCAATCCTTCAGTGAAAATAGAAATAGGATCTTAATTTCTTGGGATACAGTACAATATAATGTCATGTCTTTGAAAAATATTACCAAATGGCTTTCGTTCTCGGCTTATTATTCTTTTAAGGTAACGGTCGGTTTCCCTTTTGCGTCCATAGCACTCCCCAGATAGATATAGCATACCTCTCAAACTTGAGTCCGTATTTACAGGCATTGTGGACACACTGTGTATTTCAAAAATATGCAAATAGCTAACTACCCAACTAATTAATATGAAAGCTCATTAACTTAATGTGTTATAACTTATAATTATAAATGTGCCAATTAATTAACCAGTAAAGAAATTAGCCGCCCTTACAAAAAATATGTGTGTAGAGAATGAGATATTTTTAGTGAAATAAAGCCATTTTATGTTATATATTAGTTTCCGGTTATTTTTATAAAAGGCTCTATTATTAATATTAGTTGACATATCATTGTAGGCACGCGACGTATCTTACCATCTTAACAAAAGAAAATGACATTTCTAGAAATTGTGTTCCAAACCCTTATTTTTCCAACTAACCCTTACTTTTGGGTCTGTGTAGCTTGTCGATTTTTTTTAATTTCCCTAAAGGTTAATTCGAAAAAAAAATATTAATATAAAATCGAGGAAAGGAGCTTTAGTTTAATTTTTGAAATTTAATTAATCGACGTTGTGCTACTGCGTAGTCGTTATTTTTCGGGGCGGTTTATTAAAGAAAATATCGAGAGGCTTCCCCTTTTTCTCGAAAATAAAATAAATAACCTTAAACATTCTGTACAGATACTTTCTCGGTTATGTTATATAAGAGACGGTCGAATCACTGCTATTTCATACATATTACATGACCGTTCAATATCAACCGGTATATTATTTTATATACAAACTGCGATTTTCTCCTGTCCGTGGTCACACGTGGAAACCTTTTCTAGATCGTTTTATTATCTATTTTCGAACATCTTCATGTATAGAATGATAAATTATGTGTATAAGTACCTCCACTTATTAATGCACCCAAAAAAAAATTTAAAAACGGAAAAAACATCGGAAAACGGAGGAAAAAGCCCAAGTCGTTGTCGTTTTTAATACATACGTTGGAGTTTTCAACATCGACTGAAACCTATAGGATATTAGATGTAAATACGGAAGTAGGTATCTCAAGGCTCCTCTATATACTAACTCTTATAAATAATTCATTTCGTTTTCGTCATGGAAAACTCAACTAAATAAATCACCGGAGACACTTATTGAAGTTATTGTAATTTGATTACGAAAATCTTGCCGAGTTCTTATATTTTTCCGAATCAATTTTCACCACTTCGCAGACACTTTTTTATTAATTCCAATCGAATCGTTTATTAACGATGATCTATATATTTTTTTTATCTTCTAACGGTTAAAATATTCGAAATTGAAAATTGAATAAAGGAAGATTTCTGAATATACTACTACGATTTTTAAAGACGATGATGGGTAGATATTTCGGCTTTGATTTTCCACACTTTTGGGAAATGCCGTTTCGTCTAGTTTCTTGATAATATTTCCCTCACCGACTGAAATAACTGCTTTATGCAACATTAGTTAATTCGCGTGATACAATACGTTATTCAAGTCGGTGCAATACAATGTGAGGGAAACACTAATATAGCGACTAACCGTGTATTAATTTTAATTCATTTTTTGTTTGCGACGGTTTTGAAGCACATTCTAGCTATTTTGAATTAAGAAACTATCTCATTGCCTAAAATTATGCATTTTAGGGAATCCCTCGCACGCGAATAACCGTGTAACTTGTAGCCGAGCGACTAATGCCGGGTTAAATTATCTGCGACCGATTGATAAAACAAAAAAATTGATATATTCTCGTATTTACGATTCCCTTTCCTCCCAACTCGTTTTAGCTGTCGGGCAATTTTCAAAGTGTCGTAGTTTATAAAAGTTGCAAGAGAGGAGTTGCCAATTTTTACAAAAATTTTCTCTTAAGCAACCGCACCTAGAATCCAAAGAAATGTAGTTAATTTTAATAATAGTTATATTTCCATGCTTGTAATAAACGGATAGGCGTTTGGACAGATAAGAAATCAACACTTCGTTACGATTACGAAAAAAAATTAAACACCCCGAGGACTTGTGCACTGCAAAGCGCCACCATCACGTGGGCGTTTCATCGTTAATGAAATAAATTATCATTTTAAAATTCGATCGAGTGTGACCGTTTTTTAAAGTAATTCCAGCAAATCGTCCGTTAACTTCATGATTACCCCCAAATTTTTATTTCTCTTCTGTCTTATATTATAGTCCATTGCTTTGATTGCTATAATTTTGTTACAGTTTAGCTTTGGAGGCATCCGAGTCGTTTTTTTGTACAATTTTGAGCTCGCAGACCTTTTTTTCGAAATTAATTTTTAACGTGAAGATTCGTGTTTTTCGTGGCCCATTGCTAAGGAAAATTATACGAGTGCGTATAGTCACGATTTTTAATTTTTTTTCCTTTTGATTTAGAATTTGCACGTACAGTTTTACCTAAAGACACAAATCTTTGCTCGGGAGGTTTAATTAAGTAACAGTAATTAATTTATTTCCCCAAATATTTGCTCTACT
Organism: Malthinus flaveolus; assembly: GCA_950108345.1. NCBI lineage: Eukaryota > Metazoa > Arthropoda > Insecta > Coleoptera > Cantharidae > Malthinus > Malthinus flaveolus. The sequence goes on from OX467285.1 coordinate 95,115,911, forward strand.
AACAATCGTTAAGGTATGCATTGAAAAGTATGGCAGTAGACGCGTAATTTACCAAAAAATGGGACGTACATTTAAAAAAAGTCTGATGTTAGTATCGAGTAGGTACCTATTATTAAAAAGGAAAGTTAAAAATCAAAAATTTAAGCTTGGTCTCAGAACAAGGTCAATTGAACTTAAAATATATTTTTTAAATGCATTTGGTCGAAGGCAAATTTTTATCGCTTATCAATATTATTGTTCTCGCGCTCTCTCGGGAGCCGATTAATAATTTGAGCATTCTAATTTAGTTGTTCGGCTAAAGAGGTGCAAATTTGTATAATTACTTTGTTATTAGTCCCAATTAGTGTCGGATTATTACAATGTAACTGTGTAGTGATGATCGTTGTGTAAATTTAATTAAGTATTTCCTAAAGGAAATGCATTTAAAAAATCGTAAGTAATTGCGTGATTGATTTTTGTCGTGTATTTATTACTATCGTTCTATAATAGGGGCCATTTTGACGACCAACTTCAGGTGTTTCGGTTTATGTATAATGATGATCGTTGTGTATTAATGAAATATTTTGGTGCGGAAAATGAAATCTTAGAAATTGTAAGTAATTGCGTTATCGATTTTTTCTGTGTACTTATTGGTATTTGTATCGTATCTGTTTTTGTTAACGCCGGCCGGATGCTGAAATGATGCGTCTTTCTGCATTTAAAATGTGGCCATTTTGATTGTTGTTAATATTTTTAGCAAAACAATAGTACATTGTTTACCGGGTAGGAAAAGCTTAACATTCCTGGACGACTGTGAAGATTGATAAGTCGAGGCGCAAGCCGAGACTTAGCAACACAGAGTCCAGGAATGTGGCTTTTCCTACGAGGTAAACATACTATTTTTCCGCAAATCGTTTAAAATTCGACAGATATTGATTGATTTAAAAAAAAACGCGATAATTTTATTCCCAAATAAATGGTGCTTTGAAATTCCTAATAAAATTACTTGGGTTACTATGGAAACGTATTGAGGTTGAATTGTCAAACTTGACGCTTATAAAGTTAATTGCTGGTGTTCTCGAAAGTAAAATGATAAGTGATGATGAAATTTCCATTCCTGGGACTCCTCCAGAGCTGGTTGAGGCAGTGAATACTGCTTCATTAGAATTATTGCCAAAGAAATCAAGAGAAAAGTACGAAAATGCATACAGACGTTTTATGGATTATCGCATGAGTAAAAATACGAGTTCTTTCTCAGAAAATGTTGTAATGGCATACTTCCTAGACCTTTGTTTAAAGATGAAATCTTCAACATTATGGTCCAATTATTCAATGCTGAAGTCAACCCTTGCACTTAAACACAATGTAGATATATCTACATACTCAAAACTTCGTTCTTTATTGAAACGGCAAGCTCAAGGTTATAGGGCAAAGAAATCTAAGATTTTAACGAAGGAAGAAATTGAAAAATTTATCCAGGAAGCTCCAGATAAAGAAAATTTAATGATTAAGGTAATTTACAAGGTTTTAATTTCTATTTAGATTATAGCTTTATTTATTTTTTAGGTGGCTGTAATATTTGGTATTTCTGGGGCCTGTAGAATGGATGAGTTAGTCCGAATGACTGTACACGATATAGAAGACTTAGAATCTAAGCTTTTAATCAGCATACCTGATTCGAAAACCAACAAACCAAGATCATTTGTAATTAATCAGATCTACTTGAATGTTTATCGAAAGTATGTTTCGTTAAGACCAGAAAATATGAACAGTGACCGATTTTTCTTTAAATATCAAAGCGGAAAGGGTTGTAGACAAGTGGTAGGAATTCATCAATTTAGAAAAATGCCCAAAATAGTTGCTACTTATTTGAACTTGGTAAATCCGACAGAATATACTGGTCACTGCTTTCGTCGGTCTTCTGCAACAATATTGGTTGACTCTGGTGCCGACATAACTAGTTTAAAGAGGCATGGCGGATGGAAGTCATCAAACGTTGCTGAAGGATATATCGAAGAATCGCTTAACAATAAGGTTGAGGTGGCAAATAAAATTTTCACAGTACAAAATATTCAACAAAATGACCCTACCAACCTTCATGTTGTCCAAAATGTTTCTCATAGTTCTAAGAGTGTTCCTCCAATGTTCAATAATTGTACTAACTGTCAAATTACTGTAAATATGACAAATTGATCTTAAAAATGTATTCAGCAATGACTTGATGTTTTCAAAATATAAATTAATTCCTTATAAGCAATGTGTTTTCAATCATTTATGTAGAACACTAACAACTGTACGGAAATATCATTTCCTTACTGTAAGGAAATGACATTTCCTTACAGTAAGGAAGTCCTGACTTTTTCTTCAAGAAATTTTGACAGGAATGTCAAAATTTCCTAGCGATTTGCGGAAAAAATTATTTTTGCTACTACCATATTATACTACCTATTACAATTTTTTTTTAATTTTTGAAGTTTGAAAGTGCACGCGGGGGGTATTATTTTATTTTTTATAGCGGTTCGCGATCTAAGAGAAGGCATTTTTGAATAATAATATTTATAATCTTCACGTCGACGTCGAATTTAAGAGTACCTGCGGATTGTGGTTGAATTCGTATTTTGTTTAGATATAATTTCAAATCTTTGTATCCGTTTGGGCCTACCACAGGCACCTTTAAGGAAAAAATAGCTTTCTTTCCTGAAAAGGGATTTTGAATCAATATGAAGTCGTAAATCCAGGGTTCTCTTTTCCGTGAAGAAAGAAAAAACTGATTTCCGTTTTCCTTAAGAAATACTTTTTTTGGAAATGTGGTAAAATTAAATGTTAGATAACCAACCGTATTCATTGTTATTGTTATGATTATTTTCAATTTAAATTCGGAGTGGTTTCTAGAGTAAAATTTTTGTGGTCACCCACAATCATAGGCTATGATGTCTATTTATTTTATTTTTACGGCTGTTGTAGCTTCGATGATTTGGTACTAGATGTTCTTGTTTTATTTTCTTTGTCATTTTCAGAATATATCCAATTGACTATATGACTGATATTTGTTTGAAATCTAATTTAACATTTTTATTTATACTAAAAATTATTTGGTCTAAAAAAAGTTTTTTAGTTTATTTTTTAAATGCAAGTATCAAATTGACGTAGGAAAAGTTGAGTTTGTCTATATCGCTTCTAATGTATCGAGTGATACTGTATTTTTATTTCTATCATGTCCAATTTTTTTAGATTTTTCTCTTTATGTAGGATTTTTGAGTCCTCAAAACTGAAAATGTGCGATATAGCCATAAAGGCTAAAATAAAAGTTAGTAAAGATAGAGAATTTATTATTGGCCGAAGCTTTCCGAGATCCGAGATTATAGATCATGGTCTATGTTATGTTGTTTTAATTGCTGTTTGTTATTGATAAAGAATTGGACAGATAAAATCTGTATTATTTTATAAATGCACTCTCTCTCTCTCAATAAATGTACTCTTGGGTCTGAGATGCCCATTGTCTCGGCGATGTCCCTCACTTTCACTCATCGGTCTTGCATCACGATATCCTGGATTTTTTCAACATTTCTCAATTCCTTGTCATTAGAGGTAGGGGTTTAAGGGCTAATGGGCCGTGGTCAAAACGTTCTATTTGCGATATACTCGTACCTGACGTTTCGCTTACTGCTGTGGTGAATTGGGTGAATTTTGTGCGGCAGCAATCGAACTACTCACTGATGCGGTGATGCGTGTCGATTGGGTACATCAGTATTTATAGTCTTGCTTGTTTTGAGTTGTCCGACTTACCACCTCCAATACTCGTATCTTCGTATGAAATATTGAAATTTTGCAAGTTTCGACCATTTTATTACTGTTACAATTCATCATCATCATCATCATCATCATATTTATTGAACATACTCGATCATTATATACACAGAATATAAAACAAAAAAGCGTTCAAATGGCGTGGATATCTCATAAAGAGTTTTTCAATCCACCCACAAAAAACAAAACACAGAAAACACTAAGCCTGCATAGCAAGAAGTTCTCGTCTGAGTGCTAGTTTGAGTGATGCCAGAGACGGTGAGGTAAAAACTATAGGGCCATACTTATTAAGAAAGTATGGCGCCATGTAATTAAACGAAGATTTGAATTTCTCAGTTTTAAACTGAGGGATACAGAAACTCTCACCGTATCTGAGACTCAGACCATGCACATCAGAACGTCTTCGCAAACAATTAAGTAGGTATGGAGGTTCACTATAAGTTAAAATTCTGTACAAAGTACAACAAAACATGACAATAAAGCGATATTCCAGCTTCAAAATACCCGCAGCAGCGTATCGTGGAGTAATACGCTCCCAAGGTCGAATAGTACCAAATGAAAAACGAAAACACCGATTTTGCAATACCTGCAATTTATTTCTGTATTCGGCCGAAAGATAATAGTAGTACACGCTGCTGCAGTAATCTAGAAGACTTAAAACAAGCGCAGTGCAAAGTCTCCATTTTAGATCACCGGGCAACAAATTCTTAAAGTGATACAATAATTTCAGCTTCGAATAAGCTAAAGCGCATTTTTTTACTGCATGGCACTGAAAAGTCAAATGGGAATCAAAATACACCCCCAGGTTTTTAACGCACTCTGAGGGTGACAAAACGACTCCTTCCACAGTGACAGGAACGGACAACAAACACAGAGCTCTCTCACGTAAAGTTTTAGTCCCGAGACACAGTAACACGCACTTCGAAGGGTTGAGCTTTAATCCGTTAGCTTTAGACCAGGTAGAAATAGCCTTTAAGTCCTTAACTAACATATTAGCATTAAAATTAATGTCCGAAGGAGAACAGGAGCGATACACTTGGGTGTCGTCGGCGTAGAGATGAAGAGACGACCCAGATCCGGGGTGAGTCGCGATGTCCGAAGAAAAGATAACAAACAAAAGGGGGCCCAGAATACTACCTTGCGGTACTCCGTCACGCACCCCGATCCCACGCGAAAATACATCGCCAACCCTCACGAACTGCTCACGACGGTAAAGATAGCTACGAAACCACGTAAGAACACTTCCCGTACATCCATAGTAGCGAAGCTTGGACAGCAGCAGCAATTGAATTGAATATTTGTGTTATTCCTAAATCCCCCCCCCCCCCAAGGCTTAACCTCTTAAATCTGAAATCAGAAGGGAAGTCGAGTGTGGCAGCTTTTTTGAAAGCTCCTCCAATTGCCTTTACAACGATATGCTAATTTGTTATTTTTGGATTTTGCTTGTTGGTATTTTATTTCAGTTTGAGCTCATTTAAATTTTTGTAAGGCCCGGGGCGTACCTACAGCTAATATCGCATTGTGAAATAAAAATTGTTTTCGTAAAATTTAATAAATTGCCCCAAGTCTTTTTATATATACCGAAAAAAGAAACTTTGATTATTTTTGACAATATTTTTCTCTCCAAACCGTATCTCGTTTTAGTCGGCCTTTCCTTCTATTTATTATTCTGGCCATGTTTCGACTAAGTAAAAAAGATAAATTTAATATAATGAGTAGATAACGAAAGTTGTAAACTTATATTTACTCTTTTTTACCCCAAATTGGTTTAGATTAATTTTTTGGTAGACAAAACAAATTATACGGGACCTATCCGATTATTCCAAATAATTTTTTTAATGTTCCACCTTTTAGGAATATTTTATCGATTCATAAGTTTCTTTTTTAACAAGAAAATTCTTCTCTCGTTAAATAGGTACAGAAAACGTGGAAAAGATGGAGTCGTTTTAGTTAGTCGTGACTAGAGTTATTCTGGTGTTAAGATCTTGAATGTCTAATAGTAGGTACTTACTATTGAAGTTTTGAAAACTTCATTCTTTAAATATCCCCAAAGAAAGGGCATTAAATCTGAAGATCTTGCCGGGCATTCTAGTGCACCTCCTCTACCAATCCATTGCCCAGGAAAGTTTTCATCGAGCCAATTTTCCGTCTTAGCTCTTAGTGTAATATTTTTCAGACATTAGATTGTTCTCAAGAAATTATCAGATTTAAATTTTATTTTATACACGGAAGGTTTAGGTTTTTGATTCCCTTCAAAATTACGCATCACACATTAGGAGTTGCCATTAGAGATTTCTCAGTAGGTGTTGCTGGGGGTGAAAGGGTGCAACATAAAAATTAATTAACGATGGCTTTGAAGCTCCCCCTTTTTTTCTTAAAAGCGTGTATCAATTAGATTTCGAGTTATTCCAGGTGGGATGTTTTCAAATGAACACACTGTATAAAAGTTGTCTGTTAGAGAATTCTTCTATTTTATGAGAATTGGGTGGTGCATGCCACTCTACTTATCGCACAAAATTAGTGAAATATTGAGTTGCTACGTCCAAATCATCGGGATATTTAATTTTAATATTCAAAGAGGTCGTTTGAAGACCCTAATTTCAAATAAATCGATTATTTAATAATTTATTTGAGTTATGCCATTTGTGCATAATAATGTCGGTATAAATGTTTATTTAATTCGAATCTTTCCGTAAAGGAGAAAATTTCCAAATCAAATGAAGCGGAATTATATTAATAAAATCGGTTTGTTAGTTATTCTGATGGCCAAACTAACGATTACGATATATACGTTTAGGTCGTTCATTGCCCCCTTATCACAAATTTTGATAAGAAATGAACGCTTTAATCATCACACATGTTTATTTCAATTGTTTTTATGTACACTTTGGTTAGTTTTAATAGCCCGTAGGCACACGATGTGGTTCGTTTCTTTGCCACTTTTGGCCATTATCGTGTATTTGTTGTGGGTCGAATTTTCATAATGCACATCTACGATTTATTCCCGTAACCACTACCTTGTGGAAACAAATTCAAATTCACCCAAATTCGCTTCCGTATTAAATTTGTACAATACTCTGCTCTAGACAGCCCACATAGATGAATAATTTAAGAAATTTACATCACAAAAAAGATCGCCTTTGACCTAAAAAATTAACAGTTAACTTATCTCGTATAATTTTTAATTTTCCAAAGTCGAAGAAGGGCTTTACTCGTACGTGTAAAAAGATGTTATGTACGAGTTATCTACGTCGTATTTGTTTTACCCTCATTTATATGTAAATGAATTTAGTTTTGCGAGTTATTGCGTAAAGTTATTTTTAACGTTAGTTCGCGATTTTATAAAGGAAGTTAGCGAGAGATGTTAATTTCCCAAAGTAGCAAATGAGTTGATATTAGTGCTTTACTGACGCCGCTATGTTCCGACCAAAACTTAACTCTTAGATCATTATCGGCCTGGAGCTAAGATAGCTGCTATGCTAATGTTGTTAACTAAACCATAAACAACCACCAAACTCAACATAATAGCTTATACATTAAACATACAATGATACAAGATACATTTGCATAAGATGTAGGGAAGATGTCACAGAATTTACCGAGAATAACAAGTTTGGAATTTGCTTACGTTTAAATGAAAAGTTCCAATTTTACTATTTATTTTTGAGACGAATGAAATTTATATCGAGTCTGGCATTAGAAAAGTGATAAATGTTCACCATTCGGCAACGTTCTTTTTAGAACTCTCGAACATTTTTATATACCTTCTCACCCGGTACAACTTTATTATTTCCACGGTATCTGCTTTACCATTTAGCCCTTCTTCGTTTTTCTATGCCACGTATCACTTTCCTCTATCTTCAAGATTCATGAGCATCTTCCTTTGCCATATAAGTAAGGTCTTATCCTACGAATACTAATAATAATTATTACATACTCCAAAAGCGAGTCTGCCGAAAGTGAGCTACCCCAGGTCTTCAGTCATAGTCACAGGTAATAATAATACGATTTATTGGCCCAATTGGAATTACACATTTTTAAGAGAAAAAAGTAAAGTCCAATATGCATGCCTTGTGACACTTCAATTGAGAATCACAAGATGCTTATTCAAATAGACGTTTGGGAACGTCTTTTGCTCTACCACTAGTACCCCGAACAAAATGAAAACTACAAGAAGTTTTCTGCAATTTTAGTTTAACTAATTTTTTTTTGTTTTCTTGGAGTTACAATGAAGCTTAAGATTTGGGAAATATATTTATTGGAACGGTAGGTTCTTTTCTATATTTAAAGAATGTTCAGTAGTCCTTCTTTGAGACGTGGAGATTGGAGGTGTTTTGCATTTTGCAGCTGTATGTCCATAGGTAACAGTTTGTTTATTTTGATTGAAGAAAAATTCGGTATTCATCTTCTTCATATTCTATTACTATAGAGTTGGGAATACTATCTAACTGTTCACGGTTTTCTACAACTATGTATGTAATACTTTTAAACTGATGCCTCGTGCAAGGGCGTCCTAAAAGATTTCTTATTCATATATTATGTATCTTCGGAAAGTAGTTATACGTGGGCATATTCTGTGTTTTCTAAAATATTCTAAAATATTCTAAATTATGTTTTCTTGAAGGTAAAAATTTCAAAATTGATTATTTTTGTGTATTTGCAAGTTGCCACATTAACGTTTTCGTATAACACCAATTCAACACAATTCGTAAAAATTTCTTTGCAGGAATTGCGACCTTGCGGACATAAGTATGCGCCAAACAACCTATAGTGACCAATAATTATTTTTTCGACTGTACATTCTAATCCTTCGTGGGTTCATCGAAGAAACCTTAGGTTTGTTGCTTTTTTGTACCACTTCCTCTCTCCTATTTTGTAGAACATTGTGTAACAAATCTACCTAGTAAGAAAACTTATGTTCGTAATTGGATCGCAAAAGTTCCAAAGGTGTAATTATTAAAACTAATTGAACAAACCACTTAAACTTTAATCCATCGAGTTTATACAATATACAAAAAATAAAAATTACATAAAACTTTGTACGATACTAAAACTTTACATTTTCCCCGCATTTTAGTCACAGCAAACAAATTTCGTAGTTTTTGTAACCTTTTTACAAAACCAAAGTAAAATACAAAATAACGACAAATAAAGCAAATTATTTTCAACCCTTAAAATAATTCATTGCTTCGGCTTCTCTTTTATTAATAAAGTTTGGTAATTAAACTAAAAGTTTGGAAATTAAGCATTCAACAAATTAAACAATATTCTTTGTGATATACAAACTTTTGGTAACTTAAAAAAATATGATACACACAAAAGCTGCCCTTGTTTATAAACAAAACAACCATCATAATCGTATTAACCGACCGCCATACATTTATTTTAACTGTTTTAATTAACTCGCATGTTCGGGATTTTCCAACAATGGTAGGGAAACTTTTGGAACTACTATTGTCGAGTGGCGACAGAGTGCAGTCTTCTTGAAAACCAAACAAACTAGATTTTGCTTCTCGGTTCTGGTTGGGAAGATACTCGGGGGAATTTCGCGTTTATTTTTTCTAATGATTGTCGGTAGTTATACAGGGTGTGGCTACGAAACTTGCCAATTTGAACGGCGCAGCAAGAAGGATGGTGTGGTAAGCCTAAGTCGAATCTATTATATGTCGGGAAGTTTGTTTACCATTAGTTTCAGTGGCAAAAACGCATTGGCCGACTGACCAACGTCCGTTTGCGGTGTAACTGTGAATTCCGTGTGCCGTGTGCCATAGAAGCTTAACAAAAATCATGACAACTAGGTATGTAATATTCAGTTACGGCCCGTGGGCAGTAAGTAAATATTACGTCCCTTCAAATTATAAATATCACTTACTTCACTAAAAATTTGTGAAAAACGGCATACTTACCAATATGCAGGAATTTCAAAGAAACTGTTCTAATGTACGCGGCTTTCAAGTTCACAGCAAAAAAATTTCAAGGTTCTTGGGTTTGGGTATACAAAATTGTACAAATTTTAAATTTGTAGCCGCCCCTCCACGCTCCACGCTCCACGCTACACGAGAACAAAAATTTTTAAATTGTTAAAAAAATTTCGCCTTGAAATATTATTAAAATTGGCCCAATAATCAAATTACGTACGACACGAAATTGGTCAAACATTTTTCAGAATTATTCAAATTGCATGAAAAATTACATTAATGTAAAAAGCGCACAATTTTATTTACCTGCAAATGGTGCGAGTCAAATTTTAATGAATTACATTGAATTATATCCAACTGCAAACATACATTTTGTACAACAGAAATTTAAATTTGTATGATTTACGTACACTACTACTACCACTACTTTGATAATCTACATTTACGACAATAAGGAAATGGACTACTATAAATTTAAAAATTTTGTCTCGAGTTTACTTTGGATGAAAAATTGTGAAATTTTTATGGGTACTATCACATTTACGGTAAGGTGGAGCAGAGCAGGGCATTGTAATCGAGGTGAAAGCCCCTTTTTACGTCTATGTAGACTAGACACTTCTGGGTCAAAATGACTAAATGTTTGCCTGTGTGTTGTGTGAACGTATATCTTCAGAGTAACTCTCGAACGTTGTCTTAACCGCGACCGCTTGAAATTTGATAAGAATGGTTTTTTTATTGTTAAACTCGAGAATCCCGCGATGGCACATCGCCCCATTTTAATCAAACAAAGGGCTATTAAAATACGAGAAAAACAAAAAACGGCGTCGCGAATAATATTTAAGGTTAGCAATTTGACTATTTCAAATATTTCTAGCTCGTTTCACGTTAATGTTAAATTTTTATCATTTTCTTAGTTTTTCCGACGTTTATCTTTAAAAAGAAAATTTTTTTCTGGTTGTAATTAAGTTTTTCTTATCAAACATAAACCCTATCTTAATAGTTCGTACGTTTTATTCTTTAAATATTGAGGCTGTAGTTTTGATATAAAATTACAATGGTGGTCAAAAATTCTATTCATTCCTATAATGAAATGTTTCTGTTCTGACAGAAATAATTATTTTTGCGTGCTCGATGCTAAGAAAATATTAAATATTTGTTGCGTTTTTAATGTAGGAGTAACACGAATGTCTTTTATATTATTTAAAATTATTAATACTTTCACTTTTTGGCAAACGCCGCTTTTTTGTGTAAATCGATAGGAAGTTCTTTAGTTGTTCAAAGTGTCTAATGTTTTCCTAATGGTCAAACAAAATGTGAATTTCTTCCTTTACGGAGAAAATTCGTACAGTCTTCGTGCATTATTCCACATATTGAGGTCCAATAAAATTGCCAGATGGACCCAATTACTGTCTAGAGAAAATTAATCATTTTGTATTATAGGGGAAGATTTTATGACTGATTTCCTACTATTTTAGTAACGCTTTCATTAAATTGGAGCAATAGTAATAGTAATAATGTAATAATATTAGATAATAGTCTTCTTGTATGGCGACTGCGCCATTTTTGTAACCACTTTGATCTTTGATCCTTCACGAAGTCCATAATAATGGAGAAATGCTAAATGGTTTCGAGAATGCTCGTGGGAAACAAAACAATCTTCTGGATAATCCTTATCCTAGCAGTTCAAAATTTATTAATTATCCAGTTTAGCCACCTCCAGAGGTGTTGTTGGTTTTAACCTCATTGTTTAAAAACACCCGGAAATTTTGGGTAAACGACTTTAACAAAAATTAATTCAGACTTAACATTGTAGAATAGTATCATCAGCGCAAGAGCTTCATATAAAATTATCTTAAGTCAAGAAGAAACCAGTTAACAAAATCACCACGGGAAATTTCAAGAAAACCCTCTTATCATTTCCAGGGTTAGCGAAACGAGGAGAAATACACTTCTCAGATCTAAACTCCTCCAAACTGATCCGCAGGTTGAATCTATGTTCTAAACTGTACACGGACCACGGACTCACTGATTTGTTCAAATATGATTTTCGACCATCCTTCAAGTCTTGATTCGTACGTTTATGATTTTATAAATCAAGAAACGACATACAATTATTTCAATAACGGACCTAACTACATGATGTATTTTTATAGATAATTTCAATAGTTAATATTTTGACAGATTGTTGAATAGTGAATACGATTTAATCTATTTAAAAATTAACAATAATTTACCGGGCGTTAAAATTAACAGATTTTTACAGAATACCACTTATTGACGCGCTGTTCATTTGTGTAGCATTCCATTTTAATTTACTAATCTCAACATTTACAGAAACCACTTGTAATTTTTTAGTCTTGCCAACTTTAACAAAAAATGACGCGATAATAAAATCCGGCGCTCTTATTAAGACGCCCTTTATTACGGTGACACTTTTTCACGGGTAAAACTAATTGATAGTTTCGATAGATAAAAATCAGAAAATTAAAAAATGTTTAAAGACGACACTCTACTATTTTATGCTAAGGGTCCTGTTTTTCTTGGTATATTCTATTCCTTCTGAAATAGATCGGAAGAAAATTTCTATTCATTATTGCTTTGTTTGTATACTCTATCACAATATCCAGTTCTTCGAGGAGCTTTCACTCTTAACCGGGGTTTCCTAATGACTATGACTAATGAGCTTTCCAAACTTTTCGGACTAAAGAAAGTGTCTCAGTAGGTACTGTTTTCTTTCGCGCGCAGAATGTTCTGCAAATAAAATTAGGAAAGGCTCGAATTAATAAAATGAGAATGTGCTTAAAACTAGCTCAAAATCGATGATCAAAATGATTGTAGATTAATTACACCGTAAAAAACTTCTTTTAATGTCTCCAACAAAACAGCATTAAAAGCAAATTATAAGTTTCTTGCGCAAAAAGCTTGGAGCAACTCCCTTCTTAATCATAATTTTTGTTCATTACTCATTACTTTTCTACATTTTGTGCAATCAAATTACGTAATAAAATTAATTAACAATACAATGCCCACAATAATTTTAGAAAAAAAATAACAATTTTGATTACATCTAGAGTACCATCACGATTTAAAGCAATTTAGGTCAAACTAATACATGACATAAACATTTCGTCTTATTGTTAATCTATACCTTATCCATGTAATAACAGTGTGGGACTGTGGGTTATTTCCTTATTGTATTAAAGTGTGGGTTTAATAATGTTAGTTAGGTAAATCAAAACTTAGAACATCAATTATTTTACAACTCGTAAAATCGTCGAACAAGTATTCGCTCTATCACAGATTTCTCCGACATGTCGAACAAAAATTTGAATTTATTTGTCGTTTTTCAATCGTCCTCGTTAGTTCGTCGTCGAACCGCTTCTCTTCTGGCAATCTGTCTATTCTTCTATTCGCCAATCTCATTGTTGTTCTAATTGAATCTGTCTGTCCGTTTATTTGTCTGCCTATCTTGGCGATGCAGTGGCGATTTTTAATAATTTGGATACTTCTCTAAGCTGATGTACAAACCTACAGGCCAGCCCAGATATTAGTTCCACAAATATTATTAGTATTAGGTCGTTGTGTGCTCATCTACTGATCTGCCTTAAATCCTAAAACTGACTTCCCCGTATTTTCATAAAAAGTATTCATTACCTGGGTCCATTCGACAACGAGATAATATGTATGACTGACTAATGACTAGTAAAAGTTTTGGTGTCGTAATAAACGTTGTATATACTATATACTATTAGTATAAAGTATAGTGTTATCTAAGTGTCCTTAACGTAACGTCACTTTACTAACTGAAAAGTACTCATTAAAGACGAGCACAAAGCTTTTAATCCTAATTAATCAGACGAGATCTATGATAATTAGAGTAAAAGTAATTAATAAAGCCGGGCACGAATAAATCTCGTTTAATAAATTTATTAAATTATTGTGGAGGCGCACGACGTCGCGTTGTTGCCAACTTGACAGTATCCGAGAAACCTTGTTGCGAACCTCCCCTTAACGGCCTAACATATGTAAAGAGTTCGACGACCCTTTGCATAATAATTGTAAAGTAATACCCCCGAGGATGATCAATTCAAAAAATTTATTCGAAACGTTTGTTTGCCATTTGATCGACAGTGTTGGCTTTTCGTGTAAAAATAAAAAAAAAGTATTAATTAGGGAGAAAGTGCTCATTATAAGCCCCTAATGAATAATAACAGTGAATTTTGTTGTGATAATTTTGACATTTATTGGCGAAATAAAAATATAAAAAGTGGAACACTTTGATGTTACCTGACTATAACTTTATCCTCATTTTTCCTAAATAAATTTTCGTTAAAACCACGTCAGAGCAAAGGGGTTGGCATTCATAGATTTTAATGAACAGCCGAGGCGCGATCGCCCTCTGTAATTATAGCAGCAGGAGGCGGGCAAACTTATAATGATTCATAATTTGATAACAGCGTGACATTTTTATTTGGTCGTAACTTAATTTTGATCTCTATTTACCCTTATATTGAGAACAAATTTAATATATTACGGTTTATTTTTTTCGTGTTACAACCTTTCCGTAGGTTGTGATTAAGGTAAAGGTAATTTTTGTACACTTTAATTTTTTTTATTTGACATGTCGTAACGATTGTATAGAGGTGTTGGTTGAACGACCTCTATATTTCGTCCAAGTTGCTCTTCGGTGGAGAAAACATATTTAGACCGTGAGTTCCTAAATTTGACGAACGTCTTCGTCGTTGGAACATCATATTCTTCATTTGTTCTAACTGAAGTCCAGGAATCTACTTTCATTGGACCAGTTAGACAGTAACAAGCGTGTAACGGGTTTATTTCGTATATCTGTATTCCATTTGTAATTTACTTACCTAATTTGTTAAATTGTCGCCTCTTGTTGGGCACCCAAAATTATGTGACCAATAATTACGAGACAACTTTGCACAAGTTTTTTGCGCAATAATTATTAGGTAAATCGTGTAAATATTGGGTGACCATAATTTTTGGCGCCCAACGTGGGGCGAAAAAAAATGATATAAAAGGAACAAAAGAATTCAGATCTACCTTAGACTAATTCACGTACCTATTGTGTTGCTACAAATATTGATAAATAGTCGGAGGGAAAAGCATTATAAGATGCAAAATAACATATTCGAGGGGATTATAATTTATATCGCGAATGTAACATGCTCATACGACGGGGATATAGTAGATTAATGGAGGCTACTTATAGACAAAACTTCAAAAGAAGCTCTTAATTATTTAACGCTTATGCCTTCTTTGTAAGTACATTGTAATACAAAATACTACAGCATTATTAATGGCTAAAACCGATCAATTACGTGACATGACGTTGACGTCGCTTCGTCCTGGTTATTTTAGAGTCGAGTTAATTATGAAACTACCACCAATACATAATAAGCTAATTAATCGCACTACTGATCTTTTATCTATAATTTTTCGCATCCCCCTCTCGCACCCCTCTCTCATTTACTAATACCACAGATAATGATTTTATTATATTCCGATATAAATAATTTAAATTATTTTTTGTATAAAAAAGAATCGAAGTTTTGTTGCACAATAACAAATCAAAGCTGGCAACTTATTAATGCTACTCAGGTTATAGAAATGGTTAATTATAGTTGTAAATCCACAAACATAACTTAATGTCACATCTCGTGTATTTTAGTTCTGATACACTCTGAACTAATTAATATTGCTTATAGTTTATTAAAATTAATATAAGTTTAGAAGGTAACGATTAATCATCGAGGGAAAATAGTTATAACATTTATCTCTCGTATCTTGGGTTTTACATAAAAAACAACCGGGTTGCTGGGTAAATTTTTGATAAATCCCAGTTATGTAGTTGGCTTGCCCAATGCTTTTTTATTAGTAACAAAAAGTTGAACTTTTTGCGGCTAACCTAGTATCGGGATACCAACAACACTATGATTGGCGTACTCCATAAAGGAGTGAACCCTCAAAAACGTTAAAACGAAACTTAATAAAACTTCAAAAGATTTTCTATTACCAATAGTCAGCAGAGCCTGGGTAAGTGCTCGGACGAAACTGGCGATTTGTTACTGCCGATCCTATAGAAGGACATTTGAGTTCTTGATCATAGTTTTGGTGAAGCTATACATATGTATAAAGCATTGCCTCAGGAATGAAGAGTCAAGAGCAAGGCAGGTTAGCTCAAGTAATTTTAAACCTCTCCATTCTATTAACAGATTAGGGGTAGCTTTCCAACCCACATTCAAGTTTAGTTTTTTCATTATTCATTCGCTATTTGCAAATAGTTAACGTAAAACGTAAACGGTATTCATATTCACTGTCATATATTATTTTTCTTATAACCATTCGTAATCCGTATCATCTATTTCATAGACTGTAAACCTAATTCAACCAGTAAACAGTAAACGCTCTTTTAGTTAAACATCAAGCATAAACAGCGTAGTCGCCAACAGCCAACACAACTTTACCTTAGCTGCTGGGGCTCGTCTTCACGATTTCATGTTTCTCCTTTGAAACAAAATCCAATTTACCGATTGTAAATACCATAAAAATGTTTTGGGAATTAACTTAATCGTAATTAGTTAATTTGGCATGCTAGTGCTTTTAATGTTGGAATTAAATTGGTTACTAATCGGGTAACTCTCCATTACGACTTAACTGTCGGTTAGGTGCTGCAGAGAATTTAACGCCACAGTAGCATTTTTGAACTTTTAGTACTACCGGTTAGTATACTGTGAAATAATATATTCTGGGTTTTCCTTGCAACGAGACTGTTGTGTCGGGCGCTGGTACATATAACAAACTCGCTTTACTGTCGAAACTTATTTATTGACTCTTTGCTGGCGCGTTCGCCGGCACACTGCCTTATCAATTAATACAATTCAACTCAATACATATTACTTCTTTCCCCTTACCAAAATACTTTAAATTTACATTTATTTACATTTGCGGATAACGAGTTGGTTCCCTTACAGTTCTTTTAGATCTCCTAATTGCTAAAGGTGGACTACTTGCTACTACAACATCCTGATCTTCCTGAACTACATTTCCAGGAGACACAGAATCATATTGGAACATAAAAATTCTTTTCGGAGGATGTAACTCTTCACTTAAATTACTTAACTTTAATTTATTTACATGAAAACGACGTACAACATCATCCTTCAATCTTACTAAATAAACTACCTGACCAACTTTCTCCATTATCCTTCCCAACAACCAAACCTTATCATTTTTAAAAGGAGATTTAACTAAAACTTTATCGTTAATATCAAAAAACCTTATATTTCTATTTTCTGTACTTAATTTAAAATTTTGACTTGACGGATGTAACATTGACAATTCTACACGATATTCATAGTTAAATAATATCTTTGCTGGAGCAACCTTCGTCACTGAACTTGGCGTAAATCTCAAACTTTTTAAACACATATTTAGTCTCTGTTTAAAGGGTACATTTACATTATACTTCTGATTCGTTAACAATGACTTTACTAACAAGCGCTTAACTGACTGAACGCCTCGCTCGGCCAACCCATTTGATGATGGATTATACGGCGGCGAATTAATAAACCTAATATTATGATATTTTAAATACTTTTTAAATTCCATTGAATTGAAAGGCGGACCATTGTCGCTTACCACCACTTTAGGAAAAGAAAATCTAGAAAATAATTCGTCCAAATTCTCAATTACCAACGACGCTGTGGTACTATTCATTACGAACGCTTCTATCCACTTACTAAAGTCGTCAACCACCAAAAACATCACAACTCCCTCACAATGCAAAAAATCCACATGAACGCGACTCCATGCCCCTTCCTCCTTTGACCACTTAACATAAACCTTGGGTGTATTGTCAGTTTGTGACATCTGACATACCTGACAAGTCGAAATAAATTTTTCTATGTCGTTATCTAACCCTTTCCACCAAACATAACTTCTGGCTAACATTTTACTTCTAACTATTCCTATATGACCTCTGTGAATTAAATCTAAAATTTCCTGTCTTAAAATTTGCGGTATAACCACTCTATTTCCGAACATCAAACATTGGTTTAATATTGAAAAATTATTCCTATGTTTATAAAAATAAAACAAATCATCTGTTTTACTAAGTAATGGCCAGCCGTTCTTCGTAAAGCAAAATACCCTATACAGCACTTCATCCGTTTGTAAGACCTCTGCAACTCGCTCACAAGACAACAAACCATTATCCCTGAGATACACAAAATTACAGCACTGATCATCCAGATCAACCTCGTTCGCTAAGGGTAACCGTGAAAAACAATCGGCATTAAATATCGAAGTGCCCCTTTTAAACTTAATCGTGTAATTATATGCCGACAAAATCAGACACCATCTTTGCAGTTTAACCGCCGAAAGCTGCGGTATACTCTTCTTTGGATTGAAGATAACTTTTAAAGGTTCGTGATCCGTGATGATCGTAAACACATTTCCATACAAATACTTATGAAACTTTCTAACCGCAAAAATAATAGCTAAAGCTTCTCTTTCTAACTGACTGTAATTCCTTTGAGTTTGATTTAAGGTCATAGATGCAAACATCACAGGCAATTCTACTCCTTCGACTTCGTTACTAAGAACAGCACCCACGCCGTAACTCGAACTATCGCATGTAACAAAAATTGGTAACTTTTGATTAAAAATTACTAACTGAACTTTATCCGACAGCAATTTTTTACTTTCTTCGAAAGCTTTACAACATTCTGGAGACCAATTCCAAATAACGTTTTTCCTTGTTAACCTAAGCAACGGTTCTAAAACTTCACACGGCATATACAAAAATTTATGATAGAAATTCAGCATGCCTAAAAATGATTTTAACTGAGTTATATTTTCGGGATATGGACAATTCCTAATCGCTTCAACTTTACTAATGCTCGGCTCTAATTTATTCTTTGTTAGCTTAAAACCCAAGTATTCTAACTCGGTAACAAAAAATTCGCATTTACCAATATTAAGTTTCATATTATGACGATTTAACCTATCTAGCACCAACAACGAGGTACTTTTACACTGCTGAAGATTGACACCACCAATAATAATGTCATCTAAGTAAGCACAAGCTTTAGGAATATCTCGTAAAATTTCGTCCATAATTGACTGAAAAATTGAAGGTGCACAAGCTAACCCAAAACACAATCTATTAAACTGAAACAACCCAAACATGGTATTTATCGTCAATAATTCTTTAGAATTTTCATTGACCAATAACTGCAAATATGCATTACTTAAATCCAACCTAACAAAAAATTCACAATCTAATAACTTTTGAAAAATATCTTCTGCCTTCGGAAGCGGATACTGATCGACTTTGATAAACCTGTTAAGAGTGACCTTAAAATCTGCACACAATCTAATTTCTCCCGATTTTTTGGGAACGCACACTATCGGACTTGCCCATTGACTATACGAAACTCGACTTATTATAGATTGCGACTCTAAGCGTTCTAATTCCTTCTTTACCTCATCTCTTAAAGCGAAAGGTATTTCATAGAAACGGTGAAAGATTGGAGTGGCCTCCTCTTTCAAATTAATTGTGGCCGTAAATCCCTTAATTGGAAGGTTCAATTTATTCGGGAAAATATTTAAAAATTTAGTTTCCAGCGACTTAACAAATGTTTTAGTTTCCAAATTTAAATTATTTACTTCGCCATGTTGCTCCTGCGAAAGAATACTATTTTTCCAGTTTGGATTTACTAAATTCAACCAATCCCTACCTAAAAGTGCTTTTTGTACGTTATCATCGACTACTAATAAATGTTGATTAGCGAAATTACTATTTTTAAATTTAAAACTAACGACTAGACGTCCTAAAGTTATTAACGATTTACCATTTGCTACCGATAAGCTACCTTCAAATTTTAGTAATGGCAAATTGCTAAAAAACTTTTTATACAATTGAAAAGGTATAAGAGTTACACTCGATCCAGTGTCAATTTCAAAATTAGTGTATACATCATTTACTAATAACCCTACACTAAATGCACGGGTGCTACTAACTACATCTAAATTATTACATTGGATAATTTTACAACTGAAACATGAACTTGCTATATGACCAACCTTACCACACTTAAAGCATACCCATTTGGATACTGAACAATTTCCTACGCGATGACTTTTATTACATTTTCCACATCTTTTAAATCCATAACCATTATTTCCATTCGATCTACTACCATTAGACCATGAATTACTACTTTTACTTCCATAACTATTACCATATCCATTACCAAAACCATTACTCCGATTACCATTATTTGACCATGAATTATTATTTTTAACATCTTGACTACTACTTCCATTACCATAATTTTTACTACCATAATTTCTATTGGAACTGGATAACTTCGAACTGCTTACTTTGCAAATGTCCGACAACATGTTACTACCATCTTTTTTAATTTGACTGGATTGCTTGTCTATCGCCTCCATATCCATAACCATTTTCGATGCAGATTCAAACGTTAAATTTTTTTCCGACAATAACTTTCTTATCATTACTTCATTTCGTAAACCGACAATTAATCTATCCCTCAATGCTTGATTTAAAAATGTTCCGAAATTACAATTGATAGATAATTGTTTTAAAGCGATTATAAATTCTTGAACCGACTCGTTTTCATTTTGTTTCCTTGAATTAAATTTAAATCGCTCGCTTATCTCAATGTACCGAGGGCTGTAATGACTAGATAACAAGGCCTTTAACGCATCATACGTTTTGCTTCGAGGGTTATCTGGAACTACCAAATTTTTTAATACCTTGTACATATCTGCACCAATCGAAACAATCAAAAATTTAACTTTATCGTCGTTACTGGTTTCGTGGATGTCGAAATATGCGTCCAATCTTTCCAAATAATTAATAAAAGGCTCTACACTTTTATCAAATTGTGGCACCGAGCCCATAACTTTATATACGTTTGAAGCCGATAAAGATACTTCACCAGGTGCAATCGCCATTTTTCCAATTTACTAAATTTTTCACCAAATTTTACAAATATTTAATCAATCCCAAATTTTCCATTAACCATTTACAATCCAATTTTCCTCGTCGCCAATTGTTGTGTCGGGCGCTGGTACATATAACAAACTCGCTTTACTGTCGAAACTTATTTATTGACTCTTTGCTGGCGCGTTCGCCGGCACACTGCCTTATCAATTAATACAATTCAACTCAATACATATTAGAGACTACCTTTGGTTAGTGTCTCAACTAACTCAATTTTGGGGAGTGGATTGTTGAAATTTTTGGGGATCGAAGCAAAGCGTTCGGCTGCGTGATTTGCGATAGGTCGCTAGCCAAATTGGCGTAACGGGGGAATGGCGCCCTTGACAGTTCAAGGAGAACCAAGAATTGGGTGCTGGGCTCATTTAATTTTCAGCTTAGGAATTTCGGATCTCCCCTCCCCCCCTCTCTCTCTCAACTAGTTCATTGACGACGCTATTGCCGATGAACTGGCATCGGAATATCAGAATCGTGTCCCGTGTTTCTGGGGCAGATCAATTCTAAATGCCACAGTGTTGTAGGTCTACATCTTCTCAAAAGGAGAGAAATTTTCTCTGAATAAGCAAGCATTTTTGTACGAACAAAAATTAGATTCACACATCAAGTACTTCTAGAGGTAAATCGGTCAAGAGCTCGCTTAAGATTTTATGAATGAAAATATTTATCCGCAACCGATAAACAATACACTCACAAAATATGACATTTTTGACTAGTAATGTTTGTCATAACCTGTCAGATTTTATAACGCATTTTTACGCCAGTTGACAGCCTAACTGTTAAATTTTTTAGTTCACATCACGCTCAAATTTATAAATATCACATTTAAAAAAAATTAAAATCATTTTTAATAGTTACGGTTGCGGATAAAGCATAGTATTCAACTCGTGAATAATATACTATTAACTACTTGTCTTAAACGATGAAGGATCGTTTTGGGTTAGGTGATGTTTAAGCGACTACAAATGACCTTTAAGCGACTACAAATGACCTTTTCATACGAAGGATCGTGTTGCTTTTTGAGTGTTCCTCACTTGCTGCAGTTAAGTTCTTGGGCATGATGACAAGATCTTAAGTTCTACAATTTTCATGTTTATCTGTGAGTCAAAACCACTCATAGTATAGACGGCGTACAGATAACTCTTCGAGAGAGTTGTCTTAAATAGGACGCTCTGTTATCTTTTGCCACTTTTGCTATTTTTTATGGCTGGCTTTATTAATGCAAGACGAGTGGTTTTAAAATAATATACAACATGCTGTATTAATACTTAAAAAAATCTATCATTAGTAGGAAAAAGGGGAGTATTCAGTAGGAATTAGTTGAGCATGTAAATTGTTGGCTTTTCAATTAAAGCTTTTAGTATCAGATATACTTTTAAATGTTTTATTAATTTTAACGTCGGTTAATTATATAAATTTTAATTACTGGCGTTTTTTTAAACCTGACAAAACCTCCATTAGTATTAATTTATTTTAGTTCGCGAGATAAATGTGATGAATGGTCTTTTAAATTAAAACTTCACTAAAATGTTAAAATTTATAAAGCAGAACAAAACAAGCGCATTTCAAAAGCTGACAAACGCTAGAAATTTGCATTAACTCAGTGATATCATACGATTTCCCCTCTGATATTCAACCCTTCAGCAGCTCTTATAAACACTTGAAAATGTTCAAAAGGGGCGTTTAGTTATGATGGAGGTAGAAATTCCTCGCTTCACGTTACGAGAACCAACTTGAATGTATTCCAAACATTTTTAGCGCTCTTCAAATTTCCGCTTCGTCAATTTATAACAAGTAAATTTTAAAAAGCAGCTCCCGTTCAACACACACACATACACACATATTTTACTACCGACGAAGGTTAACGCTGGCATTTGATTTCGGCTCAACTTTCAAAACGAACTCAATAAAAGCTTTTCAGTTTTCTACTTATTTTGATGCGAGCATTTGCGCCGAACAAAAAAATAAAAACGGGAAAAGCTCTTTTTTGCGTTTGCTACAATTATTGATGTTTTGGTTAAATTTAGGAAAAGTAAACGCGAATTTCTTCTCGGTTTTTAACAAAGTTTGACGTTTTGCAATTTCACGAAAAATGCTCGTACGTTTTCGTTGCCTTTGATACCGAGACTCCATTATGATTTTAATATTTAAAAAGATCTTTTGCTAGATATTCGCCACTACGAATAACTACTATAAAATTTTCAGCAAGCTGAAACTATTAAAATGTAGTTAAAGTTTGCTTTTACAAGTTACTGCACTTATTAAGGTATTATATACCGTCTCTTAGAGTATGAGTAAGCAAGATCGGGCGAGATTAGAATTTGTGTTAAGTTTAATACGAAAAGTTAACCAAAACTCAAATAATATTTTCATCATTCTCTTTACATTATGAATATTCTCCTAACTTTATTTTCTTCTGAATTTACTAAATCAACTCAACTTAAAATTAACAACAAGTTAGCTTTCATTACAAAATACCAAAGTTACAGAGCACTTTCCTAATTTTCTAGGATCGTCTTATCTACTATCTGTCTCATTCCATTTGCATTAAAAATGATTTAGTCGGTTCATAAGTCGGACATTTATTAGACAATCGGTTGTAAGCCAGTCAGGATTTTACCTAAACGGTTTTCAATTAGTGATTTATGTAGTTACCAATTAAAGCAGTCACTTTGCCGACTTTTGACAGTCAGGTCAATCCCGATCCAATAAATTGTTAGTAAAATTATAGTAAATTAGATAGGGAGTCCTTAAATAGGCAGCCGGTTCTTCAAATTGCTTTAATTAGTTGTTTGGAAATTAGTCAGTCACGAAGTGCGTCAAGTACCTTGTTAGTTCTGCCCTATAAGTCACCCAGAAAATTGTTCAATTCGTCCATTGCTTTTTAGTCAAAATAAAATATTAAATCCAGTCATTAGTTTACCGAATAAATAATTTTGACTCTCAACTACTGAAATATTAAAAAGGGGATTTTTACCCCCTAACAGATTAACAATTTTTTCACTCCTTTCCTCGTTCTTCCCTACTTTATTTTAAGCAAACGACTCGTCGACTTGACAAACTGACATTTTGATTGACGATCTGTTTTTGAAACTTACGGCATTTTGTATATTGGAAATAGAATTTAGATCCGAGTGTTGATAAAATGTTACCTAGTAAAATAGATCTTTTCGTCATATTGTCAATATCGATAGGAAGCAAAACTATTATTGAGTTGAAATATTTTGTTAAAAAAAATGTTTGTCGGGGAAAAAAATTATTTTTGAAAATTGTGGCTACAGTCGTTTCTAAAAACAAGGAGTTGAACGAGTGCTAATGAAAGAAGACTTTACAAACTATAGCTATTTTTAAATATTCCTGATATCAAATCTCACGTTTCTCTTCTCTTCTCGACTTCTCATATTGGTACGGGTTGATTCGTACAAATTCTTCAGCAAGATTTGAGTGCTGTGGGCTGTAGCTTGTTAAGGACATTTTTTGATGACTTTCAAACTTTATTCTGTCTTTAATACGGCGAAAAGTTATTAACAAACCAATATACTAAAATTCTGCAGGGAATTAAATTATAATCTACTTATTAAAATTAACCTTGGTCTTCCACTTTTTTGCGAGAGTATCATTTCTCAGAGCCTGTGGACTTTCATTCCGTCCCTACAACGCCCTTTACCAAGTTTGAGCTTTTAGTAATACAGTACCACGCCATAATTAACCATAATTAACAGGAAAAGTGGAATATTCCTTCGCAAATTAAAAAAAGTAAAAAAAGCGTGAAAAAATGAGGGGTTAATATCGAACAAAATTCACAAAATGATGATGATGGATACGCGTTATTTCACATAAAAAACACATCAGAAACAGTGATAGCACTTTAATAAAAAGCGGGGCAAAGTGGATGCAGTCATCCGTAACAGTTTAAACACAGTCTACCGATTGCCGAACGGACATCAATCAACATAGGCGACTCGTGAATAAAATATTACCGAAACCAAACTAAACGACGTTAGTCCATCTTTGAGGTCATCAACTTTAATAAAAAAAGGTCTTCTACATAGATCATAAATTTATTCAAATACACAAACCGACTCTTGTTTTTGACCCCTAAAGGCCAAGTAAAATTGAAATTCGTGCCCGTTCGTGTATAGCTCATTGTAAAACAAATACGCGATTTCATTAAACGCTTTGATTAGCGTCGTTCGAAGCTTACTAGACCATGTGTAGATTTTAGATTTTGCATCGCTATCACGAGCGAACATTTTTTGCCTCTATTCGTGCACTCGTCGAAGGCTTATTTTTCAACTAAAAAAACAACCGACCAAGACTTATTTTTCCACCGCTTTATTGAGGCATGAAAATTTCACGCTTTGTTGCTTCTCTTAGTAAAAGTCACATATTATTTGGTTGCGTAGTTGTTGCTAAATGAAAAATTTTTAATCGATGAATTCATACGTTTGAAGAAGTTTAATTAATTTGTACTTGTAATTTGGCTTCTAGGTGAAAAATACTTAGATTTTGTTCGAATAAATCAATTTGGAAAGAATAAAATCGTCTATAAAAAGTAAAAACCGGAAACTGGTCACGATCTTATAGGTGAGCTCGTCTGAAGAGTCTGAAGCAGTTTTCTTTTTTGTCTCATGCTGCCCATTTAATATCCATTTGTAAGACACAGATGGAAAAAGTTGTATGTAAGTAAGTAAATGCCCCGATGCCCCGATACGAATGCAATATTGTCGATTATGGTTATACGATTTGTTCTCGAGGCCCAAGACTCGGGTCAGTTTACTTCGTAAAATAAATTTTAGTTTCGCCTCGAGAATTTTCAAGTTTTTCGAATAAATCGTCGCTCGCAAATTACACACTCTCCTTGATAAATTAAATTTGAAGTTTTAAGATAAAAAAAAACGTGGGAACAATTATCAAGATAAATCCTTAGCTAACCCTTGTCTATTGTCAAGGTGCAAATTAAACCTGAAAGTTACACTCTCGAAACCATAATGGGGATAACGTTGCAATTTTTAAACTCAATTTTAAAGGTCGGATTTTTATATTCTCCTTCTCGAACGAGAGTGTTAGGAAAATTTTAAAACATTCAAAAAAATTCTCCCGATGTAAGTTGGGAAAAGAAATGGGATTTTACATTTCAATTTGAGGTAAATTGTTGTTAAGACATATTTTAATTGCAATTTTGTTTGAAAATAAGGAGCTTAAATTAAGTGCTTGTGGAGGCAGAAGAGGGCAACTTTTCTGGTACGTAACTTTACTCCTATCTGCCGGCGTATCTGTCCTTACCTCTCTTCGCAATTGAACGCAATTCTACTTTAAAGATAAAACCATTTCTACTGCTGAGTCCCGGACGGGCGTCATATCGTATTAGTAGGTTGTTAGATTTCGGATTGCACTTAGTCCTTGATAGTACACAGATGCATAACCTTTGTTTCCCCCCAGCTTTATAGAATCTTTTACACGAACTTTCTTTATACGTCCCCCCTAATTCGTTTTATTGGGAGACCCGACACTGCCCTTTGGGCGACTATTTTGCAACCAACTTAATTGGCAATCATAACTGCTTACTGACTTGGTTTTTATTTATTTTACTGACTTACTAATATGAAATGCACGTGTCGCTTTTTTTAAATTCTGAAGCTCCGAAAATTTTGTATAATAACAAAACTAAGCAAATTTTAGTTCGATACTTGGCTACGTGATGGCTATGTAGCTATGTATCAAAGGACCCACTCCAATCAACTCTCATCTCTATTTTTTTTATTCAAATGTTATTTTTTAAATTGTCGCACACAAAATTTTTTTTATTATTAATACGCGGTTAGTCGCTCAATGAGCGTTTCCCTAACATTATATTGCACCAACTTGAATAACTTATTATATAAGGCAAATTGTACTAAGAGAAGTAGCATTATCCAGGGTCCGAGGTAGAGTAATACGAGGGAAAGAAAAACTCAACACGTGGTTACCTGGCGCAATCTTTTCGAGCTCGGAATGATATCGAATGGTCAGTAGTCCATACCTTTTCTTCAAGTTATTTCAATATTTATACACCCAAAATCTAAAGGCACAGGATATACCTAACAAAATAGAAATTTTGAACTTAGAACTAAGAGCAATGGAACTCTGGGCTATTATTATACGTACCTATAAAGAAAATCTTTTTACAAAACGATTTTAAAAGGTTAAGAGGCTGAAAATGTATGGTTGCAGTAAGTAACTCTGACATACAGACATTTTATGAACTTTCCACTTAAGTACAAATCCATATAGTGTAGGATGTATTATAAACGAGAACATAAAACCATAAAATCGCTCAATTAAAAAAATAAAATGATTGTAAAACAAACTAGTAATATGAACACGACCGGTTTAAAGAGTCGGCTCGTCGGCTATCAGATTAAAGATCAAATAACCGATCGATAAATGCATGTTATTGACTTCGGACAGCCCCCCTTATTATAATAACAACAAACGGCAACAACAAATTTATTTCAATACCTTTTTGACAACGAACTGACAACTATTTCTGAAATCATAAATAAATTGGCACGGAGCTAAAAAATATTTATCTAATTAATTAGCACAGATGAAGTAGTATAAAGTCTGTACTTTTAAAGGGCTTCGTTTAAAACGAGTAACTTTATAATTGTCAAATTCCTGTAATTAAATCATTAAATTGAATTAGTCCAAACTGCTAGGCCCCGGATTAATCCTACTCCTCCCGCTTCGTTTGTTTTCAAACTTTTTTTACTCATTCATCCGTTTTATGGAAACTCGATGAATAAAATTATTAAACGAAAGTTTTAAAATTATCCGAATAAATTTAATTTATTTACTCTACATACAAATTGTATAATTAGCGAAGAAAATTAAATAAATTTTTTTAAAAGGAGGAAGAAATAAAGATGTCAAACAAAAGTTTTTTTTTCTTTAATTTGTTTTGTTTGCTTAATTAAATTATTTAATTAAATATTTTGGTGGAGATTTTTTTGCTTGTTTAACTCAACCGAGGAGATTTTTCCTGTCTGCTTTGCTTGTTATTTTCGTGCTAATGGACGACGAAAAAAATCTCATTTTCAGACGTTTAAACCCTTTAAAAGTGTGTATTTGAAATTCTTTTTTCTGTTTGTTTATCTTCTTTTAATTCTTTTATAAACTGCGTAACCACAGATAGAACTGTTTTCGTTTGGTTTCAACCAATGGATCTAACATGAGCTTCGCGAGTTCGCGAAGTCCTTAATAGTGGTGATGTAGTGATATTTTCTATTAAATTATTTTCGTGGTTCGTGGGAAATTGTTCAAAATTCTACAAAATCTTTTTCGTATCACTCCGAAATTTTCTAATAAGACTCACATATTATATGAAGATTAAATTGTCTTCCGCTCGCTCGCCACATTTACTCAATTATGGTAGATCGTAGTGCCTTGGTACTCATTTCCCTAGAAGTTTTTGGCAACTGTCTGTCTGACAGTGGAACGTCTACCCCTGAAACTGCAAGCTTTTGAGCTTATTGTGGAAACATATCTTTATTCAGATCGAAATAGTGCAACTAAGGATTAGTTATATAAATGAGGTAATCTTGGAGGCAGAGTTAACTCTATGATCTGAATATAAAGTTATGTCTTAGCGTGGTATTAGATTAGGTTAGCTCTTATACATTTAGCTCAGGGTTAACCCACCAATTTTCTAGAGTCAAATATATTTCAACTCAGAATTAGTTGTTGATTTAGTTTGATCTTGAAGTTAACTCTGACTCTAAGATTAGCTTGTTTATACAACTAACACTAAGACGTGCCTGGGTTCATGTGTCCCCGCTCTCGTTGTGTCTTTGGTGCTATCCTGTACATTACTGACGTATCTCAACCAGGTCTTTATATGTGTGTGTGTGTGTGTGTGTGTGTGTGTGTGAATTTGATTCTTTTATTATACTACGTGTGTCTGTTCCTAAAAATATTCAAGAAAGTTCTGCTGCACTAACCATTAACAACTTACTATCGGAAATTTATACACAAAATTCTATTAGTAGCCGTTTAAGAGTCTGTATTTTATAAGTAAGATCATCTGAAAGTATTTTTGTTCTTATAATGACGGAACTTTCCTCAACTTATTTATTCGTAAATAATATGATAACGTGGGAATGGGGACCCCTCTAAAGCTTATCATAGCTCTCGCCGTTTGACATTGGAGGATAATGATTCTTGGTCCAAAATCAAGGAGGGGAAACATCATATAAATTAAACAATTCTGATAACTTAATTCAAATAAATATTCATCTTTTATCATTCATTCATTTTCTTGTATTTTCTTAATTAAATTTAATAAAACAGGTTAATAGCTTTCCTCTGAGTTGAGTTTTTCAGGAAATTTAAAGAATTAAAAAATTTTACAAAAAAACCAAGGTTCTAAACCTTAGAACTTTGGTTTGTTTGGGAATTTAAATTTTAACCCGCAGCAAAGTTCTCGTAGGAAACCTAATAGGGGTTGCATTTTATGGTAAATGTTAGTACTACTCTATAAAAAGCCTTTTAATAAATAAAAACCATCTACAAAATGCAATTTTCGTACCTTTCTCCAAGTTTTAGAAACATTCTGTAATAATATAGTACATAATTTAATTCTTAATTTTCCTACTTTGTTTTAAAAATCATCATTTTTGGAAATACTATCAATCGCTACTAAAATTCATTTTCTAACCAAATTAGGTAACTTCATTTTAAGTCGTTTCTTCTTGACAATCGAAAATTTTCACCTGCGGAGACAACATTATTCATTTATTTATGTTCAACAATAAATTATTGTTAACCGCAGGTGGCAAAAGCTCTTGGTACGCCCAGGTAGGCCCCCGAACAGTGTTAACCCAGGGCCTCCAAAGTTAACGGCCGCCCCTGCTATCACCTTGTTTCTTTTTTAGCGTTTTTTTGTTATTATTTGTTTACGATTTTAGAGGAAGCATTTATCGATTGTCAACTCTTTATCACAATATCGCAATCAACTAATAATTGCGGAAAATCAATGGTAAGTTTGTGTGTTAACGTTCGCTGCACATTAATGCAAACGGATATTTAATTGGTACGATTAACGTCGGCCGAAGATCTAAAAAATGCCCGTTAAATCGATCGAATAAATATAGCATTGTAAACTTGTAAAATTGTGGGCGTATTTGTTAAAATTATGATTTGGTAATTTAATCGTTTAATAAACTGGCATTAATGTTTCTTTTAAGTGGGCGGAATTAAAAATTCAATTAAAAATCACGCTGTTAAGAATTGCGAACGCACCCTTTCGCACAATTAATATTTTATTATTGAACTTTTAGGATAGTGGCAATCATTATTGTTATTTTAAGAAATAAGCGAAGAGAAGTACTTAAAATTAATTAAAGTAAACGAAAAGGTAGATAAAGTTTGGAAGTTTTCTTCCCTTAATGCGTTCACTACTTTTCGTGTTATTCGTGTTACAATTTCGACTGTTGTAATTTGCAATGTTAATCTACTTAATTTGGTTGTGTCACGTTGCAGCCTATTTAACGCTCATCCCCCTAATTTTACATGCTGTGTTTTTAGTCCTTGTTTTTAAGGATTATTTTTGAAACGTTTGATTCGTAATTATTTAGAATCGTTTACGGTCGTAACCTACACAGTTCATCCGTTGCTTCTTTGTGATCACTTTTAGTTCGTTTCAACTTGCGCAATTTGAAAATTCCGACCACTGCTCAAAAGTCCTTACGACATCCATCAAAGGCGAGTCCTTTATAATTTGCTTTTAAATTTGTTTGTGGTTGGTTTTGCTAATTTGCTCGTCCCCTTTCAAAGACGTATTCCAAAAACAATATTATTCGCATTTATTTAATTTATTAAAACGAAAATTTTGATAACTCTACATTCGTATTAAAATTTTATATCCATATTTCAATTTATGTTCATCCGTTTGTTGGTAAAGCAATAAAATTTAAAATCCGGAACAAACATTAAAACGAAACAAGATTTGTAAATGTTCATTGCTCTAATGCTCAATGTATTTATATTTCGCATAGAAATTAGCTAAAATTTCGTTATTAGATTACGTTTGTGTCGTTAAACTATACAGGGTGCTTTAATTTTGCTAAATACTTTAATTATTACATCCCTAGATTAGTTTTAGTTTGGTTACATTTTCTTATCTTAAAATTAATTTTTGATCGACGAAGTGTTAGTTAGTGATAGTTCCCTACAAACCTGTAAGTATGCATGTGTTTCTTGTTTTAATTTCCACTTTCGTCGGATCTCGAAAATTTATTTTTGAATATTTTTACTAAAAGGAACTTAAATTACCAGAGGAGTATAATAGTGTATAGTAGTAAATTTTAAATAATAATAGATTGGTATATGTCTACGACGAAATAGGGGGAAAATTTCTTGTTGTTCCCTTCTCTAGTAAGATTTCGTAATATGTCACATAGCGGCGCTGTGGAAACGACTTTGTCTTAGATTCAGATAGTATACCATAGAACCGTATTGTTTATAGGTGAGGGCTCAGGGTGGATGGGTTGATTGTAAAGCTTATTCGCATTTTCAGGTATTCCTGCCTGGTAAACTATAGTTCTTAGTCTAGGAGACTTTCGCATTCGAAAAGTCTTGTTCAGGAAGCAACGTCCCAGGCATGGCTATGCTCTGTTTCAGTTTACTAGGTGATGGTATCGTTCTGTCTTCTGTCTTCGGCGTCGTCTTTTTCGCAGAGTCGTTTATAGGAACCTTGGTCTCTTGTCCCGAGATACCTCTTCGACCGAGGACTTGGTGGCTAAAGATAAACTTTCGTTTACTCCAATTTGTGGCTTAAGTTGAGTGGTTCTTGCTCTGGTACGTCTAACCGGCATAACCTGGCGTGATACTCGATGTAGGGCTTGCCACACTTAGAGTAGGCGAAGAAGATTTTCACCTTTGTGTGATGGCCATCGAGACGGCCATCTCGCGAGTTCTTGCATAATCGGCCAAGTCCTCCCGTATACGGAATTGAATAGGTGGTGTTTAGCTGATGGAACTATAAAATAAGTTGAATGGTTTTAAGCTAGTTTGAGGGTATCTAAAAGTGAGGCATCAGTAATGGAAGGGGGTGTTAATCAGTAAAAGCTGCGCGGGTACTCTCATCTCTCACTCTTCCTTACTACGAAATTCTCGGAACTTATTTGTGAAACTGACAGTTTGTTCTTCGCCAGGCGTTTCATGTTCTTTGCGCTTATTTCTTTCCACTTTCAACCTTTCAACTTATTTTCTAGTTCCACGGTTGAGCTGCTTCCAGAGCATTGTCGATCTAGGTGAGATAGACGATTAGTTGCAGTTGGCAAGTGAAAACGACGCGGTTAAAGAAAATGAATTTGCATACGCCTTAACAGCAAATTGTGAAAATTCAGATTCAAAACGGTAACAATTTCGCAAAGACAGTTCGCATTGCTTTTGGTCACCGGACTGTGAATTGTCACAACGAAAGAATTAATTTTAAATCGGTTTGGGTTAAGTTAAGGAGAAAATCAAGTGATGACACATCACTTATTTCATTATTCAGTTATCTCATATCAAACCGTTCGATCGAGGAAACGAGTGTCGTTTCACAAAGGGTAAGTTTGATCGAGTTAGGGACGAACGAATTAGATTTTAAAGACGAAAATGCGATACATTCGCACACACACACCACACACGCGCGCGACAAAATAGTTTAAATGATGGGATTGCTTGCAAATTGTTTTCAAGATAACTTTAAGCCGTTTCAATTCGGAGAGAAGTGTCGTTAACTTTAGTCGAGTCGCAACTATTTAATCCTATTACGGCTATAAAATTTAACCCTCACTTAATCATAAATTAATTGCCTTTTACTGTAAAACGCAATTTAAAATTGTCCCAAAGAGTTACAAAGCAATAAATAGTTTAAGTACAAAAGACTAGTAATATATCTTACATTCAATTCGAAATCTAATCCGTTTCACGAAACTGACAAGACGTAACGAAAGTCGGACCAAAATGTGGTGAGTAGATGAAATCAATTGGTTATCAAGACTTTGTCGATACATCAGCATCTTGTCGGTCTTAAATCTAACCTTTCAGTTCGATGCATCTTACGCAAAAATAATCTATTACGCTATTTATCAGTACCAAATAACCAACAAAGTGCTATTCGGGCGCTTTTTTCCCACCAGTTCGACTCGCCAATTTCTTTTCGTTATTCAAACAGAAGGCGGTCTCCAAAAAACGCAATTTTTAAGCAAAAAAGAAGTATTATAGGGATACATTCACAATACATTCCTGTGTGTTGTTACCTACTGTTGGTTACTGTGCTTATCAGTATTTCCCCGTTTCTGTCTGTATGTTTATGTTATTCTTTCGAATGTTTGTCCAGTAATTCTTAACCCGTTTTGCTTTAGTTTCTGATATTAGGGGTAGCACTAATGTCGAATTTTGTGTAAAAATGAAGAGCTGGCTTCGACTAATTCTCTTAACGTGAGGTAGATGGCTGTTTAAAAGATTATTAATGGCAACTCTCGGCGAGTTTCGAACCATTAAGATACGAAATCCATTAAAGAGTACGTTAGCAAGAAACGTATTTGTTAGCAATTGTAAAAATGTTGTCACAACGATGTTTTAAAAAATAATATCAATAATAAAGTAGGTACACGTTAGAAAGCTCTCTATAATAAATCTTCGAATTTTTTTAAAAAATGATCAGACGGTTAGGTAAACATCCGATCAAACAAGCTCTTACTTAAGCGAACTAATAGCATTACTTCTCGGCATTTCCCATCAAATATTGAAATACTCTCCTAGAGCGGGGGAATATAATGTATATTGACTAAGTAACATTTATTACGACGTAATGTAGGATTCGATAAAAAGCATCGAGATAGAGAACTTCGTCGACCGTCTCGTATCGAGCAGCTCATTAATATCGAGTTCTTGGCTTTTTTCAGTTAAAGTGCTCGTCGAAGATAAATCAAAAGTTGGCGAGATTTATAAAGAAATGAATTCGGTCTACGTGATGTTGATGTTGCTCGTTTATACGCGAGATGATTTGTAAAAATTCTACACGTTCCTATCGGCGAAACTCGCTCTTTTCAATTGTCACGCTAAAGAGGAATAAGTAAATCGATTTTCAACTAACAACAAATGGGAAATAATTTTAAGCGATATAATCGTCAGGGGTGCACTTTACAAAAATGTTTATTAAAGTATATTCTATCGAAATTACCTTTGAATTATGTTTGTTTACAGACGGCTAACAATGCTTTGAAACGCTTACACGATTTTTCTAGAAATTTATTCTACTCCTTTTTCTCTTCTCTTCTTTTCTCTTCTTTCGGCGACTTTCTTACGAAGCTCTATTTGCAGGGTTAACCAAACTCTTTTTAATCGTTTGGTTTCTTTTATTATTCCTATTATAGTCTGCTATCTAAATAAAGATCGAAACTATTTTAAGTTTTAATGTAATTTCCATTCCATATTTTCATATATTATCAGTTACTCTCTGCCTATTAATTTTGTCGTGCGAGACTTGGAGCGCTTCTTCAAATTTATGTACAGCCGCAGAAAAATTTATTGGGCACTAGTAAGTATAGTAACTATCTTCTTTTTATATACGTTTTAGCAGAGAATGATCTAAAGATCGAGAGTGCCGTAACTATAAAATGTTCCATATTCGACTGTACATCTCTGAGGATCTAACCTCCCTTATCGGACTAGACTCGGATTCTTGGTGGTGTGTTAGATACGGAGCTAAGCTTCAAGTGCCACTTCACTTATTTGCTTAAGAGAATATCGTATTCGTAAGGTCTTAGGTCTGTTATTCGACTCAGTTGACCTGGGCAAGCTTCATCGCGTCCAAAACTCGTGTCTTTTACTTACCTGCGGTCAAAGGAAATATGATCGAATTTCTCACACCCTGAACGTGGTGGGTGGCTTAACATGAGGCCACGTCGACGCTTACACTCCGGTTGCTCTTTCTATAGGGTCTTAGCTCCTAATTATCTGTACCTTAAGATTACTTTTAGAACTGATGTCCATCATCTTAACCTTAGGAGTATTACACTATTAACCGTTCCGAGGCACCGGGGTCACATTTTCAGGAGATGATTTTCTTATAACTTCGCAAGTGTTTTCAATTCATTGCCGGACGGATTGTTGTGTCTCGCAGTCTCAATTTTTCTGGTGTGTGTGTACCTACCTTTTCTAGTACGCCCGGTTGATATTTGTACAGCTTCCTTCCCTTTTCAGTTATGTCCTATTCTTTCTACCACATGATGGTTGATGGATTTTGCCTAGAAACGCGGAGGACTGCTATGAAGATATCACTTGCTTTGGCTGTTTTGGTGGAAACATGGCTTTTCATACTCAAACGTTCTCCAAGTTCTACCCCTAGATATTTGACACTTGGTTTTACTTGTATTCTTTTCGTGCGTATAAAGACATTTAGGGGCCTCTCTTTGTCGAACTTGTCTTTGAGCACTACAATTGCCATCTATTTAGTCGATATTGTCAGCTTTGATTGTTTAACCCATTTGGTAATTGCTTCTCTCTCAATGTCTAATCTAGAGTTTCCGTGGATCACTAATTGCGAAGTCATCTACATAGGCGATGTGTAGTGTTCCAAATCTAATGCACCCCTCAAAGACCGCATTCCAGCGGATATGGCCTAAAACGGACCTCTGCGGGCATCCCTTTGTCGTCTGTTTTGTACTTGTTCTATTGCTGAGGGTCAGACTCTGTATTCTTACAACTACTGTTATTTTTGTCTTATCGTGCCATAAGCTCTTTGTTTGTTCGTCTTCTTCATCGAACTTCTTGTCTTATACCGCGGTTATTTAAATTTGCTACTAAGACCTGACTTTCTAGTCGCTTGGATAGCTTTCCGATATTGAGGTATTCTATCCATATTTAATTCAATCCACATTTATCAAAGGAAGCCATCACGAATATTATAAGACCTGAAGACTTGGAAAAGCATCAGAGAGAGTTTAGGACTAGTTGATTTTTATAGGGGTCTTAATAAATTTTTGTATGGTGTGCCAAGTGATGAAGAAGCAAGGGTGGGGAGTGGGCAAACAGACTTTCTCTAAAATGCCAGAGAAGAGTAGCAGAGGTGATTGACAATAATACTCCTTACAATTAATGATCTGAAGCCTGAAAGACAACTGTTTGAAAAAAACTTGAAGGAGTTTGTTGGCTAAATGTCTTTAATAATATTTTGAAGTCTAGTAGGTTTTATTGATGGTATACCAAATAAATCTGGAAAAGTTATTATTGACCAAAACATCTTTACATCTAGTCGAGGGGCGGAGCCCGAAGAAGAAACTATTTCAGAAAGTGTAGTGTGATAGATCGTTAAACAAAACTCTTTCGAATATTTGCGGAGCTGGAAAAATTGGGAAAGGGGTCCTAAGCACTTTAATAGTCACACTCCTTGTTGATATTTTGAAGTTCAGAAAGTATCGAAAAGAAATGAGAACGAAGTTTATTGACCTAAGCTTCTTTTCAGCTAGTCGAGGTCCCAATTTCTGAAAAAGGTTCAGTAATGGAAATAACTCAAAATGTCGTCTTGTTATACTAGTTACAATCTTTGTAATTTAAATTTTTTGTCGGTAATTTTTTTAATTTTACTGTTTACGTAAACCGTCAATAACGAACTTAATTTATTTTTATATTCAATTGGCTACAAACACGAAATTGCTTTATTTACGTCGCACTATTAATCTCAATCACATCTCTATTCTGATCTGATCACGGTGTAATCAAAATATAATGAAGATAACTGTACTTAATTTAGATGAAAATAACAAACAAATCCGAAACAATTAAATAATCTTCATGATACAGAGATCTAGTAGGTATATCGGTTAGATTAGATATCGTGACTTTTCCATAATTAAATAGAAATTACCGTAACCAAGTCGTCAAGTAGTAATACCTTAATTTGTAATTAAAGCAATTACTTGTCAAATTAAATTCCAATTACAATTAAGAAATGCTTAAAATTCTAAAATACAGGAAATGAATTTTGGTTTGTTTTGTTTTCAGGTGGCAGGTTAATTTGTACAGGAACTTACATATTTTATCATTCTTAGCGTTACAGTTATTATATATTTGAACACAAATCTACAATTTCCTTTATTTGTCTTTTATTTTATGCCTTCGCTTCTTTTATGCATTTTTGTACGAATCGGAAAAAACTCGCGGATTAGTGGGTGTAATAGACTGGTCGTCGGAAGATGCACTCGAGCGACGAGGGCTCATTTGCATTGGGTCCGTCTCAAGGCCACGGAATGCACCAGGGCATTCACTTCGTCCTTCTGGGACGACGAGATGTACCGGGATGTAATATATTAATGCAGGTGAATCGTGAACCGCACGTTTGCGGTTGTTGTTATTTACTTATTTTATTTGCTATGTACCATCACTGACAAGGTTAGGTCGCCAATTCTGTATAGTTAAGTTGCATTTCCTTGCATATCGATGGACGTTAATTCGCTCGACATTGCTATTTCTATGGGTAATTAAACTTAACACCAACGAGATAGTTTGTTCGGCCACCTACTAATTTCTAAGCTATTGCAGAAACGGTAACATCTACTTATTTCCATCTTAAAAATAAATGCAAAATTTAGAAGTTTGACAACCTCTTTCAACTCCTTGTGAGGGATAGTCTTCAAATTCTTACATTCGCAAAAACAAAGAAAGCTGTGAAAATTTTCGGTGTGAGCTTCAACACATTGATATCCTAAGGAGAATTTTGAAGTGGGGAAACTTTCATAGTCCAGACTCCAGACCATAAGAGCTTGGAGGCCGAAACTTGAAAAAATTTGGTAGAAATACAAGGATAACACGACCCATTAAGAGTATCGAATCTACCACTGGACAGAAACAAGAAGTAACGTAACGGTGTAGTTTTCTATACGATGGGTACATTACGTTTGCCTTCGTTAGTTTAATCTCTTAATATCACACAGACTGATGAAAGTAGCTGTTACCCCCTAAGAGCATAGATAAAAGTCGAAGAAACAACTCTCACCTAGCGATCTTTTCTTCGCAAGAATAACAAACTTTTACGTATTAGCATAAAGTAAACGTATTAGGCAATATAACTGATCGGAACAGGTTGGTTACGAGCGGAGAAATTATTCTCGTAAAAGAATCACTCGCTAATTAATCTCTAACGTGGCATAGCATTTTCCATTTTAACTTTAAAATATCGAGTTTAAGAGGAACTCACACTCGAATGAATACCAATACTATGCTCCCCATTTTTTTAGGACACCACACGCTAATGATCGAAAAAAAAATGTGGCGTCGTCATTCAAATTTGAAAACTTTTAATTAAATTTTCTCTTTAAAAAGGATTAAAAACTCAAATAAATAAAAAGCTTCCAAGTTTTACCAAATTTAGTATCAAATTTACACGCAAGTTAAACATTTACATAACTTTACTTCATTTTTAAGTTATTTGCATAAAAAATTAAATATTTAACCGTGTGCATTAAATCACAATTACAATTATTCCCCCCTCCACCAAAAGTTGCGAGTTTTAGTTTTAAATTACATTATCGGAAAGTTGGATAATTTGTTTTTAAAAGCAACAATTTTGAAAGTTATATTTTTCAGAAGTATTTTGAAAAGTGAGGGAGCCCCCGAGCGTGCCGGTGAGCGGGTCTTTCAGGAGGACCGGCCGAAAATCAAGTCTCTATCATCGCAGGATCTAATCTCTATTCTTTTGTCAAATTGATGCAGTTTTCATAAAATTCATTGTCCTCTTATACGCCTATTTGCCAAACCCACGTGGGAAATGGGTAAACAGTATCCTAATAAGATCCACCAGTGAGATTATAGGGAAGTTACCCCAGGTGTAGCAGTTAGCAGCGGCACTGCACATCATATGCAATCTCCCTGACTTGACTCTGGACTGCCCCAGTTTTTCACATTGATGGTGTGTAGTGACGATTATCGATTATGAAACTAATATTGTATCTAAAATAATAATAATGAGCAGGGGGTTGCAGGGGTCGTCGATGCCACGTTATTCGGTTAGACTGCCTTTCATTTTCTCCATTACTGATCTCTGTTATCGTTAGAAGTCGTGAGAAGTTTAAAAAGAAAAATAATTGCATCTTTAATGGCCAATTATAATTTGTTTTTCATTTTTTCACACTCGATACTCCACTGTTATAATAGTAGTTCAGTCGAAAAATTGAAAAATTGCAATTTATACGAAAGTACTACTCCTAGAGATACTGGTGCAAGGAAGAGTACTAATTTTCATTAGATCTTTGAGGGGCAATTTTTCTTTTAAAAGGAACTAATGAGGCAAATTTTACCACTTAAGATCGATTCTTTATCGTCGTTTTTAAGCTGAAGCATCTAATCGTAAGTGTATTTTATTGTTGAAACAAAATGAAATTAATTTAAAGTAAACACCGAACAAATTTTCGTTTTAAACTGCGGAAATTTATTCGAGTATTTAAAAGGTTTTTCATTGAGTAGTAGTTGTTTTGTAGAAGTTTAGTTGGCCCGTCAAAAAACAACGCTATTAAAAAAATTAAATCAATCCGATTATATTTGAATAAATCGATATAAAGCGAACTATGTAGTAGGTACCTACATGTTGATTGACTACTATGGTAATTAACCTATTTGATCAGTCATCGGGGCGTTCATTTTCGATTAACGCATACATAAATTATCATCAAATGCAACTACCCCGCCCTATCTTGTTCGGCAAACAATGTTCAATCGCGTTGTGCAAACTGCGCCATAGCATCGTAATATTAATGCTAATTCGGCTTGCCTTGTTATTTTTCAATTATTATGTTATTCGGCTGTTGCTTTATCATAGATGCACGACAAAAAAGGTATAGCAATGTTGAACCCATCGCAGCGTCAAATATTAAAAACAACAAGCGCGTATACAAAAAACTGCACGAGACGAGGAATATGATGCGGAAATGACTATGTTTTATTATCCTCTAGTTAATTATTATCAAAATATGTTTCACAAGAGGACTTGGAATTAACGAGTGCTCTCGCTCGAATGCGTCCTAGATGCAAGTTGTACGCGAGAGGGTTGAAAATCATACCCCATTAAAGACTTTTTACATTGTCATATTATCATAACATCATAACCTTTGGCACTTATGTCTTAATTGGTTGCATCTCGTCCAACTTTTCTACTTGTAAAATTTCGTTCCGCGCTTGAAAATTTATTAGACTTTTCGTGAAAAGTAGGTACTAAAAATAAATAAAACAGTAAATACTTGGGAGCTTTATTCCTCGATGTCTGGCGTAACTTTAGTGGTTTCATTGTACCGAATTGTAATGTAGCAACGAAAAAAGGGATGGTCTCAGTGTTTAATTTGATAATTTGTTCTACCTACTCGGTCATGCAAATAATAGGTTTTTAGTTTTCTTACTGTTGGGGTTGAACAGGTGGCTCGGTTATAATTCTGTGAGACTTGAACGAACAACAGGTAAATTTAATAGTTCTCAGAACAACCGTTTGAACTGTAAAGTTGAAGTGAGAGCGTTAAAAATTTTTTAAGCTTCTTGTAGCCTCATTTCGTTTTTCTATTTATTTTGTTGGGCTTACTAACTAAGAGTCTGTAGGCATTTACAAAAAAACAAGCAAACAAATGAAGACAAACAACAATCACTACACTAACTGAATCCAAACCGGGACACACAAGTGAAACATACCACCACAGCCGCTCCCTAAGCCCCGCACACTATTGAACGCACACTATTTCATCCATAACATGTTGAAAAGTAAAGGGTCCATCCTGTTTAACGCCCCTGCTGATATCTATCGGTACCCTTGTTCTTTCTGAGTAATTTCTTTTTGATGGCCTTGTTGTTTTAGTTGTCCCGTGTCCGCGTTTGCCCGGCGGATAATTATTGTTGCTCTAGATTTCCTATTTCTTTTCTCAGTTCCTCAGTTTACGATATGGTGTTAATTGGCTGTGAATTTGCTTTTAGGAATGGTTCAGATGAATTGAGTGTCGAGGATTCTGGTGATTTGGTTAGCGACGAGGAGGTTTGCTGCATGCACCCGATTTCTAGCCGGTGCTTATTTTCTCATCGGGTTTTAGGGAATTTGTTATTTGGGGGGGTTACCTGCTCATGTTCGATCTCGGGCTTGCATTTAAAAGTGTATTCATTGATACAACCCGAACTTTCGACGATCAATTTCTTCATCGGATTAGTTTCTTATTTCCGAAGTATGTGAGGTTGGTTTGATTACTTTAGAAGCTGTAAATCGTTATTACGTAAAAATTTAAAAAAATGGCCAGAGAGGTTTTTGGCAATTCAGTTTAGAACAGCTTAGGCCATTAAAATAATTTTTTTCTTCAACTTTGTACGAGGGCAAATTAAAAAAGTTTTACCAAAACCACTTTGCTAATTTCATATCTCTTCTACTAAACTCAAGTCTATTTTTGACAGCTATGTGAACAGGCCAATTGTTACAAATTTTGGCAGACTGTAAATTTTATTGTATTTCTGGGACACCCCGTATACTAGATCTCTTCGTTGAAGCAGTTGAAGTAAAGCAAAAAAGCAAACAAGTTTTGGATAGAACGAGCACTTACTCATATCGATTTATCAGCAGAGCAAGTAACTTTATGGTTATTAAATTGCAATTATATTTGTAAATGTATGTAGTATAGCAAATTATAAACGTCTGGATTTAATCATACATAAATTATAACGTAAGTAAACTTTGTATTGCAATTTTGTTCTGCAGCAAAAGCGTTTTCATGTCTCTTTTTTGCACTAATAAGAAACTGTATCGTCTTGGGTTACAATTATTATTCTAAAAAAATATTTTATAAATCAAATGTTCTGGGTATTAAAAATGAATTTAAAAGAGAAAATTGCGCAATATTTATTATATTGTTGTACCTACTAAGATATAAAATAATTAGATTACCATTTAACTATTTGCTCTGCATGAGTGAGAATATCAACCGTGAAAAATCATTAATTATTTCATTTTTATTATACGGAGACGTTTTATTTCTTTTTCCTTGACATTTTAAACTTTTTCCATAAGTATTATAATTATTTAATTGAAATAGATAATTCGAGGTTACCTCAAACGCTTTTCAGCTTGTTCGAAATATTGTGCTTATGTGATGTAGTTTACTTTTATACAGATCCGTCGAAGAAGAAGCGTGAAAAATTCAGAAAATGGCAGTTACGCACTCTAGTCTTAGGGTAAATTATGATCCACGGAATGCTCTTGTGTTGACCGTATATTTAGTTTTAGTAAATTACAAATTCAATTCTACTGTAAGTTTTGTCCTACTTTGAACCGATTTAGTTCCTCCGTTTAAAAACAACAATACTTACACGTTTTCTGATCCCCAAATGGTTTTCTGAGTCTTCTCCCATCGACATTTCTGGCCCTCGAGAGTACATTATTTACTTCTTGGGACCCATAACATCAAATATGGCCCAACAGGCCATCAGACGGTTATAGTAAGCAAAAACTAAACGGGCACTGTACTAAAGAATGTCGCCTCTAGCGAAAGTGGATAAGACAGAATGAGCGTTTGAACGGTTGCTCTTCGCGTAACTGAAATCACATTGAATTAAGACGATTAAATAAACAATCCGAAGATCAAAAAAGTTTAGTATCTCGCGAAATTTTTTATACGACCAATTTTAGATATAAAAGGGAATTTTTTGGTAAAGACACATCCATCGGTTATATCTAAACAGTAGAATTTCGTTATGAAAAAGAAAATTTATTTAGGCAATCTTTTTATAGATATTTTAGCTTATAAAATTTCGTAATATTTTTTTTTATAAAGTTTAACTTCTATTTTGCGAAGGAAAATGTTTTTCTTGCAGTACAAATATTTAAGAAGAGAATTTGAATATTTTAAGATAGATAGGGATATTTTGAGTTAATGGATTTTTTTACGTTTTGTTATTCTAACATTCATTTTCTATTTTGCGAGGGAAACTTAAGAAACAGAACAGAAATGGGAGGCGCCACTAATTGATGAAGCTAATTTATCAACTTTACTCGACGATGCCGGGAAATTAAACTCGTCTTTATATAAACCTCGTATAAAAACAACGGCGGTTAATCTTTCGACTTCTGCTGTTGTAGCCAAAGCTTTTCGTATTATTATCAAACGGTTTAACAGTTTTTATAAAGAGATGGATATGATATATAGGTTACTGTCTTACGGCCTTCGGGCGCGAGCTTCCTCTCTTCTTTTTTTATTTCTCCACAACCTTCGCTCGTGTACTACCCATTTTTAAATTAAGGCGCATCATCGCTTAATTTCGTTTACTATGTATAATTTACTATCTAGCGAGCGGTGAGGTGAAACAAATTGCACTTACTTTTTATTTCTTGTTAAGCAATTAGAATGGAATTAAATTCCATAAAAATGCTTTACCTACCGCATTTAAACGCGTATACACTCGACGTTCAATAAAATAGCAGGAATTGTTGTCAGATAAAATGACCAAGTCGTATAATGCTAGAATCGTCCACGTTAATATAAGAATTATTAACTTACTGATTCGACTCAAAAACTTTCAGAATCTCGAAGAAATGAATGAGTACTGACGGTGGTTGTTACGAGTGTTTGTGATCAAATTCGAGCGAGCTACTCCATTGGGCAAGTTTTAATGTTAAGTTCCAGTTGAACCACTAAAATCATCGCGATATCAAACGCTTCCTAATGGAACTGTCGCAAATTTCGTCCAAAAGAGTAGTTGCTAAAAAGAATGAATGTGTTTGTAAAATTCCAGACGCTCGTCAATCAGGACCCCCAGACATTTGGCCAAGGGGGACATGGATATTTTCTCGGTACTCAGCCTCACCGTCGGATTTCTACTAAACCTGGAACCTGTCACAATTTAAGACAATTTCTTCGCCGAATAACCCAGCTTGTTCCTGGAGGCCCAATCAAAAATCTTCTCTTCTGAAATGAACTCTGCAGGAGTGATCATCGTTTCTACAGTGATTCCGCTTTTGTCAGAGTCTTGGGGTAGGCGGTAAAGTGTTAAGTAAATCATCGCCTCGCCCTCTGTGAAATCAATACATCTTCTGAAAAGTCGAGATCGACGATATCCGTTTTATGTTTCATTACTCAAATTTTAATTCTGTTTAGTCTATTTATCCTTTTTCCGGCTCTTCGAAACAATTTCAACATTTTTATCAAATTAAGTTATATAAGCTGCCGTACCAATAGTTAATATTATTAAAGTTGTTCCATGCCTGTTAACAATTCCCACATACGTTCTGCATAGCCAAACAAATTACAAAGTGCCATCAGGCAACTCCTATATTATTTATTTAAAATAAATAAAATAAAGTCTTCAAGTATGAAATTATAGGTAGGTACGCAATGCATACGCACAATGCTACATAAATATTAATAAATTATAATCTGCTGAGCATAAAAATAGTAATTAAAAACTCTTCGTTTTTGTGTTATCCAAGAATTCCGAATTTTTTTTATCTTTTTTTTAAGAATCGTTTATTTTATATCTAGTGAATACGGGCGTCAGCTGGTAAACGCGTAAATATCGACCATTAAATTTGATACTGCAATTTTATTTGTTGTGTGGTATTGAATTTTTACAAAACAAACCAAAAAAGATATATAACCGCAAAATGGTTATTAAAAGTTGATGGAGTTAAATTCGCGATTTAACATGGTCCGAGATTAAAAACAATA
The DNA here is from genome assembly GCA_950108345.1 of Malthinus flaveolus. Classification (NCBI taxonomy): domain Eukaryota; kingdom Metazoa; phylum Arthropoda; class Insecta; order Coleoptera; family Cantharidae; genus Malthinus; species Malthinus flaveolus. Next base: position 95,160,379 of record OX467285.1, read on the forward strand.
GTTCATTTCACGTAAAGAAATGCCTGGATGCCTTATTACTTTTAATTTAGTTTTGAGTACGCCATCGAGGGTCATAAAATTTGAAACCGGATTCGACAAATCTCAAGTTTTCCTTTTCGAACGGCTGGCACTGTATTTCAGTTATACCAAAGATTATATACAGTCCAGATACTGAATAACCGTCTCTTTAAAACCTGAATCATAATTTGACACTGCAGTTTTCAAACACTCTCGTAAGTTTTCATCAGTAAAGCGAGATCACTTTTACAATTTTCATTATGGAGAATGTTGATTTAGTTGTAATCGCTACACATTTTAGTGAAAGAAATTTTTCGGTCTCGAATTATTTTTGTGCATCACAAGTCTCGAAAGGTAAATTGTACTGTAGTTCTAAAATTTCTAATTCCAACTCCAACATGATTCGGGGATATAATAAGTTCTTCAAGTCAGTGCAATACAATGTGAGGAAACACTCATATAGCGACTAACCGGGTATTAATATTAATTAATTTTTTTGTGTGCGACAATTGAAAAACAATATTATTTGAACAAGAGTTTGAACTTACTAGCTTTGATTGATTGAGAGTTGATTGGAATAAATAAATATATTAAAATTAATTTTTTTAGTTGGTTACATTTTTTGAAGCACATGGCAGTTTTTTTCAAAATAAAAAAGTTTCTATTGTCTAAAATTGTGCATGTGAGGGAATCCCTCGCACGCGAATAACCGCGTAACTTGTAGCCTAGCGACTAATCTCGGGTTAAAGAATCTTTGGTGTGACTCGAAGGGAGCTTGAATGTGCTCTAATGGGAGGACTTTGGCACATAGAGCGGGTTTTTGTACAGTAGGTACAAGGATAGAAAATAAATTGAGGAAATGATAGATCGGTTTTCCTTATGAAAACGAGTCTATTATTAGGTATTACCAATCACAGCTGGAGCTAGAGCCCCATCAGTAATTCTAAAAGAAAACTTAACAAAGGTAAATTTATTATGGAAAGAAAACTTTCATTTCTTTGAGACTGTCACCTTCTCTTGGCTTTGTTCTTTGGTGATACATTCATCGGAATCCATTTGGATCGTCATTGCCGGCTTATCCCTGTATATTCAATGATTCGTTCACTCAAAATACAAAAATGGAGTGGAAACTGCAAATCGTTATATGAATTTAAAGTTTGGCTACGACTGTGTGGCGCTTAGTATTTAACGTTACATCAACGCTTTCTCGAGCGTAGCCGCGCTACAATGAGTACCTAGCATGTTGATGAATTTTCATTTTTCATGCTTTATTTATGATCGTAAAATTATGGATACTCAATGAAAAATTTAGACCATCAGTTTAATTAATTGGCTGAACAAATAAATTTAAGTTTTAAGTAGTTGTCTGGAATCGACGTCATATCTCCGTATTGTTTCCATATACCTGCTGTACAGTGTGCAGGATAGGAGTATTAATATTAACACTATCGATCTATAAAACGAATCTCGATAGCGAACAGCTCATTTGTACATTAATCTAATACCTATCACAATAAGTTGTATTTACTTGTACGGCGTTAGTAATAATATTAATTACTACAAGCGAATATGTTAAAAGCTGGACACAAAACGGTTACAAATACAAACTTCTCTTAAGTATATCAATAACACGTATTTACATATACGAGTGATTTCACTTGGCTAGAGGTTGTAAATCTATATGCTAATGCTCTTGTGTGGGCATAATTCAAAGAGATGTACAACAGATTAAGTCAGTAAAAGACGTGTTTTGCTTTGTTATCCCGTCTCTTCTAAACTCGACATTAATCGAATCAAATTTTTCATATTTGTGATTTATTTACAGACAAAAATCTAATAGGGCGCTTTAATTTAATTTGTTAAAATCGACGAAGACGAAAGCGTAACCGAATAATTTCAGTCTTACCCCGCCTGTTAAAAAAAAGTTTGACGAAAGAAAAATTTATTATTTTTGAGTTTTGCAACATTTTCTTTTTCCTATTTTTGTTTGTGTTGTATTTTGTATTATGTATATATAATATTTATTGTCTTTCGCGTTTTTGATAAAAATATGTCATTAAAAGGCGAGGGTTAGAAAGGAACTCAAAAGCCGTGACAAGAGTTGAAGTCAATTTTTTAGATCTCTTTAACCTAAAAGCTCGCAAATGTACTACCATTGATCATTTATAGACAGAAGAAGTTGTTAGCTTTCGCTTTTCTTGTTCCATTAATCTACTAGTACTAGGAGCATGAAAAATCTTTCTGTGCTATAAACAAAAAAATTTCTCCGCTTAGCAAAAAGCGAGGCGATGTGTCATAACTGGAGATTTTCGGTTCAAACTGAACGCCAAAATATTGAAATTCGCTTTCCCATTATTTACTTTTTAAAAATATATGTCATACTTTAATAGTATGTTTTTTGCGGTCGAGGATGCAGTTTGAAAACCGAGGCAACACCGAGGCAGCGCCGAGGTTTTCTAAGTAGTCATCTGGTCATCTCAAATTAAAAACTTTTAAGTGTGCCGTGTGCCATAGTACCATAGAAACTTTACAAAAATCATGACAACTAGGAATGGAATATTCACTTACGGTCTGTGGGCAGTAAGTAAATATTATGTACCAGCAAATTGTAAACGTCACTTACTTCACTAAAATTTGTAAAAAATTACATAATATATTCTCTTCTTCGCGACTATCCTTAGCACGATTCGCGATATCGCATGCATCTTCCTCGTTTTATCTCGTTCTGACCCTTAGCGGCCCTTTACATCCATATTGCATTATATGCCTCTTATATTAGATCTGTGGGTAGCTCTGGTTTAGTTTCATTTATTTGACCCTGTATGTTGCTCTCAATTGATATCTTCGCAAGTTGGCTCTGGTTAGATTGAAGTAGCTTTTCTTTACTTTGTTCTTAAAGGTGTACCGAACCAAAATTTGCCCAATTCTTCAATTAGGTACGCGCACTTGTAAAATGTTTAAGAGATCCATTACGAACTAACGATAAATTTATTTAAAAGGGCACATCGGTTGAATAGGCACAAAGTTTGTTTTGCAAGTTGTAAGGGGGCCGCTTCTGGCTTAATCGAAGTTGTCTTTAGAGAATCACCTACAATTTACCTCGTCTTTCGTTGCACTTAATCCTAATGTTTATTCCAACAATAATTTGTAATCGAAACTTGTAGCCGAGTTGCTATATTAGATATGTTTTGTTTACATCAAAAGTTTGCATAGATTGGCCTAATAAACTTTTAGTATAAAAATTGTTTTAACTTTGTCGGTTTTGAACACGGCAGGATTTATGTTGAAATTATTGGATTTTGGAATTACATTTTGGGAAGTAGGTCCTGTGATCTGTGATCTTACTTATTGACTTTATTTGGCTTTTAGGATATGGTATACAATCAAGTAGGTATTACCTACAATTGCCAGCTTTCGGCGTTGCAAACCTTGTAAAATTTTAGATGTTTCTGCCTCTTTTACACGTAATATCGTACCTCGACTGTTCTAATATTAAAATTCATCTCCAACGAGATTTGTCCTCTACTAGTAGAAGAAAGAGTATGTCGATTTACGCACACCTCGCACAATACTTTTTTTGTGTAAAATCCATTAGGTACTATTAAATTTTTTTTCAAAAACCCAAACTTGACCACCCAAATGATTATAATTACTAGGGCTCGTTCTCCGAGTCGAATTTACCTTTAGTAAAAAATTACAAAACTTTTTTGTTACACAAAACACATCGATTCCAATTTAAATCTCCACCGTCCATCTTACAAGGTTGCCGTAATAATAATAATAATGATTTATGTAAGAGATAATTCTATTTGTATAATTTAGAAATTCCAATTAAAGATTTAAACTGTTTTTGGGCTCGTCTTTACCTTTTTTAGAACGATAATTAAGAATCATCAAAACCTACGCGCGATTTGTTTATTTTTCCCATGAAGCCGTGAGGTTTTGCAATTATTATTTGTCGAAGTCGAAACTATCGAGTTACGACGACCAAAATCAGATTATGCTGGTCTTAATGCTTCAATAAGTAATTAGTTAAATGTGCACTATACGTAATTACGTTATTTTAACGTACTTATTATGAAGTTGTTTATATTTTACCTTATATTTTATCGCGCACTAAAATTAAGTAGACCAAAACATAATAAAAATGTAATATTCTGAGAGAGAGTTTCTCCAGTATCTACACGGTTAGTTGCTATGCAAATGACCGAGGCGGGGGCTTAGCTCGCAGATGAGCAGCTCTTTAGACATAATACCTATGTAATAAAAAGAATATTACAACTTGTTATCGTTGGAGAGACGTTCAAACTTATCCTAAAATGTTAACTCTCTTTTTGGATGTGGATCTGTTCTCGTAATTCGAGCTTATCTCACGGTTAAACGATTTTAATTATTTTCTTTTCGACCCTTTCCCCTTTCTCCCGACTAACTAACTGTGCCTCTTAACTCGCTGCCTACATAAAACGTATTCGACTACAAAATTGTCTTAGTCGAAGCTCGAAGCTTTACCTCGTTAAAATTAATTAATAAGCTTATTAATTTGATTAAGTTTCGTATACGCGCTTTTCCTATTATTTTTTTTTTCAAAAGTTGTTTTCAGGTTCGGCGAATTTTCTTCAATTTATTTATTTTTTTACAAAAACTATTGAAACCTCTTTCTTCTACTGCTTATACCTGTTTATGATTAACTCGGCTCGATTCTGGGAGCATTTTCAGTAATAAGAAAGATTAGGAAAGATTGCTTCTGACCAAGTGAGGTTCGAGTGTCGTTCAAATTTGGATTATCGACCTGATCGGGGCTTTCAACAAGTCTCTCTTGCGATTTATTCTAAGGGCGTAGGACGAATAAAACAAACTAAGTTTAATGCAGGTTAAAGTTAAACCTGCCTTATAAATGATCATTATCATTTCCATTAACAATGGTCCCTGTAACTTAAGCTTAGTTCACCGTCGAGCTTGCTTTGAGCGAGTAATGTACAACTGGCTCTAAGTCGTTTCGGCTTGACTGTGGCTTTTCTCCAAATGTGTAGTTTTCGAATTATAACCCAAAAAATTAAAAAAATAGGTTTTTGTGCTAATTTTTGTCAAACTATAACGCGCTCTAGCACTTATACCGTTTGCCCGACGTAAAAAGCCTTGGAGACGTAATTTGTAAAAAGTACAATGTACTTTATTTCTCTATAAGAATACATTTGTCATAAAATGCTTAGTTTTCGAGTTATAAGCGATAAACTAAAGAAATAAGTTTTTTGACCAATTTTAAAATTTTTCTATAACTTTAACGTGCTCCAGCGCCTTCGCCGATGGTTTGAAAAAACCCTAACAGGCAATTTGTAGGAAATTTAATGTAGGTAACTTTTCTATAAGTACACTTTTGTACGAAAGCGTTTAGATTTCAAGTTATAAGTGAAAAACTAAAAAAACAGTTTTTTGTGCTAACTTGGGAATTTCTTTCAAACTATAACGCGCTCTAGCGGCTTTGCCGTTCGCTCAACGTAAAAAGGCTAAGTAACGTAATTTGTAGGAAGTGTAATGTACTTTATTTTTCTATAGGAATACTTTTCTCATAAAGTGTTTATTTTTCGAGTTATAAGTGAAAACCTAAAAAAAGCAGATTTTTGTGCTAATTTGGAAATTTTTGTCAAACTATAACGCGCTTTGGCGCCTATACCGTTTGTTCAACGTAAAAAACCCAGGGAACATAATTTGTAAGAAGTACAATGTAATTTATTTTTCTATGGGAATACTGTTCTCATAAAGTGTCTAGTTTTCGAGATATACTAAGTGAAAAACTAAAAAAGCAGTTTTTGGGGCTGGTTTGGGAAATTGTGTCTAACTATAACGCGCTCTACCGCCTATACCATTCGTCCGACGTAAAAAGCCCTAGAGACGTAATTTGTAGGAAGTGTAATGCACTTTATTTTTCTATATGAGTACTTTTCTGCGTATATAGTGTATAGTTTTTGAGTCTCTTCAACACCTCGATGGAAGAATCACGTAATTTGTTCCAGGTACATCATATACCCAACATATACCCTACATATACCCATTCGTACATGTAACATCTTAAGTGCAGCTTTTTTGGTGGTTACGTAGAGCTAAAATACGCCACCTAAAACTGTGTCATCAGAGACGGACTTCGCGTTGTGTGAATTATGATTGGTGTTTAACATATTTAATTGCAGGATGCCTAAGAGAAAATATTAGGAAATTTCTACGATTCTTATCGTTCGCATTTCTTCTGGCGATTCGAACTACCATAAATTTTATATTTTCTAGATAAATTTTGAGTAGTTTTTTGTGTTTGTTGGAAAAGTTAAATTTCGTTAGTTTGTGTTTTTAGCTCAATATAATGAAGTTTACTGTAAGAAGTTCTAAAAGTCTCGAGTTTATATCTAAAATGGTCGTTTTAATATATTTTAAGACGAAACAACATAAAAAAGTTTTCCCGTTAAATTTTTTACGATTTCGCAATACAGTTAAAAATAAATGCAAAGTAGTAGTCAAATTGTGTGCTTTATGTCCCTACTCGAGTAGTGCTAATAGACATATAAAAAATGTAATATTATGTAAAAGAGTTTATATAAATATTATGAAAATTTTCGCGCTCTGATAATTTCTCGAATATATTTATTTATATGGGCCTCGCTTCGCGCAGCACCGCATTAGTAATGTACTTGGGTTGTAAATAAAAAGCTTTTTTAAATTAACAATCTACTTTCAGTTTAACAATAGATACTAACTATTAACACGCAATAGATTAAAATTAAGTAACACACACTTATTATATCTAAACATAAATTAAACAATTATCGAATTAGTCTCTTTTTTGGTCGCTTTACGAGAAGAAAAAAAATTGGAGCTTTAGAGGTCGCACCGCAACTTAGTCATTTCATTAATCATATTAATGCAAAAGTAATTTGCACCGATTGCGTCCAAATAGCAACAAGCGGAGCTGACATTGACCTCTCTCTTCGTGTAACTTTCGCCGTGTTGCACCAAGCATAACAAGGAGTACCTCTCTCATGCTAAGTTATGCAATTGCGCCAGCTGCTTAATGCTCTCTCTCGCAAATAACGTGTGCAAATAAAAGCAATATGTGGAGCGAACAAAATCGAAACTAAAATTATACGTTTTTTACGATTTATTAATTTCCAGATATTGGTTTTGTTATCAAATTAAATATAAATTTTCACGATTGCTTATTTTAATTAGGAGTCGAGAAAATTTTATGCTTTTTATTGGACTTAAGTTAAATGATTGGAAAATTGGAATTTTTGTGCGGAAGGAAATGAAAAAAATGTTAACTTTAGGGAATTTTGGCCTCTCGCAAATTATTGTGTAATGGAGTACGCTATTTAGACTTTCGCAACATTTTTTTTATTATTTAGAAAACTTGCGGAAAGGGGTCCACTGACGCTTTGCATACTGCCATGAACAATTTAAGCAATTATTATTTATACTAATAATATGTTCAGGAGTTGTTCCAAACTTAGTTAATTCTCTAATAATATAAATTGTTTTTGAGAGAAAAGAGAATTCACCCCCTTACTCCCTACTGATCCAAGTTAGGATCTTTGGAAAACATTAATAGCGACTCTGTCAGAATATAAGCAAGCCTCTGAGACCTCATTTCACTTTTATTTCAACCTTCAATTTTCTCCGATTGTATTTGATTTCCATCAGGCCAAACTCACTAAATTCCACAATATCCCTTGGAAGAGTACGGACATCCATTTGTGCGTTAGGACCTTCTGAATTTACTCAAATATTAACAAAAAACTGTTACGTAGTTTTTGTTCTTACTCGTTTAACACCCGGCAGGTGGTCGTAGGGGGGTTCAGGCTACACTCAGGGGAGATGGTCGTGAGTCCAAAACAACAGTTTATAAAGTTGGGCGCCAAGCAACCTGGCTCTTGGGGCCCCCAGTTGGTTGCTGAGCTCCGAGCGGCAACGGCAACTTGATTATCGATTAAATATACAAGGTGAGCCAAAAGAAGTCATCCGATGTTGTTTGGCTCTCATTTTTTTTCTAAATGAAAAACTTCGATTCTGTTTTTTGATTATGTTTATTTAAACCTTTAGAATTTTATTGGTCAAGTCGAGAAGATCATATCGGCCCAATGGGCGCCGTCACAATTGATTGCCATACGGGCTCGTTTTATGGCATTTTTCATCACTTCGGCGAGAACTTCGGGCGACAGATTCTCGCACTCGTGTCGAATGTTGTCCTCGAGGGCTTCCAGGGTCTCGGGCTTGTTCACGTAAACACGGGACTTCAAAAAACCCCACAAATAAAGTCTGGAACGGTTAAATCGGGCGATCTTGCGGGCCAGTGCAAAACAAAACGAGAGATGAGGCTACCCTGGAACGCCGCCTTCAGAATATCGGTTGTAGCTCGCGCAGTGTGCCGTTGCTCCGTCCTGTTGGAACCACATGTCCTCCAGTCCTAGTTCGTCCAATTGCGGCAGAAAAAACTCGGTCAACACGGCCCTATAGCGCGCACCGTCCACTGTTGTCGTTTGACCAGCGGCGTTCTCGAAAAAAAATGGCCCGGGCGCTCCGGGGCCGGCCACTCCTGGCAATGTCTCGTGTGGTCCCATACTCTTCAAGGTTGGTGGCCAAACGGCGCAGTGTTTGAGCAGTCGGTGTTGGACGGCCGGGGAATCGGCGACGGAATTTGCGCTGCGCCAACACCACAGACGAATTGTTACGCAAAAAAATGGACACGATTATTCCGCGTTCTTGGGGAGTGTACCGCTCCATGGCTTGTTCACTTGTATTCTACACCTGTCTAGTCCACAAATGTCAAAAAGATTTGACATTGGCGACCATTTGCAAAAATAAGAGCATCTTCCAATAGGGTAATCTCTTTTGGCCCACCTTGTACAATATAAATAAAACAATTAAGAGTAAATCATGCGGCGGTGACAATTTATCAATACACCCCAAAGGGTTTACTGACAAAATAACAAATAAGCTGATAAAACCGAAGCCTAGTCTCCAAGGACGGCCTCTTTTGGTGTGTTTTGGTGACCTGGGTATGTATACCAGTATATGTTCGGGGCGGCGTGGATTCCGTTCAATCTCCTGGGCTGTGGAGTACCAACCCTCCAAATGCAGAAGATCGCGAGAAAAGGTGGTGATAACAGTGGGCAAACACAACAAGAAACCGCTTACTTTCTGCAGAAGGTGACGAAGTAAACAGTAGCTAAACACGCCAATCCCCTGAACGGGCGGCCGGAACACCGGTAAACAAGTAACGAAGTGAAGAAAAAAGACAGTCGGGTCCCGTTTAACGACGGGGGATATATTCGAAAAATTAATAAAAACTAGCAAAACGCTAACTATTGGTTTAAGCCCCACGATACGTCGACGTAAATCTACAATTCTCCGCTCTCCGCCGTGCAACGACGGGCTCACCGTTATCACCCCCGCGTTCTGTTGATCGTAGCGGGGACAATCCAATTTCGTTATTTTCCCGGTCCCCCGGACCTGAGTTCGAACGCTCTTAGTCGTCCAACAGCTTACTGTTAGTTGCCTATCATAAAAGTGTATACTGTTGGTAACTGCTATATATATGTATAGAGTGCGATCTTTCCTGATATTGTAAGGGATGCATATATTTCCAGGTTTTTCTAAGGGTTTCAGAGTGGTATAATAAGTAATCTCTTACATTGAACAACTAGCACCCTGAAGTGTAAACTATAAACTTATATTCTGATTTTCTCATTGTTTCTGGATAATTAGCCTTTTGTAATTATTATTCGTTACTTCGAATTACTACTGTGTAGATACACTGCACGAGTGTATAATACGCAAGTTGGTTATCGACATTATCTCGTCGAATGACTCATTTTCTCAGCAATACAGAAGCCCAGCACCCCCTTAACTAGTATACCTACACAAGAAAGCAACTTTTCTTCAAAATGCGTAATTAGTTTTTGTTACTTTTTCCTCTCGTCTTTCGGTCTTTCCCAAGTTTCACATCTTATAATTTCATCGATCTAACCGTATAAAACATTTTTTTCTCCCTAAAATTATCATCTTCGTATTAATCCACTTGACTGCTTCATCTGCTCTACAAATACGCAATTACGCATTGCTGTGTTGAGATGGCAACACCCTAATCCAAAGATTCAAAAGAACTTAACTCTCGATCACAAGAGCTTTTTATTACGCTTCACATAATATTTTGTACTACCTCTCTAAAACGACGTAGTAGGTAGTACTACTAATCTGGAAATTTTTTGTTGTTTAATTACTAATTTATTGCCGCAATTTTAATTTTTTTTATTGCTAGAAGTAAAGTGATATTTATTTATATTGCCATTTGAAGAAAGTTGTTAACCTTCGTACAGTATTATTATTATATTGTAAAATATGGGTTAGGTACTAGATGGCTCCATCTTTGTTCGCGTTTAATAAATAATTAAAGCTTTAAAAAATTGGTACTTTATTTGTCTCAATCTCGATTGTGTCCGACTGCTACTTACATTGTGTTATTACTCTAACGTACCGGAGCGATAACGAGTTAGCCTTAATGATTTAATATTATTTGCACGCGTCTCTTTAATAACATCGAATAAAACTGCGCCTACACTTTGCCTATTGACACACATTCGATGACATTTGAACGTTCTACGTTCATTTCCTACCTTCTGAAGTCTATAGTAAAATAGTAAATCGCATATTGAACGAACACTCCTTTTTAATCTTAAGTTAAGTAATGACAAATTTGTAAAAATTGTACTCGAATTACGTTCGAGGAAAATTATTTCTTTAGGAAAAATATTTTGTGCAATCCAATTGTATCTTAATTAGTCATTACGAGTCTATTTTTTAGCGTAAACTCAAAGTATTTTACCCTTTGATGCGTTTTTTCTATACTTTTCCACTCTTTTGTAATTCGATATCCTTATGGGGTGCTTTCGGGCTTTCATTAATGAACATTGTTGTAAACTTTTAACGATGCTAAAGCTATACGAGCTATGTATCTTTGATATTTTAATAATAATTTGTATAGTACAATGGGCTTTTAGAAGAAAAAAAACATTTTTTTTTTAAATTATACGTTCTGCGACGATGGCACTTGTGCTATTCCTCACTTGGAAATACGCAAGGAGTCGACTAAAATCGAATAAAGTCACGGGATCGATCAATTAATTTTTCGTTTTCCACTTACCAAAATAACTTGTTGAATGTTCGATTTAACTCAGCCTCAGGCCCTCAGTCGGAATAGGTGAGCAGTGACCAGCATTCGTAAGGTTTAAGATCCTGATAGGGTTTGCTCGGGCTGTTATAGGTTATCTCGGCGCTTCGCAACCTCTAGCTGTAACGAAACATTTTCCACCTTGGTACGTAACGTACTATTATTGGGATATTTAACAAAATCTAGCAGTTGTGAATTAGAGTCGTAGACGCGTAGTCTGCCGAACCGTATTCACATGGCACTTCAAAGCCTTCCACTCGATGTTGAAATTTCCCGCTTTAAGAAAACTGCAAAATTGTTACATAAATTTTGTCACAATCTTTTGTTTTATATTTTAATAATAGAGTTGACACTAATTTATTTCAAAAGATTGGTGTCATGGACGTTCTGTTATTATAATAGTTGAGGGTAAAATAAGAAGAAAAAATATTTTAATTTAATTATTTCGATATAATTTAATTTAATTAATTCTTATCATGCGACGTATCAAATTACGGGTCTCTTTTTTGTGCTAAATTACTATAACTTGTTAACTTACTAATATATATTATATCTATAATACTATACTAATATAATAACTAATAAGTGAAGAGTAAAATAACCCAATTTGCAATAATTTTCCAGCAAAGTCCATACTTTTATGTTTTCCATTGATGGTTGCAAGTGACTAAACGAACGGTTAACTTGTGTCATCTTCTAGTTATGTTCTGTAATTAATTTAACAAAAAGTTTCCATACACACGTAGCGGAAAATCTTTCCTACGCGAGCTACAGCCTTTCGAAGAGGAGGGAACGAAGTTAGTTTTTTAGTCATATCTAAAGAAGGAATTAAAATAAAATTATGAAATTTTGACCTTTTAAGTATTTTTTTATGCATAATTTAATGGTCAAAACGAATTTTAAGGATATTGTTCAGGGGCGTGATGTTAGGGGTTAGCAAGGAATATTTTCCTTATTTACTTTCTTGTACGCAAATCTTCTTGAATTTTAATTTCCATTTCTTAGCTATCGGAGTTTTTTACATAAACAAGGCGCTCTTAGTAAATGTCGATAAGTAAATAATATAACAGTTTTTGAGAAAACCGTACTTAAGTCTTGAGTCGCTTCCACGATTACTAAGTCACTATTACGTTTGCACCTGATGGTATTCCGAACTTCTACTATATACTCAAAATAAGACTAAAAGTTCCCATAAACACGTACAACTAACAACTTGTAGTAATAGTCGGTGTACTATTCTACATAAATTAATAAGGTAATTTTTCTAATCTGGGTGTGCCAGATCGCATCCGTAGCTTGATTTTCTTTGCAGATCCTACACTTCGCGGGCGCGCTTTTATTGTTACACATTTTGAAGTCATGGCCCATTTCGGAGCAGCGTCCGTAAATTACTTCTTTACGTGGTGGTCTTTGCAAGACCATGGGAAGCTGGAAGACCCAACGTGGACTAGGGAACGCCATCGATTCCATCTAACGCCTTCTCGTTTTATCCGAGTGTGTTTCGGTTGTTCACAAAGTTCCGATTTACCTGATAGAGGTGGAAATATAGACAAATCAAGCGTAATGCAATATGCCGAATGAAAGTGACACGAGATTTTCGATCTTCTCCATAACCGTAGAAGACCTCGGATTAGCATTTACGACGATGGCAATTTATTAGGCTTTTACGTTTTAATTGTGCTTGGTAAGCATAAAGTAATTCGCGACGGCAAGAACTATTAGAAGTAACAAATCTGTGCATAAAGAAAAGATAAAAGAGATAATAGTTTTAGTCGAAAGACATTTAGTACATCTACTTCGCATCTATAAACTAAATGTAGTACACGCAAGTGATTTTTAGATTATCTAAACGAGTTTTACATCGTCTAAAAGTCCATAAAGTAAAGTCGTAACTAAATTAATGTACTGTTTGTTTTGAAGTTACAATTATCGGACACGGATGTACATTTACACACAATGCGTAGTTAGAGCAGGTCTTGGAAGTGGTGGGTGGATCTCGTTGGGAAGTCGCCGATGGCAGGATGAAGGAAATAACGCGTTACGCCCGTCTGGATATTCGGCCGCTTAATCGTTGAACCTGCAAATGGAATTTATTGTTAGTCTTTCGTATAACCCACCGAGTGTAACGAAAAACGAGATTTTTTTGTACCCTCTTATCGACCATTATACACCTGACGTGTAGAAGTTTGTGGAAAAAAGTAATTACGTAAAGTGTTTGCCTTCCTCAAAAGTGACTGCTTTTATTAAAACTAAAGACTAAAGACAATAATAATCTTAAACACATGAATAGCCGTACGAGTTTTACGGTCGGTAATAAAATTTTAATCATATAGATTTCCATTACGGAAGAGTGCAGTAGCATAAACCTCGTGCAAGAGATTATATTTTCGAGAGGAGTCGTTAATGTGGATTAGCGTTGACACGGTTTCTCCGGGAGCATAAAAAGCCGTCTTAATCCTCTTAATAATATGTGTTCTCTGGCTCCGCGTAAGACGGTGGCACGGCTCCGTGCAGGAGATAATCACCACGTCTTTCTTTCTATTGCCATCGTTTTTACTTATGAATGCCTCACACTTGGCTTCGTTTCGAACGGGTTTCTTTTCATTCTCTCGCTCCGCTCTCGCACCTTTTAGTTGGAACTTTTTCAAGCTCAAAATTTTATTTTATTAACTCTATTCGACAGCTGTCTATTAAAAATTCGTCGCGAGTTTTTTAAATATTAATCGTTTTTTTCGTTTTCAAAATGTGTGACGAATTAGTTCTGATTTCCGTCATTTTGTAAATTTGGACAAATCGTTACGTTTAATGCCCTTCGCTACCATTATAATATCGTTACAGAAGCAGAAATGTGTTATTTTTTGACAGTAATTATTTTATAATCAATCATACCTAAATTAAAGAAATCGTTGTTATTCTTTATTTACCACGATGGGGATATTACGTGTAAAAAACAATTCCAATATATACTTACTTTTATATGCTAACAAGTAACAACGTGTAATTTGAAGGGGGCTTAGAATACACGCAGAAATTTGATGTATTAACGAACGCTTTTGTAATCAAAAATCGACGTCGTGTTGAGTTTAGTAAATTTCTATCAAATTATATCCAATCCGCCGATTCGAATACCGGAGATAGGTACTAAAATAAAAATTACTTCGTCTCTCAAAGCGCAACGGCAAACTACCGAGAGAGCTTTCGTGGTTTCTATCCCACATCAAGCCGTATTTGGCGTGCCTTGATGTCTTAACGTTATAAGATATAAGATAAGGTGCTCTAACACCAAGGTGTGCAAAAAAGTCGCATATGGGGAAAATTGGCGTAAGTGCTTTTTATGGGTACCTAGTTCTTCTTTATGTTACACCTCTAAGAACTGACGTGATGACCTAAATGATATCCATCAGCGTTCATCTTGGCAACTGGCGACGTTAAAGAAAAAGTATTACGCCCAAAATTTGAAATGGCAATTGGTTAGAAACCAAGACTTTGTTGGAGGGGTGTTCTTCGTATCTCAGTACTAAACTAATAAGTCCTTTATCTTTTACAATTTTTTAAATATTTAGGGTTAATTCTAATACGTTGTAAATGAACCCCAACATACACACATAAGTGAACGTATTAGAAATATCTAACTAATTAACCCTAAATATTTAAAAATTTGTAATTTTTTCACGTATGATTGTTGTATGCATACTAATTTGATTTATATATATTTCGCTTTCTCGACGCATTTAAACAATGCCGGATTGCTTTGTGAAAATTATATTGACCTCCTAGCGTATTTGTTATAGGCGTGCTACCGGAAATAGCAAAGTCTTGGGTTCGATTCCCGAGGCGTTTGGTAGAAAACAAATTTTCTCATTTAGAGTTTTTTCACTTATGTGTGTATGTTGGGGTTCATTTACAACGTATTAGAATTGGAGAAGAAATCGAAACTTTCTTCGCCGTGTAATATTTTGCTTGGTTGAGCCTCTCGAATATTTCCTTCTAATCACAAAAACTACGAACTTGTTTTTGACTACGTTTATTTTACTTGTAAGAAAATTGATGTTGCTTGTAGGACTAGAAGGATGAGACTGAATATTGGATAGGTACGAAATGTAAAGGAACCAAGGAACGAAAAGAAAGCAGGTATTTTGGGAAAATCCCAACGAAACATGTGCCGGATGCCTAACAATGGCACTAATACATAAAGAGTTGCCATCTTTGGCGCCAAGTAAATACAAACGAAAAATGTGGAACGAATACTTAAATACTAACGAACATTATGAAACAATAATTAAATATAAACGAAATCTGAACAAGAATTATCCCTTATCTTTTAAGATTATTCTGCAACTGCAGAATACAGGGGTGAGCAACCCGCGACCCGCCTCACTTTCTCGTGCGGTTCTTCAAAGATTTTTCATTTCACTTTAAAACATCCCTACAGTCGGCAATCGGCATCGTCACAATGAGCCGTGATTGGTTTTCACGTCCGATGAGCCCACTAACCTTGTGATTTAACTGATGAAAAATCACGAGATCTGTGGGCTCATCGGGCTCGAAAACCAATCACAACTGGTTGTCACGATGATCGATGATCAATCACGAAGCCTATGGGGACTTAACGGGAAAAAGATAATAATCAAAATGTAGACTTTTCATCTTTTTTAGAAACACAACATCATTTTAAGCCATTTGACCTTGAACTTGAGCTATTGGGTACTCTTTCCTTGCGACGCGAACAATGTTTTTAAACTCGTAGCTGACCTGTTGTAAAAAAAGTTACTCATCTCTCTACTAAACCGTGATTTTTCTCTTTCTCTACTAAAATTGGCCGTCTTTTATTTTTCCAGACGTCACGGACCTCAGTTAGATAATATCCAACTTGCGAACATCGAATTTCTCGTACTCACTATTGTTAACTACATAACTACATAATGACTTTGCATAAAAGTCGAAGTTGTTTTCTTTCCTCCAAACAGAAGCTGAAAAGCCTTCATCTTTTCTCAAAAGGCAGTATTTAGCTTCAGAAGTATTTTTTTTTAAATTAAGATCTTTTGCGGCGACCATAGAGATTTTCTGTTGCCGATTTAACTGGTTGATGTGGAATCGATCGTGGCTCGGATATCGACGGATTAAAAATATCAGAAAACTGTGGATGAGTTTTCTGTGTCTATGTTCTCTGTCTACGTCTATATTTTTGGATGAGTAATTTCTGGAAGCCCCGAAGCCTATTAGAACTATAAATAGTACTGTCTAAAATTCAGCGTCGGTATGCTGGGCTAATGCAATGAAACTTGAAGCCGTTTTGAGTAATTAACTTGAGAAAATGGTTGGTTCATTAAACCAGTAGCATCCCTGGGATGACGATTTCTACCTTTTTGTTAATTTAAATAATATTTATCGTTTCATTTTGTCTTTTGCAAGCTTACAAAATGAAGTATGTCACGGTATTAATGGAAAATAGTAGGAAAACGTTTATGTGTCTCATGTTGATCTGCGAAGTGGAATTGTACCATTTTTCTCCAGCTTCAATAACGGCGTCCTTAATGCTTTTATTCTTCTGTTTTGATTGAAGATAACCTTGTCCCAATTGGTGAGGTTTTTTGCTTTGCAAATTTTTATTTTGCTCCCCAATATAGTATTTCCTTTTTTAGCGCGAATTCTGCCTTTTCTGCGTGATTTTTCATTATTGCTCAAGAGAAGAATGACTTGCAAATATGTTTAAGCAATACTCTCCTTTCATTAAAAATAATCTTCTGAGAAACTCTCCAAATGTCCAAATCTTAGCAATTCGAGAAAACTGCAATTCAAGACTTTGGGAAGAGCACGTAAGTTCAGAAAAAGCTTTCCTGTTGGTGGTTACATATTACAATATTTGGAAAATATTTCCGGAGATTGATTCTTGATAATCAAACAAGTTGAAGGCCACTCGTAGCAATTTGTACCTGACTACAATCTATAGTTTCTGTAATTATTAACAATTATAGGTGTGAGCTTAAAACGACGTGTTCTTAGTATAGCCATGTATAGCTAAACAGACTGGGTCTCGATTTTCTCCCACGTGTTGATTTTAAAGTTTTTTGTCCATAGTAAGACCAAAATTTCGCTTTTAGTTTTCCACACCGTTGCATTTCGCACCTTCCGAGAAGTAATTATTTACTAAAAGGTAAAAGCGTTTTCGAGTAGTCGTTCTCGCTGCAGAATTTTCTACGTCTCGTATTCGAAAACCTTTTTCGAAGAAGGCAATGTTGAAGTGCTTTACAAAAATTAAGGGTAATGAAACGTGAAGCCACCGGGCATAACTCGTTGTTCCCACGCTTATATTTACGAATACATAAACATAAATTATAAGTGTTCCATAATGTCGTGCAGTCAACATCGGTCCCATTTCTACCTGTTTTGCCTCTAAATTAGAGTTATTAAGTCAACGTCTTGTTTATCTACGGAAATCCAAATTTTTTTACCTTTTCCTTAATTAAATATTACTAGCTGATTTCGCGGTACACAGTTTTGTACAATGAATATAATTTTATTAATGGCGTAATTATTATCGTCGGGGGTTTATTGTTCTATTACTTAAAGACGGTCCATTCGAAAAATTAATGTAAAGGTACCTACGTGTAATAAGGAACAAGGAAGGGGGTTTTATTGTAAAGGTCAGTGACAGGTCGATCTGTCCAAGCAGATAATGATTTAATGGCCGATCAATCGATAGGCGAGGCGTGACGTCACGCTATCGACCTTGATAGCACAATATGATGCTGATTAGATCATGGATTCTCGGATCACGATCAAATCGAATCACTTAAACCCACGCCCTACGCAATTTTAGTTTTCTACACCTTCGATTCGTTCCAAATAACGCAATTTGGTCACTTTTTTAGAAAACTCCCAAAAATTTGTTGCCCAATCTCGTGTCCAATTACTCGTTATTCGAGTCTATTATTAAGCGGAATTAGTTTATTTGGATTAGAAAAATTATTTTGCAAGAGTAATTTTTGTAAAAATTAAATTAGATTTCTCGACGAAAAGTAATATAAAATCGTGACTTAAAACTTGGTGCATGTTTAACCATAAACGAATAGTTTTTAATATTTCGCTTATGGGCTGTTCGCTACTTATTCGTGTCTCCAAAGGCGTAGTGCCTTAAGTTTTTCGTGAAAAAAAGAAGACGTAATTAGTAATTATCGATGTTTGGAAAGGAGGTCGTGCTGGAAAGGCGCCACGGAAGTATTACTTTTCTTCTCTTTTTTTAGATTTAACACTTGGAGCGATCGACGTATCGGACCGGCTCGCGAACTTGCTTTACACAGGAAGAGAGGTCACCGTCATTGACATTGACGAAGACTAATTTTAAAGACCCCGCTTTTAACCTCGGTCAAATTGTTATTTATTTTAAAATGTGCTCGTCACGGAAAATCCTACAATTTAGATGTTTGTCAATTTTGGCGAGTAATTAATAAGAGTGGAGGAAGGTCCTCGCCGTTCGCTTATTTGTTTTTAAATTGGAAAATTATGGCTTTTTAATGTTTTTTAATATAGTCTAAAAGAGGTGAGATTAAAATGAGATCGTTAAGCCTTCCAAAATTGAAGCAGCTGACACTTTTATTAACTATAACGCTTTGAGCGTTATCGTTGCTTAATAATTTCTCGTTGGGATAAGTAACGGCTTCTAAAAATAGAAAAATTGCAGTTTATAAAAATAGCGTTTAAAGTACCTCGATATAAAGAAGTTCTTAATTGATTATTGTATTCAAATGAACGAAGTATTTTAGATACGCTTTTTGTGTAATTTCTAGAGAATTTTTCATTAAATTTAAGCTTCTTTAATTGCCCATTAACGATAAATTTATAATATGTATCGCTTCCTTATTCGAGGGAAAAACATTCGAGATTCTCTAATTCTTTTTCGTTAACATTTCCTGAATTTAATTTTCTTTCCTCTTTTTTTTATTTAACCCTAGAACCCACCCCGTTAAAAAATCGACATAATATATCACACCCAAAGAGTTTACAAACATCCATTGTAAAAGTGCAGAATCTGATTGTGTTTCGACTTCCTTGTACAAGTCATCGGCAGACGGCCTGCATCTGGAGTACTGCACTACTTCAGGTAGGTCGTTTAAGTTTGAGCCTTGAGGAGCTCCAAAGCACGTTTCAAGACTTTAATAAAATGTCGTTATCTACCCTATCGAATCTCACTCGACCTGAGAGTTATTGTGTAAACCACATACAACCGTATGTCGAGCAAGGTTTACAGAAGCAAATGGTATTAGTGATAACTTTCACCCACGCATCCTCCAACTCACTTTCGAACGCAAAAACTTTGTGCGACACCATCGAAGACGGTGCCATAAGAACACTTGATGGGCCTCCATCAGGGGAATTTAATATGTTTACAGTTAGAGGTATAATATGTCGTAATAAAAATTCACCTGAACACGATGGGCTCAAAACTCAAAAGCGAAATAATCAAACGAGCATTTCCTGCAATGGCTTGTGCGTTTCTCGCCTTGTGCCTTGTTTAATCTGTGTCTGGAAGCTGGCCGCATTTAAGCTGTCTGGATGTTTGGAAATGTGGTGGTGATTCCTAAGCGGAACGACAAGCTGGAGAGCGTCCCAAAAGCCTATAGGCCGATCATGTGTCTTCCGCTGATGGGCAAAATTTTAGAAAGTCCGATTTTCTTGAATCTACCTGGACCATTAGACATGAGACAACTTTGCTTTCGCGCTGGTGTCTTCACTGAGAACGCTATTGAACGTTTGCTGTGTACCGTCGATGAGTGTGATAAAAAATACGCCCTGGCATTGCTTGTCGACGGGGCTTTCGATAATTTGTGGTAGCCCAAAGTTCTATACCAATGGCGGCGACTTCGGGTTATTTGAAGAACAGACAGGTTCAAGTGCAATTTGCATAAGGTAGAATTTGTAAACGTATTTAAAGGAGTGTCGACAAGAATCGTCCTCGAATCATTCCTGTGAAATGAAGCGTAGGCATATCGCCTACGCTGACGATTTAGTGGTCCTGCTTTCTGCGGACTGCAGGGTTGAACCTAAAAGGTATTCAGCCACAGCGCTAGAACGAATTGACGAGTGGGACCCGCATGTGCATAGCGGAAAGCAATACGATTGCGCTTCCCCTGAAGGAAAAGATAAATTAATTAATAGACGTATTAACGTAATCGTTATTACTATTTGAGGATTTGTTATGGCTAAGTACGACATTTCCTGATGGTTTGATAGTCGGAATAAAAAATGGTCCATACGAACGCCTCTGAATCATGTTTTGGAATTTGTTCAAAACTATTTCTTGGGACCCATACGCTTAAATGAACTATATTCAACTGGACGCTTAGACGGCAACTTTACGCAGAGCACAACTTAAAAATTGTTATCTAGATCCAGAACACTATGCCAGGTTCTGTTTGGGACGGGTCTTTTTCTCAGCAAAGCCATCCCCAACCTCGGAATTCTTGCCACGAATACCTTGAACTGCTGCTGAAACAAGGCTTTCGGTTCTTAGTGGTTCTCTTTTTTTGATTCGGCTGGGTTAGTGCCAACTTATTGAAAAGGAAGAATAGTGGGACGATCGATGGTACGATACATCTACTGTTTTGAGAGAGATGCCGACTTCGAGTTGGTGTATATTGTAGATGGTGGCAATGAATAATTGGCAGTTGCTTATTTGTACGTGTCCTCGTTTATCTTTAACTCGAGTAAAGAATTAATTAAGAACACAAAAACGTAAATTATTAGCAATTAAATACTAATTCGGAAAAGCCTAAGTTAAATTCTCAAAAGAGAAATTTCTTTCTTGGATATTTTATTCAAACGATAATTTTCCTTAAAATTAACTTTTCCTTTTGAAACATTTTACTGAAAAGCTTACATTAATTATTGTTAGAAAACTCAAAATAAAGCAAATAGAATTTTAACGATATGCAAATTATATTCAAAAACTAAAGCACTTTACTTACAGATGATACGTTTAATTAGATGATAATTATTTTAAACATTGATATTAATTAGGAGTTTAAGATGACTGCTCGGCGTTATAATTGATATTAATACACATATAACAAAAAACGGTTGTTAGTTGTAATAATAATTAACTCGTTGGTAATTAAAATCCAAATTTTCAAGGTTCGCCTTGATTACGCTAAGGTGAAAAAATCGTACGTTGGTAAATTTACTAATTGGTGTTTTTAAAAGTGATAAATTACAAATTCTCTCGGATATACGTGCATTTAAAAGACCTCAAAACTTTTAAACTGTTATCTGATATCTCACATTATCATAATTAAAAGGCACGTGTAAGATTCCGTAGTCTCTTAATTTTTAAACCTGCGGAATTTTAGTAGTACCTTTTAATTATAATAATGAGAAAATTATGCAATAAAGTGGTAATAGCACGTTCTTTAAATTAGATATCGGTGCGATATCATCAAGCAAACGTTGAAAAATTGTTGATTATCTTTTAATTAGATTGAAATTCTTACCGTTGCGTAATATTTAATTAGGAAGAATATTCTTAATTGTCCCGCAAGAATTCTCATTGTTTTTGTTTCATTAAGAGCGTTCTATTTTCATTTTTACTCAACAGAAGGTGGATCTTCAGTTAGACAAGGACGTTAATTTTGCTTCCGCGCTTCTGGGGAGAACTTACACTTCTTCTCTTAGCAAAAAAACGAGGCGGTGAACATAATGGAGTGGAGTTAGGCTACTAAAACTGAAAATAATTTTCCCATAGTGTTTCACACCGCAATTCAAGTTATGAAAGCGTATAAACGTGCAAAAGAAAGCACTCGCTACTCTTGATGCACCCTGCAAACTATGAACTTAGAGAATTACTATATCGTATGTATATTCTAAATTATAACATATTTTTACTTATAGACCGTACTCTGAATAGTAACTTTTGCTAAAACAGTTTTCTTCTCATTATCTAGAATCTAGACTCTCACTGTATAATAATAGGGGTGCCAACAAAACGGGACGACCCATAAAACTTTCTTACCTTTGGGATATCAGTCTGAAATTTAGATATTGGTACGCAATACCATTTACATACAGGGCGTCAATTTGAAAACTACCCACCTCCAATATTTTCGCTTTAATATACAAAATTGACTTTCTTATTATACGTTAGGTCTTCTACAGATCGGGGAGGACTTGGAAGATAGCTCTCCTGTGCCTGATTTTCTATTGTGATTCTTCTTGCGTGTCGGAGCGAATACTTATGTTGTCGTTTGGCTAGATTTCTTACAGATGTAAGTCAAGGTTTACAGCTCATCATTGTATTTCAAGAAATTATGACCCGATTTCGATTTCATTTTCACGGAAAGAGTAGGTTTTTGATGACCTTTAAAATGATGTAATCATGTAACACACATTAGGGGTTGCCATTAGAGATTTTTAAGTAGGGATTGCTAGGGGTGCTACATAAAAATTCCAAATTAGATTTCGAGTTATTTCAGGTCGGAAGTTTTCAAATGAACATACTGTATAGGTGTATAGTGTCGAAATTCCAAATTGTTCGTTATGTTCGCTACTAAAATTTCAGATTGGTATCTGAGAATGTAAAAAAATTATATAGGTGATCTCGATTTGATTTACATTCGGTTTGTTTCAAAAATACTGTAAACTTCTTCGGGGTCCGTATATTCTTACCTAAAATCCGCCATTATTTTAAATTTATGTTCTTT
Organism: Malthinus flaveolus; assembly: GCA_950108345.1. Lineage (NCBI taxonomy): Eukaryota > Metazoa > Arthropoda > Insecta > Coleoptera > Cantharidae > Malthinus > Malthinus flaveolus. The sequence goes on from OX467285.1 coordinate 95,183,302, forward strand.
TACTCTCAATAAAGTTGGAAAATAAAATTTAAGTTAACAAAATCGTACCCCTAATTGATTGTAAGGAAAAACAAATATTACAAATTTATTTACCTTTCTTCTCAAAATTTACTCGGACTTTTTACGAATTGTAATTCAAGTATTTGCTCTAGGAAAACCAATTACTTAAAAATCCTTTTTAGTATATTAAATTAATAAAAATTTGTATTTTCAACTTTTCTCTATAATAATATAATATTTTATTTAATTTATTGAAGAAGTTCTAAGTGGTTGTAAAATATTTCAACAAATTTGATATGTAATCAAAATGTTTGTTTGTTATTATAGTAGTTAGTATAAGCTTCCAACACTTTATTTTAAATTAAATTTATACAGTGTGGCTCAGCTAGCAGATTTTGGAGATGGAGTCATGAGGGACGGTGATGTCAAAGGTCAAAGGCTTTGGTTAAATCTAATTGAGCGACTGCTAGGCTAGTCTGTTTGTCTGTTACACTTTTCTTATATTTTCATCTAGTAGAACGGCGATAGTTTACTCGTATATATAGTCTGTCTTGTAGGATCGCGTTGAAAATTCGGGCTGTGGCAATTGTATGCTAATTTCCAATCTCGGCTGGGTTCTTGTTAGCCTTTGGTGTGAGTCTTTGGGTAGTCCAATTTTCTATCTATTGCAAGAGAATTATTCCATTATTCCATTGCATGGTCGATTGAGGCGACTGGTTGCACGTCATCATCTACGTGAATCAATCATGATAATAAACGGAAACCTTTTTGAAAACTACATAAATTCAAATTTTAAATTATCGAACATTGCGTTATTTAGTGTTGTTCAATTAACGCGTATTACGCTGTTTTGATATGCTGCTGATTTGAACCGTTAATAAAAAAAAGTGTGAAAACACGAATTTGAAAAAGAGTTAAAAGAACGGTATCTAAGTACTTAATAGGTACGGCAATTTCCATTAAATTAATCTATTTTTTGAAGTAATTAACGCAGGCACAACAATTCTGTAATTTCTAAAAAAAGTAAACAAGTTGTTAATTACTGTTATTAAATTTTATCAAATTTCGTAATGGATAAAATAGCAAAATATTCTAAATGACCGTAGCACGAGAGTGGTGCAAGATCGTCGAGCAATCGGTCACGACCCTTTTCTAGTGATAGCCACTAATGACGGGCTCTTTGCCTTACCGGACTTATCCTCTGGTCACTGACCAGCTAATCACCCACCGATTTTAAGTCTTTAACGTACGAAAACCCATGATGTCCAAATAATAGTTCGTTTATTTTATTTAAAAAAAGAAATAGCGTAGATTTTTACTCCAAAATTATAATCTAAAGTATTGTAATGGCGAAATTATGTCAAAAGTGACTCTCGCCCTTTAGGTAAATTTTATACTTAGTATATTAAAATAACAAAAATAATAATATATTAAATTATACTACCGCGGGGCATGTAGGGTGTCAAAATAAAATATAGCGTTATACTATACTTAGTCGTCGAGCATTACTTAAATAATTAAAGCTAGGACAATTTCCTGAGACTAGGTGCACCTACCTATACACTTTTCCAATTTTAACATTAAGTGAAAATGAAAGCAGAAACTTCGAAACCCGAGTCTTTATGTATAAAAAATCGTTCAATTTTAACTGTCAGTAAAATTAACTCGAGATCTCTGAAAAATGAGTTTGCGCCATCTTAGACTAGAAAGATTAAACTTCAGGAAAATTTTTTCTTTTGAGTATGTAGGTAAATTTTTTTATTCCAAAGATTCTAAATCTCAAAACACCAACACAACACGCCTGTTAGAATTCGTTATAAATTATTAGCCAACCAAACCCTCTTAATTTTTTAAACTTTGTGGGACTCTCAGTACGTATGTGAATGTTTCTGATATTCGGAAATTTTGGATTTTGGATGATGGACCTATAATAGTTGATTGAACATTTTTCTACGATTTGCGTAAGGATTTAAGTGACAACAACTCCAACTCCAACAACCGGTATATAAAATCGTAAATTGTCTCCCAAAAACGTTATGCGGACTTCCTTTGTCCGAGTGCACTTTTAGCATTTTATAACGGATGCCCGAAATTATGTGTTTTTCTATACCTCCAAAAGGTCTTTGATACAATCGTACATCGAAGCCTGTGGGATTGGTCTTGCTCTTGTCTCCACATAAAAGTGTGGGGCAAGGTGCTCGTATAGAGCTTCTTATCTGTCCGCGCTTTTTGAACTAGGACCACACACTTTGCCACGTTTGAGTAAGAGAGAGCGGCTCTGAAAAAATGCTGCTGCGCTCTTAACTAGATAGTTAGCGTCAGGCACGGATACGGAGAGCAGAACGAGGTCGTCTGCAAAGGCTAGAAAAAACACAACAAAGAGGTTTGTCTCCCCACGTACCTACCCATCCCTGGATCGCTGAAGGCTTACTAGCTTACCCTCCTTGAAATTTTCACCCATTTTTCTCCATTATTGCCGTTAGATCTTCAAAACAAAGTAACTAAAGCAAAAGAGAACGTGACAGGCTTTAGGTATGAGGTTCTCTATAGAGGAGGTAAAATAGCCAGCACCGTCGAAGCCTCTTGACCAAAATGTATGCTGTTGTTAAAGAGCGGTTCCAACGCTGTGTCCCATAGGTTTTTTTTCACTGTATAGAATGGAATGGAGTGAAATCCATTATCCATTACCTTCCTTACCTTCTTACGCTGGGTCTCGTCCGTACCGGCACGCCATCATACCGGGCGAGGGAAACGTCTTGTTGAATGAACAGATATTTTCTGTTGATCTCGATTATATTTGTTAGTTTCGCATACTGGCCTCGAATATGTTGCAGTTTCCTACCTCTAAACAATATATGGTCAAAGTCGTCCACTTCTCAGAGGGTTGCCATGTATTGTAAAAATATTCAGCAAACCCCCCGTGTTCTGTAATTAACAACGGTGATGTGTAAAAGATGTGTTTTAATGCAGTCTGTGCCACTCTCTTACTGCGTGGAAGAATTGTTCCGTGTGTTGACCTTTCGTTGTTTCTGCCCATTTCTGCTTCCAGGCTTCTAGGGTCCACTGTCGTAATTATCATTTTGCTTCCTGTAGGGCGATGGCCTTAGTTGCAAAAGGTGGGTGCTGAGTTGATGCTTGGACGGCTTTTTCTATTCTGGTGGACTGTTTGGACTACAATGTTTTGTTGTTTGCTTTTAAGATATTTATATTGTTGAGTGGTTTGTTAAATGGCTTATTGTTATTTAGAAGATCTACTGTAAATGTGTAGTTGAATTAACGTAAATAGCTGAATAGTTGAATGGCTCTCGATGGACACCCTGTACACGTCTGTAAATTTTTATCTCCGGATATAAAATTCAGTATTATTTTCGAGGATCAATTTGGTGAAATAAATAAAGTAAACGATGGTAGGTAACTTATAGTATAAATATTATTAGTAATATGTTGTTATTTGAAATAAGCGAATTAATGACACATTATCATTAAAACATATCTTGCATGTTTGTATTTACTTTAAAAAATTACTCGACCACTTATTTACTTTTAGCAAACTTATATTTTCATTTCCACATTTGGTCACGATATATTTTTACAAGAGAGATACGCAATCTGACTTTTTCATTTTTTTTAAATGTAATTTTCATCGACCTATAAACTGCCAAAAAAATGATGGATTTAATTGTTTAATGAAAGGGGATCGTCGGCTATAAAATTAATACTAAATTTATTTTACTCCAACGGACTTAAGTTATGTATAATTTTATTGACCACCAACTAACAACATCAATTTACGTTATTTCTTCATTAGCAAGGTCATACAACTAACATTATTTATTAGGTGATAAACAATCTACATTAATGAATCATTTAACGTGGATGATCGTTCTTAAATGGATACTAGTAACGCCATCTAACAATTTGAATCAATTATTTCAGTCGTAACAACTTGTTGTGGGTGATGAAATACGTAAAGAAATTAAGAATAAATTTGAAAGTATTAAAGGCGAAAGATGAGTTCATTTGGGAGAATTGTGATCGAGTGACGTCGAGGGGGTGAATAAATGGGGATCATTTCCAATTTGTTGTTGATTGTCGGCGGTGGCTCCGTGATAAACAATAATAGGATGGAAATAAAGTGTTCATCTCGTAAGTGTGTTTAGCTTCGTTTCTTAAATTGACGATTTGACAGTGACGAGACATTGACGGTGCCGTTGACGGCGACATCGATCGTTCCTTCAAAATTTTCTTTTCCTTGTTTTCGAATTTCTTTCGGATTAAATTAAATGTAGGAAAAGGGTCGATATAATAGTTTTTCTTAAATTATGGTTATACTCTCCGATATTATTATTATTTGTTGTTATTCAAAAATTCATTTTACGAAGCTTACATTACCAAAATGAAACTATTACCGTAAACTTTAACGTGTATAATAAACGTAAAATTTGATGTATTTTCTACATTTGCAATCATTTGAATGTTATAAAAGATTTTAATACTCGTAATTCGCATATCTATCTTTATCTTTCAGTCACGCTTTTACTACGATCATTATAAACGATAAACGCGTACATCTGAAACGAGTTAAAATCCGAATCTTGCATTTCGATATTTGCGCGAGAGCGCGAGTCGAAAAAAATTCCTACCAGTGATAATTGAAAGTATTTTTTGAACTTAATTAGTTTGTGCAGTCGAACCATCGCGGTAATACGATTGGAGGTGTTTTACCTCACTTATCTATAATAGATAACTGACCTCTTCTTATCTCAGTCGACTAATTTCGTTTGACTCGAGTTTCAATGTAGAACACAAGTAACTGTTTCGATCATTACCGTGATTACTTCCTCGTTTCATTAACTTTGCATAATTTTCAGACCACTCACCAATTGCTTTTCCTATCAAATGATTAATTGACTCGGATTTATTTTCTAAAGTCGCGCTTTGGATTTAATTTAATTTATTGCCCCGTTACGAAAAAAGAGCAAACTAGTTCATATTATCGCTAAGGGGAGTTTGCGAAAAAACCTCGTAATAAAATTTTCAGATCGTAATAACTTATTTTCTAAATATTGCGTAGCACTATCGATTGAGCTTTTTAGACATAATCTTCGGATATTAAAAATGCACAAAAATCTATAATTCGACATTGTAGTCTAACGTGGATTCCAAATCAGTACAAGTGTAGAAAAGCCTTTGGGACGAACTTTTTTTTCTAGTTTGCCACCGCCTTGCCAGGGACACTTTGAGGAACTCTTTATTTATTTAAGTTCGGGAGGCAGCGTGCAAATAAGTAATAAAATTGTCCATCTGCCACTCTTAAGTGGCAGCACCGACGTAGGGTGCGACTCGAGAAGGGTGGGTTTTTGCTCTTCCGTCATTTTTCGCTGATAACTTTAAAACTACGCACTTTTTGAAAAAGGTGCTTCTTATAAAAATACACTTCATCAAATTTCCTACAAATATCTCTAAGATTTTTTCATCAGGCAAACGGCTTAGACGCTAGAGTGCGTTAAAGTTTGTGAAAAATTTCGAAATTGACCAAAAAACTGTTTTTATAGTTTATCGACAATAAATCGAAACTACGCACTTTTAGAGAAAAGTGAATATAGTATAGAAAAATAAAGTAAATTTCCTACAAATTACGTATCTTGGGTTTTTTCTGTCAGACGAGCAGTTTAGGCGTTCAGACTCTTCGAATGAGCCCTAAATGTTTTAGAAGAAAAGTTTGAGAAAAGCGCAACTCACAATTCACGTACGTGTTACTGGCTAGCCAATATTACCCCATGTTACAATGTAGCTCTGAATATACGACTGAACTCAGCTGAATTTACAATACGTACTTTTCTTTTAATTATGACTATGATCTATCCAAACTGTTTTTAATTTCCTAATTTCGGTCGTAGATTCAGGTTTGCAAATTATGAGGTCCTTAATTGTTTTACATCGTCATAATCTGGAAAAGTATGGCATCTAGATCTAGGCGGGCCCGATCGTAAACCAAACCGTTTAACCCGTCACTTGTCGTTACCTTCTGTAGAACGCCGTTCATCGAGTGAGCACTTTGCCCACTATGTTAGGTACTTAGAGGCTATTGAATGGCATACAATATAGCATAAAAATATGACCATTTATTAGTGTTTGTTAAAAATGTTTATAAAAACATAGGGAAATAAAACAAGTTTTTTTTCGATACTAAGGACCGTCGATAAATTTGGAACAGATAATCAAGCCTATTCTGTAACATAACCTCTAAGAATAGTGGGGAACTTTTTTGTTAAAACGACGTTTTATCTCGTTCTGTCACAGCTAAATAAAAAGGATAAAACGTCAGTTTAACGTAAAAGTTTCCCACTATTCTTAGAGGTTATGTTACAGAATAGGCCTGATTGCCTGTGCATGGAGTTTCGTAAGCTCCAAAACTAAAATTTTTACGAAAATTCTGTGTTATGGCTCGATTAGCAAAATGCCCATGCCCCATGCCTGCGATGCGCTCATAGGGCCTAGATACTAGAGCTGACAGCCGGCGTTATCGTATTATGACGAAATATGAGCAATTGCTCATATAGCGACAAGTGACGGGCTAAGAAAATAATGTGTACAAAAATGTAAATGCATCTGGAATATTAATAAACGTAGGTAATCAGCAAAAGGTAAAAGCTGTTGAACTCTACAGTAACTGGTTATAATAATGACCGTTCTCAAACGATCGGTCAATTTCAATAGCCATATTGATCTCTATGTGCCTATAACTATTTAGTATATTAAGAATACATAATATTATGTTGTACAATGTACATGGAAAGACTCTTTAATAACTACGTTCCAATCAACAACCAATATCCCATATCAGTCGACATGCACAATATATGTTTTTAATGACTCTATACACGTGTTTGAATTGAATTTCCAAAATCCGGTAGTTAAAGTTTTACTTCTTCTTCTAAACGACATCGGTGTTTGTTTTATTTTGAACGTATACGTAAGTCTATTTTTGTTACTCCACTTGTAAATTGATAACGACATTAACATAAATGGGGCCGCTAAAGAGTAAACCCCTATAAACAAATATACAGTAAAATCGTGTAGCATTTGATTTTGCAAAATTATATGGAGGTCGTGGTGGCTCAGTAGTAAAGTAAAGTAAAGTAAAGTAGTAAAGTAGTAGTAAAGATTTGTTGCTGCAGAACATGGTAACGAGGTCATTTTTGAGGTTTCGTTCGGTGCTTTCGGCTCGAAGAATTTACATAAGCTCTCTGATTCTAAAGCCCTGGGACGAAATGATCTTCTTTCTACTAAACTTTTCCACAATCCTCTGAGGAACCAAGTCTGACTTCGTTTTAGCTTCAGCATAAGCCGAGAATGACTAAGGCGTTTCTGAAAAATATTATCAAATCAGAATACAGACTGTGAAACATTGTGGAAAAATCGTGTACTTCGGTAGTAGTTCCTCGTATGGAACAATTTTCCGTTCAAATTATACACCCAACTCACTATCGTCTCGGTTGCATCTAAGTTAGCCAAGACAGTCAGACATTGCAAGCTTTTCCTGCTAATTAGGCATACAATTTTACAAACGAAATCTTCAATCTTTGCCCGAAAATTATGCCGATTGGTTTACGTACGGACTAGACTACTTGATGTTTACTAAAAAAACTGCAAGTTTATTATTTTTCTCAAACACTCTGTATAGCAGTAAGCAGTAAGTAATTCTTTCAAACAAGTCTAGAAAATCCATATTTATACATAGTATTATTGAACCACCCCGTAAAAAGTCAATATAACTTATAATTGAAACATTGAAACGTCTTCAGTATTTCACCGCTTTGTTATTTAAGGGTTGATAAACTAAGAGGATTTTCTCCAATTGTTTTAATAGGAAGATTGTTTTCATCTTCTCAGAAATGATGGTAGAAAAATATAAGGCGATTAGGAAAGTGCATGACAAAAATTGTGTATTTATCACGAGGGCATTTGGATTAAAAGGACAAATAAGTAAATCAAACTCAGCTGCTTTTTCCCCCAAAAGATTTACGCATCTTTACGCATCGACGAAAATAATCTCTTATTTTTTCAATAATAAAGTCCAGATGATGGAAACTATTTTTTTAGAGAGGCGTGGGGCAAATATGAGGTTCGTCGAGGATGAGGTTCCGGAGGATTGTGCCCTTACATATTTGAAAATGATTTAACTATTTTGATACATTTTCATTATTTCATATTCCTCTCTAATTCGTACTAGACATAAATGTTACTATAATCATTAAAAATATTCTGGATGGGATTTATTACTACTAGAGAGACAGATGGCGACGGTTTTCGTCGAGCGATTACGCAAGGATACACTTATTTGGGGATACCTGCATGTAATAGGTGCCTCTAATTTGAAAAACTAGCCCAGTAAAAGTTAAGTTTTTCGACATTTGGAAAAAATAATATATGTACTTTTATTCAAATAGGTACGCCATCAGACGCGGCTCGAAACCTCTTTTAGTTGCTTTGCTTTTCATATTCTGAATGTGTACGATAAAACGTGTCCGAGATATAATTTTTTAAGATTCAACTTCTCGGTCCCTCTTAATTTTATAAAAATTTCTTCCATTTAGTTCTTTTGGCACAATCAGTTAAGACTCAAAATTTTTTCATTTTCATGTTCTAATTTCGACTGTGTGTTGTTGATAAATAAAACTATTTATAAACCTAAAAAACGATACCTTCTTCGCCGTATGTTGTACAAGTGGTTCGAGTTAAACTCATTAATTTGTAATTGGTGTCGAGTATAATGACACTTGTAAATATTAAATTTGCGTCGTAATTGAAGAACAGTCGTTGTAGTGGCTGATTCATGTAAAATATCCAAATGTATGCGTATTTCCTCCTACCACCATCACCCTTTGTTACTAATTAAGCAGATACATTTGGAACGGGAGTCTAAATTTAATCTAAAAAAAGTGATGTTTACGAGCTAGTTTTGCACATCGAGTTTGTTATAATCCCATAGCTTTTCTTCAGAAGCGCTGAAAATGTTTTCGCTAAAATTGTATTAGTTGTAAGCGGTGAAGGCCGTTCACGATCAAGATGTGAGCTTTAAAATATACTAATAAAAAGAGATAATAGGTTTACATGTAGAAATTACGTGAAATAAAGAAAGATGGCGAATTGAGCAGGTCAGGACCTTCGCCGTAGGTGTTCATTATAACGTGCAGTAAGGAATCACGTTCGTGCTATTTGCGAGTTATGTTTTGGCTTTATATATTTTTATTTTTTTTCCGTCGTGTGTTTGCAATTCGCAAATCCTACGGGCATGTCGTTTAAAGTTTCGATGTCGTAATAGAGAAGCAGCAATTTTTTATACGGAGGATGGATATTCTCCGAATGAATTCTACCGGTCGCCGATCAATTGATATTAATTTTATCATTGATTCTCTTCTAAAAGTCGGAAAGTTGGAAATTTTTATCGGATTTAGATGAAAATAAAATTAATATCTTCTTTTTATAGCGTTTCATAACTAGTACAACACTTTAGGGCCTTTTCATTTTCACGCCTTCGAAACCTACAGTTGTAAAAAAGGGGATTGAGAAGGATGGTTGAGAACAATCGGGCCTTACTTGATTTTAGAGAATACTAGGTCGCAGTGTACAGAAGTCCCTCCCTGTTGCTGATAAATATTCGGTCGTGTTGTTATAAATCTGGCGACTTACTTATGGGTCCAACTTCTTGCCTTCCTTGCCGATATTTTCTTACTTCTAACGCAGATTATAACTTCTAAAAAGAGATCTGTATGCTTCTTTTTTATCTAAAAGATCCGCTCTTTCATTAATCGCAATTCTCTTACCACTTATGCTCAAGTAGGTACCCAGCAGCAACTTTGACCGATGTAGTCGTTTGTGGAGTCAATTTCTAGGCTGATCGGAATCGTAAAAATAAAACAAAATGTGGAAGCGGCTTGGAGCGTGATATCCGGATTTCCAGTTACATGCAGAATTTCTTACAAAAGTAGTAAACAAGTACTACTACAATACAAACACGAACAGTTTAAAATGAACAGTTTGCGAACTCCTCCACGCTGTAGAATACTACCTCCGTGAGAAACTTTTTTAAGCTTGCGAAACGCTTTCTAGCCCACATCTCGTATTGCCCCCGGAAGCCCATTTAACAACCTCATCCCCAAGCACTCAAAATTGTTTTGGGTTTTGTTTAGACGATAAGGGCATTCTTAACCGGTTCCGGTTTCTAGTGCTGTGTCCAAGAATATCTGATTGCTTATAGGACCCTGAGACCTGCTCTGCTGTGCACATGTAGAAGACAAGCAAGTATGTAGCACGATCGCATGGTGGGTATATAGTACAGCTGGTAGTTCACGATATCCTTGCCATAATGCGTAACGTTTTTTTTTGTTTCAGGAATATGTTTTCCGTGTCTGTCAAAGGGCCCCAGGTTGTGACGCCATAGAAATTTATGTAATAGGTAAGTATCGTGGCTTATGTCCCTAACAATTGTTTTATTCGACGTATTTTCGAGGGGAGAATAATTTCTGTCTGATGTTATTTAGATGCTGTCTCCACGTTAGCGTGCTGTCCAGAGTGAAGCCCAACAATGCCAGTTCTCTCGCTTGCTTGACGAAACAGTTAAGATCTGCGTCTTTTCAATGTTTAGTACTAATTCATTTGCTTGGAACCAAAAGTTTGTGTCTCCCAGGACAGTTTCTGAAGATTCCCTCAACCTATGTCTATATATTTTCTTGCTAAAGAGTGTAGTATCATCGGCAAAGATAAACAAATTTGCCGCTCTGACGTTGTCGGGTAAGTCGTTGATATATGTCAAAAATAATGCCGATCCCAGTATTGAGCCCTGAAGCACTCCCATTTTAACTTCTTGTATTTTAGGTATTTGACCTTCCCAATCCACAACTTTTGATCTATTTTGCAAGTACGATGTTAAGATACTGAAAATGGGTCCCCTCATTCTATAATATTCTAGTTTGGCCATCAACTTTAGATGGCTGACGCATCAGTCGAAAGCCTTTGCCGGGCTCAAACAAGTGAGTTAAATTTTATTCATTTTCTCTAGAGACTCCAAGATGGCCTCAATTATTTTTATCATAGCTCTTGTTGTAGAATGAGCACCTCGAAGATTTTTGAGACAGTCGGTGAGTCGGTAGTATAGATATAGGTTGATAATTTCCGCACTCGTTTCGGTCGTTTTTTTTAATATGAGAGTTAATACCCAAGCTATTTTTAATTTATCTGGGAATATTCCCTTTCTGAAGCATATGTTTGTTATCGACGAGAATGGTTTCGCAATAATATAGATGAAAATGAAAACAAGTTCACGGAAAAGTCACAGTCGTCGCGTGAGTTTTTATTTTTGAACTTTCTCACGATGCCCACTAAATTTCTAATTGGGCCCCTCGTAAGTAGTTTGCTGGAGGGTTTGCTGTAACTTGCACCACCAGAATTTGTGATCCAAGAGACAAGGTTTTCCCTAATGCTGGTGAATGAGTCGTTTAGAATGTCTTGGTTTAGAAATAAACTTGGTGTCCCAATGTAACAAACTTTGAGCTTTGGCAAATCGGGTTTGACAGGCTTGTAAGATGTCAAAATGGACTCATATCAATAGAATGGAAGTCTAATCTATCAAATCGAATTGGTACTTTAATACTTTCGTGCTTTAAATGAAGTGATCAAGAATTAGTCCATGTAAGTTACCGCTGCGTAGATGTATTCTCCAGATTGATTCTTCGTTAATCATTTCGTCCCCTATCATTTAGATATTTTATAATCCAAATGCTTTCTATAGCTCCATGCTATACTACTTGGTTACTTATTATGTTCTCATGTCCAAATCTAAGTTTATTTAATTGCCTAAAGCCTGGTGCAGACTGTCCCTTTATGTTTGCTCTAAAAACCAACAACTTGTTGCACGTTGCAGCCGTAGTCTGTACGAGGCTTAAGGCTTATTTTGGGCTTTGTTGTTATTAACGAACGAGTGGAATGTTCAGAAGTCAAAGCTTCTGGTCAGCAAATCATTTCTACGCTCGGAATTCTTCTTGAATAAGTGAGAAATGCACTATTCCCAGAGAAATTTTGAAAAAATCTACTTCAAGACGCGTCATTATATAAATTTTCAGGGGTCAATTGGGAACTTATACCGTGACTTTAAATTGCCGTTTCTTTATCTTTCCTCACACACAGCTGATTTAACAAAACAAATTAAATATTGTGTATAAAAACCTCTTATCACTAAAAGATGATACATAATAATTAAAAAAATTAATTTTACTCTGATTACTACTACAAAATAGTATATAAATAAATAATAATTGTGTAACATACGTAACCTTTTAAAATCACGTTTCGAACAAAGAATTAGAGCAGATGTTCTTATAAATAAAAATTGCTACTGTAATGGACAGATTGTTTATAGAACGATAGCAACTTTTCTTTTATCATAAGTACGTTTTTGATAAGCACTAACATGTACGTTGTACGTACGTGTCTTAATAAATTGACTGCTACTAACTTATTCTTTACTTACGAGATAACAAAGTGGAAAATAGCAAATTTATCGAAACACTCGAAAAACCTCATGACGTGTAGTAGAAAGTGGAGGAACACAACTGGCGATTATTTCGGGTTTTAAAGTTTTGAAGTTACAGGTTGGGACTAATTGGCAAAACTTCAAAACTTTTATCGGAAACCCCTCGAGTAGTCGTAGGACTTAAAAAAGAAAAGTTCCGGTAGAATCCGGAACTCGCTAAATGGTCAGGTTTCAAGATGGCGAAGAGTGGAAATTTTAAATTAATCTCTAGAGAAAACTGAACGAATGTAATTTAATCGTTCTACCGCCGATTAGGCAACTGCCAAATTGAAGGAGATGCACTTAATTTAATGAAAATCAATTCTTTGGTTAACTTAATTTTCAAATATGTAGTACTAATGTTTTTGTTCAAATATCTTTATTTTTCTGTCAATTTAAAGCTCGACTATTTAGCGAGCCTTAAAACTTGAACAAATGATGCTGTCAAATTAATTTTACGGGCAAAAGAGTTCCTATATAAATTCAGTTTTTAGCATTTAAGGTTGGAGAATTATAGGTTATGGTGCATAAAAGTATGTATGCAACCCAACTAACATTTTCAGTAGCGTCTCTTACATTTCATTTTTGGAGGTGTGTATCACTTAACTGTCTTTGTTACCCATCATTCAAGCGTATTCTATATCATAACCTCTAAAAATAGTGACATTATATGCCAAAATTTTGCCATTTCCCATCATATTTTTGAAGTAGACTTTATATGATCGTAATCAGCGTACAATTCTAAACAGGGTATGGCGAAAAATCTGTTTCTTGCAATTTGTTCCGGGTCAAACTTATCATTACCTGTACTAATTATCTTTATTTTATTTATCTACGTTTATGAATCGCAGCGACAGCTGGGTGGCTACATCTAGATTTTTTTAGAAGCTTAATTAACATTGGGCTTATGGAGAAAATCTTACGTCTCCTCAGGGCATAGGAAACACATTTTCTTTGGAATTAATTAATATAGTCGTAGATATGTTCTATATCATATTATCCTCTGTGGCTTGACATATTTCATATCGTCCTAAGTATTTATACGCAACAGAAAACAATCAATTTAAACTGACTGTAATTTGCCACTTTTCGGAAAACATTTTTTTTTGTTACTTTCTAATACCTTTTTTGAATTTAAAAATATGTCAAACCATAGACAAGCTGTTTGGCTAGACCCTACAAAAACCTCAGTTGTATCTGTTGAGTATATATTAAAGCTGTTGGAGAGTTGGAGTGTGGAGATAAGCAGCAATTTTCTTTTTCAAGTTTGAACCGTTTGTGCCACGCTGATGAGATTTTTTGCAAACAAGGGGTAACTGTCAAGATGGTTAAGAAGAACAATAGGGAAAATTGCATAAAACTGACGAATCTGGCGATAACTCTGCTTTTGTTACTTATTTCAAGAAATGTCTTCGCCCGTCCGACTTTCCATTGCTTTTTTGTACATTCACAAATTTCAGTCTAGATGTCTAACTTGTTAACTTTTTATTACTTTTCGAGATATAAAGTCACGTTTTGTGACCTCGGTGGATTCGTGGTTGACAATTGTAAAAACAGTAGATTAATTTCCTGATAATCAAGTATTCTTTTCGTCGTCTCGAGTTCAGTCAAAAGAGTTGAATATTAAATTATCGAAATTAATTTGTGTATTTCGTAGGCGCTTGTGCACGCGTTTTGTATTAAATAATATAAGTCTGTGACCTTGTTTATTAAACAATTTATTATTAGTAATCATTATTTCCATCCTTGTTAGTGCCTCAGCTGGCGATAAAAAGGCGACAAGCATTCTGCAGCTGCCTATTTGATAAGAGATATCAGTGACGCTAACCTCTTTTAATGTTTAATCGGCAAAATGCGCAGCTTTTATTTATTTATTGTCGTTGACCTCCAATTTTTGCTAATCGTCTTTTAGAGATTTGATGGAAAGTTGGAAGATTTTCCACAAATAATTTTTCCCAAATATAAAAATCGATATAAATAGGAGACTCGAAAAAGTTTGAACTTGGGCAAATTTGAATATAAGTTCAATTTAAATATAAAGTGGTCATTTGTTGACGGACATTTTACCTTTTAGTAACGTGTCATTTATCGGCCCTTATCTTACCTGCGTGCTTAAAAAAACGAAGCCATGCTAGGGACAATAATTTAGCAGTCATGCTCGCGATAAAAATTTAAACTCCAATTAATATAAAAAAGGTTTTTAGTGTTTCCTAAATTTAGCTCCGCTAATTACTTGCAAGTTTTTTCTTTTACCGAAAGAATTTTTCACTCTTACAAATTTTCCGCCCAACCCCACCTACGCGTCTACAGTCTACACTTTTAGAAAAATTCGATCCTCTACGGTTATTACTGCGATTAATTTAATAACGATTACTATTTACTATTTGCCCGTGCATGATGCACGTATATGCACGTAATCAATCGCTTAATTGTTTTGTTTAATTCGATGGTGTCACGATTCGCCAACTTTATAAAGTGTTTGAGACTTTAACACGGGTATCGATGTAGAAGATTTATTATGAACACTCAGGCTTTTTCACCTTTCAAAAATTCAATTTTTGGGCCTAATTTGAACATCAGAAGTGCCTACCACTACTTATTATTTTTTTTGCGCGTACAATTAAAAAATTTTCATGCCACAACTGACTAATATTTTCTGAATAAAATCGTAAAATGGACAGTCTTATGTGTCCAAGAGCTAGGATACATTATACCACTTGATATTATTATTAACAAAAATCCTAAGCGACATAATTTGTAGGAAATTCAATGTAATTTATTTTTCTATACAACGATTTTCTCATAAAGCGCGTAGTTTTCGATTTATAAGCGATAAACTAAAAAAATCAGTTTTTGTGACCGAGTTTGGAATTTTTGTCAAACTTCAACGCTCTCTAGCGCCTAAACCGTTTGTTTCAACATAAAACCTAAGCAATATAATCTGTAGAAAATTTGATGTAGCTTATTTTGATATTAAAGCACTTTTCTCAATTCACGTAGTTTTCAAGTTATAAGCTAAAACTGAAAAAAAGGTTTTTCACCAATTTTGGAATGTTTGTCAAACTTCCACGCGTTCTAGCGCCTAAACCGTTTGTTTGAAGAAAAAACCTAAGTAATATTATTTGGAGGAAATTTGATGTAAGTAGTTTACTTTTATATTACGCCACTTGTCTCAAAATCCCGTAGTTGTTTGAAGAAAAATCCCGAGTAACATAATTCCTAGAAAATGTTATGTAATTTATTTTTATATTGAAGCATTTTTTTCAAAATCAGGTGGTTTTCAAGTTATAAGCAAAAAACTGTAAAAAAAATAAAAACAACAACCTGCTGACCACAACTTTCTATCTAACGAGAGCAAATTACGTTCTAAATACGGGGGAGAGATTAAGGGTGGTTTTTAGACCTATTTTCTGTTGTAGATATATCTGTGAAGTTCCTGCGTGTTTCTATCATCGACTTCTTCGCTCAAAGAGTGAAAACAACGCAAAGCTCTCTCTCCTCGACACAATTCTACCATGGTATAATCATTATTATTATTAACATTATTGTGTATCGGTATGCATTTTTTGCATACAGCTTGTGGCTTACGGGCTTTACAACTCACACCGCTGTTTCAGTTCAAAAAAGTAGTAAACAATTTTAAGGTGACAGTTTCCAAAATTTTGAGATTCTGAAGTTTCAGGTTTGACTCTTGGCAGGCAGAAATCGCGAAGAGAATATTTCTTCCTAAGCAGAAAACTCTATGATCGAAAATTCAGATTTTTGAAAGATGGAAACCGAGGTAAAAACAACTCTCAATGACAACTCCCAAACTCGAATGAGTTATTTTACGTCTTTCATTATGCATTATGGACTGTATAAACTTAAAAATGAGTCTTTCGACTAATTGAGTCGTAATTTATTTGAGCAAAATTTGTAATTTTGTAAATTAACTCGTCACAGGAAAACATGAAAGGAACAAAAACATTTGTTATAAACCTCACGATTAGAACGATATTCGGTAAGCTGAAATCAAACAAATTACAATTTTACTATCTTTTTATGTTGTATAAATCTTTGAAGTTTGTTTATGATGGAAATGGTGCTATAAAGTATCATTCACATACAATATTTATACCCACTTCTAACAGACAAGATAAACAAAACATAAATTTAATGGTAACTAAAGACAATTATTTATTTAAGGACACATTGCACAATTTCTCGTTACATTCTTACCTCTTTGCTCGAAGGTATTTTTGTAGCCGTCTTTGTGTCTTCTTGTACCAATACCAATAAAGGCGGTGTTTGTTTCTTTTACTTTTGTCACAAAGCAGTAAAGAGTGTCGACATACCCACAATCTAATCTCACAGATCTGATCGATTAATTCTGTAAATATGTCTTCCAATAATATATACGATTGTGTATACGAGTTTCTATACTCTCTCTGTGCAAAAAGAGGTAATACTTTCGAGCTTTTCGCTTATTTACTTGTCCCTTGTAGGTGATTTTTTCTATTTCTATAAGACGTGATTTAATTGTAGAATGGGAGTTATAAGTGTACATTTTTTTATGTACCAGAGAGTGTAAAGGGGCCGCTTTTTGTAGACACAAAATTAAATTGCAAAAAACGAGTTGTGTCGAAAAGACAGGATACCTCCAAAAGATCCATTTTTCTAAATTCAATATTTGGAACCCTTATAACTTACAATAAATTCTTTAAAAGGTTGTTTAGTATCTCTTTTTGCTTATTGTCAGCGTCATGGTTATCCTGAACCCGATCACGAGGAAATCTGTGACTAGTGGTTGACTCGCGTCGAAGAGAACTGTTTTAGACGGAATATTATGCCAGTCCTTGTAGTAGAAGATCTTCCACGTGAACGTTTACTAAATGTCTCCCTGTACACGATTAGTTTTTCTAGATTTATCCCGTCGTCTAACAGTTAACCATATCATTCAGATTTACCAAATTTCCTGCTCTCTCCATCATAAATACAGTGGTCTTAGATCGGTTTATTTCCAGCTGAAGCCGCTCAGATAGGCAGAAGTGGCCATACCGGGGATGTTATCGTTTACATTACATACAGTATGTACCGGATTAAGTTACAGTTTCTTTTGGTTTGTGCCAGTTCCACTACTAAGGTAATTACAAGCGGGACCTACAGCTTTAGGTGGATTATGAACCAACGGATCAAGTCAATTTATCAATTGTGTTTTGGGTACTGAGTACACGTGGTTCCTGTGTCAATGGTAAAGCTTGCTGGATAATATTATTGGTAGGTTGTCTCTTCCTTAGGTCGGGAAGAATCTCCTCACTCTTCACGCCAGTCACGGTTTCCCCCCTTTCGCTTGTTCGGGCTATCTGGAGTGGGCGGATCACCTCCACCCGGAGAAAGCAGCGGATCTGAGAGAGGAGAGTGGTACTTCTTCCTTTGTCTTTCAAGAGCATGCATGATTCCATGCATGGAGTGTCGTCATCGGTTATTGAACGCTCCACTGTCATGCCTAGCTCGCTGGCTACTGGCGGCTTCAGTATTAGTGCCCATGTTTGTTCCGGGAGAACCGCTTTAAATTGAAGTATTTTAAAACTTACAAGGCGATAAAAATGTTCTAGTGGCCCATATATCTCTGCAAAATTGCTTTGTATGGTATGCGTGTAGTGGTTTGGTTAATAATATACAATAATGTGGGAAAATTCATATTACGAAATATCTAAATTTGTTCGTACAATAACACCAATTTCACTTTCATCTGTCCCGAAATACTAAACTAGAAATCATATTTCTCCACTTCACCCTATACGTAATTATGATTAATGTGGCGGTTCTTATATAGTTTCCGAAACCCTTTATATTAAAATACGTTCTGTACTACTCTTGGCAAAATTACTTTTTGTTTATAGCGAAATACAGAAAGCAATGGTTTAAAAGGGTAAAACGTCTTCGTATAATATTTTTTAACCCCCAACAGAAACATTTTAATTCGATTATTGTGTAAAAGCAACCTTTTGAAAATAAAATTTTAAAATGAGTAACAAATAAAAGTATGTTGAAGGTTCGACCTTTTCATTACTTTGAGGACGACGTTTAAACTACGTGAGTTTTAGGGATGACGCAAGGTACATTATATTAAATTGTTAGTATCTTACGATTCGGTTTACATGTGGAATCATTCGGAAGGCAAAGATATTTAGTTACAACATATCACCTTTCCATTAATATTGGAAATGTACGAGGATTAAATTTTATAAAAATGTAAATGGATTTAAAAAGAGATGGCTTTTTTTAACCTCCTCTACCTTCTACTTAATCGCTTTTATTATACAGTGTATCCAAAAGGTACGGTGGAATATGTTACATGTCTCAGTAATTATACAGGCTGTATCAACTTTCGTGTTAAGTACAGGGATCTCGCTTATTAGCGTAGATAGAGAGATGGTTAAATGGACAAAAACGATCCTCGAGTTATGCCGACACTAAATCGAAAAACAAAATTTACCCCCTCCCTAACGTTTCTGAAATATGGCGGAAAATAACAAAATTTGCATTTTTAATTTTTGGCTCTAAAATCGTTATTTGTAAAAATTTTTAAAAACTGAAAAGACTTTCTCTAAAAGGAACTTTTTCTGTTCTTTCAGACGATGTCAACGAATTTTTGTTATCATTATTACTTTACTGTATATTGATACCAACTTTTGTTTTTCATATAGGAGCCATTTAAAAATTTTATGTCATCGGATAGAGAAAAAAATGCTGATTTCAAAAATGTATAACATGTCCATAAACTAACCACAAATAATAAATTCAAAATTAAAATAATAGAATATTTTATTTAAAACTGAATTTTAATTTATACTAAATAGCAATATCCGTGAAAAACAATTGAATCTGTTTTATAAAAAACAATTTATATGTGCTTCATTTGTTTTCCTGCAAATGTTTATAGAAATTTACTAATAATTATTTGGGTTCTTTTTGGTGCTTTTTTTATAAAATTTTTTATAGACATATAGATTTTTGAAATTATCATTTTTTTCTCTATCCGATGACATAAAATTTTTAAATCGCTCCCGTATGAAAAACAAAAGTTGGTATCAATATACAGTAAAGTAATAATGATAACGAAAATTCGTTGACATCGTCTGAAAGAACAGAAAAAGTTCCTTTGAGAAAGTCTTTTCAGTTTTTAAAAATTTTTACAAATAACGATTTTAGAACCAAAAATTAAAAATGCAAATTTCGTTATTTTCCGCCATATTTCAGAAACGTTATGGAGGGGGTAAATTTTGTTTTTTGATTTAGTGCAGGCATAACTCGAGGATCGTTTTTGTCCATTTAACTATCTCTCTATCTACGCTAATAAGTGAGATCCCTGTACTTAACACGAAATTTGATATAGCCTGTATATCCACTTTTGGGAAATATGTTTTAAATAAACGTTGTTCAGTGGGTAGGTATAGTACCTACTTAGTTTTCTATAGTGAGACAAAAGGGAAATTTTATTTTTTTGGAACTTCTCCAAAGCTACCTTAAGTTCCCCAGAAGTGAGACGGTCAGAGCAGGGGGGGTTCATGCCACTGGTGATCCATCATAGAAACTTTCGCACACTGCCCTCCGTTTAGACCCATAGGGTCGTCCGCAGGGAACAACACATCGAGCAACAACCTGATTGTGTCTCCCAGACCTCGGGTCTCAGTCCTGTCTGCCATGGGTGACGAGCTTTTATTTAGTGTCCTAATATAAGCATCCTTAGCATTTTTATATTATTTTAATTGAAATATAATTCTTTCTACCTCATCAGCACATTGTTGTTATACAAGACGTATTACAATTCGTAGCCCATTTCTAGCTTCTTTCAAATCTAAGCTTCGCTAATTTTATAGTTAAGAAATTGTTGTTCTTATATCACTAGCGCTCTCTGTTAGTAACCATAGAAATAATAAACTTTTCGGTATAATATTTTCTGCAAAATAATAATTTTTCTAACTACGAGAAGTGAGGAGTCGTTTTGAATATTAATATCTTAAGAAAAAAACTTTTTCCTACAAATAATAATTATCGGAAAAGATTTATAATATAGCAAGGTCTTGGCAACGACGTTGTAGTATTATTATGTATGTTCCAATAACTTTCGTACCTACTGGCAATGATTGTACTATTACTAACATTTTAGCCTTGGCTACTTGCCTCATGTTGTTAAGCGTCAAGCAGTCTACTGCTACCTCATGTGAGCAAATTAATTTTTTCGTCACGCCAACAATAATTATATTATGTTACCTTTTGCCGAGACATTAAAAGTATGGAATATTCGTGTTTTTTTATAAGCTATTAATATTATGATCGATGAATTTTAAATTATTCCTCCCATTTAAATACATATATTATTATTATTATTATTTTCATTTTATATTCAATTTGTATAAAGTGTATCAAGCGAAAATGGAAATACCTATTAAAAATATATTCTATATTTGTTTAGCTTTTAAGCTAATGACATTCTAATGTTAAAATTTCACTAGGAAAAACTTGGGAGATGAGCGATAATTTTTTCCCCCGCATTTTATAATAATTTGTAATCGTTGGCGGACATTAATATGCTTTGTGTGAGAAAATAGTTTTATAATTTTTACTACACGGGGTGTTTCTAAAGTGCCAATGTTTGGGCATTTTCTTGATTAAACCACTTCCGGGTGTTGTAGGTACCGTAAATTCCGTACATCAGACACTGGTTTTAAAATGGAACACTGCATATTTAACTGATTTTTTTTCGGGTCGAGTTGTGGATGATATTGGAAAATATAGCTTGAAGTCTAGTATAATTCCCATTAAGACCGTCGAGTAAGCAAAAATTCAAACATCATGCTAATTTGAAACATCCCGTATTTTTCATATAAAGAGGGCCTTTTAGTAGTGTCTACTTGTCTACTTCTCTCATTAATAATCCAAGTTGATAAGATGATAGAGTATTATCGTTATAATTTATTATTACATCGTAATGTAATTTTGCGAGTACCTACTAACTATGGTACGGTAGTCCGTAAAACCGGCTACGAAAAATTAGTTTGGTAAAAATTTCCAAGGCGATTAATCAAAAATCAATTTTTGTAACAAACAAAGTTGAAGGTTTATGTAATTTAAAAGCAACGTGCCGATAACCCTATTTTGTCCATCTAAACGATCCTAATAATAGGAAATTATGTTTATTTTTTGTTATTAGATGAAAGTGTAACCTTTGGAACAAGTAATTCTATTTTGTTGCTAATCATTCGTCTCTAATTAAAATATTTTTAACATCAACCCTAGGTGTCATGTGTGTGCGTGCTATTAACGATTCTTTCGCGTTTGTTTCGTTGCAGGTTCAATAGAAATTTAAATACAAATTTTAGATATATAGGGTGTTTCAAATTAGAAGTATAAAATTCGACCACATAATATCTTGCCCTACCCAAAATGACTCCGATTTCCGATCTTCGAAAACATTTTAAGGATTAATTGAATTAATTTTCCAATTGAATTAAAACTTTTAAGGTATTGTATAGGCCTGAAACTAACCTCCCGCACGTCTCTAGTCGGATTTTTAGCCGCGCTGGTGGTAAAAAACTTGCCAAATTCAGTGCTTTTTCTCCGAGTCGGAACTCTTCGCTTAGATTTGAAGTAGGAATTACTAGCGGTTTGTCTTTGTCGGGTTCAGGGACGACGCTCCGCGGGCACAGTTAGCCCCCTATAATATCGGTATAGTTATTATCAGATTATAAAGTAGAAAAGATCTCATCATTGGCGGCTTCCAAACGGCTCATCCTAATGTCCGTCACCAGTCACCATATTATTACGGTAGGCCTGTTGTTAGCGTGGCTGATACTTTATGGCATCGATAATCGAGCATCGATGGCATCGAGCATCGAGAGCTCCTTTCTTGGACATGCTTATTAACATGTAGGCTTAAGTTAAGTGTGATGCTTCCGATTCAGCCTTGTCGGCAATATCCTGTCATGACCATCTCTCTGGGTCGTTGGCTGGATGTTTCATATCGAAAAACATGCACTTATGGTCGCTGGAGCGACAATGCGACAAAGAGAGATAAGACAAGAACGGTAGAAACTTAAAAACTAATGAAGAAGAAGTACCTTGCCTGGTTAGCTTAGCAGCGACACCATAATGATTTTATCTTTTCCCCGCTGCATTGACTCGTTTTAATTCACCTGCTGGCCTTCTTTGGGTTCCGTCCTCTTACATTTCTCATATGATGTAATAGATGACGATTGAAACGGTTTTGTAGATGAACGACTTTGTCACAATTTCTTCCCCTGGTCTGCAGTCGTAAGCTGACTTGAGTGTAGTTCATCTTGTCTTTCACTGCCATCGTGATTAAAAACAACTCTACAACTTCCACTATAAATTATACCTATCGTTGATATTAGCAAAAATAAGCTTTTGCCAATTATTAATGGAAACAGTAATCGTCAACTTTTTCATAGGTACAGTCGGAGAAATACTTATTGGTCACTATAGGTCTTTTGCTGAATACTTGTCTGAATTCTGCAATTTCTGCAATGAAATTTTTACGAATAAAAAATTGAATGTGGAAAAGAAAAAAGTTACCACTTACTAGTGGCCAATAAATTTTTTCGTTGCTGTACAACTAAAATGATCTTTAATTATGAAATCAGTAGTAGGTACCTGTCGCACCTTAAAAATTTATATTATTAGTTTTTGAACGACTTCTTTCTAAATTATGTATCTGACAAGAGATCTGGCAGGCCTTAATGAGAAATCGAAATATGTAATTTTTTTGTACATAAAAACGACCTCACTATTGTAATCCAAAATCTTTCTTATACATAACGCCCGCTATACAAAAAGAATTAAAAGTCATGGTCCTATTTAGAAGAGTATCGGGAATAATGTGATCGAGCGTGGGCAGTGTTGGAACAATTCTTCTTCTTGGCCTTTAAGAAGGTCGTGTGTTGTGTGTAGAACACAAATTAAAGGATGTTTTAAATTGTTACTACTGAACTTTTAACTTCGTTTAAATAGAAAGGACTATTCATGCTAAGATGTGATGTGAATGGATATTTACAACATTACACTCCCTATGAAATAAGCTCGTAAGTCAAAAACGCTCTAGGAATCTAATTGTTGACGATTTAAATAAATCTGCGGGTTGAAGTTTGGGTTTCTAGTGGCGGTAAATTTGGCTATGTCGAGCAAGAAGTCTCCCACGATGGATTTTCTTGTCGACCTAAGTGCTGTCTGATCGCAGGGTACTTCTATTTTCCTAAGAGAGGCTTTAGAGATTATAGTAGGTGAGTCTATAAATAGTGTCCCGTGAGTACCCCTCGAAGAGTCGTTCATAGATTAGTTCGCTATACAACTTGAGATGATGACTCTGCTGGCAACCCGTGTTACGTGTGTGTAGTTAGATGAGTGTCCTTTTTAAAGAGAGTGTCAACACTTTTCGAACCTTTTTTGGCTAATTTGTTTGTTTTATCGTTATATACCATTTTGTTTATG
This sequence comes from Malthinus flaveolus, assembly GCA_950108345.1. Classification (NCBI taxonomy): domain Eukaryota; kingdom Metazoa; phylum Arthropoda; class Insecta; order Coleoptera; family Cantharidae; genus Malthinus; species Malthinus flaveolus. Next base: position 95,207,366 of record OX467285.1, read on the forward strand.
TGATGTCCTTTAGCCTAGTAGAGTTTAAGAGAATTATCTTTGGATACCTGGTTTGACAGTTCCAGGTAGCTCCCTCAGGGGGTTAGGCTGTTCATCGACATAATATTATGTATATTACAAATTTTTAAATATTTAGGGTTAATTAGTTAGATAGATCTAATACGTTGTAAATGAACCCCAACATACACACATAAGTGAAAAAACTTTAAATGAGAAAATTTGTTTTCCACCAAGCGCCTCGGGAATCGAACCCAAGACTTTGCTATAGCAAACTTTGCTAATAGCAAAGTCTTAGGTAATTTATTCACGTATGATTGTTGTATGCATACTAATTTGATTTATATATATTTCGCTTTCTCGACGCATTTAAACAATGCCGGATAGCTTGTGAAAGTATGTTGACCTCCGTAGAGTATTGGGTATAGGCGTGCTACCGGAAATAGCAAAGTCTTGGGTTCGATTCCCGAGGCGCTTGGTGGAAAACAAATTTTCTCATTTAAAGTTTTTTCACTTATGTGTGTATGTTGGGGTTCATTTACAACGTATTAGATCTATTATGTATATTTTACCACTAGACGCTGTACTGCTGTACGGTGTACAATAATCCCATCTCATCAATCCGGTGGTTCTGGGTTCAGGAAAAACACTGCTCATCGATAAGCTGCTCCTGAGGGCGAGGAGCGACCCATGACCCATCGACGATCCTCTGTTGGATCACTAGAGTTTGAAAGTTTCTATTAAGTAAATATATATTTTGAGGAGGTTCTGTCTGCTTCGATGTGCAAAATGACTAGTTTCTCGGAAACCATTCCATATTTGATGGATGACGGTCCCAGATATTGGTAAATATTTTATTTATTGGGTCTTCCTTAAAAACATTGTTTAAATTTCAATTACGCAGTGTTTAAATTTGCGGGAGATAACATAGTATTATAATACTAATGCTACTACTGTAAGTTGTTTTATCTAATCTATTTTGTGTCGTCGGTTTTGTAAATTCTTCAAGTTGGCTTGTTGGCGACATGCAGTCTGAACAAGTAAATATGTAACTAATTTATACACTTTGTATTTATTCTAACCAGAAATTCTATTTTCATATACTGTGTATCTTGGACGACGATTGCTCAAGGGTTTTACCCCGACGTAATAGTTTAAGTTTTGTTATTGCTCATACTTGTACTATCTCGTAGTAAGTTATCGTTTTTGAACCACATGACAGGTGCATTTAATTATTTCTAACTAAATTCCAAAATGTTACGAATATAATATGATTCATCAAAGAACGAATACCGTTTAGTGTGTATGCATTATATTGTTTACAGGGTGTCACAGGAGAAAAAAGAGTTTTAACTAATGATTAAGAGGAAAATCCGAGCTCGGTGTTTGGTAATTATTAGAGGTTTATTTTTGGCATTGTTTTGCAAGTGGTCGAGTGGTAGATAACGAATATAAATCACGTGTATAAATAACGTTTTGTGACATATTACGATATCTTATGCTTGGCCTTGGCGACTCGACAATTTCTCTTTCTTTGAAAGTGCCGAGAATAGTGATATTGGTTGGTCTTGGTGCAGATTTGATGGCTTTTCAGAAATGATAATTTTGGCTCGTTCTAGAAAAACTCGAACCTGGAAGACCATCATTTAAAGTCGTTGCGAATTCAAATGCAGCTGTCTGTCGAAGTCCAAATATGGCACTCTAAATACTATAACTTACATCTAAGGGCAAGTAGCTGTACATTAGTAACCCAAAGCAAGCTCAACGGTAAACCTTCCTTATCATTGTCAATAAACTTACCTGGCAGGTTCATTGACAATGATAAGCCACGCTTACCGTTGAGTTTTCCCGTTATTTTGTTTTCCGAACTACAAACCTAGGTGTATCTATCTAATAGAACAACATATTTTTATAAAGCAAATGAACCATTTCCATTTGCTAACAGGACCTGGTATTCACCTGAAAAAGACTTTTCCTCTGATTACTTCGATTCTGAACAATAAGTTCAGTTCGTTTTTTGTTCTTATGTGCTTCTCCTCTTTGATTGAGGTGATATTTTCGTTGGTTTCCTCCCGGTAAAATGCAACGTCCTGTATATTATAAAGCGAGTATTTATGTTGAAATGGGAATATTAGACACTTGGACGTACAACAAACAATAAACTATATGTAAATCAGAAAGATAACCGAGTTTACAATGGCACTGTCATACAAAAGCGATTGTTTCGCAGAATTTTGATCAATTACAATGCACCGAAAATTAGTATAATCATAGGTACGTATACACATAATTTTGCGAAATTGTAATTGCCGACTAGGCATGCTCTATTACTACAGTTATTTATTATTAACAGATTTCATCGTGTTTTTAACTTGTATATTTAAATAAAATTATATTTTTTTGGTGTGTATGTGCAATGTCGCATTAAAATTATGTGACATTATCAAATACACTCGCATGTCTAATCGCGAATTTATCGTCTGTAATTTTTTTGTTTAAGTGTTATTTTCAAAATTTGCATTTTTCTTAGTTAATCTATTACTGTTTTATATTCAATTTTGCACTTTTTTTGCCAATTTTTATTTCTAAAAACATTAAAATTACAACTAAAAAGGTTGTAATTTGAATTCTGGGGGATTGACCTAACTTGGAGGTTTTATAAAGGATTTTTGTTAAACTTTATTTTCCCGAAACCTTCGCCATAATCTGCGAGGTTCGCTATTTGTTATTTCGTTATTTGTGTACCCAATGAGAGCTCTTTACCTTACCAATTTTTAGACCGTTCAGTGTCGTCAATACCATGGCTGGATTACCATTCTAGATTACTCGTTTTTAATAATTTTTTTAAATAATTAATAATTTTTTTTAAATTAATAAAGTTTTGAACTTTACTTTGATGACAGTTTCATCTACGAAGGCATCGGCCACATTTTCCTATTAAAAAGCTTTACCGTAGGCAAAAGCCATCGATCTCTTTTTAGCCCGGGATGCAGCGTGCAAATAATATACTAAACCATTAGTAGAAAATTTTTGATGACGCAGTCTGTAACCATATTGCAAAGTAGATACAATATCGACCGTCTGACACTCTTAAGTGACAGCATTAAGTTGGGACGGCTCGATAAAAGTGGAAGTTTACCTTTTTTCAGTTTTTCATTTATAACTGGCAAACTAAGCACTTCTTACTGTACTGCTTTATGAAAATAAATTACATAAAATTTCCTATAAATTATATCTCTCACAGTTTTTACTTCAGACGAACGGTTTAGGCTTTAGAGCGCGTTAAAGTTTGACAAAAATTCCAAAATTGGCCAAAAACTGTTTTTTAGGTTATCCCTTATAACTCAAAAACCACGCATTTTTCTAGTAAAGTGGTTAGATAGAAAAATAATCTACAAATTATTTTTGTCGAGTTTTTTCTTCAAAGGGTCAGTTTAGACGTTAGAGGGGGTTAAAGTTTGACAAAAATTCCAAAATCGGGCAAAACAACTGTAGAGCTTATGAGGGCGTCTATAGATGAAGTGGAGAAATAGAATGTCGAGAGTGTTGAGGATTTATAACTTATAAGACATCCGGTCGGATATTTTCTACAAATTATAAAAATTCCCAAAGTGAGCTCAAACTTTTGAAAACGATTAGGTAGTCATGTTAGGTAATAACAGAAATACATTATACGTATTTTATTTTTGTTCTTATTTTTATGTAGTTAACAATAAAGAGATAAATTAGCTGTGGGACTCAAAAGTAAGTTTTTCGTCACAGTGTATATAAATAATATTAAACAACCCTTGAATAATAATCAAAGACAATAAAGTAGCAAAAGGAAATAAATAACTCGAAAATCACGTTTTATGTTTTATATTCATGAGAACTCCTTACAAGGTAAACTTTATCGAAGCAAAGATAAACTAATATGGATTTGAAAAACGGAAAGAATCTTCGAGCATATTTCATGTGCAACATTATTTTTGAATTCAACTATAAGTGCGTATTTTATGCAAAAGTAACTGGATTTCTAAATACGGTTGTACCATATATGCAAAATTGGAACTTAAAACTAAAATAGGAAATTGACTTATCGATTCTATAACGCGTAAGGGCAAAACTTCTTTTGATTTTATTTTTTTCGAATCTAAATACATTTTATAGATTTTTCAAAAAGTCGGGTATAAACAGTTATTTTTGTAAAGTTAATATCCAGAAAAAGATGTACTACTGCGAGGCTTGATCTATTGCTCCCTTATGTAAAAAACTAAAATTGAACTATAAATTTTAGATGACGTTTTCGAGGGGGTGTAGTAATTATTATTAGATGGCGCACTTTCAAAAATATTGTTTATGTATAATTATTAAAAAATTGCGAAATAGAAATTTCAAATCACACTTTGTTGCTTGCATGAATGTATCTTCCAACTTTATAGTCCTGGAGACAGCGTGTAAATTTACTAAACCATAAGGTACAAAATTTTGGACGATGCAGAGTGAAAGAACAATGCAAACGAGTAATAAAACCGAGCGCCTGCTACTACTAAGTGGCAGCATTTATTAACCTGAGGGTGGCTTGGGAACAGTGCGTTTCAGTTTTTCGCAAATAACTTGACAACTACGCACTAACTACACACTTTTTGAGAAAAGTACGTTACGATCAAAATTAAATACATGAAATTTTAAGCAAATTATATGTTTTATGTTTTTTTCAGACGAACAGTTTAGGCGCTAGAGCGCGTTAAAGTTGGACAAAATCTTCCAAAAATCTGTTTATTAGTTTATCGCTTATAACTTGAAAACTACGCGTTTATTGTGAAGAGTAGTTCTATATAAAAATAAACTACATCAAATTTCCCACATATCGTATTTCTTAGGGTTTTGCTCAGACAGACAGTTTAGGCTCTTGAGCGCGTTAAAGTTTGACAAACATTCCAAAACCACCCAAAAACGGTTCTTTTTAGTCCATCGCTTATAACTCGAAAACCTCTAACTTTGAGAGAATAGTGTGCCGATATCAAAATGAAGTACACTAAATTTCCTACAAACTACTTCTTTTATGTTTTTTCTGTAGACGATCGGCTTAGGCGCTAGAGCTTATTGTCTAATCCAGACAAATATTAAAACAGTTTCTGTTACAAATGTCCAGTTGTGAAGAATTGCCGTTATCAAGAAATTAATACACAATTTTTTTGTTAAATTACGAACAAATTAAACTCCTTTAATTGACAGGGGGAAACTAAAAATTTTTAATTTATAATTAAAAAGTTTGAGCGTCACTGCTTCGATAATAATATTCATAGACTAAGATTTTAACAATTTAAGGTAGCGATTTTGCCCATGTTAGAAATTTCGCAAATAGTGCTTTACTGGAGCGGTTGAGCAGCAAAACCTATTGAAGTTACAAAAAAATTATGTAGATAAAAAATAAAGTAGAAAGATTGGGCTACAATGTAAGCTAAATTTTGTTGCTGAAATGTTGATATTTAATAGAGATAAGGCTTACTGAAAGTGGGGAAAATTGCTTGCTTTTATTTACCCACTTTTGGGCCATTTTTAAATAAAAAATGAAAATTCTGAGATATACATATCGTACTCTATAACTCTATACTTTCTTCTTCACTTTAAGACTTAGTTTTGAAGAATAACTAACATAATGAACCTGAACCAACCGCTCCAGTAAAACGCTTTTGAATTTTTATATTTCTATTATAAGGACAGGGGCCTTCTGAAATTGGGAATAAATTCGCCTAACTATATCAATTTTAATGTAGCTATTTGATAACAGTCGTCGTTATTCCTAAAGTTGCTTACTTTTCAAAATGAGCATATACCTTTCTCACTCTAGCATATCGCAACCTTAAACCAAACTCTTGACGACCGCCGAATTAAAAATTTATTTGTTATCGACTTGAGTAGATAATATTTTATTTTATATTTTATATATATTTATAATATATATATATATATATATATATATATATATAATATTTTACACGTTTAAATTGGACGAATTAAAGTTGAATACAAATTTTAAAATTTTTAAATAAATAAATTTAACTAATTTTACATAATTTAGCACAATGCTGTCTAAAAAAGTAGGAAAAAAATTATTAGAAGGAATACATTTTCAATTTGTTCTCATGTATACAGGGCGTCCTGGTTTTAATCTACCTACTTATAGGATTTAAGCGAGATAGAGAGTGTTAGAATAAGACAAAATTTTCATATAAACAAATACTTTATAATTTATAAGGGCCAGTTTTACAAATAAATAGTTGAGATGGACCTGTAGCCTGGCCGCTTTGCTCCCCAACTTTTTTAAGAAAGCGAATTAATTTCCTTTTGATAACAATAAAGTATTCTTAACATTTATTATTGCTTAATTTCTTTGTAATCATAATCAATATAAAATCGATTTTACTATTATTTCATTATCGTAACATATATGATTTTATGTGAAGCGGGTTCTGAACTATCGAGAAGTTCCTCTTTGTAAATCAATTTGCCATCTGAAGAGCCACCCACAGCAATGGGCGAAGGTATCGCACATAGAACCTCTCGACCACGGCCCCTTAGCCCCGACACCTCTCTGTTTATACTGTTTGCAATGTTTATAATGTGTGCTAGTTTTGGAGATAAAGATTAAAATCAGAGCACTCTGTATACATTGTATATTATCTCCCAATTATCTCTTACTTTTGTACTGATTTATAAAACTCGCAGAAACTTTTAAACGTGTATTACATACATTATGTTATTTTTGTAAATAAAGACACAAGTTCGCCTTTTAAGTTCATGAAAAAGTAGGCCCCCATATAAAGGCCTCGAACAAGTTGTAGGTACTTTATTGAAACATCGAACACGCTCTTAATGATCTCGTATTTTGAAAATTAATTATTTAATATTATAAGGTATCAAAATATTTTGAATTGTGTCTATTGTAAATTAATATTTTGTTTAGTTTAAACACCTGCAATATTTGGTAGGTACTACTCGGCATTAATTTGGCGATCACCACCACATTGGGCGTTCTTATCTCAAGTTTAGAAATTTACGTCGAAGTCTGCAGTTTTATTTTAATTTTAATAAAAGGCCAGTTGAATTTTGGTGTTCGTTGGAGTATGTGGTTTTAAAACGTGAAATTTATATTTGGGAAATTTGGGCGTAAATTGTACGTATTAAATTCAAAGTGAGTAGGATTTGTGTTTATGGTTTTTTCAAGTTCCAAAAGAACTCAAAAGAGATGCATTATCATATTACCAAACTCAAATACTATAGATTTTAGCGGGATCGTCACCCTTGAGGGTTTTTGGAAGACACAAAGAAGATATTTTTTTTGAAGGATTATTGAAGTAGGTAAGTTTCCATTGAAAATTTATGAATGTAAATGTTAGTCGACCTCTTATAAATTTATTATTTTTTATCAAATTTTATTTGTTTAAATCGCACATTTGGCTGTTGTGTAAGAAACAAAATTTATTTTTGGTTAAAATTTAGTACAGTTTTAAAACTCGTTAGAAGTGGTCGTTTGTTTTATACGTATTTTGGTAAATTGTTATAAAGCCTTATTTGTCTAATTTCGTACCTAAATATTTTTAATCTTGTCACAGATAAGTTTTCAAAATGGAACACGATTAACGAACGTTTAACCACAATATTTATTTCTCCATTGGAAGCATCGAAGCATTCAGAGACGAATTATTGAAGATGAAAACTGGGAAAAATGTAAGTATCAAAATTTTAATTGAAAATTAAATGTGTGAGATCATTAAAATAATATTCTGTTAAGTTTACTAACTCTCGACTACTGCTGAAGACTGGCTTCATTTTTCATTCAATTCATTTTTCTTCTAAAGAGAACGAGTCTTATTTTTTTCTAACATCTATGGCCTGAGTTTTATTATTTAATTTGGCCCTAAGACTTACCTTTACTAATACTTTCTAAATGCAATGGGACATCGCCCGCTCATGGACTAGCGACATTTTTGCTCAAAATTTTTAGTGCCTAAAAGTGCCATCTTGTTAGTTTTTAATTTTTTGGGAAGAAATGAGCAAGTCTTTAGGCTTGATAATATTATAATATTGTAATTCATATACTTTAATAAAAGCTCAAAATTTAATTTTGAGAAATTTGGGTGTCAATTCTGCGTAATAAAATCAAGAAGTGGGCTAACTTTGTATTTGTAATAATTTGCATTTCTTTACAGAAAATATCCTATGGGCATTCGTGACCGGTGTGTTTGGAGCAACACTAATGATCCTACATAATTATAGCCAACGATGATGGACTTCCAATTTCCAATATCAGAGGAACTCGAAAGGGGTGCGATTACCCAACTCAAAAACGATGGATTTTATAGCTGTATCGTCACCCTTGGGTTTTTTTTTATCAGAAATACATATTTTAACACGCAAGAAGACATTTTTTATTGAAGTGAGTTTTCATTTAAATTTTCCTAATGCAAATGTTAGTCGACCTCATATAAATTTTTTATTTTTTAAATTTTTGTTTAAAATCGCACGTTTGACGTTGTGTAACAAACAAAATTTATATTTGGTTAACATGTGGTACATTAAATTAAAACTCGTTAGTGGTGGTCGTTTGTTTTACGTATTTTAGTAAAGTTTTCTAATTTAAATAATTTTTTACTCTTGTTACAGATCGGTTTTCGAAATAGACTACGATTAATAACGAACGTTTAGCCACAATATTTTTCAACTGGAAGCATTTTTATCTTCATGTATCAAAATCGGCTTATAGAAGTAGAAGAGAACAACAAACAAAGATCAAGTTTAATTCTAGTGAAGATAAAAGAAGAAGTTTACAGTTAGAGACGACGCATAGAGCTATAGAGGATAAAAAATATAAAAAACGTAAGTATCAAAATTAAATTTCTGCGATTATTAAAAAACTTTTCCGATGAGTTCACTGACTCGACTTCTGCTCATTAAGTTACTAATTTTTAATATTTTTTAGAATTAATTGGTGTAATCTGAAGCAATTTCTAAAGAAGTGAAGATATAAGTGCACGATCTAGATCAGAACTCAAAGCCGAACAATAAGACTGGCTTAAAGCAGAAAGCTGACGTAATATCCTGAAAGAGATTTTCTTCACAGCTGTAATGGTATGTACCCTCAATGAGGATTTTTATTTTTATTGCTTAACTTGACCCAAATCTTCTGCAATAGAATCCTTAAAATTCGTTCGTTATTAACATATTAGTTATTCCATCGTCACTCGACGCACTCCGTTTAGAAAATTATTTCGTGTGATGTGACATTTAGTGATACCTTCTGGGATACCAAAATCCGATAGTCGACAAAATGTCGGCCTGCACGGGGTGGCTCATGAATCCAACAAACTTTTCAGTTTGACGGTTGACAGTTTTTGTGTACAAGAGTTTGCAAATCCGGAGGTTTTCCGAGGACTAAAGTAAATCGTGTATTGGTGTGAGTTGTTTCTGGGCTAATGGGTCGTGGTGGAGAGGTTCTTTGAGAGATTCCTGACGTTTTGTTTGCTGTTGTGGCAAACATCTTTAGAGGTGTTTTGTCCCGTGGAGTAAAGGTCGAAGTGACCGTACCGAAGGATCAGGAGGAGATGTTGGCCACAGCAATCGAGGAACGTCAGGAATCTTTCAAAGAACCACTCGATAACGGTCCATTAGCCCAAAAATCATTCACACTAATCGTGAAATTCCCAAATTAATAAATCGTGTATATTTTTACAAACTTTTGTATACCTGTATCTCGGATATTATTAGGTCTACACAGACAATAATAGTTTAAAATTGTATTAGAAAGAATAGTTTACTTTTAAATCGTATAAAACTGCCTTTACGGAAAAATTAGTCGTTCTGGATCAAAATTGACAAAAAAAAAGGAATTGACTGAAAAAAGGAAAAGAATTTTGCGATTTTAGATTTTTGGGCCACCCCGTACAGTACGACATTTTGACGACCATTGGATTATGATGGTACCCCAGAAGGTAAGCTTTTAATCTCGAAATGAGAACAGAAATCACAATTTAAATCTCGTCCACTCTACTATGAGAATATTTTGTAAAAATAGATTTTCCAAATTAATTTTTCTTCTAAAGAGAGGCGGCCCTATGTTTTCTTTCCCAAGATAATATCGAGCAACAAGGCCAAATTCAAGAATCGAACTTACCAATGCACAACTAGTTATATTCGAGAATAACGAATTTCTGAAAGCTGGCTGAGTTTACGAAAACTGAAGACAAGTGTGAATTGAGTTTGATTCTTGAATTTGGCCCTACACCTTCCCTTCCCTACTTTCTAAGATTTCCCAAAGTTTGAGAATTACAAATACGGTGTCTTTTTTGGTCGTGCCCAAGCGCAATTCTTTAGTCTTAGGTTTGATATTTTGTTTGGTATTATTTGTATGATTTGTAAAAGCTGCTCCTTTCTTGCAAAAACTTCGCCGTTAATATGTGGGACTAGAGAGAAGAGTTGAGGTCGTGGGTAATTTGATCCCTTATAGGGTTGCTTTTAGACGAGAATGGGAATATTTATTGTTGTAGACAATTGTTGCGAACTCTTGCTTTTTGATTTTATTTTACGTTTATACTAATTTGACTAGAATATTAAGAACATTTCCAGTTTCAGGCATCTGCCTGGCGTTTCATCCAATCAGAAGCGTGTGAATATGTTTCATAGTAACTCTTTTTCCTGTTATACGTTATACGCTGTTATACGACTTACCATAACTATTTCTCTATGCTCAGCAGTGAGGTTGTCAGCCCGTAAACTACTGTTTTCAAGGATTGTACATCCCTTAGGAGACACCGTGCCGTAAGAGAAAAACTTCATTAAGTTTTTTTGTCATAAATTAGCTTGCTATATCCTATACCCACTAAAACTTTGAGTACACATTTTAGAATCACCTTGTATTAATGAATAGACACCTAAATCTGTTTGTAGCGTATTAATCAATATAAAGACGGTAAAGCCTAATTTTACGAAGAGTGTTAGGGGGTCAAAAGGTGCTACTAATCGACAAAAGACGGCTTGACTAATTGAACAAAATGTTTCGATTTTATTAATTGTAGGAGGTTTATCTCGTTGGGAATAACCTTCCCCAATCCCAAGAAGTGTTATACACGTTACTATATTTACTTGAAAAATGTCTGTAAAAATTTAAAAACCGAAATCGATAAATTAATTAAATGAATAAAAAAATATCAAGGCAAACTGAGTTGGGTTTACGGAAATAAAAAAAATGCAGTCCACTTAAATCTGTAAAAGGTATAATAACTCGCTTATACAGTGAGTGATTTACTCTTGTAACCTTCTTCGTTCCTTACATTCTCAGTCATGGGAATTAATTCCCAAATGGATAAAAATTAGCCTTGATATCCAATATTATCTTCAAATTATAGTCGTCCAAAAAGTATTGCGTGCTGCATTTGACTTAATTTAATATTTCTTTGCCTCCTTTTCTTTAAACAAAATTGCACACACCATTAATAATGCAAATCATTTTTTAATATTTAATAAACAAGGTTACTTGATTAGTTTTCGAAAAGTATTTAAATTAATTTAAAATTATAGGTTGTAAGTGGAGAATTTTTGTTTGGCGAACGAATATAATTTTGTTAACCTTTCACACGTAGGTACGAAGCGACAACTTAATTTCCACCTTTGCTTATAAATTATAATTGTAAAGAGGGTAATTTGTTTTTTTATTTTAATTCAACAGTAGCGATTTATTAAATTATAATTGAAAGTTTACTCACTCGTGAACGGTGTAAATATTTCTTCACAGTTTTTTAATTGAAATTTGCCTATTAGTTATTAATTACAATGGATACATAATTATTTTGTATTTTAGTGAAATTACATTGCGGAAAAACGAAATAATTAATTAACGATTAGGAAAACTTAGTGAACTTGTATTAGGTTTTTCCGCTTCATAGTTTCGTAAAAAATTAATCCAGGACGTTTAATTTATTCTTCGAAATTGCGATTACAATTAATAATTTCAATTAAGAAAAGTTCCCGGTATTTTTATGAACTAATTGTAATTCATTCACGAAAACTGTTCATTCAGGAAACATACGTTTTGGGACTTTTCGAGACAAAAAAGTTTTATTTGTTCGGGAAAGCAATGAACGCGACACGAGAACGAAACCACGCGATGCTGATAAAGTTTCTTCTTTGTATATCTTTTAGTCCATGCTTACTTTCTGACCGCCTCATTCACGGTCCTATGAATCTTCTGAATTTTTTAGAAGCGTACTGTCTCAATTTTAAAATAGACGCGTGCCACCTCATCTCACATCCTTTTGCAACGCACCCTATAAGTATCTCGTAATTTTAATTTAGTTGTTTCCTTTATTTTTTAAATATTCCTAGCATTACATTTTCTATGGAGGGCTGGGTTTTTTGAATATTTCGATGGTTCGTTGGGTGACTGTCCGAGTCGCGCTCCATCATAGACCGTTATTAGCAATACATAATAAGTACTGTGGCCTTCAGGTGTTGTTAAATATAATGTTTTTTATAATCTAATCGTTTTTCAAAACTCGCCCATGAATGTCTGATTGTTCTTTTCACTTCTGTTGTTTCGTTTTGCTTACTTGACTTAATTATATGTCATGGATATGTATTTATCTATTTTTTCAATTTCCGTATCTTCCACTTTGATTTTTCCAAGCTCATAAACATCACACTTTGGTTTTGTTGTTGTTTGTTTTGAATTTACTTCGCGGTAGTTTTCACAACAGTCGTTATAAATTAATAAAAGATCACTTATTCCGTATTCAAGTTTTAAGGCTAGAAAATGCAGTTGAGACACTTTTCCGAATTTCTGAGTTCCGAGTCATTCCTTATAGATGATATTTTTAATAATTCATTTTTGAATTTATCTTTTATGCTTCTCGAAATTTTCCAACCAAACAATTCGGTTTCTGATTAATAAACCAATAATTCGTTATTCTTGTGAAGAATGCGGTTTAGCATCTAGAGGGAACTTGGTAGGTAGTGCCAAAGTCTCTTTCGGTATTATGTTTATAATTAATACACACTTATTGATGATTTCTTGAGAAAGTGTTAAGTACCAAATATTTTATTAAATTGCTAAAACAATCTATCTTTGATAGTAAAGAATGGCAATCTCACCGCTGTATTTCTACGCTCGAAACAACTTTAAGTTCTAAGATCGTAACACCTATAAATTAATAAAAAGGTAATACACGAGTGTTATGGGTAGCTAAAGCGTTATTCTAGTGCTTCTTGGCTATCTCCAAGAAAAAATTATTTGGAAGTTTGGTGGTGATTTTTTCTATTTCGAAATGTAAACATTGAGTGAGTAGATGCTTAACAGTTGCTTCGGTGTTGCATCTTTCGCATTGAGACGGGAGATCTTTTCGTGTTGATGCGATATTTTAGAGTGACCTTTCCTATGCTTTTGATTAGATGTTTCCCAATACTCGTATCGTACCTACATTTGGCCAATACACCAAAAGTTAAATTTTCTCCGAATTACCGTCTGAATTATTTCGTGCCGCTTTTTAGTAACCCTCTACTTTTAAATAAGTAAGATAAAATTCCATTTTCGACATTCCCGACGTGTTTTTCCCAAATTTAAAATTATTCAAATTCTCAATCTCGTAAAGTGATTTGACTGATGCAGATAAGGAAAAATTGACCCGTTTTCGAAATCTAAAATAGATTAAGGATAACAAAATTATTTAAACGCCCTTCAATTTCAAGTTCGTTTATACCCTTAACAGGAGGAAAATCTTGGCAAATGCCAAACTAAAAGGAATTCCAATTTATAACAACGACATACCTATTTGCCATTTATGACGTATAAAATAATTTCAATCGACTCGTTTTTCCTTCTTTGTACCTATATGGTACAATACGATGTTTGTTACACCTGCGTTATATACGCAAATTTTAAATTATACCGTGAGAAAATTGTTCAAAAAAATCAATTATAAATAACTAGGAGTTTTTTATTCTTCCTACTTTTTAACAATTGCAACCTTTTTTTACACCGACGATATTGAAATTATTTTAATGAATCTTAACCGCAACTTCCTAACAAATCCCACCAATATTCTAATTAATTTGAGATTACCATACAGAGTGGTCAAGTAACGAGAGATAGTTAACTTTTGATTTATCGAGCTACACAGTTAGTTGTACAACAGACTACAGCTTGTAGAAATAAGTTTCGATGAGGTTGCCTCGAAAAATAAGCACGAATGAAGTCTTCTTAAACTGAATATATCGAAAAAACAGTTATCGGCTTACTCGCACACGTTGTCCAGTCCTCCCAGAATCCTTCTTCGAGGACCTCGTTTCTGTTAATTCGCATCTCTTTTAAGGCCGAACCTCGTGATTTTTCTTCAGATTTTTTGCCAAATCCGGTGGGGCACCAAGGCATTTACGGCGAACAATATTAATTTGTATTCTCTCGAGTATAATATTATTAAGCGGTTGGTATAGAGTATAGATGAAACATGCAAGAGCTCGTCATTATTTGGACACTCTCTATATAGCATAAATACCAATTATGCAAATGAAATGATTTAATGTAAATCTGAACTGAACCCTAAATTATACGTGAACGTAGGTAAAGTAATAACAACATGGATCAGCTGACACAAAAGCAAATTACTGTAGTTCTTGGAAAACGTCCCAAGGATGATCATTATCAATGATATCATCGCCCCAAGCGAAAACACCGCACGTTGTGTGCTCTTTTTTCAGTTCGTTAATTGTTAGTAATTAGAAGTTTTGTTAATATTGTTAAAAAATATTTACTTTAATTAGTCTCGCAATTTACGATAGCATTTTTAATTAATGACAATTGTTAAAATATGACGATTACGATTGTTTTGGTAGAATTCCAATGGTTGTTTGCTCAAGTTGGGGTGAGCGGCTTGCTCGGACACGTACATAATATATTTACGATAAAAGAGCAGATCTACAAATGAACTCAATACGCCAAATGGCCCTCCAATTAATTTCTATTCGTATTTGAAGGATTTTGATTAAATTAATACTTTTCACGATAAACTTTGTGGTTTACTTTGTTTACTGACTTACTGACTACTTTGTGGTAAAAAATGATAATAATAATTAATAATGAGACTTTGCGTACCAGCCTTATACACTTTTTTGTTGACTTCATCGGATGTAACCGGAGACAGCTCTTACTATTTATTAGGTATCCTATTTTATATAGAACACTTTGTATATTTTTACATCTATCAAATCAGAAAAGATCTAACATTCGAAGTTGAGATAAAGTCGTCGAGTTTTTAATTTTCAATTCTAGTGGGTCATGTTCGTTGCTAAATATGTTTGGTGAGGTTGTTCTTTATACGAGGGTTTTTCGTTAAAAATCCAAATATTGCAAATTTGGATCAGGGTTGGTGTGAATAATTACGTATACGATGAAGCATTACCAAGGGATGAATTACGAGGTGGATCTAATCTCAGTCCCTTTCGACTTTTTGTTGGAAGTTGATGCTGATCCTGTTTCACGACTCCAGGGTGAAGCTGATTGCGGGCACCTGGATAGTAACTCTCTTTTCTAGCGGGTTAACCCCATGAGTCTTCAAAAGGAATATTATTTAGAAAAAACAATCGACAATAGGTATCCTCAAATGCTCGAAACGGGCTTTACACGATCAATATTATTGACAATACTTTTGTCAATACATTTTCTCAGTACTACACTACCTCTATTTTTGCCTAACTAGCAGGGTCCAGGGTGAATCTGTGTGGTGTTATTCTTCTATTTGTGTTTCTTGCCAAACACCTGAAAAACAGAAAACCTTTCCTTCAATGCTTCAATACTTCACAATCCATTTTTTCACCTTACACGATCAATATTATAAGTGGTTATCATTATTGATTGTGTAAGGTTCACTTAAGTGATGCAGAGGAGCCATTAATTTATTAGATGGTCATCGAAATTTGTTCAGAAGGGCGAATATTTAAAGTTACCACCCATCGTTGTCGAACATTTTATTTTGGAAATAAATGTGTGTGGTAAATAAAAATAGTCTCGTTAATTTGTAGTCGGAGGAGAAGTAAATGCTTAAGTTTCTCGGCGGTGCATTAATAATTTTACTGGGAATTCTGTAAGTTAAGCTTCCGTATCTAATGATTCGAGCCGTCAATTGACATAATGTTCCAGAACACATTAACATTAAGAAACATCGTACCTATTTCGTAAAAGGATGGGTCGTAATAATATTTAATTTTACACCGGTAAATAAACTCGCAAGTACGTACATACTGATTTTGTTGCCACTTATTATACATTTTTGCCGTAGGTACACCACGTATACGCATTATTGTTTGTAAATTTTTAGATTTATCTCGACGAGTAATTTGTACGTTTGGCAAAATTTTAATTTAAATTTTATGTAAATATGTTTTGAAACTCATTATTTTTGATAAAAAATTTTAATTATCTTAATTGAATTGTAGACAACAGAGACGGACGGCTAACTTTGTTAATAATTCAAATTTTAATTTGCTCGTTCAGGGGGCGAAAAGAAGGGGGTAGTGAGTATAATTACACTGTCTCGATTTCACTGTTACACTGTTATAAAACAAACTGATCACTGATCATTACTATGTAATTATGTACTATACGATATGAGTTAGTTAAGGAAATTAGCCTAATATACGGAATTTACCCAAAGTACCTACCTACCAACCTGTGGTAGGTACTGCCGCTTAACACGTTGCTCCCTTAAAATTTTTTCATGACTGCCACACACGCTTAGTTTAGTCCCAAATAAACTTTTAATCCTTCCGGTGGACTTTCTACTGTTTTCTAATTATTTCCTAATTATAATTTTGTTTCAGTTTAATAACCCTTCGGATTTAAAATGTAATTTGGCCTCAAAAAAAGTTTATTATATAAACACCTACCTACATGATTAAGGTTGTTAAAAATATGTTATAATTTCCAAGTATATTGTCGCGACTAAGTTCCACGAACGCGAATTTGTACAAATTTAAATTTTATACAGAAAAGGGAAATCAATTCATTTTGTTCTGAGTAGTTAAACTTTAAAGTTGGGCCTATTTAAACTTGAGGATGAGGAGGAGGAGTATGATGTGGCGAACGTTAATAATATGTGCACACCTGCACGCCTATATTATTTTGATTTGGGGATGGTGCGTAATAAATTAACAAATACCTTCTATAACAAATTTTGATTTCCTATAAGAAATCTTGTATAATATACAAGTTGGCAGAAAGTCTAACTTCTTTAGCTACGGGCTTGTCGAAACCAAACTTATACAGTGTGTTCATTTGAAAATTTCCCACCTGGAATAAGTCGAAATGACACCGTTGATTAATTTTTATGCATGTTGCACTTTTTCGCTCCCAGCAACCCCTACTTGAAAATCCCTAATGACAACCCCTAACGTGTGTGTGATACATTTTTAAAGATTTGAAAAACCTAATCTTTCCGTGCAAATAAAATTATATAATGTCTTTTTGTCTTTGAAAAATATTACACTAAGACGAAAAATTGGCTCGATGAAAGCTTTCCTGGGGCAATGAATTGAGCATTTAATATAATAATTTTCTGTTTTATAATATTTTTCAAATACATTATTGTTCTACTATATCTCAAGAAATTATGATCCGATTTCGATTTTATTTTTATGGACAGATTAGGCTTTTGATGCCTTTTAGAACGACGTATCACACATTAGGGACTGCCATTAGAGATTTTCAAGTAGTGGTTGCTGGGGGTGAAAGGGTGCAACATAAAAATGAATCAACGGTGGCTTTGAAGTTCCCCCTCCGTATCTAAGTCGACGTGTTTTTTCTTAAAAGCGTGTATCAATTAGATTTCGAGTTAATCCGGGTGAAAATTTTTCAAATGAACATACGATACTGTATAGTTATCTTATGTGGTGAAAATCACAATATTTGTATCACTTCGTTGGTTCACATCGCTTCAGTTTCATCGGAAAGAGACTCATATTTTGATTTATAAGTGGAAAACAAAATTTATTTCTGAAAGCCACAAAAATAGTACAAAAATATTTAAAGCTTGTATTGAACCAATTTGGAATACTACTCTGAAAAAGAATTTTGAATAAATTTACGCGTTTTTGCGAAAGCTGAAAAAACCGAAATAGTACTATATTAAAGTACTTAGCAGAAGAAAATCCCCCAGAAACAGGACGTTAAGAGAGCTTCTTAACGCACTGCTTTGAGACCAAATAGAAATAGAAATAGAAAAAACATTTTCAGTGACACTTTTTAACCTGCTTCCGAATCCATAGTCACAGTTTCGATTAGTCGATTTGTTCTTGGTCTTTTATGGTTATCTTTATTTTTCTTATGTGTGGGCGCCCCATTTTGCACAACGAATTTCAATCACCCTGCATACCCACTTTCCAGTGAAATACATATCTCTAACCTTAGGTCAAAATCATGTTGGACTTACTTAACTGCTAAAGAGGACTGAATAATAGGTGAACTATGACAAATGACACTTTAAAACAAATCCAGCGTTCTCCCAGATCTAGTGCACAATTTTAACCTTATTTTTTAAATAACTACCACTTAGAGCATTCGCAAAATAAATTTATTAGAGGGTAATTTTATCCAGAATTCTCATTTAGAGCTGTGGCGGTGTTTCAAACGAAGTAAGGGTACCTTTTTAATTAAAAAAAGGAGAATCGAAATTATATGAGCAAATAAATTTAAACTTAATAATAAATTAATTAAGTATTTTGTAACTCTTTACAAAGACATCATTAAAAATAAACAAATTACCTTCTCATTGGGTACGAACGTAAGGTATAATAATGATCGAAACGTCGACTAACATGATGTATTTTTTGTTTGGATTAATTATAAGTTCTTTTTAATTGTTTATAAAAGTGTTGCTCATTAATATTTTCAACACGCTATAATCTTATCCTTTTTTATTAAATGTTCAAACCGCTCTAATTCCATAGCCGTAAGGTCAACATGCTCCTCTCTCGGAGGTGACTATTGTTATTAACTTTCAGGGTCAATTTTAACTTGCGAAACGATTTAAAAAGATGATTATATGTCTCTCCTAATTTTTTCGTATAATTTAAATTATTTATAATTACCGATAAGTTTGCAACGATTATTTTCGAGTCGATAATAAATTTAGACCCATTTTGGTTAGGTATTCAATTTTGAATCTTTACATTTAAACGCCGATACCTATAAATTACTATTGCGAAATTGTCACAGTAAACTGGTGATGTATTGCACCAAAACAATGTTTGGAATTCGAAGTTTAATTGCACGCAACAGTTTCTAGATCGATACCCCGACATTTCTCCCATTCGTCCCAAAGAGCGGAAAAATATTTTTTTCCAAAATTAATCGATTGTAAATATTTTAATCTCGATCGGGTTAAACTTGTGCTATATAATCATCTCGTCCGAACGATTAAATTTATCCGACAGAGACACAGTGGTAATTTCGAGAGAGGAAAATCTGAAATCAGAATATAAAATACCGAAATCATCTCGTATAGTCGCTATCACATTAGGTTACATCTTCTCGCTCTCTCGAGCATTAGATTTAAATTTTGTACGTTGGAGAGAGAAAATAAGGTTTACCAGTAGGGTAATCAGGGCTATAGCGTGAATTTATTGAAGCAAAGCTGGTGGAAATGGATATAAATGTAGGCAATAATGTGGACTATGCATCTTGCGAAACCTTAATGAAGTCTCCGTGTACGACCGAAAGAATCTGCTTTATAGTGGTATAAATCTAAACGATTCGATTAGAAAAGCATGTAGGGAGATTTGTGACGTTTCTTTAACTTTCCATTATTATTATTATTATTATTGGTATTTAAATTCGAAACCAAAGCCCTTGAAGAGAAGTATTTTTTGTTCTCGCCCGACACCTATTTTACTCGCGATTAAAATTAACAATTTACATCCGTTATTCTTATTCGCTCACTTTAAATAGAACGTTCGAGTTAAAAGACCATGCGTGGTGTGGAGTAATAAAAATGTCGTACCTACGACTTTTAAATGAAGTTTTTATACACGCCAATTGAAAAATTATAAATTTCGACTATTTTTTAAACTGATATTTACTCATATTTAACTGCTCGGTACGAGTGGCGTCATCTCGGGAGTAATTATTAAACTAAGCGTTAATAATAATATAAATATTTTGCGTAAACGCCAGTTCCTGAAAGTTTAAATTTACGTGCGAAAAAAATAAAAATATAATATCAAGGTGCTTTTTCTTTTTTCAAAAGGTGACCGTCGATTTGGCAAACGAATTTTTTGGTTTAGATGAAAATTGCAAATTACGTCATTTAATTTGTTTAAAAAATTTTAAATAGAAAAACAATTCAATTTTCGTCGTACGGGTGGAGAGGGTATCATCTAATTTTTTTAATTTCGTTAGGGACTTATAGAAGGTTGCGAAAGCCTAAATACTCAGACATAGAGGGTGGCGAGTCTGCGTTAATTTACTGAAGACTTCTCTTGCGAATCTTATATAATACTCTGTAGCTGTGTAGTTCTACCGTGTGTAAAGGTTCAAAGCTGGCCATAGGGAATAAAATAATTTTCAATATTTAGATAAATTAATGCACGTTAAGTTTGTCTATGACAATAATAATGGTATTAATAGAAAAATAAAATTATCGTACAACAAAAGATAATAAAAATCGAAGTTTTAAATTTAAATTTTCTACTTGTAATTAATTATTATAAACATTGTGCAATTTAATTTTCTGATTTATTAAAAAACATTTTTTTACCGTAAAACATTGCCATTTATTCGAGTGCTGTTCCCGTAAAACTCAATTTTGTAAGCTAAAATTGAGATTTTTATTTTGATTTTTATAATCTTTTGTGGTAGGTACGATAATTTTATTTTTCTATTGATACCATTATTATTGTCATAGACAAACTTAATGTGCATTAATTTATCTAAATATTGAAAATTATTTTATTCCCTATGGCCAGCTTTGAACCTTTACACACGGTATAAATTAAAATTTAATGTAGGTGCATATTCATAGAATTAAAAAATTTGTTGCCCATAAAATGAAGATCTTGGGAGTTGGAGTTCTCCAGAGGTGTGTCCTGCCAAAACGTAGCAGTGTTTTTGCTTTTGCTGGGCATATGGTTCTTTTATAAAGATTTGTGCCTGTCAAACGCCTCTTTAAGAACCATTCCCCAATATTTCTTTCTGATGAAATTGTAGGGTTTTGAGAGTCTCTATGAGCTAGACTGTTTGCCATCTCGTTCATTTCAATTTCTGAAGACTCTGTACCCAGTGAAGTGCCACTAACATCAGAATTATCCGCATCCATTATAACAATGTTTTTCCGGGTGGGATGTTTATTAAGTTTTACTAATATTAATTAGTTTCGGGGCTTTTCTCTTTATGGTGTCAGCGTAGAGGTTGAAAACGTAGTTCAAGAATACGATTATTTTTCGCAATCTCTACAACTGATAGATACTAAATTGATTGGCAAATGGGAGATATTTTTTAAATCGTCAACTGTCTCAATAAAAAATAAAATCGAGAAATGGGTTT